>JAULJL010000002.1:5000000-10000000 GCA_030761205.1 Fremontodendron californicum | reverse complement strand
CAGATTATCAGATTGTCTTAAGCAGTGATCTTTTCTTTCATGTATTTAGTTCCAGGAAATCAATGAAAGACCATTTGGTTGGAATTATCCCGGGGCCAATACTTTTAAATGCATTCATCATTCATTTGTTCTTTCCTTTATATATTTTGATTGTTCATTCATTTATATTTATAATTATTCATTCATTCATTTATTTCTTATAAATTGTTCATACACTTAGTCATTTATTTGTCCATTCATTTATTCTTTATAATTAGTCATTCAAGTTCATACACTTAGTCATTTACTTATTTGTTCATTCATTAACATTTAGTCATTTATTCATTCATTCGATTTACAAAATAAAATAAAAATGTGTCAACAATTTATAATCCATGATTTTTAAAACTAAAGGTACAATTGGTCGCACTTAGAAAGAATCAGACTTTCGACACCCCTACAATTAGCTTTCTAGAATTGAAAGAATTCAAAAATAACTGCAGGAACAGTTAGCTAAGTCTCAAGAGGAGTCACGGGAACAAATTACCAAACTCATGGAGATGATGAGTACCATGATGAGGCAGAAGTGGTTAGGAGAAAATTCAGTTACCGGAATAGGGGAAGTAAACCAGGAAGATCGACTAAAGGTGGTACAGAAGAATGGCCAGACATCCCAGTCTGTGGGAAATGAACTTTCAACTGGGGTAGCATCCTATATTTACATCCAACCAGCGGTCGAAGCACAGAATTTTGGTCCTAAAAGGGGTAATATTGGGGTTGATCCAATTGATGTTGACGTTCCAGACTTTGAGGAATTAGCCGAAAAGGAAAGGGCAAAGATGACAGAACTAAAAGGGTTGAAACAGCAGAATCCTAGAAAAAATATCAGCTATTGGAGGAAAGATTGAGGGTAGTTGAAGGAGTGGAGCTATTTGGCAGTCTAGATGCCAAAGAGATGAGTTTAGTGCACGATCTAGTGATTCCTACAAAGTCCAAAGTACCAGACTTTGAAAAATATAACGGAACTACCAACCCATCAGCGTATCTAACCATGTATTGCCGGAAGATGATCGGACATGATGAAGATGACAAATTGCTCATCCACTGTTTCCAAGATAGCTTGATAGTGTCCGCAACTCGGTGGTATAACCAGCTTACCCGTTCTAAAATCCGTTCCTGGATGACCTAGCCAAAGTTTTCATGGAACAGTACATGATAACTCGTATAATCATATAGTTTTTAGTTATGTTTTATTATTGTTTTGTGTCAAATACGAGTTATTATTGCTTAGTCTAATTGTGTTTATGATATTTTATATTTTTATGTAATTTGGTGTTTTTTTACGAGTTTCTTTGAGTGATTTCAGATTACTAGGTTAAATCAACAATTAAGGGCAAATCCAGTTCAGTTCCAGTTCCGACACCTTTTGCCATATCAGCTATATCTGGAGTTTCACTGAAGCAATAAGGCTGAAATTTTAACCGTGCAAAGTTAAGAGGCATATCTAACTTTTTCATGTTTTACACTTCTTGAAACAAAGTCGTTTTCCCTAGCGAAATCGACCATCAAGTTGGCTGATGTGCAATGACGTCTGTGCTGAACTGTTTTGGTATTTTGCCCATATCTTCTGATCCACATCAGAAAATTAGCTGATTCCAACGGCTATGGATCACTAACTGATAGGGGAACATTTTTCTAGAAGACCATGTGATCAGATCAAGCTTCCAATATTGACAAAATCGACCATCAAGTTGGCTGATCAAAATTGTCATACAATATGACGAAAATTGTTAGAAAAATGCACCCACCTATTATACCTACCTTTGAAATTTGTAAAGCTTGTCTCTTGTCATTTAGTCCTCCAAAATGTGTATAAATAGAGGGCCTTGGATGATTGTATGAGACATTGTACATTGGTAGGATATTAGCCATTGTAATAAAATTCTCTAAGTTTTCTTCTTCTTTCTTTTCTCTAGTTTTCTTTTTCTTTATTTTCTTCTTCTTCTTTCTTTCTTTTATTTCCTTCTTAGATTCTCTTTAATTTTATGTTTATGTTTACAATGCCTATGCTAGGCTAAACTTCTATTTGGTTAAGGGTGATTTCAAAGCCCTAGACATGTTTTGTGATTGATTTTCAGATTCTATCTATCATTAATTTTCTATCAAAGTTGCTTATGTTCTTCTACAAGAATTGTTCATGATGTTGTCTTGATTTATTTAGGTGTACAACTAGATAGATCTTGATAATTATCTATTGCTAGTCTAGGAGTCTTGATCCGTGTAATTGTCTTGATTTCCTATTCATAAGTGGCAATTTGTGATTAATGATTATGGTCAAGTTTTCAATAATTGCAAAGTGGAACATAACCTAAGTTGAACAATCCGAGCTTATGTGTTTGTTGCTTAGATCAACCTATCTTTCTCATCATAAAGCTGCCATTAAATTGAATTTAGAGAGCTTATTCTAGGTTGTTTAATGGTTAGAGATTAAATAGAGAGCTTGTTCTATTTAACGACAAACTAAGGAAAGATTGGGATAACAGAGCTTGTTGTTATCTACGGTTGTTAACTTTGATAGTTGGTTGATATTGATAGATCTGAAATTGATTCTTAATGATGTCTAGTGGTGGAGAATGAAACCTTAACCATATTTTTCATATTTGATTCTTCTTACTTACTTGTTTTCTTACTTTTCTAGTTTGCTTATTTTTAAAAATATATTTATTTTTATTGGCTGGTTATACCGCCTAATTTGTATATTAACTTTGTTTTATTTTTATTGGCTGGTTATACCGCCTAATTTAGTATATATATTTTTATTGGCTGGTTATACCGCCTTGCATCTTATTCTTATTATTTACTTTAGTTTAAATCTGGCTTCAAAAACCCCTTTTCTTTTATTGTTTTCTTTGAATGTAAGTTATAAACTAATAACTCATAGATTAAAACCCAATCCCTGAGGACTCGACCCTTGCTAATCATTATACTTACAATTGATCTTTTTAGTGCAAGGTTAAATAAGATACACTCTTTTGGGTGCATAAGTACAAGCATGTGACGGACATGGTGCCTGACCGTCTAACCCTCCAGAACATGGAAAAGAAAGCTACTGAAAGCTTTAAAGAATATTCTCAGAGATGGTGGGACTTGAAAGCTACAAGTTCAACCCCTTTAACCAATAAGGAAACTACAGTGCTTTTCATTAATACCCTGAAAGCACCTTATTATGATAAATTGGTGGGAAGCGCCACCAAGGACTTTGCAGATATGGTGATATCTGGAGAGATGATAGAGTCTGCTATTAAGAACGGGAAAATGGAAGGGGGTGAGTCTGCTACCCCGAAGAGTGTTTTTCCTGCAAAGAAGAAGGAGGAGACACATGCAATCAGTTTCAATCAATACCCCTATACACCTCCTACACCATACACACCTCCCAGGCCTTATACTCCTACTACATCTTATGCACCTCCGACACCTTACACACCTTACCCGGGGTATAATCCTTACTACCCCAATGTGAACCACTTTACCCAAAATCCGTTCCCCTATACCAATATACCACAACAGCCGTTCCCAACTGGTATATCCCTGATAACTCGTATAATTATATAGTTTTTAGTTATGTTTTATTATTGTTTTGTGTCAAATACGAGTTATTATTGTTTAGTCTAATTGTGTTTATGATCTTTATGTATTTTGGTGTTTTTCACAAGTTTCTTTGAGTGATTTCAGATTACTAGAATTAAGGGTAAATCCAGTTCAGTTCCAGTTCCGACACCTTTTGCCATATCAGCTATATCTCGAGTTTCACTGAAGCAATAAGGCTGCAATTTGTAGCCGTGCAAAGCTAAGAGGCATATCTATCTTTTTCATGTTTTACACTTCTTGAAACGGAGTCGTTTTCCCTAGCGAAATCGAACATGAAGTTGGCTGATGTGCAATGACGTCTGTGCTGACCGGTTTTCGTATTTTGCCCATATCTTCTTATCCACATCAGCAAATGAGCTGATTCCAACGGCTATGGATCAGTAACTGATAGGGTAACATTTTTCTAGAAGACCATGTGATCAGATAAGGCCTGCAAAATTGACAAAATCGACCATCAAGTTGGCTGATCAAAATCGTCATGTATGACGAAAATTGTTAGAAAATGCACCCACCTATTATACCTACCTTTGAAATTTGTAAAGCTTGTCTCTTGTCATTTAGCCCTCCAAAATGTGTATAAATAGAGGGCCTTGGATGATTGTAAGGCATCATATTGTAGATAGGTAGGATATTAGCCATTGTAATAAAATTCTCTAAGTTTTCTTCTTCTTTCTTTTCTCTAGTTTTCTTTTTCTTTAGAAAGAGCAAGAGGTTGGATAATTAATATTCTTCTTCTTCTTCTTTCTTTCTTTTATTTTCTTCTTAGATTCTATTTAATTTTATGTTTATAATGCCTATGCTAGGCTAAACTTCTATTTGGTTAAGGGTGATTTCAAAGCCCTAGACATGTTTTGTGATTGATTTTCAGATTCTATCTATCATTAATTTTCTATCAAAGTTGCTTATGTTCTTCTACAAGAATTGTTCATGATGTTGTCTTGATTTATTTAGGTGTACAACTAGATAGATCTTGATAATTATCTATTGCTAGTTTAGGAGTCTTGATCCGTGTAACTGTCTTGATTTCCTATTCATAAGTGGCAATTTGTGATTAATGATTATGGTCAAGTTTTCAATAATTGCAAAGTGGAACATAACCTAAGTTGAACAATCCGAGCTTATGTGTTTGTTGCTTAGATCAACCTATCTTTCTCATCATAAAGCTGCCATTAAATTGAATTTAGAGAGCTTATTCTAGGTTGTTTAATGGTTAGAGATTAAATAGAGAGCTTGTTCTATTTAACGACAAACTAAGGAAAGATTGGGATAACAGAGCTTGTTGTTATCTACGGTTGTTAACTTTGATAGTTGGTTGATATTGATAGATCTGAAATTGATTCTTAATGATGTCTAGTGGTGGAGAATGAAACCTTAACCATATTTTTCATATTTGATTCTTCTTACTTACTTGTTTTCTTACTTTTCTAGTTTGCTTATTTTTTATTTTTATTGGCTGGTTATACCGCCTAATTTGTATATTAACTTTGTTTTATTTTTATTGGCTGGTTATACCGCCTAATTTAGTATATATATTTTTATTGGCTGGTTATACCGCCTAATTTATTATATATATTTTTATTGGCTGGTTATACCGCCTTGCATCTTATTCTTATTATTTACTTTAGTTTAAATCTGGCTTCAAAAACCCCTTTTCTTTTATTGTTTTCTTTGAACGTAAGTTATAAACTAATAACTCATAGATTAAAACCCAATCCCTGAGGACTCGACCCTTGCTAATCATTATACTTACAATTGATCTTTTTAGTGCAAGGTTAAATAAGATACACTCTTTTGGGTGCATCAAATTTTTGGCGCCGTTGCCGGGGATTGTTTTCTTTAGTTTATTTGTTACTTGGTTTATTCTTATTTTCAGTTCTAATTAGTTCTATTTTCTTGTACATACAAGTTTTTCTTATCAAATTTTGAAAAAAAAAACGATGGAATTGAGCAATCTAACACTTGAAGAGTTGGTGGCATACATGAACATGGAGAATCAACAAGCCAATCTCACCTCCCCAGTTCAACAATTGGCCATGGGAGGATGTCAAGGCCATCAAGTGTTCCAAGACCAACAGTATGATCATTACTCAAACACTTACCATGAGGGATGGTGGGATCATACTAATTATGGCTACTCGAAAAATTACCAAGAAGTAGATCCTTATGCCAATTACACTCATCCATCTAGCTTCAATCAATCATGGTCTCAAGAACCAGATTTTTTTCAACCACCACATATGACTCAAAACTCAGGTACTTCTCTAGAAGATCTTGTGTATTCTCTTGTTACTGATACTTTGCAATTCCAACAGGAAACAAGGGCAAGCATCCAGAGTTTGGAAAAGCAAATGAGCCAATTGGCTAGTAGTATGGTGGGATGGGTAGCACAAAGATCTGAAGAACTCCCTGCCCAAACGATGATTAACCCAAAGGAGAATGCTACTATTGTGACCTTGAGGAATGAGGAACAAGATGAGGATGAGACAAAATTAGAGATGGATTCTATTCTTGAGGATAATGAAGCCACAAATCCAAATAAAAGTATTTCGGCACCTAAGGTAACGTTTAAGGTTCCACTTTTTACTAATGTTTCTTCTCCACCTTTTCCTAGTAGATTTGCAAAGTTCAAGGAGGAAGAACATGAACAACACATGCCGGAAACCTTAAACAACTTGTTTGTGGATGCCGTTCAACAAGTATCAAAATATGCTCCATTCCTCGATGAGATATGCACCACAAAGGATGATGGAATAATACTTGTAATGGAGAATGCATCCACTGTTGTGCAAAGAAAGCTTCCTCTCAAACGCATAAATTTGGAAAATTTCATGTATGAGCCTGACAAGCCTAAAAAGCCAAGAAGGGGTGTTGGTTAGGTTCAAAACACTAACTCAAGTGTTAATTGGGAAGGCAACCCAATTAAAGAAGAAATTGCCAACCTGCCATATTCAGATTTGTTTTCTCTTTCTTTTCCTTTTATTATTTTTATTGTTTTTCTTTTTTATGTTTATTTGTTAATTTTTTGTTTAGTATTTTAGGATTATTTAGGTTGCATGAGTTTGTTTTGTATTGTTTTGAGTCTTAGTTGTTCCTATTCTTATGTTATTAGTTCTTTCCTCTTACACATGATTCTTTCATTTGGGTTAATAGCATTACATTGAGGACAATGTAAGAATTAAGTGTGGGGGGAAGGATTTAGGATTTCTTTTATTTTTGTCTATTATTTTTTTTATGAGTCTTTATTATTATTATTACTATTTTTAGTGTGTTTTAGTTCTTTTTTTAATACAATGATGAGATATTAATTGCATAGGTCTAAACTGGTTATTAGTGAGAAGATTTTCATGAGAACTAAGCTTGATACTAATTTTTATGAGCCAATGTTGATATGATATGTTGATGGAGAAAAAAGCATGTTTAGACTTGATATTGACTTGTATAATCATCTTTGTGAGTTTTTGAGCCTATATGATTGATGCATTATACAAATCAATCTAATTTCTTTCTTGAGTGCTCTTATGATTACATGATTCTCTAGAACTTGCTTTAGACCTTGTTGAGACTATATTGATGCATGTGACAACATGAATATGATAGAGGCATTAGGATTATAACTAGAGCCAAACAGCCATCCCTTATTGATGTTCCAAGAGAACACACCCTTAGTGAACCAATTTGAGCCTACATTGAATAAGCTATCTCTTTGGTAACCATAACTTGTCCCTAACCTAAATATACTTATATCTTTACCTTTGTTCCAAAGATGAATTAGCATGATTTGAGACAAGTTGCAAAGACAAGGGATATTTTTTGGTTAGAAACAAGAAATAAGTGTGGGGGGAAAAGAAAAGAAAAGTCAAGAGAAAAAGAAATGGAATACTGGAAAATACATTCCTCTGTAAAAAAATATATATATATATATATGAATCATCTCTTGAATTTGTGGAAAAAGAAAAAGATGTTACAAAGTTGTTTAGAATGAAGAAAAGGCCCAACATGAATATCCGACCTAGGTGACTATGTACTTGTAAAGAGTTTTGAGAAGTTTCTTTGTATAATTTTTTTATGTCTCTAAACTTTATGAACTCTTTGGAACCTTTGTGATATCTTTATCCTTTTGTTCTTCAACCACATTACAAACCCCTTAGCCCCATTACAACCTTGATTAAAGACCTCTTGATTTATGAAGTTGCATGATCTTTTAGTGGAGAATAGGTGGACAAGCAAGCATATGGTAGAAGTGTTTTCATGAGATTGATTGAGTGTAAACACTTTACCACTACTTTAAAGAGTGAAAATCAAGAGAGTATCCCATGTGAGAAGTTGAGATTAAGTTTGAATATGCACTATTTTGATTGAAATATGTTATGTTAATATTGGCTTAACTCAAACTATTTACATTCAAGCAAGATTTTTTGTGAATTTCTTTAAGCTATTGATTAGTTTATAAGACTTGTTCAAATATTGTCTCTAATTTGTATTGAAAGGATTAGGAGTAAATATTTTTAGTATATGTAGTTTATTTATATGTAGTTTATTGATATTTTAATTTTTCAATGTTTGTGGGTATCGTTCTAGTAAACCCTCACGAGACTAAACTCGTCCACTAGGGAACCCTAGGGGTTTAAAGGCTTGTGTCACATGCTAAGTGCCACCGTGATTTCCTACGAAAGTGGATTAGATTAGATTTTCTTATTTTATTTTTATTGAGTCGTTGCTAGGGACTAGCAACAATCTAAGTGTGGGGGTGTGATAACTCGTATAATTATATAGTTTTTAGTTATGTTTTATTATTGTTTTGTGTCAAATACGAGTTATTATTGTTTAGTCTAATTGTGTTTATGATCTTTATGTATTTTGGTGTTTTTCACAAGTTTCTTTGAGTGATTTCAGATTACTAGAATTAAGGGTAAATCCAGTTCAGTTCCAGTTCCGACACCTTTTGCCATATCAGCTATATCTCGAGTTTCACTGAAGCAATAAGGCTGCAATTTGTAGCCGTGCAAAGCTAAGAGGCATATCTATCTTTTTCATGTTTTACACTTCTTGAAACGGAGTCGTTTTCCCTAGCGAAATCGACCATGAAGTTGGCTGATGTGCAATGACGTCTGTGCTGACCGGTTTTCGTATTTTGCCCATATCTTCTTATCCACATCAGAAAATGAGCTGATTCCAACGGCTATGGATCAGTAACTGATAGGGTAACATTTTTCTAGAAGACCATGTGATTAGATAAGGCCTGCAAAATTGACAAAATCGACCATCAAATTGGCTGATCAAAATCGTCATGTATGACGAAAATTGTTAGAAAATGCACCCACCTATTATACCTACCTTTGAAATTTGTAAAGCTTGTCTCTTGTCATTTAGCCCTCCAAAATGTGTATAAATAGAGGGCCTTGGATGATTGTAAGGCATCATATTGTAGATAGGTAGGATATTAGCCATTGTAATAAAATTCTCTAAGTTTTCTTCTTCTTTCTTTTCTCTAGTTTTCTTTTTCTTTAGAAAGAGCAAGAGGTTGGATAATTAATATTCTTCTTCTTCTTCTTTCTTTCTTTTATTTTCTTCTTAGATTCTATTTAATTTTATGTTTATAATGCCTATGCTAGGCTAAACTTCTATTTGGTTAAGGGTGATTTCAAAGCCCTAGACATGTTTTGTGATTGATTTTCAGATTCTATCTATCATTAATTTTCTATCAAAGTTGCTTATGTTCTTCTACAAGAATTGTTCATGATGTTGTCTTGATTTATTTAGGTGTACAACTAGATAGATCTTGATAATTATCTATTGCTAGTTTAGGAGTCTTGATCCGTGTAATTGTCTTGATTTCCTATTCATAAGTGGCAATTTGTGATTAATGATTATGGTCAAGTTTTCAATAATTGCAAAGTGGAACATAACCTAAGTTGAACAATCCGAGCTTATGTGTTTGTTGCTTAGATCAACCTATCTTTCTCATCATAAAGCTGCCATTAAATTGAATTTAGAGAGCTTATTCTAGGTTGTTTAATGGTTAGAGATTAAATAGAGAGCTTGTTCTATTTAACGACAAACTAAGGAAAGATTGGGATAACAGAGCTTGTTGTTATCTACGGTTGTTAACTTTGATAGTTGGTTGATATTGATAGATCTGAAATTGATTCTTAATGATGTCTAGTGGTGGAGAATGAAACCTTAACCATATTTTTCATATTTGATTCTTCTTACTTACTTGTTTTCTTACTTTTCTAGTTTGCTTATTTTTTATTTTTATTGGCTGGTTATACCGCCTAATTTGTATATTAACTTTGTTTTATTTTTATTGGCTGGTTATACCGCCTAATTTAGTATATATATTTTTATTGGCTGGTTATACCGCCTAATTTATTATATATATTTTTATTGGCTGGTTATACCGCCTTGCATCTTATTCTTATTATTTACTTTAGTTTAAATCTGGCTTCAAAAACCCCTTTTCTTTTATTGTTTTCTTTGAACGTAAGTTATAAACTAATAACTCATAGATTAAAACCCAATCCCTGAGGACTCGACCCTTGCTAATCATTATACTTACAATTGATCTTTTTAGTGCAAGCTTAAATAAGATACACTCTTTTGGGTGCATCAATCCCCCACAGATAACCCTTCCTCAAAACACTGTCCCAAACACTCAAGGTCCCGCACGTAATGACTATCGTTCACCAAGGAACGATCAAAAACCCCAATTTGATCCCATTCCTACCACCTATGGTGAGCCATATCCAAAACTACTACAAGGCCAACTTGTCGCGCCCGTATATCTTAAACCTTTGACCCCACCATACCCATGGTACAATGTAAACACCAACTGCGCATATTATACAGTAATTCAGGGGCATTCACTGGAGGATTGCATTGCCTTCGAAAAGAAAGTCCAAAGCTTAATCAATACCGGAGTTGTGAAGTTTAGGTCAAAGAATAGGCCGAATGTAGGGAGAAACCCATTGCCCGATCATGCTGAGAATCGGGTAAATGCAGTATTGATAGGAGAAGTCAGAAGGTTAAAAAGGGATGCCAAGGAAGTCAAGACTCTGATGTTAACAGTATGGGTCGAGATGGTTAAGGCAGGAATGGTGGAGGATGCAGACAATTTAAAAATGGTTGCAAAGAGGGTGCAGAATTGGTGCCCGTTCCATAAATGTTCAGGTCATATCATAAAGGATTGTGGGGACTTTCTGGCTAAAGTACAAAAGATGATGGATAATGGAGAGTCCCAGTTTTACGAGGAGACAGAGGAGGAAGTAGAGGTTACGACTGGCTATGGAATAGGAAGACCTTTGATCATCTATTATGATGAACCAGAGAAGACTACTCTGGTTGTTAAGAAAATTGCGCCTAAGCTCATCATAGATATGACTGTGGTTCTTCCTTTTCATACAAGGAAAGCAAAACTACACCATGGAAATATGACTGCAGCATGGTTATGCCTAAGTCTTCAAGTCAGCAAGATATTACAGGTGTGGGTGATAAGCTCATAAAATATACATTTTATGCCTTTCCACCTTTAGTTTTTGTTATGTTTTCGATCTTTATCTTGTTTACTTATATTATGTTTTTGAATTTTAGGTACAATAAGAAGAATGAAGTCAAAAGTTGTAAATAATGATGGTAAAGAGCTTACAAAATCATAATCACAAGATGGAAGAAGACTTGGGAGTCAAAAATATCAATTTCTGGTTGAAAAGCAATCAGGCAGATTTGACCTCTGGAGCTTGTTGTAAGGAAAACATGATGTTAGATTCCTTATTTGAAGAAACTTCCTTCTTGACTTTTGAATTTGACTTGATTATCTTTCCAACGATATATTATGGGCCCAAATCGGATAAGAGATGGGCATTCAAAATGGCGCTAGAAGATCTCCCTAAAGAACCTTGCGGCCAGAAAAACCCTAATCGCAAATCTGAAAAAGGGCAAAAACGTGATTTTTCTGCCTCCAGGCTTACTTGTGCGGCAAGGACTTATTCTCAGGGTTTTAAAGCTCTATAAATACCATATTTTAAGCCACAAACTAGACATCTTTGGAGGAGACTCAAGGATCATCATTCTTCTTCTTCTGCATTATTTTATTTTCTTTTTAGTTTTATGTATATATTATCTATGTCTATGCTAGGCTATCTTTTATTTGGTTAAGGGTGATTTCAAAGCCCTAGACATGTTATGTAATTAATTTTCAGAATCTATCTATCATTGTTTTCTATCAAAGTTGCTTATGTTCTTCCATAAAAATTGTTCATGGTGATGTTTTGATTTGTTTAGGTGGCCAACTAGATAAATCTTGATAATTGTCTAATGCTAGTTTAGGAGTCTTGATCCGTGTAATTGTCTTGATTTCCTATTCATAAGTGGCAATTTGTGATTAATGATTATGGTCAAGTTTTCAATAATTGCAAAGTGGAACATAACCTAAGTTGAACAATCCGAGCTTATGTGTTTGCTGCTTAGATCAACCTATCTTTCTCATCATAAAGCTGCTATTAAATTGAATTTAGAGAGCTTATTCTAGGTTGTTTGATAGTTAGAGATTAAATAGAGAGCTTGTTCTATTTAACGACGAACTAAGGAAAGATTGGGGTAACAGAGCTTGTTGTTATCTACGGTTGTTAACTTTGATAGCAAATTAATGTTGATAGTTATGAAATTGATTCTTAATGATGTCTAGTGGTGGAGAATGAAACCTTAACTATATTTTTCATATTTGATTCTTCTTAATTACTTGTTTTCTTACTTTTCTTGTTTGCTAATTTTTAAATCTGATTTCAAAATCCCCTTTACTTTTGTTTACTTGTTTTTAAGTTATAAACTATTAACTTATAAACTAAAACCCAATCCCTGAAGACTCGACCCTTGCTAATCACTATACTCTACAATTGATTCTTTTTTTTTAGTGCAAGGTTAAATAAGATATACTCTTTTGGGTGCATCAAGTTTTTGGCGCCGTTGCCGGGGATTGTTTTCTTTAGTTTATTTGTTACTTGGTTTATTCTTATTTTCAGTTCTAATTAGTTTTATTTTCTTGTACATACAGGTTTTTCTTATCAAATTTTGAAAAAAAGAAAAAGAAAACGATGGAATTGAGCAATCTAACACTTGAAGAGTTGGTGGCATACATGAACATGGAGAATCAACAAGCCAATCTCACCTCCCCAGTTCAACAATTGGCCATGGGAGGATGTCAAGGTCATCAAGTGTTCCAAGACCAACAGTATGATCATTACTCAAACACTTACCATGAGGGATGGTGGGATCATACTAATTATGGCTACTCGAAAAATTACCAAGAAGTAGATCCTTATGCCAATTACACTCATCCATCTAGCTTCAATCGATCATGGTCTATAGAACCAGATCTTATTCAACCACCACATATGACTCAAAACTCAGGTACTTCTTTAGAAGATCTTGTCTATTCTCTTGTTACTGATACTTTGCAATTTCAACAGGAAACAAGGGCAAGCATCCAGAGTTTGGAAAAGAAAATGAGCCAATTGGCTAGTAGTATGGTGGGATGGGTAGCACAAAGATCTGAAGAACTCCCAGCCCAAACGATGATTAACCCAAAGGAAAATGCTACTATTGTGACCTTGAAGAATGAGGAACAAGATGAGGATGAGACAAAATTAGAGATGGATTGTATTCTTGAGGATAATGAAGCCACAAATCCAAATAAGAGTATTTCGGCACCTGAGGTAACGTTTAAGATTCCAATTTTTACTAATGTTTCTTCTCCACCTTTCCCTAGTAGATTCGCAAAGTTCAAGGAGGAGGAACATGAACAAAACATGCTGGAAACCTTAAACAGTTTGTTTGTGGATGCCACTCAACAAGTACCAAAAGATGCACTATTCCTCGATGAGCAATGCACTACAAAGGATGGAATAATACTTGTAATGGACAATGCATCCACTTTTGTGCAAAGAAAGCTTCCTATCAAACGCTCAAATTTGGGAAGTTTCATGTATGAGCCTAACAAGCCTAAAAAGCCAAGAAGGGGTGTTGGTTAGGTTGGACAACTTAACTCAAGTACTAATTGGGAAGACAGCCCAATTAATGAAGAAATTACCAACCTGCCATACTCAGATTTGCTTTCTTTTCCTTTTCCTTTTATTATTTTTATTGTTTTTATTTATTTTTATGTTTATTTGTTAATTATTTGTTTAGTATTTTAGGATTATTTAGGTTGCATGAATTTGTTTTGTTTTGAGTCTTAGTTATTTCTATTCTTATGTTATTAGTTCTTTTCTCTTACACATGATTCTTTCATTTGGACTAATAGCATTACATTGAGGACAATGTAAGAATTAAGTGTGGGGGGAAGGATTTAGGATTTCTTTTATTTTTGTCTATTATTTTTTTTAAGTCTTTAATATTATTATTATTTTTAGTGTGTTTTAGTTCTTTTTTAATACAATGATGAGATATCAATTGCATAGGTCTAAACTGGGTATTAGGGAGAAGATTTTCATGAGAATTAAGCTTCATACTAATTTTTATGAGCCAATGTTGATATGATATGTTGATTGAGAAAGAAGCATGTTTAGACTTGACAAGTCATCATCCTTGTGAGTTTTTGAGCCTATATAATTGATGCATTACACATATCAATCTAATTTCTTTCTTGAGTGCTCTTATGATTACATGATTCTCTAGAACTTGCTTTAAACCATTTGAGACTTTATTGATGCATGTGACAACATGAATATGATAGAGGCATTAGGACTTTTAACTAGGGCCAAACAGCCACCCCTTATTGATGTTCCAAGAGAACATCCCCCTAGTGAGCCAATTTGAGCCTACATTGAGTAAGCTATTTATTTGGTAACCACATCTTACACCTAGCCTAAACACATTTATATCTTTACCCTTGTTCTAAAGATGGACTAGAATGTTTGAGACATATTGCAAAAACAAAGGATACTTTTTGAAAATTTGGGTTAGAACAAAAGATAAGTGTGGGGGAGGAGAAAGGTAAAAGTCAAGAGAAAAAGAAATGATAGGATCCAAGATGACCCAATCCCATGGCAATTTCTATATGGGCCAAGATCCAAGAAGATCTAGGAAACATGGAAAGAATGGGTGGAATTCACTTGGGCCATGTTGCAAGTTATTCAGGAAAGGCTTCAACATGCAAGATGGGCTTGCATCCAAGTTTGGTCCATGTGATTCAAGAACACAAGGTGGCACATTAAGAGAGCTTATTTGGGCTTATTTTAATTCTTATAATTACTTTGGCATTTGGGCCTATATTATGTAACATGGACATCTTTTAATTATTTAGGTTTGGACTTGAGCATGTTCAACCCATATTTTATATATTATTACTTAGTAGATTAGGGTTATTGTAGGGAGACTATAAATATATGTCTTAGCCGCCTACTTCAATTATCTTTTGATCAATTGAGTTTGAATTTATTCAAAGTGAGTGTTTCACTCTTTTTAGTTCTTGAAAGAACTTAGGAACTTATCGAAGAATTCTTTCTTTGTGGCGTTCAACCTATCAAACTTAGGTTCTTGAAACGAGAGTTCTTAGGGTCTAGTTTACATGCTTAATCTAGGTTCTTTGAAACAAGCTTTTAAGGGTTTAAGTTTTCTTTGCCTTAATCTTGGCTTTTCTGGGTTAAGTATTTCAATTTGTTAGTGGGTTCAAAGGGTTTAACCCCTAGGGTTCACATCAGTTGGTATTAGAGCTTAGGAACAAATCAGGTCAAATCTTTTTATCTTCTTTACCATAGGGTATTGGAGTTTTTCTCATTTTTTTTTTGTTTTGGGGTTTCAGACATACTTGTCATAGGGGTTATAGCTTTAGGCTTTCTTTGTCTAATAGTTATAGTTTTTATGGCAGTTTTTGTTTGGGGTTTCATTCTTGAAAGTTGGTTTAGATACTATCAGAGCAAAATCAATAACAAGATTTTGGGATTTCTGTCAACTTTCTTGTTTTGGGTTTTAGACATTCTTGTCTTGGGGTTATAGCTCTAGGCATTTTTTCCCTAGGGTTATAGTTTTTAGGCAGTCTAAGTTTGGGGTTTCAGTTTTGAAAAGTGGTTTAAATCAAGATTTCGTTTCTTGAATTCTTGATCTATTAAAAAAATTTCTTGTTGATTCTTAACCAGAATCTTGAAAAAAAAAAAGAAAGAAGAAGTTCATCCGAGATTTCAAGAAAATCAAGAAGTCTCGTTCTTGAAAAAAAAAGAAGAGTGTTCGAATAGGCAGAAAAAGAAAGAAAGATTCGAAAAATATTGAAAAGAAGTGGAAAGAATCGATATTCATTTTTTTTTTTTACTAACCAAATTTGTTTTGCAGCAATTTTAAGATGTCTCTCACATTATGCGACGAAGTAAAGCAGGCTCTACAAGAGATAAAAGAGATCACCTTATCGTTTGAGAGGTTTGTGCAACAAGAGTAAGAAAGATGGAGAAGAAAAAAAAGTGAAAAAGAGAGAAGAAAAAAAGAAAAAGAAAATGAGCTGGCTGCAAATAAAGAAAAGCAAGAGGAAACAGAGAGTAAAAAAAAAAGTGAAAAAGAAATAGAGGTGGCTGAAATTAAAGAAGTAAGAGAGGAGCCACTAGTGAAAAAGGAGACAATTCATGCCGAGGGAAATAAAGAATTTGAGAATTTTTTTGATGCAAATGAGAGTGAGGTTTTTATTCTTGATGCTCCTAACCAATCTCTTCCTATTTTTCCTGTTTCTTTGTTGAAGGATTGTGAGGATTTATTTTCGGAGGAGTTGCAGGATGGGTTGTCACCCATAAGCGGCATTATGCATCACCTTGATTTAGTACCTAGTGTCGTCATTCTCACACACAAGGCTAAGATTCGAGGGCGAATCTTTTCGAGGAAAGGGGGAATGATAGGATCCAAGATGACCCAATCCCATGGCAATTTCTATATGGGCCAAGATCCAAGAAGATCTAGGAAACATGGAAAGAATGGGTGGAATTCACTTGGGCCATGTTGCAAGTTATTCAGGAAAGGCTTCAACATGCAAGATGGGCTTGCATCCAAGTTTGGTCCATGTGATTCAAGAACACAAGGTGGCACATTAAGAGAGCTTATTTGGGCTTATTTTAATTCTTATAATTACTTTGGCATTTGGGCCTATATTATGTAACATGGACATCTTTTAATTATTTAGGTTTGGACTTGAGCATGTTCAACCCATATTTTATATATTATTACTTAGTAGATTAGGGTTATTGTAGGGAGACTATAAATATATGTCTTAGCCGCCTACTTCAATTATCTTTTGATCAATTGAGTTTGAATTTATTCAAAGTGAGTGTTTCACTCTTTTTAGTTCTTGAAAGAACTTAGGAACTTATCAAAGAATTCTTTCTTTGTGGCGTTCAACCTATCAAACTTAGGTTCTTGAAACGAGAGTTCTTAGAGTCTAGTTTACATGCTTAATCTAGGTTCTTTGAAACAAGCTTTTAAGGGTTTAAGTTTTCTTTGCCTGAATCTTGGCTTTTCTGGGTTAAGTATTTCAATTTGTTAGTGGGTTCAAAGGGTTTAACCCCTAGGGTTCACATCAAGAAAAGGGAACATTGTAAAAATACATTCCCATTGAAAAAAAATGAAAAAAAAAATTGAATCATCTCTTGAACTTCTAGTTAAAGAAATGAAAAAGAATTTACATGGTTGTTTAGAATGAAGCAAAGGCTCAACATAAAATATTTAGCCAATGTGATTATGTACTTCTAAAGAATATTGAGAAAGTTTTATTTGCAAAATCTTATTTTGTCTCTAAATTCTATGAAGTCTTTGGAACGTTTGTGATATCTTTTATCTTTTATTCTTTAACCACATTACAACCCTTTGGCCCCATTACAACCTTGATTAAAGACCTCTTGATTTATGAAGTTGCATGATCTAAATAGTGGAGAATAGGTAGACAAGCAAGCATATGGTAGAACTATTTTGATGAGATTGATTGAGTGTAAACACTTTACCACTACTTTAAAGAGTGAAAATCATGAGAGTATCCCATGTGAGAAGTTGAGATTAAGTTTGAATATGCACTATTTTGATTGAAATATGTTATGTTAATATTGGCTTAACTCATTTATTTACATTCAAGCATGATTTTTTGTGAAATTCTTTGAGCTATTGATTAGATTATAAGACTTGTTCAAAGATTGTCTCTAATTTATATTGAAAGGATTAGGAGTAAATATTTTTAGTATATGTAGTTTATTTATACTTTAATTTTTCAATGTTTGTGGGTATCGTTCTAGTAAACCCTCACGAGACTAAACTCGTCCACTAGGGAGACCTAGGGGTTTAAAGGCTTGTGTCACATGCTAAGTGCCACCGTGGTTTCCTACGAAAGTGGATTAGATTAGATTTTTTTATTTTATTTTTATTTTGTTTTGCTCGAGGACTAGCAAAAAGCTAAGTGTGGGGGTATTTGATAAGCTCATAAAATATACATTTTATGCCTTTCTACGTTTAGTTTTTGTTATGTTTTCGATCTTTATCTTGTTTACTTATATTATGTTTTTGAATTTTAGGTACAATAAGAAGAATGAAGTCAAAAGATGTAAATAATGATGGTAAAGAGCTTACAAAATCATAATCACAAGATGGAAGAAGACTTGGGAGTCAAAAATATCAATTTCTGGTTGAAAAGCAATCAGGCAGATTTGACCTCTGGAGCTTGTTGTAAGGAAAACATGATGTTAGATTCCTTATTTGAAGAAACTTCCTGCTTGACTTTTGAATTTGACTTGATTATCTTTCCAACGATATATTATGGGCCCAAATTGGATAAGAAATGGGCATTCAAAATGGTGCTAGAAGATCTCCCTAAAGAACCCTACAACCAGAAAAACCCTAATCGCAAATCTAAAAAAAGGCAAAAACGTGATTTTTCTGCCTCCAGGCTCACTTGTGCGGCAAGGACTTATTCTCAGGGTTTTAAAGCTCTATAAATACCATATTTTAAGCCACAAACTAGACATCTTTGGAGGAGACTCAAGGATCATCATTCTTCTTCTTCTCCATTCTTTTATTTTCTTTTTAGTTTTATGTATATATTATCTATGTCTATGCTAGGCTATCTTTTATTTTGTTAAGGGTAATTTCAAAGCCCTAGACATGTTATGTAATTAATTTTCAGAATCTATCTATCATTGTTTTCTATCAAAGTTGCTTATGTTCTTCCATAAAAATTGTTCATGGTGATGTTTTGATTTGTTTAGGTGGCCAACTAGATAAATCTTGATAATTGTCTAATGCTAGTTTAGGAGTCTTGATCCGTGTAATTGTCTTGATTTCCTATTCATAAGTTGCATTTTGTGATTAATGATTATGGTCAAGTTTTCAATGATTGCAAAGTGGAACATAACCTAAGTTGAACAATCCTAGCTTATGTGTTTGTTGCTTAGATCAACCTATCTTTCTCATCATAAAGCTGCTATTAAATTGAACTTGGAGAGCTTATTCTAGGTTGTTTGATAGTTAGTGATTAAATAGAGAGCTTGTTCTATTTAACGATAAACTAAGGAAAGATTGGGGTAACAGAGCTTGTTGTTATCTACGTTGTTAACTTTGATAGCTAATTAATGTTGATAGTTATGAAATTGATTCTTAATGATGTCTAGTGGTGGAGAATGAAACCTTAACTATATTTTTCATATTTGATTCTTCTTAATTACTTGTTTTCTTACTTTTCTTGTTTGCTAATTTTTAAATCTGATTTCAAAATCCCCTTTACTTTTGTTTACTTGTTTTTAAGTGATAAACTATTAACTTATAAGCTAAAACCCAATCCCTGAGGACTCGACCCTTGCTAATCACTATACTCTACAATTGATTCTTTTTTTTTTAGTGCAAGGTTAAATAAGATATACTCTTTTGGGTGCATTAGTGGGGCATTTAACACGAAGTGGAAGATGTTATGCCCTTGAGGTTGTTTAACAGGGATCAACAAGAAAGGATGGAGGAATGGACAAAGGGAAGAAAGCAGCTGAACCAATCCATATTGAGATGGATTTGTCAAAAGAAGCAGAGAGAGGATCAACCCCGATAAACTAGATAAAAGAGCCGATAAACGAGAAGGAGGCCTACAAGTTTTTAAATTTCATAAAACATGGTGAGTATAGTGTGGTTGAGCAATTGCAGTGTCACCCAGCAAGAATCTCCATCTTATCTTTGCTATTAAACTCAGAGCCACACAGAAATGCCCTGTTAAGAGTGTTGAGTCAGTCATACGTGGCTAACAACATATCAGTAGAAAAGTTAGACAGGCTGGTGGGAAACATTGCGGCAGACGACCATATATTTTTCAGTTATGATGAAATATCACCCAATGGTATTGGGCCCACAAAGGCTCTTCACATAACAACCACCTGCAAGGGGCATATACTACTAAGGGTGCTTCTGGATAATGGTTCTTCATTAAATGTAATGTCCTTCGCAACTCTGTCTAAGTTGCCAGTTGATATGTCTTATATGTTATCGAGTTGCACAGTAGTTACGGCTTTCGATGGTACCAGGAGAGAGGTAATGTGAACTATTGAGGTTCCTTTGGAGATAGGCCCATGCCCCTATACGGTAAATTTCCAGGTCATGATTATTAATCCGTCCTATAATTGCTTGTTGGGAAGGCCATGGATACATTCAGCAGGGGCTGTACCCTCGTCTCTCCACCAAAAGCTGAAATTTGTGATGGAGGGCCATTTGATCACTGTATCAGGAGAAGAAGACATAATAGCCTCCGCATCTACTGAATCTCCTTATGTTGAACCCAATGAAGATGTCGTAGAATGTTCTTTTCGATCTTTGAAATTCGTAAATGCGGTTTTTGTCGCTGAAGGACGAAAAATTCCAAAACCAAGATTGTCCAAGAACACAAGACTGGGAGTAAGAACCACAGTGGGAAAAGGCTGCAGTAAAAGGTCTGGGGAAATATCTTCAACGGATGGCCCGAGCAATGGAAGTAGTGGGAAAGAAAAACCGGTTTGGCTTAGGGTATCTTCCAAAGGCCCATGAGAGGAGGAAACAAGTTGAAAGGAATCGACAAAGGAGGATGGCCCGTCTCGCAGGTATGGATATTGAATGGGAACCCATGACTTTCCCAGTAATCCTTCACAACTTCGTTTTGCTAGTTTTCTATTCGGAGAAAAGAATTCAGAGGATGTACTCACGATGATCGAGCAAGCTTTTGAAAAATTCCATGTGAATAAAGGGGGCAGATTCAGGATATGGTGATTTGCATGACCGGGAAAGAAGGGATGGAAAGTGACAATGCGAATTGGATGGTGCGACCTTGTCCACCAGGATATAGTCTGACCAATTGGAGTGCGACTGAGTTGCCCATAGTTTTTAAGTCTATTCCAACGAAATACTTTAGAAAAAAACAATCTTAATTATCTTTACCCAGGGATAAATCTTAATTATCTTTACCCAGAGTTATTAAGAGTTTTTTTTTTTCTTTCTGTAATGGGCTTTTTGTTTAAACATTTTTAGATAACAAGCACAACGCATTTTATTCATATTGATGTGTCCATATTCTTTCATTCTTGTTATTTATTTTGTTTTCATTACATATTTTCTTATATTGTTTCTTCTCCACCTATTTACCGGTGTACGGATGCGGAACATGAGGACCTTCCTGTCAGTAATTCTGAAATTGATTTTGACAGACCCATTTACACGGGTGATTTTGAGGCTAACGAAGATACTGAGGATTATGGTCTACCTCCGGATCTATTAAAGAAAAGAGAACAAGAGGAGAAACAAATACTTCCTCATAAGGAATTATTGGAAATGATAAATCTGGGAGATGGTGAAGAGATAAAGGAAGTCAAAATCGAAACTTCATTGTCATCATCAACAAATGGTGAATTGATACCCTTGCTCCAAGAATATGTGGATGTATTTGTATGGTCTTACCAAGACATGCCAGGGTTGGATCCGGATATTGTGGTTCATAAGCTCCCTTTAAGGGCAGAATGCAACATTCAGCAAAAGTTGAGAAGAATGAGGCCAGACATGCTGTTAAAGATAAAAGAGGAGGTGAAGAAGCAATTTGATACTGGATTCTTAGAGGTGGCAAAATATCCAGAATGGGTGGCAAATATTATTCCAGTACCAAAGAAAGATGGCAAGGTGCGGATGTGCGTTGATTACTGAGATTTGAACAAGGCCGCCCTAAAAATAATTTCCCTTTGCCCCATATTGATACTCTAGTGGATAATACGATAAAGAGTTCTTTATTTTCTTTCATGGACGGATTCTCAGGATACAATCAAATTAAGATGGCACCGGAAGATATGGAGAAAACCACATTTGTTACAATGTGGGGAACCTTCTGCTACAAGGTAATGCCATTTGGGTTGAAGAATGCTGGGGAAACATATCAGAGAGCCATGGTGACCTTGTTTCGTGATATGATGCATAAGGGAATTGAGGTCTATGTTGATGATATGATCGCAAAGTCACAAGGAGAAGAGGAGCATATTGCGAATCTTAAAAAGCTCTTCGAACGACTAAGGAAGTTTAGACTCAAGCTAATTCCGGCAAAATGCACTATTGGAGTCACCTCGGGAAAATTGTTGGGTTTTGTCGTCAGTAAAAGAGGAATTAAGATTGACCCAGATAAAGTGAAGGCCATTTAGAATTTGCCACCACCTCGTACTTAAAAGGATGTAAGAGGCTTTCTAGGGAGATTGAATTACATTGCTCGGTTTATTTCTCAGTTAACCGACAAATGTGATCCAATATTTAAGTTACTTCGAAAACATGATCCAGGAAAATGGGATGAAGGTTGTCAGATTGCATTTGAAAAGTTTAACCATTATCTATCCAACCCACCAGTATTAATGCCACCTGTTCCAGATAAACCAATGATACTGTATTTATCAGTATTTGAGAGATCCATGTGTTGTGTTTTGGGGCAGCTTGATGAGACTGGAAAGAAAGAACAGGCAGTTTACTACCTCAGCAAGAAGTTCACAGATTATGAGTTGAAATATTCGTCGGTAGAAAAGTTGTGCTGTGCCTTAGCTTAGACTGCTCGAAGACTAGACAAAAAATGTTGTACCACACAACGTGGTTGATTTCCAAGCTAGATCCAATCATGTACATGTTGGAAGCACCTTCTTTGTCAGGGAGGACGGCAAAATGACAGGTTTTATTGTCAGAGTACGACATTGTATATGTAAGTCAAAAAGCTATCAAGGGCAGTACAGTGGCTGAATTCTTAGCAAGTCGGACAGTGGAAGATTATGAGCCATTGAACTTTGACTTCTGATAAGCTCATAAAATATACATTTTATACCTTTCTACCTTTAGTTTTTGTTATGTTTTCGATCTTTATCTTGTTTACTAATAATATGTTTTTGAATTTTAGGTACAAAAAGGAGAATGAAGTCAAAAGATGTCAATAATGATGGTAAAGAGCTTACAAAATCATAATCACAAGATGGAAGAAGACTTGGGAGTCAAAAATATCAATTTCTGGTTGAAAAGCAATCAGGCAGATTTGACCTCCGGAGCTTGTTGTAAGGAAAACATGAAGTTACAATCTTTATTTGAAGAAACTTCCTTCTTAACTTTTGAAGTTGACTTGATTATCTTTCCAACGATATATTATGGGCCCAAATCGGATAAGAAATGGGCATTCAACATGGCGCTAGAAGATCTCCCTAAAGAACCCTGCGGCCAGAAAAACCCTAATCGCAAATTTGAAAAAAAGGCAAAAACGTGATTTTTCTGCCTCTAGGCTTACTTGTGCGGCAATGACTTATTCTCAGGGTTTTAAAGCTCTATAAATACCATCTTTTGATCCACAAATTAGACATCTTTTGAGGAGACTCAAGGATCATTATTATTATTCTTCTTCTTCTTCTTCTCCATTCTTTTATTTTCTTTTTAGTTTTATGTATATATTTCTATGCCTATGCTAGGCTAATCTTTTATTTGGTTAATGGTGATTTCAAAGCCCTAGACATGTTATGTAATTAATTTTCAGAATCTATCTATCATTGTTTTCTATCAAAGTTGCTTATGTTCTTCCATTAAAATTATTCATGATGATGTTTTGATTTGTTTAGGTGGCCAACTAGATAAATCTTGATAATTGTCTAATGCTAGTTTAGGAGTCTTGATCCGTGTAATTGTCTTGATTTCCTATTCATAAGTAGCAATTTGTGATTAATGATTATGGTCAAGTTTTCAATAATTGCAAAGTGGAACATAACCTAAGTTGAACAATCCGAGCTTATGTGTTTGTTGCTTAGATCAACCTATCTTTCTCATCATAAAGCTGCCATTAAGTTGAATTTAAAGAGCTTATTCTAGGTTGTTTGATGGTTAGAGATTAAATAGAGAGCTTGTTCTATTTAACGACAAACTAAGGAAAGATTGGGATAACAGAGCTTGTTGTTATCTACGGTTGTTAACTTTGATAGTTGGTTGATATGGATAGATTTGAAATTGATTCTTAATGATGTCTAGTGGTGGAGAATGAAACCTTAACCATATTTCTCTCATATTTGATTTCTTATTCCTTACTTGCATCTTATTTTTATTGTTAACTTTAGTTTAAATCTGATTTCAAAATCCCCTTTTCTTTTATTGTTCTTGAATTTAAGTTTTAAACTATTAACTTATAAACTAAAACCCAATCCCTGATGACTCAACCCTTGCTAACTACTATACTTACAATTGATCTTTTTAGTGCAAGGTTAAATAAGATACACTCTTTTGGGTGCATCAACTTACCAGATGAAGATTTGATGTTTGTTTCACAAGCAGATGAGATTCCCCTGAAAAAGAAAGTATAGGAAATGTACTTTGATGGTGCATGTAATGCCATGGGGCATGGAATCGGTGCAGTGCTCATATCACTAGAAGAAGATTATTATCCTTTCACTACTAGATTGGATTTTGATTGTACAAACAATATTGCCGAGTATGAAGCATGTACTATGGGCCTTCGTGCTGCAGTGGACAAAAAGGTCAAAGTATTGGAAGTTTTTGGAGATGATGCACCCAAAAGAGTGTATCTTATTTAACCTTGCACTAAAAAAATCAATTGTAACAATAGTAGTTAGCAAGGGTCGAGTCCTCAGGGATTGGGTTTTAGTTTATAAGTTAATAGTTTAAAACTTAAATTCAAGAACAATAAAAGAAAAGGGGTTTTTGAAATCAGATTTAAACTAAAGTAAATAATAAGAATGAGAAAACAAGTAATTAAGAAGAATCAAATATGAAAAATATGGTTAAAGTTTCATTCTCCACCACTAGACATCATTAAGAATCAATTTCATATCTATCAACATTAATTAGATATCAAAGTTAACAACCGTAGATAACAACAAGCTCTGTTACCCCAATCTTTTCTTAGTTCGTCGTTAAATAGAACAAGCTCTCTATTTAATCTCTAACTATCAAACAACCTAGAACAACCTAGAAGTGTTTTCATGAGATTGATTGAGTGTAAACACTTTACCACTACTTTAAAGAGTGAAAATCAAGAGAGTATCCCATGTGAGAAGTTGAGATTAAGTTTGAATATGCACTATTTTGATTGAAATATGTTATGTTAATATTGGCTTAACTCAAACTACTTACATTCAAGCAAGATTTTTTGTGAATTTCTTTAAGCTATTGATTAGTTTTTAAGACTTGTCCAATGATTATCTCAAATTTATATTGGAAGGATTAGTTATAATTATTATTTTTAGTTTTTCTTATGTTTTCAATGTTTGTGGGTATCGTCCTAGTAAACCCTCACGAGACTAAACTCGTCCACTAGGGACACCTAGGGGTTTAAAGGCTTGTTTCACATGCTAAGTGCCACCGTGATTTCCTACGAAAATGGATTAGATTAGATTTTCTTATTTTATTTTTATTGAGTCGTTGCTAGGGACTAGCAACAATCTAAGTGTGGGGGTGTGATAACTCGTATAATTATATAGTTCTTAGTTATGTTTTATTATTGTTTTGTGTCAAATACGAGTTATTATTGTTTAGTCTAATTGTGTTTATGATCTTTTATATTTTTATGTAATTTGGTGTTTTTCACAAGTTTCTTTGAGTGATTTCAGATTACTAGAATTAAGGGCAAATCTAGTTCAGTTTCAGTTCCGACACCTTTTGCCATATCAGCTATATCTGGAGTTTCACTGAAGCAATAAGGCTGAAATTTTAACCGTGCAAATTTAAGAGGCATATCTATCTTTTTCATGTTTTACACTTCTTGAAACGGAGTCGTTTTCCCTAGCGAAATCAACCATCAAGTTGGCTGATGTGCAATGACGTTTGTCCTGAGCCGTTTTCGCATTTTGACCATATCGTCCGATACACATCAGAAAATGAGCTGATTCCAACGGCTATGGATCACTAACTGATAGGGGAACATTTGTCTAGAAGACCATGTGATCAGATAAAGCCTCCAATATTGAAGAAATCGACCATCAAGTTGGCTGATGTGCAATGACGTCTGTGCTGACCTGTTTTCGTATTTTACCCATATATTCTTCTCCACATCAGCAAATGAGCTGATTCCAACGGCTATGAATCAGTAACTCATAGGGGAACATTTTTCTAGAAGACCATGTGATCAGATCAGGCCTCCAATATTGACAAAATCGACCATCAAGTTGGCTGATCAAAATGGTCATACAATATGACGAAAATTGTTAGAAAAATGCACCCACCTATTATACCTACCTTTGAAATTTGTAAATCTTGTCTCTTGTCATTTAGCCCTCCAAAATGTGTATAAATAGAGGGCCTTGGATGATTGTAGAGGATCATATTGTACATAGGTAGGATATTAGCCATTGTAATAAAATTCTCTAAGTTTTCTTCTTCTTTCTTTTCTCTAGTTTTCTTTTTCTTTAGAGAGAGCAAGAAGCTGGATAATTAATATTCTTCTTCTTCTTCTTTCTTTCTTTTATTTTCTTCTTAGATTCTCTTTAATTTTATGTTTATGTTTACAATGCCTATGCTAGGCTAAACTTCTATTTGGTTAAGGGTGATTTCAAAGCCCTAGACATGTTTTGTGATTGATTTTCAGATTCTATCTATCATTAATTTTCTATCAAAGTTGCTTATGTTCTTCTACAAGAATTGTTCATGATGTTGTCTTGATTTATTTAGGTGTACAACTAGATAGATCTTGATAATTATCTATTGCTAGTTTAGGAGTCTTGATCCGTGTAATTGTCTTGATTTCCTATTCATAAGTGGCAATTTGTGATTAATGATTATGGTCAAGTTTTCAATAATTGCAAAGTGGAACATAACCTAAGTTGAACAATCCGAGCTTATGTGTTTGTTGCTTAGATCAACCTATCTTTCTCATCATAAAGCTGCCATTAAATTGAATTTAGAGAGCTTATTCTAGGTTGTTTAATGGTTAGAGATTAAATAGAGAGCTTGTTCTATTTAACGACAAACTAAGGAAAGATTGGAGTAACAGAGCTTGTTGTTATCTACGGTTGTTAACTTTGATAGTTGGTTGATATTGATAGATCTGAAATTGATTCTTAATGATGTCTAGTGGTGGAGAATGAAACCTTAACCATATTTTTCATATTTGATTCTTCTTACTTACTTGTTTTCTTACTTTTAGTTTGCTTATTTTTTATATTTATTTTTATTGGCTGGTTATACCGCCTAATTTGTATATTAACTTTGTTTTATTTTTATTGGCTGGTTATATCGCCTAATTTAGTATATATATTTTTATTGGCTGGTTATACCGCCTTGCATCTTATTCTTATTATTTACTTTAGTTTAAATCTGGCTTCAAAAACCCCTTTTCTTTTATTGTTTTCTTTGAAAGTAAGTTATAAACTATTAACTTATAAACTAAAACCCAATCCCTGAGGACTCGACCCTTGCTAACTACTATACTTACAATTGATCTTTTTAGTGCAAGGTTAAATAAGATACACTCTTTTGGGTGCATCAAATTTTTGGCGCCGTTGCCGGGGATTGTTTTCTTTAGTTTATTTGTTACTTGGTTTATTCTTATTTTCAGTTCTAATTAGTTCTATTTTCTTGTACATACAAGTTTTTCTTATCAAATTTTGAAAAAAAAAAAAAAAAAACGATGGAATTGAGCAATCTAACACTTGAAGAGTTGGTGGCATACATGAACATGGAAAATCAACAAGCCAATCTCACCTACCCAGTTCAACAATTGGCCATGGGAGGATGTCAAGGCCATCAAGTGTTCCAAGACCAACAGTATGATCATTACTCAAACACTTACCATGAGGGATGGTGGGATCATACTAATTATGGCTACTCAGAAAATTACCAAGAAGTAGATCCTCATGCCAATTACACTCATCCATCTAGATTTAATCAATCATGGTCTCAAGAACCAGATCTTTTTCAGCCACTACATATGACTCAAAACTCAGGTACTTCTTTAGAAGATCTTGTCGATTCTCTTGTTACTAATACTTTGCAATTTCAACAGGAAACAAGGGCAAGTATCCAGAGTTTGGAAAGGCAAATGAGCCTATTGGCTAGTAGTATGGTGGTATGGGTAGCACAAAGATCTGAAGAACTCTCTGCCCTAACAATGATTAACCCAAAGGAGAATACTACTATTGTGACCTTGAGGAATGAGGAACAAGATGAGGATGAGACAGAATGAGAGATGGATTCTATTCTTGAGGATAATGAAGCCACAAATACAAATAAGAGTATTTCGGCACCTGAGGTAACGTTTAAAGTTCCACTTTTTACTAATGTTTCTTCTCCACCTTTTCCTAGTAGATTTGCAAAGTTCAAGGAGGAAGAACATGAACAACACATGCCAGAAACCTTAAACAACTTGTTTGTAGATGCCATTCAACAAGTATCAAAATATACACCATTCCTCAATGAGCAATGCACTACAAAGGATGATGGAATAATACTTATAGTGGAGAATGCATTGGCTGTTTTGCAAAGAAAACTTCCTCCAAAACGCAAAAATCCGAGAAGTTTCATGTCTAAGCCAAAATATCCTAAAAAGCCAAGAAGGGGAATTGGCTAGGCTGAAAACAATCAATCAAGTGCTAATTGGGGGAGGCAGCCTAATTAGTGAAAGCATTGCCAAACTGCCATCCTCAGATTTGCTCTCTTTTTCTTTATCTTTTTCTTATGTTTCTTTGCTAATTGTGTTTAGTGTTTCTAAGTTCATTTAGGCTGCATAAGTTTATTTTGTTTATTAGTTCTTTTCACTTACACATGATTCTTTCATTTGGGGATAATAGCATTACATTAATGACAATGTAAGAATTATGTGTGGGGGGAAGAATTTAGGATTTTATTTAGAGTGTTTTGTTTTTGAGTCTTTTATGTTGTTTTTCTTTCTGATCCTTGTTTTGAAAATAACTAGATGTAAATATAATTTTTAATTTTTTACCCCGGTTAAATGGCGGATAACGGTACTCCGTGATTATTTAAATCGGTTCCATCAGCTACCCACAAAACTGATATTGTATATAAATTTCTCTTCCAATTTCTCTTTCATTTTTTTTTCATTTTTTTTCAGGATGGATGATATTCTCACAAGATTGCAGAAACGATTTCCTCCTTTTCCTCGAAATATTTTACTGAAGCTTTACCAAGTTCGATTTGAAAGATTAAGAATGCTTATGCACAAAGGGATTCCTGGAGACATACGTTGGATAATTGAAGCCAAGGTACGTGAAGATGAATATCTTCCTGTTTTGCATTTACCAGGTACAGGTAGAAGCACTTTTGCAAAGAAGCGACGAGCAAAGCGCATGAGTTCAAATTGCCACAAATGTGCACGATGGACGTGTAACGGTAAATGTCGTTCTATTGGGATTCCGTCCTCTAATCGAGATGATAAAATTGAATTCATTAAGGATGGACTGAGTAAGGAGAATTTGGGTAATATCCAACTTTCTCTTGAGACGCATCCTAGTGGAGACGTACAAAGAGAAATTCTTGATTTATGGCCGCAATTCCAAAGGGAATTGCAACATCTTGGGAATCTGATGTTAAAAGACCCTGTTTGCCAGCTTGTAAGAAAACTGGATGGGAAGCATATCCTCGACTCATTTAAGGCGTTTAAGCCGTTTCTGGACGTAAAACCAGAGGAAGATGTGAGCCACAATCACAACTACAATAAATGACTTCTCAGCTTTTGGTTTGATTTGCAATAACTTCATTTCAGTTTAATTTACGTGTTGTTCGATTTGTGTAATTATTCTCGTTTTTTTTTATTTGTCTTTTACGGTTGATTTTTCTTCTCTTTTTGATTTTCTTCCTGAAATCACGCAAAAATCTTTTGTTAGGTTAACATTTTCTTCTGACAGGTCAAATACACTTTCGACGACATTATTACTCTTGACTTTTACGGTTGATTTTTCTTCTCTTTTTGATTTTCTTCCTGAAATCACGCAAAAATCTTTTGTTAGGTTAACATTTTCTTCTGACAGGTCAGATACACTTTCGGCGACATTATTACTCTTGTCTGATTCACTACTCAGTCCTCTATATATTACACCATGTACTCATTCTCTTTCAGGCACTCGAAAAAGAAAAAAAAATGGAAAGTACTTCGTCCCAACGCATTAAAAAAATTTGTGTCTTTGGAGGTGCTTATCCAGGGAAAAATAACATATTCGCTGATGAAGCCATAAGAGTTGGAGTAATACTTGCCCAACAAAAGATCCAGTTGATTTATGGAGGCGGTAGTACGGGTTTAATGGGAGCAGTCGCTACAGCAGCACACGCCGGAGGAAGTCCAGTTATAGGAATCGTGCCAAAACTATTCACAAGTTTTTGTGGACCTACCGTGGGTAAGGAAATACAAGTCTGGAGTATCCCTGAACGGATAACAATCATGTACCATTCTGCCGATGCATTCATTGCTTTACCAGGAGGTCTGGGTACATTGGAAGAAATAGCTTGCGTGGCTTCTTGGTCATCTTTGGTCACAAATAAGAAACCCATTGGTTCTTAATATTAATGGTTATTTTAGTAATTTGCTTTCATATTTAGATAATGCTGTGGATAATGGATTCATGTTTTCAGAGGCAAGGAGAACCATAATTTCTGCTACAACCATTGAAGATTTACTCAAAAAGCTCCAAGCTTATGAGTATTTATCTGCTACGGTTGTTTCGCAAACGCTCGGAAAAAGAAAAAGAGATATGGACGAGCAAGGAGTGGATTGCACTTTGTCTTTGTGACATTATCTAACATTTTGTTTGTTGTGTCTCAGTTATAATAAGTGGTTAGCAACCTCTGCAGGTAATATCTCCTAAATCCTACCTTTAAAATTTGACATTGGGGACAATGTCATATTTTAGTATGGGATAAGGGACATATTTTGCCAATTTAAAAAAAAAAAATTTGTTGTGTTTTAAGCCATTTAGAAGTATTCATTCTGAACAAGGTCTGAGTAAGGGAGACTTGAGACATACCTTGTCAGTTTGATTTCTTCTTTTCAAAAAAAAAAGTTTGTTGTGTTTTAAGCAATTTAGAAGTATTCATTCTGAACAAGGTCTGAGTAAGGGAGACTTGAGACATACCTTGTCAGTTTGATTTTAATCTTTTTATGTTTACTTGTTAATTTTTGTTTAGTATTTTAGGATTATTTAGGTTGCATGAGTTTGTTGTGTTTTGAGTCTTAGTTGTTCCTATTCTTATGTTATTAGTTCTTTTCTCTTACACATGATTCTTTCATTTGGGTTAATAGACTTACATTGAGGACAATGTAAGAATTAAGTGTGGGGGGAATGATTTAGGATTTCATTTATTTTTGTCTACTATTTTTTTTTATGAGTCTTTATTATTATAATTTTTTTTAGTGTGTTTTAGTTCCTTTTTAATACAATGATGAGATATGAATTGCATAAGTCTAAAACAGATTTATTAGTGAGAAGATTTTCATGAGAATTGAGCTTGATGTCAACCTTTTTATGAGCCAATGTTAATATGATATGTTGATTGAGAAAGAAGCATGTTTAGACTTAATCTGACTTGTATAATCATCCTTGTGAGTTTTTGAGCCTATAATGATTGATGCATTATACAAATCAATCTAATTTCTTTCTTGAGTGCTCTTATGATTACATGATTCTCTAGAACTTGCTTTAAACCGTTTGAGACTATATTGATACATGTGACAACATGAATATGATAGAGGCATTAGGATTATAACCAGAGCCAAACAGCCATCCATTATTAATGTTCTAAGAGAACATCCCCACTAGTGAGCCAATTTGAGCCTACATTAAATATGCTATTTTATTGGTAACCACAACTTACACCTAGCCTAAATATACTTATATCCTTACCCTTGTTCTAAAGATGGATTATATATTTTGAGACATATTGCAAAAAACAAGGGATATTTTTAGTTGAAAATTTGGGTTAGAAACAAGAAATAAGTGTGGGGGGAAAAGAAAAGAAAAGTCAAGAGAAAAAGAAATGGAATACTGGCAAATACATTCCTATATAAAAAAATATGAATCATCTCTTGAATTTGTGGAAAAAGAAAAAGATGTTACAAAGTTGTTTAGAATGAAGAAAAGGCCAACATGAATATTCGGCCTAGGTGACTATGTACTTGTAAAGAGTTTTGAGAAGTTTCTTTGTATGATCTTATTATGTCTCTAAACTTTATGAACTCTTTGGAGCCTTTGTGATATCTTTATCCTTTTGTTATTCAACCACATTACAAACCCCTGGCCCCATTACAACCTTGATTAAAGACCTCTTGATTCATGAAGTTGTATGATCTAAATAGTGGAGAATAGGTGGACAAGCAAGAATATGGTAGAACTGTTTTCATGAGATTGATTGAGTGTAAACACTTCACCACTACTTTAAAGAGTGAAAATCATGAGGGTATCCCATGTGAGAAGTTAAGATTAAATTTGAACATGCACTATTTTGATTGAGATATGTTATGTTAATATTGGCTTAACTCAAACAATTTACATTCAAGCATGAATTTTTGTGAAATTCTTTAAGCTATTGATTAGTTTATAAGACTTGTTCAAAGATTGTCTCTAATTTGTATTGAAAGGATTAGGAATAAATATTTTTAGTATATGTAGTTTATTTATATTTTAGTTTTTCAATGTTTGTGGGTATCGTTCTAGTAAACCCTCACGAGACTAAACTCGTCCACTAGGGACACCTAGGGGTTTAAAGGCTTGTGTCACATGCTAAGTGCCACCGTGATTTCCTACGAAAGTGGATTAGATTAGATTTTCTTATTTTATTTTTATTTGTTTTTGCTCGAGGACTAGCAACAATCTAAGTGTGGGGGTGTGATAACTCGTATAATTATATAGTTTTTAGTTATGTTTTATTATTGTTTTGTGTCAAATACGAGTTATTATTGCTTAGTCTAATTGTGTTTATGATATTTTATATTTTTATGTTATTTGGTGTTTTTTTACGAGTTTCTTTGAGTGATTTCAGATTACTAGGTTAAATCAACAATTAAGGGCAAATCCAGTTCAGTTCCAGTTCCGACACCTTTTTCCATATCAGCTATATCTGGAGTTTCACTGAAGCAATAAGGCTGAAATTTTAACCGTGCAAAGTTAAGAGGCATATCTAACATTTTCATGTTTTACACTTCTTGAAACGGAGTCGTTTTCCCTAGCGAAATCGACCATCAAGTTGGCTGATGTGCAATGACGTCTGTGCTGACCTGTTTTGGTATTTTGCCCATATCTTCTGATCCACATCAGCAAATTAGCTGATTCCAACGGCTATGGATCACTAACTGATAGGGGAACATTTTTCTAGAAGACTATGTGATCAGATCAAGCTTCCAATATTGACAAAATCGACCATCAAGTTGGCTGATCAAAATTGTCATACAATATGACGAAAATTGTTAGAAAAATGCACCCACCTATTATACCTACCTTTGAAATTTGTAAAGCTTGTCTCTTGTCATTTAGTCCTCCAAAATGTGTATAAATAGAGGGCCTTGGATGATTGTATGAGACATTGTACATTGGTAGGATATTAGCCATTGTAATAAAATTCTCTAAGTTTTCTTCTTCTTTCTTTTCTCTAGTTTTCTTTTTCTTTATTTTCTTCTTCTTCTTCTTTCTTTCTTTTATTTCCTTCTTAGATTCTCTTTAATTTTATGTTTATGTTTACAATGCCTATGCTAGGCTAAACTTCTATTTGGTTAAGGGTGATTTCAAAGCCCTAGACATGTTTTGTGATTGATTTTCAGATTCTATCTATCATTAATTTTCTATCAAAGTTGCTTATGTTCTTCTACAAGAATTGTTCATGATGTTGTCTTGATTTATTTAGGTGTACAACTAGATAGATCTTGATAATTATCTATTGCTAGTCTAGGAGTCTTGATCCGTGTAATTGTCTTGATTTCCTATTCATAAGTGGCAATTTGTGATTAATGATTATGGTCAAGTTTTCAATAATTGCAAAGTGGAACATAACCTAAGTTGAACAATCCGAGCTTATGTGTTTGTTGCTTAGATCAACCTATCTTTCTCATCATAAAGCTGCCATTCAATTGAATTTAGAGAGCTTATTCTAGGTTGTTTAATGGTTAGAGATTAAATAGAGAGCTTGTTCTATTTAACGACAAACTAAGGAAAGATTGGGATAACAGAGCTTGTTGTTATCTACGGTTGTTAACTTTGATAGTTGGTTGATATTGATAGATCTGAAATTGATTCTTAATGATGTCTAGTGGTGGAGAATGAAACCTTAACCATATTTTTCATTTTTGATTCTTCTTACTTACTTGTTTTCTTACTTTTCTAGTTTGCTTATTTTTAAAAGTATATTTATTTTTATTGGCTGGTTATACCGCCTAATTTAGTATATATATTTTTATTGGCTGGTTATACCGCCTTGCATCTTATTCTTATTATTTACTTTAGTTTAAATCTGGCTTCAAAAACCCCTTTTCTTTTATTGTTTTCTTTGAATGTAAGTTATAAACTAATAACTCATAGATTAAAACCCAATCCCTGAGGACTCGACCCTTGCTAATCATTATACTTACAATTGATCTTTTTAGTGCAAGGTTAAATAAGATACACTCTTTTGGGTGCATCAGTACAAGCATGTGACGGACATGGTGCCTGACCGTCTAACCCTCCAGAACATGGAAAAGAAAGCTACTGAAAGCTTTAAAGAATATTCTCAGAGATGGTGGGACTTGAAAGCTACAAGTTCAACCCCCTTTAACCAATAAGGAAACTACAGTGCTTTTCATTAATACCCTGAAAGCACCTTATTATGATAAATTGGTGGGAAGCGCCACCAAGGACTTTGCAGATATGGTGATATCTGGAGATATGATAGAGTCTGCTATTAAGAACGGGAAAATGGAAGGGGGTGAGTCTGCTACCCCGAAGAGCGTTTTTCCTGCAAAGAAGAAGGAGGAGACACATGCAATCAGTTTCAATCAATACCCCTATACACCTCCTACACCATACACACTTCCCAGGCCTTATACTCCTACTACATCTTATGCACCTCCGACACCTTACACACCTTACCCGGGGTATAATCCTTACTACCCCAATGTGAACCACTTTACCCAAAATCCGTTCCCCTATACCAATATACCACAACAGCCGTTCCCAACTGGTATATCCCCCACAGATAACCCTTCCTCAAAACACTGTCCCAAACACTCAAGGTCCCGCACGTAATGACTATCGTTCACCAAGGAACGATCAAAAACCCCAATTTGATCCCATTCCTACCACCTATAGTGAGCCATATCCAAAACTACTACAAGGCCAACTTGTCGCGCCCGTATATCTTAAACCTTTGACCCCACCATACCCATGGTACAATGTAAACACCAACTGCGCATATTATACAGTAATTCAGGGGCATTCACTGGAGGATTGCATTGCCTTCGAAAAGAAAGTCCAAAGCTTAATCAATACCGGAGTTGTGAAGTTTAGGTCAAAGAATAGGCCGAATGTAGGGAGAAACCCATTGCCCGATCATGCTGAGAATCGGGTAAATGCAGTATTGATAGGAGAAGTCAGAAGGTTAAAAAGGGATGCCAAGGAAGTCAAGACTCTGATGTTAACAGTATGGGTCGAGATGGTTAAGGCAGGAATGGTGGAGGATGCAGACAATTTAAAAATGGTTGCAAAGAGGGTGCAGAATTGGTGCCCGTTCCATAAATGTTCAGGTCATATCATAAAGGATTGTGGGGACTTTCTGGCTAAAGTACAAAAGATGATGGATAATGGAGAGTCCCAGTTTTACGAGGAGACAGAGGAGGAAGTAGAGGTTACGACTGGCTATGGAATAGGAAGACCTTTGATCATCTATTATGATGAACCAGAGAAGACTACTCTGGTTGTTAAGAAAATTGCGCCTAAGCTCATCATAGATATGACTGTGGTTCTTCCTTTTCATACAAGGAAAGCAAAACTACACCATGGAAATATGACTGCAGCATGGTTATGCCTAAGTCTTCAAGTCAGCAAGATATTACAGGTGTGGGTGATAAGCTCATAAAATATACATTTTATGCCTTTCCACCTTTAGTTTTTGTTATGTTTTCGATCTTTATCTTGTTTACTTATATTATGTTTTTGAATTTTAGGTACAATAAGAAGAATGAAGTCAAAAGTTGTAAATAATGATGGTAAAGAGCTTACAAAATCATAATCACAAGATGGAAGAAGACTTGGGAGTCAAAAATATCAATTTCTGGTTGAAAAGCAATCAGGCAGATTTGACCTCTGGAGCTTGTTGTAAGGAAAACATGATGTTAGATTCCTTATTTGAAGAAACTTCCTTCTTGACTTTTGAATTTGACTTGATTATCTTTCCAACGATATATTATGGGCCCAAATCGGATAAGAAATGGCCATTCAAAATGGCGCTAGAAGATCTCCCTAAAGAACCTTGCGGCCAGAAAAACCCTAATCGCAAATCTGAAAAAGGGCAAAAACGTGATTTTTCTGCCTCCAGGCTTACTTGTGCGGCAAGGACTTATTCTCAGGGTTTTAAAGCTCTATAAATATCATATTTTAAGCCACAAACTAGACATCTTTGGAGGAGACTCAAGGATCATCATTCTTCTTCTTCTGCATTATTTTATTTTCTTTTTAGTTTTATGTATATATTATCTATGTCTATGCTAGGCTATCTTTTATTTGGTTAAGGGTGATTTCAAAGCCCTAGACATGTTATGTAATTAATTTTCAGAATCTATCTATCATTGTTTTCTATCAAAGTTGCTTATGTTCTTCCATAAAAATTGTTCATGGTGATGTTTTGATTTGTTTAGGTGGCCAACTAGATAAATCTTGATAATTGTCTAATGCTAGTTTAGGAGTCTTGATCCGTGTAATTGTCTTGATTTCCTATTCATAAGTGGCAATTTGTGATTAATGATTATGGTCAAGTTTTCAATAATTGCAAAGTGGAACATAACCTAAGTTGAACAATCCGAGCTTATGTGTTTGCTGCTTAGATCAACCTATCTTTCTCATCATAAAGCTGCTATTAAATTGAATTTAGAGAGCTTATTCTAGGTTGTTTGATAGTTAGAGATTAAATAGAGAGCTTGTTCTATTTAACGACGAACTAAGGAAAGATTGGGGTAACAGAGCTTGTTGTTATCTACGGTTGTTAACTTTGATAGCAAATTAATGTTGATAGTTATGAAATTGATTCTTAATGATGTCTAGTGGTGGAGAATGAAACCTTAACTATATTTTTCATATTTGATTCTTCTTAATTACTTGTTTTCTTACTTTTCTTGTTTGCTAATTTTTAAATCTGATTTCAAAATCCCCTTTACTTTTGTTTACTTGTTTTTAAGTGATAAACTATTAACTTATAAACTAAAACCCAATCCCTGAAGACTCGACCCTTGCTAATCACTATACTCTACAATTGATTCTTTTTTTTTAGTGCAAGGTTAAATAAGATATACTCTTTTGGGTGCATCAAGTTTTTGGCGCCGTTGCCGGGGATTGTTTTCTTTAGTTTATTTGTTACTTGGTTTATTCTTATTTTCAGTTCTAATTAGTTTTATTTTCTTGTACATACAGGTTTTTCTTATCAAATTTTAAAAAAAAGAAAAAGAAAACGATGGAATTGAGCAATCTAACACTTGAAGAGTTGGTGGCATACATGAACATGGAGAATCAACAAGCCAATCTCACCTCCCCAGTTCAACAATTGGCCATGGGAGGATGTCAAGGTCATCAAGTGTTCCAAGACCAACAGTATGATCATTACTCAAACACTTACCATGAGGGATGGTGGGATCATACTAATTATGGCTACTCGAAAAATTACCAAGAAGTAGATCCTTATGCCAATTACACTCATCCATCTAGCTTCAATCGATCATGGTCTATAGAACCAGATCTTATTCAACCACCACATATGACTCAAAACTCAGGTACTTCTATAGAAGATCTTGTTTATTCTCTTGTTACTGATACTTTGCAATTTCAACAGGAAACAAGGGCAAGCATCCAGAGTTTGGAAAAGAAAATGAGCCAATTGGCTAGTAGTATGGTGGGATGGGTAGCACAAAGATCTGAAGAACTCCCAGCCCAAACGATGATTAACCCAAAGGAAAATGCTACTATTGTGACCTTGAAGAATGAGGAACAAGATGAGGATGAGACAAAATTAGAGATGGATTGTATTCTTGAGGATAATGAAGCCACAAATCCAAATAAGAGTATTTCGGCACCTGAGGTAACGTTTAAGATTCCAATTTTTACTAATGTTTCTTCTCCACCTTTCCCTAGTAGATTCGCAAAGTTCAAGGAGGAGGAACATGAACAAAACATGCTGGAAACCTTAAACAGTTTGTTTGTGGATGCCACTCAACAAGTACCAAAAGATGCACTATTCCTCGATGAGCAATGCACTACAAAGGATGGAATAATACTTGTAATGGACAATGCATCCACTTTTGTGCAAAGAAAGCTTCCTATCAAACGCTCAAATTTGGGAAGTTTCATGTATGAGCCTAACAAGCCTAAAAAGCCAAGAAGGGGTGTTGGTTAGGTTGGACAACTTAACTCAAGTACTAATTGGGAAGACAGCCCAATTAATGAAGAAATTACCAACCTGCCATACTCAGATTTGCTTTCTTTTCCTTTTCCTTTTATTATTTTTATTGTTTTTATTTATTTTTATGTTTATTTGTTAATTATTTGTTTAGTATTTTAGGATTATTTAGGTTGCATGAATTTGTTTTGTTTTGAGTCTTAGTTATTTCTATTCTTATGTTATTAGTTCTTTTCTCTTACACATGATTCTTTCATTTGGACTAATAGCATTACATTGAGGACAATGTAAGAATTAAGTGTGGGGGGAAGGATTTAGGATTTCTTTTATTTTTGTCTATTATTTTTTTTAAGTCTTTAATATTATTATTATTTTTAGTGTGTTTTAGTTCTTTTTTAATACAATGATGAGATATCAATTGCATAGGTCTAAACTGGGTATTAGGGAGAAGATTTTCATGAGAATTAAGCTTGATACTAATTTTTATGAGCCAATGTTGATATGATATGTTGATTGAGAAAGAAGCATGTTTAGACTTGACAAGTCATCATCCTTGTGAGTTTTTGAGCCTATATAATTGATGCATTACACATATCAATCTAATTTCTTTCTTGAGTGCTCTTATGATTACATGATTCTCTAGAACTTGCTTTAAACCATTTGAGACTTTATTGATGCATGTGACAACATGAATATGATAGAGGCATTAGGACTTTTAACTAGGGCCAAACAGCCACCCCTTATTGATGTTCCAAGAGAACATCCCCCTAGTGAGCCAATTTGAGCCTACATTGAGTAAGCTATTTATTTGGTAACCACATCTTACACCTAGCCTAAACACATTTATATCTTTACCCTTGTTCTAAAGATGGACTAGAATGTTTGAGACATATTGCAAAAACAAAGGATACTTTTTGAAAATTTGGGTTAGAACAAAAGATAAGTGTGGGGGAGGAGAAAGGTAAAAGTCAAGAGAAAAAGAAATGATAGGATCCAAGATGACCCAATCCCATGGCAATTTCTATATGGGCCAAGATCCAAGAAGATCTAGGAAACATGGAAAGAATGGGTGGAATTCACTTGGGCCATGTTGCAAGTTATTCAGGAAAGGCTTCAACATGCAAGATGGGCTTGCATCCAAGTTTGGTCCATGTGATTCAAGAACACAAGGTGGCACATTAAGAGAGCTTATTTGGGCTTATTTTAATTCTTATAATTACTTTGGCATTTGGGCCTATATTATGTAACATGGACATCTTTTAATTATTTAGGTTTGGACTTGAGCATGTTCAACCCATATTTTATATATTATTACTTAGTAGATTAGGGTTATTGTAGGGAGACTATAAATATATGTCTTAGCCGCCTACTTCAATTATCTTTTGATCAATTGAGTTTGAATTTATTCAAAGTGAGTGTTTCACTCTTTTTAGTTCTTGAAAGAACTTAGGAACTTATCAAAGAATTCTTTCTTTGTGGCGTTCAACCTATCAAACTTAGGTTCTTGAAACGAGAGTTCTTAGGGTCTAGTTTACATGCTTAATCTAGGTTCTTTGAAACAAGCTTTTAAGGGTTTAAGTTTTCTTTGCCTTAATCTTGGCTTTTCTGGGTTAAGTATTTCAATTTGTTAGTGGGTTCAAAGGGTTTAACCCCTAGGGTTCACATCAGTTGGTATTAGAGCTTAGGAACAAATCAGGTCAAATCTTTTTATCTTCTTTACCATAGGGTATTGGAGTTTTTCTCATTTTTTTTTTGTTTTGGGGTTTCAGACATACTTGTCATAGGGGTTATAGCTTTAGGCTTTCTTTGTCTAATAGTTATAGTTTTTATGGCAGTTTTTGTTTGGGGTTTCATTCTTGAAAGTTGGTTTAGATACTATTAGAGCAAAATCAATAACAAGATTTTGGGATTTCTGTCAACTTTCTTGTTTTGGGTTTTAGACATTCTTGTCTTGGGGTTATAGCTCTAGGCATTTTTTCCCTAGGGTTATAGTTTTTAGGCAGTCTAAGTTTGGGGTTTCAGTTTTGAAAAGTGGTTTAAATCAAGATTTCGTTTCTTGAATTCTTGATCTATTAAAAAAATTTCTTGTTGATTCTTAACCAGAATCTTGAAAAAAGAAAGAAAGAAGAAGTTCATCCGAGATTTCAAGAAAATCAAGAAGTCTCGTTCTTGAAAAAAAAAAAGAAGAGTGTTCGAATAGGCAGAAAAAGAAAGAAAGATTCGAAAAATATTGAAAAGAAGTGGAAAGAATCGATATTCATTTTTTTTTTTTACTAACCAAATTTGTTTTGCAGCAATTTTAAGATGTCTCTCACATTATGCGACGAAGTAAAGCAGGCTCTACAAGAGATAAAAGAGATCACCTTATCGTTTGAGAGGTTTGTGCAACAAGAGGAAGAAAGATGGAGAAGAAAAAAAAGTGAAAAAGAGAGAAGAAAAAAAGAAAAAGAAAATGAGCTGGCTGCAAATAAAGAAAAGCAAGAGGAAACAGAGAGTAAAAAAAAAAGTGAAAAAGCAATAGAGGTGGCTGAAATTAAAGAAGTAAGAGAGGAGCCACTAGTGAAAAAGGAGACAATTCATGCCGAGGGAAATAAAGAATTTGAGAATTTTTTTGATGCAAATGAGAGTGAGGTTTTTATTCTTGATGCTCCTAACCAATCTCTTCCTATTTTTCCTGTTTCTTTGTTGAAGGATTGTGAGGATTTATTTTCGGAGGAGTTGCAGGATGGGTTGTCACCCATAAGCGGCATTATGCATCACCTTGATTTAGTACCTAGCGTCGTCATTCTCACACACAAGGCTAAGATTCGAGGGCGAATCTTTTCGAGGAAAGGGGGAATGATAGGATCCAAGATGACCCAATCCCATGGCAATTTCTATATGGGCCAAGATCCAAGAAGATCTAGGAAACATGGAAAGAATGGGTGGAATTCACTTGGGCCATGTTGCAAGTTATTCAGGAAAGGCTTCAACATGCAAGATGGGCTTGCATCCAAGTTTGGTCCATGTGATTCAAGAACACAAGGTGGCACATTAAGAGAGCTTATTTGGGCTTATTTTAATTCTTATAATTACTTTGGCATTTGGGCCTATATTATGTAACATGGACATCTTTTAATTATTTAGGTTTGGACTTGAGCATGTTTGATGCACCCAAAAGAGTGTATCTTATTTAACCTTGCACTAAAAAGATAAATTGTAAGTATAGTAGTTAGCAAGGGTCGAGTCCTCAGGGATTGGGTTTTAGTTTATAAGTTAATAGTTTAAAACTTAGATTCAAGAACAATAAAAGAAAAGGGGTTTTTGAAGCGAGATTTAAACTAAAGTAAATAATAAGAATAAGATGCAAGGCGGTATAACCAGCCAATAAAAATATATATACTAAATTAGGCGGTATAACCAGCCAATAAAAATATATATACTAAATTAGGCGGTATAACCAGCCAATAAAAATAAAACAAAGTTAATATACAAATTAGGCGGTATAACCAGCCAATAAAAATAAATATACTTTTAAAAATAAGCAAATTAAAAGTAAGAAAACAAGTAAGTAAGAAGAATCAAATATGAAAAATATGGTTAAGGTTTCATTCTCCACCACTAGACATCATTAAGAATCAATTTCAGATCTATCAATATCAACCAACTATCAAAGTTAACAACCGTAGATAACAACAAGCTCTGTTATCCCAATCTTTCCTTAGTTTGTCGTTAAATAGAACAAGCTCTCTATTTAATCTCTAACCATCAAACAACCTAGAATAAGCTTTCTAAGTTCAATTTAATGGCAGCTTTATGATGAGAAAGATAGGTTGATCTAAGCAACAAACACATAAGCTCGGATTGTTCAACTTAGGTTATGTTCCACTTTGCAATTATTGAAAACTTGACCATAATCATTAATCACAAATTGCCACTTATGAATAGGAAATCAAGACAATTACACGGATCAAGACTCCTAAACTAGCAATAGATAATTATCAAGATCTATCTAGTTGTACACCTAAACAAATCAAGACAACATCATGAACAATTCTTGTAGAAGAACATAAGCAACTTTGATAGAAAATTAATGATAGATAGAATCTGAAAATCAATCACAAAACATGTCTAGGGCTTTGAAATCATCCTTAACCAAATAGAAGTTTAGCCTAGCATAGGCATTGTAAACATAAACATAAAATTAAATAGAATCTAAGAAGAAAATAAAAGAAAGAAAGAAGAAGAAGAAGAATATTAATTATCCAACCTCATGCTCTTTCTAAAGAAAAAGAAAACTAGAGAAAAGAAAGAAGAAGAAAACTTAGAGAATTTTATTACAATGGCTAATATCCTACTTATGTACAATATGATCCTCTACAATCATCCAAGGCCCTCTATTTATACACATTTTGGAGGGCTAAATGACAAGAGACAAGCTTTACAAATTTCAAAGGTAGGTATAATAGGTGGGTGCATTTTTCTAACAATTTTCGTCATATTGTATGACCATTTTGATCAGCCAACTTGATGGTCGATTTTGTCAATCTTGGAGGCCTGATCTGATCACATGGTCTTCTAGAAAAATGTTCCCCTATGAGTTACTGATTCATAGCCGTTGGAATCAGCTCATCTGCTGATGTGGAGAAGAAGATATGGGAAAAATACAAAAACAGGTCAGCACAGACGTCATTGCACATCAGCCAACTTGATGGTCGATTTCTTCAATATTGGAGGCTTTATCTGATCACATGGTCTTCTAGACAAATGTTCCCCTATCCGTTAGTGATCCATAGCCGTTGGAATCAGCTCATTTTCTGATGTGCATCGGACGATATGGTCAAAATGCGAAAACTGCTCAGGACAGACGTCATTGCACATCAGCCAACTTGATGGTTGATTTCGCTAGGGAAAACGACTCCGTTTCAAGAAGTGTAAAACATGAAAAAGATAGATACGCCTCTTAACTTTGCACGGTTAAAATTTCAGCCTTATTGCTTCAGTGAAACTCCAGATATAGCTGATATGGCAAAAGGTGTCGGAACTGGAACTGAACTGGATTTGCCCTTAATTCTAGTAATCTGAAATCACTCAAAGAAACTTGTGAAAAACACCAAATTACATAAAAATATAAAAGATCATAAACACAATTAGACTAAACAATAATAACTCGTATTTGACACAAAACAATAATAAAACATAACTAAAAACTATATAATTATACGAGTTATCACACCCCCACACTTAGATTGTTGCTAGTCCCTAGCAACGACTCAATAAAAATAAAATAAGAAAATCTAATCTAATCCATTTTCGTAGGAAATCACGGTGGCACTTAGCATGTGACACAAGCCTTTAAACCCCTAGGTGTCCCTAGTGGACGAGTTTAGTCTCGTGAGGGTTTACTAGGACGATACCCACAAACATTGAAAACATAAGAAAAACTAAAAATAATAATTATAACTAATCCTTCCAATATAAATTTGAGATAATCATTGGACAAGTCTTAAAAACTAATCAATAGCTTAAAGAAATTCACAAAAAATCTTGCTTGAATGTAAATAGTTTGAGTTAAGCCAATATTAACATAACATATTTCAATCAAAATAGTGCATATTCAAACTTAATCTCAACTTCTCACATGGGATACTCTCTTGATTTTCACTCTTTAAAGTAGTGGTGAAGTGTTTACACTCAATCAATCTCATGAAAACACTTCTACCATATGCTTGCTTGTCCACCTATTCTCCACTAAAAGATCATGCAACTTCATAAATCAAGAGGTCTTTAATCAAGGTTGTAATGGGGCCAAGGGGTTTGTAATGTGGTTGAAGAACAAAAGGATAAAGATATCACAAAGGTTCCAAAGAGTTCATAAAGTTTAGAGACATAAAAAAATTATACAAAGAAACTTCTCAAAACTCTTTACAAGCACATAGTCACCTAGGCCGGATATTCATGTTGGGCCTTTTCTTCATTCTAAACAACTTTGTAACATCTTTTTCTTTTTCCACAAATTCAAGAGATGATTCATATTTTTTTTTACATAGGAATGTATTTTCCAGTATTCCATTTCTTTTTCTCTTGACTTTTCTTTTCTTTTCCCCCCACACTTATTTCTTGTTTCTAACCAAAAAATATCCCTTGTCTTTGCAACTTGTCTCAAATCATGCTAATTCATCTTTGGAACAAAGGTAAAGATATAAGTATATTTAGGTTAGGGACAAGTTATGGTTACCAAAGAGATAGCTTATTCAATGTAGGCTCAAATTGGTTCACTAAGGGTGTGTTCTCTTGGAACATCAATAAGGGATGGATGTTTGGCTCTGGTTATAATCCTAATGCCTCTATCATATTCATGTTGTCACATGTATCAATATAGTCTCAAACGGTTTAAAGCAAGTTCTAGAGAATCATGTAATCATAAGAGCACTCAAGAAAGAAATTAGATTGATTTGTATAATGCATCAATCATTTTAGGCTCAAAAACTCACAATGATGATTATACAAGTCAGTTTTAAGTCTAAACATGCTTCTTTCTCAATCAACATATCATATTAACATTGGCTCATAAAAATTAGTATCAAGCTTAATTCTCATGAAAATCTTCTCACTAGTAACCAGTTTAGACCTATGCAATTCATATCTCATCATTGTATTAAAAAGGAACTAAAACACACTAAAAATAATAATAATAAAGACTCATAAAAAAAATAGTAGACGAAAATAAAAGAAATCCTAAATCATTCCCCCCACACTTAATTCTTACATTGTCCTCAATGTAAGTCTATTAACCCAAATGAAAGAATCATGTGTAAGAGAAAAGAACTAATAACATAAGAATAGGAACAACTAGACTCAAAACAAAACAAAACAAACTCATGCAACCTAAATAATCCTAAAATACTAAACAAAAATTAACAAGTAAACATAAAAAGATTAAAATCAAACTGACAAGGTATGTCTCAAGTCTCCCTTACTCAGACCTTGTTCAGAATGAATACTTCTAAATTGCTTAAAACACAACAAATTTTTTTTTTTTTTTTTTGAAAAGAAGAAATCAAACTGACAAGGTATGTCTCAAGTCTCCCTTACTCAGACCTTGTTCAGAATGAATACTTCTAAATGGCTTAAAACACAACAATTTTTTTTTTTTTAAATTAGCAAAATATGTCCCTTACCCCATACTAAAATATGACATTGTCCCCAATGTCAAATTTTAAAGGTAGGATTTAGGAGATATTACCTGCAGAGGTTGCTAACCACTTATTATAACTGAGACACAACAAACAAAATGTTAGATAATGTCACAAAGACAAAGTGCAATCCACTCCTTGCTCGTCCATATCTCTTTTTCTTTTTCCGAGCGTTTGCGAAACAACCGTAGCAGATAAATACTCATAAGCTTGGAGCTTTTTGAGTAAATCTTCAATGGTTGTAGCAGAAATTATGGTTCTCCTTGCCTCTGAAAACATGAATCCATTATCCACAGCATTATCTAAATATGAAAGCAAATTACTAAAATAACCATTAATATTAAGCAAACCAATGGGTTTCTTATTTGTGACCAAAGATGACCAAGAAGCCACGCAAGCTATTTCTTCCAATGTACCCAGACCTCCTGGTAAAGCAATGAATGCATCGGCAGAATGGTACATGATTGTTATCCGTTCAGGGATACTCCAGACTTGTATTTCCTTACCCACGGTAGGTCCACAAAAATCTGTGAATAGTTTTGGCACGACTCCTAGAACTGGACTTCCTCCGGCGTGTGCTGCTGTAGCGACTACTCCCATTAAACCCGTACTACCACCTCCATAAATTAACTGGATCTTTTGTTGGGCAAGTATTACTCCAACTCTTATGGCTTCATCAGCGAATATTTTATTTTTCCCTGGATAAGCACCTCCAAAGACACAAATTTTTTTAATGCGTTGGGACGAAGTACTTTCCATTTTTTTTTTCGAGTGCCTGAAAGAGAATGAGTACATGGTGTAATATATAGAGGACTGAGTAGTGAATCAGACAAGAGTAATAATGTCGCCGAAAGTGTATTTGACCTGTCAGAAGAAAATGTTAACCTAACAAAAGATTTTTGCGTGATTTCAGGAAGAAAATCAAAAAGAGAAGAAAAATCAACCGTAAAAGACAAATGCAAAAAAGAAAAAATGAGAATAATTACACAAATCGAACAACACGTAAATTAAACCGAAATGAAGTTATTGCAAATCAAACCAAAAGCTGAGAAGTCAATTATTGTAGTTGTGATTGTGGCTCACATCTTCCTCTGGTTTTACGTCCAGAAACGGCTTAAACGCCTTCTGTGAGTCGAGGATATGCTTCCCATCCAGTTTTCTTACAAGCTGGCAAACCGGGTCTTTTAACATCAGATTCCCAAGATGTTGCCATTCCCTTTGGAATTGCGGCCATAAATCAAGAATTTCTCTTTGTACGTCTCCACTAGGATGCGTCTCAAGAGAAAGTTGGATATTACCCAAATTCTCCTTACTCAGTCCATCCTTAATGAATTCAATTTTATCATCTCGATTAGAGGACGGAATCCCAATAGAACGACATTTACCGTTACACGTCCATCGTGCACATTTGTGGCAATTTGAACTCATGCGCTTTGCTATTCGCTTCTTTGCAAAAGTGCTTCTACCTGTACCTGGTAAATGCAAAACAGGAAGATATTCATCTTCACGTACCTTGGCTTCAATTATCCAACATATGTCTCCAGGAATCCCTTTGTGCATAAGCATTCTTAATCTTTCAAATCGAACTTGGTAAAGCTTCAGTAAAATATTTCGAGGAAAAGGAGGAAATCGTTTCTGCAATCTTGTGAGAATGTCATCCATCCTGAAAAAAAAATGAAAAAAAAATTGAAAGAGAAATTGGAAGAGAAATTTATATACAATATCAGTTTTGTGGGTAGCTGATGGAACCGATTTAAATAATCACGGAGTACCGTTATCCTCCATTTAACCGGGGTTAAAAAATAAAAATTATATCTACATCTAGTTATTTTCAAAACAAGGATCAGAAAGAAAAACAGCATAAAAAAAACTCAAAAACAAAACACTCTAAATAAAATCCTAAATTCTTCCCCCCACACATAATTCTTATATTGTCATTAATGTAATGCTATTATCCCCCAATTAACAAAGAAACATAAGAAATAAAAATAAAAACAATAAAAATAATAAAAGAAAAAGGAAAAGAAAGAGAAAGCAAATCTGAATATGGAATGTTGGCAATTTCATCTTTAATTGGGCTGCCTTCCCAATTAACACTTGAGTTAGTGTTTGAATCTAACCAACACCCCTTCTTGGCTTTTTAGGCTTGTCAGGATCATACATGAAATTTCCCAAATTTATGCGTTTGAGAGGAAGCTTTCTTTGCACAACAGTGGATGCATTCTCCATTACAAGTATTATTCCATCATCCTTGGTGGTGCATATCTCATCGAGGAATGGTGCATCTTTTGGTACTTGTTGAATGACATCCACAAACAAACTGTTTAAGGTTTCCAGCGTGTCTTGTTCATGTTCATCCTCCTTGAACTTTGCGAATCTACTAGGAAAAGGTGGAGAAGAAACATTAGTAAAAATTGGAATCTCAAACGTTACCTCAGGTGCTGAAATACTCTTATTTGGATTTGTGGCTTCATTATCCTCAAGAATAGAATCCATCTCTAATTCTGTCTCATCCTCATCTTGTTCCTCATTCCTCAAGGTCACAATAGTAGTATTCTCCTTTGGGTTAATCATTGTTTGGGCAGAGAGTTCTTCAGATCTTTGTGCTACCCATACCACCATACTACTAGCCAATAGGCTCATTTGCCTTTCCAAACTCTGGATGCTTGCCCTTGTTTCCTGTTGAAATTGCAAAGTATTAGTAACAAGAGAATCGACAAGATCTTCTAAAGAAGTACCTGAGTTTTGAGTCATATGTGGTGGTTGAAGAAGATCTGGTTCTTGAGACCATGATTGATTGAAGCTAGATGGATGAGTGTAATTGGCATAAGGATCTACTTCTTGGTAATTTTCTGAGTAGCCATAATTAGTATGATCCCACCATCCCTCATGGTAAGTGTTTGAGTAATGATCATACTGTTGGTCTTGGAACACTTGATGGCCTTGACATCCTCCCATGGCCAATTGTTGAACTGGGGAGGTGAGATTGGCTTGTTGATTCTCCATGTTCATGTATGCCACCAACTCTTCAAGTGTTAGATTGCTCAATTCCATCGTTTTCTTTTTCTTTTTTTTTTTTTCAAAATTTGATAAGAAAAACTTGTATGTACAAGAAAATAGAACTAATTAGAACTGAAAATAAGAATAAACCAAGTAACAAATAAACTAAAGAAAACAATCCCCGGCAACGGCGCCAAAAAATTTGATGCACCCAAAAGAGTGTATCTTATTTAACCTTGCACTAAAAAGATAAATTGTAAGTATAGTAGTTAGCAAGGGTCGAGTCCTCAGGAATTGGGTTTTAGTTTATAAGTTAATAGTTTAAAACTTAGATTCAAGAACAATAAAAGAAAAGGGGTTTTTGAAGCCAGATTTAAACTAAAGTAAATAATAAGAATAAGATGCAAGGCGGTATAACCAGCCAATAAAAATATATATACTAAATTAGGCGGTATAACCAGCCAATAAAAATATATATACTAAATTAGGCAGTATAACCAGCCAATAAAAATAAAACAAAGTTAATATACAAATTAGGCGGTATAACCAGCCAATAAAAATAAATATACTTTTAAAAATAAGCAAATTAAAAGTAAGAAAACAAGTAAGTAAGAAGAATCAAATATGAAAAATATGGTTAAGGTTTCATTCTCCACCACTAGACATCATTAAGAATCAATTTCAGATCTATCAATATCAACCAACTATCAAAGTTAACAACCGTAGATAACAACAAGCTCTGTTATCCCAATCTTTCCTTAGTTTGTCGTTAAATAGAACAAGCTCTCTATTTAATCTCTAACCATCAAACAACCTAGAATAAGCTTTCTAAGTTCAATTTAATGGCAGCTTTATGATGAGAAAGATAGGTTGATCTAAGCAACAAACACATAAGCTCGGATTGTTCAACTTAGGTTATGTTCCACTTTGCAATTATTGAAAACTTGACCATAATCATTAATCACAAATTGCCACTTATGAATAGGAAATCAAGACAATTACACGGATCAAGACTCCTAAACTAGCAATAGATAATTATCAAGATCTATCTAGTTGTACACCTAAACAAATCAAGACAACATCATGAACAATTCTTGTAGAAGAACATAAGCAACTTTGATAGAAAATTAATGATAGATAGAATCTGAAAATCAATCACAAAACATGTCTAGGGCTTTGAAATCACCCTTAACCAATGATAACTCGTATAATTATATAGTTTTTAGTTATGTTTTATTAATGTTTTGTGTCAAATACGAGTTATTATTGTTTAGTCTAATTGTGTTTATGATATTTTATATTTTTATGTATTTTGGTGTTTTTCACAAGTTTCTTTGAGTAATTTCAGATTACTAGAATTAAGGGCAAATCCAGTTCAGTTTCAGTTCCGACACCTTTTTCCATATCAGCTATATCTCGAGTTTCACTGAAGCAATAAGGCTGAAATTTGTATCCATGCAAAGCTAAGAGGCATATCTATCTTTTTCATGTTTTACACTTCTTGAAACGGAGTCGTTTTCCCTAGCGAAATCGACCATCAAGTTGGCTGATGTGCAATGACGTCTGTGCTGACCTGTTTTCGTATTTTGCCCATATCTTCTTATCCACATCAGCAAATGAGCTGATTCCAATGGCTATGGATCCGTAACTGATACGGGAACCTTTGTATAGAAGACCATATGATCAGATCAGGCCTCTAATATTGACGAAATCGACCATCAAGTTGGCTGATGTGCAATGACGTCTGTGCTGACATGTTTTCGTATTTTGCCCATATCTGCTTATCCACATCAGCAAATGAGCTGATTCCAACGGCTATGGATCCGTAACTGATAGGGGAACCTTTTTCTAGAAGACCATGTGATCAGATCAGGCCTCCAACATTGACGAAATCGACCATCAAGTTGGCTGATCAAAATTGTCATACAATATGACGAAAATTGTTAGAAAAATTCACCCACCTATTATACCTACCTTTGAAATTTGTAAAGCTTGTCTCTTGTCATTTAGCCTTCCAAAATGTGTATAAATAGAGGGCCTTGGATGATTGTAGAGGAGGATATTGTACATAGGTAGGATATTAGCCATTTTAATAAAATTCTCTAAGTTTTCTTCTTCTTTCTTTTCTCTAGTTTTCTTTCTTTTCTCTAGTTTTCTTTTTCTTTAGAGAGAGCAAGAGGTTGGATAATTAATATTCTTCCTCTTCTTCTTTCTTTCTTTTATTTTCTTCTTAGATTTTCTTTAATTTTATGTTTACAATGCCTATGCTAGGCTAAACTTCTATTTGGTTAAGGGTGATTTCAAAGCCCTAGACATGTTTTGTGATTGATTTTCAGATTCTATCTATCATTAATTTTCTATCAAAGTTGCTTATGTTCTTCTACAAGAATTGTTCATGATGTTGTCTTGATTTATTTAGGTGTACAACTAGATAGATCTTGATAATTATCTATTGCTAGTTTAGGAGTCTTGATCCGTGTAATTGTCTTGATTTCCTATTCATAAGTGGCAATTTGTGATTAATGATTATGGTCAAGTTTTCAATAATTGCAAAGTGGAACATAACCTAAGTTGAACAATCCGAGCTTATGTGTTTGTTGCTTAGATCAACCTATCTTTCTCATCATAAAGCTGCCATTAAATTGAATTTAGAGAGCTTATTCTAGGTTGTTTAATGGTTAGAGATTAAATAGAGAGCTTGTTCTATTTAACGACAAATTAAGGAAAGATTGGGATAACAGAGCTTGTTGTTATCTACGGTTGTTAACTTTGATAGTTGGTTGATATTGATAGATCTGAAATTGATTCTTAATGATGTCTAGTGGTGGAGAATGAAACCTTAACCATATTTTTCATATTTGATTCTTCTTACTTTCTTGTTTTCTTACTTTTAGTTTGCTTATTTTTTATATTTATTTTTATTGGCTGGTTATACCGCCTAATTTGTATATTAACTTTGTTTTATTTTTATTGGCTGGTTATACCGCCTAATTTAGTATATATATTTTTATTGGCTGGTTATACCGCCTAATTTAGTATATATATTTTTATTGGCTGGTTATACCGCCTTGCATCTTATTCTTATTATTTACTTTAGTTTAAATCTGGCTTCAAAAACCCCTTTTCTTTTATTGTTTTCTTTGAACGTAAGTAATAAACTAATAACTCATAGATTAAAACCCAATCCCTGAGGACTCGACCCTTGCTAATCATTATACTTACAATTGATCTTTTTAGTGCAAGGTTAAATAAGATACACTCTTTTGGGAGCATCAAATTTTTGGCGCCGTTGCCGGGGATTGTTTTCTTTAGTTTATTTGTTACTTGGTTTATTCTTATTTTCAGTTCTAATTAGTTCTATTTTCTTGTACATACAAGTTTTTCTTATCAAATTTAAAAAAAAAAAAAAAAAAAAAACGATGGAATTAAGCAATCTAACACTTGAAGAGTTGGTGGCATACATGAACATGGAAAATCAACAAGCCAATCTCACCTACCCAGTTCAACAATTGGCCATGGGAGGATGTCAAGGCCATCAAGTGTTCCAAGACCAACAGTATGATCATTACTCAAACACTTACCATGAGGGATGGTGGGATCATACTAATTATGGCTACTCAGAAAATTACCAAGAAGTAGATCCTTATGCCAATTACACTCATCCATCTAGCTTCAATCAATCATGGTCTAAAGAACCAGATCTTCTTCAACCACCACATATGACTCAAAACTCAGGTACTTCTTTAGAAGATCTTGTCGATTCTCTTGTTACTAATACTTTGCAATTTCAACAGGAAACAAGGGCAAGTATCCAGAGTTTGGAAAGGCAAATGAGCCTATTGGCTAGTAGTATGGTGGTATGGGTAGCACAAAGATCTGAAGAACTCTCTGCACAAACGATGATTAATCCAAAGGAGAATGCTACTATTGTGACCTTGAGGAATGAGGAACAAGATGAGGATGAGACAAAATTAGAGATGAATTCTATTCTTGAGGATAATGAAGCCAATGATCCAAATAAGAGTATTTCGGCACCTGAGGTAACGTTTGAGATTCCAATTTTTACTAATGTTTCTTCTCCACCTTTTCCTAGTAGATTCGCAAAGTTCAAGGAGGATGAACATGAACAAGACACGCTGGAAACCTTAAACAGTTTGTTTGTGGATGTCATTCAACAAGTACCAAAAGATGCACCATTCCTCGATGAGATATGCACCACCAAGGATTATGGAATAATACTTGTAATGGAGAATGCATCCACTGTTGTGCAAAGAAAGCTACCTCTCAAACGCATAAATTTGGGAAATTTCATGTATGAGCCTGACAAGCCTAAAAAGCCAAGAAGGGGTGTTGGTTAGATTCAAAACACTAACTCAAGTGTTAATTGGGAAGGCAGCCCAATTAAAGATGAAATTGCCAACCTTCCATATTCAGATTTGCTTTCTCTTTCTTTTCCTTTTTCTTTTATTATTTTTATTGTTTTTATTTTATTTCTTATGTTTCTTTGTTAATTGTGTTTACTGCTTTTAAGTTCATTTAGGCTGCATAAGTTTCTTTTGTTTAATAGTTCTTTTCTCTTACATATAATTCTTGCATTGGGGGATAATAGCATTACATTAATGACAATGTAAGAATTATGTGCGGGGGGAAGAATTTAGGATTTTATTTAGAGTGTTTTGTTTTTGAGTCTTTTTATGTTGTTTTTCTTTCTGATCCTTGTTTTGAAAATAACTAGATGTAAATATAATTTTTAATTTTTTTAACCCCGGTTAAATGGCGGATAACGGTACTCCGTGATTATTTAAATCGGTTCCATCAGCTACCCACAAAACTGATATTGTATATAAATTTCTCTTCCAATTTCTCTTTCAATTTTTTTCATTTTTTTTTCAGGATGGATGATATTCTCACAAGATTGCAGAAACGATTTCCTCATTTTCCTCGAAATATTTTACTGAAGCTTTACCAAGTTCGATTTGAAAGATTAAGAATGCTTATGCACAAAGGGATTCCTGGAGACATACGTTGGATAATTGAAGCCAAGGTACGTGAAGATGAATATCTTCCTGTTTTGCATTTACCAGGTACAGGTAGAAGCACTTTTGCAAAGAAGCGACGAGCAAAGCGCATGAGTTCAAATTGCCACAAATGTGCACGATGGACGTGTAATGGTAAATGTCGTTCTATTGGGATTCCGTCCTCTAATCGAGATGATAAAATTGAATTCATTAAGGATGGTCTGAGTAAGGAGAATTTGGGTAATATCCAACTTTCTCTTGAGACGCATCCTAGTGGAAACGTACAAAGAGAAATTCTTGATTTATGGCCGCAATTCCAAAGGGAATGGCAACATCTTGGGAATCTGATGTTAAAAGACCCTGTTTGCCAGCTTGTAAGAAAACTGGATGGGAAGCATATCCTCGACTCATAGAAGGCGTTTAAGCCGTTTCTGGACGTAAAACCAGAGGAAGATGTGAGCCACAATCACAACTACAATAAATAACTTCTCAGCTTTTGGTTTGATTTGCAATAACTTTATTTTGTTTTAATTTACGTGTTGTTCGATTTGTGTAATTATTCTCGTTTTTTTTATTTGTCTTTTACGGTTGATTTTTTCTTCTCTTTTTGATTTTCTTCCTGAAATCACGCAAAAATCTTTTGTTAGGTTAACATTTTCTTCTGACAGGTCAGATACACTTTCGGCGACATTATTACTCTTGTCTGATTCACTACTCAGTCCTCTATATATTACACCATGTACTCATTCTCTTTCAGGCATCGAAAAAAAGAAAAAAAAAAGAAAAAAAAATGGAAAGTACTTCGTCCCAACGCATAAAAAAAAATTTGTGTTTTTGGAGGTGCTTATCCAGGGAAAAATAACATATTCGCTGATGAAGCCATAAGAGTTGGAGTAATACTTGCCCAACAAAAGATCCAGTTGATTTATGGAGGCGGTAGTACGGGTTTAATGGGAGCAGTCGCTACAGCAGCACACGCCGGAGGAAGTCCAGTTCTAGGAATCGTGCCAAAACTATTCACAAGTTTTTGTGGACCTACCGTGGGTAAGGAAATACAAGTCTGGAGTGTCCCTGAACGGATAACAATCATGTACCATTCTGCCGATGCATTCATTGCTTTACCAGGAGGTCTGGGTACATTGGAAGAAATAGCTTGCGTGGCTTCTTGGTCATCTTTGGTCACAAATAAGAAACCCATTGGTTTGCTTAATATTAATGGTTATTTTAGTAATTTGCTTTTATATTTAGATAATGCTGTGGATAATGGATTCATGTTTTCAGAGGCAAGGAGAACCATAATTTCTGCTACAACCATTGAAGATTTACTCAAAAAGCTCCAAGCTTATGAGTGTTTATCTGCTACGATTGTTTCGCAAACGCTCGGAAAAAGAAAAAGAGATATGGACGAGCAAGGAGTGGATTGCACTTTGTCTTTGTGACATTATCTAACATTTTGTTTGTTTTGTCTCAGTTATAATAAGTGGTTAGCAACCTCTGCAGGTAATATCTCCTAAATTCTACCTTTAAAATTTGACATTGGGGACAATGTCATATTTTAGTAGGGGGTAAGGGACATATTTTGCTAATTTAAAAATAAAAAAAAATTTGTTGTGTTTTAAGCCATTTAGAAGTATTCATTCTGAACAAGGTCTGAGTAAGGGAGACTTGAGACATACCTTGTCAATTTGATTTCTTCTTTTCAAAAAAAAAAAAAAAAAAAAAGTTTGTTGTGTTTTAAGCAATTTAGAAGTATTCATTCTGAACAAGGTCTGAGTAAGGGAGACTTGAGACATACCTTGTCAGTTTGACTTTAATCTTTTTTATGTTTACTTGTTAATTTTTGTTTAGTATTTTAGGATTATTTAGGTTGCGTGAGTTTGTTTTGTTTTGAGTCTTAGTTGTTCCTATTCTTATGTTATTAGTTCTTTTCTCTTACACATGATTCTTTCAGTTGGGTTAATAGACTTACATTGAGGACAATGTAAGAATTAAGTGTGGGGGGAAGGATTTAGGATTTCTTTTATTTTTGTCTACTATTTTTTTTATGAGTCTTTATTATTATTTTTAGTGTGTTTTAGTTCCTTTTCAATACTATGATGAGATATGAATTGCATAAGTCTAAAACAGATTTATTAGTGAGAAGATTTTCATGAGAATTAAGCTTGATACTAATTTTTATGAGCCAATGTTAATATGATATGTTGATTGAGAAAGAAGCATGTTTAGACTTAATCTGACTTGTATAATCATCCTTGTGAGTTTTTGAGCCTATAATGATTGATGCATTATATAAATCAATCTAATTTCGTTCTTGAGTGCTCTTATGATTACATGATTCTCTAGAACTTGCTTTAGACCTTGTTGAAACTATATTGATGCATGTGACAACATGAATATGATAGAGGCATTAGGATTTTTAGCCAGAGCCAAACAGCCATCCCTTATTGATGTTCCAAGAGAACACACCCTTAGTGAACCAATTTGAGCCTACATTGAATAAGCTATCTCTTTGGTAACCATAACTTGTCCCTAACCTAAAAATACTTATATCTTTACCTTTGTTCCAAAGATGAATTAGCATGTTTTGAGACAAGTTGCAAAGACAAGGGATATTTTTAGTTAAAAATTTGGGTTAGAAACAAGAAATAAGTGTGGGGGGGAAAGAAAAGAAAAGTCAAGAGAAAAAGAAATGAAATACTGGCAAATACATTCCTATGTAAAAAAAAAAATATATATATATATATATATATGAATCATCTCTTGAATTTGTGGAAAAAGAAAAAGATGTTACAAAGTCGTTTAGAATGAAGAAAAGGCCCAACATGAATATCCGGCCTAGGTGACTATGTACTTGTAAAGAGTTTTGAGAAGTTTCTTTGTATGATCTTTTTATGTCTCTAAACTTTATGAACTCTTTGGAACCTTTGTGATATCTTTATCCTTTTGTTCTTCAACCACATTACAAACCCCTTGGCCCCATTACAACCTTGATTAAAGACCTCTTGATTCATGAAGTTGTATGATCTAAATAGTGGAGAATAGGTGGACAAGCAAGAATATGGTAGAACTGTTTTCATGAGATTGATTGAGTGTAAACACTTCACCACTACTTTAAAGAGTGAAAATCATGAGGGTATCCCATGTGAGAAGTTGAGATTAAATTTGAACATGCAATATTTTGATTGAGATATGTTATGCTAATATTGGCTTAACTCAAACAATTTACATTCAAGCATGATTTTTTGTGAAATTCTTTAAGCTATTGATTAGTTTATAAGACTTGTTCAAATATTGTATCTAATTTGTATTGAAAGGATTAGGAGTAAATATTTTTAGTATATGCAGTTTATTTATATTTTAGTTTTTCAATGTTTGTGGGTATCGTTCTAGTAAACCCTCACGAGACTAAACTCGTCCACTAGGGACACCTAGGGGTTTAAAGGCTTGTGTCACATGCTAAGTGCCACCGTGATTTCCTACGAAAGTGGATTAGATTAGATTTTCTTATTTTATTTTTATTGAGTCGTTGCTATGGACTAGCAACAATCTAAGTGTGGGGGTGTGATAACTCGTATAATTATATAGTTTTTAGTTATGTTTTATTAATGTTTTGTGTCAAATACGAGTTATTATTGTTTAGTCTAATTGTGTTTATGATCTTTTATATTTTTATGTATTTTGGTGTTTTTCACAAGTTTCTTTGAGTAATTTCAGATTACTAGAATTAAGGGCAAATCCAGTTCAGTTTCAGTTCCGACACCTTTTTCCATATCAGCTATATCTCGAGTTTCACTGAAGCAATAAGGCTGAAATTTGTATCCATGCAAAGCTAAGAGGCATATCTATCTTTTTCATGTTTTACACTTCTTGAAACGGAGTCGTTTTCCCTAGCGAAATCGACCATCAAGTTGGCTGATGTGCAATGACGTCTGTGCTGACCTGTTTTCGTATTTTGCCCATATCTTCTTATCCACATCAGCAAATGAGCTGATTCCAATGGCTATGGATCCGTAACTGATACGGGAACCTTTGTATAGAAGACCATATGATCAGATCAGGCCTCTAATATTGACGAAATCGACCATCAAGTTGGCTGATGTGCAATGACGTCTATGCTGACATGTTTTCGTATTTTGCCCATATCTGCTTATCCACATCAGCAAATGAGCTGATTCCAACGGCTATGGATCCGTAACTGATAGGGGAACCTTTTTCTAGAAGACCATGTGATCAGATCAGGCCTCCAACATTGACGAAATCGACCATCAAGTTGGCTGATCAAAATTGTCATACAATATGACGAAAATTGTTAGAAAAATTCACCCACCTATTATACCTACCTTTGAAATTTGTAAAGCTTGTCTCTTCTCATTTAGCCTTCCAAAATGTGTATAAATAGAGGGCCTTGGATGATTGTAGAGGAGGATATTGTACATAGGTAGGATATTAGCCATTTTAATAAAATTCTCTAAGTTTTCTTCTTCTTTCTTTTCTCTAGTTTTCTTTCTTTTCTCTAGTTTTCTTTTTCTTTAGAGAGAGCAAGAGGTTGGATAATTAATATTCTTCCTCTTCTTCTTTCTTTCTTTTATTTTCTTCTTAGATTTTCTTTAATTTTATGTTTACAATGCCTATGCTAGGCTAAACTTCTATTTGGTTAAGGGTGATTTCAAAGCCCTAGACATGTTTTGTGATTGATTTTCAGATTCTATCTATCATTAATTTTCTATCAAAGTTGCTTATGTTCTTCTACAAGAATTGTTCATGATGTTGTCTTGATTTATTTAGGTGTACAACTAGATAGATCTTGATAATTATCTATTGCTAGTTTAGGAGTCTTGATCCGTGTAATTGTCTTGATTTCCTATTCATAAGTGGCAATTTGTGATTAATGATTATGGTCAAGTTTTCAATAATTGCAAAGTGGAACATAACCTAAGTTGAACAATCCGAGCTTATGTGTTTGTTGCTTAGATCAACCTATCTTTCTCATCATAAAGCTGCCATTAAATTGAATTTAGAGAGCTTATTCTAGGTTGTTTAATGGTTAGAGATTAAATAGAGAGCTTGTTCTATTTAACGACAAATTAAGGAAAGATTGGGATAACAGAGCTTGTTGTTATCTACGGTTGTTAACTTTGATAGTTGGTTGATATTGATAGATCTGAAATTGATTCTTAATGATGTCTAGTGGTGGAGAATGAAACCTTAACCATATTTTTCATATTTGATTCTTCTTACTTTCTTGTTTTCTTACTTTTAGTTTGCTTATTTTTTATATTTATTTTTATTGGCTGGTTATACCGCCTAATTTGTATATTAACTTTGTTTTATTTTTATTGGCTGGTTATACCGCCTAATTTAGTATATATATTTTTATTGGCTGGTTATACCGCCTAATTTAGTATATATATTTTTATTGGCTGGTTATACCGCCTTGCATCTTATTCTTATTATTTACTTTAGTTTAAATCTGGCTTCAAAAACCCCTTTTCTTTTATTGTTTTCTTTGAACGTAAGTAATAAACTAATAACTCATAGATTAAAACCCAATCCCTGAGGACTCGACCCTTGCTAATCATTATACTTACAATTGATCTTTTTAGTGCAAGGTTAAATAAGATACACTCTTTTGGGAGCATCAACCAAATAGAAGTTTAGCCTAGCATAGGCATTATAAACATAAAATTAAATAGAATCTAAGAAGAAAATAAAAGAAAGAAAGAAGAAGAAGAAGAATATTAATTATCCAACCTCATGCTCTTTCTAAAGAAAAAGAAAACTAGAGAAAAGAAAGAAGAAGAAAACTTAGAGAATTTTATTACAATGGCTAATATCCTACCTATGTACAATATGATCCTCTACAATCATCCAAGGCCCTCTATTTATACACATTTTGGAGGGCTAAATGACAAGAGACAAGCTTTACAAATTTCAAAGGTAGGTATAATAGGTGGGTGCATTTTTCTAACAATTTTCGTCATATTGTATGACCATTTTGATCAGCCAACTTGATGGTCGATTTTGTCAATCTTGGAGGCCTGATCTGATCACATGGTCTTCTAGAAAAATGTTCCCCTATGAGTTACTGATTCATAGCCGTTAGAATCAGCTCATTTGCTGATGTGGAGAAGAAGATATGGGAAAAATACAAAAACAGGTCAGCACAGACGTCATTGCACATCAGCCAACTTGATGGTCAATTTCTTCAATATTGGAGGCTTTATCTGATCACATGGTCTTCTAGACAAATGTTCCCCTATCAGTTAGTGATCCATAGCCGTTGGAATCAGCTCATTTTCTGATGTGCATCGGACGATATGGTCAAAATGCGAAAACTGCTCAGGACAGACGTCATTGCACATCAGCCAACTTGATGGTTGATTTCGCTAGGGAAAACGACTCCGTTTCAAGAAGTGTAAAACATGAAAAAGATAGATATGCCTCTTAACTTTGCACGGTTAAAATTTCAGCCTTATTGCTTCAGTGAAACTCCAGATATAGCTGATATGGAAAAAGGTGTCGGAACTGGAACTGAACTGGATTTGCCCTTAATTCTAGTAATCTGAAATCACTCAAAGAAACTTGTGAAAAACACCAAATTACATAAAAATATAAAAGATCATAAACACAATTAGACTAAACAATAATAACTCGTATTTGACACAAAACAATAATAAAACATAACTAAAAACTATATAATTATACGAGTTATCAATGTTCAACCCATATTTTATATATTATTACTTAGTAGATTAGGGTTATTGTAGGGAGACTATAAATATATGTCTTAGCCGCCTACTTCAATTATCTTTTGATCAATTGAGTTTGAATTTATTCAAAGTGAGTGTTTCACTCTTTTTAGTTCTTGAAAGAACTTAGGAACTTATCAAAGAATTCTTTCTTTGTGGCGTTCAACCTATCAAACTTAGGTTCTTGAAACGAGAGTTCTTAGAGTCTAGTTTACATGCTTAATCTAGGTTCTTTGAAACAAGCTTTTAAGGGTTTAAGTTTTCTTTGCCTGAATCTTGGCTTTTCTGGGTTAAGTATTTCAATTTGTTAGTGGGTTCAAAGGGTTTAACCCCTAGGGTTCACATCAAGAAAAGGGAACATTGTAAAAATACATTCCCATTGAAAAAAAAATGAAAAAAAAAATTGAATCATCTCTTGAACTTCTAGTTAAAGAAATGAAAAAGAATTTACAAGGTTGTTTAGAATGAAGCAAAGGCTCAACATAAAATATTTAGCCAATGTGATTATGTACTTCTAAAGAATATTGAGAAAGTTTTATTTGCAAAATCTTATTTTGTCTCTAAATTCTATGAAGTCTTTGGAACGTTTGTGATATCTTTTATCTTTTATTCTTTAACCACATTACAACCCTTTGGCCCTATTACAACCTTGATTAAAGACCTCTTGATTTATGAAGTTGCATGATCTAAATAGTGGAGAATAGGTGGACAAGCAAGCATATGGTAGAACTATTTTGATGAGATTGATTGAGTGTAAACACTTTACCACTACTTTAAAGAGTGAAAATCATGAGAGTATCCCATGTGAGAAGTTGAGATTAAGTTTGAATATGCACTATTTTGATTGAAATATGTTATGTTAATATTGGCTTAACTCATTTATTTACATTCAAGCATGATTCTTTGTGAAATTCTTTGAGCTATTGATTAGATTATAAGACTTGTTCAAAGATTATCTCTAATTTATATTGAAAGGATTAGGAGTAAATATTTTTAGTATATGTAGTTTATTTATACTTTAATTTTTCAATGTTTGTGGGTATCGTTCTAGTAAACCCTCACGAGACTAAACTCGTCCACTAGGGAGACCTAGGGGTTTAAAGGCTTGTGTCACATTGATGCACCCAAAAGAGTGTATCTTATTTAACCTTGCACTAAAAAGATAAATTGTAAGTATAGTAGTTAGCAAGGGTCGAGTCCTCAGGGATTGGGTTTTAGTTTATAAGTTAATAGTTTAAAACTTAAATTCAAGAACAATAAAAGAAAAGGGGTTTTTGAAGCCAGATTTAAACTAAAGTAAATAATAAGAATAAGATGCAAGGCGGTATAACCAGCCAATAAAAATATATATACTAAATTAGGCGGTATAACCAGCCATTAAAATATATATACTAAATTAGGCGGTATAACCAGCCAATAAAAATAAAACAAAGTTAATATACAAATTAGGCGGTATAACCAGTCAATAAAAATAAATATAAAAAATAAGCAAACTAAAAGTAAGAAAACAAATAAGTAAGAAGAATCAAATATGAAAAATATGGTTAAGGTTTCATTCTCCACCACTAGACATCATTAAGAATCAATTTCAGATCTATCAATATCAACCAACTATCAAAGTTAACAACCGTAGATAACAACAAGCTCTGTTACCCCAATCTTTCCTTAGTTTGTCGTTAAATAGAACAAGCTCTCTATTTAATCTCTAACCATTAAACAACCTAGAATAAGCTCTCTAAATTCAATTTAATGGCAGCTTTATGATGAGAAAGATAGGTTGATCTAAGCAACAAACACATAAGCTCGGATTGTTCAACTTAGGTTATGTTCCACTTTGCAATTATTGAAAACTTGACCATAATCATTAATCACAAATTGCCACTTATGAATAGGAAATCAAGACAATTACACGGATCAAGACTCCTAAACTAGCAATAGATAATTATCAAGATCTATCTAGTTGTACACCTAAATAAATCTAGACAACATCATGAACAATTCTTGTAGAAGAACATAAGCAACTTTGATAGAAAATTAATGATAGATAGAATCTGAAAATCAATCACAAAACATGTCTAGGGCTTTAAAATCACCCTTAACCAAATAGAAGTTTAGCCTAGCATAGGCATTATAAACATAAAATTAAATAGAATCTAGGAAGAAAATAAAAGAAAGAAAGAAGAAGAAGAAGAAGAAGAATATTAATTATCCAACCTCTTGATCTTTCTAAAGAAAAAGAAAACTAGAGAAAAGAAAGAAGAAGAAAACTTAGAGAATTTTATTACAATGGCTAATATCCTACCAATGTACAATATGATCCTCTACAATCATCCAAGGCCCTCAATTTATACACATTTTGGAAGGCTAAATGACAAGAGACAAGCTTTACAAATTTCAAAGGTAGGTATAATAGGTGGGTGAATTTTTCTAACAATTTTCGTCATATTGTATGACAATTTTGATCAGCCAACTTGATGGTCGATTTCGTCAATGTTGGAGGCCTGATCTGATCACATGGTCTTCTAGAACAAGGTTCCCCTATCAGTTACGGATCCATATCCGTTGGAATCAGCTCATTTGCTGATGTGGATAAGCAGATATGGGCAAAATACGAAAACATGTCAGCAGAGACGTCATTGCACATCAGCCAACTTGATGGTCGATTTCGTCAATATTAGAGGCCTGATCTGATCATATGGTCTTCTAGACAAACGTTCCCGTATCAGTTACGGATCCATATCCATTGGAATCAGCTCATTTTCTGATGTGGATAAGCAGATATGGGCAAAATACAAAAACAGGTCAGCACAGACGTCATTGCACATCAGCCAACTTGATGGTCGATTTCGCTAGGGAAAACGACTCCGTTTCAAGAAGTATAAAACATGAAAAAGATAGATATGCCTCTTAGCTTTGCACGGCTACAAATTTCAGCCTTATTGCTTCAGTGAAACTCCAGATATAGCTGATATGGCAAAATGTGTCGGAACTGGAACTGAACTGGATTTGCCCTTAATTCTAGTAATCTGAAATCACTCAAAGAAACTTGTGAAAAACACCAAATTACATAAAAATATAAAAGATCATAAACACAATTAGACTAAACAATAATAACTCGTATTTGACACAAAACAATAATAAAACATAACTAAAAACTATATAATTATACGAGTTATCACACCCCCACACTTAGATTGTTGCTAGTCCCTAGCAACGACTCAATAAAAATAAAATAAGAAAATCTAATCTAATCCATTTTCGTAGGAAATCACGGTGGCACTTAGCATGTGACACAAGCCTTTAAACCCCTAGGTGTCCCTAGTGGACGAGTTTAGTCTCGTGAGGGTTTACTAGGACGATACCCACAAACATTGAAAACATAAGAAAAACTAAAAATAATAATTATAACTAATCCTTCCAATATAAATTTGAGATAATCATTGGACAAGTCTTAAAAACTAATCAATAGCTTAAAGAAATTCACAAAAAATCTTGCTTGAATGTAAATAGTTTGAGTTAAGCCAATATTAACATAACATATTTCAATCAAAATAGTGCATATTCAAACTTAATCTCAACTTCTCACATGGGATACTCTCTTGATTTTCACTCTTTAAAGTAGTGGTAAAGTGTTTACACTCAATCAATCTCATGAAAACACTTCTACCATATGCTTGCTTGTGCACCTATTCTTCACTAAAAGATCATGTAACTTCATAAATCAAGAGGTATTTAATCAAGGTTGTAATGGGGCCAAGGGGTTTGTAATGTGGTTGAAGAACAAAAGGATAAAGATATCACAAAGGTTCCAAAGATTTCATAAAGTTTAGAGACATAATAAGATCATACAAAGAAACTTCTCAAAACTCTTTACAAGTACATAGTCACCTAGGCCGAATATTCATGTTGGTCCTTTTCTTCATTCTAAACAAATTTGTAATATCTTTTTCTTTTTCCACAAATTCAAGAGATGATTCATATTTTTTTACATAGGAATGTATTTGCCAGTATTCCATTTTTTTTTTCTCTTGATTTTTCTTTTCTTTTCCCCCCACACTTATTTCTTGTTTCTAACCCAAATTTTCAATAGATCTTCCTTGTCTTTGCAACTTGTCTCAAAACATGCTAATTCATCTTTGGAACAAAGGTAAAGATATAAGTATATTTAGGTTAGGGACAAGTTATGGTTACCAAAGAGATAGCTTATTCAATGTAGGCTCAAATTGGTTCACTAAGGGTGTGTTCTCTTGGAACATTAATAATGGATGGCTGTTTGGCTCTGGTTATAATCCTAATGCCTCTATCATATTCATGTTGTCACATGTATCAATATAGTCTCAAACGGTTTAAAGCAAGTTCTAGAGAATCATGTAATCATAAGAGCACTCAAGAAAGAAATTAGATTGATTTGTATAATGCATCAATCATTATAGGCTCAATAACTCACAAGGATGATTATACAAGTCAGATTAAGTCTAAACATGCTTCTTTCTCAATCAACATATCATATTAACATTGGCTCATAAAAAGGTTGATATCAAGCTCAATTCTCATGAAAATCTTCTCACTAATAAATCTGTTTTAGACTTATGCAATTCATATCTCATCATTGTATTAAAAAGGAACTAAAACACACTAAAAAAAATAATAATAATAATAAAGACTCATAAAAAAAATAGTAGACAAAAATAAAAGAAATCCTAAATCATTCCAAAAATAAAAGAAATCCTAAATCATTCCCCCCACACTTAATTCTTACATTGTCCTCAATGTAAGTCTATTAACCCAAATGAAAGAATCATGTGTAAGAGAAAAGAACTAATAAACAAAATAAACTTATGCAGCCTAAATGAACTTAAAAACACTAAACACAATTAACAAAGAAACATAAGAAAAAGATAAAGAAAAAGAGAGCAAATCTGAGGATGGCAGTTTGGCAATGCTTTCACTAATTAGGCTGCCTCCCCCAATTAGCACTTGATTGATTGTTTTCAGCCTAGCCAATTCCCCTTCTTGGCTTTTTAGGCTTGTTAGGCTCATACATGAAACTTCCCAAATTTGAGCGTTTGATAGGAAGCTTTCTTTGCATAAAACTGGATGCATTCTCCATTACAAGTATTATTCCATCATCCTTTGTGGTGCATATCTCATCGAGGAATGGAGCATATGTTGGTACTTGTTGAATGGCATCCACAAACAAACTGTTTAAGGTTTCCAGCATGTTTTGTTCATGTTCTTCCTCCTTGAACTTTGCGAATCTACTAGGGAAAGGTGGAGAAGAAACATTAGTAAAAATTGGAATCTTAAACGTTACCTCAGGTGCCGAAATACTTTCAATTTGAATGGTGGCTTCATTATCCTCAAGAATAGAATCCATCTCTAATTCTGTCTCATCCTCATCTTGTTCATCATTCCTCAAGGTCACAATAGTAGTATTCTCCTTTGGGTTAATCATTGTTTGGGCAGAGAGTTCTTCAGATCTTTGTGCTACCCATCCCACCATACTACTAGTCAATTGGATCATTTGCTTTTCCAAACTCTGGATGCTTGCCCTTGTTTCCTGTTGAAATTGCAATGTATCAGTAACAAGAGAATAGACAAGATCTTCTAAAGAAGTACCTGAGTTTTGAGTCATATGTGGTGGTTGAAAAAGATCTGGTTCTTGAGACCATGATTGATTGAAGCTAGATGGATGAGTGTAATTGGCATAAGGATCTACTTCTTGGTAATTTTTTGAGTAGCCATAATTAGTATGATCCCACCATCCCTCATGGTAAGTGTTTGAGTAATGATCATACTGTTGGTCTTGGAACACTTGATGGCCTTGACATCCTCCCATGGCCAATTGTTGAACTGGGAAGGTGAGATTGGCTTGTTGATTCTCCATGTTCATGTATGCCACCAACTCTTCAAGTGTTAGATTGCTCAAATCCATCGTTTTTTTTTTTAATTTTTTTTTTCAAAATTTGATCAGAAAAACCCGTATGTACAAGAAAATAAAACTCATTAGAACTGAAAAAAAGAATAAACCAAGTAACAAATAAACTAAAGAAAACAATCCCCGGCAACGGCGCCAAAAATTTGATGCACCCAAAAGAGTGTATCTTATTTAACCTTGCACTAAAAAGATAAATTGTAAGTATAGTAGTTAGCAAGGGTCGAGTCCTCAGGGATTGGGTTTTAGTTTATAAGTTAATAGTTTAAAACTTAAATTCAAGAACAATAAAAGAAAAGGGGTTTTTGAAGCCAGATTTAAACTAAAGTAAATAATAAGAATAAGATGCAAGGCGGTATAACCAGCCAATAAAAATATATATACTAAATTAGGCGGTATAACCAGCCATTAAAATATATATACTAAATTAGGCGGTATAACCAGCCAATAAAAATAAAACAAAGTTAATATACAAATTAGGCGGTATAACCAGTCAATAAAAATAAATATAAAAAATAAGCAAACTAAAAGTAAGAAAACAAATAAGTAAGAAGAATCAAATATGAAAAATATGGTTAAGGTTTCATTCTCCACCACTAGACATCATTAAGAATCAATTTCAGATCTATCAATATCAACCAACTATCAAAGTTAACAACCGTAGATAACAACAAGCTCTGTTACCCCAATCTTTCCTTAGTTTGTCGTTAAATAGAACAAGCTCTCTATTTAATCTCTAACCATTAAACAACCTAGAATAAGCTCTCTAAATTCAATTTAATGGCAGCTTTATGATGAGAAAGATAGGTTGATCTAAGCAACAAACACATAAGCTCGGATTGTTCAACTTAGGTTATGTTCCACTTTGCAATTATTGAAAACTTGACCATAATCATTAATCACAAATTGCCACTTATGAATAGGAAATCAAGACAATTACACGGATCAAGACTCCTAAACTAGCAATAGATAATTATCAAGATCTATCTAGTTGTACACCTAAATAAATCTAGACAACATCATGAACAATTCTTGTAGAAGAACATAAGCAACTTTGATAGAAAATTAATGATAGATAGAATCTGAAAATCAATCACAAAACATGTCTAGGGCTTTGAAATCACCCTTAACCAAATAGAAGTTTAGCCTAGCATAGGCATTATAAACATAAAATTAAATAGAATCTAGGAAGAAAATAAAAGAAAGAAAGAAGAAGAAGAAGAATATTAATTATCCAACCTCTTGATCTTTCTAAAGAAAAAGAAAACTAGAGAAAAGAAAGAAGAAGAAAACTTAGAGAATTTTATTACAATGGCTAATATCCTACCAATGTACAATATGATCCTCTACAATCATCCAAGGCCCTCAATTTATACACATTTTGGAAGGCTAAATGACAAGAGACAAGCTTTACAAATTTCAAAGGTAGGTATAATAGGTGGGTGAATTTTTCTAACAATTTTCGTCATATTGTATGACAATTTTGATCAGCCAACTTGATGGTCGATTTCGTCAATGTTGGAGGCCTGATCTGATCACATGGTCTTCTAGAACAAGGTTCCCCTATCAGTTACGGATCCATATCCGTTGGAATCAGCTCATTTGCTGATGTGGATAAGCAGATATGGGCAAAATACGAAAACATGTCAGCACAGACGTCATTGCACATCAGCCAACTTGATGGTCGATTTCGTCAATATTAGAGGCCTGATCTGATCATATGGTCTTCTAGACAAACGTTCCCGTATCAGTTACGGATCCATATCCATTGGAATCAGCTCATTTTCTGATGTGGATAAGCAGATATGGGCAAAATACAAAAACAGGTTAGCACAGACGTCATTGCACATCAGCCAACTTGATGGTCGATTTCGCTAGGGAAAACGACTCCGTTTCAAGAAGTATAAAACATGAAAAAGATAGATATGCCTCTTAGCTTTGCACGGCTACAAATTTCAGCCTTATTGCTTCAGTGAAACTCCAGATATAGCTGATATGGCAAAATGTGTCGGAACTGGAACTGAACTGGATTTGCCCTTAATTCTAGTAATCTGAAATCACTCAAAGAAACTTGTGAAAAACACCAAATTACATAAAAATATAAAAGATCATAAACACAATTAGACTAAACAATAATAACTCGTATTTGACACAAAACAATAATAAAACATAACTAAAAACTATATAATTATACGAGTTATCACACATGCTAAGTGCCACCGTGGTTTCCTACGAAAGTGGATTAGATTAGATTTTTTTATTTTATTTTTATTTTGTTTTGCTCGAGGACTAGCAAAAAGCTAAGTGTGTGGGTATTTGATAAGCTCATAAAATATACATTTTATGCCTTTCTACGTTTAGTTTTTGTTATGTTTTCGATCTTTATCTTGTTTACTTATATTATGTTTTTGAATTTTAGGTACAATAAGAAGAATGAAATCTAAAGATGTAAATAATGATGGTAAAGAGCTTACAAAATCATAATCACAAGATGGAAGAAGACTTGGGAGTCAAAAATATCAATTTCTGGTTGAAAAGCAATCAGGCAGATTTGACCTCTGGAGCTTGTTGTAAGGAAAACATGATGTTAGATTCCTTATTTGAAGAAACTTCCTGCTTGACTTTTGAATTTGACTTGATTATCTTTCCAACGATATATTATGGGCCCAAATTGGATAAGAAATGGGCATTCAAAATGGTGCTAGAAGATCTCCCTAAAGAACCCTGCAGCCAGAAAAACCCTAATCGCAAATCTAAAAAAAGGCAAAAACGTGATTTTTCTGCCTCCAGGCTCACTTGTGCGGCAAGGACTTATTCTCAGGGTTTTAAAGCTCTATAAATACCATATTTTAAGCCACAAACTAGACATCTTTGGAGGAGACTCAAGGATCATCATTCTTCTTCTTCTCCATTCTTTTATTTTCTTTTTAGTTTTATGTATATATTATCTATGTCTATGCTAGGCTATCTTTTATTTTGTTAAGGGTAATTTCAAAGCCCTAGACATGTTATGTAATTAATTTTCAGAATCTATCTATCATTGTTTTCTATCAAAGTTGCTTATGTTCTTCCATAAAAATTGTTCATGGTGATGTTTTGATTTGTTTAGGTGGCCAACTAGATAAATCTTGATAATTGTCTAATGCTAGTTTAGGAGTCTTGATCCGTGTAATTGTCTTGATTTCCTATTCATAAGTTGCATTTTGTGATTAATGATTATGGTCAAGTTTTCAATGATTGCAAAGTGGAACATAACCTAAGTTGAACAATCCGAGCTTATGTGTTTGTTGCTTAGATCAACCTATCTTTCTCATCATAAAGCTGCTATTAAATTGAACTTGGAGAGCTTATTCTAGGTTGTTTGATAGTTAGTGATTAAATAGAGAGCTTGTTCTATTTAACGATAAACTAAGGAAAGATTGGGGTAACAGAGCTTGTTGTTATCTACGTTGTTAACTTTGATAGCTAATTAATGTTGATAGTTATGAAATTGATTCTTAATGATGTCTAGTGGTGGAGAATGAAACCTTAACTATATTTTTCATATTTAATTCTTCTTAATTACTTGTTTTCTTACTTTTCTTGTTTGCTAATTTTTAAATCTGATTTCAAAATCCCCTTTACTTTTGTTTACTTGTTTTTAAGTGATAAACTATTAACTTATAAGCTAAAACCCAATCCCTGAGGACTCGACCCTTGCTAATCACTATACTCTACAATTGATTCTTTTTTTTTTAGTGCAAGGTTAAATAAGATATACTCTTTTGGGTGCATTAGTGGGGCATTTAACACGAAGTGGAAGATGTTATGCCCTTGAGGTTGTTTAACAGGGATCAACAAGAAAGGATGGAGGAATGGACAAAGGGAAGAAAGCAGCTGAACCAATCCATATTGAGATGGATTTGTCAAAAGAAGCAGAGAGAGGATCAACCCCGATAAACTAGATAAAAGAGCCGATAAACGAGAAGGAGGCCTACAAGTTTTTAAATTTCATAAAACATGGTGAGTATAGTGTGGTTGAGCAATTGCAGTGTCACCCAGCAAGAATCTCCATCTTATCTTTGCTATTAAACTCAGAGCCACACAGAAATGCCCTGTTAAGAGTGTTGAGTCAGTCATACGTGGCTAACAACATATCAGTAGAAAAGTTAGACAGGCTGGTGGGAAACATTGCGGCAGACGACCATATATTTTTCAGTTATGATGAAATATCACCCAATGGTATTGGGCCCACAAAGGCTCTTCACATAACAACCACCTGCAAGGGGCATATACTACTAAGGGTGCTTCTGGATAATGGTTCTTCATTAAATGTATTGTCCTTCGCAACTCTGTCTAAGTTGCCAGTTGATATGTCTTATATGTTATCGAGTTGCACAGTAGTTACGGCTTTCGATGGTACCAGAAGAGAGGTAATGTGAACTATTGAGGTTCCTTTGGAGATAGGCCCATGCCCCTATACGGTAAATTTCCAGGTCATGATTATTAATCCGTCCTATAATTGCTTGTTGGGAAGGCCATGGATACATTCAGCAGGGGCTGTACCCTCGTCTCTCCACCAAAAGCTGAAATTTGTGATGGAGGGCCATTTGATCACTGTATCAGGAGAAGAAGACATAATAGCCTCCGCATCTACTGAATCTCCTTATGTTGAACCCAATGAAGATGTCGTAGAATGTTCTTTTCGATCTTTGAAATTCGTAAATGCGGTTTTTGTCGCTGAAGGACGAAAAATTCCAAAACCAAGATTGTCCAAGAACACAAGACTGGGAGTAAGAACCACAGTGGGAAAAGGCTGCAGTAAAAGGTCTGGGGAAATATCTTCAACGGATGGCCCGAGCAATGGAAGTAGTGGGAAAGAAAAACCGGTTTGGCTTAGGGTATCTTCCAAAGGCCCATGAGAGGAGGAAACAAGTTGAAAGGAATCGACAAAGGAGGATGGCCCGTCTCGCAGGTATGGATATTGAATGGGAACCCATGACTTTCCCAGTAATCCTTCACAACTTCGTTTTGCTAGTTTTCTATTCGGAGAAAAGAATTCAGAGGATGTACTAACGATGATCGAGCAAGCTTTTGAAAAATTCCATGTGAATAAAGGGGGCAGATTCAGGATATGGTAATTTGCATGACCGGGAAAGAAGGGATGGAAAGTGACAATGCGAATTGGATGGTGCGACCTTGTCCACCAGGATATAGTCTGACCAATTGGAGTGCGACTGAGTTGCCCATAGTTTTTAAGTCTATTCCAACGAAATACTTTAGAAAAAAACAATCTTAATTAACTTTTTACCCAGAGATAAATCTTAATTATCTTTACCTAGAGTTATTAAGAGTTTTTTTTTTTTTCTTTCTGTAATGGGCTTTTTGTTTAAACATTTTTAGATAACAAGAACAACGCATTTTATTCATATTGATGTGTCCATATTCTTTCATTCTTGTTATTTATTTTGTTTTCATTACATATTTTCTTATATTGTTTCTTCTCCACCTATTTACCGGTGTACGGATGCGGAACATGAGGACCTTCCTGTCAGTAATTCTGAAATTGATTTTGACAGACCCATTTACACGGGTGATTTTGAGGCTAACGAAGATACTGAGGATTATGGTCTACCTCCGGATCTATTAAAGAAAAGAGAACAAGAGGAGAAACAAATACTTCCTCATAAGGAATTATTGAAAATGATAAATCTGGGAGATGGTGAAGAGATAAAGGAAGTCAAAATCGAAACTTAATTGTCATCATCAACAAATGGTGAATTGATACCCTTGCTCCAAGAATATGTGGATGTATTTGTACGGATTCTCAGGATACAATCAAATTAAGATGGCACCGGAAGATATGGAGAAAACCACATTTGTTACAATGTGGGGAACCTTCTGCTACAAGGTAATGCCATTTGGGTTGAAGAATGCTGGGGAAACATATCAGAGAGCCATGGTGACCTTGTTTCGTGATATGATGCATAAGGGAATTGAGGTCTATGTTGATGATATGATCGCAAAGTCACAAGGAGAAGAGGAGCATATTGCGAATCTTAAAAAGCTCTTCGAACGACTAAGGAAGTTTAGACTCAAGCTAAATCCGGCAAAATGCACTATTGGAGTCACCTCGGGAAAATTGTTGGGTTTTGTCGTCAGTAAAAGAGGAATTAAGATTGACCCAGATAAAGTGAAGGCCATTTAGAATTTGCCACCACCTCGTACTCAAAAGGATGTAAGAGGCTTTCTAGGGAGATTGAATTACATTGCTCGGTTTATTTCTCAGTTAACCGACAAATGTGATCCAATATTTAAGTTACTTCGAAAACATGATCCAGGAAAATGGGATGAAGGTTGTCAGATTGCATTTGAAAAGTTTAACCATTATCTATCCAACCCACCAGTATTAATGCCACCTGTTCCAGATAAACCAATGATACTGTATTTATCAGTATTTGAGAGATCCATGTGTTGTGTTTTGGGGCAGCTTGATGAGACTGGAAAGAAAGAACAGGCAGTTTACTACCTCAGCAAGAAGTTCACAGATTATGAGTTGAAATATTCGTCGGTAGAAAAGTTGTGTTGTGCCTTAGCTTAGACTGCTCGAAGACTAGACAATACATGTTGTACCACACAACGTGGTTGATTTCCAAGCTAGATCCAATCATGTACATGTTGGAAGCACCTTCTTTGTCAGGGAGGACGGCAAAATGGCAGGTTTTATTGTCAGAGTACGACATTGTATATGTAAGTCAAAAAGCTATCAAGGGCAGTACAGTGGCTGAATTCTTAGCAAGTCGGACAGTGGAAGATTATGAGCCATTGAACTTTGACTTCTGATAAGCTCATAAAATATACATTTTATGCCTTTCTACCTTTAGTTTTTGTTATGTTTTCGATCTTTATCTTGTTTACTAATAATATGTTTTTGAATTTTAGGTACAAAAAGGAGAATGAAGTCAAAAGATGTCAATAATGATGGTAAAGAGCTTACAAAATCATAATCACAAGATGGAAGAAGACTTGGGAGTCAAAAATATCAATTTCTGGTTGAAAAGCAATCAGGCAGATTTGACCTCCGGAGCTTGTTGTAAGGAAAACATGAAGTTACAATCTTTATTTGAAGAAACTTCCTTCTTAACTTTTGAAGTTGACTTGATTATCTTTCCAACTATATATTATGGGCCCAAATCGGATAAGAAATGGGCATTCAACATGGCGCTAGAAGATCTCCCTAAAGAACCCTGCGGCCAGAAAAACCCTAATCGCAAATTTGAAAAAAAGGCAAAAACGTGATTTTTCTGCCTCTAGGCTTACTTGTGCGGCAATGACTTATTCTCAGGGTTTTAAAGCTCTATAAATACCATCTTTTGATCCACAAATTAGACATCTTTTGAGGAGACTCAAGGATCATTATTATTCTTCTTCTTCTTCTTCTTCTCCATTCTTTTATTTTCTTTTTAGTTTTATGTATATATTTCTATGCCTATGCTAGGCTAATCTTTTATTTGGTTAATGGTGATTTCAAAGCTCTAGACATGTTATGTAATTAATTTTCAGAATCTATCTATCATTGTTTTCTATCAAAGTTGCTTATGTTCTTCCATTAAAATTGTTCATGATGATGTTTTGATTTGTTTAGGTGGCCAACTAGATAAATCTTGATAATTGTCTAATGCTAGTTTAGGAGTCTTGATCCGTGTAATTGTCTTGATTTCCTATTCATAAGTAGCAATTTGTGATTAATGATTATGGTCAAGTTTTCAATAATTGCAAAGTGGAACATAACCTAAGTTGAACAATCCGAGCTTATGTGTTTGTTGCTTAGATCAACCTATCTTTCTCATCATAAAGCTGCCATTAAGTTGAATTTAAAGAGCTTATTCTAGGTTGTTTGTTGGTTAGAGATTAAATAGAGAGCTTGTTCTATTTAACGACAAACTAAGAAAGATTGGGATAACAGAGCTTGTTGTTATCTACGGTTGTTAACTTTGATAGTTGGTTGATATTGATAGATTTGAAATTGATTCTTAATGATGTCTAGTGGTGGAGAATGAAACCTTAACCATATTTCTCTCATATTTGATTTCTTATTTCTTACTTGCATCTTATTTTTATTGTTAACTTTAGTTTAAATCTGATTTCAAAATCCCCTTTTCTTTTATTGTTCTTAAATTTAAGTTTTAAACTATTAACTTATAAACTAAAACCCAATCCCTGATGACTCAACCCTTGCTAACTACTATACTTACAATTGATCTTTTTAGTGCAAGGTTAAATAAGATACACTCTTTTGGGTGCATCAACTTACCAGATGAAGATTTGATGTTTGTTTCACAAGCAGATGAGATTCCCATGAAAAAGAAAGTATAGGAAATGTACTTTGATGGTGCATGTAATGCCATGGGGCATGGAATCGGTGCAGTGCTCATATCCCTAAAATGCCAAGAAGAAGAAGAATAATGATGATCCTTGAGTCTCCTCAAAAAGATGTCTAGTTTGTGGCTCAAAAGATGGTATTTATAGAGCTTTAAAACCCTGAGAATAATTCCATGCCGCACAAGTAAGCCTCGAGGCATAAAAATCACGTTTTTGCCTTTTTTTCAGATTTGCGGTTAGGGTTTTTCTGGCCGTAGGGTTCTTTAGGGAGATCTTCTAGCGCCAATTTGAATGCCCATTTCTTATCCGATTTGGGCCCATAATATATCGTTGGAAATATAATCAAGTCAGCTTCAAAAGTCAAGAAGGAAGTTTCTTCAAATAAAGAATATAACATCATGTTTTCCTTGCAACAAGCTCCGGAGGTCAAATCTGCCTGATTGCTTTTCAACCAAAAATTGATATTTTTGACTCCCAAGTCTTCTTCCATCTTGTGATTATGATTTTGTAAGCTCTTTACTATCATTATTGACATCTTTTGACTTCATTCTCCTTATTGTACCTAAAATTCAAAAACATAATATAAGTAAATAAGATAAAGATCGAAAACATAACAAAAACTAAAGGTGGAAAGGCATAAAATGTATATTTTATGAGATTATCAAATACCCCCACACTTAGCTTTTTGCTAGTCCTCGAGCAAAACAAAATAAAAATAAAATAAGAAAATCTAATCTAATCCACTTTCGTAGGAAATCACGATGCCACTTAGCATGTGACACAAGCCTTTAAACCCCTAGGTGTCCCTAGTGGACGAGTTTAGTCTCGTGAGGGTTTACTAGGACGATACCCACAAACATTGAAAAACTAAAATATAAATAAACTACATATACTAAGAATATTTACTCCTAACCTTTTCAATATAAATTAGAGACAATCTTTGAACAAGTCTTATAAACTAATCAATAGCTCAAAGAATTTCACAAAAAATCTTGCTTGCATGTAAATAGTTTGAGTTAAGCCAATATTAACATAACATATTTCAATCAAAATGGTGCATATTCAAACTTAATCTCAACTTCTCACTATACTCTCATGATTTTCACTCTTTAAAGTAGTGGTAAAGTGTTTACACTCAATCAATCTCATGAAAACATTTCTACCATATGCTTGCTTGTCCACCTATTCTCCACTATTTAGATCATACAACTTCATAAATCAAGAGGTCTTTATTCAATGTTGTAATGGGGCCAAAGGGTTATAATGTGGTTAAAGAACAAAAGGATAAAGATATCACAAAGGTTCCAAAGAGTTCATAGAGTTTGGAGACATAATAAGATCATACAAATAAAACTTCTCAAAACTCTTATAAAGCACATAATAACATTGGCTAAATATTCATGTTGAGCCTTTGCTTCATTCTAACCAACTTTGTAACATCTTTTTCTTTACTTTAACTAGAAGTTCAAGAGATTTTTTTTTTTTTCAATATGGGAATATATTTGACAATGATCCCTTTCTTTTTCTCTTGACTTTTTTTTTTTCTTTTCTTCCCCTACACTTATCTTTTGTTTCCAACCCAAATTTTCAACTAAAAATATTTCTTGTTTTTTGCAATATGTCTCAAAATATATAATCCATCTTTAGAACAAGGGTAAGGATATAAGTATATTTAGGCTAGGTGTAAGTTGTGGTTACCAATAAAATAGCATATTTAATGTAGGCTCAAATTGGCTCACTAGTGGGGATGTTCTCTAGGAACATTAATAATGGATGGCTGTTTGGCTCTGGTTATAATCCTAATGCCTCTATCATATTCATGTTGTTACATGCATCAATATAGTCTCAAACGGTTTAAAGCAAGTTCTAGAGAATCATGTAATCATAAGAGCACTCAAGAAAGAAATTAGATTGATATGTATAATGCATCAATCGTATAGGCTCAAAAACTCACAAGGATGATTATACAAGTCAATATCAAGTCTAAACATGCTTCTTTCTCAATCAACATATCATATCAACATTGGCTCATAAAAATTAGTATCAAGCTTAATTCTCATGAAAATCTTCTCACTAATAACCAGTTTAGACCTATGCAATTCATATCTCATCATTGTATTAAAAAGGAACTAAAACACACTAAAAATAATAATAATAAAGACTCATAAAAAAAATAGTAGACAAAAATAAAAGAAATCCTAAATCATTCCCCCCACACTTAATTCTTACATTGTCCTCAATGTAAGTCTATTAACCAAAATGAAAGAATCATGTGTAAGAGAAAAGAACTAATAACATAAGAATAGGAACAACTAAGACTCAAAACAAAACAAACCCATGCAACCTAAATAATCCTAAAATACTAAACAAAAATTAACAAATAAACATAAAAAATAAAAAGAAAAACAATAAAAATAAAAATAAAAATAATAATAATAAATGAAAAAGGAAAAGAAAGACAAAGAGAAAGAGAAAGCAAATCTGAATATGGCAGGTTGGCAATTTCTTCTTTAATTGGGTTGCCTTCCCAATTAACACTTGAGTTAGTGTTTTGAATCTAACCAACACCCCTTCTTGGCATTTTAGGCTTGTCAGGCTCATACATGAAATTTCCCAAATTTATGCGTTTGAGAGGAAGCTTTCTTTGCACAACAGTGGATGCATTCTCCATTACAAGTATAATTCCATCATCCTTTGTGGTGCATATCTCATCGAGGAATGGAGCATATATTTGATACTTGTTGAATGGCATCCACAAACAAGTTGTTTAAGATTTTCGGCATGTGTTGTTCATGTTCCTCCTCCTTGAACTTTCCAAATCTACTAGGAAAAGGTGAAAAAGAAACATTAGTAAAAATTGGAACCTTAAACGTTACCTCAGGTGCCGAAGTACTCTTATTTGGATTTGTGGCTTTATTATCCTCAAGAATAGAATCCATCTCTAATTTTGTCTCATCCTCATCTTGTTCCTCATTCCTCAAGGTCACAATAGTAGCATTCTCCTTTGGGTTAATCATCGTTTGGGCAGGGAGTTCTTCAGATCTTTGTGCTACCCATCCCACCATACTACTAGCCAATTGGCTAATTTGTTTTTTCCAAACTCTGGATGCTTGCCCTTATTTCCTGTTGAAATTGCAAAGTATTAGTAACAAGAGAATAGACAACATCTTCTAAAGAAGTACCTGAGTTTTGAGTCATATGTGGTGGCTGAAAAAGATCTGGTTCTTGAGACCATGATTGATTAAATCTAGATGGATGAGTGTAATTGGCATAAGGATCTACTTCTTGGTAATTTTCTGAGTAGCCATAATTAGTATGATCCCACCATCCCTCATGGTAAGTGTTTGAGTAATGATCATACTGTTGGTCTTGAAACACTTGATGGCCTTGACATCCTCCCATGGCCAATTGTTGAACTAGGGAGGTGAGATTGGCTTGTTGATTCTCCATGTTCATGTATGCCACCAACTCTTCAAGTGTTAGATTGCTCAATTCCATCGTTTTTTTTAATATGAAAAGAAAAACCTGTATATACAAGAAAATAAAACTAATTAGAACTGAAAATAAGAATAAACCAAGTAACAAATAAACTAAAGAAAGCAATCCCCGACAACGGCGCCAAAAACTTGATGCACCCAAAAGAGTGTATCTTATTTAACCTTGCACTAAAAAGATCAATTGTAAGAATAGTAGTTAGCAAGGGTCGAGTCCTCAGGGATTGGGTTTTAGTTTATAAGTTAATAGTTTAAAACTTAAATTCAAGAACAATAAAAGAAAAGGGGTTTTTGAAATCAGATTAAAACTAAAGTAAATAATAAGAATGAGAAAACAAGTAATTAAGAAGAATCAAATATGAAAAATATGGTTAAAGTTTCATTCTCCACCACTAGACATCATTAAGAATCAATTTCATATCTATCAACATTAATTAGCTATCAAAGTTAACAACCGTAGATAACAACAAGCTCTGTTACCCTAATCTTTTCTTAGTTCGTCGTTAAATAGAACAAGCTCTCTATTTAATCTCTAACTATCAAACAACCTAGAACAAGCTCTCTAAATTCAATTTAATAGCAGCTTTATGATGAGAAAGATAGGTTGATCTAAGCAACAAACACATAAGCTCGGATTGTTCAACTTAGGTTATGTTCCACTTTGCAATTATTGAAAACTTGACCATAATCATTAATCACAAAATTGCTACTTATGAATAGGAAATCAAGACAATTACACGGATCAAGACTCCTAAACTAGCATTAGATAATTATCAAGATTTATCTAGTTGGCCACCTAAACAAATCAAAACATCATCATGAACAATTTTAATGGAAGAACATAAGCAACTTTGATAGAAAATTAATGATAGATAAATTCTGAAAATTAATTACATAACATGTCTAGGGCTTTGAAATCACCCTTAACCAAATAGAAGTTTAGCCTAGCATAGGCATAGATAATATATACATAAAACTAAAAAGAAAAATAAAAATAAAAATAAAAGAATGGAGAAGAAGAAGAAGAATAATGATGATCCTTGAGTCTCCTCAAAAAGATGTCTAGTTTGTGGCTCAAAAGATGGTATTTATAGAGCTTTAAAACCCTGAGAATAATTCCTTGCCGCACAAGTATGCCTCGAGGCAGAAAAATCACGTTTTTGCCTTTTTTTCAGATTTGCGGTTAGGGTTTTTCTGGCCGTAGGGTTCTTTAGGGAGATCTTCTAGCGCCAATTTGAATGCCCATTTCTTATTCGATTTGGGTCCATAATATATCGTTGGAAAGATAATCAAGTCAGCTTCAAAAGTCAAGAAGGAAGTTTCTTCAAATAAAGAATATAACATCATGTTTTCCTTGCAATAAGCTCCGGAGGTCAAATCTGCCTGATTGCTTTTCAACCAAAAATTGATATTTTTGACTCCCAAGTCTTCTTCCATGTTGTGATTATGATTTTGTAAGCTCTTTACTATCATTATTGACATCTTTTGACTTCATTCTCCTTATTGTACCTAAAATTCAAAAACATAATATAAGTAAATTAGATAAAGATCGAAAACATAACAAAAACTAAAGGTAGAAAGGCATAAAATGTATATTTTATGAGCTTATCAGGAGACTCAGCCTTAGTGATATACCAGCTACGAGGAGAATGGGAAACCCGAGATACAAAGCTAATCCGATACCGGGAACTCATATTGAGTTTATTGGAGGAATTTGAAGAAGTGAATTTGAATTACTTCCCTCGAGAAGAAAATCGAAAAAGGCAGATGCTCTAGCTACTTTGTCATCAATGTTTAAAGTGAATGAAGGGACTGAAGTTGTGCCGATAAAGATGAGTATATATGAGTCTCCTGCCCACTGTCTAAGTATTGAAGAAGAAGCAGATGACCTCCCTTGGTATAACGACATCTTGCAGTACTTCAAGAGTCAACAATATCTAGAACAAGCAACAGAAAATGACAAGAGGACTCTGAGAAGGCTAGCAATGGGTTTTGATCTAGACAGTGAGATTCTCTACAAGAAAGGAAAAGACCAAGTCTTGTTGAGATGTGTCGGATCTGCCGGAGCTCGAAGAATTATAGAAGAGGTCGAAGAAGGGATATGTGGTACTCATGCTAATGGTCACATGCTTGCATAATAGATTATGAGGGCAGGGTACTATTGGTTGACAATGGAAGGAGATGGTATCAGTTATTCCCGAAAGTGTCATAAATGCCAGATTTATGCAGATAAGATTCATGTGCCGCCATCGCCATTAGATGTCATGACTGCACCGTGGCCCTTTTCAATGTAGGGAATGGATATGATTGGACCTATTACCCCGAAAGCTTCAAATGGACATCATTTCATCTTGGTGGCCATATATTTATTTCACAAAGTGGGTAGAAGCTGCTTCTTATGCGAATGTAACAAAGTCGGTGGTATTTAGATTTGTTAAGAAAGAAATCATATGCCGTTACGGGTTGCCAGCAAGAATTATTTCAGATAATGCTCTCTATTTGAACAATAAGATCATGAGAGAAGTGTGTACTTAGTTCAAGATCACACATTATAATTCGGCACCTTATCGTTCGAAGATGAATTGGGCAGTAGAAGCAGCCAATAAGAACATCAAGAAGTTTGTTGAGAAGATGACTAATGTGTACAAGAATTGGAATGAGATCTTGCCTTTTGCTTTTCATGCATAACGTACTTTGGTCCGCACATCTACGGGGGCAACGCCGTTGATAGGATCCAAGATGGCCCAATCTCATGACAATTTCTATATAGGTCAAGATCCAAGAAGATCTAGGAAACATGGCAAGAATGGCTGGAATTCACTTGGGCCATGTTGCAAGTTATTCAAGAAAGGCTTCAACATGCAAGATGGGCTTGCATCCAAGTTTAGTCCATGTGATTCAAGAACATAAGCTGGCGGCATTAGAGGGCTTACAAGTGTCGGCATCATGTTTAAAGAAGTGGGCCTATTCTTTCATTTATTAATTGATATGGCAATTGTGGGGACCAATTCATTTAATAATGAGGAGCCTAGGAGAGGGCTTATTATAATTCTTTTAATTACTTAGGCTTTTGGGCCTGATTTATGAATTATGTCCAATAAGCTTGTAGGGACTATTTCATTAAAACTATTGGACATTTTTTTAATTTAATTAGGTTTGGGCTTGAGCTTATTCAGCCCATTATGTAAGTAGTAAGCCTTGGCTGCCAAGGAGTTTCATTTGTATTAGGAGTTCTTAGCCTCGTTGAATTAGGGTTAGTAGGGAGGCTATAAATACCCTTGTTTAGCCATCTATTTCAGCAACCATTATTAATCTATTGAGTTTGAATTTATTCAAAGTGAGTGTTTCTATAAGACCCTCGTAAGTACGAGATCAATTCGAGACAATTATAGCATGCGGATGGCTCGAAGTTAAACTTTGAAATGCCTACAGAAAGGATGGGCTACCATGTGGTACACATGTTGTATGATAAATTGTAGAGTTGGGGGTTTAATCGAGTGATTAAGTTATTTAACCCCAAATTGACTAAAAGTCGGGATAGGAGAAAGTCCGTAAAATGTGATAAGTTAACTTCACATAGTGTTGATATGTGATATAACATTATTTGGGAATGTTAGAACATGAATCGGTAGAAAAATCAGTAAAATGTGAACAGGGGTATTTTGGTAATTTTACCCAAAGTTTTGTTTTTAGTCCGTAAATGGTACCAATGGACTAATTATTTTTGGCTATTATTTTTTTATAAGTCTTTAATATTATTATTATTATTAAAATTTTTAGTGTGTTTTAGTTCCTTTCCATACTATGATGAGATATGAATTGAATAGGTCTGAAACTGATCATTAGTGGAAAGATTTTCATGGAAATTAAGCTTGATATCACTATTTTTCATGAGCCAATGTTAATATGATATGTTGATTGAGAAAGAAGCATGTTCAGACTTGTGAGTTTTTGAGCCTATATGATTGATGCATTATACATATCAATCTAATTTATTTATTGAGTGCTCTTATGATTACATGATTCTCTAGAACTTGCTTTAAATCGTTTGAGACTACATTGATATATGTGATAACTTGAAAATGATAGAGGCATTAGGATTATAACCAGAGCCAAACAGCTATCCATTATTAATGTTCCAAGAGAACATCCCCACTAGTGAGCCAATTTGAGCCTACATTGAATAAGCCATTTATTTGGTAACCACAACTTACACCTAGCCAATATATCCTTTTATCCTTACCCTTGTTCTAAAGATGGATTATATATTTTGAGACATATTGCAAAAAACAAGGGATATTTTTAGTTGAAAATTTGGGTTGGAAACAAAAGATAAGTGTGGGGGAAGAAAAGAAAAAGTCAAGAGAAAAAGAAAGGGATCATTGTCAAATATATTGCCATGTTGAAAAAAAAATCATCTCTTGAACTTCTAGTTAAAGTAAAGAAAAAGATGATACAAAGTTGGTTAGAATGAAGCAAAGGCTCAACATGAATATTTAGCCAATGTTATTATGTGCTTTATAAGAGTTTTGAGAAGTTTTATTTGTATGATTTTATTATGTCTCTAAACTCTATGAACTCTTTGGAACCTTTGTGATATCTTTATCCTTTTGTTATTTAACCACATTATAACCCTTTGGCCCATTACAACCTTGAATAAAGACCTCTTGATTTATGAAGTTGTATGATCTAAATAGTGGAGAATAGGTGGACAAGCAAGCATATGGTAGAACTGTTTTCATGATATTGATTGAGTGTAAACACTTTACCACTACTTTAAAGAGTGAAAATCATGAGAGTATTGTGAGAAGTTGAGATTAAGTTTGAATATGCACTATTTTGATTGAAATATGTTATGTTAATATTGGCTTAACTCAAACTATTTACATTCAAGCAAGATTTTTTTGTGAATTTCTTTAAGCTATTGATTAGTTTATAAGACTTGTCCAATGAATATCTCTAATTTATATTGGAAGGATTAGTTGTAATTATTATTATTTTTTAGCTTTTCTTATGTCTTCAATGTTTGTGGGTATCGTCCTAGTAAACCCTCACGAGACTAAACTCGTCCACTAGGAACACCTAGGGGTTTAAAGGCTTGTGTCACATGCTAAGTGCCACCGTGATTTCCTACGAAAGTGGATTAGATTAGATTTTCTTATTTTATTTTTATTTTGTTCTGCTCGAGGACTAGCAAAAAGCTAAGTGTGGGGGTATTTGATATGCTCATAAAATATACATTTTATGCCTTTCTACCTTTAGTTTTTGTTATGTTTTTGATCTTTATCTTGTTTACTTATAATATGTTTTTGAATTTTAGGTACAATAAGGAGAATGAAGTCAAAAGATGTCAATAATGATGGTTAAGAGCTTACAAAATCATAATCACAAGATGGAAGAAGACTTGGGAGTCAAAAATATTAATTTCTAGTTGAAAAGATATCAGGCAGACTTGACCTCCTGAGCTTGTTGCCCAAATCGGATAAGAAATGGGCATTCAAAATGGCGCTAGAAGATCTCCCTAAAGAACCCTGCGGCCTGAAAAACCCTAATCGCAAATCTGAAAAAAAGACAAAAACGTGAGTTTTGCACCTCCAGGCTTACTTGTGCGGCAAGGACTTATTATCAGGGTTTTAAAGCTTTATAAATACCATCTTTTGAGCCACAAACTAGACATCTTTTGAGGAGACTCAAGGATCATCATTATTCTTCTTCTTCTCCATTCTTTTACTTTTCTTTTTAGTTTTATGTATATATTATCTATGCCTATGTTAGGCTAAACTTTTATTTGGTTGAGGGTGATTTAAAAGCCCTAGACATGTTTTGTAATTGATTTTCAGATTCTATATATCATTAATTTTCTATCAAAGTTGTTTATTTTCTTCCATTAAAATTGTTCATGATGATGTTTTGATTTGTTTAGGTGGCCAACTAGATAAATCTTGATAATTGTCTAATGCTAGTTTTGGAGTCTTGATCCGTGTAATTGTCTTGATTTCCTATTCATAAGTAGCAATTTATGATTAATGATTATGGTCAAGTTTTCAGTAATTGCAAAGTGGAACATAACCTAAGTTGAACAATCCGAGCTTATGTGTTTGTTGCTTAGATCAACCTATCTTTCTCATCATAAAGCTGCTATTAAATTGAACTTAGAGAGCTTATTCTAGGTTGTTTGATAGTTAGAGATTAAATAGAGAGCTTGTTCTATTTAACGACGAACTAAGGAAAGATTGGGGTAACAGAGTGATGCACCCAAAAGAGTGTATCTTATTTAACCTTGCACTAAAAAGATAAATTGTAAGTATAGTAGTTAGCAAGGGTCGAGTCCTCAGGGATTGGGTTTTAGTTTATAAGTTAATAGTTTAAAACTTAAATTCAAGAACAATAAAAGAAAAGGGGTTTTTGAAGCCAGATTTAAACTAAAGTAAATAATAAGAATAAGATGCAAGGCGGTATAACCAGCCAATAAAAATATATATACTAAATTAGGCGGTATAACCAGCCAATATATATACTAAATTAGGCGGTATAACCAGCCAATAAAAATAAAACAAAGTTAATATACAAATTAGGCGGTATAACCAGCCAATAAAAATAAATATACTTTTAAAAATAAGCAAACTAGAAAAGTAAGAAAATAAGTAAGTAAGAAGAATCAAATATGAAAAATATGGTTAAGGTTTCATTCTCCACCACTAGACATCATTAAGAATCAATTTCAGATCTATCAATATCAACCAACTATCAAAGTTAACAACCGTAGATAACAACAAGCTCTGTTATCCCAATCTTTCCTTAGTTTGTCGTTAAATAGAACAAGCTCTCTATTTAATCTCTAACCATTAAACAACCTAGAATAAGCTCTCTAAATTCAATTTAATGGCAGCTTTATGATGAGAAAGATAGGTTGATCTAAGCAACAAACACATAAGCTCGGATTGTTCAACTTAGGTTATGTTCCACTTTGCAATTATTGAAAACTTGACCATAATCATTAATCACAAATTGCCACTTATGAATAGGAAATCAAGACAATTACACGGATCAAGACTCCTAAACTAGCAATAGATAATTATCAAGATCTATCTAGTTGTACACCTAAACAAATCAAGACAACATCATGAACAATTCTTGTAGAAGAACATAAGCAACTTTGATTGAAAATTAATGATAGATAGAATCTGAAAATCAATTATAAAACATGTCTAGGGCTTTGAAATCACCCTTAACCAAATAGAAGTTTAGCCTAGCATAGGCATTATAAACATAAAATTAAATAGAATCTAAGAAGAAAATAAAAGAAAGAAAGAAGAAGAAGAAGAATATTAATTATCCAACCTCTTGCTCTTTCTAAAGAAAAAGAAAACTAGAGAAAAGAAAGAAGAAGAAAACTTAGAGAATTTTATTACAAATGGCTAATATCCTACCAATGTACAATATATCCCTTACAATCACCCAAGGCCCTCTATTTATACACATTTTGGAGGGCTAAATGACAAGAGACAAGCTTTACAAATTTCAAAGGTAGGTATAATAGGTGGGTGCATTTTCTAACAATTTTCGTCATACATGACGATTTTGATCAGCCAACTTGATGGTCGATTTTGTCAATTTTGGAGGCCTTATCTGATCACATGGTCTTCTAGACAAATGTTACCCTATCAGTTACTGATCCATAGCCGTTGGAATCAGCTCATTTGCTGATGTGGATAAGCAGATATGGGCAAAATACGAAAACATGTCAGCATAGACGTCATTGCACATCAGCCAACTTGATGGTCGATTTCGCTAGGGAAAACGACTCCGTTTCAAGAAGTGTAAAACATGAAAAAGATAGATATGCCTCTTAGCTTTGCATGGCCACAAATTTCAGCCTTATTGCTTCAGTGAAACTCGAGATATAGCTGATATGGAAAAAGGTGTCGGAACTGGAACTGAACTGGATTTGCCCTTAATTCTAGTAATCTGAAATCACTCAAAGAAACTTGTGAAAAACACTAAAATACATAAAAATATAAAAGATCATAAACACAATTAGACTAAACAATAATAACTCGTATTTGACACAAAACAATAATAAAACATAACTAAAAACTATATAATTATACGAGTTATCACACCCCCACACTTAGATTGTTGCTAGTCCCTAGCAACGACTCAATAAAAATAAAATAAGAAAATCTAATCTAATCCACTTTCGTAGGAAATCACGGTGGCACTTAGCATGTGACACAAGCCTTTAAACCCCTAGGTGTCCCTAGTGGACGAGTTTAGTCTCGTGAGGGTTTACTAGAACGATACCCACAAACATTGAAAAACTAAAATATAAATAAACTACATATACTAAAAATATTTATTCCTAATCCTTTCAATACAAATTAGAGACAATCTTTGAACAAGTCTTATAAACTAATCAATAGCTTAAAGAATTTCACAAAAATTCATGCTTGAATGTAAATTGTTTGAGTTAAGCCAATATTAACATAACATATCTCAATCAAAATAGTGCATGTTCAAATTTAATCTCAACTTCTCACATGATATACCCTCATGATTTTCACTCTTTAAAGTAGTGGTGAAGTGTTTACACTCAATCAATCTCATGAAAACCGTTCTACCATATTCTTGCTTGTCCACCTATTCTCCACTATTTAGATCATACAACTTCATGAATCAAGAGGTCTTTAATCAAGGTTGTAATGGGGCCAAGGGGTTTGTAATGTGGTTGAATAACAAAAGGATAAAGATATCACAAAGGCTCCAAAGAGTTCATAAAGTTTAGAGACATAATAAGATCATACAAAGAAACTTCTCAAAACTCTTTACAAGTACATAGTCACCTAGGCCGGATATTCATGTTGGGCCTTTTCTTCATTCTAAACAACTTTGTAACATCTTTTTCTTTTTCCACAAATTCAAGAGATGATTCATATTTTTTTTTTTTTTTACATAGGAATGTATTTGCCAGTATTCCATTTCTTTTTCTCTTGACTTTTCTTTTCTTTTCCCCCCACACTTATTTCTTGTTTCTAACCCAAATTTTCAACTAAAAATATCCCTTGTTTTTTGCAATATGTCTCAAAATATATAATCCATCTTTAGAACAAGGGTAAGGGTATAAGTATATTTAGGCTAGGTGTAAGTTGTGGTTACCAATAAAACAGCATATTTAATGTAGGCTCAAATTGGCTCACTAGTGGGGATGTTCTCTTAGAACATTAATAATGGATGGCTGTTTGGCTCTGGTTATAATCCTAATGCCTCTATCATATTCATGTTGTCACATGTATCAATATAGTCTCAAACGGTTCAAAGCAAGTTCTAGAGAATCATGTAATCATAAGAGCACTCAAGAAAGAAATTAGATTGATTTGTATAATGCATCAATCATTATAGGCTCAAAAACTCACAAGGATGATTATACAAGTCAGATTAAGTCTAAACATGCTTCTTTCTCAATCAACATATTATATTAACATTGGCTCATAAAAAGGTTGACATCAAGCTCAATTCTCATGAAAATCTTCTCACTAATAAATCTGTTTTAGACTTATGCAATTCATATCTCATCATTGTATTAAAAAGGAACTAAAACTCACAAAAAAAAAATAATAATAATAAAGGAAAAAAAAATAGTAGACAAAAATAAAAGAAATCCTAAATCATTCCCCCCACACTTAATTCTTACATTGTCCTCAATGTAAGTCTATTAACTCAAATGAAAGAATCATGTGTAAGAGAAAAGAACTAATAACATAAGAATAGGAATAACTAGACTCAAAACAAAACAAACTCATGCAACCTAAATAATCCTAAAATACTAAACAAAAATTAACAAGTAAACGTAAAAAGATTAAAATCAAACTGACAAGGTATGTCTCAAGTCTCCCTTACTCAGACCTTGTTCAGAATGAATACTTCTAAATTGCTTAAAACACAACAAACTAATTTTTTTTTTTTTTTGAAAAGAAGAAATCAAACTGACAAGGTATGTCTCAAGTCTCCCTTACTCAGACCTTGTTCAGAATGAATACTTCTAAATTGCTTAAAACACAACAAACTTTTTTTTTTTTTTAAGAAGGTAAAATTTAGGAGATATTACCTGTAGAGGTTGCTAACCACTTATTATAACTGAGACACAACAAACAAAATGTTAGATAATGTCACAAAGACAAAGTGCAATCCACTCCTTGCTCGTCCATATCTCTTTTTCTTTTTCCGAGCATTTGCGAAACAACCGTAGCAGATAAACACTCATAAGCTTGGAGCTTTTTGAGTAAATCTTCAATGGTTGTAGCAGAAATTATGGTTCTCCTTGCCTCTGAAAACATGAATCCATTTTCCACAGCATTATCTAAATATGAAAGCAAATTACTAAAATAACCATTAATATTAAGCAAACCAATGGGTTTCTTATTTGTGACCAAAGATGACCAAGAAGCCACGCAAGATATTTCTTCCAATGTACCCAGACCTCCTGGTAAAGCAATGAATGCATCGGCAGAATGGTACATGATTGTTATCCGTTCAGGGATACTCCAGACTTGTATTTCCTTACCCAAGGTAGGTCCACAATAATCTGTGAATAGTTTTGGCACGATTCCTAGAACTGGACTTCCTCCGGCGTGTGCTGCTGTAGCGACTGCTCCCATTAAACCCGTACTACCGCCTCCATAAATCAACTGGATCTTTTGTTGGGCAAGTATTACTCCAAGTCTTATGGCTTCATCAGCAAATATGTTATTTTTCCCTGGATAAGCACCTCCAAAGACACAAATTTTTTTAATGCGCTGGGACGAAGTACTTTCCATTTTTTTTTTCGAGTGCCTGAAAGAGAATGAGTACATGGTGTAATATATAGAGGACTGAGTAGTGAATCAGACAAGAGTAATAATGTCGCCGAAAGTGTATTTGACCTGTCAGAAGAAATGTTAACCTAACAAAAGATTTTTGCGTGATTTCAGGAAGAAAATCAAAAAGAGAACAAAAGTCAACCGTAAAAGACAAATAAAAAAACTGAGAATAATTACACAAATCGAATAACACGTAAATTAAACCGAAATGAAGTTATTGCAAATCAAACCAAAAGCTGAGAAGTTATTTATTGTAGTTGTGATTGTGGCTCACATCTTCCTCTGGTTTTACGTCCAGAAACGGCTTAAACGCCTTCTATGAGTCGAGGATATGCTTCCCATCCAGTTTTCTTACAAGCTGGCAAACAGGGTCTTTTAACATCAGATTCCCAAGATGTTGCCATTCCCTTTGGAATTGCGGCCATAAATCAAGAATTTCTCTTTGTACGTCTCCACTAGGATGCGTCTCAAGAGAAAGTTGGATATTACCCAAATTCTCCTTACTCAGTTCATCCTTAATGAATTCAATTTTATCATCTCGATTAGAGGACGGAATCCCAATAGAACGACATTTACCGTTACACGTCCATCGTGCACATTTGTGGCAATTTGAACTCATGCGCTTTGCTCGTCGCTTCTTTGCAAAAGTGCTTCTACCTGTACCTGGTAAATGCAAAACAGGAAGATATTCATCTTCACGTACCTTGGCTTCAATTATCCAACGTATGTCGTCAGGAATCCCTTTGTGCATAAGCATTCTTAATCTTTCAAGTCGAACTTGGTAAAGCTTCAGTAAAATATTTCGAGGAAAAGGAGGAATTTGTTTCTGCAATCTTGTGAGAATATCATCCATCCTGAAAAAAAATTGAAAAAAAATTGAAAGAGAAATTGGAAGAGAAATTTATATACAATATCAGTTTTGTGGGTAGCTGATGGAACCGATTTAAATAATCACGGAGTACCGTTATCCGCCATTTAACCGGGGTTAAAAAAATTATATTTACATCTAGTTATTTTCAAAACAAGGATCAGAAAGAAAAACAACATAAAAAGACTCAAAAATAAAACACTCTAAATAAAATCCTAAATTCTTCCCCCCACACATAATTCTTACATTGTCATTAATGTAATGCTATTATCCCCCAATGCAAGAATTATATGTAAGAGAAAAGAACTATTAAACAAAAGAAACTTATGCAGCCTAAATGAACTTAAAAGCAGTAAACACAATTAACAAAGAAACATAAGAAATAAAATAAAAACAATAAAAATAATAAAAGAAAAAGGAAAAGAAAGAGAAAGCAAATCTGAATATGGAAGGTTGGCAATTTCATCTTTAATTGGGCTGCCTTCCCAATTAACACTTGAGTTAGTGTTTTGAATCTAACCAACACCCCTTCTTGGCTTTTTAGGCTTGTCAAGCTCATACATGAAATTTCCCAAATTTATGCGTTTGAGAGGAAGCTTTCTTTGCACAACAGTGGATGCATTCTCCATTACAAGTATTATTCCATCATCCTTGGTGGTGCATATCTCATCGAGGAATGGTGCATCTTTTGGTACTTGTTGAATGACATCCACAAACAAACTGTTTAAGGTTTCCAGCGTGTCTTGTTCATGTTCATCATCCTTGAACTTTGCGAATCTACTAGGAAAAGGTGGAGAAGAAACATTAGTAAAAATTGGAATCTCAAACGTTACCTCAGGTGCTGAAATACTCTTATTTGGATCATTGGCTTCATTATCCTCAAGAATAGAATTCATCTCTAATTTTGTCTCATCCTCATCTTGTTCCTCATTCCTCAAGGTCACAATAGTAGTATTCTCCTTTGGGTTAATCATTGTTTGGGCAGGGAGTTCTTCAGATCTTTGTGCTACCCATCCCACCATACTACTAGTCAATTGGATCATTTGCTTTTCCAAACTCTGGATGCTTGCCCTTGTTTCCTGTTGAAATTGCAATGTATCAGTAACAAGAGAATAGACAAGATCTTCTAAAGAAGTACCTGAGTTTTGAGTCATATGTGGTGGTTGAAAAAGATCTGGTTCTTGGGACAATGATTGATTGAAGCTAGACGGATGAGTGTAATTGGCATAAGGATCTACTTCTTGGTAATTTTTCGAGTAGCCATAATTAGTATGATCCCACCATCCCTCATGGTAAGTGTTTGAGTAATGATCATACTGTTGGTCTTGGAACACTTGATGGCCTTGACATCCTCCCATGGCCAATTGTTGAACTGGGAAGGTGAGATTGGCTTGTTGATTCTCCATGTTCATGTATGCCACCAACTCTTCAAGTGTTAGATTGCTCAATTCCATCGTTTTTTTTTTATTTTATTTTATTTTATTTTTTTCAAAATTTGATCAGAAAAACCCGTATGTACAAGAAAATAAAACTCATTAGAACTGAAAATAAGAATAAACCAAGTAACAAATAAACTAAAGAAAACAATCCCCGGCAACGGCGCCAAAAATTTGATGCACCCAAAAGAGTGTATCTTATTTAACCTTGCACTAAAAAGATAAATTGTAAGTATAGTAGTTAGCAAGGGTCGAGTCCTCAGGGATTGGGTTTTAGTTTATAAGTTAATAGTTTAAAACTTAAATTCAAGAACAATAAAAGAAAAGGGGTTTTTGAAGCTAGATTTAAACTAAAGTAAATAATAAGAATAAGATGCAAGGCGGTATAACCAGCCAATAAAAATATATATACTAAATTAGGCGGTATAACCAGCCAATATATATACTAAATTAGGCGGTATAACCAGCCAATAAAAATAAAACAAAGTTAATATACAAATTAGGCGGTATAACCAGCCAATAAAAATAAATATACTTTTAAAAATAAGCAAACTAGAAAAGTAAGAAAACAAGTAAGTAAGAAGAATCAAATATGAAAAATATGGTTAAGGTTTCATTCTCCACCACTAGACATCATTAAGAATCAATTTCAGATCTATCAATATCAACCAACTATCAAAGTTAACAACCGTAGATAACAACAAGCTCTGTTATCCCAATCTTTCCTTAGTTTGTCGTTAAATAGAACAAGCTCTCTATTTAATCTCTAACCATTAAACAACCTAGAATAAGCTCTCTAAATTCAATTTAATGGCAGCTTTATGATGAGAAAGATAGGTTGATCTAAGCAACAAACACATAAGCTCGGATTGTTCAACTTAGGTTATGTTCCACTTTGCAATTATTGAAAACTTGACCATAATCATTAATCACAAATTGCCACTTATGAATAGGAAATCAAGACAATTACACGGATCAAGACTCCTAAACTAGCAATAGATAATTATCAAGATCTATCTAGTTGTACACCTAAACAAATCAAGACAACATCATGAACAATTCTTGTAGAAGAACATAAGCAACTTTGATTGAAAATTAATGATAGATAGAATCTGAAAATCAATTATAAAACATGTCTAGGGCTTTGAAATCACCCTTAACCAAATAGAAGTTTAGCCTAGCATAGGCATTATAAACATAAAATTAAATAGAATCTAAGAAGAAAATAAAAGAAAGAAAGAAGAAGAAGAAGAATATTAATTATCCAACCTCTTGCTCTTTCTAAAGAAAAAGAAAACTAGAGAAAAGAAAGAAGAAGAAAACTTAGAGAATTTTATTACAAATGGCTAATATCCTACCAATGTACAATATATCCCTTACAATCACCCAAGGCCCTCTATTTATACACATTTTGGAGGGCTAAATGACAAGAGACAAGCTTTACAAATTTCAAAGGTAGGTATAATAGGTGGGTGCATTTTCTAACAATTTTCGTCATACATGACGATTTTGATCAGCCAACTTGATGGTCGATTTTGTCAATGTTGGAGGCCTTATCTGATCACATGGTCTTCTAGACAAATGTTACCCTATCAGTTACTGATCCATAGCCGTTGGAATCAGCTCATTTGCTGATGTGGATAAGCAGATATGGGCAAAATACGAAAACATGTCAGCACAGACGTCATTGCACATCAGCCAACTTGATGGTCGATTTCGCTAGGGAAAACGACTCCGTTTCAAGAAGTGTAAAACATGAAAAAGATAGATATGCCTCTTAGCTTTGCATGGCCACAAATTTCAGCCTTATTGCTTCAGTGAAACTCGAGATATAGCTGATATGGCAAAAGGTGTCGGAACTGGAACTGAACTGGATTTGCCCTTAATTCTAGTAATCTGAAATCACTCAAAGAAACTTGTGAAAAACACTAAAATACATAAAAATATAAAAGATCATAAACACAATTAGACTAAACAATAATAACTCGTATTTGACACAAAACAATAATAAAACATAACTAAAAACTATATAATTATACGAGTTATCACAGAGCTTGTTGTTATCTACGGTTGTTAACTTTGATAGCTAATTAATGTTGATAGATATGAAATTGATTCTTAATTATGTCTAGTGGTGGAGAATGAAATCTTAACCATATTTTTCATATTTGATTCTTCTTAATTACTTGTTTTCTCATTCTTATTGTTAACTTTAGTTTAAATCTGATTCCAAAATCCCCTTTACTTTTGTTTACTTGTTTTTAAGTGATAAACTATTAACTTATAAACTAAAACCCAATCCCTGAGGACTCGACCCTTGCTAGTCACTATACTCTACAATTGATTCTTTTTAAGTGCAAGGTTAAATAAGATACACACTTTTGAGTGCATCACGGCACTTGAGGTAACTTTTAAGGTTCCAAGTTTTACTAATGTTTATTCTCTACCTTTTCCGAGTAGATTCGCAAAGTTCAAGGAGGGGGAACATGAACAACACATGCCGGAAACCTTAAACAACTTGTTTGTGGATGTCATTCAACAATTACAAAAACATGCTCCATTCCTCGATGAGCAATGCACTACAAAGGATGATGGAATAATACTTGTAATGGAGTGCAAAGAAAGCTTCCTATCAAACGCACAATTTTGGGAAGTTTCATGTACGAGCCTGACAAGCCTAAAAAGCCAAGAAGGGGCGTTGGTGTTGGATGTATTTGGACATAAGTGAATAAATACACCAAGTACGCACAAGATTAACTTGATATGAATGATGTATGATGATGGTAAACTAGCAAGGAGATGAGAAAAGCTTATGGAAAGCTCATAAGGAGCTCAAAGTGAAAGCTTACTCAGCTCAAGTCAGCTCAAGGTAGCTGGACACAAGCTAGCTCAGCTCAAGGTAGCTGGACACAAACTAGCTCAACTCAAGGAGCTGGACACCAGCTCAACCAGCTAGTTGTAGCTAGGTGAGTGACACTCTATGAGGTGGAGTGACACTAGCTAGTGGTAGCTAGGTGGCTGATAACTCGTATAATTATATAGTTTTTAGTTATGTTTTATTATTGTTTTGTGTCAAATACGAGTTATTATTGTTTAGTCTAATTGTGTTTATGATCTTTTATATTTTTATGTAATTTGGTGTTTTTCACAAGTTTCTTTGAGTGATTTCAGATTACTAGAATTAAGGGCAAATCCAGTTCAGTTCCAGTTCCGACACATTTTGCCATATCAGCTATATCTGGAGTTTCACTGAAGCAATAAGGCTGAAATTTGTAGCCGTGCAAAGCTAAGAGGCATATCTATCTTTTTCATGTTTTATACTTCTTGAAACGGAGTCGTTTTCCCTAGCGAAATTGACCATCAAGTTGGCTGATGTGCAATGACGTCTGTGCTGACCTGTTTTCGTATTTTGCCCATATCTGCTTATCCCCATCAGAAAATGAGCTGATTCCAATGGCTATGGATCCGTAACTGATACGGGAACCTTTGTCTAGAAGACCATATGATCAGATCAGGCCTCTAATATTGACGAAATCGACCATCAAGTTGGATGATGTGCAATGACGTCTGTGCTGACATGTTTTCGTATTTTGCCCATATCTGCTTATCCACATCAGCAAATGAGCTGATTCCAACGGCTATGGATCCGTAACTGATAGGGGAACCTTTTTCTAGAAGACCATGTGATCAGATCAGGCCTCCAACATTGACGAAATCGACCATCAAGTTGGCTGATCAAAATTGTCATACAATTTGACGAAAATTGTTAGAAAAATTCACCCACCTATTATACCTACCTTTGAAATTTGTAAAGCTTGTCTCTTGTCATTTAGCCTTCCAAAATGTGTATAAATAGAGGGCCTTGGATGATTGTAGAGGATCATATTGTACATAGGTAGGATATTAGCCATTGTAATAAAATTCTCTAAGTTTTCTTCTTCTTTCTTTTCTCTAGTTTTCTTTTTCTTTAGAAAGAGCAAGAGGTTGGATAATTAATATTCTTCTTCTTCTTCTTTCTTTCTTTTATTTTCTTCTTAGATTCTATTTAATTTTATGTTTATAATGCCTATGCTAGGCTAAACTTCTATTTGGTTAAGGGTGATTTCAAAGCCCTAGACATGTTTTGTGATTGATTTTCAGATTCTATCTATCATTAATTTTCTATCAAAGTTGCTTATGTTCTTCTACAAGAATTGTTCATGATGTTGTCTTGATTTATTTAGGTGTACAACTAGATAGATCTTGATAATTATCTATTGCTAGTCTAGGAGTCTTGATCCGTGTAATTGTCTTGATTTCCTATTCATAAGTGGCAATTTGTGATTAATGATTATGGTCAAGTTTTCAATAATTGCAAAGTGGAACATAACCTAAGTTGAACAATCCGAGCTTATGTGTTTGTTGCTTAGATCAACCTATCTTTCTCATCATAAAGCTGCCATTAAATTGAATTTAGAGAGCTTATTCTAGGTTGTTTAATGGTTAGAGATTAAATAGAGAGCTTGTTCTATTTAACGACAAACTAAGGAAAGATTGGGATAACAGAGCTTGTTGTTATCTACGGTTGTTAACTTTGATAGTTGGTTGATATTGATAGATCTGAAATTGATTCTTAATAATGTCTAGTGGTGGAGAATGAAACCTTAACCATATTTTTCATATTTGATTCTTCTTACTTACTTGTTTTCTTACTTTTCTAGTTTGCTTATTTTTAAAAGTATATTTATTTTTATTGGCTGGTTATACCGCCTAATTTGTATATTAACTTTGTTTTATTTTTATTGGCTGGTTATACCGCCTAATTTAGTATATATATTGGCTGGTTATACCGCCTAATTTAGTATATATATTTTTATTGGCTGGTTATACCGCCTTGCATCTTATTCTTATTGTTTACTTTAGTTTAAATCTGGCTTCAAAAACCCCTTTTCTTTTATTGTTCTTGAATTTAAGTTTTAAACTATTAACTTATAAACTAAAACCCAATCCCTGAGGACTCGACCCTTGCTAACTACTATACTTACAATTGATCTTTTTAGTGCAAGGTTAAATAAGATACACTCTTTTGGGTGCATCAAATTTTTGGCGCCGTTGCCGGGGATTGCTTTCTTTAGTTTATTTGTTTCTTGGTTTATTCTTTTTTTCAGTTCTAATTAGTTTTATTTTCTTGTACATACAAGTTTTTCTTATCAAATTTTCAAAAAAAAAAAAACCAAAAAAAAAAACGATGGAATTGAGCAATCTAACACTTGAAGAGTTGGTGGCATACATGAACATGGAGAATCAACAAGCCAATCTCACTTCCTCAGTTCAACAATTGGCCATGGGAGGATGTCAAGGCCATCAATGGTTCCAAGACCAACCGCATGATCATTACTCCAACACTTACCATGAGGGATGGTGGGATCATACTAATTATGGCTACTCGAAAAATTACCAAGAAGTAGATCCTTATGCCAATTACACTCATCCATCTAGCTTTAATCAATCATGGTCTCAAGAACCAGATCTTTTTCAACCACCACATATGACTCAAAACTCAGGTACTTCTTTAGAAGATCTTGTCTATTCTCTTGTTACTGATTCTTTGCAATTTCAACAGGAAACAAGGGCAAGCATCCAGAGTTTGGAAAAGAAAATGAGCCAATTGGCTAGTAGTATGGTGGGATGGGTAGCACAAAGATCTGAAGAACTCCCAGCCCAAACGATGGTTAACTCAAAGGAAAATGCTACTATTGTGACCTTGAAGAATGAGGAACAAGATGAGGATGAAACAAAATTAGAGATGGATTCTATTCTTGAGGATAATGAAGCCAAAGATCCAAATAAGAGTATTTCGGCACCTGAGGTAACGTTTAAGGTTTCACTTTTTACTAATGTTTCTTCTCCACCTTTTTCTAGTAGATTTGCAAAGTTCAAGGAGGAAGAACATGAACAACACATGCCGGAAACCTTAAACAACTTGTTTGTGGAGGTCATTCAACAAGTATCAAAATATGCTCCATTCCTCGATGACATATGCACCACAAAGGATGATGGAATAATACTTGTAATGGAGAATGCATCCACTGTTGTGCAAAGAAAGCTTCCTCTCAAACGCATAAATTTGGAAAATTTCATGTATGAGCCTGACAAGCCTAAAATGCCAAGAAGGGGTGTTGGTTAGGTTCAAAACACTAACTCAAGTGTTAATTGGGAAGGCAACCCAATTAAAGAAGAAATTGCCAACCTTCCATATTCAGATTTGCTTTCTCTTTCTTTTCCTTTTTCTTTTATTATTTTTATAGTTTTTATTTTATTTCTTATGTTTCTTTGTTAATTGTGTTTACTGTTTTTAAGTTCATTTAGGCTGCATAAGTTTCTTTTGTTTAATAGTTCTTTTCTCTTACATATAATTCTTGCATTGGGGGATAATAGCATTACATTAATGACAATGTAAGAATTATGTGTGGGGGGAAGAATTTAGGATTTTATTTAGAGTGTTTTGTTTTTGAGTCTTTTTATGTTGTTTTTCTTTCTGATCCTTGTTTTGAAAAACACTAGATGTAAATATAATTTTTTTTTAACCCCGGTTAAATGGCGGATAACGGTACTCCGTGATTATTTAAATCGGTTCCATCAGCTACCCACAAAACTGATATTGTATATAAATTTCTCTTCCAATTTCTCTTTCAATTTTTTTCATTTTTTTTTTCAGGATGGATGATATTCTCACAAGATTGCAGAAACGATTTCCTCCTTTTCCTCGAAATATTTTACTGAAGCTTTACCAAGTTCGATTTGAAAGATTAAGAATGCTTATGCACAAAGGGATTCCTAGAGACATACGTTGGATAATTGAAGCCAAGGTACGTGAAGATGAATATCTTCCTGTTTTGCATTTACCAGGTACAGGTAGAAGCACTTTTGCAAAGAAGCGACGAGCAAAGCGCATGAGTTCAAATTGCCACAAATGTGCACGATGGACGTGTAACGGTAAATGTCGTTCTATTGGGATTCCGTCCTCTAATCGAGATGATAAAATTGAATTCATTAAGGATGGACTGAGTAAGGAGAATTTGGGTAATATCCAACTTTCTCTTGAGACGCATCCTAGTGGAGACGTACAAAGAGAAATTCTTGATTTATGGCCGCAATTCCAAAGGGAATGGCAACATCTTGGGAATCTGATGTTAAAAGACCCTGTTTGCCAGCTTGTAAGAAAATTGGATGGGAAGCATATCCTCGACTCATAGAAGGCGTTTAAGCCGTTTCTGGACGTAAAACCAGAGGAAGATGTGAGCCACAATCACAACTACAATAAATGACTTCTCAGCTTTTGGTTTGATTTGCAATAACTTTATTTCGGTTTAATTTACGTGTTATTCGATTTGTGTAATTATTCTCATTTTTTTTATTTGTCTTTTACGGTTGATTTTTCTTCTTTTTTGATTTTCTTCCTGAAATCACGCAAAAATCTTTTGTTAGGTTAACATTTTCTTCAGACAGGTCAGATACACTTTCGGCGACATTATTACTCTTTTCTGATTCACTACTCAGTCCTCTATATATTACACCATGTACTCATTCTCTTTCAGGCACTCGAAAAAAAAATGGAAAGTACTTCGTCCCAGCGCATTAAAAAAATTTGTGTCTTTGGAGGTGCTTATCTAGGGAAAAATAACATATTTGCTGATGAAGCCATAAGACTTGGAGTAATACTTGCCCAACAAAAGATCTAGTTGATTTATGGAGGCGGTAGTACGGGTTTAATGGGAGCAGTCGCTACAGCAGCACACGCCGGAGGAAGTCCAGTTCTAGGAATCGTGCCAAAACTATTCACAGATTTTTGTGGACCTACCTTGGGTAAGGAAATACAAGTCTGGAGTATCCCTGAACGGATAACAATCATGTACCATTCTGCCGATGCATTCATTGCTTTACCAGGAGGTCTGGGTACATTGGAAGAAATAGCTTGCGTGGCTTCTTGGTCATCTTTGGTCACAAATAAGAAACCCATTGGTTTGCTTAATATTAATGGTTATTTTAGTAATTTGCTTTCATATTTAGATAATGCTGTGGATAATGGATTCATGTTTTCAGAGGTAAGGAGAACCATAATTTCTGCTACAACCATTGAAGATTTACTCAAAAAGCTCCAAGCTTATGAGTATTTATCTGCTACGGTTGTTTCGCAAACGCTCGGAAAAAGAAAAAGAGATATGGACGAGCAAGGAGTGGATTGCACTTTGTCTTTGTGACATTATCTAACATTTTGTTTGTTGTGTCTCAGTTATAATAAGTGGTTAGCAACCTCTACAGGTAATATCTCCTAAATTTTACCTTCTTAAAATAAAAAAAAAAGTTTGTTGTGTTTTAAGCAATTTAGAAGTATTCATTCTGAACAAGGTCTGAGTAAGGGAGACTTGAGACATACCTTGTCAGTTTGATTTTAATCTTTTTACGTTTACTTGTTAATTTTTGTTTAGTATTTTAGGATTATTTAGGTTGCATGAGTTTGTTTTGTTTTGAGTCTAGTTATTCCTATTCTTATGTTATTAGTTCTTTTCTCTTACACATGATTCTTTCATTTGGGTTAATAGACTTACATTGAGGACAATGTAAGAATTAAGTGTGGGGGGAATGATTTAGGATTTCTTTTATTTTTGTCTACTATTTTTTTTATGAGTCTTTATTATTATTATTTTTTTTAGTGTGTTTTAGTTCCTTTTTAATACAATGATGAGATATGAATTGCATAAGTCTAAAACAGATTTATTAGTGAGAAGATTTTCATGAGAATTGAGCTTGATGTCAACCTTTTTATGAGCCAATGTTAATATGATATGTTGATTGAGAAAGAAGCATGTTTAGACTTAATCTGACTTGTATAATCATCCTTGTGAGTTTTTGAGCCTAAAATGATTGATGCATTATACAAATCAATCTAATTTCTTTCTTGAGTGCTCTTATGATTACATGATTCTCTAGAACTTGCTTTAAACCGTTTGAGACTATATTGATGCATGTGACAACATGAATATGATAGAGGCATTAGGATTTTTAGCCAGGGCCAAACAACCATCCCTTATTGATGTTCCAAGAGAACACACCCTTAGTGAACCAATTTGAGCCTACATTGAATAAGCTATCTCTTTGGTAACCATAACTTGTCCCTAACCTAAATATACTTATATCTTTACCTTTGTTCCAAAGATGAATTAGCATGATTTGAGACAAGTTGCAAAGACAAGGGATATTTTTTGGTTAGAAACAAGAAATAAGTGTGGGGGGAAAAGAAAAGAAAAGTCAAGAGAAAAAGAAATGGAATACTGGCAAATACATTCCTATATAAAAAAAAATGAATCATCTCTTGAATTTGTGAAAAAAAGAAAAAGATGTTACAAAGTTGTTTAGAATGAAGAAAAGGCCCAACATGAATATCCGGCCTAGGTGACTATGTACTTGTAAAGAGTTTTGAGAAGTTTCTTTGTATAATCTTTTTATGTCTCTAAACTTTATGAACTCTTTGGAACCTTTGTGATATCTTTATCCTTTTGTTCTTCAACCACATTACAAACCCCTTGGCCCCATTACAACCTTGATTAAAGACCTCTTGATTTATGAAGTTGCATGATCTTTTAGTGGAGAATAGGTGGACAAGCAAGCATATGGTAGAAGTGTTTTCATGAGATTGATTGAGTGTAAACACTTTACCACTACTTTAAAGAGTGAAAATCAAGAGAGTATCCCATGTGAGAAGTTGAGATTAAATTTGAACATGCACTATTTTGATAGAGATATGTTATGCTAATATTGGCTTAACTCAAACAATTTACATTCAAGCATGATTTTTTGTGAAATTTTTTAAGCTATTGATTAGTTTATAACACTTGTTCAAATATTGTCTCTAATTTGTATTGAAAGGATTAGGAGTAAATATTTTTAGTATATGTAGTTTATTTATATTTTAATTTTTCAATGTTTGTGGGTATCGTTCTAGTAAACCCTCACGAGACTAAACTCGTCCACTAGGGACACCTAGGGGTTTAAAGGCTTGTGTCACATGCTAAGTGCCACCGTGATTTCCTACGAAAGTGGGTTAGATTAGATTTTCTTATTTTATTTTTATTGAGTCGTTGCTAGGGACTAGCAACAATCTAAGTGTGGGGGTGTGATAACTCGTATAATTATATAGTTTTTAGTTATGTTTTATTATTGTTTTGTGTCAAATACGAGTTATTATTGTTTAGTCTAATTGTGTTTATGATCTTTTATATTTTTATGTAATTTGGTGTTTTTCACAAGTTTCTTTGAGTGATTTCAGATTACTAGAATTAAGGGCAAATCCAGTTCAGTTCCAGTTCCGACACATTTTGCCATATCAGCTATATCTGGAGTTTCACTGAAGCAATAAGGCTGAAATTTGTAGCCGTGCAAAGCTAAGAGGCATATCTATCTTTTTCATGTTTTATACTTCTTGAAACGGAGTCGTTTTCCCTAGCGAAATCGACCATCAAGTTGGCTGATGTGCAATGACGTCTGTGCTGACCTGTTTTCGTATTTTGCCCATATCTGCTTATCCACATCAGAAAATGAGCTGATTCCAATGGCTATGGATCCGTAACTGATACGGGAACCTTTGTCTAGAAGACCATATGATCAGATCAGGCCTCTAATATTGACGAAATCGACCATCAAGTTGGCTGATGTGCAATGACGTCTGTGCTGACATGTTTTCGTATTTTGCCCATATCTGCTTATCCACATCAGCAAATGAGCTGATTCCAACGGCTATGGATCCGTAACTGATAGGGGAACCTTTTTCTAGAAGACCATGTGATCAGATCAGGCCTCCAACATTGACGAAATCGACCATCAAGTTGGCTGATCAAAATTGTCATACAATTTGACGAAAATTGTTAGAAAAATTCACCCACCTATTATACCTACCTTTGAAATTTGTAAAGCTTGTCTCTTGTCATTTAGCCTTCCAAAATGTGTATAAATAGAGGGCCTTGGATGATTGTAGAGGATCATATTGTACATAGGTAGGATATTAGCCATTGTAATAAAATTCTCTAAGTTTTCTTCTTCTTTCTTTTCTCTAGTTTTCTTTTTCTTTAGAAAGAGCAAGAGGTTGGATAATTAATATTCTTCTTCTTCTTCTTTCTTTCTTTTATTTTCTTCTTAGATTCTATTTAATTTTATGTTTATAATGCCTATGCTAGGCTAAACTTCTATTTGGTTAAGGGTGATTTCAAAGCCCTAGACATGTTTTGTGATTGATTTTCAGATTCTATCTATCATTAATTTTCTATCAAAGTTGCTTATGTTCTTCTACAAGAATTGTTCATGATGTTGTCTTGATTTATTTAGGTGTACAACTAGATAGATCTTGATAATTATCTATTGCTAGTCTAGGAGTCTTGATCCGTGTAATTGTCTTGATTTCCTATTCATAAGTGGCAATTTGTGATTAATGATTATGGTCAAGTTTTCAATAATTGCAAAGTGGAACATAACCTAAGTTGAACAATCCGAGCTTATGTGTTTGTTGCTTAGATCAACCTATCTTTCTCATCATAAAGCTGCCATTAAATTGAATTTAGAGAGCTTATTCTAGGTTGTTTAATGGTTAGAGATTAAATAGAGAGCTTGTTCTATTTAACGACAAACTAAGGAAAGATTGGGATAACAGAGCTTGTTGTTATCTACGGTTGTTAACTTTGATAGTTGGTTGATATTGATAGATCTGAAATTGATTCTTAATAATGTCTAGTGGTGGAGAATGAAACCTTAACCATATTTTTCATATTTGATTCTTCTTACTTACTTGTTTTCTTACTTTTCTAGTTTGCTTATTTTTAAAAGTATATTTATTTTTATTGGCTGGTTATACCGCCTAATTTGTATATTAACTTTGTTTTATTTTTATTGGCTGGTTATACCGCCTAATTTAGTATATATATTGGCTGGTTATACCGCCTAATTTAGTATATATATTTTTATTGGCTGGTTATACCGCCTTGCATCTTATTCTTATTGTTTACTTTAGTTTAAATCTGGCTTCAAAAACCCCTTTTCTTTTATTGTTCTTGAATTTAAGTTTTAAACTATTAACTTATAAACTAAAACCCAATCCCTGAGGACTCGACCCTTGCTAACTACTATACTTACAATTGATCTTTTTAGTGCAAGGTTAAATAAGATACACTCTTTTGGGTGCATCAGTGGCCTATATGATATGGCACATAGGTGTAACACATCAGCACTATCATGCACAAGTGTCACCAATGGGATTGTGACATGTGACATCATACATCATGTGGCTGCCACATGGACTGAAACAACATGGTGTTTTAGGTAAGATATGTTGTCTCCTAATAGCCGAATGGTTGTAATCATTTGGAAGAGATTGGTTCTATTGACCGAACCATTATGTCCAAATGAAGGGTGCTGACCTTGAAAGGGTTGTGTCCTTTAACCCTTTCATGAAGCAACCCTTGAGTGGCTATAAATAGGAGAGAATTCGGCCAAGACACACACAAGTGTGTAACACCAATAATCAGACAATTGTGAAAGACACAATTGAGAGGCAGATTGCTAAGTGCAATTGCTAAGTGAGTGAGGGGTTCTTGATTGCTTGAATTATCAAGAAACAAGGCAGTAAGCATTCTGGTTTGGATGAGCAAGATAGATTGTGGAAAGGTTCTTGTAGTTGCCTTAACCGGTTGATTACAAGAGTGCCTTATGCATTCGGTTGAGTTCATTACTCATATCCACAATAAGCGAGCATTGCATTGGCAGACAAGTAAGTGACTTGAACTCTTCCTCTTTGTTCTCGGATTTTGATAAGTCTAATCCAAAAGTGGTATCAGAGCCTATAAGTTGTTTGATATGCATGCTCTTTGGCTGAATGAACATATAAATGCATGTTGATTAGGGTTCTAAGCCTTTCCCCTTTTCGGTTGTTTGTTTTGCATGTTAATTGTTCTTTGATTTTTCAGCCCTTGCTTGTATGAATAATATGTTATTCTACTTGTTTTTTGACATGTTTATATACCGAATGCATGTCTTGATTATACTTGCAACCTTGTAAGGAATTTCAAAGCAAATAGAATAAGATAGTCACTCTTATGTCCGAATGAACTTGATTGCATTCTTTAAGTTTGTTTTTGGTACATTTTGGCATAATGATATTGTCTTATTTTATTTTGTGTTGAAAATATCTTGTTGTGATGAATATGCTAATATGGGTACATAATTGCATGCGTAGATGGCTAGTGCCACAAACGACATAGTAGCCGAATTAAATAAAACCCTTAAGTTTGATGGTGATATTTACACCATATGGCAGCAAAAGGTTCAATTCATTCTCACCGAGCAAGACTTAGATATAATATCAAGAGAAGTTGTTGAACCAACTTCAGAATCTACACAAGAGGTAAGAGATTAGTATGATGCCTTTAGAAAGAAAGACACCATGGCTCGGATTACATTGTTGAGTACAATGACCGATGAACTTATGGTAGACTTTGCCATGCTTGAAACTGCCAAGGCCATATGGGACAAGGCAAAGGATAAGTTTGGTACTGTTTCTCTTTAGAAACAAAGGGCTTTAATTCTCAAATCTGTGAATTATACAAAGAAGGTTGATCATAACATGAGTAGACACTTGCGAGAAATGTCTAGCATGATCTCTTGTTTGAAATCAGCTGGTCATACTCTCACGGATGAGCAACAAGTGCAGCCCGTAATAAGATCCCTACCTGATGATGAATGGCAATTGATACAAGTCAATTTACGCCACAATGTTGAAACTAAGATCTTTGATGATATCACAAGACATTTGCTTCTCGAGGCAGAAGTTACGGATATCAAGAATCCATCTAAGGCATATGTTGTCGAGACTTCCTTTTCCATAGGGAGAAAGAAGAAAGGATTCTAGAAAAAGGCATTCAACGTAAGGGATATTACCTCTAAAGGGAAATTCAAGAAAGTTTGGAAACCAAGGAACAAAAGCAAAGTTAAGTGCTTCAATTGCAATAAGAATGGGCATTTTGCAAAAGAGTGCAAAGAGGCCTAAGGTATATTGAAGCACTCAAAATAGTGTATCTTATTTAACCTTGCACTTAAAAAGAATCAATTGTAGAGTATAGTGATTAGCAAGGGTCGAGTCCCTAGGGATTGGGTTTTAGTTTATAAGTTAATAGTTTATCAATTAAAAACAAGTAAACAAAAGTAAAGGGGATTTTGAAAGCAGATTTAAACTAAAGTTAACAATAAGAATGAGAAAACAAGTAATTAAAAAGAATCAAATATGAAAAATTTGGTTAAGGTTTCATTCTCCACCATTTGAAATCATTAAGAATCAATTTCATATCTATCAACATTAATTAGCTATCAAAGTTAACAACCGTAGATAACAACAAGCTCTGTTACCCCAATCTTTTCTTAGTTTGTTGTTAAATAGAACAAGCTCTCTATTTAACCTCTAACTATCAAACAACCTAGAATAAGCTCTCTAAGTTCAATTTAATAGTAGCTTTATGATGTGAAAGATAGGGTGATCTAAGCAACAAACACATAAGCTCGGATTGTTCAATTTAGGTTATTTTCCACTTTGCAATTATTGAAAACTTGACCATAATCATTAATACAAATTGCCACTTATGAATAGGAAATCAAGACAATTACACGGATTGATGCACTCTAAAGAGTGTATCTTATTTAACTTTGCACTTAAAAAAATCAATTATAGAGCATAGTGATTATTAAGGGTCGAGTCCTCAGGAATTGGGTTTTAGTTTATAAGTTAATAGTTTAAAACTTAAATTCAAGGAAAACAAAAGAAAAGGGGGTTTTGAAATAGTTTTAAAAATAAGCAAACAAGAAAAGTAAGATGCAAGTAAGAAATAAGAAATAAAATATGAGAGAAATATGGTAAAGGTTTCATTCTCCACCACTAGACATCATTAAGAATCAATTTCAAATCTATCAATATCAACCAACTATCAAAGTTAACAACCGTAGATAACAACAAGCTCTGTTACCCCAATCTTTCCTTAGCTTGTCGTTAAATAGAATAAGCTCTGTATTTAATCTCTAACCATCAAACAACCTAGAAAAAGCTCTCTAAATTCAATTTAATTGTAGCTTTATGATGAGAAAGATATGTTGATCTAAGCAACAAACACATAAGCTTGGATTGTTCAACTTAGGTTATGTTCCACTTTGCAATTATTGAAAACTTGACCATAATCATTAATCACAAATTGCCACTTATGAATAGGAAATCAAGACAATTACACGGATCAAGACTCCTAAATTAGCAATAGATAATTATCAAGATCTATCTAGTTGTACACCTAAATAAATCAAGACAACATCATAAACAATTCTTGTAGAAGAACATAAGCAACTTTGATAGAAAATTAATGATAGATAGAATCCAAAAATCAATTACAAAACATGTGGGCTTTGAAATCACCCTTAACCAAATAGAAGTTTAGTCTAGCATAGGCATAGATAATATATACATAAGAGTAAAAGGAAAAATAAAAGAATGGAGAAGAAGAAGAATGATGATGATCTTTGAGTCTCCTCAAAAGATGTCTAGTTTGTAGCTCAAAAGATGGTATTTATAGAGTTTTAAAACCCTGAGAATACGTCTTTGCCGCACAAGTAAGCCTGGAGGCAGAAAAATCACGTTTTTGCATTCTTCTTTTTTTTTTTTTTTTTTTTTCAGATTTGCGGTTAGGGTTTTTCTGGCCGTAGGGTTCTTTAGAGAGATCTTCTAGCGCCAATTTCTATGCCCATTTCTTATCCGATTTGGGCCTATAATTTATCGTTGGAAAGATAATCAAGTCAAATTCAAAAGTCAAGAAGGAACTTTCTTCAAATAAAGAATCTAACATCACGTTTTCCTTGCAACAAGCTTCGGAGGTCAGATCTGCCTGATCAGTTAGCACTAAGAATTTGATCTTTTTGACTCCCAAGTCTTCTTCCATCTTGTGATTATCATTTTGTAAGCTTTTTACCATCACTATTGACATATTTTGACTTCATTCTCCTTATTGTACTAAAAGTCAAAAATATAATATAAGTGAACAAGATAAGGATTGAAAACATTTCAAAAACTAAAGGTTTTAGGCATAAAATGTATATTTTATGAGCTTATCACGGATCAAGACTCCTAAACTAGCATTAGACAATTATCAAGATTTATCTAGTTGGCCACCTAAACAAATCAAAACATCATCATGAACAATTTTAATGGAAGAACATAAGCAACTTTGATAGAAAACAATGATAGATAGATTCTGAAAATAAATTACATAACATGTTTAGGGCTTTGAAATCACCCTTAACCAAATAAAAGTTTAGCCTAGCATAGGCATTGTAAACATAAACATAAAATTAAAGAGAATCTAAGAAGAAAATAAAAGAAAGAAAGAAGAAGAATATTAATTGTCAAGCCTCTTGCTCTCTCAAAAACAAAGAAACAAAGAAGAAGAATATTAATTATCAAGGATGTCTATACTCGATTCACCCATGTCTATTTCATAAATCACAAAAGTGAAGCATTAAGGTGTTTCAAAACTTATGTGACTTTAGTTGAGAATCAAATAGAAAGGAAGATTAAGTCATTAAGGACTGATCGGGATGAGAAAGGAATATCAAGGCAATTGACAATTCCTAAAACACCCCAACAGAATGGAGTGGTGGATAGAAAGAATATAACTCTCCCAGACATGGTGAGATGCATGATGGTTCAGGCCAACATGGACATTTTCTTTTGGGAGATGCATTACTCACGGCTGTTTATATATTGAATAGAGAGCCATCCAAATCTGTCTTGTCTACTCCTTATGAGTTATGGACTAAAAGAAAGCCAGATTTAAGTAATTTAAGGCCTTGGGGCTGTGCGGCCTATGTCCATAATCTAAATCATATTCTTGGTAAATTAGGACCAAGAGGGAAGAAATGTGCTCTTCTCATTTATTATGAACACTTTAAAGGATATCTGTTCATGGATTTGGAATATATGGATAGACAAGTTGAATTCGAATCAAGGGATGCAACTTTCTTAGAGAATGAGTTTCCTAAGGAAGGGAATGTTGATAAGAGTTATCCATTATATGAAATTAATAAATATGGACAAACAAGCATAAATGATGTGCTAATATCACTTAATGAAAGTGATACGGATATTGGACCAAGTGGGAGCTTAGTGCCTCCACAAGTTGTTGGTCATAGTGGCAACAACGACCAAGATCAGCCTATACAAGAAATAGGTGATCCAAATGATCAAAACGTTGATCAAGAGATGGTCCAAAAACATGAGGATGAGTTACCTCAAGAAGAGCATCATGAGGATCAGTTACCTCATGAAGAGCCTAATGAGGATGTGTTACCTCATGACGAACTTGATGAGAATGCAAATGTGCATAATCAAGAAGAACATAATGCTCCTACTGATCTTAGACGTTCTTCTTGAAAATTCAAACGCCCAAGTAAGTGGTGGATTTTGGATGAATGTGAGGCTCATTTGGTGTCATCTATGGATGATGAGCCTCAAAGTTTGAAAGAAGCTCTTGAAAGTCTAGATTGTGATAAATGGATAGTTGAAATGAAAAAAATGAATTAGAATTTATGCATGTGAATAAAGTATGGGACTTAGTTGATCTTCCTAAAGATAGAAAGGCTGTTGGGAACAAATGGGTTCTCAGGATCAAGAGAAAAGTGGATGTTACTATTGAAAGGTGCAAGGCACGTTTGGTTGCCAAGGGGTATAAACAAGTAGAAGTTATTGATTATAAAGATACTTTCTCACCTGTTGTGAGATTCAACTCCATCAGGTTGATACTAGCTATTGTTGCTAATCTTGACTTGGAATTACATCAAATAGATGTTAAGACTGCCTTCCTCAATGGTGTAATTTGAGTGAAGAAATCTAAATGAAACAACCAGAAGGTTTCACAGTAGAAGGTAAGGAACACAAGGTATGTCAACTAAAGAAGTCGATATATGGTCTTAAACAAGCTTCAAGACAATGGTATTTGAAGTTCCATGAATCTGTCTTGAACTTTGGTTTCAAGATGATCGATGAAGATCATTTTGTTATGTCTTAAATTCCAAGAACAAGTTTATGATTATGTCATTATATGTTAATGATATACTGTTGGCTAGTAATGATTTGAGTTTTGTGCAAACCATTAAGACATGGTTGTCTTCCACCTTTGATATGAAGGATATGGGAGAAGCGACTTACATTCTTGGAGTTAAGATTCTAAGAGATAGGTCGAAAAGGTTGTTAGCGTTGTTGATAAGTGCTTAATTTCATACATTTTCCTATTTAATTTCTTTATACTTTGTGCTTTGATTCTTACTTCCTTGACATTTTACTAGGTTTTTATGCTTCGTAGGTATTTTGGAGGAGATGAAGTCAAAACATGTCAATTAGGATGTTAAAGAGCTTACAAAATCACAATCACAAGATGGAAAAAGAGTTGTGAGTCAAAAAGATCAAATTCTTGATGCAAAGCAAGAAGACAGATTTGACCTCCGGAGCTTGTTGCAAAGAAAATATGATGTTAGACTCTTTATTCGAAGAAACTTCCTTCTTGACTTTTCAAGATCACTTGATTACCTTTCCAACGGTTGGTCATGGGCCTAAATCGGATAAGAAATGGTCATCCAAATCAGCATTGGAATATCTCCCTAAAAACCCTAGTGGCAGAAAAAACCCTAGCCGCAAATCACATCTTTTTCTTAATACCTTAGCTGACATTTATGTTTATCCTTGTCAAAGAAGTATTAGTGGCTGTCAACTTGCATTAATTGCATTAATTGCAAGTATCTTTCCTTAAAGCTAATCCTAGTCAAAGTAGGAGAATTAAATCAGCTAAGACTTTCCTTCCTTACACTTACTTTGGCTGCAAGAATATAATCTCTCTTCATTAAAGAGTGCTTTGACTAAAACTTTCCTACTTTATTCAAACTTGGCTGCCAAGGCTTATATCTTTCCTTGAAACACAAAAGTCAGCCACTTTTCCTTAACTTTAGCCACAAGTCAGCATTTATTGAAGGGAGAGAGCTGAAATTCACTTGTTTGATGCCCTAGCTATTGCCTATAAATAGAGACCAAGGGGGCATACGAAATTGACACTTCCCCAAGCATCAAATTCTGATTTCTTCTTTATTTCTTTGTTTTTGAGAGAGCAAGAGGCTGGATAATTAATATTCTTCTTCTTCTTCTTTCTTTCTTTTATTTTCTTCTTAGATTCTCTTTAATTTTATGTTTATGTTTACAATGCCTATGCTAGGCTAAACTTTTATTTGGTTAAGGGTGATTTCAAAGCCCTAGACATGTTTTGTAATTGATTTTTAGATTCTACCTATCATTAATTTTCTATTAAAGTTGCTTATGTTCTTCCATAAAAATTGTTCATGGTGATGTTTTGATTTGTTTAGGTGGCCAACTAGATAAATCTTGATAATTGTCTAATGCTAGTTTAGGAGTCTTGATCCGTGTAATTGTCTTGATTTCCTATTCATAAGTAGCAATTTGTGATTAATGATTATGGTCAAGTTTTCAATAATTGCAAAGTGGAACATAACCTAAGTTGAACAATCCGAGCTTATGTGTTTGTTGCTTAGATCAACCTATCTTTCTCATCATAAAGCTGCCATTAAATTGAATTTAGAGAGCTTATTCTAGGTTGTTTGATGGTTAGAGATTAAATAGAGAGCTTGTTCTATTTAACGATAAACTAAGGAAACATTGGGATAACAGAGCTTGTTGTTATCTACGGTTGTTAACTTTGATAGTTGGTTGATATTGATAGATCTGAAATTGGTTTTTAATGATGTCTAGTGGTGGAGAATGAAACCTTAACCATATTTCTATCATATTTGATTTCTTATTTCTTACTTGTTTTCTTACTTTTCTTGTTTGCTAATTTTTAACACTATTTCAAAACCCCCTTTTATTTTGTTTTCTTTGAACGTAAGTTATAAACTAATAACTCATAGATTAAAACCCAATCCCTGAGGACTCGACCCTTGCTAATCACTATACTCTACAATTGATTCTTTTTTAAGTGCAAGGTTAAATAAGATACACTCTTTTGGGTGCATCAAGTTTTTGGCGCCGTTGCCGGGGATTGCTTTCTTTAGTTTATTAGTTTATTGGTTTATTCATATTTTCAGTTCTAATTATTTACTTTCTTATTATTTTTTTTTTATTTTTTTTTATTAGTGAATGTTCCAAGCTCCTGAAGAAGACGTAAGACTTAGGAGAATTCGGGAATTTATAACTTCTCACCAACAACCAGTCGAGGAGTTGATCCAAAACATCCAAGAGGAGCAAGGAGAGATGGCAGCAGCTGACAATCGGAACTCTTAAGGAGCTAGCCGCACCGGACTTGGATCAACAACCATTATGCATTGAATATGCTAATCTTGAGGTAGCTTTTGAATTAAAATCTGGTTTGATTCATCTTCTCCCAACTTTTCATGGTTTTGCAGGAGAGGATCCAAATAAGCACCTCAAGGAATTCCATGTAGTTTGCTCAAGCATGAGACCAACAGGAGTCACGGAAGAGCAAGTTAAGTTGAGAGCCTTCCCATTCTCTCTAGCTGATTCAGCAAAGGAATGGCTCTACTATCTACCATCCGGGACCATCACTACATGGAATGATATGAAGAAAGCATTCTTGGAAAGGTATTTCCCAGCATCTAAGGCTGCCAACATTAGAAAAGAGATATGTGGGATTCGGCAATACAATGGAGAGTCCTTATATGAATATTGGGAGAGGTTCAAGAAACTTTGTGCATCATGTCCACACCATCAGATAAGTGAACAACTTCTCATCCAATATTTCTATGAAGGTCTCATGCCCATGGAGAGAAGTATGATAGATGCCGCTAGTGGGGGAGCTCTAGTTGATAAGACTCCCGGGGCTGCTAGAACTCTAATCTCCAACATGGCAGCCAATTCTCAACAGTTCTCATTGAGACAAGATCCACCACCACAACCCAAGAGAGTTAATGAGGTAAGTATATCATCCCTTGAACAAAAATTTGATAAACTGACTTCTCTTGTTCAACAATTGGCTGTAGGTAATATACAACAAATAAAGGCTTGTGGCATATGTTCAAACATAGGGCACCAAACTGATATGTGTCCAACACTTCAAGAGGACACCAATGAACATGTGAATGCCATGGGTGGATTTCAGAACCAATCAAGGAAATATGATCCCTACTCGAACACTTACAATCCAGGATGGAGGGATCATCCAAACTTCAATTATGGAGGGAACCAATCACAAACTATTCCTCCACCATTTGACAACAAGCCACCGGGTTTTCAGCAAAGAGTGCAACAACCATACCAAACCCGACAACAACTGCCACCCACCCAAAATTCAGGTACTTCTCTTGAAGATCTTGTTAAAGCTCTTTCTACTAATACAATTCAATTTCAACAGGAAACAAAGACAAGTATTCGAAATTTGGAGACTTAAATAGGGTAATTGGCAACAACCATGAGTCAAATGGAAGCAAGGGATTCTGGGAAATTACCTTCCCAAACCATAGTGAATCCAAGAGAGAATGCCAACGCTATAACTTTAAAAAGTGGGAAACAGCTAGAGACACCACAAAATGATAGTGCTCAAGAGGAAAACAACACCATGGCATCCTCTTCACATCCCAACGAGCCACTAAAAAAGGTAATTCCTAAACCATCATTTCCTTCTTATATAACTGCTCCACCTTTTCCTAGCAGGTTAGCAAAGTCCAAGAAGGAGGAGCAAGAGAAGGAAATTTTGGAAACCTTCCGGAAAGTAGAGGTGAACATTCCTTTACTAGATGCTATCAAGCAAGTGCTAAGATATGCCAAGTTCCTAAAAGAGTTGTGCACATCTAAACGGAAGTTGAAATGGAATGAAAAGGTAAGTGTAGGGGAGAATGTGTCAGCTGTTCTTCAAAAGAAACTCCCACCTAAATGCAAGGATCCAAGTATGTTTACCATTCCTTGTAAGATAGGCAACACCAGGTTTGAGCGTGCTATGCTAGATCTAGGGGCATCTATTAATGTCATGCCATATTCAATTTATGCTTCATCGAATCTAGGACCATTAGAGGAAACCGGTGTTATAATACAACTTGCTGACCGTTCTAACACTTACCCAAGAGGAGTTGTAGAAGACGTTCTTGTACAGGTTAATGAATTGGTTTATCCCGCTGACTTTTATGTTCTTGAGATGGAAGATGAGATGTCTTCTAATCCCACACCTATTCTATTAGGGAGACCATTCTTGAAAACAGCAAGAACTAAAATAGATGTACATGATGGCACTTTAACTATGGAATTTGATGGTGAAATAATTCGCTTTAACATTTTTGAGGCCATGAGATATCCTAGTGATGTGCATTCTGTTTTTAATATTGATATAATTGACTCACTAGTGCAGCAAGCTTATGAGCTAGATGGTGAAGATAGTGTGGAAATAGTCCTTAGCAAACATCTCGGAATGAGGGATGCAAAAGGGGAACTAGCCTTGAGTGACCATGTGGAAGGGGCACTAGAATCTTTACACTCGCTGCCACCTAAAGATGCAAGGTTTGATGTTTCATTTATTGATTTGCCTTTATCTAATGAGAAACCTCTACCTTCCATTTTGCAGGCACCAACTTTAGAGTTGAAACCACTACCGAACCACTTGAAATATGTTTTCTTAGGTGAAAAGGACACACTACCGGTTATCATTGCCAAAGAGCTCACACCTTTGCAAGAAGAGCGACTTATCCGGGTGCTTAGAGAGCATAAAACAGCAATTGGTTGGACAATTGCCGATATCAAGGGAATAAGCCCATCTATGTGCATGCACCGGATTTTGTTAGAGGAGGCGTCCAAACCAACAAGAGAAGCACAAAGAAGATTGAACCCTCCTATGATGGAGGTTGTGAAAAAGGAGATACTGAAGCTCCTAGATGTTGGAGTGATCTATCCTATCTCGGATAGCAAATGGGTGAGCCCGGTCCAAGTGGTTCCAAAGAAATCAGGTGTAACGGTGGTAACAAATAATGAGAATGAACTTGTTCCTACTAGGATTCAAACAGGGTGGCGAGTTTGTATTGATTATCGAAAACTTAATTCCACAACTCGCAAAGACCACTTTCCTTTACCTTTTATTGATCAAATGCTTGAAAGGTTAGCTGGCCATTCTCATTATTGTTTTCTTGATGGTTTTTCAGGTTATAATCAGATTGCCATTGCTCCGGAGGACCAAGAGAAAACAACATTCACATGTCCATTTGGTACTTTTGCATACCGGCGTATGATTAGCATATTTTCAGATTATGTAGAGAACATCATAGAAGTGTTTATGGATGATTTTAGTGTCTATGGTGATTCTTTTGATAGATGTCTAGAGAACCTTACACTTGTACTTGAAAGATGCATGGAAACTAACCTTGTTTTGAATTGGGAAAAATGTCACTTTATGGTAGAACAAGGAATAGTTTTGGGCCATGTTATTTCTTCTAAAGGGATAGAGGTTGATAAATCTAAAATAGATATTATGCATTCTTTACCACCTCCCACAAATGTGAGAGAGGTTCGTTCTTTTCTTGGACATGCAGGTTTCTATAGGAGATTTATCAAAGACTTCTCAAAGATCACATTACCTCTTTGCAAGCTACTACAAAAAGATGTGGTTTTCCACTTTGATGATAAATGCAAAGAGGCGTTTGAAACATTGAAGGGACTCTTGACATCAGCTCCTATCATGCAACCACCAGATTGGAATATACCTTTTGAAATCATGTGTGATGCTAGTGACTATGCCATTGGAGCTGTTTTGGGCCAACGGGTTGGCAAAGCCTCACATGCCATTTATTATGCCTCTCGAACTCTTAATGATGCTCAATTGAACTATTCCACTACTGAAAAAGAACTTTTGGCTGTTGTATTTGCTTTAGAAAAATTTCGATCTTATTTAATTGGTACTAAAGTAATTGTATTTTCTGACCATGCAGCCCATAGGTACTTACTCACTAAGAAGGAGGCTAAACCAAGGTTGATTAGATGGATACTTCTCTTACAAGAGTTTGATTTGGAGATAAAAGATAAGAGAGGTAGTGACAACTTGGTTGCGGACCATCTTAGCCGTTTAGTTCATGAAGAGGATGCACTACCCTTGAATGAGAACTTTCCGGATGAGCAACTTCTTTTTATAAGTACAACAACTCCTTGGTATGCTGATATTGTTAATTACTTAGTTACCAAGAAGTTGCCACAAGAGTTGACCCAAGCTCAAAGAAATAAGATCAAGAGTGATGCCAAATACTACATATGGGATGATCCTTACTTTTGGAAGCATTGCTCCGATCAGATTATAAGAAGGTGTGTACTCGAAACTGAATTTCAATCTATTCTCACCTTTTGTCACTCTTATGCATGTGGAGGACACTTTGGATCCAAAAGAACAGTCATGAAAGTTCTTGATTCTGGATTTTATTGGCCTACTATATTCAAAGATGCATACCTCTTTTGCAAGTCATGTGATCGTTGCCAAAGAACTGGTAACTTAGGTGCTAGAAATCAAATGCCTCAAACTCCAATACTTATTGTTGAAATTTTTGATGTATGGGGCATGGATTTCCTGGGACCTTTTCCTTCTTCTTTTGGTAATCTTTATATTTTACTTGCCGTTGATTATGTTTCGAAGTGGGTGCAAGCAAAAGCCACTAGGACTAATGACTCTAAAGTTGTTTCAGATTTTGTCAAGACTAACATCTTTGCTAGGTTTGGAACACCAAAGGCCATAATCAGCGATAGAGGTACTCACTTTTGCAATAGGACTATGGAAGCATTTTTGAGGAAGAATAACATCACACACAAGGTTTCCACCTCATACCATCCTCAAACTAGTGGGCAAGCTGAATTGTCAAATCGAGAAGTTAAGTCCATCCTTGAAAAGACAGTTAATCCAAATAGAAAGGATTGGAGTTCACGACTTGATGATGCACTTTGGGCTTATAGGACAACATATAAGACACCCATTGGTATGTCTCCTTATCGACTTTTATGGTAAGCCTTGTCATCTTCCGGTTGAGTTGGTACATAAATCATATTGGGCTATCAAACAATGCAACATGGAGATGGATGAGACAGGTAAGCAAAGAAAACTTGACCTACAAGAATTAGAGGAGATAAGGAATGATGCCTATGAGAATTCTAGGATTTGCAAGGAAAAGACTAAGGCATTCCATGACAAGATGATATCAAGAAAGGACTTTGTTGTTGGACAAAAAGTTCTTCTCTTCCATTCACGCCTTAAGTTATTTCCAGGTAAGTTACGTTCTCGTTGGGTTGGACCTTTTTGAGCCGAATTATGTTGAATAATAATGGCATGGGTCTAAGTCAGGCTGAGGACAATAAACCAAGCGCTTCTTGGGAGGCAACCCAAAAGGATGGAGAGCATTTATTATATCAGATTTGCATATTCCTTACTCTCCATCATTCTATCTTTTATTGTTTTTCTTTTGTTTTGTTTAATAGTTCTTTTCTCTTACATATAATTCTTGCATTGGGGATAATAGCATTACATTGAGGACAATGTAAAAATTAAGTGTGGGGGGGGGGGGAATTTAGGATTTTCATTAGTGTGTTTTGTTTTTTATTCTTTTTATGTTGTTTTTAGTGTGTTTTAGTTACTTTCAATACTATGATGAGATATGAATTGCATAAGTCTAAAACAGATTTATTAGTGAGAAGATTTTCATGAGAATTGAGCTTGATATGAACTTTTTATGAGCCAATGTTAATATGATATGTTGATTGAGAAAGAAGCATGTTTAGACTTAAATCTGACTTGTATAATCATCCTTGTGAGTTTTCGAGCCTATATGATTGATGCATTATACATATCAATCTAATTTCTTTCTTGAGTGCTCTTATGATTACATGATTCTCTAGAACTTGCTTTAAACCTTGTTGAGACTATATTGATGCATGTGACAACATGAATATGATAGAGGCATTAGGATTTTTAACCAGGGCCAAACAACCATCCCTTATTGATGTTCCAAGAGAACATCCCCCTTAGTGAACCAATTTGAGCCTACAATGAATAAGCTATTTCTTTGGTAACCATAACTTGTCCCTAACCTAAATATACTTATTTATATCCTTACCCTTGTTTTAAAGATGAATTAGCATGTTTTGAGACATATTGCAAAGACAAGGAAGATCTATTCAAATTTTGGGTTAGAAACAAGAAATAAGTGTGGGGGAGGAGAAAGGCAAAAGTCAAGAGAAAAATAGAGGGAATATTGCCAAATACATTCCCATGTGAAAAAAAAAAATTGAATAATCTCTTGAACTTCTAGTTAAAGAAAAGAAAAAAATGTTCGAAAGTTGTTTAGAATGAAGAATAGGCCCAACATGCATATTCGGCCTATGTGATTATGTACTTGTAAAGAGTTTTGAGAAGTTTCTTTGTATGAATCTTATTATGTCTCTAAACTCTATAAAATCTTTGGAACTTTTGCAATATCCTTTATCTTTTATTCTTTAGCCACATTATTACCCCTTGGCCCCATTATAACCTTGCATAAAAACCTCTTGATTCATGAAGTTGCATGATCTAAGTAGTGGAGAATAGGTGGACAAGCAAGCATATGGTAGAAACTGTTTTCATGAGATTGATTGAGTGTAAACACTTCACCACTACTTTAAAGAGTGAAAATCATGAGGGTATCCCATTTGAGAAGTTGAGATTAAGTTTGAACATGCACTATTTTGATTGAGATATGTTATGTTAATTTTAGCTTAACTTAAACCATTTACTATCAAGCATGATTTTTTGTGAAACTCTTTAAGCTATTGATTAGTTTATAAGACTTGTTCAATGATTATCTATAAGTTGTATTGAAAGAGAACTAGATTCGGTTTTCTTACCTTGTGTCTATTTGATTTTGCTCGAGGACTAGCAAAAGATTAAGTGTGGGGGAATTTGATAAGTGCTTAATTTCATACATTTTCCTATTTAATTTCTTTATACTTTGTGCTTTGATTCTTACTTCCTTGACATTTTACTAGGTTTTTATGCTTTGTAGGTATTTTGGAGGAGATGAAGTCAAAACATGTCAATTAGGATGTTAAAGAGCTTACAAAATCACAATCACAAGATGGAAAAAGAGTTGTGAGTCAAAAAGATCAAATTCTTGGTGCAAAGCAAGAAGACAGATTTGACCTCCGGAGCTTGTTGCAAAGAAAATATGATGTTAGACTCTTTATTCGAAGAAACTTCCTTCTTAACTTTTCAAGATCACTTGATTACCTTTCGAATGGTTGGTCATGGGCCTAAATCGGATAAGAAATGGTCATCCAAATCGGCATTGGAATATCTCCCTAAAAACCCTAGTGGCAGAAAAAACCCTAGCCGCAAATCACATCTTTTTCTTAATACCTTAGCTGACATTTATGTTTATCCTTGTCAAAGAAGTATTAGTGGCTGTCAACTTGCATTAATTGCATTAATTGCAAGTATCTTTCCTTAAAGTTAATCCTAGTCAAAGTAGGAGAATTAAATCAGCCAAGACTTTCCTTCCTTACACTTACTTTGGCTGCAAGAATATAATCTCTCTTCATTAAAGAGTGCTTTGACTAAAACTTTCCTACTTTATTCAAACTTGGCTGCCAAGGCTTATATCTTTCCTTAAAACACAAAAGTCAGCAACTTTTCCTTAACTTTAGCCACAAGTCAGCATTTATTGAAGGGAGAGAGCTGAAATTCACTTGTTTGATGCCCTAGCTATTGCCTATAAATAGAGACCAAGGGGGCATACGAAATTGACACTTCCCCAAGCATCAAATTCTGATTTCTTCTTTATTTATTTGTTTTTGAGAGAGCAAGAGGCTGGATAATTAATATTCTTCTTCTTCTTCTTTCGTTCTTTTATTTTCTTCTTAGATTCTCTTTAATTTTATGTTTATGTTTACAATGCCTATGCTAGGTGATGCTCCCAAAAGAGTGTATCTTATTTAACCTTGCACTAAAAAGATCAATTGTAAGTATAATGATTAGCAAGGGTCGAGTCCTCAGGGATTGGGTTTTAATTTATGAGTTATTAGTTTATAACTTACGTTCAAAGAAAACAATAAAAGAAAAGGGGTTTTTGAAGCCAGATTTAAACTAAGTAAATAATAAGAATAAGATGCAAGGCGGTATAACCAGCCAATAAAAATATATATACTAAATTAGGCGGTATAACCAGCCAATAAAAATATATATACTAAATTAGGCGGTATAACCAGCCAATAAAAATAAAACAAAGTTAATATACAAATTAGGCGGTATAACCAGCCAATAAAAATAAATATAAAAAATAAGCAAACTAAAAGTAAGAAAACAAGTAAGTAAGAAGAATTAAATATGAAAAATATGGTTAAGGTTTCATTCTCCACCACTAGACATCATTAAGAATCAATTTCAGATCTATCAATATCAACCAACTATCAAAGTTAACAACCGTAGATAACAACAAGCTCTGTTATCCCAATCTTTCCTTAGTTTGTCGTTAAATAGAACAAGCTCTCTATTTAATCTCTAACCATTAAACAACCTAGAATAAGCTCTCTAAATTCAATTTAATGGCAGCTTTATGATGAGAAAGATAGGTTGATCTAAGCAACAAACACATCAGCTCGGATTGTTCAACTTAGGTTATGTTCCACTTTGCAATTATTGAAAACTTGACCATAATCATTAATCACAAATTGCCACTTATGAATAGGAAATCAAGACAATTACACGGATCAAGACTCCTAAACTAACAATAGATAATTATCAAGATCTATCTAGTTGTACACCTAAACAAATCAAGACAACATCATGAACAATTCTTGTAGAAGAACATAAGCAACTTTGATAGAGAATTAATGATAGATAGAATCTGAAAATCAATCACAAAACATGTCTAGGGCTTTGAAATCACCCTTAACCAAATAGAAGTTTAGCCTAGCATAGGCATTATAAACATAAAATTAAATAAAATCTAAGAAGAAAATAAAAGAAAGAAAGAAGAAGAAGAAGAATATTAATTATCCAACCTCTTGCTCTTTCTAAAGAAAAACAAAACTAGAGAAAAGAAAGAAGAAGAAAACTTAGAGAATTTTATTACAATGGCTAATATCCTACCTATGTACAATATGCTCCTCTACAATCATCCAAGGCCCTCTATTTATACACATTTTGGAGGGCTAAATGACAAGAGACAAGCTTTACAAATTTCAAAGGTAGGTATAATAGGTGGGTGAATTTTTCTAACAATTTTCGTCATATTGTATGACAATTTTGATCAGCCAACTTAATGGTCGATTTCGTCAATGTTGGAAGCCTGATCTGATCACATGGTCTTCTAGAAAAAGGTTCCCCTATCAGTTACGGATCCATAGCCATTGGAATCAGCTCATTTGCTGATGTGGATAAGCAGATATGGGCAAAATACGAAAACAGGTCAGCACAGACGTCATTGCACATCAGCCAACTTGATGGTCGATTTCTTCAATATTAGAGGCCTGATCTGATCATATGGTCTTCTAGACAAAGGTTCCCGTATCAGTTACGGATCCATAGCCATTGAAATCAGCTCATTTGCTGATGTGGATAAGCAGATATGGGCAAAATACGAAAACAGGTCAGCATAGACATCATTGCACATCAGCCAACTTGATGGTCGATTTCGCTAGGGAAAACGACTCCGTTTCAAGAAGTGTAAAACATGAAAAAGATAGATATTCTTCTTATCTTTGCACGGCTACAACTTTCAGCCTTATTGCTTCAGTGAAACTCCAGATATAGCTGATATGGCAAAAGGTGTCGGAACTGGAACTGAACTGGATTTGCCCTTAATTCTAGTAATCTGAAATCACTCAAAGAAACTTGTGAAAAACACCAAATTACATAAAAATATAAAAGATCATAAACACAATTAGACTAAACAATAATAACTCGTATTTGACACAAAACAATAATAAAACATAACTAAAAACTATATAATTATACGAGTTATCACACCCCCACACTTAGATTGTTGCTAGTCCCTAGCAACGACACAATAAAAATAAAATAAGAAAATCTAATCTAATCCATTTTCGTAGGAAATCACGGTGGCACTTAGCATGTGACACAAGCCTTTAAACCCCTAGGTGTCCCTAGTGGACGAGTTTAGTATCTTGAGGGTTTGCTAGAACGATACCCACAAACATTGAAAAACTAAACTATAAATAAACTACATATACTAAAAATATTTATTCCTAATCCTTTCAATACAAATTAGAGACAATCTTTGAACAAGTCTTATAAACTAATCAATAGCTTAAAGAATTTCACAAAAAATCATGCTTGAATGTAAATTATATGAGTTAAGCCAATATTAACATAACATATCTCAATCAAAATAGTGCATGTTCAAATTTAATCTCAACTTCTCACATGGGATACCCTCATGATTTTCACTCTTTAAAGTAGTGGTGAAGTGTTTACACTCAATCAATCTCATGAAAACAGTTCTACCATATTCTTGCTTGTCCACCTATTCTCCACTATTTAGATCATACAACTTCATGAATCAAGAGGTCTTTAATCAAGGTTGTAATGGGGCCAAGGGGTTTGTAATGTGGTTGAAGAACAAAAGGATAAAGATATCACAAAGGTTCCAAAGAGTTCATAAAGTTTAGAGACATAATAAGATCATACAAAGAAACTTCTCAAAACTCTTTACAAGTACATAGTCACATAGGCTAAATATTCATGTTGAGCCTTTGCTTCATTCTAACCAACTTTGTAACATCTTTTTCTTTACTTTAACTAGAAGTTCAAGAGAAGATTTTTTTTTTTTTTTTTTTGAATATGGGAATGTATTTAACAATGATCCCTTTCTTTTTCTCTTGACTTTTTCTTTTCTTCCCCCACACTTATCTTTTGTTTCTAACCCAAATTTTCAACTAAAAATATCCCTTGTTTTTTGCAATATGTCTCAAAATATATAATCCATCTTTAGAACAAGGGTAAGGATATAAGTATATTTAGGTTAGGGACAAGTTATGGTTACCAAAGAGATAGCTTATTCAATGTAGGCTCAAATTGGTTCACTAAGGGTGTGTTCTCTTGGAACATCAATAAGAGATGGCTGTTTGGCCCTGGCTAAAAATCCTAATGCCTCTATCATATTCATGTTGTCACATGCATCAATATAGTCTCAAACGGTTTAAAGCAAGTTCTAGAGAATCATGTAATCATAAGAGCACTCAAGAAATAAATTAGATTGATTTGTATAATGCATCAATCATTATAGGCTCAAAAACTCACAAGGATTATTATACAAGTCAGATTAAGTCTAAACATGCTTCTTTCTCAATCAACATATCATATTAACATTGGCTCATAAAAAGGTTGACATCAAGCTCAATTCTCATGAAAATCTTCTCACTAATAAATCTGTTTTAGACTTATGCAATTCATATCTCATCATTGTATTAAAAAGGAACTAAAACACACAAAAAAATAATAATAATAATAATAATAAAGACTCATAAAAAAAATAGTAGACAAAAATAAAAGAAATCCTAAATCATTCCCCCCACACATAATTCTTACATTGTCCTCAATGTAAGTCTATTAACCCAAATGAAAGAATCATGTGTAAGAGAAAAGAACTAATAACATAAGAATAGGAACAACTAAGACTCAAAACAAAACAAACTCATGCAACCTAAATAATCCTAAAGTACTAAACAAAAATTAACAAGTAAACATAAAAAGATTAAAATCAAACTGACAAGATATGTCTCAAGTCTCCCTTACTCAGACCTTGTTCAGAATGAATACTTCTAAATTGCTTAAAACACAACAAACTTTTTTTTTTTTTTAAGAAGGTAAAATTTAGGAGATATTACCTGTAGAGGTTGCTAACCACTTATTATAACTGAGACACAACAAACAAAATGTTAGATAATGTCACAAAGACAAAGTGCAATCCACTCCTTGCTCGTCCATATCTCTTTTTCTTTTTCCGAGCGTTTGCGAAACAACCGTAGCAGATAAATACTCATAAGCTTGGAGCTTTTTGAGTAAATCTTCAATGGTTGTAGCAGAAATTATGGTTCTCCTTGCCTCTAAAAACATGAATCCATTATCCACAGCATTATCTAAATATGAAAGCAAATTACTAAAATAACCATTAATATTAAGCAAACCAATGGGTTTCTTATTTGTGACCAAAGATGACCAAGAAGCCACGCAAGCTATTTCTTCCAATGTACCCAGACCTCCTGGTAAAGCAATGAATGCATCGGCAGAATGGTACATGATTGTTATCCGTTCAGGGATACTCCAGACTTGTATTTCCTTACCCAAGGTAGGTCCACAAAAATCTGTGAATAGTTTTGGCACGATTCCTAGAACTGGACTTCCTCCGGCGTGTGCTGCTGTAGCGACTGCTCCCATTAAACCCGTACTACCGCCTCCATAAATCAACTGGATCTTTTGTTGGGCAAGTATTACTCCAACTCTTATGGCTTCATCAGCGAATATGTTATTTTTCCCTGGATAAGCACCTCCAAAAACACAAATTTTTTTAATGCGTTGGGACGAAGTACTTTCCATTTTTTTTCTTTTTTTTTTCTTTTTTTCGAGTGCCTGAAAGAGAATGAGTACATGGTGTAATATATAGAGGACTGAGTAGTGAATCAGACAAGAGTAATAATGTCGCCGAAAGTGTATCTGACCTGTCAGAAGAAAATGTTAACCTAACAAAAGATTTTTGCGTGATTTCAGGAAGAAAATAAAAAAGAGAAGAAAAATCAATCGTAAAAGACAAATAAAAAAAATGAGAATAATTACACAAATCGAATAACACGTAAATTAAACCGAAATAAAGTTATTGCAAATCAAACCAAAAGCTGAGAAGTCATTTATTGTAGTTGTGATTGTGGCTCACATCTTCCTCTGGTTTTACGTCCAGAAACGGCTTAAACGCCTTCTATGAGTCGAGGATATGCTTCCCATCCAGTTTTCTTACAAGCTGGCAAACAGGGTCTTTTAACATCAGATTCCCAAGATGTTGCCATTCCCTTTGGAATTGCGGCCATAAATCAAGAATTTCTCTTTGTACGTCTCCACTAGGATGCGTCTCAAGAGAAAGTTGGATATTACCCAAATTCTCCTTACTCAGTCCATCCTTAATGAATTCAATTTTATCATCTCGATTAGAGGACGGAATCCCAATAGAACGACATTTACCGTTACACGTCCATCGTGCACATTTGTGGCAATTTGAACTCATGCGCTTTGCTCGTCGCTTCTTTGCAAAAGTGCTTCTACCTGTACCTGGTAAATGCAAAACAAGAAGATATTCATCTTCACGTACCTTGGCTTCAATTATCCAACATATGTCTCCAGGAATCCCTTTGTGCATAAGCATTCTTAATCTTTCAAATCGAACTTGGTAAAGCTTCAGTAAAATATTTCGAGGAAAAGGAGGAAATCGTTTCTGCAATCTTGTGAGAATATCATCCATCCTGAAAAAAAAAATGAAAAAAATTGAAAGAGAAATCGGAAGAGAAATTTATATACAATATCAGTTTTGTGGGTAGCTGATGGAACCGATTTAAATAATCACGGAGTACCGTTATCCGCCATTTAACCGGGGTTAAAAAAAATAATAATTATATTTACATCTAGTTATTTTTAAAACAAGGATCAGAAAGAAAAACAGCATAAGAAGACTCAAAAACAAAACACTCTAAATAAAATCCTAAATTCTTCCCCCCACACATAATTTTTACATTGTCATTAATGTAATGCTATTAACCCAAATGCAAGAATTATATGTAAGAGAAAAGAACTATTAAACAAAAGAAACTTATGCAGCCTAAATGAACTTAAAAGCAGTAAACACAATTAACAAAGAAACATAAGAAATAAAATAAAAACAATAAAAATAATAAAAGAAAAAGGAAAAGAAAGAGAAAGCAAATCTGAATATGGAAGGTTGGCAATTTCATCTTTAATTGGGCTGCCTTCCCAATTAACACTTGAGTTAGTGTTTTGAATCTAACCAACACCCCTTCTTGGCTTTTTAGGCTTGTCAGGCTCATACATGAAACTTCCCAAATTTGAGCGTTTGATAGGAAGCTTTCTTTGCACAAAAGTAGATGCATTCTCCACTATAATTATTATTCCATCATCCTTTGTAGTGCATTGCTCATTGAGGAATGGTGCATCTTTTGGTACTTGTTGAATGGCATCCACAAACAAACTGTTTAAGGTTTCCAGCATGTCTTGTTCATGTTCCTCCTCTTTGACTTTGCAAATCTACTAGGAAAAGGTGGAGAAGAAACATTAGTAAAAAGTGGAACTTTAAACGTTACCTCAGGTGCCGAAATACTCTTATTTGTATTTGTGGCTTCATTATCCTCAAGAATAGAATCCATCTCTAATTCTGTCTCATCCTCATCTTGTTCCTCATTCCTCAAGGTCACAATAGTAGTATTCTCCTTTGGGTTAATCATTGTTTGGGCAGAGAGTTCTTCAGATCTTTGTGCTACCCATACCACCATACTACTAGCCAATAGGCTCATTTGCCTTTCCAAACTCTGGATACTTGCCTTTGTTTCCTGTTGAAATTGCAAAGTATTAGTAACAAGAGAATTGACAAGATCTTCTAAAGAAGTACCTGAGTTTTGAGTCATATGTAGTGGCTGAAAAAGATCTGGTTCATGAGACCATGATTGATTGAAGCTAGATGGATGAATGTAATTGGCATAAGGATCTACTTCTTGGAAATTTTTTGAGTAGCCATAATTAGTATGATCCCACCATCCCTCATGGTAAGTGTTTGAGTAATGATCATACTGTTGGTCTTGGAACACTTGATGGCCTTGACATCCTCCCATGGCCAATTGTTGAACTGGGAAGGTGAGATTGGCTTGTTGATTCTCCATGTTCATGTATGCCACCAACTCTTCAAGTGTTAGATTGCTCAATTCCATCGTTTTTTTTTTTTTTTTTTTTTCAAAATTTGATCAGAAAAACCCGTATGTACAAGAAAATAAAACTCATTAGAACTGAAAATAAGAATAAACCAAGTAACAAATAAACTAAAGAAAACAATCCCCGGCAACGGCGCCAAAAATTTGATGCTCCCAAAAGAGTGTATCTTATTTAACCTTGCACTAAAAAGATCAATTGTAAGTATAATGATTAGCAAGGGTCGAGTCCTCAGGGATTGGGTTTTAATTTATGAGTTATTAGTTTATAACTTACGTTCAAAGAAAACAATAAAAGAAAAGGGGTTTTTGAAGCCAGATTTAAACTAAGTAAATAATAAGAATAAGATGCAAGGCGGTATAACCAGCCAATAAAAATATATATACTAAATTAGGCGGTATAACCAGCCAATAAAAATATATATACTAAATTAGGCGGTATAACCAGCCAATAAAAATAAAACAAAGTTAATATACAAATTAGGCGGTATAACCAGCCAATAAAAATAAATATAAAAAATAAGCAAACTAAAAGTAAGAAAACAAGTAAGTAAGAAGAATTAAATATGAAAAATATGGTTAAGGTTTCATTCTCCACCACTAGACATCATTAAGAATCAATTTAAGATCTATCAATATCAACCAACTATCAAAGTTAACAACCATAGATAACAACAAGCTCTGTTATCCCAATCTTTCCTTAGTTTGTCGTTAAATAGAACAAGCTCTCTATTTAATCTCTAACCATTAAACAACCTAGAATAAGCTCTCTAAATTCAATTTAATGGCAGCTTTATGATGAGAAAGATAGGTTGACCTAAGCAACAAACACATAAGCTCGGATTGTTCAACTTAGGTTATGTTCCACTTTGCAATTATTGAAAACTTGACCATAATCATTAATCACAAATTGCCACTTATGAATAGGAAATCAAGACAATTACACGGATCAAGACTCCTAAACTAACAATAGATAATTATCAAGATCTATCTAGTTGTACACCTAAACAAATCAAGACAACATCATGAACAATTCTTGTAGAAGAACATAAGCAACTTTGATAGAGAATTAATGATAGATAGAATCTGAAAATCAATCACAAAACTTGTCTAGGGCTTTGAAATCACCCTTAACCAAATAGAAGTTTAGCCTAGCATAGGCATTATAAACATAAAATTAAATAAAATCTAAGAAGAAAATAAAAGAAAGAAAGAAGAAGAAGAAGAATATTAATTATCCAACCTCTTGCTCTTTCTAAAGAAAAACAAAACTAGAGAAAAGAAAGAAGAAGAAAACTTAGAGAATTTTATTACAATGGCTAATATCCTACCTATGTACAATATGCTCCTCTACAATCATCCAAGGCCCTCTATTTATACACATTTTGGAGGGCTAAATGACAAGAGACAAGCTTTACAAATTTCAAAGGTAGGTATAATAGGTGGGTGAATTTTTCTAACAATTTTCGTCATATTGTATGACAATTTTGATCAGCCAACTTAATGGTCGATTTCGTCAATGTTGGAGGCCTGATCTGATCACATGGTCTTCTAGAAAAAGGTTCCCCTATCAGTTACGGATCCATAGCCGTTGGAATCAGCTCATTTGCTGATGTGGATAAGCAGATATGGGCAAAATACGAAAACAGGTCAGCACAGACGTCATTGCACATCAGCCAACTTGATGGTCGATTTCTTCAATATTAGAGGCCTGATCTGATCATATGGTCTTCTAGACAAAGGTTCCCGTATCAGTTACGGATCCATAGCCATTGAAATCAGCTCATTTGCTGATGTGGATAAGCAGATATGGGCAAAATACGAAAACAGGTCAGCACAGACGTCATTGCACATCAGCCAACTTGATGGTCGATTTCGCTAGGGAAAACGACTCCGTTTCAAGAAGTGTAAAACATGAAAAAGATAGATATGCTTCTTATCTTTGCACGGCTACAACTTTCAGCCTTATTGCTTCAGTGAAACTCCAGATATAGCTGATATGGCAAAAGGTGTCGGAACTGGAACTGAACTGGATTTGCCCTTAATTCTAGTAATCTGAAATCACTCAAAGAAACTTGTGAAAAACACCAAATTACATAAAAATATAAAAGATCATAAACACAATTAGACTAAACAATAATAACTCGTATTTGACACAAAACAATAATAAAACATAACTAAAAACTATATAATTATACGAGTTATCACTAGGCTAAACTTTTATTTGGTTAAGGGTGATTTCAAAGCCCTAGACATGTTTTGTAATTGATTTTTAGATTCTACCTATCATTAATTTTCTATTAAAGTTGCTTATGTTCTTCCATAAAAATTGTTCATGGTGATGTTTTGATTTGTTTAGGTGGCCAACTAGATAAATCTTGATAATTGTCTAATGCTAGTTTAGGAGTCTTGATCCGTGTAATTGTCTTGATTTCCTATTCATAAGTAGCAATTTGTGATTAATGATTATGGTCAAGTTTTCAATAATTGCAAAGTGGAACATAACCTAAGTTGAACAATCCGAGCTTATGTGTTTGTTGCTTAGATCAACCTATCTTTCTCATAATAAAGCTGCCATTAAATTGAATTTAGAGAGCTTATTCTAGGTTGTTTGATGGTTAGAGATTAAATAGAGAGCTTGTTCTATTTAACGACAAACTAAGGAAAGATTGGGATAACAGAGCTTGTTGTTATCTACGGTTGTTAACTTTGATAGTTGGTTGATATTGATAGATCTGAAATTGGTTCTTAATGATGTCTAGTGGTGGAGAATGAAACCTTAACCATATTTCTATCATATTTGATTTCTTATTTCTTACTTATTTTCTTACTTTTCTTGTTTGCTAATTTTTAACACTATTTCAAAACCCCCTTTTATTTTGTTTTCTTTGAACGTAAGTTATAAACTAATAACTCATAGATTAAAACCCAATCCCTGAGGACTCGACCCTTGCTAATCACTATACTCTACAATTGATTCTTTTTTAAGTGCAAGGTGAAATAAGATACACTCTTTTGGGTGCATCAGTTGTCTCAAGAACCTTATATCAATAAGATTCTTGAACGCTTCAACATGCACAACTCAAAGCCTATGAAAATAGAACTAATTAGAACTGAAAATAAGAATAAACCAAGTAACAAATAAACTAAAGAAAACAATCCCCGGCAACGGCGCCAAAAATTTTGATGCACCCAAAAGAGTGTATCTTATTTAACCTTGCACTAAAAAGATAAATTGTAAGTATAGTAGTTAGCAAGGGTCGAGTCCTCAGGGATTGGGTTTTAGTTTATAAGTTAATAGTTTAAAACTTAAATTCAAGAACAATAAAAGAAAAGGGGTTTTTGAAGCCAGATTTAAACTAAAGTAAATAATAAGAAGAAGATGCAAGGCGCTATAACCAGCCAATAAAAATATATATACTAAATTAGGCGGTATAACCAGCCAATAAAAATATATATACTAAATTAGGCGGTATAACCAGCCAATAAAAGTAAAACAAAGTTAATATACAAATTAGGCGGTATAACCAGCCAATAAAAATAAATATACTTTTAAAAATAAGCAAACTAGAAAAGTAAGAAAACAAGTAAGTAAGAAGAATCAAATATGAAAAATATGGTTAAGGTTTCATTCTCCACCACTAGACATCATTAAGAATCAATTTCAGATCTATCAATATCAACCAACTATCAAAGTTAACAACCGTAGATAACAACAAGCTCTGTTATCCCAATCTTTCCTTAGTTTGTCGTTAAATAGAACAAGCTCTCTATTTAATCTCTAACCATTAAACAACCTAGAATAAGCTCTCTAAATTCAATTTAATGGCAGCTTTATGATGAGAAAGATAGGTTGATCTAAGCAACAAACACATAAGCTCGGATTGTTCAACTTAGGTTATGTTCCACTTTGCAATTATTGAAAACTTGACCATAATCATTAATCACAAATTGCCACTTATGAATAGGAAATTAAGACAATTACACGGATCAAGACTCCTAAACTAGCAATAGATAATTATCAAGATCTATCTAGTTGTACACCTAAACAAATCAAGACAACATCATGAACAATTCTTGTAGAAGAACATAAGCAACTTTGATAGAAAATTAATGATAGATAGAATCTGAAAATCAATCATAAAACATGTCTAGGGCTTTGAAATCACCCTTAACCAAATAGAAGTTTAGCCTAGCATAGGCATTATAAACATAAACATAAAATTAAAGAAAATCTAAGAAGAAAATAAAAGAAAGAAAGAAGAAGAGGAAGAATATTAATTATCCAACCTCTTGCTCTCTCTAAAGAAAAAGAAAACTAGAGAAAAGAAAGAAGAAGAAAACTTAGAGAATTTTATTAAAATGGCTAATATCCTACCTATGTACAATATGATCCTCTACAATCATCCAAGGCCCTCTATTTATACACATTTTGGAGGGCTAAATGACAAGAGACAAGCTTTACAAATTTCAAAGGTAGGTATAATAGGTGGGTGCATTTTCTAACAATTTTCGTCATATATGACGATTTTGATCAGCCAACTTGATGGTCGATTTTGTCAATTTTGGAGGCCTTATCTGATCACATGGTCTTCTAGAAAAATGTTACCCTATCAGTTACTGATCCATAGACGTTGGAATCAGCTCATTTGCTGATGTGGATAAGAAGATATGGGCATAATACGAAAACAGGTCAGCACAGACGTCATTGCACATCAGCCAACTTGATGGTCGATTTAGCGAGGGAAAACGACTCCGTTTCAAGAAGTGTAAAACATGAAAAAGATAGATATGCCTCTTAGCTTTGCATGGCTACAAATTTCAGCCTTATTGCTTCAGTGAAACGCGAGATATAGCTGATATGGCAAAAGGTGTCGGAACTGGAACTGAACTGGATTTGCCCTTAATTCTAGTAATCTGAAATCACTCAAAGAAACTTGTGAAAAACACCAAAATACATAAAAATATAAAAGATCATAAACACAATTAGACTAAACAATAATAACTCGTATTTGACACAAAACAATAATAAAACATAACTAAAAACTATATAATTATACGAGTTATCACACCCCCACACTTAGATTGTTGCTAGTCCCTAGCAACGACTCAATAAAAATAAAATAAGAAAATATAATCTAATCCATTTTCGTAGGAAATCACGGTGGCACTTAGCATGTGACACAAGCCTTTAAACCCCTAGGTGTCCCTAGTGGACGAGTTTAGTCTCGTGAGGGTTTACTAGAACGATACCCACAAACATTGAAAACATAAGAAAAACTAAAAATAATAATTATAACTAATCCTTCCAATATAAATTTGAGATAATCATTGGACAAGTCTTAAAAACTAATCAATAGCTTAAAGAAATTCACAAAAAATCTTGCTTGAATGTAAATAGTTTGAGTTAAGCCAATATTAACATAACATATTTCAATCAAAATAGTGCATATTCAAACTTAATCTCAACTTCTCACATGGGATACTCTCTTGATTTTCACTCTTTAAAGTAGTGGTAAAGTGTTTACACTCAATCAATCTCATGAAAACACTTCTACCATATGCTTGCTTGTCCACCTATTCTCCACTAAAAGATCATGCAACTTCATAAATCAAGAGGTCTTTAATCAAGGTTGTAATGGGGCCAAGGGGTTTGTAATGTGGTTGAAGAACAAAAGGATAAAGATATCACAAAGGTTCCAAAGAGTTCATAAAGTTTAGAGACATAAAAAAATTATACAAAGAAACTTCTCAAAACTCTTTACAAGCACATAGTCACCTAGGCCGGATATTCATGTTGGGCCTTTTCTTCATTCTAAACAACTTTGTAACATCTTTTTCTTTTTCCACAAATTCAAGAGATGATTCATATTTTTTTTTACATAGGAATGTATTTTCCAGTATTCCATTTCTTTTTCTCTTGACTTTTCTTTTCTTTTCCCCCCACACTTATTTCTTGTTTCTAACCAAAAAATATCCCTTGTCTTTGCAACTTGTCTCAAATCATGCTAATTCATCTTTGGAACAAAGGTAAAGATATAAGTATATTTAGGTTAGGGACAAGTTATGGTTACCAAAGAGATAGCTTATTCAATGTAGGCTCAAATTGGTTCACTAAGGGTGTGTTCTCTTGGAACATCAATAAGGGATGGCTGTTTGGCTCTGGTTATAATCCTAATGCCTCTATCATATTCATGTTGTCACATGTATCAATATAGTCTCAAACGGTTTAAAGCAAGTTCTAGAGAATCATGTAATCATAAGAGCACTCAAGAAAGAAATTAGATTGATTTGTACAATGCATCAATCATTTTAGGCTCAAAAACTCACAATGATGATTATACAAGTCAGTTTTAAGTCTAAACATGCTTCTTTCTCAATCAACATATCATATTAACATTGGCTCATAAAAATTAGTATCAAGCTTAATTCTCATGAAAATCTTCTCACTAGTAACCAGTTTAGACCTATGCAATTCATATCTCATCATTGTATTAAAAAGGAACTAAAACACACTAAAAATAATAATAATAAAGACTCATAAAAAAAATAGTAGACGAAAATAAAGTTTAGAGACATAAAAAAATTATACAAAGAAACTTCTCAAAACTCTTTACAAGCACATAGTCACCTAGGCCGGATATTCATGTTGGGCCTTTTCTTCATTCTAAACAACTTTGTAACATATTTTTCTTTTTCCACAAATTCAAGAGATGATTCATATATATATATATATATATATATATATATATTTTACATAGGAATGTATTTTCCAGTATTCCATTTCTTTTTCTCTTGACTTTTCTTTTCTTTTCCCCCCACACTTATTTCTTGTTTCTAACCAAAAAATATCCCTTGTCTTTGCAACTTGTCTCAAATCATGCTAATTCATCTTTGGAACAAAGGTAAAGATATAAGTATATTTAGGTTAGGGACAAGTTATGGTTACCAAAGAGATAGCTTATTCAATGTAGGCTCAAATTGGTTCACTAAGGGTGTGTTCTCTTGGAACATTAATAATGGATGGCTGTTTGGCTCTGGTTATAATCCTAATGCCTCTATCATATTCATGTTGTCACATGTATCAATATAGTCTCAAACGGTTTAAAGCAAGTTCTAGAGAATCATGTAATCATAAGAGCACTCAAGAAAGAAATTAGATTGATTTATATAATGCATCAATCATTATAGGCTCAAAAACTCACAAGGATGATTATACAAGTCAGATTAAGTCTAAACATGCTTCTTTCTCAATCAACATATCATATTAACATTGGCTCATAAAAGATTGACATCAAGCTCAATTCTCATGAAAATCTTCTCACTAATAAATTTGTTTTAGACTTATGCAATTCATATCTCATCATAGTATTGAAAGTAACTAAAACACACTAAAAACACACTAAGTCTAAACATGCTTTTTTTTTTTTTTTTTTTTTTTTTAGAAGATTAAATCAAACTGACAAGGTATGTCTCAAGTCTCCCTTACTCAGACCTTGTTCAGAATGAATACTTCTAAATGTCTTAAAACACAACAAATTTTTTTTTTTTTATATTAGAAAAATATGTCCCTTACCCCCTACTAAAATATGACATTGTCCCCAATGTCAAATTTTAAAGGTAGAATTTAGGAGATATTACCTGCAGAGGTTGCTAACGACTTATTATAACTGAGACACAACAAGCAAAATGTTAGATAATGTCACAAAGACAAAGTGCAATCCACTCCTTGCTCGTCCATATCTCTTTTTCTTTTTCCGAGCGTTTGCGAAACAACCGTAGCAGATAAACACTCATAAGCTTGGAGCTTTTTGAGTAAATCTTCAATGGTTGTAGCAGAAATTATGGTTCTCCTTGCCTCTGAAAACATGAATCCATTATCCACAGCATTATCTAAATATGAAAGCAAATTACTAAAATAACCATTAATATTAAGCAAACCAATGGGTTTCTTATTTGTGACCAAAGATGACCAAGAAGCCACGCAAGCTATTTCTTCCAATGTACCCAGACCTCCTGGTAAAGCAATGAATGCATCGGCAGAATGGTACATGATTGTCATCCGTTCAGGGATACTCCAGACTTGTATTTCCTTACCCACGGTAGGTCCACAAAAACTTGTGAATAGTTTTGGCACGATTCCTAGAACTGGACTTCCTCCGGCGTGTGCTGCTGTAGCGACTGCTCCCATTAAACCCGTACTACCGCCTCCATAAATCAAGTGGATCTTTTGTTGGGCAAGTATTACTCCAACTCTTATGGCTTCATCAGCGAATATGTTATTTTTCCCTGGATAAGCACCTCCAAAGACACAAATTTTTTTAATGCGCTGGAATGAAGTACTTTCCATTTTTTTTTCTTCGAGTGCCTGAAAGAGAATGAGTACATGGTGTAATATATAGAGGACTCAGTAGTGAATCAGACAAGAGTAATAATGTCGCCGAAAGTGTATCTGACCTGTCAGAAGAAAATGTTAACCTAACAAAAGATTTTTGCGTGATTTCAGGAAGAAAATCAAAAAGAGAAGAAAAAATCAACCGTAAAAGACAAATAAAAAAAACGAGAATAATTACACAAATCGAACAACACGTAAATTAAAACAAAATAAAGTTATTGCAAATCAAACCAAAAGCTGAGAAGTCATTTATTGTAGTTGTGATTGTGGCTCACATCTTCCTCTGGTTTTACGTCCAGAAACGGCTTAAACGCCTTCTATGAGTCGAGGATATGCTTCCCATCCAGTTTTCTTACAAGCTGGCAAACAGGGTCTTTTAACATCAGATTCCCAAGATGTTGCCATTCCCTTTGGAATTGCGGCCATAAATCAAGAATTTCTCTTTGTACGTCTCCACTAGGATGCGTCTCAAGAGAAAGTTGGATATTACCCAAATTCTCCTTACTCAGTCCATCCTTAATGAATTCAATTTTATCATCTCGATTAGAGGACGGAATCCCAATAGAACGACATTTACCGTTACACGTCCATCGTGCATATTTGTGGCAATTTGAACTCATGCGCTTTGCTCGTCGCTTCTTTGCAAAAGTGCTTCTACCTGTACCTGGTAAATGCAAAACAGGAAGATATTCATCTTCACGTACCTTGGCTTCAATTATCCAACGTATGTCTCCAGGAATCCCTTTCTGCATAAGCATTCTTAATCTTTCAAATCGAACTTGGTAAAGCTTCAGTAAAATATTTCGAGGAAAAGGAGGAAATCGTTTCTGCAATCTTGTGAGAATATCATCCATCCTGAAAAAAAAAATGAAAGAGAAATTGAAAGAGAAATTTATATACAATATCAGTTTTGTGGGTAGCTGATGGAACCGATTTAAATAATCACGGAGTACCGTTATCCGCCATTTAACCGGGGTAAAAAAATTAAAAATTATATTTACATCTAGTTATTTTAAAAACAAGGATCAGAAAGAAAAACAACCTAAAAAGACTCAAAAACAAAAAACTCTAAATAAAATCCTAAATTACTAAACAAATAAACATAAAAATAAATAAATAAAAACAATAAAAAATAATAAAAGGAAAAGGAAAAGAAAGCAAATCTGAGTATGGCAGGTTGGTAATTTCTTCATTAATTGGACTGCCTTCCCAATTAGTACTGATTTAAGTTGTCCAACCTAACCAACACCCCTTCTTGGCTTTTTAGGCTTGTTAGGCTCATACATGAAACTTCCCAAATTTGAACGTTTGATAGGAAGCTTTCTTTGCACAAAACTGGATGCATTCTCCATTACAAGTATTATTCCATCATCCTTTGTGGTGCATATCTCATCGAGGAATGGAGCATATGTTGGTACTTGTAGAATGGCATCCACAAACAAACTGTTTAAGGTTTCCAGCATGTTTTGTTCATGTTCTTCCTCCTTGAACTTTGCAAATCTACTAGGAAAAGGTGGAGAAGAAACATTAGTAAAAATTGGAATCTTAAACGTTACCTCAGGTGCTGAAATACTCTTATTTGGATTTGTGGCTTCATTATCCTCTAGAATAGAATCCATCTCTAATTTTGTCTCATCCTCATCTTGTTCATCATTCTTCAAGGTCACAATAGTAGCATTCTCCTTTGGGTTAATCATCGTTTGGGCAGAGAATTCTTCAGATCTTTGTGCTACCCATACCACCATACTACTAGCCAATAGGCTTATTTGCCTTTCCAAACTCTGGATACTTGCCCTTGTTTCCTGTTGAAATTGCAAAGTATTAGTAACAAGAGAATCGACAAGATCTTCTAAAGAAGTACCTGAGTTTTGAGTCATATGTGGTGGTTGAAGAAGATCTGGTTCTTGAGACCATGATTGATTGAAGCTAGATGGATGAGTGTAATTGGCATAAGGATCTACTTCTTGGTAATTTTCTGAGTAGCCATAATTAGTATGATCCCACCATCCCTCATGGTAAGTGTTTGAGTAATGATCATACTGTTGGTCTTGGAACACTTGATGGCCTTGACATCCTCCCATGGCCAATTGTTGAACTGGGTAGGTGAGATTGGCTTGTTGATTTTCCATGTTCATGTATGCCACCAACTCTTCAAGTGTTAGATTGCTCAATTCCATCGTTTTTTTTTTTTTTTCAAAATTTGATAAGAAAAACTTGTATGTACAAGAAAATAGAACTAATTAGAACTGAAAATAAGAATAAACCAAGTAACAAATAAACTAAAGAAAACAATCCCCGGCAACGGCGCCAAAAATTTTGATGCACCCAAAAGAGTGTATCTTATTTAACCTTGCACTAAAAAGATAAATTGTAAGTATAGTAGTTAGCAAGGGTCGAGTCCTCAGGGATTGGGTTTTAGTTTATAAGTTAATAGTTTAAAACTTAAATTCAAGAACAATAAAAGAAAAGGGGTTTTTGAAGCCAGATTTAAACTAAAGTAAATAATAAGAAGAAGATGCAAGGCGCTATAACCAGCCAATAAAAATATATATACTAAATTAGGCGGTATAACCAGCCAATAAAAATATATATACTAAATTAGGCGGTATAACCAGCCAATAAAAGTAAAACAAAGTTAATATACAAATTAGGCGGTATAACCAGCCAATAAAAATAAATATACTTTTAAAAATAAGCAAACTAGAAAAGTAAGAAAACAAGTAAGTAAGAAGAATCAAATATGAAAAATATGGTTAAGGTTTCATTCTCCACCACTAGACATCATTAAGAATCAATTTCAGATCTATCAATATCAACCAACTATCAAAGTTAACAACCGTAGATAACAACAAGCTCTGTTATCCCAATCTTTCCTTAGTTTGTCGTTAAATAGAACAAGCTCTCTATTTAATCTCTAACCATTAAACAACCTAGAATAAGCTCTCTAAATTCAATTTAATGGCAGCTTTATGATGAGAAAGATAGGTTGATCTAAGCAACAAACACATAAGCTCGGATTGTTCAACTTAGGTTATGTTCCACTTTGCAATTATTGAAAACTTGACCATAATCATTAATCACAAATTGCCACTTATGAATAGGAAATCAAGACAATTACACGGATCAAGACTCCTAAACTAGCAATAGATAATTATCAAGATCTATCTAGTTGTACACCTAAACAAATCAAGACAACATCATGAACAATTCTTGTAGAAGAACATAAGCAACTTTGATAGAAAATTAATGATAGATAGAATCTGAAAATCAATCATAAAACATGTCTAGGGCTTTGAAATCACCCTTAACCAAATAGAAGTTTAGCCTAGCATAGGCATTATAAACATAAACATAAAATTAAAGAAAATCTAAGAAGAAAATAAAAGAAAGAAAGAAGAAGAGGAAGAATATTAATTATCCAACCTCTTGCTCTCTCTAAAGAAAAAGAAAACTAGAGAAAAGAAAGAAGAAGAAAACTTAGAGAATTTTATTAAAATGGCTAATATCCTACCTATGTACAATATGATCCTCTACAATCATCCAAGGCCCTCTATTTATACACATTTTGGAGGGCTAAATGACAAGAGACAAGCTTTACAAATTTCAAAGGTAGGTATAATAGGTGGGTGCATTTTCTAACAATTTTCGTCATATATGACGATTTTGATCAGCCAACTTGATGGTCGATTTTGTCAATTTTGGAGGCCTTATCTGATCACATGGTCTTCTAGAAAAATGTTACCCTATCAGTTACTGATCCATAGACGTTGGAATCAGCTCATTTGCTGATGTGGATAAGAAGATATGGGCATAATACGAAAACAGGTCAGCACAGACGTCATTGCACATCAGCCAACTTGATGGTCGATTTAGCGAGGGAAAACGACTCCGTTTCAAGAAGTGTAAAACATGAAAAAGATAGATATGCCTCTTAGCGTTGCATGGCTACAAATTTCAGCCTTATTGCTTCAGTGAAACGCGAGATATAGCTGATATGGCAAAAGGTGTCGGAACTGGAACTGAACTGGATTTGCCCTTAATTCTAGTAATCTGAAATCACTCAAAGAAACTTGTGAAAAACACCAAAATACATAAAAATATAAAAGATCATAAACACAATTAGACTAAACAATAATAACTCGTATTTGACACAAAACAATAATAAAACATAACTAAAAACTATATAATTATACGAGTTATCATTAAGGTTTCATTCTCCACCACTAGACATCATTAAGAATCAATTTCAGATCTATCAATATCAACCAACTATCAAAGTTAACAACCATAGATAACAACAAGCTCTGTTATCCCAATCTTTCCTTAGTTTGTCGTTAAATAGAACAAGCTCTCTATTTAATCTCTAACCATTAAACAACCTAGAATAAGCTCTCTAAATTCAATTTAATGGCAGCTTTATGATGAGAAAGATAGGTTGACCTAAGCAACAAACACATAAGCTCGGATTGTTCAACTTAGGTTATGTTCCACTTTGCAATTATTGAAAACTTGACCATAATCATTAATCACAAATTGCCACTTATGAATAGGAAATCAAGACAATTACACGGATCAAGACTCCTAAACTAACAATAGATAATTATCAAGATCTATCTAGTTGTACACCTAAACAAATCAAGACAACATCATGAACAATTCTTGTAGAAGAACATAAGCAACTTTGATAGAGAATTAATGATAGATAGAATCTGAAAATCAATCACAAAACATGTCTAGGGCTTTGAAATCACCCTTAACCAAATAGAAGTTTAGCCTAGCATAGGCATTATAAACATAAAATTAAATAAAATCTAAGAAGAAAATAAAAGAAAGAAAGAAGAAGAAGAAGAATATTAATTATCCAACCTCTTGCTCTTTCTAAAGAAAAACAAAACTAGAGAAAAGAAAGAAGAAGAAAACTTAGAGAATTTTATTACAATGGCTCATATCCTACCTATGTACAATATGCTCCTCTACAATCATCCAAGGCCCTCTATTTATACACATTTTGGAGGGCTAAATGACTAGAGACAAGCTTTACAAATTTCAAAGGTAGGTATAATAGGTGGGTGAATTTTTCTAACAATTTTCGTCATATTGTATGACAATTTTGATCAGCCAACTTAATGGTCGATTTCGTCAATGTTGGAGGCCTGATCTGATCACATGGTCTTCTAGAAAAAGGTTCCCCTATCAGTTACGGATCCATAGCCGTTGGAATCAGCTCATTTGCTGATGTGGATAAGCAGATATGGGCAAAATACGAAAACAGGTCAGCACAGACGTCATTGCACATCAGCCAACTTGATGGTCGATTTCTTCAATATTAGAGGCCTGATCTGATCATATGGTCTTCTAGACAAAGGTTCCCGTATCAGTTACGGATCCATAGCCATTGAAATCAGCTCATTTGCTGATGTGGATAAGCAGATATGGGCAAAATACGAAAACAGGTCAGCACAGACGTCATTGCATATCAGCCAACTTGATGGTCGATTTCGCTAGGGAAAACGACTCCGTTTCAAGAAGTGTAAAACATGAAAAAGATAGATATGCTTCTTATCTTTGCACGGCTACAACTTTCAGCCTTATTGCTTCAGTGAAACTCCAGATATAGCTGATATGGCAAAAGGTGTCGGAACTGGAACTGAACTGGATTTGCCCTTAATTCTAGTAATCTGAAATCACTCAAAGAAACTTGTGAAAAACACCAAATTACATAAAAATATAAAAGATCATAAACACAATTAGACTAAACAATAATAACTCGTATTTGACACAAAACAATAATAAAACATAACTAAAAACTATATAATTATACGAATTATCACTAGGCTAAACTTTTATTTGGTTAAGGGTGATTTCAAAGCCCTAGACATGTTTTGTAATTGATTTTTAGATTCTACCTATCATTAATTTTCTATTAAAGTTGCTTATGTTCTTCCATAAAAATTGTTCATGGTGATGTTTTGATTTGTTTAGGTGGCCAACTAGATAAATCTTGATAATTGTCTAATGCTAGTTTAGGAGTCTTGATCCGTGTAATTGTCTTGATTTCCTATTCATAAGTAGCAATTTGTGATTAATGATTATGGTCAAGTTTTCAATAATTGCAAAGTGGAACATAACCTAAGTTGAACAATCCGAGCTTATGTGTTTGTTGCTTAGATCAACCTATCTTTCTCATAATAAAGCTGCCATTAAATTGAATTTAGAGAGCTTATTCTAGGTTGTTTGATGGTTAGAGATTAAATAGAGAGCTTGTTCTATTTAACGACAAACTAAGGAAAGATTGGGATAACAGAGCTTGTTGTTATCTACGGTTGTTAACTTTGATAGTTGGTTGATATTGATAGATCTGAAATTGGTTCTTAATGATGTCTAGTGGTGGAGAATGAAACCTTAACCATATTTCTATCATATTTGATTTCTTATTTCTTACTTATTTTCTTACTTTTCTTGTTTGCTAATTTTTAACACTATTTCAAAACCCCCTTTTATTTTGTTTTCTTTGAACGTAAGTTATAAACTAATAACTCATAGATTAAAACCCAATCCCTGAGGACTCGACCCTTGCTAATCACTATACTCTACAATTGATTCTTTTTTAAGTGCAAGGTGAAATAAGATACACTCTTTTGGGTGCATCAGTTGTCTCAAGAACCTTATATCAATAAGATTCTTGAACGCTTCAACATGCACAACTCAAAGCCTATGAATACTCCTATTGCTCACAATTGCTAAATTGGTGAAGCAATGTGTCCATAAAGTCTTGAAGAAATGGAAAATACGAAAAGAGTTCCATATCTGAATGCCATAGGAAGTCTAATGTGTGCCATGTTATGCACTAGGCCAGACATTAGCCAAGCGATTGGTTTGTTAGCTAGGTATTCCTCTAACCCTAGACAACAGCATTGGAAGTGTGTCAAAAGAATATTTCGATACCTTAAGGGTACGAAAGACTATTGGTTGTGTTACCTAAAGGGTAACCTAAGGTTGCAAGGATCCAAGGATGTTGATTGGGGTGGTGATAGAGATGAATACAAGTCTACATCAGGTTATATTTTTCTGCTTTCTAGTGGTGCTATTTCATGGAGTAGCAAGAAGCAGACATGCACGGCTTTATCAACTATGGAAGCTGAGTTTGTTGCTGGATCAGCTGCTGTGCAAGAAGCCCTGTGGCTTGGTCATTTTCTTGGTCACTTAGGTGTTGTAGAACCTAATGATAAGCCAACCACTATCTTTTGTGATACCATGGCTGCTTTGGCTTATATTTAGGATCCGAAATATCATGGAAAGACCAAGCATATAGGGATTAAGTATAACTTTATGAGAGATGCAATTGAAGGGAAAGAAGTTCAAATTGAATACATCTCTACAGATGAGATTTTGGCGGATCCTTTAACTAATCCAATACCACCAATCTTGTTTGCCAAACATGTTAGGGCAATGGGTCTCCGTAGATTATAATTTGTTTGGATGAACTTCTTGATGTCATGCACTTGTACCTTACTATGATTGAATGAATGAATTGTGTTTTATGAGTTTAATTCAATTCTATGCATATTCTATATGTTTCACAATGAATAAAAATTATATGTCAAACATAGGTAGAGGATTGGTTCGCTCACACTAACAATCTGCCTCTATTCTTTGTGTAAGAATAGAGATGAGACTGCTCAAGTGAATAAGTAATAGGCATTTGTTGTCTTGAGGTTTAGACATTGGTTGTCTAATGGACATATGTTGTTCTTACAATGAGAGTATACTTATTTTAGTGGGAGTCACATCTTCCAAACATGTGACAACTTGAGCATATTGTTCGCCTTGATTAAGAGAATCAAGATGAGGTGATGTGTGATTTACAGAACATGTATGACCCCACATACATGAATTAAACCTATGTAGCCAGGTGTGAATTGATGCACTCAAAAGTGTGTATCTTATTTAACCTTGCACTTAAAAAAATTCAATTGTAGAGTATAGTGATTAGCAAGGGTCGAATCCTCAGGGATTGGGTTTTAGTTTATAAGTTAATAGTTTAAAACTTAAAAACAAGTAAACAAAAGTAGAGGGAATTTTGAAATCAGACTTAAACTAAAGTTAACAATAAGAATGAGAAAACAAGTAATAAAGAAGAATCAAATAAGAAAAATATGGTTAAGGTTTCATTCTCCACCACTAGACATCATTAAGAATCAATTTCATACCTATCAACATTAATTAGCTATCAAAGTTAACAACCGTAGATAACAACAAGCTCTGTTACCCCAATCTTTCCTTAGTTCGTCGTTAAATAGAATAAGCTCTCTAAGTTTAATTTAATAGCAGCTTTATGATGAGAAAGATAGGTTGATCTAAGCAACAAACACATAAGCTCGGATTGTTCAACTTAGGTTATGTTCCACTTTGCAATTATCGAAAAATTGACCATAATCATTAATCACAAATTGCCACTTATGAATAGGAAATCAAGACAATTACACAGATCAAGACTCCTAAACTAGCATTAGACAATTATCAAGATTTATCTAGTTGGCCACCTAAACAAATCAAAACATCATCATGAATAATTTTAATGGAAGAACATAAGCAACTTTGATAGAAAACAATGATAGATAGATTCTGAAAATTAATTACATAACATGTCTAAGGCTTTGAAATCACCCTTAACCAAATAAAAGTTTAGCCTAGCATAGGCATAGAAATATATACATAAAACTAAAAATAAAATAAAAGAATGGAGAAGAAGAAGAATAATGATGATCCTTGAGTCTCCTCAAAAGATGTCTAGTTTGTGGCTCAAAAGATGGTATTTATAGAGCTTTAAAACCCTGAGAATAAGTCATTGCCGCACAAGTAAGCCTGGAGGCAGAAAAATCACGTTTTTGCCTTTTTTTTTTAAGATTTGCGATTAGGGTTTTTCTGGCTGCAGGGTTCTTTAGGGAGATCTTCTAGCGACATTTTGAATAACCATTTCTTATCCGATTTGGGCCCATAATATATCGTTGGAAAGATAATCAAGTCAGCTTCAAAAGTGAAGAAGGAAGTTTCTTCAAATAAAGATTCTAACATCATGTTTTCCTTTAAACAAGCTCCGGAGGTCAAATCTGCCTGATTGCTTTTCAACCAGAAATTGATATTTTTGACTCCCAAGTCTTCTTCCATCTTGTGATTATGATTTTGTATGCTCTTTACCATCATTATTGACAACTTTTGACTTCATTCTCCTTATTGTACCTAAAATTCAAAAACATAATATAAGTAAACAAGATAAAGATCGAAAACATAACAAAAATTAAAGGTAGAAAGGCATAAAATGTATATTTTATGAGCTTATCATGAATGTTCAAGACAAGAATATTCAGGTTAATCAATGTGTTTGATTAATTAACAACTGTACGGTATTTGAGTATTATTGAATTGGCATATACTCCTAATGGCTTATCATTCCATATGGGAATTACATAGACTTGTTCATTCAAGTGCGAGTCCATTGAGGGGATGTCCACGATTAAATGATTTAAGTGGGAGTTGATAAACCCATGTTGTGAAGTAAATCATTTAAGTGGAGATAATACCGTAGCACACGCGCATATCATGTGTGTATAAGATGACCAAAAAGAAAACTAGGTGTGATCCCTGTCTCCTTGTGGTGTGAGTTTCTTTGATCGAAATAAGTTTTGATTAGATTTGTTGCTCTTAGTGACTATTGACTAATATTTGATAATTCGAAAGTATTGTGTTTACTTTGATGGGATCTCCTATGACTATGGTAAATTCGGTCTGTTGGAACCTTATTGGGTAAATGCATAGTTTCAGACTGTTAGATAGTTAATGCAAAAAGAAAGATATTATTAAGATACATATGGCGTTTATACTTGAAAGACGCGCGCATATTACTTTGTGTAACATAAATGAGTTCAAGTATAAAAATATTTTGAAAAACAAGTACACTTGGTGTTTGGTACGTTTCATGAGTTTGAAATGTGTTTTCAACTCACATGAAAGAGATTGAAAGTAGACAAACTATGTATCGACAAGTCTTAGAGCACATGAAGCATGGTTAATGATATATGGATCATTAACATGAATAACTTAAGAGTTATTATGATTTGATATCTATGATAAGTCATGGATATGTTATATGGATTGAGTAAAATCTCTTATGTTTAACCTAACAGTTGCATATTGAGATGAATTCCATTGAATGCCTAGGGTCAAACGACCTACTTGCATATGTTATTCTAATGTTTGAATGCTTTTCCTTGGTAATGTCTTTGGTCTTAATATGTGTGGATGATAAGCATCTAGTTCATAATGTGCGAGTGGGAGCTGTTGGATGTATTTGGACATAAGTGAATAAATACACCAAGTACGCACAATATTAACTTGATATAATGATGTATGATGATAGTAAAGTAGCAAAGAGATGAGGTTAGCTTATGGAAGCTCATAAGGAGCTCAAAGTGAAAGCTTAGTAAGCTCAAGTTTGCTCAAGGTAGCTGGACACCAGCTAGCTCAAATCAAGGAGATGGAGACCAGCTCAATCAGCTAAATGTAGCTGAAGGGTAACTAGGTGAGTGACACTCTATGAGGTGGAGTGACACTAGCTAGTGGTAGCTAGGTGGCCTAGATGATGTGGCACATAGGTGTGACACATCAGCACTATCATGCACAAGTTCACCAATGGGATTGTGACATGTGACATCATACCTCATGTGGCTGCCACATGGACAGAAGAAACATGGTGTTTCGGGTAAGAGAGGATGTCTCCTAATAGCCGAATGGTTGTAATCATTTGGAAGAGATTGGTTTTTGATAACTCGTATAATTATATAGTTTTTAGTTATGTTTTATTATTGTTTTGTGTCAAATACGAGTTATTATTGCTTAGTCTAATTGTGTTTATGATCTTTTATATTTTTATGTAATTTTATGTTTTTTTACGAGTTTCTTTGAGTGATTTCAGATTACTAGGTTAAATCAACAATTAAGGGCAAATTCAGTTCAGTTCCAGTTTCGATACCTTTTGCCATATCAGCTATATCTGGCGTTTCACTGAAGCAATAAGGCTGAAATTTTAACCGTGCAAAGTTAAGAGGCATATCTAACTTTTTCATGTTTTACACTTCTTGAAACGGAGTCGTTTTCCCTAGCGAAATCGACCATCAAGTTGGCTGATGTGCAATGACGTCTGTGCTGACCTGTTTTGGTATTTTGCCCATATCTTCTGATCCACATCAGAAAATGAGCTAATTCCAATGGCTATGGATCACTAACTGATAGGGGAACATTTTTCTAGAAGACCATGTGATCAGAGCAAGCTTCCAATATTGAAAAAATCGACCATCAAGTTGGCTGATCAAAATTGTCATACAATATGACGAAAATTGTTAGAAAAATGCACCCACCTATTATACCTACCTTTGAAATTTGTAAAGCTTGTCTCTTGTCATTTAGTCCTCCAAAATGTGTATAAATAGAGGGCCTTGGATGATTGTATGATCATATTGTACATTGGTAGGATATTAGCCATTGTAATAAAATTCTCTAAGTTTTCTTCTTCTTTCTTTTCTCTAGTTTTCTTTTTCTTTATTTTCTTCTTCTTCTTTCTTTCTTTTATTTCCTTCTTAGATTCTCTTTAATTTTATGTTTATGTTTATGTTTACAATGCCTATGCTAGGCTAAACTTCTATTTGGTTAAGGGTGATTTCAAAGCCCTAGACATGTTTTGTGATTGATTTTCAGATTCTATCTATCATTAATTTTCTATCAAAGTTGCTTATGTTCTTCTACAAGAATTGTTCATGATGTTGTCTTGATTTATTTAGGTGTACTACTAGATAGATCTTGATAATTATCTATTGCTAGTTTAGGAGTCTTGATCCGTGTAATTGTCTTGATTTCCTATTCATAAGTGGCAATTTCTGATTAATGATTATGGTCAAGTTTTCAATAATTGCAAAGTGGAACATAACCTAAGTTGAACAATCCGAGCTTATGTGTTTGTTGCTTAGATCGACCTATCTTTCTCATCATAAAGCTGCCATTAAATTGAATTTAGAGAGCTTATTCTAGATTGTTTAATGGTTAGAGATTAAATAGAGAGCTTGTTCTATTTAACGACAAACTAAGGAAAGATTGGGATAACAGAGCTTGTTGTTATCTACGGTTGTTAACTTTGATAGTTGGTTGATATTGATAGATCTGAAATTGACTCTTAATGATGTCTAGTGGTGGAGAATGAAACCTTAACCATATTTTTCATATTTGATTCTTCTTACTTACTTGTTTTCTTACTTTTCTAGTTTGCTTATTTTTAAAAGTATATTTATTTTTATTGGCTGGTTATACCGCCTAATTTGTATATTAACTTTGTTTTATTTTTATTGGCTGGTTATACCGCCTAATTTAGTATATATATTTTTATTGGCTGGTTATACCGCCTTGCATCTTATTCTTATTATTTACTTTAGTTTAAACTTCAAAAACCCCTTTTCTTTTATTGTTTTCTTTGAACGTAAGTTATAAACTAATAACTATAGATTAAAACCCAATCCCTGAGGACTCGACCCTTGCTAATCATTATACTTACAATTGATTTTTTTAGTGCAAGGTGATGCACCCAAAAGAGTGTATCTTATTTAACCTTGCACTAAAAAGATAAATTGTAAGTATAGTAGTTAGCAAGGGTCGAGTCCTCAGGGATTGGGTTTTAGTTTATAAGTTAATAGTTTAAAACTTAAATTCAAGAACAATAAAAGAAAAGGGGTTTTTGAAGCCAGATTTAAACTAAAGTAAATAATAAGAATAAGATGCAAGGCGGTATAACCAGCCAATAAAAATATATATACTAAATTAGGCGGTATAACCAGCCAATAAAAATATATATACTAAATTAGGCGGTATAACCAGCCAATAAAAATAAAACAAAGTTAATATACAAATTAGGCGGTATAACCAGCCAATAAAAATAAATATAAAAAATAAGCAAACTAAAAGTAAGAAAACAAATAAGTAAGAAGAATCAAATATGAAAAATATGGTTAAGGTTTCATTCTCCACCACTAGACATCATTAAGAATCAATTTCAGATCTATCAATATCAACCAACTATCAAAGTTAACAACCGTAGATAACAACAAGCTCTGTTACCCCAATCTTTCCTTAGTTTGTCGTTAAATAGAACAAGCTCTCTATTTAATCTCTAACCATTAAACAACCTAGAATAAGCTCTCTAAATTCAATTTAATGGCAGCTTTATGATGAGAAAGATAGGTTGATCTAAGCAACAAACACATAAGCTCGGATTGTTCAACTTAGGTTATGTTCCACTTTGCAATTATTGAAAACTTGACCATAATCATTAATCACAAATTGCCACTTATGAATAGGAAATCAAGACAATTACACGGATCAAGACTCCTAAACTAGCAATAGATAATTATCAAGATCTATCTAGTTGTACACCTAAATAAATCTAGACAACATCATGAACAATTCTTGTAGAAGAACATAAGCAACTTTGATAGAAAATTAATGATAGATAGAATCTGAAAATCAATCACAAAACATGTCTAGGGCTTTGAAATCACCCTTAACCAAATAGAAGTTTAGCCTAGCATAGGTATTGTAAACATAAACATAAAATTAAAGAAAATCTAAAAAGAAAATAAAAGAAAGAAAGAAAGAAGAAGAGGAAGAATATTAATTATCCAACCTCTTGCTCTCTCTAAAGAAAAAGAAAACTAGAGAAAAGAAAGAAAACTAGAGAAAAGAAAGAAGAAGAAAACTTAGAGAATTTTATTAAAATGGCTAATATCCTACCTATGTACAATCTCATCCCAATACTCATCCAAGGCCCTCTATTTATACACATTTTGGAGGGCTAAATGACAAGAGACAAGCTTTACAAATTTCAAAGGTAGGTATAATAGGTGGGTGCATTTTTCTAACAATTTTCGTCATATTGTATGACAATTCTGATCAGCCAGCTTGATGGTCGATTTTGTCAATGTTGGAGGCTCGATCTGGTAAAATGGTATTCTAGAAAAATATACCCCTATCAGTTACGGATCCATAGCCGTTGGAATCAGCTTATTTGCTGATGTGGATAAGAAGATATGGGCAAAATACGAAAACAGGTCAGCACAGACGTCATTGCACATCAGCCAACTTGATGGTCGATTTCGCTAGGGCAAACGACTCCCTTTCAAGAAGTGTAAAACATGAAAAAGATAGATATGCCTCTTAGCTTTGCACGGCTACAAATTTCAGCCTTATTGCTTCAGTGAAACTCAAGATATAGCTGATATGGCAAAAGGTGTCGGAACTGGAACTGAACTGGATTTACCCTTAATTCTAGTAATCTGAAATCACTCAAAGAAACTTGTGAAAAACACCAAAATACATAAAGATCATAAACACAGTTAGACTAAACAATAATAACTCGTATTTGACACAAAACAATAATAAAACATAACTAAAAACTATATAATTATACGAGTTATCACACCCCCACACTTAGATTGTTGCTAGTCCCTAGCAACGACTCAATAAAAATAAAATAAGAAAATCTAATCTAATCCATTTTCGTAGGAAATCACGGTGGCACTTAGCATGTGACACAAGCCTTTAAACCCCTAGGTATCCCTAGTGGACGAGTTTAGTCTCGTGAGGGTTTACTAGAACGATACCCACAAACATTGAAAAACTAAAATATAAATAAACTACATATACTAAAAATATTTACTCCTAATCCTTTCAATACAAATTAGAGACAATCTTTGAACAAGTCTTATAAACTAATCAATAGCTTAAAGAATTTCACAAAAAATCATGCTTGAATGTAAATTGTTTGAGTTAAGCCAATATTAACATAACATATTTCAATCAAAATAGTGCATATTCAAACTTAATCTCAACTACTCACATGGGATACCCTCATGATTTTCACTCTTTAAAGTAGTGGTGAAGTGTTTACACTCAATCAATCTCATGAAAACAGTTCTACCATATTCTTGCTTGTCCACCTATTCTCCACTATTTAGATCATACAACTTCATGAATCAAGAGGTCTTTAATCAAGGTTGTAATGGGGCCAAGGGGTTTGTAATGTGGTTGAAGAACAAAAGGATAAAGATATCACAAAGGTTCCAAAGAGTTCATAAAGTTTAGAGACATAAAAATATCATACAAAGAAACTTCTCAAAACTCTTTACAAGTACATAGTCACCTAGGCCGGATATTCATGTTAGGCCTTTTCTTTATTCTAAACAACTTTGTAACATCTTTTTCTTTTTCCACAAATTCAAGAGATGATTCATATATATTTTTGTTTTACATAGGAATGTATTTGCCAGTATTCCATTTCTTTTTTTTTTTTTGACTTTTCTTTTCTTTCCCCCCCACACTTATTTCTTGTTTCTAACCCAAATTTTCAATAGATCTTCCTTGTCTTTGCAACTTGTCTCAAAACATGCTAATTCATCTTTGGAACAAAGGTAAGGATATAAGTATATTTAGGTTAGGGACAAGTTATGGTTACCAAAGAGATAGCTTATTCAATGTAGGCTCAAATTGATTCACTAAGGGTGTGTTCTCTTGGAACATCAATAAGGGATGGCTGTTTGGCCCTGGCTAAAAATCCTAATGCCTCTATCATATTCATGTTGTCACATGCATCAATATAGTCTCAACAAGGTCTAAAGCAAGTTCTAGAGAATCATGTAATCATAAGAGCACTCAAGAAAGAAATTAGATTGATTTATATAATGCATCAATCATTATAGGCTCAAAAACTCACAAGGATGATTATACAAGTCAGATTAAGTCTAAACATGCTTCTTTCTCAATCAACATATCATATTAACATTGGCTCATAAAAAGGTTGATATCAAGCTCAATTCTCATGAAAATCTTCTCACTAATAAATCTGTTTTAGACTTATGCAATTCATATCTCATCATTGTATTAAAAAGGAACTAAAACACACTAAAAATAATAATAATAATAAAGACTCATAAAAAAAAAAAAGTAGACAAAAATAAAAGAAATCCTAAATCATTCCCCCCACACTTAATTCTTACATTGTCCTCAATGTAAGTCTATTAACCCAAATGAAAGAATCATGTGTAAGAGAAAAGAACTAATAACATAAGAATAGGAACAACTAAGACTCAAAACAAAACAAACTCATGCAACCTAAATAATCCTAAAATACTAAACAAAAATTAACAAGTAAACATAAAAAGATTAAAATCAAACTGACAAGGTATGTCTCAAGTCTCCCTTACTCAGACCCTTTTCAGAATGAATACTTCTAAATTGCTTAAAATACAACAAACCTTTTTTTTTTTTTTTTTTTTTTTTGAAAAGAAGAAATCAAACTGACAAGGTATGTCTCAAGTCTCCCTTACTCAGACCTTGTTCAGAATGAATACTTCTAAATGGCTTAAAACACAACAAATTTTTTTTTTTTTTTTTTTTAAATTAGCAAAATATGTCCCTTACCCCCTACTAAAATATGACATTGTCCCCAATGTAAATTTTAAAGGTAGAATTTAGGAGATATTACCTGCAGAGGTTGCTAACCACTTATTATAACTGAGACACAACAAACAAAATGTTAGATAATGTCACAAAGACAAAGTGCAGTCCACTCCTTGCTCGTCCATATCTCTTTTTCTTTTTCCGAGCGTTTGCGAAACAACCGTAGCAGATAAACACTCATAAGCTTGGAGCTTTTTGAGTAAATCTTCAATGGTTGTAGCAGAAATTATGGTTCTCCTTGCCTCCACGGTAGGTCCACAAAAACTTGTGAATAGTTTTGGCACGATTCCTAGAACTGGACTTCCTCCGGCGTGTGCTGCTGTAGCGACTGCTCCCATTAAACCCGTATTACCACCTCCATAAATCAACTGGATCTTTTGTTGGGCAAGTATTACTCCAACTCTTATGGCTTCATCAGCGAATATGTTATTTTTCCCTGGATAAGCACCTCCAAAGACACAAATTTTTTTAATGCGTTGGGACGAAGTACTTTCCATTTTTTTTTCTTTTTCGAGTGCCTGAAAGAGAATGAGTACATGGTGTAATATATAGAGGACTGAGTAGTGAATCAGACAAGAGTAATAATGTCGCCGAAAGTGTATCTGACCTGTCAGAAGAAAATATTAACCTAACAAAAGATTTTTGCGTGATTTCAGGAAGAAAATAAAAAAGAGAAGAAAAAATCAACCGTAAAAGACAAATAAAAAAAAAAACGAGAATAATTACACAAATTGAACAACACGTAAATTAAACCAAAATAAAGTTATTGCAAATCAAACCAAAAGCTGAGAAGTCATTTATTGTAGTTGTGATTGTGGCTCACATCTTCCTCTGGTTTTACGTCCAGAAACGGCTTAAACGCCTTCTATGAGTCGAGGATATGCTTCCCATCCAGTTTTCTTACAAGCTGGCAAACAGGGTCTTTTAACATCAGATTCCCAAGATGTTGCCATTCCCTTTGGAATTGCGGCCATAAATCAAGAATTTCTCTTTGTACGTCTCCACTAGGATGCGTCTCAAGAGAAAGTTGGATATTACCCAAATTCTCCTTACTCAGTCCATCCTTAATGAATTCAATTTTATCATCTCGATTAGAGGACGGAATCCCAATAGAACGACATTTACCGTTACACGTCCATCGTGCACATTTGTGGCAATTTGAACTCATGCGCTTTGCTCGTCGCTTCTTTGCAAAAGTGCTTCTACCTGTACCTGGTAAATGTAAAACAGGAAGATATTCATCTTCACGTACCTTGGCTTCAATTATCCAACGTATGTCTCCAGGAATCCCTTTCTGCATAAGCATTCTTAATCTTTCAAATCGAACTTGGTAAAGCTTCAGTAAAATATTTTGAGGAAAAGGAGGAAATCGTTTCTGCAATCTTGTGAGAATATCATCCATCCTGAAAAAAAAATGAAAAAAAATGAAAGAGAAATTGGAAGAGAAATTTATATACAATATCAGTTTTGTGGGTAGCTGATGGAACCGATTTAAATAATCACGGAGTACCGTTATCCGCCATTTAACCGAGGTAAAAAATTAAAAATTATATTTACATCTAGTTATTTTCAAAACCAGGATCAGAAAGAAAAACAACGTAAAAAGACTCAAAAACAAAACACTCTAAATAAAATCCTAAATTCTCCCCCCCACACATAACTCTTACATTGTCATTAATGTAATGCTATTATCCCCCAATGCAAGAATTATATGTAAGAGAAAAGAACTATTAAACAAAAGAAACTTATGCAGCCTAAATGAACTTAAAAGCAGTAAACACAATTAACAAATAAACATAAGAAATAAAATAAAAACAATAAAAATAATAAAAGGAAAAGGAAAAGAAAGAGAAAGCAAATCTGAATATGGAAGGTTGGCAATTTCATCTTTAATTGGGCTGCCTTCCCAATTAACACTTGAGTTAGTGTTTTGAATCTAACCAACACCCTTTCTTGGCTTTTTAGGCTTGTCAGGCTCATACATGAAATTTCCCAAATTTATGCGTTTGAGAGGAAGCTTTCTTTGCACAACAGTGGATGCATTCTCCATTACAAGTATTATTCCATCATCCTTGGTGGTGCATATCTCATCGAGGAATGGTGCATCTTTTGGTACTTGTTGAATGACATCCACAAACAAACTGTTTAAGGTTTCCAGCGTGTCTTGTTCATGTTCATCCTCCTTGAACTTTGTGAATCTACTAGGAAAAGGTGGAGAAGAAACATTAGTAAAAAGTGAAACCTTAAACGTTACCTCAGGTGCCGAAATACTCTTAGAATCCATCTCTAATTTTGTTTCATCCTCATCTTGTTCCTCATTCTTCAAGGTCACAATAGTAGCATTCTCCTTTGGGTTAACCATCGTTTGGGCTGGGAGTTCTTCAGATCTTTGTGCTACCCATCCCACCATACTACTAGCCAATTGGCTCATTTGCTTTTCCAAACTCTGGATGCTTGCCCTTGTTTCCTGTTGAAATTGCAAAGTATTAGTAACAAGAGAATAGACAAGATCTTTTAAAGAAGTACCTGAGTTTTGAGTCATATGTGGTGGTTGAAAAAGATCTGATTCTTGAGACCATGATTGATTGAAGATAGATGGATGAGTGTAACTGGCATAAGGATCTACTTCTTGGAAATTTTTTGAGTAGCCATAATTAGTATGATCCCACCATCTCTCATGGTAAGTGTTTGAGTAATGATCATACTGTTGGTCTTGGAACACTTGATGGCCTTGACATCCTCCCATGGCCAATTGTTGAACTAGGGAAGTGAGATTGGCTTGTTGATTCTCCATGTTCATGTATGCCACCAACTCTTCAAGTGTTAGATTGCTCAACTCCATCGTTTTCTTTTTTTTTTTTTTTTTTCAAAATTTGATAAGAAAAACTTGTATGTACAAGAAAATAAAACTAATTAGAACTGAAAATAAGAATAAACCAAGTAACAAATAGACTAAAGAAAACAATCCCCGGCAACGGCGCCAAAAATTTGATGCACCCAAAAGAGTGTATCTTATTTAACCTTGCACTAAAAAGATAAATTGTAAGTATAGTAGTTAGCAAGGGTCGAGTCCTCAGGGATTGGGTTTTAGTTTATAAGTTAATAGTTTAAAACTTAAATTCAAGAACAATAAAAGAAAAGGGGTTTTTGAAGCCAGATTTAAACTAAAGTAAATAATAAGAATAAGATGCAAGGCGGTATAACCAGCCAATAAAAATATATATACTAAATTAGGCGGTATAACCAGCCAATAAAAATATATATACTAAATTAGGCGGTATAACCAGCCAATAAAAATAAAACAAAGTTAATATACAAATTAGGCGGTATAACCAGCCAATAAAAATAAATATAAAAAATAAGCAAACTAAAAGTAAGAAAACAAATAAGTAAGAAGAATCAAATATGAAAAATATGGTTAAGGTTTCATTCTCCACCACTAGACATCATTAAGAATCAATTTCAGATCTATCAATATCAACCAACTATCAAAGTTAACAACCGTAGATAACAACAAGCTCTGTTACCCCAATCTTTCCTTAGTTTGTCGTTAAATAGAACAAGCTCTCTATTTAATCTCTAACCATTAAACAACCTAGAATAAGCTCTCTAAATTCAATTTAATGGCAGCTTTATGATGAGAAAGATAGGTTGATCCAAGCAACAAACACATAAGCTCGGATTGTTCAACTTAGGTTATGTTCCACTTTGCAATTATTGAAAACTTGACCATAATCATTAATCACAAATTGCCACTTATGAATAGGAAATCAAGACAATTACACGGATCAAGACTCCTAAACTAGCAATAGATAATTATCAAGATCTATCTAGTTGTACACCTAAATAAATCTAGACAACATCATGAACAATTCTTGTAGAAGAACATAAGCAACTTTGATAGAAAATTAATGATAGATAGAATCTGAAAATCAATCACAAAACATGTCTAGGGCTTTGAAATCACCCTTAACCAAATAGAAGTTTAGCCTAGCATAGGTATTGTAAACATAAACATAAAATTAAAGAAAATCTAAAAAGAAAATAAAAGAAAGAAAGAAAGAAGAAGAGGAAGAATATTAATTATCCAACCTCTTGCTCTCTCTAAAGAAAAAGAAAACTAGAGAAAAGAAAGAAAACTAGAGAAAAGAAAGAAGAAGAAAACTTAGAGAATTTTATTAAAATGGCTAATATCCTACCTATGTACAATCTCATCCCAATACTCATCCAAGGCCCTCTATTTATACACATTTTGGAGGGCTAAATGACAAGAGACAAGCTTTACAAATTTCAAAGGTAGGTATAATAGGTGGGTGCATTTTTCTAACAATTTTCGTCATATTGTATGACAATTCTGATCAGCCAGCTTGATGGTCGATTTTGTCAATGTTGGAGGCTCGATCTGGTAAAATGGTATTCTAGAAAAATATACCCCTATCAGTTACGGATCCATAGCCGTTGGAATCAGCTTATTTGCTGATGTGGAAAAGAAGATATGGGCAAAATACGAAAACAGGTCAGCACAGACGTCATTGCACATCAGCCAACTTGATGGTCGATTTCGCTAGGGCAAACGACTCCCTTTCAAGAAGTGTAAAACATGAAAAAGATAGATATGCCTCTTAGCTTTGCACGGCTACAAATTGCAGCCTTATTGCTTCAGTGAAACTCAAGATATAGCTGATATGGCAAAAGGTGTCGGAACTGGAACTGAACTGGATTTACCCTTAATTCTAGTAATCTGAAATCACTCAAAGAAACTTGTGAAAAACACCAAAATACATAAAGATCATAAACACAATTAGACTAAACAATAATAACTCGTATTTGACACAAAACAATAATAAAACATAACTAAAAACTATATAATTATACGAGTTATCACAAGGTTAAATAAGATACACTCTTTTGAGTGCATCAAATTTTTGGCGCCGTTGCCGGGGATTGCTTTATTTAGTTTATTAGTTTATTGGTTTATTCTTATTTTCAGTTGTAATTAGTTTTATCTTCTTGTACATACAGGTTTTTCTTTTCAAATTTAAAAAAAAAAAAAAAAAACGATGGAATTGAGCAATCTAACACTTGAAGAGTTGGTGGCATACATGAACATGGAGAATCAACAAGCCAAGCTCACCTCCCCAGTTCAACAATTGGCCATGGGAGGATGTCAAGGCCATCAAGTGTTCCAAGACCAACAGTATGATCATTACTCAAACACTTACCATGAGGGATGGTGGGATCATACTAATTATGGCTACTCGAAAAATTACCAAGAAGTAGATCCTTATGCCAATTACACTTATCCATCTAGCTTCAATCAATCATGGTCTCAAGAACCAGATCTTTTACAACCACCACATATGACTCAAAACTCAGGTACTTCTTTAGAAGATCTTGTCTATTCTCTTGTTACTGATTCTTTGCAATTTCAACAGGAAACAAGGGCAAGCATCCAGAGTTTGGAAAAGCAAATGAGCCAATTGGCTAGTAGTATGGTGGGATGGGTAGCACAAAGATCTGAAGAACTCCCAGCCCAAACGATGGTTAACCCAAAGAAGAATGCTACTATTGTGACCTTGAAGAATGAGGAACAAGATGAGGATGAAACAAAATTAGAGATGGATTCTATTCTTGAGGATAATGAAGCCAAAGATCCAAATAAGAGTATTTCGGCACCTGAGGTAACGTTTAAGGTTTCACTTTTTACTAATGTTTCTTCTCCACCTTTTCCTAGTAGATTTGCAAAGTTCAAGGAGGAAGAACATGAACAACACATGCCGGAAACCTTAAACAACTTGTTTGTGGAAGTCATTCAACAAGTATCAAAATATGCTAAATTCCTCGATGACATATGCACCACAAAGGATGATGGAATAATATTGTAATGGAGAATGCATCCACTGTTGTGCAAAGAAAGCTTCCTCTCAAACGCATAAATTTGGGAAAATTCATGTATGAGCCTGACAAGCCTAAAATGCCAAGAAGGGGTGTTGGTTAGGTTCAAAACACTAAATCAAGTGCTAATTGGGGGAGGCAGCCTAATTAGTGAAAGCATTGCCAAACTGCCATCCTCAGATTTGCTCTCTTTTTCTTTATCTTTTTCTTATGTTTCTTTGCTAATTGTGTTTAGTGTTTCTAAGTTCATTTAGGCTGCATAAGTTTATTTTGTTTATTAGTTCTTTTCACTTACACATGATTCTTTCATTTGGGATTAATAGCATTACATTAATGACAATGTAAGAATTATGTGTGGGGGAAAGAATTTAGGATTTTATTTAGAGTGTTTTGTTTTTGAGTCTTTTTATGTTGTTTTTCTTTCTGATCCTTGTTTTGAAAATAACTAGATGTAAATATAATTTTTATTTTTATTTTTTTTTAACACCGGTTAAATGGCGGATAACGGTACTCCGTGATTATTTAAGTCGGTTCCATCAGCTACCCACAAAACTGATATTGTATATAAATTTCTCTTTCAATTTTTTTCATTTTTTTTTTCAGGATGGATGATATTCTCACAAGATTGCAGAAACGATTTCCTCCTTTTCCTCGAAATATTTTACTGAAGCTTTACCAAGTTCGATTTGAAAGATTAAGAATGCTTATGCACAAAGGGACTCCTGAAGACATACGTTGGATAATTGAAGCCAAGGTACGTGAAGATGAATATCTGCCTGTTTTGCATTTACCAGGTACAGGTAGAAGCACTTTTGCAAAGAAGCGACGAGCAAAGCGCATGAGTTCAAACTGCCACAAATGTCCACGATGGACGTGTAACGGTAAATGTCGTTCTATTGGGATTCCGTCCTCTAATCGAGATGATAAAATTGAATTCATTAAGGATGGACTGAGTAAGGAGAATTTGGGTAATATCCAACTTTCTCTTGAGACGCATCCTAGTGGAGACGTACAAAGAGAAATTCTTGATTTATGGCCGCAATTCCAAAGGGAATGGCAACATCTTGGGAATCTGATGTTAAAAGACCCTGTTTGCCAGCTTGTAAAAAAACTGGATGGGAAGCATATCCTCGACTCATAGAATGCGTTTAAGCCGTTTCTGGACGTAAAACCAGAGGAAAATGTGAGCCACAATCACAACTACAATAAATAACTTCTCAGCTTTTTGTTTGATTTGCAATAACTTCATTTCGGTTTAATTTACGTGTTGTTCGATTTGTGTAATTATTCTCGTTTTTTTTTTTTTATTATTGGTCTTTTACGGTTGATTTTTCTTCTCTTTTTGATTTTCTTCCTGAAATCACGCAAAAATATTTTGTTAGGTTAACATTTTCTTCTGACAGGTCAAATACAGTTTCGGCGATATTATTACTCTTGTCTGATTCACTACTCAGTCCTCTATATATTACACCATGTACTCATTCTCTTTCAGGCACTCGAAAAAAAAAATGGAAAGTACTTCGTCCCAGCGCATTAAAAAAATTTCTGTCTTTGGAGGTGCTTATCCAGGGAAAAATAACATATTTGCTGATGAAGCCATAAGAGTTGGAGTAATACTTGCCCAACAAAAGATCCAGTTGATTTATGGAGGTGGTAGTACGGGTTTAATGGGAGCAGTCACTACAGCAGCACACGCCGGAGGAAGTCCAGTTCTAGGAATCGTGCCAAAACTATTCACAGATTTTTGTGGACCTACCTTGGGTAAGGAAATACAAGTCTGGAGTATCCCTGAACGGATAACAATCATGTACCATTCTGCCGATGCATTCATTGCTTTACCAGGAGGTCTGGGTACATTGGAAGAAATAGCTTGCGTGGCTTCTTGGTCATCTTTGGTCACAAATAAGAAACCCATTGGTTTGCTTAATATTAATGGTTATTTTAGTAATTTGCTTTCATATTGAGATAATGCTGTGGAAAATGGATTCATGTTTTCAGAGGCAAGGAGAACCATAATTTCTGCTACAACCATTGAAGATTTACTCAAAAAGCTCCAAGCTTATGAGTGTTTATCTGCTACGGTTGTTTCGCAAACGCTCGGAAAAAGAAAAAGAGATATGGACGAGCAAGGAGTGGATTGCACTTTGTCTTTGTGACATTATCTAACATTTTGCTTGTTGTGTCTCAGTTATAATAAGTGGTTAGCAACCTCTGCAGGTAATATCTCCTAAATTCTACCTTTAAAATTTGACATTGGGGACAATGTCATATTTTAGTAGGGGGTAAGGGACATATTTTGCTAATTTAAAAAAAAAAAAATTTGTTGTGTTTTAAGACATTTAGAAGTATTCATTCTGAACAAGGTCTGAGTAAGGGAGACTTGAGACATACCTTGTCAGTTTGATTTAATCTTCTTCTTCAAAAAAAAAAAAGCATTTTTAGACTTAGTGTGTTTTTAGTGTGTTTTAGTTACTTTCAATACTATGATGAGATATGAATTGCATAAGTCTAAAACAGATTTATTAGTGAGAAGATTTTCATGAGAATTGAGCTTGATATCAACCTTTTTATGAGCCAATGTTAATATGATATGTTGATTGAGAAAGAAGCATGTTTAGACTTAATCTGACTTGTATAATCATCCTTGTGAGTTTTTGAGCCTATAATGATTGATGCATTATATAAATCAATCTAATTTCTTTCTTGAGTGCTCTTATGATTACATGATTCTCTAGAACTTGCTTTAGACCTTGTTGAGACTATATTGATGCATGTGACAACATGAATATGATAGAGGCATTAGGATTTTTAGCCAGGGCCAAACAGCCATCCCTTATTGATGTTCCAAGAGAACACACCCTTAGTGAACCAATTTGAGCCTACATTGAATAACCTATCTCTTTGGTAACCATAACTTATCCCTAACCTAAATATACTTATATCTCTACCTTTGTTCCAAAGATGGATTAGCATGTTTTGAGACAAGTTGCAAAGACAAGGAAGATCTATTGAAAATTTGGGTTAGAAACAAGAAATAAGTGTGGGGGAAAAGAAAAGAAAAGTCAAGAGAAAAAGAAAGGGAATATTATGAAATATATATATATAATGAATCATCTCTTGAACTTCTAGTTAAAGAAAAGAAAAAGAATGTTACAAGGTTCGTGATGCACCCAAAAGAGTGTATCTTATTTAACCTTGCACTAAAAAGATAAATTGTAAGTATAGTAGTTAGCAAGGGTCGAGTCCTCAGGGATTGGGTTTTAGTTTATAAGTTAATAGTTTAAAACTTAAATTCAAGAACAATAAAAGAAAAGAGGTTTTTGAAGCCAGATTTAAACTAAACTAAATAATAAGAATCAGATGCAAGGCGGTATAACCAGCCAATAAAAATATATATACTAAATTAGGCGGTATAACCAGCCAATAAAAATAAAACAAAGTTAATATACAAATTAGGCGGTATAACCAGCCAATGAAAATAAATATAGTCTTAAAAATAAGCAAACGAGAAAAGTAAGAAAACAAGTAAGTAAGACGAATCAAATATGAAAAATATGGTTAAGGTTTCATTCTCCACCACTAGACATCATTAAGAATCAATTTCATATCTATCAACATTAACCAACTATCAAAGTTAACAACCGTAGATAACAACAAGCTCTGTTATCCCAATCTTTCCTTAGTTTGTTGTTAAATAGAACAAGCTCTCTATTTAATCTCTAACCATCAAACAACCTAGAATAAGCTCTCTAAGTTCAATTTAATGGCAGCTTTATGATGAGAAAGATAGGTTGATCTAAGCAACAAACACATAAGCTCGGATTGTTCAACTTAGGTTATGTTCCACTTTGCAATTATTGAAAACTTGACCATAATCATTAATCACAAATTGCCACTTATGAATAGGAAATCAAGACAATTACACGGATCAAGACTCCTAAACTAGCAATAGATAATTATCAAGATCTATCTAGTTGTACACCTCAACAAATCAAGACAACATCATGAACAATTCTTGTAGAAGAACATAAGCAACTTTGATAGAAAATTAATGATAGATAGAATCTGAAAATCAATTATAAAACATGTCTAGGGCTTTGAAATCACCCTTAACCAAATAGAAGTTTAGCCTAGCATAGGCATTGTAAACATAAACATAAAAATAAAGAAAATCTAAGAAGAAAATAAAAGAAAGAAAGAAGAAGAGGAAGAATATTAATTATCCAACCTCTTGCTCTCTCTAAAGAAAAAGAAAACTAGAGAAAAGAAAGAAAACTAGAGAAAAGAAAGAAGAAGAAAACTTAGAGAATTTTATTAAAATGGCTAATATCCTACCTATGTACAATATGATCCCTTACAATCATCCAAGGCCCTCTATTTATACACATTTTGGAGGGCTAAATGACAAGAGACAAGCTTTACAAATTTCAAAGGTAGGTATAATAGGTGGGTGCATTTTCTAACAATTTTCGTCATACATGACGATTTTGATCAGCCAACTTGATGGTCGATTTTGTCAATTTTGGAGGCCTTATCTGATCACATGGTCTTCTAGAAAAATGTTACCCTATCAGTTACTGATCCATAGCCGTTGGAATCAGCTCATTTGCTGATTTGGATAAGAAGATATGGGCAAAATACGAAAACAGGTCAGCACAGATGTCATTGCACATCAGCCAACTTCATGGTCGATTTCGCTAGGGAAAACAACTCCGTTTCAAGAAGTGTAAAACATGAAAAAGATAAATATGCCTCTTAGCTTTGCACGGCTACAAATTTCAGCCTTATTGCTTCAGTGAAACTCGAGATATAGCTGATATGGCAAAAGGTGTCGGAACTGGAACTGAACTGGATTTGCCCTTAATTCTAGTAATCTGAAATCACTCAAAGAAACTTGTGAAAAACACCAAATTACATAAAAATATAAAAGATCATAAACACAATTAGACTAAACAATAATAACTCGTATTTGACACAAAACAATAATAAAACATAACTAAAAACTATATAATTATACGAGTTATCACAACCCCACACTTAGATTGTTGCTAGTCCCTAGCAACGACTCAATAAAAATAAAATAAGAAAATCTAATCTAATCCATTTTCGTAGGAAATCACGGTGGCACTTAGCATGTGACACAAGCCTTTAAACCCCTAGGTGTCCCTAGTGGACGAGTTTAGTCTCGTGAGGGTTTACTAGAACGATACCCACAAACATTGAAAAACTAAAATATAAATAAACTACATATACTAAAAATATTTACTCCTAATCCTTTCAATACAAATTAGAGACAATCTTTGAACAAGTCTTATAAACTAATCAATAGCTTAAAGAATTTCACAAAAAATCATGCTTGAATGTAAATTGTTTGAGTTAAGCCAATATTAACATAACATATTTCAATCAAAATAGTGCATATTCAAACTTAATCTCAACTACTCACATGGGATACCCTCATGATTTTCACTCTTTAAAGTAGTGGTGAAGTGTTTACACTCAATCAATCTCATGAAAACAGTTCTACCATATTCTTGCTTGTCCACCTATTCTCCACTATTTAGATCATACAACTTCATGAATCAAGAGGTCTTTAATCAAGGTTGTAATGGGGCCAAGGGGTTTGTAATGTGGTTGAAGAACAAAAGGATAAAGATATCACAAAGGTTCCAAAGAGTTCATAAAGTTTAGAGACATAAAAAGATCATACGAATAAAACTTCTCAAAACTCTTATAAAGCACATAATAACATAAGCTAAATATTCATGTTGAGCCTTTGCATCATTCTAACCAACTTTGTAACATCTTTTTTTTTACTTTAACTAGAAGTTCAAGAGAAGTTTTTTTTTTTTTTTTTTTTTTTTTTTTTTTTTTTTTTAATATGGGAATGTATTTGACAATGATCCCTTTCTTTTTCTCTTGACTTTTTTCTTTCTTTTCCCCCCACACTTATTTCTTGTTTCTAACCCAAATTTTCAATAAATCTTCCTTGTCTTTGCAACTTGTCTCAAAACATGCTAATTCATCTTTGGAACAAAGGTAAAGATATAAGTATATTTAGGTTAGGGACAAGTTATGGTTACCAAAGAGATAGCTTATTCAATGTAGGCTCAAATTGGTTCACTAAGGGTGTGTTCTCTTGGAACATTAATAAGGGATGGCTGTTTGGCCCTGGCTAAAAATCCTAATGCCTCTATCATATTCATGTTGTCACATGCATCAATATAGTCTCAAACGGTTTAAAGCAAGTTCTAGAGAATCATGTAATCATAAGAGCACTCAAGAAAGAAATTAGATTGATTTGTATAATGCATCAATCATTTTAGGCTCAAAAACTCACAATGATGATTATACAAGTCAGTTTTAAGTCTAAACATGCTTCTTTCTCAATCAACATATCATATTAACATTGGTTCATAAAAATTAGTATCAAGCTTAATTCTCATGAAAATCTTCTCACTAGTAACCAGTTTAGACCTATGCAATTCATATCTCATCATTGTATTAAAAAGGAACTAAAACACACTAAAAATAATAATAATAAAGACTCATAAAAAAAATAGTAGACGAAAATAAAAGAAATCCTAAATCATTCCCCCCACACTTAATTCTTACATTGTCCTCAATGTAAGTCTATTAACCCAAATGAAAGAATCATGTGTAAGAGAAAAGAACTAATAACATAAGAATAGGAACAACTAGACTCAAAACAAAACAAAACAAAACAAACTCATGCAACCTAAATAATCCTAAAATACTAAAGAAAAATTAACAAGTAAACATAAAAAGATTAAAATCAAACTGACAAGGTGTGTCTCAAGTCTCCCTTACTCAGACCTTGTTCAGAATGAATACTTCTAAATTGCTTAAAACACAACAAACTATTTTTTTTTTTTTGAAAAGAAGAAATCAAACTGACAAGATATGTCTCAAGTCTTCCTTACTCAGACCTTGTTCAGAATGAATACTTCTTAATTTTTTTTTTTTTTTTTAAATTAGCAAAATATGTCCCTTACCCCATACTAAAATATGACATTGTCCCCAATGTCAAATTTTAAAGGTAGGATTTAGGAGATATTACCTGCAGAGGTTGCTAACCACTTATTATAACTGAGACACAACAAACAAAATGTTAGATAATGTCACAAAGACAAAGTGCAATCCACTCCTTGCTCGTCCATATCTCTTTTTCTTTTTCCGAGCGTTTGCGAAACAACCGTAGCAGATAAACACTCATAAGCTTGGAGCTTTTTGAGTAAATCTTCAATGGTTGTAGCAGAAATTATGGTTCTCCTTGCCTCTGAAAACATGAATCCATTATCCACAGCATTATCTAAATATGAAAGCAAATTACTAAAATAACCATTAATATTAAGCAAACCAATGGGTTTCTTATTTGTGACCAAAGATGACCAAGAAGTCACGCAAGCTATTTCTTCCAATGTACCCAGACCTCCTGGTAAAGCAATGAATGCATCGGCAGAATGGTACATGATTGTTATCCGTTCAGGGATACTCCAGACTTGTATTTCCTTACCCACGGTAGGTCCACAAAAATCTGTGAATAGTTTTGGCACGACTCCTAGAACTGGACTTCCTCCGGCGTGTGCTGCTGTAGCGACTGCTCCCATTAAACCCGTACTACCGCCTCCATAAATCAACTGGATCTTTTGTTGGGCAAGTATTACTCCAACTCTTATGGCTTCATCAGCGAATATGTTATTTTTCCCTGGATAAGCACCTCCAAAGACACAAATTTTTTTAATGCGTTGGGACGAAGTATTTTCCATTTTTTTTCTTTTTCGAGTGCCTGAAAGAGAATGAGTACATGGTGTAATATATAGAGGACTGAGTAGTGAATCAGACAAGAGTAATAATGTCGCCGAAAGTGTATCTGACCTGTCAGAAGAAAATGTTAACCTAACAAAAGATTTTTGCGTGATTTCAGGAAGAAAATCAAAAAGAGAAGAAAAATCAACCGTAAAAGTCAAGAGTAATAATGTCGCCGAAAGTGTATTTGGCATCTTCCTCTGGTTTTACGTCCAGAAATGGCTTAAACGCCTTCTATGAGTCGAGGATATGCTTCCCATCCAGTTTTCTTACAAGCTGGCAAACAGGGTCTTTTAACATCAGATTCCCAAGATGTTGCCATTCCCTTTGGAATTGCGGCCATAATTCAAGAATTTCTCTTTGTACGTCTCCACTAGGATGCGTCTCAAGAGAAAGTTGGATATTACCCAAATTCTCCTTACTAAGTCCATCCTTAATGAATTCAATTTTATCATCTTGATTAGAGGACGAAATCCCAATAGAACGACATTTACCGTTACACGTCCATCGTGCACATTTGTGGCAATTTGAACTCATGCGCTTTGCTCGTCGCTTCTTTGTAAAAGTGCTTCTACCTGTACCTGGTAAATGCAAAACAGGAAGATATTCATCTTCACGTACCTTGGCTTCAATTATCCAACGTATGTCTCCAGGAATCCCTTTGTGCATAAGCATTCTTAATCTTTCAAATCGAACTTGGTAAAGCTTCAGTAAAATATTTCGAGGAAAAGGAGGAAATCGTTTCTGCAATCTTGTGAGAATATCATCCATCCTGAAAAAAAATGAAAAAAATTGAAAGAGAAATTGGAAGAGAAATTTATATACAATATCAGTTTTGTGGGTAGCTGATGGAACCGATTTAAATAATCACGGAGTACCGTTATCCGCCATTTAACCGGGGTTAAAAAAATAAAAATTATATTTACATCTAGTTATTTTCAAAACAAGGATCAGAAAGAAAAACAGCATAAAAAAACTCAAAAACAAAACACTCTAAATAAAATCCTAAATTCTTCCCCCCACACATAATTCTTACATTGTCATTAATGTAATGCTATTATCCCCCAATGCAAGAATTATATGTAAGAGAAAAGAACTATTAAACAAAAGAAACTTATGCAGCCTAAATGAACTTAAAAGCAGTAAACACAATTAACAAAGAAACATAAGAAATAAAATAAAAACAATAAAAATAATAAAAGAAAAAGGAAAAGAAAGAGAAAGAGAAAGCAAATCTGAATATGGAAGGTTGGCAATTTCATCTTTAATTGGGCTGCCTTCCCAATTAACACTTGAGTTAGTGTTTTGAATCTAACCAACACCCCTTCTTGGCTTTTTAGGCTTGTCAGGCTCATACATGAAATTTCCCAAATTTATGCGTTTGAGAGGAAGCTTTCTTTGCACAACAGTGGATGCATTCTCCATTACAAGTATTATTCCATCATCCTTGGTGGTGCATATCTCATCGAGGAATGGTGCATCTTTTGGTACTTGTTGAATGACATCCATAAACAAACTATTTAAGGTTTCCAGCGTGTCTTGTTCATGTTCATCCTCCTTGAACTTTGCGAATCTACTAGGAAAAGGTGGAGAAGAAACATTAGTAAAAATTGGAAACTCAAACGTTACCTCAGGTGCCGAAATACTCTTATTTGGATCATTGGCTTCATTATCCTCAAGAATAGAATTCATCTCTAATTTTGTCTCATCCTCATCTTGTTCCTCATTCCTCAAGGTCACAATAGTAGCATTCTCCTTTGGGTTAATCATCGTTTGGGCAGGGACTTCAGATCTTTGTGCTACCCATACCACCATACTACTAGCCAATAGGCTCATTTGCCTTTCCAAACTCTGGATACTTGCCCTTGTTTCCTGTTGAAATTGCAAAGTATTAGTAACAAGAGAATCGACAAGATCTTCTAAAGAAGTACCTGAGTTTTGAGTCATATGTAGTGGCTGAAAAAGATCTGGTTCTTGAGACCATGATTGATTAAATCTAGATGGATGAGTGTAATTGGCATAAGGATCTACTTCTTGGTAATTTTTCGAGTAGCCATAATTAGTATGATCCCACCATCCCTCATGGTAAGTGTTTGAGTTATGACCCTACTGTTGGTCTTGGAACACTTGATGGCCTTGACATCCTCCCATGGCCAATTGTTGAACTGGGGAGGTGAGATTGGCTTGTTGATTCTCCATGTTCATGTATGCCACCAACTCTTCAAGTGTTAGATTGCTCATTTCCATCGTTTTCTTTTTCTTTTTTTTTTTTTTTTTCAAAATTTGATAAGAAAAACTTGTATGTACAAGAAAATAGAACTAATTAGAACTGAAAATAAGAATAAACCAAGTAACAAATAAACTAAAGAAAACAATCCCCGGCAACGGCGCCAAAAATTTGATGCACCCAAAAGAGTGTATCTTATTTAACCTTGCACTAAAAAGATAAATTGTAAGTATAGTAGTTAGCAAGGGTCGAGTCCTCAGGGATTGGGTTTTAGTTTATAAGTTAATAGTTTAAAACTTAAATTCAAGAACAATAAAAGAAAAGAGGTTTTTGAAGCCAGATTTAAACTAAACTAAATAATAAGAATCAGATGCAAGGCGGTATAACCAGCCAATAAAAATATATATACTAAATTAGGCGGTATAACCAGCCAATAAAAATAAAACAAAGTTAATATACAAATTAGGCGGTATAACCAGCCAATGAAAATAAATATAGTCTTAAAAATAAGCAAACGAGAAAAGTAAGAAAACAAGTAAGTAAGACGAATCAAATATGAAAAATATGGTTAAGGTTTCATTCTCCACCACTAGACATCATTAAGAATCAATTTCATATCTATCAACATTAACCAACTATCAAAGTTAACAACCGTAGATAACAACAAGCTCTGTTATCCCAATCTTTCCTTAGTTTGTTGTTAAATAGAACAAGCTCTCTATTTAATCTCTAACCATCAAACAACCTAGAATAAGCTCTCTAAGTTCAATTTAATGGCAGCTTTATGATGAGAAAGATAGGTTGATCTAAGCAACAAACACATAAGCTCGGATTGTTCAACTTAGGTTATGTTCCACTTTGCAATTATTGAAAACTTGACCATAATCATTAATCACAAATTGCCACTTATGAATAGGAAATCAAGACAATTACACGGATCAAGACTCCTAAACTAGCAATAGATAATTATCAAGATCTATCTAGTTGTACACCTCAACAAATCAAGACAACATCATGAACAATTCTTGTAGAAGAACATAAGCAACTTTGATAGAAAATTAATGATAGATAGAATCTGAAAATCAATTATAAAACATGTCTAGGGCTTTGAAATCACCCTTAACCAAATAGAAGTTTAGCCTAGCATAGGCATTGTAAACATAAACATAAAAATAAAGAAAATCTAAGAAGAAAACAAAAGAAAGAAAGAAGAAGAGGAAGAATATTAATTATCCAACCTCTTGCTCTCTCTAAAGAAAAAGAAAACTAGAGAAAAGAAAGAAAACTAGAGAAAAGAAAGAAGAAGAAAACTTAGAGAATTTTATTTGTTACAATATGATCCCTTACAATCATCCAAGGCCCTCTATTTATACACATTTTGGAGGGCTAAATGACAAGAGACAAGCTTTACAAATTTCAAAGATAGGTATAATAGGTGGGTGCATTTTCTAACAATTTTCGTCATACATGACGATTTTGATCAGCCAACTTGATGGTCGATTTTGTCAATTTTGGAGGCCTTATCTGATCACATGGTCTTCTAGAAAAATGTTACCCTATCAGTTACTGATCCATAGCCGTTGGAATCAGCTCATTTTCTGATTTGGATAAGAAGATATGGGCAAAATACGAAAACAGGTCAGCAAAGATGTCATTGCACATCAGCCAACTTCATGGTCGATTTCGCTAGGGAAAACGACTCCGTTTCAAGAAGTGTAAAACATGAAAAAGATAAATAATGCCTCTTAGCTTTGCACGGCTACAAATTTCAGCCTTATTGCTTCAGTGAAACTCGAGATATAGCTGATATGGCAAAAGGTGTCGGAACTGGAACTGAACTGGATTTGCCCTTAATTCTAGTAATCTGAAATCACTCAAAGAAACTTGTGAAAAACACCAAATTACATAAAAATATAAAAGATCATAAACACAATTAGACTAAACAATAATAACTCGTATTTGACACAAAACAATAATAAAACATAACTAAAAACTATATAATTATACGAGTTATCAGTTCGTTAGAATGAAGTAAAGGCCCAACATGAATATCCGGCCTAGGTGACTATGTACTTGTAAAGAGTTTTGAGAAGTTTCTTTGTATGATCTTATTATGTCTCTAAACTTTATGAACTCTTTGGAACCTTTGTGATATCTTTATCCTTTTGTTCTTCAACCACATTACAAACCCCTTGGCCCCATTACAACCTTGATTAAAGACCTCTTGATTCATGAAGTTGTATGATCTAAATAGTGGAGAATAGGTGGACAAGCAAGAATATGGTAGAACTGTTTTCATGAGATTGATTGAGTGTAAACACTTTACCACTACTTTAAAGAATGAAAATCATGAGAGTATCCCATGTGAGTAATTGAGATTAAGTTTGAATATGCACTATTTTGATTGAAATATGTTATGTTAATATTGGCTTAACTCAAACAATTTACATTCAAGCATGATTTTTTGTGAAATTCTTTAAGCTATTGATTAGTTTATAAGACTTGTTCAAAGATTGTCTCTAATGTGTATTGAAAGGATTAGGAGTAAATATTTTTAGTATATGTAGTTTATTTATATTTTAGTTTTTCAATGTTTGTGGGTATCGTTCTAGTAACCCTCACGAGACTAAACTCGTCCACTAGGGACACCTAGGGGTTTAAAGGCTTGTGTCACATGCTAAGTGCCACCGTGATTTCCTACGAAAGTGGATTAGATTAGATTTTTTTATTTTATTTTTATTTGTTTTTGCTCGAGGACTAGCAACAATCTAAGTGTGGGGGTGTGATAACTCGTATAATTATATAGTTTTTAGTTATGTTTTATTATTGTTTTGTGTCAAATACGAGTTATTATTGCTTATTCTAATTGTGTTTATGATCTTTTATATTTTTATGTAATTTGGTGTTTTTTTACGAGTTTCTTTGAGTGATTTCAGATTACTAGGTTAAATCAACAATTAAGGGCAAATTCAGTTCAGTTCCAGTTCCGACACCTTTTGCCATATCAGCTATATCTGGAGTTTCACTGAAGCAATAAAGCTGAAATTTTAACCGTGCAAAGTTAAGAGGCATATCTAACTTTTTCATGTTTTACACTTCGTGAAACGGAGTCGTTTTCGTTAGCGAAATCGACCATCAAGTTGGCTGATGTGCAATGACGTCTTTGCTGACCTTTTTTGGTATTTTGCCCATATCTTCTGATCCACATCAGAAAATGAGCTGATTCCAACGGCTATGGATCACTAACTGATAGGGGAAGATTTTTCTAGAAGACCATGTGATCAGATCAAGCTTCCAATATTGACAAAATCGACCATCAAGTTGGCTGATCAAAATTGTCATATAATATGACGAAAATTGTTAGAAAAATGCACCCACCTATTATACCTACCTTTGAAATTTGTAAAGCTTGTCTCTTGTCATTTAGTCCTCCAAAATATGTATAAATAGAGGGCCTTGGATGATTGTATGATCATATTGTACATTGGTAGGATATTAGCCATTGTAATAAAATTCTCTAAGTTTTCTTCTTCTTTCTTTTCTCTAGTTTTCTTTTTCTTTATTTTCTTCTTCTTCTTTCTTTATTTTATTTCCTTCTTAGATTCTCTTTAATTTTATGTTTATGTTTATGTTTACAATGCCTATGCTAGGCTAAACTTCTATTTGGTTAAGGGTGATTTCAAAGCCCTAGACATGTTTTGTGATTGATTTTCAGATTCTATCTATCATTAATTTTCTATCAAAGTTGCTTATGTTCTTCTACAAGAATTGTTCATGATGTTGTCTTGATTTATTTAGGTGTACAACTAGATAGATCTTGATAATTATCTATTGCTAGTTTAGGAGTCTTGATCCGTGTAATTGTCTTGATTTCCTATTCATAAGTGGCAATTTCTGATTAATGATTATGGTCAAGTTTTCAATAATTGCAAAGTGGAACATAACCTAAGTTGAACAATCCGAGCTTATGTGTTTGTTGCTTAGATCGACCTATCTTTCTCATCATAAAGCTGCCATTAAATTGAATTTAGAGAGCTTATTCTAGATTGTTTAATGGTTAGAGATTAAATAGAGAGCTTGTTCTATTTAACGACAAACTAAGGAAAGATTGGGATAACAGAGCTTGTTGTTATCTACGGTTGTTAACTTTGATAGTTGGTTGATATTGATAGATCTGAAATTGACTCTTAATGATGTCTAGTGGTGGAGAATGAAACCTTAACCATATTTTTCATATTTGATTCTTCTTACTTACTTGTTTTCTTACTTTTCTAGTTTGCTTATTTTTAAAAGTATATTTATTTTTATTGGCTGGTTATACCGCCTAATTTGTATATTAACTTTGTTTTATTTTTATTGGCTGGTTATACCGCCTAATTTAGTATATATATTTTTATTGGCTGGTTATACCGCCTTGCATCTTATTCTTATTATTTACTTTAGTTTAAATCTGGCTTCAAAAACCCCTTTTCTTTTATTGTTTTCTTTGAACGTAAGTTATAAACTAATAACTATAGATTAAAACCCAATCCCTGAGGACTCGACCCTTGCTAATCATTATACTTACAATTGATCTTTTTAGTGCAAGGTTAAATAAGATACACTCTTTTGAGTGCATCAGTTTTGTTGACCGAATCATTATGTCCAAATAAAGGGTGTTGACTTTGAAAGGGTTATGTCCTTTAACCCTTTCATGAAGCAACCCTTTAGTGGCTATAAATTGGAGAAAATTCGGCCATGACACACGCAAGTGTGTAACACCAATAATCAGACAATTGTGAAAGACACAATTGAGAGGCAGATTGCTAAGTGCAATTGTTAAGTGACTGAGGGGTTCTTGATTGCTTGAATTATCAAGAAACAAGGCAGTAAGCATTCTGGTTTGGACGAGCAGGATAGGTTGTGGAAAGGTTCGTGTAGTTGCCTTAACCGGTTGATTACAAGAGTGCCTTAGGCATTCGGTTGAGTTCATTACTCATATCCACAATAAGAAAGCATTGCATAGGCAGACAAGTAAGTGACTTGAACTCTTCCTCTTTGTTCTCGGATTTTTATAAGTCTAATCCAACAGTGGTATCATGTGAGAGACATCTTAAACTAGCTGCAAAACAACTTTGGTTAGTAAGAAAAATAAAATACATGTCGATTCTTTTCTCTTCCTTTTGATCTTTTTTGAATCTTTCTTTCTTTTTTGTTGTTTGAACACTTTTTTTTTTCAAGAACGAGACTTCTTGATTTTCTTGAAATCTCTAATGAACTTCTTTTTTTCTTTTTTGGGACTGTTCGAATGCCCTCTGAATTCTTGAATTTTTTTTTCAAGATTCGGATCTAGAATCAACAAGAAGAAATTTTAATAGATCAAGAATTCAAGAAACAAAATCTTGATCTAAACCACTTTTCAAGACTGAAATCCCAAACTTAGATTGCCTAAAAACTATAACCCTAGAACAAAAGAATCCTAAAACCCCAAGACTAGAATGTTTGAAAACCCAAAATCTTATTCTTGATTTTGTTGTGATAGTATCTAAACCAACATTCAAGAATGAAACCCCAAACGAAAACTGCCCTAAAAACTATAACTATTAGACTTAGAATGCCTAAAGCTATAACCCCTATGACAAGTACGTCTGAAACCCTAAAACAAAAAAAAGGTTGAGAGAAACTCCAATACCCTATGGTAAAGAAGATAAAAAGATTTGACCTGATTGGTCTCTAAGCTCTTATACCAACTGATGTGAACCCTAGGGGTTAAACCCTTTGAACCCACTAACAAATTGAAATACCCTAACCCCAAGAAAGCCAAGATTCAGGCAAAGAAAACTTAAACCCTTAGAAAGCCTGTTTCAAAGAACCTAAATTAAGCATGTAAGCTAGACCCTAAAAACTCTCATTTCAAGAACCTAAGTTTGATAGACCTAAAGCTAAGTAACATGAAACTCCTAAAGTTGGATATACCTCCTAACATTAATGAATAATTCAGCCAACCCAAATTTGCAAGATAAAATAAAAGCTTATGGGCTGAACATGCTCAAGCCCAATCCTAAGTAATTAAAAGATATCCAATAAGTTTAATGAAGGTACACCACACTTAGCCTAATGGACATATTACATAAGTTACATAAGTTAGGCCCAAATGCCTAAGTAATTACAAGACTTAAAATAAGCCCTCTTAATGTGCCACCTTGTGTTCTTGAATCACACGGACCAAACTTGGAGGCAAGCCTATCCTGCATGTTGAAGCCTTTCTTGAATAACTTGCAACATGGCCAAAGTGAATTCCACCCATTCTTGCCATGTTTCCTAGATCTTCTTGTATCTTGGCCCATATAGAAATTGCCATGGGATTGGGCCATCTTGGATTTGATCAGAAAATTGTTACTTTTCAAGACTGAAACCACAAAACTAAACTGCCTAAAAACTATAACCCTAGGAAAAATGCCTAAAGTTATAACCCGAAGACAAGTTTGTTTGAAACCCCAAAATCTTGTCAGTGACAATCCAAACAAAAAGCCTGATTGGAACCCTGAGCTCTGATACCAACTGATTGGAACCCGAAGGGTTAAACCCTTTGAACCCACTAACAAAATGAAATACCCTAACCCCAAGATAGCCAAGATTCAGGCAAATAAAACTTTAACCCTTAGAAAGCCTGTTTCAAAGAACTTAGATTAAGCATGTAAGCTAGACCCTAAGAATTCTCGTTTCAAGAACCTAAGTTTGATAGGTTGAACGCCACAAAGAAATAATTCTTTGATAAGTGATAACTCGTATAATTATATAGTTTTTAGTTATGTTTTATTAATGTTTTGTGTCAAATACGAGTTATTATTGTTTAGTCTAATTGTGTTTATGATCTTTTATATTTTTATGTATTTTGGTGTTTTTCACAAGTTTCTTTGAGTGATTTCAGATTACTAGAATTAAGGGCAAATCCAGTTCAGTTTCAGTTCCGACACCTTTTGCCATATCAGCTATATCTCGAGTTTCACTGAAGCAATAAGGCTGAAATTTGTAGCCATGCAAAGCTAAGAGGCATATCTATCTTTTTCATGTTTTACACTTCTTAAAACGGAGTCGTTTTCCCTAGCGAAATCGACCATCAAGTTGGCTGATGTGCAATGACATCTGTGCTGACATGTTTTCGTATTTTGCCCATATCTGCTTAACCACATCAGAAAATGAGCTGATTCCAACGGCTATGGTTCCGTAACTGATTGGGGAACCTTTTTCTAGAAGACCATGTGATCAGATCAGGCCTCCAATATTGACGAAATCGACCATCAAGTTGGCTGATCAAAATCGTCATATACCTACCTTTGAAATTTGTAAAGCTTGTCTCTTGTCATTTAGCCCTCCAAAATGTGTATAAATAGAGGGCCTTGGGTGATTGTAAGGGATCATATTGTACATAGGTAGGATATTAGCCATTTTAATAAAATTCTCTAAGTTTTCTTCTTCTTTCTTTTCTCTAGTTTTCTTTCTTTTCTCTAGTTTTCTTTTTCTTTAGAGAGAGCAAGAGGTTGGATAATTAATATTCTTCCTCTTCTTCTTTCTTTCTTTTATTTTCTTCTTAGATTTTCTTTAATTTTATGTTTATGTTTATAATGCCTATGCTAGGCTAAACTTCTATTTGGTTAAGGGTGATTTCAAAGCCCTAGACATGTTTTGTGATTGATTTTCAGATTCTATCTATCATTAATTTTCTATCAAAGTTGCTTATGTTCTTCTACAAGAATTGTTCATGATGTTGTCTAGATTTATTTAGGTGTACAACTAGATAGATCTTGATAATTATCTATTGCTAGTTTAGGAGTCTTGATCCGTGTAATTGTCTTGATTTCCTATTCATAAGTGGCAATTTGTGATTAATGATTATGGTCAAGTTTTCAATAATTGCAAAGTGGCACATAACCTAAGTTGAACAATCCGAGCTTATGTGTTTGTTGCTTAGATCAACCTATCTTTCTCATCATAAAGCTGCCATTAAATTGAATTTAGAGAGCTTATTCTAGGTTGTTTAATGGTTAGAGATTAAATAGAGAGCTTGTTCTATTTAACGACAAACTAAGGAAAGATTGGGGTAACAGAGCTTGTTGTTATCTACGGTTGTTAACTTTGATAGTTGGTTGATATTGATAGATCTGAAATTGATTCTTAATGATGTCTAGTGGTGGAGAATGAAACCTTAACCATATTTTTCATATTTGATTCTTCTTACTTATTTGTTTTCTTACTTTTAGTTTGCTTATTTTTTATATTTATTTTGATTGGCTGGTTATACCGCCTAATTTGTATATTAACTTTGTTTTATTTTTATTGGCTGGTTATACCGCCTAATTTAGTATATATATTTTTATTGGCTGGTTATACCGCCTAATTTAGTATATATATTTTTATTGGCTGGTTATACCGCCTTGCATCTTATTCTTATTATTTACTTTAGTTTAAATCTGGCTTCAAAAACCCCTTTTCTTTTATTGTTCTTGAATTTAAGTTTTAAACTATCAACTTATAAACTAAAACCCAATCCCTGAGGACTCGACCCTTGCTAACTACTATACTTACAATTGATCTTTTTAGTGCAAGGTTAAATAAGATACACTCTTTTGGGTGCATCAAATTTTTGGCGCCGTTGCCGGGGATTGTTTTCTTTAGTTTATTTGTTACTTGGTTTATTCTTATTTTCAGTTCTAATTAGTTTTATTTTCTTGTACATACGGGTTTTTCTGATCAAATTTTGAAAAAAAAAAAAAAAAAAAAAAAAAAAACGATGGAATTGAGCAATCTAACACTTGAAGAGTTGGTGGCATACATGAACATGGAGAATCAACAAGCCAATCTCACCTTCCCAGTTCAACAATTGGCCATGGGAGGATGTCAAGGCCATCAAGTGTTCCAAGACCAACAGTATGATCATTACTCAAACACTTACCATGAGGGATGGTGGGATCATACTAATTATGGCTACTCGAAAAATTACCAAGAAGTAGATCCTTATGCCAATTACACTCATCCATCTAGCTTCAATCAATCATGGTCCCAAGAACCAGATCTTTTTCAACCACCACATATGACTCAAAACTCAGGTACTTCTTTAGAAGATCTTGTCTATTCTCTTGTTACTGATACATTGCAATTTCAACAGGAAACAAGGGCAAGCATCCAGAGTTTGGAAAAGCAAATGATCCAATTGACTAGTAGTATGGTGGGATGGGTAGCACAAAGATCTGAAGAACTCCCTACCCAAACAATGATTAACCCAAAGGAGAATACTACTATTGTGACCTTGAGGAATGAGGAACAAGATGAGGATGAGACAAAATTAGAGATGAATTCTATTCTTGAGGATAATGAAGCCAATGATCCAAATAAGAGTATTTCGGCACCTGAGGTAACGTTTGAGATTCCAATTTTTACTAATGTTTCTTCTCCACCTTTTCCTAGTAGATTCGCAATGTTCAAGGAGGATGAACATGAACAAGACACGCTGGAAACCTTAAACAGTTTGTTTGTGGATGTCATTCAACAAGTACCAAAAGATGCACCATTCCTCGATGAGATATGCACCACCAAGGATGATGGAATAATACTTGTAATGGAGAATGCATCCACTGTTGTGCAAAGAAAGCTTCCTCTCAAACGCATAAATTTGGGAAATTTCATGCATGAGCCTGACAAGCCTAAAAAGCCAAGAAGGGGTGTTGGTTAGGTTCAAAACACTAACTCAAGTGTTAATTGGGAAGGCAACCCAATTAAAGAAGAAATTGCCAACCTTCCATATTCAGATTTGCTTTCTCTTTCTTTTCCTTTTTCTTTTATTATTTTTATTTTTATTGTTTTTATTTTTATTTTTTATGTTTACTTGTTAATTTTTGTTTAGTATTTTAGGATTATTTAGGTTGCATGAGTTTGTTTTGTTTTGAGTCTTAGTTATTCCTATTCTTATGTTATTAGTTCTTTTCTCTTACACATGATTCTTTCATTTGTGTTAAAAGACTTACATTGAGGACAATGTAAGAATTAAGTGTGGGGGGAATGATTTAGGATTTCTTTTATTTTTATCTACTATTTTTTTTATGAGTCTTTATTATTATTATTATTTTTTAGTGTGTTTTAGTTCCTTTTTAATACAATGATGAGATATGAATTGCATAAGTCTAAAACATATTTATTAGTGAGAAGATTTTCATGAGAATTGAGCTTGATGTCAACCTTTTTATGAGCCAATGTTAATATGATATGTTGATTGAGAAAGAAGCATGTTTAGACTTAATCTGACTTGTATAATCATTCTTGTGAGTTTTTGAGCCTAAAATGATTGATGCATTATTCAAATCAATCTAATTTCTTTCTTGAGTGCTCTTATGATTACATGATTCTCTAGAACTTGCTTTAAACCATTTGAGACTATATTGATGCATGTGACAACATGAATATGATAGAGGCATTAGGATTTTTAGCCAGGGCCAAACAACCATCCCTTATTGATGTTCCAAGAGAACACACCCTTAGTGAACCAATTTGAGCCTACATTGAATAAGCTATCTCTTTGGTAACCATAACTTGTCCCTAACCTAAATATACTTATATCTTTACCTTTGTTCCAAAGATGAATTAGCATGATTTGAGACAAGTTGCAAAGACAAGGGATATTTTTTTGTTAGAAACAAGAAATAAGTGTGGGGGGAAAAGAAAAGAAAAGTCAAGAGAAAAAGAAATGGAATACTGGCAAATACATTCCTATATAAAAAAAAATGAATCATCTCTTGAATTTGTGGAAAAAGAAAAAGATGTTACAAAGTTGTTTAGAATGAAGAAAAGGCCCAACATGAATATCCGGCCTAGGTGACTATGTACTTGTAAAGAGTTTTGAGAAGTTTCTTTGTATAATCTTTTTATGTCTCTAAACTTTATGAACTCTTTGGAACCTTTGTGATATCTTTATCCTTTTGTTCTTCAACCACATTACAAACCCCTTGGCCCCATTACAACCTTGATTAAAGACCTCTTGATTTATGAAGTTGCATGATCTTTTAGTGGAGAATAGGTGGACAAGCAAGCATATGGTAGAAGTGTTTTCATGAGATTGATTGAGTGTAAACACTTTACCACTACTTTAAAGAGTGAAAATCAAGAGAGTATCCCATGTGAGAAGTTGAGATTAAATTTGAACATGCACTATTTTGATTGAGATATGTTATGCTAATATTGGCTTAACTCAAACAATTTACATTCAAGCATGATTTTTTGTGAAATTTTTTAAGCTATTGATTAGTTTATAAGACTTGTTCAAATATTGTCTCTAATTTGTATTGAAAGGATTAGGAGTAAATATTTTTAGTATATGTAGTTTATTTATATGTAGTTTATTTATATTTTAATTTTTCAATGTTTGTGGGTATCGTTCTAGTAAACCCTCACGAGACTAAACTCGTCCACTAGGGACACCTAGGGGTTTAAAGGCTTGTGTCACATGCTAAGTGCCACCGTGATTTCCTACGAAAATGGATTAGATTAGATTTTCTTATTTTATTTTTATTGAGTCGTTGCTAGGGACTAGCAACAATCTAAGTGTGGGGGTGTGATAACTCGTATAATTATATAGTTTTTAGTTATGTTTTATTAATGTTTTGTGTCAAATACGAGTTATTATTGTTTAGTCTAATTGTGTTTATGATCTTTTATATTTTTATGTATTTTGGTGTTTTTCACAAGTTTCTTTGAGTGATTTCAGATTACTAGAATTAAGGGCAAATCCAGTTCAGTTTCAGTTCCGACACCTTTTGCCATATCAGCTATATCTCGAGTTTCACTGAAGCAATAAGGCTGAAATTTGTAGCCATGCAAAGCTAAGAGGCATATCTATCTTTTTCATGTTTTACACTTCTTAAAACGGAGTCGTTTTCCCTAGCGAAATCGACCATCAAGTTGGCTGATGTGCAATGACATCTGTGCTGACATGTTTTCGTATTTTGCCCATATCTGCTTAACCACATCAGAAAATGAGCTGATTCCAACGGCTATGGTTCCGTAACTGATAGGGGAACCTTTTTCTAGAAGACCATGTGATCAGATCAGGCCTCCAATATTGACGAAATCGACCATCAAGTTGGCTGATCAAAATCGTCATATACCTACCTTTGAAATTTGTAAAGCTTGTCTCTTGTCATTTAGCCCTCCAAAATGTGTATAAATAGAGGGCCTTGGGTGATTGTAAGGGATCATATTGTACATAGGTAGGATATTAGCCATTTTAATAAAATTCTCTAAGTTTTCTTCTTCTTTCTTTTCTCTAGTTTTCTTTCTTTTCTCTAGTTTTCTTTTTCTTTAGAGAGAGCAAGAGGTTGGATAATTAATATTCTTCCTCTTCTTCTTTCTTTCTTTTATTTTCTTCTTAGATTTTCTTTTCTTTAATTTTATGTTTATGTTTATAATGCCTATGCTAGGCTAAACTTCTATTTGGTTAAGGGTGATTTCAAAGCCCTAGACATGTTTTGTGATTGATTTTCAGATTCTATCTATCATTAATTTTCTATCAAAGTTGCTTATGTTCTTCTACAAGAATTGTTCATGATGTTGTCTAGATTTATTTAGGTGTACAACTAGATAGATCTTGATAATTATCTATTGCTAGTTTAGGAGTCTTGATCCGTGTAATTGTCTTGATTTCCTATTCATAAGTGGCAATTTGTGATTAATGATTATGGTCAAGTTTTCAATAATTGCAAAGTGGAACATAACCTAAGTTGAACAATCCGAGCTTATGTGTTTGTTGCTTAGATCAACCTATCTTTCTCATCATAAAGCTGCCATTAAATTGAATTTAGAGAGCTTATTCTAGGTTGTTTAATGGTTAGAGATTAAATAGAGAGCTTGTTCTATTTAACGACAAACTAAGGAAAGATTGGGGTAACAGAGCTTGTTGTTATCTACGGTTGTTAACTTTGATAGTTGGTTGATATTGATAGATCTGAAATTGATTCTTAATGATGTCTAGTGGTGGAGAATGAAACCTTAACCATATTTTTCATATTTGATTCTTCTTACTTATTTGTTTTCTTACTTTTAGTTTGCTTATTTTTTATATTTATTTTGATTGGCTGGTTATACCGCCTAATTTGTATATTAACTTTGTTTTATTTTTATTGGCTGGTTATACCGCCTAATTTAGTATATATATTTTTATTGGCTGGTTATACCGCCTAATTTAGTATATATATTTTTATTGGCTGGTTATACCGCCTTGCATCTTATTCTTATTATTTACTTTAGTTTAAATCTGGCTTCAAAAACCCCTTTTCTTTTATTGTTCTTGAATTTAAGTTTTAAACTATCAACTTATAAACTAAAACCCAATCCCTGAGGACTCGACCCTTGCTAACTACTATACTTACAATTGATCTTTTTAGTGCAAGGTTAAATAAGATACACTCTTTTGGGTGCATCAATAAGTTCCTAAGTTCTGTCAAGAACTAAAAAGAGTAAATACTCACTTGATCAATAGATTAAAAATGGTTGCTGAAGTAGATGGCTAAACAAGTGATGGGATCCAAGATGGACCAAGTTTTCAAGAAGCAATACAAGGATTCCACTTGGGCCGAATCAAGGATGCAATGCAAGGAAAGGACTTGGGCAGAATCTACAAGTCTTTTAAGCACGGTCAAGACATTCAAGATGGGCTTGAATGAAGAGGAACCAGCTTTGGTCCATGTGATCCAAGTTTTACAAGTGGCGGCATAAGGCTTAATGAAGTGGACTTGTTCATTAAATGACATGGCGAGGGTGGGGACCAATTCATTAAACTATGTGGTGCCTATTAAATGAGTATTTGGACTTGTGTTAAGTTTTTATTTACTTTAGGCTTTTGGGTCTGACTTGTGTAACATGTCCAATAAGCTTGCGGGGACTACCCTCATTAAACTATTGGGCATCTTTTAAATTTACTTAGGATTGGGCTTGAGCATGTTTAGCCCATAGTTAAGCTTTCTTTTAATTATGTAAGTAGGTCTGGCTGAATCCTTGGTGTTATTAATCTATTGAATTGAATTTATTCAAGTGAGTGTTTAAACCACTTTGAACCCACTAACAAATTGAAATACCGTAACCCAAAGAAAGCCAAGATTCAAGCAATGAAAACTTAAATCCTTATAAATCGTGTTTCCAAGAACCTAGATAAGCTAAGCTAGCTAGACCCCAAGAATGCTTGTTTCTAGAGGCTAAGTTTGATAGGTTGAACGCCACAAAGAAAGAATTCTTTGATAAGTTCCTAAGTTTTTGATGCATCCAAAAGAGTGTATCTTATTTAACCTTGCACTTAAAAAGAATCAATTGTAAAGTATAGTGATTAGCAAGGGTCGAGTCCTCAGGGATTGGGTTTTAGTTTATAAGTTAATAGTTTAAAACTTAAAAACAAGTAAACAAAAGTAAAGGGGATTTTGAAATCAGATTTAAACTAAAGTTAACAATAAAAGTAAGATGCAAGTAAGAAATAAGAAATCAAATATGAGAGAAATATGGTTAAGGTTTCATTCTCCACCACTAGACATCATTAAGAATCAATTTCAAAATTATCAATATCAACCAACTATCAAAGTTAACAACCGTAGATAACAACAAGCTCTGTTATCCCAATCTTTCCTTAGTTTGTCGTTAAATAGAACAAGCTCTCTATTTAATCTCTAACCATCAAACAACCTAGAATAAGCTCTCTAGATTCAATTTAATGGCAGCTTTATGATGAGAAAGATAGGTTGATCTAAGCAACAAACACATAAGCTCGGATTGTTCAACTTAGGTTATGTTCCACTTTGCAATTATTGAAAACTTGACCATAATCATTAATCACAAATTGCCACTTATGAATAGGAAATCAAGACAATTACATGGATCAAGACTCCTAAACTAGCATTAGACAATTATCAAGATTTATCTAGTTGGCCACCTAAACAAATCAAAGCATCATCATGAACAATTTTAATGGAAGAACATAAGCAACTTTGATAGAAAACAATGATAGATAGAGTCTGAAAATCAATTACATAATATGTCTAGGGCTTTGAAATCACCCTTAACCAAATAAAAGTTTAGCCTAACATAAGCATAGATAATATATACATAAAACTAAAAACAAAAAGAAAAATAAAAGAATGGAGAACAAGAAGAAGAATAATGATCCTTTGAGTCTCCTCAAAAGATGTCTAGTTTGTGGCTCAAAAGATGGTATTTATAAAGCTTTAAAACCCTGAGAATAAGTCCTTGCCGCACAAGTAAGCCTGGAGGTGCAAAAATCACGTTTTTGTCTTTTTTTTAGATTTGCGATTAGGGTTTTTCTGGCCGCAGAGTTCTTTAGGGAGATCTTCTAGCGCCATTTTGAATGCCCATTTATTATCCGATTTGGGCCCATAATATATCATTGGAAAGATAATCAAGTCAACTTCAAAAGTTAAGAAGGAAGTTTCTTCAAATAAAGAGTCTAACATCACGTTTTCCTTACAACGAGCTCCAGAGGTCAAATCTGCCTAATTGCTTTTCAACCAGAAATTGATATTTTTGACTCCCAAGTCTTCTTCCATCTTGTGATTATGATTTTGTAAGCTCTTTACCATCATTATTGACATCTTTTGACTTCATTATCCTTATTGTACCTAAAATTCAAAAACATAATATAAGTAAACAAGATAAAGATCGAAAACATAACAAAAACTAAAGGTAGAAAGGCATAAAATGTGTATTTTATGAGCTTATCAAATACCCCCACACTTAGCTTTTTGCTAGTCCTCGAGCAAAACAAAATAAAATAAAATAAGAAAATCTAATCTAATCCACTTTCGTAGGAAATCACGGTGGCTGATAACTCGTATAATTATATAGTTTTTAGTTATGTTTTATTATTGTTTTGTTCAAATACGAGTTATTATTGTTTAGTCTAATTGTGTTTATGATCTTTTATATTTTTATGTAATTTGGTGTTTTTCACAAGTTTCTTTGAGTGATTTCAGATTACTAGAATTAAGGGCAAATCCAGTTCAGTTCCAGTTCCGACACCTTTTGCCATATCAGCTATATCTCGAGTTTCACTGAAGCAATAAGGCTGAAATTTTAACCGTGCAAATTTAAGAGGCATATCTATCTTTTTCATGTTTTACACTTCTTGAAACGGAGTCGTTTTCCCTAGCGAAATCGACCATCAAGTTGGCTGATGTGCAATGACGTCTGTGCTGACCTGTTTTCGTATTTTGCCCATATCTTCTTATCCACATCAGCAAATGAGCTGATTCCAACGGGTATGGATCAGTAACTAATAGGGGAACATTTTTCTAGAAGACCATGTGATCAGATCAGGCCTCCAAAATTGACAAAATCGACCATCAAGTTGGCTGATCAAAATTGTCATACAATATGACGAAAATTGTTAGAAAAATGCACCCAACTATTATACTGATAACTCGTATAATTATATAGTTTTTAGTTATGTTTTATTATTGTTTTGTGTCAAATACGAGTTATTATTGTTTAGTCTAATTGTGTTTATGATCTTTTATATTTTTATGTAATTTGGTGTTTTTCACAAGTTTCTTTGAGTGATTTCAGATTACTAGAATTAAGGGCAAATCCAGTTCAGTTCCAGTTCCGACACCTTTTTCCATATCAGCTATATCTGGAGTTTCACTGAAGCAATAAGGCTGACATTTGTAGCCGTGCAAAGCTAAGAGGCATATCTATCTTTTTCATGTTTTACACTTCTTGAAACGGAGTCGTTTTCCCTAGAGAAATCGACCATCAAGTTGGCTGATGTGCAATGACGTCTGTGCTGACCTGTTTTCGTATTTTGCCCATATCTGCTTATCCACATCAGCAAATGAGCTGATTCCAACGGCTATGGATCCGTAACTGATAGGGGAACCTTTTTCTAGAAGACCATGTGATCAGATCAGGCCTCCAACATTGACGAAATCGACCATCAAGTTGGCTGATCAAAATTGTCATACAATATGACGAAAATTGTTAGAAAAATTCACCCACCTATTATACCTACCTTTGAAATTTGTAAAGCTTGTCTCTTGTCATTTAGCCCTCCAAAATGTGTATAAATAGAGGGCCTTGGATGATTGTAGAGGATCATATTGTACATAGGTAGGATATTAGCCATTTTAATAAAATTCTCTAAGTTTTCTTCTTTCTTTTCTCTAGTTTTCTTTCTTTTCTCTAGTTTTCTTTTTCTTTAGAGAGAGCAAGAGGTTGGATAATTAATATTCTTCCTCTTCTTCTTTCTTTCTTTTATTTTCTTCTTAGATTTTCTTTAATTTTATGTTTATGTTTACAATGCCTATGCTAGGCTAAACTTCTATTTGGTTAAGGGTGATTTCAAAGCCCTAGACATGTTTTGTGATTGATTTTTAGATTCTATCTATCATTAATTTTCTATCAAAGTTGCTTATGTTCTTCTACAAGAATTGTTCATGATGTTGTCTTGATTTATTTAGGTGTACAACTAGATAGATCTTGATAATTATCTATTGCTAGTTTAGGAATCTTGATCCGTGTAATTGTCTTGATTTCCTACTCATAAGTGGCAATTTGTGATTAATGATTATGGTCAAGTTTTCAATAATTGCAAAGTGGAACATAACCTAAGTTGAACAATCCGAGCTTATGTGTTTGTTGCTTAGATCAACCTATCTTTCTCATCATAAAGCTGCCATTAAATTGAATTTAGAGAGCTTATTCTAGGTTGTTTAATGGTTAGAGATTAAATAGAGAGCTTGTTCTATTTAACGACAAACTAAGGAAAGATTGGGATAACAGAGCTTGTTGTTATCTACGGTTGTTAACTTTGATAGTTGATTGATATTGATAGATCTGAAATTGATTCTTAATGATGTCTAGTGGTGGAGAATGAAACCTTAACCATATTTTTCATATTTGATTCTTCTTACTTACTTGTTTTCTTACTTTTAGTTTGCTTATTTTTAAAAGTATATTTATTTTTATTGGCTGGTTATACCGCCTAATTTGTATATTAACTTTGTTTTATTTTTATTGGCTGGTTATACCGCCTAATTTAGTATATATATTTTTATTGGCTGGTTATACCGCCTTGCATCTTATTCTTATTATTTACTTTAGATTAAATCTGGCTTCAAAAACCCCTTTTCTTTTATTGTTTTCTTTGAATGTAAGTTATAAACTAATAACTCATAAATTAAAACCCAATCCCTGAGGACTCGACCCTTGCTAACTACTATACTTACAATTGATCTTTTTAGTGCAAGGTTAAATAAGATACACTCTTTGGGTGCATCAAGTTTTTGGCGCCGTTGCCGGGGATTGCTTTCTTTAGTTTATTTGTTACTTGGTTTATTCTTATTTTCAGTTCTAATTAGTTTTATTTTCTTGTACATACAAGTTTTTCTTTTCAAATTTAAAAATAAAAAAAAAAAACAATGGAATTGAGCAATCTAACACTTGAAGAGTTGGTGGCATACATGAACATGGAGAATCAACAAGCCAATCTCACCTCCCCAGTTCAACAATTGGCCATGGGAGGATGTCAAGGCCATCAAGGGTTCCAAGACCAACAGTATGATCATTACTCAAACACTTACCATGAGGGATGGTGGGATCATACTAATTATGGCTACTCGAAAAATTACCAAGTAGTAGATCCTTATGCCAATTACACTCATCCATCTAGCTTCAATCAATCATGGTCTCAAGAACCAGATCTTCTTCAACCACCACATATGACTCACAACTCAGGTACTTCTTTAGAAGATCTTGTCGATTCTCTTGTTACTAATACTTTGCAATTTCAACAGGAAACAAGGGCAAGTATCCAGAGTTTGGAAAGGCAAATGAGCCTATTGGCTAGTAGTATGGTGGTATGGGTAGCACAAAGATCTGAAGAACTCTCTGCCCAAACGATGATTAACCCAAAGGAGAATGCTACTGATAACTCGTATAATTATATAGTTTTTAGTTATGTTTTATTATTGTTTTGTGTCAAATACGAGTTATTATTGTTTAGTCTAATTGTGTTTATGATCTTTTATATTTTTATGTATTTTGGTGTTTTTCACAAGTTTCTTTGAGTGATTTCAGATTACTAGAATTAAGGGCAAATCCAGTTCAGTTCCAGTTCCGACACCTTTTGCCATATCAGCTATATCTCGAGTTTCACTGAAGCAATAAGGCTGAAATTTGTAGCCATGCAAAGCTAAGAGGCATATCTATCTTTTTCATGTTTTACACTTCTTAAAACGGAGTCGTTTTCCCTAGCGAAATCGGCCATCAAGTTGGCTGATGTGCAATGACGTCTGTGCTGACATGTTTTCGTATTATGTCTAGTGGTGGAGAATGAAACCTTAACCATATTTTTCATTTTTGATTCTTCTTATTTACTTGTTTTCTTACTTTTAGTTTGCTTATTTTTAAAAGTATATTTATTTTTATTGGCTGGTTATACCGCCTAATTTGTATATTAACTTTGTTTTATTTTTATTGGCTGGTTATACCGCCTAATTTAGTATATATATTTTTATTGGCTGGTTATACCGCCTAATTTAGTATATATATTTTTATTGGCTGGTTATACCGCCTTGCATCTTATTCTTATTATTTACTTTAGTTTAAATCTAGCTTCAAAAACCCCTTTTCTTTTATTGTTCTTGAATTTAAGTTTTAAACTATTAACTTATAAACTAAAACCCAATACCTGAGGACTCGACCCTTGCTAACTACTATACTTACAATTGATTCTTTTTAGTGCAAGGTTAAATAAGATACACTATTTTGGGTGCATCAAATTTTTGGCGCCGTTGCCGGGGATTGTTTTCTTTAGTTTATTTGTTATTTGGTTTATTCTTATTTTCAGTTCTAATTAGTTCTATTTTCTTGTACATACAAGTTTTTCTTATCAAATTTAAAAAAAAAAAAAAAAAAAAAAAAAAAACGATGGAATTGAGCAATCTAACACTTGAAGAGTTGGTGGCATACATGAACATGGAAAATCAACAAGCCAATCTCACCTCCCCAGTTCAACAATTGGCCATGGGAGGATGTCAAGGCCATCAAGTGTTCCAAGACCAACAGTATGATCATTACTCAAACACTTACCATGAGGGATGGTGGGATCATACTAATTTTGGCTACTCGAAAAATTACCAAGAAGTAGATCCTTATGCCAATTACACTCATCCATCTAGCTTCAATCAATCATGGTCTCAAGAACCAGATCTTTTTCAACCACCACATATGACTCAAAACTCAGGTACTTATTTAGAAGATCTTGTCTATTCTCTTGTTACTGATTCTTTGCAATTTCAACAGGAAACAAGGGTAAGCATCCAGAGTTTGGAAAAGCAAATGAGCCAATTGGCTAGTAGTATGGTGGGATGGGTAGCACAAAGATCTGAAGAACTCCCAGCCCAAACGATGGTTAACCCAAAGGAGAATGCTACTATTGTGACCTTGAAGAATGAGGAACAAGATGAGGATGAAACAAAATTAGAGATGGATTCTATTCTTGAGGATAATGAAGCCAAAGATCCAAATAAGAGTATTTCGGCACCTGAGGTAACGTTTAAGGTTTCACTTTTTACTAATGTTTCTTCTCCACCTTTTCCTAGTAGATTTGCAAAGTTCAAGGAGGAAGAACATGAACAACACATGCCGGAAACCTTAAACAACTTGTTTGTGGAGGTCATTCAACAAGTATCAAAATATGCTCCATTCCTCGATGACATATGCACCACAAAGGATGATGGAATAATACTTGTAATGGAGAATGCATCCACTGTTGTGCAAAGAAAGCTTCCTCTCAAACGCATAAATTTGGGAAATTTCATGTATGAGCCTGACAAGCCTAAAAAGCCAAGAAAGGGTGTTGGTTAGATTCAAAACACTAACTCAAGTGTTAATTGGGAAGGCAGCCCAATTAAAGATGAAATTGCCAACCTTCCATATTCAGATTTGCTTTCTCTTTCTTTTCCTTTTTCTTTTATTATTTTTATTGTTTTTATTTTTATTTCTTATGTTTCTTTGTTAATTGTGTTTACTGTTTTTAAGTTCATTTAGGCTGCATAAGTTTCTTTTGTTTAATAGTTCTTTTCTCTTACATATAATTCTTGCATTGGGGGATAATAGCATTACATTAATGACAATGTAAAAATTATGTGTGGGGGGGAGAATTTAGGATTTTATTTAGAGTGTTTTGTTTTTGAGTCTTTTTATGTTGTTTTTTTTTTCTGATCCTGGTTTTGAAAATAACTAGATGTAAATATAATTTTTAATTTTTTTACCCCGGTTAAATGGCGGATAACGGTACTCCGTGATTATTTAAATCGGTTCCATCAGCTACCCACAAAACTGATATTGTATATAAATTTCTCTTCCAATTTCTCTTTCAATTTTTTTCATTTTTTTTCTTTTCAGGATGGATGATATTCTCACAAGATTGCGGAAACGATTTCCTCCTTTTCCTCGAAATATTTTACTGAAGCTTTACCAAGTTCGTTTGGAAAGATTAAGAATGCTTATGCACAAAGGGATTCCTGGAGACATACGTTGGATAATTGAAGCCAAGGTACGTGAAGATGAATATATTCCTGTTTTGCATTTACCAGGTACAGGTAGAAGCACTTTTGCAAAGAAGCGACGAGCAAAGCGCATGAGTTCAAATTGCCACAAATGTGCACGATGGACGTGTAACGGTAAATGTCGTTCTATTGGGATTCCGTCCTCTAATCGAGATGATAAAATTGAATTCATTAAGGATGGACTGAGTAAGGAGAATTTGGGTAATATCCAACTTTCTCTTGAGACGCATCCTAGTGGAGACGTACAAAGAGAAATTCTTGATTTATGGCCGCAATTCCAAAGGGAATGGCAACATCTTGGGAATCTGATGTTAAAAGACCCTGTTTGCCAGCTTGTAAGAAAACTGGATGGGAAGCATATCCTCGACTCATAGAAGGCGTTCAAGCCGTTTCTGGACGTAAAACCAGAGGAAGATGTGAGCCACAATCACAACTACAATAAACGACTTCTCAGCTTTTGGTTTGATTTGCAATAACTTTATTTTGTTTTAATTTACGTGTTGTTCGATTTGTGTAATTATTCTCGTTTTTTTTGTTGGTCTTTTACGGTTGATTTTTCTTCTCTTTTTGATTTTCTTCTTGAAATCACGCAAAAATCTTTTGTTAGGTTAACATTTTCTTCTGACAGGTCAGATACACTTTCGGCGACATTATTACTCTTGTCTGATTCACTACTCAGTCCTCTATATATTACACCATGTACTCATTCTCTTTCAGGCACTCGAAAAAAAAAAGAAAAAAAAAATGGAAAGTACTTCGTCCCAACGCATTAAAAAAATTTGTGTCTTTGGAGGTGCTTATCCAGGGAAAAATAACATATTCGCTGATGAAGCCATAAGAGTTGGAGTAATACTTGCCCAACAAAAGATCCAGTTGATTTATGGAGGCGGTAGTACGGGTTTAGTGGGAGCAGTCGCTACAGCAGCACACGCTGGAGGAAGTCCAGTTCTAGGAGTCGTGCCAAAACTATTCACAGATTTTTGTGGACCTACCGTGGGTAAGGAAATACAAGTCTGGAGTGTCCCTGAACGGATAACAATCATGTACCATTCTGCCGATGCATTCATTGCTTTACCAGGAGGTCTGGGTACATTGGAAGAAATAGCTTGCGTGGCTTCTTGGTCATCTTTGGTCACAAATAAGAAACCCATTGGTTTGCTTAATATTAATGGTTATTTTAGTAATTTGCTTTCATATTTAGATAATGCTGTGGATAATGGATTCATGTTTTCAGAGGCAAGGAGAACCATAATTTCTGCTACAACCATTGAAGATTTACTTAAAAAGCTCCAAGCTTATGAGTGTTTATCTGCTACGGTTGTTTCGCAAACGCTCGGAAAAAGAAAAAGAGATATGGACGAGCAAGGAGTGGATTGCACTTTGTCTTTGTGACATTATCTAACATTTTGCTTGTTGTGTCTCAGTTATAATAAGTGGTTAGCAACCTCTGCAGGTAATTTCTCCTAAATTCTACCTTTAAAATTTGACATTGGGGACAATGTCATATTTTAGTAGGGGGTAAGGGACATATTTTGCTAATAAAAAAAAAAAAAAAAAAAATTTAAGAAGTATTCATTCTGAACAAGGTCTGAGTAAGGGAGACTTGAGACATACCTTGTCAGTTTGATTTCTTCTTTTCAAAAAAAAAAAAAAAAAAAAAAAGTTTGTTGTGTTTTAAGCAATTTAGAAGTATTCATTCTGAACAAGGTCTGAGTAAGGGAGACTTGAGACACACCTTGTCAGTTTGATTTTAATCTTTTTATGTTTACTTGTTAATTTTTGTTTAGTATTTTAAGATTATTTAGGTTGCATGAGTTTGTTTTGTTTTGAGTCTTAGCTGTTCCTATTCTTATGTTATTAGTTCTTTTCTCTTACACATGATTCTTTCATTTGGGTTAATAGACTTACATTGAGGACAATGTAAGAATTAAGTGTGGGGGGAATGATTTAGGATTTCTTTTATTTTTGTCTACTATTTTTTTTTTATGAGTCTTTATTATAATTTTTAGTGTGTTTTAGTTCCTTTTTAATACAATGATGAGATATGAATTGCATAAGTCTAAAACAGAGTTATTAGTGAGAAGATTTTCATGAGAATTGAGCTTGATATCATTTTTTTTTGAGCCAATGTTAATATGATATGTTGATTGAGAAAGAAGCATGTTTAGACTTAATCTGACTTGTATAATCATCCTTGTGAGTTTTTGAGCCTATAATGATTGATGCATTATACAAATCAATCTAATTTCTTTCTTGAGTGCTCTTATGATTACAGGATTCTCTAGAACTTGCTTTAAACCGTTTGAGACTATATTGATACATGTGACAACATGAATATGATAGAGGCATTAGGATTTTTAGCCAGGGCCAAACAGCCACCCCTTATTGATGTTCCAAGAGAACACACCCTTAGTGAACCAATTTGAGCCTACATTGAATAAGCTATCTCTTTGGTAACCATAACTTGTCCCTAACCTAAATATACTTATAACTTTACCTTTGTTCCAAAGATGAATTAGCATGTTTTGAGACAAGTTGCAAAGACAAGGGATATTTTTAGTTAAAAATTTGGGTTAGAAACAAGAAATAAGTGTGGGGGGAAAAGAAAAGAAAAGTCAAGAGAAAAAGAAATGGAATACTGGCAAATACATTCCTATGTAAAAAAAAAAAAATTATTAATCATCTCTTGAATTTGTGGAAAAAGAAAAAGATGTTACAAAGTCGTTTAGAATGAAGAAAAGGCCCAACATGAATATCCGGCCTAGGTGACTATGTACTTGTAAAGAGTTTTGAGAAGTTTCTTTGTATGATCTTTTTATGTCTCTAAACTTTATGAACTCTTTGGAACCTTTGTGATACTTTATCCTTTTGTTCTTCAACCACATTACAAACCCCTTGGCCCCATTACAACCTTGATTAAAGACCTCTTGATTCATGAAGTTGTATGATCTAAATAGTGGAGAATAGGTGGACAAGCAAGAATATGGTAGAACTGTTTTCATGAGATTGATTGAGTGTAAACACTTCACCACTACTTTAAAGAGTGAAAATCATGAGGGTATCCCATGTGAGAAGTTGAGATTAAATTTGAACATGCAATATTTTGATTGAGATATGTTATGCTAATATTGGCTTAACTCAAACAATTTACATTCAAGCATGATTTTTTGTGAAATTCTTTAAGCTATTGATTAGTTTATAAGACTTGTTCAAATATTGTCTCTAATTTGTATTGAAAGGATTAGGAGTAAATATTTTTAGTATATGCAGTTTATTTATATTTTAGTTTTTCAATGTTTGTGGGTATCGTTCTAGTAAACCCTCACGAGACTAAACTCGTCCACTAGGGACACCTAGGGGTTTAAAGGCTTGTGTCACATGCTAAGTGTCACCGTGATTTCCTACGAAAATGGATTAGATTAGATTTTCTCATTTTATTTTTATTGAGTCGTTGCTAGGGACTAGCAACAATCTAAGTGTGGGGGTGTGATAACTCGTATAATTATATAGTTTTTAGTTATGTTTTATTATTGTTTTGTGTCAAATACGAGTTATTATTGTTTAGTCTAATTGTGTTTATGATCTTTTATATTTTTATGTATTTTGGTGTTTTTCACAAGTTTCTTTGAGTGATTTCAGATTACTAGAATTAAGGGCAAATCCAGTTCAGTTCCAGTTCCGACACCTTTTGCCATATCAGCTATATCTCGAGTTTCACTGAAGCAATAAGGCTGAAATTTGTAGCCATGCAAAGCTAAGAGGCATATCTATCTTTTTCATGTTTTACACTTCTTAAAACGGAGTCGTTTTCCCTAGCGAAATCGGCCATCAAGTTGGCTGATGTGCAATGACGTCTGTGCTGACATGTTTTCGTATTATGCCCGTATCTTCTTATCCACATCAGCAAATGAGCTGATTCCAACGGATATGGTTCCGTAACTGATAGGGGAACCTTTGTCTAGAAGACCATATGATCATATCAGGCCTCCAATATTGAATAAATCGACCATCAAGGTGGCTGATGTGTAATGACATCTGTGCTGACATGTTTTCGTATTTTGCCCATATCTGCTTAACCACATCAGCAAATGAGCTGATTCCAACGGCTATGGTTCCGTAACTGATAGGGGAACCTTTTTCTAGAAGACCATGTGATCAGATCAGGCCTCCAATATTGACGAAATCGACCATCAAGTTGGCTGATCAAAATCGTCATATGCCTACCTTTGAAATTTGTAAAGCTTGTCTCTTGTCATTTAGCCCTCCAAAATGTGTATAAATAGAGGGCCTTGGATGATTGTAAGGGATCATATTGTACATAGGTAGGATATTAGCCATTTTAATAAAATTCTCTAAGTTTTCTTCTTCTTTCTTTTCTCTAGTTTTCTTTTTCTTTAGAGAGAGCAAGAGGTTGGATAATTAATATTCTTCCTCTTCTTCTTTCTTTCTTTTATTTTCTTCTTAGATTCTATTTAATTTTATGTTTATAATGCCTATGCTAGGCTAAACTTCTATTTGGTTAAGGGTGATTTCAAAGCCCTAGACATGTTTTGTGATTGATTTTCAGATTCTATCTATCATTAATTTTCTATCAAAGTTGCTTATGTTCTTCTACAAGAATTGTTCATGATGTTGTCTAGATTTATTTAGGTGTACAACTAGATAGATCTTGATAATTATCTATTGCTAGTTTAGGAGTCTTGATCCGTGTAATTGTCTTGATTTCCTATTCATAAGTGGCAATTTGTGATTAATGATTATGGTCAAGTTTTTAATAATTGCAAAGTGGAACATAACCTAAGTTGAACAATCCGAGCTTATGTGTTTGTTGCTTAGATCAACCTATCTTTCTCATCATAAAGCTGCCATTAAATTGAATTTAGAGAGCTTATTCTAGATTGTTTAATGGTTAGAGATTAAATAGAGAGCTTGTTCTATTTAACGACAAACTAAGGAAAGATTGGGGTAACAGAGCTTGTTGTTATCTACGGTTGTTAACTTTGATAGTTGGTTGATATTGATAGATCTGAAATTGATTCTTAATGATGTCTAGTGGTGGAGAATGAAACCTTAACCATATTTTTCATTTTTGATTCTTCTTATTTACTTGTTTTCTTACTTTTAGTTTGCTTATTTTTAAAAGTATATTTATTTTTATTGGCTGGTTATACCGCCTAATTTGTATATTAACTTTGTTTTATTTTTATTGGCTGGTTATACCGCCTAATTTAGTATATATATTTTTATTGGCTGGTTATACCGCCTAATTTAGTATATATATTTTTATTGGCTGGTTATACCGCCTTGCATCTTATTCTTATTATTTACTTTAGTTTAAATCTAGCTTCAAAAACCCCTTTTCTTTTATTGTTCTTGAATTTAAGTTTTAAACTATTAACTTATAAACTAAAACCCAATCCCTGAGGACTCGACCCTTGCTAACTACTATACTTACAATTGATTCTTTTTAGTGCAAGGTTAAATAAGATACACTATTTTGGGTGCATCAAATTTTTGGCGCCGTTGCCGGGGATTGTTTTCTTTAGTTTATTTGTTATTTGGTTTATTCTTATTTTCAGTTCTAATTAGTTCTATTTTCTTGTACATACAAGTTTTTCTTATCAAATTTAAAAAAAAAAAAAAAAAAAAAACGATGGAATTGAGCAATCTAACACTTGAAGAGTTGGTGGCATACATGAACATGGAAAATCAACAAGCCAATCTCACCTCCCCAGTTCAACAATTGGCCATGGGAGGATGTCAAGGCCATCAAGTGTTCCAAGACCAACAGTATGATCATTACTCAAACACTTACCATGAGGGATGGTGGGATCATACTAATTTTGGCTACTCGAAAAATTACCAAGAAGTAGATCCTTATGCCAATTACACTCATCCATCTAGCTTCAATCAATCATGGTCTCAAGAACCAGATCTTTTTCAACCACCACATATGACTCAAAACTCAGGTACTTATTTAGAAGATCTTGTCTATTCTCTTGTTACTGATTCTTTGCAATTTCAACAGGAAACAAGGGTAAGCATCCAGAGTTTGGAAAAGCAAATGAGCCAATTGGCTAGTAGTATGGTGGGATGGGTAGCACAAAGATCTGAAGAACTCCCAGCCCAAACGATGGTTAACCCAAAGGAGAATGCTACTATTGTGACCTTGAAGAATGAGGAACAAGATGAGGATGAAACAAAATTAGAGATGGATTCTATTCTTGAGGATAATGAAGCCAAAGATCCAAATAAGAGTATTTCGGCACCTGAGGTAACGTTTAAGGTTTCACTTTTTACTAATGTTTCTTCTCCACCTTTTCCTAGTAGATTTGCAAAGTTCAAGGAGGAAGAACATGAACAACACATGCCGGAAACCTTAAACAACTTGTTTGTGGAGGTCATTCAACAAGTATCAAAATATGCTCCATTCCTCGATGACATATGCACCACAAAGGATGATGGAATAATACTTGTAATGGAGAATGCATCCACTGTTGTGCAAAGAAAGCTTCCTCTCAAACGCATAAATTTGGGAAATTTCATGTATGAGCCTGACAAGCCTAAAAAGCCAAGAAAGGGTGTTGGTTAGATTCAAAACACTAACTCAAGTGTTAATTGGGAAGGCAGCCCAATTAAAGATGAAATTGCCAACCTTCCATATTCAGATTTGCTTTCTCTTTCTTTTCCTTTTTCTTTTATTATTTTTATTGTTTTTATTTTTATTTCTTATGTTTCTTTGTTAATTGTGTTTACTGTTTTTAAGTTCATTTAGGCTGCATAAGTTTCTTTTGTTTAATAGTTCTTTTCTCTTACATATAATTCTTGCATTGGGGGATAATAGCATTACATTAATGACAATGTAAAAATTATGTGTGGGGGGGAGAATTTAGGATTTTATTTAGAGTGTTTTGTTTTTGAGTCTTTTTATGTTGTTTTTTTTTTCTGATCCTGGTTTTGAAAATAACTAGATGTAAATATAATTTTTAATTTTTTTACCCCGGTTAAATGGCGGATAACGGTACTCCGTGATTATTTAAATCGGTTCCATCAGCTACCCACAAAACTGATATTGTATATAAATTTCTCTTCCAATTTCTCTTTCAATTTTTTTCATTTTTTTTCTTTTCAGGATGGATGATATTCTCACAAGATTGCAGAAACGATTTCCTCCTTTTCCTCGAAATATTTTACCGAAGCTTTACCAAGTTCGTTTGGAAAGATTAAGAATGCTTATGCACAAAGGGATTCCTGGAGACATACGTTGGATAATTGAAGCCAAGGTACGTGAAGATGAATATATTCCTGTTTTGCATTTACCAGGTACAGGTAGAAGCACTTTTGCAAAGAAGCGACGAGCAAAGCGCATGAGTTCAAATTGCCACAAATGTGCACGATGGACGTGTAACGGTAAATGTCGTTCTATTGGGATTCCGTCCTCTAATCGAGATGATAAAATTGAATTCATTAAGGATGGACTGAGTAAGGAGAATTTGGGTAATATCCAACTTTCTCTTGAGACGCATCCTAGTGGAGACGTACAAAGAGAAATTCTTGATTTATGGCCGCAATTCCAAAGGGAATGGCAACATCTTGGGAATCTGATGTTAAAAGACCCTGTTTGCCAGCTTGTAAGAAAACTGGATGGGAAGCATATCCTCGACTCATAGAAGGCGTTCAAGCCATTTCTGGACGTAAAACCAGAGGAAGATGTGAGCCACAATCACAACTACAATAAACGACTTCTCAGCTTTTGGTTTGATTTGCAATAACTTTATTTTGTTTTAATTTACGTGTTGTTCGATTTGTGTAATTATTCTCGTTTTTTTTGTTGGTCTTTTACGGTTGCTTTTTCTTCTCTTTTTGATTTTCTTCTTGAAATCACGCAAAAATCTTTTGTTAGGTTAACATTTTCTTCTGACAGGTCAGATACACTTTCGGCGACATTATTACTCTTGTCTGATTCACTACTCAGTCCTCTATATATTACACCATGTACTCATTCTCTTTCAGGCACTCGAAAAAAAAAGAAAAAAAAAATGGAAAGTACTTCGTCCCAACGCATTAAAAAAATTTGTGTCTTTGGAGGTGCTTATCCAGGGAAAAATAACATATTCGCTGATGAAGCCATAAGAGTTGGAGTAATACTTGCCCAACAAAAGATCCAGTTGATTTATGGAGGCGGTAGTACGGGTTTAGTGGGAGCAGTCGCTACAGCAGCACACGCTGGAGGAAGTCCAGTTCTAGGAGTCGTGCCAAAACTATTCACAGATTTTTGTGGACCTACCGTGGGTAAGGAAATACAAGTCTGGAGTGTCCCTGAACGGATAACAATCATGTACCATTCTGCCGATGCATTCATTGCTTTACCAGGAGGTCTGGGTACATTGGAAGAAATAGCTTGCGTGGCTTCTTGGTCATCTTTGGTCACAAATAAGAAACCCATTGGTTTGCTTAATATTAATGGTTATTTTAGTAATTTGCTTTCATATTTAGATAATGCTGTGGATAATGGATTCATGTTTTCAGAGGCAAGGAGAACCATAATTTCTGCTACAACCATTGAAGATTTACTTAAAAAGCTCCAAGCTTATGAGTGTTTATCTGCTACGGTTGTTTCGCAAACGCTCGGAAAAAGAAAAAGAGATATGGACGAGCAAGGAGTGGATTGCACTTTGTCTTTGTGACATTATCTAACATTTTGCTTGTTGTGTCTCAGTTATAATAAGTGGTTAGCAACCTCTGCAGGTAATATCTCCTAAATTCTACCTTTAAAATTTGACATTGGGGACAATGTCATATTTTAGTAGGGGGTGAGGGACATATTTTGCTAATAAAAAAAAAAAAAAAAAATTTAAGAAGTATTCATTCTGAACAAGGTCTGAGTAAGGGAGACTTGAGACATACCTTGTCAGTTTGATTTCTTCTTTTCAAAAAAAAAAAAAAAAAAAAAAAAGTTTGTTGTGTTTTAAGCAATTTAGAAGTATTCATTCTGAACAAGGTCTGAGTAAGGGAGACTTGAGACACACCTTGTCAGTTTGATTTTAATCTTTTTATGTTTACTTGTTAATTTTTGTTTAGTATTTTAAGATTATTTAGGTTGCATGAGTTTGTTTTGTTTTGAGTCTTAGCTGTTCCTATTCTTATGTTATTAGTTCTTTTCTCTTACACATGATTCTTTCATTTGGGTTAATAGACTTACATTGAGGACAATGTAAGAATTAAGTGTGGGGGGAATGATTTAGGATTTCTTTTATTTTTGTCTACTATTTTTTTTTATGAGTCTTTATTATAATTTTTAGTGTGTTTTAGTTCCTTTTTAATACAATGATGAGATATGAATTGCATAAGTCTAAAACAGAGTTATTAGTGAGAAGATTTTCATGAGAATTGAGCTTGATATCATTTTTTTTTGAGCCAATGTTAATATGATATGTTGATTGAGAAAGAAGCATGTTTAGACTTAATCTGACTTGTATAATCATCCTTGTGAGTTTTTGAGCCTATAATGATTGATGCATTATACAAATCAATCTAATTTCTTTCTTGAGTGCTCTTATGATTACAGGATTCTCTAGAACTTGCTTTAAACCGTTTGAGACTATATTGATACATGTGACAACATGAATATGATAGAGGCATTAGGATTTTTAGCCAGGGCCAAACAGCCACCCCTTATTGATGTTCCAAGAGAACACACCCTTAGTGAACCAATTTGAGCCTACATTGAATAAGCTATCTCTTTGGTAACCATAACTTGTCCCTAACCTAAATATACTTATAACTTTACCTTTGTTCCAAAGATGAATTAGCATGTTTTGAGACAAGTTGCAAAGACAAGGGATATTTTTAGTTAAAAATTTGGGTTAGAAACAAGAAATAAGTGTGGGGGGAAAAGAAAAGAAAAGTCAAGAGAAAAAGAAATGGAATACTGGCAAATACATTCCTATGTAAAAAAAAAAAAATTATTAATCATCTCTTGAATTTGTGGAAAAAGAAAAAGATGTTACAAAGTCGTTTAGAATGAAGAAAAGGCCCAACATGAATATCCGGCCTAGGTGACTATGTACTTGTAAAGAGTTTTGAGAAGTTTCTTTGTATGATCTTTTTATGTCTCTAAACTTTATGAACTCTTTGGAACCTTTGTGATACTTTATCCTTTTGTTCTTCAACCACATTACAAACCCCTTGGCCCCATTACAACCTTGATTAAAGACCTCTTGATTCATGAAGTTGTATGATCTAAATAGTGGAGAATAGGTGGACAAGCAAGAATATGGTAGAACTGTTTTCATGAGATTGATTGAGTGTAAACACTTCACCACTACTTTAAAGAGTGAAAATCATGAGGGTATCCCATGTGAGAAGTTGAGATTAAATTTGAACATGCAATATTTTGATTGAGATATGTTATGCTAATATTGGCTTAACTCAAACAATTTACATTCAAGCATGATTTTTTGTGAAATTCTTTAAGCTATTGATTAGTTTATAAGACTTGTTCAAATATTGTCTCTAATTTGTATTGAAAGGATTAGGAGTAAATATTTTTAGTATATGCAGTTTATTTATATTTTAGTTTTTCAATGTTTGTGGGTATCGTTCTAGTAAACCCTCACGAGACTAAACTCGTCCACTAGGGACACCTAGGGGTTTAAAGGCTTGTGTCACATGCTAAGTGTCACCGTGATTTCCTACGAAAATGGATTAGATTAGATTTTCTCATTTTATTTTTATTGAGTCGTTGCTAGGGACTAGCAACAATCTAAGTGTGGGGGTGTGATAACTCGTATAATTATATAGTTTTTAGTTATGTTTTATTATTGTTTTGTGTCAAATACGAGTTATTATTGTTTAGTCTAATTGTGTTTATGATCTTTTATATTTTTATGTATTTTGGTGTTTTTCACAAGTTTCTTTGAGTGATTTCAGATTACTAGAATTAAGGGCAAATCCAGTTCAGTTCCAGTTCCGACACCTTTTGCCATATCAGCTATATCTCGAGTTTCACTGAAGCAATAAGGCTGAAATTTGTAGCCATGCAAAGCTAAGAGGCATATCTATCTTTTTCATGTTTTACACTTCTTAAAACGGAGTCGTTTTCCCTAGCGAAATCGGCCATCAAGTTGGCTGATGTGCAATGACGTCTGTGCTGACATGTTTTCGTATTATGCCCGTATCTTCTTATCCACATCAGCAAATGAGCTGATTCCAACGGATATGGTTCCGTAACTGATAGGGGAACCTTTGTCTAGAAGACCATATGATCATATCAGGCCTCCAATATTGAATAAATCGACCATCAAGGTGGCTGATGTGTAATGACATCTGTGCTGACATGTTTTCGTATTTTGCCCATATCTGCTTAACCACATCAGCAAATGAGCTGATTCCAACGGCTATGGTTCCGTAACTGATAGGGGAACCTTTTTCTAGAAGACCATGTGATCAGATCAGGCCTCCAATATTGACGAAATCGACCATCAAGTTGGCTGATCAAAATCGTCATATGCCTACCTTTGAAATTTGTAAAGCTTGTCTCTTGTCATTTAGCCCTCCAAAATGTGTATAAATAGAGGGCCTTGGATGATTGTAAGGGATCATATTGTACATAGGTAGGATATTAGCCATTTTAATAAAATTCTCTAAGTTTTCTTCTTCTTTCTTTTCTCTAGTTTTCTTTTTCTTTAGAGAGAGCAAGAGGTTGGATAATTAATATTCTTCCTCTTCTTCTTTCTTTCTTTTATTTTCTTCTTAGATTCTATTTAATTTTATGTTTATAATGCCTATGCTAGGCTAAACTTCTATTTGGTTAAGGGTGATTTCAAAGCCCTAGACATGTTTTGTGATTGATTTTCAGATTCTATCTATCATTAATTTTCTATCAAAGTTGCTTATGTTCTTCTACAAGAATTGTTCATGATGTTGTCTAGATTTATTTAGGTGTACAACTAGATAGATCTTGATAATTATCTATTGCTAGTTTAGGAGTCTTGATCCGTGTAATTGTCTTGATTTCCTATTCATAAGTGGCAATTTGTGATTAATGATTATGGTCAAGTTTTTAATAATTGCAAAGTGGAACATAACCTAAGTTGAACAATCCGAGCTTATGTGTTTGTTGCTTAGATCAACCTATCTTTCTCATCATAAAGCTGCCATTAAATTGAATTTAGAGAGCTTATTCTAGATTGTTTAATGGTTAGAGATTAAATAGAGAGCTTGTTCTATTTAACGACAAACTAAGGAAAGATTGGGGTAACAGAGCTTGTTGTTATCTACGGTTGTTAACTTTGATAGTTGGTTGATATTGATAGATCTGAAATTGATTCTTAATGATGTCTAGTGGTGGAGAATGAAACCTTAACCATATTTTTCATTTTTGATTCTTCTTATTTACTTGTTTTCTTACTTTTAGTTTGCTTATTTTTAAAAGTATATTTATTTTTATTGGCTGGTTATACCGCCTAATTTGTATATTAACTTTGTTTTATTTTTATTGGCTGGTTATACCGCCTAATTTAGTATATATATTTTTATTGGCTGGTTATACCGCCTAATTTAGTATATATATTTTTATTGGCTGGTTATACCGCCTTGCATCTTATTCTTATTATTTACTTTAGTTTAAATCTAGCTTCAAAAACCCCTTTTCTTTTATTGTTCTTGAATTTAAGTTTTAAACTATTAACTTATAAACTAAAACCCAATCCCTGAGGACTCGACCCTTGCTAACTACTATACTTACAATTGATTCTTTTTAGTGCAAGGTTAAATAAGATACACTATTTTGGGTGCATCAAATTTTTGGCGCCGTTGCCGGGGATTGTTTTCTTTAGTTTATTTGTTATTTGGTTTATTCTTATTTTCAGTTCTAATTAGTTCTATTTTCTTGTACATACAAGTTTTTCTTATCAAATTTAAAAAAAAAAAAAAAAAAAAAAACGATGGAATTGAGCAATCTAACACTTGAAGAGTTGGTGGCATACATGAACATGGAAAATCAACAAGCCAATCTCACCTCCCCAGTTCAACAATTGGCCATGGGAGGATGTCAAGGCCATCAAGTGTTCCAAGACCAACAGTATGATCATTACTCAAACACTTACCATGAGGGATGGTGGGATCATACTAATTTTGGCTACTCGAAAAATTACCAAGAAGTAGATCCTTATGCCAATTACACTCATCCATCTAGCTTCAATCAATCATGGTCTCAAGAACCAGATCTTTTTCAACCACCACATATGACTCAAAACTCAGGTACTTATTTAGAAGATCTTGTCTATTCTCTTGTTACTGATTCTTTGCAATTTCAACAGGAAACAAGGGTAAGCATCCAGAGTTTGGAAAAGCAAATGAGCCAATTGGCTAGTAGTATGGTGGGATGGGTAGCACAAAGATCTGAAGAACTCCCAGCCCAAACGATGGTTAACCCAAAGGAGAATGCTACTATTGTGACCTTGAAGAATGAGGAACAAGATGAGGATGAAACAAAATTAGAGATGGATTCTATTCTTGAGGATAATGAAGCCAAAGATCCAAATAAGAGTATTTCGGCACCTGAGGTAACGTTTAAGGTTTCACTTTTTACTAATGTTTCTTCTCCACCTTTTCCTAGTAGATTTGCAAAGTTCAAGGAGGAAGAACATGAACAACACATGCCGGAAACCTTAAACAACTTGTTTGTGGAGGTCATTCAACAAGTATCAAAATATGCTCCATTCCTCGATGACATATGCACCACAAAGGATGATGGAATAATACTTGTAATGGAGAATGCATCCACTGTTGTGCAAAGAAAGCTTCCTCTCAAACGCATAAATTTGGGAAATTTCATGTATGAGCCTGACAAGCCTAAAAAGCCAAGAAAGGGTGTTGGTTAGATTCAAAACACTAACTCAAGTGTTAATTGGGAAGGCAGCCCAATTAAAGATGAAATTGCCAACCTTCCATATTCAGATTTGCTTTCTCTTTCTTTTCCTTTTTCTTTTATTATTTTTATTGTTTTTATTTTTATTTCTTATGTTTCTTTGTTAATTGTGTTTACTGTTTTTAAGTTCATTTAGGCTGCATAAGTTTCTTTTGTTTAATAGTTCTTTTCTCTTACATATAATTCTTGCATTGGGGGATAATAGCATTACATTAATGACAATGTAAAAATTATGTGTGGGGGGGAGAATTTAGGATTTTATTTAGAGTGTTTTGTTTTTGAGTCTTTTTATGTTGTTTTTTTTTTCTGATCCTGGTTTTGAAAATAACTAGATGTAAATATAATTTTTAATTTTTTTACCCCGGTTAAATGGCGGATAACGGTACTCCGTGATTATTTAAATCGGTTCCATCAGCTACCCACAAAACTGATATTGTATATAAATTTCTCTTCCAATTTCTCTTTCAATTTTTTTCATTTTTTTTCTTTTCAGGATGGATGATATTCTCACAAGATTGCAGAAACGATTTCCTCCTTTTCCTCGAAATATTTTACCGAAGCTTTACCAAGTTCGTTTGGAAAGATTAAGAATGCTTATGCACAAAGGGATTCCTGGAGACATACGTTGGATAATTGAAGCCAAGGTACGTGAAGATGAATATATTCCTGTTTTGCATTTACCAGGTACAGGTAGAAGCACTTTTGCAAAGAAGCGACGAGCAAAGCGCATGAGTTCAAATTGCCACAAATGTGCACGATGGACGTGTAACGGTAAATGTCGTTCTATTGGGATTCCGTCCTCTAATCGAGATGATAAAATTGAATTCATTAAGGATGGACTGAGTAAGGAGAATTTGGGTAATATCCAACTTTCTCTTGAGACGCATCCTAGTGGAGACGTACAAAGAGAAATTCTTGATTTATGGCCGCAATTCCAAAGGGAATGGCAACATCTTGGGAATCTGATGTTAAAAGACCCTGTTTGCCAGCTTGTAAGAAAACTGGATGGGAAGCATATCCTCGACTCATAGAAGGCGTTCAAGCCATTTCTGGACGTAAAACCAGAGGAAGATGTGAGCCACAATCACAACTACAATAAACGACTTCTCAGCTTTTGGTTTGATTTGCAATAACTTTATTTTGTTTTAATTTACGTGTTGTTCGATTTGTGTAATTATTCTCGTTTTTTTTGTTGGTCTTTTACGGTTGCTTTTTCTTCTCTTTTTGATTTTCTTCTTGAAATCACGCAAAAATCTTTTGTTAGGTTAACATTTTCTTCTGACAGGTCAGATACACTTTCGGCGACATTATTACTCTTGTCTGATTCACTACTCAGTCCTCTATATATTACACCATGTACTCATTCTCTTTCAGGCACTCGAAAAAAAAAGAAAAAAAAAATGGAAAGTACTTCGTCCCAACGCATTAAAAAAATTTGTGTCTTTGGAGGTGCTTATCCAGGGAAAAATAACATATTCGCTGATGAAGCCATAAGAGTTGGAGTAATACTTGCCCAACAAAAGATCCAGTTGATTTATGGAGGCGGTAGTACGGGTTTAGTGGGAGCAGTCGCTACAGCAGCACACGCTGGAGGAAGTCCAGTTCTAGGAGTCGTGCCAAAACTATTCACAGATTTTTGTGGACCTACCGTGGGTAAGGAAATACAAGTCTGGAGTGTCCCTGAACGGATAACAATCATGTACCATTCTGCCGATGCATTCATTGCTTTACCAGGAGGTCTGGGTACATTGGAAGAAATAGCTTGCGTGGCTTCTTGGTCATCTTTGGTCACAAATAAGAAACCCATTGGTTTGCTTAATATTAATGGTTATTTTAGTAATTTGCTTTCATATTTAGATAATGCTGTGGATAATGGATTCATGTTTTCAGAGGCAAGGAGAACCATAATTTCTGCTACAACCATTGAAGATTTACTTAAAAAGCTCCAAGCTTATGAGTGTTTATCTGCTACGGTTGTTTCGCAAACGCTCGGAAAAAGAAAAAGAGATATGGACGAGCAAGGAGTGGATTGCACTTTGTCTTTGTGACATTATCTAACATTTTGCTTGTTGTGTCTCAGTTATAATAAGTGGTTAGCAACCTCTGCAGGTAATATCTCCTAAATTCTACCTTTAAAATTTGACATTGGGGACAATGTCATATTTTAGTAGGGGGTGAGGGACATATTTTGCTAATAAAAAAAAAAAAAAAAAATTTAAGAAGTATTCATTCTGAACAAGGTCTGAGTAAGGGAGACTTGAGACATACCTTGTCAGTTTGATTTCTTCTTTTCAAAAAAAAAAAAAAAAAAAAAAAAGTTTGTTGTGTTTTAAGCAATTTAGAAGTATTCATTCTGAACAAGGTCTGAGTAAGGGAGACTTGAGACACACCTTGTCAGTTTGATTTTAATCTTTTTATGTTTACTTGTTAATTTTTGTTTAGTATTTTAAGATTATTTAGGTTGCATGAGTTTGTTTTGTTTTGAGTCTTAGCTGTTCCTATTCTTATGTTATTAGTTCTTTTCTCTTACACATGATTCTTTCATTTGGGTTAATAGACTTACATTGAGGACAATGTAAGAATTAAGTGTGGGGGGAATGATTTAGGATTTCTTTTATTTTTGTCTACTATTTTTTTTTATGAGTCTTTATTATAATTTTTAGTGTGTTTTAGTTCCTTTTTAATACAATGATGAGATATGAATTGCATAAGTCTAAAACAGAGTTATTAGTGAGAAGATTTTCATGAGAATTGAGCTTGATATCATTTTTTTTTGAGCCAATGTTAATATGATATGTTGATTGAGAAAGAAGCATGTTTAGACTTAATCTGACTTGTATAATCATCCTTGTGAGTTTTTGAGCCTATAATGATTGATGCATTATACAAATCAATCTAATTTCTTTCTTGAGTGCTCTTATGATTACAGGATTCTCTAGAACTTGCTTTAAACCGTTTGAGACTATATTGATACATGTGACAACATGAATATGATAGAGGCATTAGGATTTTTAGCCAGGGCCAAACAGCCACCCCTTATTGATGTTCCAAGAGAACACACCCTTAGTGAACCAATTTGAGCCTACATTGAATAAGCTATCTCTTTGGTAACCATAACTTGTCCCTAACCTAAATATACTTATAACTTTACCTTTGTTCCAAAGATGAATTAGCATGTTTTGAGACAAGTTGCAAAGACAAGGGATATTTTTAGTTAAAAATTTGGGTTAGAAACAAGAAATAAGTGTGGGGGGAAAAGAAAAGAAAAGTCAAGAGAAAAAGAAATGGAATACTGGCAAATACATTCCTATGTAAAAAAAAAAAAAAAAAAAATTATTAATCATCTCTTGAATTTGTGGAAAAAGAAAAAGATGTTACAAAGTCGTTTAGAATGAAGAAAAGGCCCAACATGAATATCCGGCCTAGGTGACTATGTACTTGTAAAGAGTTTTGAGAAGTTTCTTTGTATGATCTTTTTATGTCTCTAAACTTTATGAACTCTTTGGAACCTTTGTGATACTTTATCCTTTTGTTCTTCAACCACATTACAAACCCCTTGGCCCCATTACAACCTTGATTAAAGACCTCTTGATTCATGAAGTTGTATGATCTAAATAGTGGAGAATAGGTGGACAAGCAAGAATATGGTAGAACTGTTTTCATGAGATTGATTGAGTGTAAACACTTCACCACTACTTTAAAGAGTGAAAATCATGAGGGTATCCCATGTGAGAAGTTGAGATTAAATTTGAACATGCAATATTTTGATTGAGATATGTTATGCTAATATTGGCTTAACTCAAACAATTTACATTCAAGCATGATTTTTTGTGAAATTCTTTAAGCTATTGATTAGTTTATAAGACTTGTTCAAATATTGTCTCTAATTTGTATTGAAAGGATTAGGAGTAAATATTTTTAGTATATGCAGTTTATTTATATTTTAGTTTTTCAATGTTTGTGGGTATCGTTCTAGTAAACCCTCACGAGACTAAACTCGTCCACTAGGGACACCTAGGGGTTTAAAGGCTTGTGTCACATGCTAAGTGCCACCGTGATTTCCTACGAAAATGGATTAGATTAGATTTTCTTATTTTATTTTTATTGAGTCGTTGCTAGGGACTAGCAACAATCTAAGTGTGGGGGTGTGATAACTCGTATAATTATATAGTTTTTAGTTATGTTTTATTATTGTTTTGTGTCAAATACGAGTTATTATTGTTTAGTCTAATTGTGTTTATGATCTTTTATATTTTTATGTATTTTGGTGTTTTTCACAAGTTTCTTTGAGTGATTTCAGATTACTAGAATTAAGGGCAAATCCAGTTCAGTTCCAGTTCCGACACCTTTTTCCATATCAGCTATATCTCGAGTTTCACTGAAGCAATAAGGCTGAAATTTGTAGCCATGCAAAGCTAAGAGGCATATCTATCTTTTTCATGTTTTACACTTCTTAAAACGGAGTCGTTTTCCCTAGCGAAATCGGCCATCAAGTTGGCTGATGTGCAATGACGTCTGTGCTGACATGTTTTCGTATTATGCCCGTATCTTCTTATCCACATCAGCAAATGAGCTGATTCCAACGGATATGGTTCCGTAACTGATAGGGGAACCTTTGTCTAGAAGACCATATGATCAGATCAGGCCTCCAATATTGAATAAATCGACCATCAAGGTGGCTGATGTGTAATGACATCTGTGCTGACATGTTTTCGTATTTTGCCCATATCTGCTTAACCACATCAGCAAATGAGCTGATTCCAACGGCTATGGTTCCGTAACTGATAGGGGAACCTTTTTCTAGAAGACCATGTGATCATATCAGGCCTCCAATATTGACGAAATCGACCATCAAGTTGGCTGATCAAAATCGTCATATGCCTACCTTTGAAATTTGTAAAGCTTGTCTCTTGTCATTTAGCCCTCCAAAATGTGTATAAATAGAGGGCCTTGGATGATTGTAAGGGATCATATTGTACATAGGTAGGATATTAGCCATTTTAATAAAATTCTCTAAGTTTTCTTCTTCTTTCTTTTCTCTAGTTTTCTTTTTCTTTAGAGAGAGCAAGAGGTTGGATAATTAATATTCTTCCTCTTCTTCTTTCTTTCTTTTATTTTCTTCTTAGATTCTATTTAATTTTATGTTTATAATGCCTATGCTAGGCTAAACTTCTATTTGGTTAAGGGTGATTTCAAAGCCCTAGACATGTTTTGTGATTGATTTTCAGATTCTATCTATCATTAATTTTCTATCAAAGTTGCTTATGTTCTTCTACAAGAATTGTTCATGATGTTGTCTAGATTTATTTAGGTGTACAACTAGATAGATCTTGATAATTATCTATTGCTAGTTTAGGAGTCTTGATCCGTGTAATTGTCTTGATTTCCTATTCATAAGTGGCAATTTGTGATTAATGATTATGGTCAAGTTTTTAATAATTGCAAAGTGGAACATAACCTAAGTTGAACAATCCGAGCTTATGTGTTTGTTGCTTAGATCAACCTATCTTTCTCATCATAAAGCTGCCATTAAATTGAATTTAGAGAGCTTATTCTAGGTTGTTTAATGGTTAGAGATTAAATAGAGAGCTTGTTCTATTTAACGACAAACTAAGGAAAGATTGGGGTAACAGAGCTTGTTGTTATCTACGGTTGTTAACTTTGATAGTTGGTTGATATTGATAGATCTGAAATTGATTCTTAATGATGTCTAGTGGTGGAGAATGAAACCTTAACCATATTTTTCATTTTTGATTCTTCTTATTTACTTGTTTTCTTACTTTTAGTTTGCTTATTTTTAAAAGTATATTTATTTTTATTGGCTGGTTATACCGCCTAATTTGTATATTAACTTTGTTTTATTTTTATTGGCTGGTTATACCGCCTAATTTAGTATATATATTTTTATTGGCTGGTTATACCGCCTAATTTAGTATATATATTTTTATTGGCTGGTTATACCGCCTTGCATCTTATTCTTATTATTTACTTTAGTTTAAATCTAGCTTCAAAAACCCCTTTTCTTTTATTGTTCTTGAATTTAAGTTTTAAACTATTAACTTATAAACTAAAACCCAATCCCTGAGGACTCGACCCTTGCTAACTACTATACTTACAATTGATTCTTTTTAGTGCAAGGTTAAATAAGATACACTATTTTGGGTGCATCAGCTACTATTGTGACCTTGAGGAATGAGGAACAAGATGAGGATGAGACAAAATTAGAGATGAATTCTATTCTTGAGGATAATGAAGCCAATGATCCAAATAAGAGTATTTCGGCACCTGAGGTAACGTTTGAGATTCCAATTTTTACTAATGTTTCTTCTCCACCTTTTCCTAGTAGATTCGCAAAGTTCAAGGAGGATGAACATGAACAAGACACGCTGGAAACCTTAAACAGTTTGTTTGTGGATGTCATTCAACAAGTACCAAAAGATGCACCATTCCTCGATGAGATATGCACCACCAAGGATTATGGAATAATACTTGTAATGGAGAATGCATCCACTGTTGTGCAAAGAAAGCTACCTCTCAAACGCATAAATTTGGGAAATTTCATGTATGAGCCTGACAAGCCTAAAAAGCCAAGAAGGGGTGTTGGTTAGATTCAAAACACTAACTCAAGTGTTAATTGGGAAGGCAACCCAATTAAAGAAGAAATTGCCAACCTTCCATATTCAGATTTGCTTTCTCTTTCTTTTCCTTTTTCTTTTATTATTTTTATTTTTATTGTTTTTATTTTTATTTTTTATGTTTACTTGTTAATTTTTGTTTAGTATTTTAGGATTATTTAGGTTGCATGAGTTTGTTTTGTTTTGAGTCTTAGTTGTTCCTATTCTTATGTTATTAGTTCTTTTCTCTTACACATGATTCTTTCATTTGGGTTAATAGACTTACATTGAGGACAATGTAAGAATTAAGTGTGGGGGGAATGATTTAGGATTTCTTTTATTTTTGTCTACTATTTTTTTTATGAGTCTTTATTATTATTTTTAGTGTGTTTTAGTTACTTTCAATACTATGATGAGATATGAATTGCATAAGTCTAAAACAGATTTATTAGTGAGAAGATTTTTATGAGAATTGAGCTTGATGTCAACCTTTTTATGAGCCAATGTTAATATGATATGTTGATTGAGAAAGAAGCATGTTTAGACTTAATCTGACTTGTATAATCATCCTTGTGAGTTTTTGAGCCTATAATGATTGATGCATTATACAAATCAATCTAATTTCTTTCTTGAGTGCTCTTATGATTACATGATTCTCTAGAACTTGCTTTAAACCGTTTAAGACTATATTGATACATGTGACAACATGAATATGATAGAGGCATTAGGATTATAACCAGAGCCAAACAGCCATCCCTTATTGATGTTCCAAGAGAACACACCCTTAGTGAACCAATTTGAGCCTACATTGAATAAGCTATCTCTTTGGTAACCATAACTTGTCCCTAACCTAAATATACTTATATCTTTACCTTTGTTCCAAAGATGAATTAGCATGTTTTGAGACAAGTTGCAAAGACAAGGAAGATTTATTGAAAATTTGGGTTAGAAACAAGAAATAAGTGTGGGGGGAAAAGAAGGAAAAAAGTCAAGAGAAAAAGAAAGGGATCATTGTCAAATACATTCCCATATTAAAAAAAAAATCTTCTCTTGAAATTCTAGTTAAAGTAAAGAAAAAGATGTTACAAAGTTGGTTAGAATGATGCAAAGGCTCAACATGAATATTTAGCCTATGTTATTATGTGCTTTATAAGAGTTTTGAGAAGTTTTATTTGTATGATCTTATTATGTCTCTAAACTCTATGAACTCTTTGGAACCTTTGTGATATCTTTATCCTTTTGTTCTTTAACCACATTATAACCCTTTGGCCCCATTACAACCTTGAATAAAGACCTCTTGATTTATGAAGTTGTATGATCTAAATAGTGGATAATAGGTGGACAAGCAAGCATATGGTAGAAGTGTTTTCATGAGATTAATTGAGTGTAAACACTTTACCACTACTTTAAAAAGTGAAAATCAAGAGAGTATCCCATGTGAGAAGTTGAGATTAAGTTTGAATATGCACTATTTTGATTGAGATATGTTATGTTAATATTGGCTTAACTCAAACAATTTACATTCAAGCATGATTTTTTGTGAAATTCTTTAAGCTATTGATTAGTTTATAAGACTTGTTCAAAGATTGTCTCTAATTTGTATTGAAAGGATTAGGAATAAATATTTTTAGTATATGTAGTTTATTTATATTTTAGTTTTTCAATGTTTGTGGGTATCGTCCTAGTAAACCCTCACGAGACTAAACTCGTCCACTAGGGACACCTAGGGGTTTAAAGGCTTGTGTCACATGCTAAGTGCCACCGTGATTTCCTACGAAAATGGATTAGATTAGATTTTCTTATTTTATTTTTATTTGATTTTGCTCGAGGACTAGCAAAAAGCTAAGTGTGGGGGTGTGATAACTCGTATAATTATATAGTTTTTAGTTATGTTTTATTATTGTTTTGTGTCAAATACGAGTTATTATTGTTTAGTCTAATTGTGTTTATGATCTTTTATATTTTTATGTAATTTGGTGTTTTTCACAAGTTTCTTTGAGTGATTTCAGATTACTAGAATTAAGGGCAAATCCAGTTCAGTTCCAGTTCCGACACCTTTTGCCATATCAGCTATATCTGGAGTTTCACTGAAGCAATAAGGCTGACATTTGTAGCCGTACAAAGCTAAGAGGAATATCTATCTTTTTCATGTTTTACACTTCTTGAAACGGAGTCGTTTTCCCTAGAGAAATCGACCATCAAGTTGGCTGATGTGCAATGACGTCTGTGCTGACCTGTTTTCGTATTTTGCCCATATCTGCTTATCCACATCAGCAAATGAGCTGATTCCAACGGCTATGGATCCGTAACTGATAGGGGAACCTTTTTCTAGAAGACCATGTGATCAGATCAGGCCTCCAACATTGACGAAATCGACCATCAAGTTGGCTGATCAAAATTGTCATACAATATGACGAAAATTGTTAGAAAAATTCACCCACCTATTATACCTACCTTTGAAATTTGTAAAGCTTGTCTCTTGTCATTTAGCCCTCCAAAATGTGTATAAATAGAGGGCCTTGGATGATTGTAGAGGATCATATTGTACATAGGTAGGATATTAGCCATTTTAATAAAATTCTCTAAGTTTTCTTCTTTCTTTTCTCTAGTTTTCTTTCTTTTCTCTAGTTTTCTTTTTCTTTAGAGAGAGCAAGAGGTTGGATAATTAATATTCTTCCTCTTCTTCTTTCTTTCTTTTATTTTCTTCTTAGATTTTCTTTAATTTTATATTTATGTTTACAATGCCTATGCTAGGCTAAACTTCTATTTGGTTAAGGGTGATTTCAAAGCCCTAGACATGTTTTGTGATTGATTTTTAGATTCTATCTATCATTAATTTTCTATCAAAGTTGCTTATGTTCTTCTACAAGAATTGTTCATGATGTTGTCTTGATTTATTTAGGTGTACAACTAGATAGATCTTGATAATTATCTATTGCTAGTTTAGGAATCTTGATCCGTGTAATTGTCTTGATTTCCTACTCATAAGTGGCAATTTGTGATTAATGATTATGGTCAAGTTTTCAATAATTGCAAAGTGGAACATAACCTAAGTTGAACAATCCGAGCTTATGTGTTTGTTGCTTAGATCAACCTATCTTTCTCATCATAAAGCTGCCATTAAATTGAATTTAGAGAGCTTATTCTAGGTTGTTTAATGGTTAGAGATTAAATAGAGAGCTTGTTCTATTTAACGACAAACTAAGGAAAGATTGGGATAACAGAGCTTGTTGTTATCTACGGTTGTTAACTTTGATAGTTGATTGATATTGATAGATCTGAAATTGATTCTTAATGATGTCTAGTGGTGGAGAATGAAACCTTAACCATATTTTTCATATTTGATTCTTCTTACTTACTTGTTTTCTTACTTTTAGTTTGCTTATTTTTAAAAGTATATTTATTTTTATTGGCTGGTTATACCGCCTAATTTGTATATTAACTTTGTTTTATTTTTATTGGCTGGTTATACAGCCTAATTTAGTATATATATTTTTATTGGCTGGTTATACCGCCTTGCATCTTATTCTTATTATTTACTTTAGATTAAATCTGGCTTCAAAAACCCCTTTTCTTTTATTATTTTCTTTGAATGTAAGTTATAAACTAATAACTCATAAATTAAAACCCAATCCCTGAGGACTCGACCCTTGCTAACTACTATACTTACAATTGATCTTTTTAGTGCAAGGTTAAATAAGATACACTCTTTTGGGTGCATCATATACCTACCTTTGAAATTTGTAAAGCTTGTCTCTTGTCATTTAGCCCTCCAAAATGTGTATAAATAGAGGGCCTTGGATGATTGTAAGATATTGTAGATAGGTAGGATATTAGCCATTGTAATAAAATTCTCTAAGTTTTCTTCTTCTTTCTTTTCTCTTGTTTTCTTTTTCTTTAGAAAGAGCAAGAGGTTGGATAATTAATATTCTTCTTCTTCTTCTTTCTTTCTTTTATTTTCTTCTTAGATTCTATTTAATTTTATGTTTACAATGCCTATGCTAGGCTAAACTTCTATTTGGTTAAGGGTGATTTCAAAGCCCTAGACATGTTTTATAATTGATTTTCAGATTCTATCTATCATTAATTTTCTATCAAAGTTGCTTATGTTCTTCTACAAGAATTGTTCATGATGTTGTCTTGATTTGTTTAGGTGTACAACTGATGCACCCAAAAGAGTGTATCTTATTTAACCTTGCACTAAAAAGATAAATTGTAAGTATAGTAGTTAGCAAGGGTCGAGTCCTCAGGGATTGGGTTTTAGTTTATAAGTTAAAAGTTTAAAACTTAAATTCAAGAACAATAAAAGAAAAGGGGTTTTTGAAGCCAGATTTAAACTAAAGTAAATAATAAGAATAAGATGCAAGGCGGTATAACCAGCCAATAAAAATATATATACTAAATTAGGCGGTATAACCTGCCAATAAAAATATATATACTAAATTAGGCGGTATAACCAGCCAATAAAAATAAAATAAAGTTAATATACAAATTAGGCGGTATAACCAGCCAATAAAAATAAATATAAAAAATAAGCAAACTAAAAGTAAGAAAACAAATAAGTAAGAAGAATCAAATATGAAAAATATGGTTAAGGTTTCATTCTCCACCACTAGACATCATTAAGAATCAATTTCAGATCTATCAATATCAACCAACTATCAAAGTTAACAACCGTAGATAACAACAAGCTCTGTTACCCCAATCTTTCCTTAGTTTGTCGTTAAATAGAACAAGCTCTCTATTTAATCTCTAACCATTAAACAACCTAGAATAAGCTCTCTAAATTCAATTTAATGGCAGCTTTATGATGAGAAAGATAGGTTGATCTAAGCAACAAACACATAAGCTCGGATTGTTCAACTTAGGTTATGTTCCACTTTGCAATTATTGAAAACTTGACCATAATCATTAATCACAAATTGCCACTTATGAATAGGAAATCAAGACAATTACACGGATCAAGACTCCTAAACTAGCAATAGATAATTATCAAGATCTATCTAGTTGTACACCTAAATAAATCAAGACAACATCATGAACAATTCTTGTAGAATAACATAAGCAACTTTGATAGAAAATTAATGATAGATAGAATCTGAAAATCAATCACAAAACATGTATAGGGCTTTGAAATCACCCTTAACCAAATAGAAGTTTAGCCTAGCATAGGTGATAACTCGTATAATTATATAGTTTTTAGTTATGTTTTATTATTGTTTTGTGTCAAATACGAGTTATTATTGTTTAGTCTAATTGTGTTTATGATATTTTATATTTTTATGTAATTTGGTGTTTTTCACAAGTTTCTTTGAGTGATTTCAGATTACTAGAATTAAGGGCAAATCCAGTTCAGTTCCGGTTCCGACACATTTTGCCATATCAGCTATATCTGGAGTTTCACTGAAGCAATAAGGCTGAAATTTGTAGCCGTGCAAAGCTAAGAGGCATATCTATCTTTTTCATGTTTTATACTTCTTGAAACGGAGTCGTTTTCCCTAGCGAAATCGACCATCAATTTGGCTGATGTGCAATGACGTCTGTGCTGACCTGTTTTCGTATTTTGCCCATATCTGCTTATCCACATCAGCAAATGAGCTGATTCCAATGGCTATGGATCCGTAACTGATACGGGAACCTTTGTCTAGAAGACCATATGATCAGATCAGGCCTCTAATATTGACGAAATCGACCATCAAGTTGGCTGATGTGCAATGACGTCTGTGCTGACATGTTTTCGTATTTTGCCCATATCTGCTTATCCACATCAGAAATGAGCTGATTCCAACGGCTATGGATCCGTAACTGATAGGGGAACCTTTTTCTAGAAGACCATGTGATCAGATAAGGCCTGCAAAATTGACAAAATCGACCATCAAGTTGGCTGATCAAAATCGTCATGTATGACGAAAATTGTTAGAAAATGCACCCACCTATTATACCTACCTTTGAAATTTGTAAAGCTTGTCTCTTGTCATTTAGCCCTCCAAAATGTGTATAAATAGAGGGCCTTGGATGATTGTAAGGGATCATATTGTACATAGGTAGGATATTAGCCATTTTAATAAAATTCTCTAAGTTTTCTTCTTCTTTCTTTTCTCTAGTTTTCTTTCTTTTCTCTAGTTTTCTTTTTCTTTAGAGAGAGCAAGAGGTTGGATAATTAATATTCTTCCTCTTCTTCTTTCTTTCTTTTATTTTCTTCTTAGATTTTCTTTAATTTTATGTTTATGTTTATAATGCCTATGCTAGGCTAAACTTCTATTTGGTTAAGGGTGATTTCAAAGCCCTAGACATGTTTTGTGATTGATTTTCAGATTCTATCTATCGTTAATTTTCTATCAAAGTTGCTTATGTTCTTCTACAAGAATTGTTCATGATGTTGTCTAGATTTATTTAGGTGTACAACTAGATAGATCTTGATAATTATCTATTGCTAGTTTAGGAGTCTTGATCCGTGTAATTGTCTTGATTTCCTATTCATAAGTGGCAATTTGTGATTAATGATTATGGTCAAGTTTTCAATAATTGCAAAGTGGAACATAACCTAAGTTGAACAATCCGAGCTTATGTGTTTGTTGCTTAGATCAACCTATCTTTCTCATCATAAAGCTGCCATTAAATTGAATTTAGAGAGCTTATTCTAGGTTGTTTAATGGTTAGAGATTAAATAGAGAGCTTGTTCTATTTAACGACAAACTAAGGAAAGATTGGGGTAACAGAGCTTGTTGTTATCTACGGTTGTTAACTTTGATAGTTGGTTGATATTGATAGATCTGAAATTGATTTTTAATGATGTCTAGTGGTGGAGAATGAAACCTTAACCATATTTTTCATATTTGATTCTTCTTACTTATTTGTTTTCTTACTTTTAGTTTGCTTATTTTTTATATTTATTTTTATTGGCTGGTTATACCGCCTAATTTGTATATTAACTTTGTTTTATTTTTATTGGCTGGTTATACCGCCTAATTTAGTATATATATTTTTATTGGCTGGTTATACCGCCTAATTTAGTATATATATTTTTGTTGGCTGGTTATACCGCCTTGCATCTTATTCTTATTATTTACTTTAGTTTAAATCTGGCTTCAAAAACCCCTTTTCTTTTATTGTTCTTGAATTTAAGTTTTAAACTATTAACTTATAAACTAAAACCCAATCCCTGAGGACTCGACCCTTGCTAACTACTATACTTACAATTTATCTTTTTAGTGCAAGGTTAAATAAGATACACTCTTTTGGGTGCATCAAGTTTTTGGCGCCGTTGCCGGGGATTGTTTTCTTTAGTTTATTTGTTACTTGGTTTATTCTTATTTTCAGTTCTAATGAGTTTTATTTTCTTGTACATACGGGTTTTTCTGATCAAATTTTGAAAAAAAAAAAATAAAAATAAAATAAAAATAAAACGATGGAATTGAGCAATCTAACACTTGAAGAGTTGGTGGCATACATGAATGATGCACCCAAAAGAGTGTATCTTATTTAACCTTGCACTAAAAAGATAATTGTAAGTATAGTAGTTAGCAAGGGTCGAGTCCTCAGGGATTGGGTTTTAGTTTATAAGTTAATAGTTTAAAACTTAAATTCAAGAACAATAAAAGAAAAGGGGTTTTTGAAGCCAGATTTAAACTAAAGTAAATAATAAGAATAAGATGCAAGGCGGTATAACCAGCCAATAAAAATATATATACTAAATTAGGCGGTATAACCAGCCAATAAAAATATATATACTAAATTAGGCGGTATAACCAGCCAATAAAAATAAAACAAAGTTAATATACAAATTAGGCGGTATAACCAGCCAATAAAAATAAATATAAAAAATAAGCAAACTAAAAGTAAGAAAACAAATAAGTAAGAAGAATCAAATATGAAAAATATGGTTAAGGTTTCATTCTCCACCACTAGACATCATTAAGAATCAATTTCAGATCTATCAATATCAACCAACTATCAAAGTTAACAACCGTAGATAACAACAAGCTCTGTTACCCCAATCTTTCCTTAGTTTGTCGTTAAATAGAACAAGCTCTCTATTTAATCTCTAACCATTAAACAACCTAGAATAAGCTCTCTAAATTCAATTTAATGGCAGCTTTATGATGAGAAAGATAGGTTGATCTAAGCAACAAACACATAAGCTCGGATTGTTCAACTTAGGTTATGTTCCACTTTGCAATTATTGAAAACTTGACCATAATCATTAATCACAAATTGCCACTTATGAATAGGAAATCAAGACAATTACACGGATCAAGACTCCTAAACTAGCAATAGATAATTATCAAGATCTATCTAGTTGTACACCTAAATAAATCTAGACAACATCATGAACAATTCTTGTAGAAGAACATAAGCAACTTTGATAGAAAATTAATGATAGATAGAATCTGAAAATCAATCACAAAACATGTCTAGGGCTTTGAAATCACCCTTAACCAAATAGAAGTTTAGCCTAGCATAGGCATTGTAAACATAAACATAAAATTAAAGAAAATCTAAGAAGAAAATAAAAGAAAGAAAGAAGAAGAGGAAGAATATTAATTATCCAACCTCTTGCTCTCTCTAAAGAAAAAGAAAACTAGAGAAAAGAAAGAAAACTAGAGAAAAGAAAGAAGAAGAAAACTTAGAGAATTTTATTAAAATGGCTAATATCCTACCTATGTACAATATGATTCTCTACAATCATCCAAGGCCCTCTATTTATACACATTTTGGAGGGCTAAATGACAAGAGACAAGCTTTACAAATTTCAAAGGTAGGTATAATAGGTGGGTGCATTTTTCTAACAATTTTCGTCATATTGTATGACCATTTTGATCAGCCAACTTGATGGTCGATTTTGTCAATCTTGGAGGCCTGATCTGATCACATGGTCTTCTAGAAAAATGTTTCCCTATGAGTTACTGATTCATAGCCGTTGGAATCAGCTCATTTGCTGATGTGGAGAAGAAGATATGGGCAAAATACGAAAACAGGTCAGCACAGACGTCATTGCACATCAGCCACCTTGATGGTCGATTTCTTCAATATTGGAGGCCTGATCTGATCACATGGTCTTCTAGACAAAGGTTCCCCTATCAGTTACGGAACCATAGCCGTTGGAATCAGCTCATTTGCTGATGTGGATAAGAAGATATGGGCATAATACGAAAACATGTCAGCACAGACATCATTGCACATCAGCCAACTTGATGGTCGATTTCGCTAGGGAAAACGACTCCGTTTTAAGAAGTGTAAAACATGAAAAAGATAGATATGCCTCTTAGCTTTGCATGGCTACAAATTTCAGCCTTATTGCTTCAGTGAAACTCGAGATATAGCTGATATGGCAAAAGGTGTCAGAACTGAAACTGAACTGGATTTGCCCTTAATTCTAGTAATCTGAAATCACTCAAATAAACTTGTGAAAAACACCAAAATACATAAAAATATAAAAGATCATAAACACAATTAGAATAAACAATAATAACTCGTATTTGACACAAAACATTAATAAAACATAACTAAAAACTATATAATTATACGAGTTATCACACCCCCACACTTAGATTGTTGCTAGTCCCTAGCAACGACTCAATAAAAATAAAATAAGAAAATCTAATCTAATCCATTTTCGTAGGAAATCACGGTGGCACTTAGCATGTGACACAAGCCTTTAAACCCCTAGGTGTCCCTAGTGGACGAGTTTAGTCTCGTGAGGGTTTACTAGAACGATACCCACAAACATTGAAAAACTAAAATATAAATAAACTGCATATACTAAAAATATTTACTCCTAATCCTTTCAATACAAATTAGATACAATATTTGAACAAGTCTTATAAACTAATCAATAGCTTAAAGAATTTCACAAAAAAATCATGCTTGAATGTAAATTGTTTGAGTTAAGCCAATATTATCATAACATATCTCAATCAAAATATTGCATGTTCAAATTTAATCTCAACTTCTCACATGGGATACCCTCATGATTTTCACTCTTTAAAGTAGTGGTAAAGTGTTTACACTCAATCAATCTCATGAAAACACTTCTACCATATGCTTGCTTGTCCACCTATTCTCCACTAAAAGATCATGCAACTTCATAAATCAAGAGGTCTTTAATCAAGGTTGTAATGGGGCCAAGGGGTTTGTAATGTGGTTGAAGAACAAAAGGATAAAGATATCACAAAGGTTCCAAAGAGTTCATAAAGTTTAGAGACATAAAAAGATCATACAAAGAAACTTCTCAAAACTCTTTACAAGTACATAGTCACCTAGGCCGGATATTTATGTTGGGCCTTTTCTTCATTCTAAACGACTTTGTAACATCTTTTTCTTTTTCCACAAATTCAAGAGATGATTCATATATATTTTTTTTTTTTTACATAGGAATGTATTTGCCAGTATTTCATTTCTTTTTCTCTTGACTTTTCTTTTCTTTCCCCCCCACACTTATTTCTTGTTTCTAACCCAAATTTTTAACTAAAAATATCCCTTGTCTTTGCAACTTGTCTCAAAACATGCTAATTCATCTTTGGAACAAAGGTAAAGATATAAGTATATTTAGGTTAGGGACAAGTTATGGTTACCAAAGAGATAGCTTATTCAATGTAGGCTCAAATTGGTTCACTAAGGGTGTGTTCTCTTGGAACATCAATAAGGGATGGCTGTTTGGCCCTGGCTAAAAATCCTAATGCCTCTATCATATTCATGTTGTCACATGTATCAATATAGTCTCAAACGGTTTAAAGCAAGTTCTAGAGAATCATGTAATCATAAGAGCACTCAAGAAAGAAATTAGATTGATTTGTATAATGCATCAATCATTATAGGCTCAAAAACTCACAAGGATGATTATACAAGTCAGATTAAGTCTAAACATGCTTCTTTCTCAATCAACATATTATATTAATATTGGCTCATAAAAAGGTTGACATCAAGCTCAATTCTCATGAAAATCTTCTCACTAATAAATCTGTTTTAGACTTATGCAATTCATATCTCATCATTGTATTAAAAAGGAACTAAAACTCACAAAAAATAATAATAATAATAATAATAATAAAGAAAAAAAAATAGTAGACAAAAATAAAAGAAATCCTAAATCATTCCCCCCCCACACTTAATTCTTACATTGTCCTCAATGTAAGTCTATTAACTCAAATGAAAGAATCATGTGTAAGAGAAAAGAACTAATAACATAAGAATAGGAACAACTAAGACTCAAAACAAAACAAAACCATGCAACCTAAATAATCCTAAAATACTAAACAAAAATTAACAAGTAAACATAAAAAGATTAAAATCAAACTGACAAGGTATGTCTCAAGTCTCCCTTACTCAGACCTTGTTCAGAATGAATACTTCTAAATTGCTTAAAACACAACAAACTCTTTTTTTTTTTTTTTTTTTTTTTTGAAAAGAAGAAATCAAACTGACAAGGTATGTCTCAAGTCTCCCTTACTCAGACCTTGTTCAGAATGAATACTTCTTAATTTTTTTTTTTTTTTTTTTTTAAATTAGCAAAATATGTCCCTTACCCCCTACTAAAATATGACATTGTCCCCAATGTCAAATTTTAAAGGTAGAATTTAGGAGATATTACCTGCAGAGGTTGCTAACCACTTATTATAACTGAGACACAACAAGCAAAATGTTAGATAATGTCACAAAGACAAAGTGCAATCCACTCCTTGCTCGTCCATATCTCTTTTTCTTTTTCCGAGCGTTTGCGAAACAACCGTAGCAGATAAACACTCATAAGCTTGGAGCTTTTTAAGTAAATCTTCAATGGTTGTAGCAGAAATTATGGTTCTCCTTGCCTCTGAAAACATGAATCCATTATCCACAGCATTATCTAAATATAAAAGCAAATTACTAAAATAACCATTAATATTAAGCAAACCAATGGGTTTCTTATTTGTGACCAAAGATGACCAAGAAGCCACGCAAGCTATTTCTTCCAATGTACCCAGACCTCCTGGTAAAGCAATGAATGCATCGGCAGAATGGTACATGATTGTTATCCGTTCAGGGACACTCCAGACTTGTATTTCCTTACCCACTGTAGGTCCACAAAAACTTGTGAATAGTTTTGGCACGATTCCTAGAACTGGACTTCCTCCGGCGTGTGCTGCTGTAGCGACTGCTCCCATTAAACCCGTACTACCGCCTCCATAAATCAAGTGGATCTTTTGTTGGGCAAGTATTACTCCAACTCTTATGGCTTCATCAGCGAATATGTTATTTTTTCCTGGATAAGCACCTCCAAAGACACAAATTTTTTTTAATGCGCTGGGATGAAGTACTTTCCATTTTTTTTTTCGAGTGCCTGAAAGAGAATGAGTACATGGTGTAATATATAGAGGACTCAGTAGTGAATCAGACAAGAGTAATAATGTCGCCGAAAGTGTATCTGACCTGTCAGAAGAAAATGTTAACCTAACAAAAGATTTTTGCGTGATTTCAGGAAGAAAATCAAAAAGAGAAGAAAAATCAACCGTAAAAGACAAATAAAAAAAATTGAGAATAATTACACAAATCGAACAACACGTAAATTAAACCGAAATGAAGTTATTGCAAATCAAACCAAAAGCTGAGAAGTCATTTATTGTAGTTGTGATTGTGGCTCACATCTTCCTCTGGTTTTACGTCCAGAAACGGCTTAAACGCCTTCTATGAGTCGAGGATATGCTTCCCATCCAGTTTTCTTACAAGCTGGCAAACAGGGTCTTTTAACATCAGATTCCCAAGATGTTGCCATTCCCTTTGGAATTGCGGCCATAAATCAAGAATTTCTCTTTGTACGTCTCCACTAGGATGCGTCTCAAGAGAAAGTTGGATATTACCCAAATTATCCTTACTCAGTCCATCCTTAATGAATTCAATTTTATCATCTCGATTAGAGGACGGAATCCCAATAGAACGACATTTACCATTACACGTCCATCGTGCACATTTGTGGCAATTTGAACTCATGCGCTTTGCTCGTCGCTTCTTTGCAAAAGTGCTTCTACCTGTACCTGGTAAATGCAAAACAGGAAGATATTCATCTTCACGTACCTTGGCTTCAATTATCCAACGTATGTCGTCAGGAATCCCTTTGTGCATAAGCATTCTTAATCTTTCAAATCGAACTTGGTAAAGCTTCAGTAAAATATTTCGAGGAAAAGGAGGAAATCGTTTCTGCAATCTTGTGAGAATATCATCCATCCTGAAAAAAAATGAAAAAAATTGAAAGAGAAATTGGAAGAGAAATTTATATACAATATCAGTTTTGTGGGTAGCTGATGGAACCGATTTAAATAATCACGGAGTACCGTTATCCGCCATTTAACCGGGGTTAAAAAAAAAAAAAATTATATTTACATCTAGTTATTTTCAAAACAAGGATCAGAAAGAAAAACAACATAAAAAACTCAAAAACAAAACACTCTAAATAAAATCCTAAATTCTTCCCCCCACACATAATTCTTACATTGTCATTAATGTAATGCTATTAATCCCAAATGAAAGAATCATGTGTAAGTGAAAAGAACTAATAAACAAAATAAACTTATGCAGCCTAAATGAACTTAGAAACACTAAACACAATTAGCAAAAAAAAAACATAAGAAAAAGATAAAGAAAAAGAGAGCAAATCTGAGGATGGCAGTTTGGCAATGCTTTCACTAATTAGGCTGCCTCCCCCAATTAGCACTTGATTGATTGTTTTCAGCCTAGCCAATTCCCCTTCTTGGCATTTTAGGCTTGTCAGGCTCATACATGAAATTTCCCAAATTTATGCGTTTGAGAGGAAGCTTTCTTTGCACAACAGTGGATGCATTCTCCATTACAAGTATTATTCCATCATCCTTTGTGGTGCATATGTCATCGAGGAATGGAGCATATTTTGATACTTGTTGAATGACCTCCACAAACAAGTTGTTTAAGGTTTCCGGCATGTGTTGTTCATGTTCTTCCTCCTTGAACTTTGCAAATCTACTAGGAAAAGGTGGAGAAGAAACATTAGTAAAAAGTGAAACCTTAAACGTTACCTCAGGTGCCGAAATACTCTTATTTGGATCTTTGGCGTCATTATCCTCAAGAATAGAATCCATCTCTAATTTTGTTTCATCCTTATCTTGTTCCTCATTCTTCAAGGTCACAATAGTAGCATTCTCCTTTGGGTTAACCATCGTTTGGGCTGGGAGTTCTTCAGATCTTTGTGCTACCCATCCCACCATACTACTAGCCAATTGGCTCATTTGCTTTTCCAAACTCTGGATGCTTGCCCTTGTTTCCTGTTGAAATTGCAAAGAATCAGTAACAAGAGAATAGACAAGATCTTCTAAAGAAGTACCTGAGTTTTGAGTCATATGTGGTGGTTGAAAAAGATCTGGTTCTTGAAACCATGATTGATTGAAGCTAGATGGATGAGTGTAATTGGCATAAGGATCTACTTCTTGGTAATTTTTCGAGTAGCCATAATTAGTATGATCCCACCATCCCTCATGGTAAGTGTTGGAGTAATGATCATGCGGTTGGTCTTGGAACCATTGATGGCCTTGACATCCTCCCATGGCCAATTGTTGAACTGAGGAAGTGAGATTGGCTTGTTGATTTTCCATGTTCATGTATGCCACCAACTCTTCAAGTGTTAGATTGCTCAATTCCATTGTTTTTCTTTTTTTTCTTTTTTTTTCAAAATTTGATAAGAAAAACTTGTATGTACAAGAAAAATAAAATTAATTACAACTGAAAATAAGAATAAACCAATGAACTAATAAACTAAAGAAAGCAATCCCCGGCAACGGCGCCAAAAATTTGATGCACCCAAAAGAGTGTATCTTATTTAACCTTGCACTAAAAAGATAATTGTAAGTATAGTAGTTAGCAAGGGTCGAGTCCTCAGGGATTGGGTTTTAGTTTATAAGTTAATAGTTTAAAACTTAAATTCAAGAACAATAAAAGAAAAGGGGTTTTTGAAGCCAGATTTAAACTAAAGTAAATAATAAGAATAAGATGCAAGGCGGTATAACCAGCCAATAAAAATATATATACTAAATTAGGCGGTATAACCAGCCAATAAAAATATATATACTAAATTAGGCGGTATAACCAGCCAATAAAAATAAAACAAAGTTAATATACAAATTAGGCGGTATAACCAGCCAATAAAAATAAATATAAAAAATAAGCAAACTAAAAGTAAGAAAACAAATAAGTAAGAAGAATCAAATATGAAAAATATGGTTAAGGTTTCATTCTCCACCACTAGACATCATTAAGAATCAATTTCAGATCTATCAATATCAACCAACTATCAAAGTTAACAACCGTAGATAACAACAAGCTCTGTTACCCCAATCTTTCCTTAGTTTGTCGTTAAATAGAACAAGCTCTCTATTTAATCTCTAACCATTAAACAACCTAGAATAAGCTCTCTAAATTCAATTTAATGGCAGCTTTATGATGAGAAAGATAGGTTGATCTAAGCAACAAACACATAAGCTCGGATTGTTCAACTTAGGTTATGTTCCACTTTGCAATTATTGAAAACTTGACCATAATCATTAATCACAAATTGCCACTTATGAATAGGAAATCAAGACAATTACACGGATCAAGACTCCTAAACTAGCAATAGATAATTATCAAGATCTATCTAGTTGTACACCTAAATAAATCTAGACAACATCATGAACAATTCTTGTAGAAGAACATAAGCAACTTTGATAGAAAATTAATGATAGATAGAATCTGAAAATCAATCACAAAACATGTCTAGGGCTTTGAAATCACCCTTAACCAAATAGAAGTTTAGCCTAGCATAGGCATTGTAAACATAAACATAAAATTAAAGAAAATCTAAGAAGAAAATAAAAGAAAGAAAGAAGAAGAGGAAGAATATTAATTATCCAACCTCTTGCTCTCTCTAAAGAAAAAGAAAACTAGAGAAAAGAAAGAAAACTAGAGAAAAGAAAGAAGAAGAAAACTTAGAGAATTTTATTAAAATGGCTAATATCCTACCTATGTACAATATGATTCTCTACAATCATCCAAGGCCCTCTATTTATACACATTTTGGAGGGCTAAATGACAAGAGACAAGCTTTACAAATTTCAAAGGTAGGTATAATAGGTGGGTGCATTTTTCTAACAATTTTCGTCATATTGTATGACCATTTTGATCAGCCAACTTGATGGTCGATTTTGTCAATCTTGGAGGCCTGATCTGATCACATGGTCTTCTAGAAAAATGTTTCCCTATGAGTTACTGATTCATAGCCGTTGGAATCAGCTCATTTGCTGATGTGGAGAAGAAGATATGGGCAAAATACGAAAACAGGTCAGCACAGACGTCATTGCACATCAGCCACCTTGATGGTCGATTTCTTCAATATTGGAGGCCTGATCTGATCACATGGTCTTCTAGACAAAGGTTCCCCTATCAGTTACGGAACCATAGCCGTTGGAATCAGCTCATTTGCTGATGTGGATAAGAAGATATGGGCATAATACGAAAACATGTCAGCACAGACGTCATTGCACATCAGCCAACTTGATGGTCGATTTCGCTAGGGAAAACGACTCCGTTTTAAGAAGTGTAAAACATGAAAAAGATAGATATGCCTCTTAGCTTTGCATGGCTACAAATTTCAGCCTTATTGCTTCAGTGAAACTCGAGATATAGCTGATATGGCAAAAGGTGTCAGAACTGAAACTGAACTGGATTTGCCCTTAATTCTAGTAATCTGAAATCACTCAAATAAACTTGTGAAAAACACCAAAATACATAAAAATATAAAAGATCATAAACACAATTAGAATAAACAATAATAACTCGTATTTGACACAAAACATTAATAAAACATAACTAAAAACTATATAATTATACGAGTTATCAATGAACATGGAGAATCAACAAGCCAATCTCACCTTCCCAGTTCAACAATTGGCCATGGGAGGATGTCAAGGCCATCAAGTGTTCCAAGACCAACAGTATGATCATTACTCAAACACTTACCATGAGGGATGGTGGGATCATACTAATTATGGCTACTCGAAAAATTACCAAGAAGTAGATCCTTATGCCAATTACACTCATCCATCTAGCTTCAATCAATCATGGTCCCAAGAACCAGATCTTTTTCAACCACCACATATGACTCAAAACTCAGGTACTTCTTTAGAAGATCTTGTCTATTCTCTTGTTACTGATACATTGCAATTTCAACAGGAAACAAGGGCAAGCATCCAGAGTTTGGAAAAGCAAATGATCCAATTGACTAGTAGTATGGTGGGATGGGTAGCACAAAGATCTGAAGAACTCCCTGCCCAAACAATGATTAACCCAAAGGAGAATACTACTATTGTGACCTTGAGGAATGAGGAACAAGATGAGGATGAGACAAAATTAGAGATGAATTCTATTCTTGAGGATAATGAAGCCAATGATCCAAATAAGAGTATTTCGGCACCTGAGGTAACGTTTGAGATTCCAATTTTTACTAATGTTTCTTCTCCACCTTTTCCTAGTAGATTCGCAAAGTTCAAGGAGGATGAACATGAACAAGACACGCTGGAAACCTTAAACAGTTTGTTTGTGGATGTCATTCAACAAGTACCAAAAGATGCACCATTCCTCGATGAGATATGCACCACCAAGGATGATGGAATAATACTTGTAATGGAGAATGCATCCACTGTTGTGCAAAGAAAGCTTCCTCTCAAACGCATAAATTTGGGAAATTTCATGCATGAGCCTGACAAGCGTAAAAAGCCAAGAAGGGGTGTTGGTTAGATTCAAAACACTAACTCAAGTGTTAATTGGGAAGGCAGCCCAATTAAAGATGAAATTGCCAACCTTCCATATTCAGATTTGCTTTCTCTTTCTTTTCCTTTTTCTTTTATTATTTTTATTGTTTTTATTTTTATTTCTTATGTTTCTTTGTTAATTGTGTTTACTGTTTTTAAGTTCATTTAGGCTGCATAAGTTTCTTTTGTTTAATAGTTCTTTTCTCTTACATATAATTCTTGCATTGGGGGATAATAGCATTACATTAATGAGAATGTAAGAATTATGTGTGGAGGGAAGAATTTAGGATTTTATTTAGAGTGTTTTGTTTTTGAGTCTTTTTATGTTGTTTTTCTTTCTGATCCTTGTTTTGAAAATAACTAGATGTAAATATAATTTTTATTTTAATTTTTTTTACCCCGGTTAAATGGCGGATAACTGATGCACCCAAAAGAGTGTATCTTATTTAACCTTGCACTAAAAAGATCAATTGTAAGTATAGTAGTTAGCAAGGGTCGAGTCCTCAGGGATTGGGTTTTAGTTTATAAGTTAATAGTTTAAAACTTAAATTCAAGAACAATAAAAGAAAAGGGTTTTTTGAAGCCAGATTTAAACTAAAGTAAATAATAAGAATAAGATGCAAGGCGGTATAACCAGCCAATAAAAATATATATACTAAATTAGGCGGTATAACCAGCCAATAAAAATAAGACAAGGTTAATATACAAATTAGGCGGTATAACCAGCCAATAAAAATAAATATACTTTTAAAAATAAGCAAACTAGAAAAGTAAGAAACAAGTAAGTAAGAAGAATCAAATATGAAAAATATGGTTAAGGTTTCATTCTCCACCACTAGACATCATTAAGAATCAATTTCAGATCTATCAATATCAACCAACTATCAAAGTTAACAACCGTAGATAACAACAAGCTCTGTTATCCCAATCTTTCCTTAGTTTGTCGTTAAATAGAACAAGCTCTCAATTTAATCTCTAACCATCAAACAACCTAGAATAAGCTCTCTAGATTCAATTTAATGGCAGCTTTATGATGAGAAAGATAGGTTGATCTAAGCAACAAACACATAAGCTCGGATTGTTCAACTTAGGTTATGTTCCACTTTGCAATTATTGAAAACTTGACCATAATCATTAATCACAAATTGCCACTTATGAATAGGAAATCAAGACAATTACACGGATCAAGACTCCTAAACTAGCAATAGATAATTATCAAGATCTATCTAGTTGTACACCTAAACAAATCAAGACAACATCATGAACAATTCTTGTAGAAGAACATAAGCAACTTTGATAGAAAATTAATGATAGATAGAATCTGAAAATCAATTATAAAACATGTCTAGGGCTTTGAAATCACCCTTAACCAAATAGAAGTTTAGCCTAGCATAGGCATTGTAAACATAAACATAAAATTAAAGAAAATCTAAGAAGAAAATAAAAGAAAGAAAGAAGAAGAGGAAGAATATTAATTATCCAACCTCTTGCTCTCTCTAAAGAAAAAGAAAACTAGAGAAAAGAAAGAAAACTAGAGAAAAGAAAGAAGAAGAAAACTTAGAGAATTTTATTAAAATGGCTAATATCCTACCTATGTACAATATGATCCCTTACAATCATCCAAGGCCCTCTATTTATACACATTTTGGAGGGCTAAATGACAAGAGACAAGCTTTACAAATTTCAAAGGTAGGTATAATAGGTGGGTGCATTTTTCTAACAATTTTCGTCATACATGACAATTTTGATCAGCCAACTTGATGGTCGATTTTGTCAATTTTGGAGGCCTTATCTGATCACATGGTCTTCTAGAAAAATGTTACCCTATCAGTTACAGATCCATAGCCGTTGGAATCAGCTCATTTGCTGATGTGGATAAGTAGATATGGGCAAAATACGAAAACAGGTCAGCACAGACGTCATTGCACATCAGCCAACTTGATGGTCGATTTCGCTAGGGAAAACGACTCCGTTTAAAGAAGTGTAAAACATGAAAAAGATAGATATGCCTCTTAGCTTTGCACGGCTACAAATTTCAGCCTTATTGCTTCAGTGAAACTCGAGATATAGCTGATATGGTAAAAGGTGTCGGAACTGGAACTGAACTGGATTTGCCCTTAATTCTAGTAATCTGAAATCACTCAAAGAAACTTGTGAAAAACACCAAAATACATAAAAATATAAAAGATCATAAACACAATTAGACTAAACAATAATAACTCGTATTTGACACAAAACAATAATAAAACATAACTAAAAACTATATAATTATACGAGTTATCACACCCCCACACTTAGATTGTTGCTAGTCCCTAGCAACGACTCAATAAAAATAAAATAAGAAAATCTAATCTAATCCATTTTCGTAGGAAATCACGGTGGCACTTAGCATGTGACACAAGCCTTTAAACCCCTAGGTGTCCCTAGTGGACGAGTTTAGTCTCGTGAGGGTTTACTAGAACGATACCCACAAACATTGAAAAACTAAAATATAAATAAACTACATATACTAAAAATATTTACTCCTAATCCTTTCAATACAAATTAGAGACAATCTTTGAACAAGTCTTATAAACTAATCAATAGCTTAAAGAATTTCACAAAAAATCAAGCTTGAATGTAAATTGTTTGAGTTAAGCCAATATTAGCATAACATATCTCAATCAAAATAGTGCATGTTCAAATTTAATCTCAAGTTCTCACATGGGATACCCTCATGATTTTCACTCTTTAAAGTAGTGGTGAAATGTTTACACTCAATCAATCTCATGAAAACAGTTCTACCATATTCTTGCTTGTCCACCTATTCTCCACTATTTAGATCATACAACTTCATGAATCAAGAGGTCTTTAATCGAGGTTGTAATGGGGCCAAGGGGTTTGTAATGTGGTTGAAGAACAAAAGGATAAAGATATCACAAAGGTTCCAAAGAGTTCATAAAGTTTAGAGACATAAAAAGATCATACAAAGAAACTTCTCAAAACTCTTTACAAGTACATAGTCACCTAGGCCGGATATTCATGTTGGGCCTTTTCTTCATTCTGAACAACTTTGTAACATCTTTTTTTTTTCCCAAAATTCAAGAGATGATTCATATTTTTTTTTGAATGTATTTGCCAGTATTCCATTTCTTTTTTTTTTTTTTGACTTTTCTTTTCTTTCCCCCCCACACTTATTTCTTGTTTCTAACCCAAATTTTCAATAGATCTTCCTTGTCTTTGCAACTTGTCTCAAAACATGCTAATTCATCTTTGGAACAAAGGTAAGGATATAAGTATATTTAGGTTAGGGACAAGTTATGGTTACCAAAGAGATAGCTTATTCAATGTAGGCTCAAATTGGCTCACTAGGGGTGTGTTCTCTTGGAACATCAATAAGGGATGGCTGTTTGGCCCTGGCTAAAAATCCTAATGCCTCTATCATATTCATGTTGTCACATGCATCAATATAGTCTCAACAAGGTCTAAAGCAAGTTCTAGAGAATCATGTAATCATAAGAGCACTCAAGAAAGAAATTAGATTGATTTATATAATGCATCAATCATTATAGGCTCAAAAACTCACAAGGATGATTATACAAGTCAGATTAAGTCTAAACATGCTTCTTTCTCAATCAACATATCATATTAACATTGGCTCATAAAAATTAGTATCAAGCTTAATTCTCATGAAAAGTTTCTCACTAATAAATCTGTTTTAGACTTATGCAATTCATATCTCATCATAGTATTGAAAAGGAACTAAAACACACTAAAAATAATAATAAAGACTCATAAAAAAAATAGTAGACAAAAATAAAAGAAATCCTAAATCCTTCCCCCCACACTTAATTCTTACATTGTCCTCAATGTAAGTCTATTAACTCAAATGAAAGAATCATGTGTAGGAGAAAAGAACTAATAACATAAGAATAGGAACAACTAAGACTCAAAACAAAACAAACTCATGCAACCTAAATAATCCTAAAATACTAAAGAAAAATTAACAAGTAAACATAAAAAGATTAAAATCAAACTGACAAGGTATGTCTCAAGTCTCCCTTACTCAGACCTTGTTCAGAATGAATACTTCTAAATTGCTTAAAACACAACAAACTTTTTTTTTTTTTTTTTTTGAAAAGAAGAAATCAAACTGACAAGGTATGTCTCAAGTCTCCCTTACTCAGACCTTGTTCAGAATGAATACTTCTAAATGGCTTAAAACACAACAATTTTTTTTTTTTTAAATTAGCAAAATATGTCCCTTACCCCCTACTAAAATATGACATTGTCCCCAATGTCAAATTTTAAAGGTAGAATTTAGGAGATATTACCTGCAGAGGTTGCTAACCACTTATTATAACTGAGACACAACAAGCAAAATGTTAGATAATCTCACAAAGACAAAGTGCAATCCACTCCTTGCTCGTCCATATCTCTTTTTCTTTTTCCGAGCGTTTGCGAAACAACCGTAGCAGATAAACACTCATAAGCTTGGAGCTTTTTGAGTAAATCTTCAATGGTTGTAGCAGAAATTATGGTTCTCCTTGCCTCTGAAAACATGAATCCATTTTCCACAGCATTATCTAAATATGAAAGCAAATTACTAAAATAACCATTAATATTAAGCAAACCAATGGGTTTCTTATTTGTGACCAAAGATGACCAAGAAGCCACGCAAGCTATTTCTTCCAATGTACCCAGACCTCCTGGTAAAGCAATGAATGCATCGGCAGAATGGTACATGATTGTCATCCGTTCAGGGATACTCCAGACTTGTATTTCCTTACCCACGGTAGGTCCACAAAAACTTGTGAATAGTTTTGGCACGATTCCTAGAACTGGACTTCCTCCGGCGTGTGCTGCTGTAGCGACTGCTCCCATTAAACCCGTACTACCGCCTCCATAAATCAACTGGATCTTTTGTTGGGCAAGTATTACTCCAACTCTTATGGCTTCATCAGCGAATATGTTATTTTTCCCTGAATAAGCACCTCCAAAGACACAAATTTTTTTAATGCGCTGGGACGAAGTACTTTCCATTTTTTTTTCGAGTGCCTGAAAGATAATGAGTACATGGTGTAATATATAGAGGACTGAGTAGTGAATCAGACAAGAGTAATAATGTCGCCGAAAGTGTATCTGACCTGTCAGAAGAAAATGTTAACCTAACAAAAGATTTTTGCGTGATTTCAGGAAGAAAATCAAAAAGAGAAGAAAAATCAACCGTAAAAGACAAATAAAAAAAGAGAATAATTACACAAATCGAACAATACGTAAATTAAAACAAAATAAAGTTATTGCAAATCAAACCAAAAGCTGAGAAGTCATTTATTGTAGTTGTGATTGTGGCTCACATCTTCCTCTGGTTTTACGTCCAGAAACGGCTTAAACGCCTTCTATGAGTCGAGGATATGCTTCCCATCCAGTTTTCTTACAAGCTGGCAAACAGGGTCTTTTAACATCAGATTCCCAAGATGTTGCCATTCCCTTTGGAATTGCGGCCATAAATCAAGAATTTCTCTTTGTACGTCTCCACTAGGATGCGTCTCAAGAGAAAGTTGGATATTACCCAAATTCTCCTTACTCAGTCCATCCTTAATGAATTCAATTTTATCATCTCGATTAGAGGACGGAATCCCAATTGAACGACATTTACCGTTACACGTCCATCGTGCACATTTGTGGCAATTTGAACTCATGCGCTTTGCTCGTCGCTTCTTTGCAAAAGTGCTTCTACCTGTACCTGGTAAATGCAAAACAGGAAGATATTCATCTTCACGTACCTTGGCTTCAATTATCCAACGTATGTCGTCAGGAATCCCTTTGTGCATAAGCATTCTTAATCTTTCGAATCGAACTTGGTAAAGCTTCAGTAAAATATTTCGAGGAAAAGGAGGAAATCGTTTCTGCAATCTTGTGAGAATATCATCCATCCTGAAAAAAAATGAAAAAAATTGAAAGAGAAATTGGAAGAGAAATTTATATACAATATCAGTTTTGTGGGTAGCTGATGGAACCGATTTAAATAATCACGGAGTACCGTTATCCGCCATTTAACCGGGGTTAAAAAAATTAAAAATTATATTTACATCTAGTTATTTTCAAAACAAGGATCAGAAAGAAAAACAACATAAAAAGACACAAAAACAAAACACTCTAAATAAAATCCTAAATTCTTTCCCCCACCATAATTCTTACATTGTCATTAATGTAATGCTATTAACCCAAATGAAAGAATCATGTGTAAGTGAAAAGAACTAATAAACAAAATAAACTTATGCAGCCTAAATGAACTTAAAAACACTAAACACAATTAACAAAGAAACATAAGAAAAAGATAAAGAAAAAGAGAGCAAATCTGAGGATGGCAGTTTGGCAATGCTTTCACTAATTAGGCTGCCTCCCCCAATTAGCACTTGATTGATTGTTTTCAGCCTAGCCAATTCCCCTTCTTGGCTTTTTAGGATCTTTTGGCTTAGACATGAAACTTCTCGGATTTTTGCGTTTTGGAGGAAGATTTTTTTGCAAAACAGCCAATGCATTCTCCCCCACACGTATTATTTCATCATTCTTGGTGGGGTATAGCTCTTTGAGGAATTGTGCATATCTTGGTACTTGTCTAATGGCATCCACAAGCAAGCTGTTTAAGGTTTCTAAAAATTGTTGTTCATGTTCCTCCTTCTTGGACTTTGCAAATCTGCTAGGAAAAAGTGGAGAAGGAACATTAGTAGAAATAAGAACCTTAAAAGCTACATGAGGTGTCAAAGTACTCTCAATTTGAATGGTGGCTTCATTATCCTCAAGAAGTGAATCCATCTTTGGTTTTGTCTCATCCTCATCTTGTTCCTCATTTCTCAAGGTCACAATAGTAGCATTCTCCTTTGGGTTAATCACCGTTTGGGAAGGGAGTGCTAGAGATCTTTCTGCTACTAATTCCACCATACTACTAGCCAATAGGCTCATTTGCCTTTCCAAACTCTGGATGCTTGCCCTTGTTTCCTGTTGAAATTGCAAAGTATCAGTAACAAGAGAATGTACAAGATCTTCTAAAGGAGTACCTGAGTTTTGAGTCATATGTGGTGGTTGAAAAAGATCTGGTTCTTGAGACCATGATTGATTGAAGCTAGATGGATGAGTGTAATTGGCATAAGGATCTACTTCTTGGTAATTTTTTGAGTAGCCATAATTAGTATGATCCCACCATCCCTCATGGTAAGTGTTTGAGTAATGATCATACTGTTGGTCTTGGAACACTTGATAGCCTTGACATCCTCCCATGGCCAATTGTTGAACTGGGTAGGTGAGATTGGCTTGTTGATTTTCCATGTTCATGTATGCCACCAACTCTTCAAGTGTTAGATTGCTCAATTCCATCGTTTTTTTTTTTTTTTTTTTTGATAAGAAAAACTTGTATGTACAAGAAAATAGAACTAATTAGAACTGAAAATAAGAATAAACCAAGTAACAAATAAACTAAAGAAAACAATCCCCGGCAACGGCGCCAAAATTTTGATGCACCCAAAAGAGTGTATCTTATTTAACCTTGCACTAAAAAGATCAATTGTAAGTATAGTAGTTAGCAAGGGTCGAGTCCTCAGGGATTGGGTTTTAGTTTATAAGTTAATAGTTTAAAACTTAAATTCAAGAACAATAAAAGAAAAGGGTTTTTTGAAGCCAGATTTAAACTAAAGTAAATAATAAGAATAAGATGCAAGGCGGTATAACCAGCCAATAAAAATATATATACTAAATTAGGCGGTATAACCAGCCAATAAAAATAAGACAAGGTTAATATACAAATTAGGCGGTATAACCAGCCAATAAAAATAAATATACTTTTAAAAATAAGCAAACTAGAAAAGTAAGAAACAAGTAAGTAAGAAGAATCAAATATGAAAAATATGGTTAAGGTTTCATTCTCCACCACTAGACATCATTAAGAATCAATTTCAGATCTATCAATATCAACCAACTATCAAAGTTAACAACCGTAGATAACAACAAGCTCTGTTATCCCAATCTTTCCTTAGTTTGTCGTTAAATAGAACAAGCTCTCTATTTAATCTCTAACCATCAAACAACCTAGAATAAGCTCTCTAGATTCAATTTAATGGCAGCTTTATGATGAGAAAGATAGGTTGATCTAAGCAACAAACACATAAGCTCGGATTGTTCAACTTAGGTTATGTTCCACTTTGCAATTATTGAAAACTTGACCATAATCATTAATCACAAATTGCCACTTATGAATAGGAAATCAAGACAATTACACGGATCAAGACTCCTAAACTAGCAATAGATAATTATCAAGATCTATCTAGTTGTACACCTAAACAAATCAAGACAACATCATGAACAATTCTTGTAGAAGAACATAAGCAACTTTGATAGAAAATTAATGATAGATAGAATCTGAAAATCAATTATAAAACATGTCTAGGGCTTTGAAATCACCCTTAACCAAATAGAAGTTTAGCCTAGCATAGGCATTGTAAACATAAACATAAAATTAAAGAAAATCTAAGAAGAAAATAAAAGAAAGAAAGAAGAAGAGGAAGAATATTAATTATCCAACCTCTTGCTCTCTCTAAAGAAAAAGAAAACTAGAGAAAAGAAAGAAAACTAGAGAAAAGAAAGAAGAAGAAAACTTAGAGAATTTTATTAAAATGGCTAATATCCTACCTATGTACAATATGATCCCTTACAATCATCCAAGGCCCTCTATTTATACACATTTTGGAGGGCTAAATGACAAGAGACAAGCTTTACAAATTTCAAAGGTAGGTATAATAGGTGGGTGCATTTTTCTAACAATTTTCGTCATACATGACAATTTTGATCAGCCAACTTGATGGTCGATTTTGTCAATTTTGGAGGCCTTATCTGATCACATGGTCTTCTAGAAAAATGTTACCCTATCAGTTACAGATCCATAGCCGTTGGAATCAGCTCATTTGCTGATGTGGATAAGTAGATATGGGCAAAATACGAAAACAGGTCAGCACAGACGTCATTGCACATCAGCCAACTTGATGGTCGATTTCGCTAGGGAAAACGACTCCGTTTAAAGAAGTGTAAAACATGAAAAAGATAGATATGCCTCTTAGCTTTGCACGGCTACAAATTTCAGCCTTATTGCTTCAGTGAAACTCGAGATATAGCTGATATGGTAAAAGGTGTCGGAACTGGAACTGAACTGGATTTGCCCTTAATTCTAGTAATCTGAAATCACTCAAAGAAACTTGTGAAAAACACCAAAATACATAAAAATATAAAAGATCATAAACACAATTAGACTAAACAATAATAACTCGTATTTGACACAAAACAATAATAAAACATAACTAAAAACTATATAATTATACGAGTTATCAATAACGGTACTCCGTGATTATTTAAATCGGTTCCATCAGCTACCCACAAAACTGATATTGTATATAAATTTCTCTTCCAATTTCTCTTTCATTTTTTTTCATTTTTTTTTTCAGGATGGATGATATTCTCACAAGATTGCAGAAACGATTTCCTCCTTTTCCTCGAAATATTTTACTGAAGCTTTACCAAGTTCGATTTGAAAGATTAAGAATGCTTATGCACAAAGGGATTCCTGGAGACATACGTTGGATAATTGAAGCCAAGGTACGTGAAGATGAATATCTTCCTGTTTTGCATTTACCAGGTACAGGTAGAAGCACTTTTGCAAAGAAGCGACGAGCAAAGCGCATGAGTTCAAATTGCCACAAATGTGCACGATGGACGTGTAACGGTAAATGTCGTTCTATTGGGATTCCGTCCTCTAATCGAGATGATAAAATTGAATTCATTAAGGATGGACTGAGTAAGGAGAATTTGGGTAATATCCAACTTTCTCTTGAGACGCATCCTAGTGGAGACGTACAAAGAGAAATTCTTGATTTATGGCTGCAATTCCAAAGGGAATGGCAACATCTTGGGAATCTGATGTTAAAAGACCCTGTTTGCCAGCTTGTAAGAAAACTGGATGGGAAGCATATCCTCGACTCATAGAAGGCGTTTAAGCCGTTTCTGGACGTAAAACCATAGGAAGATGTGAGCCACAATCACAACTACAATAAATGACTTCTCAGCTTTTGGTTTGATTTGCAATAACTTTATTTCGGTTTAATTTACGTGTTATTCGATTTGTGTAATTATTCTCATTTTTTTTATTTGTCTTTTACGATTGATTTTTCTTCTCTTTTTTTATTTTCTTCCTGAAATCACGCAAAAATCTTTTGTTATGTTAACATTTTCTTCTGACAGGTCAGATACACTTTCGGCGACATTATTACTCTTGTCTGATTCACTACTCAGTCCTCTATATATTACACCATGTACTCATTCTCTTTCAGGCACTCGAAAAAAAAGAAAAAAAAAGAAAAAAAAATGGAAAGTACTTCGTCCCAACGCATTAAAAAAATTTGTGTTTTTGGAGGTGCTTATCCAGGGAAAAATAACATATTCACTGATGAAGCCATAAGAGTTGGAGTAATACTTGCCCAACAAAAGATCCAGTTGATTTATGGAGGCGGTAGTACGGGTTTAATGGGAGCAGTCGCTACAGCAGCACACGCCGGAGGAAGTCCAAAACTATTCACAGATTTTTGTGGACCTACCTTGGGTAAGGAAATACAAGTCTGGAGTATCCCTGAACGGATAACAATCATGTACCATTCTGCCGATGCATTCATTGCTTTACCAGGAGGTCTTGGTACATTGGAAGAAATAACTTGCGTGGCTTCTTGGTCATCTTTGGTCACAAATAAGAAACCCATTGGTTTGCTTAATATTAATGGTTATTTTAGTAATTTGCTTTCATATTTAGATAATGCTGTGGATAATGGATTCATGTTTTCAGAGGCAAGGAGAACCATAATTTCTGCTACAACCATTGAAGATTTACTCAAAAAGCTCCAAGCTTATGAGTATTTATCTGCTACGGTTGTTTCGCAAACGCTCGGAAAAAGAAAAAGAGATATGGACGAGCAAGGAGTGGATTGCACTTTGTCTTTGTGACATTATCTAACATTTTGTTTGTTGTGTCTCAGTTATAATAAGTGGTTAGCAACCTCTACAGGTAATATCTCCTAAATTTTACCTTCTTAAAAAAAAAAAAAAAAGTTTGTTGTGTTTTAAGCAATTTAGAAGTATTCATTCTGAACAAGGTCTGAGTAAGGGAGACTTGAGACATACCTTGTCAGTTTGATTTCTTCTTTTCAAAAAAAAAAAAAAAAGAGTTTGTTGTGTTTTAAGCAATTTAGAAGTATTCATTCTGAACAAGGTCTGAGTAAGGGAGACTTGAGACATACCTTGTCAGTTTGATTTTAATCTTTTTACGTTTACTTGTTAATTTTTGTTTAATATTTTAGGATTATTTAGGTTGCATGAGTTTGTTTTGTTTTGTTTTGAGTCTAGTTATTCCTATTCTTATGTTATTAGTTCTTTTCTCTTACACATGATTCTTTCATTTGAGTTAATAGACTTACATTGAGGACAATGTAAGAATTAAGTGTGGGGGGAATGATTTAGGATTTCTTTTATTTTTGTCTACTTTTTTTTTTTTTATGAGTCTTTATTATTATTATTATTTTTAGTGTGTTTTAGTTCCTTTTTAATACAATGATGAGATATGAATTGCATAGGTCTAAACTGGTTATTAGTGAGAAGATTTTCATGAGAATTGAGCTTGATATCATTTTTTATGAGCCAATGTTAATATGATATGTTGATTGAGAAAGAAGCATGTTTAGACTTAATCTGACTTTTATAATCATCCTTGTCAGTTTTTGAGCCTATAATGATTGATGCATGATAACTCGTATAATTATATAGTTTTTAGTTATGTTTTATTAATGTTTTGTGTCAAATACGAGTTATTATTGTTTAGTCTAATTGTGTTTATGATCTTTTATATTTTTATGTATTTTGGTGTTTTTCACAAGTTTCTTTGAGTGATTTCAGATTACTAGAATTAAGGGCAAATCCAGTTCAGTTTCAGTTCCGACACCTTTTGCCATATCAGCTATATCTCGAGTTTCACTGAAGCAATAAGGCTGAAATTTGTAGCCATGCAAAGCTAAGAGGCATATCTATCTTTTTCATGTTTTACACTTCTTAAAACGGAGTCGTTTTCCCTAGCGAAATCGACCATCAAGTTGGCTGATGTGCAATGACGTCTGTGCTGACATGTTTTCGTATTTTGCCCATATCTGCTTAACCACATCAGCAAATGAGCTGATTCCAACGGCTATGGTTCCGTAACTGATAGGGGAACCTTTGTCTAGAAGACCATGTGATCCGATCAGGCCTCCAATATTGAAGAAATCGACCATCAAGGTGGCTGATGTGCAATGACGTCTGTGCTGACATGTTTTCGTATTTTGCCCATATCTGCTTAACCACATCAGCAAATGAGCTGATTCCAACGGCTATGGTTCCGTAACTGATAGGGGAACCTTTTTCTAGAAGACCATGTGATCAGATCAGGCCTCCAATATTGACGAAATCGACCATCAAGTTGGCTGATCAAAATCGTCATATACCTACCTTTGAAATTTGTAAAGCTTGTCTCTTGTCATTTAGCCCTCCAAAATGTGTATAAATAGAGGGCCTTGGATGATTGTAAGGGATCATATTGTACATAGGTAGGATATTAGCCATTTTAATAAAATTCTCTAAGTTTTCTTGTTCTTTGTTTTCTCTAGTTTTCTTTCTTTTCTCTAGTTTTCTTTTTCTTTAGAGAGAGCAAGAGGTTGGATAATTAATATTCTTCCTCTTCTTCTTTCTTTCTTTTATTTTCTTCTTAGATTTTCTTTAATTTTATGTTTATGTTTACAATGCCTATGCTAGGCTAAACTTCTATTTGGTTAAGGGTGATTTCAAAGCTCTAGACATGTTTTATAATTGATTTTCAGATTCTATCTATCATTAATTTTCTATCAAAGTTGCTTATGTTCTTCTACAAGAATTGTTCATGATGTTGTCTTGATTTGTTTAGGTGTACAACTAGATAGATCTTGATAATTATCTATTGCTAGTTTAGGAGTCTTGATCCGTGTAATTGTCTTGATTTCCTATTCATAAGTGGCAATTTGTGATTAATGATTATGGTCAAGTTTTCAATAATTGCAAAGTGGAACATAACCTAAGTTGAACAATCCGAGCTTATGTGTTTGTTGCTTAGATCAACCTATCTTTCTCATCATAAAGCTGCCATTAAATTGAATCTAGAGAGCTTATTCTAGGTTGTTTGATGGTTAGAGATTAAATAGAGAGCTTGTTCTATTTAACGACAAACTAAGGAAAGATTGGGATAACAGAGCTTGTTGTTATCTACGGTTGTTAACTTTGATAGTTGGTTGATATTGATAGATCTGAAATTGATTCTTAATGATGTCTAGTGGTGGAGAATGAAACCTTAACCATATTTTTCATACTTGATTCTTCTTACTTACTTGTTTTCTTACTTTTCTAGTTTGCTTATTTTTAAAAGTATATTTATTTTTATTGGCTGGTTATACCGCCTAATTTGTATATTAACTTTGTTTTATTTTTATTGGCTGGTTATACCGCCTAATTTAGTATATATATTTTTATTGGCTGGTTATACCGCCTAATTTAGTATATATATTTTTATTGGCTGGTTATACCGCCTTGCATCTTATTCTTATTATTTACTTTAGTTTAAATCTGGCTTCAAAAACCCCTTTTCTTTTATTGTTTTCTTTGAATGTAAGTTATAAACTAATAACTCATAAATTAAAACCCAATCCCTGAGGACTCGACCCTTGCTAACTACTATACTTACAATTGATCTTTTTAGTGCAAGGTTAAATAAGATACACTCTTTTGGGTGCATCAATGCATTATACAAATCAGTCTAATTTCTTTCTTGAGTGCTCTTATGATTACATGATTCTCTAGAACTTGCTTTAAACCGTTTGAGACTATATTGATACATGTGACAACATGAATATGATAGAGGCATTAGGATTATAACCAGAGCCAAACAGCCATCCATTATTAATGTTCTAAGAGAACATCCCCACTAGTGAGCCAATTTGAACCTACATTAAATATGCTGTTTTATTGGTAACCACAACTTACACCTAGCCTAAATATACTTATATCCTTACCCTTGTTCTAAAGATGGATTATATATTTTGAGACATATTGCAAAAAAAATAAGGGATATTTTTAGTTAAAAATTTGGGTTGGAAACAAAAGATAAGTGTGGGGGAAAAAAAAAAGAAAAAGTCAAGAGAAAAAGAAAGGGATCATTGTCAAATACATTCCCATATTAAAAAAAAAATAAAAATCTTCTCTTGAACTTCTAGTTAAAGTAAAGAAAAAGATGTTACAAAGTTGGTTAGAATGATGCAAAGGCTCAACATGAATATCCGGCCTAGATGACTATGTACTTGTAAAGAGTTTTGAGAAGTTTCTTTGTATAATCTTTTTATGTCTCTAAACTTTATGAACTCTTTGGAACCTTTGTGATATCTTTATCCTTTTGTTCTTCAACCACATTACAAACCCCTTGGCCCCATTACAACCTTGATTAAAGACCTCTTGATTTATGAAGTTGCATGATCTTTTAGTGGAGAATAGGTGGACAAGCAAGCATATGGTAGAAGTGTTTTCATGAGATTGATTGAGTGTAAACACTTTACCACTACTTTAAAGAGTGAAAATCAAGAGAGTATCCCATGTGAGAAGTTGAGATTAAATTTGAACATGCACTATTTTGATTGAGATATGTTATGCTAATATTGGCTTAACTCAAACAATTTACATTCAAGCATGATTTTTTGTGAAATTTTTTAAGCTATTGATTAGTTTATAAGACTTGTTCAAATATTGTCTCTAATTTGTATTGAAAGGATTAGGAGTAAATATTTTTAGTATATGTAGTTTATTTATATTTTAATTTTTCAATGTTTGTGGGTATCGTTCTAGTAAACCCTCACGAGACTAAACTCGTCCACTAGGGACACCTAGGGGTTTAAAGGCTTGTGTCACATGCTAAGTGCCACCGTGATTTCCTACGAAAGTGGATTAGATTAGATTTTCTTATTTTATTTTTATGTTTATGATCTTTTATATTTTTATGTAATTGGTGTTTTTCACAAGTTTCTTTGAGTGATTTCAGATTACTAGAATTAAGGGCAAATCCAGTTCAGTTCCGGTTCCGACACATTTTGCCATATCAGCTATATCTGGAGTTTCACTGAAGCAATAAGGCTGAAATTTGTAGCCGTGCAAAGCTAAGAGGCATATCTATCTGTGCTGACCTGTTTTCGTATTTTGCCCATATCTGCTTATCCACACCAGCAAATGAGCTGATTCCAATGGCTATGGATCCGTAACTGATACGGGAACCTTTGTCTAGAAGACCATATGATCAGATCAGGCCTCTAATATTGACGAAATCGACCATCAAGTTGGCTGATGTGCAATGACGTCTGTGCTGACATGTTTTCGTATTTTGCCCATATCTGCTTATCCACATCAGAAAATGAGCTGATTCCAACGGCTATGGATCCGTAACTGATAGGGGAACCTTTTTCTAGAAGACCATGTGATCAGATAAGGCCTGCAAAATTGACAAAATCGACCATCAATTTGGCTGATCAAAATCGTCATGTATGACGAAAATTGTTAGAAAATGCACCCACCTATTATACCTACCTTTGAAATTTGTAAAGCTTGTCTCTTGTCATTTAGCCCTCCAAAATGTGTATAAATAGAGGGCCTTGGATGATTGTAAGGGATCATATTGTACATAGGTAGGATATTAGCCATTTTAATAAAATTCTCTAAGTTTTCTTCTTCTTTCTTTTCTCTAGTTTTCTTTCTTTTCTCTAGTTTTCTTTTTCTTTAGAGAGAGCAAGAGGTTGGATAATTAATATTCTTCCTCTTCTTCTTTCTTTCTTTTATTTTCTTCTTAGATTTTCTTTAATTTTATGTTTATGTTTATAATGCCTATGCTAGGCTAAACTTCTATTTGGTTAAGGGTGATTTCAAAGCCCTAGACATGTTTTGTGATTGATTTTCAGATTCTATCTATCGTTAATTTTCTATCAAAGTTGCTTATGTTCTTCTACAAGAATTGTTCATGATGTTGTCTAGATTTATTTAGGTGTACAACTAGATAGATCTTGATAATTATCTATTGCTAGTTTAGGAGTCTTGATCCGTGTAATTGTCTTGATTTCCTATTCATAAGTGGCAATTTGTGATTAATGATTATGGTCAAGTTTTCAATAATTGCAAAGTGGAACATAACCTAAGTTGAACAATCCGAGCTTATGTGTTTGTTGCTTAGATCAACCTATCTTTCTCATCATAAAGCTGCCATTAAATTGAATTTAGAGAGCTTATTCTAGGTTGTTTAATGGTTAGAGATTAAATAGAGAGCTTGTTCTATTTAACGACAAACTAAGGAAAGATTGGGGTAACAGAGCTTGTTGTTATCTACGGTTGTTAACTTTGATAGTTGGTTGATATTGATAGATCTGAAATTGATTTTTAATGATGTCTAGTGGTGGAGAATGAAACCTTAACCATATTTTTCATATTTGATTCTTCTTACTTATTTGTTTTCTTACTTTTAGTTTGCTTATTTTTTATATTTATTTTTATTGGCTGGTTATACCGCCTAATTTGTATATTAACTTTGTTTTATTTTTATTGGCTGGTTATACCGCCTAATTTAGTATATATATTTTTATTGGCTGGTTATACCGCCTAATTTAGTATATATATTTTTGTTGGCTGGTTATACCGCCTTGCATCTTATTCTTATTATTTACTTTAGTTTAAATCTGGCTTCAAAAACCCCTTTTCTTTTATTGTTCTTGAATTTAAGTTTTAAACTATTAACTTATAAACTAAAACCCAATCCCTGAGGACTCGACCCTTGCTAACTACTATACTTACAATTTATCTTTTTAGTGCAAGGTTAAATAAGATACACTCTTTTGGGTGCATCAATAGGCATTATAAACATAAACATAAAATTAAAGAAAATCTAAGAAGAAAATAAAAGAAAGAAAGACGAAGAAGAAGAATATTAATTATCCAACCTCTTGCTCTTTCTAAAGAAAAAGAAAACTAGAGAAAAGAAAGAAGAAAACTTAGAGAATTTTATTACAATGGCTAATATCCTACCTATGTACAATATGATCCTCTACAATCATCCAAGGCCCTCTATTTATACACATTTTGGAGGGCTAAATGACAAGAGACAAGCTTTACAAATTTCAAAGGTAGGTATAATAGGTGGGTGCATTTTTCTAACAATTTTCGTCATATTGTATGACCATTTTGATCAGCCAACTTGATGGTCGATTTTTTCAATCTTGGAGGCCTGATCTGATCAGATGGTCTTCTAGAAAAATGTTCCCCTATGAGTTACTGATTCATAGCCGTTGGAATCAGCTCATTTTCTGATGTGGAGAAGAAGATATGGGCAAAATACGAAAACAGGTCAGCACAGACGTCATTGCACATCAGCCCACTTAATGGTCGATTTCTTCAATATTGGAGGCTTTATCGGATCACATGGTCTTCTAGAAAAATGTTCCAATATCAGTTATTGATCCATAGCCGTTGGAATCAGCTCATTTGCGGATGTGGATAAGCAGATATGGGCCAAATACGAAAACAGGTCAGCACAGACGTCATTGCACATCAGCCAACTTGATGGTCGATTTCGTCAATATTAGAGGCCTGATCTGATCATATGGTCTTCTAGACAAAGGTTCCCGTATCAGTTACGGATCCATAGCCATTGGAATCAGCTCATTTTCTGATGTGGATAAGCAGATATGGGCAAAATACGAAAACAGGTCAGCACAGACGTCATTGCACATCAGCCAACTTGATGGTCGATTTCGCTAGGGAAAACGACTCCGTTTCAAGAAGTGTAAAACATGAAAAAGATAGATATGCCTCTTAGCTTTGCACGGCTACAAATTTCAGCCTTATTGCTTCAGCGAAACTCCAGATATAGCTGATATGGCAAAAGGTGTCGGAACTGGAACTGAACTGGATTTGCCCTTAATTCTAGTAATCTGAAATCACTCAAAGAAACTTGTGAAAAACACCAAATTACATAAAAATATAAAAGATCATAAACACAATTAGACTAAACAATAATAACTCGTATTTGACACAAAACAATAATAAAACATAACTAAAAACTATATAATTATACGAGTTATCACACCCCCACACTTAGCTTTTTGCTAGTCCTCGAGCAAAATCAAATAAAAATAAAATAAGAAAATCTAATCTAATCCACTTTCGTAGGAAATCACGGTGGCACTTAGCATGTGACACAAGCCTTTAAACCCCTAGGCGTCCCTAGTGGACGAGTTTAGTCTCGTGAGGGTTTACTAGAACGATACCCACAAACATTGAAAAACTAAAATATAAATAAACTACATATACTAAAAATATTTATTCCTAATCCTTTCAATACAAATTAGAGACAATCTTTGAACAAGTCTTATAAACTAATCAATAGCTTAAAGAATTTCACAAAAAATGATGCTTGAATGTAAATTGTTTGAGTTAAGCCAATATTAACATAACATATCTCAATCAAAATAGTGCATGTTCAAATTTAATCTCAACTTCTCACATGGGATACCCTCATGATTTTCACTCTTTAATGTAGTGGTGAAGAGTTTACACTCAATCAATCTCATTAAAACAGTTCTACCATATTCTTGCTTGTCCACCTATTCTCCACTATTTAGATCATACAACTTCATGAATCAAGAGGTCTTTAATCAAGGTTGTAATGGGGCCAAGGGGTTTGTAATGTGGTTGAAGAACAAAAGGATAACGATATCACAAAGGTTCCAAAGAGTTCATAAAGTTTAGAGACATAATAAGATCATACAAAGAAACTTATCAAAACTCTTTACAAGTACATAGTCACCTAGGCCGGATATTCATGTTGGGCCTTTTCTTCATTCTAAACAACTTTGTAACATCTTTTTCTTTTTCCCCAAATTCAAGAGATGATTCATATTTTTTATTTTTTTTTACATAGGAATGTATTTGCCAGTATTCCATTTCTTTTTTTTTTCTCTTGACTTTTCTTTTCTTTCCCCCCCACACTTATTTCTTGTTTCTAACCCAAATTTTCAATAGATCTTCCTTGTCTTTGCAACTTGTCTCAAAACATGCTAATTCATCTTTGGAACAAAGGTAAGGATATAAGTATATTTAGGTTAGGGACAAGTTAAGGTTACCAAAGAGATAGCTTATTCAATGTAGGCTCAAATTGGTTCACTAAGGGTGTGTTCTCTTGGAACATCAATAAGGGATGGCTGTTTGGCCCTGGCTAAAAATCCTAATGCCTCTATCATATTCATGTTGTCACATGCATCAATATAGTCTCAACAAGGTCTAAAGCAAGTTCTAGAGAATCATGTAATCATAAGAGCACTCAAGAAAGAAATTAGATTGATTTATATAATGCATCAATCATTATAGGCTCAAAAACTCACAAGGATGATTATACAAGTCAGATTAAGTCTAAACATGCTTCTTTCTCAATCAACATATCATATTAACATTGGCTCATAAAAAGGTTGACATCAAGCTCAATTCTCATGAAAATCTTCTCACTAATAAATCTGTTTTAGACTTATGCAATTCATATCTCATCATTGTATTAAAAAGGAACTAAAACACACTAAAAATAATAATAATAATAATAATAAAGAAAAAAAAATAGTAGACAAAAATAAAAGAAATCCTAAATCATTCCCCCCCACACTGAATTCTTACATTGTCCTCAATGTAAGTCTATTAACTAAAATGAAAGAATCATGTGTAAGAGAAAAGAACTAATAACATAAGAATAGGAACAACTAAAACTCAAAACAAAACAAAACCATGCAACCTAAATAATCCTAAAATACTAAACAAAAATTAACAAGTAAACATAAAAAGATTAAAATCAAACTGACAAGTTATGTCTCAAGTCTCCCTTACTCAGACCTTGTTCAGAATGAATACTTCTAAATTGCTTAAAACACAACAAACTTTTTTTTTTTTTTTTTGAAAAGAAGAAATCAAACTGACAAGGTATGTCTCAAGTCTCCCTTACTCAGACCTTGTTCAGAATGAATACTTCTAAATTGCTTAAAACACAACAAACTTTTTTTTTTTTTTTGAAAAGAAGAAATCAAACTGACAAGGTATGTCTCAAGTCTCCTGATAACTCGTATAATTATATAGTTTTTAGTTATGTTTTATTAATGTTTTGTGTCAAATACGAGTTATTATTGTTTAGTCTAATTGTGTTTATGATCTTTTATATTTTTATGTATTTTGGTGTTTTTCACAAGTTTCTTTGAGTGATTTCAGATTACTAGAATTAAGGGCAAATCCAGTTCAGTTTCAGTTCCGACACCTTTTGCCATATCAGCTATATCTCGAGTTTCACTGAAGCAATAAGGCTGAAATTTGTAGCCATGCAAAGCTAAGAGGCATATCTATCTTTTTCATGTTTTACACTTCTTAAAACGGAGTCGTTTTCCCTAGCGAAATCGACCATCAAGTTGGCTGATGTGCAATGACGTCTGTGCTGACATGTTTTCGTATTATGCCCATATCTTCTTATCCACATCAGCAAATGAGCTGATTCCAAAGGCTATGGTTCCGTAACTGATAGGGGAACCTTTGTCTAGAAGACCATGTGATCAGATCAGGCCTCCAATATTGAAGAAATCGACCATCAAGTTGGCTGATGTGCAATGATGTCTGTGCTGACATGTTTTCGTATTTTGCCCATATCTGCTTAACCACATCAGCTAATGAGCTGATTCCAACGGCTATGGTTTCGTAACTGATAGGGGAACCTTTGTCTAGAAGACCATGTGATCAGATCAGGCCTCCAATATTGACGAAATCGACCAACAAGTTGGCTGATCAAAATCGTCATATACCTACCTTTGAAATTTGTAAAGCTTGTCTCTTGTCATTTAGCCCTCCAAAATGTGTATAAATAGAGGGCCTTGGATGATTGTAAGGGATCATATTGGAGATTGGTAGGATATTAGCCATTTTAACAAAATTCTCTAAGTTTTCTTCTTCTTTCTTTTCTCTAGTTTTCTTTTTCTTTAGAAAGAGCAAGAGGTTGGATAATTAATATTCTTCTTCTTCTTCTTTCTTTCTTTTATTTCCTTCTTAGATTCTCTTTAATTTTATGTTTATGTTTATGATGCCTATGCTAGGCTAAACTTCTATTTGGTTAAGGGTGATTTCAAAGCCCTAGACACGTTTTGTGATTGATTTTCAGATTCTATCTATCATTAATTTTCTATCAAAGTTGCTTATGTTCTTCTACAAGAATTGTTCATGATGTTGTCTTGATTTATTTAGGTGTACAACTAGATAGATCTTGATAATTATCTATTGCTAGTTTAGGAGTCTTGATCCGTGTAATTGTCTTGATTTCCTATTCATAAGTGGCAATTTGTGATTAATGATTATGGTCAAGTTTTCAATAATTGCAAAGTGGAACATAACCTAAGTTGAACAATCCGAGCTTATGTGTTTGTTGCTTAGATCAACCTATCTTTCTCATCATAAAGCTGCCATTAAATTGAATTTAGAGAGCTTATTCTAGGTTGTTTAATGGTTAGAGATTAAATAGAGAGCTTGTTCTATTTAACGACAAATTAAGGAAAGATTGGGATAACAGAGCTTGTTGTTATCTACGGTTGTTAACTTTGATAGTTGGTTGGTATTGATAGATCTGAAATTGATTCTTAATGATGTCTAGTGGTGGAGAATGAAACCTTAACCATATTTTTCATATTTGATTCTTCTTACTTACTTGTTTTCTTACTTTTCTAGTTTGCTTATTTTTTATATTTATTTTTATTGGCTGGTTATACCGCCTAATTTGTATATTAACTTTGTTTTATTTTTATTGGCTGGTTATACCGCCTAATTTAGTATATATATTGGCTGGTTATACCGCCTAATTTAGTATATATATTTTTATTGGCTGGTTATACCGCCTTGCATCTTATTCTTATTATTTACTTTAGTTTAAATCTGGCTTCAAAAACCCCTTTTCTTTTATTGTTTTCTTTGAACGTAAGTTATAAACTAATAACTCATAGATTAAAACCCAATCCCTGAGGACTCGACCCTTGCTAATCATTATACTTACAATTGATCTTTTTAGTGCAAGGTTAAATAAGATACACTCTTTTGGGAGCATCAAGTTTTTGGCGCCGTTGCCGGGGATTGCTTTCTTTAGTTTATTAGTTTATTGGTTTATTCTTATTTTCTGTTCTAATTATTTACTTTCTTATTTTTTTTATTAGTGAATGTTCCAAGCTCCCGAAAAAGACTTACGACTTAGAAAAATTCGGGAATTTATAACTTCTCACCAACAACCAATCGAGGAGTTGATCCAAAACATCCAAGAGAAGCAAGGAGAGATGGCAGCAGCTGACAACCGAACTCTCAAGGAGCTAGCCGCTCCGGACTTGGGTCAACAACCATTATGCATTGAATATGCTAATCTTGAGGTAGCTTTTGAATTAAAATCTGGTTTGATTCACCTTCTCCCAACTTTTCATGGTTTTGCAGGAGAGGATCCAAATAAGCACCTCAAGGAATTCCATGTAGTTTGCTCAAGCATGAGACCAACAGGGGTCACGGAAGAGCAAGTTAAGTTGAGAGCCTTCCCATTCTCTCTAGCTGATTCAGCAAAGGAATGGCTCTACTATCTACCATCCGGGACCATCACTACATGGAATGATTTGAAGAAAGCATTCTTGGAAAGGTATTTCCCAGCATCTAAGGCTGCCAACATTAGGAAAGAGATATGTGGGATTCGGCAATACAACGGAGAGTCCTTATATGAATATTGGGAGAGGTTCAAGAAACTTTGTGCATCATGTCCACACCATCAGATAAGTGAACAACTTCTCATCCAATACTTCTATGAAGGTCTCATGCCCATGGAGAGAAGTATGATAGATGCCGCTAGTGGGGGAGCTCTAGTTGATAAGACTCCCAGGGCTGCTAGAACATTAATCTCCAACATGGCAGCCAATTCTCAACAGTTCTCAATGAGACAAGATCCACCACCACAACCCAAGAGAGTTAATGAGGTAAGTATATCATCCCTTGAACAAAAATTTGATAAACTGACTTCTCTTGTTCAACAATTGGCTGTAGGTAAAATACAACAAATAAAGGCTTGTGGCATATGTTCAAACATAGGGCACCAAACTGATATGTGTCCAACACTTCAAGAGGATACCAATGAACATGTGAATGCCATGGGTGGATTTCAGAACCAATCAAGGAAATATGATCCCTACTCAAACACTTACAATCCAGGATGGAGGGATCATCCAAACTTCAATTATGGAGGGAACCAATCACAAACTATTCCTCCACCATTTGACCACAGGCCACCGGGTTTTCAGCAAAGAGTGCAACAACCATACCAAACCCGACAACAACTACCACCCACCCAAAATTCAGGTACTTCTCTTGAAGATCTTGTTAAAGCTCTTTCTACTAATACAATTCAATTTCAACAGGAAACAAAGACAAGTATTCGAAATTTGGAGACTCAAATAGGGCAATTGGCAACAACCATGAGTCAAATGCAAGCAAGGGATTCTGGGAAATTACCTTCCCAAACCATAGTGAATCCAAGAGAGAATGCCAATGCTATAAATTTAAGAAGTGGGAAACAGCTAGAGAAACCACAAAATGATAGTGCTCAAGGGGAGAACAATACCATGGCATCCTCTTCACATCCCAACGAGCCACTAAAAAAGGTAATTCCTAAACCATCCTTTCCTTCTTATATAACTCCTCCACCTTTTCCTAGCAGGTTAGCAAAGTCCAAGAAGGAGGAGCAAGAGAAGGAAATTTTGGAAACCTTCCGGAAAGTAGAGGTGAACATTCCTTTACTAGATGCTATCAAGCAAGTGCCAAGATATGCCAAGTTCCTAAAAGAGTTGTGCACATCTAAACGGAAGTTGAAATGGAATGAAAAGGTAAGTGTAGGGGAGAATGTGTCAGCTGTTCTTCAAAAGAAACTCCCACCTAAATGCAAGGATCCAGGTATGTTTACCATTCCTTGTAAGATAGGCAACACCAGGTTTGAGCGTGCTATGCTAGATCTAGGGGCATCTATTAATGTCATGCCATATTCAATTTATGCTTCATTGAATCTAGGACCATTAGAGGAAACCGGTGTTATAATACAACTTGCTGACCGTTCTAACACTTATCCAAGAGGAGTTGTAGAAGACGTTCTTGTACAGGTTAATGAATTGGTTTTTCCCGCTGACTTTTATGTTATTGAGATGGAAGATGAGATGTCTTCTAATCCCACACCTATTCTATTAGGGAGACCATTCTTGAAAACAGCAAGAACTAAAATAGATGTACATGATGGCACTTTAACTATGGAATTTGATGGTGAAATAATTCGCTTTAACATTTTTGAGGCCATGAGATATCCTAGTGATGTGCATTATGTTTTTAATATTGATATAATTGACTCACTAGTGCAGCAAGCTTATGAGCTAGATGGTGAAGATAGTGTAGAAATAGTCCTTAGCAACCATCTCGGAATGGGGAATGCTAAACTAGCCTTGAGTGACCAGGTGGAAGGGGCACTAGAATCTTTACACTCGCTGCAACCTAAAGATGCAAGGTTTGATGTTTCATTTATTGATTTGCCTTTATCTAATGAGAAACTTCTACCTTCCATTTTGCAGGCACCAACTTTAGAGTTGAAACCACTACCGAACCACTTGAAATATTTGTTCTTAGGGGAAAAGGACACACTACCTGTCATCATTGCCAAAGAGCTCACACCTTTGCAAGAAGAGCGACTTATCCGGGTGCTTAGAGAGCATAAAACAGCAATTGGTTGGACAATTGCCGATATCAAGGGAATAAGCCCATCCATGTGCATGCACAGGATTTTGTTAGAGGAAGGGTCTAAACCAACAAGAGAAGCACAAAGGAGATTGAACCCTCCTATGATGGAGGTTGTGAAAAAGGAGATACTGAAGCTCCTAGATGTTGGAGTGATCTATCCTATCTCGGATAGCAAATGGGTGAGCCCAGTCCAAGTGGTTCCAAAGAAATCAGGTGTAACGGTGGTAACAAATAATGAGAATGAACTTGTTCCTACTAGGATTCAAACAGGATGGCGAGTTTGTATTGATTATCGTAAACTTAATTCCACAACTCGCAAAGACCACTTTCCTTTACCTTTTATTGATCAAATGCTTGAAAGGTTAGCTGGCCATTCTCATTATTGTTTTCTTGATGGTTTTTCAGGTTATAATCAAATAGCCATTGCTCCGGAGGACCAAGAGAAAACAACATTCACATGTCCATTTGGTACTTTTGCATACCGGCGTATGCCATTTGGTCTTTGTAATGCACCAGCTACATTCCAAAGGTGTATGGTTAGCATATTTTCAGATTATGTAGAGAACATCATAGAAGTGTTTATGGATGATTTTAGTGTCTATGGTGATTCTTTTGATAGATGTCTAGAGAACCTTACACTTGTACTTGAAAGATGCATGGAAACTAACCTTGTTTTGAATTGGGAAAAATGTCACTTTATGGTAGAACAAGGAATAGTTTTGGGTCATGTTATTTCTTCTAGAGGGATGGAGGTTGATAAATCTAAAATAGATATTATGCATTCTTTACCACCTCCCACAAATGTGAGAGAGGTTCGTTCTTTTCTTGGACATGCAGGTTTCTATAGGAGATTTATCAAAGACTTCTCAAAGATCACATTACCTCTTTGCAAGCTACTACAAAAAGATGTGGTTTTCCACTTTGATGATAAATGCAAAGAGGCGTTTGAAACATTGAAGGGACTCTTGACATCAGCTCCTATCATGCAACCACCAGATTGGAATATACCTTTTGAAATCATGTGTGATGCTAGTGACTATGCCATTGGAGCTGTTTTGGGCCAACGGGTTGGCAAAGCCTCACATGCCATTTATTATGCCTCACGAACTCTTAATGATGCTCAATTGAACTATTCCACTACTGAAAAAGAACTTTTGGCTGTTGTATTTGCTTTAGAAAAATTTCGATCTTATTTAATTGGTACTAAAGTAATTGTATTTTCTGACCATGCAGCCCTTAGGTACTTACTCACTAAGAAGGAGGCCAAACCAAGGTTGATCAGATGGATACTTCTCTTACAAGAGTTTGATTTGGAGATAAAAGATAAGAGAGGTAGTGACAACTTGGTTGCGGACCATCTTAGCCGTTTAGTTCATGAAGATGATGCACTACCCTTGAATGAGAACTTTCCGGATGAGCAACTTCTTTTTATAAGAACAACAACTCCTTGGTATGCTGATATTGTTAATTACTTAGTTACCAAGAAGTTGCCACAAGAGTTGACACAAGCTCAAAGAAATAAGATCAAGAGTGATGCCAAATACTACATATGGGATGATCCTTACCTTTGGAAGCATTGCTCCGATCAGATTATAAGAAGGTGTGTACTCGAAACTGAATTTCAATCTATTCTCACCTTTTGTCACTCTTATGCATGTGGAGGACACTTTGGATCCAAAAGAACAGCCATGAAAGTTCTTGATTCTGGATTTTATTGGCCTACCATATTCAAAGATGCATACCTATTTTGCAAGTCATGTGATCGTTGCCAAAGAACTGGTAACTTAGGTGCTAGAAATCAAATGCCTCAAACTCCAATACTTATTGTTGAAATTTTTGATGTATGGGGCATGGATTTCATGGGACCTTTTCCTCCTTCTTTTGGTAATCTTTATATTTTACTTGCCGTTGATTATGTTTCAAAGTGGGTGGAAGCAAAATCCACTAGGACTAATGACTCTAAAGTTGTTTCAGATTTTGTCAAGACTAACATCTTTGCTAGGTTTGGAACGCCAAAGGCTATAATCAGCGATAGAGGTACTCACTTTTGCAATAGGACTATGGAAGCACTTTTGAGGAAGTATAACATCACACACAAAGTCTCCACCTCATATCATCCTCAAACTAGTGGGCAAGCTGAAGTGTCAAACCGAGAAGTTAAGTCCATCCTTGAAAAGACAGTTAATCCAAATAGGAAGGATTGGAGTTCACGACTTGATGATGCACTTTGGGCTTATAGGACAGCATATAAGACACCCATTGGTATGTCTCCTTATCGACTTATTTATGGTAAGCCTTGTCATCTTCCGGTTGAATTGGAACATAAATCATATTGGGCTATCAAACAATGCAACATGGAGATGGATGAGATAGGAAAGAAAAGAAAACTTGACCTACAAGAATTAGAGGAGATAAGGAATGATGCCTATCAGAATTCTAGGATTTACAAGGAAAAAACTAAGGCATTCCATGACAAGATGATATCAAGAAAAGAATTTGTTGTTGGACAAAAAGTTCTTCTCTTCCATTCACGCCTTAAGTTATATCCAGGTAAGTTACGTTCTCGTTGGGTTGGACCTTTTGTTATTACTAATGTATTTACTCATGGTGCAGTTGAAATCCAAAGCCCGAAAACAGATAAGGCATTCAAAGTGAATGGTCATAGATTGAAGCCTTACTATGAGAACTTTCCAATACAAGATGTGGAGGAGTTTCCACTTTTTGAGCCAAAGTATGTTGAATAATAATGGCATGGGTCTAAGTCAAGATGAGGACAATAAACCAAGCGCTTCTTGGAGAGGCAACCCAAAAGGATGGAGAGCATCTATTATATCAGATTTGCATATTCCTTACTCTCTATCATTCTATCTTTTATTGTTTTTCTTTTCTTTTGTTTAATAGTTCTTTTCTCTTACATATAATTCTTGCATTGGGGGATAATAGCATTACATTGAGGACAATGTAAAAATTATGTGTGGGGGGAAGAATTTAGGATTTTATTTACAGTGTTTTGTTTTTGAGTCTTTTTATGTTGTTTTTCTTTCTGATCCTTGTTTTGAAAATAACTAGATGTAAATATAAATTTTTTTTTTTTTTTTTTAACCCCGGTTAAATGGCGGATAACGGTACTCCGTGATTATTTAAATCGGTTCCATCAGCTACCCACAAAACTGATATTGTATATAAATTTCTCTTCCAATTTCTCTTTCAATTTTTTTTTTCATTTTTTTTTTCAGGATGGATGATATTCTCACAAGATTGCAGAAACGATTTCCTCCTTTTCCTCGAAATATTTTACTGAAGCTTTACCAAGTTCGACTTGAAAGATTAAGAATGCTTATGCAAAAAGGGATTCCTGACGACATACGTTGGATAATTGAAGCCAAGGTACGTGAAGATGAATATCTTCCTGTTTTGCATTTACCAGGTACAGGTAGAAGCACTTTTGCAAAGAAGCGACGAGCAAAGCGCATGAGTTCAAATTGCCACAAATGTGCACGATGGACGTGTAACGGTAAATGTCGTTCTATTGGGATTCCGTCCTCTAATCGAGATGATAAAATTGAATTCATTAAGGATGGACTGAGTAAGGAGAATTTGGGTAATATCCAACTTTCTCTTGAGACGCATCCTAGTGGAGACGTACAAAGAGAAATTCTTGATTTATGGCCGCAATTCCAAAGGGAATGGCAACATCTTGGGAATCTGATGTTAAAAGACCCTGTTTGCCAGCTTGTAAGAAAACTGGATGGGAAGCATATCCTCGACTCATAGAAGGCGTTTAAGCCGTTTCTGGACGTAAAACCAGAGGAAGATGTGAGCCACAATCACAACTACAATAAATGACTTCTCAGCTTTTGGTTTGATTTGCAATAACTTTATTTTGGTTTAATTTACGTGTTGTTCGATTTGTGTAACTATTCTCGTTTTTTTTTTTTATTTGTCTTTTACGGTTGATTTTTTTTTTTTTCTCTTTTTGATTTTCTTCCTGAAATCACGCAAAAATCTTTTGTTAGGTTAACATTTTCTTCTGACAGGTCAGATACACTTTCGGCGACATTATTACTCTTGTCTGATTCACTACTGAGTCCTCTATATATTACACCATGTACTCATTCTCTTTCAGGCACTCGAAGAAAAAAAAAATGGCAAGTACTTCATCCCAGCGCATTAAAAAAATTTGTGTCTTTGGAGGTGCTTATCCAGGAAAAAATAACATATTCGCTGATGAAGCCATAAGAGTTGGAGTAATACTTGCCCAACAAAAGATCCACTTGATTTATGGAGGCGGTAGTACAGGTTTAATGGGAGCAGTCGCTACAGCAGCACACGCCGGAGGAAGTCCAGTTCTAGGAATCGTGCCAAAACTATTCACAAGTTTTTGTGGACCCACCGTGGGTAAGGAAATACAAGTCTGGAGTGTCCCTGAACGGATAACAATCATGTACCATTCTGCCGATGCATTCATTGCTTTACCAGGAGGTCTGGGTACATTGGAAGAAATAGCTTGCGTGGCTTCTTGGTCATCTTTGGTCACAAATAAGAAACCCATTGGTTTGCTTAATATTAATGGTTATTTTAGTAATTTGCTTTCATATTTAGATAATGCTGTGGATAATGGATTCATGTTTTCAGAGGCAAGGAGAACCATAATTTCTGCTACAACCATTGAAGATTTACTCAAAAAGCTCCAAGCTTATGAGTGTTTATCTGCTACGGTTGTTTCGCAAACGCTCGGAAAAAGAAAAAGAGATATGGACGAGCAAGGAGTGGATTGCACTTTGTCTTTGTGACATTATCTAACATTTTGCTTGTTGTGTCTCAGTTATAATAAGTGGTTAGCAACCTCTGCAGGTAATATCTCCTAAATTCTACCTTTAAAATTTGACATTGGGGACAATGTCATATTTTAGTAGGGGGTAAGGGACATATTTTGCTAATTTAATAAAAAAAAAAAAAAAAAAAAAAAAAATTTAAGAAGTATTCATTCTGAACAAGGTCTGAGTAAGGGAGACTTGAGACATACCTTGTCAGTTTGATTTCTTCTTTTCAAAAAAAAAAAAAAAAAAAAAAAAAAAAAAAAAGAGTTTGTTGTGTTTTAAGCAATTTAGAAGTATTCATTCTGAACAAGGTCTGAGTAAGGGAGACTTGAGACATACCTTGTCAGTTTGATTTTAATCTTTTTATGTTTACTTGTTAATTTTTGTTTAGTATTTTAGGATTATTTAGGTTGCATGAGTTTGTTTTGTTTTGAGTCTTAGTTGTTCCTATTCTTATGTTATTAGTTCTTTTCTCTTACACATGATTCTTTGATTTGAGTTAATAGACTTACATTGAGGACAATGTAAGAATTAAGTGTGGGGGGGAATGATTTAGGATTTCTTTTATTTTTGTCTACTATTTTTTTTTTTTTTTGAGTCTTTATTATTATTATTATTTTTTTTAGTGTGTTTTAGTTCCTTTTTAATACAATGATGAGATATGAATTGCATAAGTCTAAAACAGATTTATTAGTGAGAAGATTTTCATGAGAATTGAGCTTGATGTCAACCTTTTTATGAGCCAATGTTAATATAATATGTTGATTGAGAAAGAAGCATGTTTAGACTTAATCTGACTTGTATAATCATCCTTGTGAGTTTTTGAGCCTATAATGATTGATGCATTATACAAATCAATCTAATTTCTTTCTTGAGTGCTCTTATGATTACATGATTCTCTAGAACTTGCTTTAAACCGTTTGAGACTATATTGATACATGTGACAACATGAATATGATAGAGGCATTAGGATTTTTAGCCAGGGCCAAACAGCCATCCCTTATTGATGTTCCAAGAGAACACACCCTTAGTGAACCAATTTGAGCCTACATTGAATAAGCTATCTCTTTGGTAACCATAACTTGTCCCTAACCTAAATATACTTATATCTTTACCTTTGTTCCAAAGATGAATTAGCATGTTTTGAGACAAGTTGCAAAGACAAGGGATATTTTTAGTTAAAAATTTGGGTTAGAAACAAGAAATAAGTGTGGGGGGAAAAGAAAAGAAAAGTCAAGAGAAAAAGAAATGGAATACTGGCAAATACATTCCTATGTAAAAAAAAAAAAAATATGAATCATCTCTTGAATTTGTGGAAAAAGAAAAAGATGTTACAAAGTCGTTTAGAATGAAGAAAAGGCCCAACATGAATATCCGGCCTAGGTGACTATGTACTTGTAAAGAGTTTTGAGAAGTTTCTTTGTATGATCTTTTTATATCTCTAAACTTTATGAACTCTTTGGAACCTTTGTGATATCTTTATCCTTTTGTTCTTCAACCACATTACAAACCCCTTGGCCCCATTACAACCTTGATTAAAGACCTCTTGATTCATGAAGTTGTATGATCTAAATAGTGGAGAATAGGTGGACAAGCAAGAATATGGTAGAACTGTTTTCATGAGATTGATTGAGTGTAAACACTTCACCACTACTTTAAAGAGTGAAAATCATGAGGGTATCCCATGTGAGAAGTTGAGATTAAATTTGAACATGCAATATTTTGATTGAGATATGTTATGCTAATATTGGCTTAACTCAAACAATTTACATTCAAGCATGATTTTTTGTGAAATTCTTTAAGCTATTGATTAGTTTATAAGACTTGTTCAAATATTGTCTCTAATTTGTATTGAAAGGATTAGGAGTAAATATTTTTAGTATATGCAGTTTATTTATATTTTAGTTTTTCAATGTTTGTGGGTATCGTTCTAGTAAACCCTCACGAGACTAAACTCGTCCACTAGGGACACCTAGGGGTTTAAAGGCTTGTGTCACATGCTAAGTGCCACCGTGATTTCCTACGAAAATGGATTAGATTAGATTTTCTTATTTTATTTTTATTGAGTCGTTGCTAGGGACTAGCAACAATCTAAGTGTGGGGGTGTGATAACTCGTATAATTATATAGTTTTTAGTTATGTTTTATTAATGTTTTGTGTCAAATACGAGTTATTATTGTTTAGTCTAATTGTGTTTATGATCTTTTATATTTTTATGTATTTTGGTGTTTTTCACAAGTTTCTTTGAGTGATTTCAGATTACTAGAATTAAGGGCAAATCCAGTTCAGTTTCAGTTCCGACACCTTTTGCCATATCAGCTATATCTCGAGTTTCACTGAAGCAATAAGGCTGAAATTTGTAGCCATGCAAAGCTAAGAGGCATATCTATCTTTTTCATGTTTTACACTTCTTAAAACGGAGTAGTTTTCCCTAGCGAAATCGACCATCAAGTTGGCTGATGTGCAATGACGTCTGTGCTGACATGTTTTCGTATTATGCCCATATCTTCTTATCCACATCAGCAAATGAGCTGATTCCAAAGGCTATGGTTCCGTAACTGATAGGGGAACCTTTGTCTAGAAGACCATGTGATCAGATCAGGCCTCCAATATTGAAGAAATCGACCATCAAGTTGGCTGATGTGCAATGACGTCTGTGCTGACATGTTTTCGTATTTTGCCCATATCTGCTTAACCACATCAGCTAATGAGCTGATTCCAACGGCTATGGTTTCGTAACTGATAGGGGAACCTTTGTCTAGAAGACCATGTGATCAGATCAGGCCTCCAATATTGACGAAATCGACCAACAAGTTGGCTGATCAAAATCGTCATATACCTACCTTTGAAATTTGTAAAGCTTGTCTCTTGTCATTTAGCCCTCCAAAATGTGTATAAATAGAGGGCCTTGGATGATTGTAAGGGATCATATTGGAGATTGGTAGGATATTAGCCATTTTAACAAAATTCTCTAAGTTTTCTTCTTCTTTCTTTTCTCTAGTTTTCTTTTTCTTTAGAAAGAGCAAGAGGTTGGATAATTAATATTCTTCTTCTTCTTCTTTCTTTCTTTTATTTCCTTCTTAGATTCTCTTTAATTTTATGTTTATGTTTATGATGCCTATGCTAGGCTAAACTTCTATTTGGTTAAGGGTGATTTCAAAGCCCTAGACACGTTTTGTGATTGATTTTCAGATTCTATCTATCATTAATTTTCTATCAAAGTTGCTTATGTTCTTCTACAAGAATTGTTCATGATGTTGTCTTGATTTATTTAGGTGTACAACTAGATAGATCTTGATAATTATCTATTGCTAGTTTAGGAGTCTTGATCCGTGTAATTGTCTTGATTTCCTATTCATAAGTGGCAATTTGTGATTAATGATTATGGTCAAGTTTTCAATAATTGCAAAGTGGAACATAACCTAAGTTGAACAATCCGAGCTTATGTGTTTGTTGCTTAGATCAACCTATCTTTCTCATCATAAAGCTGCCATTAAATTGAATTTAGAGAGCTTATTCTAGGTTGTTTAATGGTTAGAGATTAAATAGAGAGCTTGTTCTATTTAACGACAAATTAAGGAAAGATTGGGATAACAGAGCTTGTTGTTATCTACGGTTGTTAACTTTGATAGTTGGTTGGTATTGATAGATCTGAAATTGATTCTTAATGATGTCTAGTGGTGGAGAATGAAACCTTAACCATATTTTTCATATTTGATTCTTCTTACTTACTTGTTTTCTTACTTTTCTAGTTTGCTTATTTTTTATATTTATTTTTATTGGCTGGTTATACCGCCTAATTTGTATATTAACTTTGTTTTATTTTTATTGGCTGGTTATACCGCCTAATTTAGTATATATATTGGCTGGTTATACCGCCTAATTTAGTATATATATTTTTATTGGCTGGTTATACCGCCTTGCATCTTATTCTTATTATTTACTTTAGTTTAAATCTGGCTTCAAAAACCCCTTTTCTTTTATTGTTTTCTTTGAACGTAAGTTATAAACTAATAACTCATAGATTAAAACCCAATCCCTGAGGACTCGACCCTTGCTAATCATTATACTTACAATTGATCTTTTTAGTGCAAGGTTAAATAAGATACACTCTTTTGGGAGCATCATCTCCCTTTGTGCATAAGCATTCTTAATCTTTCAAATCGAACTTGGTAAAGCTTCAGTAAAATATTTCGAGGAAAGGGAGGAAATCGTTTCTGCAATCTTGTGAGAATATCATCCACCCTGAAAAAAAAAATGAAAAAAATTGAAAGAGAAATTGGAAGAGAAATTTATATACAATATCAGTTTTGTGGGTAACTGATGGAACCGATTTAAATAATCACGGAGTACCGTTATCCGCCATTTAACCGGGGTTAAAAAAAATAAAAATTATATTTACATCTAGTTATTTTCAAAACAAGGATCAAAAAGAAAAAACAACATAAAAAGACTAAAAAATAAAACACTCTAAATAAAATCCTAAATTCTGCCCCCCACACATAATTCTTACATTGTCATTAATGTAATGCTATTAATCCCAAATGAAAGAATCATGTGTAAGTGAAAAGAACTAATAAACAAAATAAACTTATGCAGCCTAAATGAACTTAGAAACACTAAACACAATTAGCAAAGAAACATAAGAAAAAGATAAAGAAAAAGAGAGCAAATCTGAGGATGGCAGTTTGGCAATGCTTTCACTAATTAGGCTGCCTCCCCCAATTAGCACTTGATTTAGTGTTTTGAACCTAACCAACACCCCTTCTTGGCATTTTAGGCTTGTCATGCTCATACATGAAATTTCCCAAATTTATGCGTTTGAGAGGAAGCTTTCTTTGCACAACAGTGGATGCATTCTCCATTACAAGTATTATTCCATCATCCTTTGTGGTGCATATGTCATCGAGGAATGGAGCATATTTTGATACTTGTTGAATGACCTCCACAAACAAGTTGTTTAAGGTTTCCGGCATGTGTTGTTCATGTTCTTCCTCCTTGAACTTAGCAAATCTACTAGGAAAAGGTGGAGAAGAAACATTAGTAAAAAGTGAAACCTTAAACGTTACCTCAGGTGCCGAAATACTCTTATTTGGATCTTTGGCTTCATTATCCTCAAGAATAGAATCCATCTCTAATTTTGTTTCATCCTCATCTTGTTCCTCATTCTTCAAGGTCACAATAGCAGCATTCTCCTTTGGGTTAACCATCGTTTGGGCTGGGAGTTCTTCAGATCTTTGTGCTACCCATCCCACCATACTACTAGCCAATTGGCTCATTTGCTTTTCCAAACTCTGAATGCTTGCCCTTGTTTCCTGTTGAAATTGCAAAGAATCAGTAACAAGAGAATAGACAAGATCTTCTAAAGAAGTACCTGAGTTTTGAGTCATATGTGGTGGTTGAAAAAGATCTGGTTCTTGAGACCATGATTGATTGAAGCTAGATGGATAAGTGTAATTGGCATAAGGGTCTACTTCTTGGTAATTTTTTGAGTAGCCATAATTAGTATGATCCCACCATCCCTCATGGTAAGTGTTTGAGTAACGATCATACTGTTGGTCTTGGAACACTTGATGGCCTTGACATCCTCCCATGGCCAATTGTTGAACTGGGGAGGTGAGATTGGCTTGTTGATTCTCCATGTTCATATATGCCACCAACTCTTCAAGTGTTAGATTGCTCAAATCCATCGGTTTTTTTTTTTTTTTTTTTTTCAAAATTTGAAAAGAAAAACCTGTATATACAAGAAAATAAAACTCATTAGAACTGAAAATAAGAATAAACCAAGTAACAAATAAACTAAAGAAAACAATCCCCGGCAACGGCGCCAAAAATTTGATGCACCCAAAAGAGTGTATCTTATTTAACCTTGCACTAAAAAGATAAATTGTAAGTATAGTAGTTAGCAAGGGTCGAGTCCTCAGGGATTGGGTTTTAGTTTATAAGTTAATAGTTTAAAACTTAAATTCAAGAACAATAAAAGAAAAGGGGTTTTTGAAGCCAGATTTAAACTAAAGTAAATAATAAGAATAAGATGCAAGGCGGTATAACCAGCCAATAAAAATATATATACTAAATTAGGCGGTATAACCTGCCAATAAAAATATATATACTAAATTAGGCGGTATAACCAGCCAATAAAAATAAAATAAAGTTAATATACAAATTAGGCGGTATAACCAGCCAATAAAAATAAATATAAAAAATAAGCAAACTAAAAGTAAGAAAACAAATAAGTAAGAAGAATCAAATATGAAAAATATGGTTAAGGTTTCATTCTCCACCACTAGACATCATTAAGAATCAATTTCAGATCTATCAATATCAACCAACTATCAAAGTTAACAACCGTAGATAACAACAAGCTCTGTTACCCCAATCTTTCCTTAGTTTGTCGTTAAATAGAACAAGCTCTCTATTTAATCTCTAACCATTAAACAACCTAGAATAAGCTCTCTAAATTCAATTTAATGGCAGCTTTATGATGAGAAAGATAGGTTGATCTAAGCAACAAACACATAAGCTCGGATTGTTCAACTTAGGTTATGTTCCACTTTGCAATTATTGAAAACTTGACCATAATCATTAATCACAAATTGCCACTTATGAATAGGAAATCAAGACAATTACACGGATCAAGACTCCTAAACTAGCAATAGATAATTATCAAGATCTATCTAGTTGTACACCTAAATAAATCAAGACAACATCATGAACAATTCTTGTAGAAGAACATAAGCAACTTTGATAGAAAATTAATGATAGATAGAATCTGAAAATCAATCACAAAACATGTCTAGGGCTTTGAAATCACCCTTAACCAAATAGAAGTTTAGCCTAGCATAGGCATTATAAACATAAACATAAAATTAAAGAAAATCTAAGAAGAAAATAAAAGAAAGAAAGACGAAGAAGAAGAATATTAATTATCCAACCTCTTGCTCTTTCTAAAGAAAAAGAAAACTAGAGAAAAGAAAGAAGAAAACTTAGAGAATTTTATTACAATGGCTAATATCCTACCTATGTACAATATGATCCTCTACAATCATCCAAGGCCCTCTATTTATACACATTTTGGAGGGCTAAATGACAAGAGACAAGCTTTACAAATTTCAAAGGTAGGTATAATAGGTGGGTGCATTTTTCTAACAATTTTCGTCATATTGTATGACCATTTTGATCAGCCAACTTGATGGTCGATTTTTTCAATCTTGGAGGCCTGATCTGATCAGATGGTCTTCTAGAAAAATGTTCCCCTATGAGTTACTGATTCATAGCCGTTGGAATCAGCTCATTTTCTGATGTGGAGAAGAAGATATGGGCAAAATACGAAAACAGGTCAGCACAGACGTCATTGCACATCAGCCCACTTAATGGTCGATTTCTTCAATATTGGAGGCTTTATCGGATCACATGGTCTTCTAGAAAAATGTTCCAATATCAGTTATTGATCCATAGCCGTTGGAATCAGCTCATTTGCGGATGTGGATAAGCAGATATGGGCCAAATACGAAAACAGGTCAGCACAGACGTCATTGCACATCAGCCAACTTGATGGTCGATTTCGTCAATATTAGAGGCCTGATCTGATCATATGGTCTTCTAGACAAAGGTTCCCGTATCAGTTACGGATCCATAGCCATTGGAATCAGCTCATTTTCTGATGTGGATAAGCAGATATGGGCAAAATACGAAAACAGGTCAGCACAGACGTCATTGCACATCAGCCAACTTGATGGTCGATTTCGCTAGGGAAAACGACTCCGTTTCAAGAAGTGTAAAACATGAAAAAGATAGATATGCCTCTTAGCTTTGCACGGCTACAAATTTCAGCCTTATTGCTTCAGCGAAACTCCAGATATAGCTGATATGGCAAAAGGTGTCGGAACTGGAACTGAACTGGATTTGCCCTTAATTCTAGTAATCTGAAATCACTCAAAGAAACTTGTGAAAAACACCAAATTACATAAAAATATAAAAGATCATAAACACAATTAGACTAAACAATAATAACTCGTATTTGACACAAAACAATAATAAAACATAACTAAAAACTATATAATTATACGAGTTATCAACAACTAGATAGATCTTCATAATTATCTATTGCTAGTTTAGGAATCTTGATCCGTGTAATTGTCTTGATTTCCTATTCATAAGTGGCAATTTGTGATTAATGATTATGGTCAAGTTTTCAATAATTGCAAAGTGGAACATAACCTAAGTTGAACAATCCGAGCTTATGTGTTTGTTGCTTAGATCAACCTATCTTTCTCATCATAAAGCTGCCATTAAATTGAATTTAGAGAGCTTATTCTAGGTTGTTTATTGGTTAGAGATTAAATAGAGAGCTTGTTCTATTTAACGACAAACTAAGGAAAGATTGGGATAACAGAGCTTGTTGTTATCTACGGTTGTTAACTTTGATAGTTGGTTGATATTGATAGATCTGAAATTGATTCTTAATGATGTCTAGTGGTGGAGAATGAAACCTTAACCATATTTTTCATATTTGATTCTTCTTACTTACTTGTTTTCTTACTTTTCTAGTTTGCTTATTTTTAAAAGTATATTTATTTTTATTGGCTGGTTATACCGCCTAATTTGTAGATTACCTTTGTTTTATTTTTATTGGCTGGTTATACCGCCTAATTTAGTATATATATTTTTATTGGCTGGTTATACCGCCTTGCATCTTATTCTTATTATTTACTTTAGTTTAAATCTGGCTTCAAAAATCCCTTTTCTTTTATTGTTCTTGAATTTAAGTTTTAAACTATTAACTTATAAACTAAAACCCAATCCCTGAGGACTCGACCCTTGCTAACTACTATACTTACAATTTATCTTTTTAGTGCAAGGTTAAATAAGATACACTCTTTTGGGTGCATCAAATTTTTGGCGCCGTTGCCGGGGATTGCTTTCTTTAGTTTATTTGTTACTTGGTTTATTCTTATTTTCAGTTCTAATGATATTTATTTTCTTGTACATACGGGTTTTTCTTATCAAATTTTGAAAAAAAAAAAACGATGGAATTGAGCAATCTAACACTTGAAGAGTTGCTGGCATACATGAACATAGAGAATCAACAAGCCAAGCTCACCTTCCCAGTTCAACAATTGGCCATGGGAGGATGTCAAGGCCATGAAGTGTTCCAAGACCAACTGTATGATCATTACTCAAACACTTACCATGAGGGATGGTGGGATCATACTAATTATGGCTACTCGAAAAATTACCAAGAAGTAGATCCTTATGCCAATTACACTTATCCATCTTGCTTCAATCAATCATGGTCTCAAGAACCAGATCTTTTTCAACCACCACATATGATTCAAAACTCAGGTACTTATTTAGAAGATCTTGTACATTCTCTTGTTACTGATACTTTGCAATATCAACAGGAAACAAGGGCAAGCATCCAGAGTTTGGAAAGGCAAATGAGCCTATTGGCTAGTAGTATGGTGGAATTAGTAGCAGAAAGATCTCTAGCACTCCCTTCCCAAACGGTGATTAACCCAAAGGAGAATGCTACTATTGTGACCTTGAGAAATAAGGAACAAGATGAGGATGAGACAAAACCAAAGATGGATTCACTTCTTGAGGATAATGAAGCCACCATTCAAATTGAGAGTACTTTGACACCTCAGGTAGCTTTTAAGGTTCTTATTTCTACTAATGTTCCTTCTCCACTTTTTCCTAGCAGATTTGCAAAGTCCAAGAAGGAGGAACATGAACAACAATTTTTGGAAACCTTAAACAGCATGCTTGTGAATGCCATTAGACAAGTACCAAAATATGCACAATTCCTCAAAGAGCTATACCCCACCAAGAATGATGAAATAATACATGTGGGGGAGAAGGCATTGGCTGTTTTGCAAAGAAAACTTCCTCCAAAACGCAAAAATCCGAGAAGTTTCATGTCTAAGCCAAAAGATCCTAAAAAGCCAAGAAGGGGAATTGGCTAGGCTGAAAACAATCAATCAAGTGCTAATTGGGGGAGGTAGCCTAATTAGTGAAAGCATTGCCAAACTGCCATCCTCAGATTTGCTCTCTTTTTCTTTATCTTTTTCTTATGTTTCTTTGCTAATTGTGTTTAGTGTTTCTAAGTTCATTTAGGCTACATAAGTTTATTTTGTTTATTAGTTCTTTTCACTTACACATGATTCTTTCATTTGGGATTAATAGCATTACATTAATGACAATGTAAGAATTATGTGTGGGGGGAAGAATTTAGGATTTTATTTAGAGTGTTTTGTTTTTGAGTCTTTTTATGTTGTTTTTCTTTCTGATCCTTGTTTTGAAAATAACTAGATGTAAATATAATTTTTATTTTTTTACCCCGGTTAAATGGCGGATAACGGTACTCCGTGATTATTTAAATCGGTTCCATCAGCTACCCACAAAACTGATATTGTATATAAATTTCTCTTCCAATTTCTCTTCCAATTTTTTTTTTCATTTTTTTCAAGATGGATGATATTCTCACAAGATTGCAGAAACGATTTCCTCCTTTTCCTCGAAATATTTTACTGAAGCTTTACCAAGTTCGATTCGAAAGATTAAGAATGATTATGCACAAAGGGATTCCTGGAGACATACGTTGGATAATTGAAGCCAAGGTACGTGAAGATGAATATCTTCCTGTTTTGCATTTACCAGGTACAGGTAGAAGCACTTTTGCAAAGAAGCGACGAGCAAAGCGCATGAGTTCAAATTGCCACAAATGTGCACGATGGACGTGTAACGGTAAATGTCGTTCTATTGGGATTCCGTCCTCTAATCGAGATGATAAAATTGAATTCATTAAGGATGGACTGAGTAAGGAGAATTTGGGTAATATCCAACTTTCTCTTGAGACGCATCCTAGTGGAGACGTACAAAGAGAAATTCTTGATTTATGGCCGCAATTCCAAACGGAATGGCAACATCTTGGGAATCTGATGTTAAAAGACCCTGTTTGCCAGCTTGTAAGAAAACTGGATGGGAAGCATATCCTCGACTCATAGAAGGCGTTTAAGCCGTTTCTGGACGTAAGACCAGAGGAAGATGTGAGCCACAATCACAACTACAATAAATGACTTCTCAGCTTTTGGTTTGATTTGCAATAACTTTATTTCGGTTTAATTTACGTGTTGTTCGATTTGTGTAATTATTCTCGTTTTTTTTATTTGTCTTTTACGGTTGATTTTTTCTTCTCTTTTTGATTTTCTTCCTGAAATGACGCAAAAATCTTTTGTTAGGTTAACATTTTCTTCTGACAGGTCAGATACACTTTCGGCGACATTATTACTCTTGTCTGATTCACTACTCAGTCCTCTATATATTACACCATGTACTCATTCTCTTTCAGGCACTCGAAAAAAAAAAAAAATTGGAAAGTACTTCGTCCCAACGCATTAAAAAAATTTATGTCTTTGGAGGTGCTTATCCAGGGAAAAATAACATATTCGCTGATGAAGCCATAAGAGTTGGAGTAATACTTGCCCAACAAAAGATCCACTTGATTTATGTAGGCGGTAGTACGGGTTTAATGGGAGCAGTCGCTACAGCAGCACACGCCGGAGGAAGTCCAGTTCTAGGAATCGTGCCAAAACTATTCACAAGTTTTTGTGGACCTACCGTGGGTAAGGAAATACAAGTCTGGAGTATCCCTGAACGGATGACAATCATGTACCATTCTGCCGATGCATTCATTGCTTTACGAGGAGGTCTGGGTACATTGGAAGAAATAGCTTGCGTGGCTTCTTGGTCATCTTTGGTCACAAATAAGAAACCCATTGGTTTGCTTAATATTAATGGTTATTTTAGTAATTTGCTTTCATATTTAGATAATGCTGTGGATAATGGATTCATGTTTTCAGAGGCAAGGAGAACCATAATTTCTGCTACAACCATTGAAGATTTACTTAAAAAGCTCCAAGCTTATGAGTGTTTATCTGCTACGGTTGTTTCGCAAACGCTCGGAAAAAGAAAAAGAGATATGGACGAGCAAGGAGTGGATTGCACTTTGTCTTTGTGACATTATCTAACATTTTGCTTGTTGTGTCTCAGTTATAATAAGTGGTTAGCAACCTCTGCAGGTAATATCTCCTAAATTCTACCTTTAAAATTTGACATTGGGGACAATGTCATATTTTAGTAGGGGGTAAGGGACATATTTTGCTAATTTAAAAAAAAAAAAAAATTTGTTGTGTTTTAAGCCATTTAGAAGTATTCATTTTGAACAAGGTCTGAGTAAGGGAGACTTGAGACATACCTTGTCAGTTTGATTTCTTCTTTTCAAAAAAAAAAAAAAAAAAATTGTTTGTTGTGTTTTAAGCAATTTAGAAGTATTCATTCTGAACAAGGTCTGAGTAAGGGAGACTTGAGACATACCTTGTCAGTTTGATTTTAATCTTTTTATGTTTACTTGTTAATTTTTGTTTAGTATTTTAGGATTATTTAGGTTGCATGGGTTTGTTTTGTTTTGAGTCTTAGTTGTTCCTATTCTTATGTTATTAGTTCTTTTCTCTTACACATGATTCTTTCATTTGGGTTAATAGACTTACATTGAGGACAATGTAAGAATTAAGTGTGGGGGGAATGATTTAGGATTTCTTTTATTTTTGTCTACTATTTTTTTTTTTTATGAGTCTTTATTATTATTATTTTTTTTAGTGTGTTTTAGTTACTTTCAATACTATGATGAGATATGAATTGCATAAGTCTAAAACAGATTTATTAGTGAGAAGATTTTCATGAGAATTGAGCTTGATATCAACCTTTTTATGAGCCAATGTTAATATGATATGTTGATTGAGAAAGAAGCATGTTTAGACTTAATCTGACTTGTATAATCATCCATGTGAGTTTTTGAGCCTATAATGATTGATGCATTATATAAATCAATCTAATTTCTTTCTTGAGTGCTCTTATGATTACATGATTCTCTAGAACTTGCTTTAGACCTTGTTGAGACTATATTGATACATGTGACAACATGAATATGATAGAGGCATTAGGATTATAACCAGAGCCAAACAGCCATCCATTATTAATGTTCTAAGAGAACATCCCCACTAGTGAGCCAATTTGAGCCTACATTAAATATGCTGTTTTATTGGTAACCACAACTTACACCTAGCCTAAATATACTTATATCCTTACCCTTGTTCTAAAGATGGATTATATATTTTGAGACATATTGCAAAAAACAAGGGATATTTTTAGTTGAAAATTTGGGTTAGAAACAAGAAATAAGTGTGGGGGGAAAAGAAAAGAAAAGTCAAGAGAAAAAGAAATGGAATACTGGCAAATACATTCCTATGTAAAAAATATGAATCATCTCTTGAATTTGTGGAAAAAGAAAAAGATGTTACAAAGTTGTTTAGAATGAAGAAAAGGCCCAACATGAATATTCGGCCTAGGTGACTATGTACTTGTAAAGAGTTTTGAGAAGTTTCTTTGTATGATCTTATTATGTCTCTAAACTTTATGAACTCTTTGGAGCCTTTGTGATATCTTTATCCTTTTGTTATTCAACCACATTACAAACCCCTTGGCCCCATTACAACCTTGATTAAAGACCTCTTGATTCATGAAGTTGTATGATCTAAATAGTGGAGAATAGGTGGACAAGCAAGAATATGGTAGAACTGTTTTCATGAGATTGATTGAGTGTAAACACTTCACCACTACTTTAAAGAGTGAAAATCATGAGGGTATCCCATGTGAGAAGTTGAGATTAAATTTGAACATGCACTATTTTGATTGAGATATGTTATGTTAATATTGGCTTAACTCAAACAATTTACATTCAAGCATGATTTTTTGTGAAATTCTTTAAGCTATTGATTAGTTTATAAGACTTGTTCAAAGATTATCTCTAATTTGTATTGAAAGGATTAGGAGTAAATATTTTTAGTATATGTAGTTTATTTATATTTTAGTTTTTCAATGTTTGTGGGTATCGTTCTAGTAAACCCTCACGAGACTAAACTCGTCCACTAGGGACACCTAGGGGTTTAAAGGCTTGTGTCACATGCTAAGTGCCACCGTGATTTCCTACGAAAGTGGATTAGATTAGATTTTCTTATTTTATTTTTATTGAGTCGTTGCTAGGGACTAGCAACAATCTAAGTGTGGGGGTGTGATAACTCGTATAATTATATAGTTTTTAGTTATGTTTTATTATTGTTTTGTGTCAAATACGAGTTATTATTGTTTAGTCTAATTGTGTTTATGATCTTTTATATTTTTATGTAATTGGTGTTTTTCACAAGTTTCTTTGAGTGATTTCAGATTACTAGAATTAAGGGCAAATCCAGTTCAGTTCTAGTTTCGACACCTTTTGCCATATCAGCTATATCTCGAGTTTCACTGAAGCAATAAGGCTGAAATTTTAACCGTGCAAATTTAAGAGGCATATCTATCTTTTTCATGTTTTACACTTCTTGAAACGGAGTCGTTTTCCCTAGCGAAATCGACCATCAAGTTGGCTGATGTGCAATGACGTCTGTGCTGACCTGTTTTCGTATTTTGCCCATATCTTCTTATCCACATCAGCAAATGAGCTGATTCCAACGGGTATGGATCAGTAACTAATAGGGGAACATTTTTCTAGAAGACCATGTGATCAGATCAGGCCTCCAAAATTGACAAAATCGACCATCAAGTTGGCTGATCAAAATTGTCATACAATATGACGAAAATTGTTAGAAAAATGCACCCACCTATTATACCTACCTTTGAAATTTGTAAAGCTTGTCTCTTGTCATTTAGCCCTCCAAAATGTGTATAAATAGAGGGCCTTGGATGATTGTAAGATATTGTAGATAGGTAGGATATTAGCCATTGTAATAAAATTCTCTAAGTTTTCTTCTTCTTTCTTTTCTCTAGTTTTCTTTTTCTTTAGAAAGAGCAAGAGGTTGGATAATTAATATTCTTCTTCTTCTTCTTTCTTTCTTTTATTTTCTTCTTAGATTCTATTTAATTTTATGTTTACAATGCCTATGCTAGGCTAAACTTCTATTTGGTTAAGGGTGATTTCAAAGCCCTAGACATGTTTTATAATTGATTTTCAGATTCTATCTATCATTAATTTTCTATCAAAGTTGCTTATGTTCTTCTACAAGAATTGTTCATGATGTTGTCTTGATTTGTTTAGGTGTACAACTAGATAGATCTTGATAATTATCTATTGCTAGTTTAGGAATCTTGATCCGTGTAATTGTCTTGATTTCCTATTCATAAGTGGCAATTTGTGATTAATGATTATGGTCAAGTTTTCAATAATTGCAAAGTGGAACATAACCTAAGTTGAACAATCCGAGCTTATGTGTTTGTTGCTTAGATCAACCTATCTTTCTCATCATAAAGCTGCCATTAAATTGAATTTAGAGAGCTTATTCTAGGTTGTTTAATGGTTAGAGATTAAATAGAGAGCTTGTTCTATTTAACGACAAACTAAGGAAAGATTGGGATAACAGAGCTTGTTGTTATCTACGGTTGTTAACTTTGATAGTTGGTTGATATTGATAGATCTGAAATTGATTCTTAATGATGTCTAGTGGTGGAGAATGAAACCTTAACCATATTTTTCATATTTGATTCTTCTTACTTACTTGTTTTCTTACTTTTCTAGTTTGCTTATTTTTAAAAGTATATTTATTTTTATTGGCTGGTTATACCGCCTAATTTGTAGATTAACTTTGTTTTATTTTTATTGGCTGGTTATACCGCCTAATTTATGTATATATATTTTTATTGGCTGGTTATACCGCCTAATTTAGTATATATATTTTTATTGGCTGGTTATACCGCCTTGCATCTTATTCTTATTATTTACTTTAGTTTAAATCTGGCTTCAAAAACCCCTTTTCTTTTATTGTTCTTGAATTTAAGTTTTAAACTATTAACTTATAAACTAAAACCCAATCCCTGAGGACTCGACCCTTGCTAACTACTATACTTACAATTTATCTTTTTAGTGCAAGGTTAAATAAGATACACTCTTTTGGGTGCATCAGTGGCGCTTAGCATGTGACACAAGCCTTTAAACCCCTAGGTGTCCCTAGTGGACGAGTTTAGTCTCGTGAGGGTTTACTAGGACGATACCAACAAACATTGAAAAACTAAAATATAAATAAACTACATATACTAAAAATATTTACTCCTAACCTTTTCAATATAAATTAGAGACAATCTTTGAACATGTCTTATAAACTAATCAATAGCTCAAAGAATTTCACAAAAAATCATGCTTGAATGTAAATAAATGAGTTAAGCCAATATTAACATAACATATTTCAATCAAAATAGTGCATATTCAAACTTAATCTCAACTTCTCACATGGGATACTCTCATGATTTTCACTCTTTAAAGTAGTGGTAAAGTGTTTACACTCAATCAATCTCATGAAAATAGTTATACCATATGCTTGCTTGTCCACCTATTCTCCACTATTTAGATCATGCAACTTCATAAATCAAGAGTTCTTTAATCAAGGTTGTAATGGGGACAAGGGGTAATAATATGGTTAAAGAATAAAAAGGAAAAGATATCACAAACGTTCGAAGGACTTCATAGAATTTAGAGACAAAATAAGATTTTGCAAATAAAACTTTCTCAATATTCTTTAGAACTACATAATCACATAGGCTGAATATTTCATGTTGAGCCTTTACTTCATTCTAACCAACCTTGTAACATTCTTTTTCTTTTCTTTAACCAAAAGTTCAAGAGATGATTCAATTTTTTTTCATGGGAATGTATTTTTACAATGTTCCCTTTTCTTTTTCTCTTGACTTTTGCCTCTCTCCTCCCCCACACTTATCTTTTGTTCTAACCCAAATTTTCAAAAAGTATCCCTTGTTTTTGCAATATGTCTCAAGCATTCTAGTCATCTTTAAAACAGGGGAAAAGATATAAATGTATTTATGCCAGGTGTAGGATATGGTTACCAAAGAAATAGCTTATTCATTGTGGGCTCAAATTGGTTCACTAGGGGGATGTTCTCTTGGAACATCAATAAGGGATGGTTGTTTGGCCTTGGTTAAAAATCCTAATGCCTCTATCATATTCATGTTGTTACATGCATCAATATAGTATCAAACGGTTTAAAGCAAGTTCTAGAGAATCATGTAATCATAAGAGCACTCAAGAAAAAAATTAGATTGATATGTATAATGCATCAATCATATAGGCTCAAAAACTCACAAGGATGATTATACAAGTCAATATCAAGTCTAAACATGCTTCTTTCTCAATCAACATATCATATCAACATTGGCTCATAAAAATTAGTATCAAGCTTAATTCTCATGAAAATCTTCTCACTAATAACCAGTTTAGACCTATGCAATTCATATCTCATCATTGTATTAAAAAGGAACTAAAACACACTAATAATAATAATAATAATAATAAAGACTCATAAAAAAAAATTAGTAGACAAAAATAAAAGAAATCCTAAATCATTCCCCCCACACTTAATTCTTACATTGTCCTCAATGTAAGTCTATTAACCCAAATGAAAGAATCATGTGTAAGAGAAAAGAACTAATAACATAAGAATAGGAACAACTAAGACGCAAAACAAAACAAACCCATGCAACCTAAATAATCCTAAAATACTAAACAAAAATTAACAAATAAATATAAAAAATAAAAAGAAAAACAATAAAAATAATAAAAGGGAAAGGAAAAGAAAGAGAAAGACAAAGCAAATCTGAATATGGCAGGTTGGCAATTTCTTCTTTAATTGGGCTGCCTTCCCAATTAACACTTGAGTTAGTGTTTGGAATCTAACCAACACCCATTCTTGGCATTTTAGGCTTGTCAGGCTCATACATGAAATTTCCCAAATTTATGCGTTTGAGAGGAAGCTTTCTTTGCACAACAGTGGATGCATTCTCCATTACAAGTATTATTTCATCATCCTTTATGGTGCATATCTCATCGAGGAATGGAGCATATTTTGATACTTGTTGAATGGCATCCACAAACAAGTTGTTTAAGGTTTCCGGCATGTGTTGTATACGTTCTTCCTCCTTGAACTTTGCAAATCTACTAGGAAAAGGTGGAGAAGAAACATTAGTAAAAAGTGGAACCTTAAACGTTACCTCAAGTGCCGAAATACTCTTATTTGGATATGTGGCTTCATTATCCTCAAGAATATAATCCATCTCTAATTTTGTCTCATCCTCATCTTGTTCCTCATTCCTCAAGGTCACAATAGTAGCATTCTCCTTTGGGTTAATCATCATTTGGGCAGGGAGTTCTTCAGATCTTTGTGCTACCCATCCCACCATACTACTAGCCAATTGGCTCATTTGCTTTTCCAAACTTTGGATGCTTGCCCTTGTTTCCTGTTGAAATTGCAAAGTATCAGTAACAAGAGAATAGACAAGATGTTCTAAAGAAGTACCTGAGTTTTGAGCCATATGTGATGGCTGAAAAAGATCTGGTTCTTGAGACCATGATTGATTGAAGCTAGGTGGATGAGTGTAATTGGCATAAGGATCTACTTCTTGGAAATTTTTCGAATAGCCATAATTAGTATGATCCCACCATCCCTCATGGTAAGTGTTTGAGTAGTGATCATGCGATTGGTCTTAGAACCCTTGATGGACTTGACATCCTCCCATGGCCAATTGTTGAACTGGGGAGGTGAGATTGGCTTGTTGATTCTCCATGTTCATGTATGCCACCAACTCTTCAAGTGTTAGATTGCTCATTTCCATCGTTTTTTTTTTTTCAAAATTTGAAAAGAAAAACCTGTATGTACAAGAAAATAAAACTAATTAGAACTGAAAATAAGAATAAACCAAGTAACAAATAAACTAAAGAAAGCAATCCCCGGCAACGGCGCCAAAAACTTGATGCATCCAAAAGAGTGTATCTTATTCAACCTTGCACTTAAAAAGAATCAATTGTAAAGTATAGTGATTAGCAAGGGTCGAGTCCTCAGGGATTGGGTTTTAGTTTATAAGTTAATAGTTTAAAACTTAAAAACAAGTAAACAAAAGTAAAGGGGATTTTGAAATCAGATTTAAACTAAAGTTAACAATAAAAGTAAGATGCAAGTAAGAAATAAGAAATCAAATATGAGAGAAATATGGTTAAGGTTTCATTCTCCACCACTAGACATCATTAAGAATCAATTTCAAAATTATCAATATCAACCAACTATCAAAGTTAACAACCGTAGATAACAACAAGCTCTGTTATCCCAATCTTTCCTTAGTTTGTCGTTAAATAGAACAAGCTCTCTATTTAATCTCTAACCATCAAACAACCTAGAATAAGCTCTCTAAATTCAATTTAATGGCAGCTTTATGATGAGAAAGATAGGTTGATCTAAGCAACAAACACATAAGCTCGGATTGTTCAACTTAGGTTATGTTCCACTTTGCAATTATTGAAAACTTGACCATAATCATTAATCACAAATTGCCACTTATGAATAGAAAATCAAGACAATTACACGGATCAAGACTCCTAAACTAGCATTAGACAATTATCAAGATTTATCTAGTTGGCCACCTAAACAAATCAAAACATCATCATGAACAATTTTAATGGAAGAACATAAGCAACTTTGATAGAAAACAATGATAGATAGAGTCTGAAAATCAATTACATAATATGTCTAGGGCTTTGAAATCACCCTTAACCAAATAAAAGTTTAGCCTAACATAAGCATAGATAATATATACATAAAATAAAAACAAAAAGAAAAATAAAAGAATGGAGAAGAAGAAGAAGAATAATGATCCTTTGAGTCTCCTCAAAAGATGTCTAGTTTGTGGCTCAAAAGATGGTATTTATAAAGCTTTAAAACCCTGAGAATAAGTCCTTGCCGCACAAGTAAGCCTGGAGGTGCAAAAATCACGTTTTTGTCTTTTTTTTAGATTTGCGATTAGGGTTTTTCTGGCCGCAGAGTTCTTTAGGGAGATCTTCTAGCGCCATTTTGAATGCCCATTTCTTATCCGATTTGGTCCCATAATATATCATTGGAAAGATAATGAAGTCAACTTCAAAAGTTTGCCTAATTGCTTTTCAACCAGAAATTGATATTTTTGACTCCCAAGTCTTCTTCCATCTTGTGATTATGATTTTGTAAGCTCTTTACCATCATTATTGACATCTTTTGACTTCATTATCCTTATTGTACCTAAAATTCAAAAACATAATATAAGTAAACAAGATAAAGATCGAAAACATAACAAAAACTAAGGGTAGAAAGGCATAAAATGTATATTTTATGAGCTTATCAGTTTTGTCAAGGGTTAGGTTAATAGGGAGGCTATAAATACATGTTCTAGCCACCTATTCATCTTAACAATTCTGAATTTAATGAGTTTGAATTTATTCAAAGTGAGTGTTTCACTCTTTTTAGTTCTTGACAGAACTAATGAACTTATCAAAGAAACCCTTTTTGTGTGGCGTTCTTCCTATCAAACTTAGGTTCTAGAAACAAGTATTCTTGGGGTTTAGTTAGCTTGGCTAATCTAGGTTCTTTGATCCAAGATTTCTACGGGTTTAAGTTCCATTGCCTGAATCTTGGATTTCTTGGGGTTAGGGTATTGCAATTTGTTAGTGGGTTCAAAGGGTTTAACCCCTAGGGTTCACATCAGTTGGTATTCAGAGCCTAGGGTTCCAATCAGGTCTAATCTTTTTGCCCTCTTTATCATATTACAGCATTTAGGGTGATATCCCTTTTATCAATCTAATAAGATTTTGGGATTTCAAGCATTCTTGTCCTGGGGTTATAGCTGTAGGCATTATTGTCTTGGGCTTATAGTTTTTAGGCACTCTTGCTTTGGTGTTCCGTTTCTTGTAATTGAATCAAATCAATCTACCAAGATTTTGGGGTTTCAAGCATTCTTGTCTTGGGGTTGTTATAGCTTAGGTTATTTTGCTAGGGTTATAGTTTTTAGGCAGTTGGTAAGTGCTTAATTTAATGCATTTTCCTATTGAATTTCCTTATACTTTGTGTTTTGATTCTTAAATTCCTTGACATTTCACTAGGTTTTTATGCTTTGTAGGTATTTTGGAAGAAATAAGTCAAAACATGTCAATTACGATATTAAAAACTTACAAAATCACAATCACATGATTGAAAAAGACTTGGGAGTCAAAAAGATCAAATTCTTGGTGCAAAGCAAGAAGACAGATTTGACCTCCGGAACTTGTTGCTAAGAAAACATGATGTTAGACTCTTTATTCGAAGAAACTTCCTCTTGACTTTTGAAGATCACTTGATTACCTTTCCAACAGTTGGTCATGGGCCTAAATCGAATAAGAAATGGTCATCCAAATCTGCATTGGAATATCTCCCTAAACAACGCTATTGGCAGAAAAAACCCTAGCCGTAAATCACATCTTTTTCTTAATACCCAAGCTTACATTTATGTTTATCCTTGTCCAAGAAGGATTAGTGGCTGTCAACTTGCAATAATTGCAAGTATCTTTCCTTAAAGCTAATCCTAGTCAAAGTAGGAGAATTAAATCAGCCAAGACTTTCCTTCCTTACACTTACTTTGGCTGCAAGTTTGTAATCTCTCTTCATTAAAGAGTGCTTTGACTAAAACTTTCCAACTTTATTCAAACTTGGCTGCCAAGGTATATATCTTTCCTTAAAACACAAAAGTCAGCCACTTCTCCTTAACTTTAGCCGAAGTCAGCATTTATTGAAGGGAGAGAGCTTAAAATTCACTTGTTTGATGCCCTAGCTATTGCCTATAAATAGAGATCAAGGGGGCAAACGAAATTGACACTTCTCCAAGCATCAAAGTTTCGATTTCTTCTTTGTTTCTTTGTTTTTGAGAGAGCAAGAGGCTGGATAATTAATATTCTTCTTCTTCTTCTTTCTTTCTATTATTTTCTTCTTAGATTCTCTTTAATTTTATGTTTATGTTTACAATGCCTATGCTAGGATAAACTTTTATTTAGTTAAGGGTGATTTCAAAGCCCTAGACATGTTATGTAATTAATTTTCAGAATCTATCTATCATTGTTTTCTATCAAAGTTGCTTATGTTCTTCCATTAAAATTGTTCATGACGATGTTTCGATTTGTTTAGGAGGCCAACTAGATAAATCTTGATAATTATCTAATGCTAGTTTAGGAGTCTTGATCCGTGTAATTGTCTTAATTTCCTATTCATAAGTGGCAATTTGTGATTAATGATTATGGTCAAGTTTTCAATAATTGCAAAGTGGAACATAACTTAAGTTGAACAATCCGAGCTTATGTGTTTGTTGCTTAGATCAACCTATCTTTCTCATCATAAAGCTGCTATTAAATTGAACTTAGAGAGCTTATTCTATGTTGTTTGATAGTTAGAGATTAATTAGAGAGCTTGTTCTATTTAACGACAAACTAAGGAAAGATTGGGGTAACAGAGCATGTTGTTATCTACGGTTGTTAGCTTTGATAGCTAATTAATGTTGATAGATATGAAATTGATTCTTGATGATGTCTAGTGGTGGAGAATGAAACCTTAACCATATTTCTCATATTTGATTCTTCTTAATTACTTATTTTCTCATTCTTATTGTTAACTTTAGTTTAAATCTGATCCCAAAATACCATTTTCTTTTATTGTTCTTGAATTTATGTTTTAAACTATTAACTTTTAAACTAAAACCCAATCCCTGAGGACTCGACCCTTGCTAATCACTATACTTTACAATTGATTCATTTTATGTGCAAGGTTAAATAAGATACACTCTTTTGGGTGCATCAAATTTTTGGCGCCGTTGCCGAGGATTGCTTTATTTAGTTTATTGGTTTATTGGTTTATTCTTATTTTCTGTTCTAATTATTTACTTTCTTATGTTTTTTATTAGTGAATGTTCCAAGCTCCCGTAGAAGACTTAAGACTTAGGAGAATTCGAGAATTTATAACTTCTCACCAACAACCAATCGAGGAGTTGATCCAAAACATCAAGAGGAGCAAGGAGAGAAGGCAGCAGCTGACAACCAAACTCTCAAGGAGCTAGCCGCTCCAGACTTGGGTCAACAACCATTATGCATTGAATATGCTAATCTTGAGGTAGCTTTTGAATTAAAATATGGTTTGATTCATCTTCTCCCAACTTTTCATGGTTTTGCAGGAGAGGATCCAAATAAGCACCTCAAGGAATTCCATGTAGTTTGCTCAAGCATGAGACCAACAGGGGTTACGGAAGAGCAAGTTAAGTTGAGAGCCTTCCCATTCTCTCTAGCTGATTCAGCAAAGGAATGGCTCTTCTATCTACCATCCGGGACCATCACTACATGGAATGATATGAAGAAAGCATTCTTGGAAAGGTATTTCCCAGCATCTAAGGCTGCCAACATTAGAAAAGAGATATGTGGGACTCGGCAATACAACGGAGAGTCCTTATATGAATATTGGGAGAGGTTCAAGTAACTTTGTGCATCATGTCCACACCATCAGATTAGTGAACAACTTCTCATCCAATACTTCTATGAAGGTCTCATGCCCATGGAGAGAAGTATGATAGATGCCGCTAGTGGGGGAGCTCTAGTTGATAAGACTCCCGGGGCTGCTAGAACATTAATCTCCAACTTGGCAGCCAATTCTCAACAATTCTCAATGAGACAAGATCCACCACCACAACCAAAGAGAGTTAATGAGGTAAGTATATCATCCCTTGAACAAAAATTTGATAAACTGACTTCTCTTGTTCAACAATTGGCTATAGGTAATATACAGCAAATAAAGGCTTGTGGCATATGTTCAAACATGGGGCACCAAACTGATATGTGTCCAACACTTCAAGAAGACACCAATGAACATATGAATGCCATGGGTGGATTTCAGAACCAACCAAGGAAATATGATCCCTACTCAAACACATACAATCCAAGATGGAGGGATCATCCAAACTTCAATTATAGAGGGAACCAATCACAAGCTGTTCCTCCACCATTTGACAACAGGCCACCTGATGCACCCAAAAGAGTGTATCTTATTTAACCTTGCACTAAAAAGATCAATTGTAAGTATAATGATTAGCAAGGGTCGAGTCCTCAGGGATTGGGTTTTAGTTTATAAGTTGATAGTTTAAAACTTAAATTCAAGAACAATAAAAGAAAAGGGGTTTTTGAAATCAGATTTAAACTAAAGTAAATAATAAGAATAAGATGCAAGGCGGTATAACCAGCCAATAAAAATATATATACTAAATTAGGCGGTATAACCAGCCAATAAAAATATATATACTAAATTAGGCGGTATAACCAGCCAATAAAAATAAAACAAAGTTAATATACAAATTAGGCGGTATAACCAGCCAATAAAAATAAGCAAACTAGAAAAGTAAGAAAACAAGTAAGTAAGAAGAATCAAATATGAAAAATATGGTTAAGGTTTCATTCTCCACCACTAGACATCATTAAGAATCAATTTCAGATCTATCAATATCAACCAACTATCAAAGTTAACAACCGTAGATAACAACAAGCTCTGTTACCCCAATCTTTCCTTAGTTTGTCATTAAATAGAACAAGCTCTCTATTTAATCTCTAACCATTAAACAACCTAGAATAAGCTCTCTAAATTCAATTTAATGGCAGCTTTATGATGAGAAAGATAGGTTGATCTAAGCAACAAACACATAAGCTCGGATTGTTCAACTTAGGTTATGTTCCACTTTGCAATTATTGAAAACTTGACCATAATCATTAATCACAAATTGCCACTTATGAATAGGAAATCAAGACAATTACACGGATCAAGACTCCTAAACTAGCAATAGATAATTATCAAGATCTATCTAGTTGTACACCTAAATAAATCAAGACAACATCATGAACAATTCTTGTAGAAGAACATAAGCAACTTTGATAGAAAATTAATGATAGATAGAATCTGAAAATCAATCACAAAACATGTCTAGGGCTTTGAAATCACCCTTAACTAAATAGAAGTTTAGCCTAGCATAGGCATTATAAACATAAACATAAAATTAAAGAAAATCTAAGAAGAAAATAAAAGAAAGAAAGAAGAAGAGGAAGAATATTAATTATCCAACCTCTTGCTCTCTCTAAAGAAAAAGAAAACTAGAGAAAAGAAAGAAGAAGAAAACTTAGAGAATTTTATTAAAATGGCTAATATCCTACCTATGTACAATATGATTCTCTACAATCATCCAAGGCCCTCTATTTATACACATTTTGGAGGGCTAAATGACAAGAGACAAGCTTTACAAATTTCAAAGGTAGGTATAATAGGTGGGTGCATTTTTCTAACAATTTTCGTCATATTGTATGACCATTTTGATCAGCCAACTTGATGGTCGATTTTGTCAATCTTGGAGGCCTGATCTGATCACATGGTCTTCTAGAAAAATGTTCCCCTATGAGTTACTGATTCATAGCCGTTGGAATCAGCTCATTTGCTGATGTGGAGAAGAAGATATGGGCAACATACGAAAACAGGTCAGCACAGACGTCATTGCACATCAGCCAACTTGATGGTCGATTTCTTCAATATTGGAGGCTTTATCTGATCACATGGTCTTCTAGAAAAATGTTCCCCTATCAGTTAGTGATCCATAGCCGTTGGAATCAGATCATTTGCTGATGTGTATCGGAGATATGGTCAAAATGCGAAAACTGCTCAGGACAGACGTCATTGCACATCAGCCAACTTGATGGTTGATTTCGCTAGGGAAAACGACTCCGTTTCAAGAAGTATAAAACATGAAAAAGATAGATATGCCTCTTAACTTTGCACGGTTAAAATTTCAGCCTTATTGCTTCAGTGAAACTCCAGATATAGCTGATATGGAAAAAGGTGTCGGAACTGGAACTGAACTGGATTTGCCCTTAATTCTAGTAATCTGAAATCACTCAAAGAAACTTGTGAAAAACACCAAATTACATAAAAATATAAAAGATCATAAACACAATTAGACTAAACAATAATAACTCGTATTTGACACAAAACAATAATAAAACATAACTAAAAACTATATAATTATACGAGTTATCACACCCCCACACTTAGATTGTTGCTAGTCCCTAGCAACGACTCAATAAAAATAAAATAAGAAAATCTAATCTAATCCATTTTCGTAGGAAATCACGGTGGCACTTAGCATGTGACACAAGCCTTTAAACCCCTAGGTGTCCCTAGTGGACGAGTTTAGTCTCGTGAGGGTTTACTAGAACGATACCCACAAACATTGAAAAACTAAAATATAAATAAACTACATATACTAATAATATTTACTCCTATTCCTTTCAATATAAATTAGAGACAATCTTTGAACAAGTCTTATAAACTAATCAATAGCTTAAAGAATTTCACAAAAAATCATGCTTGAATGTAAATTGTTTGAGTTAAGCCAATATTAACATAACATATTTCAATCAAAATAGTGCACATTCAAACTTAATCTCAACTTCTCATATGGGATACTCTCATGATTTTCACTCTTTAAAGTAGTGGTAAAGTGTTTACACTCAATCAATCTCATGAAAATAGTTCTACCATATGCTTGCTTGTCTACCTATTCTCCACTAAAAGATCATGCAACTTCATAAATCAAGAGGTCTTTAATCAAGGTTGTAATGGGGCCAAGAGGTAATAATGTGGTTAAAGAATAAAAAGGAAAAGATATCACAAACATTCCAAAGACTTCATAGAATTTAGAGACAAAATAAGATTTTGCAGATAAAACTTTCTCAATATTCTTTAGAAGTACATAATCACATAGGCTGAATATTTCATGTTGAGCCTTTACTTCATTCTAACCAACTTTCGAACATCTTTTTCTTTTCTTTAACTAGAAGTTCAAGAGATTATTCAAATTTTTTTTTTCACATGGGAATGTATTTGGCAATATTCCCTCTATTTTTCTCTTGACTTTTGCCTTTCTCCTCCCCCACACTTATCTTTTGTTCTAACCCAAATTTTCAAAAAATATCCCTTGTTTTTGCAATATGTCTCAAACATTCTAGTCCATCTTTAGAACAAGGGTAAAGATATAAATGTGTTTAGGCTAGGTGTAAGATGTGGTTACCAAATAAATAGCTTATTCAATGTAGGCTCAAATTGGTTCACTAGAGGGATGTTCTCTTGGAACATCAATAAGGGATGGCTGTTTGGCCCTAGTTAAAAAGTCCTAATGCCTCTATCATATTCATGTTGTTACATGCATCAATATAGTCTCAAAATGGTTTAAAGCAAGTTCTAGAGAATCATGTAATCATAAGAGCACTCAAGAAAGAAATTAGATTGATTTGTATAATGCATCAATCATTATAGGCTCAAAAACTCACAAGGATGATTATACAAGTCAGATTAAGTCTAAACATGCTTCTTTCTCAATCAACATATCATATTAACATTGGCTCATAAAAAGATTGATATCAAGTTCAATTCTCATGAAAATCTTCTCACTAATAAATCTGTTTTAGACTTATGCAATTCATATCTCATCATTGTATTAAAAAGGAACTAAAACACACTAAAAATAATAATAATAAAGACTCATAAAAAAAATAGTAGACAAAAATAAAAGAAATCCTAAATCATTCCCCCCACACTTAATTCTTACATTGTCCTCAATGTAAGTCTATTAACCCAAATGAAAGAATCATGTGTAAGAGAAAAGAACTAATAACATAAGAATAGGAATAACTAAGACTCAAAACAAAACAAACTCATGCAACCTAAATAATCCTAAAATACTAAACAAAAATTAACAAGTAAACATAAAAAATAAAAATAAAAACAATAAAAATAAAAATAATAAAAGAAAAGAAAAAGGAAAAGAAAGAGGAAGAGAAAGCAAATCTGAATATGGAAGGTTGGCAATTTCTTCTTTAATTGGGTTGCCTTCCCAATTAACACTTGAGTTAGTGTTTTGAACCTAACCAACACCCCTTCTTGGCTTTTTAGGCTTGTCAGGCTCATACATGAAATTTTCCAAATTTATGCGTTTGAGAGGAAGCTTTCTTTGCACAACAGTGGATGCATTCTCCATTACAAGTATTATTCCATCATCCTTTGTGGTGCATATCTCATCGAGGAATGGAGCATATTTTGATACTTGTTGAATGGCATCCACAAACAAGTTGTTTAAGGTTTTTGGCATGTGTTGTTCATGTTCTTCCTCCATGAACTTTGCAAATCTACTAGGAAAAGGTGGAGAAGAAACATTAGTAAAAAGTGGAACCTTAAACGTTACCTCAGGTGCCGAAATACTCTTATTTGGATTTGTGGCTTCATTATCCTCAAGAATAGAATCCATCTCTAATTTTGTCTCATCCTCATCTTGTTCCTCATTCCTCAAGGTCACAATCGTAGCATTCTCCTTTGGGTTAATCATCGTTTGGGCAGGAAGTTCTTCAGATCTTTGTGCTACCCATCCCACCATACTACTAGTCAATTGGATCATTTGCTTTTCCAAACTCTGGATGCTTGCCCTTGTTTCCTGTTGAAATTGCAATGTATCAGTAACAAGAGAATAGACAAGATCTTCTAATGAAGTACCTGAGTTTTGAGTCATATGTGGTGGTTGAAAAAGATCTGGTTCTTGGGACCATGATTGATTGAAGCTAGATGGATGAGTGTAATTGGCATAAGGATCTACTTCTTAGTAATTTTTCGAGTAGCCATAATTAGTATGATCCCACCATCCCTCATGGTAAGTGTTTGAGTAATGATCATACTGTTGGTCTTGGAATGCTTGATGGCCTTCACATCCTCCCATGGCAAATTGTTGAACTGGGAAGGTGAGATTGGCTTGTTGATTCTCCATGTTCATGTATGCCACCAACTCTTCAAGCGTTAGATTGCTCAATTCCATCAATTTTTTTTTTTTTTTCAAAATTTGATAAGAAAAACTTGTATGTACAAGAAAATAGAACTAATTAGAACTGAAAATAAGAATAAACCAAGTAACAAATAAACTAAAGAAAACAATCCCCGGCAACGGCGCCAAAAATTTGATGCACCCAAAAGAGTGTATCTTATTTAACCTTGCACTAAAAAGATCAATTGTAAGTATAATGATTAGCAAGGGTCGAGTCCTCAGGGATTGGGTTTTAGTTTATAAGTTGATAGTTTAAAACTTAAATTCAAGAACAATAAAAGAAAAGGGGTTTTTGAAATCAGATTTAAACTAAAGTAAATAATAAGAATAAGATGCAAGGCGGTATAACCAGCCAATAAAAATATATATACTAAATTAGGCGGTATAACCAGCCAATAAAAATATATATACTAAATTAGGCGGTATAACCAGCCAATAAAAATAAAACAAAGTTAATATACAAATTAGGCGGTATAACCAGCCAATAAAAATAAGCAAACTAGAAAAGTAAGAAAACAAGTAAGTAAGAAGAATCAAATATGAAAAATATGGTTAAGGTTTCATTCTCCACCACTAGACATCATTAAGAATCAATTTCAGATCTATCAATATCAACCAACTATCAAAGTTAACAACCGTAGATAACAACAAGCTCTGTTACCCCAATCTTTCCTTAGTTTGTCGTTAAATAGAACAAGCTCTCTATTTAATCTCTAACCATTAAACAACCTAGAATAAGCTCTCTAAATTCAATTTAATGGCAGCTTTATGATGAGAAAGATAGGTTGATCTAAGCAACAAACACATAAGCTCGGATTGTTCAACTTAGGTTATGTTCCACTTTGCAATTATTGAAAACTTGACCATAATCATTAATCACAAATTGCCACTTATGAATAGGAAATCAAGACAATTACACGGATCAAGACTCCTAAACTAGCAATAGATAATTATCAAGATCTATCTAGTTGTACACCTAAATAAATCAAGACAACATCATGAACAATTCTTGTAGAAGAACATAAGCAACTTTGATAGAAAATTAATGATAGATAGAATCTGAAAATCAATCACAAAACATGTCTAGGGCTTTGAAATCACCCTTAACTAAATAGAAGTTTAGCCTAGCATAGGCATTATAAACATAAACATAAAATTAAAGAAAATCTAAGAAGAAAATAAAAGAAAGAAAGAAGAAGAGGAAGAATATTAATTATCCAACCTCTTGCTCTCTCTAAAGAAAAAGAAAACTAGAGAAAAGAAAGAAGAAGAAAACTTAGAGAATTTTATTAAAATGGCTAATATCCTACCTATGTACAATATGATTCTCTACAATCATCCAAGGCCCTCTATTTATACACATTTTGGAGGGCTAAATGACAAGAGACAAGCTTTACAAATTTCAAAGGTAGGTATAATAGGTGGGTGCATTTTTCTAACAATTTTCGTCATATTGTATGACCATTTTGATCAGCCAACTTGATGGTCGATTTTGTCAATCTTGGAGGCCTGATCTGATCACATGGTCTTCTAGAAAAATGTTCCCCTATGAGTTACTGATTCATAGCCGTTGGAATCAGCTCATTTGCTGATGTGGAGAAGAAGATATGGGCAACATACGAAAACAGGTCAGCACAGACGTCATTGCACATCAGCCAACTTGATGGTCGATTTCTTCAATATTGGAGGCTTTATCTGATCACATGGTCTTCTAGAAAAATGTTCCCCTATCAGTTAGTGATCCATAGCTGTTGGAATCAGATCATTTGCTGATGTGTATCGGACGATATGGTCAAAATGCGAAAACTGCTCAGGACAGACGTCATTGCACATCAGCCAACTTGATGGTTGATTTCGCTAGGGAAAACGACTCCGTTTCAAGAAGTATAAAACATGAAAAAGATAGATATGCCTCTTAACTTTGCACGGTTAAAATTTCAGCCTTATTGCTTCAGTGAAACTCCAGATATAGCTGATATGGAAAAAGGTGTCGGAACTGGAACTGAACTAGATTTGCCCTTAATTCTAGTAATCTGAAATCACTCAAAGAAACTTGTGAAAAACACCAAATTACATAAAAATATAAAAGATCATAAACACAATTAGACTAAACAATAATAACTCGTATTTGACACAAAACAATAATAAAACATAACTAAAAACTATATAATTATACGAGTTATCACCACCGGTTTTTCAGCAACGAGTGCAACAACCATATCAAACCCGACAACTAGTGCCACCACAAAAAATTCAGGTGAGACTCTTGAAGATCTTGTCAAAACCCTTACTACTAATACAATTCAACTTCAACAGGAGTCAAGGGAGACAAAGGTAAGTATTCTTAGAGGCTCAGATGGGGCAATTGGCAACAACCATGAGTCAAATGCAAGCAAGGGATTCCGAGAAATTACCTTCCCAAACTATTGTGAATCCAAGAGAGAATGCCAATGCTATGACTTTAAGAAGTGGGAAACAGCTAGAGACACCACAAAAGGATAGTACTTAAGGGGAGAACAACACCATGGCATCCTCTTCATATCCCAACGAGCCACTAAAAAAGGTAATTCCTAAACCATCCTTTCCTTCTTATATAACTCCTCCACCTTTTCCTAGCAGGTTAGCAAAGTCCAAGAAGGAGGAGCAAGAGAAGAAAAGTTTTAGTTTAAGAATTATTAGTCTAAAACCTAAATTCAAAGAAAACAAAATAAAAAGGGAGGCTTTTAAAATCAATTTAAATGAAAGACTTATAATCAAAGAAGAAAGCAAGTAAATAAGAAGTAATCAAATATAAGAAAAATATGGTTAAGGTGTCTTTCTCCACCACTAAGCATCATTAAGAATCAATTTCATATCCATCAACATTAATTAGCGATTAAAGTTAACAACCGTAGATAACAACAAGCTTTGTTACCCCAATCTTTTCTTAGTTTGTCGTTAAATAGAACAAGCTCTCTATTTAATCTCTAACTATCAAACAACCTAGAATAAGCTCTCCAAGTTCAATTTAATAGCAGCTTTATGATGACAAAGATAGGTTGATCTAAGCAACAAACACATAAGCTCGGATTGTTCAACTTAGGTTATGTTCCACTTTGCAATTATTGAAAACTTGACCATAATCATTAATCATAAATTGCCACTTATGAATAGGAAATCAAGAAAATTACACGGATCAAGACTCCTAAACTAGCATTAGATAATTATCAAGATTTATCTAGTTGGCCATCTAAACAAATCAAAACATCATCATGAAGAATTTTAATGGAAGAACATAAGCAACTTTGATAGAAAACAATGATAGATAGATTCTGAAAATTAATTACATAAATGTCTAGGGCTTTGAAATCACCCTTGACCAAAGAAGTTTAGCATAACATAAGCATGGATAATATATACATAAAACTAAAAAGAAAAGTAAAAGAATGGAGAAGAAGAAGAAGAAGAAGAAGAAGAATGATGATCCCTTGAGTCTCCTCAAAAGTTGACTAGTTTGTGGCTCAAAATATAGTATTTATAGAGCTTTAAAACCCTGAGAATAAGTCTTTGCCACACAAGTAAGCCTGGAGGTGCAAAAATCACGTTTTTGCCATTTTTCAGATTTGTCATTAGGGTTTTTCTGGCCGCAGGGTTCTTTAGGGAGATCTTCTAACGCCATTTTGAATGCCCATATCTTATCCGATTTGGGCCCATACTGTATCGTTGGAAAGATAATCAAGTCAGCTTCAAAAGTCAAGTAGGAAGTTTCTTCAAATAAGGAATCTAACATCATGTTTTCCTTACAACAAGCTCCAGAGGTCAAATCTGCCCAATTGCTTTTCAACCAGAAATTGATATTTTTGACTCCCAAGTCTTCTTCCATCTTTTGATTATGATTTTGTAAGCTCTTTACCATCATTATTTACATCTTTTGACTTCATTCTTCTTATTGTACCTAAAATTCAAAAACATAATATAAGTAAACAAGATAAAGATCGAAAACATAACAAAAACTAAAGGTAGAAATGTATAAAATGTAAATTTTATGAGCTTATCAGGGGGAGAATGTGTCAGCTGTTCTTCAAAAGAAACTCCCACCTAAATGCAAGGATCCAGGTATGTTTACAATCATTCCTTGTAAGATAGGCAACACCAGGTTTGAGCGTGCTATGCTACATCCAGGGGCATCTATTAATTTCATGCCAAATTCAATTTATGCTTCATTGAATCTAGGACCATTACAGGAAACCGGTGTTATAATACAACTTGCTAACCGTTCTAACACTTATCCAAGAGGAGTTGTAGAAAACGTTCTTGTATAGGTTAAGGAATTGGTTTTTCCAGCTGACTTTTATGTTATTGAGATGGAAGATGAGATGCCTTCTAATCCCACACCTATTCTATCAGGGAGACCATTCTTGAAAACAGCAAGAACAAAAATACATGTACATGATGGCTCTTTAACTATGGAATTTGATGGTGAAATAATTCGCTTTAACATTTTTGAGGCCATGAGATATCCTAGTGATGTGCATTCTGTTTTTAATATCGATATAATTGACTCACTAGTGCAGCAAGCTTATGAGCTAGATGGTGAAGATAGTGTGGAGGTAGTCCTTAGCAAACATCTCGAAATGGGGAATGCTAAAGGGGAACTAGCCTTGAGTGCCATGTGGAAGGGGCACTAGAATCTTTACACTCGCTGCCACCTAAAGATGCAAGGTTTGATGTTTCATTTATTGATTTGCCGTTATCTAATGAGAAACTTCTACCTTCCATTTTACAGGCACCAACTTTAGAGTTGAAACCACTACCGAATCACTTGAAATATGTGTTCTTAGGTGAAAAGGACACACTACCGGTTAGCTGGCTAGCTGGCCATTCTCATTATTGTTTTCTTGATGGTTTTTTAGGTTATAATCAGATTGCCAATGCTCCGGAGGACCAAGAGAAAACAACATTCACATGTCCATTTGGTACTTTGCATACCGTCGTATGCCATTTGGTCTTTGTAATGCACCAGCTACATCCAAAGGTGTATGGTTAGCGTATTTTCAGATTATGTAGAGAACATCATAGAAGTGTTTATGGATGATTTTAGTGTCTATGGTGATTCTTTTGATAGATGTCTAGAGAACCTTACACTTGTACTTGAAAGATGCATCGAAACTAACCTTGTTTTGAAGTGGAAAAAATGTCACTTTATGGTAGAACAAAGAAAAATTTTGGGTCATGTTATTTCTTCTAAAGGAATAGAGGTTGATAAATCTAAAATAGATAGTATGCATTCTCTACCACCTCCTACAAATGTGAGAGGTTCGTTCTTTTCTTGGACAGCCAGGTTTCTATAGGAGATTTATCAAAGACTTCTCAAAGATCACACTACGTCTTTGCAAGCTACTACAAAAAGATGTGGTTTTCAACTTTTATGATAAATGCAAAGAGGCGTTTGAAACATTGAAGGGACTCTTGACATCAGCTCCTATCATGCAACCACCAGATTGGAATATACCTTTTGAAATCATGTGTGATGCTAGTGACTATGCCATTGGAGCTGTTTTGGGCCAACGGGTTGGCAAAGCCTCACATGCCATTTATTATGCCTCCCGAACTCTTAATGATGCTCAATTAAACTATTCCACTACTGAAAAAGAACTTTTGGCTGTTGTATTTGCTCTAGAAAAATTTTGATCTTATTTAATTGGTTCTAAAGTAATCGTATTTTCTAATCATGCAGCCCTTAGGTACTTACTCACTAAGAAGAAGGCCAAACCAAGGTTGATTAGATGGATACTTCTCTTACAAGAGTTTGATTTTGAGATAAAGATAAGAGAGGTAGTGACAACCTGGTTGCGGACCATCTTAGCCGTTTAGTTCATGAAGAGGATGCACTACCCTTGAATGAGAACATTCCGGATGAGTAACTTCTTTTTATAAGTACAACAACTCCTTGGTATGCCGATATTGTTAATTACTTAGTTACCAAGAAGTTGCCACAAGCTCAAAGAAATAAGATCAAGAGTGATGCCAAATACTATATATGGGATGATCCTTACCTTTGGAAGCATTGCTCATATCAGATTATAAGAAGGTGTGTACTTGATAACTCGTATAATTATATAGTTTTTAGTTATGTTTTATTATTGTTTTGTGTCAAATACGAGTTATTATTGTTTAGTCTAATTGTGTTTATGATCTTTTATATTTTTATGTAATTTGGTGTTTTTCACAAGTTTCTTTGAGTGATTTCAGATTACTAGAATTAAGGGCAAATCCAGTTCAGTTCCAGTTCCGACACCTTTTGCCATATCAGCTATATCTCGAGTTTCACTGAAGCAATAAAGCTGAAATTTTAACCGTACAAAGTTAAGAGGCATATCTATCTTTTTCATGTTTTACACTTCTTGAAACGGAGTCGTTTTCCCTAGCGAAATCGACCATCAAGTTGGCTGATGTGCAATGACGTCTGTGCTGACCTGTTTTCGTATATTGCCCATATCTTCTTATCCACATCAGCAAATGAGCTGATTCCAACGGCTATGGATCAGTAACTGATAGGGGAACATTTTTCTAGAAGACCATGTGATCAGATCAGGCCTCCAAAATCGACCATCAAGTTGGCTGATCAAAATTGTCATACAATATGACGAAAATTGTTAGAAAAATGCACCCACCTATTATACCTACCTTTGAAATTTGTAAAGCTTGTCTCTTGTCATTTAGCCCTCCAAAATGTGTATAAATAGAGGGCCTTGGATGATTGTAGAGGATCATATTGTACATTGGTAGGATATTAGCCATTGTAATAAAATTCTCTAAGTTTTCTTCTTCTTTCTTTTCTCTAGTTTTCTTTTTTCTTTATTTTCTTCTTCTTCTTTCTTTCTGTTATTTCCTTCTTAGATTCTATTTAATTTTATGTTTATGTTTACAATGCCTATGCTAGGCTAAACTTCTATTTGGTTAAGGGTGATTTCAAAGCCCTAGACATGTTTTGTGATTGATTTTCAGATTCTATCTATCATTAATTTTCTATCAAAGTTGCTTATGTTCTTCTACAAGAATTGTTCATGATGTTGTCTTGATTTATTTAGGTGTACAACTAGATAGATCTTGATAATTATCTATTGCTAGTCTAGGAGTCTTGATCCGTGTAATTGTCTTGATTTCCTATTCATAAGTGGCAATTTGTGATTAATGATTATGGTCAAGTTTTCAATAATTGCAAAGTCGAACATAACCTAAGTTGAACAATCCGAGCTTATGTGTTTGTTGCTTAGATCAACCTATCTTTCTCATCATAAAGCTGCCATTAAATTGAATTTAGAGAGCTTATTCTAGGTTGTTTAATGGTTAGAGATTAAATAGAGAGCTTGTTCTATTTAACGACAAACTAAGGAAAGATTGGGATAACAGAGCTTGTTGTTATCTACGGTTGTTAACTTTGATAGTTGGTTGATATTGATAGATCTGAAATTGATTCTTAATGATGTCTAGTGGTGGAGAATGAAACCTTAACCATATTTTTCATATTTGATTCTTCTTACTTACTTGTTTTCTTACTTTTCTAGTTTGCTTATTTTTAAAAGTATATTTATTTTTATTGGCTGGTTATACCGCCTAATTTGTATATTAACTTTGTTTTATTTTTATTGGCTGGTTATACCGCCTAATTTAGTATATATATTTTTATTGGCTGGTTATACCGCCTAATTTAGTATATATATTTTTATTGGCTGGTTATACCGCCTTGCATCTTATTCTTATTATTTACTTTAGTTTAAATCTGGCTTCAAAAACCCCTTTTCTTTTATTGTTTTCTTTGAACGTAAGTTATAAACTAATAACTCATAGATTAAAACCCAATCCCTGAGGACTCGACCCTTGCTAATCATTATACTTACAATTGATCTTTTTAGTGCAAGGTTAAATAAGATACACTCTTTTGGGTGCATCAAATTTTTGGCGCCGTTGCCGGGGATTGTTTTCTTTAGTTTATTTGTTACTTGGTTTATTCTTATTTTCAGTTCTAATGAGTTTTGTTTTCTTGTACATACGGGTTTTTCTTATCAAATTTTGAAAAAAAAAAATAAATAAAAAAATAAAAAAAAACAAAAAAGAAAACGATGGAATTGTGCAATCTAACACTTGAAGAGTTGGTGGCATACATGAACATGGAGAATCAACAAGCCAATCTCACCTTCCCAGTTCAACAATTGGCCATGGGAGGATGTCAAGGCCATCAAGTGTTCCAAGACCAAGAGTATGATCATTACTCAAACACTTACCATGAGGGATGGTGGGATCATACTAATTATGGCTACTCGAAAAATTACCAAGAAGTAGATCCTTATGCCAATTACACTCATCCATCTAGCTTCAATCAATCATGGTCCCAAGAACCAGATCTTTTTCAACCACCACATATGACTCAAAACTCAGGTACTTCTTTAGAAGATCTTGTCTATTCTCTTGTTACTGATACATTGCAATTTCAACAGGAAACAAGGGCAAGCATCCAGAGTTTGGAAAAGCAAATGATCCAATTGACTAGTAGTATGGTGGGATGGGTAGCACAAAGATCTGAAGAACTCCCTGCCCAAACAATGATTAACCCAAAGGAGAATACTACTATTGTGACCTTGAGGAATGAGGAACAAGATGAGGATGAGACAAAATTAGAGATGAATTCTATTCTTGAGGATAATGAAGCCAATGATCCAAATAAGAGTATTTCGGCACCTGAGGTAACGTTTGAGATTCCAATTTTTACTAATGTTTCTTCTCCACCTTTTCCTAGTAGATTCGCAAAGTTCAAGGAGGATGAACATGAACAAGACACGCTGGAAACCTTAAACAGTTTGTTTGTGGATGTCATTCAACAAGTTCCAAAAGATGCACCATTCCTCGATGAGATATGCACCACCAAGGATGATGGAATAATACTTGTAATGGAGAATGCATCCACTGTTGTGCAAAGAAAGCTTCCTCTCAAACGCATTAATTTGGAAAATTTCATGTATGAGCCTGACAAGCCTAAAAAGCCAAGAAGGGGTGTTGGTTAGGTTCAAAACATTAACTCAAGTGTTAATTGGGAAGGCAACCCAATTAAAGAAGAAATTGCCAACCTTCCATATTCAGATTTGCTTTCTCTTTCTTTTCCTTTTCCTTTTTCTTTTCTTTTCTTTTCTTTTATTATTTTTATTTTTATTTTTATTGTTTTTATTTTTATTTTTTATGTTTACTTGTTAATTTTTGTTTAGTATTTTAGGATTATTTAGGTTGCATGAGTTTGTTTTGTTTTGAGTCTTAGTTGTTCCTATTCTTATGTTATTAGTTCTTTTCTCTTACACATGATTCTTTCATTTGGGTTAATAGACTTACATTGAGGACAATGTAAGAATTAAGTGTGGGGGGAATGATTTAGGATTTCTTTTATTTTTGTCTACTATTTTTTTTATGAGTCTTTATTATTATTATTTTTAGTGTGTTTTAGTTCCTTTTTAATACAATGATGAGATATGAATTGCATAAGTCTAAAACAGATTTATTAGTGAGAAGATTTTCATGAGAATTGAACTTGATATCAATCTTTTTATGAGCCAATGTTAATATGATATGTTGATTGAGAAAGAAGCATGTTTAGACTTAATCTGACTTGTATAATCATCCTTGTGAGTTTTTGAGCCTATAATGATTGATGCATTATACAAATCAATCTAATTTCTTTCTTGAGTGCTCTTATGATTACATGATTCTCTAGAACTTGCTTTAAACCATTTGAGACTATATTGATGCATGTAACAACATGAATATGATAGAGGCATTAGGACTTTTTAACTAGGGCCAAACAGCCATCCCTTATTGATGTTCCAAGAGAACATCCCTCTAGTGAACCAATTTGAGCCTACATTGAATAAGCTATCTCTTTGGTAACCATAACTTGTCCCTAACCTAAATATACTTATATCTTTACCTTTGTTCCAAAGATGAATTAGCATGTTTTGAGACAAGTTGCAAAGACAAGGGATATTTTTAGTTAAAAATTTGGGTTAGAAACAAGAAATAAGTGTGGGGGGGAAAGAAAAAAAAAAAGAAAAAAAAAAGAAATGGAATACTGGCAAATACATTCAAAAAAAAAATATGAATCATCTCTTGAATTTTGGGAAAAAGAAAAAGATGTTACAAAGTTGTTCAGAATGAAGAAAAGGCCCAACATAAATATCCGGCCTAGGTGACTATGTACTTGTAAAGAGTTTTGAGAAGTTTCTTTGTATGATCTTTTTATGTCTCTAAACTTTATGAACTCTTTGGAACCTTTGTGATATCTTTATCCTTTTGTTCTTCAACCACATTACAAACCCCTTGGCCCCATTACAACCTTGATTAAAGACCTCTTGATTCATGAAGTTGTATGATCTAAATAGTGGAGAATAGGTGGACAAGCAAGAATATGGTAGAACTGTTTTCATGAGATTGATTGAGTGTAAACACTTTACCACTACTTTAAAGAGTGAAAATCATGAGAGTATCCCATATGAGAAGTTGAGATTAAGTTTGAATGTGCACTATTTTGATTGAAATATGTTATGTTAATATTGGCTTAACTCAAACAATTTACATTCAAGCATGATTTTTTGTGAAATTGTTTAAGCTATTGATTAGTTTATAAGACTTGTTCAAAGATTGTCTCTAATTTATATTGAAAGGAATAGGAGTAAATATTTTTAGTATATGTAGTTTATTTATATTTTAATTTTTCAATGTTTGTGGGTATCGTTCTAGTAAACCCTCACGAGACTAAACTCGTCCACTAGGGACACCTAGGGGTTTAAAGGCTTGTGTCACATGCTAAGTGCCACCGTGATTTCCTACGAAAGTGGATTAGATTAGATTTTCTTATTTTATTTTTATTGAGTCGTTGCTAGGGACTAGCAACAATCTAAGTGTGGGGGTGTGATAACTCGTATAATTATATAGTTTTTAGTTATGTTTTATTATTGTTTTGTGTCAAATACGAGTTATTGTTGTTTAGTCTAATTGTGTTTATGATCTTTTATATTTTTATGTATTTTGGTGTTTTTCACAAGTTTCTTTGAGTGATTTCAGATTACTAGAATTAAGGGCAAATCCAGTTCAGTTTCAGTTCCGACACCTTTTTCCATATCAGCTATATCTCGAGTTTCACTGAAGCAATAAGGCTGAAATTTGTAGCCATGCAAAGCTAAGAGGCATATCTATCTTTTTCATGTTTTACACTTCTTAAAACGGAGTCGTTTTCCCTAGCGAAATCGACCATCAAGTTGGCTGATGTGCAATGACGTCTGTGCTGACATGTTTTCGTATTTTGCCCATATCTGCTTATCCACATCAGCAAATGAGCTGATTCCAACGGCTATGGTTCCGTAACTGATAGGGGAACCTTTGTCTAGAAGACCATGTGATCAGATCAGGCCTCCAATATTGAAGAAATCGACCATCAAGGTGGCTGATGTGTAATGACGTCTATGCTGACATGTTTTAGTATTTTGCCCATATCTGCTTAACCACATCAGCAAATGAGCTGATTCCAACGGCTATGGTTCCGTAACTTCTAGGGGAACCTTTTTCTAGAAGACCATGTGATCAGATCAGGCCTCCAATATTGACGAAATCGACCATCAAGTTGGCTGATCAAAATCGTCATATACCTACCTTTGAAATTTGTAAAGCTTGTCTCTTGTCATTTAGCCCTCCAAAATGTGTATAAATAGAGGGCCTTGGATGATTGTAAGGGATCATATTGTACATAGGTAGGATATTAGCCATTTTAATAAAATTCTCTAAGTTTTCTTCTTCTTTCTTTTCTCTAGTTTTCTTTCTTTTCTCTAGTTTTCTTTTTCTTTAGAAAGAGCAAGAGGTTGGATAATTAATATTCTTCTTCTTCTTCTTTCTTTCTTTTATTTTCTTCTTAGATTTTCTTTAATTTTATGTTTATGTTTATAATGCCTATGCTAGGCTAAACTTCTATTTGGTTAAGGGTGATTTCAAAGCCCTAGACATGTTTTGTGATTGATTTTCAGATTCTATCTATCATTAATTTTCTATCAAAGTTGCTTATGTTCTTCTACAAGAATTGTTCATGATGTTGTCTAGATTTATTTAGGTGTACAACTAGATAGATCTTGATAATTATCTATTGCTAGTTTAGGAGTCTTGATCCGTGTAATTGTCTTGATTTCCTATTCATAAGTGGCAATTTGTGATTAATGATTATGGTCAAGTTTTCAATAATTGCAAAGTGGAACATAACCTAAGTTGAACAATCCGAGCTTATGTGTTTGTTGCTTAGATCAACCTATCTTTCTCATCATAAAGCTGCCATTAAATTGAATTTAGAGAGCTTATTCTAGGTTGTTTAATGGTTAGAGATTAAATAGAGAGCTTGTTCTATTTAACGACAAACTAAGGAAAGATTGGGGTAACAGAGCTTGTTGTTATCTACGGTTGTTAACTTTGATAGTTGGTTGATATTGATAGATCTGAAATTGATTCTTAATGATGTCTAGTGGTGGAGAATGAAACCTTAACCATATTTTTCATATTTGATTCTTCTTACTTATTTGTTTTCTTACTTTTAGTTTGCTTATTTTTTATATTTATTTTTATTGGCTGGTTATACCGCCTAATTTGTATATTAACTTTGTTTTATTTTTATTGGCTGGTTATACCGCCTAATTTAGTATATATATTTTTATTGGCTGGTTATACCGCCTAATTTAGTATATATATTTTTATTGGCTGGTTATACCGCCTTGCATCTTATTCTTATTATTTACTTTAGTTTAAATCTGGCTTCAAAAACCCCTTTTCTTTTATTGTTCTTGAATTTAAGTTTTAAACTATTAACTTATAAACTAAAACCCAATCCCTGAGGACTCGACCCTTGCTAACTACTATACTTACAATTTATCTTTTTAGTGCAAGGTTAAATAAGATACACTCTTTTGGGTGCATCAGTACTCGAACCTGAATTTCAATCTATTCTCACCTTTTGTCACTCGTATGCATGTGGAAGACACTTTGGATCCAAAAGAACAGCCATGAAAGTTCTTAATTCTTGATTTTATTGGCCTACTATATTCAAAGATGCATACCTCTTTCGCAAGTCATGTGATCGTTGCCAAATAACAGGTAACTTAGGTGCTAGAAATCAAATGCCTCAAACTCCAATACTTATTGTTGAAATTTTTGATGTATGGGGCATAGATTTCATGGGACCTTTTCCTTCTTCTTTTGGTAATTTTTATATTTTACTTGCCGTTGATTATGTTTCGAAGTGGGTGGAAGCAAAAGCCACTAGGACCAATGACACTAAAGTTGTTTCAGATTTTGTCAAGACTAACATCTTCGCTAAGTTTGGAACACCAAAGGCCATAATCAGCGATAGAGGTACTCACTTTTGCAATAGGACTGTGGAAGCACTTTTGACGAAGTATAACATCACACACAAGGTCTCCACCTCATACCATCCTCAAACTAGTGGGCAAGCTGAAGTGTCAAATCAAGAAGTAAAGTCCATCCTTGAAAAGACAGTTAATCCAAATAGGAAGGATTGGAGTTCACGACTTGATGATGCACTTTGGGCTTATAGGACAGCATATAAGACACCCATTGGTATGTCTCCTTATCGACTTGTTTATGGTAAGCCTTGTCATCTTCCGATTGAATTGGAACATAAATCATATTGGGCTATCAAACAATGCAACATGGAGATGGATGAGGCAGGTAAGCAAAGAAAACTTGACCTACAAGAATTAGAGCAGATAAGAATTGATGCCTATGAGAATTCTAGAATTTACAAGGAAAAGACTAAGGCATTCATGACAAGATGATATCAAGAAAGGACTTTGTTGTTGGACAAAAAGTTCTTCTCTTCCATTCACGCCCTAAGTTATTTCCAGGTAAGTTACGTTCTCGTTGGGTTGGACCTTTTGTTATTACTAATGTATTTACTCATGGTGCAGCTGAAATCCAAAACCCAAAAACAGATAAGGCATTCAAAGTGAATGGTCATAGATTGAAGCCTTACTATGAGAACGTTCCAATACAAGATGTGGAGGAGTTACCACTTTTTGAGCCAAATTATGTTGAATAATAATGGCATGGATCTAAGTGAAGCTGAGGACAATAAACCAAGCGCTTCGTGGGTGACAACCCAAAAGGATGGAGAGCATCCATTATAATCAGATTTGCATATTCCATACTCTCCATCATTCTATCTTTTATTGTTTTTCTTTAGTTTGTTTTGTTTAGTAGTTCTTTTCTCTTACATATAATTCTTGCATTGGGGTTAATAGCATTACATTGAGGACAATGTAAAAATTAAGTGTGGGGGGGAAGAATTTAGGATTTTCTTTAGTGTGTTTTGTTTTTTATTCTTTTTATGTTGTTTTTAGTGTGTTTTAGTTACTTTCAATACTATGATGAGATATGAATTGCATAAGTATAAAACTGATTTATTAGTGAGAAGATTTTAATGAGAATTGAGCTTGATATCCTTTTTTTTTAGCCAATGTTAATATGATATGTTGATTGAGAAAGAAGCATGTTTAGACTTAAATCTGACTTGTATAATCATCCTTGTGAGTTTTTGAGCCTATATGATTGATGCATTATACATATCAATCTAATTTCTTTCTTGAGTGCTCTTATGATCACATGATTCTCTAGAACTTGCTTTAAACCTTGTTGAGACTATATTGATGCATATGACAACATGAATATGATAGAGGCATTAGGATTTTTAACCAGGGCCAAACAGCCATCCCTTATTGATGTTCCAAGAGAACATCCCCCTTAGTGAGCCAATTTGAGCCTACATTGAATAAGCTATTTATTTGGTTACCATATCTTGTCCCTAATCTAAATATACTTATTTATATCCTTACCTTTGTTCTAAAGATGAATTAACATGTTTTGAAACATATTTTAAACATATTTCAAATTTTGGGTTAGAAACAAGAAATAAGTGTGGGGGAGGAGAAAGACAAAAGTCAAGAGAAAAATAAAGGGAATATTGCCAAATACATTCCTATGTGAAAAAAAAACAATTTGAATAATCTCTTGAACTTCTAGTTAAAGAAAAGAAAAAGATGTTACAAAGTTGTTTAGAATGAAGAAAAGGCCCAACATGAATATTTGATAACTCGTATAATTATATAGTTTTTAGTTATGTTTTATTAATGTTTTGTCTCAAATACGAGTTATTATTGTTTAGTCTAATTGTGTTTATGATCTTTTATATTTTTATGTATTTTGGTGTTTTTTACAAGTTTCTTTGAGTGATTTCAGATTACTAGAATTAAGGGCAAATCCAGTTCAGTTTCAGTTCCGACACCTTTTGCCATATCAGCTATATCTCGAGCTTCACTGAAGCAATAAGGCTGAAATTTGTAGCCATGCAAAGCTAAGAGGCATATCTATCTTTTTCATGTTTTACACTTCTTAAAACGGAGTCGTTTTCCCTAGAGAAATCGACCATCAAGTTGGCTGATGTGCAATGATGTCTGTGCTGACATGTTTTCGTATTATGCCCGTATCTTCTTATCCACATCAGCAAATGAGCTGATTCCAACGGCTATGGTTCCGTAACTGATAGGGGAACCTTTGTCTAGAAGACCATGTGATCAGATCAGGCCTCCAATATTGAATAAATCGACCATCAAGGTGGCTGATGTGTAATGACATCTGTGCTGACATGTTTTCGTATTTTGCCCATATCTGCTTAACCACATCAGCAAATGAGCTGATTCCAACGGCTATGGTTCCGTAACTGATAGGGGAACCTTTTTCTAGAAGACCATGTGATCAGATCAGGCCTCCAATATTGACGAAATCGACCATCAAGTTGGCTGATCAAAATCGTCATATACCTACCTTTGAAATTTGTAAAGCTTGTCTCTTGTCATTTAGCCCTCCAAAATGTGTATAAATAGAGGGCCTTGGATGATTGTAAGGGATCATATTGGAGATTGGTAGGATATTAGCCATTTTAACAAAATTCTCTAAGTTTTCTTCTTCTTTCTTTTCTCTAGTTTTCTTTTTATTTAGAAAGAGCAAGAGGTTGGATAATTAATATTCTTCTTCTTCTTCTTTCTTTCTTTTATTTTCTTCTTATATTCTATTTAATTTTATGTTTATAATGCCTATGGTAGGCTAAACTTCTATTTGGTTAAGGGTGATTTCAAAGCCCTAGACATGTTTTGTGATTGATTTTCAGATTCTATCTATCATTAATTTTCTATCAAAGTTGCTTATGTTCTTCTACAAGAATTGTTCATGATGTTGTCTTGATTTATTTAGGTGTACAACTAGATAGATCTTGATAATTATCTATTGCTAGTTTAGGAGTCTTGATCCGTGTAATTGTCTTGATTTCCTATTCATAAGTGGCAATTTGTGATTAATGATTATGGTCAAGTTTTCAATAATTGCAAAGTGGAACATAACCTAAGTTGAACAATCCGAGCTTATGTGTTTGTTGCTTAGATCAACCTATCTTTCTCATCATAAAGCTGCCATTAAATTGAATTTAGAGAGCTTATTCTAAGTTGTTTAATGGTTAGAGATTAAATAGAGAGCTTGTTCTATTTAACGACAAACTAAGGAAAGATTGGGGTAACAGAGCTTGTTGTTATCTACGGTTGTTAACTTTGATAGTTGGTTGATATTGATAGATCTGAAATTGATTCTTAATGATGTCTAGTGGTGGAGAATGAAACCTTAACCATATTTTTCATATTTGATTCTTCTTACTTACTTGTTTTCTTACTTTTCTAGTTTGCTTATTTTTAAAAGTATATTTATTTTTATTGGCTGGTTATACCGCCTAATTTAGTATATTAATTTTTATTGGCTGGTTATACCGCCTAATTTAGTATATATATTTTTATTGGCTGGTTATACCGCCTTGCATCTTATTCTTATTATTTACTTTAGTTTAAATCTGATTTCAAAAACCCCTTTTCTTTTATTGTTCTTGAATTTAAGTTTTAAACTATCAACTTATAAACTAAAACCCAATCCCTGAGGACTCGACCCTTGCTAACTACTATACTTACAATTGATCTTTTTAGTGCAAGGTTAAATAAGATACACTCTTTTGGGTGCATCAAATTTTTGGCGCCGTTGTCGGGGATTGCTTTCTTTAGTTTATTAGTTTATTGGTTTATTCTTATTTTCTGTTCTAATTATTTACTTTCTTATTTTTTTTTTTATTAGTGAATGTTCCAAGCTCCCGAAAAAGACTTACGACTTAGAAAAATTCGGGAATTTATAACTTCTCACCAACAACCAATCGAGGAGTTGATCCAAAACATCCAAGAGAAGCAAGGAGAGATGGCAGCAGCTGACAACCGAACTCTCAAGGAGCTAGCCGCTCCGGACTTGGGTCAACAACCATTATGCATTGAATATGCTAATCTTGAGGTAGCTTTTGAATTAAAATCTGGTTTGATTCACCTTCTCCCAACTTTTCATGGTTTTGCAGGAGAGGATCCAAATAAGCACCTCAAGGAATTCCATGTAGTTTGCTCAAGCATGAGACCAACAGGGGTCACGGAAGAGCAAGTTAAGTTGAGAGCCTTCCCATTCTCTCTAGCTGATTCAGCAAAGGAATGGCTCTACTATCTACCATCCGGGACCATCACTACATGGAATGATTTGAAGAAAGCATTCTTGGAAAGGTATTTCCCAGCATCTAAGGCTGCCAACATTAGGAAAGAGATATGTGGGATTCGGCAATACAACGGAGAGTCCTTATATGAATATTGGGAGAGGTTCAAGAAACTTTGTGCATCATGTCCACACCATCAAATAAGTGAACAACTTCTCATCCAATACTTCTATGAAGGTCTCATGCCCATGGAGAGAAGTATGATAGATGCCGCCAGTGGGGGAGCTCTAGTTGATAAGACTCCCAGGGCTGCTAGAACATTAATCTCCAACATGGCAGCCAATTCTCAACAGTTCTCAATGAGACAAGATCCACCACCACAATCCAAGAGAGTTAATGAGGTAAGTATATCATCCCTTGAACAAAAATTTGATAAACTGACTTCTCTTGTTCAACAATTGGCTGTAGGTAAAATACAACAAATAAAGGCTTGTGGCATATGTTCAAACATAGGGCACCAAACTGATATGTGTCCAACACTTCAAGAGGATACCAATGAACATGTGAATGCCATGGGTGGATTTCAGAACCAATCAAGGAAATATGATCCCTACTCAAACACATACAATCCAGGATGGAGGGATCATCCAAACTTCAATTATGGAGGGAACCAATCACAAACTATTCCTCCACCATTTGACCACAGGCCACCGGGTTTTCAGCAAAGAGTGCAACAACCATACCAAACCCGACAACAACTACCACCCACCCAAAATTCAGGTACTTCTCTTGAAGATCTTGTTAAAGCTCTTTCTACTAATACAATTCAATTTCAACAGGAAACAAAGACAAGTATTCGAAATTTGGAGACTCAAATAGGGCAATTGGCAACAACCATGAGTCAAATGCAAGCAAGGGATTCTGGGAAATTACCTTCCCAAACCATAGTGAATCCAAGAGAGAATGCCAATGCTATAAATTTAAGAAGTGGGAAACAGCTAGAGACACCACAAAATGATAGTGCTCAAGGGGAGAACAATACCATGGCATCCTCTTCACATCCCAACGAGCCACTAAAAAAGGTAATTCCTAAACCATCCTTTCCTTCTTATATAACTCCTCCACCTTTTCCTAGCAGGTTAGCAAAGTCCAAGAAGGAGGAGCAAGAGAAGGAAATTTTGGAAACCTTCCGGAAAGTAGAGGTGAACATTCCTTTACTAGATGCTATCAAGCAAGTGCCAAGATATGCCAAGTTCCTAAAAGAGTTGTGCACATCTAAACGGAAGTTGAAATGGAATGAAAAGGTAAGTGTGGGGGAGAATGTGTCAGCTGTTCTTCAAAAGAAACTCCCACCTAAATGCAAGGATCCAGGTATGTTTACCATTCCTTGTAAGATAGGCAACACCAGGTTTGAGCGTGCTATGCTAGATCTAGGGGCATCTATTAATGTCATGCCATATTCAATTTATGCTTCATTGAATCTAGGACCATTAGAGGAAACCGGTGTTATAATACAACTTGCTGACCGTTCTAACACTTATCCAAGAGGAGTTGTAGAAGACGTTCTTGTATAGGTTAATGAATTGGTTTTTCCCGCTGACTTTTATGTTATTGAGATGGAAGATGAGATGTCTTCTAATCCCACACCTATTCTATTAGGGAGACCATTCTTGAAAACAGCAAGAACTAAAATAGATGTACATGATGGCACTTTAACTATGGAATTTGATGGTGAAATAATTCGCTTTAACATTTTTGAGGCCATGAGATATCCTAGTGATGTGCATTCTGTTTTTAATATTGATATAATTGACTCACTAGTGCAGCAAGCTTATGAGCTAGATGGTGAAGATAGTGTGGAAATAGTCCTTAGCAACCATCTCGGAATGGGGAATGCTAAACTAGCCTTGAGTGACCATGTGGAAGGGGCACTAGAATCTTTACACTCGCTGCAACCTAAAGATGCAAGGTTTGATGTTTCATTTATTGATTTGCCTTTATCTAATGAGAAACTTCTACCTTCCATTTTGCAGGCACCAACTTTAGAATTGAAACCACTACCGAACCACTTGAAATATTTGTTCTTAGGGGAAAAGGACACACTACCTGTCATCATTGCCAAAGAGCTCACACCTTTGCAAGAAGAGCGACTTATTCGGGTGCTTAGAGAGCATAAAACAGCAATTGGTTGGACAATTGCCGATATCAAGGGAATAAGCCCATCCATGTGCATGCACCGGATTTTGTTAGAGGAAGGGTCTAAACCAACAAGAGAAGCACAAAGAAGATTGAACCCTCCTATGATGGAGGTTGTGAAAAAGGAGATACTGAAGCTCCTAGATGTTGGAGTGATCTATCCTATCTCGGATAGCAAATGGGTGAGCCCAGTCCAAGTGGTTCCAAAGAAATCAGGGGTAACGGTGGTAACAAATAATGAGAATGAACTTGTTCCTACTAGGATTCAAACAGGATGGCGAGTTTGTATTGATTATCGTAAACTTAATTCCACAACTCGCAAAGACCACTTTCCTTTACCTTTTATTGATCAAATGCTTGAAAGGTTAGCTGGCCATTCTCATTATTGTTTTCTTGATGGTTTTTCAGGTTATAATCAGATAGCCATTGCTCCGGAGGACCAAGAGAAAACAACATTCACATGTCCATTTGGTACTTTTGCATACCGGCGTATGCCATTTGGTCTTTGTAATGCACCAGCTACATTCCAAAGGTGTATGATTAGCATATTTTCAGATTATGTAGAGAATATCATAGAAGTGTTTATGGATGATTTTAGTGTCTATGGTGATTCTTTTGATAGATGTCTAGAGAACCTTACACTTGTACTTGAAAGATGCATGGAAACTAACCTTGTTTTGAATTGGGAAAAATGTCACTTTATGGTAGAACAAGGAATAGTTTTGGGCCATGTTATTTCTTCTAGAGGGATAGAGGTTGATAAGTCTAAAATAGATATTATGCATTCTTTACCACCTCCCACAAATGTGAGAGAGGTTCGTTCTTTTCTTGGACATGCAGGTTTCTATAGGAGATTTATCAAAGACTTCTCAAAGATCACATTACCTCTTTGCAAGCTACTACAAAAAGATGTGGTTTTCCACTTTGATGATAAATGCAAAGAGGCGTTTGAAACATTGAAGGGACTCTTGACATCAGCTCCTATCATCCAACCACCAGATTGGAATGTACCTTTTGAAATCATGTGTGATGCTAGTGACTATGCCATTGGAGCTGTTTTGGGCCAACGGGTTGGCAAAGCCTCACATGCCATTTATTATGCCTCAAGAACTCTTAATGATGCTCAATTGAACTATTCCACTACTGAAAAAGAACTTTTGGCTGTTGTATTTGCTTTAGAAAAATTTCGATCTTATTTAATTGGTACTAAAGTAATTGTATTTTCTGACCATGCAGCCCTTAAGTACTTACTCACTAAAAAGGAGGCCAAACCAAGGTTGATTAGATGGATACTTCTCTTACAAGAGTTTGATTTGGAGATAAAAGATAAGAGAGGTAGTGACAACCTGGTTGCGGACCATCTTAGCCGTTTAGTTCATGAAGATGATGCACTACCCTTGAATGAGAACTTTCCGGATGAGCAACTTCTTTTTATAAGAACAACAACTCCTTGGTATGCTGATATTGTTAATTACTTAGTTACCAAGAAGTTGCCACAAGAGTTGACACAAGCTCAAAGAAATAAGATAAAGAGTGATGCCAAATACTACATATGGGATGATCCTTACCTTTGGAAGCATTGCTCCGATCAGATTATAAGAAGGTGTGTACTCGAAACTGAATTTCAATCTATTCTCACCTTTTGTCACTCTTATGCATGTGGAGGACACTTTGGATCCAAAAGAACAGCCATGAAAGTTCTTGATTCTGGATTTTATTGGCCTACCATATTCAAAGATGCATACCTCTTTTGCAAGTCATGTGATCGTTGCCAAAGAACTGGTAACTTAGGTGCTAGAAATCAAATGCCTCAAACTCCAATACTTATTGTTGAAATTTTTGATGTATGGGGCATGGATTTCATGGGACCTTTTCCTCCTTCTTTTGGTAATCTTTATATTTTACTTGCCGTTGATTATGTTTCAAAGTGGGTGGAAGCAAAATCCACTAGGACTAATGACTCTAAAGTTGTTTCAGATTTTGTCAAGACTAACATCTTGGCTAGGTTTGGAACGCCAAAGGCCATAATCAGCGATAGAGGTACTCACTTTTGCAATAGGACTATGGAAGCACTTTTGAGGAAGTATAACATCACACACAAGGTCTCCACCTCATATCATCCTCAAACTAGTGGGCAAGCTGAAGTGTCAAACCGAGAAGTTAAGTCCATCCTTGAAAAGACAGTTAATCCAAATAGGAAGGATTGGAGTTCACGACTTGATGATGCACTTTGGGCTTATAGGACAGCATATAAGACACCCATTGGTATGTCTCCTTATCGACTTGTTTATGGTAAGCCTTGTCATCTTCCGGTTGAATTGGAACATAAATCATATTGGGCTATCAAACAATGCAACATGGAGATGGATGAGATAGGAAAGAAAAGAAAACTTGACCTACAAGAATTAGAGGAGATAAGGAATGATGCCTATCAGAATTCTAGGATTTACAAGGAAAAGACTAAGGCATTCCATGACAAGATGATATCAAGAAAAGAATTTGTTGTTGGACAAAAAGTTCTTCTCTTCCATTCACGCCTTAAGTTATATCCAGGTAAGTTACGTTCTCGTTGGGTTGGACCTTTTGTTATTACTAATGTATTTACTCATGGTGCAGTTGAAATCCAAAGCCCAAAAACAGATAAGGCATTCAAAGTGAATGGTCATAGATTGAAGCCTTACTATGAGAACTTTCCAATACAAGATGTGGAGGAGTTTCCACTTTTTGAGCCAAAGTATGTTGAATAATAATGGCATGGGTCTAAGTTAGGCTGAGGACAATAAACCAAGCGCTTCTTGGGAGGCAACCCAAAAGGATGGAGAGCATCTATTATATCAGATTTGCATATTCCTTACTCTCCATCATTCTATCTTTTATTTTCTTTTCTTTTGTTTAATAGATCTTTTCTCTTACAAGATGTAAATATAATTTTTAATTTATTTTTTTTAACCCCGGTTAAATGGCGGATAACGGTACTCCGTGATTATTTAAATCGGTTCCATCAGCTACCCACAAAACTGATATTGTATATAAATTTCTCTTCCAATTTCTCTTTCAATTTTTTTTTCATTCTTTTTTTTCAGGATGGATGATATTCTCACAAGATTGCAGAAACGATTTCCTCCTTTTCCTCGAAATATTTTACTGAAGCTTTACCAAGTTCGACTTGAGAGATTAAGAATGCTTATGCACAAAGGGATTCCTGACGACATACGTTGGCTAATTGAAGCCAAGGTACGTGAAGATGAATATCTTCCTGTTTTGCATTTACCAGGTACAGGTAGAAGCACTTTTGCAAAGAAGCGACGAGCAAAGCGCATGAGTTCAAATTGCCACAAATGTGCACGATGGACGTGTAACGGTAAATGTCGTTCTATTGGGATTCCGTCCTCTAATCGAGATGATAAAATTGAATTCATTAAGGATGGACTGAGTAAGGAGAATTTGGGTAATATCCAACTTTCTCTTGAGACGCATCCTAGTGGAGACGTACAAAGAGAAATTCTTGATTTATGGCCGCAATTCCAAAGGGAATGGCAACATCTTGGGAATCTGATGTTAAAAGACCCTGTTTGCCAGCTTGTAAGAAAACTGGATGGGAAGCATATCCTCGACTCATAGAAGGCGTTTAAGCCGTTTCTGGACGTAAAACCAGAGGAAGATGTGAGCCACAATCACAACTACAATAAATGACTTCTCAGCTTTTGGTTTGATTTGCAATAACTTTATTTTGTTTTAATTTACGTGTTGTTCGATTTGTGTAATTATTCTCGTTTTTTTTATTTGTCTTTTACGGTTGATTTTTTCTTCTCTTTTTGATTTTCTTCCTGAAATCACGCAAAAATCTTTTGTTAGGTTAACATTTTCTTCTGACAGGTCAGATACACTTTCGGCGACATTATTACTCTTGTCTGATTCACTACTCAGTCCTCTATATATTACACCATGTACTCATTCTCTTTCAGGCACTCGAAAAAAAAAAATGGAAAGTACTTCATCCCAGCGCATTAAAAAAATTTGTGTCTTTGGAGGTGCTTATCCAGGGAAAAATAACATATTCGCTGATGAAGCCATAAGAGTTGGAGTAATACTTGCCCAACAAAAGATCCACTTGATTTATGGAGGCGGTAGTACGGGTTTAATGGGAGCAGTCGCTACAGCAGCACACACCGGAGGAAGTCCAGTTCTAGGAATCGTGCCAAAACTATTCACAAGTTTTTGTGGACCTACCGTGGGTAAGGAAATACAAGTCTGGAGTGTCCCTGAACGGATAACAATCATGTACCATTCTGCCGATGCATTCATTGCTTTACCAGGAGGTCTGGGTACATTGGAAGAAATAGCTTGCGTGGCTTCTTGGTCATCTTTGGTCACAAATAAGAAACCCATTGGTTTGCTTAATATTAATGGTTATTTTAGTAATTTGCTTTTATATTTAGATAATGCTGTGGATAATGGATTCATGTTTTCAGAGGCAAGTAGAACCATAATTTCTGCTACAACCATTGAAGATTTACTTAAAAAGCTCCAAGCTTATGAGTGTTTATCTGCTACGGTTGTTTCGCAAACGCTCGGAAAAAGAAAAAGAGATATGGACGAGCAAGGAGTGGATTGCACTTTATCTTTGTGACATTATCTAACATTTTGCTTGTTTTGTCTCAGTTATAATAAGTGGTTAGCAACCTCTGCAGGTAATATCTCCAAAATTCTACCTTTAAAATTTGACATTGGGGACAATGTCATATTTTAGTAGGGGATAAGGGACATATTTTGCTAATTTAAAAAAAAAAAAAAAAAAAATTTAAGAAGTATTCATTCTGAACAAGGTCTGAGTAAGGGAGACTTGAGACATACCTTGTCAGTTTGATTTCTTCTTTTCAAAAAAAAAAAAAAAAAAAAAAAAAAAGTTTGTTGTGTTTTAAGCAATTTAGAAGTATTCATTCTGAACAAGGTCTGAGTAAGGGAGACTTGAGACACACCTTGTCAGTTTGATTTTAATCTTTTTATGTTTACTTGTTAATTTTTGTTTAGTATTTTAAGATTATTTAGGTTGCATGAGTTTGTTTTGTTTTGAGTCTTAGCTGTTCCTATTCTTATGTTATTAGTTCTTTTCTCTTACACATGATTCTTTCATTTGGGTTAATAGACTTACATTGAGGACAATGTAAGAATTAAGTGTGGGGGGAATGATTTAGGATTTCTTTTATTTTTGTCTACTATTTTTTTTTTATGAGTCTTTATTATAATTTTTAGTGTGTTTTAGTTCCTTTTTAATACAATGATGAGATATGAATTGCATAAGTCTAAAACAGAGTTATTAGTGAGAAGATTTTCATGAGAATTGAGCTTGATATCATTTTTTTTTTATGAGCCAATGTTAATATGATATGTTGATTGAGAAAGAAGCATGTTTAGACTTAATCTGACTTGTATAATCATCCTTGTGAGTTTTTGAGCCTATAATGATTGATGCATTATACAAATCAATCTAATTTCTTTCTTGAGTGCTCTTATGATTACAGGATTCTCTAGAACTTGCTTTAAACCGTTTGAGACTATATTGATACATGTGACAACATGAATATGATAGAGGCATTAGGATTTTTAGCCAGAGCCAAACAGCCATCCCTTATTGATGTTCCAAGAGAACACACCCTTAGTGAACCAATTTGAGCCTACATTGAATAAGCTATCTCTTTGGTAACCATAACTTGTCCCTAACCTAAATATACTTATATCTTTACCTTTGTTCCAAAGATGAATTAGCATGTTTTGAGACAAGTTGCAAAGACAAGGGATATTTTTAGTTAAAAATTTGGGTTAGAAACAAGAAATAAGTGTGGGGGGAAAGAAAAGAAAAGTCAAAAAAAAAAAAAAAAATATATATATGAATCATCTCTTGAATTTTGGGAAAAAGAAAAAGATGTTACAAAGTTGTTCAGAATGAAGAAAAGGCCCAACATAAATATCCGGCCTAGGTGACTATGTACTTGTAAAGAGTTTTGAGAAGTTTCTTTGTATGATCTTTTTATGTCTCTAAACTTTATGAACTCTTTGGAACCTTTGTGATATCTTTATCCTTTTGTTCTTCAACCACATTACAAACCCCTTGGCCCCATTACAACCTTGATTAAAGACCTCTTGATTCATGAAGTTGTATGATCTAAATAGTGGAGAATAGGTGGACAAGCAAGAATATGGTAGAACTGTTTTCATGAGATTGATTGAGTGTAAACACTTCACCACTACTTTAAAGAGTGAAAATCATGAGGGTATCCCATGTGAGAAGTTGAGATTAAATTTGAACATGCAATATTTTGATTGAGATATGTTATGCTAATATTGGCTTAACTCAAACAATTTACATTCAAGCATGATTTTTTGTGAAATTCTTTAAGCTATTGATTAGTTTATAAGACTTGTTCAAATATTGTATCTAATTTGTATTGAAAGGATTAGGAGTAAATATTTTTAGTATATGCAGTTTATTTATATTTTAGTTTTTCAATGTTTGTGGGTATCGTTCTAGTAAACCCTCACGAGACTAAACTCGTCCACTAGGGACACCTAGGGGTTTAAAGGCTTGTGTCACATGCTAAGTGCCACCGTGATTTCCTACGAAAATGGATTAGATTAGATTTTCTTATTTTATTTTTATTGAGTCGTTGCTAGGGACTAGCAACAATCTAAGTGTGGGGGTGTGATAACTCGTATAATTATATAGTTTTTAGTTATGTTTTATTAATGTTTTGTGTCAAATACGAGTTATTATTGTTTAGTCTAATTGTGTTTATGATCTTTTATATTTTTATGTATTTTGGTGTTTTTTACAAGTTTCTTTGAGTGATTTCAGATTACTAGAATTAAGGGCAAATCCAGTTCAGTTTCAGTTCCGACACCTTTTGCCATATCAGCTATATCTCGAGTTTCACTGAAGCAATAAGGCTGAAATTTGTAGCCATGCAAAGCTAAGAGGCATATCTATCTTTTTCATGTTTTACACTTCTTAAAAGGGAGTCGTTTTCCCTAGCGAAATCGACCATCAAGTTGGCTGATGTGCAATGATGTCTGTGCTGACATGTTTTCGTATTATGCCCGTATCTTCTTATCCACATCAGCAAATGAGCTGATTCCAACGGCTATGGTTCCGTAACTAATAGGGGAACCTTTGTCTAGAAGACCATGTGATCAGATCAGGCCTCCAATATTGAATAAATCGACCATCAAGGTGGCTGATGTGTAATGACATCTGTGCTGACATGTTTTCGTATTTTGCCCATATCTGCTTAACCACATCAGCAAATGAGCTGATTCCAACGGCTATGGTTCCGTAACTGATAGGGGAACCTTTTTCTAGAAGACCATGTGATCAGATCAGGCCTCCAATATTGACGAAATCGACCATCAAGTTGGCTGATCAAAATCGTCATATACCTACCTTTGAAATTTGTAAAGCTTGTCTCTTGTCATTTAGCCCTCCAAAATGTGTATAAATAGAGGGCCTTGGATGATTGTAAGGGATCATATTGGAGATTGGTAGGATATTAGCCATTTTAACAAAATTCTCTAAGTTTTCTTCTTCTTTCTTTTCTCTAGTTTTCTTTTTATTTAGAAAGAGCAAGAGGTTGGATAATTAATATTCTTCTTCTTCTTCTTTCTTTCTTTTATTTTCTTCTTATATTCTATTTAATTTTATGTTTATAATGCCTATGCTAGGCTAAACTTCTATTTGGTTAAGGGTGATTTCAAAGCCCTAGACATGTTTTGTGATTGATTTTCAGATTCTATCTATCATTAATTTTCTATCAAAGTTGCTTATGTTCTTCTACAAGAATTGTTCATGATGTTGTCTTGATTTATTTAGGTGTACAACTAGATAGATCTTGATAATTATCTATTGCTAGTTTAGGAGTCTTGATCCGTGTAATTGTCTTGATTTCCTATTCATAAGTGGCAATTTGTGATTAATGATTATGGTCAAGTTTTCAATAATTGCAAAGTGGAACATAACCTAAGTTGAACAATCCGAGCTTATGTGTTTGTTGCTTAGATCAACCTATCTTTCTCATCATAAAGCTGCCATTAAATTGAATTTAGAGAGCTTATTCTAAGTTGTTTAATGGTTAGAGATTAAATAGAGAGCTTGTTCTATTTAACGACAAACTAAGGAAAGATTGGGGTAACAGAGCTTGTTGTTATCTACGGTTGTTAACTTTGATAGTTGGTTGATATTGATAGATCTGAAATTGATTCTTAATGATGTCTAGTGGTGGAGAATGAAACCTTAACCATATTTTTCATATTTGATTCTTCTTACTTACTTGTTTTCTTACTTTTCTAGTTTGCTTATTTTTAAAAGTATATTTATTTTTATTGGCTGGTTATACCGCCTAATTTAGTATATTAATTTTTATTGGCTGGTTATACCGCCTAATTTAGTATATATATTTTTATTGGCTGGTTATACCGCCTTGCATCTTATTCTTATTATTTACTTTAGTTTAAATCTGATTTCAAAAACCCCTTTTCTTTTATTGTTCTTGAATTTAAGTTTTAAACTATCAACTTATAAACTAAAACCCAATCCCTGAGGACTCGACCCTTGCTAACTACTATACTTACAATTGATCTTTTTAGTGCAAGGTTAAATAAGATACACTCTTTTGGGTGCATCAATATTCGACCTATGTGATTATGTACTTGTAAAGAGTTTTGAGAAGTTTCTTTGTATGAATCTTATTATGTCTCTAAACTCTGTAAAATCTTTGGAACTTTTATAATATCCTTTATCTTTTATTCTTTAGCCACATTATTACCCATTGGCCCCATTATAACCTTGCATAAAGACCTCTTGATTCATGAAGTTGCATGATCTAAGTAGTGGAGAATAGGTGGACAAGCAAGCATATGGTAGAAACTGTTTTCATGAGATTGATTGAGTGTAAACACTTCACCACTACTTTAAAGAGTGAAAATCATGAGGGTATCCCAGGTGAGAAGTTGAGATTAAGTTTGAACATGCACTATATTGATTGAGATATGTTATGTTAATTTTAGCTTTTAACTCAAACCATTTACTATCAAGCATGATTTTTTGTGAAACTCTTTAAGCCATTGATTAGTTTATAAGACTTGTCCAATGATTGTCTCTAATTTGTATTGAAAGAGGATTAGATTAGGTTTTATTACTTTGTCTCTATTTGATTTTGCTTGAGGACTAGCAAAAGATTAAGTGTGGGGGAGTTTGATAAGTGTTTAATTTCATGCATTTTCCTATTGAATTTCCTTATACTTTGTGTTTTGATTCTTAAGTTCCTTGACATTTTACTAGGTTTTTATGCTTTGTAGGTATTTTGGAAGAGATGAAGTCAAAACTTGTCAATTAGGATATTAAAGAGCTTACAAAATCACAATCACAAGATGGAAAAAGATTTGAGAGTCAAAAAGATCAAATTCTTGGTGCTAAGCAAGATGACAGATTTGACCTCTGGAGCTTGTTGCTAAGAAAGCATGATGTTAGATTCTTTATTCGAAGAAACTTCCTTCTTGACTTTTGAAAATCACCAAAGGTTGGTCATGGGCCTAAATCGGATAAGAAATGATCATCCAAATCGGCATTGGAATATCTCCCTAAACAACCCTAGTGACAAAAAAAAACCCTAGCTGCAAATCACATTTTTTTCTTAATACACTAGCTGACATTTATGTTTATCCTTGTCAAAGAAGGATTAGTGGCTGTCAACTTGCATTAATTGCATTAATTGCAAGTATCTTTCCTCAAAGCTAATCCTAGTCAAAGTAGAAGAACTAAATCAGCCAAGACTTTCCTTCCTTACACTTACTTTCGCTGCAAGTTTGTAATCTCTCCTCATTAAAGAGTGCTTTGACTAAGACTTTCCTACTTTATTCAAACTTGGCTGCCAAGGCTTATGTCTTTCCTTAAAACACAAAAGTCAGCCACCTTTCCTTAACTTTAGCCACAAGTCAGCATTTATTGAAGGGAGAGAGCTGAAATTCACTTGTTTGATGCCCTAGCTATTGCCTATAAATAGAGATCAAGGGGGCAAACAAAATTTACACTTCTTCAAGCATCAAAATTCTGATTTCTTCTTTGTTTTAGAGTTTTTGAGAGAACAAGAGGCTAGGCTAAACTTTTATTTGGTTAAGGTTGATTTCAAAGCCCATAGACATGTTATGTAATTAATATTCACAATCTATCTATCATTATTTTCTATCAAAGTTGCTTATGTTCTTCTATTAAAATTGTTCATGATGATGTTTTGATTTGTTTAGGTGGCCAACTATATCAAAGTTTAGGAGTCTTGATCCGTATAATTGTCTTGATTTCCTATTCATAAGTAGCAATTTGTGATTAATGATTATGGTCAAGTTTTCAATAATTGCAAAGTGGAACTTAACCTAAGTTGAACAATCCGAGCTTATGTATTTGTTGCTTAGATCAACCTATCTTTCTCATCATAAAGCTGCTATTAAATTCAACTTAGAGAGCTTCTTCTAGGTTGTTTGATAGTTAGAGATTAAATAGAGAGCTTTTTCTATTTAACGACGAACTAAGAAAAGATTGGGGTAACAGAACTTGTTGTTATCTACGGTTGTTAACTTTGATAGTTAATTAATATTGATAAATATGAAATTGATTCTTAATGATGTCTAGTGGTGGAGAATGAACCTTTAGCCATATTTATGATATTTGATTCTTCTTAATTACTTGTTTTCTCTTTCTTATTGTTAATTTTAGTTTAAATCTGATCTCAAAATCCCCTTTACTTTTGTTTGCTTTTTATTAAGTGATAAACTATTAACTTATAAACTAAAACCCAATACCTGAGGACTGGACCCTTGCTAATAACTATACTCTACAATTGATTTTTTTTTTTAAAAATGCAAGGTTAAATAAGATACACTCTTTTGGGTGCATCACAAGTATGTCTGAAACCCCAAAACATAAAAGTTGAGAAAAACTCCAATACCCTATGGTAAAGAAGATAAAAAGATTTGACCTGATTGGTCCCTAAGCTCTGATACCAACTGATGTGAACCCTAGGGATTAAAACCTTTGAACCCACTAACAAATTGAAATACCCTAACCCCAAGAAAGCCAAGATTCAGGCAAAGAAAACTTAAACCCTTAGAAAGCCTGTTTCAAAGAACCTAGATTAAGCTAAGCTTGCTAAACCCCAAGAACGCTTGTTTCAAGAACCTAAGTTTGGTAAGAAGAACGCCACAAAAAAAGGATTTCTTTGATAAGTTCACTAGTTCTATGAAGAACTAAAAAGCGAAAACCCTCACTGAATAAAATCAAAATTAATTGATCAAAAGATAATTGAAGTAGGCGGCTAAGACATATATTTTATAGCTTCCCTACAATAACCCTAATCTACTAAGCAATAATATATAAAATATGGGCTGAAAATGCTCAAGCCCAACCCTAAATAATTAAAAGATGTCCATGTTACATAATATAGGCCCAAATGCCTAAGTAATTATAAGAATTAAAATAAGCCTTCTCTTAGGCGCCACATCATTAAATAAATTGGTCTCCACAATTGCCATGTAAATTAATGAATGAAAGAATAGGCCCACTTCCTTAAACATGATGCCGCCACTTGTATGCCCTCTTAATGTGCCATCTTGTGTTCTTGAATCACATGTACCAAACTTGGATGCAAGCCTATCTTGCATGTTGAAGCCTTTCTTGAATAACTTGCAACATGGCCCAAGTGAATTCCACCCATTCTTGTCATGTTTCCTAGATCTTCTTGGATCTTGGCTCATATAGAAATTGCCATGGGATTGGGCCATCTTGGATCCTATCAGAACGCCACAAAGAAATGAATTCTTTCATAAGTTCGCTAGTTCTGTCATGAACTAAAAAGATTGAAACACTCACTTTGAATAAATTCAGACTCACTAAATTCAGAATTGTTAAAAATGAAAAGGTGGCTAGAACATGTATTTTTAGCTTCCCTATTAACCTAAACCTAATTGCTAGTTACATGATGAATTCGGCCAAGACAACTCTTCCCTTGGAATGCCTATAATCGGCTAGACCTAAAACAATAAGAAAGAATACTTAATTTGGGCTAAACAAGCTTAAATTCAATCCTAATAATTGAAAAGATGTCTACCTAGTTTACTGAAGATAGACCCCACAAGCCTAATGGACATAATACATAAATCAGGCTTAAAAGCCTAAGTAATAAGACCCAACTAAAACTTCTAAATTAGGCGCCACATCATTAATGAATTGGTCCCCACTTCATATTAACTAATGAACTAAAAACAGGCCCACTGATTCATTAATATTGCCTCCCCCTTGAATTCCTATATGGCCCATCATGTGAAGCTTGGATCACATGGACCAATTCTTGGTCTTTCTCATTCAAGCAGCCCAACTTGAATGGCTTGACATTGCTTAAAAGACTGGTAGATTCTTCCCAAGTCCTTTGAACTAATCCTTGCATAGCTTCCTTGAGCTTCTTGGATCTTTTCCTTGTAATAGGCCCAATTGGAACATGCAAAAGATCTTGAAATCCAATACCAGCTTGGTTCTCATCATAATCTGTGCATGTGAATAAAGTATGGGACTTAGTTGATCTTCCTAAAGATAGAAAGGCCGTTGGGAACAAATGGGTTCTCAAGATCAAGAGAAAAGTGGATGGTACCTGATGTGAACCCGTGCGGTTAAACCCTTTGAACCCACTAACAAATTGAAATACCCTAACCCCAAGAAAGCCAAAATTCAGGCAATGGAGCTTAAACCCGTAGAAATCTTGGATCAAAGAACCTAGATTAGTTAAGCTAACTAGACCCCAAGAACACTTGTTTTTAGAACCTAAGTTTGATGAACAAGTGTTCTTGGGGTTTAGTTAGCTTAGCTAATCTTGGTTCTTTGATCCAAGATTTCTACAGGTTTAAGTTCCATTGCCTGAATATTGACTTTCTTGGGGTTAGGGTATTTCAATTTGTTAGTGAGTTCAAAGGGTTTAACCCCACGGGTTTACATCAGTTGGTATTCAGAGCTTAGGGACCAATCAGGTCAAATCTTTTTATCTTCTTTACCATAGGGTATTGGAGTTGCCCTCAACTTTTTTATTTTGGGGTTTGAGACATTCTTGTCTTGGGGTTATAGCTGTAGGCGTTATTGTCTTGGGATATAGTTTTTAGGCAGTCTTGCTTTGGGGTTTCGTTTCTTGTAATTGAATCAAATCAATCAAACAAGATTTTGGGGTTTCAGGCATTCTTGTCTTGAGGTTAAAACTTTAGGCATTCTTGTCTTGGGCTTATAGTTGTTAGGCAGTATCGTTTGGGGTTTCTATCACACCCCAAATTCACGGCATGTAACCGGCCAGAGACAAGGTAAGCCCCTGCCTCCGAAGCCTGAGTATACTCGCCCTACATGGGGGTTTGTCGCTCAATCATCAACATTCACAATGTAATAATTCATCAACACATGACATCTCGGTTTGGATACATCCGATAAGGAGCAACCGAAATGCCCCGCAGCAGACTCAACATTTATGACATCTTATATACAAACATACATTTATATTATATCATAACAAAATGAACATCACCATCTCATACCAGGCCTCTAAGATTGATATACGTCATATATCACTTAATTACATCCGTTTACAAAATATACAATACATATTCAACATACACAAAATGTAGAGGACCCATGATACCCTAGTGACTGCAAAAATATACCCCATCATCGCCACTGCTTACCACATCCTGGGTCAATCCGCTCACCACAAGTATGTGAGCAACTAGCTATCCGAAATCTGGGAAGAGCTGGGTCTATTAGAATCTGAAAAAAAAAATAAACGAAGTGAGTCAAAAAACTCAGTGAGCATAAGGTAACTAGGAAGAGTACTTGGAAATTTCGTGCTTCATTTCTTAATCATTAAAGTATAAACATGACATATCAAGTATGACTAATTAACCGAAAAATAATATTTAAAAATTGTTCCGGGACTCATAAGAATTATTTGTCCCATATGAAATATTCTATGCTGAGTGCTGAAAATAAATAAGCCATTGGCCAGCCTAAATCGGTAGCCAGAAATATTTAACAATCGATTTTACGTGTATACCTCCAGAATTATTAATTAAGAATTTCTTGTGTCTATATCATCAAAACATCCCGGACTTATACCAGTCCGTAATATTTGTCATCCTGGACTATCTTGTCTATATCATCCCGGACTCATCTTGTCCTACAACAATAGCATCCCGGACTTTACCTTGTCCGTACAATAATAGCATCCCAGACTTCACCTTGTTCGTACAATAATAGCATCCCGGACATCATCTTGTCCGTACAATAAAAGCATGATATATTAATTCTCTTATATCATGGAGTAATATATATATATATATATATACTATGCTAGGAAACAATCTCTACACTAACATATTTCTACTTGTGTTTTTCAAAGCATTACAGTGTCATTTAGATTTTTTTATCAAACAACTTATGTGCATAACCTTTTAATCTACAATATCTAACTACCCTTAAATATTCAGCCATCCTATACAATATCATTCATTATTATTCAACTCCACACTTACGCCTTTGATCCGCGTAAGGTTCGAAACTTACCATTTTCATAATCCGAGCAATCTTTCGTGTTTCAATATCCATATCAATCAACAATGCATATAAAATAACAACTACCTCCTAGATTAACCTAAATACTCACTGTGTTAGTCTGAGTGTTAAAGCAGCACTTTCGTGGCTTTGCCGCGATCCCAGGCGAACTCTGCAATATGAGTACCTATGGCATCATCCGGATATTCTGTAAATATTTCTCAACTACGGGACATTCAAATTCTAACTATTTATTCTAGTTAGCTGCTATTCAAAATTTTCCAACTTAAGAATTTTTACAAATAAATTCCTACACTTAGCTCGAGTCAAAATTCGGAGCAACAATCAACTGGAAAGTTGCTCACACAATAACGACAAAGCTAACGGTGGCCTCGGACAACCAAGGAAGGTGGTGGCACCACCTCATGGGCAAGCTAGGGTTTTAGCCAAGCTTGTTTTAGCCTCTAAATTTGATTCAAAGCTATCCGATACTAATTTACGGTTTAAGGAGGCGAAGGAACACCTCCCATAACGGAAAAAGTGGCGGCAACATGGTGGTTCACCACCACCAATTTTCAGCCAAAATGATTTCTCATAGATAGAGACAAATCCTTCAAAATATAATATCGAAATCAAGCTTTGAACATGAAATTACCTATGGGTTAGTGAAATCCTTGCAAAATTTGGTGATTTCCCTTGAAATTTGGAGGAGAGAGAAAGCTTTAGTAAGCTTAATGGAGTTTTTTTGTGAGAAAATGCCTAAGGCATAAAGAGTAATAAGAAGACGTGGTGTCTTCTTATTTTGGCTGAAAATTTATGAGAAACTATCCCATGTTCTTAATCTTGCCCAAGCTTGGTCAAAAGAATTGACCAACTTTGACATTTATGCACATGCCCTTCAAAACGTGATGTTCGTGATGTTCGTTTTTCATTTTTCATTTTTTCTCAACATATTCATGTTTCTTGAGTGTTAAAATATCAATCCATGTGTTCGGATCGTGATAAGCTCATAAAATATACATTTTATGCCTTTCTACCTTTAGTTTTTGTTATGTTTTCGATCTTTATTTTGTTTACTTATAATATGTTTTTGAATTTTAGGTACAAAAAGGAGAATGAAGTCAAAAGATGTCAATAATGATGGTAAAGAGCTTACAAAATCATAATCACAAGATGGAAGAAGACTTGGGAGTCAACAATATCAATTTCTAGTTGAAAAGCAATCAGGCAGATTTGATCTCCGGAGCTTGTTGCAAGGAAAACATGATGTTACAATCTTTATTTGAAGAAACTTTCTTCTTGACTTTTGAAGTTGACTTGATTATCTTTCCAACGATATATTATGGGCCCAAATCGGATAAGAAATGGGCATTCAAACTGGCGCTAGAAGATCTCCCTAAAGAACCCTGCAGCCAAAAAAACCCTAATCGCAAATTTGAAAAAAAGGCAAAAACGTGATTTTTCTGCCTCTAGGCTTACTTGTGCGGCAATGACTTATTCTCAGGGCTTTAAAGCTCTATAAATACCATATTTTGAGCCACAAACTAGACATCTTTTGAGGAGACTCAAGGGATCATCATTATTCTTCTTCTTCTTCTCCACTCTTTTATTTTTCTTTTTAGTTTTATGTATATATTATTCATGCTTATGTTATGCTAAACTTTTATTTGGTTAAGGGTGATTTCAAAGCCCTAGACATGTTATGTAATTAATTTTCAGAATCTATCTATCATTGTTTTCTATCAAAGTTGCTTATGTTCTTCCATAAAAATTGTTCATGGTGATGTTTTGATTTGTTTAGGTGGCCAACTAGATAAATCTTGATAATTTCTAATGCTAGTTTAGGAGTCTTGATCCGTGTAATTGTCTTGATTTCCTATTCATAAGTAGCAATTTGTGATTAATGATTATGGTCAAGTTTTCGATAATTGCAAAGTGGAACATAACCTAAGTTGAACAATCCGAGCTTATGTGTTTGTTGCTTAGATCAACCTATCTTTCTCATCATAAAGCTGCCATTAAATTGAATTTAGAGAGCTTATTCTAGGTTGTTTGATGGTTAGAGATTAAATAGAGAGCTTGTTCTATTTAACGACGAACTAAGGAAAGATTGGGGTAACAGAGCTTGTTGTTATCTACGGTTGTTAACTTTGATAGCTAATTAATGTTGATAGATATGAAATTGATTCTTAATGATGTCTAGTGGTGGAGAATGAAACCTTAACCATATTTTTCATATTTGATTCTTCTTAATTACTTGTTTTCTCATTCTTATTGTTAACTTTAGTTTAAATCTGATTTCAAAATCCCCTTTACTTTTGTTTACTTGTTTTTAAGTTTTAAACTATTAACTTATAAACTAAAACCCAATCCCTGTGGACTCGACCCTTGCTAATCACTATACTCTACAATTGATTTTTTTTAGTGCAAGGTTAAATAAGATACACTCTTTTGGGTGCATCAAGTTTTTGGCGCCGTTGCCGGGGATTGCTTTCTTTAGTTTATTTGTTACTTGGTTTATTCTTATTTTCAGATGTAATTAGTTTTATTTTCTTGTACATACAGGTTTTTCTTTTCAAATTAAAAAAAAACGGTGGAATTGAGCAATCTAACACTTGAAGAGTTGGTGGCATACATGAACATGGAGAATCAACAAGCCAATCTCACCTCCCCAGTTCAACAATTGGCCATGGAAGGATGTCAAGGCCATCAAGTGTTCCAAGACCAACAGTATGATCATTACTCAAACACTTACCATGAGGGATGGTGGGATCATACTAATTATGGCTACTCAGAAAATTACCAAGAAGTAGATCCTTATGCCAATTACACTCATCCATCTAGATTTAATCAATCATGGTCTCAAGAACCAGATCTTTTTCAGCCACCACATATGACTCAACACTGATGCACCCAAAAGAGTGTATCTTATTTAACCTTGCACTAAAAAGATCAATTGTAAGTATAATGATTAGCAAGGGTCGAGTCCTCAGGGATTGGGTTTTAATCTATGAGTTATTAGTTTATAACTTACGTTCAAAGAAAACAATAAAAGAAAAGGGGTTTTTGAAGCCAGATTTAAACTAAAGTAAATAATAAGAATAAGATGCAAGGCGGTATAACCAGCCAATAAAAATATATATACTAAATTAGGCGGTATAACCAGCCAATAAAAATATATATACTAAATTAGGCGGTATAACCAGCCAATAAAAATAAAACAAAGTTAATATACAAATTAGGCGGTATAACCAGCCAATAAAAATAAATATACTTTTAAAAATAAGCAAACTAGAAAAGTAAGAAAACAAGTAAGTAAGAAGAATCAAATATGAAAAATATGGTTAAGGTTTCATTCTCCACCACTAGACATCATTAAGAATCAATTTCAGATCTATCAATATCAACCAACTATCAAAGTTAACAACCGTAGATAACAACAAGCTCTGTTATCCCAATCTTTCCTTAGTTTGTCGTTAAATAGAACAAGCTCTCTATTTAATCTCTAACCATTAAACAACCTAGAATAAGCTCTCTAAATTCAATTTAATGGCAGCTTTATGATGAGAAAGATAGGTTGATCTAAGCAACAAACACATAAGCTCGGATTGTTCAACTTAGGTTATGTTCGACTTTGCAATTATTGAAAACTTGACCATAATCATTAATCACAAATTGCCACTTATGAATAGGAAATCAAGACAATTACACGGATCAAGACTCCTAGACTAGCAATAGATAATTATCAAGATCTATCTAGTTGTACACCTAAATAAATCAAGACAACATCATGAACAATTCTTGTAGAAGAACATAAGCAACTTTGATAGAAAATTAATGATAGATAGAATCTGAAAATCAATCACAAAACATGTCTAGGGCTTTGAAATCACCCTTAACCAAATAGAAGTTTAGCCTAGCATAGGCATTGTAAACATAAACATAAAATTAAAGAGAATCTAAGAAGGAAATAACAGAAAGAAAGAAGAAGAAGAAAATAAAGAAAAAAGAAAACTAGAGAAAAGAAAGAAGAAGAAAACTTAGAGAATTTTATTACAATGGCTAATATCCTACCAATGTACAATATGATCCTCTACAATCATCCAAGGCCCTCTATTTATACACATTTTGGAGGGCTAAATGACAAGAGACAAGCTTTACAAATTTCAAAGGTAGGTATAATAGGTGGGTGCATTTTTCTAACAATTTTCGTCATATTGTATGACAATTTTGATCAGCCAACTTGATGGTCGATTTTGGAGGCCTGATCTGATCACATGGTCTTCTAGAAAAATGTTCCCCTATCAGTTACTGATCCATAGCCGTTGGAATCAGCTCATTTGCTGATGTGGATAAGAAGATATGGGCAAAATACGAAAACAGGTCAGCACAGACGTCATTGCACATCAGCCAACTTGATGGTCGATTTCGCTAGGGAAAACGACTCCGTTTCAAGAAGTGTAAAACATGAAAACGATAGATATGCCTCTTAACTTTGTACGGTTAAAATTTCAGCTTTATTGCTTCAGTGAAACTCGAGATATAGCTGATATGGCAAAAGGTGTCGGAACTGGAACTGAACTGGATTTGCCCTTAATTCTAGTAATCTGAAATCACTCAAAGAAACTTGTGAAAAACACCAAATTACATAAAAATATAAAAGATCATAAACACAATTAGACTAAACAATAATAACTCGTATTTGACACAAAACAATAATAAAACATAACTAAAAACTATATAATTATACGAGTTATCACACCCCCACACTTAGATTGTTGCTAGTCCCTAGCAACGACTCAATAAAAATAAAATAAGAAAATCTAATCTAATCCACTTTCGTAGGAAATCACGGTGGCACTTAGCATGTGATACAAGCCTTTAAACCCCTAGGTGTCCCTAGTGGACGAGTTTAGTCTCGTGAGGGTTTACTAGAATGATACCCACAAACATTGAAAAACTAAAATATAAATAAACTACATATACTAAAAATATTTACTCCTAATCCTTTCAATACAAATTAGAGACAATCTTTGAACAAGTCTTATAAACTAATCAATAGCTTAAAGAATTTCACAAAAAATCATGCTTGAATGTAAATTGTTTGAGTTAAGCCAATATTAACATAACATATTTCAATCAAAATAGTGCATATTCAAACTTAATCTCAACTACTCACATGGGATACCCTCATGATTTTCACTCTTTAAAGTAGTGGTGAAGTGTTTACACTCAATCAATCTCATGAAAACAGTTCTACCATATTCTTGCTTGTCCACCTATTCTCCACTATTTAGATCATACAACTTCATGAATCAAGAGGTCTTTAATCAAGGTTGTAATGGGGCCAAGGGGTTTGTAATGTGGTTGAAGAACAAAAGGATAAAGATATCACAAAGGTTCCAAAGAGTTCAAAAAGTTTAGAGACATAAAAAGATCATACAAATAAAACTTCTCAAAACTCTTATAAAGCACATAATAACATAGGCTAAATATTCATGTTGAGCCTTTGCATCATTCTAACCAACTTTGTAATATCTTTTTCTTTACTTTAACTAGAAGTTCAAGAGAAAATTTTTTTTTTTTTTAATATGGGAATGTATTTGACAATGATCCCTTTCTTTTTCTCTTGACTTTTTTCTTTCTTTTCCCCCCACACTTATTTCTTGTTTCTAACCCAAATTTTCAATAAATCTTCTTTGTCTTTGCAACTTGTCTCAAAACATGCTAATTCATCTTTGGAACAAAGGTAAAGATATAAGTATATTTAGGTTAGGGACAAGTTATGGTTACCAAAGAGATAGCTTATTCAATGTAGGCTCAAATTGGTTCACTAAGGGTGTGTTCTCTTGGAACATTAATAATGGATGGCTGTTTGGCTCTGGTTATAATCCTAATGCCTCTATCATATTCATGTTGTCACATGTATCAATATAGTCTCAAACGGTTTAAAGCAAGTTCTAGAGAATCATGTAATCATAAGACCACTCAAGAAAGAAATTAGATTGATTTGTATAATGCATCAATCATTATAGGCTCAAAAACTCACAAGGATGATTATACAAGTCAGATTAAGTCTAAACATGCTTCTTTCTCAATCAACATATCATATTAACATTGGCTCATAAAAAGGTTGACATCAAGCTAAATTCTCATGAAAATCTTCTCACTAATAAATCTGTTTTAGACTTATGTAATTCATATCTCATCATTGTATTAAAAAGGAACTAAAACTCACAAAAAAAAAATAATAATAATAATAAAGAAAAAAAATAGTAGACAAAAATAAAAGAAATCCTAAATCATTCCCCCCACACTTAATTCTTACATTGTCCTCAATGTAAGTCTATTAACTCAAATGAAAGAATCATGTGTAAGAGAAAAGAACTAAAAACATAAGAATAGGAACAACTAAGACTCAAAACAAAACAAAACCATGCAACCTAAATAATCCTAAAATACTAAACAAAAATTAACAAGTAAACATAAAAAGATTAAAATCAAACTGACAAGGTATGTCTCAAGTCTCCCTTACTCAGACCTTGTTCAGAATGAATACTTCTAAATTGCTTAAAACACAACAAACTTTTTTTTTTTGAAAAGAAGAAATCAAACTGACAAGATATGTCTCAAGTCTCCCTTACTCAGACCTTGTTCAGAATGAATACTTCTTAATTTTTTTTATTTTTTTTTTAAATTAGCAAAATATGTCCCTTACCCCTACTAAAATATGACATTGTCCCCAATGTCAAATTTTAAAGGTAGAATTTAGGAGATATTACCTGCAGAGGTTGCTAACCACTTATTATAACTGAGACACAACAAGCAAAATGTTAGATAATGTCACAAAGACAAAGTGCAATCCACTCCTTGCTCGTCCATATCTCTTTTTCTTTTTCCGAACGTTTGCGAAACAACCGTAGCAGATAAATACTCATAAGCTTGGAGCTTTTTGAGTAAATCATCAATGGTTGTAGCAGAAATTATGGTTCTCCTTGCCTCTGAAAACATGAATCCATTTTCCACAGCATTATCTAAATATGAAATCAAATTACTAAAATAACCATTAATATTAAGCAAACCAATGGGTTTCTTTTATGTGACCAAAGATGAACAAGAAGCCACGCAAGCTATTTCTTCCAATGTACCCAGACCTCCTGGTAAAGCAATGAATGCATCGGCAGAATGGTACATGATTGTTATCCGTTCAGGGATACTCCAGACTTGTATTTCCTTACCCACGGTAGGTCCACAAAAATCTGTGAATAGTTTTGGCACGACTCCTAGAACTGGACTTCCTCCGGCGTGTGCTGCTGTAGCGATTGCTCCCATTAAACCCGTACTACCGCCTCCATAAATCAACTAGATCTTTTGTTGGGCAAGTATTACTCCAACTCTTATGGCTTCATCAGCGAATATGTTATTTTTCCCTGGATAAGCACCTCCAAAGACACAAATTTTTTTAATGCGTTGGGACGAAGTACTTTCCATTTTTTTTCTTTTTTTTTTTCGAGTGCCTGAAAGAGAATGAGTACATGGTGTAATATATAGAGGACTGAGTAGTGAATCAGACAAGAGTAATAATGTCGCCGAAAGTGTATCTGACCTGTCAGAAGAAAATGTTAACCTAACAAAAGATTTTTGCGTGATTTCAGGAAGAAAATCAAAAAGAGAAGAAAAATCAACCGTAAAAGTCAAGAGTAATAATGTCGCCGAAAGTGTATTTGACCTGTCAGAAGAAAATGTTAACCTAACAAAAGATTTTTGCGTGATTTCAGGAAGAAAATCAAAAAGAGAAGAAAAATCAACCGTAAAAGACAAATAAAAAAAAAGAGAATAATTACACAAATCGAACAACACGTAAATTAAACCAAAATGAAGTTATTGCAAATCAAACCAAAAGCTGAGAAGTCATTTATTGTAGTTGTGATTGTGGCTCACATCTTCCTCTGGTTTTACATCCAGAAACGGCTTAAACGCCTTCTATGAGTCGAGGATATGCTTCCCATCCAGTTTTCTTACAAGCTGGCAAACAGGGTCTTTTAACATCAGATTCCCAAGATGTTGCCATTCCCTTTGGAATTGCGACCATAAATCAAGAATTTCTCTTTGTACGTCTCCACTAGGATGCGTCTCAAGAGAAAGTTGGATATTACCCAAATTCTCCTTACTCAGTCCATCCTTAATGAATTCAATTTTATCATCTCGATTAGAGGACGGAATCCCAATAGAACGACATTTACCGTTAGACGTCCATCGTGCACATTTGTGGCAGTTTGAACTCATGCGCTTTGCTCGTCGCTTCTTTGCAAAAGTGCTTCTACCTGTACCTGGTAAATGCAAAACAGGAAGATATTCATCTTCACGTACCTTGGCTTCAATTATCCAACGTATGTCTTCAGGAATCCCTTTGTGCATAAGCATTCTTAATCTTTCAAATCGAACTTGGTAAAGCTTCAGTAAAATATTTCGAGGAAAAGGAGGAAATCGTTTCTGCAATCGTGTGAGAATATCATCCATCCTGAAAAAAAAAATGAAAGAGAAATTGAAAGAGAAATTTATATACAATATCAGTTTTGTGGGTAGCTGATGGAACCGACTTAAATAATCACGGAGTACCGTTATCCGCCATTTAATCGGGGTTAAAAAAATTATATTTACATCTAGTTATTTTCAAAACAAGGATCAGAAAGAAAAACAACATAAAAAGACTCAAAAACAAAACACTCTAAATAAAATTCTAAATTCTTCTCCCCACACATAATTCTTACATTGTCATTAATGTAATGCTATTAATCCCAAATGAAAGAATCATGTGTAAGTGAAAAGAACTAATAAACAAAATAAACTTATGCAGCCTAAATGAACTTAGAAACACTAAACACAATTAGCAAAGAAACATAAGAAAAAGATAAAGAAAAAGAGAGCAAATCTGAGGATGGCAGTTTGGCAATGCTTTCACTAATTAGGCTGCCTCCCCCAATTAGCACTTGATTTAGTGTTTTGAACCTAACCAACACCCCTTCTTGGCATTTTAGGCTTGTCATGCTCATACATGAAATTTCCCAAATTTATGCGTTTGAGAGAAAGCTTTCTTTGCACAACAGTGGATGCATTCTCCATTACAAGTATTATTCCATCATCCTTTGTGGTGCATATGTCATCGAGGAATGGAGCATATTTTGATACTTGTTGAATGACCTCCACAAACAAGTTGTTTAAGGTTTCCGGCATGTGTTGTTCATGTTCTTCCTCCTTGAACTTAGCAAATCTACTAGGAAAAGGTGGAGAAGAAACATTAGTAAAAAGTGAAACCTTAAACGTTACCTTAGGTGCCGAAATACTCTTATTTGGATCTTTGGCTTCATTATCCTCAAGAATAGAATCCATCTCTAATTTTGTTTCATCCTCATCTTGTTCCTCATTCTTCAAGGTCACAATAGTAGCATTCTCCTTTGGGTTAACCATTGTTTGGGCTGGGAGTTCTTCAGATCTTTGTGCTACCCATCCCACCATACTACTAGCCAATTGGCTCATTTGCTTTTCCAAACTCTGGATGCTTGCCCTTGTTTCCTGTTGAAATTGCAAAGAATCAGTAACAAGAGAATAGACAAGATCTTCTAAAGAAGTACCTGAGTTTTGAGTCATATGTGGTGGTTGAAAAAGATCTGGTTCTTGAGACCATGATTGATTGAAGCTAGATGGATGAGTGTAATTGGCATAAGGATCTACTTCTTGGTAATTTTTCGAGTAGCCATAATTAGTATGATCCCACCATCCCTCATGGTAAGTGTTTGAGTAATGATCATACTGTTGGTCTTGGAACACTTGATGGCCTTGACATCCTCCCATGGCCAATTGTTGAACTGGGGAGGTGAGATTGGCTTGTTGATTCTCCATGTTCATGTATGCCACCAACTCTTCAAGTGTTAGATTGCTCAATTCCATTGTTTTTTTTTTTTTTAAATTTGAAAAGAAAAACTTGTATGTACAAGAAAATAAAACTAATTAGAACTGAAAATAAGAATAAACCAAGTAACAAATAAACTAAAGAAAGCAATCCCCGGCAACGGCGCCAAAAATTTGATGCACCCAAAAGAGTGTATCTTATTTAACCTTGCACTAAAAAGATCAATTGTAAGTATAATGATTAGCAAGGGTCGAGTCCTCAGGGATTGGGTTTTAATCTATGAGTTATTAGTTTATAACTTACGTTCAAAGAAAACAATAAAAGAAAAGGGGTTTTTGAAGCCAGATTTAAACTAAAGTAAATAATAAGAATAAGATGCAAGGCGGTATAACCAGCCAATAAAAATATATATACTAAATTAGGCGGTATAACCAGCCAATAAAAATAAAACAAAGTTAATATACAAATTAGGCGGTATAACCAGCCAATAAAAATAAATATACTTTTAAAAATAAGCAAACTAGAAAAGTAAGAAAACAAGTAAGTAAGAAGAATCAAATATGAAAAATATGGTTAAGGTTTCATTCTCCACCACTAGACATCATTAAGAATCAATTTCAGATCTATCAATATCAACCAACTATCAAAGTTAACAACCGTAGATAACAACAAGGTCTGTTATCCCAATCTTTCCTTAGTTTGTCGTTAAATAGAACAAGCTCTCTATTTAATCTCTAACCATTAAACAACCTAGAATAAGCTCTCTAAATTCAATTTAATGGCAACTTTATGATGAGAAAAATAGGTTGATCTAAGCAACAAACACATAAGCTCGGATTGTTCAACTTAGGTTATGTTCCACTTTGCAATTATTGAAAACTTGACCATAATCATTAATCACAAATTGCCACTTATGAATAGGAAATCAAGACAATTACACGGATCAAGACTCCTAGACTAGCAATAGATAATTATCAAGATCTATCTAGTTGTACACCTAAATAAATCAAGACAACATCATGAACAATTCTTGTAGAAGAACATAAGCAACTTTGATAGAAAATTAATGATAGATAGAATCTGAAAATCAATCACAAAACATGTCTAGGGCTTTGAAATCACCCTTAACCAAAGAGAAGTTTAGCCTAGCATAGGCATTGTAAACATAAACATAAAATTAAAGAGAATCTAAGAAGGAAATAACAGAAAGAAAGAAGAAGAAGAAAATAAAGAAAAAAGAAAACTAGAGAAAAGAAAGAAGAAGAAAACTTAGAGAATTTTATTACAATGGCTAATATCCTACCAATGTACAATATGATCCTCTACAATCATCCAAGGCCCTCTATTTATACACATTTTGGAGGGCTAAATGACAAGAGACAAGCTTTACAAATTTCAAAGGTAGGTATAATAGGTGGGTGCATTTTTCTAACAATTTTCGTCATATTGTATGACAATTTTTATCAGCCAACTTGATGGTCGATTTTGTCAATTTTGGAGGTCTGATCTGATCACATGGTCTTCTAGAAAAATGTTCCCCTATCAGTTACTGATCCATAGCCGTTGGAATCAGCTCATTTGCTGATGTGGATAAGAAGATATGGGCAAAATACGAAAACAGGTCAGCACAGACGTCATTGCATATCAGCCAACTTGATGGTCGATTTCGCTAGGGAAAACGACTCCGTTTCAAGAAGTGTAAAACATGAAAAAGATAGATATGCCTCTTAAATTTGTACGGTTAAAATTTCAGCTTTATTGCTTCAGTAAAACTCGAGATATAGCTGATATGGCAAAAGGTGTCGGAACTGGAACTGAACTGGATTTGCCCTTAATTCTAGTAATCTGAAATCACTCAAAGAAACTTGTGAAAAACACCAAATTACATAAAAATATAAAAGATCATAAACACAATTAGACTAAACAATAATAACTCGTATTTGACACAAAACAATAATAAAACATAACTAAAAACTATATAATTATACGAGTTATCACACCCCCACACTTAGATTGTTGCTAGTCCCTAGCAACGACTCAATAAAAATAAAATAAGAAAATCTAATCTAATCCACTTTCGTAGGAAATCACGGTGGCACTTAGCATGTGACACAAGCCTTTAAACCCCTAGGTGTCCCTAGTGGACGAGTTTAGTCTCGTGAGGGTTTACTAGAATGATACCCACAAACATTGAAAAACTAAAATATAAATAAACTACATATACTAAAAATATTTACTCCTAATCCTTTCAATACAAATTAGAGACAATCTTTGAACAAGTCTTATAAACTAATCAATAGCTTAAAGAATTTCACAAAAAATCATGCTTGAATGTAAATTGTTTGAGTTAAGCCAATATTAACATAACATATTTCAATCAAAATAGTGCATATTCAAACTTAATCTCAACTACTCACATGGGATACCCTCATGATTTTCACTCTTTAAAGTAGTGGTGAAGTGTTTACACTCAATCAATCTCATGAAAACAGTTCTACCATATTCTTGCTTGTCCACCTATTCTCCACTATTTAGATCATACAACTTCATGAATCAAGAGGTCTTTAATCAAGGTTGTAATGGGGCCAAGGGGTTTGTAATGTGGTTGAAGAACAAAAGGATAAAGATATCACAAAGGTTCCAAAGAGTTCAAAAAGTTTAGAGACATAAAAAGATCATACAAATAAAACTTCTCAAAACTCTTATAAAGCACATAATAACATAGGCTAAATATTCATGTTGAGCCTTTGCATCATTCTAACCAACTTTGTAACATCTTTTTCATTACTTTAACTAGAATTTCAAGAGAAGATTTTTTTTTTTTTTTAATATGGGAATGTATTTGACAATGATCCCTTTCTTTTTCTCTTGACTTTTTTCTTTCTTTTCCCCCCACACTTATTTCTTGTTTCTAACCCAAATTTTCAATAAATCTTCTTTGTCTTTGCAACTTGTCTCAAAACATGCTAATTCATCTTTGGAACAAAGGTAAAGATATAAGTATATTTAGGTTAGGGACAAGTTATGGTTACCAAAGAGATAGCTTATTCAATGTAGGCTCAAATTGGTTCACTAAGGGTGTGTTCTCTTGGAACATTAATAATGGATGGCTGTTTGGCTCTGGTTATAATCCTAATGCCTCTATCATATTCATGTTGTCACATGTATCAATATAGTCTCAAACGGTTTAAAGCAAGTTCTAGAGAATCATGTAATCATAAGAGCACTCAAGAAAGAAATTAGATTGATTTGTATAATGCATCAATCATTATAGGCTCAAAAACTCACAAGGATGATTATACAAGTCAGATTAAGTCTAAACATGCTTCTTTCTCAATCAACATATCATATTAACATTGGCTCATAAAAAGGTTGACATCAAGCTCATTTGCTGATGTGGATAAGAAGATATGGGCAAAATACGAAAACAGGTCAGCACAGACGTCATTGCACATCAGCCAACTTGATGGTCGATTTCGCTAGGGAAAACGACTCCGTTTTAAGAAGTGTAAAACATGAAAAAGATAGATATGCCTCTTAACTTTGCACGGTTAAAATTTCAGCCTTATTGCTTCAGTGAAACTCGAGATATAGCTGATATGGCAAAAGGTGTCGGAACTGGAACTGAACTGGATTTGCCCTTAATTCTAGTAATCTGAAATCACTCAAACAAACTTATGAAAAACACCAAATTACATAAAAATATAAAAGATCATAAACGCAATTAGACTAAACAATAATAACTCGTATTTGACACAAAACAATAATAAAACATAACTAAAAACTATATAATTATACGAGTTATCAAAAACTCAGGTACTTCTTTAGAAGATCTTGTGTATTCTCTTGTTACTAATACTTTGCAATTTCAACAGGAAACAAGGGAAAGCATCCAGAGTTTGGAAAAGCAAATGAGCCAATTGGCTAGTAGTATGGTGGGATGGGTAGCACAAAGATCTGAAGAACTCCCTGCCCAAACGATGATTAACCCAAAGGAGAATGCTACTATTGTGACCTTGAGGAATGAGGAACAAGATGAGGATGAGACAAAATTATAGATGGATTATATTGTTGAGGATAATGAAGCCACATATCCAAATAAGAGTATTTTGGCACTTGAGGTAACGTTTAAGGTTCCACTTTTTACTAATGTTTCTTCTCCACCTTTTCCTAGTAGATTTGCAAAGTTCAAGGAGGAAGAACATGAACAACACATGCAGGAAACCTTAAACAACTTGTTTGTGGATTCCATTCAACAAGTATCAAAATATGCTCCATTCCTCGATGAGATATGCACCACAAAGGATGATGGAATAATACTTGTAATGGAGAATGCATCCACTGTTGTGAAAAGAAAGCTTCCTCTCAAACGCATAAATTTGGGAATTTTCATGTATGAGCCTGACAAGCCTAAAATGCCAAGAAGGGGTGTTGGTTAGATTCAAAACACTAACTCAAGTGTTAATTGGGAAGGCAGCCCAATTAAAGAAGAAATTGCCAACCTGCCATATTCAGATTTGCTTTCTCTTTCTCTTTCTTTTCCTTTTCCTTTTTCTTTTCTTTTCTTTTCTTTTATTATTTTTATTTTTATTTTTATTGTTTTTCTTTTTATTTTTTTATGTTTATTTGTTAATTTTTGTTTAGTATTTTAGGATTATTTAGGTTGCATGGGTTTGTTTTGTTTTGAGTCTTAGTTGTTCCTATTCTTATGTTATTAGTTCTTTTCTCTTACACATGATTCTTTCATTTGGGTTAATAGACTTACATTGAGGACAATGTAAGAATTAAGTGTTGGGGGAAGGATTTAGGATTTCTTTTATTTTTGCCTATTATTTTTTTTATGAGTCTTTAATATAATTATTATTCTTATTTTTATTGTGTTTTAGTTCCTTTTTAATACAATGATGAGATATGAATTGCATAGGTCTAAACTAGTTATTAGTGAGAAGATTTTCATGAGAATTAAGCTTGATACTAATTTTTATGAGCCAATGTTGATATGATATGTTGATTGAGAAAGAAGCATGTTTAGACTTAAAATTGACTTGTACAATCATCCTTGTGAGTTTTGAGCCTATATGATTGATGCATTATACATTTCAATCTAATTTCTTTCTTGAGTGTTCTTATGATTACATGTTTCTCTAGAACTTGCTTTAAACCTTTTTGAGACTATATTGATGCATGTAATATCATGAATATGATAGAGGCATTAGGATTATAACCAGAGCCAAACAGCCATCCATTATTAATGTTCCAAGAGAACATCCCCACTAGTGAGCCAATTTGAGCCTACATTAAATATGCTATTTTATTGGTAACCACAACTTACACCTAGCCTAAATATACTTATATCCTTGCCCTTGTTCTAAAGATGGATTATATATTTGAGACATATTGCAAAAAAGAAGGAATATTTTTAGTTGAAAATTTGGGTTGGAAACAAAAGATAAGTGTGGGGGAAGAAAAGAAAAAACAAAAGTCAAGAGAAAAAGAAAGGGATCATTGTCAAATATATTCCCATATTGAAAAAAAAAATCTTCTCTTGAACTTCTAGTTAAAGTAAAGAAAAAGATGTTACAAAGTTGGTTAGAATGAAGCAAAGGCTCAACATGAATATTTAGCCTATGTTATTATGTGCTTTATAAGAGTTTTGAGAAGTTTTGTTTGTATGATCTTATTATGTCTCTAAACTCTATGAACTCTTTGGAACCTTTGTGATATCTTTATCCTTTTGTTCTTTAACCCTTTGGCCCCATTACAACCTTGATTAAAGACCTCTTGATTTATGAAGTTGCATGATCTAAATAGAGGAGAATAGGTGGACAAGCAAGCATATGGTAGAACTGTTTTCATGAGATTGATTGAGTGTAAACACTTTACCACTACTTTAAAGAGTGAAAATCATGAGAGTATCCCATGTGAGAAGTTGAGATTAAGTTTGAATATGCACTATTTTGATTGAAATATGTTATGTTAATATTGGCTTAACTCAAACAATTTACATTCAAGCATGATTTTTTGTGAAATTCTTTGAGCTATTGATTAGTTTATAAGACCTGTTCAAAGATTGTCTCTAATTTATATTGAAAGGATTAGGAGTAAATATTTTTAGTATATGTAGTTTATTTATATTTTAGTTTTTCAATGTTTGTGGGTATCGTTCTAGTAAACCCTCACGAGACTAAACTCGTCCACTAGGGACACCTAGGGGTTTAAAGGCTTGTGTCACATGCTAAGTGCCACCGTGATTTCCTACGAAAGTGGATTAGATTAGATTTTCTTATTTTATTTTTATTTTGTTTTGCTCGAGGACTAGCAAAAAGCTAAGTGTGGGGATATTTGATAAGCTCATAAAATATACATTTTATGCCTTTCTACCTTTAGTTTTTGTTATGTTTTCGATCTTTATTTTGTTTACTTATAATATGTTTTTGAATTTTAGGTACAAAAAGGAGAATGAAGTCAAAAGATGTCAATAATGATGGTAAAGAGCTTACAAAATCATAATCACAAGATGGAAGAAGACTTGGGAGTCAACAATATTAATTTCTAGTTGAAAAGCAATCAGGAAGATTTGACCTCCGGAGCTTGTTGTAAGGAAAACATGATGTTACAATCTTTATTTGAAGAAACTTCCCTCTTGACTTTTGAAGTTGACTTGATTATCTTTCCAACGATATATTATGGGCCCAAATCGGATAAGATATGGGCATTCAAACTGGCACTAGAAGATCTCCCTAAAGAACCCGGCGGCCAGAAAAACCCTAATCGCAAATTTGAAAAAAAGGCAAAAACGTGATTTTTCTGCCTCTAGGCTTACTTGTGCGGCAATGACTTATTCTCAGGGTTTTAAAGCTCTATAAATACCATATTTTGAGCCACAAACTAGACATCTTTTGAGAAGACTCAAGGGATCATCATTATTCTTCTTCTTCTTCTCCACTCTTTTATTTTTCTTTTTAGTTTTATGTATATATTATTCATGCTTATGTTATGCTAAACTTTTATTTGGTTAAGGGTGATTTCAAAGCCCTAGACATGTTATGTAATTAATTTTCAGAATCTATCTATCATTGTTTTCTATCAAAGTTGCTTATGTTCTTCCATAAAAATTGTTCAGGGTGATGTTTTGATTTGTTTAGGTGGCCAACTAGATAAATCTTGATAATTGTCTAATGCTAGTTTAGGAGTCTTGATCCGTGTAATTGTCTTGATTTCCTATTCATAAGTAGCAATTTGTGATTAATGATTATGGTCAAGTTTTCAATAATTGCAAAGTGGAACATAACCTAAGTTGAACAATCCGAGCTTATGTGTTTGTTGCTTAGATCAACCTATCTTTCTCATCATAAAGCTGCCATTAAATTGAATTTAGAGAGCTTATTCTAGGTTGTTTGATGGTTAGAGATTAAATAGAGAGCTTGTTCTATTTAACGACGAACTAAGGAAAGATTGGGGTAACAGAGCTTGTTGTTATCTACGGTTGTTAACTTTGATAGCTAATTAATGTTGATAGATATGAAATTGATTCTTAATGATGTCTAGTGGTGGAGAATGAAACCTTAACCATATTTTTCATATTTGATTCTTCTTAATTACTTGTTTTCTCATTCTTATTGTTAACTTTAGTTTAAATCTGATTTCAAAATCCCCTTTACTTTTGTTTACTTGTTTTTAAGTTTTAAACTATTAACTTATAAACTAAAACCCAATCCCTGTGGACTCGACCCTTGCTAATCACTATACTCTACAATTGATTTTGTTTAGTGCAAGGTTAAATAAGATACACTCTTTTGGGTTCATCAGATCGATAACAAGAATTTTTGAACCACGTTTTTCCGAAAAAGTACGACGTCATAATTTTCCAATTTTACCGATTCTAGTCTCGTTTTTTTCGTTCTAATGCCAAATATTAGATCCAAATGTCATATTAACATATTATATAGTCAAAAAGTCCATTTATACCATTCTCGGACTAAAAATGAAAAGGGGTGTAAAATAACCAAAATACCCCTAATGCATTGTTTTTGAATTTGATGCCGATTGTTGTTCTGATAATAGGTGTGGATTCTATATCGTACATTATCATCATATCCACTCAATTTATCATATTTTATAGACTTTTTCCCTTCCCGATTTTAGTCTAAATTTTAAAACTACTTTAGGGTCAAATCGCTTAACCACCCGATTTAACCTCCAATTCTATAATCTATCATACAACATTTATACCACAAGATAGCCCGTCCTTCCTAGTGGCTTTTACATGTGTAGTTTCGAGCCATCAGAATGTTATAGGAGACCCGAGTTGTCTCTGGCTTACGAGGGTCTCACAATTCTCCCCCTTTTATAAAATTCGTCCTTGAATTTTATATAAAATTAGCCTATAAAGAATTACCTCATGTTTAAAATAACTGGGGGTACTGCTGTCTCATCTCATCCTCAAGCTCCCACATAGCCTCCTGCGTATTGTGATACTGCCACAAAACTTTAACTGTAGGAACTTCCTTGGACCGTATCTTTCGCACTTAACGATCTACTATGGCTACGGGTTCCTCAATATATGTTAGCTGGGAGTCTATCTGTGTTGCTTGTGGCTGTAAAACATGTGAATCATCCGGAATGTATTTTCGCAACATAGACACATGGAATACAGGATGTACATAGCTCAAGTCTGGAGGCAACGCTAACTCATATGCTACCTGATGTGAACCCTAGGGGTGAAACCCTTTGAACCCACTAACAAATTGAAATACCTAACCCAGAAAAGCCAAGATTCAGGCAAAGAAAACTTAAACCCTTAAAAGCCTGTTTCAAAGAACCTAGATTAAGCATGTAATCTAAACCCTAAGAACTCTCGTTTCAAGAACCTAAGTTTGATAGGTTGAACGCCACAAAGAAGGAATTCTTTGATAAGTTCCTAAGTTCTTTCAAGAACTAAAAAAAAGAGTGAAACACTCACTTTGAATAAATTCAAACTCAATTGATCAAAAGATAATTAAAGTATGCTGCTAAGACATATATTTATAGTCTCCCTACAATAACCCTAATCTACTAAGTAATAATATATAAAATATGGGTTGAACATGCTCAAGTCCAAACCTAAATAATTAAAAGATGTCCATGTTACATAATATAGGCCCAAATGCCAAAGTAATTATAAGAATTAAAATAAGCCCAAATAAGCTCTCTTAATGTGCCACCTTGTGTTCTTGAATCACATGGACCAAACTTGGATGCAAGCCCATCTTGCATGTTGAAGCCTTTCCTGAATAACTTGCAACATGGCCCAAGTGAATTCCACCCATTCTTGCCATGTTTCCTAGATCTTCTTGGATCTTGGCCCATATAGAAATTGTCATGGGATTGGGTCATCTTGGATCCTATCATTCCCCCTTTCCTCGAAAAGATTCGCCCTCTAGCCTTGTGTGTGAGATTGACAGCGCTAGGAACTAAATCATGGTGATGCACAATGCCGCTTATGGGTGACAACCCATCTTGCAACTCCTTCGAAAGTAAATTCTCACAATCCTTCAACAAAGAAATAGGTAGAGATTGGTTAGGAGCATCAAGAATAAGAACCTCACTCTCCTTTTCATCAGAAAATTCGCAAATTCTTTGTTTTTCTCAACAGGAATTGTCTCCTTTTCTACTAGTGGCTCCTCTCTTACTTCTTTAATTTCAACCACCTCTATTTCTTTTTCACTTTCTTTTTTACTCTATGTTTCCTCTTGCTTTTCTTTATTTGCAGCCAGCTCACTTTCTTTTTCTTTTTTTCTTCTCTCTTTTTCACTTTTTTTTCTTCTCCATCTTTCTTCCTCTTGTTGCACAAACCTCTCAAACGATAAGGTGATCTCTTTCATCTTTTGTAGAGCCTGCTTTACTTCGTCGCATAATGTGAGAGACATCTTAAAGTTGCTGCAAAACAAATTTGGTTAGTAAAAAAATATATATATATTTGACCTAACAAATTGAAATACCTAACCAAGAAAAGCCAAGATTCAGGCAAAGAAAACTTAAACCCTTAAAAGCTTGTTTCAAAGAACCTAGATTAAGCATGTAAACTAGACCCTAAGAACTCTCGTTTCAAGAAACTAAGTTTGATAGGTTGAACGCCACAAAGAAAGAATTCTTTGATAAGTTCCTAAGTTCTTTCAAGAACTAAAAAAGAGTTAAACACTCACTTTGAATAAATTCAAACTCAATTGATCAAAAGATAATTGAAGTAGGCGGCTAAGACATATATTTATAGCCTTCCTACAATAACCCTAATCTACTAAGTTATAATATGCAAAATATGGGCTGGACATACTCAAACCCAAACCTAAATAATTAAAAGATGTCCATGTTACCTAATATAGGTCCAAATGCCTAAGTAATTATAAGAATTAAAATAATCCCAAATAAGCCCTCTTAATGTGCCACCTTGTGTTCTTGAACCACATGGACAAAACTTGGATGCAAGCACATCTTGCATGTTGAAGCCTTTCTTGAATAACTTGCAACATGGCCCAAGTGAATTCCATCCATTCTTGCCATGTTTCTTAGATCTTCTTGGATCTTGGCCCATATAAAAATTGCCATGGGATTGGGCCATCTTGGATCCTATCATTCCCCCTTTCCTCGAAAAGATTCGCCCTCGAATCTTAGCATTGTGTGTGAGAATGACGGCGCTAGGTATTAAATCAAGGTGATGCACAATGCCGCTTATGGGTGACAACCCATCCTGCAACTCCTCCGAAAATAAATCCTCACAATCCTTCAACAAACAAACAGGAAAAATAGGAAGAGATTGGTTAGGAGCATCAAGAATAAAAACCTCACTCTCTTTTGCATCAGAAAAATTCTCAAATTTTTTATTTCCCTCGGCATGAATTGTCTCCTTTTTCACTAGTGGCTCCTCTTACTTCTTTAATTTCAGTCACCTCTATTTCTTTTTCACTTTCTTTTTTACTCTCTGTTTCCTCCTGCTTTTCTTTATTTGCAACCACCTCACTTTCTTTTTCTTTTTTTCTTCTCTCTTTTTCTTCTATCTTTTTTGTTCTCCATCTTTCTTCCTCTTGTTGCACAAACCTCCCAAACAATGAGGTGAGATCTTTCATCTCTTGTAAAGCTTGCTTTACTTCGTCGCATAAAGTGAGAGACATCTTAAAGTTGCTGCAAAACAACTTTGGTTAGTAAAAAAAGATGAATATCGATTCTTTCTTCTTTTTTTCAATATTTTTCGAATCTTTCTTTCTTTTTCTGCCTATTCGAACACTTTTTTTTTCAAGAACGAGACTTCTTGATTTTCTAGAAATCTCGAATGAATTTTTTTTTTTTGGGGACTGTTCGAATGCCCCTTTGAATTCTTGAATTTTTTTTTCAAGATTCGGATCAAGAATCAACAAGAAGAAATTTTAATTGATCAAGAATTCAAGAAACGAAATCTTGATTTAAACCATTTTTCAAGACTGAAACCTCAAACTTAGACTGCCTAAAAACTATAACCCCTGGGGAAAAAATGCCTAAAGCTATAACCCCAAGACAAGAATGTCTAAAACCCCAAAACAAGAAAGTTGACAGAAATCCCAAAATCTTGTTATTGATTTTGCTGTGATAGTATCTAAACCAACTTTCAAGAATGAAACCCCAAACAAAAACTGCCCTAAAAACTATAACTATTAGACAAAGAAAGCCTAAAGCTATAACCCCTATGACAAGTATGTCTGAAACCCCAAAACAAAAAAAAAGTTGAGAAAAACTCCAATACCCTATGGTAAAGAAGATAAAAAGATTTGACCTGATTGGTTCTTAAGCTCTAATACCAACTGATGTGAACCATAGGGGTGAAACCCTTTGAACCCACTAACAAATTGAAATACCTAACCCAGAAAAGCCAAGATTCAGGCAAAGAAAACTTAAACCCTTAAAAGCCTGTTTCAAAGAACCTAGATTAAGCATGTAAACTAGACCCTAAGAACTCTCGTTTCAAGAACCTAAGTTTGATAGGTTGAACGCCACAAAGAAAGAATTCTTTGATAAGTTCCTAAGTTCTTTCAAGAACTAAAAAAGAGTTAAACACTCACTTTGAATAAATTCAAACTCAATTGATCAAAAGATAATTGAAGTAGGCGGCTAAGACATATATTTATAGCCTCCCTACAATAACCCTAATCTACTAAGTTATAATATGCAAAATATGGGCTGAACATACTCAAACCCAAACCTAAATAATTAAAAGATGTCCATGTTACCTAATATAGGTCCAAATGCCTAAGTAATTATAAGAATTAAAATAAGCCCAAATAAGCCCTCTTAATGTGCCACCTTGTGTTCTTGAACCACATGGACCAAACTTGGATGCAAGCACATCTTGCATGTTGAAGCCTTTCTTGAATAACTTGCAACATGGCCCAAGTGAATTCCATCCATTCTTGCCATGTTTCTTAGATCTTCTTGGATCTTGGCCCATATAAAAATTGCCATGGGATTGGGCCATCTTGGATCCTATCACTACCGCACATTTACGGCTCAATATCTGGAATGGTCCAATGTACCTTGGACTCAACTTACCTTGTCTCCCAAATCTCATAACCCCCTTGAAAGGTGAAACTTTTAGGAACACATAATCTCCAACATCAAACTCTAACTCACTTCTCCGGTTATCAGCATAGGCCTTTTGCCGATTTCGGGCAGCCATCAACTTCTCTCTTATTATTCCAACCTTTTGCACTACATCTTGCACAATACTTGGACCAAGTAGCCAATACTCGCCTGCCTCAAACCAACCAACAGGTGATCTACGCTTCCAACCATATAGTGCCTCAAATGGTGCCATCTGTATACTGCTGTGATAACTGTTGTTATATGCGAACTCAATCAAAGGTAAATGATAATCCCAATTCCCTTCAAAATCAAATACACAGGCCCGCAACATATCCTCAAGGGTTTGTATAGTCCTCTCAGACTGCCCATCTGTCTGGGGGTGAAAAGCAGTTAAACCGCAATTGATAGGATCCAAGATGGCCCAATCCCATGGCAATTTCTATATGGGCCAAGATCCAAGAAGATCTAGGAAACATGGCAAGAATGGGTGGAATTCACTTGGGCCATGTTGCAAGTTATTCAGGAAAGGCTTCAACATGCAAGATGGGCTTGCATCCAAGTTTGGTCCATGTGATTCAAGAACACAAGGTGGCACATTAAGAGGGCTTATTTGGGCTTATTTTAATTCTTATAATTACTTAGGCATTTGGGCCTATATTATGTAACATGGACATCTTTTTAATTATTTAGGTTTGGGCTTGAGCATGTTCAGCCCATATTTTACATATTATTATTTAGTAGATTAGGGTTATTGTAGGGAGGCTATAAATATATGTCTTAGCCGCCTACTTCCATTATCTTTTGATCAATTAATTCTGATTTTATTCAGTGAGAGTTTTCTCTTTTTAGTTCTTGAAAGAACTTAGGAACTTATCAAAGAATTTTTTCTTTGTGGCGTTCAACCTATCAAACTTAGGTTCTTGAAACGAGAGTTCTTAGGGTTTAGATTACATGCTTAATCTAGGTTCTTTGAAATAGGCTTTTAAGGGTTTAAGTTTTCTTTGCCTGAATCTTGGCTTTTCTGGGTTAGGTATTTCAATTTGTTAGTGGGTTCAAAGGGTTTAACCCCTAGGGTTCACATCAGTTGGTATCAGAGCTTAGAGACCAATCAGGTCAAATCTTTTTATCTTCTTTACCATAGGGTATTGGAGTTTCTCTCAACTTTATTGTTTTGGGGTTTCAGACATACTTGTCGTAGGGGTTATAGCTTTATGCATTCTTTGTCTAATAGTTATAGTTTTTAGGACAGTTTTCGTTTGGGGTTTCATTCTTGAAAGTTGGTTTAGATACTATCACAACAAAATCAATAACAAGATTTTGGGGTTTCAGCATTCTTGTCTTGGGGTTATAACTTTAGGCATTTTCCTAGGGTTATAGCTTTTAGGCAGTCTAAGTTTGGGTTTCAGTCTTGAAAAGTGGTTTAAATCAAGATTTTCTTTCTTGAATTCTTGATCAATTAAAATTTCTTCTTATTGATTCTTGATCCGAATCTTGAATAAAAAAAATTCAAGAATTCAGAGGGGCATTCGAACAGTCCCAAGAAAGAAAAAAAGAAGTACATTCGAGATTTCAAGAAAATCAAGAAGTCTCGTTCTTGAAAAAAAAAAGAAAAAAAAAAGAAAGAAAAGTGTTCGTACAGCAAGAAAAAAAAAAAGAAAGATTCGAAAAATATTGAAAAGAAGTGGAAAGAATCGATATTCATTTTTTTTTCTAACCAAAGTTGTTTTGCAGCGACTTTCACATTATGCGACGAAGTAAAGCAGTCTCTACAAGAGATGAAAGAGATCACCTTATTGTTTGAGAGGTTTGTGCAACAAGAGGAAGAAATATGGAGAAGAAAAAAAAAAGAAAAAGAAAGTGAGATGGCTGCAAATAAAAAAAAGCAAGAAGAAACAGAGAGTAAAAAAGAAATAGTGGTGGCTGAAAATAAAGACACAAGAGAGGAGCCACTAGTGGAAAAGGAGACAATTCCTGCCAAGGGAAACAAAGAATTTGAGAAATTTTCTGATGCAAAGGAGAGTGTGGTTTTTATTCTTGATGCTCCTAACCAATCTCTTCCTATTTTTCCTGTTTCTTTGTTGAAGGATTGTGAGGATTTATTTTCGGAGGAGTTGCAGGATGTGTTGTCACCCATAAGCGGCATTGTGCATCACCTTGATTTAATACCTAGCGTCGTCATTCTCACACACAATGTTAAGATTCGAGGGCGAATCTTTTCGAGGAAAGGGGGAATGGTAGGATCCAAGATGGCCCAATCCCATGGCAATTTCTATATGGGCCAATGATTAGTTTATAAGACTTGTCCAATGATTATCTCTAATTTATATTGGAAGGATTAGTTGTAATTATTATTATTATTATTTTTAATTTTTTTAGTTTTTCTTATGTTTTCAATGTTTGTGGGTATCGTTCTAGTAAACCCTCACGAGACTAAACTCGTCCACTAGGGACACGTAGGGGTTTAAAGGCTTGTGTCATATGCTAAGTGCCACCGTTATTTCCTACGAAAGTGGATTAGATTAGATTTTCATATTTTATTTTTATTTAGTTTTGCTCAAGGACTAGCAAAAAGCTAAGTGTGGGGTATTTGATAAGCTCATAAAATATACATTTTATGCCTTTCTACCTTTAGTTTTTGTTATGTTTTCGATCTTTATCTTGTTTACTTATAATATGTTTTTGAATTTTAGGTACAATAAGGAGAATGAAGTCAAAAGATGTCAATAATGATGGTAAAGAGCTTACAAAATCGTAATCACAAGATGGAAGAAGACTTGGGAGTCAAAAATATCAATTTCTGGTTGAAAAGTGATAACTCGTATAATTATATAGTTTTTAGTTATGTTTTATTAATGTTTTGTGTCAAATACGAGTTATTATTGTTTAGTCTAATTGTGTTTATGATCTTTTATATTTTTATGTATTTTGGTGTTTTTCACAAGTTTCTTTGAGTGATTTCAGATTACTAGAATTAAGGGCAAATCCAGTTCAGTTTCAGTTCCGACACCTTTTTCCATATCAGCTATATCTCGAGTTTCACTGAAGCAATAAGGCTGAAATTTGTAGCCATGCAAAGCTAAGAGGCATATCTATCTTTTTCATGTTTTACACTTCTTAAAACGGAGTCGTTTTCCCTAGCGAAATCGACCATCAAGTTGGCTGATGTGCAATGACGTCTGTGCGGACATGTTTTCGTATTTCGCTCATATCTGCTTAACCACATCAGCAAATGAGCTGATTCCAACGGCTATGGTTCCGTAACTGATAGGGGAACCTTTGTCTAGAAGACCATGTGATCAGATCAGGCCTCCAATATTGAAGAAATCGACCATCAAGGTGGCTGATGTGCAATGACGTCTGTGCTGACATGTTTTCGTATTTTGCCCGGATCTGCTTAACCACATCAGAAAATGAGCTGATTCCAACGGCTATGGTTCCGTAACTGATAGGGGAACCTTTTTCTAGAAGACCATGTGATCAGATCAGGCCTCCAATATTGACGAAATCGACCATCAAGTTGGCTGATCAAAATCGTCATATACCTACCTTTGAAATTTGTAAAGCTTGTCTCTTGTCATTTAGCCCTCCAAAATGTGTATAAATAGAGGGCCTTGGATGATTGTAAGGGATCATATTGTACATAGGTAGGATATTAGCCATTTTAATAAAATTCTCTAAGTTTTCTTCTTCTTTCTTTTCTCTAGTTTTCTTTTTCTTTAGAGAGAGCAAGAGGTTGGATAATTAATATTCTTCCTCTTCTTCTTTCTTTCTTTTATTTTCTTCTTAGATTTTCTTTAATTTTATGTTTATGTTTACAATGCCTATGCTAGGCTAAACTTCTATTTGGTTAAGGGTGATTTCAAAGCCCTAGACATGTTTTATGATTGATTTTCAGATTCTATCTATCATTAATTTTCTATCAAAGTTGCTTATGTTCTTCTACAAGAATTGTTCATGATGTTGTCTTGATTTGTTTAGGTGTACAACTAGATAGATCTTGATAATTATCTATTGCTAGTTTAGGAGTCTTGATCCGTGTAATTGTCTTGATTTCCTATTCATAAGTGGCAATTTGTGATTAATGATTATGGTCAAGTTTTCAATAATTGCAAAGTGGAACATAACCTAAGTTGAACAATCCGAGCTTATGTGTTTGTTGCTTAGATCAACCTATCTTTCTCATCATAAAGCTGCCATTAAATTGAATTTAGTGAGCTTATTCTAGGTTGTTTAATGGTTAGAGATTAAATAGAGAGCTTGTTCTATTTAACGACAAACTAAGGAAAGATTGGGGTAACAGAGCTTGTTGTTATCTACGGTTGTTAACTTTGATAGTTGGTTGATATTGATAGATCTGAAATTGATTCTTAATGATGTCTAGTGGTGGAGAATGAAACCTTAACCATATTTTTCATATTTGATTCTTCTTACTTACTTGTTTTCTTACTTTTAGTTTGCTTATTTTTTATATTTATTTTTATTGGCTGGTTATACCGCCTAATTTGTATATTAACTTTGTTTTATTTTTATTGGCTGGTTATACCGCCTAATTTAGTATATATATTTTTATTGGCTGGTTGTACCGCCTAATTTAGTATATATATCTTTATTGGCTGGTTATACCGCCTTGCATCTTATTCTTATTATTTACTTTAGTTTAAATCTGGCTTCAAAAACCCCTTTTCTTTTATTGTTTTCTTTGAACGTAAGTTATAAACTATTAACTTATAAACTAAAACCCAATCCCTGAGGACTCGACCCTTGCTAACTACTATACTTACAATTTATCTTTTTAGTGCAAGGTTAAATAAGATACAAAAAGCAATCAGGCAGATTTGACCTCCGAAGCTTGTTGTAAGGAAAACATGATGTTAGAGTCTTTATTTGAAGAAACTTCCTTCTTGACTTTTGAATTTTACTTGATTATCTTTCCAACGATATATTAGGGGTCCAAATCGGATAATAAATGGGCATTGAAAATGGCGCTAGAAGATCTCCCTAAAGAACCCTACGGCCAGAAAAACCCTAACCGCAAATCTGAAAAAAAGGCAAAAATGTGATTTTTCTGCCTCCAGGCTTACTTGTGCGGCAAGGACTCATTCTCAGGGTTTTAAAGCTCTATAAATACCATCTTTTGAGCCACAAACTAGACATCTTTTGAGGAGACTCAAGGATCATTATTATTCTTCTTCTTCTCCATTCTTTTATTTTCTTTTTAGTTTTATGTATATATTATCTATGCCTATGCTAGGCTATACTTTTATTTGGTTAAGGGTGATTTCAAAGCCTTAGACATGTTTTGTAATTGATTTTCAGAATCTATCTATCATTGTTTTCTATCAAAGTTGCTTATGTTCTTCTATTAAAATTGTTCATGATGATGTTTTGATTTGTTTAGGTGGCCAACTAAATAAATCTTGATAATTGTCTAATGCTAGTTTAGGAGTCTTGATCCGTGTAATTGTCTTGATTTCCTATTCATAAGTGGCAATTTGTGATTAATGATTATGGTCAAGTTTTCAATAATTGCAAAGTAGAACATAACCTAAGTTGAACAATCCGAGCTTATGTGTTTGTTGCTTAGATCAACCTATCTTTCTCATCATAAAGCTGCCATTAAATTGAATTTAGAGAGCTTATTCTAGGTTGTTTGATGGTTAGAGATTATAGAGAGCTTGTTCTATTTAACGACGAACTAAGGAAAGATTGGGGTAATAGAGCTTGTTGTTATCTACGGTTGTTAACTTTGATAGTTGGTTGATATTGATAGATCTGAAATTGGTTCTTAATGATGTCTAGTGGTGGAGAATGAAACCTTAACCATATTTCTCTCATATTTGATTCTTATTTCTTACTTGCACCTTACTTTTCTTGTTTACTTATTTTTAAAACTATTTCAAAACCCCCTTTTCTTTTGTTTTCTTTGAACCTAAGCTATAAACTAATAACTCATAGATTAAAACCCAATCCCTGAAGATTCGACCCTTGCTAATCACTATACTTTACAACTGATTTTTTTTAAGTGCAAGGTTGAACAAGATACACTCTTTTGGGTGCATCAAATGCCTAACCACAAAAGAAGAGAACAACAATGGGGCATGATAAGCTCATAAAATATACATTTTATGCCTTTTTACCTTTAGTTTTTGTTATGTTTTCGATCTTTATCTTGTTTACTTATATTATGTTTTTGAATTTTAGGTACAGTAAGGAGAATGAAGTCAAAAGATGTCAATAATGATGGTAAAGAGCTTACAAAATCATAATCACAAGATGGAAGAAGACTTGGGAGTCAAAAATATCAATTTCTGGTTGAAAAGCAATCAGGCAGATTTCACCTCTGGAGCTTGTTGTAAAGAAAACATGATGTTATATTCTTTATTTGAAGAAACTTCCTTCTTGACTTTTGAAGATGACTTGATTATCTTTCCAACAATATATTATGGGCCCAAATCGGATAAGAAATGGGCATTCAGAATCGCACTAGAAAATCTCCCTAAAGAACCCTGCGGACAAAAAAACCCTAATCGCAAATCTGAAAAAAAAAAAAAAAAAAGGCAAAAACGTGATTTTTGCTCCTCCAGGCTTACTTGTCCGACAAGGACTTATTCTTAGGGTTTTAAAGCTCTATGAATACCATCTTTTGAGCCACAAACTAGACATCTTTTGAGGATACTCAAGTGATCATCATTCTTCTTCTTCTCAATTCTTTTATTTTTCTTTTTAGTTTTATGTATATATTATCCATGCTTATGTTAAGCTAAACTTTTATTTGGTTAAGGGTGATTTCAAAGCCCTAGACATGTTATGTAATTAATTTTCAGAATCTATCTATTATTGTTTTCTATCGAAGTTGCTTATGTTCTTCCGTTAAAATTGTTCATGATGATGTTTTGATTTGTTTAGGTGGTCAACTAGATAAATCTTGATAATTGTCTAATGCTAGTTTAGGAGTCTTAATCCGTGTAATTGTCTTGATTTCCTATTCATAAGTGGCAATTTGTGATTAATGATTATGCTCAAGTTTTCAATAATTGCAAAGTGGAACATAACCTAAGTTGAACAATCCGAGCTTATGTGTTTGTTGCTTAGATCAACCTATCTTTCTCATCATAAAGCTGCTATTAAATTGAACTTAGAGAGTTTATTCTAGGTTGTTTGATAGTTAGAGATTAAATTGCGAGCTTGTTCTATTTAACGACGATCTAAGGAAAGATTGGGGTAACAGAGCTTGCTGTTTTCTACGGTTGTTAACTTTGATAGCTAATTAATGTTGATAGATATGAAATTGATTCTTAATGATGTCTAGTGGTGGAGAATGAAATCTTAACCATATTTTTCATATTTGATTCTTCTTAATTACTTGTTTTCTCATTCTTATTGTTAACTTTAGTTTAAATCTGAGTTCAAAATCCCCTTTACTTTTGGTTACTTGTTTTTAAGTGATAAACTATTAACTTATAAACTAAACCCAGTCCCTGAGGACTCGACCCTTGCTAATCACTATACTCTGCAATTGATTTTTTTTAAGTGCAACGTTAAATAAGATACACTCTTTTGGGTGCATTAGGGCACAGACAAGAAACGGAGTTGAGCACAAGCTCCTCCAGTTAAAAAGAAGAACAATGGTGCACGAATCAATAATAAAGTTGTACACAAGTTCATTCTACAACTTACCATCACTCGAGTTGAACACAAGTTCCTCCTACAACATATCACCACTCTACCATTTCACATAAGGAAAAAGAGCGAAGGTAACAAGGCACAAAGTCCCCAGTAGTGGCCGAATCTCCAGCAAAGAAGAGTAAAAAAGCCTTGGACGACTAAAAAAATTACAAAAGCATCCACGGGTGTATAAGTTCAGACTTAAAAGACCTCAAAGACGTCCGTGCCTCGACAAGCATGTCCGCGCACAAAAACTAAGTTGTACGACCAAGAGCACAACAATGGGCAACTCGCTATCCCTCGCGCAAACAAGCACAAACGTCCTCAGCACAATAGCTCTACGTGACATGCTGAAGCAACAGCACAACAACTTTGTTCACACATAAGAACTTATAAGAATACTCACCTCCATGAAACACGCACGAGTTCCACAACTCGCGCTAAGGAAGGAAGGGAGTGACAAGCATAAATACACAAATACCGCGGATAAAAGAATTTGCAGAGGAAAAATAATAGAAAGGGATCAAAACAGATGGAGCTCACATCAAGAGTAGTTGGAGAAAAAGAAAAAAGTCCGAAATGAATGGAAGTCTGAAGAAATGACTAAGTAGTGAGCTACGTTCACAATAAATAGACTCGGACAAAGTATTCACAACTTCATCCAAAGTCTTGAAGGAGGCAGTAAGACCCTCTATGTAAAATTAAGAGTCGCCAATGCCCACCTATGTGAACTTATGTGACCAATGACATTGCCATTTAAGAAAAAAGAAAGTAGAGCAAATTACGAACATCGTCGTCCTCCCGAAGCGGTGTAGACCAACAAAATCATGAGCTCCACCTCCAATTCGCCATAATCGGACAAGGCGGAGGATGAGCATAGCTTGAGCAAAGTCCTCTTGCTCAATCTTGAAAAAGGGAGCGGGGTCCATACGGACATTTGCACATCAGCCCCTAAGTTGAAGAAGCTAACGCAAGTTTAAAGATGCGGACGTTGGCCCCCCCAAAGTTGAACAAGCTAATGCAAGCTTGAAGATTCGGACGTTGGCCCCTAAGTCGAAGAAGGAAGCACAAGCTTTTGAAATATCCAACAACGCCTCCCACTAAGGAGGAGAACGCACTACATGGCCAGGACTTAAACCACGACAAGAGAGAGAAGCCAACCTCACATCTAACAAACCTGATAGTCATTCACTTTCTTAGAACTAAGTCCGAACCAATAGAAGATCTTATATGTCTCTAAACAAGTCAAGACGCACCATTCAACCACTTTGGACAAGAAGATGAAACTCGAGCAAACACGCTCAACTTCTCGAAGGAGGGAGTAGTGCCCACACTCCACAACCATTACAAGTGTGACGCACAACCTGGAAAAAACCAAGACACTCCCACGTCACAATGTGATCGGACAAGAGATATGGCGCATGACTTAGCAGATGTTAAATGCATCACAAGACATCCCAAAGGGTTCTATGAAGAATGAAATAGGATGTAGGCAATAATTGCCGAACCAATAGCTCACTTCCAACAAAAAGATGGAGTCGAAGAAGGTACAGCCATAAGGCACAACCTCGACATCCATCCCTATGTCAAGAACTGACATCAAAGACACACAACACCTCTGCAAACGTGCAAAGGATGAAGAAGAAGGAAGGCGGCCATGACAATTATAAACACATTCCAATAGGAGTCCAACCTCCTAAACGTGTAAAGCAATTCGAGCCCCTCTTCAAAGGTGATCATAAGCAAGTCCGAGCATACAAACAGGAGAAGATGTTAAACACACCTCCTAGGCATGCCTCGCACATCAAAAAGATCACTTAGAGGCTTACCATGAACACACGGATAGAAGGAGATGTTAAAACACATCTCCTAGATGTGTTCCACACCTCAACCAAACACATTTCATCTCCAAAATGGTCGGACACCCCCGAAAGATGTGATAAACCAATTGAGGTGATACTGACTTGAGAGTTGGAGCGCACCCCAGAGGTAAACCTTCGGCGCCACTCTCACCTTGTTGCTTCCTTGTAGGAAACCATCCAACCAATGAAGATCACTTCGGCCCCGATGAGTTTCGATGTCCCCCGATGTGATTCGATGTGCCACGCACCTCTAGTAAAAGGGTGATCACATCAGTTCCTAAGTGCCTTGTACACTTGGCAAGAGACTAACCACTTCGGTTCCCAAGTGCTATGTACATCTGTTGACTTCGGCCCCCATGTGTCCGATGTCCACCTAAGTGCCACTTACTTTGGCTCAGGCGCACCAAACACATCAGTACTCTAGTGTCCCTTAGTGTTCAGCCTTAGTCTCTACCACTACAACGGTCACACCCACTCTAGTAGGCTCTCACAGTTGCGAACACTAATATTTTCACCCGCAACAGTTGTGAAACATATAAAATATGCATAGAATTGTATTAAACTCATAAAACACAATTCATTCATTCAATCATAATAAGGTACAAGTACATGACATCAAGATGTTCATCCAAACGAGTTATACCATTACCCTAACATGTTTGGCAAACAAGATTGGTGGTATTGGTTTAGTTAAAGGATCCGCTACCATCTCATCCGTAGAGATCTATTCCATTTGAACTTCTTTCCCTTCAATTGCATCTCTCATAAAGTTATATTTAATCCCTATATGCTTTGTCTTTCCATGATATCTCGGATCCTTAATATAAGCCAAAGCAGCCATGCAATCACAAAATATAGTGGTTGGCTTATCATTAGGTGCCACAACACCTAAGTGACCAAAGAAACGACCAAGCCATAAGGCTTCTTGCACAGCTGCTGATCCGGCAACAAATTCAGCTTCCATAGATGATAAAGCCGTGCAAGTCTGCTTTTTATTACTCCATGAAATAGCACCACTAGAAAGCAAAAAAATATAACCTGATATAGACTTGTATTCATCTCTATCACCACCCCAATCAACATCCTTGTAACCTCATATTACCCATTTTTGTAACACAACCAATAGTCTTTCATACCCTTAAAGTACCAAAATATTCTTTTGACACACTTCCAATGCTGTTAACTAGGGTTAGAGAAATACCTAGCTAACATACCAACTGCTTGGCTAATGTCCGGCCTAGTACATAACATTGCATATGTTAGACTTCCTATGGCATTCAGATATGAAACTCTTTTCATATCTTCCTTTTCTTCAAGATGTTGTGGACACATTGCTTCACCAATTTTGCAATGTGAGCAATAAGAGTATTCATAGGCTTTGAGTTGTGCATGTTGAAGTGTTCAAGAATCTTATTGATATAAGGTTCTTGAGACAACGCTAACAACCTTTTGGACCTATCTCTTAGAATCTTAAATCCAAGAATGTAAGCCGCTTCTCCCATATCCTTCATATCAAAGGTGTAAGACAACCATGTCTTAATGGTGTGCACAAAACTCAAATCATTACTAGCTAACAGTATGTCATCAACATATAATGACATAATAATAAACTTGTTCTTGGAATTTAAGACATAAACACAATGATCTTCATCCATCAATTTGGAACCAAAGTTCAAGACAGATTCATGGAACTTCAAATACCATTGTCTTGAAGCTTGTTTAAGACCATATATTGACTTCTTTAGTCTACATACTAGTAAGTGCTTAATTTCATGCATTTTCCTATTGAATTTCCTTATACTTTGTGTTTTGATTCTTAAGTTCCGTGACATTTTACTAGGTTTTTATGCTTTGTAGGTATTATGGAAGAGATGAAGTGAAAACATGTCAATTAGGATGTTAAAGAGCTTACAAAATCACAATCACAAGATGGAAAAAGACTTGGAAGTCAAATTCTTGATGCAAAGCAAGAAGACAGATTTGATCTCCGGAGCTTGTTTCTAAGAAAACATGATGTTAAATTCTTTATTCGAAGAAACTTCCTTCTTAACTTTTGAAGACCACTCGATTACCTTTCCAACGGTTGGTCATGAGCCTAAATCAGATAAGAAATCGTTATCCAAATCAGCATTGGAATATCTCCCTAAACAACCCTAATGGCAGAAAAAACCCTAGCCGCAAATCACATTTTTTTCTTAATACCCTAGCTGACATTTATGTTTATCCTTGTCAAATAAGGATTAGTGGCTGTCAACTTGCATTAATTGCAAGAATCTTTCTTTAAATCTAATCCTAGTCAAAGTAGGAGAATTAAATCAACCAAGACTTTCCTTCCTTACACTTACTTTGGCTGCAAGTTTGTAATCTCTCCTCATTAAAAAGTGTTTTGACTAACACTTTCCTACTTTATTCAAACTTGGCTGCCAAGGCTTATATCTTTCCTTAAAACACAAAAGTCAGCCACTTTTCCTTAACTTTAGCCACAAATCAGCATTTATTGAAGGGAGAGAGCTGGAATTCACTTATTTGATGCCCTAGCTATTGGCTATAAATAGAGATCAAGGGGGCAAACGAAATTTACACTTCTCCAAGCATCAAAGTTCTGGTTTCTTCTTTGTTTCTTTGTTTTTGAGAGAGCAAGAGGCTGGATAATTAATATTCTTCTTCTTCTTCTTCTTTCTTTCTGATGCACCCAAAAGAGTGTATCTTATTTATTTAACCTTGCACTAAAAAGATCAATTGTAAGTATAATGATTAGCAAGGGTCGAGTCCTCAGGGATTGGGTTTTAATCTATGAGTTATTAGTTTATAACTTACGTTCAAAGAAAACAATAAAAGAAAAGGGGTTTTTGAAGCCAGATTTAAACTAAAGTAAATAATAAGAATAAGATGCAAGGCGGTATAACCAGCTGATGCACCCAAAAGAGTGTATCTTATTTAACCTTGCACTAAAAAGATAAATTGTAAGTATAGTAGTTAGCAAGGGTCGAGTCCTCAGGGATTGGGTTTTAGTTTATAAGTTAATAGTTTAAAACTTAAATTCAAGAACAATAAAAGAAAAGGGGTTTTTGAAGCCAGATTTAAACTAAAGTAAATAATAAGAAGAAGATGCAAGGCGGTATAACCAGCCAATAAAAATATATATACTAAATTAGGCGGTATAACCAGCCAATAAAAATAAATATACTTTTAAAAATAAGCAAACTAGAAAAGTAAGAAAACAAGTAAGTAAGAAGAATCAAATATGAAAAATATGGTTAAGGTTTCATTCTCCACCACTAGACATCATTAAGAATCAATTTCAGATCTATCAATATCAACCAACTATCAAAGTTAACAACCGTAGATAACAACAAGCTCTGTTATCCCAATCTTTCCTTAGTTTGTCGTTAAATAGAACAAGCTCTCTATTTAATCTCTAACCATTAAACAACCTAGAATAAACTCTCTAAATTCAATTTAATGGCAGCTTTATGATGAGAAAGATAGGTTGATCTAAGCAACAAACACATAAGCTCGGATTGTTCAACTTAGGTTATGTTCCACTTTGCAATTATTGAAAACTTGACCATAATCATTAATCACAAATTGCCACTTATGAATAGGAAATCAAGACAATTACACGGATCAAGACTCCTAAACTAGCAATAGATAATTTTCAAGATCTATCTAGTTGTACACCTAAACAAATCAAGACAACATCATGAACAATTCTTGTAGAAGAACATAAGCAACTTTGATAGAAAATTAATGATAGATAGAATCTGAAAATCAATTATAAAACATGTCTAGGGCTTTGAAATCACCCTTAACCAAATAGAAGTTTAGCCTAGCATAGGCATTGTAAACATAAACATAAAATTAAAGAAAATCTAAGAAGAAAATAAAAGAAAGAAAGAAGAAGATGAAGAATATTAATTATCCAACCTCTTGCTCTCTCTAAAGAAAAAGAAAACTAGAGAAAAGAAAGAAGAAGAAAACTTAGAGAATTTTATTAAAATGGCTAATATCCTACCTATGTACAATATGATCCCTTACAATCATCCAAGGCCCTCTATTTATGCACATTTTGGAGGGCTAAATGACAAGAGACAAGCTTTACAAATTTCAAAGGTAGGTATAATAGGTGGGTGCATTTTTCTAACAATTTTCGTCATACATGACAATTTTGATCAGCCAACTTGATGGTCGATTTTGTCAATTTTGGAGGCCTTATCTGATCACATGGTCTTCTAGAAAAATGTTACGCTATCAGTTACGGATCCATAGCCGTTGGAATCAGCTCATTTGCTGATGTGGATAAGTAGATATGGGCAAAATACGAAAACAGGTCAGCACAGACGTCATTGCACATCAGCCAACTTGATGGTCGATTTCGCTAGGGAAAACGACTCCGTTTCAAGAAGTGTAAAACATGAAAAAGATAGATATGCCTCTCAGCTTTGCACGGCTACAAATTTCAGCCTTATTGCTTCAGTGAAACTCGAGATATAGCTGATATGGCAAAAGGTGTCGGAACTGGAACTGAACTGGATTTGCCCTTAATTCTAGTAATCTGAAATCACTCAAAGAAACTTGTGAAAAACACCAAAATACATAAAAATATAAAAGATCATAAACACAATTAGACTAAACAATAATTACTCGTATTTGACACAAAACAATAATAAAACATAACTAAAAACTATATAATTATACGAGTTATCACACCCCCACACTTAGATTGTTGCTAGTCCCTAGCAACGACTCAATAAAAATAAAATAAGAAAATCTAATCTAATCCATTTTCGTAGGAAATCACGGTGGCACTTAGCATGTGACACAAGCCTTTAAACCCCTAGGTGTCCCTAGTGGACGAGTTTAGTCTCGTGAGGGTTTACTAGAACGATACCCACAAACATTGAAAAACTAAAATATAAATAAACTACATATACTAAAAATATTTACTCCTAATCCTTTCAATACAAATTAGAGACAATCTTTGAACAAGTCTTATAAACTAATCAATAGCTTAAAAAATTTCACAAAAAATCATGCTTGAATGTAAATTGTTTGAGTTGAGCCAATATTAACATAACATATCTCAATCAAAATAGTGCATGTTCAAATTTAATCTCAACTTCTCACATGGGATACCCTCATGATTTTCACTCTTTAAAGTAGTGGTGAAGTGTTTACACTCAATCAATCTCATGAAAACAGTTCTACCATATTCTTGCTTGTCCACCTATTCTCCACTATTTAGATCATACAACTTCATGAATCAAGAGGTCTTTAATCAAGGTTGTAATGGGGCTAAGGGGTTTGTAATGTGGTTGAAGAACAAAAGGATAAAGATATCACAAAGGTTCCAAAGAGTTCATAAAGTTTAGAGACATAAAAAGATCATACAAAGAAATTTCTCAAAACTCTTTACAAGTACATAGTCACCTAGGCCGGATATTCATGTTGGGCCTTTTCTTCATTCTAAACAACTTTGTAACATCTTTTTCTTTTTCCACAAATTCAAGAGATGATTCATATATATATATATATATATATATATATATATATTTTTACATAGGAATGTATTTGCCCGTATTCCATTTCTTTTTCTCTTGACTTTTCTTTTCTTTTCCCCCCACACTTATTTCTTGTTTCTAACCCAAATTTTCAATAGATCTTCCTTGTCTTTGCAACTTGTCTCAAAACATGCTAATTCATCTTTGGAACAAAGGTAAAGATATAAGTATATTTAGGTTAGGGACAAGTTATGGTTACCAAAGAGATAGCTTATTCAATGTAGGCTCAAATTGGTTCACTAAGGGTGTGTTCTCTTGGAACATCAATAAGGGATGGCTGTTTGGCCCTGGCTAAAAATCCTAATGCCTCTATCATATTGATAACTCGTATAATTATATAGTTTTTAGTTATGTTTTATTATTGTTTTGTGTCAAATACGAGTTATTATTGTTTAGTCTAATTGTGTTTATGATCTTTTATATTTTTATGTCTTTTGGTGTTTTTCACAAGTTTCTTTGAGTGATTTCAGATTACTAGAATTAAGGGCAAATCCAGTTCAGTTCCAATTCCGACACATTTTGCCATATCAGCTATATCTCGAGTTTCACTGAAGCAATAAGGCTGACATTTGTGGCCATGCAAAGCTAAGAGGCATATCTATCTTTTTCATGTTTTACACTTCTTGAAACGGAGTCGTTTTCCCTAGCGAAATCGACCATCAAGTTGGCTGATATGCAATGACGTCTGTGCTGACATGTTTTCGTATTTTGCCCAAATCTGCTTATCCACATCAGCAAATGAGCTGATTCCAACGGCTATGGATCCGTAACTGATAGCGTAACATTTGTCTAGAAGACCATGTGATCAGATAAGGCCTCCAAAATTGACAAAATCGACCATCAAGTTGGCTGATCAAAATCGTCATACATGACGAAAATTGTTAGAAAATGCACCCACCTATTATACCTACCTTTGAAATTTGTAAAGCTTGTATCTTGTCATTTAGCCCTCCAAAATGTGTATAAATAGAGGGCCTTGGATGATTGTAAGGGATCATATTGGAGATTGGTAGGATATTAGCCATTTTAACAAAATTCTCTAAGTTTTCTTCTTCTTTCTTTTCTCTAGTTTTCTTTTTCTTTAGAAAGAGCAAGAGGTTGGATAATTAATATTCTTCTTCTTCTTCTTCTTTCTTTCTTTTATTTCCTTCTTAGATTCTCTTTAATTTTATGTTTATGTTTATGATGCCTATGCTAGGCTAAACTTCTATTTGGTTAAGGGTGATTTCAAAGCCCTAGACACGTTTTGTGATTGATTTTCAGATTCTATCTATCATTAATTTTCTATCAAAGTTGCTTATGTTCTTCTACAAGAATTGTTCATGATGTTGTCTTGATTTATTTAGGTGTACAACTAGATAGATCTTGATAATTATCTATTGCTAGTTTAGGAGTCTTGATCCGTGTAATTGTCTTGATTTCCTATTCATAAGTGGCAATTTGTGATTAATGATTATGGTCAAGTTTTCAATAATTGCAAAGTGGAACATAACCTAAGTTGAACAATCCGAGCTTATGTGTTTGTTGCTTAGATCAACCTATCTTTCTCATCATAAAGCTGCCATTAAATTGAATTTAGAGAGCTTATTCTAGGTTGTTTAATGGTTAGAGATTAAATAGAGAGCTTGTTCTATTTAACGACAAATTAAGGAAAGATTGGGATAACAGAGCTTGTTGTTATCTACGGTTGTTAACTTTGATAGTTGGTTGATATTGATAGATCTGAAATTGATTCTTAATGATGTCTAGTGGTGGAGAATGAAACCTTAACCATATTTTTCATATTTGATTCTTCTTACTTGTTTTCTTACTTTTCTAGTTTGCTTATTTTTTATATTTATTTTTATTGGCTGGTTATACCGCCTAATTTGTATATTACCTTTGTTTTATTTTTATTGGCTGGTTATACCGCCTAATTTAGTATATATATTTTTATTGGCTGGTTATACCGCCTAATTTAGTATATATATTATTATTGGCTGGTTATACCGCCTTGCATCTTATTCTTATTATTTACTTTAGTTTAAATCTGGCTTCATAAACCCCTTTTCTTTTATTGTTTTCTTTGAACGTAAGTTATAAACTAATAACTCATAGATTAAAACCCAATCCCTGAGGACTCGACCCTTGCTAATCATTATACTTACAATTGATCTTTTTAGTGCAAGGTTAAATAAGATACACTCTTTTGGGTGCATCAAAATTTTGGCGCCGTTGCCGGGGATTGCTTTCTTTAGTTTATTAGTTTATTGGTTTATTCTTATTTTCTGTCCTAATTATTTACTTTCTTATTTTTTTTTATTAGTGAATGTTCCAAGCTCCCGAAGAAGACTTACGACTTAGGAAAATTCGGGAATTTATAACTTCTCACCAACAACCAATCGAGGAGTTGATCCAAAACATCCAAGAGAAGCAAGGAGAGATGGCAGCAGCTGACAACCGAACTCTCAAAGAGCTAGCCGCTCCGGACTTGGGTCAACAACCATTATGCATTGAATATGCTAATCTTGAGGTAGCTTTTGAATTAAAATCTGGTTTGATTCATCTTCTCCCAACTTTTCATGGTTTTGCAGGAGAGGATCCAAATAAGCACCTCAAGGAATTCCATGTAGTTTGCTCAAGCATGAGACCAACAGGGGTCACGGAAGAGCAAGTTAAGTTGAGAGCTTTCCCATTCTCTCTAGCTGATTCAGCAAAGGAATGGCTCTACTATCTACCATCCGGGACCATCACTACATGGAATGATTTGAAGAAAGCATTCTTGGAAAGGTATTTCCCAGCATCTAAGGCTGCCAACATTAGGAAAGAGATATGTGGGATTCGGCAATACAACGGAGAGTCCTTATATGAATATTGGGAGACGTTCAAGAAACTTTGTGCATCATGTCCACATCATCAGATAAGTGAACAACTTCTCATCCAATACTTCTATGAAGGTCTCATGCCCATGGAGAGAAGTATGATAGATGCCGCTAGTGGGGGAGCTCTAGTTGATAAGACTCCCAGGGCTGCTAGAACATTAATCTCCAACATGGCAGCCAATTCTCAACAGTTCTCAATGAGACAAGATCCACCACCACAACCCAAGAGAGTTAATGAGGTAAGTATATCATCCCTTGAACAAAAATTTGATAAACTGACTTCTCTTGTTCAATAATTGGCTGTAGGTAAAATACAACAAATAAAGGCTTGTGGCATATGTTCAAACATAGGGCACCAAACTGATATGTGTCCAACACTTCAAGAGGATACCAATGAACATGTGAATGCCATGGGTGGATTTCAGAACCAATCAAGGAAATATGATCCCTACTCAAACACTTACAATCCAGGATGGAGGGATCATCCAAACTTCAATTATGGAGGGAACCAATCACAAACTATTCCTCCACCATTTGACCACAGGCCACCGGGTTTTCAGCAAAGAGTGCAACAACCATACCAAACCCGACAACAACTACCACCCACCCAAAATTCAGGTACTTCTCTTGAAGATCTTGTTAAAGCTCTTTCTACTAATACAATTCAATTTCAACAGGAAACAAAGACAAGTATTCGAAATTTGGAGACTCAAATAGGGCAATTGGCAACAACCATGAGTCAAATGCAAGCAAGGGATTCTGGAAAATTACCTTCCCAAACCATAGTGAATCCAAGAGAGAATGCCAATGCTATAAATTTAAGAAGTGGGAAACAGCTAGAGACACCACAAAATGATAGTGCTCAAGGGGAGAACAATACCATGGCATCCTCTTCACATCCCAACGAGCCACTAAAAAAGGTAATTCCTAAACCATCCTTTCCTTCTTATATAACTCCTCCACCTTTTCCTAGCAGGTTAGCAAAGTCCAAGAAGGAGGAGCAAGAGAAGGAAATTTTGGAAACCTTCCGGAAAGTAGAGGTGAACATTCCTTTACTAGATGCTATCAAGCAAGTGCCAAGATATGCCAAGTTCCTAAAAGAGTTGTGCACATCTAAACGGAAGTTGAAATGGAATGAAAAGGTAAGTGTGGGGGAGAATGTGTCAGCTGTTCTTCAAAAGAAACTCCCACCTAAATGCAAGGATCCAGGTATGTTTACCATTCCTTGTAAGATAGGCAACACCAGGTTTGAGCGTGCTATGCTAGATCTAGGGGCATCTATTAATGTCATGCCATATTCAATTTATGCTTCATTGAATCTAGGACCATTAGAGGAAACCGGTGTTATAATACAACTTGCTGACCGTTCTAACACTTATCCAAGAGGAGTTGTAGAAGACGTTCTTGTACAGGTTAATGAATTGGTTTTTCCCGCTGACTTTTATGTTATTGAGATGGAAGATGAGATGTCTTCTAATCCCACACCTATTCTATTAGGGAGACCATTCTTGAAAACAGCAAGAACTAAAATAGATGTACATGATGGCACTTTAACTATGGAATTTGATGGTGAAATAATTCGCTTTAACATTTTTGAGGCCATGAGATATCCTAGTGATGTGCATTCTGTTTTTAATATTGATATAATTGACTCACTAGTGCAGCAAGCTTATGAGCTAGATGGTGAAGATAGTGTAGAAATAGTCCTTAGCAACCATCTCGGAATGGGGAATGCTAAACTAGCCTTGAGTGACCAGGTGGAAGGGGCACTAGAATCTTTACACTCGCTGCAACCTAAAGATGCAAGGTTTGATGTTTCATTTATTGATTTGCCTTTATCTAATGAGAAACTTCTACCTTCCATTTTGCAGGCACCAACTTTAGAGTTGAAACCACTACCGAACCACTTGAAATATTTGTTCTTAGGGGAAAAGGACACACTACCTGTCATCATTGCCAAAGAGCTCACACCTTTGCAAGAAGAGCGACTTATCCGGGTGCTTAGAGAGCATAAAACAGCAATTGGTTGGACAATTGCCGATATCAAGGGAATAAGCCCATCCATGTGCATGCACCGGATTTTGTTAGAGGAAGGGTCTAAACCAACAAGAGAAGCACAAAGAAGATTGAACCCTCCTATGATGGAGGTTGTGAAAAAGGAGATACTGAAGCTCCTAGATGTTGGAGTGATCTATCCTATCTCGGATAGCAAATGGGTGAGCCCAGTCCAAGTGGTTCCAAAGAAATCAGGTGTAACGGTGGTAACAAATAATGAGAATGAACTTGTTCCTACTAGGATTCAAACAGGATGGCGAGTTTGTATTGATTATCGTAAACTTAATTCCACAACTCGCAAAGACCACTTTCCTTTACCTTTTATTGATCAAATGCTTGAAAGGTTAGCTGGCCATTCTCATTATTGTTTTCTTGATGGTTTTTCAGGTTATAATCAGATAGCCATTGCTCCGGAGGACCAAGAGAAAACAACATTCACATGTCCATTTGGTACTTTTGCATACCGACGTATGCCATTTGGTCTTTGTAATGCACCAGCTACATTCCAAAGGTGTATGGTTAGCATATTTTCAGATTATGTAGAGAACATCATAGAAGTGTTTATGGATGATTTTAGTGTCTATGGTGATTCTTTTGATAGATGTCTAGAGAACCTTACACTTGTACTTGAAAGATGCATGGAAACTAACCTTGTTTTGAATTGGGAAAAATGTCACTTTATGGTAGAACAAGGAATAGTTTTGGGCCATGTTATTTCTTCTAGAGGGATAGAGGTTGATAAGTCTAAAATAGATATTATGCATTCTTTACCACCTCCCACAAATGTGAGAGAGGTTCGTTCTTTTCTTGGACATGCAGGTTTCTATAGGAGATTTATCAAAGACTTCTCAAAGATCACATTACCTCTTTGCAAGCTACTACAAAAAGATGTGGTTTTCCACTTTGATGATAAATGCAAAGAGGCGTTTGAAACATTGAAGGGACTCTTGACATCAGCTCCTATCATCCAACCACCAGATTGGAATGTACCTTTTGAAATCATGTGTGATGCTAGTGACTATGCCATTAGAGCTGTTTTGGGCCAACGGGTTGGCAAAGCCTCACATGCCATTTATTATGCCTCAAGAACTCTTAATGATGCTCAATTGAACTATTCCACTACTGAAAAAGAACTTTTGGCTGTTGTATTTGCTTTAGAAAAATTTCGATCTTATTTAATTGGTACTAAAGTAATTGTATTTTCTGACCATGCAGCCCTTAAGTACTTACTCACTAAAAAGGAGGCCAAACCAAGGTTGATTAGATGGATACTTCTCTTACAAGAGTTTGATTTGGAGATAAAAGATAAGAGAGGTAGTGACAACCTGGTTGCGGACCATCTTAGCCGTTTAGTTCATGAAGATGATGCACTACCCTTGAATGAGAACTTTCCGGATGAGCAACTTCTTTTTATAAGAACAACAACTCCTTGGTATGCTGATATTGTTAATTACTTAGTTACCAAGAAGTTGCCACAAGAGTTGACACAAGCTCAAAGAAATAAGATCAAGAGTGATGCCAAATACTACATATGGGATGATCCTTACCTTTGGAAGCATTGCTCCGATCAGATTATAAGAAGGTGTGTACTCGAAACTGAATTTCAATCTATTCTCACCTTTTGTCACTCTTATGCATGTGGAGGACACTTTGGATCCAAAAGAACAGCCATGAAAGTTCTTGATTCTGGATTTTATTGGCCTACCATATTCAAAGATGCATACCTCTTTTGCAAGTCATGTGATCGTTGCCAAAGAACAGGTAACTTAGGTCCTAGAAATCAAATGCCTCAAACTCCAATACTTATTGTTGAAATTTTTGATGTATGGGGCATGGATTTCATGGGACCTTTTCCTCCTTCTTTTGGTAATCTTTATATTTTACTTGCCGTTGATTATGTTTCAAAGTGGGTGGAAGCAAAATCCACTAGGACTAATGACTCTAAAGTTGTTTCAGATTTTGTCAAGACTAACATCTTGGCTAGGTTTGGAACGCCAAAGGCCATAATCAGCGATAGAGGTACTCACTTTTGCAATAGGACTATGGAAGCACTTTTGAGGAAGTATAACATCACACACAAGGTCTCCACCTCATATCATCCTCAAACTAGTGGGCAAGCTGAAGTGTCAAACCGAGAAGTTAAGTCCATCCTTGAAAAGACAGTTAATCCAAATAGGAAGGATTGGAGTTCACGACTTGATGATGCACTTTGGGCTTATAGGACAGCATATAAGACACCCATTGGTATGTCTCCTTATCGACTTGTTTATGGTAAGCCTTGTCATCTTCCGGTTGAATTGGAACATAAATCATATTGGGCTATCAAACAATGCAACATGGAGATGGATGAGATAGGAAAGAAAAGAAAACTTGACCTACAAGAATTAGAGGAGATAAGGAATGATGCCTATCAGAATTCTAGGATTTACAAGGAAAAGACTAAGGCATTCCATGACAAGATGATATCAAGAAAAGAATTTGTTGTTGGACAAAAAGTTCTTCTCTTCCATTCACGCCTTAAGTTATATCCAGGTAAGTTACGTTCTCGTTGGGTTGGACCTTTTGTTATTACTAATGTATTTACTCATGGTGCAGTTGAAATCCAAAGCCCAAAAACAGATAAGGCATTCAAAGTGAATGGTCATAGATTGAAGCCTTACTATGAGAACTTTCCAATACAAGATGTGGAGGAGTTTCCACTTTTTGAGCCAAAGTATGTTGAATAATAATGGCATGGGTCTAAGTTAGGCTGAGGACAATAAACCAAGCGCTTCTTGGGAGGCAACCCAAAAGGATGGAGAGCATCTATTATATCAGATTTGCATATTCCTTACTCTCCATCATTCTATCTTTTATTGTTTTTCTTTTCTTTTGTTTAATAGTTCTTTTCTCTTACAAGATGTAAATAAAATTTTTAATTTATTTTTTTAACCCCGGTTAAATGGCGGATAACGGTACTCCGTGATTATTTAAATCGGTTCCATCAGCTACCCACAAAACTGATATTGTATATAAATTTCTCTTCCAATTTCTCTTTCATTTTTTTCATTTTTTTCAGGATGGATGATATTCTCACAAGATTGCAGAAACGATTTCCTCCTTTTCCTCGAAATATTTTACTGAAGCTTTACCAAGTTCGACTTGAAAGATTAAGAATGCTTATGCACAAAGGGATTCCTGACGACATACGTTGGATAATTGAAGCCAAGGTACGTGAAGATGAATATCTTCCTGTTTTGCATTTACCAGGTACAGGTAGAAGCACTTTTGCAAAGAAGCGACGAGCAAAGCGCATGAGTTCAAATTGCCACAAATGTGCACGATGGACGTGTAACGGTAAATGTCGTTCTATTGGGATTCCGTCCTCTAATCGAGATGATAAAATTGAATTCATTAAGGATGGACTGAGTAAGGAGAATTTGGGTAATATCCAACTTTCTCTTGAGACGCATCCTAGTGGAGACGTACAAAGAGAAATTCTTGATTTATGGCCGCAATTCCAAAGGGAATGGCAACATCTTGGGAATCTGATGTTAAAAGACCCTGTTTGCCAGCTTGTAAGAAAACTGGATGGGAAGCATATCCTCGACTCATAGAAGGCGTTTAAGCCGTTTCTAGACGTAAAACCAGAGGAAGATGTGAGCCACAATCACAACTACAATAAATGACTTCTCAGCTTTTGGTTTGATTTGCAATAACTTTATTTTGTTTTAATTTACGTGTTGTTCGATTTGTGTAATTATTCTCGTTTTTTTTTTTTTGTCTTTTACGGTTGATTTTTTCTTCTCTTTTTGATTTTCTTCCTGAAATCACGCAAAAATCTTTTGTTAGGTTAACATTTTCTTCTGACAGGTCAGATACACTTTCGGCGACATTATTACTCTTGTCTGATTCACTACTCAGTCCTCTATATATTACACCATGTACTCATTCTCTTTCAGGCACTCGAAAAAAAAAATGGAAAGTACTTCATCCCAGCGCATTAAAAAAATTTGTGTCTTTGGAGGTGCTTATCCAGGGAAAAATAACATATTCGCTGATGAAGCCATAAGAGTTGGAGTAATACTTGCCCAACAAAAGATCCACTTGATTTATGGAGGCGGTAGTACGGGTTTAATGGGAGCAGTCGCTACAGCAGCACACGCCGGAGGAAGTCCAGTTCTAGGAATCGTGCCAAAACTATTCACAAGTTTTTGTGGACCTACCGTGGGTAAGGAAATACAAGTCTGGAGTGTCCCTGAACGGATAACAATCATGTACCATTCTGCCGATGCATTCATTGCTTTACCAGGAGGTCTGGGTACATTGGAAGAAATAGCTTGCGTGGCTTCTTGGTCATCTTTGGTCACAAATAAGAAACCCATTGGTTTGCTTAATATTAATGGTTATTTTAGTAATTTGCTTTCATATTTAGATAATGCTGTGGATAATGGATTCATGTTTTCAGAGGCAAGGAGAACCATAATTTCTGCTACAACCATTGAAGATTTACTCAAAAAGCTCCAAGCTTATGAGTATTTATCTGCTACGGTTGTTTCGCAAACGCTCGGAAAAAGAAAAAGAGATATGGACGAGCAAGGAGTGGATTGCACTTTGTCTTTGTGACATTATCTAACATTTTGTTTGTTGTGTCTCAGTTATAATAAGTGGTTAGCAACCTCTACAGGTAATATCTCCTAAATTTTACCTTCTTAAAAAAAAAAAAAAGTTTGTTGTGTTTTAAGCAATTTAGAAGTATTCATTCTGAACAAGGTCTGAGTAAGGGAGACTTGAGACATACCTTGTCAGTTTGAATTCTTCTTTTCAAAAAAAAAAAAATAAATAAATAAAAAAAAAGAGTTTGTTGTGTTTTAAGTAATTTAGAAGTATTCATTCTGAACAAGGTCTGAGTAAGGGAGACTTGAGACATACCTTGTCAGTTTGATTTTAATCTTTTTACGTTTACTTGTTAATTTTTGTTTAATATTTTAGGATTATTTAGGTTGCATGAGTTTGTTTTGTTTTGAGTCTAGTTATTCCTATTCTTATGTTATTAGTTCTTTTCTCTTACACATGATTCTTTCATTTGGGTTAATAGACTTACATTGAGGACAATGTAAGAATTAAGTGTGGGGGGAATGATTTAGGATTTCTTTTATTTTTGTCTACTATTTTTTTTTATGAGTCTTTATTATTATTATTATTTTTTAGTGTGTTTTAGTTCCTTTTTAATACAATGATGAGATATGAATTGCATAAGTCTAAAACATATTTATTAGTGAGAAGATTTTCATGAGAATTGAGCTTGATGTCAACCTTTTTATGAGCCAATGTTAATATGATATGTTGATTGAGAAAGAAGCATGTTTACACTTAATCTGACTTGTATAATCATTCTTGTGAGTTTTTGAGCCTAAAATGATTGATGCATTATACAAATCAATCTAATTTCTTTCTTGAGTGCTCTTATGATTACATGATTCTCTAGAACTTGCTTTAAACCGTTTGAGACTATATTGATGCATGTGACAACATGAATATGATAGAGGCATTAGGATTTTTAGCCAGGGCCAAACAACCATCCCTTATTGATGTTCCAAGAGAACACCCCCTTAGTGAACCAATTTGAGCCTACATTGAATAAGCTATCTCTTTGGTAACCATAACTTGTCCCTAACCTAAATATACTTATATCTTTACCTTTGTTCCAAAGATGAATTAGCATGATTTGAGACAAGTTGCAAAGACAAGGGATATTTTTTGGTTAGAAACAAGAAATAAGTGTGGGGGGAAAAGAAAAGAAAAGTCAAGAGAAAAAGAAATGGAATACTGGCAAATACATTCCTATATAAAAAAAAATGAATCATCTCTTGAATTTGTGGAAAAAGAAAAAGATGTTACAAAGTTGTTTAGAATGAAGAAAAGGCCCAACATGAATATCCGGCCTAGGTGACTATGTACTTGTATAGAGTTTTGAGAAGTTTCTTTGTATAATCTTTTTATGTCTCTAAACTTTATGAACTCTTTGGAACCTTTGTGATATCTTTATCCTTTTGTTCTTCAACCACATTACAAACCCCTTGGCCCCATTACAACCTTGATTAAAGACCTCTTGATTTATGAAGTTGCATGATCTTTTAGTGGAGAATAGGTGGACAAGCAAGCATATGGTAGAAGTGTTTTCATGAGATTGATTGAGTGTAAACACTTTACCACTACTTTAAAGAGTGAAAATCAAGAGAGTATCCCATGTGAGAAGTTGAGATTAAATTTGAACATGCACTATTTTGATTGACATATGTTATGCTAATATTGGCTTAACTCAAACAATTTACATTCAAGCATGATTTTTTGTGAAATTTTTTAAGCTATTGATTAGTTTATAAGACTTGTTCAAATATTGTCTCTAATTTGTATTGAAAGGATTAGGAGTAAATATTTTTAGTATATGTAGTTTATTTATATGAAGTTTATTTATATTTTAATTTTTCAATGTTTGTGGGTATCGTTCTAGTAAACCCTCACGAGACTAAACTCGTCCACTAGGGACACCTAGGGGTTTAAAGGCTTGTGTCACATGCTAAGTGCCACCGTGATTTCCTACGAAAATGGATTAGATTAGATTTTCTTATTTTATTTTTATTGAGTCGTTGCTAGGGACTAGCAACAATCTAAGTGTGGGGGTGTGATAACTCGTATAATTATATAGTTTTTAGTTATGTTTTATTATTGTTTTGTGTCAAATACGAGTTATTATTGTTTAGTCTAATTGTGTTTATGATCTTTTATATTTTTATGTATTTTGGTGTTTTTCACAAGTTTCTTTGAGTGATTTCAGATTACTAGAATTAAGGGCAAATCCAGTTCAGTTCCAATTCCGACACATTTTGCCATATCAGCTATATCTCGAGTTTCACTGAAGCAATAAGGCTGACATTTGTGGCCATGCAAAGCTAAGAGGCATATCTATCTTTTTCATGTTTTACACTTCTTGAAACGGAGTCGTTTTCCCTAGCGAAATCGACCATCAAGTTGGCTGATGTGCAATGACGTCTGTGCTGACATGTTTTCGTATTTTGCCCATATCTGCTTATCCACATCAGCAAATGAGCTGATTCCAACGGCTATGGATCCGTAACTGATAGCGTAACATTTGTCTAGAAGACCATGTGATCAGATAAGGCCTCCAAAATTGACAAAATCGACCATCAAGTTGGCTGATCAAAATCGTCATACATGACGAAAATTGTTAGAAAATGCACCCACCTATTATACCTACCTTTGAAATTTGTAAAGCTTGTCTCTTGTCATTTAGCCCTCCAAAATGTGTATAAATAGAGGGCCTTGGATGATTGTAAGGGATCATATTGGAGATTGGTAGGATATTAGCCATTTTAACAAAATTCTCTAAGTTTTCTTCTTCTTTCTTTTCTCTAGTTTTCTTTTTCTTTAGAAAGAGCAAGAGGTTGGATAATTAATATTCTTCTTCTTCTTCTTCTTTCTTTCTTTTATTTCCTTCTTAGATTCTCTTTAATTTTATGTTTATGTTTATGATGCCTATGCTAGGCTAAACTTCTATTTGGTTAAGGGTGATTTCAAAGCCCTAGACACGTTTTGTGATTGATTTTCAGATTCTATCTATCATTAATTTTCTATCAAAGTTGCTTATGTTCTTCTACAAGAATTGTTCATGATGTTGTCTTGATTTATTTAGGTGTACAACTAGATAGATCTTGATAATTATCTATTGCTAGTTTAGGAGTCTTGATCCGTGTAATTGTCTTGATTTCCTATTCATAAGTGGCAATTTGTGATTAATGATTATGGTCAAGTTTTCAATAATTGCAAAGTGGAACATAACCTAAGTTGAACAATCCGAGCTTATGTGTTTGTTGCTTAGATCAACCTATCTTTCTCATCATAAAGCTGCCATTAAATTGAATTTAGAGAGCTTATTCTAGGTTGTTTAATGGTTAGAGATTAAATAGAGAGCTTGTTCTATTTAACGACAAATTAAGGAAAGATTGGGATAACAGAGCTTGTTGTTATCTACGGTTGTTAACTTTGATAGTTGGTTGATATTGATAGATCTGAAATTGATTCTTAATGATGTCTAGTGGTGGAGAATGAAACCTTAACCATATTTTTCATATTTGATTCTTCTTACTTGTTTTCTTACTTTTCTAGTTTGCTTATTTTTTATATTTATTTTTATTGGCTGGTTATACCGCCTAATTTGTATATTAACTTTGTTTTATTTTTATTGGCTGGTTATACCGCCTAATTTAGTATATATATTTTTATTGGCTGGTTATACCGCCTAATTTAGTATATATATTATTATTGGCTGGTTATACCGCCTTGCATCTTATTCTTATTATTTACTTTAGTTTAAATCTGGCTTCATAAACCCCTTTTCTTTTATTGTTTTCTTTGAACGTAAGTTATAAACTAATAACTCATAGATTAAAACCCAATCCCTGAGGACTCGACCCTTGCTAATCATTATACTTACAATTGATCTTTTTAGTGCAAGGTTAAATAAGATACACTCTTTTGGGTGCATCACATATTCATGTTGTCACATGCATCAATATAGTCTCAAATGGTTTAAAGCAAGTTCTAGAGAATCATGTAATCATAAGAGCACTCAAGAAAGAAATTAGATTGATATGTATAATGCATCAATCATATAGGCTCAAAAACTTACAAGGATGATTATACAAGTCAATATCAAGTCTAAACATGCTTCTTTCTCAATCAACATATCATATTAACATTGGCTCATAAAAAAAATGATATCAAGCTCAATTCTCATGAAAATCTTCTCACTAATAAATCTGTTTTAGACTTATGCAATTCATATCTCCTCATTGTATTAAAAAGGAACTAAAACACACTAAAAAAATAATAATAATAATAATAAAGACTCATAAAAAAAAAAAAAATAGTAGACAAAAATAAAAGAAATCCTAAATCATTCCCCCCCACACTTAATTCTTACATTGTCCTCAATGTAAGTCTATTAACCCAAATGAAAGAATCATGTGTAAGAGAAAAGAACTAATAACATAAGAATAGGAACAACTAAGACTCAAAACAAAACAAACTCATGCAACCTAAATAATCCTAAAATACTAAACAAAAATTAACAAGTAAACATAAAAAGATTAAAATCAAACTGACAAGGTATGTCTCAAGACTCCCTTACTCAGACCTTGTTCAGAATGAATACTTCTAAATTGCTTAAAACATAACATTTTTTTTTTTTTGAAAAGAAGAAATCAAACTGACAAGGTATGTCTCAAGTCTCCCTTACTCAGACCTTGTTCAGAATGAATACTTCTAAATGGTTTAAAACACAAATTTTTTTTTTTTTTTTAATTAGCAAAATATGTCCCTTACCCCCTACTAAAATATGACATTGTCCCCAATGTCAAATTTTAAAGGTAGAATTTAGGAGATATTACCTGCAGAGGTTGCTAACCACTTATTATAACTGAGACACAATGATAACTCGAATAATTATATAGTTTTTAGTTATGTTTTATTATTGTTTTGTGTCAAATACGAGTTATTATTGTTTAGTCTAATTGTGTTTATGATCTTTTATATTTTTATGTAATTTGGTGTTTTTCACAAGTTTCTTTGAGTGATTTTAGATTACTAGAATTAAGGGCAAATCCAATTCAGTTCCAGTTCCGACACATTTTGCCATATCAGCTATATCTGGAGTTTCACTGAAGCAATAAGGCTGAAATTTGTAGCCGTGCAAAGCTAAGAGGCATATCTATCTTTTTCATGTTTTATACTTCTTGAAACGGAGTCGTTTTCCCTAGCGAAATCGACCATCAAGTTGGCTGATGTGCAATGACGTCTGTGCTGACCTGTTTTCGTATTTTGCCCATATCTGCTTATCCACATCAGCAAATGAGCTGATTCCAATGGCTATGGATCCATAACTGATACGGGAACCTTTGTCTAGAAGACCATATGATCAGATCAGGCCTCTAATATTGACGAAATCGACCATCAATTTGGCTGATGTGCAATGACGTCTGTGCTGACATGTTTTCGTATTTTGCCCATATCTGCTTATCCACATCAGCAAATGAGCTGATTCCAACGGCTATGGATCCGTAACTGATAGGGGAACCTTTTTCTAGAAGACCATGTGATCAGATCAGGCCTCCAACATTGACGAAATCGACCATCAAGTTGGCTGATCAAAATTGTCATACAATATGACGAAAATTGTTAGAAAAATTCACCCACCTATTATACCTACCTTTGAAATTTGTAAAGCTTGTCTCTTGTCATTTAGCCTTCCAAAATGTGTATAAATAGAGGGCCTTGGATGATTGTAGAGGATCATATTGTACATAGGTAGGATATTAGCCATTTTAATAAAATTCTCTAAGTTTTCTTCTTCTTTCTTTTCTCTAGTTTTCTTTCTTTTCTCTAGTTTTCTTTTTCTTTAGAGAGAGCAAGAGGTTGGATAATTAATATTCTTCCTCTTCTTCTTTCTTTCTTTTATTTTCTTCTTAGATTTTCTTTAATTTTATGTTTATGTTTACAATGCCTATGCTAGGCTAAACTTCTATTTGGTTAAGGGTGATTTCAAAGCCCTAGACATGTTTTATAATTGATTTTCAGTTTCTATCTATCATTAATTTTCTATCAAAGTTGCTTATGTTCTTCTACAAGAATTGTTCATGATGTTGTCTTGATTTGTTTAGGTGTACAACTAGATAGATCTTGATAATTATCTATTGCTAGTTTAGGAGTCTTGATCCGTGTAATTGTCTTGATTTCCTATTCATAAGTGGCAATTTGTGATTAATGATTATGGTCAAGTTTTCAATAATTGCAAAGTGGAACATAACCTAAGTTGAACAATCCGAGCTTATGTGTTTGTTGCTTAGATCAACCTATCTTTCTCATCATAAAGCTGCCATTAAATTGAATCTAGAGAGCTTATTCTAGGTTGTTTGATGGTTAGAGATTAAATAGAGAGCTTGTTCTATTTAACGACAAACTAAGGAAAGATTGGGATAACAGAGCTTGTTGTTATCTACGGTTGTTAACTTTGATAGTTGGTTGATATTGATAGATCTGAAATTGATTCTTCATGATGTCTAGTGGTGGAGAATGAAACCTTAACCATATTTTTCATATTTGATTCTTCTTACTTATTTGTTTTCTTACTTTTAGTTTGCTTATTTTTTATATTTATTTTTATTGGCTGGTTATACCGCCTAATTTGTATATTAACTTTGTTTTATTTTTATTGGCTGGTTATACCGCCTAATTTAGTATATATATTTTTATTGGCTGGTTATACCGCCTTGCATCTTATTCTTATTATTTACTTTAGTTTAAATCTGGCTTCAAAAACCCCTTTTCTTTTATTGTTCTTGAATTTAAGTTTTAAACTATTAACTTATAAACTAAAACCCAATCCCTGAGGACTCGACCCTTGCTAACTACTATACTTACAATTTATCTTTTTAGTGCAAGGTTAAATAAGATACACTCTTTTGGGTGCATCAAATTTTTGGCGCCGTTGCCGGGGATTGCTTTCTTTAGTTTATTTGTTACTTGGTTTATTCTTATTTTCAGTTCTAATTAGATTTATTTTCTTGTACATACAAGTTTTTCTTTTCAAATTTAAAAAAAAAAAAAAAAAAAAAAAAAAAAAAAACAATGGAATTGAGCAATCTAACACTTGAAGAGTTGGTGGCATACATGAACATGGAGAATCAACAAGCCAATCTCACCTCCCCAGTTCAACAATTGGCCATGGGAGGATGTCAAGGCCATCAAGGGTTCCAAGACCAACAGTATGATCATTACTCAAACACTTACCATGAGGGATGGTGGGATCATACTAATTATGGCTACTCGAAAAATTACCAAGAAGTAGATCCTTATGCCAATTACACTCATCCATCTAGCTTCAATCAATCATAGTCCCAAGAACCAGATCTTTTTCAACCACCACATATGACTCAAAACTCAGGTACTTCTTTAGAAGATCTTGTCTATTCTCTTGTTACTGATACTTTGCAATTTCAACAGGAAACAAAGGCAAGTATCCAGAGTTTGGAAAGGCAAATGAGCCTATTGGCTAGTAGTATGGTGGTATGGGTAGCACAAAGATCTGAAGAACTCCCTGCCCAAACGATGATTAACCCAAAGGAGAATGCTACTATTGTGACCTTGAGGAATGAGGAACAAGATGAGGATGAGACAAAATTAGAGATGAATTCTATTCTTGAGGATAATGAAACCAATGATCCAAATAAGAGTATTTCGGCACCTGAGGTAACGTTTGAGATTCCAATTTTTACTAATGTTTCTTCTCCACCTTTTCCTAGTAGATTCGCAAAGTTCAAGGAGGATGAACATGAACAAGACACGCTGGAAACCTTAAACAGTTTGTTTGTGGATGTCATTCAACAAGTACCAAAATATGCTCCATTCCTCGATGAGATATGCACCACAAAGGATGATGGAATAATACTTGTAATGGAGAATGCATCCACTGTTGTGCAAAGAAAGCTTCCTCTCAAACGCATAAATTTGGAAAATTTCATGTATGAGCCTAACAAGCCTAAAAAGCCAAGAAGGGGTGTTGGTTAGGTTCAAAACACTAACTCAAGTGTTAATTGGGAAGGCAACCCAATTAAAGAAGAAATTGCCAACCTTCCATATTCAGATTTGCTTTCTCTTTCTCTTTCTTTTCCTTTTTCTTTTATTATTTTTATTTTTATTTTTATTGTTTTTATTTTTATTTTTTATGTTTACTTGTTAATTTTTGTTTAGTATTTTAGGATTATTTAGGTTGCATGAGTTTCTTTTGTTTTGAGTCTTAGTTATTTCTATTCTTATGTTATTAGTTCTTTTCTCTTACACATGATTCTTTCATTTGGGTTAATAGACTTACATTGAGGACAATGTAAGAATTAAGTGTGGGGGGAATGATTTAGGATTTCTTGCTCTCTCTAAAGAAAAAGAAAACAAGAGAAAAGAAAGAAAACTAGAGAAAAGAAAGAAGAAGAAAACTTAGAGAATTTTATTAAAATGGCTAATATCCTACCTATGTACAATATGATCCCTTACAATCATCCAAGGCCCTCTATTTATACACATTTTGGAGGGCTAAATGACAAGAGACAAGCTTTACAAATTTCAAAGGTAGGTATAATAGGTGGGTGCATTTTCTAACAATTTTCGTCATACATGACGATTTTGATCAGCCAACTTGATGGTCGATTTTGTCAATTTTGGAGGCCTTATCTGATCACATGGTCTTCTAGAAAAATGTTACCCTATCGGTTACTGATCCATAGCCGTTGGAATCAGCTCATTTGCTGATGTGGATAAGAAGATATGGGCAAAATACGAAAACAGGTCAGCACAGACGTCATTGCACATCAGCCAACTTGATGGTCGATTTCTTCAATATTGGAGGCTTTATCTGATCACATGGTCTTCTAGACAAATGTTGCTCTATCAGTTAGTGATCCATAGCCGTTAGAATCAGCTCATTTGCTGATGTGGATCGGACGATATGGTCAAAATGCGAACACTGGTCAGCACAGACGTCATTGCACATCAGCCAACTTGATGGTTGATTTCGCTAGGGAAAACGACTCCGTTTCAAGAAGTGTAAAACATGAAAAAGATAGATATGCCTCTTAGCTTTGCACGGCTACAAATTTCAGCCTTATTGCTTCAGTGAAACTCGAGATATAGCTGATATGGCAAAAGGTGTCGGAACTGGAACTGAACTAGATTTGCCCTTAATTCTAGTAATCTGAAATCACTCAAAGAAACTTGTGAAAAACACCAAAATACATAAAAATATAAAAGATCATAAACACAATTAGACTAAACAATAATAACTCGTATTTGACACAAAACAATAATAAAACATAACTAAAAACTATATAATTATACGAGTTATCACACCCCCACACTTAGATTGTTGCTAGTCCCTAGCAACGACTCAATAAAAATAAAATAAGAAAATCTAATCTAATCCATTTTCGTAGGAAATCACGGTGGCACTTAGCATGTGACACAAGCCTTTAAACCCCTAGGTGTCCCTAGTGGACGAGTTTAGTCTCGTGAGGGTTTACTAGAACGATACCCACAAACATTGAAAAATTAAAATATAAATAAACTACATATAAATAAACTACATATACTAAAAATATTTACTCCTAATCCTTTTCAATACAAATTAGAGACAATATTTGAACAAGTCTTATAAACTAATCAATAGCTTAAAAAAATTTCACAAAAAATCATGCTTGAATGTAAATTGTTTGAGTTAAGCCAATATTAGCATAACATATCTCAATCAAAATAGTGCATGTTCAAATTTAATCTCAACTTCTCACATGGGATACTCTCTCGATTTTCACTCTTTAAAGTAGTGGTAAAGTGTTTACACTCAATCAATCTCATGAAAACACTTCTACCATATGCTTGCTTGTCCACCTATTCTCCACTAAAAGATCATGCAACTTCATAAATCAAGAGGTCTTTAATCAAGGTTGTAATGGGGCCAAGGGGTTTGTAATGTGGTTGAAGAACAAAAGGATAAAGATATCACAAAGGTTCCAAAGAGTTCATAAAGTTTAGAGACATAAAAAGATTATACAAAGAAACTTCTCAAAACTCTTTACAAGCACATAATAACATAGGCTAAATATTCATGTTGAGCCTTTGCATCATTCTAACCAACTTTGTAACATCTTTTTTTTTTTTTTACCTTAACTAGAAGTTCAAGAGAAGTTTTTTTTTTTTTTTTTTTTAATATGGGAATGTATTTGACAATGATCCCTTTCTTTTTCTCTTGACTTTTTTCTTTTCTTTTCCCCCCACACTTATTTCTTGTTTCTAACCAAAAAATATCCCTTGTCTTTGCAACTTGTCTCAAATCATGCTAATTCATCTTTGGAGCAAAGGTAAAGATATAAGTATATTTAGGTTAGGGACAAGTTATGGTTACCAAAGAGATAGCTTATTCAATGTAGGCTCAAATTGGTTCACTAAGGGTGTGTTCTCTTGGAACATCAATAAGGGATGGTTGTTTGGCCCTGGCTAAAAATCCTAATGCCTCTATCATATTCATGTTGTCACATGCATCAATATAGTCTCAAACGGTTTAAAGCAAGTTCTAGAGAATCATGTAATCATAAGAGCACTCAAGAAAGAAATTAGATTGATTTGTATAATGCATCAATCATTTTAGGCTCAAAAACTCACAATGATGATTATACAAGTCAGATTAAGTCTAAACATGCTTCTTTCTCAATCAACATATCATATTAGCATTGGCTCAAAAAAAAAATGACATCAAGCTCAATTCTCATGAAAATCTTCTCACTAATAAATCAGTTTTAGACTTATGCTATTCATATCTCATCATTGTATTAAAAAGGAACTAAAACACACTAAAAATAATAATAATAAAGACTCAAAAAAAAAAAAATAGTAGACAAAAATAAAAGAAATCCTAAATCATTCCCCCCACACTTAATTCTTACATTGTCCTCAATGTAAGTCTATTAACCCAAATGAAAGAATCATGTGTAAGAGAAAAGAACTAATAACATAAGAATAGGAATAACTAAGACTCAAAACAAAACAAAACCATGCAACTTAAATAATCCTAAAATACTAAACAAAAATTAACAAGTAAACATAAAAAGATTAAAATCAAACTGACAAGGTATGTCTCAAGTCTCCCTTACTCAGACCTTGTTCAGAATGAATACTTCTAAATTGCTTAAAACACAACAAATTTTTTTTTTTTTTTTTTGAAAAGAAGAAATCAAACTGACAAGATATGTCTCAAGTCTCCCTTACTCAGACCTTGTTCAGAATGAATACTTCTAAATGGCTTAAAACACAACAAATTTTTTTTTTTTTTTTTTTAAATTAGCAAAATATGTCCCTTACCCCATACTAAAATATGACATTGTCCCCAATGTCAAATTTTAAAGGTAGGATTTAGGAGATATTACCTGCAGAGGTTGCTAACCACTTATTATAACTGAGACACAACAAACAAAATGTTAGATAATGTCACAAAGACAAAGTGCAATCCACTCCTTGCTCGTCCATATCTCTTTTTCTTTTTCCGAGCGTTTGCGAAACAACCGTAGCAGATAAACACTCATAAGCTTGGAGCTTTTTGAGTAAATCTTCAATGGTTGTAGCAGAAATTATGGTTCTCCTTGCCTCTGAAAACATGAATCCATTATCCACAGCATTATCTAAATATGAAAGCAAATTACTAAAATAACCATTAATATTAAGCAAACCAATGGGTTTCTTATTTGTGACCAAAGATGACCAAGAAGCCACGCAAGCTATTTCTTCCAATGTACCCAGACCTCCTGGTAAAGCAATGAATGCATCGGCAGAATGGTACATGATTGTTATCCGTTCAGGGACACTCCAGACTTGTATTTCCTTACCCACGGTAGGTCCACAAAAACTTGTGAATAGTTTTGGCACGATTCCTAGAACTGGACTTCCTCCGGCGTGTGCTGCTGTAGCGACTACTCCCATTAAACCCGTACTACCGCCTCCATAAATCAAGTGGATCTTTTGTTGGGCAAGTATTACTCCAACTCTTATGGCTTCATCAGCGAATATGTTATTTTTCCCTGGATAAGCACCTCCAAAAACACAAATTTTTTTAATGCGTTGGGACGAAGTACTTTCCATTTTTTTTTCTTTTTTTCGAGTGCCTGAAAGAGAATGAGTACATGGTGTAATATATAGAGGACTGAGTAGTGAATCAGACAAGAGTAATAATGTCGCCGAAAGTGTATCTGACCTGTCAGAAGAAAATGTTAACCTAACAAAAGATTTTTGCGTGATTTCAGGAAGAAAATCAAAAAGAGAAGAAAAAATCAACCGTAAAAGACAAATAAAAAAAAATGGGAATAATTACACAAATCGAACAACACGTAAATTAAACCAAAATAAAGTTATTGCAAATCAAACCAAAAGCTTAAGAGTCGTTTATTGTAGTTGTGATTGTGGCTCACATCTTCCTCTGGTTTTACGTCCAGAAACGGCTTAAACGCCTTCTATGAGTCGAGGATATGCTTCCCATCCAGTTTTCTTACAAGCTGGCAAACAGGGTCTTTTAACATCAGATTCCCAAGATGTTGCCATTCCCTTCGGAATTGCGGCCATAAATCAAGAATTTCTCTTTGTACGTCTCCACTAGGATGCGTCTCAAGAGAAAGTTGGATATTACCCAAATTCTCCTTACTCAGTCCATCCTTAATGAATTTAATTTTATCATCTCGATTAGAGGACGGAATCCCAATAGAACGACATTTACCGTTACACGTCCATCGTGCACATTTGTGGCAATTTGAACTCATGCGCTTTGCTCGTCGCTTCTTTGCAAAAGTGCTTCTACCTGTACCTGGTAAATGCAAAACAGGAAGATATTCATCTTCACGTACCTTGGCTTCAATTATCCAACGTATGTCGTCAGGAATCCCTTTGTGCATAAGCATTCTTAATCTTTCAAGTCGAACTTGGTAAAGCTTCAGTAAAATATTTCGAGGAAAAGGAGGAAATCGTTTCTGCAATCTTGTGAGAATATCATACATCCTGAAAAAAAAATGAAAAAAATTGAAAGAGAAATTGGAAGAGAAATTTATATACAATATCAGTTTTGTGGGTAGCTGATGGAACCGATTTAAATAATCACGGAGTACCGTTATCCGCCATTTAACCGGGGTTAAAAAAATTATATTTACATCTAGTTATTTTCAAAACAAGGATCAGAAAGAAAAAACAACATAAAAAGACTCAAAAACAAAACACTCTAAATAAAATCCTAAATTCTCCCCCCCACACATAATTCTTACATTGTCATTAATGTAATGATATTATCCCCCAATGCAAGAATTATATGTAAGAGAAAAGAACTATTAAACAAAAGAAACTTATGCAGCCTAAATGAACTTAAAAACAGTAAACACAATTAACAAAGAAACATAAGAAATAAAAATAAAAACAATAAAAATAATAAAAGAAAAAGGAAAAGAAAGAGAAAGCAAATCTGAATATGGAAGGTTGGCAATTTCATCTTTAATTGGGCTGCCTTCCCAATTAACACTTGAGTTAGTGTTTTGAATCTAACCAACACCCCTTCTTGGCTTTTTAGGCTTGTCAGGCTCATGCATGAAATTTCCCAAATTTATGCGTTTGAGAGGAAGCTTTCTTTGCACAACAGTGGATGCATTCTCCATTACAAGTATTATTCCAACATCCTTGGTGGTGCATATCTCATCGAGGAATGGTGCATCTTTTGGTACTTGTTGAATGACATCCACAAACAAACTGTTTAAGGTTTCCAGCATGTCTTGTTCATGTTCATCCTCCTTGAACTTTGCGAATCTACTAGGAAAAGGTGGAGAAGAGACATTAGTAAAAATTGGAATCTCAAACGTTACCTCAGGTGCTGAAATACTCTTATTTGGATCATTGGCTTCATTATCCTCAAGAATAGAATTCATCTCTAATTTTGTCTCATCCTCATCTTGTTCCTCATTCCTCAAGGTCACAATAGTAGTATTCTCGTTTGGGTTAATCATTGTTTGGGCAGGGAGTTCTTCAGATCTTTGTGCTACCCATCCCACCATACTACTAGTCAATTGGATCATTTGCTTTTCCAAACTCTGGATGCTTGCCCTTGTTTCCTGTTGAAATTGCAATGTATCAGTAACAAGAGAATAGACAAGATCTTCTAAAGAAGTACCTGAGTTTTGAGTCATATGTGATGGTTGAAAAAGATCTGGTTCTTGGGACCATGATTGATTGAAGCTAGATGAATGAGTGTAATTGGCATAAGGATCTACTTCTTGGTAATTTTTCGAGTAGCCATAATTAGTATGATCCCACCATCCCTCATGGTAAGTGTTTGAGTAATGATCATACTGTTGGTCTTGGAACACTTGATGGCCTTGACATCCTCCCATGGCCAATTGTTGAACTGGGAAGGTGAGATTGGCTTGTTGATTCTCCATGTTCATGTATGCCACCAACTCTTCAAGTGTTAGATTGCTCAATTCCATCGTTTTTTTTTTTGTTTTTTTTATTTTTTTTTTTCAAAATTTGATCAGAAAAACCCGTATGTACAAGAAAATAAAACTCATTAAAACTGAAAATAAGAATAAACCAAGTAACAAATAAACTAAAGAAAACAATCCCCGGCAACGGCGCCAAAAATTTGATGCACCCAAAAGAGTGTATCTTATTTAACCTTGCACTAAAAAGATAAATTGTAAGTATAGTAGTTAGCAAGGGTCGAGTCCTCAGGGATTGGGTTTTAGTTTATAAGTTAATAGTTTAAAACTTAAATTCAAGAACAATAAAAGAAAATGGGTTTTTGAAGCCAGATTTAAACTAAAGTAAATAATAAGAATAAGATGCAAGGCGGTATAACCAGCCAATAAAAATATATATACTAAATTAGGCGGTATAACCAGCCAATAAAAATATATATACTAAATTAGGCGGTATAACCAGCCAATAAAAATAAAACAAAGTTAATATACAAATTAGGCGGTATAACCAGCCAATAAAAATAAATATAAAAAATAAGCAAACTAAAAGTAAGAAAACAAATAAGTAAGAAGAATCAAATATGAAAAATATGGTTAAGGTTTCATTCTCCACCACTAGACATCATTAAGAATCAATTTCAGATCTATCAATATCAACCAACTATCAAAGTTAACAACCGTAGATAACAACAAGCTCTGTTACCCCAATCTTTCCTTAGTTTGTCGTTAAATAGAACAAGCTCTCTATTTAATCTCTAACCATTAAACAACCTAGAATAAGCTCTCTAAATTCAATTTAATGGCAGCTTTATGATGAGAAAGATAGGTTGATCTAAGCAACAAACACATAAGCTCGGATTGTTCAACTTAGGTTATGTTCCACTTTGCAATTATTGAAAACTTGACCATAATCATTAATCACAAATTGCCACTTATGAATAGGAAATCAAGACAATTACACGGATCAAGACTCCTAAACTAGCAATAGATAATTATCAAGATCTATCTAGTTGTACACCTAAATAAATCTAGACAACATCATGAACAATTCTTGTAGAAGAACATAAGCAACTTTGATAGAAAATTAATGATAGATAGAATCTGAAAATCAATCACAAAACATGTCTAGGGCTTTGAAATCACCCTTAACCAAATAGAAGTTTAGCCTAGCATAGGCATTGTAAACATAAACATAAAATTAAAGAAAATCTAAGAAGAAAATAAAAGAAAGAAAGAAGAAGAGGAAGAATATTAATTATCCAACCTCTTGCTCTCTCTAAAGAAAAAGAAAACAAGAGAAAAGAAAGAAAACTAGAGAAAAGAAAGAAGAAGAAAACTTAGAGAATTTTATTAAAATGGCTAATATCCTACCTATGTACAATATGATCCCTTACAATCATCCAAGGCCCTCTATTTATACACATTTTGGAGGGCTAAATGACAAGAGACAAGCTTTACAAATTTCAAAGGTAGGTATAATAGGTGGGTGCATTTTCTAACAATTTTCGTCATACATGACGATTTTGATCAGCCAACTTGATGGTCGATTTTGTCAATTTTGGAGGCCTTATCTGATCACATGGTCTTCTAGAAAAATGTGACCCTATCGGTTACTGATCCATAGCCGTTGGAATCAGCTCATTTGCTGATGTGGATAAGAAGATATGGGCAAAATACGAAAACAGGTCAGCACAGACGTCATTGCACATCAGCCAACTTGATGGTCGATTTCTTCAATATTGGAGGCTTTATCTGATCACATGGTCTTCTAGACAAATGTTGCTCTATCAGTTAGTGATCCATAGCCGTTGGAATCAGCTCATTTGCTGATGTGGATCGGACGATATGGTCAAAATGCGAACACTGGTCAGCACAGACGTCATTGCACATCAGCCAACTTGATGGTTGATTTCGCTAGGGAAAACGACTCCGTTTCAAGAAGTGTAAAACATGAAAAAGATAGATATGCCTCTTAGCTTTGCACGGCTACAAATTTCAGCCTTATTGCTTCACTGAAACTCGAGATATAGCTGATATGGCAAAAGGTGTCGGAACTGGAACTGAACTGGATTTGCCCTTAATTCTAGTAATCTGAAATCACTCAAAGAAACTTGTGAAAAACACCAAAATACATAAAAATATAAAAGATCATAAACACAATTAGACTAAACAATAATAACTCGTATTTGACACAAAACAATAATAAAACATAACTAAAAACTATATAATTATACGAGTTATCATCAGTCCATCCTTAATGAATTCAATTTTATCATCTCGATTAGAGGACGGAATCCCAATAGAACGACATTTACCGTTACACGTCCATCGTGCACATTTGTGGCAATTTGAACTCATGCGCTTTGCTCGTCGCTTCTTTGCAAAAGTGCTTCTACCTGTACCTGGTAAATGCAAAACAGGAAGATATTCATCTTCACGTACCTTGGCTTCAATTATCCAACGTATGTCTCTAGGAATCCCTTTGTGCATAAGCATTCTTAATCTTTCAAATCGAACTTGGTAAAGCTTCAGTAAAATATTTCGAGGAAAAGGAGGAAATCGTTTCTGCAATCTTGTGAGAATATCATCCATCCTGAAAAAAAAAATGAAAAAAATTGAAAGAGAAATTGGAAGAGAAATTTATATACAATATCAGTTTTGTGGGTAGCTGATGGAACCGATTTAAATAATCACGGAGTACCGTTATCCGCCATTTAACCGGGGTTAAAAAAAATATATTTACATCTAGTTATTTTCAAAACAAGGATCAGAAAGAAAAACAGCATAAAAAGACTCAAAAATAAAATCCTAAATTCTTCCCCCCACACATAATTCTTACATTGTCATTAATGTAATGCTATTAATCCCAAATGAAAGAATCATGTGTAAGTGAAAAGAACTAATAAACAAAATAAACTTATACAGCCTAAATGAACTTAGAAACACTAAACACAATTAGCAAAGAAACATAAGAAAAAGATAAAGAAAAAGAGAGCAAATCTGAGGATGGCAGTTTGGCAATGCTTTCACTAATTAGGCTGCCTCCCCCAATTAGCACTTGATTTAGTGTTTTGAACCTAACCAACACCCCTTCTTGGCATTTTAGGCTTGTCAGGCTCATACATGAAATTTCCCAAATTTATGCGTTTGAGAGGAAGCTTTCTTTGCACAACAGTGGATGCATTCTCCATTACAAGTATTATTCCATCATCCTTTGTGGTGCATATGTCATCGAGGAATGGAGCATATTTTGATACTTGTTGAATGACCTCCACAAACAAGTTGTTTAAGGTTTCCGGCATGTGTTGTTCATGTTCTTCCTCCTTGAACTTTGCAAATCTACTAGGAAAAGGTGGAGAAGAAACATTAGTAAAAAGTGAAACCTTAAACGTTACCTCAGGTGCCGAAATACTCTTATTTGGATCTTTGGCTTCATTATCCTCAAGAATAGAATCCATCTCTAATTTTGTCTCATCCTCATCTTGTTCCTCATTCTTCAAGGTCACAATAGTAGCATTCTCCTTTGGGTTAACCATCGTTTGGGCTGGGAGTTCTTCAGATCTTTGTGCTACCCATCCCACCATACTACTAGCCAATTGGCTCATTTGCTTTTCCAAACTCTGGATGCTTGCCCTTGTTTCCTGTTGAAATTGCAAAGAATCAGTAACAAGAGAATAGACAAGATCTTCTAAAGAAGTACCTGAGTTTTGAGTCATATGTGGTGGTTGAAAAAGATCTGGTTCTTGAGACCATGATTGATTGAAGCTAGATGGATGAGTGTAATTGGCATAAGGATCTACTTCTTGGTAATTTTTCGAGTAGCCATAATTAGTATGATCCCACCATCCCTCATGGTAAGTGTTTGAGTAATGATCATACTGTTGGTCTTGGAACACTTGATGGCCTTGACATCCTCCCATGGCCAATTGTTGAACTGGGGAGGTGAGATTGGCTTGTTGATTCTCCATGTTCATGTATGCCACCAACTCTTCAAGTGTTAGATTGCTCAATTCCATTGTTTTTTTTTTTTTTTTTTTTTAAATTTGAAAAGAAAAACTTGTATGTACAAGAAAATAAAACTAATTAGAACTGAAAATAAGAATAGACCAAGTAACAAATAAACTAAAGAAAACAATCCCCGGCAACGGCGCCAAAAATTTGATGCACCCAAAAGAGTGTATCTTATTTAACCTTGCACTAAAAAGATAAATTGTAAGTATAGTAGTTAGCAAGGGTCGAGTCCTCAGGGATTGGGTTTTAGTTTATAAGTTAATAGTTTAAAACTTAAATTCAAGAACAATAAAAGAAAAGGGGTTTTTGAAGCCAGATTTAAACTAAAGTAAATAATAAGAAGAAGATGCAAGGCGGTATAACCAGCCAATAAAAATATATATACTAAATTAGGCGGTATAACCAGCCAATAAAAATAAATATACTTTTAAAAATAAGCAAACTAGAAAAGTAAGAAAACAAGTAAGTAAGAAGAATCAAATATGAAAAATATGGTTAAGGTTTCATTCTCCACCACTAGACATCATTAAGAATCAATTTCAGATCTATCAATATCAACCAACTATCAAAGTTAACAACCGTAGATAACAACAAGCTCTGTTATCCCAATCTTTCCTTAGTTTGTCGTTAAATAGAACAAGCTCTCTATTTAATCTCTAACCATTAAACAACCTAGAATAAGCTCTCTAAATTCAATTTAATGGCAGCTTTATGATGAGAAAGATAGGTTGATCTAAGCAACAAACACATAAGCTCGGATTGTTCAACTTAGGTTATGTTCCACTTTGCAATTATTGAAAACTTGACCATAATCATTAATCACAAATTGCCACTTATGAATAGGAAATCAAGACAATTACACGGATCAAGACTCCTAAACTAGCAATAGATAATTTTCAAGATCTATCTAGTTGTACACCTAAACAAATCAAGACAACATCATGAACAATTCTTGTAGAAGAACATAAGCAACTTTGATAGAAAATTAATGATAGATAGAATCTGAAAATCAATTATAAAACATGTCTAGGGCTTTGAAATCACCCTTAACCAAATAGAAGTTTAGCCTAGTGATAACTCGTATAATTATATAGTTTTTAGTTATGTTTTATTATTGTTTTGTGTCAAATACGAGTTATTATTGTTTAGTCTAATTGTGTTTATGATCTTTTATATTTTTATGTAATTTGGTGTTTTTCACAAGTTTCTTTGAGTGATTTCAGATTACTAGAATTAAGGGCAAATCCAGTTCAGTTCCAGTTCCGACACATTTTGCCATATCAGCTATATCTGGAGTTTCACTGAAGCCATAAGGCTGAAATTTGTAGCCGTGCAAAGCTAAGAGGCATATCTATCTTTTTCATGTTTTATACTTCTTGAAACGGAGTCGTTTTCCCTAGCGAAATCGACCATCAAGTTGGCTGATGTGCAATGACGTCTGTGCTGACATGTTTTCGTATTTTGCCCATATCTGCTTATCCACATCAGCAAATGAGCTGATTCTAATGGCTATGGATCCGTAACTGATAGGAGAACCTTTTTCTAGAAGACCATGTGATCAGATCAGGCCTCCAACATTGACGAAATCGACCATCAAGTTGGCTGATCAAAATTGTCATACAATATGACGAAAATTGTTAGAAAAATTCACCCACCTATTATACCTACCTTTGAAATTTGTAAAGCTTGTCTCTTGTCATTTAGCCTTCCAAAATGTGTATAAATAGAGGGCCTTGGATGATTGTAGAGGATCATATTGTACATAGGTAGGATATTAGCCATTTTAATAAAATTCTCTAAGTTTTCTTCTTCTTTCTTTTCTCTAGTTTTCTTTCTTTTCTCTAGTTTTCTTTTTCTTTAGAGAGAGCTAGAGGTTGGATAATTAATATTCTTCCTCTTCTTCTTTCTTTCTTTTATTTTCTTCTTAGATTTTCTTTAATTTTATGTTTATGTTTACAATGCCTATGCTAGGCTAAACTTCTATTTGGTTAAGGGTGATTTCAAAGCTCTAGACATGTTTTATAATTGATTTTCAGATTCTATCTATCATTAATTTTCTATCAAAGTTGCTTATGTTCTTCTACAAGAATTGTTCATGATGTTGTCTTGATTTGTTTAGGTGTACAACTAGATAGATCTTGACAATTATCTATTGCTAGTTTAGGAGTCTTGATCCGTGTAATTGTCTTGATTTCCTATTCATAAGTGGCAATTTGTGATTAATGATTATGGTCAAGTTTTCAATAATTGCAAAGTGGAACATAACCTAAGTTGAACAATCCGAGCTTATGTGTTTGTTGCTTAGATCAACCTATCTTTCTCATCATAAAGCTGCCATTAAATTGAATCTAGAGAGCTTATTCTAGGTTGTTTGATGGTTAGAGATTAAATAGAGAGCTTGTTCTATTTAACGACAAACTAAGGAAAGATTGGGATAACAGAGCTTGTTGTTATCTACGGTTGTTAACTTTGATAGTTGGTTGATATTGATAGATCTGAAATTGATTCTTAATGATGTCTAGTGGTGGAGAATGAAACCTTAACCATATTTTTCATATTTGATTCTTCTTACTTACTTGTTTTCTTACTTTTCTAGTTTGCTTATTTTTAAAAGTATATTTATTTTTATTGGCTGGTTATACCGCCTAATTTGTATATTAACTTTGTTTTATTTTTATTGGCTGGTTATACCGCCTAATTTAGTATATATATTTTTATTGGCTGGTTATACCGCCTAATTTAGTATATATATTTTTATTGGCTGGTTATACCGCCTTGCATCTTATTCTTATTATTTACTTTAGTTTAAATCTGGCTTCAAAAACCCCTTTTCTTTTATTATTTTCTTTGAATGTAAGTTATAAACTAATAACTCATAAATTAAAACCCAATCCCTGAGGACTCGACCCTTGCTAACTACTATACTTACAATTGATCTTTTTAGTGCAAGGTTAAATAAGATACACTCTTTTGGGTGCATCAAATTTTTGGCGCCGTTGCCGGGGATTGCTTTCTTTAGTTTATTTGTTACTTGGTTTACTCTTATTTTCAGTTCTAATTAGTTTTATTTTCTTGTACATACAAGTTTTTCTTATCAAATTTTGAAAAGAAAAAAAAATAAAAAAAATAAAAAAAACGATGGAATTGAGCAATCTAACACTTGAAGAATTGGTGGCATACATGAACATGGAGAATCAACAAGCCAATCTCACCTCCCCAGTTCAACAATTGGCCATGGGAGGATGTCAAGGCCATCAAGGGTTCCAAGACCAACAGTATGATCATTACTCAAAAACTTACCATGAGGGATGGTGGGATCATACTAATTATGGCTACTCGAAAAATTACCAAGAAGTAGATCCTTATGCCAATTACACTCATCCATCTAGCTTCAATCAATCATGGTCTCAAGAACCAGATCTTTTTCAACCACCACATATGACTCAAAACTCAGGTACTTCTTTAGAAGATCTTGTCTATTCTCTTGTTACTGATTCTTTGCAATTTCAACAGGAAACAAGGGCAAGCATCCAGAGTTTGGAAAAGCAAATGAGCCAATTGGCTAGTAGTATGGTGGGATGGGTAGCACAAAGATCTGAAGAACTCCCAGCCCAAACGATGGTTAACCCAAAGGAGAATGCTACTATTGTGACCTTGAAGAATAAGGATCAAGATGAGGATGAAACAAAATTAGAGATGGATTCTATTCTTGAGGATAATGAAGCCAAAGATCCAAATAAGAGTATTTCGGCACCTGAGGTAACGTTTAAGGTTTCACTTTTTACTAATGTTTCTTCTCCACCTTTTCCTAGTAGATTTGCAAAGTTCAAGGAGGAAGAACATGAACAACACATGCCGGAAACCTTAAACAACTTGTTTGTGGAGGTCATTCAACAAGTATCAAAATATGCTCCATTCCTCGATGACATATGCACCACAAAGGATGATGGAATAATACTTGTAATGGAGAATGCATCCACTATTGTGCAAAGAAAGCTTCCTCTCAAACGCATAAATTTGGGAAATTTCATGTATGAGCCTGACAAGCCTAAAAAGCCAAGAAGGGGTGTTGGTTAGGTTAAAAACACTAACTCAAGTGTTAATTGGGAAGGCAACCCAATTAAAGAAGAAATTGCCAACCTGCCATACTCAGATTTGCTTTCTTTTTCCTTTTCCTTTTTCTTTTTCTTTTATTATTGATAACTCGTATAATTATATAGTTTTTAGTTATGTTTTATTATTGTTTTGTGTCAAATACGAGTTATTATTGTTTAGTCTAATTGTGTTTATGATCTTTTATATTTTTATGTAATTTGGTGTTTTTCACAAGTTTCTTTGAGTGATTTCAGATTACTAGAATTAAGGGCAAATCCAGTTCAGTTTCAGTTCCGACACCTTTTGCCATATCAGCTATATCTCGAGTTTCACTGAAGCAATAAGGCTGAAATTTGTAGCCATGCAAAGCTAAGAGGCATATCTATCTTTTTCATGTTTTACACTTCTTAAAACGGAGTCGTTTTCCCTAGCGAAATCGACCATCAAGTTGGCTGATGTGCAATGACGTCTGTGCTGACATGTTTTCGTATTATGCCCATATCTTCTTATCCACATCAGCAAATGAGCTGATTCCAACGGCTATGGTTCCGTAACTGATAGGGGAACCTTTGTATAGAAGACCATGTGATCAGATCAGGCCTCCAATATTGAAGAAATCGACCATCAAGGTGGCTGATGTGCAATGACGTCTGTGCTGACATGTTTTCGTATTTTGCCCATATCTGCTTAACCACATCAGCAAATGAGCTGATTCCAACGGCTATGGTTCCGTAACTTATAGGGGAACCTTTTTCTAGAAGACCATGTGATCAGATCAGGCCTCCAATATTGACGAAATCGACCATCAAGTTGGCTGATCAAAATTGTCATATACCTACCTTTGAAATTTGTAAAGCTTGTCTCTTGTCATTTAGCCCTCCAAAATGTGTATAAATAGAGGGCCTTGGATGATTGTAAGGGATCATATTGTACATAGGTAGGATATTAGCCATTTTAATAAAATTCTCTAAGTTTTCTTCTTCTTTCTTTTCTCTAGTTTTCTTTCTTTTCTCTAGTTTTCTTTTTTCTTTAGAGAGAGCAAGAGGTTGGATAATTAATATTCTTCCTCTTCTTCTTTCTTTCTTTTATTTTCTTCTTAGATTTTCTTTAATTTTATGTTTATGTTTACAATGCCTATGCTAGGCTAAACTTCTATTTGGTTAAGGGTGATTTCAAAGCCCTAGACACATTTTGTGATTGATTTTCAGATTCTATCTATCATTAATTTTCTATCAAAGTTGCTTATGTTCTTCTACAAGAATTGTTCATGATGTTGTCTTGATTTATTTAGGTGTACAACTAGATAGATCTTGATAATTATCTATTGCTAGTTTAGGAGTCTTGATCCGTGTAATTGTCTTGATTTCCTATTCATAAGTGGCAATTTGTGATTAATGATTATGGTCAAGTTTTCAATAATTGCAAAGTGGAACATAACCTAAGTTGAACAATCCGAGCTTATGTGTTTGTTGCTTAGATCAACCTATCTTTCTCATCATAAAGCTGCCATTAAATTGAATTTAGAGAGCTTATTCTAGGTTGTTTAATGGTTAGAGATTAAATAGAGAGCTTGTTCTATTTAACGACAAACTAAGGAAAGATTGGGGTAACAGAGCTTGTTGTTATCTACGGTTGTTAACTTTGATAGTTGGTTGATATTGATAGATCTGAAATTGATTCTTAATGATGTCTAGTGGTGGAGAATGAAACCTTAACCATATTTTTCATATTTGATTCTTCTTACTTATTTGTTTTCTTACTTTTAGTTTGCTTATTTTTTATATTTATTTTTATTGGCTGGTTATACCGCCTAATTTGTATATTAACTTTGTTTTATTTTTATTGGCTGGTTATACCGCCTAATTTAGTATATATATTTTTATTGGCTGGTTATACCGCCTAATTTAGTATATATATTTTTATTGGCTGGTTATACCGCCTTGCATCTTATTCTTATTATTTACTTTAGTTTAAATCTGGCTTCAAAAACCCCTTTTCTTTTATTGTTCTTGAATTTAAGTTTTAAACTATTAACTTATAAACTAAAACCCAATCCCTGAGGACTCGACCCTTGCTAACTACTATACTTACAATTTATCTTTTTAGTGCAAGGTTAAATAAGATACACTCTTTTGGGTGCATCAAATTTTTGGCGCCGTTGCCGGGGATTGTTTTCTTTAGTTTATTTGTTACTTGGTTTATTCTTATTTTCAGTTCTAATGAGTTTTGTTTTCTTGTACATACGGGTTTTTCTTATCAAATTTTGAAAAAAAAAAAAAAAAAAAAAACGATGGAATTGAGCAATCTATCACTTCAAGAGTTGGTGGCATACATGAACATGGAGAATCAACAAGCCAATCTCACCTTCCCAGTTCAACAATTTGCCATGGGAGGATGTCAAGGCCATCAAGTGTTCCAAGACCAACAGTATGATCATTACTCAAACACTTACCATGAGGGATGGTGGGATCATACTAATTATGGCTACTCGAAAAATTACCAAGAAGTAGATCCTTATGCCAATTACACTCATCCATCTAGCTTCAATCAATCATGGTCCCAAGAACCAGATCTTTTTCAACCACCACATATGACTCAAAACTCAGGTACTTCTTTAGAAGATCTTGTCTATTCTCTTGTTACTGATACTTTGCAATTTCAACAGGAAACAAGGGCAAGCATCCAGAGTTTGGAAAAGCAAATGATCCAATTGACTAGTAGTATGGTGGGATGGGTAGCACAAAGATCTGAAGAACTCCCTGCCCAAACAATGATTAACCCAAAGGAGAATGCTACTATTGTGACCTTGAGGAATGAGGAACAAGATGAGGATGAGACAAAATTAGAGATGAATTCTATTCTTGAGGATAATGAAGCCAATGATCCAAATAAGAGTATTTTGGCACCTGAGGTAACGTTTGAGATTCCGATTTTTACTAATGTTTCTTCTCCACCTTTTCCTAGTAGATTCGCAAAGTTCAAGGAGGATGAACATGAACAAGACACGCTGGAAACCTTAAACAGTTTGTTTGTGGATGTCATTCAACAAGTACCAAAAGATGCACCATTCCTCGATGAGATATGCACCACCAAGGATGATGGAATAATACTAGTAATGGAGAATGCATCCACTGTTGTGCAAAGAAAGCTTCCTCTCAAACGCATAAATTTGGGAAATTTCATGTATGAGCCTGACAAGCCTAAAAAGCCAAGAAGGGGTGTTGGTTAGATTCAAAACACTAACTCAAGTGTTAATTGGGAAGGCAGCCCAATTAAAGATGAAATTGCCAACCTTCCATATTCAGATTTGCTTTCTCTTTCTTTTCCTTTTTCTTTTATTATTTTTTTTTTTATTTCTTATGTTTCTTTGTTAATTGTGTTTACTGCTTTTAAGTTCATTTAGGCTGCATAAGTTTCTTTTGTTTAATAGTTCTTTTCTCTTACATATAATTCTTGCATTGGGGGATAATAGCATTACATTAATGACAATGTAAGAATTATGTGTGGGGGGGAGAATTTAGGATTTTATTTAGAGTGTTTTGTTTTTGAGTCTTTTTATGTTGTTTTTCTTTCTGATCCTTGTTTTGAAAAACACTAGATGTAAATATAATTTTTTTTTAACCCCGGTTAAATGGCGGATAACGGTACTCCGTGATTATTTAAATCGGTTCTATCAGCTACCCACAAAACTGATATTGTATATAAATTTCTCTTTCAATTTCTCTTTCATTTTTTTTTCAGGATGTATGATATTCTCACAAGATTGCAGAAACGATTTCCTCCTTTTCCTCGAAATATTTTACTGAAGCTTTACCAAGTTCGACTTGAAAGATTAAGAATGCTTATGCACAAAGGGATTCCTGACGACATACGTTGGATAATTGAAGCCAAGGTACGTGAAGATGAATATCTTCCTGTTTTGCATTTACCAGGTACAGGTAGAAGCACTTTTGCAAAGAAGCGACGAGCAAAGCGCATGAGTTCAAATTGCCACTTATGAATTCAAATTGCCACAAATGTGCACGATGGACGTGTAACGGTAAATGTCGTTCTATTGGGATTCCGTCCTCTAATCGAGATGATAAAATTGAATTCATTAAGGATGGACTGAGTAAGGAGAATTTGGGTAATATCCAACTTTCTCTTGAGACGCATCCTAGTGGAGACGTACAAAGAGAAATTCTTGATTTATGGCCGCAATTCCAAAGGGAATGGCAACATCTTGGGAATCTGATGTTAAAAGACCCTGTTTGCCAGCTCGTAAGAAAACTGGATGGGAAGCATATCCTCGACTCATAGAAGGCGTTTAAGCCGTTTCTGGACGTAAAACCAGAGGAAGATGTGAGCCACAATCACAACTACAATAAATGACTTCTCAGCTTTTGGTTTGATTTGCAATAACTTTATTTTGTTTTAATTTACGTGTTGTTCGATTTGTGTAATTATTCTCGTTTTTTTTTTTTTGTCTTTTACGGTTGATTTTTTCTTCTCTTTTTGATTTTCTTCCTGAAATCACGCAAAAATCTTTTGTTAGGTTAACATTTTCTTCTGACAGGTCAGATACACTTTCGGCGACATTATTACTCTTGTCTGATTCACTACTCAGTCCTCTATATATTACACCATGTACTCATTCTCTTTCAGGCACTCGAAAAAAAAAAATGGAAAGTACTTCATCCCAGCGCATTAAAAAAATTTGTGTCTTTGGAGGAGCTTATCCAGGGAAAAATAACATATTCGCTGATGAAGCCATAAGAGTTGGAGTAATACTTGCCCAACAAAAGATCCACTTGATTTATGGAGGCGGTAGTACGGGTTTAATGGGAGGAGTCGCTACAGCAGCACACGCCGGAGGAAGTCCAGTTCTAGGAATCGTGCCAAAACTATTCACAAGTTTTTGTGGACCTACCGTAGGTAAGGAAATACAAGTCTGGAGTGTCCCTGAACGGATAACAATCATGTACCATTCTGCCGATGCATTCATTGCTTTACCAGGAGGTCTGGGTACATTGGAAGAAATAGCTTGCGTGGCTTCTTGGTCATCTTTGGTCACAAATAAGAAACCCATTGGTTTGCTTAATATTAATGGTTATTTTAGTAATTTGCTTTTATATTTAGATAATGCTGTGGATAATGGATTCATGTTTTCAGAGGCAAGGAGAACCATAATTTCTGCTACAACCATTGAAGATTTACTTAAAAAGCTCCAAGCTTATGAGTGTTTATCTACTACGGTTGTTTCGCAAACGCTCGGAAAAAGAAAAAGAGATATGGACGAGCAAGGAGTGGATTGCACTTTGTCTTTGTGACATTATCTAACATTTTGCTTGTTGTGTCTCAGTTATAATAAGTGGTTAGCAACCTCTGCAGGTAATATCTCCTAAATTCTACCTTTAAAATTTGACATTGGGGACAATGTCATATTTTAGTAGGGGGGTAAGGGACATATTATGCTAATTTAAAAAAAAAAAAAAAATTTAAGAAGTATTCATTCTGAACAAGGTCTGAGTAAGGGAGACTTGAGACATACCTTGTCAGTTTGATTTCTTCTTTTCAAAAAAAAAAAAAAAAAAAAAAAAAAAAAAAATAGTTTGTTGTGTTTTAAGCAATTTAGAAGTATTCATTCTGAACAAGGTCTGAGTAAGGGAGACTTGAGACATACCTTGTCAGTTTGATTTTAATCTTTTTATGTTTACTTGTTAATTTTTGTTTAGTATTTTAGGATTATTTAGGTTGCATGAGTTTGTTTTGTTTTGAGTCTTAGTTGTTCCTATTCTTATGTTATTAGTTCTTTTCTCTTACACATGATTCTTTCATTTGGGTTAATAGACTTACATTGAGGACAATGTAAGAATTAAGTGTGGGGGGAATGATTTAGGATTTCTTTTATTTTTGTCTACTATTTTTTTTTGTGAGTCTTTATTATTATTTTTAGTGTGTTTTAGTTCCTTTTCAATACTACGATGAGATATGAATTGCATAAGTCTAAAACAGATTTATTAGTGAGAAGATTTTCATGAGAATTGAACCTAATATCAATCGTTTTATGAGCCAATGTTAATATGATATGTTGATTGAGAAAGAAGCATGTTTAGACTTAGTCTGACTTGTATATTCATCCTTGTGAGTTTTTGAGCCTATAATGATTGATGCATTATACAAATCAATCTAATTTCTTTCTTGAGTGCTCTTATGATTACATGATTCTCTAGAACTTGCTTTAAACCGTTTGAGACTATATTGATACATGTGACAACATGAATATGATAGAGGCATTAGGATTATAACCAGAGCCAAACAGCCATCCCTTATTGATGTTCCAAGAGAACATCCCTCTAGTGAACCAATTTGAGCCTACATTGAATAAGCTATTTATTTGGTAACCACATCTTACACCTAGCCTAAACACATTTATATCTTTACCCTTGTTCTAAAGATGGACTAGAATGTTTGAGACATATTGCAAAAACAAGGGATATTTTTTGAAAATTTGGGTTAGAACAAAAGATAAGTGTGGGGGAGGAGAAAGGCAAAAGTCAAGAGAAAAATAGAGGGAATATTGCCAAATACATTCCCATGTGAAAAAAAAAAAAAAATTTTGAATAATCTCTTGAACTTCTAGTTAAAGAAAAGAAAAAGATGTTCGAAAGTTGGTTAGAATGAAGTAAAGGCTCAACATGAAATATTCAGCCTATGTGATTATGTACTTCTAAAGAATATTGAGAAAGTTTTATTTGCAAAATCTTATTTTGTCTCTAAATTCTATGAAGTCTTTGGAATATTTGTGATATCTTTTCCTTTTTATTCTTTAACCACATTATTACCTCTTGGCCCCATTACAACCTTGATTAAAGACCTCTTGATTTATGAAGTTGCATGATCTTTTAGTGGAGAATAGGTAGACAAGCAAGCATATGGTAGAACTATTTTCATGAGATTGATTGAGTGTAAACACTTTACCACTACTTTAAAGAGTGAAAATCATGAGAGTATCCCATGTGAGAAGTTGAGATTAAGTTTGAATGTGCACTATTTTGATTGAAATATGTTATGTTAATATTGGCTTAACTCAAACAATTTACATTCAAGCATGATTTTTTGTGAAATTCTTTAAGCTATTGATTAGTTTATAAGACTTGTTCAAAGATTGTCTCTAATTTATATTGAAAGGAATAGGAGTAAATATTTTTAGTATATGTAGTTTATTTATATTTTAGTTTTTCAATGTTTGTGGGTATCGTTCTAGTAAACCCTCACGAGACTAAACTCGTCCACTAGGGACACCTAGGGGTTTAAAGGCTTGTGTCACATGCTAAGTGCCACCGTGATTTCCTACGAAAATGGATTAGATTAGATTTTCTTATTTTATTTTTATTGAGTCGTTGCTAGGGACTAGCAACAATCTAAGTGTGGGGGTGTGATAACTCGTATAATTATATAGTTTTTAGTTATGTTTTATTATTGTTTTGTGTCAAATACGAGTTATTATTGTTTAGTCTAATTGTGTTTATGATCTTTTATATTTTTATGTAATTTGGTGTTTTTCACAAGTTTCTTTGAGTGATTTCAGATTACTAGAATTAAGGGCAAATCCAGTTCAGTTTCAGTTCCGACACCTTTTGCCATATCAGCTATATCTCGAGTTTCACTGAAGCAATAAGGCTGAAATTTGTAGCCATGCAAAGCTAAGAGGCATATCTATCTTTTTCATGTTTTACACTTCTTAAAACGGAGTCGTTTTCCCTAGCGAAATCGACCATCAAGTTCGCTGATGTGCAATGACGTCTGTGCTGACATGTTTTCGTATTATGCCCATATCTTCTTATCCACATCAGCAAATGAGCTGATTCCAACGGCTATGGTTCCGTAACTGATAGGGGAACCTTTGTCTAGAAGACCATGTGATCAGATCAGGCCTCCAATATTGAAGAAATCGACCATCAAGGTGGCTGATGTGCAATGACGTCTGTGCTGACATGTTTTCGTATTTTGCCCATATCTGCTTAACCACATCAGCAAATGAGCTGATTCCAACGGCTATGGTTCCGTAACTTATAGGGGAACCTTTTTCTAGAAGACCATGTGATCAGATCAGGCCTCCAATATTGACGAAATCGACCATCAAGTTGGCTGATCAAAATCGTCATATACCTACCTTTGAAATTTGTAAAGCTTGTCTCTTGTCATTTAGCCCTCCAAAATGTGTATAAATAGAGGGCCTTGGATGATTGTAAGGGATCATATTGTACATAGGTAGGATATTAGCCATTTTAATAAAATTCTCTAAGTTTTCTTCTTCTTTCTTTTCTCTAGTTTTCTTTCTTTTCTCTAGTTTTCTTTTTTCTTTAGAGAGAGCAAGAGGTTGGATAATTAATATTCTTCCTCTTCTTCTTTCTTTCTTTTATTTTCTTCTTAGATTTTCTTTAATTTTATGTTTATGTTTACAATGCCTATGCTAGGCTAAACTTCTATTTGGTTAAGGGTGATTTCAAAGCCCTAGACACATTTTGTGATTGATTTTCAGATTCTATCTATCATTAATTTTCTATCAAAGTTGCTTATGTTCTTCTACAAGAATTGTTCATGATGTTGTCTTGATTTATTTAGGTGTACAACTAGATAGATCTTGATAATTATCTATTGCTAGTTTAGGAGTCTTGATCCGTGTAATTGTCTTGATTTCCTATTCATAAGTGGCAATTTGTGATTAATGATTATGGTCAAGTTTTCAATAATTGCAAAGTGGAACATAACCTAAGTTGAACAATCCGAGCTTATGTGTTTGTTGCTTAGATCAACCTATATTTCTCATCATAAAGCTGCCATTAAATTGAATTTAGAGAGCTTATTCTAGGTTGTTTAATGGTTAGAGATTAAATAGAGAGCTTGTTCTATTTAACGACAAACTAAGGAAAGATTGGGGTAACAGAGCTTGTTGTTATCTACGGTTGTTAACTTTGATAGTTGGTTGATATTGATAGATCTGAAATTGATTCTTAATGATGTCTAGTGGTGGAGAATGAAACCTTAACCATATTTTTCATATTTGATTCTTCTTACTTATTTGTTTTCTTACTTTTAGTTTGCTTATTTTTTATATTTATTTTTATTGGCTGGTTATACCGCCTAATTTGTATATTAACTTTGTTTTATTTTTATTGGCTGGTTATACCGCCTAATTTAGTATATATATTTTTATTGGCTGGTTATACCGCCTAATTTAGTATATATATTTTTATTGGCTGGTTATACCGCCTTGCATCTTATTCTTATTATTTACTTTAGTTTAAATCTGGCTTCAAAAACCCCTTTTCTTTTATTGTTCTTGAATTTAAGTTTTAAACTATTAACTTATAAACTAAAACCCAATCCCTGAGGACTCGACCCTTGCTAACTACTATACTTACAATTTATCTTTTTAGTGCAAGGTTAAATAAGATACACTCTTTTGGGTGCATCAATTATGTTTATTGTTTTTATGTTTATTTGTTAATTGTTTGTTTAGTATTTTAGGATTATTTAGGTTGCATGAGTTTGTCTTGTTTTGTTTTGTTTTGAGTCTAGTTATTCCTATTCTTATGTTATTAGTTCTTTTCTCTTACACATGATTCTTTCATTTGGGTTAATAGACTTACATTGAGGACAATGTAAGAATTAAGTGTGGGGGGAATGATTTAGAATTTCTTTTATTTTTGTCTAGTATTTTTTTATGAGTCTTTATTATTATTATTATTTTTTTTTAGTGTGTTTTAGTTCCTTTTTAATACAATGATGAGATATGAATTGCATAAGTCTAAAACAGATTTATTAGTGAGAAGATTTTCATGAGAATTGAGCTTGATGTCAACCTTTTTATGAGCCAATGTTAATATGATATGTTGATTGAGAAAGAAGCATGTTTAGACTTAATCTCACTTGTATAATCATCCTTGTGAGTTTTTGAGCCTATAATGATTGATGCATTATACAAATCAATCTAATTTCTTTCTTGAGTGCTCTTATGATTACATGATTCTCTAGAACTTGCTTTAAACCGTTTGAGACTATATTGATACATGTGACAACATCAATATGATAGAGGCATTAGGATTATAACCAGAGCCAAACAGCCATCCATTATTAATGTTCTAAGAGAACATCCCCACTAGTGAGCCAATTTGAGCCTACATTAAATATGTTGTTTTATTGGTAACCACAACTTACACCTAACCTAAATATACTTATATCCTTACCCTTGTTCTAAAGATGGATTATATATTTTGAGACATATTGCAAAAAAAAAACAAGGGATATTTTTAGTTGAAAATTTCGGTTAGAAACAAAAGATAAGTGTGGGGGAAGAAAAGAAAAGAAAAAGTCAAGAGAAAAAGAAAGGGATCATTGTTAAATACATTCCCATATTAAAAAAAAAAAAAAATCTTCTCTTGAACTTCTAGTTAAAGTAAAGAAAAAGATGTTACAAAGTTGGTTAGAAAGAAGCAAAGGCTCAACATGAATATTTAGCCTAGGTGACTATGTACTTGTAAAGAGTTTTGAGAAGTTTCTTTGTATAATTTTTTTTATGTCTCTAAACTTTATGAACTCTTTGGAACCTTTGTGATATCTTTATCCTTTTGTTCTTCAACCACATTACAAACCCCTTGGCCCCATTACAACCTTGATTAAAGACCTCTTGATTTATGAAGTTGCATGATCTTTTAATGGAGAATAGGTGGACAAGCAAGCATATGGTAGAAGTGTTTTCATGAGATTGATTGAGTGTAAACACTTTACCACTACTTTAAAGAGTGAAAATCAAGAGAGTATCCCATGTGAGAAGTTGAGATTAAGTTTGAATATGCATTATTTTGATTGAAATATGTTATGTTAATATTGGCTTAACTCAAACTATTTACATTCAAGCAAGATTTTTTGTGAATTTCTTTAAGCTATTGATTAGTTTTTAAGACTTGTCCAATGATTATCTCAAATTTATATTGGAAGGATTAGTTATAATTATTATTTTTAGTTTTTCTTATGTTTTCAATGTTTGTGGGTATCGTCCTAGTAAACCCTCACGAGACTAAACTCGTCCACTAGGGACACCTAGGGGTTTAAAGGCTTGTGTCACATGCTAAGTGCCACCGTGATTTCCTACGAAAATGGATTAGATTAGATTTTCTTATTTTATTTTTATTGAGTCGTTGCTAGGGACTAGCAACAATCTAAGTGTGGGGGGTGTGATAACTCGTATAATTATATAGTTTTTAGTTATGTTTTATTATTGTTTTGTGTCAAATACGAGTTATTATTGTTTAGTCTAATTGTGTTTATGATCTTTTATATTTTTATGTAATTTGGTGTTTTTCACAAGTTTCTTTGAGTGATTTCAGATTACTAGAATTAAGGGCAAATCCAGTTCAGTTCCAGTTCCGACACATTTTGCCATATCAGCTATATCTGGAGTTTCACTGAAGCCATTGATGCACCCAAAAGAGTGTATCTTATTTAACCTTGCACTAAAAAGATCAATTGTAAGTATAGTAGTTAGCAAGGGTCGAGTCCTCAGGGATTGGGTTTTAGTTTATAGGTTGATAGTTTAAAACTTAAATTCAAGAACAATAAAAGAAAAAGGGGGTTTTGAAGCCAGATTTAAACTAAAGTAAAAAATAATTATAAGATGCAAGGCGGTATAACCAGCCAATAAAAATATATATATTAAATTAGGCGGTATAACCAGCCAATAAAAATATATATACTAAATTAGGCGGTATAACCAGCCAATAAAAATAAAACAAAGTTGATATACAAATTAGGCGGTATAACCAGCCAATAAAAATAAATATACTTTTAAAAATAAGCAAACTAGAAAAATAAGAAAACAAGTAAGTAAGAAGAATCAAATATGAAAAATATGGTTAAGGTTTCATTCTCCACCACTAGACATCATTAAGAATCAATTTCAGATCTATCAATATCAACCAACTATCAAAGTTAACAACCGTAGATAACAACAAGCTCTGTTATCCCAATCTTTCCTTAGTTTGTCGTTAAATAGAACAAGCTCTCTATTTAATCTCTAACCATCAAACAACCTAGAATAAGCTCTCTAGATTCAATTTAATGGCAGCTTTATGATGAGAAAGATAGGTTGATCTAAGCAACAAACACATAAGCTCGGATTGTTCAACTTAGGTTATGTTCCACTTTGCAATTATTGAAAACTTGACCATAATCATTAATCACAAATTGCCACTTATGAATAGGAAATCAAGACAATTACACGGATCAAGACTCCTAAACTAGCAATAGATAATTATCAAGATCTATCTAGTTGTACACCTAAACAAATCAAGACAACATCATGAACAATTCTTGTAGAAGAACATAAGCAACTTTGATAGAAAATTAATGATAGATAGAATCTGAAAATCAATCACAAAACATGTCTAGGGCTTTGAAATCACCCTTAACCAAATAGAAGTTTAGCCTAGCATAGGCATTATAAACATAAACATAAAATTAAAGAAAATCTAAGAAGAAAATAAAAGAAAGAAAGAAGAAGAGGAAGAATATTAATTATCCAACCTCTTGCTCTCTCTAAAGAAAAAGAAAACTAGAGAAAAGAAAGAAGAAGAAAACTTAGAGAATTTTATTAAAATGGCTAATATCCTACCTATGTACAATATGATCCCTTACAATCATCCAAGGCCCTCTATTTATACACATTTTGGAGGGCTAAATGACAAGAGACAAGCTTTACAAATTTCAAAGGTAGGTATATGACGATTTTGATCAGCCAAATTGATGGTCGATTTCGTCAATATTGGAGGCCTGATCTGATCACATGGTCTTCTAGAAAAAGGTTCCCCTATCAGTTACGGAACCATAGCCGTTGGAATCAGCTCATTTGCTGATGTGGTTAAGCAGATATGGGCAAAATACGAAAACATGTCAGCACAGATGTCATTACACATCAGCCACCTTGATGGTCGATTTATTCAATATTGGAGGCCTGATCTGATCACATAGTCTTCTAGACAAAGGTTCCCCTATCAGTTACGGAACCATAGCCGTTGGAATCAGCTCATTTGCTGATGTGGACAAGAAGATACGGGCATAATACGAAAACATGTCAGCACAGACGTCATTGCACATCAGCCAACTGGATGGTCGATTTCGCTAGGGAAAACGACTCCGTTTTAAGAAGTGTAAAACATGAAAAAGATAGATATGCCTCTTAGCTTTGCATGGCTACAAATTTCAGCCTTATTGCTTCAGTGAAACTCGAGATATAGCTGATATGGCAAAAGGTGTCGGAACTGAAACTGAACTGGATTTGCCCTTAATTCTAGTAATCTGAAATCACTCAAAGAAACTTGTGAAAAACACCAAAATACATAAAAATATAAAAGATCATAAACACAATTAGACTAAACAATAATAACTCGTATTTGACACAAAACATTAATAAAACATAACTAAAAACTATATAATTATACGAGTTATCACACCCCCACACTTAGATTGTTGCTAGTCCCTAGCAACGACTCAATAAAAATAAAATAAGAAAATCTAATCTAATCCATTTTCGTAGGAAATCACGGTGGCACTTAGCATGTGACACAAGCCTTTAAACCCCTAGGTGTCCCTAGTGGACGAGTTTAGTCTCGTGAGGGTTTACTAGAACGATACCCACAAACATTGAAAAACTAAAATATAAATAAACTGCATATACTAAAAATATTTACTCCTAATCCTTTCAATACAAATTAGATACAATATTTGAACAAGTCTTATAAACTAATCAATAGCTTAAAGAATTTCACAAAAAATCATGCTTGAATGTAAATTGTTTGAGTTAAGCCAATATTAGCATAACATATCTCAATCAAAATATTGCATGTTCAAATTTAATCTCAACTTCTCACATGGGATACCCTCATGATTTTCACTCTTTAAAGTAGTGGTGAAGTGTTTACACTCAATCAATCTCATGAAAACAGTTCTACCATATTCTTGCTTGTCCACCTATTCTCCACTATTTAGATCATACAACTTCATGAATCAAGAGGTCTTTAATCAAGGTTGTAATGGGGCCAAGGGGTTTGTAATGTGGTTGAAGAACAAAAGGATAAAGATATCACAAAGGTTCCAAAGAGTTCATAAAGTTTAGAGACATAAAAAGATCATACAAAGAAACTTCTCAAAACTCTTTACAAGTACATAGTCACCTAGGCCGGATATTTATGTTGGGCCTTTTCTTCATTCTAAACGACTTTGTAGCATCTTTTTCTTTTTCCACAAATTCAAGAGATGATTCATATATTTTTTTTTTTTACATAGGAATGTATTTGCCAGTATTTCATTTCTTTTTCTCTTGACTTTTCTTTTCTTTCCCCCCCACACTTATTTCTTGTTTCTAACCCAAATTTTTAACTAAAAATATCCCTTGTCTTTGCAACTTGTCTCAAAACATGCTAATTCATCTTTGGAACAAAGGTAAAGATATAAGTATATTTAGGTTAGGGACAAGTTATGGTTACCAAAGAGATAGCTTATTCAATGTAGGCTCAAATTGGTTCACTAAGGGTGTGTTCTCTTGGGACATCAATAAGGGATGGCTGTTTGGCTCTGGCTAAAAATCCTAATGCCTCTATCATATTCATGTTGTCACATGTATCAATATAGTCTCAAACGGTTTAAAGCAAGTTCTAGAGAATCCTGTAATCATAAGAGCACTCAAGAAAGAAATTAGATTGATTTGTATAATGCATCAATCATTATAGGCTCAAAAACTCACAAGGATGATTATACAAGTCAGATTAAGTCTAAACATGCTTCTTTCTCAATCAACATATTATATTAACATTGGCTCATAAAAAGGTTGACATCAAGCTCAATTCTCATGAAAATCTTCTCACTAATAACCAGTTTAGACCTATGCAATTCATATCTCATCATTGTATTAAAAAGGAACTAAAACACACTAAAAATAATAATAATAATAAAGACTCATAAAAAAAAATAGTAGACAAAAATAAAAGAAATCCTAAATCATTCCCCCCACACTTAATTCTTACATTGTCCTCAATGTAAGTCTATTAACACAAATGAAAGAATCATGTGTAAGAGAAAAGAACTAATAACATAAGAATAGGAACAACTAAGACTCAAAACAAAACAAACTCATGCAACCTAAATAATCCTAAAATACTAAACAAAAATTAACAAGTAAACATAAAAAGATTAAAATCAAACTGACAAGGTGTGTCTCAAGTCTCCCTTACTCAGACCTTGTTCAGAATGAATACTTCTAAATTGCTTAAAACACAACAAACTTTTTTTTTTTTTTTGAAAAGAAGAAATCAAACTGACAAGGTATGTCTCAAGTCTCCCTTACTCAGACCTTGTTCAGAATGAATACTTCTTAAATTTTTTTTTTTTTTTTTTTAAAATTAGCAAAATATGTCCCTTACCCCCTACTAAAATATGACATTGTCCCCAATGTCAAATTTTAAAGGTAGAATTTAGGAGATATTACCTGCAGAGGTTGCTAACCACTTATTATAACTGAGACACAACAAGCAAAATGTTAGATAATGTCACAAAGACAAAGTGCAATCCACTCCTTGCTCGTCCATATCTCTTTTTCTTTTTCCGAGCGTTTGCGAAACAACCGTAGCAGATAAACACTCATAAGCTTGGAGCTTTTTAAGTAAATCTTCAATGGTTGTAGCAGAAATTATGGTTCTCCTTGCCTCAATGGGTTTCTTATTTGTGACCAAAGATGACCAAGAAGCCACGCAAGCTATTTCTTCCAATGTACCCAGACCTCCTGGTAAAGCAATGAATGCATCGGCAGAATGGTACATGATTGTCATCCGTTCAGGGATACTCCAGACTTGTATTTCCTTACCCACGGTAGGTCCACAAAAACTGTGAATAGTTTTGGCAAGATTCCTAGAACTGGACTTCCTCCGGCGTGTGCTGCTGTAGCGACTGCTCCCATTAAACCCGTACTACCGCCTCCATAAATCAAGTGGATCTTTTGTTGGGCAAGTATTACTCCAACTCTTATGGCTTCATCAGCGAATATGTTATTTTTCCCTGGATAAGCACCTCCAAAGACACAAATTTTTTTAATGCGCTGGGATGAAGTACTTTCCATTTTTTTTTCTTCGAGTGCCTGAAAGAGAATGAGTACATGGTGTAATATATAGAGGACTCAGTAGTGAATCAGACAAGAGTAATAATGTCGCCGAAAGTGTATCTGACCTGTCAGAAGAAAATGTTAACCTAACAAAAGATTTTTGCGTGATTTCAGGAAGAAAATCAAAAAGAGAAGAAAAAAATCAACCGTAAAAGACAAATAAAAAAAACGAGAATAATTACACAAATCGAACAACACGTAAATTAAAACAAAATAAAGTTATTGCAAATCAAACCAAAAGCTGAGAAGTCATTTATTGTAGTTGTGATTGTGGCTCACATCTTCCTCTGGTTTTACGTCCAGAAACGGCTTAAACGCCTTCTATGAGTCGAGGATATGCTTCCCATCCAGTTTTCTTACAAGCTGGCAAACAGGGTCTTTTAACATCAGATTCCCAAGATGTTGCCATTCCCTTTGGAATTGCGGCCATAAATCAAGAATTTCTCTTTGTACGTCTCCACTAGGATGCGTCTCAAGAGAAAGTTGGATATTACCCAAATTCTCCTTACTCAGTCCATCCTTAATGAATTCAATTTTATCATCTCGATTAGAGGACGGAATCCCAATAGAACGACATTTACCGTTACACGTCCATCGTGCACATTTGTGGCAATTTGAACTCATGCGCTTTGCTCGTCGCTTCTTTGCAAAAGTGCTTCTACCTGTACCTGGTAAATGCAAAACAGGAAGATATTCATCTTCACGTACCTTGGCTTCAATTATCCAACGTATGTCGTCAGGAATCCCTTTGTGCATAAGCATTCTTAATCTTTCAAATCGAACTTGGTAAAGCTTCAGTAAAATATTTCGAGGAAAAGGAGGAAATCGTTTCTGCAATCTTGTGAGAATATCATCCATCCTGAAAAAAATGAAAAAAAAATGAAAGAGAAATTGGAAGAGAAATTTATATACAATATCAGTTTTGTGGGTAGCTGATGGAACCGATTTAAATAATCACGGAGTACCGTTATCCGCCATTTAACCGGGGTTAAAAAAAATTATATTTACATCTAGTTATTTTCAAAACAAGGATCAGAAAGAAAAACAACATAAAAAAACTCAAAAATAAAATCCTAAATTCTTCCCCCCACACATAATTCTTACATTGTCATTAATGTAATGCTATTAATCCCAAATGAAAGAATCATGTGTAAGTGAAAAGAACTAATAAACAAAATGAACTTAGAAACACTAAACACAATTAGCAAAGAAACATAAGAAAAAGATAAAGAAAAAGAGAGCAAATCTGAGGATGAAAGGTTGGCAATTTCATCTTTAATTGGGCTGCCTTCCCAATTAACACTTGAGTTAGTGTTTTGAATCTAACCAACACCCCTTCTTGGCTTTTTAGGCTTGTCAGGCTCATACATGAAATTTCCCAAATTTATGCGTTTGAGAGGTAGCTTTCTTTGCACAACAGTGGATGCATTCTCCATTACAAGTATTATTCCTTCATCCTTGGTGGTGCATATCTCATCGAGGAATGGTGCATCTTTTGGTACTTGTTGAATGACATCCACAAACAAACTGTTTAAGGTTTCCAGCGTGTCTTGTTCATGTTCATCCTCCTTGAACTTTGCGAATCTACTAGGAAAAGGTGGAGAAGAAACATTAGTAAAAATTGGAATCTCAAACGTTACCTCAGGTGCCGAAATACTCTTATTTGGATCATTGGCTTCATTATCCTCAAGAATAGAATTCATCTCTAATTTTGTCTCATCCTCATCTTGTTCCTCATTCCTCAAGGTCACAATAGTAGCATTCTCCTTTGGGTTAATCATCGTTTGGGCAGGGAGTTCTTCAGATCTTTGTGCTACCCATCCCACCATACTACTAGTCAATTGGATCATTTGCTTTTCCAAACTCTGGATGCTTGCCCTTGTTTCCTGTTGAAATTGCAAAGTATCAGTAACAAGAGAATAGATAAGATCTTCTAAAGAAGTACCTGAGTTTTGAGTCATATGTGGTGGTTGAAAAAGATCTGGTTCTTGGGACCATGATTGATTGAAGCTAGATGGATGAGTGTAATTGGCATAAGGATCTATTTCTTGGTAATTTTTCGAGTAGCCATAATTAGTATGATCCCACCATCCCTCATGGTAAGTGTTTGAGTAATGATCATACTGTTGGTCTTGGAACACTTGATGGCCTTGACATCCTCCCATGGCAAATTGTTGAACTGGGAAGGTGAGATTGGCTTGTTGATTCTCCATGTTCATGTATGCCACCAACTCTTCAAGTGTTAGATTGCTCAATTCCATCGTTTTTTATTTTTTTATTTTTTATTTTTTATTTTTTATTTTTCAAAATTTGATCAGAAAAACCCGTATGTACAAGAAAATAAAACTCATTAGAACTGAAAATAAGAATAAACCAAGTAACAAATAAACTAAAGAAAACAATCCCCGGCAACGGCGCCAAAAATTTGATGCACCCAAAAGAGTGTATCTTATTTAACCTTGCACTAAAAAGATCAATTGTAAGTATAGTAGTTAGCAAGGGTCGAGTCCTCAGGGATTGGGTTTTAGTTTATAGGTTGATAGTTTAAAACTTAAATTCAAGAACAATAAAAGAAAAAGGGGGTTTTGAAGCCAGATTTAAACTAAAGTAAAAAATAATTATAAGATGCAAGGCGGTATAACCAGCCAATAAAAATATATATATTAAATTAGGCGGTATAACCAGCCAATAAAAATATATATACTAAATTAGGCGGTATAACCAGCCAATAAAAATAAAACAAAGTTGATATACAAATTAGGCGGTATAACCAGCCAATAAAAATAAATATACTTTTAAAAATAAGCAAACTAGAAAAATAAGAAAACAAGTAAGTAAGAAGAATCAAATATGAAAAATATGGTTAAGGTTTCATTCTCCACCACTAGACATCATTAAGAATCAATTTCAGATCTATCAATATCAACCAACTATCAAAGTTAACAACCGTAGATAACAACAAGCTCTGTTATCCCAATCTTTCCTTAGTTTGTCGTTAAATAGAACAAGCTCTCTATTTAATCTCTAACCATCAAACAACCTAGAATAAGCTCTCTAGATTCAATTTAATGGCAGCTTTATGATGAGAAAGATAGGTTGATCTAAGCAACAAACACATAAGCTCGGATTGTTCAACTTAGGTTATGTTCCACTTTGCAATTATTGAAAACTTGACCATAATCATTAATCACAAATTGCCACTTATGAATAGGAAATCAAGACAATTACACGGATCAAGACTCCTAAACTAGCAATAGATAATTATCAAGATCTATCTAGTTGTACACCTAAACAAATCAAGACAACATCATGAACAATTCTTGTAGAAGAACATAAGCAACTTTGATAGAAAATTAATGATAGATAGAATCTGAAAATCAATCACAAAACATGTCTAGGGCTTTGAAATCACCCTTAACCAAATAGAAGTTTAGCCTAGCATAGGCATTATAAACATAAACATAAAATTAAAGAAAATCTAAGAAGAAAATAAAAGAAAGAAAGAAGAAGAGGAAGAATATTAATTATCCAACCTCTTGCTCTCTCTAAAGAAAAAGAAAACTAGAGAAAAGAAAGAAGAAGAAAACTTAGAGAATTTTATTAAAATGGCTAATATCCTACCTATGTACAATATGATCCCTTACAATCATCCAAGGCCCTCTATTTATACACATTTTGGAGGGCTAAATGACAAGAGACAAGCTTTACAAATTTCAAAGGTAGGTATATGACGATTTTGATCAGCCAAATTGATGGTCGATTTCGTCAATATTGGAGGCCTGATCTGATCACATGGTCTTCTAGAAAAAGGTTCCCCTATCAGTTACGGAACCATAGCCGTTGGAATCAGCTCATTTGCTGATGTGGTTAAGCAGATATGGGCAAAATACGAAAACATGTCAGCACAGATGTCATTACACATCAGCCACCTTGATGGTCGATTTATTCAATATTGGAGGCCTGATCTGATCACATAGTCTTCTAGACAAAGGTTCCCCTATCAGTTACGGAACCATAGCCGTTGGAATCAGCTCATTTGCTGATGTGGACAAGAAGATACGGGCATAATACGAAAACATGTCAGCACAGACGTCATTGCACATCAGCCAACTGGATGGTCGATTTCGCTAGGGAAAACGACTCCGTTTTAAGAAGTGTAAAACATGAAAAAGATAGATATGCCTCTTAGCTTTGCATGGCTACAAATTTCAGCCTTATTGCTTCAGTGAAACTCGAGATATAGCTGATATGGCAAAAGGTGTCGGAACTGAAACTGAACTGGATTTGCCCTTAATTCTAGTAATCTGAAATCACTCAAAGAAACTTGTGAAAAACACCAAAATACATAAAAATATAAAAGATCATAAACACAATTAGACTAAACAATAATAACTCGTATTTGACACAAAACATTAATAAAACATAACTAAAAACTATATAATTATACGAGTTATCAGCCATAAGGCTGAAATTTGTAGCCGTGCAAAGCTAAGAGGCATATCTATCTTTTTCATGTTTTATACTTCTTGAAACGGAGTCGTTTTCCCTAGCGAAATCGACCATCAAGTTGGCTGATGTGCAATGACGTCTGTGCTGACATGTTTTCGTATTTTGCCCATATCTGCTTATCCACATCAGCAAATGAGCTGATTCTAATGGCTATGGATCCGTAACTGATAGGGGAACCTTTTTCTAGAAGACCATGTGATCAGATCAGGCCTCCAACATTGAAGAAATCGACCATCAAGTTGGCTGATCAAAATTGTCATACAATATGACGAAAATTGTTAGAAAAATTCACCCACCTATTATACCTACCTTTGAAATTTGTAAAGCTTGTCTCTTGTCATTTAGCCTTCCAAAATGTGTATAAATAGAGGGCCTTGGATGATTGTAGAGGATCATATTGTACATAGGTAGGATATTAGCCATTTTAATAAAATTCTCTAAGTTTTCTTCTTCTTTCTTTTCTCTAGTTTTCTTTCTTTTCTCTAGTTTTCTTTTTCTTTAGAGAGAGCAAGAGGTTGGATAATTAATATTCTTCCTCTTCTTCTTTCTTTCTTTTATTTGCTTCTTAGATTTTCTTTAATTTTATGTTTATGTTTACAATGCCTATGCTAGGCTAAACTTCTATTTGGTTAAGGGTGATTTCAAAGCTCTAGACATGTTTTATAATTGATTTTCAGATTCTATCTATCATTAATTTTCTATCAAAGTTGCTTATGTTCTTCTACAAGAATTGTTCATGATGTTGTCTTGATTTGTTTAGGTGTACAACTAGATAGATCTTGACAATTATCTATTGCTAGTTTAGGAGTCTTGATCCGTGTAATTGTCTTGATTTCCTATTCATAAGTGGCAATTTGTGATTAATGATTATGGTCAAGTTTTCAATAATTGCAAAGTGGAACATAACCTAAGTTGAACAATCCGAGCTTATGTGTTTGTTGCTTAGATCAACCTATCTTTCTCATCATAAAGCTGCCATTAAATTGAATCTAGAGAGCTTATTCTAGGTTGTTTGATGGTTAGAGATTAAATAGAGAGCTTGTTCTATTTAACGACAAACTAAGGAAAGATTGGGATAACAGAGCTTGTTGTTATCTACGGTTGTTAACTTTGATAGTTGGTTGATATTGATAGATCTGAAATTGATTCTTAATGATGTCTAGTGGTGGAGAATGAAACCTTAACCATATTTTTCATATTTGATTCTTCTTACTTACTTGTTTTCTTACTTTTCTAGTTTGCTTATTTTTAAAAGTATATTTATTTTTATTGGCTGGTTATACCGCCTAATTTAGTATATATATTTTTATTGGCTGGTTATACCGCCTAATTTAGTATATATATTTTTATTGGCTGGTTATACCGCCTTGCATCTTATTCTTATTATTTACTTTAGTTTAAATCTGGCTTCAAAAACCCCTTTTCTTTTATTATTTTCTTTGAATGTAAGTTATAAACTAATAACTCATAAATTAAAACCCAATCCCTGAGGACTCGACCCTTGCTAACTACTATACTTACAATTGATCTTTTTAGTGCAAGGTTAAATAAGATACACTCTTTTGGGTGCATCACCTAGCATAGGCATTGTAAACATAAACATAAAATTAAAGAAAATCTAAGAAGAAAATAAAAGAAAGAAAGAAGAAGAGGAAGAATATTAATTATCCAACCTCTTGCTCTCTCTAAAGAAAAAGAAAACTAGAGAAAAGAAAGAAGAAGAAAACTTAGAGAATTTTATTAAAATGGCTAATATCCTACCTATGTACAATATGATCCCTTACAATCATCCAAGGCCCTCTATTTATACACATTTTGGAGGGCTAAATGACAAGAGACAAGCTTTACAAATTTCAAAGGTAGGTATAATAGGTGGGTGCATTTTTCTAACAATTTTCGTCATACATGACAATTTTGATCAGCCAACTTGATGGTCGATTTTGTCAATTTTGGAGGACTTATCTGATCACATGGTCTTCTAGAAAAATGTTACGCTATCAGTTACGGATCCATAGACGTTGGAATCAGCTCATTTGCTGATGTGGATAAGTAGATATGGGCAAAATACGAAAACAGGTCAGCACAGACGTCATTGCACATCAGCCAACTTGATGGTCGATTTCGCTAGGGAAAACGACTCCGTTTCAAGAAGTGTAAAACATGAAAAAGATAGATATGCCTCTCAGCTTTGCACGGCTACAAATTTCAGCCTTATTGCTTCAGTGAAACTCGAGATATAGCTGATATGGTAAAAGGCGTCGGAACTGGAACTGAACTGGATTTGCCCTTAATTCTACTAATCTGAAATCACACAAAGAAACTTGTGAAAAACACCAAAATACATAAAAATATAAAAGATCATAAACACAATTAGACTAAACAATAATAACTCGTATTTGACACAAAACAATAATAAAACATAACTAAAAACTATATAATTATACGAGTTATCACCAGCCAATAAAAATATATATACTAAATTAGGCGGTATAACCAGCCAATAAAAATATATATACTAAATTAGGCGGTATAACCAGCCAATAAAAATAAAACAAAGTTAATATACAAATTAGGCGGTATAACCAGCCAATAAAAATAAATATACTTTTAAAAATAAGCAAACTAGAAAAGTAAGAAACCAAGTAAGTAAGAAGAATCAAATATGAAAAATATGGTTAAGGTTTCATTCTCCACCACTAGACATCATTAAGAATCACTTTCAGATCTATCAATATCAACCAACTATCAAAGTTAACAACCGTAGATAACAACAAGCTCTGTTATCCCAATCTTTCCTTAGTTTGTCGTTAAATAGAACAAGCTCTCTATTTAATCTCTAACCATTAAACAACCTATAATAAGCTCTCTAAATTCAATTTAATGGCAGCTTTATGATGAGAAAGATAGGTTGATCTAAGCAACAAACACATAAGCTCGGATTGTTCAACTTAGGTTATGTTCCACTTTGCAATTATTGAAAACTTGACCATAATCATTAATCACAAATTGCCACTTATGAATAGGAAATCAAGACAATTACACGGATCAAGACTCCTAGACTAGCAATAGATAATTATCAAGATCTATCTAGTTGTACACCTAAATAAATCAAGACAACATCATGAACAATTCTTGTAGAAGAACATAAGCAACTTTGATAGAAAATTAATGATAGATAGAATCTGAAAATCAATCACAAAACATGTCTAGGGCTTTGAAATCACCCTTAACCAAAATGAAGTTTAGCCTAGCATAGGCATTGTAAACATAAACATAAAATTAAAGAGAATCTAAGAAGGAAATAAAAGAAAGAAAGAAGAAGAAGAAAATAAAGAAAAAGAAAACTAGAGAAAAGAAAGAAGAAAAAACTTAGAGAATTTTATTACAATGGCTAATATCCTACCAATGTACAATGTCTCCTACAATCATCCAAGGCCCTCTATTTATACACATTTTGGAGGACTAAAGGACAAGAGACAAGTTTTACAAATTTCAAAGGTAGGTATAATAGGTGGGTGCATTTTTCTAACAATTTTCGTCATATTGTATGACAATTTTGATCAGCCAACTTGATGGTCGATTTTGTCAATATTGGAAGCTTGATCTGATCACATGGTCTTCTAGAAAAATGTTCCCCTATCAGTTAGTGATCCATACCCGTTGGAATCAGCTCATTTTCTGATGTGGATCAGAAGATATGGGCAAAATACCAAAACAGGTCAGCACAGACGTCATTGCACATCAGCCAACTTGATGGTCGATTTCGCTAAGGAAAACGACTCCGTTTCAAGAAGTGTAAAACATGAAAAAGTTAGATATGCCTCTTAATTTTGCACGGTTAAAATTTCAGCCTTATTGCTTCAGTGAAACTCCAGATATAGCTGATATGGAAAAAGGTGTCGGAACTGGAACTGAACTGAATTTAATTGTTGATTTAACCTAGTAATCTGAAATCACACAAAGAAACTCGTAAAAAAACTCCAAATTACATAAAAATATAAAAGATCATAAACACAATTAGACTAAGCAATAATAACTCATATTTGACACAAAACAATAATAAAACATAACTAAAAACTATATAATTATACGAGTTATCACACCCCCACACTTAGATTGTTGCTAGTCCTCGAGCAAAAACAAATAAAAATAAAATAAGAAAATCTAATCTAATCCACTTTCGTAGGAAATCACGGTGGCACTTAGCATGTGACACAAGCCTTTAAACACCTAGGTGTCCCTAGTGGACGAGTTTAGTCTCGTGAGGGTTTACTAGAACGATACCCACAAACATTGAAAAACTAAAATATAAATAAACTACATATACTAAAAATATTTACTCCTAATCCTTTCAATACACATTATAGACAATCTTTGAACAAGTCTTATAAACTAATCAATAGCTTAAAGAATTTCACAAAAAATCATGCTTGAATGTAAATTGTTTGAGTTAAGCCAATATTAACATAACATATTTCAATCAAAATAGTGCATGTTCAAATTTAATCTCAACTTCTCACATGGGATACCCTCTTGATTTTCACTCTTTAAAGTAGTGGTAAAGTGTTTACACTCAATCAATCTCATGAAAACACTTCTACCATATGCTTGCTTGTCCACCTATTCTCCACTATTTAGATCATACAACTTCATAAATCAAGAGGTCTTTATTCAAGATTGTAATGGGGCCAAAGGGTTATAATGTGGTTAAAGAACAAAAGGATAAAGATATCACAAAGGTTCCAAAGAGTTCATAGAGTTTAGAGACATAATAAGATCATACAAATAAAACTTCTCAAAACTCTTATAAAGCACATAATAACATAGGCTAAATATTCATATTGAGCCTTTGCATCATTCTAACCAACTTTGTAACATCTTTTTCTTTACTTTAACTAGAAGTTCAAGAGAAGATTTTTTTTTTTTAATATGGGAATGTATTTGACAATGATCCCTTTCTTTTTCTCTTGACTTTTTCTTTTCTTTTCTTTTCTTCCCCCACACTTATCTTTTGTTTCCAACCCAAATTTTTAACTAAAAATATCACTTGTTTTTTTGCAATATGTCTTAAAATATATAATCCATCTTTAGAACAAGGGTTATGTTTAGGCTAGGTGTAAGTTGTGGTTACCAAATAAATAGCTTATTCAATGTAGGCTCAAATTGGCTCACTAGGGGTGTGTTCTCTTGGAACATCAATAAGGGATGGCTGTTTGGCCCTGGCTAAAAATCCTAATGCCTCTATCATATTCATGTTGTCACATGCATCAATATAGTCTCAACAAGGTCTAATGCAAGTTCTAGAGAATCATGTAATCATAAGAGCACTCAAGAAAGAAATTAGATTGATTTGTATAATGCGTCAATCATTATAGGCTCAAAAACTCACAAGGATGATTATACAAGTCAGATTAAGTCTAAACATGCTTCTTTCTCAATCAAGATATCATATTAACATTGGCTCATAAAACGATTGATATCAAGTTCAATTCTCATGAAAATCTTCTCACTAATAAATCTGTTTTAGACTTATGCAATTCATATCTCATCATAGTATTGAAAAGGAACTAAAACACACTAAAAATAATAATAAAGACTCATAAAAAAAAATAGTAGACAAAAATAAAAGAAATCCTAAATCATTCCCCCCCACACTTAATTCTTACATTGTCCTCAATGTAAGTCTATTAACCCAAATGAAAGAATTATGTGTAAGAGAAAAGAACTAATAACATAAGAATAGGAACAACTAAGACTCAAAACAAAACAAACTCATGCAACCTAAATAATCCTAAAATACTAAACAAAAATTAACAAGTAAACATAAAAAGATTAAAATCAAACTGACAAGGTATGTCTCAAGTCTCCCTTACTCAGACCTTGTTCAGAATGAATACTTCTAAATTGCTTAAAACACAACAAACTTTTTTTTTTTTGAAAAGAAGAAATCAAACTGACAAGGTATGTCTCAAGTCTCCCTTACTCAGACCTTGTTCAGAATGAATACTTCTAAATGGCTTAAAACACAACAAATTTTTTTTTTTTTAAATTAGCAAAATATGTCCCTTACCCCCTACTAAAATATGACATTGTCCCCAATGTCAAATTTTAAAGGTAGAATTTAGGAGATATTACCTGCAGAGGTTGCTAACCACTTATTATAACTGAGACACAACAAACAAAATGTTAGATAATGTCACAAAGACAAAGTGCAATCCACTCCTTGCTCGTCCATATCTCTTTTTTTTTTTCCGAGCGTTTGCGAAACAACCGTAGCAGATAAATACTCATAAGCTTGGAGCTTTTTGAGTAAATCTTCAATGGTTGTAGCAGAAATTATGGTTCTCCTTGTCTCTGAAAACATGAATCCATTATCCACAGCATTATCTAAATATGAAAGCAAATTACTAAAATAACCATTAATATTAAGCAAACCAATGGGTTTCTTTTTTGTGACCAAAGATGACCAAGAAGCCACGCAAGCTATTTCTTCCAATGTACCCAGACCTCCTGGTAAAGCAATGAATGCATCGACACAATGGTACATGATTGTCATCCGTTCAGGGATACTCCAGACTTGTATTTCCTTACCCAAGGTAGGTCCACAAAAATCTGTGAATAGTTTTGGCACGATTCCTAGAACTGGACTTCCTCCGGCGTGTGCTGCTGTAGCGACTGCTCCCATTAAACCCGTACTACCACCTCCATAAATCAACTGGATCTTTTGTTGGGCAAGTATTACTCCAACTCTTATGGCTGCATCAGCAAATATGTTATTTTTCCCTGGATAAGCACCTCCAAAGACACAAATTTTTTTAATGCGCTGGGACGAAGTACTTTCCATTTTTTTTTTCGAGTGCCTGAAAGAGAATGAGTACATGGTGTAATATATAGAGGACTGAGTAGTGAATCAGACAAGAGTAATAATGTCGCCGAAAGTGTATTTGACCTGTAAGAAGAAAATGTTAACCTAACAAAAGATTTTTGCGTGATTTCAGGAAGAAAATCAAAAAGAGAAGAAAAATCAACCGTAAAAGACAAATAAAAAAAAACGAGAATAATTACACAAATCGAACAACACGTAAATTAAACCGAAATGAAGTTATTGCAAATCAAACCAAAAGCTGAGAAGTTATTTATTGTAGTTGTGATTGTGGCTCACATCTTCCTCTGGTTTTACGTCCAGAAACGGCTTAAACGCCTTCTATGAGTCGAGGATATGCTTCCCATCCAGTTTTCTTACAAGCTGGCAAACAGGGTCTTTTAACATCAGATTCCCAAGATATTGCCATTCCCTTTGGAATTGCGGCCATAAATCAAGAATTTCTCTTTGTACGTCTCCACTAGGATGCGTCTCAAGAGAAAGTTGGATATTACTCAAATTCTCCTTACTCAGTCCATCCTTAATGAATTCAATTTTATCATCTCGATTAGAGGACGAAATCCCAATAGAACGACATTTACCGTTACACGTCCATCGTGCACATTTGTGGCAGTTTGAACTCATGCGCTTTGCTCCTCGCTTCTTTGCAAAAGTGCTTCTACCTGTACCTGGTAAATGCAAAACAGGAAGATATTCATCTTCACGTACCTTGGCTTCAATTATCCAACGTATGTCTTCAGGAATCCCTTCGTGCATAAGCATTCTTAATCTTTCAAATCGAACTTGGTAAAGCTTCAGTAAAATATTTCGAGGAAAAGGAGGAAATCGTTTCTGCAATCTTGTGAGAATATCATCCATCCTGAAAAAAATGAAAAAAAAATTGAAAGAGAAATTGGAAGAGAAATTTATATACAATATCAGTTTTGTGGGTAGCTGATGGAACCGATTTAAATAATCACGCAGTACCGTTATCCGCCATTTAACCGGGGTTAAAAAAATTAAAAATTATATTTACATCTAGTTATTTTCAAAACAAGGATCAGAAAGAAAAACAACATAAAAAGACACAAAAACAAAACACTCTAAATAAAATCCTAAATTCTTCCCCCCACACATAATTTTTACATTGTCATTAATGTAATGCTATTAATCCCAAATGAAAGAATCATGTGTAAGTGAAAAGAACTAATAAACAAAATAAACTTATGCAGCCTAAATGAACTTAGAAACACTAAACACAATTAGCAAAGAAACATAAGAAAAAGATAAAGAAAAAGAGAGCAAATCTGAGGATGGCAGTTTGGCAATGCTTTCACTAATTAGACTGCCTCCCCCAATTAGCACTTGATTGATTGTTTTCAGCCTAGCCAATTCCCCTTCTTGGCTTTTTAGGATCTTTTGGCTTAGACATGAAACTTCTCGGATTTTTGCGTTTTGGAGGAAGTTTTCTTTGCAAAACAGCCAATGCCTTCTCCCCCACACGTATTATTTCATCATTCTTGGTGGGGTATAGCTCTTTGAGGAATTATGCATATCTTGGTACTTGTCTAATGGCATCCACAAGCAAGCTGTTTAAGGTTTCCAAAAATTGTTGTTCATGTTCCTCCTTTTTGGACTTTGCAAATCTGCTAGGAAAAAGTGGAGAAGGAACATTAGTAGAAATAAGAACCTTAAAAGCTACCTGAGGTGTCAAAGTACTCTCAATTTGAATGGTGGCTTCATTATCCTCAAGAAGTGAATCCATCTTTGGTTTTGTCTCATCCTCATCTTGTTCCTCATTTCTCAAGGTCACAATAGTAGCATTCTCCTTTGGGTTAATCACCGTTTGGGAAGGGAGTGCTAGAGATCTTTCTGCTACTAATTCCACCGTACTACTAGCCAATAGGCTCATTTGCCTTTCCAAACTCTGGATGCTTGCCCTTGTTTCCTGTTGAAATTGCAAAGTATCAGTAACAAGAGAATATACCAGATCTTCTAAAGAAGTACCTGAGTTTTGAGTCATATGTGGTGGTTGAAAAAGATCTGGTTCTTGAGACCATGATTGATTGAAGCTAGATGGATGAGTGTAATTGGCATAAGGATCTACTTCTTGGTAATTTTTCGAGTAGCCATAATTAGTATGATCCCACCATCCCTCATGGTAAGTGTTGGAGTAATGATGTTAAATTCTTTATTCGAAGAAACTTCCTTCTTAACTTTTGAAGACCACAAGATTACCTTTCCAACGGTTGGTCATGAGCCTAAATCAGATAAGAAATCGTTATCCAGATCAGCATTGGAATATCTCCCTAAACAACCCTAATGGCAGAAAAAACCCTAGCCGCAAATCACATTTTTTTCTTAATACCCTATCTGACATTTATGTTTATCCTTGTCAAATAAGGATTAGTGGCTGTCAACTTGCATTAATTGCAAGAATCTTTCTTTAAATCTAATCCTAGTCAAAGTAGGAGAATTAAATCAACCAAGACTTTCCTTCCTTACACTTACTTTGGCTGCAAGTTTGTAATCTATCCTCATTAAAGAGTGTTTTGACTAACACTTTCCTACTTTATTCAAACTTGGCTGCCAAGGCTTATATCTTTCCTTAAAACACAAAAGTCAGCCACTTTTCCTTAACTTTAGCCACAAATCAGCATTTATTGAAGGGAGAGAGCTGGAATTCACTTATTTGATGCCCTAGCTATTGGCTATAAATAGAGATCAAGGGGGCAAACGAAATTTACACTTCTCCAAGCATCAAAGTTCTGGTTTCTTCTTTGTTTCTTTGTTTTTGAGAGAGCAAGAGGCTGGATAATTAATATTCTTCTTCTTCTTCTTTCTTTCTGGTGCACCCAAAAGAGTGTATCTTATTTAACCTTGCACTAAAAAGATCAATTGTAAGTATAATGATCAGGCCTCCAATATTGACAAAATCGACCATCAAGTTGGCTGATCAAAATTGTCATACAATATGACGAAAATTGTTAGAAAAATGCACCCACCTATTATACCTACCTTTGAAATTTGTAAAGCTTGTCTCTTGTCATTTAGCCCTCCAAAATGTGTATAAATAGAGGGCCTTGGATGATTGTAGAGGATCATATTGTACATTGGTAGGATATTAGCCATTGTAATAAAATTCTCTAAGTTTTCTTCTTCTTTCTTTTCTCTAGTTTTCTTTTTCTTTATTTTCTTCTTCTTCTTTCTTTCTTTTAAAATCGACCCTTGCTAATCATTATACTTACAATTGATCTTTTTAGTGCAAGGTTAAATAAGATACACTCTTTTGGGTGCATCAGATATTAGCTATTGTAATAAAATTCTCTAAGTTTTCTTCTTCTTTCTTTTCTCTAGTTTTCTTTTTCTTTATTTTCTTCTTCTTCTTTCTTTCTTTTATTTCCTTCTTAGATTCTCTTTAATTTTATGTTTATGTTTACAATGCCTATGCTAGGCTAAACTTCTATTTGGTTAAGGGTGATTTCAAAGCCCTAGACATGTTTTGTGATTGATTTTCAGATTCTATCTATCATTAATTTTCTATCAAAGTTGCTTATGTTCTTCTACAAGAATTGTTCATGATGTTGTCTTGATTTATTTAGGTGTACAACTAGATAGATCTTGATAATTATCTATTGCTAGTCTAGGAGTCTTGATCCGTGTAATTGTCTTGATTTCCTATTCATAAGTGGCAATTTGTGATTAATGATTATGGTCAAGTTTTCAATAATTGCAAAGTGGAACATAACCTAAGTTGAACAATCCGAGCTTATGTGTTTGTTGCTTAGATCAACCTATCTTTCTCATCATAAAGCTGCCATTAAATTGAATTTAGAGAGCTTATTCTAGGTTGTTTAATGGTTAGAGATTAAATAGAGAGCTTGTTCTATTTAACGACAAACTAAGGAAAGATTGGGATAACAGAGCTTGTTGTTATCTACGGTTGTTAACTTTGATAGTTGGTTGATATTGATAGATCTGAAATTGATTCTTAATGATGTCTAGTGGTGGAGAATGAAACCTTAACCATATTTTTCATATTTGATTCTTCTTACTTACTTGTTTTCTTACTTTTCTAGTTTGCTTATTTTTGAAAGTATATTTATTTTTATTGGCTGGTTATACCGCCTAATTTGTATATTAACTTTGTTTTATTTTTATTGGCTGGTTATACCGCCTAATTTAGTATATATATTTTTATTGGCTGGTTATACCGCCTAATTTAGTAAATATATTTTTATTGGCTGGTTATACCGCCTTGCATCTTATTCTTATTATTTACTTTAGTTTAAATCTGGCTTCAAAAACCCCTTTTCTTTTGTTGTTCTTGAATTTAAGTTTTAAACTATTAACTTATAAACTAAAACCCAATCCCTGAGGACTCGACCCTTGCTAACTACTATACTTACAATTTATCTTTTTAGTGCAAGGTTAAATAAGATACACTCTTTTGGGTGCATCAAATTTTTGGCGCCGTTGCCGGGGATTGTTTTCTTTAGTTTATTTGTTATTTGCTTTATTCTTATTTTCAGTTCTAATTAGTATTATTTTCTTGTACATACATGTTTTTCTTTTCAAATTTTGAAAAAAAAAAAAAAGATGGAATTAAGCAATCTAACACTTGAAGAGTTTGTGGCATACATGAACATGGAGAATCAACAAGCCAATCTCACTTCCTCAGTTCAACAATTGGCCATGGGAGGATGTCAAGGCCATCAATGGTTCCAAGACCATCCGCATGATCATTACTCCAACACTTACCATGAGGGATGGTGGGATCATACTAATTATGGCTACTCGAAAAATTACCAAGAAGTAGATCCTTATGCCAATTACACTCATCCATCTAGCTTCAATCAATCGTGGTCTCAAGAACCAGATCTTTTTCAACCACCACATATGACTCAAAACTCAGGTACTTCTTTAGAAGATCTTGTATATTCTCTTGTTACTGATACTTTGCAATTTCAACAGGAAACAAGGGCAAGCATCCAGAGTTTGGAAAGGCAAATGAGCCTATTGGCTAGTAGTACGGTGGAATTAGTAGCAGAAAGATCTCTAGCACTCCCTTCCCAAACGGTGATTAACCCAAAGGAGAATGCTACTATTGTGACCTTGAGAAATGAGGAACAAGATGAGGATGAGACAAAACCAAAGATGGATTCACTTCTTGAGGATAATGAAGCCACCATTCAAATTGAGAGTACTTTGACACCTCAGGTAGCTTTTAAGGTTCTTATTTCTACTAATGTTCCTTCTCCACTTTTTCCTAGCAGATTTGCAAAGTCCAAAAAGGAGGAACATGAACAACAATTTTTGGAAACCTTAAACAGCTTGCTTGTGGATGCCATTAGACAAATACCAAGATATGCACAATTCCTCAAAGAGCTATACCCCACCAAGAATGATGAAATAATACGTGTAGGGGAGAATGCATTGGCTGTTTTGCAAAGAAAACTTCCTCCAAAACGCAAAAATCCGAGAAGTTTCATGTCTAAGCCAAAAGATCCTAAAAAGCCAAGAAGGGGAATTGGCTAGGCTGAAAACAATCAATCAAGTGCTAATTAGGGGAGGCAGCCTAATTAGTGAAAGCATTGCCAAACTGCCATCCTCAGATTTGCTCTCTTTTTCTTTATCTTTTTCTTATGTTTCTTTGCTAATTGTGTTTAGTGTTTCTAAGTTCATTTAGGCTGCATAAGTTTATTTTGTTTATTAGTTCTTTTCACTTACACAAGATTCTTTCATTTGGGATTAATAGCATTACATTAATGACAATGTAAGAATTATGTGTGGGGGGAAGAATTTAGGATTTTATTTAGAGTGTTTTGTTTTTGAGTCTTTTTATGTTGTTTTTCTTTCTGATCCTTGTTTTGAAAATAACTAGATGTAAATATAATTTTTTAACCCCGGTTAAACGGCGGATAACGGTACTCCGTGATTATTTAAGTCGGTTCCATCAGCTACCCACAAAACTGATATTGTATATAAATTTCTCTTCCAATTTCTCTTTCAATTTTTTTTCATTTTTTTTTTTCAGGATGGATGATATTCTCACAAGATTGCAGAAAAGATTTCCTCCTTTTCCTCGAAATATTTTACTGAAGCTTTACCAAGTTCGATTTGAAAGATTAAGAATGCTTATGCACAAAGGGATTCCTGAAGACATACGTTGGATAATTGAAGCCAAGGTACGTGAAGATGAATATCTTCCTGTTTTGCATTTACCAGGTACAGGTAGAAGCACTTTTGCAAAGAAGCGACGAGCAAAGCGCATGAGTTCAAACTGCCACAAATGTGCACGATGGACGTGTAACGGTAAATGTCGTTCTATTGGGATTCCGTCCTCTAATCGAGATGATAAAATTGAATTCATTAAGGAGGGACTGAGTAAGGAGAATTTGGGTAATATCCAACTTTCTCTTGAGACGCATCCTAGTGGAGACGTACAAAGAGAAATTCTTGATTTATGGCCGCAATTCCAAAGGGAATGGCAACATCTTGGGAATCTGATGTTAAAAGACCCTGTTTGCCAGCTTGTAAGAAAACTGGATGGGAAGCATATCCTCGACTCATAAAAGGCGTTTAAGCCGTTTCTGGACGTAAAACCAGAGGAAGATGTGAGCCACAATCACAACTACAATAAATGACTTCTCAGCTTTTGGTTTGATTTGCAATCACTTTATTTTGGTTTAATTTACGTGTTGTTGGATTTGTGTAATTATTCTCGTTTTTTTTATTTGTCTTTTACGGTTGATTTTTTCTTCTCTTTTTGATTTTCTTCCTGAAATCACGCAAAAATCTTTTGTTAGGTTAACATTTTCTTCTGACAGGTCAGATACACTTTCGGGGACATTATTACTCTTGTCTGATTCACTACTCAGTCCTCTATATATTACACCATCACTCATTCTCTTTCAGGCACTCGAAAAAAAAAAAAGAAAAAAAATGGAAAGTACTTCGTCCCAACGCATTAAAAAATTTTGTGTTTTTGGAGGTGCTTATCCAGGGAAAAATAACATATTCGCTGATGAAGTCATAAGAGTTGGAGTAATACTTGCCCAACAAAAGATACAGTTGATTTATGGAGGCGGTAGTACGGGTTTAATGGGAGCAGTCGCTACAGCAGCACACGCCGGAGGAAGTCCAGTTCTAGGAGTCGTGCCAAAACTATTCACAGATTTTTGTGGACCTACCGTGGGTAAGGAAATACAAGTCTGGAGTATCCCTGAACGGATAACAATCATGTACCATTCTGCCGATGCATTCATTGCTTTACCAGGAGGTCTGGGTACATTGGAAGAAATAGCTTGCGTGGCTTCTTGGTCATCTTTGGTCACAAATAAGAAACCCATTGGTTTGCTTAATATTAATGGTTATTTTAGTAATTTGCTTTCATATTTAGATAATGCTGTGGATAATGGATTCATGTTTTCAGAGGCAAGGAGAACCATAATTTCTGCTACAACCATTGAAGATTTACTCAAAAAGCTCCAAGCTTATGAGTGTTTATCTGCTACGGTTGTTTCGCAAACGCTCGGAAAAAGAAAAAGAGATATGGACGAGCAAGGAGTGGATTGCACTTTGTCTTTGTGACATTATCTAACATTTTGCTTGTTGTGTCTCAGTTATAATAAGTGGTTAGCAACCTCTGCAGGTAATATCTCCTAAATTCTACCTTTAAAATTTGACATTGGGGACAATGTCATATTTTAGTAGGGGTAAGGGACATATTTTGCTAATTTAAAAAAAAAAAAAAAAGTTTGTTGTGTTTTAAGCAATTTAGAAGTATTCATTCTGAACAAGGTCTGAGTAAGGGAGACTTGAGACATACCTTGTCAGTTTGATTTTAATCTTTTTATGTTTACTTGTTAATTTTTGTTTAGTATTTTAGGATTATTTAGGTTGCATGAGTTTGTTTTGTTTTGAGTCTTAGTTGTTTCTATTCTTATGTTATTAGTTCTTGATTTAGGATTTCTTTTATTTTTGTCTACTATTTTTTTTTATGAGTCTTTATTATTATTATTTTTTTAGTGTGTTTTAGTTCCTTTTTAATACAATGATGAGATATGAATTGCATAAGTCTAAAACAGATTTATTAGTGAGAAGATTTTCATGAGAATTGAGCTTGATGTCAACCTTTTTATGAGCCAATGTTAATATGATATGTTTATTGAGAAAGAAGCATGTTTAGACTTAATCTGACTTGTATAATCATCCTTGTGAGTTTTTGAGCCTATAATGATTGATGCATTATACAAATCAATCTAATTTCTTTCTTGAGTGCTCTTATGATTACATGATTCTCTAGAACTTGCTTTAAACAGTTTGAGACTATATTGATACATGTGACAACATGAATATGATAGAGGCATTAGGATTATAACCAGAGCCAAACAGCCATCCATTATTAATGTTCTAAGAGAACATCCCCACTAGTGAGCCAATTTGAGCCTACATTAAATATGATGTTTTATTGGTAACCACAACTTACACCTAGCCTAAATATACTTATATCCTTACCCTTGTTCTAAAGATGGATTATATATTTTGAGACATATTGCAAAAAAAAAAAACAAGGGATATTTTTAGTTAAAAATTTGGGTTAGAAACAAGAAATAAGTGTGGGGGGAAAAGAAAAGAAAAGTCAAGAGAAAAAGAAATGGAATACTGGCAAATACATTTCTATGTAAAAAAAATATATATATATATGAATCATCTCTTGAATTTGTGGAAAAAGAAAAAGATGTTACAAAGTTGTTTAGAATGAAGAAAAGGCCCAACATGAATATCCGGCCTAGGTGACTATGTACTTGTAAAAAGTTTTGAGAAGTTTCTTTGTATGATCTTTTTATGTCTCTAAACTTTATGAACTCTTTGGAACCTTTGTGATATCTTTATCCTTTTGTTCTTCAACTACATTACAAACCCCTTGGCCCCATTACAACCTTGATTAAAGACCTCTTGATTCATGAAGTTGTATGATCTAAATAGTGGAGAATAGGTGGACAAGCAATAATATGGTAGAACTGTTTTCATGAGATCGATTGAGTGTAAACATTTCTCCACTACTTTAAAGAGTGAAAATCATGAGGGTATCCCATGTGAGAAGTTGAGATTAAATTTGAACATGCACTATTTTGATTGAGATATGTTATGCTAATATTGGCTTAACTCAAACAATTTACATTCAAGCATGATTTTTTGTGAAATTCTTTAAGCTATTGATTAGTTTATAAGACTTGTTCAAATATTGTCTCTAATTTGTATTGAAAGGATTAGGAGTAAATATTTTTAGTATATGTAGTTTATTTATATTTTAGTTTTTCAATGTTTGTGGGTATCGTTCTAGTAAACCCTCACGAGACTAAACTCGTCCACTAGGGACACCTAGGGGTTTAAAGGCTTGTGTCACATGCTAAGTGCCACCGTGATTTCCTACGAAAGTGGATTAGATTAGATTTTCTTATTTTATTTTTATTGAGTCGTTGCTAGGGACTAGCAACAATCTAAGTGTGGGGGTGTGATAACTCGTATAATTATATAGTTTTTAGTTATGTTTTATTATTGTTTTGTGTCAAATACGAGTTATTATTGTTTAGTCTAATTGTGTTTATGATCTTTTATATTTTTATGTAATTTGGTGTTTTTCACAAGTTTCTTTGAGTGATTTCATATTACTAGAATTAAGGGCAAATCCAGTTCAGTTCCAGTTCCGACACCTTTTTCCATATCAGCTATATCTAGAGTTTCACTGAAGCAATATGGCTGAAATTTTAACCGTGCAAAGTTAAGAGGCATATCTATCTTTTTCATGTTTTACACTTCTTGAAACGGAGTCGTTTTTCCTAGCGAAATCGACCATCAAGTTGGCTGATGTGCAATGACGTCTGTGCTGACCTGTTTTCGTATTTTGCCTATATCTTCTTATCCACATCAGCAAATGAGCTGATTCCAACGGCTATGGATCAGTAAATGATAGGGGAACATTGTTCTAGAAGACCATGTGATCAGATCAGGCCTCCAATATTGACAAAATCGACCATCAAGTTGGCTGATCAAAATTGTCATACAATATGACGAAAATTGTTAGAAAAATGCACCCACCTATTATACCTACCTTTGAAATTTGTAAAGCTTGTCTCTTGTCATTTAGCCCTCCAAAATGTGTATAAATAGAGGGCCTTGGATGATTGTAGAGGATCATATTGTACATTGGTAGGATATTAGCCATTGTAATAAAATTCTCTAAGTTTTCTTCTTCTTTCTTTTCTCTAGTTTTCTTTTTCTTTATTTTCTTCTTCTTCTTTCTTTCTTTTATTTCCTTCTTAGATTCTCTTTAATTTTATGTTTATGTTTACAATGCCTATGCTAGGCTAAACTTCTATTTGGTTAAGGGTGATTTCAAAGCCCTAGACATGTTTTGTGATTGATTTTCAGATTCTATCTATCATTAATTTTCTATCAAAGTTGCTTATGTTCTTCTACAAGAATTGTTCATGATGTTGTCTTGATTTATTTAGGTGTACAACTAGATAGATCTTGATAATTATCTATTGCTAGTCTAGGAGTCTTGATCCGTGTAATTGTCTTGATTTCCTATTCATAAGTGGCAATTTGTGATTAATGATTATGGTCAAGTTTTCAATAATTGCAAAGTGGAACATAACCTAAGTTGAACAATCCGAGCTTATGTGTTTGTTGCTTAGATCAACCTATCTTTCTCATCATAAAGCTGCCATTAAATTGAATTTAGAGAGCTTATTCTAGGTTGTTTAATGGTTAGAGATTAAATAGAGAGCTTGTTCTATTTAACGACAAACTAAGGAAAGATTGGGATAACAGAGCTTGTTGTTATCTACGGTTGTTAACTTTGATAGTTGGTTGATATTGATAGATCTGAAATTGATTCTTAATGATGTCTAGTGGTGGAGGATGAAACCTTAACCATATTTTTCATATTTGATTCTTCTTACTTACTTGTTTTCTTACTTTTCTAGTTTGCTTATTTTTAAAAGTATATTTATTTTTATTGGCTGGTTATACCGCCTAATTTGTATATTAACTTTGTTTTATTTTTATTTGCTGGTTATACCGCCTAATTTAGTATATATATTTTTATTGGCTGGTTATACCGCCTAATTTAGTAAATATATTTTTATTGGCTGGTTATACCGCCTTGCATCTTATTCTTATTATTTACTTTAGTTTAAATCTGGCTTCAAAAACCCCTTTTCTTTTATTGTTCTTGAATTTAAGTTTTAAACTATTAACTTATAAACTAAAACCCAATCCCTGAGGACTCGACCCTTGCTAACTACTATACTTACAATTTATCTTTTTAGTGCAAGGTTAAATAAGATACACTCTTTTGGGTGCATCAGGATTCTGGGAAATTACCTTCCCAAACCATAGTGAATCCAAGAGAGAATGCCAATGCTATAACTTTAAGAAGTGGGAAACAGCTAGAGACACCACAAAATGATAGTGCTCAAGGGGAGAACAATACCATGGTATTCTCTTCACATCCCAACAAGCCACTAAAAAAGGTAATTCCTAAACCATCCTTTCCTGCTTATATAACTCCTCCACCTTTTCCTAGCAGGTTAGCAAAGTCCAAGAAGGAGGAGCAAGAGAAGGAAATTTTGGAAACCTTCCGGAAAATAGAGGTGAACATTCCTTTACTAGATGCTATCAAGCAAGTGCCAAGATATGCCAAGTTCCTAAAAGAGTTGGGCACATCTAAACGGAAGTTGAAAGGGAATGAAAAGGTAAGTGTGGGGGAGAATGTGTCAACTGTTCTTCAAAAGAAACTCCCAGCTAAATGCAAGGATCGAGGTATGTTTACCATTCCTTGTAAGAGAGGGAACACCATGTTTGAGTGTGCTATGCTAGATCTAGAGGCATCTATTAATGTCATGCCATATTCAATTTATGCTTCATTGAATCTATGACCATTAGAGGAAACCGGTGTGATAATACAACTTGCTGACCCTTCTAACACTTACCCAAGAGGAGTTGTAGAAGACGTTCTTGTACAGGTTAATGAATTGGTTTTTCCCGCTGACTTTATGTTATTGAGATGGAAGATGAGATGTCTTCTAATCCCACACCTGTTCTATTAGGGAGACCATTCTTGAAAACAGCAAGAACTAAAATAGATGTACATGATGGCACTTTAACTATGGAATTTGACGGTGAAATAATTCGCTTTAACATTTTTTAGGCCATGAGATATCCTGGTGATGTGCATTATGTTTTTAATATTGATATCATTGACTCACTAGTGCAGCAAGGTTATGAGCTAGATGGTGAAGATAGTTTGGAGATAGTCCTTAGCAAACATCTTGGAATGGGGAATGCTAAAGAGGATTTGAGTGGCCAGGTGGAAGGGGCAGTCGAATCTTTACACTCGCTACCACCTAAAGATGCAAGGTTTGATGTTTCATTTATTGATTTGCCTTTATCTCACGAGAAACTTCTACCTTCCATTTTTCAGGCAAAACTTTAGAGTTGAAACCACTACCGGACCACTTGAAATATGTGTTCTTAGGTGAAAAGGACACACTACCGGTCATCATTGCCAAAGAGCTCACACCTTTGCAAGAAGAACGTCTTATTCGGGTGCTTAGAGAGCATAAAACAACAATTGGTTGGTCAATTGCCGATATCAAGGGAATAAGCCCATCCATGTGCATGCACCAGATTTTGTTAGAGGAAGGGTCAAAACCAACAAGAGAGGCACAAAGAAGATTGAACCCTCCTATGATGGAGGTTGTGAAAAAGGAGATACTGAAGCTCCTAGATGTTGGAGTGATCTATCCTATCTCGAAAAGCAAATAGGTGAGCCCGGTCCAAGTGGTTCCAAAGAAATCAGGTGAAACGGTGGTAACAAATAATGGCAATAAACTTGTTCCTACTAGGATTCAAACAGGGTGGCGAGTTTGTATTGACTATCAAAAACTTAATTCCACAACTCGCAAAGACCACTTTCCTTTACCTTTTATTGATCAAATGCTTGGAAGGTTAGCTGGCCATTCTCATTATTGTTTTCTTTATGGTTTTTCAGGTTATAATCAGATTGCCATTGCTCTGGAGGACCAAGAAAAAACAATATTCACATGTCCATTTGGTACTTTTGCATATCGGCGTATGCCATTTGGTCTTTGTAATGCACCACCTACATTCCAAAGGTGTATGGTTAGTATATTTTCAAATTATGTAGAGAACATCATAGAAGTGTTTATGGATGATTTTAGTGTCTATGGTGATTCTTTTGATAGATGTCTAGAGAACCTTACACTTGTACTTGAAAGATGCATTGAAACTAACCTTGTTTTGAATTGGGAAAAATGTCACTTTATGGTAGAACAAGGAATAGTTTTAGGCCATGTTATTTCTTCTAGAGGGTAGAGGTTGATAAATCTAAATTAGATATTATGCATTCTTTACCACCTCCCACAAATGTGAGAGAGGTTCGTTCTTTTCTTGGACATGCAGGTTTCTATAGAAGATTTATCAAAGACTTCTCAAAGATCACATTACCTCTTTGCAAGCTACTAGAAAAAGATGTGGTTTTCCACCTTGATGATAAATGCAAAGAGGCGTTTGAAACATTGAAGGGACTCTTAACATCAGCTCCTATCATGCAACCACCAGATTGGAATGTACTTTTTCAAATCATGTGTGATGCTAGTGACTATGCCATTGGAGCTGTTTTGGGCCAACGGGTTGGCAAAGCCTCACATGCCATTTATTATGCCTCCCGAACTCTTAATGATTCTCAATTAAACTATTCCACTACTGAAAAATAACTTTTGGATGTTGTATTTACTTTAGAAAAATTTTGATCTTATTTAATTGGTACTAAAGTAATTGTATTTTCGGATCATGCAACCCTTAGGTACTTACTCACTAAGAAGGGATGCCAAACCAAGGTTGATTGGATGGATACTTCTCTTACAAGAGTTTTATTTGGAGATAAAAGATAAGTGAGGTAGTGACAACCTGGTTGCGGACCATCTTAGCCGTTTAGTTCATGAAGAGGATGCACTACCCTTGAATGAGAACTTTCTGGATGAGCAACTTATTTTTATAAGTACAACAACTCCTTGGTATGCCGATATTGTTAATTACTTAGTTACTAATAAGCTCATCAAATATACATTTTATGCCTTTCTACCTTTAGTTTTTGTTATGTTTTCGATCTTTATCTTGTTTACTTATAATATGTTTTTGAATTTTAGGTACAATAAGGAGAATGAAGTCAAAAGATGTCAACAATGATGGAAAAGAGCTTACAAAACCATAATCACAAGATGGAGGAAGACTTGGGAGTCAAAAATATCAATCTCTGGTCGAAAAGCAATCAGGCAAATTTGACCTTCGGAGCTTGCTGTAAGGAAAACATGTCTTAGATTCTTTATTTGAAGAAACTTCCTTCTTGACTTTTGAATCTGACTTGATTATCTTTCCAACGATATATTATGGGCCCAAATCGGATAAGAAATGGGCATTCAAAATGGCGCTAGAAGATCTCCCTAAAGAACCCTGCGACCAGAAAAACCTTAATCGCAAATCTAAAAAAAAGGAAAAATGTGATTTTTGCACCTCCAGGCTTACTTGTGCGGCAAGGACTTATTCTCAGGGTTTTAAAGCTCTATAAATACCATCTTTTGAGCCACAAACTAGACATCTTTTGAGGAGACTCAAGGATCATCATTATTATTCTTCTTCTTCTCCATTCTTTTATTTTCCTTTTAATTTTATGTATATATTTCTATGCCTATGCTAGGCTAAACTTTTATTTGGTTAAGGGTCATTTCAAAGCCCTAGACATGTTATGTAATTAATTTTCAGAATTTATCTATTATTGTTTTCTATCAAAGTTGCTTATGTTCTTCCATTAAAATTGTTCATGATGATGTTTTGATTTGTTTATGTGACCAACTAGATAAATCTTGATAATTGTCTAATGCTAGTTTAGGAGTCTTGATCCGTGTAATTGTCTTAATTTCCTATTCATAAGTGGCAATTTGTGATTAATGATTATGGTCAAGTTTTCAATAATTACAAAGTGGAACATAACCTAAGTTGAACAATCCGAGCTTATATGTGTTGCTTTGATCAACCTATCTTTCTCATTATAAAGCTGCTATTAAATTGAACTTACTGAGCTTATTCTAGGTTGTTTGATTGTTAGAGATTAAATAGAGAGCTTGTTCTATTTAACAACAAATTAAGGAAAGATTAGGGTAACAAAGCTTGTTGTTATCTACGGTTATAACTTTGATAGCTAATTAATGTTGATAGATATGAAATTGATTCTTAATGATGTCTAGTGGTGGAGAATGAAACCTTAACCATATTTTTCATATTTGATTGTTCTTAATTACTTGTTTTCTCAGTCTTATTGTTAACTTTTGTTTAAATTTGATTTCAAAATCCTCTTTACTTTTGTTTACTTGTTTTTTAAGTGATAAACTATTAATTTATAAACTAAAACCCAATCCCTGAGGACTCAACCCTTTCTAATCACTATACTCCACATATGATCATTTTTTTAAGTGCAAGGTTAAATAAGATACACTCTTTTGGGTGCATCAAATTTTTGGCGCCGTTGTCGGGGATTGCTTTCTTTAGTTTATTTGTTTATTGGTTTATTCTTATTTTCTGTTCTAATTATTTACTTTCTTATTTTTTTTTATTAGTGAATGTTCCAAGCAACTGAAGAATACTTAAGACTTAGGAGAATTCGGGAATTTATAACTTCTCACCAACAACCAATCGAGGAGTTGATCCAAAACATCCAAGAGGAGCAAGGAGAGCTGGCAGCAGCTGACAACCGAACTCTCAAGGAGCTAGCCGCTTCGGACTTGGATCAACAACCATTATGCATTGAATATGCTAATCTTGAGGTAGCTTTTGAATTAAAATCTGGTTTGATTCATCTTCTCCCAACTTTTCATGGTTTTGCAGGAGAGGATCCAAATAAGCACCTCAAGGAATTCCATGTAGTTTGCGCATGCATGAGACCAACAGGAGTCACGGAAGAGAAAGTTAGGTTGAGAGCCTTCCCATTCTCTCTAGCTGATTCAGCAAAGGAATGGCTCTACTCTCTACCATCCGGGACCATCACTACATGGAATGATATGAAGAAAGCATTCTTGGAAAGGTATTTCCCAGCATCTAAGGATGCCAACATTAGAAAAGAGATATGTGGGATTAGGCAATACAATGGAGAGTCCTTATATGAATATTGGGAGAGGTTCAAGAAACTTTGTGCATCATGTCCACACCATCAGATAAGTGAACAACTTCTCATCCAATACTTATATGAAGGTCTCATGTGCATGGAGAGAAGTATGATAGATGCCGCTAGTGGGGGAGCTCTAGTTGATAAGACTCCCGGGGCTGCTAGAACTCTAATCTCCAACATGGCAGCCAATTCTCAACAATTCTCAATGAGACAAGATCCACCACCACAACCCAAGAGAGTTAATGAGGTAAGTATATCATCCCTTGAACAAATATTTGATAAACTGACTTCTCTTGTTCAACAATTGGCTGTAGGTAATATACAGCAAATAAAGGCTTGTGGCATATGTTCAAACATGGGGCACCAAACTGATATGTGTCCAACACTTCAATAAGACACCATTGAACATGTGAATGCCATGGGTGGCTTTCAGAACCAACCAAGGAAATATGGTCCCTACTCAAACACATACAATCCAGGATGGAGGGATCATCCAAACTTCAATTATGGAGGGAACCAATCACAAGCTGTTCCTCCACCATTTGACAATAGGCCACCGATTTTTCAGCAAAGAGTGCAACAACCATATCAAACCCGACAACAAGTTGCACCACAAAAAAGTTCAGGTGAGACTCTTGAAGATCTTGTCAAAACCCTTACTACTAATACAATTCAACTTCAACAGGAATCAAGGGAGACAAAGGTAAGTATCCGAAACTTAGAGGCTCAGATGGGGCAATTGGCAACAACCCTAAGTCAAATATGCAAGCAAGGGATTCTGGGAAATTACCTTCCCAAACCATAGTGAATCCAAGAGAGAATGCCAATGCTATAACTTTAAGAAGTGGGAAACAGCTAGAGACACCACAAAATGATAGTGCTCAAGGGGAGAACAATACCATGGCATCCTCTTCACATCCCAACAAGCCACTAAAAAAGGTAATTCCTAAACCATCCTTTTCCTTCTTATATAACTCCTCCACCTTTTCCTAGCAGGTTAGCAAAGTCCAAGAAGAAGGAGCAAGAGAAGGAAATTTTGGAAACCTTCCGGAAAGTAGAGGTGAACATTCCTTTACTAGATGCTATCAAGCAAGTGCCAAGATATGCCAAGTTCCTAAACCATAGTGAATCTTATTGTGTCTCTAAACTCTATAAAATCTTTGGAACTTTTGTAATATCCTTTATTTTTTATTCTTTAGCCACATTATTACCCATTGGCCCCATTATAACCTTGCATAAAGACCTCTTGATTCATGAAGTTGCATGATCTAAGTAGTGGAGAATAGGTGGACAAGCAAGCAAATGGTACAAATTGTTTCATGAGATTGATTGAGTGTAAACACTTCACCACTACTTTAAAGAGTGAAAATCATGAGGGTATCCCATGTGAGAAGTTGAGATTAAGTTTGAACATGCAGATTGAGATATGTTATTTTAATTTTAGCTTAACTCAAACCATTTACTATCAAGCATGATTTTTTGTGAAACTCTTTAAGCTATTGATTAGTTTAGAAGTCTTGTCCAATAATTGTCTCTAATTTTTAGTGAAAGAGGATTATATTAGGTTTTATTACTTTGTATCTATTTGATTTTGCTTGAGGACTAGCAAAATATTAAGTGTGGGGGAGTTTGATAAGTGCTTAATTTCACGCATTTTCCTATTGAATTTCCTTATATTTTGCGTTTTGATTCTTAAGTTCCTTGACATTTTACTAGGTTTTTATGCTTTGTAGGTATTTTGGAAGAGATGAAGTCAAAACATGTCAATTAGGATGTTAAAGAGCTTACAAAATCACAATCACAAGATTGAAAAAGACTTGGGAGTCAAAAAGATCAAATTCTTGGTGCAAAGCAAGAAGACAGATTTGATCTCCAGAACTTGTTGCTAAGAAAACATGATGTTAGACTCTTTATTCGAAGAAACTTCCTTCTTGACTTTTGAAGATCACTTGATTACCTTTCCAACGGTTGGTCATGGACCTAAATCGAAAAAGAAATGTTCATCCAAATCAGCATTGGAATATCTCCCTAAACAACCCTAGTGGTAGAAAAACCCTAGCCGCAAATCACATTTTTTTTTCTTAATACCCTAGCAGACATTTATGTTTATCCTTGTCAAAGAAGGATTAGTGACTGTCAACTTTGTCAAACTCGCATTAATTGCATTAATTGCAAGTATCTTTCCTTAAAGCTTCCTAGTCAAAGTAGGAGAATTAAATCAGCCAAAACTTTCCTTCCTTACACTTACTTTGGCTGGAAGTTTGTAATCTCTCCTCATTAAAGAGTGCTTTGACTAATACTTTCCCACTTTATTCAAACTTGGCTACCAAGGCTTATATCTTCCCTTAAAACACAAAAGTCAGCCACCTTTCCTTAACTTTAGCCACAAGTCAGCATTTATTGATGGGAGATAGCTGAAATTTACTTGTTTGATGCCCTAGCTATTGCCTATTTTGCAACCTAAAAAAAATAACTAGTCTTATCGCAAGACTTATTATTCGTTAAGCGTGACATTAAAAAAAACCGAGGAAAAGTCAACTTAATTCTTTTTGAAAAATAAAGGTTTTGAAAATGACCTTGAAAAACATTTTTAAAACCAATTTCAAGTCTGCGTTTTAAACCAGAGAAATCAAAGAAGCGGGTTCGGGACTCGGTTACGTGTGGGGAAGGATTAGCACCCCCACAACGCCCGTATAAAATGGTTGATGCACCCAAAAGAGTGTATCTTATTTAACCTTGCACTAAAAAGATCAATTGTAAGTATAATGATTAGCAAGGGTCGAGTCCTCAGGGATTGGGTTTTAATCTATGAGTTATTAGTTTTAATCTATGAGTTATCAGTAGAAAATGTTAACCTAACAAAAGATTTTTGCGTGATTTCAGGAAGAAAATCAAAAAGAGAAGAAAAATCAACCGTAAAAGACAAATAAAAAAAATGAGAATAATTACACAAATCGAATAACACGTAAATTAAACCGAAATAAAGTTATTGCAAATCAAACCAAAAGTTGAGAAGTCATTTATTGTAGTTGTGATTGTGGCTCACATCTTCCTCTGGTTTTACGTCCAGAAACGGCTTAAACGCCTTCTATGAGTCGAGGATATGCTTCCCATCCAGTTTTTTTACAAGCTGGCAAACAGGGTCTTTTAACATCAGATTCCCAAGATGTTGCCATTCCCTTTGGAATTGCGGCCATAAATCAAGAATTTCTCTTTGTACGTCTCCACTAGGATGCGTCTCAAGAGAAAGTTGGATATTACCCAAATTCTCCTTACTCAGTCCATCCTTAATGAATTCAATTTTATCATCTCGATTAGAGGACGGAATCCCAATAGAACGACATTTACCGTTACACGTCCATCGTGCACATTTGTGGCAGTTTGAACTCATGCGCTTTGCTCGTCGCTTCTTTGCAAAAGTGCTTCTACCTGTACCTGGTAAATGCAAAACAGGAAGATATTCATCTTCACGTACCTTGGCTTCAATTATCCAACGTATGTCTTCAGGAATCCCTTTGTGCATAAGCATTCTTAATCTTTCAAATCGAACTTGGTAAAGCTTCAGTAAAATATTTCGAGGAAAAGGAGGAAATCGTTTCTGCAATCTTGTGAGAATATCATCCATCCTGAAAAAAAATGAAAAAAAATTGAAAGAGAAATTTATATACAATATCAGTTTTATGGGTAGCTGATGGAACCGACTTAAATAATCACGGAGTACCGTTATCCGCCATTTAACCGGGGTTAAAAAAATTATATTTACATCTAGTTATTTTCAAAACAAGGATCAGAAAGAAAAACAACATAAAAAGACTCAAAAACAAAACACTCTAAATAAAATCTTAAATTCTTCCCCCCACACATAATTCTTACATTGTCATTAATGTAATGCTATTAATCCCAAATGAAAGAATCATGTGTAAGTGAAAAGAACTAATAAACAAAATAAACTTATGCAGCCTAAATGAACTTAGAAACACTAAACACAATTAGCAAAGAAACATAAGAAAAAGATAAAGAAAAAGAGAGCAAATCTGAGGATGGCAGTTTGGCAATGCTTTCACTAATTAGGTTGCCTCCCCCAATTAGCTCTTGATTTAGTGTTTTGAACCTAACCAACACCCCTTCTTGGCATTTTAGGCTTGTCAGGCTCATACATGAAATTTCCCAAATTTATGCGTTTGAGAGGAAGCTTTCTTTGCACAACAGTGGATGCATTCTCCATTACAAGTATTATTCCATCATCCTTTGTGGTGCATATGTCATCGAGGAATGGAGCATATTTTGATACTTGTTGAATGACCTCCACAAACAAGTTGTTTAAGGTTTCCGGCATGTGTTGTTCATGTTCTTCCTCCTTGAACTTTGCAAATCTACTAGGAAAAGGTGGAGAAGAAACATTAGTAAAAAGTGAAACCTTAAACGTTACCTCAGGTGCCGAAATACTCTTATTTGGATCTTTGGCTTCATTATCCTCGAGAATAGAATCCATCTCTAATTTTGTTTTATCCTCATCTTGTTCCTCATTCTTCAAGGTCACAATAGTAGCATTCTCCTTTGGGTTAACCATCGTTTGGGCTGGGAGTTCTTCAGATCTTTGTGCTACCCATCCCACCATACTACTAGCCAATTGGCTCATTTGCTTTTCCAAACTCTGGATGCTTGCCCTTGTTTCCTGTTGAAATTGCAAAGAATCAGTAACAAGAGAATAGACAAGATCTTCTAAAGAAGTACCTGAGTTTTGAGGCATATGTGGTGGTTGAAACAGATCTGGTTCTTGAGACCATGATTGATTGAAGCTAGATGGATGAGTGTAATTGGCATAAGGATCTACTTCTTGTAATTTTTCGAGTAGCCATAATTAGTATGATCCCACCATCCCTCATGGTAAGTGTTTGAGTAATGATCATACTGTTGGTCTTGGAACACTTGATGGCCTTGACATCCTCCCATGGCTAATTGTTGAACTGGGGAGGTGAGATTGGCTTGTTGATTCTCCATGTTCATTGATGCACCCAAAAGAGTGTATCTTATTTAACCTTGCACTAAAAAGATCAATTGTAAGTATAATGATTAGCAAGGGTCGAGTCCTCAGGGATTGGGTTTTAATCTATGAGTTATTAGTTTATAACTTACGTTCAAAGAAAACAATAAAAGAAAAGGGGTTTTTGAAGCCAGATTTAAACTAAAGTAAATAATAAGAATAAGATGCAAGGCGGTATAACCAGCCAATAAAAATATATATACTAAATTAGGCGGTATAACCAGCCATTAAAAATATATATACTAAATTAGGCGGTGTAACCAGCCAATAAAAATAAAACAAAGTTAATATACAAATTAGGCGGTATAACCAGCCAATAAAAATAAATATAAAAAATAAGCAAACTAGAAAAGTAAGAAAACAAGTAAGAAGAATCAAAAATGAAAAATATGGTTAAGGTTTCATTCTCCACCACTAGACATCATTAAGAATCAATTTCAGATCTATCAATATCAACCAACTATCAAAGTTAACAACCGTAGATAACAACAAGCTCTGTTATCCCAATCTTTCCTTAGTTTGTCGTTAAATAGAACAAGCTCTCTATTTAATCTCTAACCATCAAACAACCTAGAATAAGCTCTCTAGATTCAATTTAATGGCAGCTTTATGATGAGAAAGATAGGTTGATCTAAGCAACAAACACATAAGCTCGGATTGTTCAACTTAGGTTATGTTCCACTTTGCAATTACTGAAAACTTGACCATAATCATTAATCACAAATTGCCACTTATGAATAGGAAATCAAGACAATTACACGGATCAAGACTCCTAAACTAGCAATAGATAATTATCAAGATCTATCTAGTTGTACACCTAAACAAATCAAGACAACATCATGAACAATTCTTGTAGAAGAACATAAGCAACTTTGATAGAAAATTAATGATAGATAGAATCTGAAAATCAATCACAAAACATGTCTAGGGCTTTGAAATCACCCTTAACCAAATAGAAGTTTAGCCTAGCATAGGCATTATAAACCTAAAATTAAATAGAATCTAAGAAGAAAATAAAAGAAAGAAAGAAGAAGAAGAAGAATATTAATTATCCAACCTCTTGCTCTTTCTAAAGAAAAAGAAAACTAGAGAAAAGAAAGAAGAAGAAAACTTAGAGAATTTTGTTAAAATGGCTAATATCCTACCAATCTCCAATATGATCCCTTACAATCATCCAAGGCCCTCTATTTATACACATTTTGGAGGGCTAAATGACAAGAGACAAGCTTTACAAATTTCAAAGGTAGGTATATGACGATTTTGATCAGCCAACTTGATGGTCGATTTCGTCAATATTGGAGGCCTGATCTGATCACATGGTCTTCTAGAAAAAGGTTCCCCTATCAGTTACGGAACCATAGCCGTTGGAATCAGCTCATTTGCTGATGTGGTTAAGCAGATATGGGCAAAATACGAAAACATGTCAGCACAGATGTCATTACACATCAGCCACCTTGATGGTCGATTTATTCAATATTGGAGGCCTGATCTGATCACATGGTCTTCTAGACAAAGGTTCCCCTATCAGTTACGGAACCATAGCCGTTGGAATCAGCTCATTTGCTGATGTGGATAAGAAGATACGGGCATAATACGAAAACATGTCAGCACAAACGTCATTGCACATCAGCCAACTTGATGGTCGATTTCGCTAGGGAAAACGACTCCGTTTTAAGAAGTGTAAAACATGAAAAAGATAGATATGCCTCTTAGCTTTGCATGGCTACAAATTTCAGCCTTATTGCTTCTGTAAAACTCGAGATATAGCTGATATGGCAAAAGGTGTCGGAACTGAAACTGAACTGGATTTTGCCCTTAATTCTAGTAATCTGAAATCACTCAAAGAAACTTGTGAAAAACACCAAAATACATTAATAAAACATAACTCGTATTTGACACAAAACATTAATAAAACATAACTAAAAACTATATAATTATACGAGTTATCACACCCCCAGAAACGGCTTAAACGCCTTCTATGAGTCGAGGATATGCTTCCCATCCAGTTTTCTTACAAGCTGGCAAACAGGGTCTTTTAACATCAGATTCCCAAGATGTTGCCATTCCCTTTGGAATTGCGCCCATAAATCAAGAATTTCTCTTTGTACGTCTCCACTAGGATGCGTCTCAAGAGAAAGTTGGATATTACCCAAATTCTCCTTACTCAGTCCATCCTTAATGAATTCAATTTTATCATCTCGATTAGAGGACGGAATCCCAATAGAACGACATTTACCGTTACACGTCCATCGTGCACATTTGTGGCAATTTGAACTCATGCGCTTTGCTCGTCGCTTCTTTGCAAAAGTGCTTCTACCTGTACCTGGTAAATGCAAAACAGGAAGATATTCATCTTCACGTACCTTGGCTTCAATTAGCCAACGTATGTCGTGAGGAATCCCTTTGTGCATAAGCATTCTTAATCTCTCAAGTCGAACTTGGTAAAGCTTCAGTAAAATATTTCGAGGAAAAGGAGGAAATCGTTTCTGCAATCTTGTGAGAATATCATCCATCCTGAAAAAAAAAGAATGAAAAAAAAATTGAAAGAGAAATTGGAAGAGAAATTTATATACAATATCAGTTTTGTGGGTAGCTGATGGAACCGATTTAAATAATCACGGAGTACCGTTATCCGCCATTTAACCGGGGTTAAAAAAAATAAATTAAAAATTATATTTACATCTTGTAAGAGAAAAGAACTATTAAACAAAAGAAAAGAAAAACAATAAAAGATAGAATGATGGAGAGTAAGGAATATGCAAATCTGATATAATAGATGCTCTCCATCCTTTTGGGTTGCCTCCCAAGAAGCGCTTGGTTTATTGTCCTCAGCCTAACTTAGACCCATGCCATTATTATTCAACATACTTTGGCTCAAAAAGTGGAAACTCCTCCACATCTTGTATTGGAAAGTTCTCATAGTAAGGCTTCAATCTATGACCATTCACTTTGAATGCCTTATCTGTTTTTGGGCTTTGGATTTCAACTGCACCATGAGTAAATACATTAGTAATAACAAAAGGTCCAACCCAACGAGAACGTAACTTACCTGGATATAACTTAAGGCGTGAATGGAAGAGAAGAACTTTTTGTCCAACAACAAATTCTTTTCTTGATATCATCTTGTCATGGAATGCCTTAGTCTTTTCCTTGTAAATCCTAGAATTCTGATAGGCATCATTCCTTATCTCCTCTAATTCTTGTAGGTCAAGTTTTCTTTTCTTTCCTATCTCATCCATCTCCATGTTGCATTGTTTGATAGCCCAATATGATTTATGTTCCAATTCAACCGGAAGATGACAAGGCTTACCATAAACAAGTCGATAAGGAGACATACCAATGGGTGTCTTATATGCTGTCCTATAAGCCCAAAGTGCATCATCAAGTCGTGAACTCCAATCCTTCCTATTTGGATTAACTGTCTTTTCAAGGATGGACTTAACTTCTCGGTTTGACACTTCAGCTTGCCCACTAGTTTGAGGATGATATGAGGTGGAGACCTTGTGTGTGATGTTATACTTCCTCAAAAGTGCTTCCATAGTCCTATTGCAAAAGTGAGTACCTCTATCGCTGATTATGGCCTTTGGCGTTCCAAACCTAGCCAAGATGTTAGTCTTGACAAAATCTGAAACAACTTTAGAGTCATTAGTCCTAGTGGATTTTGCTTCCACCCACTTTGAAACATAATCAACGGCAAGTAAAATATAAAGATTACCAAAAGAAGGAGGAAAAGGTCCCATGAAATCCATGCCCCATACATCAAAAATTTCAACAATAAGTATTGGAGTTTGAGGCATTTGATTTCTAGCACCTAAGTTACCAGTTCTTTGGCAACGATCACATGACTTGCAAAAGAGGTATGCATCTTTGAATATGGTAGGCCAATAAAATCCAGAATCAAGAACTTTCATGGCTGTTCTTTTGGATCCAAAGTGTCATCCACATGCATAAGAGTGACAAAAGGTGAGAATAGATTGAAATTCAGTTTCGAGTACACACCTTCTTATAATCTGATCGGAGCAATGCTTCCAAAGGTAAGGATCATCCCATATGTAGTATTTGGCATCACTCTTGATCTTATTTCTTTGAGCTTGTGTCAACTCTTGTGGCAACTTCTTGGTAACTAAGTAATTAACAATATCAGCATATCAAGGAGTTGTTGTTCTTATAAAAAGAAGTTGCTCATCCGGAAAGTTCTCATTCAAGGGTAGTGCATCATCTTCATGAACTAAACGGCTAAGATGGTCCGCAACCAGGTTGTCACTACCTCTCTTATCTTTTATCTCCAAATCAAACTCTTGTAAGAGAAGTATCCATCTAATCAACCTTGGTTTGGCCTCCTTTTTAGTGAGTAAGTACTTAAGGGCTGCATGGTCAGAAAATACAATTACTTTACTACCAATTAAATAAGATCGAAATTTTTCTAAAGCAAATACAACAGCCAAAAGTTCTTTTTCAGTAGTGGAATAGTTCAATTGAGCATCATTAAGAGTTCTTGAGGCATAATAAATGGCATGTGAGGCTTTGCCAACCCGTTGGCCCAAAACAGCTCCAATGGCATAGTCACTAGCATCACACATGATTTCAAAAGGTACATTCCAATCTGGTGGTTGGATGATAGGAGCTGATGTCAAGAGTCCCTTCAATGTTTCAAACGCCTCTTTGCATTTATCATCAAAGTGGAAAACCACATCTTTTTGTAGTAGCTTGCAAAGAGGTAATGTGATCTTTGAGAAGTCTTTGATAAATCTCCTATAGAAACCTGCATGTCCAAGAAAAGAACGAACCTCTCTCACATTTGTGGGAGGTGGTAAAGAATGCATAATATCTATTTTAGACTTATCAACCTCTATCCCTCTAGAAGAAATAACATGGCCCAAAACTATTCCTTGTTCTACCATAAAGTGACATTTTTCCCAATTCAAAACAAGGTTAGTTTCCATGCATCTTTCAAGTACAAGTGTAAGGTTCTCTAGACATCTATCAAAAGAATCACCATAGACACTAAAATCATCCATAAACACTTCTATGATATTCTCTACATAATCTGAAAATATGCTAACCATACACCTTTGGAATGTAGCTGGTGCATTACAAAGACCAAATGGCATACGCCGGTATGCAAAAGTACCAAATGGACATGTGAATGTTGTTTTCTCTTGGTCCTCCGGAGCAATGGCTATCTGATTATAACCTGAAAAACCATCAAGAAAACAATAATGAGAATGGCCAGCTAACCTTTCAAGCATTTGATCAATAAAAGGTAAAGGAAAGTGGTCTTTGCGAGTTGTGGAATTAAGTTTACGATAATCAATACAAACTCGCCATCCTGTTTGAATCCTAGTAGGAACAAGTTCATTCTCATTATTTGTTACCACCGTTACACCTGATTTCTTTGGAACCACTTGGACTGGGCTCACTGATGCACCCAAAAGAGTGTATCTTATTTAACCTTGCACTAAAAAGATAAATTGTAAGTATAGTAGTTAGCAAGGGTCGAGTCCTCAGGGATTGGGTTTTAATCTGGATCATTTGTTTTTCCAAACTCTGGATGCTTGCCCTTGTTTCCTGTTGAAATTGCAAAGTATCAGTAACAAGAGAATAGACAAGATCTTCTAAAGAAGTACCTGAGTTTTGAGTCATATGTGGTGGTTGAAAAAGATCTGGTTCTTGGGACCATGATTGATTGAAGCTAGATGGATGAGTGTAATTGGCATAAGGATCTACTTCTTGGTAATTTTTCGAGTAGCCATAATTAGTATGATCCCACCATCCCTCATGGTAAGTGTTTGAGTAATGATCATACTGTTGGTCTTGGAACACTTGATGGCCTTGACATCCTCCCCTGGCAAATTGTTGAACTGGGAATGTGAGATTGGCTTGTAGATTCTCCATGTTCATGTATGCCACCAACTCTTCAAGTGTTAGATTGCTCAATTCCATCATTTTTTATTTTATTTTTTCTTTTTTTATTTTTTTTTTCTTCAAAATTTGATAAGAAAAATCCGTATGTACAAGAAAATAAAACTCATTAGAACTGAAAATAAGAATAAACCAAGTAACAAATAAACTAAAGAAAACAATCCCCGGCAACGGCGCCAAAAATTTGATGCACCCAAAAGAGTGTATCTTATTTAACCTTGCACTAAAAAGATAAATTGTAAGTATAGTAGTTAGCAAGGGTCGAGTCCTCAGGGATTGGGTTTTACTTTATAAGTTAATAGTTTAAAACTTAAATTCAAGAACAATAAAAGAAAAGGGGTTTTTGAAGTCAGATTTAAACTAAAGTAAATAATAAGAATAAGATGCAAGGCGGTATAACCAGCCAATAAAAATATATATACTAAATTAGGCGGTATAACCAGCCAATAAAAATATATATACTAAATTAGGCGGTATAACCAGCCAATAAAAATAAAACAAAGTTAATATACAAATTAGGCGGTATAACCAGCCAATAAAAATAAATATAAAAAATAAGCAAACTAAAAGTAAGAAAACAAATAAGTAAGAATAATCAAATATGAAAAATATGGTTAAGGTTTCATTCTCCACCACTAGACATCATTAAGAATCAATTTCAGATCTATCAATATCAACCAACTATCAAAGTTAACAACCGTAGATAACAACAAGCTCTGTTACCCCAATCTTTCCTTAGTTTGTCGTTAAATAGAACAAGCTCTCTATTTAATCTCTAACCATTAAACAACCTAGAATAAGCTCTCTAAATTCAATTTAATGGCAGCTTTATGATGAGAAAGATAGGTTGATCTAAGCAACAAACACATAAGCTCGGATTGTTCAACTTAGGTTATGTTCCACTTTGCAATTATTGAAAACTTGACCATAATCATTAATCACAAATTGCCACTTATGAATAGGAAATCAAGACAATTACACGGATCAAGACTCCTAAACTAGCAATAGATAATTATCAAGATCTATCTAGTTGTACACCTAAATAAATCTAGACAACATCATGAACAATTCTTGTAGAAGAACATAAGCAACTTTGATAGAAAATTAATGATAGATAGAATCTGAAAATCAATAACAAAACATGTCTAGGGCTTTGAAATCACCCTTAACCAAATAGAAGTTTAGCCTAGCATAGGCATTATAAACATAAACATAAAATTAAAGAAAATCTAAGAAGAAAATAAAAGAAAGAAAGAAGAAGAGGAAGAATATTAATTATCCAACCTCTTGCTCTCTCTAAAGAAAAAGAAAACTAGAGAAAAGAAAGAAAACTAGAGAAAAGAAAGAAGAAGAAAACTTAGAGAATTTTATTAAAATGGCTAATATCCTACCTATGTACAATATATCCTCTACAATCATCCAAGGCCCTCTATTTATACACATTTTGGAAGGCTAAATGACAAGAGACAAGCTTTACAAATTTCAAAGGTAGGTATAATAGGTGGGTGAATTTTTCTAACAATTTTCGTCATATTGTATGACAATTTTGATCAGCCAACTTGATGGTCGATTTCGTCAATGTTGGAGGCCTGATCTGATCATATGGTCTTCTAGAAAAAGGTTCCCCTATCAGTTACGGATCCATAGCCGTTGGAATCAGCTCATTTGCTGATGTGGATAAGCAGATATGGGCAAAATACGAAAACATGTCAGCACAGACGTCATTGCACATCAGCCAACTTGATGGTCGATTTCGTCAATATTAGAGGCCTGATCTGATCATATGGTCTTCTAGAAAAAGGTTCCCGTATCAGTTACGGATCCATAGCCATTGGAATCAGCTCATTTGCTGATGTGGATAAGCAGATATGGGCAAAATACGAAAACAGGGCAGCACAGACGTCATTGCACATCAGCCAACTTGATGGTCGATTTCGCTAGGGAAAACGACTCCGTTTCAAGAAGTATAAAACATGAAAAAGATAGATATGCCTCTTAGCTTTGCACGGCTACAAATTTCAGCCTTATTGCTTCAGTGAAACTCCAGATATAGCTGATATGGAAAAATGTGTCGGAACTGGAACTGAACTGGATTTGCCCTTAATTCTAGTAATCTGAAATCACTCAAAGAAACTTGTGAAAAACACCAAATTACATAAAATTATAAAAGATCATAAACACAATTAGACTAAACAATAATAACTCGTATTTGACACAAAACAATAATAAAACATAACTAAAAACTATATAATTATACGAGTTATCACTCACCCATTTGCTATCCGAGATAGGATAGATCACTCCAACATCTAGGAGCTTCAGTATCTCCTTTTTCACAACCTCCATCATAGGAGGGTTCAATCTTCGTTGTGCTTCTCTTGTTGGTTTAGACCCTTCCTCTAACAAAATCCGGTGCATGCACATGGATGGGCTTATTCCCTTGATATCGGCAATTGTCCAACCAATTGCTGTTTTATGCTCTCTAAGCACCCGGATAAGTCGCTCTTCTTGCAAAGGTGTGAGCTCTTTGGCAATGATGACAGGTAGTGTGTCCTTTTCCCCTAAGAACAAATATTTCAAGTGGTTCGGTAGTGGTTTCAATTCTAAAGTTGGTGCCTGCAAAATGGAAGGTAGAAGTTTCTCATTAGATAAAGGCAAATCAATAAATGAAACATCAAACCTTGCATCTTTAGGTTGCAGCGAGTGTAAAGATTCTAGTGCCCCTTCCACATGGTCACTCAAGGCTAGTTTAGCATTCCCCATTCCGAGATGGTTGCTAAGGACTATTTCCACACTATCTTCACCATCTAGCTCATAAGCTTGCTGCACTAGTGAGTCAATTATATCAATATTAAAAACAGAATGCACATCACTAGGATATCTCATGGCCTCAAAAATGTTAAAGCGAATTATTTCACCATCAAATTCCATAGTTAAAGTGCCATCATGTACATCTATTTTAGTTCTTGCTGTTTTCAAGAATGGTCTCCCTAATAGAATAGGTGTGGGATTAGAAGACATCTCATCTTCCATCTCAATAACATAAAAGTCAGCGGGAAAAACCAATTCATTAACCTGTACAAGAACGTCTTCTACAACTCCTCTTGGATAAGTGTTAGAACGGTCAGCAAGTTGTATTATAACACCGGTTTCCTCTAATGGTCCTAGATTCAATGAAGCATAAATTGAATATGGCATGACATTAATAGATGCCCCTAGATCTAGCATAGCACGCTCAAACCTGGTGTTGCCTATCTTACAAGGAATGGTAAACATACCTGGATCCTTGCATTTAGGTGGGAGTTTCTTTTGAAGAACAGCTGACACATTCTCCCCCACACTTACCTTTTCATTCCATTTCAACTTCCGTTTAGATGTGCACAACTCTTTTAGGAACTTGGCATATCTTGGCACTTGCTTGATAGCATCTAGTAAAGGAATGTTCACCTCTACTTTCCGGAAGGTTTCCAAAATTTCCTTCTCTTGCTCCTCCTTCTTGGACTTTGCTAACCTGCTAGGAAAAGGTGGAGGAGTTATATAAGAAGGAAATGATGGTTTAGGAATTACCTTTTTTAGTGGCTCGTTGGGATGTGAAGAGGATGCCATGGTATTGTTCTCCCCTTTAGCACTATCATTTTGTGGTGTCTCTAGCTGTTTCCCACTTCTTAAATTTATAGCATTGGCATTCTCTCTTGGATTCACTATGGTTTGGGAAGGTAATTTCCCAGAATCCCTTGCTTGCATTTGACTCATGGTTGTTGCCAATTGCCCTATTTGAGTCTCCAAATTTCGAATACTTGTCTTTGTTTCCTGTTGAAATTGAATTGTATTAGTAGAAAGAGCTTTAACAAGATCTTCAAGAGAAGTACCTGAATTTTGGGTGGGTGGTAGTTGTTGTCGGGTTTGGTATGGTTGTTGCACTCTTTGCTGAAAACCCGGTGGCCTGTGGTCAAATGGTGGAGGAATAGTTTGTGATTGGTTCCCTCCATAATTGAAGTTTGGATGATCCCTCCATCCTGGATTGTATGTGTTTGAGTAGGGATCATATTTCCTTGATTGGTTCTGAAATCCACCCATGGCATTCACATGTTCATTGGTATCCTCTTGAAGTGTTGGACACATATCAGTTTGGTGCCCTATGTTTGAACATATGCCACAAGCCTTTATTTGTTGTATTTTACCTACAGCCAATTGTTGAACAAGAGAAGTCAGTTTATCAAATTTTTGTTCAAGGGATGATATACTTACCTCATTAACTCTCTTGGATTGTGGTGGTGGATCTTGTCTCATTGAGAACTGTTGAGAATTGGCTGCCATGTTGGAGATTAATGTTCTAGCAGCCCTGGGAGTCTTATCAACTAGAGCTCCCCCACTAGCGGCATCTATCATACTTCTCTCCATGGGCATGAGACCTTCATAGAAGTATTGGATGAGAAGTTGTTCACTTATCTGATGATGTGGACATGATGCACAAAGTTTCTTGAACCTCTCCCAATATTCATATAAGGACTCTCCGTTGTATTGCCGAATCCCACATATCTCTTTCCTAATGTTGGCAGCCTTAGATGCTGGGAAATACCTTTCCAAGAATGCTTTCTTCAATTCATTCCATGTAGTGATGGTCCCGGATGGTAGATAGTAGAGCCATTCCTTTGCTGAATCAGCTAGAGAGAATGGGAAGGCTCTCAACTTAACTTGCTCTTCCGTGACCCCTGTTGGTCTCATGCTTGAGCAAACTACATGGAATTCCTTGAGGTGCTTATTTGGATCCTCTCCTGCAAAACCATGAAAAGTTGGGAGAAGGTGAATCAAACCAGATTTTAATTCAAAAGCTACCTCAAGATTAGCATATTCAATGCATAATGGTTGTTGACCCAAGTCCGGAGCGGCTAGCTCCTTGAGAGTTCGGTTGTCAGCTGCTGCCATCTCTCCTTCCTTCTCTTGGATGTTTTGGATCAACTCCTCAATTGGTTGTTGGTGAGAAGTTATAAATTCCCGAATTTTTCTAAGTCGTAAGTCTTTTTCGGGAGCTTGGAACATTCACTAATAAAAAAATATAAGAAAGTAAATAATTAGAACAGAAAATAAGAATAAACCAATAAACTAATAAACTAAAGAAAGCAATCCCCGGCAACGGCGCCAAAAACTTGATGCACCCAAAAGAGTGTATCTTATTTAACCTTGCACTAAAAAGATCAATTGTAAGTATAATGATTAGCAAGGGTCGAGTCCTCAGGGATTGGGTTTTAATCTATGAGTTATTAGTTTATAACTTACGTTCAAAGAAAACAATAAAAGAAAAGGGGTTTTTGAAGCCAGATTTAAACTAAAGTAAATAATAAGAATAAGATGCAAGGCGGTATAACCAGCCAATAAAAATATATATACTAAATTAGGCGGTATAACCAGCCATTAAAAATATATATACTAAATTAGGCGGTATAACCAGCCAATAAAAAGAAAACAAAGTTAATATACAAATTAGGCGGTATAACCAGCCAATAAAAATAAATATAAAAAATAAGCAAACTAGAAAAGTAAGAAAACAAGTAAGAAGAATCAAAAATGAAAAATATGGTTAAGGTTTCATTCTCCACCACTAGACATCATTAAGAATCAATTTCAGATCTATCAATATCAACCAACTATCAAAGTTAACAACCGTAGATAACAACAAGCTCTGTTATCCCAATCTTTCCTTAGTTTGTCGTTAAATAGAACAAGCTCTCTATTTAATCTCTAACCATCAAACAACCTAGAATAAGCTCTCTAGATTCAATTTAATGGCAGCTTTATGATGAGAAAGATAGGTTGATCTAAGCAACAAACACATAAGCTCGGATTGTTCAACTTAGGTTATGTTCCACTTTGCAATTATTGAAAACTTGACCATAATCATTAATCACAAATTGCCACTTATGAATAGGAAATCAAGACAATTACACGGATCAAGACTCCTAAACTAGCAATAGATAATTATCAAGATCTATCTAGTTGTACACCTAAACAAATCAAGACAACATCATGAACAATTCTTGTAGAAGAACATAAGCAACTTTGATAGAAAATTAATGATAGATAGAATCTGAAAATCAATCACAAAACATGTCTAGGGCTTTGAAATCACCCTTAACCAAATAGAAGTTTAGCCTAGCATAGGCATTATAAACCTAAAATTAAATAGAATCTAAGAAGAAAATAAAAGAAAGAAAGAAGAAGAAGAAGAATATTAATTATCCAACCTCTTGCTCTTTCTAAAGAAAAAGAAAACTAGAGAAAAGAAAGAAGAAGAAAACTTAGAGAATTTTGTTAAAATGGCTAATATCCTACCAATCTCCAATATGATCCCTTACAATCATCCAAGGCCCTCTATTTATACACATTTTGGAGGGCTAAATGACAAGAGACAAGCTTTACAAATTTCAAAGGTAGGTATATGACGATTTTGATCAGCCAACTTGATGGTCGATTTCGTCAATATTGGAGGCCTGATCTGATCACATGGTCTTCTAGAAAAAGGTTCCCCTATCAGTTATGGAACCATAGCCGTTGGAATCAGCTCATTTGCTGATGTGGTTAAGCAGATATGGGCAAAATACGAAAACATGTCAGCACAGATGTCATTACACATCAGCCACCTTGATGGTCGATTTATTCAATATTGGAGGCCTGATCTGATCACATGGTCTTCTAGACAAAGGTTCCCCTATCAGTTACGGAACCATAGCCGTTGGAATCAGCTCATTTGCTGATGTAGATAAGAAGATACGGGCATAATACGAAAACATGTCAGCACAAACGTCATTGCACATCAGCCAACTTGATGGTCGATTTCGCTAGGGAAAACGACTCCGTTTTAAGAAGTGTAAAACATGAAAAAGATAGATATGCCTCTTAGCTTTGCATGGCTACAAATTTCAGCCTTATTGCTTCAGTAAAACTCAAGATATAGCTGATATGGCAAAAGGTGTCGGAACTGAAACTGAATTGGATTTTGCCCTTAATTCTAGTAATCTGAAATCACTCAAAGAAACTTGTGAAAAACACCAAAATACATAAAAATATAAAAGATCATAAACACAATTAGACTAAACAATAATAACTCGTATTTGACACAAAACATTAATAAAACATAACTAAAAACTATATAATTATACGAGTTATCATTCATGTATGCCACCAACTCTTCAAGTGTTAGATTGCTGATGCACCCAAAAGAGTGTATCTTATTTAACCTTGCACTAAAAAGATAAATTGTAAGTATAGTAGTTAGCAAGGGTCGAGTCCTCAGGGATTGGGTTTTAGTTTATAAGTTAATAGTTTAAAACTTAAATTCAAGAACAATAAAAGAAAAGGGGTTTTTGAAGCCAGATTTAAACTAAAGTAAATAATAAGAATAAGATGCAAGGCGGTATAACCAGCCAATAAAAATATATATACTAAATTAGGCGGTATAACCAGCCAATAAAAATATATATACTAAATTAGGCGGTATAACCAGCCAATAAAAATAAAACAAAGTTAATATACAAATTAGGCGGTATAACCAGCCAATAAAAATAAATATAAAAAATAAGCAAACTAAAAGTAAGAAAACAAATAAGTAAGAAGAATCAAATATGAAAAATATGGTTAAGGTTTCATTCTCCACCACTAGACATCATTAAGAATCAATTTCAGATCTATCAATATCAACCAACTATCAAAGTTAACAACCGTAGATAACAACAAGCTCTGTTACCCCAATCTTTCCTTAGTTTGTCGTTAAATAGAACAAGCTCTCTATTTAATCTCTAACCATTAAACAACCTAGAATAAGCTCTCTAAATTCAATTTAATGGCAGCTTTATGATGAGAAAGATAGGTTGATCTAAGCAACAAACACATAAGCTCGGATTGTTCAACTTAGGTTATGTTCCACTTTGCAATTATTGAAAACTTGACCATAATCATTAATCACAAATTGCCACTTATGAATAGGAAATCAAGACAATTACACGGATCAAGACTCCTAAACTAGCAATAGATAATTATCAAGATCTATCTAGTTGTACACCTAAATAAATCTAGACAACATCATGAACAATTCTTGTAGAAGAACATAAGCAACTTTGATAGAAAATTAATGATAGATAGAATCTGAAAATCAATCACAAAACATGTCTAGGGCTTTGAAATCACCCTTAACCAAATAGAAGTTTAGCCTAGCATAGGCATTATAAACATAAAATTAAATAGAATCTAAGAAGAAAATGAAAGAAAGAAAGAAGAAGAAGAAGAAGAATATTAATTATCCAACCTCTTGATCTTCCTAAAGAAAAAGAAAACTAGAGAAAAGAAAGAAGAAGAAAACTTAGAGAATTTTATTACAATGGCTAATATCCTACCAATGTACAATATGATCCTCTACAATCATCCAAGGCCCTCTATTTATACACATTTTGGAAGGCTAAATGACAAGAGACAAGCTTTACAAATTTCAAAGGTAGGTATAATAGGTAGGTGAATTTTTCTAACAATTTTCGTCATATTGTATGACAATTTTGATCAGCCAACTTGATGGTCGATTTCGTCAATGTTGGAGGCCTGATCTGATCACATGGTCTTCTAGAAAAAGGTTCCCCTATCAGTTACGGATCCATAGCCGTTGGAATCAGCTCATTTGCTGATGTGGATAAGCAGATATGGGCAAAATACGAAAACTGGTCAGCACAGACGTCATTGCACATCAGCCAACTTGATGGTCGATTTCGCTAGGGAAAACGACTCCGTTTCAAGAAGTATAAAACATGAAAAAGATAGATATGCCTCTTATCTTTGCACGGCTACAAATTTCAGCCTTATTGCTTCAGTGAAACTCCAGATATAGCTGATATGGCAAAATGTGTCGGAACTGGAACTGAACTGGATTTGCCCTTAATTCTAGTAATCTGAAATCACTCAAAGAAACTTGTGAAAAGCACCAAATTACATAAAAATATAAAAGATCATAAACACAATTAGACTAAACAATAATAACTCGTATTTGACACAAAACAATAATAAAACATAACTAAAAACTATATAATTATACGAGTTATCACACCCCCACACTTAGATTGTTGCTAGTCCCTAGCAACGACTCAATAAAAATAAAATAAGAAAATCTAATCTAATCCACTTTCGTAGGAAATCACGGTGGCACTTAGCATGTGACACAAGCCTTTAAACCCCTAGGTGTCCCTAGTGGACGAGTTTAGTCTCGTGAGGGTTTACTAGAACGATACCCACAAACATTGAAAAATTAAAATATAAATAAACTACATATACTAAAAATATTTACTTCTAATCCTTTCAATACAAATTAGAGACAATATTTGAACAAGTCTTATAAACTAATCAATAGCTTAAAAAATTTCACAAAAAATCATGCTTGAATGTAAATTGTTTGAGTTAAGCCAATATTAGCATAACATATCTCAATCAAAATAGTGCATGTTCAAATTTAATCTCAACTTCTCACATGGGATACTCTCTTGATTTTCACTCTTTAAAGTAGTGGTAAAGTGTTTACACTCAATCAATCTCATGAAAACACTTCTACCATATGCTTGCTTGTCCACCTATTCTCCACTAAAAGATCATACAACTTCATAAATCAAGAGGTCTTTATTCAAGGTTGTAATGGGGCCAAAGGGTTATAATGTGGTTAAAGAACAAAAAGATAAAGATATCACAAAGGTTCCAAAGAGTTCATAGAGTTTAGAGACATAATAAGATCATAAAAATAAAACTTCTCAAAACTCTTATAAAGCACATAATAACATAGGCTAAATATTCATGTTGAGCCTTTGCATCATTCTAACCAACTTTGTAACATCTTTTTCTTTACTTTAACTAGAAGTTCAAGAGAAGATTTTTTTCTTTTCTTTTCTTCCCCCACACTTATCGTTTGTTTCTAACCCAAATTTTCAACTAAAACTATCCCTTGTTTTTTGCAATATGTCTCAAAATATATAATCCATCTTTAGAACAAGGGTAAGGATATAAGTATATTTAGGCTAGGTGTAAGTTGTGGTTACCAAATAAATAGCTTATTCAATGTAGGCTCAAATTGGCTCACTAGGGGTGTGTTCTCTTGGAACATCAATAAGGGATGGCTGTTTGGCTCTGGTTATAATCCTAATGCCTCTATCATATTCATGTTGTCACATGTATCAATATAGTCTCAAACGGTTTAAAGCAAGTTCTAGAGAATCATGTAATCATAAGAGCACTCAAGAAAGAAATTAGATTGATTTGTATAATGCATCAATCATTTTAGGCTCAAAAACTCACAAGAATGATTATACAAGTCAGATTAAGTCTAAACATGCTTCTTTCTCAATCAACATATCATATTAACATTGGCTCATAAAAAGGTTGACATCAAGCTCAATTCTCATGAAAATCTTCTCACTAATAAATATGTTTTAGACTTATGCAATTCATATCTCATCATTGTATTAAAAAGGAACTAAAACACACTAAAAAATAATAATAATAATAATAAAGACTCATAAAAAAAAATAGTAGACAAAAATAAAAGAAATCCTAAATCATTCCCCCCACACTTAATTCTTACATTGTCCTCAATGTAAGTCTATTAACCCAAATGAAAGAATCATGTGTAAGAGAAAAGAACTAATAACATAAGAATAGGAATAACTAGACTCAAAACAAAACAAACTCATGCAACCTAAATAATCCTAAAATACTAAACAAAAATTAACAAGTAAACGTAAAAAGATTAAAATCAAACTGACAAGGTATGTCTCAAGTCTCCCTTACTCAGACCTTGTTCAGAATGAATACTTCTAAATTGCTTAAAACACAACAAACTCTTTTTTTTTTTTTTGAAAAGAAGAAATCAAACTGACAAGGTATGTCTCAAGTCTCCCTTACTCAGACCTTGTTCAGAATGAATACTTCTAAATTGCTTAAAACACAACAAACTTTTTTTTTTTTTTAAGAAGGTAAAATTTAGGAGATATTACCTGTAGAGGTTGCTAACCACTTATTATAACTGAGACACAACAAACAAAATGTTAGATAATGTCACAAAGACAAAGTGCAATCCACTCCTTGCTCGTCCATATCTCTTTTTCTTTTTCCGAGCGTTTGCGAAACAACCGTAGCAGATAAATACTCATAAGCTTGGAGCTTTTTGAGTAAATCTTCAATGGTTGTAGCAGAAATTATGGTTCTCCTTGCCTCTGAAAACATGAATCCATTATCCACAGCATTATCTAAATATGAAAGCAAATTACTAAAATAACCATTAATATTAAGCAAACCAATGGGTTTCTTATTTGTGACCAAAGATGACCAAGAAGCCACGCAAGCTATTTCTTCCAATGTACCCAGACCTCCTGGTAAAGCAATGAATGCATCGGCAGAATGGTACATGATTGTTATCCGTTCAGGGATACTCCAGACTTGTATTTCCTTACCCAAGGTAGGTCCACAAAAATCTGTGAATAGTTTTGGCACGATTCCTAGAACTGGACTTCCTCCGGCGTGTGCTGCTGTAGCGACTGCTCCCATTAAACCCGTACTACCGCCTCCATAAATCAACTGGATCTTTTGTTGGGCAAGTATTACTCCAACTCTTATGGCTTCATCAGCGAATATGTTATTTTTCCCTGGATAAGCACCTCCAAAAACACAAATTTTTTTAATGCGTTGGGACGAAGTACTTTCCATTTTTTTTTCTTTTTCGAGTGCCTGAAAGAGAATGAGTACATGGTGTAATATATAGAGGACTGAGTAGTGAATCAGACAAGAGTAATAATGTCGCCGAAAGTGTATCTGACCTGTCAGAAGAAAATGTTAACCTAACAAAAGATTTTTGCGTGATTTCAGGAAGAAAATCAAAAAGAGAAGAAAAAATCAACCGTAAAAGACAAATAAAAAAAAACGAGAATAATTACACAAATCGAACAACACGTAAATTAAACCAAAATAAAGTTATTGCAAATCAAACCAAAAGCTGAGAAGTCATTTATTGTAGTTGTGATTGTGGCTCACATCTTCCTCTGGTTTTACGTCCAGAAACGGCTTAAACGCCTTCTATGAGTCGAGGATATGCTTCCCATCCAATTTTCTTACAAGCTGGCAAACAGGGTCTTTTAACATCAGATTCCCAAGATGTTGCCATTAATGCCCTTTGGAATTGCGGCCATAAATCAAGAATTTCTCTTTGTACGTCTCCACTAGGATGCGTCTCAAGAGAAAGTTGGATATTACCCAAATTCTCCTTACTCAGTCCATCCTTAATGAATTCAATTTTATCATCTCGATTAGAGGACGGAATCCCAATAGAACGACATTTACCGTTACGCGTCCATCGTGCACATTTGTGGCAATTTGAACTCATGCGCTTTGCTCGTCGCTTCTTTGCAAAAGTGCTTCTACCTGTACCTGGTAAATGCAAAACAGGAAGATATTCATCTTCACGTACCTTGGCTTCAATTATCCAACGTATGTCTCCAGGAATCCCTTTGTGCATAAGCATTCTTAATCTTTCAAATCGAACTTGGTAAAGCTTCAGTAAAATATTTCGAGGAAAATGAGGAAATCGTTTCTGCAATCTTGTGAGAATATCATCCATCCTGAAAAAAAATGAAAAAAAAAATGAAAGAGAAATTGAAAGAGAAATTTATATACAATATCAGTTTTGTGGCTAGCTGATGGAACCGATTTAAATAATCACGGAGTACCGTTATCCGCCATTTAACCGGGGTTAAAAAAAATTATATTTACATCTAGTGTTTTCCAAAACAAGGATCAGAAAGAAAAACAACATAAAAAGACTCAAAAACAAAACACTCTAAATAAAATCCTAAATTCTTCCCCCCACACATAATTCTTACATTGTCATTAATGTAATGCTATTATCCCCCAATGCAAGAATTATATGTAAGAGAAAAGAACTATTAAACAAAAGAAACTTATGCAGCCTAAATGAACTTAAAAACAGTAAACACAATTAACAAAGAAACATAAGAAATAAAAATAAAAACAATAAAAATAATAAAAGAAAAAGGAAAAGAAAGAGAAAGCAAATCTGAATATGGAAGGTTGGCAATTTCATCTTTAATTGGGCTGCCTTCCCAATTAACACTTGAGTTAGTGTTTTGAATCTAACCAACACCCCTTCTTGGCTTTTTAGGCTTGTCAGGCTCATGCATGAAATTTCCCAAATTTATGCGTTTGAGAGGAAGCTTTCTTTACACAACAGTGGATGCATTCTCCATTACACGTATTATTCCATCATCCTTGGTGGTGCATATCTCATCGAGGAATGGTGCATCTTTTGGTACTTGTTGAATGACATCCACAAACAAACTGTTTAAGGTTTCCAGCGTGTCTTGTTCATGTTCATCCTCCTTGAACTTTGCGAATCTACTAGGAAAAGGTGGAGAAGAAACATTAGTAAAAATTGGAATCTCAAACGTTACCTCAGGTGCCGAAATACTCTTATTTGGATCATTGGCTTCATTATCCTCAAGAATAGAATTCATCTCTAATTTTGTCTCATCCTCATCTTGTTCCTCATTCCTCAAGGTCACAATTGTAGTATTCTCCTTTGGGTTAATCATTGTTTGGGCAGGGAGTTCTTCAGATCTTTGTGCTACCCATCCCACCATACTACTAGTCAATTGGATCATTTGCTTTTCCAAACTCTGGATGCTTGCCCTTGTTTCCTGTTGAAATTGCAATGTATCAGTAACAAGAGAATAGACAAGATCTTCTAAAGAAGTACCCGAGTTTTGAGTCATATGTGGTGGTTGAAAAAGATCTGGTTCTTGGGACCATGATTGATTGAAGCTAGATGGATGAGTGTAATTGGCATAAGAATCTACTTCTTGGTAATTTTTCGAGTAGCCATAATTAGTATGATCCCACCATCCCTCATGGTAAGTGTTTGAGTAATGATCATACTGTTGGTCTTGGAACACTTGATGGCCTTGACATCCTCCCATGGCCAATTGTTGAACTGGGAAGGTGAGATTGGCTTGTTGATTCTCCATGTTCATGTATGCCACCAACTCTTCAAGTGTTAGATTGCTCAATTCCATCGTTTTTTTTTTTTTTTTTTTTCAAAATTTGATCAGAAAAACCCGTATGTACAAGAAAATAAAACTCATTAGAACTGAAAATAAGAATAAACCAAGTAACAAATAAACTAAAGAAAACAATCCCCGGCAACGGCGCCAAAAATTTGATGCACCCAAAAGAGTGTATCTTATTTAACCTTGCACTAAAAAGATAAATTGTAAGTATAGTAGTTAGCAAGGGTCGAGTCCTCAGGGATTGGGTTTTAGTTTATAAGTTAATAGTTTAAAACTTAAATTCAAGAACAATAAAAGAAAAGGGGTTTTTGAAGCCAGATTTAAACTAAAGTAAATAATAAGAATAAGATGCAAGGCGGTATAACCAGCCAATAAAAATATATATACTAAATTAGGCGGTATAACCAGCCAATAAAAATATATATACTAAATTAGGCGGTATAACCAGCCAATAAAAATAAAACAAAGTTAATATACAAATTAGGCGGTATAACCAGCCAATAAAAATAAATATAAAAAATAAGCAAACTAAAAGTAAGAAAACAAATAAGTAAGAAGAATCAAATATGAAAAATATGGTTAAGGTTTCATTCTCCACCACTAGACATCATTAAGAATCAATTTCAGATCTATCAATATCAACCAACTATCAAAGTTAACAACCGTAGATAACAACAAGCTCTGTTACCCCAATCTTTCCTTAGTTTGTCGTTAAATAGAACAAGCTCTCTATTTAATCTCTAACCATTAAACAACCTAGAATAAGCTCTCTAAATTCAATTTAATGGCAGCTTTATGATGAGAAAGATAGGTTGATCTAAGCAACAAACACATAAGCTCGGATTGTTCAACTTAGGTTATGTTCCACTTTGCAATTATTGAAAACTTGACCATAATCATTAATCACAAATTGCCACTTATGAATAGGAAATCAAGACAATTACACGGATCAAGACTCCTAAACTAGCAATAGATAATTATCAAGATCTATCTAGTTGTACACCTAAATAAATCTAGACAACATCATGAACAATTCTTGTAGAAGAACATAAGCAACTTTGATAGAAAATTAATGATAGATAGAATCTGAAAATCAATCACAAAACATGTCTAGGGCTTTGAAATCACCCTTAACCAAATAGAAGTTTAGCCTAGCATAGGCATTATAAACATAAAATTAAATAGAATCTAAGAAGAAAATGAAAGAAAGAAAGAAGAAGAAGAAGAAGAATATTAATTATCCAACCTCTTGATCTTCCTAAAGAAAAAGAAAACTAGAGAAAAGAAAGAAGAAGAAAACTTAGAGAATTTTATTACAATGGCTAATATCCTACCAATGTACAATATGATCCTCTACAATCATCCAAGGCCCTCTATTTATACACATTTTGGAAGGCTAAATGACAAGAGACAAGCTTTACAAATTTCAAAGGTAGGTATAATAGGTAGGTGAATTTTTCTAACAATTTTCGTCATATTGTATGACAATTTTGATCAGCCAACTTGATGGTCGATTTCGTCAATGTTGGAGGCCTGATCTGATCACATGGTCTTCTAGAAAAAGGTTCCCCTATCAGTTACGGATCCATAGCCATTGGAATCAGCTCATTTGCTGATGTGGATAAGCAGATATGGGCAAAATACGAAAACAGGTCAGCACAGATGTCATTGCACATCAGCCAACTTGATGGTCGATTTCGCTAGGGAAAACGACTCCGTTTCAAGAAGTATAAAACATGAAAAAGATAGATATGCCTCTTAGCTTTGCACGGCTACAAATTTCAGCCTTATTGCTTCAGTGAAACTCCAGATATAGCTGATATGGCAAAATGTGTCGGAACTGGAACTGAACTGGATTTGCCCTTAATTCTAGTAATCTGAAATCACTCAAAGAAACTTGTGAAAAGCACCAAATTACATAAAAATATAAAAGATCATAAACACAATTAGACTAAACAATAATAACTCGTATTTGACACAAAACAATAATAAAACATAACTAAAAACTATATAATTATACGAGTTATCAATTGCTCAATTCCATTGTTTTTTTTTTTTTTTTTAAATTTGAAAAGAAAAACTTGTATGTACAAGAAAATAAAACTAATTAGAACTGAAAATAAGAATAAACCAAGTAACAAATAAACTAAAGAAAGCAATCCCCGGCAACGGCACCAAAAATTTGATGCACCCAAAAGAGTGTATCTTATTTAACCTTGCACTAAAAAGATCAATTGTAAGTATAATGATTAGCAAGGGTCGAGTCCTCAGGGATTGGGTTTTAATCTATGAGTTATTAGTTTATAACTTACGTTCAAAGAGAACAATAAAAGAAAAGGGGTTTTTGAAGCCAGATTTAAACTAAAGTAAATAATAAGAATAAGATGCAAGGCGGTATAACCAGCCAATAAAAATATATATACTAAATTAGGCGGTATAACCAGCCAATAAAAATAAAACAAAGTTAATATACAAATTAGGCGGTATAACCAGCCAATAAAAATAAATATACTTTTAAAAATAAGCAAACTAGAAAAGTAAGAAAACAAGTAAGTAAGAGGAATCAAATATGAAAAATATGGTTAAGGTTTCATTCTCCACCACTAGACATCATTAAGAATCAATTTCAGATCTATCAATATCAACCAACTATCAAAGTTAACAACCGTAGATAACAACAAGCTCTGTTATCCCAATCTTTCCTTAGTTTGTCGTAAAATAGAACAAGCTCTCTATTTAATCTCTAACCATTAAACAACCTAGAATAAGCTCTCTAAATTCAATTTAATGGCAGCTTTATGATGAGAAAGATAGGTTGATCTAAGCAACAAACACATAAGCTCGGATTGTTCAACTTAGGTTATGTTCCACTTTGCAATTATTGAAAACTTGACCATAATCATTAATCACAAATTGCCACTTATGAATAGGAAATCAAGACAATTACACGGATCAAGACTCCTAGACTAGCAATAGATAATTATCAAGATCTATCTAGTTGTACACCTAAATAAATCAAGACAACATCATGAACAATTCTTGTAGAAGAACATAAGCAACTTTGATAGAAAATTAATGATAGATAGAATCTGAAAATCAATCACAAAACATGTCTAGGGCTTTGAAATCACCCTTAACCAAATAGAAGTTTAGCCTAGCATAGGCATTGTAAACATAAACATAAAATTAAAGAGAGTCTAAGAAGGAAATAAAAGAAAGAAAGAAGAAGAAGAAAATAAAGAAAAAGAAAACTAGAGAAAAGAAAGAAGAAGAAAACTTAGAGAATTTTATTACAATGGCTAATATCCTACCAATGTACAATATGATCCTCTACAATCATCCAAGGCCCTCTATTTATACACATTTTGGAGGGCTAAATGACAAGAGACAAGCTTTACAAATTTCAAAGGTAGGTATAATAGGTGGGTGCATTTTTCTAACAATTTTCGTCATATTGTATGACAATTTTGATCAGCCAAGTTGATGGTCGATTTTGTCAATATTGGAGGCCTGATCTGATCACATGGTCTTCTAGAAAAATGTTCCCCTGTCAGTTACTAATCCATAGCCGTTGGAATCAGCTCATTTTCTGATGTGGATAAGAAGATATGGGTAAAATACGAAAACAGGTCAGCATAGACGTCATTGCACATCAGCCAACTTGATGGTCGATTTCGCTAGGGAAAACGACTCCGTTTCAAGAAGTGTAAAACATGAAAAAGATAGATATGCCTTTTAGCTTTGCACGGTTAAAATTTCAGCCTTATTGCTTCAGTGAAACTCCAGATATAGCTGATATGGCAAAAGGTGTCGGAACTGGAACTGAACTGGATTTGCCCTTAATTCTAGTAATCTGAAATCACTCAAAGAAACTGGTGAAAAACACCAAATTACATAAAAATATAAAAGATCATAAACACAATTAGACTAAACAATAATAACTCGTATTTGACACAAAACAATAATAAAACATAAGTAAAAACTATATAATTATACGAGTTATCAATGGTACCTTATTAATCATGTGTTATCTCAAGTCTCGGTAAAAAGTCGGTTTTAAATTTAGTATTTCAGGTTAATTCCCAATTTAAAAAAAATAATTCCACTTTTAATTGAAAATGATCGAGAATTTATAAATTCAAAATTTTTCTATATTCCCCAACAATTGTGACAAAATATAGAAATTTTTATTAGTTTGGAAAACTTTCTGAATCATTCTCATTTTAAAGAAGATATTTCGTTATTAATGATAATTGATGATATCCTCCCCAGCAAACCCGATAGAGAACTCATGAATTATTTTAACTCAGGAATATCTTTATTTTATTGAAAATCATTACCTTTTTGAAAACATTTTAAAGAATATGAATATGTATGACATAAATAAAATTACATAGCAAAGTCTAAATAATATAATGTAATCTAAAAGATATGATATAATTTAAATGTCTTAGTACATTCTAAATGAAATTAAATATCCTAAGTTATATGATATATTCTAAATGAAATGAAATGACCTAGGTAACATGATATATTCTATATGAAATGTAATATCCTAAGTCATATAGTACATTCTAAATGAAATAAAATATCCTAAGTGACATAATATATTCTAAATGCAATGAAATGACCTAGGTAACATAATATATTCTATATAAAATGAAATGGCCTAGGTAACATAATATATTCTACATGAAATGAAATATTTTAAATGACATGACAAATATAAATGATATGACATATAATCTAAATGACATGAAATATAAAATAATGCTATCATATAATATGCATGAAAATAAAAAGAAAAATAATAATGTATGAACATAGCATACGCTAAATAATCTAACAAAAATAACTAAATAAAAAGCATAGGATATCATGAAATATTCAAAAGCATATAACAAATAATATAATATCAAAAATTTAAATCAAAGATAATAACACCATCATGAAAATTAAACATAGCAAAAATTACATATTATGTAATATGCATGAATATGGAAAATGCAATGCATGAGAATGTATTTTTTTCCTTTAATTAAGGAAATTCGGATATCTACAAAGATATCCGGCTACCTTAGAAAAATATATCAAATTAAATATTCTAAAATCAAAATACTTTGTTATTGTTTAAAAACAATTTTTTGAAAAGCTTAGATTAAAAATAAAAACTTGGCTAAACCCTTTTTAAATGGCTCTAATTTTCTAAGTTTAAAATCCCGGACTTGACCACCTGATAGGATCCAAGATGGCCCAATCCCATGGCAATTTCTATATGGGCCAAGATCCAAGAAGATCTAGGAAACATGGCAAGAATGGGTGGAATTCATTTGGGCCATGTTGCAAGTTATTCAGGAAAGGCTTCAACATGCAAGATGGGCTTGCATCCAAGTTTTAATTCTTATAATTACTTAGGCATTTGGGCCTATATTATGTAACGTGGACATCTTTTAATTATTTAGATTTGGGCTTAAGTATGTTCAGCCCATATTTTACATATTATTAATTAGTAGATTAGGGTTATCGTAGGGAGGCTATAAATATATGTCTTAGCCGCCTACTTCAATTATCTTTTGATCAATTGAGTTTGAATTTATTCAAAGTGAGTGTTTCACTCTTTTTAGTTCTTGAAAGAACTTAGGAACTTATCAAAGAATTCTTTCTTTGTGGCGTTCCACCTATCAAACTTAGGTTCTTGAAACGAGAGTTCTTAGGGTCTAGCTTACATGCTTAATCTAGGTTCTTTGAAACAGGTTTTTAAGGGTTTAAGTTTTATTTGCCTGAATCATGGCTTTTCTGGGTTAGGTATTTCAATTTGTTAGTGGGTTCAAAGGGTTTAACCTCTAGGGTTCACATCAGTTGGTATCAGAGCTTAGGAACCAATCAGGTCAAATCTTTTTATCTTCTTTACCATAGGGTATTGGAGTTTTTCTCAACTTTTTTTTGTTTTGGGGTTTCAGACATACTTGTCATAGGGGTTATAGCTTTAGGCTTTCTTTGTCTAATAGTTATAGTGTTTTTAGGCAGTTTAGTTTGGGGTTTCATTCTGAGAGTTGGTTTAAATCAAGATTTCGTTTCTTGAATTCTTGATTTATGTAAAATTTCTTCTTGTTGATTCTTCATCCGAATCTTGAAAAAAAAAAAATTCAAGAATTTAGAGGGGCATTCGAACAGTCCCAAGAAAAAAAAATAAGTTCATCCGAGATTTCAAGAAAATCAAGAAGTCTCGTTCTTGAAAAAAAAAAGAAAGAAAAGTGTTCGTACAGCAAGAAAAAAAAAAAGAAAGATTCGAAAAAGATTGAAAAGAAGTGGAAAGAATCGACATTCATTTTTTTTTTTTTACTAATCAAAGTTGTTTTGCAGCGACTTTAAGATGTCTCTCACTTTATGCGATGAAGTAAAGCAAGCTCTACAAGAGATGAAAGATCTCACCTCATTGTTTGAGAGGTTTGTGCAACAAGAGGAAGAAATATGGAGAAGAAAAAAAAGAGAAAAAGAGAGAAGAAAAAAAGAAAAAGAAAATGAGGTAGCTGCAAATAAAGAAAAGCAAGAGGAAACGGAGAGTAAAAAAGAAAGTAAAAAAAGAAATAGAGGTGGCTGAAATTAAAGAAGTAAAAAAGGAGCCACTAGTGGAAAAGGAGACAATTCCTGCCGAGAAAAACAAAGAATTTGCGAATTATTCTGACGAAAAAGAGAGTGAGGTTCTTATTCTTGATGCTCCTAACCAATCTCTACCTATTTTGCCTGTTTCTTTGTTGAAGGATTGTGATAATTTACTTTCGAAGGAGTTGCAAGATGGGTTGCCACCCATAAGCGGCATTGTGCATCACCATGATTTAGTTCCTAGCGCTGTCATTCTCACACACAAGGCTAAGATTCGAGGGTGAATCTTTTCGAGGAAAGGGGGAATGATAGGATCCAAGATGGCCCAATCCCATGGCAATTTCTATATGGGCCAAGATCCAAGAAGATCTAGGAAACATGGCAAGAATGGGTGGAATTCATTTGGGCCATGTTGCAAGTTATTCAGGAAAGGCTTCAACATGCAAGATGGGCTTGCATCCAAGTTTTAATTCTTATAATTACTTAGGCATTTGGGCCTATATTATGTAACGTGGACATCTTTTAATTATTTAGATTTGGGCTTGAGTATGTTCAGCCCATATTTTACATATTATTAATTTGTAGATTAGGGTTATCGTAGGGAGGCTATAAATATATGTCTTAGCCGCCTACTTCAATTATCTTTTGATCAATTGAGTTTGAATTTATTCAAAGTGAGTGTTTCACTCTTTTTAGTTCTTGAAAGAACTTAGGAACTTATCAAAGAATTCTTTCTTTGTGGCGTTCAACCTACCAAACTTAGGTTCTTGAAACGAGAGTTCTTAGGGTCTAGCTTACATGCTTAATCTAGGTTCTTTGAAACAGGTTTTTAAGGGTTTAAGTTTTCTTTGCCTGAATCTTGGCTTTTCTGGGTTAGGTATTTCAATTTGTTAGTGGGTTCAAAGGGTTTAACCTCTAGGGTTCACATCACCACCCTTAACTCGATACTTAAAAAATCATTTTTAGAGTTTAAAAATGCTTAGAAACTATCCTAATTCAGTAGCTAAACTTCCTAATCAGCCCCCTCTAAGTAACTTAACCAAAACAGAAAAAGAATTTTCCTTCAAATTCAATTCTGACTCCACTGTCCAGTTTTAAAGTACCATCTTTTAGCCTATTTTAAAAATTCAAAAAAATCTAAAACAAATACTGGAGACTCAGAACATGTAAAAAATACACGAGAAAAAATCGGCTTAATTTTAGGATTAAACATGATTGCCCAGAAAAATCGAGAAAGTACGAGTACTGGGTAAAAAACTGTTTTGTCAAAACACATATTTTTTCCTTTGATAAAATCATTTAAAAATCATAGTAAAAATATTAGAAACTCTCTAAAAGACTCACAAACAGTAGCTAACACTTTTGAAAAGTTAGGCAAAAAATTGACTAAGTAAAAAAATCACAAAGGTAGAGTAATCAATTTGACAACTCTTTAATTTTCCACAAGTATGCTCAAGAGAACATGACTTTGAACCATTGATTGGCCTAAGTCAAAAGTCAAGTGTCAAGGACATGAAATGCATGAAAAATACAGCAAATATGATGCATGAAATGCATGATTTAAAACCTAAATGAACTTGCAAGGCATTTAATGCAACCTATGTCTAAAATGCATGAATATGCATGCCAAAACAAACCAATCTTAAACCTAAAATATGCATGGTAATAGCACAAACACATGGCATGCTTAAACAAAATATTCAACCAAATATTATCAAAATGCAAACCTATCAACTAACATAACAAAAATGCACACACAAAGCACACAATATGAAGTGGCCGAATGGCCTCATGTTTAAAATGAGCATGGCATTTTCACAAACACATGATATACTAACATTCTTAGCTAAAGAATAACACTCAAATCATGCAAATATAAAGTAAGAGCATGAAAACCAATAAGAATTTTCACAAACACACGGATTACAAAATATAAAACATAAACAAACTTAAACATTTTGAAAACAGAAAATCAAAAATACAAGAATAGTAAAATAAACATGATAATAGACTCAAAAAATGGAAATAAACAAGCAACCAGATTAAAACAATCTTCAAGTTTATGTATTAGAAGAAGATTTAAAGCATCAAAAGTTATTAAATATCAAGAATAACATGAAATAACAAAGCAAAATAGCAACTCTAAAGAACACTAGACCATTCGGCCAACCAAAAACAATGGGAAAAAAATTTTCAAGAGCTTTTTACAAGAAAGAATGAGGAAGGAACTTAAAAAAGAATATTAAAAAGACTTATTTTAAAAGAAAAATCAAAAGAAACTCACCAAAATAGTGATCAAAATATCAAATCAAGAAAGGAAAATCAAAGAAAGTGCAAGAGTATGGTGCTTAAAGTAATCTCTAGAAGCTATCTTTCAAGCTTTTTCTCTTCTAACTTTCTTTTCTTTCCTAAAATTTTCCTTTTGCTTTTCAACAATTGAGAGAAAATCAGCCAAAACCAAGAGAGAATAGAGAGTGAATAATCTGAAAATGAAAGAGAGACCCCTCCCTTGTAGTGTGGCCGAATGCCCACCTAGGCTAGGATGTTGTCATTTTTCCATCAACCAATTTTCATCCAAAGGCTATTGATCCAAGATGTTTAAAACATGAAATTATCATCCTTAGATTAGGCCATCAGCTATCCATAATTATAGCTGTTCAAGAATCTTAAGCCATTATGTTGACACTCTCCCTCTTCATGCATTGGTCCATGTGGCTTATTTGCAAAGGCTTGATTAAAAAATAACTAACTAACTCTTCATTGTTGGCATTTTGATTAAAAAAATCAGAAACTATCTACCTAGCCTTAGGCCTTGGCCGGCCAGCCCCTTTTCTTCCAGCCCATGTTTCATTTTTTAAAAGGCAAGAAAAGCCCTTTTCGGTTTCTTGAGTAAAATGACCTTTGCCCCCCGAACATAAATAAATGGCAAACGAACTCCAAATTCAAATTTTATTTTTTCAATACTTTCAAAAAAAAAAATTTGAATTCTGGATTTTTTCAAAGTTTTCAAAATTTTCCGAGTCCATTTGCTATTTATTTAGATTTTTTCTTCCAAAATTGCCCTTTTATGCCCCCAAACTTTACCATTTTTTAAACGAGCTCTAAATTCAGATTTTTCTTCACCAATATCTTCCAAATAATTTAAAAGTGTGATCTGAAAGTTTTCATAATTTTTGGAACTCATTTGGTATTTTTTCAAAATTTATCTTCTTGAATTACTACATAGGGGCCCGGGATTTGGCGATTTTGAAAACGAACTCCGAATCAAGATTTTCTTTCTGCAATATCTTCCAAATAATTTAAAAATGAGAGTTACAAATTTTCAGAATATTTGGAGCTCATTTGCTATTTTTTCGGGATTTATCTTCTTCAATTTTTGAATAGGGGACCCGGGATTTGGCCATTTTGCAAACGATATTCGAATCAAGATTTTATTTCGCCATTATCTTTGAAATGATTTAAGAATAAGATTTGCAATTTTCCAAAATTTTTGGGGTTCATTTGCTATTTTTCCCAAATTTTCCAATTTTATCCTTTTGCCTCTAAAACCCGGTTTTGCTCAAAACAAGTCCGATTTTCAGATTTTCTTCAAACTGAGCAATGGGCTATCCTTTTTCAATCACTCCTCATCCATTAGGGGCTTTATTCCTACCAAGTCGGGTCATTTCTGTAATTCTTCCCAATTTCATCAAAATCCACCAAAAACCCTAATTCTTGATTTTCTTCCAGATTGACTTTTCTTTCAATTTTGCTTTCAAGTGGCTTCTTCATTACCTGTAGTCAATGCTTATCTTTCATTTGGAACATTCAATTTCAACCAATTCGATCGTTTAAACACTTTTCCCAAATTTCCCGAATTAGGGTTTCCTTTCTATTGAATCTCCATAACCCAACTTACGAACTCCATATCTTTCGATGTAGACCTCGAATTATCAAAATTATTTCGCCATTTTTCAATTGAACTTCAAGTCTTGATTTTGAAAGTGAGTTGACTTTTTCAATACTTGACTTTTTGAGGTTGACTTTTCGTGGTTGACTTTTTCAAGTTTGACTTTTTATGCTCGCCTTCTTAGACTAAGTCCCGGAGTACCACCTGCAGAATGAAAAAAGTCTTTTTACATTCTGAAACATCAATTTAGGAAGAAAACATACATGTTTTAGTGGTCCGGACAAAATTAGGTGTCTACAGCTGCCCCTCTTTGGCTATTGCTGAGAATCAGGAATCAGGCAAAGATAAACAAATACTAATTTTGTCCGGTTAGTGAAATCACATGTGAAGGGAAGGAAAGGGGTTTTCTTTTTTCTTTTTTCTTTTTCATTTTTTCATTTTTTTATTCTTGTTTTTATTTATTTTCATTTTTCAGAAGCTTCAGCTATCACCAACAAAAACTTGCTCAAGCAAATGTAAAACTCTGGATATCTCCAGTAGAGGCTTTGGTTATCACCACCAAAGACTTATTCAAACAATTGTAAAAATTCTGGAAACTTATGCTTGAAGGTCTTAAAAATGGTGCCCGGAGGCCTTATCCGTGATTTTGAAAAAAAAAATGCATTGTATGCGGCTTTTAAAAAAAAATGATGCCCGGAGGTCTTAAGAATGGTGCCTGGAGGTCTTAAGAATAGTGGCTGGAGGCCTTACCCATGATTTGAAAATAAAATGCGCTGTATGCGGCTTAAAAAAAAAAAATTGATGCCCGGAGGCCTTACCCGTGATTTGAAAATAATGCGTTGTATACGGCTTTAAAAAAATTGATGCCCGGAGGTCTTAAGAATGGTGCCCGGAGGTCTTACCCGTGATTTGAAAAAAATGCGCTGTATACGGCTTTAAAAAATTGATGCCCGGATGCCTTACCCGTGATTTGAAAATACCTTGACGACGGTCTCAAGGCTCGACTCATTTGATAAACAGAATGAATTCGATTTAAAACAAAAGGAAATACCTCAACGGTGGTCTCAAGGGTCGACTCATTTTGATAAAACAGAATGAGTTCGATTTAGAACAAAAGGAAATACCTCGATAGAGGTCTCAAGGCTCGACTCATTTGATAAAACATAATGAATTCGATTTAAAACAAAAGGAAATACCTCGACGGTGGTCTCAAGACTCAACTCATTTGATAAAAGAGAATGAATTCGATTTAAAACAAAAGAAAATACCTCGACAGTGGTCTCAAGGCTCAACTCATTTGATAAAATAGAATGAATTCGATTTAAAACAAAAGGAAATACCTCGAAGGTGGTCTCAAGGCTCGACTCATTTGATGAAACAGAATGAATTCGATTTAAAACAACAGGGAATACTAAGAATGATTCTAGGTTTGTTTCATTTGGAAAAAATAAATTTAAATTGAAAATGAAAGGAACATACCTTGACGGCGGTTTCGGGGCTCAACTTATTTGAGAAGAAAAATGAGTTCGATTTGAAAAGGAAACGTACCTCGATGGTGATCTCGGGGCTCGACTTATTTGAAAAGCAAAATGAGTTCGATTTGGAAAGAAAACGTACCTCGACGGTGATCTCGGAGCTCGACTAATTTGAAAAACAGAACGAGTTCACTTTGCGGAAGTCCAAGTTTTCCTGATTTCTGCAATGTTAGCTAAATGCAATGATGAGAATGACATGCTTTGCAAATGCTTGTGATAGGATCCAAGATGGCCCAATCCCATGGCAATTTCTATATGGGCCAAGATCCAAGAAGATCTAGGAAACATGGCAAGAATTGGTGGAATTCACTTGGGCCATGTTGCAAGTTATTCAGGAAAGGCTTCAACATGCAAGATGTGCTTGCATCCAAGTTTGGTCCATGTGATTCAAGAACACAAGGTGGCACGTTAAGAGGGCTTATTTGGGCTTATTTTAATTCTTATAATTACTTAGGCATTTGGGTCTATATTATGTAACATGGACATCTTTTAATTATTTAAGTTTGGGCTTGAGCATGTTCAGCCCATATTTTACATATTATTGCTTAGTAGATTTAGGGTTATTGTAGAGAGGCTATAAATATATGTCTTAGCCACCTACTTCAATTATCTTTTGATAAATTAAGTCTGATTTTATTCAGTGAGAGTTTTCTCTTTTAGTTCTTGAAAGAACTTAGGAACTTATCAAAGAATTCTTTCTTTGTGGCGTTCAACCTATCAAACTTAGGTTCTTGAAACGAGAGTTCTTAGGGTCTAGCTTACATGCTTAATCTAGGTTCTTTGAAACAGGCTTTCTAAGGGTTTAAGTTTTCTTTGCCTGAATCTTGGCTTTTCTAGGTTAGGTATTTCAATTTGTTAGTGGGTTCAAAGGGTTTAACCCCTAGGGTTCACATCAGCTTGTATGTTTCCTAAGAATGAATGCAATCAGATGATTGTGTCATGATTTCTAATCCATGGTTTCTTTGTGGTTCACAGATTATCCGACTTCATGACGGAGTCTTCAATTGTTCATTGATGCCCCACTTAAATAATCCTTCACTCAAGATAACTTGTCAAACAGTCTCAGTTTCTGACTTTCGCTGAAATTCACAGAGTTTCTGACTTTGTGATAGAGTCTCCAACACGTTCAATGTTTTCTTTTCTTGGTGAACTTTCCAAACCTTTCCCAAGATTTAAATCTACTCCTTAGTAATACTTATAAATCCTTTGTTTAAAGATTTTTTATTACTAATCATCATTCAGTTTAATAACAATCATAATGCATCTCAAAAATGTATGAAAGAAAATATGAATCAAGCAAAAATTGTCATGAAAAGGATAACAAGAATTTATTGCAACAAATGTTTTAAAATAGTAAAAATAAATATCAAGGATATAAGAAACAAATGTAAAGTTATAGGTTGTAGATGCCTTGGATGCGGAATATCTTGGACCCCTCTTTTTCAAACCATCTGAAATTTCTCTTGAACAAGCAATTTACTTGGGTAACCTCTCGGCTTTCGTAATTACATCAGACTTTGTTCCCCTTTCTTCTGATTTTCAGATACTTTCTCCCCCTTTACACGGAGCATTGATCCGAACTTTTAATCAGTACCTGAGCAGCCCTTTGCGGGTTTTCAACTCAAGTGTCCTCCATTCGGTATTAAGTAGCCCTTTGCGGGTTTTCGGCTTAAACCTCTCCTTTTACATTCTTTTTTTTTTCATCATTTTTTTTTATTCTACCATGCATCTGAGAATTCTAAATGCTTCCAAGGTAAAATTGTCAATTCAAAAGATGAGATGAATTCTGAGAATAACCTTTCAAATAAAATATTCATGCTTGATCAAAATGGGCTTAAAGCACGTAATGTAGGCCAAGGTTTAGGTTTAGAAAGAAAGGATAAAATAGGCTCAAAGTGTGTTTAAGGGTGATTGGATCAAGGATCATTTCCTGAGGAGAACTTATTCTTGTAACATTTGTCGCTTTTTTGGACTTTCTTTTCTTTTCTTTTCTTCTTTTTTTTTTTTTTTTTTTTTTTTTTGCTTTGTTGGTTTTCATTTGCCATGTTTTTCGATGGCTTTCTTTTTGCCATGATTTTTTTGATTATTTTTCCTTGCATTTGCCCTCCAGTGTAAAGGGAGATCCTTAATCAAGGTTTAAAGAAAGAAATAATTCCTAAGGCTCAAAGGGGTGACTAAGGATAATTTCTTCTTTGTGAAAGGAATATGAAAGATGGCCATTCATCATATCAAGCATGAATATTCTCTTTGAAAAGCAATTCACAAGGGAGATAGATATATAGAATTTACATTTTTACACTTGGAATCATTCAAATTTCCATTGCACAGCATCACATTTTTTTTAAGCATAATACATCTTCAATTCATCAGCATTCACGGGATTTCTGAAATCCTCCCCGTCCATTCTAGTTAAAATCAATGCTCAACAAGAAAAAGCTCTTTTTACCATATAGTACAAATGAAACTCCTTGTAAGCCAAGGCTTACTACTTACATAATTAAATGAAAGCATAACTATGGGCTGAATAAGCTCAAGCCCAAACCTAATTAAATTAAAAGATGTCCAATAGTTTTAATGAAGGTAGTCCCCACAAGCTTATTGGACATAATACATAAATCAGGCCCAAAAGCCTAAGTAATTAAAAGAATTAAAATAAGCCCTTTCTTAGGCGCCATATCATTAAATGAATTGGTCCCCACAATTGCCATGTCAATTAATGAATGAAAGAATAGGCCCACTTCTTTAAACATGATGCCGCCACTTGTAAGCCCTCTAATGTCGCCACCTTGTGTTCTTGAATCACATGGACTAAACTTGGATGCAAGCCCATCTTGCATGTTGAAGTCTTTCTTCAATAACTTGCAACATGGCCCAAGTGAATTCCAGCCATTCTTGCCATGTTTCCTAGATCTTCTTGGAACTTGGCCCATATAGAAATTGCCATGGGATTGGGCCATCTTGGATCCTATCATGGTTAAGGTTTCATTCACCACCACTAGACATCTTTGAGAATCAATAATCAAATCTATCAACAAATTAACTATCAAAATTATCAATCGTAGATAACAACAAGCTCTGTTACCCAATCTTTACTAAGTTCGTTGTTAAATAGAACAGGCTCTGATGCACCCAAAAGAGTGTATCTTATTTAACCTTGCACTTAAAAAGAATCAATTGTAAAGTATAGTGATTAGCAAGGGTCGAGTCCTCAGGGATTGGGTTTTAGTTTATAAGTTAATAGTTTGAAATCAGATTTAAGCTAAAGTTAACAATAAGAATGAGAAAACAAGTAATTAAGAAGAATCAAATATGAAAAATATGGTTAAGGTTTCATTCTCCACCACTAGACATCATTAAGAATCAATTTCATATCTATCAACATTAATTAGCTATCAAAGTTAACAACCGTAGATAACAACAAGCTCAGTTACCCCAATCTTTCCTTAGTTCGTCGTTAAATAGAACAAGCTCTCTATTTAATCTCTAACCATCAAACAACCTAGAATAAGCTCTCTAAATTCAATTTAATGGCAGCTTTATGATGAGAAAGATAGGTTAATCTAAGCAACAAACACATAAGCTCGGATTGTTCAACTTAGGTTATGTTCCACTTTGCAATTATTGAAAACTTGACCATAATCATTAATCACAAATTGCTACTTATGAATAGGAAATCTAGACAATTACACGGATCAAGACTCCTAAACTAGCATTAGACAATTATCAAGATTTATCTAGTTGGCCACCTAAACAAATCAAAACATCACCATGAACAATTTTTATGGAAGAACATAAGCAACTTTGATAGAAAACAATGATAGATAGAATCTGAAAATCAATTACATAACATGTCTAGGGCTTTGAAATCACCCTTAACCAAATAAAAGTTTAGCCTAGCATAGGCATAGATAATATATACATAAAACTAAAAAGAAAAATAAAAATAAAAGAATGGAGAAGAAGAAGAAGAATAATAATGATCCTTGAGTCTCCTCAAAAGATGTCTAGTTTGTGGCTCAAAAGATGGTATTTATAGAGCTTTAAAACCCCGAGAATAAGTCCTTGCCGCATAAGTAAGCCTGGAGGTGCAAAAATCACGTTTTTGTCTTTTTTTTTTTAGATTTGCGATTAGGGTTTTTCTGGCCGCAGGGTTCTTTAGGGAGATCTTCTAGCGCCATTTTGAATGCCCATTTCTTATCCGATTTGGGCCCATAATATATCGTTGGAAAGATAATCAAGTCAACTTCAAAAGGCAAGAAAGACGTTTCTTCAAATAAAGAATCTAACATCATGTTGTCCTTACAACAAGCTCCAGAGGTCAAATCTGCCTGATTGCTTTTCAACCAGAAATTGATATTTTTGACTCCCAAGTCTTCTTCCATCCTGTGATTATCATTTTGTAAGCTCTTTACCATCATTATTGACATCTTTAGACTTCATTCTCCTTATTGTACCTAAAATTCAAAAACATATTATAAGTAAACAAGATAAAGATCGAAAACATAACAAAAACGAAAGGTAGAAAGGCATAAAATGTATATTTTATGAGCTTATCAAATACCCCCACACTTTGCTTTTTGCTAGTCCTCGAGCAAAACAAAATAAAAATAAAATAAAAAAATCTAATCTAATCCACTTTCGTAGGAAATCACGGTGGCACTTAGCATGTGACACAAGCCTTTAAACCCCTAGGTGTCCCTAGTGGACGAGTTTAGTCTCGTGAGGGTTTACTAGGACGATACCCACAAACATTGAAAAACTAAAATATAAATAAACTACATATACTAAAAATATTTACTCCTAACCTTTTCAATATAAATTAGAGACAATCTTTGAACAAGTCTTATAAACTAATCAATAGCTCAAAGAATTTCACAAAAAATCATGCTTGAATGTAAATAAATGAGTTAAGCCAATATTAACATAACATATTTCAATCAAAATAGTGCATATTCAAACTTAATCTCAACTTCTCACATGGGATACTCTCATGATTTTCACTCTTTAAAGTAGTGGTAAAGTGTTTACACTCAATCAATCTCATGAAAACAGTTATACCATATGCTTGCTTGTCCACCTATTCTCCACTATTTAGATCATGCAACTTCATAAATCAAGAGGTCTTTAATCAAGGTTGTAATGGGGCCAAGGGGTAATAATGTGGTTAATGAATAAAAAGGAAAAGATATCACAAACGTTCCAAAGACTTCATAGAATTTAGAGACAAAATAAGATTTTGCAAATAAAACTTTCTCAATATTCTTTAGAAGTACATAATCACATAGGCTGAATATTTCATGTTGAGCCTTTACTTCATTCTAACCAACCTTGTAACATTCTTTTTCTTTTCTTTAACCAAAAGTTCAAGAGATGATTCAATTTTTTTTTCATGGGAATGTATTTTTACAATGTTCCCTTTTCTTTTTCTCTTGACTTTTGCCTCTCTCCTCCCCCACACTTATCTTTTGTTATAATCCAAAATTTCAAAAAGTATCCCTTGTTTTTGCAATATGTCTCAAGCATTCTAGTCATCTTTAAAACAAGGGAAAAGATATAAATGTATTTATGCCAGGTGTAGGATATGGTTACCAAAGAAATAGCTTATTCATTGTAGGCTCAAATTGGTTCACTAGGGGGATGTTCTCTTGGAACATCAATAAGGGATGGTTGTTTGGCCCTGGTTAAAAATCCTAATGCCTCTATCATATTCATGTTGTTACATGCATCAATATAGTCTCAAACGGTTTAAAGAAAGTTCTAGAGAATCATGTAATCATAAGAGCACTCAAGAAAGAAATTAGATTGATATGTATAATGCATCAATCATATAGGTTCAAAAACTCACAAGGATGATTATACAAGTCAATATCAAGTCTAAACATGCTTCTTTCTCAATCAACATATCATATCAACATTGGCTCATAAAAATTAGTATCAAGCTTAATTCTCATGAAAATCTTCTCACTAATAACCAGTTTAGACCTATGCAATTCATATCTCATCGTTGTATTAAAAAGGAACTAAAACACACTAAAAATAATAATAATAATAATAATAATAATAAAGAATTATAAGAAAAATAGTAGACAAAAATAAAAGAAATCCTAAATCATTCCCCCCACACTTAATTCTTACATTGTCCTCAATGTAAGTCTATTAACCCAAATGAAAGAATCATGTGTAAGAGAAAAGAACTAATAACATAAGAATAGGAACAACTAAGACTCAAAACAAAACAAACCCATGCAACCTAAATAATCCTAAAATACTAAACAAAAATTAACAAATAAACATAAAAAATAAAAACAATAAAAATAATAAAAGGAAAAGGAAGAGAAAGAGAAAGAGAAAGCAAATCTGAATATGGCAGGTTGGCAATTTCTTCTTTAATTGGGCTGCCTTCCCAATTAACACTTGAGTTAGTGTTTTGAATCTAACCAACACCCCTTCTTGGCATTTTAGGCTTGTCAGTCTCATACATGAAATTTCCCAAATTTATGCGTTTGAGAGGAAGCTTTCTTTGCACAACAGTGGATGCATTCTCCATTACAAGTATTATTCCATCATCCTTTGTGGTGCATATCTCATCGAGGAATGGAGCATATTTTGATACTTGTTGAATGGAATCCACAAACAAGTTGTTTAAGGTTTCCGGCATGTGTTGTTCATGTTCTTCCTCCTTGAACTTTGCAAATCTACTAGGAAAAGGTGGAGAAGAAACATTAGTAAAAAGTGGAACCTTAAACGTTACCTCAAGTGCCGAAATACTCTTATTTGGATATGTGGCTTCATTATCCTCAAGAATATAATCCATTTCTAATTTTGTCTCATCCTCATCTTGTTCCTCATTCCTCAAGGTCCCAATAGTAGCATTCTCCTTTGGGTTAATCATCGTTTGGGCAGGGAGTTCTTCAGATCTTTGTGCTACCCATCCCACCATACTACTAGCCAATTGGCTCATTTGCTTTTCCAAACTCTGGATGCTTGCCCTTGTTTCCTGTTGAAATTGCAAAGTATTAGTAACAAGAGAATAGACAAGATCTTCTAAAGAAGTACCTGAGTTTTGAGTCATATGTGGTGGCTGAAAAAGATCTGGTTCTTGAGACCATGATTAATTAAATCTAGATGGATGAGTGTAATTGGCATAAGGATCTACTTCTTGGTAATTTTCTGAGTAGCCATAATTAGTATGATCCCACCATCCCTCATGGTAAGTGTTTGAGTAATGATCATACTGTTGGTCTTGGAACACTTGATGGCCTTGACATCCTCCCATGGCCAATTGTTGAACTGGGAAGGTGAGATTGGCTTGTTGATTCTCCATGTTCATGTATGCCACCAACTCTTCAAGTGTTAGATTGCTCAATTCCATAATTTTTTTTTTAATTTGAAAAGAAAAACCTGTATGTACAAGAAAATTAAACTAATTAGAACTGAAAATAAGAATAAACCAAGTAACAAATAAACTAAAGAAAGCAATCCCCGGCAACGGCGCCAAAAATTTGATGCACCCAAAAGAGTGTATCTTATTTAACCTTGCACTTAAAAAGAATCAATTGTAAAGTATAGTGATTAGCAAGGGTCGAGTCCTCAGGGATTGGGTTTTAGTTTATAAGTTAATAGTTTAAAACTTAAAAACAAGTAAACAAAAGTAAAGGGGATTTTGAAATCAGATTTAAGCTAAAGTTAACAATAAGAATGAGAAAACAAGTAATTAAGAAGAATCAAATATGAAAAATATGGTTAAGGTTTCATTCTCCACCACTAGACATCATTAAGAATCAATTTCATATCTATCAACATTAATTAGCTATCAAAGTTAACAACCGTAGATAACAACAAGCTCTGTTACCCCAATCTTTCCTTATTTCGTCGTTAAATAGAACAAGCTCTCTATTTAATCTCTAACCATCAAACAACCTAGAATAAGCTCTCTAAATTCAATTTAATGGCAGCTTTATGATGAGAAAGATAGGTTGATCTAAGCAACAAACACATAAGCTCGGATTGTTCAACTTAGGTTATGTTCCACTTTGCAATTATTGAAAACTTGACCATAATCAATAATCACAAATTGCTACTTATGAATAGGAAATCTAGACAATTACATGGATCAAGACTCCTAAACTAGTATTAGACAATTATCAAGATTTATCTAGTTGGCCACCTAAACAGATCAAAATATCACCATGAACAATTTTTATGGAAGAACATAAGCAACTTTGATAGAAAACAATGATAGATAGAATCTGAAAATCAATTACATAACATGTCTAAGGCTTTGAAATCACCCTTAACAAAATAAAAGTTTAGCCTAGCATAGGCATAGATAATATATACATAAAACTAAATAGAAAAATAAAAATAAAAGAATGGAGAAGAAGAAGAAGAAGAATAATGATCCTTGAATCTCCTCAAAAGATGTCTAGTTTGTGGCTCAAAAGATGGTATTTATAGAGCTTTAAAACCCTGAGAATAAGTTCTTGCCGCATAAGTAAGCCTGGAGGTGCAAAAATCACGTTTTTGTCTTTTTTTTTAGATTTGCGATTAGGGTTTTTCTGGCCGCAGGGTTCTTTAGGGAGATCTTCTAGCGCCATTTTGAATGCCCATTTCTTATCCGATTTGGGCCCATAATATATCGTTGGAAAGATAATCAAGTCAACTTCAAAAGGCAAGAAGGACGTTTCTTCAAATAAAGAATCTAACATCATGTTGTCCTTACAACAAGCTCCAGAGGTCAAATCTGCCTGATTGCTTTTCAACCAGAAATTGATATTTTTGACTCCCAAGTCTTCTTCCATCTTGTGATTATCATTTTGTAAGCTCTTTACCATCATTATTGACATCTTTTGACTTCATTCTCCTTATTGTACCTAAAATTCAAAAACATATTATAAGTAAACAAGATAAAGATCGAAAACATAACAAAAACTAAAGGTAGAAAGGCATAAAATGTATATTTTATGAGCTTATCAGGCTCTATATTTAATCTCCAACCACTAGAAAACCTAGAATAAGCTCTCTAGATTTAATGTAATGGCAGCTTTATGAAGAGAAAGATAGGTTGATCTAGGCAACAAACACATAAGCTCGGATTGTTTAACCTATGTTATGTTCCACTTTGCAGTTAGCGAAAACTTAACCATAATCATTAATCATAAATTGCCACTTATGAATAGAAAATCAAGACAATTACACGAATGAAGATTCCTAAACTAGCAATAGATAATTATCAAGATCTATCTAGTTGTACACGTAAACAAATCAAGACAAAGATCATAAACATTTCTTATGGAAGAACATAATCAACTTTGATACCAAAATAATATTAGATAAAATCTAAAAATCAATTACAAAACATGTTTAGGGCTTTGAAATCACCCTTAACCAAAAAGAAGTTTAGCCTAGAATAGGCATGGATAATATATACATAAAACTAAAAAGAAAATAAAAGAATGGAGAAGAAGAAGAAGAATAATAATGATGATCTTTGTGTCTCCTCCCAAAGATGATGATAGTTTGTGGCTCAAAAGATAGTATTTATAGAGCTTTTTGACCTTAGAAACCCTTTCTTGTTGATCAAGGAAGCTAGGAGGCAAAATAGTGTAATTTTTGGCACTTTTTTTATTTTCTCGGATTTGAAGACAGTAGGGTAGGTACCGCAACGCCACTTTCCGGCGTCGCGAGCCAAGTGGACTGACTTCATTGTTTTTGCTCACTGACTTCGGTTTCGTCGCTGCTGCACTATCTCACACTTCGTCGGCTGATTTGATTGACCATCCATTGTCCAATTTAGGTGTGTAATGATCGTTGGAAAGGCATTCAAGTCAACTTCAAAAGTCAAGAGGAAGTTTCATCAAATAAAGTCTTTAACATAGTGATTTCTTAGCAACAAGCTCCGGAGGTCAAATCTGCCTGATCACTTAGCACTAAGAATTTGATCTTTTTGACTCCCAAGTCTTCTTCCATCTTATGATTGTGAATTTATAACCCTTCTTCCATCTTTTGACTTCATTATCCTTATTGTACTAAAATTCAAAAACATAATATAAGTAAACAAGATAAAGATCGAAAACCTAACAAAAATTGAAGGTAGAAAGGCATAAAATGTATATTTTATGAGCTTATCAAATACCCTCACACTTAGCTTTTTGCTAGTGCAAAACAAAATAATAATAAAATCTAGTCTAATTCACTTTCATAGGAAATCACGGTGGCACTTAGCATGTGACACAAGCCTTTAAACCCCTAGGTGTCCCTAATGGACGAGTTGAGTCTCGTGAAAGTTTACTAGGACGATACCCACAAATATTGAAAGCATAAGAAAAATAAAAATAAAACTCAAACAAAAAATAATAATTACAACTAATCATTTCAATATAAATTAGAGAAAATCATCGGATAGATCTTATAAACTAATCTATAGCTCAACAAATTTCACAAAAAATCATACTTGAATATAAATAGTTTGAGTTAAGCCAATATTAACATAACATATTTCAATCAAAACAGTGCATATTCAAACTTAATCTCAACTTCTCACATGGGATACTCTCATGATTTTCAATCTTTAAAGTAGTGGTATAGTGTTTACACTCAATCAATCTCACGAAAACAATTATACCATATGCTTGCTTGCCCACTTATTCTCCACTATTTAGATCACGCAACTTCATAAATAAAGAAGACTTTATTCAAGGTTGTAATGGGGCTAGGGTGTAATGATGAGAACCAAGCTGGTATTGGACTTCAAGATCCATTGCATGTTCCTATTAGGCCTATTACAAGGTCAAGATCCAAGAAGCTCAAGGAAGCTATGCAAGGATTGGTAAAAAGGACTTGGAAAAAAGTCTTTTAAGCAACGTCAATCCATTCAAGTTGGGCTCCTTGAATGAGGAAGACCAAGAATTGGTCCATTTGATCCAAGCTTCACATGATGGGCCATAGCGGAATTCAAAGGGGCGGCAATCTTAATGAATTAGTGGGCCTATTTTTAGTTCATTATCTAATATGAAGTGGGGACCAATTCATTAATGTTGTGGCACCTAAATTAGAAGCTTTAGTTGGGTCTTTTAATTACTTAGGCTTTTGGGCCTGATTTATGTATTATGTCCATTAGGCTTAAGGGGTCTATCTTCATTAAACTTGTTGGACATCCTTTTAATTATTTAGGTTTGGGCTTGAGCATGTTCAGCCCATATTTTACGTATTACTTAGTAGATTAGGGTTATTGTAGGGAGGCTATAAATATATGTCTTAGCCGCCTACTTCAATCATCTTTTGATCAATTGAGTTTGAATTTATTCAAAGTGAGTGTTTCACTCTTTTTAGTTCTTGATAAAACTTAGGAACTTATCAAAGAATTCTTTCTTTGTGGCGTTCAACCTATCAAGCTTAGGTTCTTGAAACGAGAGTTCTTAGGGTCTAACTTACATGTTTAATCTAGGTTCTTTGAAACAGGCTTTCTAAGGGTTTAAGTTTTCTTTGCCTGAATCTTTGCTTTCTTGGGGTTAGGGTATTTCAATTTGTTAGTGGGTTCAAAGGGTTTAACCCTTAGGGTTCACATCAGTTGGTATCAGAGCTTAGGAACCAATCAGGTCAAATCTTTTTATCTTCTTTACCATAGGGTATTGGAGTTTTTCTCAACTTTTTTTGTTTTGGGGTTTCCGACATACTTGTCATAGGGTTTATAGCTTTAGGCTTTCTTTGAATAATAGTTATAGTTTTTAGGCAGTTTAGTTTGGGGTTTCATTCTGAGAGTTGGTTTAAATCAAGATTTCGTTTCTTGTATTCTTGATTTATTAAAATTTCTTTTTATTGATTCTTGATCCGAATCTTGAAAAAAAAAAAAGTTCATCCGAGATTTCAAGAAAATCAAGAAGTCTCGTTCTTGAAAAAAAAAAGAGAAAGAAAAGTGTTCGAATACAAGAAAAAGAAAAAAAAAAGATTCGAAAAAGATCAAGGAAAGTAGGAAAGATTTGAATTCTTGGTCATCTTGTTCTTGATTTTTACTTGTTTTATCTTTTTACTAATTGTTTCTTGTTTCTTGAGTCTTTTGCTAGGTAGAATTAAGCAAGTGGAGTTCTTGAAGAGTTCTTCTAGTTCCTAAAGAACCTGAAAGAGGAAATAGAGTGGTAAATGGCAAGAGTAAGTAAGTTTATTAAAAAAAAGCCTAAAAGAGTGCAAACAAGAGTTGGAGTGATTTCTTAATTGAGTGTAAACACTAAGGGAGTGTGTGAGTTTATTTTATCACTAACATTTTGTTTTGCAGCAACTTCAAATGTCTCACCATAGTGAATCATCACACAAGGGGGATGAAAATTCATCCTTTACATGGAGAGCTATGCAACAACAGTTTGAGAGGATGAATTTTGCGATGGCACAGATGTCAGACAAGATAGAGAGCCAATCGGCAGCCATTCAAAACCTACAAGGTAGGCGAGATAGAGGGGCTAGGCGAGAGCCTAGTGTTGTTGATGAACATGATATAGAGGAGGCAGGTGATGAGGAAGTTGATATGGGTAGACCTAGAGGAGTTAGGCATGGAGGAAGGCCTAGGAGAAACACTAGGGATCATGATTGGGAAAATAGAGAAGATAGGAACCTTGGGAATATTAAAATGAAAATTCCACCATTCCAAGGTAGAACTGATCCTGAGGTGTATTTGGAGTGGGAGAAGAAGATAGAGTTGATCTTTGATTGTCACAACTATTCAGAAGAGAAAAAGGTCAAGTTGGCAGTCATTAAATTTACTGACTATGCCATGGTTTGTGATAAGTGCTTAATTTCATACATTTTCCTATTTAATTTCTTTATACTTTGTGCTTTGATTCTTATTTCCTTGACATTTTACTAGGTTTTTATGCTTTGTAGGTATTTTGGAGGAGATGAAGTCAAAACATGTCAATTAGGATGTTAAAGAGCTTACAAAATCACAATCACAAGATGGAAAAAGAGTTGGGACTCAAAAAGATCAAATTCTTGGTGCAAAGCAAGAAGACAGATTTGACCTCCGTAGCTTGTTACTAAGAAAACATGATGTTAGGCTCTTTATTCGAAGAAACTTCCTTCTTGACTTTTGAAGATCACTTGATTACCTTTCCAACGGCTGGTCATGGGCCCAAATCGGATAAGAAATGGTTATCCAAATCGACATTGGAATATCTCCCTAAAAACCCTAGTGGCAGAAAAAAACCTTAGCCGTAAATGACAACTTTTTCTTAATACCCTAGTTGACATTTAAGTTTATCCTTGCCAAAGAAGGATTAGTGGCTGTCAACTTGCATTAATTGCATTAATTGCAAGTATCTTTCCTTAAAGCTAATCCTAGTCAAAGTAGGAGAATCAAATCAGCCAAGACTTTCCTTCCTTACACTTACTTTGGCTGCAAGAATATAATCTCTCTTCATTAAAGAGTGCTTTGACTAAAACTTTCCTACTTTATTCAAACTTGGCTGCCAAGGCTTATATCTTTCCTTAAAACACAAAAGTCAGCCACTTTTCCTTAACTTTAGCCACAAGTCAGCATTTATTGAAGGGAGAGAGCTGAAATTCACTTGTTTGATGCCCTAGCTATTGCCTATAAATAGAGACCAAGGGGGCATACGAAATTGACACTTCCCCAAGCATCAAATTCTGATTTCTTCTTTATTTCTTTGTTTTTGAGAGAGCAAGAGGCTGGATAATTAATATTCTTCTTCTTCTTCTTTCTTTCTTTTATTTTCTTCTTAGATTCTCTTTAATTTTATGTTTATGTTTACAATGCCTATGCTAGGCTAAACTTTTATTTGGTTAAGGGTGATTTCAAAGCCCTAGACATGTTTTATAATTGATTTTTAGATTCTACCTATCATTAATTTTCTATTAAAGTTGCTTATGTTCTTCCATAAAAATTGTTCATGGTGATGTTTTGATTTGTTTAGGTGGCCAACTGGATAAATCTTGATAATTGTCTAATGCTAGTTTAGGAGTCTTGATCCGTGTAATTGTCTTGATTTCCTATTCATAAGTAGCAATTTGTGATTAATGAGTATGGTCAAGTTTTCAATAATTGCAAAGTGGAACATAACCTAAGTTGAACAATCCGTGCTTATATGTTTGTTGCTTAGATCAGCCTATCTTTCTCATCATAAAGCTGCTATTAAATTGAACTTAGAGAGCTTATTCTAGGTTGTTTGATAGTTAGCGATTAAATAGAGAGCTTGTTCTATTTAACGACGAACTAAGGAAAGATTGGGGTAACAGAGCTTGTTGTTATCTACGGTTGTTAACTTTGATAGCTAATTAATGTTGATAGATATGAAATTGATTCTTAATGATGTCTAGTGGTGGAGAATGAAACCTTAACCATATTTTTCATATTTGATTCTTCTTAATTACTTGTTTTCTCATTCTTATTGTTAACTTTAGTTTAAATCTGATTTCAAAATCCCCTTTACTTTTGTTTATTTGTTTTTAAGTTTTAAACTATTAACTTATAAACTAAAACCCAATCCCTGAGGACTCGACCCTTGCTAATCACTATACTTTACAATTGATTCTTTTTAAGTGCAAGGTTAAATAAGATACACTCTTTTGGGTGCATCAAGTTTTTGGCGCCGTTGCCGGGGATTGCTTTCTTTAGTTTATTAGTTTATTGGTTTATTCTTATTTTCTGTTCTAATTATTTACTTTTTTTTCTTTATTAGTGAATGTTCCAAGCTCCCGAAGAAGACTTAAGACTTAGGAGAATTCGCGAATTTATAAATTTGGAGACTCAAATTGGGCAATTGGCAACAACCATGAGTCAAATACAAGCAAGGGATTCTGGGAAATTACCTTCCTAAACCATAGTGAATCCAAGAGAGAATGCCAATGCTATAACTTTAAGAAGTGGGAAACAGCTAGAGACACCAGTAAATTATAGTGCTCAAGGGGAAAACAACACCATGGCATCCTCTTCACATCCCAACGAGCCACTAAAAAAGGTAATTCCTAAACCATCCTTTCCTTCTTATATAACTCCTCCACCTTTTCCTAGCAGGTTAGCAAAGTCCAAGAAGGAGGAGCAAGAGAAGGAAATTTTGGAAACCTTCCGGAAAGTAGAGGTGAACATTCCTTTACTAGATGCTATCAAGCAAGTGCCAAGATATGCCAAGTTCCTAAAAGAGTTGTGCACATCTAAACGGAAGTTGAAATGGAATGAAAAGGTAAGTGTAGGGGAGAATGTGTCAGCTGTTCTTCAAAAGAAACTCCCACCTAAATGCAAGGATCCAGGTATGTTTACCATTCCTTGTAAGATAGGGAACACCAGGTTTGAGCGTGCTATGCTAGATCTATGGGCATCTATTAATGTCATGCCATATTCAATTTATGCTTCATTGAATCTAGGACCATTAGAGGAAACCGGTGTTATAATACAACTTGCTGACCGTTCTAACACTTACCCAAGAGGAGTTGTAGAAGACGTTCTTGTACAGGTTAATGAATTGGTTTTTCCCGCTGACTTTTATGTTCTTGAGATGGAAGATGAGATGTCTTCTAATCCCACACCTATTCTATTAGGGAGACCATTCTTGAAAACAGCAAGAACTAAAATAGATGTACATGATGGCACTTTAACTATGGAATTTGATGGTGAAACAATTCGCTTTAACATTTTTGAGGCCATGAGATATCCTAGTGATGCATTCTGTTTTTAATATTGATATAATTGACTCACTAGTGCAGCAAGCTTATGAGCTAGAAGGTGAAGATAGTGTGGAAATAGTCCTTAGCAAACATCTCGGAATGGGGGATGCTAAAGGGGAACTAGCCTTGAGTGACCATGTAGAAGGGGCACTAGAATCTTTACACTCGCTGCCACCTAAAGATGCAAGGTTTGATGTTTCATTTATTGATTTGCCTTTATCTAATGAGAAACTTCTACCTTCCATTTTGCAGGCACCAACTTTAGAGTTGAAACCACTACCGAACCACTTGAAATATGTTTTCTTAGGTGAAAAGGACACACTACCGGTTATCATTGCCAAAGAGCTCACACCTTTGCAAGAAGAGCGACTTATCCGAGTTCTTAGAGAGCATAAAACAGCAATTGGTTGGACAATTGCCGATATCAAGGGAATAAGCCCATCTATGTGCATGCACCGGATTTTGTTAGAGGAGGCGTCCAAACCAACAAGAGAAGCACAAAGAAGATTGAACCCTCCTATGATGGAGGTTGTGAAAAAGGAGATACTGAAGCTCCTAGATGTTGGAGTGATCTATCCTATCTCGGATTGCAAATGGGTGAGCCCTGTCCAAGTGGTTCCAAAGAAATCAGGTGTAACGGTGGTAACAAATAATTAGAATGAACTTGTTCCTACTAGGATTCAAACAGGGTGGCGAGTTTGTATTGATTATCGAAAACTTAATTCCACAACTCGCAAAGACCACTTTCCTTTACCTTTTATTGATCAAATGCTTGAAAGGTTAGCTGGACATTCTCATTATTGTTTTCTTGATGGTTTTTCAGGTTATAATCAGATTGCCATTGCTCCGGAGGACCAAGAGAAAACAACATTCACTTGTCCATTTGGTACTTTTGCATACCGGCGTATGCCATTTGGTCTTTGTAATGCACCAGCTACATTCCAAAGGTGTATGGTTAGCATATTTTCAGATTATGTAGAGAACATCATAGAAGTGTTTATGGACGACTTTAGTGTCTATGGTGATTCTTTTGATAGATGTCTAGAGAACCTTACACTTGTACTTGAAAGATGCATGGAAACTAACCTTGTTTTGAATTGGGAAAAATGTCACTTTATGGTAGAACAAGGAATAGTTTTGGGCCATGTTATTTCTTCTAGAGGGATAGAGGTTGATAAATCTAAAATAGATATTATGTATTCTTTACCACCTCCCACAAATGTGAGAGAGGTTCGTTCTTTTCTTGGACATGCAGGTTTCTATAGGAGATTTATCAAAGACTTCTCAAAGATCACATTACCTCTTTGCAAGCTACTACAAAAAGATGTGGTTTTCCACTTTGATGACAAATGCAAAGAGGCGTTTGAAACATTGAAGGGACTCTTGACATCAGCTCCTATCATGCAACCACCAGATTGGAATGTACCTTTTGAAATCATGTGTGATGCTAGTGACTATGCCATTGGAGCTGTTTTGGGCCAACGGGTTGGCAAAGGCTCACATGCCATTTATTATGCCTCCCGAACTCTTAATGATGCTCAATTGAACTATTCCACTACTGAAAAAGAACTTTTGGCTGTAGTATTTGCTTTAGAAAAATTTCGATCTTATTTAATTGGTACTAAAGTAATTGTATATTCTGACCATGCAGCCCTTAGGTACTTACTCACTAAGAAGGAGGCCAAACCAAGGTTGATTAGATGGATACTTCTCTTACAAGAGTTTGATTTGGAGATAAAAGATAAGAGAGGTAGTGACAACCTGGTTGCGGACCATCTTAGCCATTTAGTTCATGAAGAGGATGCACTACCCTTGAATGAGAACTTTTCGGATGAGCAACTTCTTTTTATAAGTACAACAACTCCTTGGTATGCTGATATTGTTAATTACTTAGTTACCAAGAAGTTGCCACAAGAGTTGACACAAGCTCAAAGAAATAAGATCAAGAGTGATGCCAAATACTACATATGGGATGATCCTTACCTTTGGAAGCATTGCTCCGATCAGATTATAAGAAGGTGTGTACTCGAAACTGAATTTCAATCTATTCTCACCTTTTGTCACTCTTATGCATGTGGAGGACACTTTGGATCCAAAAGAACAGCCATGAAAGTTCTTGATTCTGGATTTTATTGGCCTACTATATTCAAAGATGCATACCTCTTTTGCAAGTCATGTGATCGTTGCCAAAGAACAGGTAACTTAGGTGCTAGAAATCAAATGCCTCAAACTCCAATACTTATTGTTTAAATTTTTGATGTATGGGGCATGGATTTCATGGGACCTTTTCCTTCTTCTTTTGGTAATCTTTATATTTTACTTGCCGTTGATTATGTTTCGAAGTGGGTGGAAGCAAAAGCCACTAGGACTAATGACTCTAAAGTTGTTTCAGATTTTGTCAAGACTAACATCTTTGCTAGGTTTGGAACACCAAAGGCCATAATCAGCGATAGAGGTACTCACTTTTGCAATAGGACTATGGAAGCACTTTTGAGGAAGTATAACATCACACACAAGGTCTCCACCTCATATCATCCTCAAACTAGTGGGCAAGCTGAAGTGTCAAACCGAGAAGTTAAGTCCATCCTTGAAAAGACAGTTAATCCAAATAGAAAGGATTGGAGTTCACGACTTGATGATGCACTTTGGGCTTATAGGACAGCATATAAGACACCCATTGGTATGTCTCCTTATCGACTTGTTTATGGTAAGCCTTGTCATCTTCCGGTTGAGTTGGAACATAAATCATATTGGGCTATCAAACAATGCAACATGGAGATGGATGAGACAGGTAAGCAAAGAAAACTTGACCTACAAGAATTAGAGGAGATAAGGAATGATGCCTATGAGAATTCTAAGATTTACAAGGAAAAGACTAAGGAATTCCATGACAAGATGATATCAAGAAAGGACTTTGTTGTTGGACAAAAAGTTCTTCTCTTCCATTCATGCCTTAAGTTATTTCCAGGTAAGTTACGTTCTCGTTGGGTTGGACCTTTTGTTATTACTAATGTATTTACTCATGGTGCAGTTGAAATCCAAAGCACAAAAACAGATAAGGCATTCAAAGTGAATGGTCATAGATTGAAGCCTTACTATGAGAACTTTCTAATACAAGATGTGGAGGAGTTACCACTTTTTGAGCCGAATTATGTTGAATAATAATGGCATGGGTCTAAAGTCAGGCTGAGGACAATAAACCAAGCGCTTCTTGGGAGGCAACCCAAAAGGATGGAGAGCATTTATTATATCAGATTTGCATATTCCTTACTCTCCATCATTCTATCTTTTATTGTTTTTCTTTTGTTTTGTTTAATAGTTCTTTTCTCTTACATATAATTATTGCATTGGGGATAATAGCATTACATTGAGGACAATGTAAAAATTAAGTGTGGGGGGGGGGGAAATTTAGGATTTTCATTAGTGTGTTTTGTTTTTTTTTATTCTTTTTATGTTGTTTTTAGTGTGTTTTAGTTACTTTCAATACTATGATGAGATATGAATTGCATATGTCTAAAACAGACTTATTAGTGAGAAGATTTTCATGAGAATTGAGCTTGATATCAACTTTTTTATGAGCCAATGTTAATATGATATGTTGATTGAGAAAGAAGCAGGTTTAGACTTAAACCTGACTTGTATAATCATCCTTGTGAGTTTTCGAGCCTATATGATTGATGCATTATACATATCAATCTAATTTCTTTCTTGAGTGCTCTTATGATTACAAGATTCTCTAGAACTTGCTTTAAACCTTGTTGAGACTATATTGATGCATGTGACAACATGAATGTGATAGAGGCATTAGGATTTTTAACCAGACCAATTTGAGCCTACAATGAAGAAGCTATTTCTTTGGTAACCATAACTTGTCCCTAACCTAAATATACTTATTTATATCCTTACCCTTGTTCTAAAGATGAATTAGCATGTTTTGAGACATATTGCAAAGACAAGGAAGATCTATTCAAATTTTGGGTTAGAAACAAGAAATAAGTGTGGGGGAGGAGAAAGGCAAAAGTCAAGAGAAAAATAGAGGGAACATTGCCAAATACATTCCCTTGTGAAAAAAAAAAAGAAAATTGAATAATCTCTTGAACTTCTAGTTAAAGAAAAGAAAAAGATGTTCGAAAGTTGTTTAGAATGAAAAAAAGGCCAACATGAATATTCGGCCTATGTGATTATGTACTTGTAAAGAGTTTTGAGAAGTTTCTTTGTATGAATCTTATTATGTCTCTAAACTCTATAAAATCTTTGGAACTTTTGTAATATCCTTTATCTTTTATTCTTTAGCCACATTATTACCCCTTGGCCCCATTATAACCTTGCATAAAGACCTCTTCATTCATGAAGTTGCATGATCTAAGTAGTGGAGAATAGGTGGACAAGCAAGCATATGGTAGAAACTGTTTTCATGAGATTGATTGAGTGTAAACACTTCACCACTACTTTAAAGAGTGAAAATCATGAGGGTATCCCATTTGAGAAGTTGAGATTAAGTTTGAACATACACTATTTTGATTGAGATATGTTATGTTAATTTTAGCTTAACTTACCATTTACTATCAAGCATGATTTTTTGTGAAACTCTTTAAGCTATTGATTAGTTTATAAGTGATGCACCCAAAAGAGTGTATCTTATTTAACCTTGCACTAAAAAGATCAATTGTAAGTATAGTAGTTAGCAAGGGTCGAGTCCTCAGGGATTGGGTTTTAGTTTATAAGTTAATAGTTTAAAACTTAAATTCAAGAAATATAAAAGAAAAGGGGTTTTTGAAGCCAGATTTAAACTAAAGTAAATAATAAGAATAAGATGCAAGGCGGTATAACCAGCCAATAAAAATATATATACTAAATTAGGCGGTATAACCAGCCAATAAAAATATATATACTAAACTAGGCGGTATAACCAGCCAATAAAAATAAAACAAAGTTAATATACAAATTAGGCGGTATAACCAGCCAATAAAAATAAATATAAAAAATAAGCAAACTAAAAGTAAGAAAACAAATAAGTAAGAAGAATCAAATATGAAAAATATGGTTAAGGTTTCATTCTCCACCACTAGACATCATTAAGAATCAATTTCAGATCTATCAATATCAACCAACTATCAAAGTTAACAACCGTAGATAACAACAAGCTCTGTTATCCCAATCTTTCCTTAGTTTGTCGTTAAATAGAACAAGCTCTCTATTTAATCTCTAACCATTAAACAACCTAGAATAAGCTCTCTAAATTCAATTTAATGGCAGCTTTATGATGAGAAAGATAGGTTGATCTAAGCAACAAACACATAAGCTCGGATTGTTCAACTTAGGTTATGTTCCACTTTGCAATTATTGAAAACTTGACCATAATCATTAATCACAAATTGCCACTTATGAATAGGAAATCAAGACAATTACACGGATCAAGACTCCTAAACTAGCAATAGATAATTATCAAGATCTATCTAGTTGTACACCTAAACAAATCAAGACAACATCATGAACAATTCTTGTAGAAGAACATAAGCAACTTTGATAGAAAATTAATGATAGATAGAATCTGAAAATCAATCATAAAACATGTCTAGGGCTTTGAAATCACCCTTAACCAAATAGAAGTTTAGCCTAGCATAGGCATTATAAACATAAAGATAAAATTAAAGAAAATCTAAGAAGAAAATAAAAGAAAGAAAGAAGAAGAGGAAGAATATTAATTATCCAACCTCTTGCTCTCTCTAAAGAAAAAGAAAACTAGAGAAAAGAAAGAAAACTAGAGAAAAGAAAGAAGAAGAAAACTTAGAGAATTTTATTAAAATGGCTAATATCCTACCTATGTACAATATGATCCCTTACAATCATCCAAGGCCCTCTATTTATACACATTTTGGAGGGCTAAATGACAAGAGACAAGCTTTACAAATTTCAAAGGTAGGTATATGACGATTTTGATCAGCCAACTTGATGGTCGATTTCGTCAATATTGGAGGCCTGATCTGATCACATGGTCTTCTAGAAAAAGGTTCCCCTATCAGTTACGGAACCATAGCCGTTGGAATCAGCTCATTTGCTGATGTGGTTAAGCAGATATGGGCAAAATACGAAAACATGTCAGCACAGACGTCATTGCACATCAGCCACCTTGATGGTCGATTTCGCTAGGGAAAACGACTCCGTTTCAAGAAGTGTAAAACATGAAAAAGATAGATATGCCTCTTATCTTTGCACGGCTACAAATTTCAGCCTTATTGCTTCAGTGAAACTCCAGATATAGCTGATATGGCAAAAGGTGTCGGAACTGAAACTGAACTGGATTTGCCCTTAATTCTAGTAATCTGAAATCACTCAAAGAAACTTGTGAAAAACACCAAAATACATAAAAATATAAAAGATCATAAACACAATTAGACTAAACAATAATAACTCGTATTTGACACAAAACATTAATAAAACATAACTAAAAACTATATAATTATACGAGTTATCACACCCCCACACTTAGATTGTTGCTAGTCCCTAGCAACGACTCAATAAAAATAAAATAAGAAAATCTAATCTAATCCATTTTCGTAGGAAATCACGGTGGCACTTAGCATGTGACACAAGCCTTTAAACCCCTAGGTGTCCCTAGTGGACGAGTTTAGTCTCGTGAGGGTTTACTAGAACGATACCCACAAACATTGAAAAACTAAAATATAAATAAACTGCATATACTAAAAATATTTACTCCTAATCCTTTCAATACAAATTAGATACAATATTTGAACAAGTCTTATAAACTAATCAATAGCTTAAAGAATTTCACAAAAAATCATGCTTGAATGTAAATTGTTTGAGTTAAGCCAATATTAACATAACATATCTCAATCAAAATAGTGCATGTTCAAATTTAATCTCAACTTCTCACATGGGATACCCTCATGATTTTCACTCTTTAAAGTAGTGGTGAAGTGTTTACACTCAATCAATCTCATGAAAACAGTTCTACCATATTCTTGCTTGTCCACCTATTCTCCACTATTTAGATCATACAACTTCATGAATCAAGAGGTCTTTAATCAAGGTTGTAATGGGGCCAAGGGGTTTGTAATGTGGTTGAAGAACAAAAGGATAAAGATATCACAAAGGTTCCAAAGAGTTCATAAAGTTTAGAGACATAAAAAGATCATACAAAGAAACTTCTCAAAACTTTTTACAAGTACATAGTCACCTAGGCCGGATATTTATGTTGGGCCTTTTCTTCATTCTAAACGACTTTGTAACATCTTTTTCTTTTTCCACAAATTCAAGAGATGATTCATATATATTTTTTTTTTACATAGGAATGTATTTGCCAGTATTTCATTTCTTTTTCTCTTGACTTTTCTTTTCTTTCCCCCCCACACTTATTTCTTTTTCTCTTGACTTTTCTTTTCTTTCCCCCCCAAAAAATATCCCTTGTCTTTGCAACTTGTCTCAAATCATGCTAATTCATCTTTGGAACAAAGGTAAAGATATAAGTATATTTAGGTTAGGGACAAGTTATGGTTACCAAAGAGATAGCTTATTCAATGTAGGCTCAAATTGGTTCACTAAGGGTGTGTTCTCTTGGAACATCAATAAGGGATGGCTGTTTGGCTCTGGCTAAAAATCCTAATGCCTCTATCATATTCATGTTGTCACATGTATCAATATAGTCTCAAACGGTTTAAAGCAAGTTCTAGAGAATCATGTAATCATAAGAGCACTCAAGAAAGAAATTAGATTGATTTATATAATGCATCAATCATTATAGGCTCAAAAACTCACAAGGATGATTATACAAGTCAGATTAAGTCTAAACATGCTTCTTTCTCAATCAACATATCATATTAACATTAGCTCATAAAAATTAGTATCAAGCTTAATTCTCATGAAAATCTTCTCACTAGTAACCAGTTTAGACCTATGCAATTCATATCTCATCATTGTATTAAAAATGAACTAAAACACACTAAAAATAATAATAATAAAGACTCATAAAAAAAAAATAGTAGACGAAAATAAAAGAAATCCTAAATCATTCCCCCCACACTTAATTCTTACATTGTCCTCAATGTAAGTCTATTAACCCAAATGAAAGAATCATATGTAAGAGAAAAGAACTAATAACATAAGAATAGGAACAACTAGACTCAAAACAAAACAAAACAAACTCATGCAACCTAAATAATCCTAAAATACTAAAGAAAAATTAACAAGTAAACATAAAAAGATTAAAATCAAACTGACAAGGTATGTCTCAAGTCTCCCTTACTCAGACCTTGTTCAGAATGAATACTTCTAAATTGCTTAAAACACAACAAACTTTCTTTTTTTTTTTGAAAAGAAAAAATCAAACTGACAAGGTATGTCTCAAGTCTCCCTTACTCAGACCTTGTTCAGAATGAATACTTCTAAATGGCTTAAAACACAACAATTTTTTTTTTTTTTTAAATTAGCAAAATATGTCCCTTACCCCATACTAAAATATGACATTGTCCCCAATGTCAAATTTTAAAGGTAGGATTTAGGAGATATTACCTGCAGAGGTTGCTAACCACTTATTATAACTGAGACACAACAAACAAAATGTTAGATAATGTCACAAAGACAAAGTGCAATCCACTCCTTGCTCGTCCATATCTCTTTTTCTTTTTCCGAGCGTTTGCGAAACAACCGTAGCAGATAAACACTCATAAGCTTGGAGCTTTTTGAGTAAATCTTCAATGGTTGTAGCAGAAATTATGGTTCTCCTTGCCTCTGAAAACATGAATCCATTTTCCACAGCATTATCTAAATATGAAAGCAAATTACTAAAATAACCATTAATATTAAGCAAACCAATGGGTTTCTTATTTGTGACCAAAGATGACCAAGAAGCCACGCAAGCTATTTCTTCCAATGTACCCAGACCTCCTGGTAAAGCAATGAATGCATCGGATGAATGGTACATGATTGTTATCCGTTCAGGGATACTCCAGACTTGTATTTCCTTACCCAAGGTAGGTCCACAAAAATCTGTGAATAGTTTTGGCACGATTCCTAGAACTGGACTTCCTCCGGCGTGTGCTGCTGTAGCGACTGCTCCCATTAAACCCGTACTACCACCTCCATAAATCAACTGGATCTTTTGTTGGGCAAGTATTACTCCAACTCTTATGGCTTCATCAGCGAATATGTTATTTTTTCCTGGATAAGCACCTCCAAAGACACAAATTTTTTTAATGCGCTGGGACGAAGTACTTTCCATTTTTTTTCTTTTTCGAGTGCCTGAAAGAGAATGAGTACATGGTGTAATATATAGAGGACTGAGTAGTGAATCAGACAAGAGTAATAATGTCGCCGAAAGTGTATTTGACCTGTCAGAAGAAAATGTTAACCTAACAAAAGATTTTTGCGTGATTTCAGGAAGAAAATCAAAAAGAGAAGAAAAATCAACCGTAAAAGACCAATGCAAAAAAAAAACGAGAATAATTACACTAATCGAACAACACGTAAATTAAACCGAAATGAAGTTATTGCAAATCAAACCAAAAGCTGAGAAGTCATTTATTGTAGTTGTGATTGTGGCTCACATCTTCCTCTGGTTTTACGTCCAGAAACGGCTTAAACGCCTTCTATGAGTCGAGGATATGCTTCCCATCCAGTTTTCTTACAAGCTGGCAAACAGGGTCTTTTAACATCAGATTCCCAAGATGTTGCCATTCCCTTTGGAATTGCGGCCATAAATCAAGAATTTCTCTTTGTACATCTCCACTAGGATGCGTCTCAAGAGAAAGTTGGATATTACCCAAATTCTCCTTACTCAGTCCATCCTTAATGAATTCAATTTTATCATCTCGATTAGAGGACGGAATCCCAATAGAACGACATTTACCGTTACACGTCCATCATGCACATTTGTGGCAATTTGAACTCATGCGCTTTGCTCGTCGCTTCATTGCAAAAGTGCTTCTACCTGTACCTGGTAAATGTAAAACAGGAAGATATTCATCTTCACGTACCTTGGCTTCAATTATCCAACGTATGTCTCCAGGAATCCCTTTGTGCATAAGCATTCTTAATCTTTCGAATCGAACTTGGTAAAGCTTCAGTAAAATATTTCGAGGAAAAGGAGGAAATCGTTTCTGCAATCTTGTGAGAATATCATCCATCCTGAAAAAAAAATGAAAAAAATTGAAAGAGAAATTTATATACAATATCAGTTTTGTGGGTAGCTGATGGAACCGACTTAAATAATCACGGAGTACCGTTATCCGCCATTTAACCGGGGTTAAAAAAAATTATATTTACATCTAGTTATTTTCAAAACAAGGATCAGAAAGAAAAACAACATAAAAAGATACAAAAACAAAACACTCTAAATAAAATCCTAAATTCTTCCCCCCACACATAATTCTTACATTGTCATTAATGTAATGCTATTAATCCCAAATGAAAGAATCATGTGTAAGTGAAAAGAACTAATAAACAAAATAAACTTATACAGCCTAAATGAACTTAGAAACACTAAACACAATTAGCAAAAAAAAAAAAAAACATAAAAAAAAAGATAAAGAAAAAGAGAGCAAATCTGAGGATGGCAGTTTGGCAATGCTTTCACTAATTAGGCTGCCTCCCCCAATTAGCACTTGATTGATTGTTTTGAACCTAACCAACACCCCTTCTTGGCATTTTAGGCTTGTCAGGCTCATACATGAAATTTCCCAAATTTATGCGTTTGAGAGGAAGCTTTCTTTGCACAACAGTGGATGCATTCTCCATTACAAGTATTATTCCATCATCCTTTGTGGTGCATATGTCATCGAGGAATGGAGCATATTTTGATACTTGTTGAATGACCTCCACAAACAAGTTGTTTAAGGTTTCTGGCATGTGTTGTTCATGTTCTTCCTCCTTGAACTTTGCAAATCTACTAGGAAAAGGTGGAGAAGAAACATTAGTAAAAAGTGAAACCTTAAATGTTACCTCAGGTGCCGAAATACTCTTTATTTGGATCTTTGGCTTCATTATCCTCAAGAATAGAATCCATCTCTAATTTTATTTCATCCTCATCTTGTTCCTCATTCTTCAAGGTCACAATAGTAGCATTCTCCTTTGGGTTAATCATTGTTTGGGCAGAGAGTTCTTCAGATCTTTGTGCTACCCATACCACCATACTACTAGCCAATAGGCTCATTTGCCTTTCCAAACTCTGGATACTTGCCCTTGTTTCCTGTTGAAATTGCAAAGTATTAGTAACAAGAGAATCGACAAGATCTTCTAAAGAAGTACCTGAGTTTTGAGTCATATGTAGTGGCTGAAAAAGATCTGGTTCGTGAGACCATGATTGATTAAATCTAGATGGATGAGTGTAATTGGCATAAGGATCTACTTCTTGGTAATTTTCTGAGTAGCCATAATTAGTATGATCCCACCATCCCTCATGGTAAGTGTTTGAGTAATGATCATACAGTTGGTCTTGGAACACTTGATGGCCTTGACATCCTCCCATGGCCAATTGTTGAACTGGGTAGGTGAGATTGGCTTGTTGATTTTCCATGTTCATGTATGCCACCAACTCTTCAAGTGTTAGATTGCTTAATTCCATCGTTTTTTTTTTTTTTTTTTTTTTAAATTTGATAAGAAAAACTTGTATGTACAAGAAAATAGAACTAATTAGAACTGAAAATAAGAATAAACCAAGTAACAAATAAACTAAAGAAAACAATCCCCGGCAACGGCGCCAAAAATTTGATGCACCCAAAAGAGTGTATCTTATTTAACCTTGCACTAAAAAGATCAATTGTAAGTATAGTAGTTAGCAAGGGTCGAGTCCTCAGGGATTGGGTTTTAGTTTATAAGTTAATAGTTTAAAACTTAAATTCAAGAAATATAAAAGAAAAGGGGTTTTTGAAGCCAGATTTAAACTAAAGTAAATAATAAGAATAAGATGCAAGGCGGTATAACCAGCCAATAAAAATATATATACTAAATTAGGCGGTATAACCAGCCAATAAAAATATATATACTAAACTAGGCGGTATAACCAGCCAATAAAAATAAAACAAAGTTAATATACAAATTAGGCGGTATAACCAGCCAATAAAAATAAATATAAAAAATAAGCAAACTAAAAGTAAGAAAACAAATAAGTAAGAAGAATCAAATATGAAAAATATGGTTAAGGTTTCATTCTCCACCACTAGACATCATTAAGAATCAATTTCAGATCTATCAATATCAACCAACTATCAAAGTTAACAACCGTAGATAACAACAAGCTCTGTTATCCCAATCTTTCCTTAGTTTGTCGTTAAATAGAACAAGCTCTCTATTTAATCTCTAACCATTAAACAACCTAGAATAAGCTCTCTAAATTCAATTTAATGGCAGCTTTATGATGAGAAAGATAGGTTGATCTAAGCAACAAACACATAAGCTTGGATTGTTCAACTTAGGTTATGTTCCACTTTGCAATTATTGAAAACTTGACCATAATCATTAATCACAAATTGCCACTTATGAATAGGAAATCAAGACAATTACACGGATCAAGACTCCTAAACTAGCAATAGATAATTATCAAGATCTATCTAGTTGTACACCTAAACAAATCAAGACAACATCATGAACAATTCTTGTAGAAGAACATAAGCAACTTTGATAGAAAATTAATGATAGATAGAATCTGAAAATCAATCATAAAACATGTCTAGGGCTTTGAAATCACCCTTAACCAAATAGAAGTTTAGCCTAGCATAGGCATTATAAACATAAAGATAAAATTAAAGAAAATCTAAGAAGAAAATAAAAGAAAGAAAGAAGAAGAGGAAGAATATTAATTATCCAACCTCTTGCTCTCTCTAAAGAAAAAGAAAACTAGAGAAAAGAAAGAAAACTAGAGAAAAGAAAGAAGAAGAAAACTTAGAGAATTTTATTAAAATGGCTAATATCCTACCTATGTACAATATGATCCCTTACAATCATCCAAGGCCCTCTATTTATACACATTTTGGAGGGCTAAATGACAAGAGACAAGCTTTACAAATTTCAAAGGTAGGTATATGACGATTTTGATCAGCCAACTTGATGGTCGATTTCGTCAATATTGGAGGCCTGATCTGATCACATGGTCTTCTAGAAAAAGGTTCCCCTATCAGTTACGGAACCATAGCCGTTGGAATCAGCTCATTTGCTGATGTGGTTAAGCAGATATGGGCAAAATACGAAAACATGTCAGCACAGACGTCATTGCACATCAGCCACCTTGATGGTCGATTTCGCTAGGGAAAACGACTCCGTTTCAAGAAGTGTAAAACATGAAAAAGATAGATATGCCTCTTATCTTTGCACGGCTACAAATTTCAGCCTTATTGCTTCAGTGAAACTCCAGATATAGCTGATATGGCAAAAGGTGTCGGAACTGAAACTGAACTGGATTTGCCCTTAATTCTAGTAATCTGAAATCACTCAAAGAAACTTGTGAAAAACACCAAAATACATAAAAATATAAAAGATCATAAACACAATTAGACTAAACAATAATAACTCGTATTTGACACAAAACATTAATAAAACATAACTAAAAACTATATAATTATACGAGTTATCAATAAGACTTGTTCAACGATTATCTATAAGTTGTATTGAAAGAGAACTAGATTCGGTTTTCTTACCTTGTGTCTATTTGATTTTGCTCGAGGACTAGCAAAAGATTAAGTGTGGGGGAATTTGATAAGTGCTTAATTTCATACATTTTCCTATTTAATTTCTTTATACTTTGTGCTTTGATTCTTACTTCCTTGACATTTTACTAGGTTTTTATGCTTTGTAGGTATTTTGGAGGAGATGAAGTCAAAACATGTCAATTAGAATGTTAAAGAGCTTACAAAATCACAATCACAAGATGGAAAAAGAGTTGGGAGTCAAAAAGATCAAATTCTTGGTGCAAAGCAAGAAGACAGATTTGACCTCCGCAGCTTGTTGCTAAGAAAACATGATGTTAGGCTCTTTATTCGAAGAAACTTCCTTCTTGACTTTTGAAGATCACTTGATTACCTTTCCAACGGCTGGTCATGGGCCTAAATCGGATAAGAAATGGTTATCGAAATCGACATTGGAATATCTCCCTAAAAACCCTAGTGGCAAAAAAAACCTTAGCCGTAAATGACAACTTTTTCTTAATACCCTAGTTGACATTTAGGTTTATCCTTGCCAAAGAAGGATTAGTGGCTGTCAACTTGCATTAATTGCATTAATTGCAAGTATCTTTCCTTAAAGCTAATCCTAGTCAAAGTAGGAGAATTAAATCAGCCAAGACTTTCCTTCCTTACACTTACTTTGGCTGCAAGAATATAATCTCTCTTCATTAAAGAGTGCTTTGACTAAAACTTTCCTACTTTATTCAAACTTGGCTGCCAAGGCTTATATCTTTCCTTAAAACACAAAAGTCAGCCACTTTTCCTTAACTTTAGCCACAAGTCAGCATTTATTGAAGGGAGAGAGCTGAAATTCACTTGTTTGATGCCCTAGCTATTGCCTATAAATAGAGACCAAGGGGGCATACGAAATTGACACTTCCCCAAGCATCAAATTCTGATTTCTTCTTTATTTCTTTGTTTTTGAGAGAGCAAGAGGCTGGATAATTAATATTCTTCTTCTTCTTCTTCTTTCTTTCTTTTATTTTCTTCTTAGATTCTCTTTAATTTTATGTTTATGTTTACAATGCCTATGCTAGGCTAAACTTTTACTTGGTTAAGGGTGATTTCAAAGCCCTAGACATGTTATGTAATTAATTTTCAGAATCTATCTATCATTGTTTTCTATCAAAGTTGCTTATGTTCTTCCATAAAAATTGTTCATGGTGATGTTTTGATTTGTTTAGGTGGCCAACTAGATAAATCTTGATAATTGTCTAATGCTAGTTTAGGAGTCTTGATCCGTGTAATTGTCTTGATTTCCTATTCATAAGTAGCAATTTGTGATTAATGATTATGGTCAAGTTTTCAATAATTGCAAAGTGGAACATAACCTAAGTTGAACAATCCGAGCTTATATGTTTGTTGCTTAGATCAGCCTATCTTTCTCATTATAAAGCTGCTATTAAATTGAACTTAGAGAGCTTATTCTAGGTTGTTTGATAGTTAGAGATTAAATAGAGAGCTTGTTCTATTTAACGACGAACTAAGGAAAGATTGGGGTAAAAGAGCTTGTTGTTATCTACAGTTGTTAACTTTGATAGCTAATTAATGTTGATAGATATGAAATTGATTCTTAATGATGTCTAGTTGATAACTCGTATAATTATATAGTTTTTAGTTATGTTTTATTATTGTTTTGTGTCAAATACGAGTTATTATTGTAAAGTCTAATTGTGTTTATGATCTTTTATATTTTTATGTAATTTGGTGTTTTTCACAAGTTTCTTTGAGTGATTTCAGATTACTAGAATTAAGGGCAAATCCAGTTCAGTTCCAGTTCCGACACCTTTTTCCATATCAGCTCTATCTCGAGTTTCACTGAAGCAATAAGGCTGAAATTTTAACCGTGCAAAGTTAAGAGGCATATCTATCTTTTTCATGTTTTACACTTCTTGAAACGGAGTCGTTTTCCCTAGCGAAATCGACCATCAAGTTGGCTGATGTGCAATGACGTCTGTGCTGACCTGTTTTCTTATTTTGCCCATATCTTCTTATCCACATCAGCAAATAAGCTGATTCTAACGGCTATGGATCAGTAGCTGATAGGGGAACATTTTTCTAGAAGACCATCTGATCAGATCAGGCCTCCAAAATTGACAAAATCGACCATCAAGTTGGCTGATCAAAATTGTCATACAATATGACGAAAATTGTTAGAAAAATGCACCCACCTATTATACCTACCTTTGAAATTTGTAAAGCTTGTCTCTTGTCATTTAGCCCTCCAAAATGTGTATAAATAGAGGGCCTTGGATGATTGTAGAGGATCACATTGTACATTGGTAGGAAATTAGCCATTGTAATAAAAATCTCTAAGTTTTCTTCTTCTTTCTTTTCTCTAGTTTTCTTTTTCTTTATTTTCTTTTTCTTCTTTCTTTCTTTTATTTCCTTCTTAGATTCTCTTTAATTTTATGTTTATGTTTACAATGCCTATGCTAGGCTAAACTTCTATTTGGTTAAGGGTGTTTTCAAAGCTCTAGACATGTTTTGTGATTGATTTTTAGATTCTATCTATCATTAATTTTCTATCAAAGTTGCTTATGTTCTTCTACAAGAATTGTTCATGATGTTGTCTTGATTTATTTAGGTGTACAACTAGATAGATCTTGATAATTATCTATTGCTAGTTTAGGAATCTTGATCCGTATAATTGTCTTGATTTCCTATTCATAAGTGGCAATTTGTGATTAATGATTATGGTCAAGTTTTCATTAATTGCAAAGTGGAACATAACCTAAGTTGAACAATCCGAGCTTATGTGTTTGTTGCTTAGATCAACCTATCTTTCTCATCATAAAGCTGCCATTAAATTGAATTTAGAGAGCTTATTCTAGGTTGTTTAATGGTTAGAGATTAAATAGAGAGCTTGTTCTATTTAACGACAAACTAAGGAAAGATTGGGATAACAGAGCTTGTTGTTATCTACGGTTGTTAACTTTGATAGTTGGTTGATATTGATAGATCTGAAATTGATTCTTAATGATGTCTAGTGGTGGAGAATGAAACCTTAACCATATTTTTCATATTTCATTCTTCTTACTTACTTGTTTTCTTACTTTTCTAGTTTGCTTATTTTTAAAAGTATATTTATTTTTATTGGCTGGTTATACCGCCTAATTTGTATATTAACTTTGTTTTATTTTTATTGGCTGGTTATACCGCCTAATTTAGTATATATATTTTTATTGGCTGGTTATACCGCCTAATTTAGTATGTATATTTTTATTGGCTGGTTATACCGCCTTGCATCTTATTCTTATTATTTACTTTAGTTTAAATCTGGCTTCAAAAACCCCTTTTCTTTTATTGTTTTCTTTGAACGTAAGTTATAAACTAATAACTCATAGATTAAAACCCAATCCCTGAGGACTCGACCCTTGCTAATCATTATACTTACAATTGATCTTTTTAGTGCAAGGTTAAATAAGATACACTCTTTTGGGTGCATCAAATTTTTGGCGCCGTTGCCAGGGATTGCTTTCTTTAGTTTATTTGTTACTTGGTTTATTCTTATTTTCAGTTCTAATTAGTTTTATTTTCTTGTACATACAAGTTTTTCTTTTCAAATTTAAAAAAAAAAAAAAAAAAACAATGGAGTTGAGCAATCTAACACTTGAAGAGTTGGTGGCATACATGAACATGGAGAATCAACAAGCCAATCTCACCTCCCCAGTTCAACAATTGGCCATGGGAGGATGTCAAGGCCATCAAGTGTTCCAAGACCAACAGTATGATCATTACTCAAACACTTACCCTGAGGGATGGTGGGATCATACTAATTATGGCTACTCGAAAAATTACCAAGAAGTAGATCCTTATGCCAATTACACTCATCCATCTAGCTTCAATCAATCATGGTCTCAAGAACCAGATCTTTTTCAGCCACCACATATGACTCAAAACTCAGGTACTTCTTTAGAAGATCTTGTCTATTCTCTTGTTACTGATTCTTTGCAATTTCAACAGGAAACAAGGGCAAGCATCCAGAGTTTGGAAAAGCAAATGAGCCAATTGGCTAGTAGTATGGTGGGATGGGTAGCACAAAGATCTGAAGAACTCCCAGCCCAAACGATGGTTAACCCAAAGGAGAATGCTACTATTGTGACCTTGAAGAATGAGGAACAAGATGAGGATGAAACAAAATTAGAGATGGATTCTATTCTTGAGGATAATGAAGCCAAAGATCCAAATAAGAGTATTTCGGCACCTGAGGTAACGTTTAAGGTTTAACTTTTTACTAATGTTTCTTCTCCACCTTTTCCTAGTAGATTTGCAATGTTCAAGGAGGAAGAACATGAACAACACATGCCGGAAACCTTAAACAACTTGTTTGTGGAGGTCTTTCAACAAGTATCAAAATATGCTCCATTCCTCGATGACATATGCACCACAAAGGATGATGGAATAATACTTGTAATGGAGAATGCATCCACTGTTGTGCAAAGAAAGTTTCCTCTCAAACGCATAAATTTGGGAAATTTCATGTATGAGCCTAACAAGCCTAAAATGCCAAGAAGGGGTGTTGGTTAGGTTCAAAACACTAAATCAAGTGCTAATTGGGGGAGGCAGCCTAATTAGTGAAAGCATTGCCAAACTGCCATCCTCAGATTTGCTCTCTTTTTCTTTATCTTTTTCTTATGTTTCTTTGCTAATTGTGTTTAGTGTTTCTAAGTTCATTTAGGCTGCATAAGTTTATTTTGTTTATTAGTTCTTTTCACTTACACATGATTCTTTCATTTGGGATTAATAGCATTACATTAATGACAATGTAAGAATTATGTGTGGGGGGAAGAATTTAGGATTTTATTTAGAGTGTTTTGTTTTTGAGTCTTTTTATGTTGTTTTTCTTTCTGATTCTTGTTTTGAAAATAACTAGATGTAAATATAATTTTTATTTTAATTTTTTTAACCCCGGTTAAATGGCGGATAACGGTACTCCGTGATTATTTAAGTCGGTTCCATCAGCTACCCACAAAACTGATATTGTATACAAATTTCTCTTTCAATTTCTCTTTCATTTTTTTTCTTCAGGATGGATGATATTCTCACACGATTGCAGAAACGATTTCCTCCTTTTCCTCGAAATATTTTACTAAAGCTTTACCAAGTTCGATTTGAAAGATTAAGAATGCTTATGCACAAAGGGATTCCTGAAGACATACGTTGGATAATTGAAGCCAAGGTACGTGAAGATGAATATCTTCCTGTTTTGCATTTACCAGGTACAGGTAGAAGCACTTTTGCAAAGAAGCGACGAGCAAAGCGCATGAGTTCAAATTGCCACAAATGTGCACGATGGACGTGTAACGGTAAATGTCGTTCAATTGGGATTCCGTCCTCTAATCGAGATGATAAAATTGAATTCATTAAGGATGGACTGAGTAAGGAGAATTTGGGTAATATCCAACTTTCTCTTGAGACGCATCCTAGTGGAGACGTACAAAGAGAAATTCTTGATTTATGGCCGCAATTCCAAAGGGAATGGCAACATCTTGGGAATCTGATGTTAAAAGACCCTGTTTGCCAGCTTGTAAGAAAACTGGATGGGAAGCATATCCTCGACTCATAGAAGGCATTTAAGCCGTTTCTGGACGTAAAACCAGAGGAAGATGCCAAATACACTTTCGGCGACATTATTACTCTTGACTTTTACGGTTGATTTTTCTTCTCTTTTTGATTTTCTTCCTGAAATCACGCAAAAATCTTTTGTTAGGTTAACATTTTCTTCTGACAGGTGAGATACACTTTCGGCGACATTATTACTCTTGTCTGATTCACTACTCAGTCCTCTATATATTACACCATGTACTCATTCTCTTTCAGGCACTCGAAAAAAAAATGGAAAGTACTTCGTCCCAGCGCATTAAAAAAATTTGTGTCTTTGGAGGTGCTTATCCAGGGAAAAATAGCATATTTGCTGATGAAGCCATAAGAGTTGGAGTAATACTTGCCCAACAAAAGATCCAGTTGATTTATGGAGGTGGTAGTACGGGTTTAATGGGAGCAGTCGCTACAGCAGCACACGCCGGAGGAAGTCCAGTTCTAGGAATCGTGCCAAAACTATTCACAGATTATTGTGGACCTACCTTGGGTAAGGAAATACAAGTCTGGAGTATCCCTGAACGGATAACAATCATGTACCATTATGCCGATGCATTCATTGCTTTACCAGGAGGTCTGGGTACATTGGAAGAAATAGTTTGCGTGGCTTCTTGGTCATCTTTGGTCACAAAAAAGAAACCCATTAGTTTGCTTAATATTAATGGTTATTTTAGTAATTTGCTTTCATATTTAGATAATGCTGTGGATAATGGATTCATGTTTTCAGAGGCAAGGAGAACCATAATTTCTGCTACAACCATTGAAGATTTACTCAAAAAGCTCCAAGCTTATGAGTGTTTATCTTCTACGGTTGTTTCGCAAACGCTCGGAAAAAGAAAAAGAGATATGGACGAGCAAGGATTGGATTGCACTTTGTCTTTGTGACATTATCTAACATTTTGTTTGTTATGTCTCAGTTATAATAAGTGGTTAGCAACCTCTACAGGTAATATCTCCTAAATTCTACCTTTAAAATTTGACATTGGGGACAATGTCATATTTTAGTAGGGGGTAAGGGACATATTTTGCTAATTTAAAAAAAAAAATTGTTGTGTTTTAAGCCATTTAGAAGTATTCATTCTGAACAAGGTCTGAGTAAGGGAGACTTGAGACATACCTTGTCAGTTTGATTTCTTCTTTTCAAAAAAAAAAAAAAAAAAGTTTGTTGTGTTTTAAGCAATTTAGAAGTATTCATTCTGAACAAGGTCTGAGTAAGGGAGACTTGAGACATACCTTGTCAGTTTGATTTTAATCTTTTTATGTTTACTTGTTAATTTTTGTTTAGTATTTTAGGATTATTTAGGTTGCATGAGTTTGTTTTGTTTTGAGTCTTAGTTGTTCCTATTCTTATGTTATTAGTTCTTTTCTCTTACACATGATTCTTTCATTTGGGTTAATAGACTTACATTGAGGACAATGTAAGAATTAAGTGTGGGGGGAATGATTTAGGATTTCTTTTATTTTTGTCTACTATTTTTTTTTTATGAGTCTTTATTATTATTTTTAGTGTGTTTTAGTTCCTTTTCAATACTATGATGAGATATGAATTGCATAAGTCTAAAACAGATTTATTAGTGAGAAAATTTTCATGAGAATTAAGCTTGATACTAATTTTTATGAGCCAATGTTAATATGATATGTTGATTGAGAAAGAAGCATGTTTAGACTTAATCTGACTTGTATAATTGATAACTCGTATAATTATATAGTTTTTAGTTATGTTTTATTATTGTTTTGTGTCAAATACGAGTTATTATTGTTTAGTCTAATTGTGTTTATGATCTTTTATATTTTTATGTATTTTGGTGTTTTTCACAAGTTTCTTTGAGTGATTTCAGATTACTAGAATTAAGGGCAAATCCAGTTCAGTTCCAGTTCCGACACCTTTTGCCATATCAGCTATATCTCGAGTTTCACTGAAGCAATAAGGCTGAAATTTGTGGCCATGCAAAGCTAAGAGGCATATCTATCTTTTTCATGTTTTACACTTCTTGAAACGGAGTCGTTTTCCCTAGCGAAATCGACCATCAAGTTGGCTGATGTGCAATGACGTCTGTGCTGACATGTTTTCGTATTATGCCCATATCTTCTTATCCACATCAGAAACTGAGATGATTCCAACGGCTATGGTTCCGTAACTGATAGGGGAACCTTTGTCTAGAAGACCATGTGATCAGATCAGGCCTCCAATATTGAAGAAATCGACCATCAAGGTGGCTGATGTGCAATGACGTCTGTGCTGACATGTTTTCGTATTTTGCCCATATCTGCTTAACCACATCAGCAAAGGAGCTGATTCCAACGGCTATGGTTCCGTAACTGATAGGGGAACCTTTGTCTAGAAGACCATGTGATCAGATCAGGCCTCCAATATTGACGAAATCGACCATCAAGTTGGCTGATCAAAATCGTCATATACCTACCTTTGAAATTTGTAAAGCTTGTCTCTTGTCATTTAGCCCTCCAAAATGTGTATAAATAGAGGGCCTTGGATGATTGTAAGGGATCATATTGGAGATTGGTAGGATATTAGCCATTTTAACAAAATTCTCTAAGTTTTCTTCTTCTTTCTTTTCTCTAGTTTTCTTTTTCTTTAGAAAGAGCAAGAGGTTGGATAATTAATATTCTTCTTCTTCTTCTTTCTTTCTTTTATTTTCTTCTTAGATTTTCTTTAATTTTATGTTTATGTTTACAATGCCTATGCTAGGCTAAACTTCTATTTGGTTAAGGGTGATTTCAAAGCCCTAGACATGTTTTGTGAGTGATTTTCAGATTCTATCTATCATTAATTTTCTATCAAAGTTGCTTATGTTCTTCTACAAGAATTGTTCATGATGTTGTCTTGATTTATTTAGGTGTACAACTAGATAGATCTTGATAATTATCAATTGCTAGTCTAGGAGTCTTGATCCGTGTAATTGTCTTGATTTCCTATTCATAAGTGGCAATTTGTGATTAATGATTATGGTCAAGTTTTCAATAATTGCAAAGTGGAACATAACCTAAGTTGAACAATCCGAGCTTATGTGTTTGTTGCTTAGATCAACCTATCTTTCTCATCATAAAGCTGCCATTAAATTGAATTTAGAGAGCTTATTCTAGGTTGTTTAATGGTTAGAGATTAAATAGAGAGCTTGTTCTATTTAACGACAAACTAAGGAAAGATTGGGATAACATAGCTTGTTGTTATCTACGGTTGTTAACTTTGATAGTTGGTTGATATTGATAGATCTGAAATTGATTCTTAATGATGTCTAGTGGTGGAGAATGAAACCTTAACCATATTTTTCATATTTGATTCTTCTTACTTACTTGTTTTCTTACTTTTCTAGTTTGCTTATTTTTTATATTTATTTTTATTGGCTGGTTATACCGCCTAATTTGTATATTAACTTTGTTTTATTTTTATTGGCTGGTTATACCGCCTAATTTAGTATATATATTTTTATTGGCTGGTTATACCGCCTAATTTAGTATATATATTTTTATTGGCTGGTTATACCGCCTTGCATCTTATTCTTATTATTTACTTTAGTTTAAATCTGGCTTCAAAAACCCCTTTTATTTTATTGTTTTCTTTGAACGTAAGTTATAAACTATCAACTTATAAACTAAAACCCAATCCCTGAGGACTCGACCCTTGCTAACTACTATACTTACAATTGATCTTTTTAGTGCAAGGTTAAATAAGATACACTCTTTTGGGTGCATCAAGTTTTTGGCGCCGTTGCCGGGGATTGCTTTCTTTAGTTTATTAGTTTATTGGTTTATTCTTATATTCTGTTCTAATTATTTACTTTCTTATATTTTTTTATTAGTGAATGTTCCAAGCTCCCGAAAAAGACTTACGACTTAGAAAAATTCGGGAATTTATAACTTCTCACCAACAACCAATCGAGGAGTTGATCCAAAACATCCAAGAGAAGAAAGGAGAGATGGCAGCAGCTGACAACCGAACTCTCAAGGAGCTAGCCGCTCCGGACTTGGGTCAACAACCATTATGCATTGAATATGCTAATCTTGAGGTAGCTTTTGAATTAAAATCTGGTTTGATTCACCTTCTCCCAACTTTTCATGGTTTTGCAGGAGAGGATCCAAATAAGCACCTCAAGGAATTCCATGTAGTTTGCTCAAGCATGAGACCAACAGGGGTCACGGAAGAGCAAGTTAAGTTGAGAGCCTTCCCATTCTCTCTAGCTGATTCAGCAAAGGAATGGCTCTACTATCTACCATCCGGGACCATCACTACATGGAATGATTTGAAGAAAGCATTCTTGGAAAGGTATTTCCCAGCATCTAAGGCTGCCAACATTAGGAAAGAGATATGTGGGATTCGGCAATACAACGGAGAGTCCTTATATGAATATTGGGAGAGGTTCAAGAAACTTTGTGCATCATGTCCACACCATCAAATAAGTGAACAACTTCTCATCCAATACTTCTATGAAGGTCTCATGCCCATGGAGAGAAGTATGATAGATGCCGCTAGTGGGGGAGCTCTAGTTGATAAGACTCCCAGGGCTGCTAGAACATTAATCTCCAATATGGCAGCCAATTCTCAACAGTTCTCAATGAGACAAGATCCACCACCACAACCCAAGAGAGTTAATGAGGTAAGTATATCATCCCTTGAACAAAAATTTGATAAACTGACTTCTCTTGTTCAACAATTGGCTGTAGGTAAAATACAACAAATAAAGGCTTGTGGTATATGTTCAAACATAGGGCACCAAACTGATATGTGTCCAACACTTCAAGAGGATACCAATGAACATGTGAATGCCATGGGTGGATTTCAGAACCAATCAAGGAAATATGATCCCTACTCAAACACTTACAATCCAGGATGGAGGGATCATCCAAACTTCAATTATGGAGGGAACCAATCACAAACTATTCCTCCACCATTTGACCACAGGCCACCGGGTTTTCAGCAAAGAGTGCAACAACCATACCAAACCCGACAACAACTACCACCCACCCAAAATTCAGGTACTTCTCTTGAAGATCTTGTTAAAGCTCTTTCTACTAATACAATTCAATTTCAACAGGAAACAAAGACAAGTATTCGAAATTTGGAGACTCAAATAGGGCAATTGGCAACAACCATGAGTCAAATGCAAGCAAGGGATTCTGGGAAATTACCTTCCCAAACCATAGTGAATCCAAGAGAGAATGCCAATGCTATAAATTTAAGAAGTGGGAAACAGCTAGAGAAACCACAAAATGATAGTGCTCAAGGGGAGAACAATACCATGGCATCCTCTTCACATCCCAACGAGCCACTAAAAAAGGTAATTCCTAAACCATCCTTTCCTTCTTATATAACTCCTCCACCTTTTCCTAGCAGGTTAGCAAAGTCCAAGAAGGAGGAGCAAGAGAAGGAAATTTTGGAAACCTTCCGGAAAGTAGAGGTGAACATTCCTTTACTAGATGCTATCAAGCAAGTGCCAAGATATGCCAAGTTCCTAAAAGAGTTGTGCACATCTAAACGGAAGTTGAAATGGAATGAAAAGGTAAGTGTAGGGGAGAATGTGTCAGCTGTTCTTCAAAAGAAACTCCCACCTAAATGCAAGGATCCAGGTATGTTTACCATTCCTTGTAAGATAGGCAACACTAGGTTTGAGCGTGCTATGCTAGATCTAGGGGCATCTATTAATGTCATGCCATATTCAATTTATGCTTCATTGAATCTAGGACCATTAGAGGAAACCGGTGTTATAATACAACTTGCTGACCGTTCTAACACTTATCCAAGAGGAGTTGTAGAAGACGTTCTTGTACAGGTTAATGAATTGGTTTTTCCCGCTGACTTTTATGTTATTGAGATGGAAGATGAGATGTCTTCTAATCCCACACCTATTCTATTAGGGAGACCATTCTTGAAAACAGCAAGAACTAAAATAGATGTACATGATGGCACTTTAACTATGGAATTTGATGGTGAAATAATTCGCTTTAACATTTTTGAGGCCATGAGATATCCTAGTGATGTGCATTCTGTTTTTAATATTGATATAATTGACTCACTAGTGCAGCAAGCTTATGAGCTAGATGGTGAAGATAGTGTGGAAATAGTCCTTAGCAACCATCTCGGAATGGGGAATGCTAAACTAGCCTTGAGTGACCATGTGGAAGGGGCACTAGAATCTTTACACTCGCTGCAACCTAAAGATGCAAGGTTTGATGTTTCATTTATTGATTTGCCTTTATCTAATGAGAAACTTCTACCTTCCATTTTGCAGGCACCAACTTTAGAATTGAAACCACTACCGAACCACTTGAAATATTTGTTCTTAGGGGAAAAGGACACACTACCTGTCATCATTGCCAAAGAGCTCACACCTTTGCAAGAAGAGCGACTTATCCGGGTGCTTAGAGAGCATAAAACAGCAATTGGTTGGACAATTGCCGATATCAAGGGAATAAGCCCATCCATGTGCATGCACCGGATTTTGTTAGAGGAAGGGTCTAAACCAACAAGAGAAGCACAAAGAAGATTGAACCCTCCTATGATGGAGGTTGTGAAAAAAGAGATACTGAAGCTCCTAGATGTTGGAGTGATCTATCCTATCTCGGATAGCAAATGGGTGAGCCCAGTCCAAGTGGTTCCAAAGAAATCAGGTGTAACGGTGGTAACAAATAATGAGAATGAACTTGTTCCTACTAGGATTCAAACAGGATGGCGAGTTTGTATTGATTATCGTAAACTTAATTCCACAACTCGCAAAGACCACTTTCCTTTACCTTTTATTGATCAAATGCTTGAAAGGTTAGCTGGCCATTCTCATTATTGTTTTCTTGATGGTTTTTCAGGTTATAATCAAATAGCCATTGCTCCGGAGGACCAAGAGAAAACAACATTCACATGTCCATTTGGTACTTTTGCATACCGGCGTATGCCATTTGGTCTTTGTAATGCACCAGCTACATTCCAAAGGTGTATGGTTAGCATATTTTCAGATTATGTAGAGAATATCATAGAAGTGTTTATGGATGATTTTAGTGTCTATGGTGATTCTTTTGATAGATGTCTAGAGAACCTTACACTTGTACTTGAAAGATGCATGGAAACTAACCTTGTTTTGAATTGGGAAAAATGTCACTTTATGGTAGAACAAGGAATAGTTTTGGGCCATGTTATTTCTTCTAGAGGGATAGAGGTTGATAAGTCTAAAATAGATATTATGCATTCTTTACCACCTCCCACAAATGTGAGAGAGGTTCGTTCTTTTCTTGGACATGCAGGTTTCTACAGGAGATTTATCAAAGACTTCTCAAAGATCACATTACCTCTTTGCAAGCTACTACAAAAAGATGTGGTTTTCCACTTTGATGATAAATGCAAAGAGGCGTTTGAAACATTGAAGGGACTCTTGACATCAGCTCCTATCATCCAACCACCAGATTGGAATGTACCTTTTGAAATCATGTGTGATGCTAGTGACTATGCCATTGGAGCTGTTTTGGGCCAACGGGTTGGGAAAGCCTCACATGCCATTTATTATGCCTCAAGAACTCTTAATGATGCTCAATTGAACTATTCCACTACTGAAAAAGAACTTTTGGCTGTCGTATTTGCTTTAGAAAAATTTCGATCTTATTTAATTGGTACTAAAGTAATTGTATTTTCTGACCATGCAGCCCTTAGGTACTTACTCACTAAGAAGGAGGCCAAACCAAGGTTGATCAGATGGATACTTCTCTTACAAGAGTTTGATTTGGAGATAAAAGATAAGAGAGGTAGTGACAACTTGGTTGCGGACCATCTTAGCCGTTTAGTTCATGAAGATGATGCACTACCCTTGAATGAGAACTTTCCGGATGAGCAACTTCTTTTTATAAGAACAACAACTCCTTGGTATGCTGATATTGTTAATTACTTAGTTACCAAGAAGTTGCCACAAGAGTTGACACAAGCTCAAAGAAATAAGATCAAGAGTGATGCCAAATACTACATATGGGATGATCCTTACCTTTGGAAGCATTGCTCCGATCAGATTATAAGAAGGTGTGTACTCGAAACTGAATTTCAATCTATTCTCACCTTTTGTCACTCTTATGCATGTGGAGGACACTTTGGATCCAAAAGAACAGCCATGAAAGTTCTTGATTCTGGATTTTATTGGCCTACCATATTCAAAGATGCATACCTATTTTGCAAGTCATGTGATCGTTGCCAAAGAACTGGTAACTTAGGTGCTAGAAATCAAATGCCTCAAACTCCAATACTTATTGTTGAAATTTTTGATGTATGGGGCATGGATTTCATGGGACCTTTTCCTCCTTCTTTTGGTAATCTTTATATTTTACTTGCCGTTGATTATGTTTCAAAGTGGGTGGAAGCAAAATCCACTAGGACTAATGACTCTAAAGTTGTTTCAGATTTTGTCAAGACTAACATCTTTGCTAGGTTTGGAACGCCAAAGGCTATAATCAGCGATAGAGGTACTCACTTTTGCAATAGGACTATGGAAGCACTTTTGAGGAAGTATAACATCACACACAAGGTCTCCACCTCATATCATCCTCAAACTAGTGGGCAAGCTGAAGTGTCAAACCGAGAAGTTAAGTCCATCCTTGAAAAGACAGTTAATCCAAATAGGAAGGATTGGAGTTCACGACTTGATGATGCACTTTGGGCTTATAGGACAGCATATAAGACACCCATTGGTATGTCTCCTTATCGACTTGTTTATGGTAAGCCTTGTCATCTTCCGGTTGAATTGGAACATAAATCATATTGGGCTATCAAACAATGCAACATGGAGATGGATGAGATAGGAAAGAAAAGAAAACTTGACCTACAAGAATTAGAGGAGATAAGGAATGATGCCTATCAGAATTCTAGGATTTACAAGGAAAAAACTAAGGCATTCCATGACAAGATGATATCAAGAAAAGAATTTGTTGTTGGACAAAAAGTTCTTCTCTTCCATTCACGCCTTAAGTTATATCCAGGTAAGTTACGTTCTCGTTGGGTTGGACCTTTTGTTATTACTAATGTATTTACTCATGGTGCAGTTGAAATCCAAAGCCCGAAAACAGATAAGGCATTCAAAGTGAATGGTCATAGATTGAAGCCTTACTATGAGAACTTTCCAATACAAGATGTGGAGGAGTTTCCACTTTTTGAGCCAAAGTATGTTGAATAATAATGGCATGGCTCTAAGTCAAGCTGAGGACAATAAACCAAGCGCTTCTTGGAGAGGCAACCCAAAAGGATGGAGAGCATCTATTATATCAGATTTGCATATTCCTTACTCTCCATCATTCTATCTTTTATTGTTTTTCTTTTCTTTTGTTTAATAGTTCTTTTCTCTTACATATAATTCTTGCATTGGGGGATAATAGCATTACATTGAGGACAATGTAAAAATTATGTGTGGGGGGAAGAATTTAGGATTTTATTTACAGTGTTTTGTTTTTGAGTCTTTTTATGTTGTTTTTCTTTCTGATCCTTGTTTTGAAAATAACTAGATGTAAATATAAATTTTTTTTTTTTTAACCCCGGTTAAATGGCGGATAACGGTACTCCGTGATTATTTAAATCGGTTCCATCAGCTACCCACAAAACTGATATTGTATATAAATTTCTCTTCCAATTTCTCTTTCAATTTTTTTTCATTCTTTTTTTTTTCAGGATGGATGATATTCTCACAAGATTGCAGAAACGATTTCCTCCTTTTCCTCGAAATATTTTACTGAAGCTTTACCAAGTTCGACTTGAAAGATTAAGAATGCTTATGCAAAAAGGGATTCCTGACGACATACGTTGGATAATTGAAGCCAAGGTACGTGAAGATGAATATCTTCCTGTTTTGCATTTACCAGGTACAGGTAGAAGCACTTTTGCAAAGAAGCGACGAGCAAAGCGCATGAGTTCAAATTGCCACAAATGTGCACGATGGACGTGTAACGGTAAATGTCGTTCTATTGGGATTCCGTCCTCTAATCGAGATGATAAAATTGAATTCATTAAGGATGGACTGAGTAAGGAGAATTTGGGTAATATCCAACTTTCTCTTGAGACGCATCCTAGTGGAGACGTACAAAGAGAAATTCTTGATTTATGGCCGCAATTCCAAAGGGAATGGCAACATCTTGGGAATCTGATGTTAAAAGACCCTGTTTGCCAGCTTGTAAGAAAACTGGATGGGAAGCATATCCTCGACTCATAGAAGGCGTTTAAGCCGTTTCTGGACGTAAAACCAGAGGAAGATGTGAGCCACAATCACAACTACAATAAATGACTTCTCAGCTTTTGGTTTGATTTGCAATAACTTTATTTTGGTTTAATTTACGTGTTGTTCGATTTGTGTAACTATTCTCGTTTTTTTTTTATTTGTCTTTTACGGTTGATTTTTTCTTCTCTTTTTGATTTTCTTCCTGAAATCACGCAAAAATCTTTTGTTAGGTTAACATTTTCTTCTGACAGGTCAGATACACTTTCGGCGACATTATTACTCTTGTCTGATTCACTACTGAGTCCTCTATATATTACACCATGTACTCATTCTCTTTCAGGCACTCGAAAAAAAAAATGGAAAGTACTTCATCCCAGCGCATTAAAAAAATTTGTGTCTTTGGAGGTGCTTATCCAGGAAAAAATAACATATTCGCTGATGAAGCCATAAGAGTTGGAGTAATACTTGCCCAACAAAAGATCCACTTGATTTATGGAGGCGGTAGTACAGGTTTAATGGGAGCAGTCGCTACAGCAGCACACGCCGGAGGAAGTCCAGTTCTAGGAATCGTGCCAAAACTATTCACAAGTTTTTGTGGACCTACCGTGGGTAAGGAAATACAAGTCTGGAGTGTCCCTGAACGGATAACAATCATGTACCATTCTGCCGATGCATTCATTGCTTTACCAGGAGGTCTGGGTACATTGGAAGAAATAGCTTGCGTGGCTTCTTGGTCATCTTTGGTCACAAATAAGAAACCCATTGGTTTGCTTAATATTAATGGTTATTTTAGTAATTTGCTTTCATATTTAGATAATGCTGTGGATAATGGATTCATGTTTTCAGAGGCAAGGAGAACCATAATTTCTGCTACAACCATTGAAGATTTACTCAAAAAGCTCCAAGCTTATGAGTGTTTATCTGCTACGGTTGTTTCGCAAACGCTCGGAAAAAGAAAAAGAGATATGGACGAGCAAGGAGTGGATTGCACTTTGTCTTTGTGACATTATCTAACATTTTGCTTGTTGTGTCTCAGTTATAATAAGTGGTTAGCAACCTCTGCAGGTAATATCTCCTAAATTCTACCTTTAAAATTTGACATTGGGGACAATGTCATATTTTAGTAGGGGGTAAGGGACATATTTTGCTAATTTAATAAAAAAAAAAAAAAAAAAAAAAAAAAAAATTTAAGAAGTATTCATTCTGAACAAGGTCTGAGTAAGGGAGACTTGAGACATACCTTGTCAGTTTGATTTCTTCTTTTCAAAAAAAAAAAAAAAAAAAAAAAAAAAAAAAAAAGAGTTTGTTGTGTTTTAAGCAATTTAGAAGTATTCATTCTGAACAAGGTCTGAGTAAGGGAGACTTGAGACATACCTTGTCAGTTTGATTTTAATCTTTTTATGTTTACTTGTTAATTTTTGTTTAGTATTTGAGGATTATTTAGGTTGCATGGTTTTGTTTTGTTTTGAGTCTTAGTTGTTCCTATTCTTATGTTATTAGTTCTTTTCTCTTACACATGATTCTTTCATTTGAGTTAATAGACTTACATTGAGGACAATGTAAGAATTAAGTGTGGGGGGGGAATGATTTAGGATTTCTTTTATTTTTGTCTACTATTTTTTTTTTCTTCTTTATTATTATTATTATTTTTTTTTTGTGAGTTTTAGTTCCTTTTTAATACAATGATGAGATATGAATTGCATAAGTCTAAAACAGATTTATTAGTGAGAAGATTTTCATGAGAATTGAGCTTGATGTCACCCTTTTTATGAGCCAATGTTAATATAATATGTTGATTGAGAAAGAAGCATGTTTAGACTTAATCTAACTTGTATAATCATCCTTGTGAGTTTTTGAGCCTATAATGATTGATGCATTATACAAATCAATCTAATTTCTTTCTTGAGTGCTCTTATGATTACATGATTCTCTAGAACTTGCTTTAAACCGTTTGAGACTATATTGATACATGTGACAACATGAATATGATAGAGGCATTAGGATTTTTAGCCAGGGCCAAACAGCCATCCCTTATTGATGTTCCAAGAGAACACACCCTTAGTGAACCAATTTGAGCCTACATTGAATAAGCTATCTCTTTGGTAACCATAACTTGTCCTAACCTAAATATACTTATAACTTTACCTTTGTTCCAAAGATGAATTAGCATGTTTTGAGACAAGTTGCAAAGACAAGGGATATTTTTAGTTAAAAATTTGGGTTAGAAACAAGAAATAAGTGTGGGGGGAAAAGAAAAGAAAAGTCAAGAGAAAAAGAAATGGAATACTGGCAAATACATTCCTATGTAAAAAAAAAAAAAAAAATATGAATCATCTCTTGAATTTGTGGAAAAAGAAAAAGATGTTACAAAGTCGTTTAGAATGAAGAAAAGGCCCAACATGAATATCCGGCCTAGGTGACTATGTACTTGTAAAGAGTTTTGAGAAGTTTCTTTGTATGATCTTTTTATGTCTCTAAACTTTATGAACTCTTTGGAACCTTTGTGATATCTTTATCCTTTTGTTCTTCAACCACATTACAAACCCCTTGGCCCCATTACAACCTTGATTAAAGACCTCTTGATTCATGAAGTTGTATGATCTAAATAGTGGAGAATAGGTGGACAAGCAAGAATATGGTAGAACTGTTTTCATGAGATTGATTGAGTGTAAACACTTCACCACTACTTTAAAGAGTGAAAATCATGAGGGTATCCCATGTGAGAAGTTGAGATTAAATTTGAACATGCAATATTTTGATTGAGATATGTTATGCTAATATTGGCTTAACTCAAACAATTTACATTCAAGCATGATTTTTTGTGAAATTCTTTAAGCTATTGATTAGTTTATAAGACTTGTTCAAATATTGTCTCTAATTTGTATTGAAAGGATTAGGAGTAAATATTTTTAGTATATGCAGTTTATTTATATTTTAGTTTTTCAATGTTTGTGGGTATCGTTCTAGTAAACCCTCACGAGACTAAACTCGTCCACTAGGGACACCTAGGGGTTTAAAGGCTTGTGTCACATGCTAAGTGCCACCGTGATTTCCTACGAAAATGGATTAGATTAGATTTTCTTATTTTAGTTTTATTGAGTAGTTGCTAGGGACTAGCAACAATCTAAGTGTGGGGGTGTGATAACTCGTATAATTATATAGTTTTTAGTTATGTTTTATTATTGTTTTGTGTCAAATACGAGTTATTATTGTTTAGTCTAATTGTGTTTATGATCTTTTATATTTTTATGTATTTTGGTGTTTTTCACAAGTTTCTTTGAGTGATTTCAGATTACTAGAATTAAGGGCAAATCCAGTTCAGTTCCAGTTCCGACACCTTTTGCCATATCAGCTATATCTCGAGTTTCACTGAAGCAATAAGGCTGAAATTTGTGGCCATGCAAAGCTAAGAGGCATATCTATCTTTTTCATGTTTTACACTTCTTGAAACGGAGTCGTTTTCCCTAGCGAAATCGACCATCAAGTTGGCTGATGTGCAATGACGTCTGTGCTGACATGTTTTCGTATTATGCCCATATCTTCTTATCCACATCAGAAACTGAGATGATTCCAACGGCTATGGTTCCGTAACTGATAGGGGAACCTTTGTCTAGAAGACCATGTGATCAGATCAGGCCTCCAATATTGAAGAAATCGACCATCAAGGTGGCTGATGTGCAATGACGTCTGTGCTGACATGTTTTCGTATTTTGCCCATATCTGCTTAACCACATCAGCAAAGGAGCTGATTCCAACGGCTATGGTTCCGTAACTGATAGGGGAACCTTTGTCTAGAAGACCATGTGATCAGATCAGGCCTCCAATATTGACGAAATCGACCATCAAGTTGGCTGATCAAAATCGTCATATACCTACCTTTGAAATTTGTAAAGCTTGTCTCTTGTCATTTAGCCCTCCAAAATGTGTATAAATAGAGGGCCTTGGATGATTGTAAGGGATCATATTGGAGATTGGTAGGATATTAGCCATTTTAACAAAATTCTCTAAGTTTTCTTCTTCTTTCTTTTCTCTAGTTTTCTTTTTCTTTAGAAAGAGCAAGAGGTTGGATAATTAATATTCTTCTTCTTCTTCTTTCTTTCTTTTATTTTCTTCTTAGATTTTCTTTAATTTTATGTTTATGTTTACAATGCCTATGCTAGGCTAAACTTCTATTTGGTTAAGGGTGATTTCAAAGCCCTAGACATGTTTTGTGAGTGATTTTCAGATTCTATCTATCATTAATTTTCTATCAAAGTTGCTTATGTTCTTCTACAAGAATTGTTCATGATGTTGTCTTGATTTATTTAGGTGTACAACTAGATAGATCTTGATAATTATCTATTGCTAGTCTAGGAGTCTTGATCCGTGTAATTGTCTTGATTTCCTATTCATAAGTGGCAATTTGTGATTAATGATTATGGTCAAGTTTTCAATAATTGCAAAGTGGAACATAACCTAAGTTGAACAATCCGAGCTTATGTGTTTGTTGCTTAGATCAACCTATCTTTCTCATCATAAAGCTGCCATTAAATTGAATTTAGAGAGCTTATTCTAGGTTGTTTAATGGTTAGAGATTAAATAGAGAGCTTGTTCTATTTAACGACAAACTAAGGAAAGATTGGGATAACAGAGCTTGTTGTTATCTACGGTTGTTAACTTTGATAGTTGGTTGATATTGATAGATCTGAAATTGATTCTTAATGATGTCTAGTGGTGGAGAATGAAACCTTAACCATATTTTTCATATTTGATTCTTCTTACTTACTTGTTTTCTTACTTTTCTAGTTTGCTTATTTTTTATATTTATTTTTATTGGCTGGTTATACCGCCTAATTTGTATATTAACTTTGTTTTATTTTTATTGGCTGGTTATACCGCCTAATTTAGTATATATATTTTTATTGGCTGGTTATACCGCCTAATTTAGTATATATATTTTTATTGGCTGGTTATACCGCCTTGCATCTTATTCTTATTATTTACTTTAGTTTAAATCTGGCTTCAAAAACCCCTTTTATTTTATTGTTTTCTTTGAACGTAAGTTATAAACTATCAACTTATAAACTAAAACCCAATCCCTGAGGACTCGACCCTTGCTAACTACTATACTTACAATTGATCTTTTTAGTGCAAGGTTAAATAAGATACACTCTTTTGGGTGCATCAATAATCATCCTTGTGAGTTTTTGAGCCTATAATGATTGATGCATTATATAAATCAATCTAATTTCTTTCTTGAGTGCTCTTATGATTACATGATTTTCTAGAACTTGCTTTAGACCTTGTTGAGACTATATTGATGCATGTGACAACATGAATATGATAGAGGCATTAGGATTTTTAGCCAGGGCCAAACAGCCATCCCTTATTGATGTTCCAAGAGAACACACCCTTAGTGAACCAATTTGAGCCTAGATTGAATAAGCTATCTCTTTGGTAACCATAACTTGTCCCTAACCTAAATATACTTATATCCTTACCTTTGTTCCAAAGATGAACTATCAATTTCTTATTGTTAACTTTAGTTTAAATCTGATTTCAAAATCCCCTTTACTTTTGTTTACTTGTTTTTAAGTTTTAAACTATTAACTTATAAACTAAAACCCAATCCCTGAGGACTCGACCCTTGCTAATTGATGCACCCAAAAGAGTGTATCTTATTTAACCTTGCACTAAAAAGATAAATTGTAAGTATAGTAGTTAGCAAGGGTCGAGTCCTCAGGGATTGGGTTTTAGTTTATAAGTTAATAGTTTAACACTTAAATTCAAGAACAATAAAAGAAAAGGGGTTTTTGAAGCCAGATTTAAACTAAGTAAATAATAAGAATAAGATGCAAGGCGGTATAACCAGCCAATAAAAATATATATACTAAATTAGGCGGTATAACCAGCCAATAAAAATATATATACTAAATTAGGCGGTATAACCAGCCAATAAAAATAAAACAAAGTTAATATACAAATTAGGCGGTATAACCAGCCAATAAAAATAAATATAAAAAATAAGCAAACTAAAAGTAAGAAAACAAATAAGTAAGAAGAATCAAATATGAAAAATATGGTTAAGGTTTCATTCTCCACCACTAGACATCATTAAGAATCAATTTCAGATCTATCAATATCAACCAACTATCAAAGTTAACAACCGTAGATAACAACAAGCTCTGTTACCCCAATCTTTCCTTAGTTTGTCGTTAAATAGAACAAGCTCTCTATTTAATCTCTAACCATTAAACAACCTAGAATAAGCTCTCTAAATTCAATTTAATGGCAGCTTTATGATGAGAAAGATAGGTTGATCTAAGCAACAAACACATAAGCTCGGATTGTTCAACTTAGGTTATGTTCCACTTTGCAATTATTGAAAACTTGACCATAATCATTAATCACAAATTGCCACTTATGAATAGGAAATCAAGACAATTACACGGATCAAGACTCCTAAACTAGCAATAGATAATTATCAAGATCTATCTAGTTGTACACCTAAATAAATCTAGACAACATCATGAACAATTCTTGTAGAAGAACATAAGCAACTTTGATAGAAAATTAATGATAGATAGAATCTGAAAATCAATCACAAAACATGTCTAGGGCTTTGAAATCACCCTTAACCAAATAGAAGTTTTAGCCTAGCATAGGCATTATAAACATAAACATAAAATTAAAGAAAATCTAAGAAGAAAATAAAAGAAAGAAAGAAGAAGAGGAAGAATATTAATTATCCAACCTCTTGCTCTCTCTAAAGAAAAAGAAAACTAGAGGAAAGAAAGAAAACTAGAGAAAAGAAAGAAGAAGAAAACTTAGAGAATTTTATTAAAATGGCTAATATCCTACCTATGTACAATATGATTCTCTACAATCATCCAAGGCCCTCTATTTATACACATTTTGGAGGGCTAAATGACAAGAGACAAGCTTTACAAATTTCAAAGGTAGGTATAATAGGTGGGTGCATTTTTCTAACAATTTTCGTCATATTGTATGACCATTTTGATCAGCCAACTTGATGGTCGATTTTGTCAATCTTGGAGGCCTGATCTGATCACATGGTCTTCTAGAAAAATGTTCCCCTATGAGTTACTGATTCATAGCCGTTGGAATCAGCTCATTTGCTGATGTGGAGAAGAAGATATGGGCAAAATACGAAAACAGGTCAGCACAGACGTCATTGCACATCAGCCAACTTGATGGTCGATTTCTTCAATATTGGAGGCTTTATCTGATCACATGGTCTTCTAGACAAATGTTTCCCTATCAGTTAGTGATCCATAGCCGTTGGAATCAGCTCATTTGCTGATGTGTATCGGACGATATGGTCAAAATGCGAAAACTGCTCAGGACAGACGTCATTGCACATCAGCCAACTTGATGGTTGATTTCGCTAGGGAAAACGACTCCGTTTCAAGAAGTATAAAACATGAAAAAGATAGATATGCCTCTTAACTTTGCACGGTTAAAATTTCAGTCTTATTGCTTCAGTGAAACTCCAGATATAGCTGATATGGAAAAAGGTGTCGGAACTGGAACTGAACTGGATTTGCCCTTAATTCTAGTAATCTGAAATCACTCAAAGAAACTTGTGAAAAACACCAAATTACATAAAAATATAAAAGATCATAAACACAATTAGACTAAACAATAATAACTCGTATTTGACACAAAACAATAATAAAACATAACTAAAAACTATATAATTATACGAGTTATCACACCCCCACACTTAGATTGTTGCTAGTCCCTAGCAACGACTCAATAAAAATAAAATAAGAAAATCTAATCTAATCCATTTTCGTAGGAAATCACGGTGGCACTTAGCATGTGACACAAGCCTTTAAACCCCTAGGTGTCCCTAGTGGACGAGTTTAGTCTCGTGAGGGTTTACTAGGACGATACCCACAAACATTGAAAACATAAGAAAAACTAAAAATAATAATTATAACTAATCCTTCCAATATAAATTTGAGATAATCATTGGACAAGTCTTAAAAACTAATCAATAGCTTAAAGAATTTCACAAAAAATCTTGCTTGAATGTAAATAGTTTGAGTTAAGCCAATATTAACATAACATATTTCAATCAAAATAATGCATATTCAAACTTAATCTCAACTTCTCACATGGGATACTCTCTTGATTTTCACTCTTTAAAGTAGTGGTAAAGTGTTTACACTCAATCAATCTCATGAAAACACTTCTACCATATGCTTGCTTGTCCACCTATTCTCCACTAAAAGATCATGCAACTTCATAAATCAAGAGGTCTTTAATCAAGGTTGTAATGGGGCCAAGGGGTTTGTAATGTGGTTGAAGAACAAAAGGATAAAGATATCACAAAGGTTCCAAAGAGTTCATAAAGTTTAGAGACATAAAAAAAAATTATACAAAGAAACTTCTCAAAACTCTTTACAAGTACATAGTCACCTAGGCCGGATATTCATGTTGGGCATTTTCTTCATTCTAAACAACTTTGTAACATCTTTTTCTTTTTCCACAAATTCAAGAGATGATTCATATATATATTTTTTTACATAGGAATGTATTTTCCAGTATTCCATTTCTTTTTCTCTTGACTTTTCTTTTCTTTTCCCCCCACACTTATTTCTTGTTTCTAACCAAAAAAATATCCCTTGTCTTTGCAACTGGTCTCAAATCATGCTAATTCATCTTTGGAACAAAGGTAAAGATATAAGTATATTTAGGTTAGGGACAAGTTATGGTTACCAAAGAGATAGCTTATTCAATGTAGGCTCAAACTAGTTCACTAAGGGTGTGTTCTCTTGGAACATCAATAAGGGATGGCTGTTTGGCTCTGGTTATAATCCTAATGCCTCTATCATATTCATGTTGTCACATGTATCAATATAGTCTCAAACGGTTTAAAGCAAGTTCTAGAGAATCATGTAATCATAAGAGCACTCAAGAAAGAAATTAGATTGATTTGTATAATGCATCAATCATTTTAGGCTCAAAAACTCACAATGATGATTATACAAGTCAGTTTTAAGTCTAAACATGCTTCTTTCTCAATCAACATATCATATTAACATTGGCTCATAAAAATTAGTATCAAGCTTAATTCTCATGATAATCTTCTCACTAGTAACCAGTTTAGACCTATGCAATTCATATCTCATCATTGTATTAAAAAGGAACTAAAACACATTAAAAATAATAATAATAAAGACTCATAAAAAAAAATAGTAGACGAAAATAAAAGAAATCCTAAATCATTCCCCCCACACTTAATTCTTACATTGTCCTCAATGTAAGTCTATTAACCCAAATGAAAGAATCATGTGTAAGAGAAAAGAACTAATAACATAAGAATAGGAACAACTAGACTCAAAACAAAACAAAACAAACTCATGCAACCTAAATAATCCTAAAATACTAAAGAAAAATTAACAAGTAAACATAAAAAGATTAAAATCAAACTGACAAGGTATGTCTCAAGTCTCCCTTACTCAGACCTTGTTCAGAATGAATACTTCTAAATTGCTTAAAACACAACAAACCTTTTTTTTTTTTTTGAAAAGAAGAAATCAAACTGACAAGGTATGTCTCAAGTCTCCCTTAATCAGACCTTGTTCAGAATGAATACTTCTAAATGGCTTAAAACGACACAATTTTTTTTTTTAAATTAGCAAAATATGTCCCTTACCCCATACTAAAATATGACATTGTCCCCAATGTCAAATTTTAAAGGTAGGATTTAGGAGATATTACCTGCAGAGGTTGCTAACCACTTATTATAACTGAGACACAACAAACAAAATGTTAGATAATGTCACAAAGACAAAGTACAATCCACTCCTTGCTCGTCCATATCTCTTTTTCTTTTTCCGAGCGTTTGCGAAACAACCGTAGCAGATAAACACTCATAAGCTTGGAGCTTTTTGAGTAAATCTTCAATGGTTGTAGCAGAAATTATGGTTCTCCTTGCCTCTGAAAACATGAATCCATTATCCACAGCATTATCTAAATATGAAAGCAAATTACTAAAATAACCATTAATATTAAGCAAACCAATGGGTTTCTTATTTGTGACCAAAGATTACCAAGAAGTCACGCAAGCTATTTCTTCCAATGTACCCAGACCTCCTGGTAAAGCAATGAATGCATCGGCAGAATGATACATGATTGTTATCCGTTCAGGGATACTCCAGACTTGTATTTCCTTACCCACGGTAGGTCCACAAAAACTTGTGAATAGTTTTGGCACGATTCCTAGAACTGGACTTCCTCCGGCGTGTGCTGCTGTAGCGACTGCTCCCATTAAACCCGTACTACCGCCTCTATAAATCAACTGGATCATTTGTTGGGCAAGTATTACTCCAACTCTTATGGCTTCATCAGCGAATATGTTATTTTTCCCTGGATAAGCACCTCCAAAGACACAAATTTTTTTTAATGCGTTGGGACGAAGTACTTTCCATTTTTTTTTCTTTTTTTTTTTCGAGTGCCTGAAAGAGAATGAGTACATGGTGTAATATATAGAGGACTGAGTAGTGAATCAGACAAGAGTAATAATGTCGCCGAAAGTGTATCTGACCTGTCAGAAGAAAATGTTAACCTAACAAAAGATTTTTGCGTGATTTCAGGAAGAAAATCAAAAAGAGAAGAAAAATCGACCGTAAAAGTCAAGAGTAATAATGTCGCCGAAAGTGTATTTGACCTGTCAGAAGAAAATGTTAACCTAACAAAAGATTTTTGCGTGATTTCAGGAAGAAAATCAAAAAGAGAAGAAAAATCAACCGTAAAAGACAAATAAAAAAATGAGAATAATTACACAAATCGAACAACACGTAAATTAAACCAAAATAAAGTTATTGCAAATTAAACCAAAAGCTGAGAAGTTATTTATTGTAGTTGTGATTGTGGCTCTGATGCACCCAAAAGAGTGTATCTTATTTAACCTTGCACTAAAAAGATAAATTGTAAGCATAGTAGTTAGCAAGGGTCGAGTCCTCAGGGATTGGGTTTTAGTTTATAAGTTAATAGTTTAAAACTTAAATTCAAGAACAATAAAAGAAAAGGGGTTTTTGAAGCCAGATTTAAACTAAAGTAAATAATAAGAATAAGATGCAAGGCGGTATAACCAGCCAATAAAAATATATATACTAAATTAGGCGGTATAACCAGCCAATAAAAATATATATACTAAATTAGGCGGTATAACCAGCCAATAAAAATAAAACAAAGTTAATATACAAATTAGGCGGTATAACCAGCCAATAAAAATAAATATAAAAAATAAGCAAACTAAAAGTAAGAAAACAAATAAGTAAGAAGAATCAAATATGAAAAATATGGTTAAGGTTTCATTCTCCACCACTAGACATCATTAAGAATCAATTTCAGATCTATCAATATCAACCAACTATCAAAGTTAACAACCGTAGATAACAACAAGCTCTGTTACCCCAATCTTTCCTTAGTTTGTCGTTAAATAGAACAAGCTCTCTATTTAATCTCTAACCATTAAACAACCTAGAATAAGCTCTCTAAATTCAATTTAATGGCAGCTTTATGATGAGAAAGATAGGTTGATCTAAGCAACAAACACATAAGCTCGGATTGTTCAACTTAGGTTATGTTCCACTTTGCAATTATTGAAAACTTGACCATAATCATTAATCACAAATTGCCACTTATGAATAGGAAATCAAGACAATTACACGGATCAAGACTCCTAAACTAGCAATAGATAATTATCAAGATCTATCTAGTTGTACACCTAAATAAATCTAGACAACATCATGAACAATTCTTGTAGAAGAACATAAGCAACTTTGATAGAAAATTAATGATAGATAGAATCTGAAAATCAATCACAAAACATGTCTAGGGCTTTGAAATCACCCTTAACCAAATAGAAGTTTAGCCTAGCATAGGCATTATAAACATAAACATAAAATTAAAGAAAATCTAAGAAGAAAATAAAAGAAAGAAAGAAGAAGAGGAAGAATATTAATTATCCAACCTCTTGCTCTCACTAAAGAAAAAGAAAACTAGAGAAAAGAAAGAAAACTAGAGAAAAGAAAGAAGAAGAAAACTTAGAGAATTTTATTAAAATGGCTAATATCCTACCTATGTACAATCTGATCCTCTACAATCATCCAAGGCCCTCTATTTATACACATTTTGGAGGGCTAAATGACAAGAGACAAGCTTTACAAATTTCAAAGGTAGGTATAATAGGTGGGTGAATTTTTCTAACAATTTTCGTCATATTGTATGACAATTTTGATCAGCCAACTTGATGGTCGATTTTGTCAATGTTGGAGGCCTGATCTGATCACATGGTCTTCTAGAAAAAGGTTCCCCTATCAGTTACGGATCCATAGCCGTTGAAATCAGCTCATTTGCTGATGTGGATAAGCAGATATGGGCAAAATACGAAAACAGGTCAGCACAGACGTCATTGCACATCAGCCAACTTGATGGTCGATTTCGTCAATATTAGAGGCCTGATCTGATCATATGGTCTTCTAGACAAAGGTTCCCGTATCAGTTGCGGATCCATAGCCATTAGAATCAGCTCATTTGCTGATGTGGATAAGCAGATATGGGCAAAATACGAAAAAAGGTCAGCACAGACGTCATTGCACATCAGCCAACTTGATGGTCAATTTCGCTAGGGAAAACGACTCCGTTTCAAGAAGTGTAAAACATGAAAAAGATAGATATGCCTCTTAGCTTTGCACGGCTACAAATTTCAGCCTTATTGCTTCAGTGAAACTCCAGATATAGCTGATATGGAAAACGGTGTCGGAATTGGAACTGAACTGGATTTGCCCTTAATTCTAGTAATCTGAAATCACTCAAAGAAACTTGTGAAAAACACCAAATTACATAAAAATATAAAAGATCATAAACACAATTAGACTAAACAATAATAACTCGTATTTGACACAAAACAATAATAAAACATAACTAAAAACTATATAATTATACGAGTTATCACACCCCCACACTTAGCTTTTTGCTAGTCCTCGAGCAAAATCAAATAAAAATAAAATAAGAAAATCTAATCTAATCCACTTTCGTAGGAAATCACGGTGGCACTTAGCATGTGACACAAGCCTTTAAACCCCTAGGTGTCCCTAGTGGACGAGTTTAGTCTCGTGAGGGTTTACTAGAACGATACCCACATACATTGAAAAACTAAAATATAAATAAACTACATATACTAAAAATATTTATTCCTAATCCTTTCAATACAAATTAGAGACAATCTTTGAACAAGTCTTATAAACTAATCAATAGCTTAAAGAATTTCACAAAAAATCATGCTTGAATGTAAATTGTTTGAGTTAAGCCAATATTAACATAACATATCTCAATCAAAATAGTGCATGTTCAAATTTAATCTCAACTTCTCACATGGGATACCCTCATGATTTTCACTCTTTAAAGTAGTGGTGAAGTGTTTACACTCAATCAATCTCATGAAAACAGTTCTACCATATTCTTGCTTGTCCACCTATTCTCCACTATTTAGATCATACAACTTCATGAATCAAGAGGTCTTTAATCAAGGTTGTAATGGGGCCAAGGGGTTTGTAATGTGGTTCAAGAACAAAAGGATAACGATATCACAAAGGTTCCAAAGAGTTCATAAAGTTTAGAGACATAATAAGATCATACAAAGAAACTTATCAAAACTCTTTACAAGTACATAGTCACCTAGGCCGGATATTCATGTTGGGCCTTTTCTTCATTCTAAACAACTTTGTAACATCTTTTTCTTTTTCCACAAATTCAAGAGATGATTCATATATATATTTTTTTTTACATAGGAATGTATTTGCCAGTGTTCCATTTCTTTTTCTCTTGACTTTTCTTTTCTTTTCCCCCCACACTTATTTCTTGTTTCTAACCCAAATTTTTGACTAAAAATATCCCTTGTTTTTTTGCAATATGTCTCAAAATATATAATCCATCTTTAGAACAAGGGTAAGGATATAAGTATATTTAGGCTAGGTGTAAGTTGTGGTTACCAATAAAACATCATATTTAATGTAGGCTCAAATTGGCTCACTAGTGGGGATGTTCTCTTAGAACATTAATAATGGATGGCTGTTTGGCTCTGGTTATAATCCTAATCCTCTATCATATTCATGTTGTCACATGTATCAATATAGTCTCAAACGGTTTAAAGCAAGTTCTAGAGAATCATGTAATCATAAGAGCACTCAAGAAAGAAATTAGATTGATTTGTATAATGCATCAATCATTATAGGCTCAAAAACTCACAAGGATGATTATACAATTAGATTAAGTCTAAACATGCTTCTTTCTCAATCAACATATCATATTAACATTGGCTCATAAAAAGGTTGACATCAAGCTCAATTCTCATGAAAATCTTCTCACTAATAAATCTGTTTTAGACTTATGCAATTCATATCTCATCATTGTATTAAAAAGGAACTAAAACACACTAAAAAAAAAATAATAATAATAATAATAAAGACTCATAAAAAAAAAAAAAGTAGACAAAAATAAACGAAATCCTAAATCATTCCCCCCACACTTAATTCTTACATTGTCCTCAATGTAAGTCTATTAACCCAAATGAAAGAATCATGTGTAAGAGAAAAGAACTAATAACATAAGAATAGGAACAACTAAGACTCAAAACAAAACAAACTCATGCACACTAAATAATCCTAAAATACTAAACAAAAATTAACAAGTAAACATAAAAAGATTAAAATCAAACTGACAAGGTATGTCTCAAGTCTCCCTTACTCAGACCTTATTCAGAATGAATACTTCTAAATTGCTTAAAACACAACAAACTCTTTTTTTTTTTTTTTTTGAAAAGAAGAAAACAAACTGACAAGTTATGTCTCAAGTCTCCCTTACTCAGACCTTGTTCAGAATGAATACTTCTAAATTGCTTAAAACACAACAAACTTTTTTTTTTTTTTTAAGAAGGTAAAATTTAGGAGATATTACCTGTAGAGGTTGCTAACCACTTATTATAACTGAGACACAACAAACAAAATGTTAGATAATGTCACAAAGACAAAGTGCAATCCACTCCTTGCTCGTCCATATCTCTTTTTCTTTTTCCGAGCGTTTGCGAAACAACCGTAGCAGATAAATACTCATAAGCTTGGAGCTTTTTGAGTAAATCTTCAATGGTTGTAGCAGAAATTATGGTTCTCCTTGCCTCTGAAAACATGAATCCATTATCCACAGCATTATCTAAATATGAAAGCAAATTACTAAAATAACCATTAATATTAAGCAAACCAATGGGTTTCTTATTTGTGACCAAAGATGACCAAGAAGCCACGCAAGCTATTTCTTCCAATGTACCCAGACCTCCTGGTAAAGCAATGAATGCATCGGCAGAATGGTATATGATTGTTATCCGTTCAGGGATACTCCAGACTTGTATTTCCTTACCCAAGGTAGGTCCACAAAAATCTGTGAATAGTTTTGGCACGATTCCTAGAACTGGACTTCCTCCGGCGTGTGCTGCTGTAGCGACTGCTCCCATTAAACCCGTACTACCGCCTCCATAAATCAACTGGATCTTTTGTTGGGCAAGTATTACTCCAACTCTTATGGCTTCATCAGCGAATATGTTATTTTTCCCTGGATAAGCACCTCCAAAGACACAAATTTTTTTAATGCGTTGGGACGAAGTACTTTCCATTTTTTTTTTTCGAGTGCCTGAAAGAGAATGAGTACATGGTGTAATATATAGAGGACTGAGTAGTGTATCAGACAAGAGTAATAATGTCGCCGAAAGTGTATCTGACCTGTTAGAAGAAAATGTTAACCTAACAAAAGATTTTTGCGTAATTTCAGGAAGAAAATCAAAAAGAGAAGAAAAATCAACCGTAAAAGTCAAGAGTAATAATGTCGCCGAAAGTGTATCTGCCCTGTCAGAAGAAAATGTTAACCTAACAAAAGATTTTTGCGTGATTTCAGGAAGAAAATCAAAAAGAGAAGAAAAAATCAACCGTAAAAGATAAATAAAAAAAAAACGAGAATAATTACACAAATCGAACAACACGTAAATTAAACCAAAATAAAGTTATTGCAAATCAAACCAAAAGCTGAGAAGTCATTTATTGTAGTTGTGATTGTGGCTCACATCTTCCTCTGGTTTTACGTCCAGAAACGGCTTAAACGCCTTCTATGAGTCGAGGATATGCTTCCCATCCAGTTTTCTTACAAGCTGGCAAACAGGGACTTTTAACATCAGATTCCCAAGATGTTGCCATTCCCTTTGGAATTGCGGCCATAAATCAAGAATTTCTCTTTGTACGTCTCCACTAGGATGCGTCTCAAGAGAAAGTTGGATATTACCCAAATTCTCCTTACTCAGTCCATCCTTAATGAATTCAATTTTATCATCTCGATTAGAGGACGGAATCCCAATAGAACGACATTTACCGTTACACGTCCATCGTGCACATTTGTGGCAATTTGAACTCATGCGCTTTGCTCGTCGCTTCTTTGCAAAAGTGCTTCTACCTGTACCTGGTAAATGCAAAATAGGAAGATATTCATCTTCACGTACCTTGGCTTCAATTATCCAACGTATGTCTCCAGGAATCCCTTTGTGCATAAGCATTCTTAATCTTTCAAATCGAACTTGGTAAAGCTTCAGTAAAATATTTCGAGAAATTGAAAGAGAAATTGGAAGAGAAATTTATATACAATATCAGTTTTGTGGGTAGCTGATGGAACCGATTTAAATAATCACGGAGTACCGTTATCCGCCATTTAACCGGGGTTAAAAAAAAAATTATATTTACATCTAGTTATTTTCAAAACAAGGATCAGAAAGAAAAACAACATAAAAAGACTCAAAAATAAAACACTCTAAATAAAATCCTAAATTCTTCCCCCCACACATAATTCTTACATTGTCATTAATGTAATGCTATTATCCCCCAATGCAAGAATTATATGTAAGAGAAAAGAACTAATAAACAAAATAAACTTATGCAGCCTAAATGAACTTAGAAACACTAAACACAATTAGCAAAGAAACATAAGAAAAAGATAAAGAAAAAGAGAGCAAATCTAAGGATGGCAGTTTGGCAATGCTTTCAATAATTAGGCTGCCTCCCCCAATTAGCACTTGATTTAGTGTTTTGAACCTAACCAACACCCCTTCTTGGCATTTTAGGCTTGTCAGGCTCATACATGAAATTTCCCAAATTTATGCGTTTGAGAGGAAGCTTTCTTTGCACAACAGTGGATGCATTCTCCATTACAAGTATTATTCCATCATCCTTTGTGGTGCATATGTCATCGAGGAATGGAGCATATTTTGATACTTGTTGAATGACCTCCACAAACAAGTTGTTTAAGGTTTCCGGCATGTGTTGTTCATGTTCTTCCTCCTTGAACTTTGCAAATCTATTAGGAAAAGGTGGAGAAGAAACATTAGTAAAAATTGGAATCTTAAACGTTACCTCAGGTGCTGAAATACTCTTATTTGGATTTGTGGCTTCATTATCCTCAAGAATAGAATCCATCTCTAATTTTGTCTCATCCTCATCTTGTTCATCATTCTTCAAGGTCACAGTAGTAGCATTCTCCTTTGGGTTAATCATCGTTTGGGCAGAGAGTTCTTCAGATCTTTGTGCTACCCATACCACCATACTACTAGCCAATAGGCTCATTTGCCTTTCCAAACTCTGGATACTTGCCCTTGTTTCCTGTTGAAATTGCAAAGTATTAGTAACAAGAGAATCGACAAGATCTTCTAAAGAAGTACCTGAGTTTTGAGTCATATGTAGTGGTTGAAAAAGATCTGGTTCTTGAGACCATGATTGATTGAAGCTAGATGGATGAGTGTAATTGGCATAAGGATCTACTTCTTGGTAATTTTTCGAGTAGCCATAATTAGTATGATCCCACCATCCCTCATGGTAAGTGTTTGAGTAATGATCATACTGTTGGTCTTGGAACACTTGATGGCCTTGACATCCTCCCATGGCCAATTGTTGAACTGGGGAGGTTAGATTGGCTTGTTGATTCTCCATGTTCATGTATGCCACTGATGCACCCAAAAGAGTGTATCTTATTTAACCTTGCACTAAAAAGATAAATTGTAAGTATAGTAGTTAGCAAGGGTCGAGTCCTCAGGGATTGGGTTTTAGTTTATAAGTTAATAGTTTAAAACTTAAATTCAAGAACAATAAAAGAAAAGGGGTTTTTGAAGCCAGATTTAAACTAAAGTAAATAATAAGAATAAGATGAAAGGCGGTAAAACCAGCCAATAAAAATATATATACTAAATTAGGCGGTATAACCAGCCAATAATATATATACTAAATTAGGCGGTATAACCAGCCAATAAAAATAAAACAAAGTTAATATACAAATTAGGCGGTATAACCAGCCAATAAAAATAAATATACTTTTAAAAATAAGCAAACTAGAAAAGTAAGAAAACAAGTAAGTAAGAAGAATCAAATATGAAAAATATGGTTAAGGTTTCATTCTCCACCACTAGACATCATTAAGAATCAATTTCAAATCTATCAATATCAACCAACTATCAAAGTTAACAACCGTAGATAACAACAAGCTCTGTTACCCCAATCTTTCCTTAGTTTGTCGTTAAATAGAACAAGCTCTCTATTTAATCTCTAACCATTAAACAACTTAGAATAAGCTCTCTAAATTCAATTTAATGGCAGCTTTATGATGAGAAAGATAGGTTGATCTAAGCAACAAACACATAAGCTCGGATTGTTCAACTTAGGTTATGTTCCACTTTGCAATTATTGAAAACTTGACCATAATCATTAATCACAAATTGCCACTTATGAATAGGAAATCAAGACAATTACACGGATCAAGACTCCTAAACTAGCAATAGATAATTATCAAGATCTATCTAGTTGTACACCTAAATAAATCAAGACAACATCATGAACAATTCTTGTAGAAGAACATAAGCAACTTTGATAGAAAATTAATGATAGATAGAATCTGAAAATCAATCACAAAACATGTCTAGGGCTTTGAAATCAACCTTAACCAAATAGAAGTTTAGCCTAGCATAGGCATTATAAACATAAAATTAAATAGAATCTAAGAAGAAAATAAAAGAAAGAAAGAAGAAGAAGAAGAATATTAATTATCCAACCTCTTGCTCTTTCTAAAGAAAAAGAAAACTAGAGAAAAGAAAGAAGAAGAAAACTTAGAGAATTTTGTTAAAATGGCTAATATCCTACCAATCTCCAATATGATCCCTTACAATCATCCAAGGCCCTCTATTTATACACATTTTGGAGGGCTAAATGACAAGAGACAAGCTTTACAAATTTCAAAGGTAGGTATATGACGATTTTGATCAGCCAAATTGATGGTCGATTTCGTCAATATTGGAGGCCTGATCTGATCACATGGTCTTCTAGAAAAAGGTTCCCCTATCAGTTACGGAACCATAGCCGTTGGAATCAGCTCATTTGCTGATGTGGTTAAGCAGATATGGGCAAAATACGAAAACATGTCAGCACAGATGTCATTACACATCAGCCACCTTGATGGTCGATTTATTCAATATTGGAGGCCTGATCTGATCACATGGTCTTCTAGACAAAGGTTCCCCTATCAGTTACGGAACCATAGCCGTTGGAATCAGCTCATTTTCTGATGTGGATAAGAAGATACGGGCATAATACGAAAACATGTCAGCACAGACGTCATTGCACATCAGCCAACTTGATGGTCGATTTCGCTAGGGAAAACGACTCCGTTTTAAGAAGTGTAAAACATGAAAAAGATAGATATGCCTCTTAGCTTTGCATGGCTACAAATTTCAGCCTTATTGCTTCAGTGAAACTCGAGATATAGCTAATATGGCAAAAGGTGTCGGAACTGAAACTGAACTGGATTTGCCCTTAATTCTAGTAATCTGAAATCACTCAAAGAAACTTGTGAAAAACACCAAAATACATAAAAATATAAAAGATCATAAACACAATTAGACTAAACAATAATAACTCGTATTTGACACAAAACATTAATAAAACATAACTAAAAACTATATAATTATACGAGTTATCACACCCCCACACTTAGATTGTTGCTAGTCCCTAGCAACGACTCAATAAAAATAAAATAAGAAAATCTAATCTAATCCATTTTCGTAGGAAATCACGGTGGCACTTAGCATGTGACACAAGCCTTTAAACCCCTAGGTGTCCCTAGTGGACGAGTTTAGTCTCGTGAGGGTTTACTAGAACGATACCCACAAACATTGAAAAACTAAAATATAAATAAACTGCATATACTAAAAATATTTACTCCTAATCCTTTCAATACAAATTAGATACAATATTTGAACAAGTCTTATAAACTAATCAATAGCTTAAAGAATTTCACAAAAAATCATGCTTGAATGTAAATTGTTTGAGTTAAGCCAATATTAGCATAACATATCTCAATCAAAATATTGCATGTTCAAATTTAATCTCAACTTCTCACATGGGATACCCTCATGATTTTCACTCTTTAAAGTAGTGGTGAAGTGTTTACACTCAATCAATCTCATGAAAACAGTTCTACCATATTCTTGCTTGTCCACCTATTCTCCACTATTTAGATCATACAACTTCATGAATCAAGAGGTCTTTAATCAAGGTTGTAATGGGGCCAAGGGGTTTGTAATGTGGTTGAAGAACAAAAGGATAAAGATATCACAAAGGTTCCAAAGAGTTCATAAAGTTTAGAGACATAAAAAGATCATACAAAGAAACTTCTCAAAACTCTTTACAAGTACATAGTCACCTAGGCCGGATATTTATGTTGGGCCTTTTCTTCATTCTGAACAACTTTGTAACATCTTTTTCTTTTTCCCAAAATTCAAAAGATGATTCATATTTTTTTTTTTTTTTTTGACTTTTCTTTTCTTTCCCCCCCACACTTATTTCTTGTTTCTAACCCAAATTTTTAACTAAAAATATCCCTTGTCTTTGCAACTTGTCTCAAAACATGCTAATTCATCTTTGGAACAAAGGTAAAGATATAAGTATATTTAGGTTAGGGACAAGTTATGGTTACCAAAGAGATAGCTTATTCAATGTAGGCTCAAATTGGTTCACTAAGGGTGTGTTCTCTTGGAACATCAATAAGGGATGGCTGTTTGGCTCTGGCTAAAAATCCTAATGCCTCTATCATATTCATGTTGTCACATGTATCAATATAGTCTCAAACGGTTTAAAGCAAGTTCTAGAGAATCCTGTAATCATAAGAGCACTCAAGAAATAAATTAGATTGATTTGTATAATGCATCAATCATTATAGGCTCAAAAACTCACAAGGATGATTATACAAGTCAGATTAAGTCTAAACATGCTTCTTTCTCAATCAACATATCATATTAACATTGGCTCAAAAAAAATGATATCAAGCTCAATTCTCATGAAAATCTTCTCACTAATAACTCTGTTTTAGACTTATGCAATTCATATCTCATCATTGTATTAAAAAGGAACTAAAACACACTAAAAATTATAATAAAGACTCATAAAAAAAAATAGTAGACAAAAATAAAAGAAATCCTAAATCATTCCCCCCACACTTAATTCTTACATTGTCCTCAATGTAAGTCTATTAACCCAAATGAAAGAATCATGTGTAAGAGAAAAGAACTAATAACATAAGAATAGGAACAGCTAAGACTCAAAACAAAACAAACTCATGCAACCTAAATAATCTTAAAATACTAAACAAAAATTAACAAGTAAACATAAAAAGATTAAAATCAAACTGACAAGGTGTGTCTCAAGTCTCCCTTACTCAGACCTTGTTCAGAATGAATACTTCTAAATTGCTTAAAACACAACAAACTTTTTTTTTTTTTTTTTTAAAAGAAGAAATCAAACTGACAAGGTATGTCTCAAGTCTCCCTTACTCAGACCTTGTTCAGAATGAATACTTCTTAATTTTTTTTTTTTTTTTTTTTAAATTAGCAAAATATGTCCCTTACCCCCTACTAAAATATGACATTGTCCCCAATGTCAAATTTTAAAGGTAGAATTTAGGAGATATTACCTGCAGAGGTTGCTAACCACTTATTATAACTGAGACACAACAAGCAAAATGTTAGATAATGTCACAAAGACAAAGTGCAATCCACTCCTTGCTCGTCCATATCTCTTTTTCTTTTTCCGAGCGTTTGCGAAACAACCGTAGCAGATAAACACTCATAAGCTTGGAGCTTTTTAAGTAAATCTTCAATGGTTGTAGCAGAAATTATGGTTCTCCTTGCCTCTGAAAACATGAATCCATTATCCACAGCATTATCTAAATATAAAAGCAAATTACTAAAATAACCATTAATATTAAGCAAACCAATGGGTTTCTTATTTGTGACCAAAGATGACCAAGAAGCCACGCAAGCTATTTCTTCCAATGTACCCAGACCTCCTGGTAAAGCAATGAATGCATCGGCAGAATGGTACATGATTGTTATCCGTTCAGGGACACTCCAGACTTGTATTTCCTTACCCACGGTAGGTCCACAAAAACTTGTGAATAGTTTTTGCACGATTCCTAGAACTGGACTTCCTCCGGTGTGTGCTGCTGTAGCGACTGCTCCCATTAAACCCGTACTACCGCCTCCATAAATCAAGTGGATCTTTTGTTGGGCAAGTATTACTCCAACTCTTATGGCTTCATCAGCGAATATGTTATTTTTCCCTGGATAAGCACCTCCAAAGACACAAATTTTTTTAATGCGCTGGGATGAAGTACTTTCCATTTTTTTTTTTTTCGAGTGCCTGAAAGAGAATGAGTACATGGTGTAATATATAGAGGACTGAGTAGTGAATCAGACAAGAGTAATAATGTCGCCGAAAGTGTATCTGACCTGTCAGAAGAAAATGTTAACCTAACAAAAGATTTTTGCGTGATTTCAGGAAGAAAATCAAAAAGAGAAGAAAAAATCAACCGTAAAAGACAAATAAAAAAAACGAGAATAATTACACAAATCGAACAACACGTAAATTAAAACAAAATAAAGTTATTGCAAATCAAACCAAAAGCTGAGAAGTCATTTATTGTAGTTGTGATTGTGGCTCACATCTTCCTCTGGTTTTACGTCCAGAAACGGCTTAAACGCCTTCTATGAGTCGAGGATATGCTTCCCATCCAGTTTTCTTACAAGCTGGCAAACAGGGTCTTTTAACATCAGATTCCCAAGATGTTGCCATTCCCTTTGGAATTGCGGCCATAAATCAAGAATTTCTCTTTGTACGTCTCCACTAGGATGCGTCTCAAGAGAAAGTTGGATATTACCCAAATTCTCCTTACTCAGTCCATCCTTAATGAATTCAATTTTATCATCTCGATTAGAGGACGGAATCCCAATAGAACGACATTTACCGTTACACGTCCATCGTGCACATTTGTGGCAATTTGAACTCATGCGCTTTGCTCGTCGCTTCTTTGCAAAAGTGCTTCTACCTGTACCTGGTAAATGCAAAACAGGAAGATATTCATCTTCACGTACCTTGGCTTCAATTAGCCAACGTATGTCGTCAGGAATCCCTTTGTGCATAAGCATTCTTAATCTCTCAAGTCGAACTTGGTAAAGCTTCAGTAAAATATTTCGAGGAAAAGGAGGAAATCGTTTCTGCAATCTTGTGAGAATATCATCCATCCTGAAAAAAAAAGAATGAAAAAAAAATTGAAAGAGAAATTGGAAGAGAAATTTATATACAATATCAGTTTTGTGGGTAGCTGATGGAACCGATTTAAATAATCACGGAGTACCGTTATCCGCCATTTAACCGGGGTTAAAAAAAATAAATTAAAAATTATATTTACATCTTGTAAGAGAAAAGAACTATTAAACAAAAGAAAAGAAAAACAATAAAAGATAGAATGATGGAGAGTAAGGAATATGCAAATCTGATATAATAGATGCTCTCCATCCTTTTGGGTTGCCTCCCAAGAAGCGCTTGGTTTATTGTCCTCAGCCTAACTTAGACCCATGCCATTATTATTCAACATACTTTGGCTCAAAAAGTGGAAACTCCTCCACATCTTGTATTGGAAAGTTCTCATAGTAAGGCTTCAATCTATGACCATTCACTTTGAATGCCTTATCTGTTTTTGGGCTTTGGATTTCAACTGCACCATGAGTAAATACATTAGTAATAACAAAAGGTCCAACCCAACGAGAACGTAACTTACCTGGATATAACTTAAGGCGTGAATGGAAGAGAAGAACTTTTTGTCCAACAACAAATTCTTTTCTTGATATCATCTTGACATGGAATGCCTTAGTCTTTTCCTTGTAAATCCTAGAATTCTGATAGGCATCATTCCTTATCTCCTCTAATTCTTGTAGGTCAAGTTTTCTTTTCTTTCCTATCTCATCCATCTCCATGTTGCATTGTTTGATAGCCCAATATGATTTATGTTCCAATTCAACCGGAAGATGACAAGGCTTACCATAAACAAGTCGATAAGGAGACATACCAATGGGTGTCTTATATGCTGTCCTATAAGCCCAAAGTGCATCATCAAGTCGTGAACTCCAATCCTTCCTATTTGGATTAACTGTCTTTTCAAGGATGGACTTAACTTCTCGGTTTGACACTTCAGCTTGCCCACTAGTTTGAGGATGATATGAGGTGGAGACCTTGTGTGTGATGTTATACTTCCTCAAAAGTGCTTCCATAGTCCTATTGCAAAAGTGAGTACCTCTATCGCTGATTATGGCCTTTGGCGTTCCAAACCTAGCCAAGATGTTAGTCTTGACAAAATCTGAAACAACTTTAGAGTCATTAGTCCTAGTGGATTTTGCTTCCACCCACTTTGAAACATAATCAACGGCAAGTAAAATATAAAGATTACCAAAAGAAGGAGGAAAAGGTCCCATGAAATCCATGCCCCATACATCAAAAATTTCAACAATAAGTATTGGAGTTTGAGGCATTTGATTTCTAGCACCTAAGTTACCAGTTCTTTGGCAACGATCACATGACTTGCAAAAGAGGTATGCATCTTTGAATATGGTAGGCCAATAAAATCCAGAATCAAGAACTTTCATGGCTGTTCTTTTGGATCCAAAGTGTCCTCCACATGCATAAGAGTGACAAAAGGTGAGAATAGATTGAAATTCAGTTTCGAGTACACACCTTCTTATAATCTGATCGGAGCAATGCTTCCAAAGGTAAGGATCATCCCATATGTAGTATTTGGCATCACTCTTGATCTTATTTCTTTGAGCTTGTGTCAACTCTTGTGGCAACTTCTTGGTAACTAAGTAATTAACAATATCAGCATACCAAGGAGTTATTGTTCTTATAAAATGAAGTTGCTCATCCGGAAAGTTCTCATTCAAGGGTAGTGCATCATCTTCATGAACTAAACGGCTAAGATGGTCCGCAACCAGGTTGTCACTACCTCTCTTATCTTTTATCTCCAAATCAAACTCTTGTAAGAGAAGTATCCATCTAATCAACCTTGGTTTGGCCTCCTTTTTAGTGAGTAAGTACTTAAGGGCTGCATGGTCAGAAAATACAATTACTTTAGTACCAATTAAATAAGATCGAAATTTTTCTAAAGCAAATACAACAGCCAAAAGTTCTTTTTCAGTAGTGGAATAGTTCAATTGAGCATCATTAAGAGTTCTTGAGGCATAATAAATGGCATGTGAGGCTTTGCCAACCCGTTGGCCCAAAACAGCTCCAATGGCATAGTCACTAGCATCACACATGATTTCAAAAGGTATATTCCAATCTGGTGGTTGCATGATAGGAGCTGATGTCAAGAGTCCCTTCAATGTTTCAAACGCCTCTTTGCATTTATCATCAAAGTGGAAAACCACATCTTTTTGTAGTAGCTTGCAAAGAGGTAATGTGATCTTTGAGAAGTCTTTGATAAATCTCCTATAGAAACCTGCATGTCCAAGAAAAGAACGAACCTCTCTCACATTTGTGGGAGGTGGTAAAGAATGCATAATATCTATTTTAGATTTATCAACCTCCATCCCTCTAGAAGAAATAACATGACCCAAAACTATTCCTTGTTCTACCATAAAGTGACATTTTTCCCAATTCAAAACAAGGTTAGTTTCCATGCATCTTTCAAGTACAAGTGTAAGGTTCTCTAGACATCTATCAAAAGAATCACCATAGACACTAAAATCATCCATAAACACTTCTATGATGTTCTCTACATAATCTGAAAATATGCTAACCATACACCTTTGGAATGTAGCTGGTGCATTACAAAGACCAAATGGCATACGCCGGTATGCAAAAGTACCAAATGGACATGTGAATGTTGTTTTCTCTTGGTCCTCCGGAGCAATGGCTATCTGATTATAACCTGAAAAACCATCAAGAAAACAATAATGAGAATGGCCAGCTAACCTTTCAAGCATTTGATCAATAAAAGGTAAAGGAAAGTGGTCTTTGCGAGTTGTGGAATTAAGTTTACGATAATCAATACAAACTCGCCATCCTGTTTGAATCCTAGTAGGAACAAGTTCATTCTCATTATTTGTTACCACCGTTACACCTGATTTCTTTGGAACCACTTGGACTGGGCTCACCCATTTGCTATCCGAGATAGGATAGATCACTCCAACATCTAGGAGCTTCAGTATCTCCTTTTTCACAACCTCCATCATAGGAGGGTTCAATCTCCTTTGTGCTTCTCTTGTTGGTTTAGACCCTTCCTCTAACAAAATCCGGTGCATGCACATGGATGGGCTTATTCCCTTGATATCGGCAATTGTCCAACCAATTGCTGTTTTATGCTCTCTAAGCACCCGGATAAGTCGCTCTTCTTGCAAAGGTGTGAGCTCTTTGGCAATGATGACAGGTAGTGTGTCCTTTTCCCCTAAGAACAAATATTTCAAGTGGTTCGGTAGTGGTTTCAATTCTAAAGTTGGTGCCTGCAAAATGGAAGGTAGAAGTTTCTCATTAGATAAAGGCAAATCAATAAATGAAACATCAAACCTTGCATCTTTAGGTTGCAGCGAGTGTAAAGATTCTAGTGCCCCTTCCACATGGTCACTCAAGGCTAGTTTAGCATTCCCCATTCCGAGATGGTTGCTAAGGACTATTTCCACACTATCTTCACCATCTAGCTCATAAGCTTGCTGCACTAGTGAGTCAATTATATCAATATTAAAAACAGAATGCACATCACTAGGATATCTCATGGCCTCAAAAATGTTAAAGCGAATTATTTCACCATCAAATTCCATAGTTAAAGTGCCATCATGTACATCTATTTTAGTTCTTGCTGTTTTCAAGAATGGTCTCCCTAATAGAATAGGTGTGGGATTAGAAGACATCTCATCTTCCATCTCAATAACATAAAAGTCAGCGGGAAAAACCAATTCATTAACCTGTACAAGAACGTCTTCTACAACTCCTCTTGGATAAGTGTTAGAACGGTCAGCAAGTTGTATTATAACACCGGTTTCCTCTAATGGTCCTAGATTCAATGAAGCATAAATTGAATATGGCATGACATTAATAGATGCCCCTAGATCTAGCATAGCACGCTCAAACCTGGTGTTGCCTATCTTACAAGGAATGGTAAACATACCTGGATCCTTGCATTTAGGTGGGAGTTTCTTTTGAAGAACAGCTGACACATTCTCCCCCACACTTACCTTTTCATTCCATTTCAACTTCCGTTTAGATGTGCACAACTCTTTTAGGAACTTGGCATATCTTGGCACTTGCTTGATAGCATCTAGTAAAGGAATGTTCACCTCTACTTTCCGGAAGGTTTCCAAAATTTCCTTCTCTTGCTCCTCCTTCTTGGACTTTGCTAACCTGCTAGGAAAAGGTGGAGGAGTTATATAAGAAGGAAAGGATGGTTTAGGAATTACCTTTTTTAGTGGCTCGTTGGGATGTGAAGAGGATGCCATGGTATTGTTCTCCCCTTGAGCACTATCATTTTGTGGTGTCTCTAGCTGTTTCCCACTTCTTAAATTTATAGCATTGGCATTCTCTCTTGGATTCACTATGGTTTGGGAAGGTAATTTCCCAGAATCCCTTGCTTGCATTTGACTCATGGTTGTTGCCAATTGCCCTATTTGAGTCTCCAAATTTCGAATACTTGTCTTTGTTTCCTGTTGAAATTGAATTGTATTAGTAGAAAGAGCTTTAACAAGATCTTCAAGAGAAGTACCTGAATTTTGGGTGGGTGGTAGTTGTTGTCGGGTTTGGTATGGTTGTTGCACTCTTTGCTGAAAACCCGGTGGCCTGTGGTCAAATGGTGGAGGAATAGTTTGTGATTGGTTCCCTCCATAATTGAAGTTTGGATGATCCCTCCATCCTGGATTGTATGTGTTTGAGTAGGGATCATATTTCCTTGATTGGTTCTGAAATCCACCCATGGCATTCACATGTTCATTGGTATCCTCTTGAAGTGTTGGACACATATCAGTTTGGTGCCCTATGTTTGAACATATGCCACAAGCCTTTATTTGTTGTATTTTACCTACAGCCAATTGTTGAACAAGAGAAGTCAGTTTATCAAATTTTTGTTCAAGGGATGATATACTTACCTCATTAACTCTCTTGGATTGTGGTGGTGGATCTTGTCTCATTGAGAACTGTTGAGAATTGGCTGCCATGTTGGAGATTAATGTTCTAGCAGCCCTGGGAGTCTTATCAACTAGAGCTCCCCCACTAGCGGCATCTATCATACTTCTCTCCATGGGCATGAGACCTTCATAGAAGTATTGGATGAGAAGTTGTTCACTTATCTGATGGTGTGGACATGATGCACAAAGTTTCTTGAACCTCTCCCAATATTCATATAAGGACTCTCCGTTGTATTGCCGAATCCCACATATCTCTTTCCTAATGTTGGCAGCCTTAGATGCTGGGAAATACCTTTCCAAGAATACTTTCTTCAAATCATTCCATGTAGTGATGGTCCCGGATGGTAGATAGTAGAGCCATTCCTTTGCTGAATCAGCTAGAGAGAATGGGAAGGCTCTCAACTTAACTTGCTCTTCCGTGACCCCTGTTGGTCTCATGCTTGAGCAAACTACATGGAATTCCTTGAGGTGCTTATTTGGATCCTCTCCTGCAAAACCATGAAAAGTTGGGATAAGGTGAATCAAACCAGATTTTAATTCAAAAGCTACCTCAAGATTAGCATATTCAATGCATAATGGTTGTTGACCCAAGTCCGGAGCGGCTAGCTCCTTGAGAGTTCGGTTGTCAGCTGCTGCCATCTCTCCTTGCTTCTCTTGGATGTTTTGGATCAACTCCTCGATTGGTTGTTGGTGAGAAGTTATAAATTCCCGAATTTTTCTAAGTCGTAAGTCTTTTTCGGGAGCTTGGAACATTCACTAATAAAAAAAATAAGAAAGTAAATAATTAGAACAGAAAATAAGAATAAACCAATAAACTAATAAACTAAAGAAAGCAATCCCCGGCAACGGCGCCAAAAATTTGATGCACCCAAAAGAGTGTATCTTATTTAACCTTGCACTAAAAAGATAAATTGTAAGTATAGTAGTTAGCAAGGGTCGAGTCCTCAGGGATTGGGTTTTAGTTTATAAGTTAATAGTTTAAAACTTAAATTCAAGAACAATAAAAGAAAAGGGGTTTTTGAAGCCAGATTTAAACTAAAGTAAATAATAAGAATAAGATGAAAGGCGGTAAAACCAGCCAATAAAAATATATATACTAAATTAGGCGGTATAACCAGCCAATAATATATATACTAAATTAGGCGGTATAACCAGCCAATAAAAATAAAACAAAGTTAATATACAAATTAGGCGGTATAACCAGCCAATAAAAATAAATATACTTTTAAAAATAAGCAAACTAGAAAAGTAAGAAAACAAGTAAGTAAGAAGAATCAAATATGAAAAATATGGTTAAGGTTTCATTCTCCACCACTAGACATCATTAAGAATCAATTTCAAATCTATCAATATCAACCAACTATCAAAGTTAACAACCGTAGATAACAACAAGCTCTGTTACCCCAATCTTTCCTTAGTTTGTCGTTAAATAGAACAAGCTCTCTATTTAATCTCTAACCATTAAACAACTTAGAATAAGCTCTCTAAATTCAATTTAATGGCAGCTTTATGATGAGAAAGATAGGTTGATCTAAGCAACAAACACATAAGCTCGGATTGTTCAACTTAGGTTATGTTCCACTTTGCAATTATTGAAAACTTGACCATAATCATTAATCACAAATTGCCACTTATGAATAGGAAATCAAGACAATTACACGGATCAAGACTGCTAAACTAGCAATAGATAATTATCAAGATCTATCTAGTTGTACACCTAAATAAATCAAGACAACATCATGAACAATTCTTGTAGAAGAACATAAGCAACTTTGATAGAAAATTAATGATAGATAGAATCTGAAAATCAATCACAAAACATGTCTAGGGCTTTGAAATCAACCTTAACCAAATAGAAGTTTAGCCTAGCATAGGCATTATAAACATAAAATTAAATAGAATCTAAGAAGAAAATAAAAGAAAGAAAGAAGAAGAAGAAGAATATTAATTATCCAACCTCTTGCTCTTTCTAAAGAAAAAGAAAACTAGAGAAAAGAAAGAAGAAGAAAACTTAGAGAATTTTGTTAAAATGGCTAATATCCTACCAATCTCCAATATGATCCCTTACAATCATCCAAGGCCCTCTATTTATACACATTTTGGAGGGCTAAATGACAAGAGACAAGCTTTACAAATTTCAAAGGTAGGTATATGACGATTTTGATCAGCCAACTTGATGGTCGATTTCGTCAATATTGGAGGCCTGATCTGATCACATGGTCTTCTAGAAAAAGGTTCCCCTATCAGTTACGGAACCATAGCCGTTGGAATCAGCTCATTTGCTGATGTGGTTAAGCAGATATGGGCAAAATACGAAAACATGTCAGCACAGATGTCATTACACATCAGCCACCTTGATGGTCGATTTATTCAATATTGGAGGCCTGATCTGATCACATGGTCTTCTAGACAAAGGTTCCCCTATCAGTTACGGAACCATAGCCGTTGGAATCAGCTCATTTTCTGATGTGGATAAGAAGATACGGGCATAATACGAAAACATGTCAGCACAGACGTCATTGCACATCAGCCAACTTGATGGTCGATTTCGCTAGGGAAAACGACTCCGTTTTAAGAAGTGTAAAACATGAAAAAGATAGATATGCCTCTTAGCTTTGCATGGCTACAAATTTCAGCCTTATTGCTTCAGTGAAACTCGAGATATAGCTAATATGGCAAAAGGTGTCGGAACTGAAACTGAACTGGATTTGCCCTTAATTCTAGTAATCTGAAATCACTCAAAGAAACTTGTGAAAAACACCAAAATACATAAAAATATAAAAGATCATAAACACAATTAGACTAAACAATAATAACTCGTATTTGACACAAAACATTAATAAAACATAACTAAAAACTATATAATTATACGAGTTATCAGCCACCAACTCTTCAAGTGTTAGATTGCTCAATTCCATTGTTTTTTTTATTTATTTTTTGTTTTTTTTTGTTTTTTTTTTTTAATTTGAAAAGAAAAACTTGTATGTACAAGAAAATAAAACTAATTAGAACTGAAAATAAGAATAAACCAAGTAACAAATAAACTAAAGAAAGCAATCCCCGGCAACGGCGCCAAAAATTTGATGCACCCAAAAGAGTGTATCTTATTTAACCTTGCACTAAAAAGATAAATTGTAAGCATAGTAGTTAGCAAGGGTCGAGTCCTCAGGGATTGGGTTTTAGTTTATAAGTTAATAGTTTAAAACTTAAATTCAAGAACAATAAAAGAAAAGGGGTTTTTGAAGCCAGATTTAAACTAAAGTAAATAATAAGAATAAGATGCAAGGCGGTATAACCAGCCAATAAAAATATATATACTAAATTAGGCGGTATAACCAGCCAATAAAAATATATATACTAAATTAGGCGGTATAACCAGCCAATAAAAATATATATACTAAATTAGGCGGTATAACCAGCCAATAAAAATAAAACAAAGTTAATATACAAATTAGGCGGTATAACCAGCCAATAAAAATAAATATAAAAAATAAGCAAACTAAAAGTAAGAAAACAAATAAGTAAGAAGAATCAAATATGAAAATATATGGTTAAGGTTTCATTCTCCACCACTAGACATCATTAAGAATCAATTTCAGATCTATCAATATCAACCAACTATCAAAGTTAACAACCGTAGATAACAACAAGCTCTGTTACCCCAATCTTTCCTTAGTTTGTCGTTAAATAGAACAAGCTCTCTATTTAATCTCTAACCATTAAACAACCTAGAATAAGCTCTCTAAATTCAATTTAATGGCAGCTTTATGATGAGAAAGATAGGTTGATCTAAGCAACAAACACATAAGCTCGGATTGTTCAACTTAGGTTATGTTCCACTTTGCAATTATTGAAAACTTGACCATAATCATTAATCACAAATTGCCACTTATGAATAGGAAATCAAGACAATTACACGGATCAAGACTCCTAAACTAGCAATAGATAATTATCAAGATCTATCTAGTTGTACACCTAAATAAATCTAGACAACATCATGAACAATTCTTGTAGAAGAACATAAGCAACTTTGATAGAAAATTAATGATAGATAGAATCTGAAAATCAATCACAAAACATGTCTAGGGCTTTGAAATCACCCTTAACCAAATAGAAGTTTAGCCTAGCATAGGCATTATAAACATAAACATAAAATTAAAGAAAATCTAAGAAGAAAATAAAAGAAAGAAAGAAGAAGAGGAAGAATATTAATTATCCAACCTCTTGCTCTCTCTAAAGAAAAAGAAAACTAGAGAAAAGAAAGAAGAAGAAAACTTAGAGAATTTTATTAAAATGGCTAATATCCTACCTATGTACAATCTGATCCTCTACAATCATCCAAGGCCCTCTATTTATACACATTTGGGAGGGCTAAATGACAAGAGACAAGCTTTACAAATTTCAAAGGTAGGTATAATAGGTGGGTGAATTTTTCTAACAATTTTCGTCATATTGTATGACAATTTTGATCAGCCAACTTGATGGTCGATTTTGTCAATGTTGGAGGCCTGATCTGATCACATGGTCTTCTAGAAAAAGGTTCCCCTATCAGTTACGGATCCATAGCCGTTGAAATCAGCTCATTTGCTGATGTGGATAAGCAGATATGGGCAAAATACGAAAACAGGTCAGCACAGACGTCATTGCACATCAGCCAACTTGATGGTCGTTTTCGTCAATATTAGAGGCCTGATCTGATCATATGGTCTTCTAGACAAAGGTTCCCGTATCAGTTGCGGATCCATAGCCATTAGAATCAGCTCATTTGCTGATGTGGATAAGCAGATATGGGCAAAATACGAAAAAAGGTCAGCACAGACGTCATTGCACATCAGCCAACTTGATGGTCAATTTCGCTAGGCAAAACGACTCCGTTTCAAGAAGTGTAAAACATGAAAAAGATAGATATGCCTCTTAGCTTTGCACGGCTACAAATTTCAGCCTTATTGCTTCAGTGAAACTCCAGATATAGCTGATATGGAAAACGGTGTCGGAACTGGAACTGAACTGGATTTGCCCTTAATTCTAGTAATCTGAAATCACTCAAAGAAACTTGTGAAAAACACCAAATTACATAAAAATATAAAAGATCATAAACACAATTAGACTAAACAATAATAACTCGTATTTGACACAAAACAATAATAAAACATAACTAAAAACTATATAATTATACGAGTTATCAGGCTCACATCTTCCTCTGGTTTTACGTCCAGAAACGGCTTAAACGCCTTCTATGAGTCGAGGATATGCTTCCCATTCAGTTTTCTTACAAGCTGGCAAACAGGGTCTTTTAACATCAGATTCCCAAGATGTTGCCATTCCCTTTGGAATTGCGGCCATAAATCAAGAATTTCTCTTTGTACGTCTCCACTAGGATGCGTCTCAAGAGAAAGTTGGATATTACCCAAATTCTCCTTACTCAGTCCATCCTTAATGAATTCAATTTTATCATCTCGATTAGAGGACGGAATCCCAATAGAACGACATTTACCGTTACACGTCCATCGTGCACATTTGTGGCAATTTGAACTCATGCGCTTTGCTCGTCGCTTCTTTGCAAAAGTGCTTCTACCTGTACCTGGTAAATGCAAAACAGGAAGATATTCATCTTCACGTACCTTGGCTTCAATTATCCAACGTATGTCTGCAAGAATCCCTTTGTGCATAAGCATTCTTAATCTTTCAAATCGAACTTGGTAAAGCTTCAGTAAAATATTTCGAGGAAAAGGAGGAAATCGTTTCTGCAATCTTGTGAGAATATCATCCATCCTGAAAAAAAAATAAAAGAGAAATTGAAAGAGCAATTTATATACAATATCAGTTTTTTTTGGGTAGCTGATGGAACCGACTTAAATAATCACGGAGTACCGTTATCCGCCATTTAACCGGGGTAAAAAATTAAAAATTATATTTACATCTAGTTATTTTCAAAACCAGGATCAGAAAGAAAAACAACATAAAAAAACTCAAAAACAAAACACTCTAAATAAAATCCTAAATTCTTCCCCCCACACATAATTCTTACATTGTCATTAATGTAATGCTATTATCCCCCAATGCAAGAATTATATGTAAGAGAAAAGAACTATTAAACAAAAGAAACTTATGCAGCCTAAATGAACTTAAAAGCAGTAAACACAATTAACAAAGAAACATAAGAAATAAAATAAAAAGAATAAAAATAATAAAAGAAAAAGGAAAAGAAAGAGAAAGCAAATCTGAATATGGAAGGTTGGCAATTTCATCTTTAATTGGGCTGCCTTCCCAATTAACACTTGAGTTAGTGTTTTGAATCTAACCAACACCCTTTCTTGGCTTTTTAGGCTTGTCAGGCTCATACATGAAATTTCCCAAATTTATGCGTTTAAGAGGAAGCTTTCTTTGCACAACAGTGGATGCATTCTCCATTACAAGTATTATTCCATCATCTTTGGTGGTGCATATCTCATCGAGGAATGGTGCATCTTTTGGTACTTGTTGAATGACATCCACAAACAAACTGTTTAAGGTTTCCAGCGTGTCTTCTTCATGTTCATCCTCCTTGAACTTTGCAAATCTACTAGGAAAAGGTGGAGAAGAAACATTAGTAAAAAGTGGAACTTTAAACATTACCTCAGGTGCCGAAATACTCTTATTTGTATTTGTGGCTTCATTATCCTCAAGAATAGAATCCATCTCTAATTCTGTCTCATCCTCATCTTGTTCATCATTCCTCAAGGTCACAATAGTAGTATTCTCCTTTGGGTTAATCATTGTTTGGGCAGAGAGTTCTTCAGATCTTTGTGCTACCCATACCACCATACTACTAGCCAATTGGCTCATTTGCTTTTCCAAACTCTTGATGCTTGCCCTTGTTTCCTGTTGAAATTGCAAAGTATTAGTAACAAGAGAATCGACAAGATCTTCTAAAGAAGTACCTGAGTTTTGAGTCATATGTGGTGGTTGAAGAAGATCTGGTTCTTGAGACCATGATTGATTGAAGCTAGATGGATGAGTGTAATTGGCATAAGGATCTACTTCTTGGTAATTTTCTGAGTAGCCATAATTAGTATGATCCCACCATCCCTCATGGTAAGTGTTTGAGTAATGATCATACTGTTGGTCTTGGAACACTTGATGGCCTTGACATCCTCCCATGGCCAATTGTTGAACTGGGTTGGTGAGATTGGCTTGTTGATTTTCCATGTTCATGTATGCCACCAACTCTTCAAGTGTTAGATTGCTCAATTCCATCGTTTTTTTTTTTTTTTTTTTTTTTTTTTCAAAATTTGATAAGAAAAACTTGTATGTACAAGAAAATAGAACTAATTAGAACTGAAAATAAGAATAAACAAAGTAACAAATAAACTAAAGAAAACAATCCCCGGCAACGGCGCCAAAAACTTGATGCACCCAAAAGAGTGTATCTTATTTAACCTTGCACTAAAAAGATAAATTGTAAGTATAGTAGTTAGCAAGGGTCGAGTCCTCAGGGATTGGGTTTTAGTTTATAAGTTAATAGTTTAACACTTAAATTCAAGAACAATAAAAGAAAAGGGGTTTTTGAAGCCAGATTTAAACTAAGTAAATAATAAGAATAAGATGCAAGGCGGTATAACCAGCCAATAAAAATATATATACTAAATTAGGCGGTATAACCAGCCAATAAAAATATATATACTAAATTAGGCGGTATAACCAGCCAATAAAAATAAAACAAAGTTAATATACAAATTAGGCGGTATAACCAGCCAATAAAAATAAATATAAAAAATAAGCAAACTAAAAGTAAGAAAACAAATAAGTAAGAAGAATCAAATATGAAAAATATGGTTAAGGTTTCATTCTCCACCACTAGACATCATTAAGAATCAATTTCAGATCTATCAATATCAACCAACTATCAAAGTTAACAACCGTAGATAACAACAAGCTCTGTTACCCCAATCTTTCCTTAGTTTGTCGTTAAATAGAACAAGCTCTCTATTTAATCTCTAACCATTAAACAACCTAGAATAAGCTCTCTAAATTCAATTTAATGGCAGCTTTATGATGAGAAAGATAGGTTGATCAAAGCAACAAACACATAAGCTCGGATTGTTCAACTTAGGTTATGTTCCACTTTGCAATTATTGAAAACTTGACCATAATCATTAATCACAAATTGCCACTTATGAATAGGAAATCAAGACAATTACACGGATCAAGACTCCTAAACTAGCAATAGATAATTATCAAGATCTATCTAGTTGTACACCTAAATAAATCTAGACAACATCATGAACAATTCTTGTAGAAGAACATAAGCAACTTTGATAGAAAATTAATGATAGATAGAATCTGAAAATCAATCACAAAACATGTCTAGGGCTTTGAAATCACCCTTAACCAAATAGAAGTTTTAGCCTAGCATAGGCATTATAAACATAAACATAAAATTAAAGAAAATCTAAGAAGAAAATAAAAGAAAGAAAGAAGAAGAGGAAGAATATTAATTATCCAACCTCTTGCTCTCTCTAAAGAAAAAGAAAACTAGAGGAAAGAAAGAAAACTAGAGAAAAGAAAGAAGAAGAAAACTTAGAGAATTTTATTAAAATGGCTAATATCCTACCTATGTACAATATGATTCTCTACAATCATCCAAGGCCCTCTATTTATACACATTTTGGAGGGCTAAATGACAAGAGACAAGCTTTACAAATTTCAAAGGTAGGTATAATAGGTGGGTGCATTTTTCTAACAATTTTCGTCATATTGTATGACCATTTTGATCAGCCAACTTGATGGTCGATTTTGTCAATCTTGGAGGCCTGATCTGATCACATGGTCTTCTAGAAAAATGTTCCCCTATGAGTTACTGATTCATAGCCGTTGGAATCAGCTCATTTACTGATGTGGAGAAGAAGATATGGGCAAAATACGAAAACAGGTCAGCACAGACGTCATTGCACATCAGCCAACTTGATGGTCGATTTCTTCAATATTGGAGGCTTTATCTGATCACATGGTCTTCTAAACAAATGTTTCCCTATCAGTTAGTGATCCATAGCCGTTGGAATCAGCTCATTTGCTGATGTGTATCGGACGATATGGTCAAAATGCGAAAACTGCTCAGGACAGACGTCATTGCACATCAGCCAACTTGATGGTTGATTTCGCTAGGGAAAACGACTCCGTTTCAAGAAGTATAAAACATGAAAAAGATAGATATGCCTCTTAACTTTGCACGGTTAAAATTTCAGTCTTATTGCTTGATAACTCGTATAATTATATAGTTTTTAGTTATGTTTTATTATTGTTTTGTGTCAAATACGAGTTATTATTGTTTAGTCTAATTGTGTTTATGATCTTTTATATTTTTATGTAATTTGGTGTTTTTCACAAGTTTCTTTGAGTCATTTCAGATTACTAGAATTAAGGGCAAATCCAGTTCAGTTCCAGTTCCGACACCTTTTGCCATATCAGCTATATCTGGAGTTTCACTGAAGCAATAAGGCTGAAATTTTAACCGTGCAAAGTTAAGAGGCATATCTATCTTTTTCATGTTTTACACTTCTTGAAACGGAGTCGTTTTCCCTAGCGAAATCAACCATCAAGTTGGCTGATGTGCAATGACGTCTGTCCTGAGCAGTTTTCGCATTTTGACCATATCGTCCGATACACATCAGCAAATGAGCTAATTCCAACGGCTATGGATCACTAACTGATAGGGGAACATTTGTCTAGAAGACCATGTGATCGGATAAAGCCTCCAATATTGAAGAAATCGACCATCAAGTTGGCTGATGTGCAATGACGTCTGTGCTGACCTGTTTTCGTATTTTGCCCATATCTTCTTCTCCACATCAGCAAATGAGCTGATTCCAACGGTTATGAATCAGTAACGCATAGGGGAACATTTTTCTAGAAGAACATGTGATCAGATCAGGCCTCCAAGATTGACAAAATCGACCATCAAGTTGGCTGATCAAAATGGTCATACAATATGACGAAAATTGTTAGAAAAATGCACCCACCTATTATACCTACCTTTGAAATTTGTAAAGCTTGTCTCTTGTCATTTAGCCCTCCAAAATGTGTATAAATAGAGGGCCTTGGATGATTGTAGAGGATCATATTGTACATAGGTAGGATATTAGCCATTTTAATAAAATTCTCTAAGTTTTCTTCTTCTTTCTTTTCTCTAGTTTTCTTTTTCTTTAGAGAGAGCAAGAGGTTGGATAATTAATATTCTTCCTCTTCTTCTTTCTTTCTTTTATTTTCTTCTTAGATTTTCTTTAATTTTATGTTTATGTTTACAATGCCTATGCTAGGCTAAACTTCTATTTGGTTAAGGGTGATTTCAAAGCCCTAGACATGTTTTGTGATTGATTTTCAGATTCTATCTATCATTAATTTTCTATCAAAGTTGCTTATGTTCTTCTACAAGAATTGTTCATGATGTTGTCTTGATTTATTTAGGTGTACAACTAGATAGATCTTGATAATTATCTATTGCTAGTTTAGGAGTCTTGATCCGTGTAATTGTCTTGATTTCCTATTCATAAGTGGCAATTTGTGATTAATGATTATGGTCAAGTTTTCAATAATTGCAAAGTGGAACATAACCTAAGTTGAACAATCCGAGCTTATGTGTTTGTTGCTTAGATCAACCTATCTTTCTCATCATAAAGCTGCCATTAAATTGAATTTAGAGAGCTTATTCTAGGTTGTTTAATGGTTAGAGATTAAATAGAGAGCTTGTTCTATTTAACGACAAACTAAGGAAAGATTGGGGTAACAGAGCTTGTTGTTATCTACGGTTGTTAACTTTGATAGTTGGTTGATATTGATAGATCTGAAATTGATTCTTAATGATGTCTAGTGGTGGAGAATGAAACCTTAACCATATTTTTCATATTTGATTCTTCTTACTTATTTGTTTTCTTACTTTTAGTTTGCTTATTTTTTATATTTATTTTTATTGGCTGGTTATACCGCCTAATTTGTATATTAACTTTGTTTTATTTTTATTGGCTGGTTATACCGCCTAATTTAGTACATATATTTTTATTGGCTGGTTATACCGCCTAATTTAGTATATATATTTTTATTGGCTGGTTATACCGCCTTGCATCTTATTCTTATTATTTACTTTAGTTTAAATCTGGCTTCAAAAAACCCCATTTCTTTTATTGTTTTCTTTGAACGTAAGTTATAAACTAATAACTCATAGATTAAAACCCAATCCCTGAGGACTCGACCCTTGCTAATCATTATACTTACAATTGATCTTTTTAGTGCAAGGTTAAATAAGATACACTCTTTTGGGTGCATCAAATTTTTGGCGCCGTTGCCGGGGATTGTTTTCTTTAGTCTATTTGTTACTTGGTTTATTCTTATTTTCAGTTCTAATTAGTTTTATTTTCTTGTACATACAAGTTTTTCTTATCAAATTTTGAAAAAAAAAAAAAAAAAACGATGGAGTTGAGCAATCTAACACTTGAAGAGTTGGTGGCATACATGAACATGGAGAATCAACAAGCCAATCTCACTTCCCTAGTTCAACAATTGGCCATGGGAGGATGTCAAGGCCATCAAGTGTTCCAAGACCAACAGTATGATCATTACTCAAACACTTACCATGAGGGATGGTGGGATCATACTACTTATGGCTATTCGGAAAATTACCAAGAAGTAGATCCTTATGCCAATTACACTCATCCATCTAGCTTCAATCAATCATGGTCCCAAGAACCAGATCTTTTTCAACCACCACATATGACTCAAAACTCAGGTACTTCTTTAGAAAATCTTGTCTATTCTCTTGTTACTGATACATTGCAATTTCAACAGGAAACAAGGGCAAGCATCCAGAGTTTGGAAAAGCAAATGATCCAATTGACTAGTAGTATGGTGGGATGGGTAGCACAAAGATCTGAAGAACTCCCTGCCCAAACGATGATTAACCCAAAGGAGAATGCTACGATTGTGACCTTGAGGAATGAGGAACAAGATGAGGATGAGACAAAATTAGAGATGGATTCTATTCTTGAGGATAATGAAGCCACAAATCCAAATAAGAGTATTTCGGCACCTGAGGTAACGTTTAAGGTTCCACTTTTTACTAATGTTTCTTCTCCACCTTTTCCTAGTAGATTTGCAAAGTTCATGGAGGAAGAACATGAACAACACATGCCAGAAACCTTAAACAACTTGTTTGTGGATGCCATTCAACAAGTATCAAAATATGCTCCATTCCTCGATGAGATATGCACCACAAAGGATGATGGAATAATACTTGTAATGGAGAATGCATCCACTGTTGTGCAAAGAAAGCTTCCTCTCAAACGCATTAATTTGGAAAATTTCATGTATGAGCCTGACAAGCCTAAAAAGCCAAGAAGGGGTGTTGGTTAGGTTCAAAACATTAACTCAAGTGTTAATTGGGAAGGCAACCCAATTAAAGAAGAAATTGCCAACCTTCCATATTCAGATTTGCTTTCTCTTTCTTTTCCTTTTCCTTTTTCTTTTCTTTTCTTTTATTATTTTTATTTTTATTATTTTTATTTTTATTTTTTATGTTTACTTGTTAATTTTTGTTTAGTATTTTAGGATTATTTAGGTTGCATGAGTTTGTTTTGTTTTGAGTCTTAGTTGTTCCTATTCTTATGTTATTAGTTCTTTTCTCTTACACATGATTCTTTCATTTGGGTTAATAGACTTACATTGAGGACAATGTAAGAATTAAGTGTGGGGGGAATGATTTAGGATTTCTTTTATTTTTGTCTACTATTTTTTTTATGAGTCTTTATTATTATTATTTTTAGTGTGTTTTAGTTCCTTTTTAATACAATGATGAGATATGAATTGCATAAGTCTAAAACAGATTTATTAGTGAGAAGATTTTCATGAGAATTGAACTTGATATCAATCTTTTTATGAGCCAATGTTAATATGATATGTTGATTGAGAAAAAAGCATGTTTAGACTTAATCTGACTTGTATAATCATCCTTGTGAGTTTTTGAGCCTATAATGATTGATGCATTATACAAATCAATCTAATTTCTTTCTTGAGTGCTCTTATGATTACATGATTCTCTAGAACTTGCTTTAAACCATTTGAGACTATATTGATGCATGTAACAACATGAATATGATAGAGGCATTAGGACTTTTTAACTAGGGCCAAGCAGCCATCCCTTATTGATGTTCCAAGAGAACATCCCTCTAGTGAACCAATTTGAGCCTACATTGAATAAGCTATTTATTTGGTAACCACATCTTACACCTAGCCTAAACACATTTATATCTTTACCCTTGTTCTAAAGATGGACTAGAATGTTTGAGACATATTGCAAAAACAAGGGATATTTTTTGAAAATTTGGGTTAGAACAAAAGATAAGTGTGGGGGAGGAGAAAGGCAAAAGTCAAGAGAAAAATAGATGGAATATTGCCAAATACATTCCCATGTGAAAAAAAAAAAAAAATTTTGAATAATCTCTTGAACTTCTAGTTAAAGAAAAGAAAAAGATGTTCGAAAGTTGGTTAGAATGAAGTAAAGGCTCAACATGAAATATTCAGCCTATGTGATTATGTACTTCTAAAGAATATTGAGAAAGTTTTATCTGCAAAATCTTATTTTGTCTCTAAATTCTATGAAGTCTTTGGAATGTTTGTGATATCTTTTCCTTTTTATTCTTTAACCACATTATTACCTCTTGGCCCCATTACAACCTTGATTAAAGACCTCTTGATTTATGAAGTTGCATGATCTTTTAGTGGAGAATAGGTAGACAAGCAAGCATATGGTAGAACTATTTTCATGAGATTGATTGAGTGTAAACACTTTACCACTACTTTAAAGAGTGAAAATCATGAGAGTATCCCATATGAGAAGTTGAGATTAAGTTTGAATGTGCACTATTTTGATTGAAATATGTTATGTTAATATTGGCTTAACTCAAACAATTTACATTCAAGCATTATTTTTTGTGAAATTCTTTAAGCTATTGATTAGTTTATAAGACTTGTTCAAAGATTGTCTCTAATTTATATTGAAAGGAATAGGAGTAAATATTTTTAGTATATGTAGTTTATTTATATTTTAGTTTTTCAATGTTTGTGGGTATCGTTCTAGTAAACCCTCACGAGACTAAACTCGTCCACTAGGGACACCTAGGGGTTTAAAGGCTTGTGTCACATGCTAAGTGCCACCGTGATTTCCTACGAAAATGGATTAGATTAGATTTTCTTATTTTATTTTTATTGAGTCGTTGCTAGGGACTAGCAACAATCTAAGTGTGGGGGTGTGATAACTCGTATAATTATATAGTTTTTAGTTATGTTTTATTATTGTTTTGTGTCAAATACGAGTTATTATTGTTTAGTCTAATTGTGTTTATGATCTTTTATATTTTTATGTAATTTGGTGTTTTTCACAAGTTTCTTTGAGTCATTTCAGATTACTAGAATTAAGGGCAAATCCAGTTCAGTTCCAGTTCCGACACCTTTTGCCATATCAGCTATATCTGGAGTTTCACTGAAGCAATAAGGCTGAAATTTTAACCGTGCAAAGTTAAGAGGCATATCTATCTTTTTCATGTTTTACACTTCTTGAAACGGAGTCGTTTTCCCTAGCGAAATCAACCATCAAGTTGGCTGATGTGCAATGATGTCTGTCCTGAGCAGTTTTCGCATTTTGACCATATCGTCCGATACACATCAGCAAATGAGCTAATTCCAACGGCTATGGATCACTAACTGATAGGGGAACATTTGTCTAGAAGACCATGTGATCGGATAAAGCCTCCAATATTGAAGAAATCGACCATCAAGTTGGCTGATGTGCAATGACGTCTATGCTGACCTGTTTTCGTATTTTGCCCATATCTTCTTCTCCACATCAGCAAATGAGCTGATTCCAACGGTTATGAATCAGTAACGCATAGGGGAACATTTTTCTAGAAGACCATGTGATCAGATCAGGCTTCCAAGATTGACAAAATCGACCATCAAGTTGGCTGATCAAAATGGTCATACAATATGACGAAAATTGTTAGAAAAATGCACCCACCTATTATACCTACCTTTGAAATTTGTAAAGCTTGTCTCTTGTCATTTAGCCCTCCAAAATGTGTATAAATAGAGGGCCTTGGATGATTGTAGAGGATCATATTGTACATAGGTAGGATATTATCCATTTTAATAAAATTCTCTAAGTTTTCTTCTTCTTTCTTTTCTCTAGTTTTCTTTTTCTTTAGAGAGAGCAAGAGGTTGGATAATTAATATTCTTCCTCTTCTTCTTTCTTTCTTTTATTTTCTTCTTAGATTTTCTTTAATTTTATGTTTATGTTTACAATGCCTATGCTAGGCTAAACTTCTATTTGGTTAAGGGTGATTTCAAAGCCCTAGACATGTTTTGTGATTGATTTTCAGATTCTATCTATCATTAATTTTCTATCAAAGTTGCTTATGTTCTTCTACAAGAATTGTTCATGATGTTGTCTTGATTTATTTAGGTGTACAACTAGATAGATCTTGATAATTATCTATTGCTAGTTTAGGAGTCTTGATCCGTGTAATTGTCTTGATTTCCTATTCATAAGTGGCAATTTGTGATTAATGATTATGGTCAAGTTTTCAATAATTGCAAAGTGGAACATAACCTAAGTTGAACAATCCGAGCTTATGTGTTTGTTGCTTAGATCAACCTATCTTTCTCATCATAAAGCTGCCATTAAATTGAATTTAGAGAGCTTATTCTAGGTTGTTTAATGGTTAGAGATTAAATAGAGAGCTTGTTCTATTTAACGACAAACTAAGGAAAGATTGGGGTAACAGAGCTTGTTGTTATCTACGGTTGTTAACTTTGATAGTTGGTTGATATTGATAGATCTGAAATTGATTCTTAATGATGTCTAGTGGTGGAGAATGAAACCTTAACCATATTTTTCATATTTGATTCTTCTTACTTATTTGTTTTCTTACTTTTAGTTTGCTTATTTTTTATATTTATTTTTATTGGCTGGTTATACCGCCTAATTTGTATATTAACTTTGTTTTATTTTTATTGGCTGGTTATACCGCCTAATTTAGTATATATATTTTTATTGGCTGGTTATACCGCCTAATTTAGTATATATATTTTTATTGGCTGGTTATACCGCCTTGCATCTTATTCTTATTATTTACTTTAGTTTAAATCTGGCTTCAAAAAACCCCATTTCTTTTATTGTTTTCTTTGAACGTAAGTTATAAACTAATAACTCATAGATTAAAACCCAATCCCTGAGGACTCGACCCTTGCTAATCATTATACTTACAATTGATCTTTTTAGTGCAAGGTTAAATAAGATACACTCTTTTGGGTGCATCATTGCTTCAGTGAAACTCCAGATATAGCTGATATGGAAAAAGGTGTCGGAACTGGAACTGAACTGGATTTGCCCTTAATTCTAGTAATCTGAAATCACTCAAAGAAACTTGTGAAAAACACCAAATTACATAAAAATATAAAAGATCATAAACACAATTAGACTAAACAATAATAACTCGTATTTGACACAAAACAATAATAAAACATAACTAAAAACTATATAATTATACGAGTTATCACTAATCACTATACTATACAATTGATTCTTTTTAAGTGCAAGGTTAAATAAGATACACTCTTTTGGGTGCATCAGTTTGCTGGGATCAACTAGTAACCAATAGGAGGAGAAACCATGAGAGACCTATAGAGATATGGAGGGAACTGAAAGCTCTCATGAAAAGGAGGTTTGTACCTAGCCACTATTATAGGGACCTTTACCAAAAACTTCAAAACCTTACCCAAGGGTTTAGGAGTGTAGAGGATTACTATAAGGAGATGGAGGTAGCTATGATTAGAGCCAATGTAGAGGAGGATCGGGAAGCCACCATGGCTAGATTTTTGAGTGGCTTACATAGAGACATAGCCAATGTTATGGAGTTGCAGCATTATGTGGAGGTAGAAGACATGGTGCACATGGCTATGAAGGTGGAGAGGCAATTGAAAAAAAAGGGGCAGCAAGGTATTCTTCGGTTTCTAGCACTCCTTGGAAACCAAAGTGGGACAAAGACCGGGCTGTTGTCAAGGGCAAAATCGAACCACCAAAGGGGAAAGAAGAAAGCACTAGCAAAGACAAACCCAAGGTATTTCAAAATTCCAATTCTTCAAGGAATAGAGATATTAAATGCTTTAAATGTTTGGGTTCATGCCATATTGCATCTCAATGTCCAAACAAAAGGGCGATGATCATGCATGCTAATGGTGAAGTCGTGACCGAAAGTGAAGATGATTGTGATGACATGCCAGAATTAGAGGATGCTAGTGATTGTGTTGGTGATGATGCTGACTTGGACTACCCCGTGGAAGGTAAATATCTTGTTGCTAGGCGTGCTTTGAATGCACAAATTAAAATAGATGATGTAGAGGAACAAAGGGAAAACATTTTTCATACTAGATGTTTTGTGAACAATAAAGTATGTAGTATGAAAATTGATGGGGGGAGTTGCACCAATGTAGCTAGTACTACCTTAGTAGAAAAGTTGGGTTTACCTATCCTTAAACATCCTAAGCCTTACAGATTGCAATGGTTGAATGATTGTGGGGAGGTTAAGGTGAATAGGCAAGTAAGGGTAGCTTTTACTATTGGGAGGTATAGTGATGAGGTGCTTTGTGATGTAGTGCCTATGCATGCTGGCCATCTATTGTTGGGGAGGCCATGGCAGTATGATAGGAGGGTAACACATGATGGGTTTAGGAATAGATACATCTTTGTAAAAGATGGCAAAACCATCAACCTTGTTCCTTTAACACCAAAGCAGGTCCATGAAGACCAAATGAAATTGAAATCTGTTTTTGAGAAAAAAGAATTGAGTGTGGCCGAATCTAATGAGGAAAAAAGGAGAGAACAAAAAAAAGAGAGATTGGCCGAAAAAGGGGAGGAAAAAGAAAGTGACAAAAACAGAGAAGTGGCTGAAAAAAATAAAGTGATGCCACAAGAAAGAAAAGCAAAAACAAAGATGAGCTTTTATGCAAAAGAGAGTGAGGTTAAGAAGGCTTTTTTAGAAGATCAGCCCATGATCTTCCTTGTTTATAAAGAATCATATCTTAATCTTGATGAATCTAACCAAGCTCTTCCTAGTGTTGCTATTTATTTGTTATAGGAATTTGAAGAGTTATTCTCGGACGAGATGCTAAGTGGGTTGCCTTCCATAAGAGGCATTGAGCATCAGATTGATTTTGTACCCGGAGCAGTCATTCCAAACCGACCAGCTTATAGAAGTAATCCGGAGGAGACAAAGGAACTTCAAAGGCAAGTTGTAGACTTGATGAGTAAAGGGTACATAAGAGAAAGCATGAGTCCATGTGCTGTTCCAGTTCTTCTAGTGCCAAAGAAGGATGGGTCTTGGAGGATGTGTGTTGATTGTAGAGCAGCCAACAATATCACGGTAAAGTATCGTCATCCCATTCCTAGATTAGATGATATGCTAGATGAATTGTATGGATCTTGTGTTTTTAGTAAGATAGATATTAAAAGTGGTTACCATCAGATTAGGATGAAAGAAGGTGATGAATGGAAAACAACTTTTAAGACTAAATATGGGTTGTATGAATGGTTAGTCATGCCATTTGGACTTACTAATGCACCTAGTACTTTTATGAGACTAATGAATCATGTTTTGAGAGAGTTTCTAGGTAAATTTGTAGTAGTCTACTTTGATGACATTTTAGTGTATAGCAAAAGCTTAGATAAGCATGTTGAACATTTGCGATTTGTGTTTAATGTGTTGAAAACTGAAAATTTGTATGCTAATTTTAAGAAGTGTACCTTTTGCATGGATAGAGTTATGTTTCTTGGATATGTTGTTAGCTCAAAAGGTATTGAGATGGATGAAGAGAAAGTCAAGGCCATCAAGGACTGGCCGACGCCTAAAGGGGTAAGTGAGGTAAGAAGCTTTCATGGTTTAGCTAGTTTTTATAGGCGTTTTGTTAAAGACTTTAGCACTATTGCTGCACCACTTACTGAAGTTATTAAAAAGAATGTTGGTTTTCATTGGGGCAATGAACAAGAGAAAGCATTTGTTAATCTTAAAGATAGGTTATGTTCAGCACCTGTTTTAACATTACCTAACTTTGACAACGCTTTTGAGATTGAATGTGATGCCTCAGGAATAGGAATTAGAGCTATTTTAATGCAGGAAAAGCGTCCAATCGTATTCTTCAGTGAGAAGCTTAGTGGAGCGGCCTTGAACTATCCAACTTATGACAAGGAGCTCTATGCACTTGTTAGAGCTTTGGAGACATGGCAGCATTTCTTATGGCCTAAGGAATTTGTGATACATACTGATCATGAGTCATTGAAACATCTCAAGGGTCAAGGTAAGTTGAATAAGAGACATGCTAGGTGGATGGAATACATAGAGACCTTTCCTTATGTCATTAGATATAAGCAAGGTAAGGAAAATATTGTGGCTGATGCTTTATGTAGGAGGTATGTATTTCTCACATCTATGAATGCTAAGATGCTTGGATTTGGATATATAAAGGATGAATATGCCAATGATGCTGATTTTTGTGATGTATACATAGCATGTGATAAGACAGCATTTGGTAAATTTTACAAGCATGATGGTTTTTTGTTTAGAGAAGATAAACTATGTGTGCCTAATTGTTCTATGAGAGAGTTATTAGTGCGTGAGGCACATGGTGGTGGTTTAATGGGTCATTTTGGTGTCAAGAAGACCTTAGAAATATTGTATGAACATTTCTTTTGGCCTAAAATGAAAAGGGATTTTATTCGCATATGAAATAGATGCATTACATGTAGAAAGGCCAAATCTAAGGTTTTACCTCATGGGTTGTATACACCCTTACCAGTTCCTAGTGCACCATGGGTAGACATATCTATGGACTTTGTATTGGGCTTACCTAGGACGAATAGGGGTAGGGATTCAATTTTTGTGCTCGTGGATAGGTTTAGCAAGATGGCACATTTTATCCCATGCCATAAAACTGATGATGCAACTAGCATTGCTGAATTGTTCTTTAGGGAGATAGTGCGTCTACATGGTGTTCCTAGAAGTATTGTATCTGATAGAGATGTTAAGTTCCTTAGTTACTTTTGGAAGGTTTTGTGGGGGAAATTGGGTACTAAACTTTTGTTTTCTACTACTTGTCATCCACAAACTGATGGGCAAACTGAAGTAGTTAATAGGACTTTAACACAACTTTTGCTCACTGTTATACAAAAGAACTTGAAAACTTGGGAAGAATGTTTTCCATTCATAGAGTTTGCATATAATAGGACTGTGCATTCTACTACTTCTTATTCTCCATTTGAGATTGTTTATGGTTTTAATCCATTAACTCCCTTAGATTTAATGCCTTTACCTGTTGATGCAAGGAATAGTTTGAATGGGAGTAAGAAAGCTGAATTGGTGAAGTCTCTTAATGAAAAAGTAAAGCTTCAAATTGAGAAAAAAAATGCAAAAGTTGCTTCACAAGCAAACAAAGGTAGGAGGCGAGTTACTTTTGAACCAGGTGATTGGGTCTGGGTTCATATGCGCAAGGAAAGATTTCCAGCCCATAGGAGAACCAAGTTGCATCCTCGAGGAGATGGGCCTTCCAAATCCTTGAGAAAATTAATGACAATGCTTACAAAGTAGACTTACCAGGTGAGTATAACGTTTCTGCTTCATTTAACGTTTATGATCTTTCCCTTTATGATGTAGGTGATGATTCAAGGTCGAATCCTTTCGAGGAAAGGGGGAATGATGAGAACCAAGCTGGTATTGGTCTTCAAGATCCATTGCATGTTCCTATTGGGCCTATTACAAGGTCAAGATCCAAGAAGCTCAAGGAAGCTATGCAAGGATTGGTAAAAAGGACTTGGAAAGAATCTACAAGTCTTTTAAGCAACGTCAATCCATTCAAGTTGGGCTGCTTGAATGAGGAAGACCAAGAATTGGTCCATGTGATTCAAGCTTCACATGATGGGCGATAGCGGAATTCAAGGGGGCGGCAATCTTAATGAATTAGTGGGCCTATTTTTAGTTCATTATCTAATATGAAGTGGGGACCAATTCATTAATGTTGTGGCGCCTAAATTAGAAGCATTAGTTGGGTCTTTTAATTACTTAGGCTTTTGGGCCTGATTTATGTATTATGTCCATTAGGCTTAAGGGGTCTATCTTCATTAAACTTGTTGGACATCCTTTTAATTATTTAGGTTTGGGCTTGAGCATGTTCAGCCCATATTTTACATATTACTTAGTAGATTAGGGTTATTGTAGGGAGGCTATAAATATATGTCTTAGCCGCCTACTTCAATCATCTTTTGATCAATTGAGTTTGAATTTATTCAAAGTGAGTGTTTCACTCTTTTTAGTTATTGATAGAACTTAGGAACTTATCAAATAATTCTTTCTTTGTGGCGTTCAACCTATCAAACTTAGGTTCTTGAAACGAGAGTTCTTAGGGTCTAGCTTACATGTTTAATCTAGGTTCTTTGAAACAGGCTTTCTAAGGGTTTAAGTTTTCTTTGCCTGAATCTTGGCTTTCTTGGGGTTAGGGTATTTCAATTTGTTAGTGGGTTCAAAGGGTTGAACCTCTAGGGTTCACATATTGTAATAATGTGGTCAAAGAATAAAAAGGAAAAGATATCACAAAGGTTCCAAATATTTCATAGAATTTAGAGACAAAATAAGATTTTGCAATTAAAACTTTCTCAATATTCCTTGGAAGTACATAATCACATAGGCTGAATATTTCATTTGAGCCTTTGCTTCATTCTAACCAACCTTGTAACATTCTTTTTCTTTTCTTTAAATAGAAGTTCAAGAGCTGATTCAAAATTTTTTCTTTCTTTTCAGGTTTTTTTTTTTTTTTTTTATGGGTGTATTTTTACAATGTTGCCTTTTCTTTTTCTCTTGACTTTTGCCCTTCTCCTCCCCCACACTTATCTTTTGTTCTAACCCAAATTTTGAAAAAGTATCCCTTATTTTTGCAACATATCTCAAATATTCAATCCATCTTTAGAATTAGGGTAAAGATATAAATGTGTTTAGGCTAAGGTGTAAGATGTGGTTACCAATAAAGTAGCATATTCAATGTAGGTTCAAATTGGCTCACTAGGGGGATGTTCTCTTGGAACATCAATAGGGGATTGGCTTATTTGACCCTTGTTATAATCCTAATGCCTCTATCATATCCATGTAGTCACATGTATCGATATAGTCTCAAACGGTTTAAAGCAAGTTCTAGAGAATCATGTAATCATAAGTGCATACAAGAAAGAAATTAGATTGATATATATAATGCATCAATCATATAGGCTCAAAACTCACAAAGATGATTATACAAGTCAATTTTAAGTCTAAACATGCTTCTTTCTCAATCAACATATCATATCAACATTGGCTCTTTGAAAAATAGTATCAAGCTTAATTCTCATGAAAATCTTCTCACTCATAACCAGTTTTAGACCTATACAATTCATATCTCATCATAGTATTAAAAAAGAACTAAAACACACTAACAAATCGAAATACCTCATCAATCAACATGTTTCTGTAATTTGTTTTTCTTTTTTTTAGCTCACGGTTGTTAGAATAATGTGTTATTCTCCTTTTTTTTTGACATGATTAAAAATCGAATGCATGTTTGGATTAAACTTGCAACCTCATAAGGTATTTCAAAACAAATGAATGTGATGGTCACTTGATGCACCAAAAAGAGTGTATCTTATTTAACCTTGCACTTAAAAAGAATAATTTGTAGAGTATAGTGATTAGCAAAGGTCGAGTCCTCAGAGATTGGGTTTTAGTTTATAAGTTAATAGTTTAAAACTTAAATTCAAGTAAACAAAAGTAAAGGGGGTTTTGAAATAGTTTTAAAAATAAGCAAACAAGAAAAGTAAGATGCAAGTAAGAAATAAGAAATCAAATATGAGAGAAATATGGTAAAGGTTTCATTCTCCACCAGTAGACATCATTAAGAATCAATTTCAAATCTATCAATATCAAGCAACTATCAAAGTTAACAACCGTAGATAACAACAAGCTCTGTTACCCCAATCTTTCCTTAGTTCGTTGTTAAATAGAACAAGCTCTCTATTTAATATATAACTATTAAACAACCTAGAATAAGCTCTCTAAGTTCAACTTAATAGCAGCTTTATGTTGAGAAAGATAGGTTGATCTAAGCATGATAACTCGTATAATTATATAGTTTTTAGTTATGTTTTATTATTGTTTTGTGTCAAATACGAGTTATTATTGCTTAGTCTAATTGTGTTTATGATCTTTTATATTTTTATGTAGTTTGGTGTTTTTTTTACGAGTTTCTTTGAGTGATTTCAGATTACTAGGTTAAATCAACAATTAAGGGCAAATTCAGTTCAGTTCCAATTCCGACACCTTTTTCCATATCAGTTATATCTGGAGTTTCACTGAAGCAATAAGGCTGAAATTTTAACCGTGCAAATTTAAGAGGCATATCTAACTTTTTCATGTTTTACACTTCTTGAAACGGAGTCGTTTTCCCTAGCGAAATAGACCATCAAGTTGGCTGATGTGCAATGACGTCTATGCTGACCTGTTTTGGTAGTTTGCCCATATCTTCTGATCCACATCAGAAAATGAGCTGATTTCAACGGCTACGGATCACTAACTGATAGGGGAACATTTTTCTAGAAGACCATGTGATCAGATCAAGCTTCCAATATTGACAAAATCGACCATCAAGTTGGCTGATCAAAATTGTCATACAATATGACGATAATTGTTAGAAAAATGCACCCACCTATTATACCTACCTTTGAAATTTGTAAAGCTTGTCTCTTGTCATTTAGTCCTCCAAAATGTGTATAAATAGAGGGCCTTGGATGATTGTATGAGACATTGTACATTGGTAGGATATTAGCCATTGTAATAAAATTCTCTAAGTTTTCTTCTTCTTTCTTTCTTTTATTTCCTTCTTAGATTCTCTTTAATTTTATGTTTATGTTTACAATGCCTATGCTAGGTGATAACTCGTATAATTATATAGTTTTTAGTTATGTTTTATTATTGTTTTGTGTCAAATACGAGTTATTATTGTTTAGTCTAATTGTGTTTATGATCTTTTATATTTTTATGTATTTTGGTGTTTTTCACAAGTTTCTTTGAGTGATTTCAGATTACTAGAATTAAGGGCAAATCCAGTTCAGTTCCAGTTCCGACAGCTTTTGCCATATCAGCTATATCTCGAGTTTCACTGAAGCAATAAGGCTGAACTTTGTAGCCATGCAAAGCTAAGAGGCATATCTATCTTTTTCATGTTTTACACTTCTTGAAACGGAGTCGTTTTCCCTAGCGAAATCGACCATCAAGTTGGCTGATGTGCAATGACGTCTGTGCTGACCTGTTTTCGTATTATGCCCATATCTTCTTATCCACATCAGCAAATGAGCTGATTCCAACGGCTATGGATCAGTAACTGATAGGGTAACATTTTTCTAGAAGACGATGTGATCAGATAAGGCCTCCAAAATTGACAAAATCGACCATCAAGTTGGCTGATCAAAATCGTCATATATGACGAAAATTGTTAGAAAATGCACCCACCTATTATACCTACCTTTGAAATTTGTAAAGCTTGTCTCTTGTCATTTAGCCCTCCAAAATGTGTATAAATAGAGGGCCTTGGATGATTGTAAGGGATCATATTGTACATAGGTAGGATATTAGCCATTTTAATAAAATTCTCTAAGTTTTCTTCTTCTTCCTTTTCTCTAGTTTTCTTTCTTTTCTCTAGTTTTCTTTTTCTTTAGAGAGAGCAAGAGGTTGGATAATTAATATTCTTCCTCTTCTTCTTTCTTTCTTTTATTTTCTTCTTAGATTTTCTTTAATTTTATGTTTATGTTTACAATGCCTATGCTAGGCTAAACTTCTATTTGGTTAAGGGTGATTTCAAAGCCCTAGACATGTTTTATAATTGATTTTCAGATTCTATCTATCATTAATTTTCTATCAAAGTTGCTTATGTTCTTCTACAAGAATTGTTCATGATGTTGTCTTGATTTGTTTAGGTGTACAACTAGATAGATCTTGATAATTATCTATTGCTAGTTTAGGAGTCTTGATCCGTGTAATTGTCTTGATTTCCTATTCATAAGTGGCAATTTGTGATTAATGATTATGGTCAAGTTTTCAATAATTGCAAAGTGGAACATAACCTAAGTTGAACAATCCGAGCTTATGTGTTTGTTGCTTAGATCAACCTATCTTTCTCATCATAAAGCTGCCATTAAATTGAATCTAGAGAGCTTATTCTAGGTTGTTTGATGGTTAGAGATTAAATAGAGAGCTTGTTCTATTTAACGACAAACTAAGAAAAGATTGGGATAACAGAGCTTGTTGTTATCTACGGTTGTTAACTTTGATAGTTGGTTGATATTGATAGATCTGAAATTGATTCTTAATGATGTCTAGTGGTGGAGAATGAAACCTTAACCATATTTTTCATATTTGATTCTTCTTACTTACTTGTTTTCTTACTTTTCTAGTTTGCTTATTTTTAAAAGTATATTTATTTTTATTGGCTGGTTATACCGCCAAATTTGTATATTAACTTTGTTTTACTTTTATTGGCTGGTTATACCGCCTAATTTAGTATATATATTTTTATTGGCTGGTTATACCGCCTAATTTAGTATATATATTTTTATTGGCTGGTTATACCGCCTTGCATCTTCTTCTTATTATTTACTTTAGTTTAAATCTGGCTTCAAAAACCCCTTTTCTTTTATTGTTCTTGAATTTAAGTTTTAAACTATTAACTTATAAACTAAAACCCAATCCCTGAGGACTCGACCCTTGCTAACTACTATACTTACAATTTATCTTTTTAGTGCAAGGTTAAATAAGATACACTCTTTTGGGTGCATCAAATTTTTGGCGCCGTTGCCGGGGATTGTTTTCTTTAGTTTATTTGTTACTTGGTTTATTCTTATTTTCAGTTCTAATTAGTTCTATTTTCTTGTACATACAAGTTTTTCTTATCAAATTTTGAAAAAAAAAAAAAAAAAAACGATGGAATTGAGCAATCTAACACTTGAAGAGTTGGTGGCATACATGAACATGGAAAATCAACAAGCCAATCTCACCTACCCAGTTCAACAATTGGCCATGGGAGGATGTCAAGGCCATCAAGTGTTCCAAGACCAACAGTATGATCATTACTCAAACACTTACCATGAGGGATGGTGGGATCATACTAATTATGGCTACTCAGAAAATTACCAAGAAGTAGATCCTTATGCCAATTACACTCATCCATCTAGCTTCAATCAATCATGGTCTCTAGAACCAGATCTTCTTCAACCACCACATATGACTCAAAACTCAGGTACTTCTTTAGAATATCTTGTCGATTCTCTTGTTACTAATACTTTGCAATTTCAACAGGAAACAAGGGCAAGTATCCAGACTTTGGAAAGGCAAATGAGCATATTGGCTAGTAGTATGGTGGTATGGGTAGCACAAAGATCTGAAGAATTCTCTGCCCAAACGATGATTAACCTAAAGGAGAATGCTACTATTGTGACCTTGAAGAATGATGAACAAGATGAGGATGAGACAAAATTAGAGATGGATTCTATTCTTGAGGATAATGAAGCCACAAATCCAAATAAGAGTATTTCAGCACCTGAGGTAACGTTTAAGATTCCAATTTTTACTAATGTTTCTTCTCCACCTTTTCCTAGTAGATTTGCAAAGTTCAAGGAGGAAGAACATGAACAAAACATGCTGGAAACCTTAAACAGTTTGTTTGTGGATGCCATTCAAAAAGTACCAACATATGCTCCATTCCTCGATGAGATATGCACCACAAAGGATGATGGAATAATACTTGTAATGGAGAATGCATCCAGTTTTGTGCAAAGAAAGCTTCCTATCAAACGTTCAAATTTGGGAAGTTTCATGTATGAGCCTAACAAGCCTAAAAAGCCAAGAAGGGGTGTTGGTTAGGTTGGACAACTTAAATCAGTACTAATTGGGAAGGCAGTCCAATTAATGAAGAAATTACCAACCTGCCATACTCAGATTTGCTTTCTTTTCCTTTTCCTTTTATTATTTTTTATTGTTTTTATTTATTTATTTTTATGTTTATTTGTTTAGTAATTTAGGATTTTATTTAGAGTTTTTTGTTTTTGAGTCTTTTTAGGTTGTTTTTCTTTCTGATCCTTGTTTTTAAAATAACTAGATGTAAATATAATTTTTATTTTATTTTTTTTTAACCCCGGTTAAATGGCGGATAACGGTACTCCGTGATTATTTAAGTCGGTTCCATCAGCTACCCACAAAACTGATATTGTATATAAATTTCTCTTTCAATTTTTTTCATTTTTTTTCTTTTGAGGATGGATGATATTCTCACAAGATTGCAGAAACGATTTCCTCCTTTTCCTCGAAATATTTTACTGAAGCTTTACCAAGTTCGTTTCGAAAGATTAAGAATGCTTATGCAGAAAGGGATTCCTGGAGACATACGTTGGATAATTGAAGCCAAGGTACGTGAAGATGAATATCTTCCTGTTTTGCATTTACCAGGTACAGGTAGAAGCACTTTTGCAAAGAAGCGACGAGCAAAGCGCATGAGTTCAAATTGCCACAAATGTGCACGATGGATGTGTAACGGTAAATGTCGTTCAATTGGGATTCCGTCCTCTAATCGAGATGATAAAATTGAATTCATTAAGGATGGACTGAGTAAGGAGAATTTGGGTAATATCCAACTTTCTCTTGAGACGCATCCTAGTGGAGACGTACAAAGAGAAATTCTTGATTTATGGCCGCAATTCCAAAGGGAATGGCAACATCTTGGGAATCTGATGTTAAAAGACCCTGTTTGCCAGCTTGTAAGAAAACTGGATGGGAAGCATATCCTCGACTCATAGAAGGCGTTTAAGCCGTTTCTGGACGTAAAACCAGAGGAAGATGTGAGCCACAATCACAACTACAATAAATGACTTCTCAGCTTTTGGTTTGATTTGCAATAACTTCATTTCGGTTTAATTTACGTGTTGTTCGATTTGTGTAATTATTCTCATTTTTTTTATTTGTCTTTTACGGTTGATTTTTCTTCTCTTTTTGATTTTCTTACTGAAATCACGCAAAAATCTTTTGTTAGGTTAACATTTTCTTCTGACAGGTCAGATACACTTTCGGCGACATTATTACGCTTGTCTGATTCACTACTGAGTCCTCTATATATTACACCATGTACTCATTCTCTTTCAGGCACTCGAAGAAAAAAAAATGGAAAGTACTTCATCCCAGCGCATTAAAAAAATTTGTGTCTTTGGAGGTGCTTATCCAGGGAAAAATAACATATTCGCTGATGAAGCCATAAGAGTTGGAGTAATACTTGCCCAACAAAAGATCCACTTGATTTATGGAGGCGGTAGTACGGGTTTAATGGGAGCAGTCGCTACAGCATCACACGCCGGAGGAAGTCCAGTTCTAGGAATCGTGCCAAAACTATTCACAAGTTTTTGTGGACCTACCGTGGGTAAGGAAATACAAGTCTGGAGTATCCCTGAACGGATGACAATCATGTACCATTCTGCCGATGCATTCATTGCTCTACCAGGAGGTCTGGGTACATTGGAAGAAATAGCTTGCGTGGCTTCTTGGTCATCTTTGGTCACAAATAAGAAACCCATTGGTTTGCTTAATATTAATGGTTATTTTAGTAATTTGCTTTCATATTTAGATAATGCTGTGGATAATGGATTCATGTTTTCAGAGGCAAAGAGAACCATAATTTCTGCTACAACCATTGAAGATTTACTCAAAAAGCTCCAAGCTTATGAGTGTTTATCTGCTACGGTTGTTTCGCAAACGCTCGGAAAAAGAAAAAGAGATATGGACGAGCAAGGAGTGGATTGCACTTTGTCTTTGTGACATTATCTAACATTTTGCTTGTTGTGTCTCAGTTATAATAAGTGGTTAGCAACCTTTGCAGGTAATATCTCCTAAATTCTACCTTTAAAATTTGACATTGGAGACAATGTCATATTTTAGTAGGGGGTAAGGGACATATTTTTCTAATATAAAAAAAAAAAAATTTGTTGTGTTTTAAGACATTTAGAAGTATTCATTCTGAACAAGGTCTGAGTAAGGGAGACTTGAGACATACCTTGTCAGTTTGATTTAATCTTCTAAAAAAAAAAAAAAAAAAAAAAGCATGTTTAGACTTAGTGTGTTTTTAGTGTGTTTTAGTTACTTTCAATACTATGATGAGATATGAATTGCATAAGTCTAAAACAGATTTATTAGTGAGAAGATTTTCATGAGAATTGAGCTTGATATCATTTTTTTTATGAGCCAATGTTAATATGATATGTTGATTGAGAAAGAAGCATGTTTAGACTTGATATTGACTTGTATAATCATCCTTGTAAGTTTTTGAGCCTATATGATTGATGCATTATACATATCAATCTAATTTCTTTCTTGAGTGCTCTTATGATTACATGATTCTCTAGAACTTGCTTTAAACCATTTGAGACTATATTGATGCATGTGACAACATGAATATGATAGAGGCATTAGGATTTTTAGCCAGGGCCAAACAGCCATCCCTTATTGATGTTCCAAGAGAACACACCCTTAGTGAACCAATTTGAGCCTACATTGAATAAGCTATCTCTTTGGTAACCATAACTTGTCCCTAACCTAAATATACTTATATCTTTACCTTTGTTCCAAAGATGAATTAGCATGTTTTGAGACAAGTTGCAAAGACAAGGAAGATCTATTGAAAATTTGGGTTAGAAACAAGAAATAAGTGTGGGGGGGAAAGAAAAGAAAAGTCAAAAAAAAAAAAGAAAAAGAAATGGAATACTGGCAAATACATTCCTATGTAAAAAAAAAAAATATGAATCATCTCTTGAATTTGGAAAAAAGAAAAAGATGTTACAAAGTTGTTTAGAATGAAGAAAAGGCCCAAGATGAATATCCGGCCTAGGTGACTATGTACTTGTAAAGAGTTTTGAGAAGTTTCTTTGTATAATCTTTTTATGTCTCTAAACTTTATGAACTCTTTGGAACCTTTGTGATATCTTTATCCTTTTGTTCTTCAACCACTTTACAAACCCCTTGGCCCCATTACAACCTTGATTAAAGACCTCTTGATTCATGATGTTGTATGATCTAAATAGGGGAGAATAGGTGGACAAGCAAGAATATGGTAGAACTGTTTTCATGAGATTGATTGAGTGTAAACACTTCACCACTACTTTAAAGAGTGAAAATCATGAGGGTATCCCATGTGAGAAGTTGAGATTAAATTTGAACATGCAATATTTTGATTGAGATATGTTATGCTAATATTGGCTTAACTCAAACAATTTACATTCAAGCATGATTTTTTGTGAAATTCTTTAAGCTATTGATTAGTTTATAAGACTTGTTCAAATATTGTCTCTAATTTGTATTGAAAGGATTAGGAGTAAATATTTTTAGTATATGCAGTTTATTTATATTTTAGTTTTTCAATGTTTGTGGGTATCGTTCTAGTAAACCCTCACGAGACTAAACTCGTCCACTAGGGACACCTAGGGGTTTAAAGGCTTGTGTCACATGCTAAGTGCCACCGTGATTTCCTACGAAAATGGATTAGATTAGATTTTCTTATTTTATTTTTATTGAGTCGTTGCTAGGGACTAGCAACAATCTAAGTGTGGGGGTGTGATAACTCGTATAATTATATAGTTTTTAGTTATGTTTTATTATTGTTTTGTGTCAAATACGAGTTATTATTGTTTAGTCTAATTGTGTTTATGATCTTTTATATTTTTATGTATTTTGGTGTTTTTCACAAGTTTCTTTGAGTGATTTCAGATTACTAGAATTAAGGGCAAATCCAGTTCAGTTTCAGTTCCGACACCTTTTGCCATATCAGCTATATCTCGAGTTTCACTGAAGCAATAAGGCTGAACTTTGTAGCCATGCAAAGCTAAGAGGCATATCTATCTTTTTCATGTTTTACACTTCTTGAAACGGAGTCGTTTTCCCTAGCGAAATCGACCATCAAGTTGGCTGATGTGCAATGACGTCTGTGCTGACCTGTTTTCGTATTATGCCCATATCTTCTTATCCACATCAGCAAATGAGCTGATTCCAATGGCTATGGATCAGTAACTGATAGGGTAACATTTTTCTAGAAGACCATGTGATCAGATAAGGCCTCCAAAACTGACAAAATCGACCATCAAGTTGGCTGATCAAAATCGTCATATATGACGAAAATTGTTAGAAAATGCACCCACCTATTATACCTACCTTTGAAATTTGTAAAGCTTGTCTCTTGTCATTTAGCCCTCCAAAATGTGTATAAATAGAGGGCCTTGGATGATTGTAAGGGATCATATTGTACATAGGTAGGATATTAGCCATTTTAATAAAATTCTCTAAGTTTTCTTCTTCTTTCTTTTCTCTAGTTTTCTTTCTTTTCTCTAGTTTTCTTTTTCTTTAGAGAGAGCAAGATGTTGGATAATTAATATTCTTCCTCTTCTTCTTTCTTTCTTTTATTTTCTTCTTAGATTTTCTTTAATTTTATGTTTATGTTTACAATGCCTATGCTAGGCTAAACTTCTATTTGGTTAAGGGTGATTTCAAAGCCCTAGACATGTTTTATAATTGATTTTCAGATTCTATCTATCATTAATTTTCTATCAAAGTTGCTTATGTTCTTCTACAAGAATTGTTCATGATGTTGTCTTGATTTGTTTAGGTGTACAACTAGATAGATCTTGATAATTATCTATTGCTAGTTTAGGAGTCTTGATCCGTGTAATTGTCTTGATTTCCTATTCATAAGTGGCAATTTGTGATTAATGATTATGGTCAAGTTTTCAATAATTGCAAAGTGGAACATAACCTAAGTTGAACAATCCGAGCTTATGTGTTTGTTGCTTAGATCAACCTATCTTTCTCATCATAAAGCTGCCATTAAATTGAATCTAGAGAGCTTATTCTAGGTTGTTTGATTGTTAGAGATTAAATAGAGAGCTTGTTCTATTTAACGACAAACTAAGGAAAGATTGGGATAACAGAGCTTGTTGTTATCTACGGTTGTTAACTTTGATAGTTGGTTGATATTGATAGATCTGGAATTGATTCTTAAGGATGTCTAGTGGTGGAGAATGAAACCTTAACCATATTTTTCATATTTGATTCTTCTTACTTACTTGTTTTCTTACTTTTCTAGTTTGCTTATTTTTAAAAGTATATTTATTTTTATTGGCTGGTTATACCGCCTAATTTGTATATTAACTTTGTTTTACTTTTATTGGCTGGTTATACCGCCTAATTTAGTATATATATTTTTATTGGCTGGTTATACCGCCTAATTTAGTATATATATTTTTATTGGCTGGTTATACCGCCTTGCATCTTCTTCTTATTATTTACTTTAGTTTAAATCTGGCTTCAAAAACCCCTTTTCTTTTATTGTTCTTGAATTTAAGTTTTAAACTATTAACTTATAAACTAAAACCCAATCCCTGAGGACTCGACCCTTGCTAACTACTATACTTACAATTTATCTTTTTAGTGCAAGGTTAAATAAGATACACTCTTTTGGGTGCATCACTAGGCTAAACTTCTATTTGGTTAAGGGTGATTTCAAAGCCCTAGACATGTTTTGTGATTGATTTTCAGATTCTATCTATGATTAATTTTCTATCAAAGTTGCTTATGTTCTTCTACATGAATTGTTCATGATGTTGTCTTGATTTATTTAGGTGTACAACTAGATAGATCTTGATAATTATCTATTGCTAGTCTAGGAGTCTTGATCCGTGTAATTGTCTTGATTTCCTATTCATAAGTGGCAATTTGTGATTAATGATTATGGTCAAGTTTTCAATAATTGCAAAGTGGAACATAACCTAAGTTGAACAATCCGAGCTTATGTGTTTGTTGCTTAGATCAACCTATCTTTCTCATCATAAAGCTGCCATTAAATTGAATTTAGAGAGCTTATTCTAGGTTGTTTAATGGTTAGAGATTAAATAGAGAGCTTGTTCTATTTAACAACAAACTAAGGAAAGATTGGGATAACAGAGCTTGTTGTTATCTACGATTGTTAACTTTGATGGTTGATATTGATAGATTTGAAATTGATTCTTAATGATGTCTAGTGGTGGAGAATGAAACCTTAACCATATTTTTCATATTTGATTCTTCTTACTTACTTGTTTTCTTACTTTTCTAGTTTGTTTATTTTTAAAAGTATATTTATTTTTATTGGCTGGTTATACCGCCTAATTTGTATATTAACTTTGTTTTATTTTTATTAGCTGGTTATACCGCCTAATTTAGTATATATATTTTTATTGGCTGGTTATACCGCCTAATTTAGTATATATATTTTTATTTGCTGGTTATACCGCCTTGCATCTTATTCTTATTATTTACTTTAGTTTAAATATGGCTTCAAAAACCCCTTTTCTTTTATTGTTCTTGAATTTAAGTTTTAAACTATTAACTTATAAACTAAAACCCAATCCCTGAGGACTCGACCCTTGCTAACTACTATACTTACAATTTATCTTTTTAGTGCAAGGTTAAATAAGATACACTCTTTTGGGTGCATCAAATTTTTGGCGCCGTTGCCGGGGATTGCTTTCTTTAGTTTATTTGTTACTTGGTTTATTCTTATTTTCAGTTCTAATTAGTTTTATTTTCTTGTACATAGAAGTTTTTCTTATCAAATTTTCAAAAAATAAAAATAAATAAAAATAAAAAAAACGATGGAATTGAGCAATCTAACACTTGAAGAGTTGGTGGCATACATGAACATGGAGAATCAACAAGCCAAGCTCACCTCCCTAGTTCAACAATTGGCCATGGGAGGATGTCAAGGCCATCAATGGTTCCAAGACCAACCGCATGATCATTACTCCAACACTTACCATGAGGGATGGTGGGATCATACTAATTATGGCTACTCGAAAAATTACCAAGAAGTAGATCCTTATGCCAATTACACTCATCCATCTAGCTTCAATCAATCATGGTCTCAAGAACCAGATCTTTTTCAACCACCACATATGACTCAAAACTCAGGTACTTCTTTAGAAGATCTTGTACATTCTCTTGTTACTGATACTTTGCAATTTCAACAGGAAACAAGGGCAAGCATCCAGAGTTTGGAAAGGCAAATGAGCCTATTGGCTAGTAGTATGGTGGGATGGGTAGCACAAAGATCTGAAGAACTCCCAGCCCAAACGATGATTAACCCAAAGGAGAATGCTACTATTGTGACCTTGAAGAATGAGGAACAAGATGAGGATGAGACAAAATTAGAGATGGATTCTATTCTTGAGGATAATGAAGCCAATGATCCAAATAAGAGTATTTCGGCACCTGAGGTAACGTTTAAGATTCCAATTTTTACTAATGTTTTTTCTCCACCTTTCCCTAGTAGATTCGCAAAGTTCAAAGAGGAGGAACATGAACAAAACATGCTGGAAACCTTAAACAGTTTGTTTGTGGATGTCATTCAACAAGTACCAAAAGATGCACCATTCCTCGATGAGATATGCACCACCAATGATGATGGAATAATACTTGTAATGGAGAATGCATCCACTATTGTGCAAAGAAAGCTTCCTTTCAAACGCATAAATTTGGGAAATTTCATGTATGAGCCTGACAAGCCTAAAAAGCCAAGAAGGGGTGTTGGTTAGATTCAAAACACTAACTCAAGTGTTAATTGGGAAGGCAGCCCAGTTAAAGATGAAATTGCCAACCTTCCATATTCAGATTTGCTTTCTCTTTCTTTTCCTTTTTCTTTTATTATTTTTATTGTTTTTATTTTTATTTCTTATGTTTCTTTGTTAATTGTGTTTACTATTTTTAAGTTCATTTAGGCTGCATAAGTTTCTTTTGTTTAATAGTTCTTTTCTCTTACATATAATTCTTGCATTGGGGGATAATAGCATTACATTAATGACAATGTAAGAATTATGTGTGGGGGGAAGAATTTAGGATTTTATTTAGAGTGTTTTGTTTTTGAGTCTTTTTATGTTGTTTTTCTTTCTGATCCTTGTTTTGAAAATAACTAAATGTAAATATAATTTTTTTTAACCCCGGTGAAATGGCGGATAACGGTACTCCGTGATTATTTAAGTCGGTTCCATCAGCTACCCACAAAACTGATATTGTATATAAATTTCTCTTTCAATTTTTTTTTCATTTTTTTTTCAGGATGGATGATATTCTCACAAGATTGCAGAAACGATTTCCTCCTTTTCCTCGAAATATTTTACAGAAGCTTTACCAAGTTCGATTTGAAAGATTAAGAATGCTTATGCACAAAGGGATTCCTGAAGACATACGTTGGATAATTGAAGCCAAGGTACGTGAAGATGAATATCTTCCTGTTTTGCATTTACCAGGTACAGGTAGAAGCACTTTTGCAAAGAAGCGACGAGCAAAGCGCATGAGTTCAAATTGCCACAAATGTGCACGATGGACGTGTAACGGTAAATGTCGTTCTATTGGGATTCCGTCCTCTAATCGAGATGATAAAATTGAATTCATTAAGGATGGACTGAGTAAGGAGAATTTGGGTAATATCCAACTTTCTCTTGAGACGCATCCTAGTGGAGACGTACAAAGAGAAATTCTTGATTTATGGCCGCAATTCCAAAAGGAATGGCAACATCTTGGGAATCTGATGTTAAAAGACCCTGTTTGCCAGCTTGTAAGAAAACTGGATGGGAAGCATATCCTCGACTCATAGAAGGCGTTTAAGCCGTTTCTGGACGTAAAACCAGAGGAAGATGCCAAATACACTTTCGGCGACACTATTACTCTTGACTTTTACGGTTGATTTTTCTTCCTGAAATCACGCAAAAATCTTTTGTTAGGTTAACATTTTCTTCTGACAGGTCAGATACACTTTCGGCGACATTATTACTCTTGTCTGATTCACTACTCAGTCCTCTATATATTACACCATGTACTCATTCTCTTTCAGGCACTCGAAAAAAAAATGGAAAGTACTTCGTCCCAGCGCATTAAAAAAATTTGTGTCTTTGGAGGTGCTTATCCAGGGAAAATAACATATTCGCTGATGAAGCCATAAGAGTTGGAGTAATACTTGCCCAACAAAAGATCCAGTTGATTTATGGAGGTGGTAGTACGGGTTTAATTGGAGCAGTCGCTACAGCAGCACACGCCGGAGGAAGTCCAGTTCTAGGAATCGTGCCAAAACTATTCACAGATTTTTGTGGACCTACCTTGGGTAAGGAAATACAAGTCTGGAGTATCCCTGAACGGATAACAATCATGTACCATTCTGCCGATGCATTCATTGCTTTACCAGGAGGTCTGGGTACATTAGAAGAAATAGCTTGCGTGGCTTCTTGGTCATCTTTGGTCACAAATAAGAAACCCATTGGTTTGCTTAATATTAATGGTTATTTTAGTAATTTGCTTTCATATTTAGATAATGCTGTGGAAAATGGATTCATGTTTTCAGAGGCAAGGAGAACCATAATTTCTGCTACAACCATTGAAGATTTACTCAAAAAGCTCCAAGCTTATGAGTGTTTATCTGCTACGGTTGTTTCGCAAACGCTCGGAAAAAGAAAAAGAGATATGGACGAGCAAGGAGTGGATTGCACTTTGTCTTTGTGACATTATCTAACATTTTGCTTGTTGTGTCTCAGTTATAATAAGTGGTTAGCAACCTCTGCAGGTAATATCTCCTAAATTCTACCTTTAAAATTTGACATTGGGGACAATGTCATATTTTAGTAGGGGGTAAGGGACATATTTTGCTAATTTAAAAAAAAAAAAAAATTTTTGTTGTGTTTTAAGACATTTAGAAGTATTCATTCTGAACAAGGTCTGAGTAAGGGAGACTTGAGACATACCTTGTCAGTTTGATTTAATCTTCTTAAAAAAAAAAAAAAAAAGCATGTTTAGACTTAGTGTGTTTTTAGTGTGTTTTAGTTACTTTCAATACTATGATGAGATATGAATTGCATAAGTCTAAAACAGATTTATTAGTGACAAGTTTTTCATGAGAATTGAGCTTGATATCAACCTTTTTATGAGCCAATGTTAATATGATATGTTGATTGAGAAAGAAGCATGTTTAGACTTAATCTGACTTGTATAATCATCCTTGTGAGTTTTTGAGCCTATATGATTGATGCATTATACAAATCAATCTAATTTCTTTCTTGAGTGCTCTTATGATTACATGATTCTCTAGAACTTGCTTTATACCTTGTTGAGACTATATTGATGCATGTGACAACATAAATATGATAGAGGCATTAGGATTTTTAGCCAGGGCCAAACAGCCATCCCTTATTGATGTTCCAAGAGAACACACCCCTAGTGAGCCAATTTGAGCATACATTGAATAAGCTATCTCTTTGGTAACCATAACTTGTCCCTAACCTAAATATACTTATATCCTTACCTTTGTTCCAAAGATGAATTAGCATGTTTTGAGACAAGTTGCAAAGACAAGGAAGATCTATTGAAAATTTGGGTTAGAAACAAGAAATAAGTGTGGGGGGGAAAGGAAAGAAAAGAAAAGTCAAGAGAAAAAAAAAAGAAATGGAATACTGGCAAATACATTCCTATGTAAAAAAAAAAAATATGAATCATCTCTTGAATTTGGGGAAAAAGAAAAAGATGTTACAAAGTTGTTTAGAATGAAGAAAAGGCTCAACATGAATATCCGGCCTAGGTGACTATGTACTTGTAAAGAGTTTTGAGAAGATTCTTTGTATGATCTTATTATGTCTCTAAACTTTATGAACTCTTTGGAACCTTTGTGATATCTTTATCCTTTTGTTCTTCAACCACATTACAAACCCCTTGGCCCCATTACAACCTTGATTAAAGACCTCTTGATTCATGAAGTTGTATGATCTAAATAGTGGAGAATAGGTGGACAAGCAAGAATATGGTAGAACTGTTTTCATGAGATTGATTGAGTGTAAACACTTTACCACTACTTTAAAGAATGAAAATCATGAGAGTATCCCATGTGAGTAGTTGAGATTAAGTTTGAATATGCACTATTTTGATTGAAATATGTTATGTTAATATTGGCTTAACTCAAACAATTTACATTCAAGCATGATTTTTTGTGAAATTCTTTAAGCTATTGATTAGTTTATAAGACTTGTTCAAAGATTGTCTCTAATGTGTATTGAAAGGATTAGGAATAAATATTTTTAGTATATTTAGTTTATTTATATTTTAGTTTTTCAATGTTTGTGGGTATCGTTCTAGTAAACCCTCACGAGACTAAACTCGTCCACTAGGGACACCTAGGGGTTTAAAGGCTTGTGTCACATGCTAAGTGCCACCGTGATTTCCTACGAAAGTGGATTAGATTAGATTTTCTTATTTTATTTTTATTTGTTTTTGCTCGAGGACTAGCAACAATCTAAGTGTGGGGGTGTGATAACTCGTATAATTATATAGTTTTTAGTTATGTTTTATTATTGTTTTGTGTCAAATACGAGTTATTATTGCTTAGTCTAATTGTGTTTATGATCTTTTATATTTTTATGTAGTTTGGTGTTTTTTTTACGAGTTTCTTTGAGTGATTTCAGATTACTAGGTTAAATCAACAATTAAGGGCAAATTCAGTTCAGTTCCAGTTCCGACACCTTTTGCCATATCAGCTATATCTGGCGTTTCACTGAAGCAATAAGGCTGAAATTTTAACCGTGCAAAGTTAAGAGGCATATCTAACTTTTTCATGTTTTACACTTCTTGAAACGGAGTCGTTTTCCCTAGCGAAATAGACCATCAAGTTGGCTGATGTGCAATGACGTCTGTGCTGACCTGTTTTGGTAGTTTGCCCATATCTTCTGATCCACATCAGAAAATGAGCTGATTCCAATGGCTATGGATCACTAACTGATAGGGAAACATTTTTCTAGAAGACCATGTGATCAGATCAAGCTTCCAATATTGACAAAATTGACCATCAAGTTGGCTGATCAAAATTGTCATACAATATGACGAAAATTGTTAGAAAAATGCACCCACCTATTATACCTACCTTTGAAATTTGTAAAGCTTGTCTCTTGTCATTTAGTCCTCCAAAATGTGTATAAATAGAGGGCCTTGGATGATTGTATGAGACATTGTACATTGGTAGGATATTAGCCATTGTAATAAAATTCTCTAAGTTTTCTTCTTCTTTCTTTTCTCTAGTTTTCTTTTTCTTTATTTTCTTCTTCTTCTTTCTTTCTTTTATTTCCTTCTTAGATTCTCTTTAATTTTATGTTTATGTTTACAAGGCCTATGCTAGGCTAAACTCCTATTTGGTTAAGGGTGATTTCAAAGCCCTAGACATGTTTTGTGATTGATTTTCAGATTCTATCTATGATTAATTTTCTATCAAAGTTGCTTATGTTCTTCTACAAGAATTGTTCATGATGTTGTCTTGATTTATTTAGGTGTACAACTAGATAGATCTTGATAATTATCTATTGCTAGTCTAGGAGTCTTGATCCGTGTAATTGTCTTGATTTCCTATTCATAAGTGGCAATTTGTTATTAATGATTATGGTCAAGTTTTCAATAATTGCAAAGTGGAACATAACCTAAGTTGAACAATCCGAGCTTATGTGTTTGTTGCTTAGATCAACCTATCTTTCTCATCATAAAGCTGCCATTAAATTGAATTTAGAGAGCTTATTCTAGGTTGTTTAATGGTTAGAGATTAAATAGAGAGCTTGTTCTATTTAACGACAAACTAAGGAAAGATTGGGATAACAGAGCTTGTTGTTATCTACGGTTGTTAACTTTGATAGTTGGTTGATATTGATAGATTTGAAATTGATTCTTAATGATGTCTAGTGGTGGAGAATGAAACCTTAACCATATTTTTCATATTTGATTCTTCTTACTTACTTGCTTTCTTACTTTTCTAGTTTGCTTATTTTTAAAAGTATATTTATTTTTATTGGCTGGTTATACCGCCTAATTTGTATATTAACTTTGTTTTATTTTTATTAGCTGGTTATACCGCCTAATTTAGTATATATATTTTTATTGGCTGGTTATACCGCCTTGCATCTTATTCTTATTATTTACTTTAGTTTAAATCTGGCTTCAAAAACCCCTTTTCTTTTATTGTTCTTGAATTGAAGTTTTAAACTATTAACTTATAAACTAAAACCCAATCCCTGAGGACTCGACCCTTGCTAACTACTATACTTACAATTTATCTTTTTAGTGCAAGGTTAAATAAGATACACTCTTTTGGGTGCATCAAAGCAACAAACACATAAGCTCGGATTGTTCAACTTAGGTTATGTTCCACTTTGCAATTATTGAAAACTTGACCATAATCATTAATCACAAATTGCTACTTATGAATAGGAAATCAAGACAATTACACGGATCAAGACTCCTAAACTAGCATTAGACAATTATCAAGATTTATCTAGTTGGCCACCTAAACAAATCAAAACATCATCATGAACAATTTTAATAAAAGAACATAAGTAACTTTGATAGAAAACAATGATAGATAGAATCTGAAAATCAATTACAAAACATGTCTAGGGCTTTGAAATCACCCTTAACCAAATAAAAGTTTAGCCTAGCATAGGCATAGATAATATATACATAAAACTAAAAAGAAAAAGAAAAATAAAAATAAAAGAATGGAGAAGAAGAAGAAGAAGAAGAAGAATGATGATCCTTGAGTCTCCTCAAAAGATGTCTAATTTGTGGCTCAAAAGATGGTATTTATAGAGCTTTAAAACCCTGAGAATAAGTCATTGCCTTACAAGTAAGTTTGGAGGTGCAAAAATAACGTTTTTGCCTTCTTTTTTTTTTTTTTCATATTTGCGATTAGGGTTCGCAGGGTTCTTTAGGAAGATCTTCTAGCGCCATTTTGAATGCCCATTTCTTATCCGATTTGGGCCCATAATATATTTTTGGAAAGATAATCAAGTCAACTTCAAAAGTCTAGAAGGAAGTTTCTCCAAATAAAGTCTCTAACATCATGTTTTCCTTACAACAAGCTCTGGAGGTCAAATCTGTCTAATTGTTTTTCAACCAGAAATTGATATTTTTGACTCCCAAGTCTTCTTCCATCTTGTGATTATGATTTTGTAAGCTCTTTACCATCATTATTGACATCTTTTGACTTCATTCTCCTTATTGTACCTAAAATTCAAAAACATATTATAAGTAAACAAGATAAAGATCGAAAACATAACAAAAACTAAAGGTAGAAAGACATAAAATGTATATTTTATGAGCTTATCATCACTTTGATGTGAACCCGTGGTGTTAAACCCTTTGAACTCACTAAATATTTGAAATAACCTACCCTCAAGAAAGCCAAGATTCAGGCAATGGAACTTAAACCCGTAGAAATCTTAAATCAAAGAACCTAGATTAGCTAAGCTAACTAAACCCCAAGAACACTTGTTTCTAGAACCTAAGTTTGATTGGAAGAATGCCACAATGAAAGGATTTCTTTGATAAGTTCACTAGTTCTATCAAGAACTAAAAAGTGTAAATACTCACTTGAATAAAATGCAACTCTAGATTAATAATGGTTGCTAAAGTAGATGGCTGAACAAGGGTATTTATAGCCTCTCTACTAACCCTAATTCAACTAGCCTAAGTACTCCTAGTACAAATGAAATTCCTTGGTAGCCAAGGCTTACTACTTACATAATTAATGAAAGCTTAACTATGGGCTGAACAAACTCAAGCCCAATCCTAATTAAATTTAAAAAATGTCCAATAGCTTAATGAGGGTAGTCCACACAAGCTTATTGGACATGTTACACAAGTCAGGCCCAAAAGCCCAAACTAAATTAAAACTTAACACAAGCCCAAATACTCAATTATTAGGCGCCACATAGTTTAGAGAATTGGTCCCCACCCTTGCCATGTCATTTAATGAACAGGTCCACTTCATTAAGCCTTATGCCGCCACCTTGCATTCTTCTAAGGCCCATCTTGTGAAGCTTGGATCACATGGACCAAGTCTTGTTCTTCCTCATTCAAGCATATCAACTTGAATGTCTTGACATTGCTTAAAAGACTTGTAGAACTTATAGAATCAGCCCAAGTCCTTTGCACCAATCCTTGCATAGCTTCTTTGATCTTCTTGGATCTTGACCCTGTAATAGGCCCACTTGGAACATGCAATGGATCTTGAAATCTCATACCAGCTTGGTTCTTATAATTCTTCCTTGGTCGGCCCAAGTAGACTCCTTGCTTAGCCTCTTGAAATCTTGATGGATCTTGGATCTCATCATTCCCCCTTTCTTAGAAAGGATTCAACCTCGAATCATGGCCTGCACCAGAAGGAGAAAGATCAAAAACATTAAAATTAGTAGAAAGATTAGACTTACCTTGAAAATCCACTTTAGAAGCATTATTGTTCTCAAAGATTTGGTCAGCTTCTCTTTGAAGAAAGCTATTGATGTGGACCCTAGAGGTTAAACCCTTTGAATCCACTAACAAATTGAAATACCCTAACCCCAAGAAAGCTAAGATTTAGGAAAAAAAAACTTAAACCCTTAGAAAGCCTGTTTCAAAGAACCTAGATAAGCTAAGCTAGCAAGACTCCAAGAACGCTTGTTTCAAGAACCTAAGTTTGATAGGAAGAACGCCACAAAGAAAGAAATTCTTTGATAAGTTCGCTAGTTCTGTTAAGAACTAAAAAAAAAGTAAAAACTCAATTAAATAAAATTCAACTCAAATAGATTAATAATGGTTGCTGAAGTAGGCAGCTCAACAAGGGTATTTATAGCCTCCCTACTAATCCTATTTCAACTAGCCTAAGAACTCCTAGTACAAATGAAACTCCTTGACAGCCAAGGCTTACTATTTACATAATTAAATGAAACCTTAACTATGGGCTGAACAAGCTCAAGCCCAAACCTAATTAAATTAAAAGGATGTCCAACAAGTTTAATGAAGATACACCCCACTTAGCCTAATGGACATATTGACATAAGTTAGGCCCAAATGCCTAAGTAATTACAAGACATAAAATAAGCCCAAATAAGCCCTCTTAATGTGCCACCTTGTGTTCTTGAATCACGTGGATCAAACTTGGATGCAGGCCCATCTTGCATGTTGAAGCCTTTCCTGAATAACTTGCAACATGGCCCAAGTGAATTCCACCCATTCTTGCCATGTTTCCTAGATCTTCTCGGATCTTGGCCCACATAGAAATTGCCATGGGATTGGGCCATCTTGGATCCTATCAGCTATGAAATGTTCACCATGCAACAGAACCATTCCATTCCTTATCCCTGTTGCATCACATTTAATCTTAAAATTCTTATTAAAGTTAGGTAATGCTAACACAAATGTTGAACACAACCGTTCTCTAATAATAGCAATTACACAAAGTTCCTTAAAACAAAAATCAGCTCTATCACATGCCATGTATGAATATGAAAAATCAGTGTCATTGGCATAAATACCTTGCACATACTCCAACCTAATCATTTTAGCATTCATTGAAGCATGAAATACATACCTCCTTGATAAAACATCAGAATCAATGTTCCCCTTACCTTGCATGTAACAAGTAGCATAAGAAGTACATAGCTTGCTTGTATCAATGTTAGGTACTACAAAATCAATTGAATGCTCAATTCCTTTTATGGAAGGCAATCCATTCGGATTCCCATTTGGAAATACATGCTTGAACACCTGTAACAGATTCAAAGACAAGCTTGAAAGAGATTTGTTTGTTTGATCATTAGTAAAAACCTCACTCTCTTTTGCATAGAAACTCTTCTTTGTCGTTTCTTTGCTCTCTTGTCATCAGTCTCTTTTCCTCAGCCACTTCTCTATTTTTTCACTTTCTTTTTCCTCCCCTTTTTCGGCCAATCTCTCTCTTTTTTTTCTCTCCTTTTTTCTCAAAAATAGATTTCAATTTCAATTTCAATTGGTCTTCATAGACCTGCTTTGCTGTTAAAGGAACAAGGTTGATGGTTTTGTCATCTTTTAGAAAACTGTACCTACTCCTAAACCAATCATGAATTACCCTCCTATCAGACTACCAAACAATAGATGGCCAGCATGCATAGGCACTACATCACAAAGCACCTCATCATTATACCTCCCAATAGTAAAAGCTACCATTACTTGCCTAGTCACCTTAAGCTCCCCGCATTCATTCAACCATTGCAATTTGTATGGCTTAGGATGTTTAAGCATAGATAACCCCAACTTTTCTACTAAGGTAGTACTAGCTACATTGGTGCAACTCCCCCCTCCCCATCAATTATCATACTACATACTTTATTGTTCACAAAACACCTTAAGCTTGATGGTGATAACTACACCGTATGGCAGCAAAAGGTTCAATTTATTCTCACCGAGCAAGACTTGTTGGATATAATATCAAAAGAAGTTGTTGAACCAACTTCAGAATCTACACAAGAGGTAAGAGGGGAGTATGATGAGTTTAGAAAGAAAGACATCATGGCTCGGATTACATTGTTAAGTACAATGACCGATGACCTTATGGTGGACTTTGCCATGCTTGAAACTGCCAAAGCCATATGGGACAAGGCAAAGGATAATTTTGGTACTGTTTCTTTAGAGAAACAGAGGGTTTAATTCTCAAATTTGAGAATTACACAAAGAAAGTTGATCATAACATGAGTAGACACTTGCGAGAAATGTCTCGTATGATCTCTTATTCGAAATCGGTTGGTCATACTCTAATGGATGAGCAACAAGTGCAATCCGTAATAAGATCCCTACCTGATGAAGAGTGGCAATTGATGAAGGTCAATTTACGTCACAATGTTGAAATTAAGACCTTTGATGATATCACTAGAATTTGCTTCTCGAGGCAGAAGTTATGGATATTAGAATCCATCTAAGGCATATGTTGCTGAGACTTCCTTTTCCATAGGGAGAAAGAAGAAAGGGTTCAAGAAAAAGGCATTCAACATAAGGGATGTAACCTCAAAGGGAAAATTCCAGAAAGATTGGAAAACCAAAATCACGTTTTTGGATTCCAATTAAATTTCCATGACAATGTAGTTGATATTTATCTCAATAAAGAAAGAATAAGTTCTTGTTTCCTAAATGGTAATTTCTTTATGTTTGATATTGCTATAAGTAATAGTAGTTGTCTTATGGCCAATGCAAATGATGAGTTCATTTGGCATGCAAGATTGAGACATATAGGGTAAGAGAGGAAGAAGAAGTCAGCCAAAAGTCGCTTACTTGGTTCTTTATCTAATGCATCCCACCCAACTTGTGAGATATGTCTCGCGGGCAAGGCAACATGGACATTTCCTTTTGGGAGATGCATTACTCACGGCTGTCTATATATTGAATAGAGTGCCATCCAAATCTGTTTTGTCTACTCCTTATGAGTTAAGGACTAGAAGAAAGCCAGATTTAAGTAATCAATGGCCTTGGGGCTGTGAGGCCTATGTCCATAATCCAAATCATATTCTTGGCAAATTAGGACCAAGAGGGAAGAAATGTGTCTTCTTGGTTATTCTGAACACTCTAAGGGTTATGTGTTCATGGATTTGAAATATAAGGATAGACAAGTTGAATTCGAATCAAGGGATGCAACTTTCTTAGAAAATGAGTTTCCTAAGAAAGGGAATCGTGGAAAGAATTATCCATTATATGAAATTGATGAATCTGGACTAACAAGCACAAATGATGTGCTAATATCACTTAATGAAAGTGATAGTGGCATTGGACCAAGTGGGAGCTTAGTCCCTCCACAAGTTGTTGTTCATACTGGCAACAATGACTAAGATAAACCAATGGATGAAATAGGTGATCTAAACGTTGATCAAGTGTCGGTCCAACAACATGGGGATGTGTTACCTCATGAAGAGCCCTATGAGGATGTGTTACCTTATGAAGAGCCCAATGAGGATATGTTACCTCATGAAGAACTTGATGATAATGCAAATGTGCATGATCAAGAAGAACAAAATGTTCTTACTGTTCTTAGACATTCTTCAAGTAAATTCAAATCTCCAAGTAAGTGGTGGTTTTTGGATGAAAGTGAGGCTCATTTGGTGTCATCGATGGATGATGAACCTCAAAGTTTGAAAGAAGCTCTCAATAGTCCAGATTGTGATAAATGTATAGTTGCAATAAAAAATGAATTAGAATCTATGCATGTGAATAAGGTATGGGATTTAGTTGATCTTCCTAAAGATAGAAAGGCTATTGGGAATAAATGGGTTCTCAAGATCAAGAGAAAAGTGGATGGTACCATTGAAAGGTACAAGGCACGTTTGGTTGCCAAGGAGTATACACAAGTAGAAGGTATTGATTATAAAGACACCTTCTCACCTATTGTGAGATTCAACTCCATCAGGTTGATACTAGCTATTGTTGCTAATCTTTGTTGGATTTCGACATATCAAAATCCTAGAACATAGAGGAAGAGTTCAAGTCACTTACTTGTCTGCCTATGCAATGCTCACTTGTTGTGGTTATGAGTAATGAACTCAACCGAATGCCTAAGGCACTCTTGTAATCAACCGGTTAAGGCAACTACAAGATACCTTTCCACAACCTATCTTACACGTTCAAACCAAAATGCTTTATGCCTTGCTTCTTGATAATCCAAGCAATCAAGAACTCTGCACTCACTAACAATTGTACTAAGCAATCTGCCTCTCAATTGTGTCTAACACAATTGTCTGATTATTCTCTTATTGGTGTCTTCTATCTTGGCCGAATCCCTCTCCTATTTATAGCCTTTCAAGGGTTGCTTTTCATGAAAGGGTTAAAGGACACAATCCCATCTAGAATAGAACCCTTCATTTGGACACAATAGTTCAGCTAACTGAACCATTCCCTTCCAAATGAACATGACCATTCGGCTATTAGGAGGGAACCTCTCTCTTACCAGAAAAAACATGATGTTTCAATCCTTGTGGCAGCCACATGATGAATGATGTCACATGTCAAAATCCCATTGGTGATACTTGTGCATGATGGTGTTGATGTGTCACACCTATGTGCCACATTGTCTAGGCCACCTAGCTACCACTAGCTAGTGTCACTCCACCTCATAGTGTGTCAATCGCCTAGCTACCCTTCAGCTACATCTATCTGAGTGAGCTGGTGTCTAGCTCTTTGAGCAAAGCTAGCTGGTGTCCAGCTACCTTGAGCTGACTTGAGCTGAGTAAGCTTTCACTTTGAGTTCCTTATGAGCTTCCATAAGCTTATCTTATCTCCTTTCTAAGCTTATCTCCTTTCTTCCTTGAAGAGAAAGAAAGGGTTTCCAAGACTTTAAAGCTCTATAAATATCATCTTTTGAGCCACCGAAGTCATCCTTTTGATTATTTTAACAATTATCTTCTTTTTCTCCTTTAATCTCTCAAGTTTTATTTTGTTTTTATTCTTAGTTACTTTTGAATATTAATATTTATGTTGACAATGCCTATGCAAGGCTAAACTTCTATTTGGTTAAGTGATAACTCGTATAATTATATAGTTTTTAGTTATATTTTATTATTATTTTGTGTCAAATACGAGTTATTATTGCTTAGTCTAATTGTGTTTATGATCTTTTATATTTTTATGTAATTTGGTGTTTTTTTACGAGTTTTTTTGAGTGATTTCAGATTACTAGGTTAAATCAACAGTTAAGGGCAAATTCAGTTCAGTTCCAGTTCCGACACCTTTTTCCATATCAGCTATATCTGGAGTTTCACTGAAGCAATAAGGCTGAAATTTTAACCGTACAAAGTTAAGAGGCATATCTAACCCTTTCATGTTTTACACTTCTTGAAACGGAGTCGTTTTCCCTAGCGAAATCGACCATCAAGTTGGCTGATGTGCAATGACGTCTCTGCTGACCTGTTTTGGTATTTTGCCCATATCTTCTGATCCACATCAGCAAATGAGCTGATTCCAACGGCTATGGATCACTAACTGATAGGGGAACATTTTTCTAGAAGACCATGTGATCAGATCAAGCTATCTTTCTCATCATAAAGCTGCCATTAAATTGAATTTAGAGAGCTTATTCTAGGTTGTTTAATGGTTAGAGATTAAATAGAGAGCTTGTTCTATTTAACGACAAACTAAGGAAAGATTGGGATAACAGAGCTTGTTGTTATCCACGGTTGTTAACTTTGATAGTTGGTTGATATTGATAGATCTGAAATTGATTCTTAATGATGTCTAGTGGTGGAGAATGAAACCTTAACCATATTTTTCATATTTGATTCTTCTTACTTACTTGTTTTCTTACTTTTCTAGTTTGCTTATTTTTAAAAGTATATTTATTTTTATTGGCTGGTTATACCGCCTAATTTAGTATATATATTTTTATTGGCTGGTTATACCGCCTAATTTAGTATATATATTTTTATTGGCTGGTTATACCGCCTTGCATCTTATTCTTATTATTTACTTTAGTTTAAATCTGGCTTCAAAAACCCCTTTTCTTTTATTTTTTTCTTTGAACGTAAGTTATAAACCAATAACTCATAGATTAAAACCCAATCCCTGAGGACTCGACCCTTGCTAATCATTATACTTACAATTGATCTTTTTAGTGCAAGGTTAAATAAGATACACTCTTTTGGGTGCATCAAATTTTTGCTTTCCTTTACCTTTTATTGATCAAATGCTTGAAAGGTTAGCTGGCCATTCTCATTATTGTTTTCTTGATGGTTTTTCAGGTTATAATCAGATAGCCATTGCTCCGGAGGACCAAGAGAAAACAACATTCACATGTCCATTTGGTACTTTTGCATACCGGCGTATGCCATTTGGTCTTTGTAATGCACCAGTGATAACTCGTATAATTATATAGTTTTTAGTTATGTTTTATTATTGTTTTGTGTCAAATACGAGTTATTATTGCTTAGTCTAATTGTGTTTATGATCTTTTATATTTTATGTAATTTGGTGTTTTTTTACGAGTTTCTTTGAGTGATTTCAAATTACTAGGTTAAATCAACAATTAAGGGCAAATTCAGTTCAGTTCCAGTTCCGACACCTTTTGCCATATCAGCTATATCTGGAGTTTCACTGAAGAAATAAGGCTGAAATTTTAACCGTGCAAAGCTAAGAGGCATATCTAACTTTTTCATGTTTTACACTTCTTGAAACGGAGTCGTTTTCCCTAGCGAAATCGACCATCAAGTTGGCTGATGTGCAATGACGTCTGTGCTGACCTGTTTTGGTATTTTGCCCATATCTTCTGATCCACATCAGAAAATGAGCTGATTCTAACGGCTATGGATCACTAACTGATAGGGGAACATTTTTCTAGAAGACCATGTGATCAGATCAAGCTTCCAATATTGACAAAAACGACCATCAAGTTGGCTGATCAAAATTGTCATACAATATGACGAAAATTGTTAGAAAAATGCACCCACCTATTATACCTACCTTTGAAATTTGTAAAGCTTGTCTCTTGTCATTTAGTCCTCCAAAATGTGTATAAATAGAGGTCCTTGGATGATTGTAAGAGGCATTGTACATTGGTAGGATATTAGCCATTGTCATAAAATTCTCTAAGTTTTCTTCTTCTTTCTTTTCTCTAGTTTTCTTTTTCTTTATTTTCTTTTTCTTCTTTCTTTCTTTTAATTCCTTCTTAGATTCTCTTTAATTTTATGTTTATGTTTACAATGCCTATGCTAGGCTAAACTTCTATTTGGTTAAGGGTGATTTCAAAGCCCTAGACATGTTTTGTGATTGATTTTCAGATTCTATCTATCATTAATTTTCTATCAAAGTTGCTTATGTTCTTCTACAAGAATTGTTCATGATGTTGTCTTGATTTATTTAGGTGTACAATTAGATAGATCTTGATAATTATCTATTGCTAGTCTAGGAGTCTTGATCCGTGTAATTGTCTTGATTTCCTATTCATAAGTGGCAATTTGTGATTAATGATTATGGTTAAGTTTTCAATAATTGCAAAGTGGAACATAACCTAAGTTGAACAATCCGAGCTTATGTGTTTGTTGCTTAGATCAACCTATCTTTCTCATCATAAAGCTGCCATTAAATTGAATTTAGAGAGCTTATTCTAGGTTGTTTAATGGTTAGAGATTAAATAGAGAGCTTGTTCTATTTAACGACAAACTAAGGAAAGATTGGGATAACAGAGCTTGTTGTTATCCACGGTTGTTAACTTTGATAGTTGGTTGATATTGATAGATCTGAAATTGATTCTTAATGATGTATAGTGGTGGAGAATGAAACCTTAACCATATTTTTCATATTTGATTCTTCTTACTTACTTGTTTTCTTACTTTTCTAGTTTGCTTATTTTTAAAAGTATATTTATTTTTATTGGCTGGTTATACCGCCTAATTTGTATATTAACTTTGTTTTATTTTTATTGGCTGGTTATACCGCCTAATTCAGTATATATATTTTTATTGGCTGGTTATACCGCCTAATTTAGTATATATATTTTTATTGGCTGGTTATACCGCCTTGCATCTTATTCTTATTATTTACTTTAGTTTAAATCTGGCTTCAAAAACCCCTTTTCTTTTATTGTTTTCTTTGAACGTAAGTTATAAACCAATAACTCATAGATTAAAACCCAATCCCTGAGGACTCGACCCTTGCTAATCATTATACTTACAATTGATCTTTTTAGTGCAAGGTTAAATAAGATACACTCTTTTGGGTGCATCAAATTTTTGGCGCCGTTGCCGGGGATTGCTTTCTTTAGTTTATTTGTTACTTGGTTTATTCTTATTTTCAGTTCTAATTAGTTTTATTTTCTTGTACATACAAGTTTTTCTTTTCAAATTAAAAAAAAAAAAAAAAAAAACAATGGAATTGAGCAATCTAACACTTGAAGAGTTGGTGGCATACATGAACATGGAGAATCAACAAGCCAAACTCACCTCCCCAGTTCAACAATTAGCCATGGGAGGATGTCAAGGCCATCAAGTGTTCCAAGACCAACAGTATGATCATTACTCAAACACTTACCATGAGGGATGGTGGGATCATACTAATTATGGCTACTCGAAAAATTACCAAGAAGTAGATCCTTATGCCAATTACACTCATCCATATAGCTTCAATCAATCATGGTCTCAAGAACCAGATCTTTTTCAACCACCACATATGACTCAAAACTCAGGTACTTCTTTAGAAGATCTTGTCTATTCTCTTGTTACTGATTCTTTGCAATTTCAACAGGAAACAAGGGCAAGCATCCAGAGTTTGGAAAAGCAAATGAGCCAATTGGCTAGTAGTATGGTGGGATGGGTAGCACAAAGATCTGAAGAACTCCCAGCCCAAACGATGGTTAACCCAAAGGAGAATGCTACTATTGTGACCTTGAAGAATGAGGAACAAGATGAGGATGAAACAAAATTAGAGATGGATTCTATTCTTGAGGATAATGAAGCCAAAGATCCAAATAAGAGTATTTCGGCACCTGAGGTAACGTTTAAGGTTTCACCTTTTACTAATGTTTCTTCTCCACCTTTTCCTAGTAGATTTGCAAAGTTCAAGGAGGAAGAACATGAACAACACATGCCGGAAACCTTAAACAACTTGTTTGTGGAGGTCATTCAACAAGTATCAAAATATGCTCCATTCCTCGATGACATATGCACCACAAAGGATGATGGAATAATACTTGTAATGGAGAATGCATCCACTGTTGTGCAAAGAAAGCTTCCTCTCAAACGCATAAATTTGGGAAATTTCATGTATGAGCCTGACAAGCCTAAAATGCCAAGAAGGGGTGTTGGTTAGGTTCAAAACACTAAATCAAGTGCTAATTGGGGGAGGCAGCCTAATTAGTGAAAGCATTGCCAAACTGCCATCCTCAGATTTGCTCTCTTTTTTTTATCTTTTTCTTATGTTTCTTTGCTAATTGTGTTTAGTGTTTCTAAGTTCATTTAGGCTGCATAAGTTTATTTTGTTTATTAGTTCTTTTCACTTACACATGATTCTTTCATTTGGGATAATAGCATTACATTGAGGACAATGTAAAAATTATGTGTGGGGGGAGGAATTTAGGATTTTATTTAGAGTGTTTTTTTGTGTGTCTTTTTATGTTGTTTTTCTTTCTGATCTTTGTTTTGAAAATAACTAGATGTAAATATAATTTTTAATTTTTTTAACCCCGGTTAAATGGCGGATAACGGTACTCCGTGATTATTTAAATCGGTTCCATCAGCTACCCACAAAACTGATATTGTATATAAATTTCTCTTCCAATTTCTCTTTCATTTTTTTTCATTTTTTTTTTCAGGATGGATGGATGATATTCTCACAAGATTGCAGAAACGATTTCCTCCTTTTCCTCGAAATATTTTACTGAAGCTTTACCAAGTTCGATTTGAAAGATTAAGAATGCTTATGCATAAAGGGATTCCTGAAGACATACGTTGGATAATTGAAGCCATGGTACGTGAAGATGAATATCTTCCTATTTTGCATTTACCAGGTACAGGTAGAAGCACTTTTGCAAAGAAGCGACGAGCAAAGCGCATGAGTTCAAACTGCCACAAATGTGCACGATGGACGTGTAACGGTAAATGTCGTTCTATTGGGATTCCGTCCTCTAATCGAGATGATAAAATTGAATTCATTAAGGATGGACTGAGTAAGGAGAATTTGGGTAATATCCAACTTTCTCTTGAGACGCATCCTAGTGGAGACGTACAAAGAGAAATTCTTGATTTATGGCCGCAATTCCAAAGAGAATGGCAACATCTTGGGAATCTGATGTTAAAAGACCCTGTTTGCCAGCTTGTAAGAAAACTGGATGGGAAGCATATCCTCGACTCATAGAAGGCGTTTAAGCCGTTTCTGGACGTAAAACCAGAGGAAGATGTGAGCCACAATCACAACTACAATAAATAACTTCTCAGCTTTTGGTTTGATTTGCAATAACTTCATTTCGGTTTAATCTACGTGTTGTTCGATTTGTGTAATTATTCTCGTTTTTTTTTTTTGGTCTTTTACGGTTGATTTTTCTTCTCTTTTTGATTTTCTTCTTGAAATCACGCAAAAATCTTTTGTTAGGTTAACATTTTCTTCTGACAGGTCAAATACACTTTTGGTGACATTATTACTCTTGTCTAATTCACTACTCAGTCCTCTATATGTTACACCATGTACTCATTCTCTTTCAGGCACTCGAAAAAAAAAATGGAAAGTACTTCGTCCCAGCGCATTAAAAAAATTTGTGTCTTTGGAGGTGCTTATCCAGGGAAAAATAACATATTTGCTGATCCAGCCATAAGAGTTGGAGTAATACTTGCCCAACAAAAGATCCAGTTGATTTATGGAGGTGGTAGTACGGGTTTAATGGGAGCAGTCGCTACAGCAGCACACGCCGGAGGAAGTCCAGTTCTAGGAATCGTGCCAAAACTATTCACAGATTTTTGTGGACCTACCTTGGGTAAGGAAATACAAGTCTGGAGTATCCCTGAACGGATAACAATCATGTACCATTCTGACGATGCATTCATTGCTTTACCAGGAGGTCTGGGTACATTGGAAGAAATAGCTTGCGTGGCTTCTTGGTCATCTTTGGTCACAAATAAGAAACCCATTGGTTTGCTTAATATTAATGGTTATTTTAGTAATTTGCTTTCATATTTAGATAATGCTGTGGAAAATGGATTCATGTTTTCAGAGGCAAGGAGAACCATAATTTCTGCTACAACCATTGAAGATTTACTCAAAAAGCTCCAAGCTTATGAGTGTTTATCTGCTACGGTTGTTTCACAAACGCTCGGAAAAAGAAAAAGAGATATGGACGAGCAAGGAGTGGATTGCACTTTGTCTTTGTGACATTATCTAACATTTTGTTTATTGTGTCTCAGTTATAATAAGTGGTTAGCAATCTCTGCAGGTAATATCTCCTAAATTCTACCTTTAAAATTTGACATTGGGGACAATGTCATATTTTAGTAGGGGGTAAGGGACATATTTTGCTATTTTAAAAAAATATATATATATTTGTTGTGTTTTAAGACATTTAGAAGTATTCATTCTGAACAAGGTCTGAGTAAGGGAGACTTGAGACATACCTTGTCAGTTTGATTTAATCTTCTTCAAAAAAAAAAAAAAAAAACATGTTTAGACTTAGTGTGTTTTTAGTGTGTTTTAGTTACTTTCAATACTATGATGAGATATGAATTGCATAAGTCTAAAACAGATTTATTAGTGAGAAGATTTTCATGAGAATTGAGCTTGATATCAACCTTTTTATGAGCCAATGTTAATATGATATGTTGATTGAGAAAGAAGCATGTTTAGACTTAATCTGACTTGTATAATCATCCTTGTGAGTTTTTGAGCCTATAATGATTGATGCATTATATAAATCAATCTAATTTCTTTCTTGAGTGCTCTTATGATTACATGATTCTCTAGAACTTGCTTTAGACCTTGTTGAGACTATATTGATAACATGAATATGATAGAGGCATTAGGATTTTTAGCCAGGGCCAAACAGCCATCCCTTATTGATGTTCCAAGAGAACACACCCCTAGTGAGCCAATTTGAGCGTACATTGAATAAGCTATTTATTTGGTAACCACAACTTACACCTAGCCTAAATATAACCCTTGTTCTAAAGATGGATTATATATTTTGAGACATATTGCAAAAAAACAAGGGATATTTTTAGTTAAAAATTTGGGTTGGAAACAAAAGATAAGTGTGGGGGAAGAAAAGAAAAGAAAAAGTCAAGAGAAAAAGAAAGGGATCATTGTCAAATACATTCCCATATTAAAATAAATAAAAAAAAAATCTTCTCTTGAACTTCTAGTTAAAGTAAAGAAAAAGATGTTACAAAGTTGGTTAGAATGATGCAAAGGCTCAACATGAATATTTAGCCTATGTTATTATGTGCTTTATAAGAGTTTTGAGAAGTTTTATTTGTATGATCTTATTATGTCTCTAAACTCTATGAACTCTTTGGAACCTTTGTGATATCTTTATCCTTTTGTTCTTTAACCACATTATAACCCTTTGGCCCCATTACAACCTTGAATAAAGACCTCTTGATTTATGAAGTTGTATGATCTAAATAGTGGAGAATAGGTGGACAAGCAAGAATATGGTAGAACTGTTTTCATGAGATTGATTGAGTGTAAACACTTTACCACTACTTTAAAGAATGAAAATCATGAGAGTATCCCATGTGAGTAGTTGAGATTAAGTTTGAATATGCACTATTTTGATTGAAATATGTTATGTTAATATTGGCTTAACTCAAACAATTTACATTCAAGCATGATTTTTTGTGAAATTCTTTAAGCTATTGATTAGTTTATAAGACTTGTTCAAAGATTGTCTCTAATGTGTATTGAAAGGATTAGGAGTAAATATTTTTAGTATATGTAGTTTATTTATATTTTAGTTTTTCAATGTTTGTGGGTATCGTTCTAGTAAACCCTCACGAGACTAAACTCGTCCACTAGGGACACCTAGGGGTTTAAAGGCTTGTGTCACATGCTAAGTGCCACCGTGATTTCCTACGAAAGTGGATTAGATTAGATTTTCTTATTTTATTTTTATTTGTTTTTGCTCGAGGACTAGCAACAATCTAAGTGTGGGGGTGTGATAACTCGTATAATTATATAGTTTTTAGTTATGTTTTATTATTGTTTTGTGTCAAATACGAGTTATTATTGCTTAGTCTAATTGTGTTTATGATCTTTTATATTTTTATGTAATTTGGTGTTTTTTTACGAGTTTCTTTGAGTGATTTCAGATTACTAGGTTAAATCAACAATTAAGGGCAAATTCAGTTCAGTTCCAGTTCCGACACCTTTTGCCATATCAGCTATATCTGGAGTTTCACTGAAGCAATAAGGCTGAAATTTTAACCGTGCAACGTTAAGAGGCATATCTAACTTTTTCATGTTTTACACTTCTTGAAACGGAGTCGTTTTCCCTAGCGAAATCGACCATCAAGTTGGCTGATGTGCAATGACGTCTGTGCTGACCTGTTTTGGTATTTTGCCCATATCTTCTGATCCACATCAGCAAATGAGCTGATTCCAACGGCTATGGATCACTAACTGATAGGGAAACATTTTTCTAGAAGACCATGTGATCAGATCAAGCTTCCAATATTGACAAAATCGACCATCAAGTTGGCTGATCAAAATTGTCATACAATATGACGAAAATTGTTAGAAAAATGCACCCACCTATTATACCTACCTTTGAAATTTGTAAAGCTTGTCTCTTGTCATTTAGTCCTCCAAAATGTGTATAAATAGAGGGCCTTGGATGATTGTATGAGGCATTGTACATTGGTAGGATATTAGCCATTGTAATAAAATTCTCTAAGTTTTCTTCTTCTTTCTTTTCTCTAGTTTTCTTTTTCTTTATTTTCTTTTTCTTCTTTCTTTCTTTTATTTCCTTCTTAGATTCTCTTTAATTTTATGTTTATGTTTACAATGCCTATGCTAGGCTAAACTTCTATTTGGTTAAGGGTGATTTCAAAGCCCTAGACATGTTTTGTGATTGATTTTCAGATTCTATCTATCATTAATTTTCTATCAAAGTTGCTTATGTTCTTCTACAAGAATTGTTCATGATGTTGTCTTGATTTATTTAGGTGTACAACTAGATAGATCTTGATAATTATCTATTGCTAGTCTAGGAATCTTGATCCGTGTAATTGTCTTGATTTCCTATTCATAAGTGGCAATTTGTGATTAATGATTATGGTCAAGTTTTCAATAATTGCAAAGTGGAACATAACCTAAGTTGAACAATCCGAGCTTATGTGTTTGTTGCTTAGATCAACCTATCTTTCTCATCATAAAGCTGCCATTAAATTGAATTTAGAGAGCTTATTCTAGGTTGTTTAATGGTTAGAGATTAAATAGAGAGCTTGTTCTATTTAACGACAAACTAAGGAAAGATTGGGATAACAGAGCTTGTTGTTATCCACGGTTGTTAACTTTGATAGTTGGTTGATATTGATAGATCTGAAATTGATTCTTAATGATGTCTAGTGGTGGAGAATGAAACCTTAACCATATTTTTCATATTTGATTCTTCTTACTTACTTGTTTTCTTACTTTTCTAGTTTGCTTATTTTTTAAAGTATATTTATTTTTATTGGCTGGTTATACCGCCTAATTTGTATATTAACTTTGTTTTATTTTTATTGGCTGGTTATACCGCCTAATTTAGTATATATATTTTTATTGGCTGGTTATACCGCCTAATTTAGTATATATATTTTTATTGGCTGGTTATACCGCCTTGCATCTTATTCTTATTATTTACTTTAGTTTAAATCTGGCTTCAAAAACCCCTTTTCTTTTATTGTTTTCTTTGAACGTAAGTTATAATCCAATAACTCATAGATTAAAACCCAATCCCTGAGGACTCGACCCTTGCTAATCATTATACTTACAATTGATCTTTTTAGTGCAAGGTTAAATAAGATACACTCTTTTGGGTGCATCAACCAGCTACATTCCAAAGGTGTATGGTTAGCATATTTTCAGATTATGTAGAGAACATCATAGAAGTGTTTATGGATGATTTTAGTGTCTATGGTGATTCTTTTTGTAGATGTCTAGAGAACCTTACACTTGTACTTGAAAGATGCATGGAAACTAACCTTGTTTTGAATTGGGAAAAATGTCACTTTATGGTAGAACAAGGAATAGTTTTGGGCCATGTTATTTCTTCTAGAGGGATAGAGGTTGATAAACCTAAAATAGATATTATGCATTCTTTACCACCTCCCACAAATGTGAGAGAGGTTCGTTCTTTTCTTGGACATGCAGGTTTCTATAGGAGATTTATCAAAGACTTCTCAAAGATCACATTACCTCTTTGCAAGCTACTACAAAAAGATGTGGTTTTCCACTTTGATGACAAATGCAAAGAAGCGTTCGAAACATTGAAGGGACTCTTGACATCAGCTCCTATCATCCAACCACCAGATTGGAATGTACCTTTTGAAATCATGTGTGATGCTAGTGACTAGGCCATTGGAGCTGTTTTGGGCCAAAGGGTTGGCAAAGCCTCACATGCCATTTATTATGCCTCACGAACTCTTAATGATGCTCAATTGAACTATTCCACTACTAAAAAAGAACTTTTGGCTGTTGTATTTGCTTTAGAAAAATTTCGATCTTATTTAATTGGTACTAAAGTAATTGTATTTTCTGACCATGCAGCCCTTAGGTACTTACTCACTAAGAAGGATGCCAAACCAAGGTTGATCAGATGGATACTTCTCTTACAAGAGTTTGATTTGGAGATAAAAGATAAGAGAGGTAGTGACAACTTGGTTGCGGACCATCTTAGCCGTTTAGTTCATGAAGAGGATGCACTACCCTTGAATGAGAACTTTCCGGATGAGCAACTTCTTTTTATAAGTACAACAACTCCTTGGTATGCTGATATTGTTAATTACTTAGTTACCAAGAAGTTGCCACAAGAGTTGACACAAGCCCAAAGAAATAAGATCAAGAGTGATGCCAAATACTACATATGGGATGATCCTTACCTTTGGAAGCATTGCTCCGATCAGATTATAAGAAGGTGTGTACTCGAAACTGAATTTCAATCTATTCTCACCTTTTGTCACTCTTATGCATGTGGAGGACACTTTGGATCGAAAAGAACAGCCATGAAAGTTCTTGATTCTGGATTTTATTGGCCTACCATATTCAAAGATGCATACCTCTTTTGCAAGTCATGTGATCGTTGCCAAAGAACAGGTAACTTAGGTGCTAGAAATCAAATGCCTCAAACTCCAATACTTATTGTTGAAATTTTTGATGTATGGGGCATGGATTTCATGGGACCTTTTCCTTCTTCTTTTGGTAATCTTTATATTTTACTTGCCGTTGATTATGTTTCAAAGTGGGTGGAAGCAAAATCCACTAGGACTAATGACTCTAAAGTTGTTTCAGATTTTGTCAAGACTAACATCTTTGCTAGGTTTGGAATGCCAAAGGCCATAATTAGCGATAGAGGTACTCACTTTTGCAATAGGACTATGGAAGCACTTTTGAGGAAGTATAACATCACACACAAGGTCTCCACCTCATATCATCCTCAAACTAGTGGGCAAGCTGAAGTGTCAAACCGAGAAGTTAAGTCCATCCTTGAAAAGACAGTTAATCCAAATAGGAAGGATTGGAGTTCACGACTTGATGATGCACTTTGGGCTTATAGGACAGTGATAACTCGTATAATTATATAGTTTTTAGTTATGTTTTATTATTGTTTTGTGTCAAATACGAGTTATTATTGTTTAGTCTAATTGTGTTTATGATCTTTTATATTTTTATGTAATTTGGTGTTTTTCACAAGTTTCTTTGAGTGATTTCAGATTACTAGAATTAAGGGCAAATCCAGTTCAGTTCCAGTTTCGACACCTTTTTCCATATCAGCTATACCTGGAGTTTCACTGAAGCAATAAGGCTGAAATTATAACCGTGCAAAGTTAAGAGGCATATCTATCTTTTTCATGTTTTACACTTCTTGAAACGGAGTCGTTTTCCCTAGCGAAATCAACCATCAAGTTGGCTGATGTGCAATGACGTCTGTCCTGAGCAGTTTTCGCATTTTGACCATATCGTCCGATACACATCAGCAAATGAGCTGATTCCAACGGCTATGGTTCACTAACTGATAGGGGAACATTTGTCTAGAAGACCATGTGATCAGATAAAGCCTCCAATATTGAAGAAATCGACCATCAAGTTGGCTGATGTGCAATGACGTCTGTGCTGATCTGTTTTCGTATTTTGCCCATATCTTCTTCTCCACATCAGCAAATGAGCTGAGTCCAACGGCTATGAATCAGTAACTCATAGGGGAACATATTTCTAGAAGACCATGTGATCAGATCAGGCCTCCAAGATTGACAAAATCGACCATCAAGTTGGCTGATCAAAATGGTCATACAATATGACGAAAATTGTTAGAAAAATGCACCCACCTATTATACCTACCTTTGAAATTTGTAAAGCTTGTCTCTTGTCATTTAGCCCTCCAAAATGTGTATAAATAGAGGGCCTTGGATGATTGTAGAGGATCATATTGTACATAGGTAGGATATTAGCCATTTTAATAAAATTCTCTAAGTTTTCTTCTTCTTTCTTTTCTCTAGTTTTCTTTCTTTTCTCTAGTTTTCTTTTTCTTTAGAGAGAGCAAGAGGTTGGATAATTAATATTCTTCCTCTTCTTCTTTCTTTCTTTTATTTTCTTCTTAGATTTTCTTTAATTTTATGTTTATGTTTATAATGCCTATGCTAGGCTAAACTTCTATTTGGTTAAGGGTGATTTCAAAGCCCTAGACATGTTTTGTGATTGATTTTCAGATTCTATCTATCATTAATTTTCTATCAAAGTTGCTTATGTTTTTCTACAAGAATTGTTCATGATGTTGTCTAGATTTATTTAGGTGTACAACTAGATAGATCTTGATAATTATCTATTGCTAGTTTAGGAGTCTTGATCCGTGTAATTGTCTTGATTTCCTATTCATAAGTGGCAATTTGTGATTAATGATTATGGTCAAGTTTTCAATAATTGCAAAGTGGAACATAACCTAAGTTGAACAATCCGAGCTTATGTGTTTGTTGCTTAGATCAACCTATCTTTCTCATCATAAAGCTGCCATTAAATTGAATTTAGAGAGCTTATTCTAGGTTGTTTAATGGTTAGAGATTAAATAGAGAGCTTGTTCTATTTAACGACAAACTAAGGAAAGATTGGGATAACAGAGCTTGTTGTTATCTACGGTTGTTAACTTTGATAGTTGGTTGATATTGATAGATCTGAAATTGATTCTTAATGATGTCTAGTGGTGGAGAATGAAACCTTAACCATATTTTTCATATTTGATTCTTCTTACTTACTTGTTTTCTTACTTTTCTAGTTTGCTTATTTTTAAAAGTATATTTATTGGCTGGTTATACCGCCTAATTTAGTATATATATTTTTATTGGCTGGTTATACCGCCTAATTTAGTATATATATTTTTATTGGCTGGTTATACCGCCTTGCATCTTCTTCTTATTATTTACTTTAGTTTAAATCTGGCTTCAAAAACCCCTTTTCTTTTATTGTTCTTGAATTTAAGTTTTAAACTATTAACTTATAAACTAAAACCCAATCCCCGAGGACTCGACCCTTGCTAACTACTATACTTACAATTTATCTTTTTAGTGCAAGGTTAAATAAGATACACTCTTTTGGGTGCATCAAGTTTTTGGCGCCGTTGCCGGGGATTGTTTTCTTTAGTTTATTTGTTACTTGGTTTATTCTTATTTTCAGTTCTAATTAGTTTTATTTTCTTGTACATACGGGTTTTTCTTATCAAATTTTGAAAAAAAAAAATTAAAAAAAACGATGGAATTGAGCAATCTAACACTTGAAGAGTTGGTGGCATACATGAACATGGAGAATCAACAAGCCAATCTCACCTTCCCAGTTCAACAATTTGCCATGGGAGGATGTCAAGGCCATAAAGTGTTCCAAGACCAACAGTATGATCATTACTCAAACACTTACCATGAGGGATGGTGGGATCATACTAATTATGGCTACTCGAAAAATTACCAAGAAGTAGATCCTTATGCCAATTACACTCATCCATCTAGCTTCAATCAATCATGGTCCCAAGAACCAGATCTTTTTCAACCACCACATATGACTCAAAACTCAGGTACTTCTTTAGAAGATGTTGTCTATTCTCTTGTTACTGATACTTTGCAATTTCAACAGGAAACAAGGGCAAGCATCCAGAGTTTGGAAAAGCAAATGATCCAATTGACTAGTAGTATGGTGGGATGGGTAGCACAAAGATCTGAAGAACTCCCAGCCCAAACGATGATTAACCCAAAGGAGAATGCTACTATTGTGACCTTGAGGAATGAGGAACAAGATGAGGATGAGACAAAATTAGAGATGGATTCTATTCTTGAGGATAATGAAGCCACAAATCCAAATAAGAGTATTTCGGCACCTGAGGTAACGTTTAAGGTTCCACTTTCTACTAATGTTTTTTCTCCACCTTTTCCTAGTAGATTTGCAAAGTTCAAGGAGGAAGAATATGAACAACACATGCCGAAAACCTTAAACAGCTTGTTTGTGGATGCCATTAAAACAATACCAAAATATGCTCCATTCCTCGATGAGATATGCACCACAAAGGATGATGGAATAATACTTGTAATGGAGATTACATCCACTGTTGTGCAAAGAAAGCTTCCTCTCAAACGCATAAATTTGGTAAATTTCATGTATGAGCCTGACAAGCCTAAAATGCCAAGAAGGGGTGTTGGTTAGATTCAAAACACTAACTCAAGTGTTAATTGGGACGGCAGCCCAATTAAAGAAGAATTGCCAACCTGCCATATTCAGATTTTGCTTTTCTTTTTCTTTTTCTTTTGCTTTTGCTTTTGCTTTTCCTTTTCCTTTTATTATTTTTATTGTTTTTATGTTTACTTGTTAATATTTGTTTAGTATTTTAAGATTATTTAGGTTGCATGAGTTTGTTTTATTTTGAGTCTTAATTGTTCCTATTCTTATGTTATTAGTTCTTTTCTCTTACACATGATTCTTTCATTTGGGTTAATAGACTTACATTGAGGACAATGTAAGAATTAAGTGTGGGGGGAATGATTTAGGATTTCTTTTATTTTTGTCTACTATTTTTTTTTTTTATGAGTCTTTATTATTATTTTTAGTGTGTTTTAGTTCCTTTTCAATACTATGATGAGATATGAATTGCATAAGTCTAAAACAGATTTATTAGTGAGAAGATTTTCATGAGAATTGAGCTTGATGTCAACCTTTTTATGAGCCAATGTTAATATGATATGTTGATTGAGAAAGAAGCATGTTTAGACTTAATCTGACTTGTATAATCATCCTTGTGAGTTTTTGAGCCTATATTGATTGACGCATTATACAAATCAATCTAATTTCTTTCTTGAGTGCTCTTATGATTACATGATTCTCTAGAACTTGCTTTAAACCATTTGAGACTATATTAATGCATGTAACAACATGAATATGATAGAGGCATTAGGACTTTTTAACTAGGGCCAAACAGCCATCCCTTATTGATGTTCCAAGAGAACATCCCTCTAGTGAACCAATTTGAGCCTACATTGAATAAGCTATTTATTTGGTAACCACATCTTACACCTAGCCTAAACACATTTATATCTTTACCCTTGTTCTAAAGATGGACTAGAATGTTTGAGACATATTGCAAAAACAAGGGATACTTTTTGAAAATTTGGGTTAGAACAAAAGATAAGTGTGGGGGAGGAGAAAGGCAAAAGTCAAGAGAAAAATAGAGGGAATATTGCCAAATACATTCCCATGTGAAAAAAAAAAATTTGAATAATCTCTTGAACTTCTAGTTAAAGAAAAGAAAAAGATGTTCGAAAGTTGGTTAGAATGAAGTAAAGGCTCAACATGAAATATTCAGCCTATGTGATTATGTACTTCTAAAGAATATTGAGAAAGTTTTATTTGCAAAATCTTATTTTGTCTCTAAATTCTATGAAGTCTTTGGAATGTTTGTGATATCTTTTCCTTTTTATTCTTTAACCACATTATTACCTCTTGGCCCCATTACAACCTTGATTAAAGACCTCTTGATTTATGAAGTTGCATGATCTTTTAGTAAAGAATAGGTAGACAAGCAAGCATATGGTAGAACTATTTTCATGAGATTGATTGAGTGAAAACACTTTACCACTACTTTAAAGAGTGAAAATCAAGAGAGTATCCCATGTGAGAAGTTGAGATTAAGTTTGAATATGCACTATTTTGATTGAAATATGTTATGTTAATATTGGCTTAACTCAAACTATTTACATTCAAGCAAGATTTTTTGTGAATTTCTTTAAGCTATTGATTAGTTTTTAAGACTTGTCCAATGATTATCTCAAATTTATATTGGAAGAATTAGTTATAATTATTATTTTTAGTTTTTCTTATGTTTTCAATGTTTGTGGGTATCGTCCTAGTAAACCCTCACGAGACTAAACTCGTCCACTAGGGACACCTAGGGGTTTAAAGGCTTATGTCACATGCTAAGTGCCACCGTGATTTCCTACGAAAATGGATTAGATTAGATTTTCTTATTTTATTTTTATTGAGTCGTTGCTAGGGACTAGCAACAATCTAAGTGTGGGGGTGTGATAACTCGTATAATTATATAGTTTTTAGTTATGTTTTATTATTGTTTTGTGTCAAATACGAGTTATTATTGTTTAGTCTAATTGTGTTTATGATCTTTTATATTTTTATGTAATTTGGTGTTTTTCACAAGTTTCTTTGAGTGATTTCAGATTACTAGAATTAAGGGCAAATCCAGTTCAGTTCCAGTTTCGACACCTTTTTCCATATCAGCTATATCTGGAATTTCACTGAAGCAATAAGGCTGAAATTATAACCGTGCAAAGTTAAGAGGCATATCTATCTTTTTCATGTTTTACACTTCTTGAAACGGGGTCGTTTTCCCTAGCGAAATCAACCATCAAGTTGGCTGATGTGCAATGACGTCTGTCCTGAGCAGTTTTCGCATTTTGACCATATCGTCCGATACACATCAGCAAATGAGCTGATTCCAACGGCTATGGTTCACTAACTGATAGGGGAACATTTGTCTAGAAGACCATGTGATCAGATAAAGCCTCCAATATTGAAGAAATCGACCATCAAGTTGGCTGATGTGCAATGACGTCTGTGCTGACCTGTTTTGGTATTTTGCCCATATCTTCTTCTCCACATCAGCAAATGAGCTGAGTCCAACGGCTATGAATCAGTAACTCATAGGGGAACATATTTCTAGAAGACCATGTGATCAGATCAGGCCTCCAAGATTGACAAAATCGACCATCAAGTTGGCTGATCAAAATGGTCATACAATATGACGAAAATTGTTAGAAAAATGCACCCACCTATTATACCTACCTTTGAAATTTGTAAAGCTTGTCTCTTGTCATTTAGCCCTCCAAAATGTGTATAAATAGAGGGCCTTGGATGATTGTAGAGGATCATATTGTACATAGGTAGGATATTAGCCATTTTAATAAAATTCTCTAAGTTTTCTTCTTCTTTCTTTTCTCTAGTTTTCTTTCTTTTCTCTAGTTTTCTTTTTCTTTAGAGAGAGCAAGAGGTTGGATAATTAATATTCTTCCTCTTCTTCTTTCTTTCTTTTATTTTCTTCTTAGATTTTCTTTAATTTTATGTTTATGTTTATAATGCCTATGCTAGGCTAAACTTCTATTTGGTTAAGGGTGATTTCAAAGCCCTAGACATGTTTTGTGATTGATTTTCAGATTCTATCTATCATTAATTTTCTATCAAAGTTGCTTATGTTTTTCTACAAGAATTGTTCATGATGTTGTCTAGATTTATTTAGGTGTACAACTAGATAGATCTTGATAATTATCTATTGCTAGTTTAGGAGTCTTGATCCGTGTAATTGTCTTGATTTCCTATTCATAAGTGGCAATTTGTGATTAATGATTATGGTCAAGTTTTCAATAATTGCAAAGTGGAACATAACCTAAGTTGAACAATCCGAGCTTATGTGTTTGTTGCTTAGATCAACCTATCTTTCTCATCATAAAGCTGCCATTAAATTGAATTTAGAGAGCTTATTCTAGGTTGTTTAATGGTTAGAGATTAAATAGAGAGCTTGTTCTATTTAACGACAAACTAAGGAAAGATTGGGATAACAGAGCTTGTTGTTATCTACGGTTGTTAACTTTGATAGTTGGTTGATATTGATAGATCTGAAATTGATTCTTAATGATGTCTAGTGGTGGAGAATGAAACCTTAACCATATTTTTCATATTTGATTCTTCTTACTTACTTGTTTTCTTACTTTTCTAGTTTGCTTATTTTTAAAAGTATATTTATTGGCTGGTTATACCGCCTAATTTAGTATATATATTTTTATTGGCTGGTTATACCGCCTAATTTAGTATATATATTTTTATTGGCTGGTTATACCGCCTTGCATCTTCTTCTTATTATTTACTTTAGTTTAAATCTGGCTTCAAAAACCCCTTTTCTTTTATTGTTCTTGAATTTAAGTTTTAAACTATTAACTTATAAACTAAAACCCAATCCCCGAGGACTCGACCCTTGCTAACTACTATACTTACAATTTATCTTTTTAGTGCAAGGTTAAATAAGATACACTCTTTTGGGTGCATCAAGTTTTTGGCGCCGTTGCCGGGGATTGTTTTCTTTAGTTTATTTGTTACTTGGTTTATTCTTATTTTCAGTTCTAATTAGTTTTATTTTCTTGTACATACGGGTTTTTCTTATCAAATTTTGAAAAAAAAAAATTAAAAAAAACGATGGAATTGAGCAATCTAACACTTGAAGAGTTGGTGGCATACATGAACATGGAGAATCAACAAGCCAATCTCACCTTCCCAGTTCAACAATTTGCCATGGGAGGATGTCAAGGCCATAAAGTGTTCCAAGACCAACAGTATGATCATTACTCAAACACTTACCATGAGGGATGGTGGGATCATACTAATTATGGCTACTCGAAAAATTACCAAGAAGTAGATCCTTATGCCAATTACACTCATCCATCTAGCTTCAATCAATCATGGTCCCAAGAACCAGATCTTTTTCAACCACCACATATGACTCAAAACTCAGGTACTTCTTTAGAAGATGTTGTCTATTCTCTTGTTACTGATACTTTGCAATTTCAACAGGAAACAAGGGCAAGCATCCAGAGTTTGGAAAAGCAAATGATCCAATTGACTAGTAGTATGGTGGGATGGGTAGCACAAAGATCTGAAGAACTCCCAGCCCAAACGATGATTAACCCAAAGGAGAATGCTACTATTGTGACCTTGAGGAATGAGGAACAAGATGAGGATGAGACAAAATTAGAGATGGATTCTATTCTTGAGGATAATGAAGCCACAAATCCAAATAAGAGTATTTCGGCACCTGAGGTAACGTTTAAGGTTCCACTTTCTACTAATGTTTTTTCTCCACCTTTTCCTAGTAGATTTGCAAAGTTCAAGGAGGAAGAATATGAACAACACATGCCGAAAACCTTAAACAGCTTGTTTGTGGATGCCATTAAAACAATACCAAAATATGCTCCATTCCTCGATGAGATATGCACCACAAAGGATGATGGAATAATACTTGTAATGGAGATTACATCCACTGTTGTGCAAAGAAAGCTTCCTCTCAAACGCATAAATTTGGTAAATTTCATGTATGAGCCTGACAAGCCTAAAATGCCAAGAAGGGGTGTTGGTTAGATTCAAAACACTAACTCAAGTGTTAATTGGGACGGCAGCCCAATTAAAGAAGAATTGCCAACCTGCCATATTCAGATTTTGCTTTTCTTTTTCTTTTTCTTTTGCTTTTGCTTTTGCTTTTCCTTTTCCTTTTATTATTTTTATTGTTTTTATGTTTACTTGTTAATATTTGTTTAGTATTTTAAGATTATTTAGGTTGCATGAGTTTGTTTTATTTTGAGTCTTAATTGTTCCTATTCTTATGTTATTAGTTCTTTTCTCTTACACATGATTCTTTCATTTGGGTTAATAGACTTACATTGAGGACAATGTAAGAATTAAGTGTGGGGGGAATGATTTAGGATTTCTTTTATTTTTGTCTACTATTTTTTTTTTTTATGAGTCTTTATTATTATTTTTAGTGTGTTTTAGTTCCTTTTCAATACTATGATGAGATATGAATTGCATAAGTCTAAAACAGATTTATTAGTGAGAAGATTTTCATGAGAATTGAGCTTGATGTCAACCTTTTTATGAGCCAATGTTAATATGATATGTTGATTGAGAAAGAAGCATGTTTAGACTTAATCTGACTTGTATAATCATCCTTGTGAGTTTTTGAGCCTATATTGATTGACGCATTATACAAATCAATCTAATTTCTTTCTTGAGTGCTCTTATGATTACATGATTCTCTAGAACTTGCTTTAAACCATTTGAGACTATATTAATGCATGTAACAACATGAATATGATAGAGGCATTAGGACTTTTTAACTAGGGCCAAACAGCCATCCCTTATTGATGTTCCAAGAGAACATCCCTCTAGTGAACCAATTTGAGCCTACATTGAATAAGCTATTTATTTGGTAACCACATCTTACACCTAGCCTAAACACATTTATATCTTTACCCTTGTTCTAAAGATGGACTAGAATGTTTGAGACATATTGCAAAAACAAGGGATACTTTTTGAAAATTTGGGTTAGAACAAAAGATAAGTGTGGGGGAGGAGAAAGGCAAAAGTCAAGAGAAAAATAGAGGGAATATTGCCAAATACATTCCCATGTGAAAAAAAAAATTTGAATAATCTCTTGAACTTCTAGTTAAAGAAAAGAAAAAGATGTTCGAAAGTTGGTTAGAATGAAGTAAAGGCTCAACATGAAATATTCAGCCTATGTGATTATGTACTTCTAAAGAATATTGAGAAAGTTTTATTTGCAAAATCTTATTTTGTCTCTAAATTCTATGAAGTCTTTGGAATGTTTGTGATATCTTTTCCTTTTTATTCTTTAACCACATTATTACCTCTTGGCCCCATTACAACCTTGATTAAAGACCTCTTGATTTATGAAGTTGCATGATCTTTTAGTAAAGAATAGGTAGACAAGCAAGCATATGGTAGAACTATTTTCATGAGATTGATTGAGTGAAAACACTTTACCACTACTTTAAAGAGTGAAAATCAAGAGAGTATCCCATGTGAGAAGTTGAGATTAAGTTTGAATATGCACTATTTTGATTGAAATATGTTATGTTAATATTGGCTTAACTCAAACTATTTACATTCAAGCAAGATTTTTTGTGAATTTCTTTAAGCTATTGATTAGTTTTTAAGACTTGTCCAATGATTATCTCAAATTTATATTGGAAGAATTAGTTATAATTATTATTTTTAGTTTTTCTTATGTTTTCAATGTTTGTGGGTATCGTCCTAGTAAACCCTCACGAGACTAAACTCGTCCACTAGGGACACCTAGGGGTTTAAAGGCTTATGTCACATGCTAAGTGCCACCGTGATTTCCTACGAAAATGGATTAGATTAGATTTTCTTATTTTATTTTTATTGAGTCGTTGCTAGGGACTAGCAACAATCTAAGTGTGGGGGTGTGATAACTCGTATAATTATATAGTTTTTAGTTATGTTTTATTATTGTTTTGTGTCAAATACGAGTTATTATTGTTTAGTCTAATTGTGTTTATGATCTTTTATATTTTTATGTAATTTGGTGTTTTTCACAAGTTTCTTTGAGTGATTTCAGATTACTAGAATTAAGGGCTTATGTGTTTGTTGCTTAGATCAACCTATCTTTCTCATCATAAAGCTGCCATTAAATTGAATTTAGAGAGCTTATTCTAGGTTGTTTAATGGTTAGAGATTAAATAGAGAGCTTGTTCTATTTAACGACAAACTAAGGAAAGATTGGGATAACAGAGCTTGTTGTTATCTACGGTTGTTAACTTTGATAGTTGGTTGATATTGATAGATCTGAAATTGATTCTTAATGATGTCTAGTGGTGGAGAATAAAACCTTAACCATATTTTTCATATTTGATTCTTCTTACTTACTTGTTTTTTTACTTTTCTAGTTTGCTTATTTTTAAAAGTATATTTATTTTTATTGGCTGGTTATACCGCCTAATTTGTATATTAACTTTGTTTTATTTTTATTGGCTGGTTATACCGCCTAATTTAGTATATATATTGGCTGGTTATACCGCCTAATTTAGTATATATATTTTTATTGGCTGGTTATACCGCCTTGCATCTTATTTACTTTAGTTTAAATCTAGCTTCAAAAACCCCTTTTCTTTTATTGTTCTTGAATTTAAGTTTTAAACTATTAACTTATAAACTAAAACCCAATCCCTGAGGACTCGACCCTTGCTAACTACTATACTTACAATTTATCTTTTTAGTGCAAGGTTAAATAAGATACACTCTTTTGGGTGCATCAAATTTTTGGCGTCGTTGCCGGGGATTGTTTTCTTTAGTTTATTTGTTACTTGGTTTATTCTTATTTTCAGTTCTAATGAGTTTTGTTTTCTTGTACATACGGGTTTTTCTTATCAAATTTTGAAAAAAAAAAATAAAAAAAAATAAAAAAAAAAAACGATGGAATTGAGCAATCTAACACTTGAAGAGTTGGTGGCATACATGAACATGGAGAATCAACAAGCCAATCTCACCTTCCCAGTTCAACAATTTGCCATGGGAGGATGTCAAGGCCATCAAGTGTTCCAAGACCAACTGCATGATCATTACTCAAACACTTACCATGAGGGATGGTGGGATCATACTAATTATGGCTACTCAAAAATTTCCAAGAAGTAGATCCTTATGCCAGTTACACTCATCCATCTATCTTCAATCAATCATGGTCTCAAGAATCAGATCTTTTTCAGCCATCACATATGACTCAAAACTCAGGTACTTCTTTAGAAGATCTTGTCTATTCTCTTGTTACTAATACTTTGCAATTTCAACAGGAAACAAGGGCAAGCATCCAGAGTTTGGAAAAGCAAATGAGCCAATTGGCTAGTAGTATGGTGGGATGGGTAGCACAAAGATCTGAAGAACTCCCTGCCCAAACGATGATTAACCCAAAGGAGAATGCTACTATTGTGACCTTCAGAAATGAGGAACAAGATGAGGATGAGACAAAATTAGAGATGGATTCTATTCTTGAGGATAATAAAGCCACAGATCCAAATAAGAGTATTTCGACACCGGAGGTAACGTTTAAGGTTCCACTTTTTACTAATGTTTCTTCTCCACCTTTTCCTAGTAGATTTGCAAAGTTCATGGAGGAAGAACATGAACAACACATGCCAGAAACCTTAAACAACTTGTTTGTGGATGCCATTCAACAAGTATCAAAATATGCTCCATTCCTCGATGAGATATGCACCACAAAGGATGATGGAATAATACTTGTAATGGAGAATGCATCCACTGTTGTGCAAAGAAAGCTTCCTCTCAAACGCATTAATTTGGAAAATTTCATGTATGAGCCTGACAAGCCTAAAAAGCCAAGAAGGGGTGTTGGTTAGGTTCAAAACATTAACTCAAGTGTTAATTGGGAAGGCAACCCAATTAAAGAAGAAATTGCCAACCTTCCATATTCAGATTTGCTTTCTCTTTCTTTTCCTTTTTCTTTTCTTTTCTTTTCTTTTATTATTTTCATTTTCATTTTTATTGTTTTTATTTTTATTTTTTATGTTTACTTGTTAATTTTTGTTTAGTATTTTAGGATTATTTAGGTTGCATGAGTTTGTTTTGTTTTGAGTCTTAGTTGTTCCTATTCTTATGTTATTAGTTCTTTTCTCTTACACATGATTCTTTCATTTGGGTTAATAGACTTACATTGAGGACAATGTAAGAATTAAGTGTGGGGGGGAATGATTTAGGATTTCTTTTATTTTTGTCTACTATTTTTTTTATGAGTCTTTATTATTATTATTTTTAGTGTGTTTTAGTTCCTTTTTAATACAATGATGAGATATGAATTGCATAAGTCTAAAACAGATTTATTAGTGAGAAGATTTTCATGAGAATTGAACTTGATATCAATCTTTTTATGAGCCAATGTTAATATGATATGTTGATTGAGAAAGAAGCATGTTTAGACTTAATCTGACTTGTATAATCATCCTTGTGAGTTTTTGAGCCTATAATGATTGATGCATTATACAAATCAATCTAATTTCTTTCTTGAGTGCTCTTATGATTACATGATTCTCTAGAACTTGCTTTAAACCATTTGAGACTATATTGATGCATGTAACAACATGAATATGATAGAGGCATTAGGACTTTTTAACTAGGGCCAAACAGCCATCCCTTATTGATGTTCCAAGAGAACATCCCTCTAGTGAACCAATTTGAGCCTACATTGAATAAGCTATTTATTTGGTAACCACATCTTACACCTAGCCTAAACACATTTATATCTTTACCCTTGTTCTAAAGATGGACTAGAATGTTTGAGACATATTGCAAAAACAAGGGATATTTTTTGAAAATTTGGGTTAGAACAAAAGATAAGTGTGGGGGAGGAGAAAGGCAAAAGTCATTAGAAAAATAGAGGGAATATTGCCAAATACATTCCCATGTGAAAAAAAAAAAAAATTTGAATAATCTCTTGAACTTCTAGTTAAAGAAAAGAAAAAGATGTTCGAAAGTTGGTTAGAATGAAGTAAAGGCTCAACATGAAATATTCAACCTATGTGATTATGTACTTCTAAAGAATATTGAGAAAGTTTTATCTGCAAAATCTTATTTTGTCTCTAAATTCTATGAAGTCTTTGGAATGTTTGTGATATCTTTTCCTTTTTATTCTTTAACCACATTATTACCTCTTGGCCCCATTACAACCTTGATTAAAAACCTCTTGATTTATGAAGTTGCATGATCTTTTAGTGGAGAATAGGTAGACAAGCAAGCATATGGTAGAACTATTTTCATGAGATTGATTGAGTGTAAACACTTTACCACTACTTTAAAGAGTGAAAATCATGAGAGTATCCCATATGAGAAGTTGAGATTAAGTTTGAATGTGCACTATTTTGATTGAAATATGTTATGTTAATATTGGCTTAACTCAAACAATTTACATTCAAGCATGATTTTTTGTGAAATTCTTTAAGCTATTGATTAGTTTATAAGACTTGTTCAAAGATTGTCTCTAATTTGTATTGAAAGGATTAGGAATAAATATTTTTAGTATATGTAGTTTATTTATATTTTAGTTTTTCAATGTTTGTGGGTATCGTTCTAGTAAACCCTCACGAGACTAAACTCGTCCACTAGGGACACCTAGGGGTTTAAAGGCTTGTGTCACATGCTAAGTGCCACCGTGATTTCCTACGAAAGTGGATTAGATTAGATTTTCTTATTTTATTTTTATTTGATTTTGCTCGAGGACTAGCAAAAAGCTAAGTGTGGGGGTCTGATAACTCGTATAATTATATAGTTTTTAGTTATGTTTTATTATTGTTTTGTGTCAAATACGAGTTATTATTGTTTAGTCTAATTGTGTTTATGATCTTTTATATTTTTATGTAATTTGGTGTTTTTCACAAGTTTCTTTGAGTGATTTCAGATTACTAGAATTAAGGGCAAATCGAGTTCAGTTCCAGTTCCGACACCTTTTTCCATATCAGCTATATCTGGAGTTTCACTGAAGCAATAAGGCTGAAATTTGTAGTCGTGCAAAGCTAAGAGGCATATCTATCTTTTTCATGTTTTACACTTCTTGAAACGGAGTCGTTTTCCCTAGCGAAATCGACCATCAAAGTGGCTGATGTGCAATGACGTCTGTGCTGACCTGTTTTCGTATTTTGCCCATATCTGCTTATCCACATCAGCAAATGAGCTGATTCCAATGGATATGGATCCGTAACGGATACGGGAACCTTTGTCTAGAAGACCATATGATCAGATCAGGCCTCCAATATTGACGAAATCGACCATCAAGTTGGCTGATGTGCAATGACGTCTGTACTGACCTGTTTTCGTATTTTGCCCATATCTGATTATCCACATCAGCAAATGAGCTGATTCAAACGGCTATGGATCCGTAACTGATAGGGGAACATTTTTCTAGAAGACCATGTGATCAGATCAGGCCTCCAATATTGAAGAAATCGACCATCAAGTTGGCTGATCAAAATTGTCATACAATATGACGAAAATTGTTAGAAAAATGCACCCACCTATTATACCTACCTTTGAAATTTGTAAAGCTTGTCTCTTGTCATTTAGCCCTCCAAAATGTGTATAAATAGAGGGCCTTGGATGATTGTAGAGGATCATATTGTACATAGGTAGGATATTAGCCATTTTAATAAAATTCTCTAAGTTTTCTTCTTCTTTCTTTTCTCTAGTTTTCTTTCTTTTCTCTAGTTTTCTTTTTCTTTAGAGAGAGCAAGAGGTTGGATAATTAATATTCTTCCTCTTCTTCTTTCTTTCTTTTATTTTCTTCTTAGATTTTCTTTAATTTTATGTTTATGTTTACAATGCCTATGCTAGGCTAAACTTCTATTTGGTTAAGGGTGATTTCAAAGCTCTAGACATGTTTTATAATTGATTTTCAGATTCTATCTATCATTAATTTTCTATCAAAGTTGCTTATGTTCTTCTACAAGAATTGTTCATGATGTTGTCTTGATTTGTTTAGGTGTACAACTAGATAGATCTTGATAATTATCTATTGCTAGTTTAGGAGTCTTGATCCGTGTAATTGTCTTGATTTCCTATTCATAAGTGGCAATTTGTGATTAATGATTATGGTCAAGTTTTCAATAATTGCAAAGTGGAACATAACCTAAGTTGAACAATCCGAGCTTATGTGTTTGTTGCTTAGATCAACCTATCTTTCTCATCATAAAGCTGCCATTAAATTGAATTTAGAGAGCTTATTCTAGGTTGTTTAATGGTTAGAGATTAAATAGAGAGCTTGTTCTATTTAACGACAAACTAAGGAAAGATTGGGATAACAGAGCTTGTTGTTATCTACGGTTGTTAACTTTGATAGTTGGTTGATATTGATAGATCTGAAATTGATTCTTAATGATGTCTAGTGGTGGAGAATAAAACCTTAACCATATTTTTCATATTTGATTCTTCTTACTTACTTGTTTTTTTACTTTTCTAGTTTGCTTATTTTTAAAAGTATATTTATTTTTATTGGCTGGTTATACCGCCTAATTTGTATATTAACTTTGTTTTATTTTTATTGGCTGGTTATACCGCCTAATTTAGTATATATATTGGCTGGTTATACCGCCTAATTTAGTATATATATTTTTATTGGCTGGTTATACCGCCTTGCATCTTATTTACTTTAGTTTAAATCTAGCTTCAAAAACCCCTTTTCTTTTATTGTTCTTGAATTTAAGTTTTAAACTATTAACTTATAAACTAAAACCCAATCTCTGAGGACTCGACCCTTGCTAACTACTATACTTACAATTTATCTTTTTAGTGCAAGGTTAAATAAGATACACTCTTTTGGGTGCATCAGGAAGCATATCCTCGACTCATAGAAGGCGTTTAAGCCGTTTCTGGACGTAAAACCAGAGGAAGATGTGAGCCACAATCACAACTACAATAAATAACTTTTCAGCTTTTGGTTTGATTTGCAATAACTTCATTTCGGTTTAATTTACGTGTTGTTCGATTTGTGTAATTATTCTCGTTTTTTTTTATTGGTCTTTTACGGTTGATTTTTCTTCTCTTTTTGATTTTCTTCCTGAAATCACGCAAAAATCTTTTGTTAGGTTAACATTTTCTTCTGACAGGTCAGATACACTTTCGGCGACATTATTACTCTTGTCTGATTCACTACTCAGTCCTCTATATATTACACCATGTACTCATTCTCTTTCAGGCACTCGAAAAAAAAATGGAAAGTACTTCGTCCCAGCGCATTAAAAAAATTTGTGTCTTTGGAGGTGCTTATCCAAGGAAAAATAACATATTCGCTGATGAAGCCATAAGAGTTGGAGTAATACTTGCCCAACAAAAGATCCAGTTGATTTATGGAGGTGGTAGTACGGGTTTAATGGGAGCAGTCGCTACAGCAGCACACGCCGGAGGAAGTCCAGTTCTAGGAATCGTGCCAAAACTATTCATAGATTTTTGTGGACCTACCTTGGGTAAGGAAATACAAGTCTGGAGTATCCCTGAACGGATGACAATCATGTACCATTCTGCCGATGAATTCATTGCTTTACCAGGAGGTCTGGGTACATTGGAAGAAATAGCTTGCGTGGCTTCTTGGTCATCTTTGGTCACAAATAAGAAACCCATTGGTTTGCTTAATATTAATGGTTTTTTAGTAATTTGCTTTCATATTTAGATAATGCTGTGGAAAATGGATTCATGTTTTCAGAGGCAAGGAGAACCATAATTTCTGCAACAACCATTGAAGATTTACTCAAAAAGCTCCAAGCTTATGAGTATTTACCTGCTACGGTTGTTTCGCAAACGCTCGGAAAAAGAAAAAGAGATATAGACAAGCAAGGAGTGGATTGCACTTTGTCTTTATGACATTATCTAACATTTTGTTTGTTGTGTCTCAGTTATAATAAGTGGTTAGCAACCTCTGCAGGTAATATCTCCTAAATTCTACCTTTAAAATTTGACATTGGGGACAATGTCATATTTTAGTAGGGGGTAAGGGACATATTTTGCTAACTTAAAGTAAAGAAAAAAATTTTGTTGTGTTTTAAGCCATTTAGAAGTATTCATTCTGAACAAGGTCTGAGTAAGGGAGACTTGAGACATACCTTGTCAGTTTGATTTCTTCTTTTCAAAAAAAAAAAGTTTGTTGTGTTTTAAGCAATTTAGAAGTATTCATTCTGAACAAGGTCTGAGTAAGGGAGACTTGAGACATACCTTGTCAGTTTGATTTTAATCTTTTTATGTTTACTTGTTAATTTTTGTTTAGTATTTTAGGATTATTTAGGTTGCATGAGTTTGTTTTGTTTTGAGTCTTAGTTGTTCCTATTCTTATGTTATTAGTTCTTTTCTCTTACACATGATTCTTTCATCTGGGTTAATAGACTTACATTGAGGACAATGTAAGAATTAAGTGAGGGGGGAATGATTTAGGATTTCTTTTATTTTTGTCTACTATTTTTTTTTTATGAGTCTTTATTATTATTTTTGGTGTATTTTAGTTCCTTTTCAATACTATGATGAGATATGAATTGCATAAGTCTAAAACAGATTTATTAGTGAGAAGATTTTCATGAGAATTGAACTTGATATCAATCGTTTTATGAGCCAATGTTAATATGATATGTTGATTGAGAAAGAAGCATGTTTAGACTTAATCTGACTTGTATAATCATCCTTGTGAGTTTTTGAGCCTATAATGATTGACGCATTATACAAATCAATCTAATTTCTTTCTTGAGTGCTCTTATGATTACATGATTCTCTAGAACTTGCTTTAGACCTTGTTGAGACTATATTGATGCATGTGACAACATGAATATGATAGAGGCATTAGGATTTTTAGCCAGGGCCAAACAGCCATCCCTTATTGATGTTCCAAGAGAACACACCCCTAGTGAGCCAATTTGAGCCTACATTGAATAAGCTATTTATTTGGTAACCACAACTTACACCTAGCCTAAATATAACCCTTGTTCTAAAGATGGATTATATATTTTGAGACATATTGCAAAAAAACAAGGGATATTTTTAGTTAAAAATTTGGGTTGGAAACAAAAGATAAGTGTGGGGGAAGAAAAGAAAAGAAAAAGTCAAGAGAAAAAGAAAGGGATCATTTTCAAATACATTCCCATATTAAAAAAAAAAAAAAAAAAAATCTTCTCTTGAACTTCTAGTTAAAGTAAAGAAAAAGATGTTACAAAGTTGGTTAGAATGATGCAAAGGCTCAACATGAATATTTAGCCTATGTTATTATGTGCTTTATAAGAGTTTTGAGAAGTTTTATTTGTATGATCTTATTATGTCTCTAAACTCTATGAACTCTTTGGAACCTTTGTGATATCTTTATCCTTTTGTTCTCTAACCACATTATAACCCTTTGGCCCCATTACAACCTTGAATAAAGACCTCTTGATTTATGAAGTTTTATGATCTAAATAGTGGAGAATAGGTGGACAAGCAAGCATATGGTAGAAGTGTTTTCATGAGATTGATTGAGTGTAAACACTTTACCACTACTTTAAAGAGTGAAAATCAAGAGTATCCCATGTGAGAAGTTGAGATTAAGTTTGAATATGCACTATTTTGATTGAAATATGTTATGTTAATATTGGCTTAACTCAAACTATTTACAATCAAGCAAGATTTTTTGTGAATTTCTTTAAGCTATTGATTAGTTTTTAATACTTGTCCAATGATTATCTCTAATTTATATTGGAAGGATTAGTTATAATTATTATTTTTAGTTTTTCTTATGTCTTCAATGTTTGTGGGTATCGTTCTAGTAAACCCTCACGAGACTAAACTCGTCCACTAGGGACACCTAGGGGTTTAAAGGCTTGTGTCACATGCTAAGTGCCACCGTGATTTCCTACGAAAGTGGATTAGATTAGATTTTCTTATTTTATTTTTATTTGTTTTTGCTCGAGGACTAGCAACAATCTAAGTGTGGGGGTGTGATAACTCGTATAATTATATAGTTTTTAGTTATGTTTTATTATTATTTTGTGTCAATACGAGTTATTATTGCTTAGTCTAATTGTGTTTATGATCTTTTATATTTTTATGTAATTTGGTGTTTTTTTACGAGTTTCTTTGAGTGATTTCAGATTACTAGGTTAAATCAACAATTAAGGGCAAATTCAGTTCAGTTCCAATTCCGACACCTTTTGCCATATCAGCTATATCTGGAGTTTCACTGAAGCAATAAGGCTGAAATTTTAACCGTGCAAAGTTAAGAGGCATATCTAACTTTTTCATGTTTTACACTTCTTGAAACGGAGTCGTTTTCCCTAGCGAAATCGACCATCAAGTTGGCTGATGTGCAATGACGTCTGTGCTGACCTGTTTTGGTATTTTGCCCATATCTTCTGATCCACATCAGCAAATGAGCTGATTTCAACGGCTATGGATCACTAACTGATAGGGAAACATTTTTCTAAAAGACCATGTGATCAGATCAAGCTTCCAATATTGACAAAATCGACCATCAAGTTGGCTGATCAAAATTGTCATACAATATGACGAAAATTGTTAGAAAAATGCACCCACCTATTATACCTACCTTTGAAATTTGTAAAGCTTGTCTCTTGTCATTTAGTCCTCCAAAATGTGTATAAATAGAGGGCCTTGGATGATTGTATGAGGCATTGTACATTGGTAGGATATTAGCCATTGTAATAAAATTCTCTAAGTTTTCTTCTTCTTTCTTTTCTCTAGTTTTCTTTTTCTTTATTTTCTTTTTCTTCTTTCTTTCTTTTATTTCCTTCTTAGATTCTCTTTAATTTTATGTTTATGTTTACAATGCCTATGCTAGGCTAAACTTCTATTTGGTTAAGGGTGATTTCAAAGCCCTAGACATGTTTTGTGATTGATTTTCAGATTCTATCTATCATTAATTTTCTATCAAAGTTGCTTATGTTCTTCTACAAGAATTGTTCATGATGTTGTCTTGATTTATTTAGGTGTACAACTAGATAGATCTTGATAATTATCTATTGCTAGTCTAGGAGTCTTGATCCGTGTAATTGTCTTGATTTCCTATTCATAAGTGGCAATTTGTGATTAATGATTATGGTCAAGTTTTCAATAATTGCAAAGTGGAACATAACCTAAGTTGAACAATCCGAGCTTATGTGTTTGTTGCTTAGATCAACCTATCTTTCTCATCATAAAGCTGCCATTAAATTGAATTTAGAGAGCTTATTCTAGGTTGTTTAATGGTTAGAGATTAAATAGAGAGCTTGTTCTATTTAACGACAAACTAAGGAAAGATTGGGATAACAGAGCTTGTTGTTATCCACGGTTGTTAACTTTGATAGTTGGTTGATATTGATAGATCTGAAATTGATTCTTAATGATGTCTAGTGGTGGAGAATGAAACCTTAACCATTTTTTCATATTTGATTCTTCTTACTTACTTGTTTTCTTACTTTTCTAGTTTGCTTATTTTTAAAAGTATATTTATTTTTATTGGCTGGTTATACCGCCTAATTTAGTATATATATTTTTATTGGCTGGTTATACCGCCTAATTTAGTATATATATTTTTATTGGCTGGTTATACCGCCTTGCATCTTATTCTTATTATTTACTTTAGTTTAAATATGGCTTCAAAAACCCCTTTTCTTTTATTGTTTTCTTTGAACGTAGGTTATAAACCAATAACTCATAGATTAAAACCCAATCCCTGAGGACTCGACCCTTGCTAATTATTATACTTACAATTGAATTTTTTAGTGCAAGGTTTAATAAGATACACTCTTTTGGGTGCATCATTAAGGGTGATTTAAAAGCCCTAGACAAGTTGTGTAATTGATTTTTAGATTTATTTTTCATTAGTTTTCTATCAAAGTTGATTATGTTCTTCCATAAAAATTGTTCATGATATTGCCTTGATTTGTTTAGGTCGCGAACTAGATAGATCTTGATAATTATCTATTGCTAGTTTAGGAGTCTTAATCTGTGTAATTGTCTTGATTTCCTATTCATAAGTGGAAATTTGTGATTAATGATTATGGTCAAGTTTTCGCTAATTGCATAGTGGAACATAACATAGGTTAAACAATCCGAGCTTATGTGTTTGTTGCCTAGATCAACCTATCTTTAATGACATTACATAGAGAGCTTATTCTAGGTTGTCTAGTGGTTAGAGATTAAATAGGGAGCTTGTTCTATTTAACCACAAACTTAAGAAAGATTGGGGTAACAGAGCTTGTTGTTATCTACGGTTGATAATTTTGATAGTTAATTAATGTTGATCGATCTGATTATTGATTCTCAATGATGTCTAGTGGTGGAGAAAGAGACCTTAACCATACTTTTCTCATATTTGATTACTTCCTATTTACTTGTTCTCTTCTTTTGATTATTTGCTTTAGTTTAAACTGATTTTAAAAACCCGCCCTTTTATTTAGTTTTCTTTAAGTTTAAGTATAAACTAATAATTCTTAAATTGAACACCAATCCCTGTGGACTCGACCTTGCTTATTGCTATATTTTACAATTGATATTTTTTTAGTGCAAGGATTAAATAAGGTATACCCTTTTGAGTGTATCAAGTTTTTGGCGCCGTTGCCGGGGATTGCTTTCTTTAGTTTATTAGTTATTTGTTTATTCTTATTTTCTGTTTTAGTTAGTTAATTTTCTTATTTTCTTTTTCAGCGAATGTCCGAATCTATTGAAGAAGAAGAACCTTACTTCGGACTTAAGCGAATTCGGAAATTCATAGCTGCCCACCAAAGAACATACGAAGAGTTGATCCAAACTATCCAAGAGGAGCAAGGAGAGATGGCAGCAAACAACCGAACTTTTAAGGAGCTAGCCACTCTAGACTTGGATCAGCAACCATTGTGTGTAGAGTATCCTACTCTTGAGGTAGCATTTGAATTAAAATCTGGCTTGATTCATCTTCTTCCAATTTTTCATGGTTTTGCAGGAGAAGATCCAAATAAACACGTGAAGGAGTTCCATGTAGTATGTTCTAGCATGAGATCAACCGGAATAACGAAAGAGCAAATAAAGTTAAGAGCATTCCCATTCTCTCTAACTGATTCAACAAATGAATGGCTCTACTACCTACCATCCGGGACTATCATTACATGGAATGGGATGAAAAGAGCATTCTTGGAAAGATATTTCCCAGCATCTAAGGCTGCCAACGTTAGAAAGGAAATATATGGGATTCAACTAAAACTTCTAATTTAGGCGCCACATCATTAATGAATTGGTCTTCACTTCATATTAAGTAATGAACTAAAAACAGGCCCAATAATTCATTAATATTGCTGCCCCCTTGAATTCCTCTATGGCCCATCATGTGAAGCTTGGATCACATGTACTAATTCTTGGTCTTCCTTAGTCAAGAAGCCCAACTTTAATGGCTTGACATTGCTTAAAGACTAGTAGATTCTTCCCAAGTCCTTTGCACCAATCCTTGCATAGCTTCCTTAAGCTTCTTGGATCTTAACCTTGTAATAGGCCCAATTGGAACATGCAATGGATCTTGAAGTGCAATACCAGCTTGGTTCTCATCATTCCCCCTTTCCTCAAAAAGATTGGACCTCGAATCATCACCTACATCATAAAGGGAAAGATCAGAAATATTAAATGAAGCAGAAACGTTATACTCACCTAGTAAGTCCACTTTGTAAGCACTGTCACTAATTTTCTCAAGGATTTGGAAAGGCCCATCTCCTCGAGGACGCAACTTGGTTCTCCTATGGGCTGGAAATCTTTCCTTGTGCATATGACCTAGACCCAATCACCTGGTTTGAAAGTAACTCGCCTCCTCCCTTTGTTTGTTTGTGAAGCAACTTTTGCATTCTTTTTCTCAATTTGAAACTTTACTTTCTCGTGAAGAGACTTCACCAATTCATCTTTCTTATTCCCCTTCAAACTATTCCTTGCATCAACAGGTAAAGGCATTAAATCTAAAGGAGTTAATGGATTAAAACCAGAAACAATCTCAAATGGAGAATAAGAAGTAGTAGAACGCACAGTCTTATTATATGCAAACTCTATGAATGGCAAACAGTCTTCCCAAGTTTTCAAGTTCTTTTGTATAACAATTTGCAAAAGTTGTGTTAAAGTCCTATTAACTATTTCAGTTTGCCCATCAGTTTGTGGATGACAAGTGGTAGAAAACAAAAGTTTAGTACCCAATTTCCTCCACAAAACCTTCGAAAAATAATTAGGGAACTTAACATCTCTATCAGACACAATGCTTCTAGGAACACCACATAGGCGAACTATCTCCCTAAAGAATAATTCAGCAATGTTAGTTGCATCATCAATTTTATGGCATGGAATAAAATGTGCCATCTTGCTAGACCAATCCACTACCACATAAATTGAATCTCTTCCCCTTTTTTTCCTAGGTAAACCCAATACAAAGTCTATAGATATGTCTACCCATGGTTCACTAGGAACTGGTAAGGGTGTATACAACCCATGAGGTAAAACCTTAAATTTGGCCTTTCTACCTATAATGCATCTATCACATATGCGAATAACATCCCTTTTCATTTTAAGCCAAAAAAATGTTCATGCAATATTTCTAAGGTTTTCTAGACACCAAAGTGTCCCATTAAACCACCTCTATGTGCCTCATGTACTAATAACTCTCTTATAGAATAATTAGGCACACATAGTTTATCTTCTCTAAACAAAAAGCCATCATGCTTGTAAAATTTACCAAATGCTGCTTTATCACATGCTATGAATACATCATTAAAATCAACATCACTGGCATATTCATCCTTTATATATTCAAATCCAAGCATCTTAGCATTCATAGATGTGAGAAATACATACCTCCTAGATAAAGCATCAGCCACAATATTTTTCTTACCTTGCTTGTATCTAATGACACAAGGAAAGGTCTCTATGTATTCCATCCACCTAGCATGTCTCTTATTCAACTTGCCTTGACCGTTGAAATGTTTCAATGATTCATGATCAGTATGTATCACGAACTCCTTAGGCCATAAGTAATGCTGCCATGTCTCCAAGGCTCTAACAAGCGCATAGAGCTCCTTATCATAAGTTGGATAGTTCAAGGTGCTCCACTAAGCTTCTCACTGAAGAATGCGATTAGATGCTTTTTCTACATTAAAACAGCTCCAATTCCTATTCCTGAGGGATCATATTCAATATCAAAAGCTTTGTCAAAGTTAGGTAATGTTAAAATAGGTGCTGAACATAACCTATCTTTAAGATTAATAAATTCTTTCTCTTGTTGATTGCCCCAATGAAAACCAAAATTCTTTTTAATAATTTCAGTAAGTGATGCAGCAATAGTGCTAAAGTCTTTAACAAAAGGCCTATAAAAACTAGCTAAACCATGAAAGCTTCTTACCTTACTTACCCCTTTAGGCGTCGGGCAGTCTTTGATGGCCTTGATGATGCACCCAAAAGAGTGTATCTTATTTAACCTTGCACTTAAAAAGAATCAAATGTAAAGTATAGTGATTACCAAGGGTCGAGTCCTCAGGGATTGGGTTTTAGTTTATAAGTTAATTACATAACATGTATAGGGCTTTGAAATCACCCTCAACCAAATAGAAGTTTAGCCTAGCATAGGCATAGATAATATATACATAAAACTAAAAATAAAATAAAATAAAAGAATGGAGAAGAAGAAGAAGAATAATGATGATCCTTGAGTCTCCTCAAAAGATGTCTAGTTTGTGGCTCAAAAGATCGTATTTATAGAGCTTTAAAACCCTAAGAATAAGTCTTTGCTACACAAGTAAGCCTGGAGGTGCAAATATCATGTTTTTGCCTTTTTTTCAGATTTGCGATTAGGGTTTTTCTGGCCGTAGGGTTCTTTAGGGAGATCTTCTAGCGCCATTCTGAATGCCCATTTCTTATCCGATTTGGGCGTATAATTTATTGTTGGAAAGATAATCAAGTCAAATTCAAAAGTTAAGAAGGAAGTTTCTTCAAATAAAGAATCTAACATCATGTTTTTCTTACAACAAATTCCATAGGTCAAATCTGCCTGATTGCTTTTTAACCAGAAATTGATATTTTTGACTCTCAAGTCTTCTTACATCTTGTGATTATGATTTTGTAAGCTCTTTACCATCATTATTGACATATTTTGGCTTCATTCTCCTTATTTTACCTAAATTTTGAAAACATATTATAAGTAAACAAGATAAAGATCGAAAACATAACAAAAACTAAAGGTAGAAAGGCATAAAATGTATATTTTATGAGCTTATCACTTGACTTTCTCTTCATCCATCTCAATACCTTTTGGAGCTAACAACATATCCAAGAAATATAACTCTATCCATGCAAAAGGTACACTTCTTAAAATTAGCATACAACTTTTCAGTTTTCAACACATTAAACACAAACCGCAAATGTTCAACTTGCTCATCTAAGTTTTTGCTGTACACTAAAATGTCATCAAAGTAGACTACTACAAATTTACCTAGAAACTCACGCAAAACATGATTCATTAATCTCATGAAAGTACTGGTGTATTAGTAAGTCCAAATGGCATGACTAACCATTCATATAACCCATACTTAGTCTTAAAAGCTGTTTTCCATTGATCACCTTCTTTCATCCTAATCTGATGGTAACCACTTTTAAGATCTATCTTACTAAAAACACAAGATCCATACAATTCATCTATCATATTATCTAATCTAGGAATGGGATGATGATACTTTACCGTGATATTGTTGACTGCTCTACAATCAACACACATCCTCCAAGACCCATCCTTCTTTGGCACTAGAAGAACTGGAACAGCACATGGACTCATGCTTTCTCTTATGTACCCCTTACTCATCAAGTCTTCAACTTGCCTTTGAAGTTCCTTTGTCTCCACCGGGTTACTTCTATAGGCTGGTCGGTTTGGAATGAATGCTCCGGGTACAAAATGAATCTGATGCTCAATGCCTCTTATGGAAGGCAACCCACTTGGCAACTCCTCAGGGAATAACTCTTCAAATTCCTGTAACAAAGAAACAGCAACAATAGGAAGAGCTTGGTTAGTTCATCAAGATTAAGATACGATTCTTTATAAACAAGGAAGATCATGGGCTGATCTTCTAAAATATCCTTCTTAACCTCACTCTCTGATAACTCGTATAATTATATAGTTTTTAGTTATGTTTTATTATTGTTTTGTGTCAAATACGAGTTATTATTGTTTAGTCTAATTGTGTTTATGATCTTTTATATTTTTATGTAATTTGGTGTTTTTCACAAGTTTCTTTGAGTGATTTTATATTACTAGAATTAAGGGCAAATCCAGTTCAGTTCCAGTTCCGACACCTTTTGCCATATCAGCTATATCTGGAGTTTCACCGAAGCAATAAGGCTGAAATTTTAACCGTGCAAAGTTAAGAGGCATATCTATCTTTTTCATGTTTTACACTTCTTGAAACGGAGTCGTTTTCCCTAGCGAAATCAACCATCAAGTTGGCTGATGTGCAATGACGTCTGTCCTGAGCAGTTTTCGCATTTTGATCATATCGTCCGATACACAGCAGCAAATGAGCTGATTCAAACGGCTATGGATCCCTAACTGGTAGGGGAACATTTTTCTAGAAGACCATGTAATCAGATAAAGCCTCCAATGTTGAAGAAATCGACCATCAAGTTGGCTGATGTGCAATGACGTCTGTGCTGACCTGTTTTCGTATTTTGCCCATATCTTCTTCTCCACATCAGCAAATGAGCTGATTCCAACGGCTATGAATCAGTAACTCATAGGGGAACATTTGTCTAGAAGACCATATGATCAGATCAGGCCTCCAAGATTGACAAAATCGACCATCAAGTTGGCTGATCAAAATGGTCATACAATATGACGAAAATTGTTAGAAAAATGCACCCACCTATTATACCTACCTTTGAAATTTGTAAAGCTTGTCTCTTGTCATTTAGCCCTCCAAAATGTGTATAAATAGAGGGCCTTGGATGATTGTAGAGGATGATATTGTACATAGGTAGGATATTAGCCATTTTAATAAAATTCTCTAAGTTTTCTTCTTCTTTCTTTTCTCTAGTTTTCTTTCATTTCTCTAGTTTTCTTTTTCTTTAGAGAGAGCAAGAGGTTGGATAATTAATATTCTTCCTCTTCTTCTTTCTTTCTTTTATTTTCTTCTTAGATTTTCTTTAATTTTATGTTTATGTTTACAATGCCTATGCTAGGCTAAACTTCTATTTGGTTAAGGGTGATTTCAAAGCCCTAGACATGTTTTGTGATTGATTTTCAGATTCTATCTATCATTAATTTTCTATCAAAGTTGCTTATGTTCTTCTACAAGAATTGTTCATGATGTTGTCTTGATTTGTTTAGGTGTACAACTAGATAGATCTTGATAATTATCTATTGCTAGTTTAGGAGTCTTGATCCGTGTAATTGTCTTGATTTCCTATTCATAAGTGGCAATTTGTGATTAATGATTATGGTCAAGTTTTCAATAATTGCAAAGTGGAACATAACCTAAGTTGAACAATCCGAGCTTATGTGTTTGTTGCTTAGATCAACCTATCTTTCTCATCATAAAGCTGCCATTAAATTGAACTTAGAGAGCTTATTCTAGGTTGTTTGATGGTTAGAGATTAAATAGAGAGCTTGTTCTATTTAACGACAAACTAAGGAAAGATTGGGATAACAGAGCTTGTTGTTATCTACGGTTGTTAACTTTGATAGTTGGTTGATATTGATAGATCTGAAATTGATTCTTAATGATGTCTAGTGGTGGAGAATGAAACCTTAACCATATTTTTCATATTTGATTCTTCTTACTTACTTGTTTTCTTACTTTTAGTTTGCTTATTTTTTATATTTATTTTTATTGGCTGGTTATACCGCCTAATTTGTATATTAACTTTGTTTTATTTTTATTGGCTGGTTATACCGCCTAATTTAGTATATATATTTTTATTGGCTGGTTATACCGCCTAATTTAGTATATATATTTTTATTGGCTGGTTATACCGCCTTGCATCTTATTCTTATTATTTACTTTAGTTTAAATCTGACTTCAAAAAAAACCCCTTTTCTTTTATTGTTCTTGAATTTAAGTTTTAAACTATTAACTTATAAACTAAAACCCAATCCCTGAGGACTCGACCCTTGCTAACTACTATACTTACAATTTATCTTTTTAGTGCAAGGTTAAATAAGATACACTCTTTTGGGTGCATCACTCTCTTTTGCATAAAAGCTCATCTTTGTTTTTACTTTTCTTTCTTGTGGCATCACTTTTGATAACTCGTATAATTATATAGTTTTTAGTTATGTTTTATTATTGTTTTGTGTCAAATACGAGTTATTATTGTTTAGTCTAATTGTGTTTATGATCTTTTATATTTTTATTTAATTTGGTGTTTTTCACAAGTTTCTTTGAGTGATTTCAGATTACTAGAATTAAGGGCAAATCCAGTTCAGTTCCAGTTCCGACACATTTTTCCATATCAGCTATATCTGGAGTTTCACTGAAGCAATAAGGCTGAAATTTGTAGCCGTGCAAAGCTAAGAGGCATATCTATCTTTTTCATGTTTTATACTTCTTGAAACGGAGTCGTTTTCCCTAGCAAAATCGACCATCAAGTTGGCTGATGTGCAATGATGTCTGTGCTGACCTGTTTTCGTATTTTGCCCATATATGCTTATCCACATCAGCAAATGAGCTGATTCCAATGGCTATGGATCCGTAACTGATACGGGAACCTTTGTCTAGAAGACCATATGATCAGATCAGGCCTCTAACATTGACGAAATCGACCATCAAGTTGGCTGATCAAAATTGTCATACAATATGACGAAAATTGTTAGAAAAATTCACCCACCTATTATACCTACCTTTGAAATTTGTAAAGCTTGTCTCTTGTCATTTAGCCTTCCAAAATGTGTATAAATAGAGGGCCTTGGATGATTGTAGAGGATCATATTGTACATAGGTAGGATATTAGCCATTTAATAAAATTCTCTAAGTTTTCTTCTTCTTTCTTTTCTCTAGTTTTCTTTCTTTTCTCTAGTTTTCTTTTTCTTTAGAGAGAGCAAGAGGTTGGATAATTAATATTCTTCCTCTTCTTCTTTCTTTCTTTTATTTTCTTCTTAGATTTTCTTTAATTTTATGTTTATGTTTATAATGCCTATGCTAGGCTAAACTTCTATTTGGTTAAGGGTGATTTCAAAGCCCTAGACATGTTTTATGATTGATTTTCAGATTCTATCTATCATTAATTTTCTATCAAAGTTGTTTATGTTCTTCTACAAGAATTGTTCATGATGTTGTCTTGATTTGTTTAGGTGTACAACTAGATAGATCTTGATAATTATCTATTGCTAGTTTAGGAGTCTTGATCCGTGTAATTGTCTTGATTTCCTATTCATAAGTGGCAATTTGTGATTAATGATTATGGTCAAGTTTTCAATAATTGCAAAGTGGAACATAACCTATGTTGAACAATCCGAGCTTATGTGTTTGTTGCTTAGATCAACCTATCTTTCTCATCATAAAGCTGTCATTAAATTGAATTTAGAGAGCTTATTCTAGGTTGTTTAATGGTTAGAGATTAAATAGAGAGCTTGTTCTATTTAACGACAAACTAAGGAAAGATTGGGATAACAGAGCTTGTTGTTATCTACGGTTGTTAACTTTGATAGTTGGTTGATATTGATAGATCTGAAATTGATTCTTAATGATGTCTAGTGGTGGAGAATGAAACCTTAACCATATTTTTCATATTTGATTCTTCTTACTTACTTGTTTTCTTACTTTTCTAGTTTGCTTATTTTTAAAAGTATATTTATTTTTATTGGCTGGTTATACCGCCTAATTTGTATATTAACTTTGTTTTATTTTTATTGGCTGGTTATACCGCCTAATTTAGTATATATATTTTTATTGGCTGGTTATACCGCCTAATTTAGTATATATATTTTTATTGGCTGGTTATACCGCCTTGCATCTTATTCTTATTATTTACTTTAGTTTAAATCTGATTTCAAAAACCCCTTTTCTTTTATTGTTCTTGAATTTAAGTTTTAAACTATCAACTTATAAACTAAAACCCAATCCCTGAGGACTCGACCCTTGCTAATCATTATACTTACAATTGATCTTTTTAGTGCAAGGTTAAATAAGATACACTCTTTTGGGTGCATCAAATTTTTGGCGCCGTTGCCGGGGATTGTTTTCTTTAGTTTATTTGTTACTTGGTTTATTCTTATTTTCAGTTCTAATGAGTTTTATTTTCTTGTACATACGGGTTTTTCTGATCAAATTTTGAAAAAAAAAAAAAAAAAAAAAAAAAACGATGGAATTGAGCAATCTAACACTTGAAGAGTTGGTGGCATACATGAACATGGAGAATCAACAAGCCAATCTCACCTTCCCAGTTCAACAATTTGCCATGGGAGGATGTCAAGGCCATCAAGTGTTCCAAGACCAACAGTATGATCATTACTCAAACACTTACCATGAGGGATGGTGGGATCATACTAATTATGGCTACTCGAAAAATTACCAAGAAGTAGATCCTTATGCCAATTACACTCATCCATCTAGCTTCAATCAATCATGGTCCCAAGAACCAGATCTTTTTCAACCACCACATATGACTCAAAACTCAGGTACTTCTTTAGAAGATCTTGTCTATTCTCTTGTTACTGATACATTGCAATTTCAACAGGAAACAAGGGCAAGCATCCAGAGTTTGGAAAAGCAAATGATCCAATTGACTAGTAGTATGGTGGGATGGGTAGCACAAAGATCTGAAGAACTCCCTCCCCAAACAATGATTAACCCAAAGGAGAATACTACTATTGTGACCTTGAGGAATGAGGAACAAGATGAGGATGAGACAAAATTAGAGATGAATTCTATTCTTGAGGATAATGAAGCCAATGATCCAAATAAGAGTATTTCGGCACCTGAGGTAACGTTTGAGATTCCAATTTTTACTAATGTTTCTTCTCCACCTTTTCCTAGTAGATTCGCAAAGTTCAAGGAGGATGAACATGAACAAGACACGCTGGAAACCTTAAACAGTTTGTTTGTGGATGTCATTCAACAAGTACCAAAAGATGCACCATTCCTCGATGAGATATGCACCACCAAGGATGATGGAATAATACTTGTAATGGAGAATGCATCCACTGTTGTGCAAAGAAAGCTACCTCTCAAACGCATAAATTTGGGAAATTTCATGTATGAGCCTGACAAGCCTAAAAAGCCAAGAAAGGGTGTTGGTTAGATTCAAAACACTAACTCAAGTGTTAATTGGGAAGGCAGCCCAATTAAAGATGAAATTGCCAACCTTCCATATTCAGATTTGCTTTCTCTTTCTTTTCCTTTTTCTTTTATTATTTTTATTGTTTTTATTTTATTTCTTATGTTTCTTTGTTAATTGTGTTTACTGCTTTTAAGTTCATTTAGGCTGCATAAGTTTCTTTTGTTTAATAGTTCTTTTCTCTTACATATAATTCTTGCATTGGGGGATAATAGCATTACATTAATGACAATGTAAGAATTATGTGTGGGGGGAAGAATTTAGGATTTTATTTAGAGTGTTTTATTTTTGAGTCTTTTTATGTTGTTTTTCTTTCTGATCCTTGTTTTGAAAATAACTAGATGTAAATATAATTTTTTTTAACCCCGGTTAAATGGCGGATAACGGTACTCCGTGATTATTTAAATCGGTTCCATCAGCTACCCACAAAACTGATATTGTATATAAATTTCTCTTCCAATTTCTCTTTCAATTTTTTTCATTTTTTTTTCAGGATGGATGATATTCTCACAAGATTGCAGAAACGATTTCCTCCTTTTCCTCGAAATATTTTACTGAAGCTTTACCAAGTTCGACTTGAAAGATTAAGAATGCTTATGCACAAAGGGATTCCTGACGACATACGTTGGATAATTGAAGCCAAGGTACGTGAAGATGAATATCTTCCTGTTTTGCATTTACCAGGTACAGGTAGAAGCACTTTTGCAAAGAAGCGACGAGCAAAGCGCATGAGTTCAAATTGCCACAAATGTGCACGATGGACGTGTAACGGTAAATGTCGTTCTATTGGGATTCCGTCCTCTAATCGAGATGATAAAATTGAATTCATTAAGGATGGACTGAGTAAGGAGAATTTGGGTAATATCCAACTTTCTCTTGAGACGCATCCTAGTGGAGACGTACAAAGAGAAATTCTTGATTTATGGCCGCAATTCCAAAGGGAATGGCAACATCTTGGGAATCTGATGTTAAAAGACCCTCTTTGCCAGCTTGTAAGAAAACTGGATGGGAAGCATATCCTCGACTCATAGAAGGCGTTTAAGCCGTTTCTGGACGTAAAACCAGAGGAAGATGTGAGCCACAATCACAACTACAATAAATGACTTCTCAGCTTTTGGTTTGATTTGCAATAACTTTATTTTGGTTTAATTTACGTGTTGTTCGATTTGTATAACTATTCTCGTTTTTTTTTTTATTTGTCTTTTACGGTTGATTTTTTTTTTCTTTTTGATTTTCTTCCTGAAATCACGCAAAAATCTTTTGTTAGGTTAACATTTTCTTCTGACAGGTCAGATACACTTTCGGCGACATTATTACTCTTGTCTGATTCACTACTGAGTCCTCTATATATTACACCATGTACTCATTCTCTTTCAGGCACTCGAAGAAAAAAAAAATGGAAAGTACTTCATCCCAGCGCATTAAAAAAATTTGTGTCTTTGGAGGTGCTTATCCAGGAAAAAATAACATATTCGCTGATGAAACCATAAGAGTTGGAGTAATACTTGCCCAACAAAAGATCCACTTGATTTATGGAGGCGGTAGTACGGGTTTAATGGGAGCAGTCGCTACAGCAGCACACGCCGGAGGAAGTCCAGTTCTAGGAATCGTGCCAAAACTATTCACAAGTTTTTGTGGACCTACCGTGGGTAAGGAAATACAAGTCTGGAGTGTCCCTGAACGGATAACAATCATGTACCATTCTGCCGATGCATTCATTGCTTTACCAGGAGGTCTGGGTACATTGGAAGAAATAGCTTGCGTGGCTTCTTGGTCATCTTTGGTCACAAATAAGAAACCCATTGGTTTGCTTAATATTAATGGTTATTTTAGTAATTTGCTTTTATATTTAGATAATGGTGTGGATAATGGATTCATGTTTTCAGAGGCAAGGAGAACCATAATTTCTGCTACAACCATTGAAGATTTACTTAAAAAGCTCCAAGCTTATGAGTGTTTATCTGCTACGGTTGTTTCGCAAACGCTCGGAAAAAGAAAAAGAGATATGGACGAGCAAGGAGTGGATTGCACTTTGTCTTTGTGACATTATCTAACATTTTGCTTGTTGTGTCTCAGTTATAATAAGTGGTTAGCAACCTCTGCAGGTAATATCTCCTAAATTCTACCTTTAAAATTTGACATTGGGGACAATGTCATATTTTAGTAGGGGGTAAGGGACATATTTTGCTAATTTAAAAAAAAAAAAAAAAAAAAAATTAAGAAGTATTCATTCTGAACAAGGTCTGAGTAAGGGAGACTTGAGACATACCTTGTCAGTTTGATTTCTTCTTTTCAAAAAAAAAAAAAAAGAAAAAAAAAAGAGTTTGTTGTGTTTTAAGCAATTTAGAAGTATTCATTCTGAACAAGGTCTGAGTAAGGGAGACTTGAGACATACCTTGTCAGTTTGATTTTAATCTTTTTATGTTTACTTGTTAATTTTTGTTTAGTATTTTAAGATTATTTAGGTTGCATGGTTTTGTTTTGTTTTGAGTCTTAGTTGTTCCTATTCTTATGTTATTAGTTCTTTTCTCTTACACATGATTCTTTCATTTGAGTTAATAGACTTACATTGAGGACAATGTAAGAATTAAGTGTGGGGGGGAATGATTTAGGATTTCTTTTATTTTTGTCTACTATTTTTTTTTCTTTATTATTATTATTATTATTTTTTGTGAGTTTTAGTTCCTTTTTAATACAATGATGAGATATGAATTGCATAAGTCTAAAACAGATTTATTAGTGAGAAGATTTTCATGAGAATTGAGCTTGATGTCAACCTTTTTATGAGCCAATGTTAATATAATATGTTGATTGAGAAAGAAGCATGTTTAGACTTAATCTGACTTGTATAATCATCCTTGTGAGTTTTTGAGCCTATAATGATTGATGCATTATACAAATCAATCTAATTTCTTTCTTGAGTGCTCTTATGATTACATGATTCTCTAGAACTTGCTTTAAACCGTTTGAGACTATATTGATACATGTGACAACATGAATATGATAGAGGCATTAGGATTTTTAGCCAGGGCCAAACAGCCATCCATTATTAATGTTCTAAGAGAACATCCCCACTAGTGAGCCAATTTGAGCCTACATTAAATATGATGTTTTATTGGTAACCACAACTTACACCTAGCCTAAATATACTTATATCCTTACCCTTGTTCTAAAGATGGATTATATATTTTGAGACATATTGCAAAAAAAAAAAAGACAAGGGATATTTTTTGGTTAGAAACAAGAAATAAGTGTGGGGGGAAAGAAAAGAAAAGTCAAGAGAAAAAGAAATGGAATACTGGAAAATACATTCCTATATATAAAAAAAAATGAATCATCTCTTGAATTTGTGGAAAAAGAAAAAGATGTTACAAAGTTGTTTAGAATGAAGAAAAGGCCCAACATGAATATCCGGCCTAGGTGACTATGTACTTGTAAAGAGTTTTGAGAAGTTTCTTTGTATAATCTTTTTATGTCTCTAAACTTTATGAACTTTTTGGAACCTTTGTGATATCTTTATCCTTTTGTTCTTCAACCACATTACAAACCCCTTGGCCCCATTACAACCTTGATTAAAGACCTCTTGATTTATGAAGTTGCATGATCTTTTAGTGGAGAATAGGTGGACAAGCAAGCATATGGTAGAAGTGTTTTCATGAGATTGATTGAGTGTAAACACTTTACCACTACTTTAAAGAGTGAAAATCAAGAGAGTATCCCATGTGAGAAGTTGAGATTAAATTTGAACATGCACTATTTTGATTGAGATATGTTATGCTAATATTGGCTTAACTCAAACAATTTACATTCAAGCATGATTTTTTGTGAATTTTTTAAGCTATTGATTAGTTTATAAGACTTGTTCAAATATTGTCTCTAATTTGTATTGAAAGGATTAGGAGTAAATATTTTTAGTATATGTAGTTTATTTATATGTAGTTTATTTATATTTTAATTTTTCAATGTTTGTGGGTATCGTTCTAGTAAACCCTCACGAGACTAAACTCGTCCACTAGGGACACCTAGGGGTTTAAAGGCTTGTGTCACATGCTAAGTGCCACCGTGATTTCCTACGAAAATGGATTAGATTAGATTTTCTTATTTTATTTTTATTGAGTCGTTGCTAGGGACTAGCAACAATCTAAGTGTGGGGGTGTGATAACTCGTATAATTATATAGTTTTTAGTTATGTTTTATTATTGTTTTGTGTCAAATACGAGTTATTATTGTTTAGTCTAATTGTGTTTATGATCTTTTATATTTTTATTTAATTTGGTGTTTTTCACAAGTTTCTTTGAGTGATTTCAGATTACTAGAATTAAGGGCAAATCCAGTTCAGTTCCAGTTCCGACACATTTTTCCATATCAGCTATATCTGGAGTTTCACTGAAGCAATAAGGCTGAAATTTGTAGCCGTGCAAAGCTAAGAGGCATATCTATCTTTTTCATGTTTTATACTTCTTGAAACGGAGTCGTTTTCCCTAGCAAAATCGACCATCAAGTTGGCTGATGTGCAATGACGTCTGTGCTGACCTGTTTTCGTATTTTGCCCATATCTGCTTATCCACATCAGCAAATGAGCTGATTCCAATGGCTATGGATCCGTAACTGATACGGGAACCTTTGTCTAGAAGACCATATGATCAGATCAGGCCTCTAACATTGACGAAATCGACCATCAAGTTGGCTGATCAAAATTGTCATACAATATGACGAAAATTGTTAGAAAAATTCACCCACCTATTATACCTACCTTTGAAATTTGTAAAGCTTGTCTCTTGTCATTTAGCCTTCCAAAATGTGTATAAATAGAGGGCCTTGGATGATTGTAGAGGATCATATTGTACATAGGTAGGATATTAGCCATTTAATAAAATTCTCTAAGTTTTCTTCTTCTTTCTTTTCTCTAGTTTTCTTTCTTTTCTCTAGTTTTCTTTTTCTTTAGAGAGAGCAAGAGGTTGGATAATTAATATTCTTCCTCTTCTTCTTTCTTTCTTTTATTTTCTTCTTAGATTTTCTTTAATTTTATGTTTATGTTTATAATGCCTATGCTAGGCTAAACTTCTATTTGGTTAAGGGTGATTTCAAAGCCCTAGACATGTTTTATGATTGATTTTCAGATTCTATCTATCATTAATTTTCTATCAAAGTTGCTTATGTTCTTCTACAAGAATTGTTCATGATGTTGTCTTGATTTGTTTAGGTGTACAACTAGATAGATCTTGATAATTATCTATTGCTAGTTTAGGAGTCTTGATCCGTGTAATTGTCTTGATTTCCTATTCATAAGTGGCAATTTGTGATTAATGATTATGGTCAAGTTTTCAATAATTGCAAAGTGGAACATAACCTATGTTGAACAATCCGAGCTTATGTGTTTGTTGCTTAGATCAACCTATCTTTCTCATCATAAAGCTGTCATTAAATTGAATTTAGAGAGCTTATTCTAGGTTGTTTAATGGTTAGAGATTAAATAGAGAGCTTGTTCTATTTAACGACAAACTAAGGAAAGATTGGGATAACAGAGCTTGTTGTTATCTACGGTTGTTAACTTTGATAGTTGGTTGATATTGATAGATCTGAAATTGATTCTTAATGATGTCTAGTGGTGGAGAATGAAACCTTAACCATATTTTTCATATTTGATTCTTCTTACTTACTTGTTTTCTTACTTTTCTAGTTTGCTTATTTTTAAAAGTATATTTATTTTTATTGGCTGGTTATACCGCCTAATTTGTATATTAACTTTGTTTTATTTTTATTGGCTGGTTATACCGCCTAATTTAGTATATATATTTTTATTGGCTGGTTATACCGCCTAATTTAGTATATATATTTTTATTGGCTGGTTATACCGCCTTGCATCTTATTCTTATTATTTACTTTAGTTTAAATCTGATTTCAAAAACCCATTTTCTTTTATTGTTCTTGAATTTAAGTTTTAAACTATCAACTTATAAACTAAAACCCAATCCCTGAGGACTCGACCCTTGCTAATCATTATACTTACAATTGATCTTTTTAGTGCAAGGTTAAATAAGATACACTCTTTTGGGTGCATCAACTTTCTTCTTTTTTTCAGCCACTTCTCTGTTTTTGTCACTTTCTTTTTCCTCCACTTTTTCGGCCAATCTCTTTTTTTTTTTTGTTCTCTCATTTTCTCCTCATTAGATTCGGCCACACTCAATTCTTTTTTTCTCAAAAACAGATTTCAATTGGTCTTCATAGACCTACTTTGGTGTTAAAGGAACAAGATTGATGGTTTGCCATCTTTTACAAAGCTGTACCTATTCCTAAACCCATCATGTGTAACCCTCCTATCATACTGCCATGGCCTCCCCAAAAATAGAAGGCCAGCATGTATAGGCACTACATCACAAAGCACCTCATCACTATACCTCCCAACAGTAACAGCTACCCTTACTTGCCTATTTACCTTAACCTCCCCACAATCATTCAACCATTGCAATTTGTAAGGCTTAGGATGTTTAAGCATAGATAAACCCAACTTTTCTACTAAGGTAGTACTGGCTATATTTGTAAGACCCTCATAAGTACGAGATCAATTCGAGACAATTATAACATGCGGATGGCTCGAGGTTAAACTTTGAAATGCCTATAGAAAGGATGGGCTACCATGTGGTACACATGTTGTATGATAAATTGTAGAGTTGGGGGTTTAATCGAGTGATTAAGTGATTTAACCCCAAATTGACTAAAAGTCGTGATAGGGGAAAGTCCGTAAAATGTGATAATTTAACTTCACATAGTGTTGATATGTGATATAACATTATTTGGAGTGTTAGAACATGAATCGGCAAAAAAATTGGTAAAATGTGAACAGGGGTATTTTGGTAATTTTACCCAAAATTTTGTTTTTAGTCCTTAAATGGTAGCAATGGACTAAGTGATCATATAGGATCATAATATGATGTTTAGATCAAAATTTGGACATTAAAATCAAATCCGATGGCTAAAATCGTCTAATTCGTCATTTAGTGACGCTGACGTAAATTGCCGTAAAAACATGGTTCAGGATTTTTCGAAATTGATCCGAACACATGGACATATGTTATAACATATGAGGATTATGAATATGACAAGAAAAATAAAAAACAGAGTTGAAACCGGATACGTCCTTAAGTAACCTAAAGGAATGAAAATCGAAAACTGATCGCGGGAAGGTCCGAAAAAGGTTTTAAATGGATCAATAGATTAATATAGACATAAAATGATGTTAGCAAGCTACTGGTGAAATCAGAACAAAAATCGGAGCTAAAACTGAAAAATTCAAAATGTTGACCCGTTCGTGCTCCGAGGCCCGGATTTGGGTTTCGGGATATCAAAAAAATTATCCGAACATCTAGATCAGTATATTATCATATTTGGAACATATCTGTGTCAATAAAAGTGAAAAACGGGCTTCCGAAAGTTAAAATGTCATGTTGGCTTGCTAAGGTACTAAAAGACAAAACAGGGGCAAAATGGTCATTTGACCATGGTCCACTTATTATGTCTGAAAATCAGACTTCTTCCTCCCCAATTTCACGTGAGAAACCAGAAAAATGAGAAAAAAAGAGGGGAAGCCATGGAAGCTTGCTTCCAAGCTTTCTCTCTCCTCCATTTACTAGGCAGATCACCAAAATTTTCAAAGATTTCACAAACCTAAAGGTAACTTCATGTTCTAAGCTCGATTTTGATGTTATATTTTGAAGATTTTGCCTTTAGCTATGAGAAACCATGTGGGCTAAAAATTGGTGTTGGTGAACCACCATGTTGCCACCATTTTTTCCGCCACGGGAGGTGTTCTTCCGTCTCCTTAAACCATAAATTAGTATCGGATAGCTTTGAATCAAAAATTTAGAGGCTAAAACGAGTTGGCCGAAATCCTAGCTTGCCCATGTGGTGGTTCCGCCACCTTCCTTGGTTGTTCGAGGCCACCGTTAGCTTTGCTATCATCGTGTGAGCAACTTTCTAGTTGATTGTTGCTCCAAATTTTAGTCCGAGCTAAGTGTAAAATTTTATTTGTAAAAAAATTCTTAAGCTGAAATTTTTGGATAACAGCTACCTATTATAAAAAAAGGGAATTTGAGTGTCCCGTAGTTGTAAAATATTTACAGAATATCCTGACGATGTCGTAGGTACCCGTATCGTGAAGTTCGCCTGGGGTCGCGACAAAGTCACGAAAGTGCCGCTTTAATACTCGAAATAACACTGTGAGTATTTAGGTTAATTTAGGAGGTAGTTGTTGTTTTATATGCATTGTTGATTGATACGGACACTGAAACACGAAAGATTGCTCGGATCATGGAAACGGTAAGTTTTAAACCTTACGCTGATTAATGGCTAAGTGTGGTGTTAGTATGGTTACATGAAGTAAGTATTGTAGAGTTGAATGATAATGATTGTGAGCTATTTGAAATGCTCAGATATTCTTAATTAAGATGTTAGACAAGGTAGATTATGGTTGTACATGTCGGATTAATGAAAAAATAGTATGAAATTGTGTTTGAGGCATTATGGTTGCTAATTTGTGAAATTGGTTGATGAATAATAATGTATAGGATGGTTGAGTATTTAAGGATAGTTAGACATTGCAGATTAAATGTTATGCACACAAGTTGTTTGATAAAATGTCAAAGTGAAATTGTAATGCTTGTAAACATAAGTAGAAATATGCTAGTGTAGAAGCTGTTACCTAGCATATTATATAAATCATTTAATAAGATAAACAAATTTAATATATCATGCTATTATTGTATGAACAGGGTAACGTCCGGGATTCTATTGTTGTACGGACAGGGTGATGTCCGGGATGCTATTGTTGTACGGACAGGGTGATGTCCGGGATGCTATTGTTTTACGGACAGGGTGATGTCCGGGATGCTATTGTTTTACAGACAGAGTGATGTCCGGGATGCTATTGTTGTACGGACAGGGTGATGTCCGGGATGCTATTTTGTACGGACAGGGTGATGTCCGGGATGCTATTGTTTTACGGACATGATGAGTCCGGGATGGTACAGACAGGATGAGTCCGGAATGATACGGACAGGATGAGTCCGGGATGATATGGACAAGATAGTCCTGAATGACAAATATTACGGACTGGTATAAGTCCAGGATGTTTTGATATTATAGTCATGAAAAAATTCCAAATGATAATTATAGAGGTATACACGTAAAATCGATTGTTAAATATTTTTGGCTACCAATTTTGGCTGGCCAATGGCCTATTTATATTCAGCACTCAGCATAGAAGATTGTATAAGGGACAAATAATTTTTATAAATCCCGGAACAATTTTTAAATATTACTTTTCGGTTAATTAGTCATACTTGATATGTCATGTTTATGCTTTAATAGTTAAGAAATGAAACACAAAACTTTCAAGTACTCTTCCTAGTAACCTTATGCTCACTGAGTCTTTCGACTCACTCCATTTATTTTCATTCTTTTTAAGATCTTGATAGACCCAGCTTTTCCCAGGGTTCGGATAGCTTGCTGCTCGTATAATTGTGGTAAGCGGATTGACCCAGCACGTGGTAAGCAGTGGCGATGGTGGGATACATTTTGCAGTCACTAGGGTATCATGGGTCCTACGCATATTGTGTATGATGTATATGTACTTTATATTTTGTAAACTGGTGTATCTAAGTGATGTATGATGTATAACGACCACGGAGGCCTAGTATGATATGGTGATGCTTATGCCATTATGATATAATATGACTGAATGTGTGTATATAAGATGTTATAAAGGTTGAGTCTGCTGTGGGGCATCTTGGTTACTCCCTATCGGAGGTGTCCAAACCGATATGTCATGTGTTGATGATTATTACATTGCAAATGTTGATGACTGAGCGGCAAACCCCTATGTAGGGCGAGATTATCCCGAAATTTTGTTTGATTTGGTTTCGTGGGTATATTCAAGCTTCGGAGGCAGGAGCATACCTTGTCTCTTGCCGGTCACATGCCCTGAATTTGGGGTGTGACAATATTGGTGCAACTCTCCCCATCAATTATCATACTACATACTTTATTGTTCACAGAACATCTAATATGAAAAATGTTTTCCCTTTGTTGCTCTATATCATCTACTTTAATTTGTGCATATGTGATAGAAGCATTACATGTAGAAAGGCCAAATCTAAGTTTTTACCTCATGGGTTGTATACACCCTTACCAGTTCCTAGTGAACCATGTGTAGACATATCTATGGACTTTGTATTGGGTTTACCTAGGATGAAAAAGGGTAGGGATTCAATTTTTGTGGTAGTGGATAGGTTTATCAAGATGGCACATTTTATTCCATGCCATAAAACTGATGATGCAACTAACATTGCTGAATTGTTGTTTAGGGAGATAGTGCGCCTACATGGTGTTCCTAGAAGCATTGTGTTTGATAGAGATGTTAAGTTCCTTAGTTACTTTTGGAAGGTTTTGTGGGGGAAATTGGGTACTAAACTTTTGTTTTCTACTACTTGTCATCCACAAATTGATGGGCAAACTGAAGTAGTTAATAGGACTTTAACACAAGTTTTGCGCACTGTTATAAAAAAGAACTTGAAAACTTTGGAAGATTGTTTGACATTCATAGAGTTTGCATATAATAGGACTGTGCATTCTACTACTTCTTATTCTCCATTTGAGATTGTTTATGGTTTTAATCCATTAACTCCTTTAGATTTAATGCCTTTACTTGTTGATGCAAGGAATAGTTTGAATGGGAGTAAGAAAGCTGAATTGGTGAAGTCTCTTCATGAGAAAGTAATGCTTCAAATTGACAAAAAAATGCAAAAGTTGCTTCACAAGCAAACAAAGGGAGGAGGCAAGTTACTTTCAAACCAGGTGATTGGGTCTAGGTCATATGCACAAGGAAAGATTTCCAGCCCATAGGAGAACCAAGTTGCGTCCTCGAGGAGATGGGCCTTTCCAAAACCTTGAGAAAATTAATGACAGTGCTTACAAAGTGGACTTACTAGGTGAGTATAACGTTTCTGCTTCATTTAATATTTCTGATCTTTCCCTTTATGATGTAGGTGATGATTCGAGGTCGAATCTTTTTGAGGAAAGGGGGAATGATGAGAACCAAGCTGGTATTGGACTTCAAGATCCATTGCATGTTCCAATTGGGCCTATTACAAGGTTAAGATGCAAGAAGCTTAAGGAAGCTATGCAAGGATTGGTGCAAAGGACTTGGGAAGAATCTACTAGTCTTTAAGCAATGTCAAGCCATTCAAGTTGGGTTTCTTGACTGAGGAAGACCAAGAATTAGTACATGTGATCCAAGCTTCACATGATGGGCCATAGAGGAATTCAAGGGGGCAGCAATATTAATGAATTATTGGGCCTGTTTTTAGTTCATTTCTTAATATGAAGTGGGGACCAATTCATTAATGATGTGGCGCCTAAATTAGAAGTTTTAGTTGAATCCCACATATTTCCTTTCTAACGTTGGCAGCCTTAGATGCTGGGAAATATCTTTCCAAGAATGCTCTTTTCATCGCATTCCATGTAATGATAGTCCCGGATGGTAGGTAGTAGAGCCATTCATTTGTTGAATCAGTTAGAGAGAATGGGAATGCTCTTAACTTTATTTGCTCTTTCGTTATTCCGGTTGATCTCATGCTAGAACATACTACATGGAACTCCTTCACGTGTTTATTTGGATCTTCTCCTGCAAAACCATGAAAAATTGGAAGAAGATGAATCAAGCCAGATTTTAATTCAAATGCTACCTCAAGAGTAGGATACTCTACACACAATGGTTGCTGATCCAAGTCTAGAGTGGCTAGCTCCTTAAAAGTTCGGTTGTTTGCTGCCATCTCTCCTTGCTCCTCTTGGATAGTTTGGATCAACTCTTCGTATGTTCTTTGGTGGGCAGCTATGAATTTCCGAATTCGCCTAAGTCCGAAGTAAGGTTCTTCTTCTTCAATAGATTCGGACATTCGCTGAAAAGAAAATAAGAAAATTAACTAACTAAAACAGAAAATAAGAATAAACAAATAACTAATAAACTAAAGAAAGCAATCCCCGGCAACGGCGCCAAAAACTTGATACACTCAAAAGGGTATACCTTATTTAATCCTTGCACTAAAAAAATATCAATTGTAAAATATAGCAATAAGCAAGGTCGAGTCCACAGGGATTGGTGTTCAATTTAAGAATTATTAGTTTATACTTAAACTTAAAGAAAACAAAATAAAAGGGCGGGTTTTTAAAATCAGTTTAAACTAAAGCAAATAATCAAAAGAAGAGAACAAGTAAATAGGAAGAAATCAAATATGAGAAAAGTATGGTTAAGGTCTCTTTCTCCACCACTAGACATCATTGAGAATCAATAATCAGATCGATCAACATTAATTAACTATCAAAATTATCAACCGTAGATAACAACAAGCTCTGTTACCCCAATCTTTCCTAAGTTTGTGGTTAAATAGAACAAGCTCTCTATTTAATCTCTAACCACTAGACAACCTAGAATAAGCTCTCTATGTAATGTCATTAAAGATAGGTTGATCTAGGCAACAAACACATAAGCTCGGATTGTTTAACCTATGTTATGTTCCACTTTGCAATTAGCGAAAACTTGACCATAATCATTAATCACAAATTTCCACTTATGAATAGGAAATCAAGACAATTACACGGATTAAGACTCCTAAACTAGCAATAGATAATTATCAAGATCTATCTAGTTCGCGACCTAAACAAATCAAGGCAATATCATGAACAATTTTTATGGAAGAACATAATCAACTTTGATAGAAAACTAATGAAAAATAAATCTAAAAATCAATTACACAACTTGTCTAGGGCTTTGAAATCACCCTTAACCAAATAGAGTGGCTAGCTCCTTAAGAGTTCGGTTGTTTGCTGCCATCTCTCCTTGCTCCTCTTGGATAGTTTGGATCAACTCTTCGTATGTTCTTTGGTGGGCAGCTATGAATTTCCGAATTCGCCTAAGTCCGAAGTAAGGTTCTTCTTCTTCAATAGATTGGGACATTCACTGAAAAAGAAAATAAGAAAATTAACTAACTAAAATAGAAAACTCACAAGGATGATTATACAAGTCAGATTTAAGTCTAAACATGCTTCTTTCTCAATCAACATATCATATTAACATTGGCTCATAAAAAAGTTGATATCAAGCTCAATTCTCATGAAAATCTTCTCACTAATAAATCTGTTTTAGACTTATGCAATTCATATCTCATCATAGTATCGAAAGTAACTAAAACACACTAAAAACAACATAAAAAGAATAAAAAACAAAACACACTAAAGAAAATCCTAAATTTTTCCCCCCACACTTAATTTTTACATTGTTCTCAATGTAATGCTATTATCCCCAATGCAAGAATTATATGTAAGAGAAAAGAACTACTAAACAAAACAAAAGAAAAACAATAAAAGATAGAATGATGGAGAGTAAGGAATATGCAAATCTGATATAAGAAATGCTCTCCATCCTTTTGGGTTGCCTCCCAAGAAGCGCTTGGTTTATTGTCCTCAGCCTGACTTAGACCCATGCCATTATTATTCAACATAATTCGGCTCAAAAAGTGGTAACTCTTCCACATCTTGTATTGGAAAGTTCTCATAGTAAGGCTTCAATCTATGACCATTCACTTTGAATGCCTTATCTATTTTTGGGCTTTGGATTTCAACTGCACCATGAGTAAATACATTAGTAATAACAAAAGGTCCAACCCAACGAGAACGTAACTTACCTGGAAATAACTTAAGGCGTGAATGGAAGAGAAGAACTTTTTGTCCAACAACAAAGTCCTTTCTTGATATCATCTTGTCATGGAATGCCTTAGTCTCTTCCTTGTAAATCCTAGAATTCTCATAGGCATCATTCCTTATCCCCTCTAATTCTTGTAGGTCAAGTTTTCTTTGCTTACCTGTCTCATCCATCTCCATGTTGCATTGTTTGATAGCCCAATATGATTTATGTTCCAACTCAACCGGAAGATGACAAGGCTTACCATAAACAAGTCGATAAGGAGACATACCAATGGGTTTCTTATATGCTGTCCTATAAGCCCAAAGTGCATCATCAAGTCGTGAACTCCAATCCTTCCTATTTGGATTAACTGTCTTTTCAAGGATGGACTTAACTTCTCGGTTTGACACTTCAGCTTGCCCACTAGTTTGAGGATGATATGAGGTGGAGACCTTGTGTGTGATGTTATACTTCCTCAAAAGTGCTTCCATAGTCCCACTGCAAAAGTGAGTACCTCTATCACTGATTATAGCCTTTGGCGTTCCAAACCTAGCAAAGATGTTAGTCTTGACAAAACCTGAAACAACTTTAGAGTCATTAGTCCTAGTGGATTTTGTTTCCACCCACTTTGAAACATAATCAACGGCAAGTAAAATATAAAGATTACCAAAAGAAGAAGGAAAAGGTCCCATGAAATCCATGCCCCATACATCAAAAATTTCAACAATAAGTATTGGAGTTTGAGGCATTTGATTTCTAGCACCTAAGTTACCTGTTCTTTGGCAACGATCACATGACTTGCAAAAGAGGTATGCATCTTTGAATATAGTAGGCCAATAAAATCCAGAATCAAGAACTTTCATGGCTGTTCTTTTGGATCCAAAGTGTCCTCTACATGCATAAGAGTGACAAAAGGTGAGAATAGATTGAAATTCAGATTCGAGTACACACCTTCTTATAATCTGATCGGAGTAATGCTTCCAAAGGTAAGGATCATCCCATATGTAGTATTTCGCATCACTCTTGATCTTATTTCTTTGAGCTTGTGTCAACTCTTGTGGAAACTTCTTGGTAACTAAGTAATTAACAATATCGGCATACCAAGGAGTTGTTGTACTTATAAAAAGAAGTTGCTCATCGGGAAAGTTCTCATTCAAGGGTAGTGCATCCTCTTCATGAACTAAACGGCTAAGATGGTCCACAACCAGGTTGTCACTACTTCTCTTATCTTTTATCTCCAAATCAAACTCTTGTAAGAGAAGTATCCATCTAATCAACCTTAGTTTGGCCTCCTTCTTAGTGAGTAAGTACCTAAGGGCTGCATGGTCAGAATATACAATTACTTTAGTACCAATTAAATAAGATCGAAATTTTTCTAAAGCAAATACAACAGCCAAAAGTTCTTTTTTAGTAGTGGAATAGTTCAATTGAGCATCATTAAGAGTTCGGGAGGCATAATAAATGGCATGTGAGGCTTTGCCAACCCGTTGGCCCAAAACAGCTCCAATGGCATAGTCACTAGCATCACACATGATTTCAAAAGGTACATTCCAATCTGGTGGTTGCATGATAGGAGCTGATGTCAAGAGTCCCTTCAATGTTTCAAACACCTCTTTGCATTTGTCATCAAAGTGGAAAACCACATCTTTTTGTAGTAGCTTGCAAAGAGGTAATGTGATCTTTGAGAAGTCTTTGATAAATCTCCTATAGAAACCTTTATGTCCAAGAAAAGAACGAACCTCTCTCACATTTGTGGGAGGTGGTAAAGAATACATATTATCTATTTTAGATTTATCAACCTCTATCCCTCTAGAAGAAATAACATGGCCCAAAACTATTCCTTGTTCTACTATAAAGTGACATTTTTCCCAATTCAAAACAAGGTTAGTTTCCATGCATCTTTCAAGTACAAGTGTAAGGTTCTCTAGACATCTATCAAAAGAATCACCATAGACACTAAAATCATCCATAAACACTTCTATGATGTTCTCTACATGATTTGAAAATATGCTAATCATACATCTTTGGAATGTAGCTGGTGCATTACAAAGACCAAATGGCATACGCCGGTATGCAAAAGTACCAAATGGACAAGTGAATGTTGTTTTCTCTTGGTCCTTCGGAGCAATGGCAATCTGATTATAACCTGAAAAACCATCAAGAAAATAATAATGAGAATGGCCAGCTAACCTTTCAAGCATTTGATCAATAAAAGGTAAAGGAAAGTGGTCTTTGCGAGTTGTGGAATTAAGTTTTCGATAATCAATACAAACTCGCCACCCTGTTTGAATCGTAGTAGGAATAAGTTCATTCTCATTATTTGTTACCACCGTTACACCTGATTTCTTTGGAACCACTTGGACCGGGCTCACCCATTTGCTATCCGAGATAGGATAGATCACTCCAACATCTAGGAGCTTCAGTATCTCCTTTTTCACAACCTCCATCATAGGAGGGTTCAATCTTCTTTGTGCTTCTCTTGTTGGTTTGGACGCCTCCTCTAACAAAATTCGGTGCATGCACATAGATGGGCTTATTCCCTTGATATCGGCAATTGTCAAACCAATTGCTGTTTTATGCTCTCTAAACACCCGGATAAGTCGCTCTTCTTGCAAAGGTGTGAGCTCTTTGGCAATGATGACCGGTAGTGTGTCCTTTTCACCTAAGAACGCATATTTCAAGTGGTTCGGTAGTGGTTTCAACTCTAAAGTTGGTGCCTGCAAAATGGAAGGTAGAAGTTTCTCATTAGATAAAGGCAAATCAATAAATGAAACATCAAACCTTGCATCTTTAGGTGGCAGCGAGTGTAAAGATTCTAATGCCCCTTCCACATGGTCACTCAAGGCTAGTTCCCCTTTAGCATTCCCCATTCCGAGATGTTTGCTAAGGACTATTTCCACACTATCTTCACCATCTAGCTCATAAGCTTGCTGCACTAGTGAGTCAATTATATCAATATTAAAAACAGAATGCACATCACTAGGATATCTCATTGCCTCAAAAATGTTAAAGTGAATTATTTCACCATCAAATTCCATAGTTAAAGTGCCATCATGTACATCTATTTTAGTTCTTGCTATTTTCAAGAATGGTCTCCCTAATAGAATAGGTGTGGGATTAGAAGACATCTCATCTTCCATCTCAATAACATAAAAGTCAACGGGAAAAACCAATTCATTAACCTGTACAAGAACATCTTCTAAAACTCCTCTTGGGTAAGTGTTAGAACGGTCAACAAGTTGTATATAACACCGATTTCCTCTAATGGTCCTAGATTCAATGAAGCATAAATTGAACATGGCATGACATTAATAGATGCCCCTAGATCTAGCATAGCGCGCTCAAACCTGGTGTTGCCTATCTTACAAGGAATGGTAAACATACCTGGATCCTTGCATTTAGGTGGGAGTTTCTTTTGAAGTACAACTGACACATTCTCCCCTACACTTACCTTTTCATTCCTTTTCAACTTCCGTTAGATGTGCACAACTCTTTTAGGAACTTGGCATATCTTGGCACTTGCTTGATAGCATCTAGTAAAGGAATGTTCACCTCTACTTTCTGGAAGGTTTCCAAAATTTCCTTCTCTTGCTCCTCCTTCTTGGACTTTGCTAACCTGCTAGGAAAAGGTGGAGGAGTTATATAAGAAGGAAAGGATGGTTTAGGAATTACCTTTTTTAGTGGCTCGTTGGGATATGAAGAGGATGCCATGGTATTGTTTTCCCCTTGAGCACTATCATTTTGTGGTGTCTCTAGCTGTTTCCCACTTCTTAAAGTTATAGCATTGGCATTCTCTCTTGGATTCACTATGGTTTGGGAAGGTAATTTCCCATAATCCCTTGCTTGCATTTGACTCATGGTTGTTGCCAATTGCCCAATTTGAGTCTCCAAATTTCGAATACTTGTCTTTGTTTCCTGTTGAAATTGAATTGTATTAGTAGAAAGAGCTTTAACAAGATCTTCAAGAGAAGTACCTGAATTTCGGGTGGGTGGCAGTTGTTGTCGGGTTTGGTATGGTTGTTGCACTCTTTGCTGAAAACCCGGTGGCCTATTGTCAAATGGTGGAGGAATAGTTTGTGATTGGTTCCCTCCATAATTGAAGTTTGGATGATCCCTCCATCCTGGATTGTAAGTGTTTGAGTAGGGATCATAATTCCTTGATTGGTTCTGAAATCCACCCATGGCATTCACATGTTCATTGGTGTCCTCTTGAAGTGTTGGACACATATCAGTTTGGTGCCCCATGTTTGAACATATGCCACAAGCCTTTATTTGTTGTATATTACCTACAGCCAATTGTTGAACAAGAGAAGTCAGTTTATCAAATTTTTGTTCAAGGGATGATATACTTACCTCATTAACTCTCTTAGTTTGTGGTGGTGGATCTTGTCTCATTGAGAATTGTTGAGAATTGGCTGCCATGTTGGAGATTAGAGTTCTAGCAGCCCCGGGAGTCTTATCAACTAGAGCTCCCCCACTAGCGGCATCTATCATACTTCTCTCCATGGGCATGAGACCTTCATAGAAGTATTGGATGAGAAGCTGTTCACTTATCTGATGGTGTGGACATGATGCACAAAGTTTCTTGAACCTCTCCCAATATTCATATAAGGACTCTCCATTGTATTGCCGAATCCCACATATCTCTTTTCTAATGTTGGCAGCCTTAGATGCTGGGAAATACCTTTCCAAGAATGCTTTCTTCATATCATTCCATGTAGTGATGGTCCTGGATGGTAGATAGTAGAGCCATTCCTTTGCTGAATCAGCTAGAGAGAATGGGAAGGCTCTCAACTTAACTTGCTCTTCCGTGACTCCTGTTGGTCTCATGCTTGAGCAAACTACATGGAATTCCTTGAGGTGCTTATTTGGATCCTCTCCTGCAAAACCATGAAAAGTTGGGAGAAGATGAATCAAACCAGATTTTAATTCAAAAGCTACCTCAAGATTAGCATATTCAATGCATAATGGTTGTTGATCCAAGTCCGGAGCGGCTAGCTCCTTGAGAGTTCGGTTGTCAGCTGCTGCCATCTCTCCTTGATCCTCTTGGATGTTTTGGACAAACTGCTCGATTGGTTGTTGGTGAGAAGTTATAAATTCCCGAATTCTCCTAAGTCTTAAGCCTTCTTCAGGAGCTTGGAACATTCACTAATAAAAAAAATAAAAATAATAAGAAAGTAAATAATTAGAACTGAAAATATGAATAAACCAATAAACTAATAAACTAAAAAAAGCAATCCCCGGCAACGGCGCCAAAAACTTGATGCACCCAAAAGAGTGTATCTTATTTAACCTTGCACTTAAAAAGAATCAATTGTAAAGTATAGTGATTAGCTAGGGTCGAGTCCTCAGGGATTGGGTTTTAGTTTATAAGTTAATAGTTTAAAACTTAAAAACAAGTAAACAAAAGTAAAGGGGATTTTGAAATCAGATTTAAACTAAAGTTAACAATAAGAATGAGAAAACAAGTAATTAAGAAGAATAAAATATGAAAAATATGGTTAAGGTTTCATTCTCCACCACTAGACATCATTAAGAATCAATTTCATATCTATCAACATTAATTAGCTATCAAAGTTAACAACCGTAGATAACAACAAGCTCTGTTACCCCAATCTTTCCTTAGTTCGTTGTTAAATAGAACAAGCTCTCTATTTAATCTCTAACCATCAAACAACCTAGAATAAGCTCTCTAAATTCAATTTAATGACAACTTTATGATGAGAAAGATAGGTTGATCTAAGCAACAAACACATAAGCTCGGATTGTTCAACTTAGGTTATGTTCCACTTTGCAATTATTGAAAACTTGACCATAATCATTAATCACAAATTGCTACTTATGAATAGGAAATCAAGACAATTACACGGATCAAGACTCTTAAACTAGCATTAGACAATTATCAAGATTTATCTAGTTGGCCACCTAAACAAATCAAAACATCACCATGAACAATTTTAATAGAAGAACATAAGCAACTTTGATAGAAAACAATGATAGATAGATTCTGAAAATTAATTACATAACATATCTAGGGCTTTGAAATCACCCTTAACCAAATAAAAGTTTAGCCTAGCATAGACATTGTAAACATAAACATAAAATTAAAGAGAATCTAAGAAGAAAATAAAAGAAAGAAAGAAGAAGAAGAATATTAATTATCCAGCCTCTTGCTCTCTCAAAAACAAAGAAACAAAGAAGAAATCAGAATTTGATGCTTGGGGAAGTGTCAATTTCGTATGCCCCCTTGGTCTCTATTTATAGGCAATAGCTAGGGCATCAAACAAGTGAATTTCAACTCTCTCCTTTCAATAAATGCTGACTTGTGGCTAAAGTTAAGGAAAAGTGGCTGACTTTTGTGTTTTAAGGAAAGATATAAGTCTTGGCAGCCAAGTTTGAATAAAGTAGGAAAGTTTTAGTCAAAGTGATAACTCGTATAATTATATAGTTTTTAGTTATGTTTTATTATTGTTTTGTGTCAAATACGAGTTATTATTGCTTAGTCTACTTGTGTTTATGATCTTTTATATTTTTATGTAATTTGGTGTTTTTCACGAGTTTCTTTGAGTGATTTCAGATTACTAGGTTAAATAAAGAATTAAGGGCAAATCCAGTTCAGTTCCAGTTCCGACACCTTTTGCCATATCAGCTATATCTGGAGTTTCACTGAAGTAATAAGGCGGAAATTTTAACCGTGCATAGTTAAGAGGCATATCTATCTTTTTCATGTTTTACACTTCTTGAAACGGAGTCGTTTTCCCTACCGAAATAAACCATCAAGTTGGCTGATGTGTAATGACGTCTGTTCTGCACCGTTTTGGTATTTTGACCATATCTTCCGATCCACATGAGCAAATTATCTGATTCCAACGGCTATGGATTCGTAACCGATAGGGGTATATTTTTCTAGAAGACCATTTTATCAGATCGAGCCTCCAACATTGACAAACTCGACCATCAAGCTGGCTGATCAGAATTGTCATACAATATGACGAAAATTGTTAGAAAAATGCACCCACCTATTATACCTACCTTTGAAATTTGTAAAGCTTGTCTCTTGTCATTTAGCCCTCCAAAATGTGTATAAATAGAGGGCCTTGGATGAGTATTGGAAAAGATTATACATTGGTAGGATATTAGCCATTGTAATAAAATTCTCTAAGTTTTCTTCTTCTTTCTCTAGTTTTCTTTTTCTTTATTTCCTTATGTTTCTTACATTTCTTTTCATTTTATTCATATCTAGTATGTGTTGCTAATCATATTGTTGAGGTGATGAGGTGAAGCTCTTGGTAAATGCTAAGGTTAGTCTCTTAAACATGAGCTAAAATGAATCATCATTTATAAACACTAGTATAGATAATATTTTCTTTTGGTTTAAAATCATACTTGCAAAGTAGAGATCTTGATTCATTATTGACAATGAAAATGGCACAGTAAATGCTTGGTTTCATAACCTTGATTTGTTGTAGACATATACCTTGGCATAAGGAATGCTTGGACTCTTTTTATGAGTTTTGAGGACACCAAATGAACATAATATCATATGCTATGGACGTTGGACAATTTGGACTGAATTGCTAAACCTTCAGATTGGAACCTCCCTTATGTGTGGATTTCAATTGTGTAATAAAACAAGATTAATCTTAGCATAACACCAAGAGTGGATTCTCTAACCTCAACATCTTTTCTAATTGTTTTTTCTATCTTGTTTAATTTCTTTTATATTTTGTTTATTTTGTTCTCTAATATCTTGTTTATCTTATTTTGTTGTTGATTCCCTAATATCTCGTTGATGCACCCAAAAGAGTGTATCTTATTTAACCTTGCACTAAAAAGATCAATTGTAAGTATAGTAGTTAGCAAGGGTCGAGTCCTCAGGGATTGGGTTTTAGTTTATAAGTTGATAGTTTAAAACTTAAATTCAAGAACAATAAAAGAAAAGGGGTTTTTGAAGCCAGATTTAAACTAAAGTAAATAATAAGAATAAGATGCAAGGCGGTATAACCAGCCAATAAAAATATATATACTAAGCAAGGCGGTATAACCAGCCAATAAAAATATATATACTAAATTAGGCGGTATAACCAGCCAATAAAAATAAAACAAAATTAATATACAAACTAGGCGGTATAACCAGCCAATAAAAATAAATATACTTTTAAAAATAAGCAAACTAGAAAAGTAAGAAAACAAGTAAGAAGAATCAAAAATGAAAAATATGGTTAAGGTTTCATTCTCCACCACTAGACATCATTAAGAATCAATTTCAGATCTATCAATATCAACCAACTATCAAAGTTAACAACCGTAGATAACAACAAGCTCTGTTATCCCAATCTTTCCTTAGTTTGTCGTTAAATAGAACAAGCTCTCTATTTAATCTCTAACCATCAAACAACCTAGAATAAGCTCTCTAGATTCAATTTAATGGCAGCTTTATGATGAGAAAGATAGGTTGATCTAAGCAACAAACACATAAGCTCGGATTGTTCAACTTAGGTTATGTTCCACTTTGCAATTATTGAAAACTTGACCATAATCATTAATCACAAATTGCCACTTATGAATAGGAAATCAAGACAATTACACGGATCAAGACTCCTAAACTAGCAATAGATAATTATCAAGATTTATCTAGTTGTACACCTAAACAAATCAAGACAACATCATGAACAATTCTTGTAGAAGAACATAAGCAACTTTGATAGAAAATTAATGATAGATAGAATCTGAAAATCAATCACAAAACATGTCTAGGGCTTTGAAATCACCCTTAACCAAATAGAAGTTTAGCCTAGCATAGGCATTATAAACATAAAATTAAATAGAATCTAAGAAGAAAATAAAAGAAAGAAAGAAAAAGAAGAAGAATATTAATTATCCAACCTCTTGCTCTTTCTAAAGAAAAAGAAAACTAGAGAAAAGAAAGAAGAAGAAAACTTAGAGAATTTTGTTAAAATGGCTAATATCCTACCAATCTCCAATATGATCCCTTACAATCATCCAAGGCCCTCTATTTATACACATTTTGGAGGGCTAAATGACAAGAGACAAGCTTTACAAATTTCAAAGGTAGGTATATGACGATTTTGATCAGCCAACTTGATGGTCGATTTCGTCAATATTGGAGGCCTGATCTGATCACATGGTCTTCTAGACAAAGGTTTCCCTATCAGTTACGGAACCATAGCCGTTGGAATCAGCTCATTTGCTGATGTGGTTAAGCAGATATGGGCCAAATACGAAAACATGTCAGCACAGACGTCATTGCACATCAGCCACCTTGATGGTCGATTTCTTCAATATTGGAGGCCTGATCTGATCACATGGTCTTCTAGACAAAGGTTCCCCTATCAGTTACGGAACCATAGCCATTGGAATCAGCTCATTTGCTGGTGTGGATAAGAAGATATGGGCATAATACGAAAACATGTCAGCACAGACGTCATTGCACATCAGCCAACTTGATGGTCGATTTCGCTAGGGAAAACGACTCCGTTTTAAGAAGTGTAAAACATGAAAAAGATAGATATGCCTCTTAGCTTTGCATGGCTACACATTTCAGCCTTATTGCTTCAGTGAAACTCGAGATATAGCTGATATGGCAAAAGGTGTCGGAACTGAAACTGAACTGGATTTGCCCTTAATTCTAGTAATCTGAAATCACTCAAAGAAACTTGTGAAAAACACCAAAATACATAAAAATATAAAAGATCATAAACACAATTAGACTAAACAATAATAACTCGTATTTGACACAAAACATTAATAAAACATAACTAAAAACTATATAATTATACGAGTTATCACACCCCCACACTTAGATTGTTGCTAGTCCCTAGCAACGACTCAATAAAAATAAAATAAGAAAATCTAATCTAATCCATTTTCGTAGGAAATCACGGTGGCACTTAGCATGTGACACAAGCCTTTAAACCCCTAGGTGTCCCTAGTGGACGAGTTTAGTCTCGTGAGGGTTTACTAGAACGATACCCACAAACATTGAAAAACTAAAATATAAATAAACTGCATATACTAAAAATATTTACTCCTAATCCTTTCAATACAAATTAGATACAATATTTGAACAAGTCTTATAAACTAATCAATAGCTTAAAGAATTTCACAAAAAATCATGCTTGAATGTAAATTGTTTGAGTTAAGCCAATATTAGCATAACATATCTCAATCAAAATATTGCATGTTCAAATTTAATCTCAACTTCTCACATGGGATACCCTCATGATTTTCACTCTTTAAAGTAGTGGTGAAGTGTTTACACTCAATCAATCTCATGAAAACAGTTCTACCATATTCTTGCTTGTCCACCTATTCTCCACTATTTAGATCATACAACTTCATGAATCAAGAGGTCTTTAATCAAGGTTGTAATGGGGCCAAGGGGTTTGTAATGTGGTTGAAGAACAAAAGGATAAAGATATCACAAAGGTTCCAAAGAGTTCATAAAGTTTAGAGACATAAAAAGATCATACAAAGAAACTTCTCAAAACTCTTTACAAGTACATAGTCACCTAGGCCGGATATTTATGTTGGGCCTTTTCTTCATTCTAAACGACTTTGTAACATCTTTTTCTTTTTCCACAAATTCAAGAGATGATTCATATATATATATTTTTTTTTACATAGGAATGTATTTGCCAGTATTTCATTTCTTTTTCTCTTGACTTTTCTTTTCTTTCCCCCCCACACTTATTTCTTGTTTCTAACCCAAATTTTTAACTAAAAATATCCCTTGTCTTTGCAACTTGTTTCAAAACATGCTAATTCATCTTTGGAACAAAGGTAAAGATATAAGTATATTTAGGTTAGGGACAAGTTATGGTTACCAAAGAGATAGCTTATTCAATGTAGGCTCAAATTGGTTCACTAAGGGTGTGTTCTCTTGGAACATCAATAAGGGATGGCTGTTTGGCTCTGGCTAAAAATCCTAATGCCTCTATCATATTCATGTTGTCACATGTATCAATATAGTCTCAAACGGTTTAAAGCAAGTTCTAGAGAATCCTGTAATCATAAGAGCACTCAAGAAAGAAATTAGATTGATTTGTATAATGCATCAATCATTATAGGCTCAAAAACTCACAAGGATGATTATACAAGTCAGATTAAGTCTAAACATGCTTTTTTCTCAATCAACATATTATATTAACATTGGCTCATAAAAAGGTTGACATCAAGCTCAATTCTCATGAAAATCTTCTCACTAATAACCAGTTTAGACCTATGCAATTCATATCTCATCATTGTATTAAAAAGGAACTAAAACACACTAAAAATAATAATAATAATAAAGACTCATAAAAAAAAAAAATAGTAGACAAAAATAAAAGAAATCCTAAATCATTCCCCCCACACTTAATTCTTACATTGTCCTCAATGTAAGTCTATTAACACAAATGAAAGAATCATGTGTAAGAGAAAAGAACTAATAACATAAGAATAGGAACAACTAAGACTCAAAACAAAACAAACTCATGCAACCTAAATAATCCTAAAATACTAAACAAAAATTAACAAGTAAACATAAAAAGATTAAAATCAAACTAACAAGGTATGTCTCAAGTCTCCCTTACTCAGACCTTGTTCAGAATGAATACTTCTAAATTGCTTAAAACACAACAAACTCTTTTTTTTTTTTTTTTTTTTTTTTTTTGAAAAGAAGAAATCAAACTGACAAGGTATGTCTCAAGTCTCCCTTACTCAGACCTTGTTCAGAATGAATACTTCTTAATTTTTTTTTTTTTTTTTTTTTTTTTTAAATTAGCAAAATATGTCCCTTACCCCCTACTAAAATATGACATTGTCCCCAATGTCAAATTTTAAAGGTAGAATTTAGGAGATATTACCTGCAGAGGTTGCTAACCACTTATTATAACTGAGACACAACAAGCAAAGTGTTAGATAATGTCACAAAGACAAAGTGCAATCCACTCCTTGCTCGTCCATATCTCTTTTTCTTTTTCCGAGCGTTTGCGAAACAACCGTAGCAGATAAACACTCATAAGCTTGGAGCTTTTTAAGTAAATCTTCAATGGTTGTAGCAGAAATTATGGTTCTCCTTGCCTCTGAAAACATGAATCCATTATCCACAGCATTATCTAAATATAAAAGCAAATTACTAAAATAACCATTAATATTAAGCAAACCAATGGGTTTCTTATTTGTGACCAAAGATGACCAAGAAGCCACGCAAGCTATTTCTTCCAATGTACCCAGACCTCCTGGTAAAGCAATGAATGCATCGGCAGAATGGTACATGATTGTTATCCGTTCAGGGACACTCCAGACTTGTATTTCCTTACCCACGGTAGGTCCACAAAAACTTGTGAATAGTTTTGGCACGATTCCTAGAACTGGACTTCCTCCGGCGTGTGCTGCTGTAGCGACTGCTCCCATTAAACCCGTACTACCGCCTCCATAAATCAATTGGATCTTTTGTTGGGCAAGTATTACTCCAACTCTTATGGCTTCATCAGCGAATATGTTATTTTTCCCTGGATAAGCTCCTCCAAAGACACAAATTTTTTTAATGCGCTGGGATGAAGTACTTTCCATTTTTTTTTTTTTCGAGTGCCTGAAAGAGAATGAGTACATGGTGTAATATATAGAGGACTGAGTAGTGAATCAGACAAGAGTAATAATGTCGCCGAAAGTGTATCTGACCTGTCAGAAGAAAATGTTAACCTAACAAAAGATTTTTGCATGATTTCAGGAAGAAAATCAAAAAGAGAAGAAAAAATCAACCGTAAAAAACAAAAAAAAAAAAAAACGAGAATAATTACCCAAATCGAACAACACGTAAATTAAAACAAAATAAAGTTATTGCAAATCAAACCAAAAGCTGAGAAACGGCTTAAACGCCTTCTATGAGTCGAGGATATGCTTCCCATCCAGTTTTCTTACAAGCTGGCAAACAGGGTCTTTTAACATCAGATTCCCAAGATGTTGCCATTCCCTTTGGAATTGCGGCCATAAATCAAGAATTTCTCTTTGTACGTCTCCACTAGGATGCGTCTCAAGAGAAAGTTGGATATTACCCAAATTCTCCTTACTCAGTCCATCCTTAATGAATTCAATTTTATCATCTCGATTAGAGGACGGAATCCCAATAGAACGACATTTACCGTTACACGTCCATCGTGCACATTTGTGGCAATTTGAACTCATGCGCTTTGCTCGTCGCTTCTTTGCAAAAGTGCTTCTACCTGTACCTGGTAAATGCAAAACAGGAAGATATTCATCTTCACGTACCTTGGCTTCAATTATCCAACGTATGTCGTCAGGAATCCCTTTGTGCATAAGCATTCTTAATCTTTCAAGTCGAACTTGGTAAAGCTTCAGTAAAATATTTCGAGGAAAAGGAGGAAATCGTTTCTGCAATCTTGTGAGAATATCATCCATCCTGAAAAAAAATGAAAAAAATGAAAGAGAAATTGGAAGAGAAATTTATATACAATATCAGTTTTGTGGGTAGCTGATGGAACCGATTTAAATAATCACGGAGTACCGTTATCCGCCACTTAACCGGGGTTAAAAAAATAAATTAAAAATTATATTTACATCTTTGTAAGAGAAAAGAACTATTAAACAAAAGAAAAGAAAAACAATAAAAGATAGAATGATGGAGAGTAAGGAATATGTAAATCTGATATAATAGATGCTCTCCATCCTTTTGGGTTGCCTCCCAAGAAGCGCTTGGTTTATTGTCCTCAGCCTAACTTAGACCCATGCCATTATTATTCAACATACTTTGGCTCAAAAAGTGGAAACTCCTCCACATCTTGTATTGGAAAGTTCTCATAGTAAGGCTTCAATCTATGACCATTCACTTTGAATGCCTTATCTGTTTTTGGGCTTTGGATTTCAACTGCACCATGAGTAAATACATTAGTAATAACAAAAGGTCCAACCCAACGAGAACGTAACTTACCTGGATATAACTTAAGGCGTGAATGGAAGAGAAGAACTTTTTGTCCAACAACAAATTCTTTTCTTGATATCATCTTGTCATGGAATGCCTTAGTCTTTTCCTTGTAAATCCTAGAATTCTGATAGGCATCATTCCTTATCTCCTCTAATTCTTGTAGGTCAAGTTTTCTTTTCTTTCCTATCTCATCCATCTCCATGTTGCATTGTTTGATAGCCCAATATGATTTATGTTCCAATTCAACCGGAAGATGACAAGGCTTACCATAAACAAGTCGATAAGGAGACATACCAATGGGTGTCTTATATGCTGTCCTATAAGCCCAAAGTGCATCATCAAGTCATGAACTCCAATCCTTCCTATTTGGATTAACTGTCTTTTCAAGGATGGACTTAACTTCTCGGTTTGACACTTCAGCTTGCCCACTAGTTTGAGGATGATATGAGGTGGAGACCTTGTGTGTGATGTTATACTTCCTCAAAAGTGCTTCCATAGTCCTATTGCAAAAGTGAGTACCTCTATCGCTGATTATGGCCTTTGGCGTTCCAAACCTAGCAAAGATGTTAGTCTTGACAAAATCTGAAACAACTTTAGAGTCATTAGTCCTAGTGGATTTTGCTTCCACCCACTTTGAAACATAATCAACGGCAAGTAAAATATAAAGATTACCAAAAGAAGGAGGAAAAGGTCCCATGAAATCCATGCCCCATACATCAAAAATTTCAACAATAAGTATTGGAGTTTGAGGCATTTGATTTCTAGCACCTAAGTTACCAGTTCTTTGGCAACGATCACATGACTTGCAAAAGAGGTATGCATCTTTGAATATGGTAGGCCAATAAAATCCAGAATCAAGAACTTTCATGGCTGTTCTTTTGGATCCAAAGTGTCCTCCACATGCATAAGAGTGACAAAAGGTGAGAATAGATTGAAATTCAGTTTCGAGTACACACCTTCTTATAATCTGATCGGAGCAATGCTTCCAAAGGTAAGGATCATCCCATATGTAGTATTTGGCATCACTCTTGATCTTATTTCTTTGAGCTTGTGTCAACTCTTGTGGCAACTTCTTGGTAACTAAGTAATTAACAATATCAGCATACCAAGGAGTTGTTGTTCTTATAAAAAGAAGTTGCTCATCCGGAAAGTTCTCATTCAAGGGTAGTGCATCATCTTCATGAACTAAACGGCTAAGATGGTCCGCAACCAGGTTGTCACTACCTCTCTTATCTTTTATCTCCAAATCAAACTCTTGTAAGAGAAGTATCCATCTAATCAACCTTGGTTTGGCCTCCTTTTTAGTGAGTAAGTACTTAAGGGCTGCATGGTCAGAAAATACAATTACTTTAGTACCAATTAAATAAGATCGAAATTTTTCTAAAGCAAATACAACAGCCAAAAGTTCTTTTTCAGTAGTGGAATAGTTCAATTGAGCATCATTAAGAGTTCTTGAGGCATAATAAATGGCATGTGAGGCTTTGCCAACCCGTTGGCCCAAAACAGCTCCAATGGCATAGTCACTAGCATCACACATGATTTCAAAAGGTACATTCCAATCTGGTGGTTGGATGATAGGAGCTGATGTCAAGAGTCCCTTCAATGTTTCAAACGCCTCTTTGCATTTATCATCAAAGTGGAAAACCACATCTTTTTGTAGTAGCTTGCAAAGAGGTAATGTGATCTTTGAGAAGTCTTTGATAAATCTCCTATAGAAACCTGCATGTCCAAGAAAAGAACGAACCTCTCTCACATTTGTGGGAGGTGGTAAAGAATGCATAATATCTATTTTAGACTTATCAACCTCTATCCCTCTAGAAGAAATAACATGGCCCAAAACTATTCCTTGTTCTACCATAAAGTGACATTTTTCCCAATTCAAAACAAGGTTAGTTTCCATGCATCTTTCAAGTACAAGTGTAAGGTTCTCTAGACATCTATCAAAAGAATCACCATAGACACTAAAATCATCCATAAACACTTCTATGATATTCTCTACATAATCTGAAAATATGCTAACCATACACCTTTGGAATGTAGCTGGTGCATTACAAAGACCAAATGGCATACACCGGTATGCAAAAGTACCAAATGGACATGTGAATGTTGTTTTCTCTTGGTCCTCCGGAGCAATGGCTATCTGATTATAACCTGAAAAACCATCAAGAAAACAATAATGAGAATGGCCAGCTAACCTTTCAAGCATTTGATCAATAAAAGGTAAAGGAAAGTGGTCTTTGCGAGTTGTGGAATTAAGTTTACGATAATCAATACAAACTCGCCATCCTGTTTGAATCCTAGTAGGAACAAGTTCATTCTCATTATTTGTTACCACCGTTACACCTGATTTCTTTGGAACCACTTGGACTGGGCTCACCCATTTGCTATCCGAGATAGGATAGATCACTCCAACATCTAGGAGCTTTAGTATCTCCTTTTTCACAACCTCCATCATAGGAGGGTTCAATCTTCTTTGTGCTTCTCTTGTTGGTTTAGACCCTTCCTCTAACAAAATCCGGTGCATGCACATGGATGGGCTTATTCCCTTGATATCGGCAATTGTCCAACCAATTGCTGTTTTATGCTCTCTAAGCACCCGGATAAGTCGCTCTTCTTGCAAAGGTGTGAGCTCTTTGGCAATGATGACAGGTAGTGTGTCCTTTTCCCCTAAGAACAAATATTTCAAGTGGTTCGGTAGTGGTTTCAACTCTAAAGTTGGTGCCTGCAAAATGGAAGGTAGAAGTTTCTCATTAGATAAAGGCAAATTAATAAATGAAACATCAAACCTTGCATCTTTAGGTTGCAGCGAGTGTAAAGATTCTAGTGCCCCTTCCACATGGTCACTCAAGGCTAGTTTAGCATTCCCCATTCCGAGATGGTTGCTAAGGACTATTTCCACACTATCTTCACCATCTAGCTCATAAGCTTGCTGCACTAGTGAGTCAATTATATCAATATTAAAAACAGAATGCACATCACTAGGATATCTCATGGCCTCAAAAATGTTAAAGCGAATTATTTCACCATCAAATTCCATAGTTAAAGTGCCATCATGTACATCTATTTTAGTTCTTGCTGTTTTCAAGAATGGTCTCCCTAATAGAATAGGTGTGGGATTAGAAGACATCTCATCTTCCATCTCAATAACATAAAAGTCAGCGGGAAAAACCAATTCATTAACCTGTACAAGAACGTCTTCTACAACTCCTCTTGGATAAGTGTTAGAACGGTCAGCAAGTTGTATTATAACACTGGTTTCCTCTAATGGTCCTAGATTCAATGAAGCATAAATTGAATATGGCATGACATTAATAGATGCTCCTAGATCTAGCATAGCACGCTCAAACCTGGTGTTGCCTATCTTACAAGGAATGGTAAACATACCTGGATCCCTGCATTTAGGTGGGAGTTTCTTTTGAAGAACAGCTGACACATTCTCCCCTACACTTACCTTTTCATTCCATTTCAACTTCCGTTTAGATGTGCACAACTCTTTTAGGAACTTGGCATATCTTGGCACTTGCTTGATAGCATCTAGTAAAGGAATGTTCACCTCTACTTTCCGGAAGGTTTCCAAAATTTCCTTCTCTTGCTCCTCCTTCTTGGACTTTGCTAACCTGCTAGGAAAAGGTGGAGGAGTTATATAAGAAGGAAAGGATGGTTTAGGAATTACCTTTTTTAGTGGCTCGTTGGGATGTGAAGAGGATGCCATGGTATTGTTCTCCCCTTGAGCACTACCATTTTGTGGTTTCTCTAGCTGTTTCCCACTTCTTAAATTTATAGCATTGGCATTCTCTCTTGGATTCACTATGGTTTGGGAAGGTAATTTCCCAGAATCCCTTGCTTGCATTTGACTCATGGTTGTTGCCAATTGCCCTATTTGAGTCTCCAAATTTCGAATACTTGTCTTTGTTTCCTGTTGAAATTGAATTGTATTAGTAGAAAGAGCTTTAACAAGATCTTCAAGAGAAGTACCTGAATTTTGGGTGGGTGGTAGTTGTTGTCGGGTTTGGTATGGTTGTTGCACTCTTTGCTGAAAACCCGGTGGCCTGTGGTCAAATGGTGGAGGAATAGTTTGTGATTGGTTCCCTCCATAATTGAAGTTTGGATGATCCCTCCATCCTGGATTGTAAGTGTTTGAGTAGGGATCATATTTCCTTGATTGGTTCTGAAATCCACCCATGGCATTCACATGTTCATTGGTATCCTCTTGAAGTGTTGGACACATATCAGTTTGGTGCCCTATGTTTGAACATATGCCACAAGCCTTTATTTGTTGTATTTTACCTACAGCCAATTGTTGAACAAGAGAAGTCAGTTTATCAAATTTTTGTTCAAGGGATGATATACTTACCTCATTAACTCTCTTGGGTTGTGGTGGTGGATCTTGTCTCATTGAGAACTGTTGAGAATTGGCTGCCATGTTGGAGATTAATGTTCTAGCAGCCCTGGGAGTCTTATCAACTAGAGCTCCCCCACTAGCGGCATCTATCATACTTCTCTCCATGGGCATGAGACCTTCATAGAAGTATTGGATGAGAAGTTGTTCACTTATCTGATGGTGTGGACATGATGCACAAAGTTTCTTGAACCTCTCCCAATATTCATATAAGGATTCTCCGTTGTATTGCCGAATCCCACATATCTCTTTCCTAATGTTGGCAGCCTTAGATGCTGGGAAATACCTTTCCAAGAATGCTTTCTTCAAATCATTCCATGTAGTGATGGTCCCGGATGGTAGATAGTAGAGCCATTCCTTTGCTGAATCAGCTAGAGAGAATGGGAAGGCTCTCAACTTAACTTGCTCTTCCGTGACCCCTGTTGGTCTCATGCTTGAGCAAACTACATGGAATTCCTTGAGGTGCTTATTTGGATCCTCTCCTGCAAAACCATGAAAAGTTGGGAGAAGGTGAATCAAACCAGATTTTAATTCAAAAGCTACCTCAAGATTAGCATATTCAATGCATAATGGTTGTTGACCCAAGTCCGGAGCGGCTAGCTCCTTGAGAGTTCGGTTGTCAGCTGCTGCCATCTCTCCTTGCTCCTCTTGGATGTTTTGGATCAACTCCTCGATTGGTTGTTGGTGAGAAGTTATAAATTCCCGAATTTTCCTAAATCGTAAGTCTTCTTCGGGAGCTTGGAACATTCACTAATAAAAAAAATAAGAAAGTAAATAATTAGAACAGAAAATAAGAATAAACCAATAAACTAATAAACTAAAGAAAGCAATCCCCGGCAACGGCGCCAAAAACTTGATGCACCCAAAAGAGTGTATCTTATTTAACCTTGCACTAAAAAGATCAATTGTAAGTATAGTAGTTAGCAAGGGTCGAGTCCTCAGGGATTGGGTTTTAGTTTATAAGTTGATAGTTTAAAACTTAAATTCAAGAACAATAAAAGAAAAGGGGTTTTTGAAGCCAGATTTAAACTAAAGTAAATAATAAGAATAAGATGCAAGGCGGTATAACCAGCCAATAAAAATATATATACTAAGCAAGGCGGTATAACCAGCCAATAAAAATATATATACTAAATTAGGCGGTATAACCAGCCAATAAAAATAAAACAAAATTAATATACAAATTAGGCGGTATAACCAGCCAATAAAAATAAATATACTTTTAAAAATAAGCAAACTAGAAAAGTAAGAAAACAAGTAAGAAGAATCAAAAATGAAAAATATGGTTAAGGTTTCATTCTCCACCACTAGACATCATTAAGAATCAATTTCAGATCTATCAATATCAACCAACTATCAAAGTTAACAACCGTAGATAACAACAAGCTCTGTTATCCCAATCTTTCCTTAGTTTGTCGTTAAATAGAACAAGCTCTCTATTTAATCTCTAACCATCAAACAACCTAGAATAAGCTCTCTAGATTCAATTTAATGGCAGCTTTATGATGAGAAAGATAGGTTGATCTAAGCAACAAACACATAAGCTCGGATTGTTCAACTTAGGTTATGTTCCACTTTGCAATTATTGAAAACTTGACCATAATCATTGATAACTCGTATAATTATATAGTTTTTAGTTATGTTTTATTATTGTTTTGTGTCAAATACGAGTTATTATTGTTTAGTCTAATTGTGTTTATGATCTTTTATATTTTTATGTATTTTAGTGTTTTTCACAAGTTTCTTTGAGTGATTTCAGATTACTAGAATTAAGGGCAAATCCAGTTCAGTTCCAGTTCCGACACCTTTTTCCATATCAGCTATATCTCGAGTTTCACTGAAGCAATAAGGCTGAAATTTGTGGCCATGCAAAGCTAAGAGGCATATCTATCTTTTTCATGTTTTACACTTCTTGAAACGGAGTCGTTTTCCCTAGAGAAATCGACCATCAAGTTGGCTGATGTGCAATGACGTCTGTGCTGACATGTTTTCGTATTTTGCCCATATCTGCTTATCCACATCAGCAAATGAGCTGATTCCAACGGCTATGGATCAGTAACTGATAGGGTAACATTTGTCTAGAAGACCATGTGATCAGATAAGGCCTCCAAAATTGACAAAATCGACCATCAAGTTGGCTGATCAAAATCGTCATGTATGACGAAAATTGTTAGAAAATGCACCCACCTATTATACCTACCTTTGAAATTTGTAAAGCTTGTCTCTTGTCATTTAGCCCTCCAAAATGTGTATAAATAGAGGGCCTTGGGTGATTGTAAGGGATATATTGTACATAGGTAGGATATTAGCCATTTTAATAAAATTCTCTAAGTTTTCTTCTTCTTTCTTTTCTCTAGTTTTCTTTTTCTTTAGAGAGAGCAAGAGGTTGGATAATTAATATTCTTCCTCTTCTTCTTTCTTTCTTTTATTTTCTTCTTAGATTTTCTTTAATTTTATGTTTATGTTTACAATGCCTATGCTAGGCTAAACTTCTATTTGGTTAAGGGTGATTTCAAAGCCCTAGACATGTTTTGTGATTGATTTTCAGATTCTATCTATCATTAATTTTCTATCAAAGTTGCTTATGTTCTTCTACAAGAATTGTTCATGATGTTGTCTTGATTTATTTAGGTGTACAACTAGATAGATCTTGATAATTATCTATTGCTAGTCTAGGAGTCTTGATCCGTGTAATTGTCTTGATTTCCTATTCATAAGTGGCAATTTGTGATTAATGATTATGGTCAAGTTTTCAATAATTGCAAAGTGGAACATAACCTAAGTTGAACAATCCGAGCTTATGTGTTTGTTGCTTAGATCAACCTATCTTTCTCATCATAAAGCTGCCATTAAATTGAATTTAGAGAGCTTATTCTAGGTTGTTTAATGGTTAGAGATTAAATAGAGAGCTTGTTCTATTTAACGACAAACTAAGGAAAGATTGGGATAACAGAGCTTGTTGTTATCTACGGTTGTTAACTTTGATAGTTGGTTGATATTGATAGATCTGAAATTGATTCTTAATGATGTCTAGTGGTGGAGAATGAAACCTTAACCATATTTTTCATATTTGATTCTTCTTACTTATTTGTTTTCTTACTTTTAGTTTGCTTATTTTTTTATATTTATTTTTATTGGCTGGTTATACCGCCTAATTTGTATATTAACTTTGTTTTATTTTTATTGGCTGGTTATACCGCCTAATTTAGTATATATATTTTTATTGGCTGGTTATACCGCCTAATTTAGTATATATATTTTTATTGGCTGGTTATACCGCCTAATTTAGTATATATATTTTTATTGGCTGGTTATACCGCCTTGCATCTTATTCTTATTATTTACTTTAGTTTAAATCTGGCTTCAAAAACCCCTTTTCTTTTATTGTTCTTGAATTTAAGTTTTAAACTATTAACTTATAAACTAAAACCCAATCCCTGAGGACTCGACCCTTGCTAACTACTATACTTACAATTGATCTATTTAGTGCAAGGTTAAATAAGATACACTCTTTTGGGTGCATCAAATTTTTGGCGCCGTTGCCGGGGATTGTTTTCTTTAGTTTATTTGTTACTTGGTTTATTCTTATTTTCAGTTCTAATTAGTTCTATTTTCTTGTACATACAAGTTTTTCTTATCAAATTTTTAAAAAAAAAAAAAAAACAAAAAAAAAAAAGATGGAATTGAGCAATCTAACACTTGAAGAGTTGGTGGCATACATGAACATGGAAAATCAACAAGCCAATCTCACCTACCCAGTTCAACAATTGGCCATGGGAGGATGTCAAGGCCATCAATGGTTCCAAGACCAACCGCATGATCATTACTCCAACACTTACCATGAGGGATGGTGGGATCATACTAATTATGGCTACTCGAAAAATTACCAAGAAGTAGATCCTTATGCCAATTACACTCATCCATCTAGCTTCAATCAATCATGGTCTCAAGAACCAGATCTTTTTCAACCACCACATATGACTCAAAACTCAGGTAGTTCTTTAGAAGATCTTGTACATTCTCTTGTTACTGATACTTTGCAATTTCAACAGGAAACAAGGGCAAGCATCCAGAGTTTGGAAAGGCAAATGAGCCTATTGGCTAGTAGTATGGTGGGATGGGTAGCACAAAGATCTGAAGAACTCCCAGCCCAAACGATGATTAACCCAAAGCAGAATGCTACTATTGTGACCTTGAAGAATGAGGAACAAGATGAGGATGAGACAAAATTAGAGATGGATTCTATTCTTGAGGATAATGAAGCCACAAATCCAAATAAGAGTATTTCGGCACCTGAGGTAACGTTTGAGATTCCAATTTTTACTAATGTTTCTTCTCCACCTTTTCCTAGTAGATTCGCAAAGTTCAAGGAGGATGAACATGAACAAGACACGCTGGAAACCTTAAACAGTTTGTTTGTGGATGTCATTCAACAAGTACCAAAAGATGCACCATTCCTCGATGAGATATACACCACCAAGGATGATGGAATAATACTTGTAATGGAGAATGCATCCACTGTTATGCAAAGAAAGCTTCCTCTCAAACGCATAAATTTGGGAAATTTCATGTATGAGCCTGACAAGCCTAAAAAGCCAAGAAAGGGTGTTGGTTAGATTCAAAACACTAACTCAAGTGTTAATTGGGAAGGCAGCCCAATTAAAGATGAAATTGCCAACCTTCCATATTCAGATTTGCTTTCTCTTTCTTTTTCTTTTCCTTTTTCTTTTATTATTTTTATTGTTTTTATTTTTATTTCTTATGTTTCTTTGTTAATTGTGTTTACTGTTTTGTTCATTTAGGCTGCATAAGTTTCTTTTGTTTAATAGTTCTTTTCTCTTACATATAATTCTTGCATTGGGGGATAATAGCATTACATTAATGACAATGTAAGAATTATGTGTGGGGGGAAGAATTTAGGATTTTATTTAGAGTGTTTTATTTTTGAGTCTTTTTATGTTGTTTTTCTTTCTGATCCTTGTTTTGAAAATAACTAGATGTAAATATAATTTTTTTAACCCCGGTTAAATGGCGGATAACGGTACTCCGTGATTATTTAAATCGGTTCCATCAGCTACCCACAAAACTGATATTGTATATAAATTTCTCTTCCAATTTCTCTTTCAATTTTTTTTCAATTTTTTTTCAGGATGGATGATATTCTCACAAGATTGCAGAAACGAATTCCTCCTTTTCCTCGAAATATTTTACTGAAGCTTTACCAAGTTCGACTTGAAAGATTAAGAATGCTTATGCACAAAGGGATTCCTGACGACATACGTTGGATAATTGAAGCCAAGGTACGTGAAGATGAATATCTTCCTGTTTTGCATTTACCAGGTACAGGTAGAAGCACTTTTGCAAAGAAGCGACGAGCAAAGCGCATGAGTTCAAATTGCCACAAATGTGCACGATGGACGTGTAACGGTAAATGTCGTTCTATTGGGATTCCGTCCTCTAATCGAGATGATAAAATTGAATTCATTAAGGATGAACTGAGTAAGGAGAATTTGGGTTATATCCAACTTTCTCTTGAGACGCATCCTAGTGGAGACGTACAAAGAGAAATTCTTGATTTATGGCCGCAATTCCAAAGGGAATGGCAACATCTTGGGAATCTGATGTTAAAAGACCCTGTTTGCCAGCTTGTAAGAAAACTGGATGGGAAGCATATCCTCGACTCATAGAAGGCGTTTAAGCCGTTTCTGGACGTAAAACCAGAGGAAGATGTGAGCCACAATCACAACTACAATAAATAACTTCTCAGCTTTTGGTTTGATTTGCAATAACTTCATTTCGGTTTAATTTACGTGTTATTCGATTTGTGTAATTATTCTCAGTTTTTTTATTTGTCTTTTACGGTTGACTTTTGTTCTCTTTTTGATTTTCTTCCTGAAATCACAAAAAATCTTTTGTTAGGTTAACATTTCTTCTGACAGGTCAAATACACTTTCGGCGACATTATTACTCTTGTCTGATTCACTACTCAGTCCTCTATATATTACACCATGTACTCATTCTCTTTCAGGCACTCGAAAAAAAAAATGGAAAGTACTTCGTCCGAGCGCATTAAAAAAATTTGTGTCTTTGGAGGTGCTTATCCAGGGAAAAATAACATATTTGCTGATGAAGCCATAAGAGTTGGAGTAATACTTGCCCAACAAAAGATCCAGTTGATTTATGGAGGCGGTAGTACGGGTTTAATGGGAGCAGTCGCTACAGCAGCACACGCCGGAGGAAGTCCAGTTCTAGGAATCGTGCCAAAACTATTCACAGATTATTGTGGACCTACCTTGGGTAAGGAAATACAAGTCTGGAGTATCCCTGAACGGATAACAATCATGTACCATTCTGCCGATGCATTCATTGCTTTACCAGGAGGTCTGGGTACATTGGAAGAAATATCTTGCGTGGCTTCTTGGTCATCTTTGGTCACAAATAAGAAACCCATTGGTTTGCTTAATATTAATGGTTATTTTAGTAATTTGCTTTCATATTTAGATAATGCTGTGGAAAATGGATTCATGTTTTCAGAGGCAAGGAGAACCATAATTTCTGCTACAACCATTGAAGATTTACTCAAAAAGCTCCAAGCTTATGAGTGTTTATCTGCTACGGTTGTTTCGCAAATGCTCGGAAAAAGAAAAAGAGATATGGACGAGCAAGGAGTGGATTGCACTTTGTCTTTGTGACATTATCTAACATTTTGTTTGTTGTGTCTCAGTTATAATAAGTGGTTAGCAACCTCTACAGGTAATATCTCCTAAATTTTACCTTCTTAAAAAAAAAAAAAAAGTTTGTTGTGTTTTAAGCAATTTAGAAGTATTCATTCTGAACAAGGTCTGAGTAAGGGAGACTTGAGACATACCTTGTCAGTTTGATTTCTTCTTTTCAAAAAAAAAAAAAAATTAGTTTGTTGTGTTTTAAGCAATTTAGAAGTATTCATTCTGAACAAGGTCTGAGTAAGGGAGACTTGAGACATACCTTGTCAGTTTGATTTTAATCTTTTTACGTTTACTTGTTAATTTTTGTTTAGTATTTTAGGATTATTTAGGTTGCATGAGTTTGTTTTGTTTTGAGTCTAGTTATTCCTATTCTTATGTTATTAGTTCTTTTCTCTTACACATGATTCTTTCATTTGAGTTAATAGACTTACATTGAGGACAATGTAAGAATTAAGTGTGGGGGAAATGATTTAGGATTTCTTTTATTTTTGTCTACTATTTTTTTTTCCTTTATTATTATTATTTTTTTTTTGTGAGTTTTAGTTCCTTTTTAATACAATGATGAGATATGAATTGCATAAGTCTAAAACAGATTTATTAGTGAGAAGATTTTCATGAGAATTGAGCTTGATGTCAACCTTTTTATGAGCCAATGTTAATATAATATGTTGATTGAGAAAGAAGCATGTTTAGACTTAATCTGACTTGTATAATCATCCTTGTGAGTTTTTGAGCCTATAATGATTGATGCATTATACAAATCAATCTAATTTCTTTCTTGAGTGCTCTTATGATTACATGATTCTCTAGAACTTGCTTTGAACCGTTTGAGACTATATTGATACATGTGACAACATGAATATGATAGAGGCATTAGGATTATAACCAGAGCCAAACAGCCATCCATTATTAATGTTCTAAGAGAACATCCCCACTAGTGAGCCAATTTGAGCCTACATTAAATATGCTGTTTTATTGGTAACCACAACTTACACCTAGCCTAAATATACTTATACCCTTACCCTTGTTCTAAAGATGGATTATATATTTTGAGACATATTGCAAAAAACAAGGGATATTTTTAGTTGAAAATTTGGGTTAGAAACAAGAAATAAGTGTGGGGGGAAAAGAAAAGAAAAGTCAAGAGAAAAAGAAATGGAATACTGGCAAATACATTCCTATGTAAAAAAAAAAAAAATATATGAATCATCTCTTGAATTTGTGGAAAAAGAAAAAGATGTTACAAAGTTGTTTAGAATGAAGAAAAGGCCCAACATGAATATCCGGCCTAGGTGACTATGTACTTGTAAAGAGTTTTGAGAAGTTTCTTTGTATGATCTTATTATGTCTCTAAACTTTATGAACTCTTTGGAGCCTTTGTGATATCTTTATCCTTTTGTTATTCAACCACATTACAAACCCCTTGGCCCCATTACAACCTTGATTAAAGACCTCTTGATTCATGAAGTTGTATGATCTAAATAGTGGAGAATAGGTGGACAAGCAAGAATATGGTAGAACGGTTTTCATGAGATTGATTGAGTGTAAACACTTCACCACTACTTTAAAGAGTGAAAATCATGAGGGTATATCATGTGAGAAGTTGAGATTAAATTTGAACATGCACTATTTTGATTGAGATATGTTATGTTAATATTGGCTTAACTCAAACAATTTACATTCAAGCATGAATTTTTGTGAAATTCTTTAAGCTATTGATTAGTTTATAAGACTTGTTCAAAGATTGTCTCTAATTTGTATTGAAAGGATTAGGAATAAATATTTTTAGTATATGTAGTTTATTTATATTTTAGTTTTTCAATGTTTGTGGGTATCGTTCTAGTAAACCCTCACGAGACTAAACTCGTCCACTAGGGACACCTAGGGGTTTAAAGGCTTGTGTCACATGCTAAGTGCCACCGTGATTTCCTACGAAAGTGGATTAGATTAGATTTTCTTATTTTATTTTTATTGAGTCGTTGCTAGGGACTAGCAACAATCTAAGTGTGGGGGTGTGATAACTCGTATAATTATATAGTTTTTAGTTATGTTTTATTATTGTTTTGTGTCAAATACGAGTTATTATTGTTTAGTCTAATTGTGTTTATGATCTTTTATATTTTTATGTATTTTAGTGTTTTTCACAAGTTTCTTTGAGTGATTTCAGATTACTAGAATTAAGGGCAAATCCAGTTCAGTTCCAGTTCCGACACCTTTTGCCATATCAGCTATATCTCGAGTTTCACTAAAGCAATAAGGCTGAAATTTGTGGCCATGCAAAGCTAAGAGGCATATCTATCTTTTTCATGTTTTACACTTCTTGAAACGGAGTCGTTTTCCCTAGCGAAATCGACCATCAAGTTGGCTGATGTGCAATGACGTCTGTGCTGACATGTTTTCGTATTTTGCCCATATCTGCTTATCCACATCAGAAAATGAGCTGATTCCAACGGCTATGGATCAGTAACTGATAGGGTAACATTTGTCTAGAAGACCATGTGATCAGATAAGGCCTCCAAAATTGACAAAATCGACCATCAAGTTGGCTGATCAAAATCGTCATGTATGACGAAAATTGTTAGAAAATGCACCCACCTATTATACCTACCTTTGAAATTTGTAAAGCTTGTCTCTTGTCATTTAGCCCTCCAAAATGTGTATAAATAGAGGGCCTTGGGTGATTGTAAGGGATATATTGTACATAGGTAGGATATTAGCCATTTTAATAAAATTCTCTAAGTTTTCTTCTTCTTTCTTTTCTCTAGTTTTCTTTTTCTTTAGAGAGAGCAAGAGGTTGGATAATTAATATTCTTCCTCTTCTTCTTTCTTTCTTTTATTTTCTTCTTAGATTTTCTTTAATTTTATGTTTATGTTTACAATGCCTATGCTAGGCTAAACTTCTATTTGGTTAAGGGTGATTTCAAAGCCCTAGACATGTTTTGTGATTGATTTTCAGATTCTATCTATCATTAATTTTCTATCAAAGTTGCTTATGTTCTTCTACAAGAATTGTTCATGATGTTGTCTTGATTTATTTAGGTGTACAACTAGATAGATCTTGATAATTATCTATTGCTAGTCTAGGAGTCTTGATCCGTGTAATTGTCTTGATTTCCTATTCATAAGTGGCAATTTGTGATTAATGATTATGGTCAAGTTTTCAATAATTGCAAAGTGGAACATAACCTAAGTTGAACAATCCGAGCTTATATGTTTGTTGCTTAGATCAACCTATCTTTCTCATCATAAAGCTGCCATTAAATTGAATTTAGAGAGCTTATTCTAGGTTGTTTAATGGTTAGAGATTAAATAGAGAGCTTGTTCTATTTAACGACAAACTAAGGAAAGATTGGGATAACAGAGCTTGTTGTTATCTACGGTTGTTAACTTTGATAGTTGGTTGATATTGATAGATCTGAAATTGATTCTTAATGATGTCTAGTGGTGGAGAATGAAACCTTAACCATATTTTTCATATTTGATTCTTCTTATTTGTTTTCTTACTTTTAGTTTGCTTATTTTTTTATATTTATTTTTATTGGCTGGTTATACCGCCTAATTTGTATATTAACTTTGTTTTATTTTTATTGGCTGGTTATACCGCCTAATTTAGTATATATATTTTTATTGGCTGGTTATACCGCCTAATTTAGTATATATATTTTTATTGGCTGGTTATACCGCCTAATTTAGTATATATATTTTTATTGGCTGGTTATACCGCCTTGCATCTTATTCTTATTATTTACTTTAGTTTAAATCTGGCTTCAAAAACCCCTTTTCTTTTATTGTTCTTGAATTTAAGTTTTAAACTATTAACTTATAAACTAAAACCCAATCCCTGAGGACTCGACCCTTGCTAACTACTATACTTACAATTGATCTATTTAGTGCAAGGTTAAATAAGATACACTCTTTTGGGTGCATCAATCATTAATCACAAATTGCCACTTATGAATAGGAAATCAAGACAATTACACGGATCAAGACTCCTAAACTAGCAATAGATAATTATCAAGATTTATCTAGTTGTACACCTAAACAAATCAAGACAACATCATGAACAATTCTTGTAAAAGAACATAAGCAACTTTGATAGAAAATTAATGATAGATAGAATCTGAAAATCAATCACAAAACATGTCTAGGGCTTTGAAATCACCCTTAACCAAATAGAAGTTTAGCCTAGCATAGGCATTATAAACATAAAATTAAATAGAATCTAAGAAGAAAATAAAAGAAAGAAAGAAAAAGAAGAAGAATATTAATTATCCAACCTCTTGCTCTTTCTAAAGAAAAAGAAAACTAGAGAAAAGAAAGAAGAAGAAAACTTAGAGAATTTTGTTAAAATGGCTAATATCCTACCAATCTCCAATATGATCCCTTACAATCATCCAAGGCCCTCTATTTATACACATTTTGGAGGGCTAAATGACAAGAGACAAGCTTTACAAATTTCAAAGGTAGGTATATGACGATTTTGATCAGCCAACTTGATGGTCGATTTCGTCAATATTGGAAGCCTGATCTGATCACATGGTCTTCTAGACAAAGGTTCCCCTATCAGTTACGGAACCATAGCCGTTGGAATCAGCTCATTTGCTGATGTGGTTAAGCAGATATGGGCAAAATACGAAAACATGTCAGCACAGACGTCATTGCACATCAGCCACCTTGATGGTCGATTTCTTCAATATTGGAGGCCTGATCTGATCACATGGTCTTCTAGACAAAGGTTCCCCTATCAGTTACGGAACCATAGCCATTGGAATCAGCTCATTTGCTGGTGTGGATAAGAAGATATGGGCATAATACGAAAACATGTCAGCACAGACGTCATTGCACATCAGCCAACTTGATGGTCGATTTCGCTAGGGAAAACGACTCCGTTTTAAGAAGTGTAAAACATGAAAAAGATAGATATGCCTCTTAGCTTTGCATGGCTACAAATTTCAGCCTTATTGCTTCAGTGAAACTCGAGATATAGCTGATATGGAAAAAGGTGTCGGAACTGAAACTGAACTGGATTTGCCCTTAATTCTAGTAATCTGAAATCACTCAAAGAAACTTGTGAAAAACACCAAAATACATAAAAATATAAAAGATCATAAACACAATTAGACTAAACAATAATAACTCGTATTTGACACAAAACATTAATAAAACATAACTAAAAACTATATAATTATACGAGTTATCACTCGTTTACTTTCTTTTTCTTATATATTTATAAACTTATACTTACTAATACACTTCCCTGTGGTTCGACCTCGGACACCCGAGAATTTATTACTTGAACATAACCTGCACTTGGGTTTACAACTCTTAATTGAGTTACCATCAAGTTTTTGGCGCCGTTGCCGGGGAGGCAATACTAAGTATATAAGTTTATAAGTATATTTATTTTTATTGGCTGGTTATACCGCCTATATTTATTTTTATTGGCTGGTTATACCGCCTAATTTTCTATATATTTATATTTATATTGTATATTAACTTTGTTTTATTTCTATTGGCTGGTTATACCGCCTAATCTGTATATTAACTTTGTTTTATGCTTGTTTGGCGACGTGATTTTAGATCTCGTCGTTTAGTTAGATTTTATTGTGAAACTTTTTCAGGTAATCTTTCTAATATAATTCCTACCATGGCTGACAATGAAAGTGTTCATGCTGAAGATGAGAACAGACAAGTACGCACCATGCGTGACTACTTGCAACCAACTCGAAGCTCATCACCCTCTTGTTTTATTTTTCCTCTCAATGCGAACAACTTTCGTTTTAAACCAGGTATGATAGCTTTGCTTCCAAATTTCCATGGATTAGAATCGGAAAGTGCTTACTCGTTTCTAAAAGACTTCGAAGATGTATGTGTCACCTTTAATGACCAACAATGCACAAATGAAATTGTCAAGCTAAAATTATTTCCTTTTTCTTTAAAAGATAAAGCAAAAATTTGGCTTCATAATTTAAAACCAAGGTCAATTGGCACATGGCAAGAATTACAAACTAAGTTTCTAAAGAAATTTTTCCCAGCACATAAAACTACTGCTTTGAAAAGACATATTCAAAATTTCAATCAAAATCAAAATGAAGCATTTTTTCAGTGCTGGGAGCGTTTTAAAGATTTGTTAAGTTCTTGTCCACATCATGGTTTTGAAAAATGGCATCTTATTAGTTTCTTTTATGAAAGTTTAACTCCCGAAACTAAACAATTTGTTGAAACAATGTGTAACGGTGAGTTTCTAGAAAAAGAACCTGAAGAAGCCTTTGACTACCTAGACCATTTGGCAGATAACTCTCAAGCCTGGCACACAGATAATTCCTCTGAAAGTTCCAATAGATCTAATCCTGTTTCTAACAGAGGTAAATATCATTTTAGTCAAGAAGGTGAGATAAAAGCTAAAGTAGCTAATTTGGCTAGAAAGATTGAAGCCATGGAACTTAGAGAAGTAAAAGAAGTCAAAACGGTTAAAAATGAAGACAGTTGTGGAATTTGTGAAATCATGGGACACCCCACTTCTGAATGTCCAAACATTCCCATTCTTAAAGAAGCGTTGCATGATCAAGTAAATTCCATAAACACATTTAAAAAGCCTTTTGCTTCTTCTTACTCTGAAACGTATAACCCTGAATGGAGAAATCATCCCAACTTCAGTTGGCGGAATAATAATCATGTTCAGGTACCACAATCTCAAAAGCCGGGCAACACTTTTTCCTATCAACCTTCACGTGTACAAACCTTGGAAGAGACATTGCAAGCATTCATGCAAACACAAGCAAATGTGTATAGCCAAACTTCACAGGACATCAATGAGATCAAAAACACCTTGTCCACATTGACAGCTTCATTACGCACTCAAGAAAAAGGTAAGTTTCCTGCTCAACCTCAGCCTAACCCTTCTACTCAATGTCTTGTTTCTTGCTCCAATGAAACTCAACAGGAAAATGCCAGTTCTATCACAACTCTTCGAAGTGGAAAGGCAATTGACAAAAACATTCCATCAAAAGACCAAGATTCTCCTTCCCCTCCGAAAAGTAATGGTAAGGATGATGGTAAGTCTGAACTTCTTGAAAATTTGGACAAAGAAAAAGGTATGCATCCTGCTCCTTTTCCTCAAAGGTTGCAAACAATAAAGAATTTGAATCAAAATGCAGAAATTTATGAACTTTTCAAACAAGTTAAGATTAACATTCCTTTATTGGATGCAATCAAACAAGTTCCATCTTATGCTAAATTTTTGAAGGACATGTGCACAGTTAAAAGGAAACATAATGTACAAAAGAAAGCATTTCTGACGGAAAGTGTGAGCTCAATCATTCAGCACCTTACTCCACCGAAATTCAAAGATCCTGGATATCCAACAATCTCATGCATCATTGGAAACACTAGAATAGAACGTGCATTGCTTGATCTTGGTGCTAGTGTTAATCTTTTGCCTTTTTCTGTTTATCAACAGTTAGGTTTAGGTGAACTCAAGGAAACACCTGTTACACTTCAACTAGCTGATCGTTCTGTAAAAATTCCTCGAGGGATAGTTGAAGATGTTTTGGTTCAAATTGATAATTTTTACTTCCCTGTTGATTTTATTGTTTTGGACACACATCCTGTTTCAAATCCAAATGTTCAAATTCCTGTTATATTAGGCCGTCCATTTCTTGCAACTTCTAATGCTCTGATAAATTGCAGGAATGGTATTTTGAACATTTCTTTTGGAAATATGACTTTAGAATTAAATGTGTTCAACATTTGCAAGCAACCTCGTGATGATTCAGAAGTACATGAAGTGGATTTCATTGAAGAACTTGTTCATGAACATCTCACCACTACCACATTCCATGATCCTTTAGAAGCTTATTTAATTGAATGTGAGTTTGATAATGCTTCAGAAATTTCACACACTGATTCTTTGTTAAATTCTTTTCAGGATAAGCATTGTTGGAAACAAAAGTTTGAGGAACTTCCATCACTCACAAATGTCACTGTACCATCAACTATTGAACCACCCAAGCTGGATTTAAAACCATTGCCATCCGAGCTAAAATATTCCTTTTTGGGTGAGAATGAAACTTTTCCAGTCATAATTTCTTCACATCTTGATGAACTACAAGAAGGTAAGTTGTTACAACTTTTGAAGATGCACAAAAATGCATTAGGATGGACCTTAGCTGACATAAAGGGAATAAGCCCATTAATCTGCACACATAATATTTATTTAGAGGAAAATGCTAAACCCTCTAGACAAATGCAACGAAGGCTTAATCCTAATATGAAAGAAGTAGTGAGAAATGAAGTCATTAAACTTTTAGATAATGGAATCATTTATCCTATCTCTGATAGCAAATGGGTAAGTCCTACTCAAGTCGTACCTAAGAAATCTGGAGTTACTGTAGTTAAAAATGAAAACAATGAATTAATTCCAACTAGGACTGTTACTGGCTGGCGCATGTGCATTGACTATAGGAAACTTAACTCAGTGACGAGGAAAGATCATTTCCCTTTGCCTTTCATGGATCAAATCTTAGAAAGAGTTGCAGGGCATGAGTTTTATTGTTTTCTAGATGGATATTCTGGATATAATCAAATTGCCATTGCACTTGAGGACCAAGAGAAAACCACTTTTACATGTCCTTTTGGTACTTTTGCATATCGTAGAATGCCATTTGGATTATGTAACGCCCCTGCCACATTTCAAAGATGCATGCTTAGTATTTTTAGTGACATGATTGAACGTAATCTTGAGATTTTCATGGATGATTTTTCTGTTTCTGGTGATTCATTTGATGATTGCTTAGCCAATTTGAAAAATGTATTGATTAGGTGTGAAGAAAAAAATCTTGTTCTTAATTGGGAAAAATGTCATTTCATGGTCACTAAAGGTATTGTACTAGGTCACATTGTTTCTGCAAAAGGGATTGAGGTAGACAAGTCAAAAATTGAATTGATTGCTAATCTACCCACACCAAAGACAGTAAAGGACATTAGGTCATTCTTGGGACATGCAGGTTTTTATAGAAGATTCATAAAAGATTTTAGCACGATATCTAAACCTCTATGTAATCTTTTAATGAAAGACACTGCATTTGAATGGACTAAAGATTGTGAAGATGCTTTTGAAAAACTCAAAAATATGCTCACTACTGCTCCTATTATGAGATCTCCTGATTGGTCTTTACCATTTGAAATAATGTGTGATGCTAGTGACTATGGTGTTGATGCTGTGTTAGGACAAAGGAAAGATAATAAACCACATGTAATTTACTATGCAAGTAAAACTTTAAATAGAGCCCAAATGAATTATTCCACTACAGAAAATGAATTACTTGCAGTTGTTTTTGCATTGGATAAATTCAGATCTTACCTTGTTGGATCATCAATTGTTGTCTTTAGTGATCATGCAGCTTTAAAATATCTTCTCTCTAAGAAGGATGCAAAACCTAGGTTGCTGAGGTGGATCCTTTTGCTGCAAGAATTTGACATCACCATTCGAGATAAAAAAGGAGTAGAAAATGTGGTGGCTGATCATTTATCAAGACTTGTTTGTGATGAATCTTTTGGAACCTCACCAATAAATGATACTTTTCCTGATGAACAACTTCTAATTGTCTCCACGACACCTTGGTTTGCTGACATTGCTAATTTTCTTGCTACAGGAAAAATTCCTTCTCAATGGAGCCCCCAAGATAAAAGGAAGTTTCTGAATGAGGTAAAGAAGTTCTATTGGGATGACCCTTACTTGTTCAAATATTGTCCTGATCAGATTTTTCGAAGATGCATTCCCGACAATGAGGTAAGTAGTGTAATTAAGTTTTGTCATTCTGAGGCATGTGGTGGTCATTTTTCATCAAAGAAAACTGCTGCAAAAATTTTACAGTGTGGATTTTACTGGCCAACTTTATTCAAAGATGCACATAATTTTTGCAAGTCATGTGAAAGTTGTCAAAAATTAGGTTCCATTTCGAAAAGAAACATGATGCCTTTGAACCCAATTCTTGTAATTGAAATTTTTGACTGTTGGGGTATTGATTTCATGGGACCATTTCCACCATCTTTTGGTTTCTTATACATTTTAGTTGCAATAGATTATGTTTCAAAGTGGATAGAGGCAATTCCATGTCGAAATAATGATCACAAAACAGTGATTAAATTTTTAAAAGAAAATATTTTGAGTCGATTTGGAATTCCTCGATCTATCATAAGTGATGGGGGAACACATTTTTGCAACAAGGTTTTTGAAACATTAATGAAGAAATATGCCATTACACACAAAGTTGCAACCCCTTATCACCCGCAGACAAATGGACAGGTAGAATTAGCAAATAGGGAGATTAAACAAATTTTGGAAAAGACGGTTAATCCAAATCGCAAAGATTGGTCCCTTAGACTTAACGATGCATTATGGGCCTATCGAACAGCTTTTAAAACAGCATTGGGCATGTCTCCTTATAGGCTAGTTTATGGAAAACCTTGTCATTTACCTGTGGAACTTGAGCATAAAGCATATTGGGCCATTAAAATGTTCAACTCAAACCTTGATGACGCTTCTAATTTACGGAAATTACAAATAAATGAACTTGAGGAACTCAGAAATGATGCATATGAGAATTCTAAAATTCATAAAGAAAGAACTAAAGCCTTTCATGACAAGTTAATTTCAAGAAAAATATTTGATGTTGGGCAAAAAGTTCTACTTTATAATTCTAGACTTCACATATTTCCTGGTAAGTTGAGATCAAGATGGACTGGCCCATTTGTGGTTAAGCATGTGTATCATTATGGAGCAGTTGACATTGAGAATCCTCAAAATGGTAACGTATTCAAGGTAAATGGACAAAGACTCAAACTCTTTTTGGAAAATCATGTTACTCAAGAAGAGGTTGTTTTTCTTTCTGATCCTTGTTTTGAAAATAACTAGATGTAAATATAATTTTTACTAATCTTCAAAAAAAAAAAAAAATTTGTGTTTTAAGACATTTAGAAGTATTCATTCTGAACAAGGTCTGAGTAAGGGAGACTTGAGACATACCTTGTCAGTTTGATTTTAATCTTTTTATGTTTACTTGTTAATTTTTGTTTAGTATTTTAGGATTATTTAGGTTGCATGAGTTTGTTTTGTTTTGAGTCTTAGTTATTCCTATTCTTATGTTATTAGTTCTTTTCTCTTACACATGATTCTTTCATTTGGGTTAATAGACTTACATTGAGGACAATGTAAGAATTAAGTGTGGGGGGAACGATTTAGGATTTCTTTTATTTTTGTCTACTATTTTTTTTATGAGTCTTTATTATTAATATTATTATTATTTAGTGTGTTTTAGTTCCTTTTAATACAATGATGAGATATGAATTGCATAAGTCTAAAACAGATTTATTAGTGAGAAGATTTTCATGAGAATTGAGCTTGATGTCAACCTTTTTATGAGCCAATGTTAATATGATATGTTGATTGAGAAAGAAGCATGTTTAGACTTAATCTGACTTGTATAATCATCCTTGTGAGTTTTTGAGCCTATAATGATTGATGCATTATACAAATCAATCTAATTTCTTTCTTGAGTGCTCTTATGATTACATGATTCTCTAGAACTTGCTTTAAACCGTTTGAGACTATATTGATACATGTGACAACATGAATATGATAGAGGCATTAGGATTTTTAGCCAGAGCCAAACAGCCATCCATTATTAATGTTCTAAGAGAAAATCCCCACTAGTGAGCCAATTTGAGCCTACATTAAATATGCTATTTTATTGGTAACCAGAACTTACACCTAGCCTAAATATACTTATATCCTTACCCTTGTTCTAAAGATGGATTATATATTTTGAGACATATTGCAAAAACAAGGGATACTTTTTGAAAATTTGGGTTAGAACGAAAGATAAGTGTGGGGGAGGAGAGAGGCAAAAGTCAAGAGAAAAAGAAAGGGATCATTGTCAAATACATTCCCATATTCAAAAACAAAAAAAAAATCTTCTCTTGAACTTCTAGTTAAAGTAAAGAAAAAGATGTTACAAAGTTGGTTAGAATGAAGCAAAGGCTCAACATGAATATTTAGCCTATGTTATTATGTGCTTTATAAGAGTTTTGAGAAGTTTTATTTGTATGATCTTATTATGTCTCTAAACTCTATGAACTCTTTGGAACCTTTGTGATATCTTTATCCTTTTGTTCTTTAACCACATTATAACCCTTTGGCCCCATTACAACCTTGAAAAAAGACCTCTTGATTTATGAAGTTGTATGATCTAAATAGTGGAGAATAGGTGGACAAGCAAGCATATGGTAGAACTGTTTTCATGAGATTGATTGAGTGTAAACACTTTACCACTGCTTTAAAGAGTGAAAATCATGAGAGTATAGTGAGAAGTTGAGATTAAGTTGAGTATGCACTATTTTGATTGAAATATGTTATGTTAATATTGGCTTAACTCATTTATTTACATTCAAGCATGAATTTTTGTGAAATTCTTTGAGCTATTGATTAGTTTATAAGACTTGTTCAAAGATTGTCTCTAATTTATATTGAAAGGATTAGGAGTAAATATTTTTAGTGTATGTAGTTTACTTATATTTTAGTTTTTCAATGTTTGTGGGTATCGTTCTAGCAAACCCTCACGAGACTAAACTCGTCCACTAGGGACACCTAGGGGTTTAAAGGCTTGTGTCACATGCTAAGTGCCACCGTGATTTCCTACGAAAATGGATTAGATTAGATTTTCTTATTTTATTTTTATTGAGTCGTTGCTAGGGACTAGCAACAATCTAAGTGTGGGGGTGTGATAACTCGTATAATTATATAGTTTTTAGTTATGTTTTATTATTGTTTTGTGTCAAATACGAGTTATTATTGCTTAGTCTACTTGTGTTTATGATCTTTTATATTTTTATGTAATTTGGTGTTTTTCACGAGTTTCTTTGAGTGATTTCAGATTACTAGGTTAAATAAAGAATTAAGGGCAAATCCAGTTCAGTTCCAGTTCCGACACCTTTTGCCATATCAGCTATATTTGGAGTTTCACTGAAGCAATAAGGCTGAAATTTTAACCGTGCATAGTTAAGAGGCATATCTATCTTTTTCATGTTTTACACTTCTTGAAACGGAGTCGTTTTCCCTACCGAAATAAACCATCAAGTTGGCTGATGTGTAATGACGTCTGTTCTGCACCGTTTTGGTATTTTGACCATATCTTCCGATCCACATGAGAAAATTATCTGATTCCAACGGCTATGGATTCGTAACCGATAGGGGTATATTTTTCTAGAAGATCATTTTATCAGATCGAGCCTCCAACATTGACAAACTCGACCATCAAGCTGGCTGATCAGAATTGTCACAAAAGCACTCTTTAATGAAGAGAGATTATATTCTTGCAGCCAAAGTAAGTATAAGGAAGGAAAGTCTTGGCTGATTTAATTCTCCTACTTTGACTAGGATTAGCTTTAAGGAGAGATACTTGCAATTAATGCAATTAATGCAAGTTGACAGCCACTAATCCTTCTTTGGCAAGGATAAACTTAAATGTCAACTAGGGTATTAAGAAAAAGTTATCATTTACGGCTAGGGTTTTTTTTCTGCCACTAGGGTTTTTAGGGAGATATTCCAATGCCGATTTGGATGACTATTTCTTATCCGATTTAGGCCTATGACCAGCCGTTGGAAAGGTAATCAAGTGATCTTCAAAAGTAAAGAAGGAAGTTTCTTCGAATAAAGAGTCTAACATCATGTTTTCTTAGCAACAAGCTCCGGAGGTCAAATTTGTCTTCTTGCTTTTCACCAAGAATTTGATCTTTTTGACTCCCAACTCTTTTTCCATCTTGTGATTGTGATTTTGTAAGCTCTTTAACATCCTAATTGACATGTTTTGACTTCATCTCCTCCAAAATACCTACAAAGCATAAAAACCTAGTAAAATGTCAAGGAAGTAAGAATCAAAGCACAAAGTATAAAGAAATTAGATAGGAAAATGTATGAAATTAAGCACTTATCAGGCGTTCAACCTATCAAACTTAGGTTCTTGAAACGAGAGTTCTTAGGGTCTAGCTTACATGTTTAATCTAGGTTCTATGAAACAGGCTTTCTAAGGGTTTAAGTTTTCTTTTCCTGAATCTTGGCTTTCTTAGGGTTAGGGTATTTCAATTTGTTAGTGGGTTCAAAGGGTTTAACCCCTAGGATTCACATCATAATCAGTAAATTCGCCAACTTCACCTTCTTCTTCTCCGAATTGTTGTGACAATCAAAGATCAACTCTATATTCTTCTCCCACTCCAAATACACCTCAAGATCAGTTTTACCTTGGAATGGAGGGATTTTCATTTTAATATTCCCAAGGTTCCTATCTTGTCTATTTTCCCACTCATGATCCCTAATGTTTCTCCTAGGTGCTACTCCATGCCTAATTCCTCTAGGCCTACCCATAGCAACCTCCTCATTGTCCTCCTTTTCAAAGTCATGCTCATCAACCACACTAGGCTCATGCCTAGCTCCCCTACGTTGCCCATCTTGTAGGTTTTTAATGGCTGCCGATTGTCTCTCTAACTTATCTGACATATCCGCCATTACAAGATTCATATGCTCAAACGATTGTTGCATGGCTTTCCACGTAAAGAATGGATTTTCATCCCCTTGGTGTGATGAACTACTCTTTTGAGACATCTTAAGATTGCTGCCAAACAAATGTTAGTGATAATAAAAATTTAAACTCACACACTCCCTTAGTGTTTACACTCAAATATGATATCACCCCAACTCTTGTTTTCACTCTTTTAGGCTTTTTCTTTAATAATCTTACTCACTCTTGCCTTTTACCACTCTATTTCCTCTTTCAGGTTCTTTAAGAACTAGAAGAACTCTTCAAGAACTCCCCTTGCTTAATTCTACCTAGCAAAAGACTTAAGAAACAAGAAACAAGAAACAATTAGTAACAAGGTAAAACAAGTAAGAACAAAGATTACCAAGAATTTAAATCTTACCTATTTCCCTTGATCTTTTTCGAATCTTTCTTTCTTTTTCTCACTGTTCGAACACTTTTCTTATTTTTTTTTTCAAGAACGAGACTTCTTGATTTTCTTGAAATCTCGAATGAATTTCTTTTTTCTTTCTTGGGACTATTCGAATGCCCCTGTAAATTCTTGAATTTATTTTTCAAGATTCGGATCAAAAATCAACAAGAAGAAATTTTCATAGATCAAGAATTCAAGAAACGAAATCTTGATCTAAACCACTTTTCAAGACTGAAACCCTAAACTTAGACTGCCTAAAAACTATAACCCTAGGAAAAATACCTAAACCTATAACCCCAAGACAAGAATGCCTGAAACCCCAAATCTTGTTAGATTGATTTGATTCAATTACAAGAAACGAAACCCCAAAGCAAGACTGCCTAAAACTATAACCCCAAGACAATAATGTCTGAAGCTATAACCCCAAGACAAGAATGCCAGAAATACCCTAGAGGTTAAACCCTTTGTACCCACTAACAAATTGAAATACCCTAACCACAAGAAAGCCAAGATTCAGGCAAAGAAAACTTAAACCCTTAGAAAGTTTATTTCAAAGAACCTAGATTAAGCATGCAACCTAGACCCTAAGAACTCTCGTTTCAAGAACCTAAGTTTGATAGGTTGAACGCCACGAAGAAAGGAGTTCTCTGATAAGTTTGCTAGTTCTGTTAAGAACTGAAAAGAGTGAAACACTCACTTTGAATAAATTCAAACTCAATAGTGCTATAGACTGCTAAAAATTGTTTATATAGGCTCCCTACTAACCCTAATTCAACTAGCCTAACTAGAATACCAATCCATCAAGCACTACTTTCCTAGCTAGAAGACCATAGGCGGCCAAACCTAATTAAATAAGAAAGAATGCTTAAAATATGGGCTGAAAATGCTCAAGCCCAAACCTAAATAATTAAAAGATGTCCAATAGTTTTAATGAAGGTAGTCCTCACAAGCTTATTGGACATAATACATAAATCAGGCCCAAAAGCCTAAGTAATTAAAAGATCCAACAAAAACTTCTAATATAGGCGTCACATCATTAATGATTTGGTCTCCACTTCATATTAAACAATGAACTAAAAACAGGCCCAATAATTCATTAATATTGCTGCCCCCTTGAATTCCTCTATGGCCCATCATGTGAAGCTTGGATCACATAGACCAATTCTTGGTCTTCCTCATTCAAGCAGCCCAACTTGAATGGCTTGACATTGCTTAAAAGACTAGTAGATTCTTCCCAATTCCTTTGCACCAATCCTTGCATAGCTTCCTCGAGCTTCTTGGATCTTGACCGTGTAATAGGCCCAATTGGAACATGCAATGGATCTTGAAGTCCAATACCAGCTTGGTTCTCGTCACAATATTTCTATGAAGGTCTCTTGCCCATGGAGAGATGATGCACCCAAAAGAGTGTATCTTATTTGACCTTGCACATAAAAAGACAGTTGTAGAGTATAGTGATTATCAAGGGTCGAGTCCTCAGGGATTGGGTTTTAGTTTATAAGTTAATATTTTATCACTTAAGAACAAGTAAACAAAACTAAAGGGGATTTTGAGATCAGATTTAAACTAAAGTTAACAATAAGAATGAGAAAACAAGTAATTAAGAAGAATCAAATTTGAGAAATATGGTTAATGTTTCATTCTCCACCTCTAAACATCATTAAGAATCAATTTCATATCTATCAATATCAATTAACTATCAAAGTTAACAACAGTAGAAAACAACAAGTTCTACTACCCCAATCTTTTTATTAGTTCGTCTTTAAATAGAACAAGTTCTCTATTTAATCTCTAACTATCAAACAACCTAGAATAAGCTCAGTAAGTTCATTTTAATAGAAGCTTTATGATGAGAAAGATAAGTTAATCTAAGCGACAAACACATAAGCTCGGATTGTTCAACTTAGGTTATGTTCCACTTTGCAATTATTGAAAACTTGACCATAATCATTGATCACAAATTGCTACTTATGAATAGGAAATCAAGACAATTACACAGATCAAGACTCCTAAACTAGCATTAGACAATTGTCAAGATTTACCTAGTTGGCCACCTAAACAAATCAAAACATCATCATAGACAATTTTAATGGAAGAAAATAAGCAACTTTGATAGAAAACAATGATAGATAGATTCTGAAAATTAATTACATCACATTTGTCTAGGGCTTTGAAATCACCTTTAGCCAAATAAAAGTTTAGCCTAGCATTGGCATTGTAAACATAAACATAAAATTAAAGAGAATCGAAGAATAAAATAAAGAAAGAAAGAAGAAGAAGAAGAATATTAATTATCCAGTCTCTTGCTCTCTCAAAAACAAAGAAACAAAGAAGAAATCAGAACTCTAATGCTTGGAGAAGTGTATATTTCGTTTGCCCCCTTGATTTCTATTTATAGGCAATAGCTAGGGCATCAAACAAGTGAATTTCAGCTCTCTCCCTTCTATAAATGCTGACTTGTGGCTAAAGTTAAGGAAATGTGGCTGACTTTTGTGTTTTAAGGAAAGAAGGAATACTTGGCAACCAAGGTTTTAACAAAGTACGAAAGTCTTAGTCAAAGCACTCTTTAATGAGGAGAGATTACAAACTTGCAGCCAAAGTAAGTGTAAGGAAGGAAAGTCTTGGCTGATTTAATTCTCGTACTTTGACTAGGGTTAGCTTTAAGGGAAGATAATTTTACTTAATGCAATTAATGCAAGTTGTTAGCCACTAATCCTTCTTTGAAAAGGATAAACATAAATGTCAGCTAGGGTATTAAGAAAAAAATGTGATTTGCGGCTAGGGTTTTTTCTGCCATTAGGGTTGTTTAGGGAGATATTCCAATGCCGATTTGGATAACCATTTCTTATCCGATTTAGGCCCATGACCAACAGTTGTAAAAGGTAATCAAGTGATCTTCAAATGTCAAGAAGGAAGTTTCTTAAGGAAGTTTCTTAGAATAAAGATTCTAACTTCATGTTTTCTTAGCAACAAGCTCCGGAGGTCAAATCTGTATTCTTGCTTTGCACCAAGAATTTGATCTTTTTGACTCCCAAGTCTTTTTCCATCTTGTGATTGAGATTTTGTAAGCTCTTTAACATCCTAATTGACATGTTTTGACTTCATCTCTTCCAAAATACTTACAAAGCATAAAAACCTAGTAAAATATCAAGGAACTTAAGAATCAAAACACAAAGTATAAGGAAATTCAATAGGAAAATGCATGAAATTAAGCACTTATCAAACTCCCCCACACATAATCTATTGCTAGTTGTCAAGCAAAATCAAATAGAGACAATGTAATAAAACCTAATCTAATCCTCTTTCAATACAAATTAGAGACAATCATTGGACAAGTCTTATAAACTAATCAATAGCTTTAAGAGTTTCACAAAAAAATCATGCTTGATAGTAAATGGTTTGAGTTAAGCTAAAATTAACATAACATATCTCAATCAAAATAGTGTAAGTTCAAACTTAATCTCAACTTCTCACATGGGATACCCTCATGATTTTCACTCTTTAAAGTAGTGGTGAAGTGTTTACACTCAATCAATCTCATGAAAACAGTTTCTATCATATGCTTGCTTGTCCACCTATTCTCCACTACTTAGATCATACAACTTCATAAATCAAGAGGACTTTATGCAAGGTTATAATGGGGCCAAAGGGTAATAATATGGCTAAAGAATAAAGATAAAGGATATTTCAAAAGTTCCAAAGATTTTAGAGATGATGCACCCAAAAGAGTGTATCTTACTTAACCTTGCACTTAAAAAGAATCAATTGTAGAGTTTAGTGATTATCAAGGCTCGAGTCCTCAGGGATTGGGTCTTAGTTTATAAGTTAATAGTTTGAAACTTAAATTCAAGAACAATAAAAGAAAAGGGGTTTTTGAAATCAGATTTACACTAAAGTAAACAATAAGAATGAGAAAACAAGTAATTAAGAAGTATCAAATATGAAAAATATGGTTAAGGTTTCATTCTCCACCACTAGACATCATTAAGAATCAATTTCATATCTATCAACATCAATTAACTATCAAAGTTAACAACCATAGATAACAACTAGTTCTGTTACCCAATATTTCCTTAGTACGTCGTTAAATAGAACAAGCTTTCTATTTAATCTCTAACTATCAAACAACCTAGAATAAGCTCTCTAAGTTGAATTTAATAGTAGCTTTATGATGAGAAAGATAGGTTGATCTAAGCAACAATCACATAAGCTCCGATTGTTCAACTTAGGTTATGTTCCACTTTGCAATTATTGAAAACTTGACCATAATCATTAATCACAAATTTCTACTTATGAATAGGAAATCAAGACAATTGCACGGATCAAGACACCTAAACTAGCACTAGACAATTATCCAGATTTATCTAGTTGGCCACCTAAACAAATCAAAACATCATCATTAACAATTTTAATGGAAGAACATAAGCAACTTTGATAGAAAACAATGATAGATAGATTCTGAAAATTAATTACATAACATGTCTAGAGCTTTGAAATCACCCTTGGCCAAATAAAAGATTAGCCTAGCATAGGCATTGTAAACATAAACATAAAATTAAAGAGAATCTAAGAAGAAAATAAAAGAAAGAAAGAAAAAGAAGAAGAAGAATATTAATTATCCAGCCTCTTGCTCTCTAAACAAAGAAACAAATAAGAAATCAGAACTCTAATGCTTGGAGAAGTGTAAATTTCGTTTGCTCCCTTGATCTCTCTTTATAGGCAATAGCTAGGGCATCAAACAAGTGAACTTCAGCTCTCTCCCTTCAATAAATGCTGACTTGTGGCTAAAGTTAAGGAAAGGTGGCTGACTTTTGTGTTTTAAGGAAAGAAGGAATACTTGGCAGCCAAGGTTTTAACAAAGTAGGAAAGTCTTAGTGAAAGCACTCTTTAATTTGGAGAGATTACAAACTTGCAGCCAAAGTAAGTTTAAGGAAAAAAAAGTCTTGGCTGATTTAATTCTCCTACTTTGACTAGGATTAGCTTTAAGGAAAGATTCTTTGCATTAATGCAATTAATGCAAGTTGACAGCCACTAATCCTTCTTTGACAAGGATAAACATAAATGTCAGCTAGGGTATTAAGAAAAAAAATGTGATTTGCGGCTAGGGTTTTTTCTGCCACTAGGGTTGTTTAGGGAGATATTCCAATGCCGATTTGGATAACCATTTCTTATCTGATTTAGGCCCATGACCAACAGTTGGAAAAAGTAATCAAGTGATCTTCAAAAGTCAAGAAGGAAGTTTCTTCGAATAAAGAATCTAACATCATGTTTTCTTAGCAACAAGCTCCGTAGGTCAAATCTGTCTTCTTGCTTTGCACCAAGAATTTGATCTTTTTGACTCCCAAGTCTTTCTCCATCTTGTGATTATGATTTTGTAAGCTCTTTAGCATCCTAATTGACATGTTTTGACTTCCACTCTTCCAAAATAATTTCAAAGCATAAAAACCTATTAAAATGTCAAGGAACTTAAGAATCAAAACACAAAGTATAAGGAAATTCAATAGGAAAATGCATGAAATTAAGCACTTATCAAACTCCCCCACACTTAATCTTTTGCTAGTCCTCAAGCAAAATCAAATAGAGACAAAGTAATAAAACCTAATATAATCCTCTTTCAATACAAATTAAAGACAATCATTGGACAAGTCTTATAAACTAGTCAATAGCTTAAAGAGTTTCTCACAAAAAAAAAAAAAAACATGCTTGATTGTAAATGGTTTGAGTTAAACTAAAATTAACATAGCATATCTCAATCAACATAGTGCAAGTTCAAACTTAATCTCAACTTCTCACATGGGATACCCTTATGATTTTCACTCTTTAAAGTAGTGGTGAAGTCTTTACACTCAATCAATCTCATGAAAACAGTTTCTACCATATGCTTGCTTGTCCACCTATTCTCCACTACTTAGATCATACAATTTCATAAATCAAGAGGTCTTTATGCAAAGTTATAATAGGGCCAAGGGGTAATAATGTGGCTAAAGAATAAAAGATAAAGGATATTACAAAAGTTCCAAAGTTTTAGAGATGATGCACCCAAAAGAGTGTATCTTATTTAACCTTGCACTTAAAAAGAATCAATTGTAGAGTATAGTGATTAGCAAGGTCGAGTCCTCAGAGATTGGGTTTTAGTTTATAAGTTAATAGTTTAAAACTTAAATTCAAGAACAATAAAAGAAAAGGGTTTTTTGAAATCAGATTTAAACTAAAGTAAACACTAAGAATGAGAAAACAAGTAATTAAGAAGTATCAAATATGAAAAATATGGTTAAGGTTTCATTCTCCACCACTAGACATCATTAAGAATCAATTTCATATCTATCAACATCAATTAACTATCAAAGTTAACAACCGTAGATAACAAATTTTTTTACCCAATCTTTCCTTAGTACGTCGTTAAATAGAACAAGCTCTCTATTTAATCTCTAACTATCAAACAACCTGGAATAAGCTCTCTAAGTTCAATTTAATTGCAGCTTTATGATGAAAAAGATAGATTGATCTAAGCAACAAACACATAACCTCAGATTGTTCAAATTAGGTTATGTTCCACTTTGCAATTATTGAAAACTTGACCATAATCATTAATCACAAATTGCTACTTATGAATAGGAAATCAAGACAATTAAGTGGATCCAGACTCCTAAATTAGCATTAGACAATTATCAAGATTTATCTAGTTGGCAACCTAAACAAATCAAAACTTCATTATGATCAATTTCAATGGAAGAACATAAGCAACTTTGATAGAAAACAATGATAGATAGATTCTGAAAATTAATTACATAACATGTCCAGGGCTTTGAAATCACCCTTAACCAAATAAAAGTTTAGCCTAGCATAGGCATTGTAAACATAAACATAAAATTAAAGAGAATCTGAGAAAAAAATAAAAGAAAGAAAGAAGAAGAAGAAGAATAATAATTATCCAGCCTCTTGCTCTCTCAAAAACAAAGAAACAAAGAAGAAATCAGAACTCTAATGCTTGGAGAAGTGTAAATTTCGTTTGCCCCCTTGATCTCTATTTATAGGCAATAGCTAGGGCATCAAACAAGTGAATTTCAGCTCTCTCCCTTCAATAAATGCTGACTTGTGGCTAAAGTTAAGGAAAGGTGGCTGACTTATGTGTTTTAAGAAAAGAAGGAATACTTGGCAGCCACCTTTAACAAAGTAGGAAACTCTTAGTCAAAGTACTCTTTAATGAGGATAGATTACAAACTTGCACCCAAAGTAAGTGTAAGGAAGGAAAGTCTTGGCTGATTTAATTCTCCTACTTTGATTAGGATTAGCTTTAAAGAAAGATTTTTGCAATTAATGCAATTAATGCAAGTTGACAGCTACTAATCCTTCTTTGACAAGGATAAACATAAATGTCAGCTATGGTATTAAGAAAAAAAATGTGATTTGCGGCTAGGATTTTTTTGCCACTAGGGTTGTGTAGAGAGATATTCCAATGCCAAATTGGATAACCATTTCTTATCCGATTTAGGCCCATGAACAACAGTTGGAAAAGGTAATCAAGTGATCTTCAATAGTCAAGAAGGAAGTTTCTTCGAATAAAGACTCTAACATCATGTTTTCTTAGCAACAAGCTCCGGAGGTCAAATCTGTCTTCTTGCCTTGCTCCAAGAATTTGATCTTTTTGACTCCCAAGTCTTTTTCCATCTTGTGATTGTGATTTTGTAAGCTCTTTAACATCCTAATTGACATATTTTGACTTCATCTATTCCAAAATACTTACAAAGAATAAAAACCTAGTAAAATGTCAAGGAACTTAAGAATCAAAACACAAAGTATAAGGAAATTCAATTGGAAAATGCATGAAATTAAGCACTTATCAAACTCCCCCACACATAATCTTTTGCTAGTCCTCAAGCAAAATCAAATAGAGACAAAGTAATAAAACCTAATCTAATCCTCTTTCAATACAAATTAGAGACAATCATTGGACAAGTCTTATAAACTAAAGAGTTTCACAAAAAAATCATGCTTGATAATTAATGGTTTGAGTTAAGCTAAAATTAACATAACATATCTCAATCAAAATAGTGCAAGTTCAAACTTAATTCAACTTCTCACATGGGATACCCTCATGATTTTCATTCTTTAAAGTAGTGGTGAATGTCGCAACCTAAAAAATAACAAGTCTCATCGCATGACTTTATTATTCGTTAAGCGTGACATTAAAAAAAATCGAGAAAAGTCAACTTAATTCCTCTAGAAATATGAAGGTTTTGAAAATAACCTTGAAAAAGACATGGAGTCGCCACCAATCTTTTTTAGCTAGGTGTGATCGGCCACCTATTAAAATTGGTTTTATAAAATATTTTAAAAATTAATTAAAATATTTTTAAAACCAATTTCAAGTCTGCGTTTTAAACCGATAGAAATCAAAGAAACGGGTTCGGGACTCGGTTACGTACAGGGAAGGATTAGCACCCCCACAACGTCCATATAAAATGGTACCTTATTAATCGTGTGTTATCTCAAGTCTTGGTAAAAAGTTGGTTTTAAATTTAGTATTTCAAGTTAATTCCCAATTTAAAGAAAAATAATTCTGATAACTCGTATAATTATATAGTTTTTAGTTATGTTTTATTATTGTTTTGTGTCAAATACGAGTTATTATTGTTTAGTCTAATTGTGTTTATGATCTTTTATATTTTTATGTAATTTGGTGTTTTTCATGAGTTTCTTTGAGTGATTTCAGATTACTAGAATTAAGGGCAAATCCAGTTCAGTTCCAGTTCCGACACCTTTTGCCATATCAGCTATATCTCGCGTTTCACTGAAGCAATAAGGCTGAACTTTGTATCCCTGCAAAGCTAAGAAGCATATCTATCTTTTTCATGTTTTACACTTCTTGAAACGGAGTCGTTTTCCCTAGCGAAATCGACCATCAAGTTGGCTGATGTGCAATGATGTCTGTTCTGCACCGTTTTGGTATTTTGACCATATCTCCCGATCCACGTGCGCAAATGATCTGATTCCAACGGCTATGGATCCGTAACTCATAGGGGTATATTTTTCTAGAAGACCATTTTATCAGATCGAGCCTCCAACATTGACAAAATCGACCATCAAGCTGGCTGATCAGAATTGTCATACAATATGACGAAAATTGTTAGAAAAATGCACCCACCTATTATACCTACCTTTGAAATTTGTAAAGCTTGTCTCTTGTCATTTAGCCCTCCAAAATGTGTATAAATAGAGGGCCTTGGATGAGTATTGGGATACATTATACATTGGTAGGATAGCCATTGTAATAAAATTCTCTAAGTTTTCTTTTTCTTTCCTTTCTCTAGTTTTCTTTTTCTTCTTACATTTCTTTTCATTTTATTCATATCTAGTATGTGTTTCTAATCATATTGTTGAGGTGATGAGGTGAAGCTCTTGGTAAATGCTAAGGTTAGTCTCTTAAACATGAGCTAAAATGAATCATCATTTATAAGCACTAGTATAGATAATATTTTCTTTTGGTTTAAAATCATACTTGCAAAGTAGAGATCTTGATTCATTATTGACAATGAAAATGGCACAGTAAATGCTTGGTTTCATAACCTTGATTTGTTGTAGACATATACTTTGGCATAAGGAATGCTTGGACTCTTTTTATGAGTTTTGAGGACACCAAATGAACATAATATCATATGCTATGGACGTTGGACAATTTGGACTGAATTGCTAAACCTTCCGATTGGAACCTCCATTATGTGTGGATTTCAATTGTGTAATAAAACAAGATTAATCTTAGCATAACACCAAGAGTGGATTCTCTAACCTCAACATCCTTTCTTATTGTTTTTTATATTTTGTTTAATTTCTTTTATGTTATTTTATTTATTTTGTTCTCTAATATCTTGTTTATTTTGTTTTGTTGTTGATTCCCTAATATCTTGTTTACTTTCTTTTTCTTATATATTTATAAACTTATACTTACTAATACGCTTCCCTGTGGTTCGACCTCGGACACCCGAGAATTTATTACTTGAACATAACCTGCACTTGGGTTTACAACTCTTAATTGAGTTTCCATCAAGTTTTTGGCGCCGTTGCCGGGGAAGCAATACTAAGTATATAAGTTTATAAGTATAGTTATTTTTATTGGCTGGTTATACCGCCTAATTTTGTATATATTTGTTTTTATTGGCTGGTTATACCGCCTAATTTAGTATATTTATTTTGTTTGGCTGGTTATACCGCCTAATTTGTATATTAACTTTGTTTTATGCTTGTTTGGCGACGTGATTTTAGATCTCGTCGTTTAGTTAGATTTTATTGTGAAACTTTTTCAGGTAATCTTTCTAATACAACTCCTACCATGGCTGACAATGAAAGTGTTCATGCTGAAGATGAGAACAGACAAGTACGCACCATGCGTGACTACTTGCAACCAACTCGAAGCTCATCACCCTCTTGTTTTATTTTTCCTCTCAATGCAAACAACTTTCGTTTTAAACCAGGTATGATAGCTTTGCTTCCAAATTTCTATGGGTTGGAATCGGAAAGTGCTTACTCGTTTCTAAAAGACTTCGAAGATGTATGTGTCACCTTTAATGACCAACAATGTACAAATGAAATTGTCAAGCTAAAATTATTTCCTTTTTCTTTAAAAGATAAAGCAAAAATTTGGCTCCATAATTTAAAACCAAGGTCAATTGGCACATGGCAAGAATTACAAACTGAGTTTCTAAAGAAATTTTTCCCAGCACATAAAACTACTGCTTTGAAAAGACAGATTCAAAATTTCAATCAAAATCAAAATGAAGCATTTTTTCAGTGCTGGGATCGTTTTAAAGATTTGTTAAGTTCTTGTCCACATCATGGTTTTGAAAAATGGCGTCTTATTAGTTTCTTTTATGAAAGTTTAACTCCCGAAACTAAACAATTTGTTGAAACAATGTGTAACGGTGAGTTTCTAGAAAAAGAACCTGAAGAAGCCTTTGACTACTTAGACCATTTGGCAGATAACTCTCAAGCCTGGCACACAGATAATTCCTCTGAAAGTTCCAATAGATCTAATGTTGTTTCTAACAGAGGAAAATATCATTTTAGTCAAGAAGATGAGATAAAAGCTAAAGTAGCTAATTTGGCTAGAAAGATTGAAGCCATGGAACTTAGAGAAGTAAAAGAAGTCAAAACGGTTAAAAATGAAGAAAGTTGTGGAATTTGTGAAATCATGGGACACCCCACTTCTGAATGTCCAAACATTCCCATTCTTAAAGAAGCGTTGCATGATCAAGTAAATTCCATAAACACATTTAAAAAGCCTTTTCCTTCTCCTTACTCTGAAACGTATAACCCTGAATGGAGAAATCATCCCAACTTCAGTTGGCGGAATAATAATCATGTTCAGGTACGACAATCTCAAAAGCCGGGCAACACTTTTTCCTATCAACCTTCACGTGTACAAACCTTGGAAGAGACATTGCAAGCATTCATGCAAACACAAGCAAATGTGAATAGCCGGACTTCACAGGACATCAATGAGATCAAAAACACCTTGTCCACATTGACAGCTTCATTACGCACTCAAGAAAAAGGTAAGTTTCCTGCTCAACCTCAGCCTAACCCTTCTACTCAATGTCTTGTTTCTTGCTCCAATGAAACTCAACAGGAAAATGCCAGTTCTATCACAACTCTTCGAAGTGGAAAGGCAATTGACAAAAAGATTCCATCAAAAGACCAAGATCCTCTTTCCCCTCCGAAAAGTAATGGTAAGGATGATGGTAAATCTGAACTTCTTAAAAATTTGGACAAAGAAAAAGGTATGCATCCTGCTCCTTTTCCTCAAAGGTTGCAAACAATAAAGAATTTGAATCAAAATGCAGAAATTTATGAACTTTTCAAACAAGTTAAGATTAACATTCCTTTATTGGATGCAATCAAACAAGTTCCATCTTATGCTAAATTTTTGAAGGACATGTGCACAGTTAAAAGGAAACATAATGTACAAAAGAAAGCATTTTTGACGGAAAGTGTGAGCTCAATCATTCAGCACCTTACTCCACCAAAATTCAAAGATCCTGGATGTCCAACAATCTCATGCATCATTGGAAACACTAGAATAGAACGTGCATTGCTTGATCTTGGTGCTAGTGTTAATCTTTTGCCTTTTTCTGTTTATCAACAGTTAGGTTTAGGTGAACTCAAGGAAACACCTATTACACTTCAACTAGCTGATCGTTCTGTAAAAATACCTCGAGGGATAGTTGAAGATGTTTTGGTTCAAATTGATAATTTTTACTTCCCTGTTGATTTTATTGTTTTGGACACACATCCTGTTTCAAATCCAAATGTTCAAATTCCTGTTATATTAGGCCGTCCATTTCTTGCAACTTCTAATGCTCTGATAAATTGCAGGAATGGTATGTTGAACATTTCTTTTGGAAATATGACTTTAGAATTAAATGTGTTCAACACTTGCAAGCAACCTGGTGATGATTCAGAAGTACATGAAGTGGATTTCGTTGAAGAACTTGTTCATGAACATCTCACCACTACCACATTCCATGATCTTTTAGAAACTTATTTAATTGAATGTGAGATTGATAATGCTTCAGAAATTTCACACACTGATTCTTTGTTAAATTCTTTTCAGGTTAAGCATTGTTGGAAACAAAAACTTGAGGAACTCAGAAAAGATGCATATGAGAATTCTAAAATTCATAAAGAAAGAACTAAAGCCTTTCATGACAAGTTAATTTCAAGAAAAACATTTGATGTTGGGCAAAAAGTTCTACTTTATAATTCTAGACTTCACATATTTCCTGGTAAGTTGAGATCAAGATGGACTGGCCCATTTGTGGTTAAACATGTGTATCATTATGGAGCAGTTGACATTGAGAATCCTCAAAATGGTAACGTATTCAAGGTAAATGGACAAAGACTCAAACTCTTTTTGGAAAATCATGTTACTCAAGAAGAGGTTGTTTTTCTTTCTCATCCTTGTTTTGAAAATAACTAGATGTAAATATAATTTTTACTAATCTTCAAAAAAAAAAAAAAAAAAACATTTTTTTTAACCCCGGTTAAATGGCGGATAACGGTACTCCGTGATTATTTAAGTCGGTTCCATCAGCTACCCACAAAACTGATATTGTATATAAATTTCTCTTTCATTTTATTTTATTTCATTTTTTTTCAGGATGGATGATATTCTCAAAAGATTGCAGAAACGATTTCCTCCTTTTCCTCGGAATATTTTACTGAAGCTTTACCAAGTTCGATTAGAAAGATTAAGAATGCTTATGAACAAAGGGATTCCTGAAGACATACGTTGGATAATTGAAGCCAAGGTACGTGAAGATGAATATCTTCCTGTTTTGCATTTACCAGGTACAGGTAGAAGCACTTATGCAAAGAAGCGACGAGCAAAGCGCATGAGTTCAAATTGCCACAAGTGTGCACGATGGACGTGTAACGGTAAATGTCGTTCTATTGGGATTCCGTCCTCTAATCGAGATGATAAAATTGAATTCATTAAGGATGGACTGAGTAAGGAGAATTTGGGTAATATCCAACTTTCTCTTGAGACGCATCCTAGTGGAGACGTACAAAGAGAAATTCTTGATTTATGGCCGCAATTCCAAAGGGAATGGCAACATCTTGGGAATCTGATGTTAAAAGACCCTGTTTGCCAGCTTGTAAGAAAACTGGATGGGAAGCATATCCTCGACTCATAGAAGGCATTTAAGCCGTTTCTGGACGTAAAACCAGAGGAAGATGTGAGCCACAATCACAACTACAATAAATGACTTCTCAGCTTTTGGTTTGATTTGCAATAACTTTATTTCAGTTTAATTTACGTGTTGTTCGATTTGTGTAATTATTCTCGTTTTTTTTTTTGCATTGGTCTTTTACGATTGATTTTTCTTCTCTTTTTGATTTTCTTCCTGAAATCACGCAAAAATCTTTTGTTAGGTTAACATTTTCTTCTGACAGGTCAAATACACTTTCGGCGACATTATTACTCTTGTCTGATTCACTACTCAGTCCTCTATATATTACACCATGTACTCATTCTCTTTCAGGCACTCGAAAAAGAAAAAAAAAATGGAAAGCACTTCGTCCCAGCGCATTAAAAAAATTTGTGTCTTTGGAGGTGCTTATCCAGGGAAAAATAACATATTCGCTGATGAAGCCATAAGAGTTGGAGTAATACTTGCCCAACAAAAGATCCAGTTGATTTATGGAGGCGGTAGTACGGGTTTAATGGGAGCAGTCGCTACAGCAGCACACGCCGGAGGAAGTCCAGTTCTAGGAATCGTGCCAAAACTATTCACAGATTTTTGTGGACCTACCGTGGGTAAGGAAATACAAGTCTGGAGTATCCCTGAACGGATGACAATCATGTACCATTCTGCCGATGCATTCATTGCTTTACCAGGAGGTCTGGGTACATTGGAAGAAATAGCTTGCGTGGCTTCTTGGTCATCTTTGGTCACAAATAAGAAACCCATTGGTTTGCTTAATATTAATGGTTATTTTAGTAATTTGCTTTCATATTTAGATAATGCTGTGGATAATGGATTCATGTTTTCAGAGGCAAGGAGAACCATAATTTATGCTACAACCATTGAAGATTTACTCAAAAAGCTACAAGCTTATGAGTGTTTATCTGCTACGGTTGTTTCGCAAACGCTCGGAAAAAGAAAAAGAGATATGGACGAGCAAGGAGTGGATTGCACTTTGTCTTTGTGACATTATCTAACATTTTGCTTGTTGTGTCTCAGTTATAATAAGTGGTTAGCAACCTCTGCAGGTAATATCTCCTAAATTCTACCTTTAAAATTTGACATTGGGGACAATGTCATATTTTAGTAGGGGGTAAGGGACATATTTTGCTAAAAAAAAAAAAAAAAAAATTTGTTGTGTTTTAAGACATTTAGAAGTATTCATTCTGAACAAGGTCTGAGTAAGGGAGACTTGAGACATACCTTGTCAGTTTGATTTAATCTTCTTCTTCAAAAAAACAAAAAAAAAAAAAAAAAAAAAAAAAAAAGCATGTTTAGACTTAGTGTGTTGTTTTTTTAGTTACTTTCAATACAATGATGAGATATGAATTGCATAAGTCTAAAACAGATTTATTAGTGAGAAGATTTTCATGAGAATTGAGCTTGATGTCAACCTTTTTATGAGCCAATGTTAATATGATATGTTGATTGAGAAAGAAGCATGTTTAGACTTAATCTGACTTGTATAATCATCTTTGTGAGTTTTTGAGCCTATAATGATTGATGCATTATACAAATCAATCTAATTTCTTTCTTGAGTGCTCTTATGATTACATGATTCTCTAGAACTTGCTTTAAACCGTTTGAGACTATATTGATACATGTGACAACATGAATATGATAGAGGCATTAGGATTATAACCAGAGCCAAACAGCCATCCATTATTAATGTTCTACGAGAACATCCCCACTAGTGAGCCAATTTGAGCCTACATTAAATATGATGTTTTATTGGTAACCACAACTTACACCTAGCCTAAATATACTTATATCCTTACCCTTGTTCTAAAGATAAATTTTATATTTTGAGACATATTGCAAAAAAACAAGGGATATTTTTATTTGAAAATTTGGGTTAGAAACAAAAGATAAGTGTGGGGGAAGAAAAGAAAAGAAAAAGTCAAGAGAAAAAGAAAGGGATCATTGTCAAATACATTCCCATATTAAAAAAAAAAAAAATCTTCTCTTGAACTTCTAGAAAAAGATGTTACAAAGTTGGTTAGAATGATGCAAAGGCTCAACATGAATATTTAGCCTATGTTATTATGTGCTTTATAAGAGTTTTGAGAAGTTTTATTTGTATGATCTTATTATGTCTCTAAAATCTATGAACTCTTTGGAACCTTTGTGATATCTTTATCCTTTTGTTCTTTAACCACATTATAACCCTTTGGCCCCATTACAACCTTGAATAAAGACCTCTTGATTTATGAAGTTGTATGATCTAAATAGTGGAGAATAGGTGGACAAGCAAGCATATGGTAGAAGTGTTTTCATGAGATTGATTGAGTGTAAACACTTTACCACTACTTTAAAGAGTGAAAATCAAGAGAGTATCCCATGTGAGAAGTTGAGATTAAGTTTGAATATACACTATTTTGATTGAAATATGTTATGTTAATATTGGCTTAACTCATTTATTTACATTCAAGCAAAATTTTTGTGAAATTCTTTAAGCTATTGATTAGTTTTTAAGACTTGTCCAATGATTATCTCTAATTTATATTGGAAGGATTAGTTATAATTATTATTTTTAGTTTTTCTTATGTCTTCAATGTTTGTGGGTATCGTCCTAGTAAACCCTCACGAGACTAAACTCGTCCACTAGGGACACCTAGGGGTTTAAAGGCTTGTGTCACATGCTAAGTGCCACCGTGATTTCCTACGAAAATGGATTAGATTAGATTTTCTTATTTTATTTTTATTGAGTCGTTGCTAGGGACTAGCAACAATCTAAGTATGGGGGTGTGATAACTCGTATAATTATATAGTTTTTAGTTATGTTTTATTATTGTTTTGTGTCAAATACGAGTTATTATTGTTTAGTCTAATTGTGTTTATGATCTTTTATATTTTTATGTAATTTGGTGTTTTTCATGAGTTTCTTTGAGTGATTTCAGATTACTAGAATTAAGGGCAAATCCAGTTCAGTTCCAGTTCCGACACCTTTTGCCATATCAGCTATATCTCGCGTTTCACTGAAGCAATAAGGCTGAACTTTGTATCCCTGCAAAGCTAAGAAGCATATCTATCTTTTTCATGTTTTACACTTCTTGAAACGGAGTCGTTTTCCCTAGCGAAATCGACCATCAAGTTGGCTGATGTGCAATGACGTCTGTTCTGCACCGTTTTGGTATTTTGACCATATCTCCCGATCCACGTGCGCAAATGATCTGATTCCAACGGCTATGGATCCGTAACTCATAGGGGTATATTTTTCTAGAAGACCATTTTATCAGATCGAGCCTCCAACATTGACAAAATCGACCATCAAGCTGGCTGATCAGAATTGTCATACAATATGACGAAAATTGTTAGAAAAATGCACCCACCTATTATACCTACCTTTGAAATTTGTAAAGCTTGTCTCTTGTCATTTAGCCCTCCAAAATGTGTATAAATAGAGGGCCTTGGATGAGTATTGGGATACATTATACATTGGTAGGATAGCCATTGTAATAAAATTCTCTAAGTTTTCTTTTTCTTTCCTTTCTCTAGTTTTCTTTTTCTTCTTACATTTCTTTTCATTTTATTCATATCTAGTATGTGTTTCTAATCATATTGTTGAGGTGATGAGGTGAAGCTCTTGGTAAATGCTAAGGTTAGTCTCTTAAACATGAGCTAAAATGAATCATCATTTATAAGCACTAGTATAGATAATATTTTCTTTTGGTTTAAAATCATACTTGCAAAGTAGAGATCTTGATTCATTATTGACAATGAAAATGGCACAGTAAATGCTTGGTTTCATAACCTTGATTTGTTGTAGACATATACTTTGGCATAAGGAATGCTTGGACTCTTTTTATGAGTTTTGAGGACACCAAATGAACATAATATCATATGCTATGGACGTTGGACAATTTGGACTGAATTGCTAAACCTTCCGATTGGAACCTCCATTATGTGTGGATTTCAATTGTGTAATAAAACAAGATTAATCTTAGCATAACACCAAGAGTGGATTCTCTAACCTCAACATCCTTTCTTATTGTTTTTTATATTTTGTTTAATTTCTTTTATGTTATTTTATTTATTTTGTTCTCTAATATCTTGTTTATTTTGTTTTGTTGTTGATTCCCTAATATCTTGTTTACTTTCTTTTTCTTATATATTTATAAACTTATACTTACTAATACGCTTCCCTGTGGTTCGACCTCGGACACCCGAGAATTTATTACTTGAACATAACCTGCACTTGGGTTTACAACTCTTAATTGAGTTTCCATCAAATTCCATTTTTAATTGAAAATGATCCGAAATTTATAAATTTATAAATTTCCTATATTCCCCAACAAACGTGGAAAAATATAGAAATTTTTATTAGTTTTGGAAAACTTTTCGAATCATTCTCTTTTTAAAGAAGATATTTCGTTATTAATGATAATTGATGATATCCTCCCCAGCAAACCCGATAGAGAACTCATGAATTATTTTAACTCGGGAATATCTTTATTTTATTGAAAATTATTACCTTTTGAAATCATTTAAAAGAAATGAATATGTATATGCATGATATAAATAAAATGACATAGCAAAATCTAAACAATATAATGCAACCTAAATGATATGATATAATTTAAATGCCTTAGCATATTCTAAATGAAATGAAATGTCCTAAGTTATATGACATATTCTAAATGAAATGAAATGACCTAGGTAACATATTATATTCTATATGAAATGTAATATCCTAAATCATATCATATATTTTAAATGAATTAAAATATCCTAAATGACATAATATAGCCTAAATGAAATAAAATGACCTAGGTAATATAATATATTCTGCATGAAATGAAATGACCTAAGTAACATAATATATTCTATATGAAATGTAATATCCTAAGTAACATAATATATTCTTTATGAAATGAAATAATTTAAATGACATGGAAAATATGAATGATATGACATATAATTTAAATGACATAAATATAAAATAATGCTATCATATAATATGCATGAAAATAATAATGCATGAACATAGTATATGCTAAATAATATGACAAAAATAACTAAATAAAAAGCATAGGATATCATGAAATATTCCAAATCATATAATAAACAATATAACATAACTCAAAATCATAACAATATCATAGAAATTATCATAGCAAAAATCACATATTATATAAAATGCATGAATATAGAAAATGCAATGCATGAAAATGTATTTTTTTCCTTTAATTGAGGAAATCCGTATATCTAAAAAGATATTCGGCTACCTTAGAAAAATATGTCAAATTAAATATTCTAAAACAAAAATACTTTGTGAATGTTTGAAAATAATTTTGAAAAGGTTAGATTAAAAATAAAAACTGGGCTAAACCTTTTTTAAATGGCTCTAATTTCCTAAGTTTAAAATCCCGGACTTGACCACCCTTAACCCGAGACTTAAAAAATCATTTTTAGAGTTTAAAAAGGCTTAGAAACTCCCTTAAGTCAGTAGCTAAACTTCCTAATCAGCTCCCTCTAGGTAACTTAACCAAAACAAAAAAAAAATGATTTTTCTTTAAATTAAATTCTGACTCCACTGTCCAGTTTTAAGCCACGATTTTTTACCCAATTTAAATTCAATTAAAAAAATATAAAAAAAAAATTACTGGAGACTCAGGACATGTAAAAATACACTGCCAAAATCAGATTAATTTTCTGATTAAAGATGAATGCCCAAAAAAATCGGAAAAGTACGAGTACTGGGTGAAAAAACTGTTTTGTCAAAACACATTTTTTGCCTTTGATAAAATCATTTAAAAATCAAAGTAAAAATATTTAAGACTCACAAAATGACTCACAAACAGTAGCTATGACTTTTGAAAAGTTAGACAAAAATTGGCTAAGTAAAAAAAAAAAAAACAAAGGTAGAATAATCAATTTGACAAACCTTAATTTTCCATAAGTGTGCTCAAGAGAGCATGACTTTGAACCATTAATTGGCCTAAGTCATTAGTCAAGTGGCATGAACATGAAATGCATGAAAAAAATACAGCAACTATGATGCTTGAAATGCATGAGTTTAAACCTAAATGTCATGAAAAAATGCATGGCATCCATATAGTGACCTAGACCTAAATGAACTTGCATGGCATTTAATGTAACCTAGTTCTAAAATGCATGAACATGCATGGCAAGATTAACCTAACCTAACATCTAAAATATGCATGGAAATAACACAAACACAAGGCATGCTTAAACCAAAAACTCAACGAAATATCATGCCAATGCCAACCTATCAAGTAACATGGAAAAAATGCACACATAATGCTAGAATACATGGAGTGGCCGAATGACCTATGATTCCAAACAAGCATGGCATTTTCACAAACACTTGATATACTAACATGCAAAACTAAAATATAACACTCAAATCATGCAAACACAAAGTAGAGATATTAAAACTACCAAGCATTTTCACAAACACTTGATATACTAACATGCTCAACTAAAATATAACACTCAAATCATGCAAACACAATGTAGAGATACTAAAACTAACAAGCATTTTCACAAACACTTGATATACTAACATGCTCAACTAAAATATAACACTCAAATCATGCAAACACAAAGTAGAGATATTAAAACTAACAAGCATTTTCACAAACACTTGATATACTAAATATAAAACATCAACAAATTTAAACATTATGAAAACAGAAAATTAAAAATGCAAGAATATGATATTTAACTCATAAATGGCAACAAACAAAGCAACCAAATTAAAACATGCTTCAAGTATATATAGTAGAAGAACATTTAAAGCATCAAGGCTAAAGAAAATAACATGAATAACATGACAAATCAAACAAAACAGCAACACTAAAAAAACTGGGCCATTCGGCCATGGTGAGGAAATAAGGAAAAAAAATTGTAAAAATTATTTTAAGAAAGAGATGAAGAAATAACTTAAGAAGAACATAAAAAAACACTTATTTAAAAAGAAAACTCACCAAATAATAATCAAAAACAGCAAAAACAAGAATGAAAAATCAAGAAAGTGCAAGAGTTGGTGCTAAAAGCAAACTCAAGAAGCTATATTTCAAGCTTTATCTCTTCAAACTTTTCTTTCTTTTCTAAACTTTTTCTTTTTGCTTTCAACCAAGGAGAGAAAAACTAAGCAAACCCCAGAAGAAATCTGAAAAAAATGAAGTCCAAAAAAATGAAAATTTTGGTTCCCTTTAGTGCTGGCCGAACCCTCTCTCTCTCCTCCAAGGATGTTGTCATTTTGATTCCAACCAATTTCCATCCAAGGGCTAGTGATTCAAGGTGAAAATCATGAAATTATCACCCTTAGATTAGTGTATCAGTTGTCCATAATTATAGCTGTTCAAGAATAATGTTGACACTCTCCCTCTTCATGCATTGGCCACTGTGGCTTAATCACAATGGCTTGATAAAAAAAAATCTCTAACTAACTCTTAATTCTTGGCCTTTTGATTGAAAAATCAGAAGCTTCCTTCTTCCTTTGGGCCTTGGCAGGCCAGCACTCTCTTTTCCAGCCCAAGTCTGATTTTTTGAAAGCCCAAAAGAAGCCCTTTTCGGTTGCTTGGGTAAAATGACCATTTTGCTCCCTCCGGATGCAAATAAATGGCAAACGGGCTCCAAATTCAAATTTTCTTTTTTTAATACTTTCAAAATAATAAAATATTGAATTCTGGAAGTTTTCAAAATTTTTCAAGTCCGTTTACTATTTATTTGGATTTTTCTTCCAAAAATGCCCTTTTATGCCCCCACATTTTACCACTTTTTAAACGAGCTCCAAATCAAGATTTTTCTTCACCAATATCTTCCAAATAATTTAAAAGTGTGATCTGGAATTTTTCATAATTTTTGGAACTCATATCGTATTTTTTCGAGATTTATCTTCTTGAATTACTGCATTGGGGCTCGAGATTTGGCCATTTTCCAAACGAATTCCGAATCAAGATTTTATTTTTCCAATCTCTTCCAAATAATTTAAAAATGATATTTGAAAATTTTCAGAATTTTTGGAGTTCATTTGCTATTTTTTCCGGGATTTTCCATCTTGAATTTCTACAGAAGAGACCCGGGATTTGGCCATTTTGCAAACGAATTTTGAATCAAGATTTTCTTTTGCAAATCTCTTCCAAATGATTTAAGAATGATATTTTCAAATTTTTAGAATTTTCGGAGTCCATTTGCTATTTTTCCCAAAATTTCCAATTTTACCCTTTTGCCTCCGAAACCCGATTTTGCTCAAAACAAGTCCGATTTTTAGATTTTTTTTTCAAGCTGAGTCTTGGGCTATCCCTTTTTAATCATTCCTCATCCATTGGGGCTTTAGTCTTACCAATTCGGGCCATTTTTGTAATTCTGCCCGATTTTACCGAAATCCACCAAAAACCCTAATTCTCGGTTTTCTCCTGGATTGAATTTTCTTTCAATTTTTCTTTCAAGTGGCTTCTCCATTACCCGTAGTCAGTGCTTATCTTTCATTTGGAACCTTCAATTTTGAACAATTCGATCGTTTAAGCACTTTCCTCCAAATTTCCCGGATTAGGGTTTCTTTTATACTGAATCTCCATAACCCAACTTCCGAACTCCATATCTTTCAATGTACACCTTGGATTATCAAAATTCTTTCGCCATTTTTCAATTGAACTTCAAATCTTGATTTTGGAAGTGGGTTGATTTTTTCAGTAGTTGACTTTTTAGGGTTGACTTTTTTGAGGTTGACTTTTTTCGAGGTTGACTTTTTTTTTTAGTTTGACTTTTTATGCTCACCCTCTTAAACTAAGTCTCGGAGTACCACCTGCAGGATGAAAAAAGTCTTTTTACATTCTGAAATATCAATTTAGGAAGAAAACATACCTGTTTTAGTGGTCCGGACAAAATTAGGTGTCTACAACTGCCCCTCTTTGGCTATTGCTGAGAATCAGGAATCAGGTAAAGATAAACAAACACTAATTTTGTACGGTTAGTGAAATCACATGTGAAGGAAAGGGAAAGGAGTTTCTCTTTCATTCTTCTATCATTCTTTCATTTTTCATTTTTTTTTTTGAAAAAGCTGTAAATTGAAGATTTTATTCCTTAAATTGAATTCCCTGACTAATCAAGGCTCGACCCATCTTAAGGAAACGAGTTCGATTTGCAAGAGAAGAAAAGACCTCGACGATGGACTCGGGGTCTTATCCTGTCTTGTGCTAACCTTACCGGCATGGGTGAAACCATAAAATTGAAAGAGATCTGGATGAAACCAAGGAAATTGAAATGCATGGATGAAACCATAAAATTGAAAGAGATCTGGATGAAACCAAGGAATTTGAAGACATGGCTGAAACCATGAAATTTGAAAAAAATCTGGATGAAACCAAAAATTGAAATGCATGGATGAAAACATAAAATTGAAAGAGATCTGGATGAAACCAAGGAAATTGAAGGTATGGGTGAAACCATAAAATTGAAAGAGATCTGGATGAAACCAAGGAAATTGAAGGCATGGGTGAAACCATAAAATTGAAAGAGATCTGGATGAAACCAAGGAAATTGAAGGCATGGGTGAAACCATAAAATTGAAAGAGATCTGGATGAAACCAAGGAAATTGAAATGCATGGATGAAACCATAAAATTGAAAGAGATCTGGATGAAACCAAGGAATTTGAAGACATGGCTGAAACCATGAAATTTGAAAAAGATCTGGATGAAACCAAAAATTGAAATGCATTGATGAAAACATAAAATTGAAAGAGATCTGGATGAAACCAAGGAAATTGAAGGCATGGGTGAAACCATAAAATTGAAAGAGATCTGGATGAAACCAAGGAAATTGAAGGCATGGGTGAAACCATAAAATTGAAAGAGATCTGGATGAAATCAAGGAAATTGAAGGCATGGGTGAAACCATAAAATTGAAAGAGATCTGGATGAAACCAAGGAAATTGAAGGCATGGGTGAAACCATAACATTGAAAGAGATCTGAATGAAATCAAGGAAATTGAAGGCATGGGTGAAACCATAAAATTGAAAGAGATATGGATGAAACCAAGGAAATTGAAGGCATGGGTGAAACCATAACATTGAAAGAGATCTACATGAAACCAAGGAAATTGAAATGCATGGATGAAACCATAACATTGAAAGAGATCTGGATGAAACTAAGGAAATTGAAATGCATGGGTGAAACCATAACATTGAAAGAGATCTGGATGAAACCAAGGAAATTGAAGGCATGGGTGAAACCATAACATTGAAAGAGATCTGGATCAAACCAAGGAAATTGAAATGCATGGGTGAAACCATAACATTGAAAGAGATCTGGATGTAACCATGGAAATTGAAGGCATGCAAATGCTTCATGGTGTAAATGCAAATATCTTGGATTGATGCAAATGCTTCTACATGCAGATGCAAATTTCCCTACGAATCATATTCATATGAGTGGTTCATGAATGGTGTAGTTGCAACTACAATGAAGATGCAATGATCCTAGAAATGATAAACTTGCTTGAGATGATGCGAATGCAAATGCTCATGGAATAGTGCAAATACGAATACTCATGAATTATGCAAATGCTTGCTGACATGGTGCAGATACGAAGTTTAATAAATAGATGAATGCTCATGAGTGATGCAAATGCCCCTGATCATTTTTCTAGATTTTAACTCAGCCTTTCCAATTCATTTTTCCTCTTCAAATCAGACTATATCTTCAACTCATTTTTCAACCTTTGGCTATTCTCTTTGCCCCAACAGTTTTCAAACTCTTATTGATAGGAGTCTGCTTGCTGAGTTTTGATTTCTTCTTCTCATATTTGGAAGTCAAGGTTAACCCTAATAGTTCCACACTTTTGAGTTAGAAAAACCCTTATCTCATGTTAACATAAAAAATGGGTATGTCAAAAATATTTTTATTTTCCTTTTTTTGAAAAACAATTTTGCTTTTTTAATGAAAACTTTTGAGTCAAAAATTTTAACCCCACAGTGTGTAATGTACAAATCTTTTGAAGACTGATGATCATTGTTAGAAATTTTCCTAAGTTTTAATTTGGGTTTTTGAACTTGAATTGACAAGGCTTGGTACAACATGAGTTTGTTTTTCTTTTTCAGGAAAGCTTCTCAACAAAAAATGTATGTCCTTTCTAGGATCACAAATGGAACAGTTTTTGTAAATCATGAATTCAATGAGAACCAAACAAATTTGGGTTCGAATCAACTTTCTTTTAGTTTCCTTATCAAGGTATTTTGACAAGCGTCAAGATTGACTGGGATGTTTAAACTGGAAAGTCTAATCTTGGAAGGAAAAAGTTTTAGTTTTTGAAATCAATCATCCAAATGAGAGCTGACAATTTGGGGGGTTCAGGAATTCCTAGATGTTCCTTGATGACCACTTCTTTAAGATGATCTTTTCTTTTGTGGTATCGGCACTATCATAGATGGCATCGAAAATTCCCATTTCACTCTAGGCCGCCCGTTTTTGGGTTTTCGCCCTAGAGTCCCATTCTCTCCAATTTTTCTTTTTTCATTGTTTTACCATCCATTTGAGAATTCTAAATTCTTCCTTAGTGAAATGATAATTCGTTGGGATGGGATAAAATCTGAGGAAAAACCCTTCAAGTTAAATATTCATGCTTGATCAAAATAGACTTTTAAAGCACGTAATGTAGGCCATGGCTCAGGGTTCAGAAAGAAAGGATAAATAGGCCCAAAAAATGTGTTTGAGGGTAATCAGATCAAGGATCCTTTCTTTGAGGAGGATTCTCTTTGAAACATTTATCCCTTTTGGACTTTTCATTCCTTTTGACTTTGCTCTTTTTCTTCCTTGCTTTTGGCTTTCATTTGCTATCGTTTTTTCACACACTTTTTTTGTGTGTGTTTTTGTTTTGTTTTTCTTGGCTTTCATTTCTCCATTTTTTCCTTTTTCTGTGATAGAGTGAGCCCGTATTTATTTGGGCTCCTTTTGCTTTGTATCTGTCTTTGAGCTAGGACTCATTTTTCTGTGATCTTTGAGAAGATCTTTCCTCGCATTTGCCCCCAGTGTAGAGGGTAATCCTTGATCAGGGTCTAAAGAAAAAAGAATTCTTTCGGCTCAAAAGGGGTGACTATGGATAATTTCCTTTTGTGCGAAAGGGATATGAAAGATGGCCAATTCGCATGTCAGGCATGAATATTCACATTGAAAAGCAATCCCTAGGGGGAATAGATAATCAAAATTCATTTTGCACTTTGAAATCATTCGAATTCTCATATGCATGATATCACGAATTTTTTTTATTTTTCAAATTTCATCACATGCCCCAATGATTCATGCGTTAGTCCATCCTTATTCACCATGTATCCATCATTTCCACATATGATGCCCCAATTTGATTAACCATGAGTGTCGCAACCTAAAAAATAACAAGTCTCATCGCAAGACTTTACTATTCGTTAAGCGTGACATTAAAAAAATTCGAGGAAAAGTCGACTTAATTCCTCCAAAAAAAAATGAAGGTTTTGAAAATGACCTTAAAAAAGACATGGAGTCGCCACCAATCTTTTTTAGCTAGGTGTGATCAGCCACCTATTAAAACCGATTTTATAAAATATTTTAAAAATTAATTAAAATATTTTAAAAACCAATTTCAAGTCTGCATTTTAAAACCAGAGAAATCAAAGAAACGGGTTCGGGAGTCGGTTACGTGCGGGGAAGGATTAGCACCCCCACAACGCCCGTATAAATCGGTACCTTATTAATCGTGTGTTATCTCAAGTCTTGGTAAAAAATCGGTTTTAAATTTAGTATTTCAAGTTAATTCCCAATTTAAAGAAAAATAATTCCATTTTTAATTGAAAATGATCCGAAATTTATAAATTCAAAATTTTCCTATATTCCCCAACAAACGTGGCAAAATATAGAAATTTTTATTAATTTTGGAAAATTTTCCGAATCATTCTCTTTTTAAAGAAGATATTCCGTTATTAATAATAATTGATGATATCCTCCCCAGCAAACCCGGCAGAGAACTCATGAATTATTTTAACTCGGGAATATCTTTATTTTATTGAAAACCATTATCTTTTTTTGAAAACGTTTAAAAGAAATGAATATGTATATGCATGACATAGCAAAATCTAAATAATATAATGCAACCTAAATGACATGACATGATTTGAATGCCTTAGCATATTCTAAATGAAATGAAATATCCTAAGTTATATGATATATTCTAAATGAAATTAAATGACCTATGTAACATAATACATTCTATATGAAATGCAATATCCTAAGTCATATGATATAATCTAAATGAAATAATATATTCTAGATGACATAATATATCCTAAATGAAATGAAATGACCTAGGTAATATAATATATTCTACATGAAATGCAATATCCTAAGTCATATGATATAACCTAAATGAAATAAAATATTCTAGATGACACAATATATCCTAAATGAAATGAAATGATTTAAATGACATGACAAATATGAATGATATGGCATATAATTTAAATGACATGGAATAAAATAATGCTATCATATAATATGCATGAAAATAAAAATAATAATGCATGAACATAGTATATGCTAAGTAAAAATAACTAAATAAAAGCATAGGATATCATGAAATATTCAAAACCATATAATAAACCATATAACATCAAAAAATATAAATCAAAATAATAACAATATCATAGAAATTATTATAGCAAGAATCACATATTATATAAAATGCATGAATATGAAAAATGCAATGCATGAAATGTATTTTTTCCTTTAATTAAGGAAATCCGTATATCTAAAAAGATATCGGCTACCTTAGGAAAATATGTCAAATTAAATATTCTAAAACCAAAATACTTTGTGATTGTTTGAAAACAATTTTGAAAAGCTTGAATTAAAAATAAAAACTGGGCTAAATCTTTTTTAAAAATGGCTCTAATTTCCTAAGTTTAAAAAATCCGGACTTGACTATCCTTAACCCGAGACTTAAAAAACCATTTTTAGAGTTTAAAAAGGCTTAGAAACTACCCTAAGTCAGTAACTAACCCTCCTAATCAGCCCACTCTAAGTAACTTAATCAAAACAGAAAAATGATTTTTCTTAAAATTCAATTCTGACTTTACTGTCCAGCTTTAAGCCACGATTTTTTATCGTATTTTTAAAAGTTGAAAAAATTCTGAAAAAAATACTGGAGACACATGACATGTAAAAATACACGAAAAAAATTTACTTAATTTTATGATTAAAGATGAATTCCCAGAAAAATCGGAAATGTACGAGTACTAGGTGAAAAAAAACTGTTTTGTCAAAACACATTTTTGCCTTTGATAAAATCAATTAAAAATCAAAGTAAAAATATTTAAGGCTCATAAAATGACTCACAAACAGTAGCTAGGACTTTTTGAAAGTTGGATAAAAATTGGCTAAGTAAAAAAAATCACAAAGGTAGAATAATCAATTTGACAAAACTTAATTTTCCACAAGTGTGCTCAAGAAAGCATGACTTTGAACCACTAATTGGCCTAAGTAATTATTCAAGTGGCATGAACATGAAATGCATGAAAAAATTACAGCAATCATAGTGCATGAGCTTAAACCTAAATTTCATGAAAAAATGCATGGCATTCATAAAGTGACCTAGACCTAAATGAACTTGCATGGCATTTAATGTAACCTAGACCTAAAATGCATGAACATGCATGGCAAATGAACCAAACCTAATAACTAAAATATGCATGGCATTTTCACAAACATAAAGCATGCTTAAACCAAAAACTCAACCAAATATCATGCAAATGCTAACCTATCACCTAACATAGCAAAATTGCACATACAATGCAAAGATTCCAAGAGTGGCTGAATGGAATAATGTAACTAGCAAACATGGCATTTTCACAAACACTTGGTATTCTAGCATGCAAAACTAAATCAAATGTCATGCAAATGCAAAAACCTACCAACTAACATGGCAAAAAATGCAACAAGCAATGCAAAACACATGGAGTAGCCAAATGGCCTCAAGCTCCAACAAGCATGGCATTTTCACAAACACTTGGTATACTAACATGCTCAACTAAAATATAACTCTCAAATCATGCAAAAACCACACAAGCATTTTCACAAACACTTAATATACTAAATCTAAAATATGCTCAACTAAGATATAAAACTCAAATCATGCAAAAATCACACAAGCATTTTCACAAACACTTGATATACTAAATCTAAAACATGCTCAAATTTAAACATCATGAAAACAGAAAATTAAAAATGCAAGAACATGATATTTAAATCATAAATGACAACAAACAAAGCAACCAAATTAAAATATAACTCAAGTATATGAAATAACATAACATTTAAAACATCAAAATCAAAGAAAATAACATAAACAATATGATAAAATAAACCAAAATAGCAACTTAAATGAATAATGTAGGCCATGCGGCCATGTGAGTATATTGTAAAAAACAAATTGTAAAAAATATATTTAAGAAAGAGATGAAGGAAGAACTTAAGAAGAACAATAAAAAAAACATTTATTTAAAATAGAAACTCACCAAATAATAATCAAAATAGCAAAAACAAGAATGGAAAATCAAGAAAGTGCAAGAGTTGGTGCTCAAGAGCAACCTCAAGAAGCTATATTTCAAGCTTTATCTCCTCAAACTTTCCTTTCTTTTTCTAAACTTTTTCTTTTTGCTTTCAACCAAAGAGAGAAAAATCAAGTAAAAACCAAGAGAACTCAGCAAAATGAAATGTGAAAATAAAATTTCTGAACCCCCCAATAGAGCTGGCCGAAACCACCTTTAAACATGCAAGGATGTTGTCATTTTTTTGTAACCAATTTTCCATCAAATGGCTAATAATTCAAGGTGAAAAAATCATGAAATTACCACCTTTAGATTAGCATATCAGCTATCCCAAATTACAGCTGTTCAAGAATAATGTTGACATCTCTCTTGGCCTATGTGGCTTAATCACCATGGCTTGATCAAAGAGAATCTCTAACTAACTCTTAATTTTTAGCCATTTGATTGAAAAATCAGAAGCTTCCTCCTTTCTTTGGGCCTGGGCAGGCCAGCACTTCTCTTTTCCAGCCCAAGTCTGATTTTTTGAAAGGCCCAAAGTAGCCCTTTTCGGTTGCTTGGATGAAATGACCGTTTTGCCTCCCGGATGCAAATAAATATCAAACGGACTCCAAATTCAATTTTTCTTTTTTTAATACTTCCAAAATAATAAAAGATTGTGTTATGGAATTTTTCAAAATTATCCGAGTCCGTTTGCTATTTATTTGGATTTTTTCTTCCAAAAATGCCCTTTTATGCCCTTACATTTTACCCTTTTTTAAACGAGCTCCAAATCAAGGTTTTTCTTCACCAATATCTTCAAAATAATAAAAAAGTGTGATCTGGAAGTTTTCATAATTTTTGGAGCTCATTTGGTATTTTTTCGGGATTTATCGGCTTGAATTACTACATAGGAGCTCGGGATTTGGCCATTTTGCAAACGAACTCCGAATCAAGATTTTCTTTAGCCAATCTCTTCCAAATATTTTAAAAATGAGATTTACAAAATTTCATAATTTTTGGAGTCCATTTGCTATTTTTATTGGATTTATCTTCTTGAATTATTGCATAAGAGGCTCGGGATTTGGTCATTTATCAAACGAACTCCGAATCAAGATTTTCTTTCGCCAATCTCTTTCAAATAATTTAAAAATGATATTTGAAAAAGTTTAGAAGATTTGGAGTTCATTTGCTATTTTTCCAGGATTTTCCTTTTTGAATTACTACACAAGAAGCCCGGGATTTGGCAATTTTGCAAACGAACTCTGAATCAAGATTTTCTTTTTTCAATCTCTTTCAAATGATTTAAGAATGAGATTGACAAATTTTTAGAATTTTTGGAGTCCATTTGCCATTTTTCCCAAATTTTCCAAATTTTCCCTTTTACCTCCCAAACCCGGTTTTGCTCAAAACAAGTCTGATTTTCAGATTTTCTTCAAGATAAGCCTTGGGCTATCCTTTTCTAATCGTTCCTCATCCATTGGGGGCTTTGGTCTTACCCAGTCGGGCCATTTCTGTGATTCTTCCCGATTTCACCGAAATTCATTAGAAACCCTAATTCTCGGTTTTCTCCCGGATTGACTTTTCTTTTGGTTTTTCTTGCAAGTGACTTCTCCATTACTCGTAGTCAGTGCTTATCTTTCATTTGGAACCTTCAATTTCGACCGATTTGATCGTTTAAGCACTTTTCCCTAAATTTCTCGGATTAGGGTTTCCTTTATACTAAATCTCCAAATCCATCTTCCGAACTCCATATCTTTCAATGTAGACCTCAGATTATCAAAATTCTTTCGCCATTTTTCAATTGAACTTAAAAAATTGATTTTGAAAGTGGGTTGACTTTTTTAGTAGTTGACTTTTTGGGGTTGACTTTTTTTGGGGTTGACTTTTTTCAGGTTTGACTTTTTATGCTCGCCCTCTTAAACTAAGTCTCGGAGTGCCACCTGCAGGATGAAAAAAAATCTTTTTACACTCGAAAACATCAATTTAGGAAGAAAACATACCTGTTTAGTGGTCCGGACAAAATTAGGTGTCTACAGCTGCCCCTCTTTGGCTATTGTTGAGAATCAGGAATCAGGCAAAGATAAACAAACACTAATTTTGTACGGTCAGTGAAATCACATATGAAGGAAAGGGAAAGGGGTTTCTTTTTCATTCTTCTATCATTTTTTCACACCAATTTTTTTTTTTTTTTGAAAAAGCTGTAAATTGAAGATTTGTCCTTAAATTGAATTCCATGACTAATCAAGGCTCGACCCGTCTTAAGGAAACAGATTCGATTTTCAAAAATAAAAATTGCTATAAATTGAAGATTTGTCCTTAAATTGAATTCCCTGACTAATCAAGGCTTGACCCGTCTTAAGGAAACGGATTCGATTTTCAAAAAGAAAAAGTGGGCCCGAAGGTTTTAAGAATAGTGGCCAAAGGTCTTAAAAACTGGTGCCCGAAGGACTTTAAAATGGTGCCCGAAGGTCTTAAAACTGGTGCCCAAAGTTCTTTAAAATGGTGCCCAAAGGTCTTAAAAACTAGTGCCCGAAGATCTTTAAAATGGTGCCCGGAGGTCTTAAAAATTGGTGCCCAAAGGTCTTAAAAATTAGTGCCCGGAGGTCTTTAAAATGGTGCCCGGAGGTCTTTAAAATGGTATCCGGAGGTCTTAAAAATTGGTGCCCGAAGGTCTTTAAAATGGTGCCCGGAGGTCTTAAAAGTTGGTGCCCGAAGGTCATAAAAATTGGTGCCCAGAGGTCTTTAAAATGGTGCCGAAGGTCTTTAAAATGGTGCCCGGAGGTCTTAAAAATTGGTGCCCGAAGGTCTTTAAAATGGTGCTTAGAGGTCTTAAAAATTGGTGCCTGTAGACACCTAATTTTGTCCGGGCCACTAAACAGGTATGTTTTCTTCCTATATTGATGTTTTCGAGTATAAAAAGACTGTTTTCATCCTGCAGGTGGTACTCCGAGACTTAGTTTAAGAGGGCGAGCACAAAAAGTCAAACTTGCATCTACATCAAGAAGCGTTTGCATCAACAAAAGACATTTGCATTTGCATCATGAAGCATTTGCATCATCTCTTAAAGCTTTCAGGTATAATCGATTTCGTTTCCTTAAGGCGAGTCGAGCCCCGAAATCATCGTCGAGGTACTTTTTTTATTTATGAACAAGTCTTCGGTGGTGATAGCTGAAGCCTCTGGTGGAGATATCCAAAGTTTTTTTTTAAAGTCCTTTGAAAAGGTAGAAAGTCTTCGGTGGTGATAGCTGAAGCTTCTGGAGATGATACCCAGAATTTTACAGTTTTAAAAATGAGCAAGACTTCGGTGGTGATAGCTGAAGCCTCTGGTGGAGATATCCAGAGTTTTAAAATCCTTTGAAAAGATAGAAAGTCTTCGGTGGTGATAGCTGAAGCTTCTGGAGGTGATACCCAGAATTTTTACATTAAAAAAAATGAGCAAGACTTCGGTGGTGATAGCTGAAGCCTCTGGTGGAGATATCCAGAGTTTTAAAATCCTTTGAAAAGATAGAAAGTATTCGGTGGTGATAGCTGAAGCTTCTGGAGGTGATACCCAGAATTTTTACATTTAAAAAAAAAAAATGAGCAAGACTTTGGTGGTGATAGCCGAAGTTTCTGGAGGAGATATCAAAAAAAAAAATTGAAAAAAAAAAGAAAAAAGAGAAAAAATGAAAAAAATAGAAAATGAAAAAAGAAAATAAAAAAATGCAAAATGCAAAAATGAATGAAGAAATGAAAAAGAAAACCCCTTTCCTTTCCATGTGATTTCACTGACCGTACAAAATTAGTGTTGGTTTATCTTTGCCTGATTCCTGATTCTCAGCAATAGCCAAAGAGGGGCAGCTGTAGACACCTAATTTTGTCCGGGCCACTAAACAGGTATATTTTCTTCCTATATTGATGTTTCCGAGTATAAAAAGACTGTTTTCATCCTGCAGGTGGTACTCCGAGACTTAGTTTAAGAGGGCGAGCACAAAAAGTCAAACTTGAAAAAAAGTCAACCCCAAAAAAGTCAACCCTAGAAAGTCAACTACTGAAAAAGTCAACCCACTTTCAAAATCAAGATTTAAAGTTCAATTGAAAAATGGAGAAAGAATTTTGATAATCCGAGGTCTGCATTGAAAGATATGGAGTTCGGAAGTTGGGATTTGGAGATTCAGTAGAAAAGAAACCCTAATCCGAGAAATTTGGGGAAAAGTGCTTAAACGATCAAACTGGTCGAAATTGAAGGTTCCAAATGAAATATAAGCACTGACTACGGGTAATGGAGAAGTCACTTGCAAGAAAAGCCGAAAGAAAAGTCAATCCGAGAGAAAACCGAGAATTAGGGTTTTTAGTGGATTTCGGTGAAATCGGGAAGAATCACAGAAATGGCCCGACTTGGTAAGACCAAAGCCCCCAATGGATGAATAATGGTTAAAAAGGATGGCCCAAGGCTCAGATTGAAGAAAATCTGAAAATCGGACTTGTTTTGAGCAAAACCGGGTTTCGGAGGTTAAAGGGCAAAATTGGAAAAATTTGGGAAAAATAGCAAATGGACTCCGAAAATTATGGAAAATTTGTCAATCTCATTCTTAAATCATTTGAAATAGATTGGCGAAAGAAAATCTTGATTCCGAGTTCGTTTGCAAAATGGCCAAATCCCGGGCTTCTTATGCAGTAATTCAAAAAGATAAATCCCGGAAAAATAGCAAATGGACTCCAAAAATTCTGAAATTTGGCAAATATCATTTTTAAATTATTTGGAAGAGATTGGCGAAAGAAAATCTTGATTCCGAGTTCGTTTGCAAAATGGCTAAATCCCGAGCCTCCTATGTAGTAATTCAAGCCGATAAATCCCGAAAAAATACCAAATGAGCTCCAAAAATTATGAAAACTTCCAGATCACGCTTTTTAATTATTTTGAAGAGATTGGTGAAGAAAAATCTTGATTTGGAGCTCGTTTAAAAAATGGTAAAAAGTAGGGGCATAAAAGGACATTTTGGAAAGAAAAAATCCAAATAAATAGCAAACGGACTCGGATAATTTTGAAAACTTCCAGAACTCAATATTTTATTATTTTGGAATTATTAAAAAAATAAAAATTGAATTTGGAGCCCGTTTGATATTTATTTTGCATCCGGGGGCAAAATGGTCGTTTCACCCAAGCAACCGAAAAGGGCTTCTTTGGGCCTTTCAAAAATCAGAGCTGGGCTGGAAAAGAGAAGTGCTGGCCTGCCCAAGCCCAAAGAAAGGAGGAAGCTTAGGATTTTTTCAATCAAGTGATTAAAAATCAAGAGTTAAGTTAGAGATTTTCATTTTTGAGCCTAAGTCCCAATCCCACATCCCTTTGTAATGTCAAGCCAAGGAGGTGCTCACCTTATAAATAAGGGGTCTTGGCCTTTGGTTGAAAGCACCCACTACCCCTTGTGAGATAGTCTATACACTTGTATTAGGATTATCCGGGTGGTGAGTCATAGTGTTTTTGTTGAGAGGGTTTGTAGCTTAATCCGTTCAAAAGCTACTCTGAGGGTTTGTAGCTTAATCCGTTCAAAAGCTACTCTGAGGGTTTATAGCTTAATCCGTTCAAAAGCTACTTGTGAGAGGGTTTGTGGCTTAATCCGTTCAAAAGCTACTCTGAGGGTTTATAGCTTAATCCGTTCAAAAGCTACTTGGTGAGTTTTCATTTTAAAATAATGTTTCTTGTTCTTCCTTCATTTCCTTTCTTAAGTATATTTTTCTTACATTTTGTTTTTACAATAAACTCACCATGGCCAAATGGCCTACGTTATTTATTTTAAGTTGTTGTTTTTGATTCATTTTACCATGTTGTTTATGCTATTTTCTTTATTTTTGATGTTTTAAATATTATGTTATTTCATGTTCTTAAGTTATATTTAATTTGGTTGCTTTGTTTGTTGCCATTTATGTCTTAGATATCATGTTTTTGCATTTTTAATTTTCTGTTTTTATGTTGTTTAAATTTGAGCATGTTTTAGAGTTAGCATATTAAGTGTTTGTGAAAATGCTTGTGTGATTCTTTGCATGATTCTTGTTTTATATCTTAGTGAGCATGTTTTAGATTTGGTATATTAGGTGTTTGTGAAAATGCTTGTGTGATTTTTGTGTTATGACTTAGTTTTTCATGCTAGCATACCAAGTGTTTGTGAAAATGCCATGCTTGTTGAAGCTTGGAGCCATTTGGCTACTCCATGTGTTTTGCATTGTGTGTTGTATTTTTGTCATGCTAGTTGTTAGGTTTTTGCATTTGCATGATATTTGGTTTGATTTTTGAATTAAGCATGCCTTGTGTTTGTGAAAATGCCCTGCATGTCTTAGGTCTAGGTTACATTAAATGTCATGCAAGTTCATGTTAGGTCTAGGCCATATTATTTGTGTCATGCATTTTCCTTACATTTAGGTTTAGATCCATGCATTTCATGCATTATGTTTGCTGCATTGTTTCATGCATTTCATGTTCATGCCACTTGAATAATGACTTGAGCCAATTAATGGTTCAAAGTCATGCTCTCTTGAGCACACTTGTGGAAAATTAAGTTTGTCAAATTGATTATTCTACCTTTGTGATTTTTTTTTACTTAGCCAATTTTTATCTAACTTTCAAAAAGTCCTAGCTACTGCTTTCAAGTCATTTTATGAGTTTCAAATATTTTTATTTTTATTTTTAAATGATTTTATCAAAGACAAAAAAAATGTGTTGGCAAAGCAGTTTTTTTTCCACCCAAAACTCGTACATCTCTGATTTTTCTGGGAATTCATCTTTGATCAAAAACTTAAGCCGATTTTTTCTCGTGTAGTTTTACATGTCCTGAGTCTCCAATATTTTTTTCAGAATTTTTGGAATTTTTAAAAATAGGGTAAAAAATCATGGATTAAAACTGGACAGTGGAGTCAGAATTGAATTTAAAGAAAAACAAAGCAGTTTTTTTTTCCTCCAAAAACTCGTACATCTCCGATTTTTCTGGGAATTCATCTTTGATCAGAAAATTAAGTTGATTTTTTCTCGCGTATTTTTACATATCCTGAGTCTCCAGTATTTTTTTTAGAATTTTTGGAATTTTTAAAAATAGGGTAAAAAATCGTGGATTAAAACTGGACAGTGGAGTCAGAATTGATTTTAAAGAAAAACAAAGCAGTTTTTTTTCCACCCAAAATATGTACATCTCCGATTTTTCTGGGAATTCATCTTTGATCAGAAAATTAAGCCGATTTTTTCTCGTATATATTTACATGTCCTGAGTCTCCAATAATTTTTTCAGAATTTTAGGAATTTTTAAAAATAGGTTAAAAAATCATGGATTAAAACTGGATAGTGGTGTCAGAATTGAATTTAAAGAAAAACAAAGCAGTTTTTTTTCTCCTCCAAAAACTCGTACATCTCTGGTTTTTCTGGGAATTCATATTTGATCAAAAAATTAAGACGATTTTTTATCGTGTAGTTTTACATGTTCTAAGTCTCCAGTACTTTTTTCAGAATTTTTGGAATTTTTAAAAATAGGATAAAAAATCGTGGATTAAAACTGGTTAGTGGAGTCAGAATTGAATTTAAAGAAAAACCAATTTTCTGTTTTGGTTAACTTACTTAGAGTGGGCTGATTAGGAGGGTTAGCTACTGACTTAGGGTAATTTCTAAGCCTTTTTAAACTCTAAAAATGGTTTTTCAAGTCCCGGGTTAAGGGTAGCCAAGTCCCGATTTTTTAAACTTAGGAAATTAGAGCCATTTTAAAAATTTTTAGCCCAGTTTTTATTTTCTTATTCAAGCTTCTCAAAATTGTTTTCAAACAATCACAAAGTATTTTGGTTTTAGAATATTTAATTTGACATATTTTCCTAAGGTAGCCGGATATCTTGTTAGATATACGGATTTCCTTAATTAAAGGAAAAAATACATTCCATGCATTGCATTTTTATTTTCATGCACATTATATGATAGCATTATTTTATTCCATGTCATTTAAATTATATGCCATACCATTCATACTTGTCATGTCATTTAGGTTGTATTATATTATTTAGATTTTGCTATGTCATTTTATTTATGTCATGCATATACATATTCATTTCTTTTAAATGTTTTCAAAAAAAGATAATGGTTTTCAATAAAAAAAATATAAAGATATTCCCGAGTTAAAATAATTCATGAGTTCTCTACCGGGTTTGCTGGAGGGAATATCATCAATTATCATTAATAAAGGAATATCTTTCTTTCAAAAAGAGAATGATTCAGAAAGTTTTCCAAAACTAATAAAAATTTCTATATTTTGCCACGTTTGTTGGGGAATATAGGAAAATTTTGAATTTATAAATTCCGGATCATTTTCAATAAAAAAATGGAATTATTTTTTTTTAAATTGGGAATTAACTTGAAATACTAAATTTAAAACCAACTTTTTACCGAGACTTAAGATAACACACGATTAATAAGGTACCGATTTATACGGGCGTTGTGGGGGTGCTAATCCTTCCCCACACGTAACCGACTCCCGAACCCGCTTCTTTGATTTCTCTGGTTTAAAGCGCAGACTTGAAATTGGTTTTTAAAATGTTTTAATTAATTTTTAAAATATTTTTATAAAACCGGTTTTAATAGGTGGCCGATGATAACTCGTATAATTATATAGTTTTTAGTTATGTTTTATTATTGTTTTGTGTCAAATACGAGTTATTATTGTTTAGTCTAATTGTGTTTATGATCTTTTATATTTTTATGTAATTTGGTGTTTTTCACAAGTTTCTTTGAGTGATTTCAGATTACTAGAATTAAGGGCAAATCCAGTTCAGTTCCAGTTCCGACACCTTTTGCCATATCAGCTATATCTGGAGTTTCACTGAAGCAATAAGGCTGAAATTTGTAGCCGTGCAAAGCTAAGAGGCATATCTATCTTTTTCATGTTTTACACTTCTTGAAACGGAGTCGTTTTCCCTAGCGAAATCGACCATCCAGTTGGCTGATGTGCAATGACGTCTGTGCTGACCTGTTTTCGTATTTTGCCCATATCTGCTTATCCACATCAGCAAATGAGCTGATTCCAACGGCTTTGGATCAGCAACTGATAGGGTAACATTTTTCTAGAAGACCATGTGATCAGATAAGGCCTGCAAAATTGACAAAATCGACCATCAAGTTGGCTGATCAAAATCGTCATGTATGACGAAAATTGTTAGAAAATGCACCCACCTATTATACCTACCTTTGAAATTTGTAAAGCTTGTCTCTTGTCATTTAGCCCTCCAAAATGTGTATAAATAGAGGGCCTTGGATGATTGTAAGGGATCATATGGTACATAGGTAGGATATTAGCCATTTTAATAAAATTCTCTAAGTTTTCTTCTTCTTTCTTTTCTCTAGTTTTCTTTCTTTTCTCTAGTTTTCTTTTTCTTTAGAGAGAGCAAGAGGTTGGATAATTAATATTCTTCCTCTTCTTCTTTCTTTCTTTTATTTTCTTCTTAGATTTTCTTTAATTTTATGTTTATGTTTATAATGCCTATGCTAGGCTAAACTTCTATTTGGTTAAGGGTGATTTCAAAGCCCTAGACATGTTTTGTGATTGATTTTCAGATTCTATCTATCATTAATTTTCTATCAAAGTTGCTTATGTTCTTCTACAAGAATTGTTCATGATGTTGTCTAGATTTATTTAGGTGTACAACTAGATAGATCTTGATAATTATCTATTGCTAGTTTAGGAGTCTTGATCCGTGTAATTGTCTTGATTTCCTATTCATAAGTGGCAATTTGTGATTAATGATTATGGTCAAGTTTTCAATAATTGCAAAGTGGAACATAACCTAAGTTGAACAATCCGAGCTTATGTGTTTGTTGCTTAGATCAACCTATCTTTCTCATCATAAAGCTGCCATTAAATTGAATTTAGAGAGCTTATTCTAGGTTGTTTAATGGTTAGAGACTAAATAGAGAGCTTGTTCTATTTAACGACAAACTAAGGAAAGATTGGGGTAACAGAGCTTGTTGTTATCTACGGTTGTTAACTTTGATAGTTGGTTGATATTGATAGATCTGAAATTGATTCTTAATGATGTCTAGTGGTGGAGAATGAAACCTTAACCATATTTTTCATATTTGATTCTTCTTACTTACTTGTTTTCTTACTTTTAGTTTGCTTATTTTTTATATTTATTTTTATTGGCTGGTTATACCGCCTAATTTGTATATTAACTTTGTTTTATTTTTATTGGCTGGTTATACCGCCTAATTTAGTATATATATTTTTATTGGCTGGTTATACCGCCTAATTTAGTATATATATTTTTATTGGCTGGTTATACCGCCTTGCATCTTATTCTTATTATTTACTTAGTTTAAATCTGGCTTCAAAAACCCCTTTTCTTTTATTGTTCTTGAATTTAAGTTTTAAACTATTAACTTATAAACTAAAACCCAATCCTTGAGGACTCGACCCTTGCTAACTACTATACTTACAATTTATCTTTTTAGTGCAAGGTTAAATAAGATACACTCTTTTGGGTGCATCAAATTTTTGGCGCCGTTGCCGGGGATTGTTTTCTTTAGTTTATTTGTTACTTGGTTTATTCTTATTTTCAGTTCTAATGAGTTTTATTTTCTTGTACATACGGGTTTTTCTGATCAACTTTTGAAAAAAAAAAATAAAAAAAAATAAAAAAAACGATGGAATTGAGCAATCTAACACTTGAAGAGTTGGTGGCATACATGAACATGGAGAATCCAATTGACTAGTAGTATGGTGGGATGGGTAGCACAAAGATCTGAAGAACTCCCTGCCCAAACAATGATTAACCCAAAGGAGAATACTACTATTGTGACCTTGAGGAATGAGGAACAAGATGAGGATGAGACAAAATTAGAGATGAATTCTATTCTTGAGGATAATGAAGCCAATGATCCAAATAAGAGTATTTCAGCACCTGAGGTAACGTTTGAGATTCCAATTTTTACTAATGTTTCTTCTCCACCTTTTCCTAGTAGATTCGCAAAGTTCAAGGAGGATGAACATGAACAAGACACGCTGGAAACCTTAAACAGTTTGTTTGTGGATGTCATTCAACAAGTACCAAAAGATGCATCATTCCTCGATGAGATATGCACTACCAAGGATGATGGAATAATACTTGTAATGGAGAATACATCCACTGTTGTGCAAAGAAAGCTACCTCTCAAACGCATAAATTTGGAAAATTTCATGTATGAGCCTGACAAGCGTAAAAAGCCAAGAAGGGGTGTTGGTTAGATTCAAAACACTAACTCAAGTGTTAATTGGGAAGGCAGCCCAATTAAAGATGAAATTGCCAACCTTCCATATTCAGATTTGCTTTCTCTTTCTTTTCCTTTTTCTTTTATTATTTTTATTGTTTTTATTTTTATTTCTTATGTTTCTTTGTTAATTGTGTTTACTGTTTTTAAGTTCATTTAGGCTGCATAAGTTTCTTTTGTTTAATAGTTCTTTTCTCTTACATATAATTCTTGCATTGGGGGATAATAGCATTACATTAATGACAATGTAAGAATTATGTGTGGGGGGAAGAATTTAGGATTTTATTTAGAGTGTTTTATTTTTGAGTCTTTTTATGTTGTTTTTTTTTTTGATCCTTGTTTTGAAAATAACTAGATGTAAATATAATTTTTATTTTTTTTAACCCCGGTTAAATGGCGGATAACGGTACTCCGTGATTATTTAAATCGGTTCCATCAGCTACCCACAAAACTCATATTGTATATAAATTTCTCTTCCAATTTCTCTTTCAATTTTTTTTCATTTTTTTTTTCAGGATGGATGATATTCTCACAAGATTGCAGAAACGATTTCCTCCCTTTCCTCGAAATATTTTACTGAAGCTTTACCAATTTCGATTTGAAAGATTAAGAATGCTTATGCACAAAGGGATTCCTGGAGACATACGTTGGATAATTGAAGCCAAGGTACGTGAAGATGAATATCTTCCTGTTTTGCATTTACCAGGTACAGGTAGAAGCACTTTTTGCAAAGAAGCGACGAGCAAAGCGCATGAGTTCAAATTGCCACAAATGTGCACGATGGACGTGTAACGGTAAATGTCGTTCTATTGGGATTCCGTCCTCTAATCGAGATGATAAAATTGAATTCATTAAGGATGGACTGAGTAAGGAGAATTTGGGTAATATCCAACTTTCTCTTGAGACGCATCCTAGTGGAGACGTACAAAGAGAAATTCTTGATTTATGGGCGCAATTCCAAAGGGAATGGCAACATCTTGGGAATCTGATGTTAAAAGACCATGTTTGCCAGCTTGTAAGAAAACTGGATGGGAAGCATATCCTCGACTCATAGAAGGCGTTTAAGCCGTTTCTGGACGTAAAACCAGAGGAAGATGTGAGCCACAATCACAACTACAATAAATGACTTCTCAGCTTTTGATTTGATTTGCAATAACTTTATTTTGGTTTAATTTACGTGTTGTTCGATTTGTGTAATTATTCTCGTTTTTTTTTTTTTTTTTGTCTTTTACGGTTGATTTTTTTTTCTCTTTTTGATTTTCTTCCTGAAATCACGCAAAAATCTTTTGTTAGGTTAACATTTTCTTCTGACAGGTCAGATACACTTTCGGCGACATTATTACTCTTGTCTGATTCACTACTCAGTCCTCTATATATTACACCATGTACTCATTCTCTTTCAGGCACTCGAAAAAAAAAATGGAAAGTACTTCGTCCCAACGCATTAAAAAAATTTGTGTTTTTGGAGGTGCTTATCCAGGGAAAAATAACATATTCGCTGATGAAGCCATAAGAGTTGGAGTAATACTTGCCCAACAAAAGATCCAGTTGATTTATGGAGGCGGTAGTACGGGTTTAATGGGAGCAGTCGCTACAGCAGCACACGCCGGAGGAAGTCCAGTTCTAGGAATCGTGCCAAAACTATTCACAAGTTTTTGTGGACCTACCGTGGGTAAGGAAATACAAGTCTGGAGTATCCCTGAACGGATGACAATCATGTACCATTCTGCCGATGCATTCATTGCTTTACCAGGAGGTCTGGGTACATTGGAAGAAATAGCTTGCGTGGCTTCTTGGTCATCTTTGGTCACAAATAAGAAACCCATTGGTTTGCTTAATATTAATGGTTATTTTAGTAATTTGCTTTCATATTTAGATAATGCTGTGGATAATGGATTCATCTTTTCAGAGGCAAGGAGAACCATAATTTCTGCTACAACCATTGAAGATTTACTTAAAAAGCTCCAAGCTTATGAGTATTTATCTGCTACGGTTGTTTCGCAAACGCTCGGAAAAAGAAAAAGAGATATGGACGAGCAAGGAGTGGATTGCACTTTGTCTTTGTGACATTATCTAACATTTTGTTTGTTGTGTCTCAGTTATAATAAGTGGTTAGCAACCTCTACAGGAATATCTCCTAAATTTTACCTTCTTAAAAAAAAAAAAAAAGTTTGTTGTGTTTTAAGCAATTTAGAAGTATTCATTCTGAACAAGGTCTGAGTAAGGGAGACTTGAGACATACCTTGTCAGTTTGATTTCTTCTTTTCAAAAAAAAAACAAAAGTTTGTTGTGTTTTAAGCAATTTAGAAGTATTCATTCTGAACAAGGTCTGAGTAAGGGAGACTTGAGACATACCTTGTCAGTTTGATTTTAATCTTTTTATGTTTACTTGTTAATTTTTGTTTAGTATTTTAGGATTATTTAGGTTGCATGAGTTTGTTTTGTTTTGAGTCTTAGTTGTTCCTATTCTTATGTTATTAGTTCTTTTCTCTTACACATGATTCTTTCATTTGGGTTAATAGACTTACATTGAGGACAATGTAAGAATTAAGTGTGGGGGGAATGATTTAGGATTTTTTTTATTTTTGTCTACTATTTTTTTTATGAGTCTTTATTATTATTATTTTTTTATTATTTTTTTTAGTGAGTTTTAGTTCCTTTTTAATACAATGATGAGATATGAATTGCATAAGTCTAAAACAGATTTATTAGTGAGAGATTTTCATGAAAATTGAGCTTGATGTCAACCTTTTTATGAGCCAATGTTAATATGATATGTTGATTGAGAAAGAAGCATGTTTAGACTTAAAACTGACTTGTATAATCATCATTGTGAGTTTTTGAGCCTAAAATGATTGATGCATTATACAAATCAATCTAATTTCTTTCTTGAGTGCTCTTATGATTACATGATTCTCTAGAACTTGCTTTAAACCGTTTGAGACTATATTGATACATGTGACAACATGAATATGATAGAGGCATTAGGATTATAACCAGAGCCAAACAGCCATCCCTTATTGATGTTCCAAGAGAACACACCCTTAGTGAACCAGTTTGAGCCTACATTGAATAAGCTATCTCTTTGGTAACCATAACTTGTCCCTAACCTAAATATACTTATATCTTTAACTTTGTTCCAAAGATGAATTAGCATGATTTGAGACCAGTTGCAAAGACAAGGGATATTTTTTTGGTTAGAAACAAGAAATAAGTGTGGGGGGAAAAGAAAAGAAAAGTCAAGAGAAAAAGAAATGGAATACTGGCAAATACATTCCTATATAAAAAAAATGAATCATCTCTTGAATTTGTGGAAAAAGAAAAAGATGTTACAAAGTTGTTTAGAATGAAGAAAAGGCCCAACATGAATATCCGGCCTAGGTGACTATGTGCTTGTAAAGAGTTTTGAGAAGTTTCTTTGTATAATTTTTTTATGTCTCTAAACTTTATGAACTCTTTGGAACCTTTGTGATATCGTTATCCTTTTGTTCTTCAACCACATTACAAACCCCTTGGCCCCATTACAACCTTGATTAAAGACCTCTTGATTCATGAAGTTGTATGATCTAAATAGTGGAGAATAGGTGGACAAGCAAGAATATGGTAGAACTGTTTTCATGAGATTGATTGAGTGTAAACACTTCACCACTACTTTAAAGAGTGAAAATCATGAGGGTATCCCATGTGAGAAGTTGAGATTAAATTTGAACATGCACTATTTTGATTGAGATATGTTATGTTAATATTGGCTTAACTCAAACAATTTACATTCAAGCATGATTTTTTGTGAAATTCTTTAAGCTATTGATTAGTTTATAAGACTTGTTCAAAGATTGTCTCTAATTTGTATTGAAAGGATTAGGAATAAATATTTTTAGTATATGTAGTTTATTTATATTTTAGTTTTTCAATGTTTGTGGGTATCGTTCTAGTAAACCCTCACGAGACTAAACTCGTCCACTAGGGACACCTAGGGGTTTAAAGGCTTGTGTCACATGCTAAGTGCCACCGTGATTTCCTACGAAAGTGGATTAGATTAGATTTTCTTATTTTATTTTTATTTGATTTTGCTCGAGGACTAGCAAAAAGCTAAGTGTGGGGGTGTGATAACTCGTATAATTATATAGTTTTTAGTTATGTTTTATTATTGTTTTGTGTCAAATACGAGTTATTATTGTTTAGTCTAATTGTGTTTATGATCTTTTATATTTTTATGTAATTTGGTGTTTTTCACAAGTTTCTTTGAGTGATTTCAGATTACTAGAATTAAGGGCAAATCCAGTTCAGTTCCAGTTCCGACACCTTTTGCTATATCAGCTATATCTGGAGTTTCACTGAAGCAATAAGGCTGAAATTTGTAGCCGTGCAAAGCTAAGAGGCATATCTATCTTTTTCATGTTTTACACTTCTTGAAACGGAGTCGTTTTCCCTAGCGAAATCGACCATCAAGTTGGCTGATGTGCAATGACGTCTGTGCTGACCTGTTTTCGTATTTTGCCCATATCTGCTTATCCACATCAGCAAATGAGCTGATTCCAATGGCTATGGATCCGTAACTGATACGGGAACCTTTGTCTAGAAGACCATATGATCCGATCAGGCCTCTAATATTGACGAAATCGACCATCAAGTTGGCTGATGTGCAATGACGTCTGTGCTGACCTGTTTTCGTATTTTGCCCATATCTTCTTATCCACATCAGCAAATGAGCTGATTCCAACGGATATGGATCAGCAACTGATAGGGTAACATTTTTCTAGAAGACCATGTGATCAGATAAGGCCTGCAAAATTGACAAAATCGATCATCAAGTTGGCTGATCAAAATCGTCATGTATGACGAAAATTGTTAGAAAATGCACCCACCTATTATACCTACCTTTGAAATTTGTAAAGCTTGTCTCTTGTCATTTAGCCCTCCAAAATGTGTATAAATAGAGGGCCTTGGATGATTGTAAGGGATCATATGGTACATAGGTAGGATATTAGCCATTTTAATAAAATTCTCTAAGTTTTCTTCTTCTTTCTTTTCTCTAGTTTTCTTTCTTTTCTCTAGTTTTCTTTTTCTTTAGAGAGAGCAAGAGGTTGGATAATTAATATTCTTCCTCTTCTTCTTTCTTTCTTTTATTTTCTTCTTAGATTTTCTTTAATTTTATGTTTATGTTTATAATGCCTATGCTAGGCTAAACTTCTATTTGGTTAAGGGTGATTTCAAAGCCCTAGACATGTTTTGTGATTGATTTTCAGATTCTATCTATCATTAATTTTCTATCAAAGTTGCTTATGTTCTTCTACAAGAATTGTTCATGATGTTGTCTAGATTTATTTAGGTGTACAACTAGATAGATCTTGATAATTATCTATTGCTAGTTTAGGAGTCTTGATCCGTGTAATTGTCTTGATTTCCTATTCATAAGTGGCAATTTGTGATTAATGATTATGGTCAAGTTTTCAATAATTGCAAAGTGGAACATAACCTAAGTTGAACAATCCGAGCTTATGTGTTTGTTGCTTAGATCAACCTATCTTTCTCATCATAAAGCTGCCATTAAATTGAATTTAGAGAGCTTATTCTAGGTTGTTTAATGGTTAGAGACTAAATAGAGAGCTTGTTCTATTTAACGACAAACTAAGGAAAGATTGGGGTAACAGAGCTTGTTGTTATCTACGGTTGTTAACTTTGATAGTTGGTTGATATTGATAGATCTGAAATTGATTCTTAATGATGTCTAGTGGTGGAGAATGAAACCTTAACCATATTTTTCATATTTGATTCTTCTTACTTACTTGTTTTCTTACTTTTAGTTTGCTTATTTTTTATATTTATTTTTATTGGCTGGTTATACCGCCTAATTTGTATATTAACTTTGTTTTATTTTTATTGGCTGGTTATACCGCCTAATTTAGTATATATATTTTTATTGGCTGGTTATACCGCCTAATTTAGTATATATATTTTTATTGGCTGGTTATACCGCCTTGCATCTTATTCTTATTATTTACTTAGTTTAAATCTGGCTTCAAAAACCCCTTTTCTTTTATTGTTCTTGAATTTAAGTTTTAAACTATTAACTTATAAACTAAAACCCAATCCCTGAGGACTCGACCCTTGCTAACTACTATACTTACAATTTATCTTTTTAGTGCAAGGTTAAATAAGATACACTCTTTTGGGTGCATCAGTCGATCACACCTAGCTAAAAAAGATTGGTGGCGACTCCATGTCTTTTTTTAAGGTCATTTTCAAAACTCACGCCTAACGAATAATAAAAGTCTTGCGATGAGACGTCGTCGTTATTTTTTAGGTGGCGACAGCTTGGCGACTCCGCTGGGGACATATTAGAGAGTCAGGCCTAGAAATTAGTCGTGTGTTATCAAAGTCTCGGTTTTGTTGGTTTAATTAGTATTTAATTTTAGTTCCCACATTTTTTTAATAAGGAGAATTTTGAAAATAATAAAATGTTTTTAAATATGTTCATACTCATGTGCATGCATTTTATTTTTGTTCTCTAGTTATTTAAGGTTGTATATTATAATTGCTTGTCGGTTAATGCGTTACACTATTCTTGAATGTTTTAATTGCTAGGGCATTTAGAATAAGGTTTGTAGAATAGGTAGTGAAAGGTTTGATATTCCTCCACACACACTACACGTGCATTTGCATAACATGAATCCTCTACCCGGGTTCCATCCTTTTAAGTGGGAGTAAAGTAACTAAGCCTTCGTGATTGATCCTCCGTATGGGCTAGTGAAACACTTTCGGAGTATAAAGTACCTAATGCCTTCGTGATGATCCTCCGCATGGGCATAGGAAAATATACTCTAACGAATTGAACCCGCTTTTATCGGGGTGCCTTACTAGCCTTCACCGGCGACAGTGAGGAACAATTCGGGGCCTTAGAACCGATTCACCCTCATATAGTGAACCTAGGCGAAGCCATGCCGGATTTCTGTTAGATTTACCGAAAATAGGAACACATGGATGGACATTTCTAAATCTTTTGTTACCTATTTTACACTCCGAATAAGTGTGGTAGATCGGGCAACGATGTACGTACATCGCCCGTAATAAATGTGATACTCCGCCTCGAAGGCATCGTGATGCCTAAATAAGCAGATATTGCTGGGGCAGATGTTCATATATTGTTTTTTTTTTTAAAAAAAAAATCCTTTTTCAAGCATTTTTGCATGTTGCACATTTCATGCATGTGTGAATGGAGCATGTACATTTTTGGTTGTATTATTGATCTCATTCTTTGCAATAAACAGTTGGTAATTTCATTTGATGATTTCATAAAACCGTTAGTATATGGTACCATAGTGGGATCCACCCTGAAATTCTTTTGAAAATAATGTGATTGGTTTTTCATAAATAAAAAAAACACAAAAAAAAATGTTAAAAAAAAATCATAAATTTGGAGGCAAATCTTGCATAATGAGATTTTTGAATAACCAAGATTTAGGTCCCACCAATTTCGTGTAATCATTGATTTCTTTGTATATACCTTTGTGTTAATTCATTTATTTTTGCATGTATCATTTTGACATCATGTTATAGTCATAGCATGCATGGTCATTCATTGTAAGATACGTTTATGACATGCATGGTCATTATTTGTATATACTTATGTATCAATTTATTCTTTCTTTACATGCATCATGTTGGCATCAAGTTGCATTCATGCATTCATAGTCAGCATGATTTTTCTGTATATATCCATATATCAATTTATTCTTTCTTTACATACATCATGTTGGCATCAAGTTGCATTCATGCATTCATAGTCAGCATGATTTTTCTATATATATCCATATATCAATTTATTCTTTCTCTATATGCATCATGTTAACGTCAAGTTGCATTCATGCATTCATAGTCAGTATAATTTTTCTGTATATATTCAAGCATTAATTTGCTTATTTTTTTACATGCATCATGTCGGCATTAGGTTGCATTCATGGCATACATAGTCATCGTGATATGCTCATACATTAATTTGTCATATTGGCATCAAGTTGCACTCATGACATACACGGTCAGCATGATTTTCTTTGTATATACTTTGTGTCAATCATTTATTCTTCACATGCATCATAATTGACATTGTATGGCATTCATAGTGTATATGATCATTCATTGGGAAATGCATTTGGAACATACATGGTCATTCATTGTATATATCCATACATTAATTTGCTTATTTTTTTACATGCATCATGTTGGCATCAGGGTGCATTCATGGCATACACAGTCATCATGATATGCTCATGCATTAATTTGTCATATTGGCATCAGGTTGCATTCATGACATACACGGTCAGCATGATTTTCTTTGTATATACTCTGTGTCAATCATTTATTCTTCACATGCATCATAATTGACATTGTGTGGCATTGATAGTGTATATGATCATTCATTGAGAAATGCATTTAGAACATACATGGTCATTCATTGTATATATCCATGCATTGATTTGCTTATTTTTTACATGCATCATGTTGGCATCAGGGTGCATTCATGGCATACACAGTCATCATGATATGCTCATGCATTAATTTGTCATATTGGCATCAGGTTGCATTCATGGCATACGTAGTCATCATGATATGCTCATGCATTAATTTGTCATATTGGCATTAGATTGCATCCATAGCATACATGGTCATCATAATTTCTCTGTATATATCCATGCATTAATCTGCTTTTTCTTTACATGCCTCATGTTGACTTTGGGTTGCATTCATAACAAACATAGTCAGCATGATTTCTTTGTATATGTTCATGCATTAATTTGCTTATTACATACATCATGTTAGCATTAGGTCGCATTCATGACACACATGGTTAGCATGATTTTCTTTGTATATACTCTATATCAATCATTCATTGTTTGCATGTATCATAATTGACACCGTGTTGCATTCATAGGATATATGATCATTCATTGGGAAATATGCTAAAATGCACATGATCAATCATTGCATATATCCATGTGTTGATTTGTTCATTCTTTGTTTGCAACATGTTGGCATTGTGATTGCATTTATTACATATATGGTCAGCATGTTTCCATTGTACATATCCATACATCATATTGTTTAGGCTTCACATGCATCAAATTGCATTCATGGCTCATTCATCATGACATACATTTGGGGGAAATAAAATAGAAGTTGGCTTGGCTTTAGGAGTCTTTGAAAGAATTTCCATTTCAAATTAGAAGAAGTACTGAGTACACTTTTAATACAGGCTGGTGCTATGGAGGATGAACAAATTGCCCGAATGGAAAAAATGGAAAGGGAACAGAGAGAATTGTGAGAACAGCTAGCAAAATCTCAAGCAGAATCTAAGGATCAGATGACTAAACTGATGGAGCTAATGTCTGCTGTAATCAAGGGAAAAGGATACACCGAAAACTTTGTCGCCGGAGAAGGGTTAGAGGTACAAAAGGGCCAAGATGAGGTCGCAATAAGTAATGCCCATAACACTGTTAACCCCGTCAATGTCCTAAACTCAGATGATCCGGCTGAACAGGCAAAGTTGAAAAGGGTTGCAGTAAATGAGGTTGAGTTGGCAGATTCCCAAGGGAAATATCAGTTGTTAGATGAAAGGCTCCGGGCAATAGAAAGAACAGATGTATTCGGGAGTGTGGAGGCGAAAGAACGATGCTTGGTCCTCGATTTAGTTATTCCTCCTAAGTTCAAGATCCCTGACTTTGTGAAATATGATGGGACGACCGATCCATCAGCCCACATCACTATGTTCTGCCGAAAGATGACAAGTCAGATAGATAATGATAAGCTTTTAATTCACTGCTTTCAGGATAGCCTCAGCGGGTCCGCAATTAGGTGGTATAGTCAGTTGAGCAAGGATCAGATTCGCTCTTGGAATGACCTGGCTAGGGTTTTTCTAAACCAGTACAAGCATATGATCGACATGGCGCCTGATCGTCTCACCTTGCAAAATATGAAGAAAAGAGCCACTGAAAGCTTCAAGGAATATGTGCAACGGTGGATGAGCTTGGCTGTCCAAGTACAACCGTCCTTAACTCAGAAGGAAACCATTGTCCTTTTTGTGAATACACTGCAGGCCCCGTACTATGATATACTTGTTGGCAACATCACAAAGAATTTTTCAGACATGGTAATTTCAGGGGAGATGATTGAGAATGCTATCAAGGATGGGAAAATTGAATGAGAAAGAACATCCAATACCAAGAAAAAGGGGGCATCTGAAAAGAAAAAGGAAGATGCCCAAGTCGTGGAAGACTTTGCCCCACCTCCCCAATTCTCCTCATATCAGCCATTTTACTCTACCCTGAATAATGTCTCTCATGGTTTTTATCCCTACCAACCAATGACTGCAACTACACCAGAATTTACATCTGTCTATCAATCGAACACCCTTGGGAATAATGGAAGGGGGCATAAAAAGCGAAAAAGAAATCAGGTTGACCCGATTCCTATGACATACAGTGAGATACTACCTCAACTCATCCAGAATCACCTTGTGACACCCATGCAAATAGCGCCTCTGAAGCCCCCTTATCCGAGCTGGTATGATGCTAATGAGAGTTGTGGGTACCATTCTGGCAATCAAGGTCACTCAACAGAGAACTGCCCCGCTTTGAAGTACAAGGTCAGAGATCTCATCAAGGCTGGTTCGATAAGTTTTGAAGATGGGGAAGCCAAGTGTCATAAGAAACATTGTGCATGATCATATTAGGTTTTTGACACAGGTAGTTCTATACACTGTGATGATGAAAGCACTTGTCTCATGATAACATCTACATGAATTAAATGAATTTTGAATAGTAAATGCTTTGTGTTTGTTGTGTTTCAACAATAACTTGAATTTGCAAAAACAAGCATTAAGGAATTTTTAGTGATGGATAGTCTCAAGAAGATTGATGATCAGTGTTACAAATGACCCAATACCTTCTCCATTCTCTTTAGGTCTTCCTAAGCCTAAATCTCTTAAACCAAGAGCACTTGAAAGACCTAATGCTTCAAGGGATATGAATGATTTGACTTCATAAAAGTATTGTCATTGCAGAATAAGCAAGGATGTAAATCCTAGTCTAGGCTATAAACAAAGAAATGAACTTTTTGAAATTTTTCGAATTCCTTGAAATTCAAACAAATGAGACATTCTTTCAAGAGTCTAGATTTTGATAATTTGGTTTGTGTCAAGATTGTGCTAAAACCATTCATGACCTTTCCCAATAACCACAAAACACTAATTGCCCAAACATCATGATTGACATCCTGGGGCACAATGATTAAACTAGATTATCCCTTGTCCCAGAGAAAACCCGTTTTTGGGTCATATTTTCCTTGTCTCTTCAAAGAACTCAGATTGGAAACTCAGCCTTTTCAAAATAGACCTAGACTTGCTATGTTCCTCGTTGATACAAATTCTCAAGGTTAATCAAATTGGGGCATCATATGTGGAAATGATGGATACATGGTGAATAAGGATGGATTAAACGCATGAATCGTTGGGGCATGCGATGAAAAATGAAAAATGAAAAAATTTGTGATATCATGCATATGAGAATTCGGATGATTCCAAAGTGCAAAATGAAATTCTGAATATCTATTTCCCCTGGGGATTGCTTTTCAAAGTGAATATTCGTGCTTGACATGAGGAATGGCCATCTTTCATATCCCTTCACACAAAAAAGAAATCATCCATAGTCACCCCTTTTGAGCCAAAAGAATTCTTTCTTGTTTGAACCTTGATCAAGGATCACCCTCTACACTAGGGGGCAAATGCAAGGAAAGATTTTTTTAAAGATCATTGAGAAATGTGTCCTAGCTCAAAGACAGATGCAAAGCAAATGGAGCCCCGAATAAAGACGGGCTCACTCCGTTGAAAAAGAAGGGGGGCAAAATGAAAAAAGAAAAAAAGGAAAAATGTGTGAAAGATATGGCAAATTGAAAGCCAAAAGCAAAGAAGAAAAAAAAAAGCAAAGTCAAAAGGAAAGAAATGTCCAAGAAGGAACAAATGCTTCAAAGAGAATCCTCCTCAAAAAAAATAGATCTTTGATCTGATTACCCTCAAACACATATTTTGGGCCTATTTATCCTTTCTTTCTGAACCCTAAGTCATGGCCTACGTTACGTGCTTTAAAAGTCCATTTTGATCAAGCATGAATATTTAATTTGAAAGGTTTTTCCTCAGATTTTATCCCATTTCATCGAATTATCATTTCACTAAGGAAGAATTTAGAATTCTCAAGTGTATGGTAAAAATGAAAAAAAAATGGAAAGAATGGGACTCTAGGGCGAAAACCCAAAAACGGGCGATCTAGAGTAAATTTGGAAATTTTCGATGCCATCTGTGCCGATACCCCCAAAAAAAAAAAAAGGTCATCTTAAAAAAAGGTGGTCATCGAGGAACATCTAGGAATTCCTGAACCCCCCAAATTGTCAGCTCTCATTCGGAGGATTGTCTTCAAAAAACTGAAACTTTTTTCCTCCAAGATCAAACTTTCCGATTTAAACATCCCAGCCAATCTTGACACTTGTCAAAAAGCCTTGATATGGAAACTAAAAGAATGTTGAATTTGCTTGGTTCTCAATGAATTCATGATTTATAAAACCTGTTCCATTTGTGAGCCTAGAAAGGACATACATTTTTGTTGTGAAGTTTTCCTGGAAAAGCCAGAATCTTGTTATACCAAGCCTTGCCAATCCCAGTTGAAAAAAACCAGATTAATACTTAGAGAATTTTCTAACAGTGATCATCAGTCATCAAAAGATTTGTACATCATACACTGTGGAGTTAAAATTTTTGGCTTAGAAGTTTTCCTTAAATAAGCAAATTTGTTTTTCAAAAAGGGAAAATAAAAATATTTTTGAAATACCCATTTTTGATGTTGACATGAGACAAGGATTTTTCTAACCCAAAGGTATAGAACTGCCAGGATAGGTCTTGACTTCCATATATGAGAAGAAGAAATCGAACTCAGTTCAGATCTCTATTGATGAAAGTTTGAAAACTTTTGGGGCAAAGAGAATAGCCAAAATGAATTGAAGAAATACTCTGATTTGAAGAGGAAAAATGAATTTGAAAGGCTAAGCCAAAGTCTAGAAAAACAACCGGGGGCATTTACATCACTCATGAGCACTCATCTCTTTATCGAGCTTTTGCATCTGCACAGTGTCAGCAAGCATTTGCATCATTCATGGGTATTTGCATTGGCATTATTCCATAAGCATTTGCATTTTACCTTTACATTTACATTCTTCATGGAATTCGCATTTGTGTCATCTCAAGCAATTGCATCATTTCTAGAATCATTGCATTTTCATTATTGTGTGGTAATTGTAGTTACACCATTCATAAACCAGTTACATGAACACAATTAGTAGGGGCATCTGCATCATGAAACATGGGCATCAATCCAGGCCATTTGCATTTGCACTAAGAAATATTTTACATTTGCACCATGAAGCATGAGCACCTTGTTAAAAGACATGTGCATCTGCATCATTTCTCAAAGCTTCTGGTGGTGATATCTAGAATTTTGCAGTTTTAAAAGTGAACAAGTCTTCGGTGGTGATAGCTGAAGCCTCTGGTGGAGATATCCAGGGTTTTATAATTTTAAAACATGAGAAATTTTATTCTGAAGGAGTTACCCAGAATTTTACAATGAGCAAGTCTTTGGTGGTGATAGCCAAAGCTTCTGGTGGGGATATCCAGAATTTTACAGTTTTAAAAGTGAACAAGTCTTCGGTGGTGATAGCTGAAGCCTCTGGTGGAGATATCCAGGGTTTTATAATTTTGAAAACATGAGAAATTTTATTCTGAAGGAGTTACCCAGAATTTTACAATGAGCAAAGCAAGTCTTTGGTGGTGATAGCCAAAGCTTCTGGTGGTGATATCCAGAATTTTGCAGTTTTAAAAGTGAACAAGTCTTCAGTGGTGATAGCTGAAGCCTCTGGTGGAGAAATCCAGGGTTTTATAATTTTGAAAAATGAGAAATTTTATTCTGAAAGGTTACCCAGAATTTTACAATGAGCAAGTCTTTGGTGGTGATAGCCAAAGCTTCTGGTGGTGATATCCAGAATTTTGCAGTTTTAAAAGTGAATAAGTCTTCGGTGGTGATAGCTGAAGCCTCTGGTGGAGATATCCAGGGTTTTATAATTTTGAAACATGAGAAATCTTCTTCTAGATGAGTTATCTAGAATTTTATATTGAGCAAGTCTTTGGTGGTGATAGCCAAAGCTTCTGGTGGAGATATCCAGAATTTTACAGTTTCAAAAATGAAGAAGTCTTCGGTGGTGATAGCTGAAGCCTCTGGTGGAGATATCCAGGGTTTTATAATTTTGAAAAATGAGAAATCTTCTTTTGAAAGAGTTATCCAGAATTTTTTTTCAACATGTGCATCTACATCAAGAAGCATTTGCATCAATCTAAGTTAGTTAAATCTGCATCAAGAAAGTTTGCATCAAATCAAGTCATTTACATTTGCATCAAAGACATTTGCACCAATCTAAGTCATTTGCATCTACATCAAGAAGCGTTTGCATCAACAAAAGACATTTGCATTTGCATCATGAAGCATTTGCATCATCTCTTAAAGCTTTCAGGTATAATCGATTTCGTTTCCTTAAGGCGAGTCGAGCCCCGAAATCATCGTCGAGGTACTTTTTTTATTTATGAACAAGTCTTCGGTGGTGATAGCTGAAGCCTCTGGTGGAGATATCCAAAGTTTTTTTTTAAAGTCCTTTGAAAAGGTAGAAAGTCTTCGGTGGTGATAGCTGAAGCTTCTGGAGATGATACCCAGAATTTTACAGTTTTAAAAATGAGCAAGACTTCGGTGGTGATAGCTGAAGCCTCTGGTGGAGATATCCAGAGTTTTAAAATCCTTTGAAAAGATAGAAAGTCTTCGGTGGTGATAGCTGAAGCTTCTGGAGGTGATACCCAGAATTTTTACATTAAAAAAAATGAGCAAGACTTCGGTGGTGATAGCTGAAGCCTCTGGTGGAGATATCCAGAGTTTTAAAATCCTTTGAAAAGATAGAAAGTATTCGGTGGTGATAGCTGAAGCTTCTGGAGGTGATACCCAGAATTTTTACATTTAAAAAAAAAAAATGAGCAAGACTTTGGTGGTGATAGCCGAAGTTTCTGGAGGAGATATCCAGAATTTTAAACACAGCTGAGAACAAGACAGGTTAAGGCCCCGAGACCATCGTCGAGGTCATTTCCTTTCTTGCAAATCGATTTCGTTTCCTTAAGACGAATCGAGCCTTGTTTAGGCAGGGAATTCAATTTAAGGACAAATCTTCAATTTACTGTTTTCAAAAAAAAAAAATTGAAAAAAAAAAGAAAAAAGAGAAAAAATGAAAAAAATAGAAAATGAAAAAAGAAAATAAAAAAATGCAAAATGCAAAAATGAATGAAGAAATGAAAAAGAAAACCCCTTTCCTTTCCATGTGATTTCACTGACCGTACAAAATTAGTGTTGGTTTATCTTTGCCTGATTCCTGATTCTCAGCAATAGCCAAAGAGGGGCAGCTGTAGACACCTAATTTTGTCCGGGCCACTAAACAGGTATATTTTCTTCCTATATTGATGTTTCCGAGTATAAAAAGACTGTTTTCATCCTGCAGGTGGTACTCCGAGACTTAGTTTAAGAGGGCGAGCACAAAAAGTCAAACTTGAAAAAAAGTCAACCCCAAAAAAGTCAACCCTAGAAAGTCAACTACTGAAAAAGTCAACCCACTTTCAAAATCAAGATTTAAAGTTCAATTGAAAAATGGAGAAAGAATTTTGATAATTCGAGGTCTACATTGAAAGATATGGAGTTCGGAAGTTGGGATTTGGAGATTCAGTAGAAAAGAAACCCTAATCCGAGAAATTTGGGGAAAAGTGCTTAAACGATCAAACTGGTCGAAATTGAAGGTTCCAAATGAAAGATAAGCACTGACTACGGGTAATGGAGAAGTCACTTGCAAGAAAAGCCGAAAGAAAAGTCAATCCGAGAGAAAACCGAGAATTAGGGTTTTTAGTGGATTTCGGTGAAATCGGGAAGAATCACAGAAATGGCCCGACTTGGTAAGACCAAAGCCCCCAATGGATGAAGAATGGTTAAAAAGGATGGCCCAAGGCTCAGATTGAAGAAAATCTAAAAATCGGACTTGTTTTGAGCAAAACCGGGTTTCGGAGGTTAAAGGGCAAAATTGGAAAAATTTGGGAAAAATAGCAAATGGACTCCGAAAATTATGGAAAATTTGTCAATCTCATTCTTAAATCATTTGAAATAGATTGGCGAAAGAAAATCTTGATTCCGAGTTCGTTTGCAAAATGGCCAAATCCCGGGCTTCTTATGCAGTAATTCAAAAAGATAAATCCCGGAAAAATAGCAAATGGACTCCAAAAATTCTGAAATTTGGCAAATCTCATTTTTAAATTATTTGGAAGAGATTGGCGAAAGAAAATCTTGATTCCGAGTTCGTTTGCAAAATGGCTAAATCCCGAGCCTCCTATGCAGTAATTCAAGCCGATAAATCCCGAAAAAATACCAAATGAGCTCCAAAAATTATGAAAACTTCCAGATCACACTTTTTAATTATTTTGAAGAGATTGGTGAAGAAAAATCTTGATTTGGAGCTCGTTTAAAAAATGGTAAAAAGTAGGGGCATAAAAGGACATTTTGGAAAGAAAAAATCCAAATAAATAGCAAACGGACTCGGATAATTTTGAAAACTTCCAGAACTCAATATTTTATTATTTTGGAATTATTAAAAAAATAAAAATTGAATTTGGAGCCCGTTTGATATTTATTTTGCATCCGGGGGCAAAATGGTCGTTTCACCCAAGCAACCGAAAAGGGCTTCTTTGGGCCTTTCAAAAATCAGAGCTGGGCTGGAAAAGAGAAGTGCTGGCCTGCCCAAGCCCAAAGAAAGGAGGAAGCTTAGGATTTTTTCAATCAAGTGATTAAAAATCAAGAGTTAAGTTAGAGATTTTCATTTTTGAGCCTAAGTCCCAATCCCACATCCCTTTGTAATGTCAAGCCAAGGAGGTGCTCACCTTATAAATAAGGGGTCTTGGCCTTTGGTTGAAAGCACCCACTACCCCTTGTGAGATAGTCTATACACTTGTATTAGGATTATCCGGGTGGTGAGTCATAGTGTTTTTGTTGAGAGGGTTTGTAGCTTAATCCGTTCAAAAGCTACTCTGAGGGTTTGTAGCTTAATCCGTTCAAAAGCTACTCTGAGGGTTTATAGCTTAATCCGTTCAAAAGCTACTTGTGAGAGGGTTTGTGGCTTAATCCGTTCAAAAGCTACTCTGAGGGTTTATAGCTTAATCCGTTCAAAAGCTACTTGGTGAGTTTTCATTTTAAAATAATGTTTCTTGTTCTTCCTTCATTTCCTTTCTTAAGTATATTTTTCTTACATTTTGTTTTTACAATAAACTCACCATGGCCAAATGGCCTACGTTATTTATTTTAAGTTGTTGTTTTTGATTCATTTTACCATGTTGTTTATGCTATTTTCTTTATTTTTGATGTTTTAAATATTATGTTATTTCATGTTCTTAAGTTATATTTAATTTGGTTGCTTTGTTTGTTGCCATTTATGTCTTAGATATCATGTTTTTGCATTTTTAATTTTCTGTTTTTATGTTGTTTAAATTTGAGCATGTTTTAGAGTTAGCATATTAAGTGTTTGTGAAAATGCTTGTGTGATTCTTTGCATGATTCTTGTTTTATATCTTAGTGAGCATGTTTTAGATTTGGTATATTAGGTGTTTGTGAAAATGCTTGTGTGATTTTTGTGTTATGACTTAGTTTTTCATGCTAGCATACCAAGTGTTTGTGAAAATGCCATGCTTGTTGAAGCTTGGAGCCATTTGGCTACTCCATGTGTTTTGCATTGTGTGTTGTATTTTTGTCATGCTAGTTGTTAGGTTTTTGCATTTGCATGATATTTGGTTTGATTTTTGAATTAAGCATGCCTTGTGTTTGTGAAAATGCCCTGCATGTCTTAGGTCTAGGTTACATTAAATGTCACGCAAGTTCATGTTAGGTCTAGGCCATATTATTTGTGTCATGCATTTTCCTTACATTTAGGTTTAGATCCATGCATTTCATGCATTATGTTTGCTGCATTGTTTCATGCATTTCATGTTCATGCCACTTGAATAATGACTTGAGCCAATTAATGGTTCAAAGTCATGCTCTCTTGAGCACACTTGTGGAAAATTAAGTTTGTCAAATTGATTATTCTACCTTTGTGATTTTTTTTACTTAGCCAATTTCTATCTAACTTTCAAAAAGTCCTAGCTACTGCTTTCAAGTCATTTTATGAGTTTCAAATATTTTTATTTTTATTTTTAAATGATTTTATCAAAGACAAAAAAAAATGTGTTGGCAAAGCATTTTTTTTTCCACCCAAAACTCGTACATCTTTGATTTTTCTGGGAATTCATCTTTGATCAAAAACTTAAGCCGATTTTTTCTCGTGTAGTTTTACATGTCCTGAGTCTCCAATATTTTTTTCAGAATTTTTGGAATTTTTAAAAATAGGGTAAAAAATCATGGATTAAAACTGGACAGTGGAGTCAGAATTGAATTTAAAGAAAAACAAAGCAGTTTTGTTTTCCTCCAAAAACTCGTTTATCTCCGATTTTTCTGGGAATTCATCTTTGATCAGAAAATTAAGTTGATTTGTTCTCGCGTAGTTTTACATGTCCTTAGTCTCCAGTATTTTTTTTTAGAATTTTTGGAATTTTTAAAAATAGGGTAAAAAATCGTGGATTAAAACTGGACAGTGGAGTCAGAATTGATTTTAAAGAAAAACAAAGCAGTTTTTTTTTTCCACCCAAAATACGTACATCTCCGATTTTTCTGGGAATTCATCTTTGATCAGAAAATTAAGCCGATTTTTTATCGTGTATTTTTACATGTCCTGAGTCTCCAATAATTTTTTTCAGAATTTTTGGAATTTTTCAAAATAGGTTAAAAAATCGTGGATTAAAACTGGACAGTGGTGTCAGAATTGAATTTAAAGAAAAACAAAGCAGTTTTTTTCTCCTCCAAAAACTCGTACATCTCTGGTTTTTCTGGGAATTCATATTTGATCAAAAAATTAAGACGATTTTTTATCGTGTAGTTTTACATGTTCTGAGTCTCCAGTATTCTTTTCAGAATTTTTGGAATTTTTAAAAATAGGATAAAAAATCGTGGATTAAAACTGGTTAGTGGAGTCAGAATTGAATTTAAAGAAAAACCAATTTTCTGTTTTGGTTAACTTACTTAGAGTGGGCTGATTAGGAGGGTTAGCTACTGACTTAGGGTAATTTCTAAGCCTTTTTAAACTCTAAAAATGGTTTTTCAAGTCCCGGGTTAAGGGTAGCCAAGTCCCGATTTTTTAAACTTAGGAAATTAGAGCCATTTTAAAAAATTTTAGCCCAGTTTTTATTTTCTTATTCAAGCTTCTCAAAATTGTTTTCAAACAATCACAAAGTATTTTGGTTTTAGAATATTTAATTTGACATATTTTCCTAAGGTAGCCGGATATCTTGTTAGATATACGGATTTCCTTAATTAAAGGAAAAAATACATTTCATGCATTGCATTTTTTTTTCATGCACATTATATGATAGCATTATTTTATTCCATGTCATTTAAATTATATGCCATACCATTCATACTTGTCATGTCATTTAGGTTGTATTATATTATTTAGATTTTGCTATGTCATTTTATTTATGTCATGCATATACATATTCATTTCTTTTAAATGTTTTCAAAAAAAGATAATGGTTTTCAATAAAAAAAAAATAAAGATATTCCCGAGTTAAAATAATTCATGAGTTCTCTACCGGGTTTGCTGGAGGGAATATCATCAATTATCATTAATAAAGGAATATCTTTCTTTCAAAAAGAGAATGATTCGGAAAGTTTTCCAAAACTAATAAAAATTTCTATATTTTGCCACGTTTGTTGGGGAATATAGGAAAATTTTGAATTTATAAATTCCGGATCATTTTCAATAAAAAAATGGAATTATTTTTTTTAAATTGGGAATTAACTTGAAATACTAAATTTAAAACCAACTTTTTACCGAGACTTGAGATAACACACGATTAATAAGGTACCGATTTATACGGGCGTTGTGGGGGTGCTAATCCTTCCCCACACGTAACCGACTCTCGAACCCGCTTTTTTGATTTCTCTGGTTTAAAACGCAGACTTGAAATTGGTTTTTAAAATGTTTTAATTAATTTTTAAAATATTTTTATAAAACTGGTTTTAATAGGTGGCCGATCACACCTAGCTAAAAAAGATTGGTGGCGACTCCATGTCTTTTTTTAAGGTCATTTTCAAAACTCACGCCTAACGAATAATAAAAGTCTTGCGATGAGACGTCGTTATTTTTTTTTAGGTTGCGACAGTGCCCAAACGTCTTAAAAATTGGTGCCCGGAGGTCCTTAAAATGGTGCCCGGAGGTCTTTAAAATGGTGCCCGGAGGTCTTTAAAAATGGTGCCCGGAGGTCTTAAAAATGGTGCCCGGAGGTATTTAAAAATGATGCCCGAAGGTCTTAAAAATTGGTGCCCGGAGGTCTTTAAAATGGTGCCTGGAGGTCTTAAAAATTTGTGCCCGAAGGTCTCTAAAATGGTGCTCGGAGGTCTTTAAAATGGTGCCCAGAGGTCTTTAAAATTGGTTTGAAAATACCTTGACGACGATCTCAAGAATCGATTTGTCAAAATGAAATAGATTTAAAACAGGAGGAATACCTTGATGGCGATCTCAGAGTCTGAATCTTTTGAGAAGCAAAACGAGTTCTCTTTGGGGAAGTCCAAGTTTCCCTGATTTTTGCACTGTTAGCTAGATGCAATGATGAGAATGTAATGCTTTGCAAATGCTTGCATGTTTCCTAAAATAAATGCAATTAAATGATTGTGCCATAATTTCTAATCCATGGTTTCTTTGAGATCCACAGATTATCTGACTTCAATGACGGAGTCTTCATTGTTCATTGATGCCCCACTTAAGAAATTCTTCACTCAAGATATCTTGTCAAACAGTCTCAGTTTCTATCTTTCGCCCAAATTCACAGATTTTTTGATTTCGTGATGGAGTTTCCAACACATTCGCTGCTTCCTTTTCTTTGGTGATCTTTCCAAACCTTTCCCAAGATTTAAATCTATTCCTTAGTAATACTTCGAAATCTTTTTTATTTAAAGATTTTTATTACTAATCATCATTCAATTTAATAACAAACATAATGCATCTCAAAGGTATATGAAAGAAAGTATGAATCAGGCAAAAATTGTCATGAAAAGGATAACAAGAATTTATTGCAAGAAATGTTTTAAAATGGATAAATATCAAGGATATAAGAAACAAATATAAGGTTATAGGCTGTAGATGCCCCGGATGCAGAATATCTTGGACCCCTCTTTTTTCAAACTATCTGAAATTTCTCTTGAACGAGCAATTCACTTGGGTAATCTCTTAGTTTCTGTAGTTACATCAGACTGAGTTGTTCCCCCTTTCCTCTGATTGTCAGATATTTTCTCCCCCTTTACACGGAGCATTGATTCAAACTTTGATTAGTACTTGAGCCGCCTTTTACAGGTTTTCAACTCAAGTGTCCTCCGTTTAGTATTAAGTCGCCCTTTGCGGGTTTTCGGCTTAAACCTCTCCTTTTATATTTTTTTCATTTCCATTTTTTTTTGTATTTTGTATTCTACCCAGCATCTAAGAATTCTAAATGCTTCCAAGGTAAAAATATCAATTCAAAGGATGGGATGAATTCTGAGAATAACCTTTCAAATTAAATATCCATGCTTGATCAAAATGGGCTTTTAAAGCATGTAATGTAGGCCAAGGTTTTAGTTTAGAAAGAAAGGATAAATAGGCCCAAAATGTGTTTAAGGGTGATTGGATCAAGGATCACTTCTTGAGGAGAACTCAATCTTGAAATATTTGTCCCATTTTTGGACTTTTTCTTCTTTTTTTTTTTTTTTGTTTTGTTGGCTTTCATTTGCCAAACTTTTTTATAGCTTTCTTTTTGCCATGATTTTTTATTATCTTTCCTCTTATTTTCCCTTCAGTGTAGAGGGTGATCCTTGATCAAGGTTTTAAAGAAAGAAATAATTCTTAAGGCTCAAAAGGGTGACTAAGGATAATTTCTTCTTAGTGGAAGAAATATGAAAGACGGCCATTCATTATATCAAGCATAAATATTCTCTTTGAAAAGCAATTCTCAGGGGAAATAGATATATAGAATTTTTATTTTTACACTTGGAATTATTCGAATTTTCATGTGCACAGCATCACACATTTTTTTTTCTTTCAAGCATAATACTTCTTCAGTTCATCAGCATTCACGGGATGTCTAAAATCATCTCCGTCCATCCGAGTTAGAATCAATGCTCCTCTAGAAAAGGCACTCTTTACCACATAAGGTCCTTCCCAATTTGGAGCCCATTTTCCTCTCGGTCCTTCACTATAGGGAGAATTTTCCTCAATACCAACTCCCCCTCTCGGAACTGTCTGGGACGAACTTTCTTGTTGTAGGCTCAAGTCATCATTTTCTGATACAACTGCCAATGACAAATTGCTTTCAGCCTTTTCTCCTCAATGAGATTCAACTGTTCATAACGAGCTCTAACACATTATGCTCCCTCTAGGCCAACTTCCATCAAAACCCGAAGTGAAGGGATCTCAACTTCAATAGGTAGCACTGCTTCCATCCCATATACCAAAGAAAATGGTGTTGCCCCTGTATATGTGCGGACCGAAGTACGATATGCATGAAGAGCGAAAGGCAGGATCTCATGCCAATCTTTGTACATATTGGTCATCTTCTCGACAATCTTCTTGATGTTCTTGTTAGCTGCTTCTACTGCACCATTCATCTTCTTATTGTTCAAATTGAGAGCATTATTCAAAATAATTCTTGCTGGCAACCCGTAACGGCATATGATTTCTTTCTTGACGAATCTGCATACCACCGACTTTGTTGCATTTGCATAAGGCGCAGCTTCTACCCACTTTGTAAAAGAATCTATGGCCACCAAGATGAAACGATGTCCATTTGAAGTTTTCGGGGTAATAGGCCCGATCATATCCATTCCCCACATTGAAAAAGGCCATGGTGCAGTCATGACATGTAATGGCAATGGCGACACATGAATCTTATCTGCATAAATCTGGCATTTATGGCACTTCCTGGAATAACTGATACAATCTCCTTCCATCGTCAGCCAATAGTAACCTGCCCTCATAATCTGTTTAGCAAGCATGTGACCATTAGCATGGGTGCCACATATCCCTTCATGGACCTCTTCTATGATTCTTCGAGATTCGGCAGACCCGACACATCGCAATAGGGCTTGATCTTTCCCTTTCTTGTAGAGAATCTCGCCATCTAGAACAAAACCCATTGCTAACCTTCTCAGAGTCCTCTTGTCATTCTCTGTTGCTTGTTCTGTATACTGTTGACCCTTGATGTACTGCAAGATGTCATTATACCAAAGGAGACCATCTGCTTCTTCTTCGATACTCAAACAGTGGGCAGAAGACTAATATATGCTCATCTTGATCGGCACAACTTCCGCCCCTTCATTCACTTTGAACATTGATGACAAAGTAGCCAGAGCATCCGCCATCCGGTTTTCTTCTCGAGGAAAGTAATTGAAATTCACTTCTTCAAACTCCTCCAATAAACTCAGTATGAGTTCTCGGTATCGAATTAGCTTTGTATCTCGGGTTTCCCATTCTCCTCGTAGCTGGTAAATCACCAAGGCTGAGTCTCCGAAAACTTCCAATACTTTGATTTTTCTGTCCACTGCAGCACGAAGGCCCATAGTACATGCTTCATACTCGGCAGTATTGTTTGTACAATCAAAATCCAATCTAGCAGTGAAAGGATAATAATCTTCTTCTGGGGATATAAGCACTGCCCCGATTCCATGCCCCATGGCATTAGATGCGCCATCAAAGTACATTTTCCATACTTTCTTCTTCAAGGGAATCTCATCTGTTTGCGACACATACATCAAATCCTCATCTGGGAAGTCAAAGTTCAACGGCTCATAATCTTCCACTGCCCGACTTGCTAAGAATTCCGCCACTGCACTGCCCTTGATAGCTTTTTGACTTACATATACAATGTCGTACTCTAACAATAAAACCTGTCATCTTGCCGTCCTCCCTGACAAAGAAGGTGCTTCCAACATGTACTTGACTGGATCCAGCTTGGCAATCAGCCACGTTGTATGATACAACATATACTGTCTAAGTCTTCGAGCAGTCCAAGCAAAGGCGCAGCACAACTTTTCTACCGACGAATATTTCAACTCATAATCCGTGAACTTCTTGCTGAGGTAATAAACTGCCTGTTCTTTCTTTCCAGTTTCATCAAGCTGCCCCAAAACACAACCCATGGATCTTTCAAATACTGATAAATACAGTATCATTGGTTTATCCATAATAGGTGGCATTAATACTGCTGGGTTTGATAGATAATGCTTAACCTTTTCAAAAGCAATCTGACACCCTTCATCCCATTCTCCTGGATCAAGTTTTCGAAGTAACTTAAATATTGGATCACATTTATCGGTTAACTGTGAAATAAATTGAGCAATGTAATTCAATCTCCCCAGAAAGCCTCTTACTTTCTTTTGAGTGCGAGGTGGTGGCAAATTCTGAATGGCCTTCACTTTATCGGGGTCAATCTCAATTCCTCTTTTGCTGACGACAAAACCCAACAACTTCCCCGAGGTGACTCCAAAAGTGCATTTTGCCGGATTTAGCTTGAGTCTAAATTTCCTTAATCGTTCAAAGAGCTTCTTAAGATTTGCAATATGCTCCTATTCTCCTTGTGACTTTGCGATCATATCATCAACGTATACCTCAATTCCCTTATGCATCATATCATGAAACAAGGTCACCATGGCTCTCTGGTATGTTGCCCCAACATTCTTCAATCCAAATGGCATTACTTTGTAGCAAAAAGATCCTCACATTGTAACAAATGTGGTTTTCTCCATATCTTCTGATGCCATCTAGATCTGATTGTATCCTGAGAATCCGTCCATAAAAGAAAATAAAGAACTCTTCGCTGTATTATCCACCAGAGTATCAATATGGGGCAAAGGGAAATTATCTTTAGGGTTGGCCTTATTCAAATCTCGGTAATCAACGCACATCCGCACCTTGCCATCCTTCTTTGGTACCGGAATAATATTTGCCACCCATTCTGGATATTTTGCCACCTCTAGGAATCTAGCATCAAATTGTTTCTTCACCACCTCTTTTATCTTTAACAGCATACCAGGCCTCATTCTTCTCAACTTTTGCTGAATTGGCTTGTATTCTGGCCTTAAAGGGAGCTTATGAACCACAATATCCGGATCTAACCCTGGCATATCTTGGTAAGACCATGCAAATACATCAACATACTCCTGAAGCAAAGCTATCAATTCACCTTTTATTAATGGTGACAATGAAGTTCCAATTTTGACTTCTTTTATCTCTTCACCATTTCCCAGAGTTATTGTTTCCAATAATTCCTTATGAGGAAGTACTTGCTTCTCCTCTTGTTCTATTTTCCTCAATAGATCGGGAGGTAGACCATAATCCTCAGTATCTTCATTAGCCTCAAAATCACCCGTGCAAATGGGTCTTTCAAAATCAATTTCAGAATTATTGATAGGAAGGTCCTCATATTCCGCATTCGCACACCTGTAAATAGGTAGAGAAGAAACAATGTAGGAAAATATATAATGAAAACAAAATAAATAACAAAAATGAAAGAATATGGACACATCAATATGGATAATGCATTGTGCTTGTTATTTATTGAATGAAAATGTTTAAAAAGCCCATTACAGAAAAAACTCTTAATATCTCTGGGTAAAGATAATTAAGATTGCTTTTTAAAAGTATTACTTTGGAATAGACTTAAAAACTATGGGCAACTCAGTCGCACTCCAGTTGGTTAGTCTATATCCTGGTGGACAAGGTCGCACCATCCAGCTAGTACTCTCTCTTTCAATCCTGTATTTCTCGGTCGTGCAGATCTCCACATCATACATCTGCTCATCACTATTCACCTGGAATCTCTTGAAGGCTTTCTCTATCATTACAAGCACATCATCAGAATTCTTTTCTTCGAACAGAGAACCGACTGAGCGAAAGCTGTGAAGGATAGGTGGGAATGTCATAGGCTCCCACTCAATATCCATACCCGTAAGACGGGCTATCCTCCTTTGTCGGTTCTTTTCAACTTGTCTTCTTTTCTCATGGGCCTTCGGAAGATATCATAGGCCAAACCGGTCCTTCTTTCCTTTTACTTCTACAGCTCGAGCCATCCCCTGAAGATATTTCCCGAGACCCTTTCCAGCCCTGCAGCCTTTTCCTACGGTGGTTCTTACCCCCAGCCTTGTGTTCTTGGACAGCCTCGGTTTCGGAATTTTCTGTCCTTCAGCGACAAAAACTGCATATACAAATTCCAAAGACCGAAAAGAACACTCCATGGCCTCTTCATTGGGTTCCACATAAGGAGACTAAGTGGATGCGGAGGCTATTAGGTCTTTCTCCCCTGATACTGTGATCAACTGGCCCTCCATCACAAATTTTAGTTTCTGGTGAAGAGACGAGGGTACAGCCCAGCTGAATGTATCCATGGCCTTCCTAACAAGCAGTTATAAGATGGATTGATATCCATGACCTGGAGATTCACTGTATATGTGCACAGGCCTATTTCCAGAGGAACTTCAATGGTTCCCATAACCTCTCTCCTTGTTTCATCAAAAGCTCTGACCACCGTGCAACTTGGTATCATATAGGACTAATCCACTGGCAATTTGGATAAGGTTGCTAAAGGCATCATATTTAGTGAAGAACCATTATCCAAAAGGACTCTCGGTAATAAATGCCCCTTACAAGTGGTGGTTATATGGAGAGCTTTCGTTGATCCAATACCATTGGGTGGTATCTCCTCATAGCTGAAAATATGTAGTCATCAGCTGCGATGTTTCCCACCAACCTATCCAGCTTTTCCACTGATATATTATTAGCCACGTATGCTTTATTTAACACTCTTAACAATGCATTTCTATGTGGTTCTGAATTTAAAAGCAAGGATGAGATTGAGATCCTAGCTGGTTGCGTTGCAGTTGTTCAACCACGCTATACTCACTATGCTTTATAAATTTCAAGAACTCACAAGCTTCCTTCTCACATACTAGTTCTTTGATTCTGTTAACCGGGGCTGATCCCCTCTCTGTTTCCTCTGGCAAATCCATCTCAATATTGATTGGCTCGACGACCTTCTTCCCTTTATCAATTCCTCTGTCTTTCCCTGCTACCCCTTGTTCAACGGCCTCCGGAGCATAACACCTCCCGCTTCGGGTTAAATGCCCCACACCTGTAATATCCTGCTGGCCTGAAGACCCGGGCATAACCATGCTGCAGTCGTATTTCCATGGTGTAGCCTTGTTTTCCTTGTATGGAAAGGAAACAGGTAAATCAATGATTAATTTAGGCGCATTTTCCTCCATGACTAGCATTACTTTTTCCTCCGGTTCATCATAGTAGATGATTAGGGGTCTTCCTATCCCATAACCACCTGCATTTTCAATGACTTCTATTTCCCCCTCCATCTCCTTGTAGAATTGGGCCTCCCCACTATCCATCATTCTTTGGACTTTAACCCGGAAGTCCCCGCATTTCTGTATGTCATGGCCTTCACCCTTATGGAATGGGCACCAATTATGCACCTTTCTTGCAATCATTTTCAGACCTTCCGTACCTTCCACCAATCCTGTCCTGACCATTTCAACCCATACTGTCATCATCGGAGTCTTAACCTCCCCAATATCCCTTTTGAATCTTCTGCCACTCCGGTCAATATTGCATTTACCTGATTCCCAGCATGATTAGGCAATGGATTTCCAGCTACGTTCGGCCCATTTTTTGATCCAAACTTCACAACCCCAGCATTAATCAGGCTTTGGACTTTTTTTTTGAAGGCTAGGCAATCTTCAATTGAATGTCCTTGGATTCCCGCATGGTATGTGTAGACATCTAATTTTGTCCGGACCACTAAAACAGGTATGTTTTCTTCCTAAATTGATGTTTTCGAGTGTAAAAAGACTTTTTTCATCTTGCAGGTGACACTCTGAGACTTATTTTAAGAGGGCGAGCATAAAAAGTCAAACATGAAAAAAGTCAACCTCGGAAAAAGTCAACCCCAAAAGTCAACTACTGAAAAAGTCAACCCACTTTCAAAATCAAGATTTTATGTTCAATTGAAAAATGGTGAAAGAATTTTGATAATCCGAGGTCTACATTGAAAGATATGGAGTTCGGAAGTTGGGATTTGGAGATTCAGTAGAAAGGAAACCTTAATCCGATAAATTTGGGGAAAAGTGCTTAAACGATCAAATTGGTCAAAATTGAAGGTTCCAAATGAAAGATAAGCACTGAATACTAGTAATGGAGAAGCCACTTGCAAGAAAAATCGAAAGAAAAGTCAATTCGGGAGAAAACCGAGAATTAGGGCTTTTAGTGGATTTCGATGAAATCGGGAAGAATCATAGAAATGGCTCGACTTGGTAAGACCAAAGCCCCCAATGGATGAAGAATGATTAAAAAGGATAGCCCAAGGCTCAGTTTGAAGAAAATCTGAAAATCAGACCTGTTTTGAGCAAAATCGAATTTCAGAGGCAAAAGGGCAAAATTGGAAAATTTGGGAAAAATAGCAAATGGACTCCGAAAATTCTGAAAATTTTTCAATCTCATTCTTAAATCATTTGAAAGAGATTGGTAAAAGAAAATCTTGATTCAGAGTTCGTTTGCAAAATGGCCAAATCCCGGGCTTCTTATGTAGTAATTCAAAAAGAAAAATCCTGGAAAAATAGCGAATGAGCTCTAAATCTTCTAAAATTTTGCAAATCTCATTTTTAAATTATTTTAAAGAGATTGACGAAAGAAAATCTTGATTCGGAGTTCGTTTGCAAAATGGCCAAATCCCGGGCCTCCTATGCAATAATTCAAGAAGATAAATCCTGGAAAAATAGCAAATGGACTCCAAAAACTCTGAAATTTTGCAAATATCATTTTTAAATTATTTGGAAGAGATTGGCGAAAGAAAATCTTGATTTGGAGTAAAAAGGAGAGGTGAAGGAACAGCTGGCCAAATTGCTGAAAATGGTTGAGGATATGGGCAAAAGTAAAAAGGAACTTTCTCAGGGCTCTGCATCGCCTTCGGATCAACCAAAACCATTAGGTCCAGAACATACAATCCTTGCTGGATCCTGCACTTGTCAATGCCAAAAAGGTTGCAATCCTGATGAAATTGCGGACAAAATCGTGAAAATGATTAAACCTGAGAGCTTGATACCAAAGATAGAAACCTCGGATCCTGTACCATACCTGCAAACTGTTCTAGGTCCTATCCAGTATCCCCACCCTACTATGGTCCAATCGTCCATTGGTATGACCACTACGGGATTCCTGAATACCACTCCATCACCAACAACTGCCAGTTCATACTATTTCCCTCATCAATCACCTTATCCAGCATCTAGGATAGGAACCTCGAGCTATGTACAACCTTCAAAGGCCCTGTGTCCAAATCCATACCCTTACCATGCTGTTTCGCCACATCTCCATGTAAACACACTGGTTTGAACCTTAGTGCCACCACCAAGTGCCCCAACTCCTAGGCCAAGTGTGACTCGAAAACGACCCCAGGATAAGACCCAAAGGCCTTTTGATCCCCTTCCAATCAGCTACCGAGAGCTTCTCCCTATACTGATCGAAAATCACATGGTTGCCTGTATCCCATTGTAACCCCTGTTACCACCGTACCCAAAGGGTATAATCCAAATGCAAGATGTGATTATCACTGTGGAATTGTTGGCCATAACGTTGAAGACTGTATGGCATTCAAAAAAGAAAATGCAAACTCTTATCGAAGCCAAGTGGTTGGATCCAACGACACTGATTGATAGAGGACTGTGAAAACGTCATTAGGATTGGGAGATTTACAGCATTAAGATGGAAAGACTTCGGTCTTATATGATGTAATAGGATTTCACTTTTTCCGTAGCCGAATCTTATAGCCTTAGGATGCTAGGAAGAATAAAGTGCTTGTAAAGACAGTTTTAACTACTGCTCAGAATTTTGTAAAACATGGTTTATACCATTTTGAACATTGATATGTGAATGAATTGACTATGCTTCAAATTTATGAGATGTTGATGATTAAGTTCCTCCGATTCTTATTTCCTCCGTGATATCTTCCCCTTTTGCATTTTGCATCCGATCAATTATTGGTCATACCGTACATTCATACATATATCATGTTAGCATCAGGTTGCATTTATGCATTCATAATCAGCATGATTTTTCTGTATATATCCACGCATTAATTTGCTTATTACATACATCATGTTAACATTAGGTCGCATTCATGACACACATGGTTAGCATGATTTTCTTTGTATATACTCTGTATCAATCATTCGTTGTTTGCATGTATCATAATTGACACCGTGTTGCATTCATAGGGTATATGATCATTCATTGGGAAATACGCTAAAATGTACATGATTATACATTGCATATATCCAAAGGTCGATTTGTTTATTATTTGCTTGCAACATGTTGGCATTGTGATTGCATTTATTACATACATGGTCAGCATGTTTCCACTATATATGTCCATACATCATTTCTTTTATTCTTTACATGCATCAAATGACAATCATGGCTCATTCGTCATGACATACATTTGGGGGAAATAAAACAGAAGTTGGCTTGGCTTTGGGAGTCTTTGAAAGAATTTCCATTTCAAATCAGAGGTATGAGAAGTACTGAGTACCCTTTTAATACAGGCTAGTGCTATGGAGGATGAACAAGTTGCCCGAATGGAAAAAATGGGAAGGGAACAGAAAGAATTACGAGAACAGCTAGCAAAGTCTCAAGCAGAATCTAAGGATCAGATGACTACATTGATGGAGCTGATGTCCACCATAATCAAGGGAAAAGGATACACCGAAAACTTTGTCGCCAGGAAAGGGTTAGAGGCACAAAAGGGTCAGAATGAGATCGTAATGATTGATGCCCAGAACACTGTTAACCCCGTCAATGTCCTAAACTCAGATAATCAACCTGAACAGGCAAAGTTGAAAATGGTTGCAGTAAATGAGGTTGAGTTGGCAGATTCCGAAGGGAAATATCGGTTGTTAGATGAAAGGCTCCGGGTAGTAGAAAATACAGATGTATTTGGGAGTTTAGATACGAAAGAACGATGTTTGGTCTTCGATTTAGTCATTCCTCCCAAGTTCAAGATCCCTGACTTTGTGAAATATGACGGGACAACCGACCCGTCAGCCCACATCACTATGTTCTGTCGGAAGATGACAAGTCATATAGATAATCATAAGCTTTTGATTCACTGCTTTCAGGATAGCCTCAGCGGGTCCGCAATTAGGTGGTATAGTCAGTTGAGCAAGGATCGGATTCGCTCTTGGAATGATTTGGCTAGGGCTTTTCTAAACCAGTACAAGCATATGACCGACATGGTGCCTGACCGTCTCACCTTGCAAAATATGAAGAAAAGAGCTACTGAGAGCTTCAAAGAATATGCGCAATGGTGGATGAGCCTAGCCATCCAAGTACAACCACCCTTAACTAAGAAGGAAACCACTGTCATTTTTGTGGATACACTGCAGGCCCCGTACTATGATATACTTATCGACAACACCACAAAGAATTTTTTGGACATGGTAATTTCAGGGGAGATGATTGAGAATGCTATCAAAGATAGGAAAATTGAAGGAGAAAGAACATCCAATACCAAGAAAAAAAGGGCATCTGAAAAGAAAAAAGAAGATACCCAAGTCGTGGAAGGCTTTGCCTTACCTCCCCAATTCTCCTCGTATCAGCCATTTTACTCTACCCTGAACAATGTCTCTCAAGGTTTTTATCCCTACCAACCAATGACTGCAACTACACCAGAATTTACATCTGTCTATGAAGCGAACACCCTTGGGAATAATCGAAGGGGGCATAAGAAGCGAAAAAGAAATCAGGATGACTTGATTTCTGTGACATACAGTGAGCTCTTACCTCAACTCATCCAGAATCACCTTGTGACACCCATGCAATTAGAGCCTCTGAAGCCCCCTTTATCCGAGTTGGTATGATGCTAATGAGTGTTGTGGTTATCATTCTGGCAATCAAGGTCACTCAACAGAGAACTGCCCCGCTTTGAAGTATAAGGTCAGGGATCTCATCAAGGCTGGTTCGATAAGTTTTGAAGATGGGGAAGCCAAGTGTCATAAGAAACATTGTGCATGATCATATTAGGTTTTTGACGCATGTAGTTCGATACACTGTGATGATGAAAGCACTTGTCTCATGTTAACATCTACATGAATTAAATGAATTTTGAATTTTAAATGCTTTGTGTTTGTTGTGTTTTAACAATAACTTGAATTTGCAAAAACAAGCATTAAGGAATTTTTAATAATGGATAGTCTCAAGAAGATTGATGATCAATGTTACAAATGACCCAATACCTTCTCCCTTCTCTTTTAAGTTTTCCCAGGCCTAAACCCTTTGAATCGAGAACACTTGAAAGACCTAATGCTTCAAGAAATATGAATGATTGAACTCCATAAAACCATTGTCATCATAGAATAAGCAAAGACGTAGATCTTAGTCTAGGTTATGAACAAAAGGAACAAACTTTTTGAAAATTTTCAAATTCCTTGAAATTCAAACAAATGAGACATTCTTTCAAGAATCTAGATTTTGATAATTTGATGTGTGTCAAGATTGTGCTAAAACCATTCATGACCTTTCCCAATGATCATAAAACTTCAAATACCTAAACATCACTTCATGATTGACACCCTGGGGCACAATGACTAAACCAGATTATCCCATATCCCAAAGAAAACCCTTTTTTAGGTTATATTTTCCTAGTCTCTTCAAAGAACTCAGATTTGAAATTCAGTCTTTCCAGTACAGACCTAGACTTGCTATATTCCTCGTTGATACAAATTCTCATTGGCTAATCAAATTGGGGCATCATATGTGGAAATGATGGATACATGGTGAATAAGGATGGACTAACGCATGAATCATTGGGGCATGCGACGAAAATTAAAAATGAAAAGATTTGTGATATCATGCATATGAGAATTCGGATGATTCCAAAGTGCAAAATGAAATTCTGAATATCTATTTCCCATGGTGATTGCTTTTCAATGTGAATATTTGTGCTTGACATGAGAAATGGCCATCTTTCATATCCCTTTCGCATAAAAAGAAATTATCCATAGTCACCCCTTTTGAGCCAAAAGAATTTTTTCTTCTTTGAACCCTGATCAAGGATCATCCTCTACAATGGGGGCAAATGCGAGGAATGATCTTTTTAAAGATCATTGAGAAATGAGTCCCAGCTCAAGGACAGACACAAAGCAAATGGAGCCCCGAATAAATACGGGCTCACTCTGTCAAAGAAAAAGAAGAGAAAAAGATGGCGAAATGAAAGCCAAGAAAAACAAAATAAAAACACAATGAAAAAAGAAAACAAAAATGTGTGAAAGACATGGCAAATTGAAAGCCAAAAGCAAGGAAGAAAAAAAGCAAAGTCAAAAGGAAAGAAATGTCCAAGAAGGGACAAATGCTTTAAAGAGAATCCTCCTCAAAGAAAGGATCCTTGATCTGATTGCCCTCAAACACATATTTTGGGCCTATTTATCCTTTCTTTCTGAACCCTAAGCCATGGTCTACATTACATGCTTTAAAAGTCCATTTTGATCAAGCATGAACATTTCATTTTAAGTGTTTTCCTCAGATTTTATCCCATCTCATCAAATTCTCATTTCACTAAGGAAGAATTTAGAATTCTCAAGTGCATGGTAAAACAATGAAAAACAAATTGGAGAGAAAAGGGACTCTAGGGCGAAAACCCAAAAACGGGCGGTCTAGAGTAGAATGGGAATTTTCGATGCCATCGATGATAGTGCCGATACACAAAAGAAAAGATCTTCTTAAAAAATGGTCATCGAGGAATATTTAAGAATTCCTGAACCTCCCAAATTGTCAATTCTCATTCAGAGGATTGTCTTCAAAAACTGAAACTTTTTTTCTCCAAGATTAAACTTTCCGGTTTAAACATCCCAGCTAATCTTAATGCTTGTCAAAATGCCTTGATATGGAAATTAAAAGAATATTGAATTTGCTTGGTTCTCAATGAATTCGTGATTTATAAAACCTGATCCATTTGTGAGCCTAGAAGGGATATACATTTTTGTCATGAAGTTTTCCTGGAAAAGCCAGAATCTTGTTATACCAAGCCTTGCCAATCCCAGTTGAAAAAACCCAGATTGATACTTAGAGAAATTTCTAACAATGATCACCAGTCTTCAAAAGATTTATACATCACACATTGTGGGGTTAATATTTTTTTCAGAAGTTTTCAAGATGCGAAAACAAATAAAGAGATTTTTTGAAATACCCATTTTGATGTTGATATGAGACAAGGATTTTTCTAACCCAAAGGTTTAGAACTGCCAGGATAGGTCTTGACTTCCAGATATGAGAAGAAGAAATAGAACCCGGTTCAGATCTCTGTTGATGAAAGTTTAAAAACTGTTGGGGCAAAGAGAATAGCCAAAATGAATTGAAGATATACTCTTATTTGAAGAGGAAAAATGAATTTGAAAGGCTAAGCCAAAGTCTAGAAAAACAATCGGGGGCATTTGCATCACTCATGAGCACTCATCTCTTTATCAAGCTTTTACATCCGCATAGTGTCGGCAAGCATTTGCATCATTCATGGGTATTTGCATTGGCATTATTCCATAAGCATCTGCATTTTACCTTTATATTTACATTCTTCATGAAATTCGCATTTCTGTCATCTCAAACAATTGCATCATTGCTAGAATCATTGCATTATTGTGTGGTAATTGTAGTTACACCATTTATAAACCAGTTACATGAATACAATTAGTAGGGGCATCTGCATCATGAAACATGGGCATCAATCCAGGCCATTTGCATTTGCACTAAGAAATATTTTACATTTGCACCATGAAGCATGAGCACCTTGTTAAAAGACATGTGCATCTGCATCATTTCTCAAAGCTTCTAGAGGAGTTATCCAGAATTTTACAATGAGCAAGTCTTTGGTGGTGATAGCCAAAGCTTCTGGAGGAGTTACCCAGAATTTTACAATGAGCAAACCTTTGGTGGTGATAGCCAAAGCTTCTGGTGGGGATATCCAGAATTTTACAATTTTAAAAGTGAACAAGTCTTCGGTGGTGATAGCTGAAGCCTCTGGTGGAGATATCCACGGTTTTATAATTTTGAAAAATGAGAAATCTTCTTCTGGAGGAGTTACCCAGATTTTTTTTTACAATGAGCAAGTCTTTGGTGGTGATAGCCAAAGCTTCTGGAGGAGTTACCCAGAATTTTACAATGAGCAAGTCTTTGGTGGTGATAGCCAAAGCTTCTGGTGGGGATATCCAGAATATTACAGTTTTAAAAGTAAACAAGTCTTCGGTGGTGATAGCTGAAGCCTCTGGTGGAGATATCCAGGGTTTTATAATTTTGAAAAATGAGAAATCTTCTTCTGGAGGAGTTACCCAGAATTTTACAATGAGCAAGTCTTTGGTGGTGATAGCCAAAGTTTCTGGTGGGGATATCCAGAATTTTACAGTTTTAAAAGTGAACAAGTCTTTGGTGGTGATAGCTGAAGCCTCTGGTGGAGATATCCAGGGTTTTATAAATTTGAAAGATGAGAAATCTTCTTCTGGAGGAGTTACCCAGAATTTTATTCAACATGTGCATCTATATCAAGAAGCATTTGCATCAATCTAAATTAGATGAATCTGCATCAAGAAAGTTTGCATCAAATCAAGTAATTTACATTTGCATCAAAGATATTTGCACCAATCTAAGTCATTTGCATCTACATCAAGAAGTGTTTGCATCAACTAAAGACAATTGCATTTGCATCATGAAGCATTTGCATCATCTCTCAAAGCTTTCAGATATAATCGAACTCATTTTGCTTCTCAAATGAGTCGAGCCCCGAGATCATCGTTGAGGTATTTTTTTTATTATTATTATGAACAAGTCTTCGGTGGTGATAGCTGAAGCCTCTGGTGGAGATATCCAGAGTTTTAAAATCCTTTGAAAACTCTTTGGTGGTGATAGCTGAAGCTTCTGGAGGTGATACCCAAAATTTTTACAGTTTTAAAAATGTGCAAGACTTTGGTGGTGAGAGCCGAAGCTTCTGGAGGAGATACCCAGAATTTTAAACACTACTGAGAACAAGACAGGTTAAGGCCCCGAGACCATCGTCAAGGTCATTTCCTTTCTTGCAAATCGAATTCGTTTCCTTAAGACGGGTCGAGCCTTGATTAGTCAGGGAATTCAATTTAAGGACAAAATCTTCAATTTACTGTTTTTAAAAATAAAAAAAAAAATTGAAAAAATGAAAAAAAGAGAAAAAAAGGAAAAAAAAGAAAAAAATGGAAAAATAGAAAATGAAAAATGAAAAAATGATAGAAGAATGAAAAAGAAAACCCCTTTCCCTTTCCTTCACATGTGATTTCACTGACCGTACAAAATTAGTGTCGGTTTATCTTTGCCTGATTCCTGATTCTCAGCAATAGCCAAAGAAGGGCAGCTGTAGACACCTAATTTTGTCCGGACCACTAAAACAGGTATGTTTTCTTCCTAAATTGATGTTTTTGAGTGTAAAAAGACTTTTTTCATCTTGCAGGTGATACTCCGAGACATAGTTTAAGAGGGCGAGCATAAAAAGTCAAACTTGAAAAAAGTCAACCCCAAAAAAAGTCAACCTCAAAAAAGTCAAACCTAAAAAGTCAACTACTGAAAAAGTCAACCCACTCTCAAAATCAAGATTTTAAGTTCAATTGAAAAATGGCGAAAGAATTTTGATAATCCGAGGTATACATTGAAAGATATGGAGTTCTTAAGTTGGGATTTGGAGATTCAATAGAAAGGAAACCCTAATCCGAGAAATTTGGGGAAAAGTGCTTAAATGATCAAATTGGTCAAAATTGAAGGTTCCAAATGAAAGATAAGCACTGAATACGGGGAATGGAGAAGCCACTTGCAAGAAAAATCGAAAGAAAAGTCAATCCGGGAGAAAACCGAGAATTAGAGTTTTTAGTGGATTTCAGTGAAATCGGGAATAATCACAGAAATGGCCCGACTTGGTAAGACCAAAGCCCCCAATGGATGAAGAATGATTAAAAAGGATAGCCCAAGGCTCAGTTTGAAGAAAATCAGAAAGTCGGACATGTTTTGAGCAAAACCGAATTTCAGAGGTAAAAGGGCAAAATTGGAAAATTTGGGAAAAATAGAAAATGGACTCCGAAAATTATGAAAATTTTTCAATCTCATTCTTAAATCATTTGAAAGAGATTGGTAAAAGAAAATCTTGATTCGGAGTTCGTTTGCAAAATGGCCAAATCCCGGGCTTCTTATGTAGTAATTCAAAAAGAAAAATCCTGGAAAAATAGCAAATGAGCTCCACATCTTCTGAAATTTTGAAAATCTCATTTTTAAATTATTTGAAAGAGATTGGCGAAAGAAAATCTTGATTCGGAGTTCGTTTGCAACATGGCCAAATCCCGGGCCTCCTATGCAATAATTCAAGAAGATAAATCCAGAAAAATAGCAAATGGACTCCAAAAATTCTGAAATTTTAAAAATCTCATTTTTAAATTATTTGAAAGAGATTGGCGAAAGAAAATCTTGATTTGGAGTTCGTTTGCAAAATGGCCAAATCCCAGGCCTCCTATGTAGTAATTCAAGCCGATAAATCCCGAAAAAATACCAAATGAGCTCCAAAAATTATGAAAACTTCCAGATCACACTTTTTAATGATTTTGAATATATTGGTGAAGAAAAATCTTGATTTGGAGCTCGTTTAAAAAATGGTAAAATGTAGGGGCATAAAAGGGCATTTTTGGAAGAAAAAATCCAAATAAATAGCAAACAGACTCAGATAATTTTGAAAACTTCCAGAACTCAATGTTTTATTATTTTGGAAGTATTAAAAGAAGAAAAATTGAATTTGGAGTCCGTTTGATATTTATTTGCATCCGGGGGGCAAATGGTCATTTCACCCAAGCAACCGAAAAAGGCTTCTTTGGGCCTTTCAAAAAATCAGACTTGGGCTGGAAAAGAGAAGTGCTGGCCTGCCCAGGCCCAAAGCAAGGAGAAAGCCTCTGATTTTACAATCAAATGGCTAAAAATCAAGAGTTAGTTAGAGATTCTCTTTGATCAAGCCATGGTGATTAAGCCACATAGGCCAAGAGAGATGTCAACATTATTCTTGAATAGTTGTAATTTGAGATAGCTGATATGCTAATCTAAAGGTGGTAATTTCATGATTTTTTCACCTTGAATTATTAGCCATTTGATGGAAAATTGGTTACAAAAAATGACAACATCCTTGAGGGAATATGAGGGGGTTTCGGCCAGCATGTATTAGGGGGTTCAGAATTTGCAATTTTCATCTTCATTTTGCTGAGTTCTTTTTGTTTTTACTTGGTTTTTCTCTTCTTGGTTGAAAGCAAAAAAGAAAAGTTTAGAAAAGAAAAGAAAGTTTGAAGAGATAAAGCTTGAAATATAGCTTCTTGAGGTTGCTCTTAAGCACCAACTCTTGCACTTTCTTGATTTTCCATTCTTGTTTTTGATATTTTGATTTCTATTTGGTGAGTTTCCATTTTTAAATAAATGTTTTTTATTGTTCTTTTTAAGTTCTTCCTTCATCTCCTTCTTGATTATATTTTTTACATTTTTTTTAATAATATACTCACTGTGGCCGAATGGCCTACATTATTTATTTAAGTTGCTGTTTTGGTTTATTTTACCATATTGTTTATGTTATTTTCTTTGATCTTGGTGTTTTAAATGTTATTTTACTTCATAATCTTGAGTTATATTTTAATTTGGTTACTTTGTTTGTTGCCATTTATGTTTTAAATATCATGTTTTTGCATTTTTAATTTTTTGTTTTCATTATGTTTAAATTTGAGCATGTTTTAGATTTAGTATATCAAGTGTTTGTGAAAATGCTTGTGTGGTCTTTGCATGATTTGAGTTTTATATCTTAGTTGAGCATGTTTTAGATTTAGTATATTAAGTGTTTGTGAAAATGGTTGTATGGTTTTTGCATGATTTGAGTGTTATATTTTAGTTGAGCATGTTAGTATACCAAGTGTTTGTGAAAATGCCATCCTTGTTGGAGCTTGAGGCCATTTGGCTACTCCATGTGCTTTGCATTGTGTGTTGCATTTTTTCCATGTTAGTTGGTAGGTTTTTGCATTTGCATGACATTTGATTTAGTTGAGCATGTTAGTATACGAAGTGTTTGTGAAAATGCCATGTTTGCTAGTCACATTATTCCATTTGGCAACCCTTGGAATTTTTGCATTTTATGTGCATTCTTGCCATGTTAGTTGATAGGTTAGCATTTGCATGATATTTGGTTGAGTTTTTGGTTTAAGCATGCTTTGTGTTTGTTATAATGCCATGCATATTTTAGTTATTAGGTTTGGTTCATTTGCCATGCATGTTCATGCATTTTAGGTCTAGGTTGCATTAAATGCCATGCAAGTTCATTTAGGTCTAGGTCACTATATGAATGCCATGCATTTTTTCATGACATTTAGATTTAAGCTCATGCATTTCATGCAATATGTTTGCTGTATTGTTTCATGCATTTCATGTTCATGCCACTTGAATAATGACTTGAGCCAATTAATGGTTCAAAGTCATGCTCTCTTGAGCACACTTGTGGAAAATTAAGTTTTGTCAGATTGATTATTCTACCTTTGTGATCTTTTTTACTTAGCCAATTTTTATCTAACTTTCAAAAAGTCCTAGCTACTGTTTTGAGCTATTTTATGAGTTTCAAATATTTTTACTTTGATTTTTAAATGATTTTATCAAAGGCAAAAATGTGTTTTGACAAAACAGTTTTTTCACCCAGTACTCGTACATTTCCGATTTTTCTGGGAATTCATCTTTAATCAGAAAATTAAGGTGATTTGTTTTCGTGTAGTTGTGCATGTCCTGAGTCTCCAGTATTTTTTTCAGAATTTTTTGAATTTTTTCAAATAGGGTAAAAAATAGTGGCTTAAAACTGGACAGTGGAGTCAGAATTGAATTTAAAGAAAAATCATTTTTCTGTGTTGGTTAAGTTGCTTAGAGTGGGCTAATTAGGAGGGTTAGCTACTGACTTAGGGTAGTTTCTAAGACTTTTTAAACTCTAAAAATGGTTTTTCAAGTCTCGGGTTAAGGGTAGTCAAGTCCGGATTTTTAAACTTAGGAAATTAGAGCCATTTAAAAAAAAATTTAGCCCAGTTTTTACTTTTAATTCAAGTTTTTCCAAGTTGTTTTCAAACAATCACAAAGTATTTTGTTTTTAGAATATTTAATTTGACATATTTTCCTAAGGTAGCTGGATATCTTTTTAGATATACGGATTTCCTTAATTAAAGGAAAAAAATCATTTCATGCATTGCATTTTTCATATTCATGCATTTTATATAATATGTGATTCTTGCTATAATAATTTCTACGATATTGTTATTATTTTGATTTATATTTTTTGATGTTATATGGTTTATTATATGGTTTTGAATATTTCATGATATCCTATGCTTTTATTTAGTTATTTTTATTTAGCATATACTATGTTCATGCATTATTATTTTTATTTTCATGCATATTATATGATAGCATTATTTTATTCCATGTCATTTAAATTATATGCCATATCATTCATATTTGTTATGTCATTTGAATCATTTCATTTCATTTAGGATATATCATGTCATCTAGAATATTTGATTTCATTATATCATATGACTTAGGATATTGCATTTCATATAGAATGTATTATGTTACATAGGTCATTTAATTTCATTTAGAATATATCATATAACTTAGGATATTTCATTTCATTTAGAATATGCTAAGGCATTCAAATCATATCATGTCATTTAGGTTGCATTAAATTATTTAGCTTTTGCTATGTCATTTTATTTATGTCATGCATATACATATTCATTTCTTTTAAATGTTTTCAAAAAAGATAATGGTTTTCAATAAAATAAAGATATTCCCGAGTTAAAATAATTCATAAGTTCTCTGCCGAGTTTGCTGGGGAGGATATCATCAATTATTATTAATAACGGAATATCTTCTTTAAAAAGAGAATGATTCGAAAAATTTTCCAAAATTAATAAAATTTTCTATATTTTGCCACGTTTGTTGGGGAATATAGGAAAATTTTGAATTTATAAATTTCGGATCATTTTCAATTAAAAATGGAATTATTTTTCTTTAAATTGGGAATTAACTTGAAATACTAAATTTAAAACCAACTTTTTTTACCGAGATTTGAGATAACACACGATTAAGAAGGTACCAATTTATACGGGTGTGGGGGTGCTAATCCTTCCCCGCACGTAACCGATTCCCGAACCCGCTTCTTTGATTTCTCTGGTTTATAACACAGACTTGAAATTGGTTTTAAAAATGTTTTAATTAATTTTAAAATGTTTTATAAAACCGATTTTAATAGGTGGCCGATCACACCTAGCTAAAAAAGATTGGTGGCGACTCCATGTCTTTTTCAAGGTCATTTTCAAAACCTTAATTTTCTAGAGGAATTAAGTTGACTTTTCCTCGGTTTTTTTAATGTCACGCTTAACGAATAATAAAGTCTTGCGATGAGACTCGTTATTTTTTAGGTTGCGACAGTATGCACAGTTGGTGTTTGAATTGTACCATCTTAGATATGGAGGTGTCAAAGGTTTTAGGTACACGGGTGCAACAAGTTGACCATGCAACAGTTTTGGATATAGCTCACCATAGGTAGTGGGAATCGAATCAAATTGGGCTTTTTGATCGTTCCTTGGTGAACGTTGGTCATTGCGCACATGCCCTTGTGTGTTTGGAACAACATTTCTAGGAAGGGTGATTTGAGGGGATATGCCAGTTGGGAATGGCTATTGTGGTAAATTGGTGTAGGGGAACGGGTTTTGGGTAAGGTGGTTGATATTGGGGTAATAAGGATTATACCCCGGTATGGTATGTAAGGTGTCGGAGGTGCATAAGGTGTGGTAGGGGTATAAGGCCTCGGTGGTGTGTATGGTGTAGGAGGTGTATAAGGGTATTGGTGAAGCTTATTGCATGAGTTTCCTCCTTTTTCTTTGTAGGAAAAGCTCTCTTCGGGGTAGCAGACTCACCCCCTTCCATCTTTCCATTCTTAATAGCCGACTCAATCATTTCTCCAAATATTACCATATCCGCAAAATCTTTGGTAGCGTTTCCCACCAATCTGTCATAATAGGGTGCTTTCAATGTGTTGATGAAAAGCATCGTGGTTTCTTTGTTGGTTAAAGGAGGTTGCACTTGTGTGGCCAGATCCCTCCACCTCTGTGAATACTCCTTGTAGGTCTCATTGGACCTCTTTTCCATGTTTTGTAATAACAGCCTATCCGATACCATGTCAGAAACGTGCTTATAGTATTCCATAAAAGCCCTGGCCAAATCCGTCCATGAACGAATCTTGGTACGACTGAGTTGGTTGTACCATCGGGTGGCTGACCCTGTTAAGCTGTCCTGGAAGCAATGAATAAGCAACTTCTCATTATCCTATGCCCTGTCATCCTTCTACAGTACATAGTCAGAGAGCCGATGGATTGGTGGTCCCATTATACTTTTCAAAGTCTGGTACTTTGAACTTCGGTGGAATTATTAGATCATGTACCAAGCTCATCTCTTTGGCATCTAGACTACCAAACAACTCTGCTCCTTCCACTGCTCTTAGCCTTTCTTCCAACAACTGATATTTCTTCTCAGATTCAGCAGTTTCGACCCTCTTCAGTTCAGTCATTTTGGCCCTTTCCTTCTCTGCCATTTCTTCGAAGTCTGGAACCTCAACCTCAATTGGATCAACTTCGATGTTACCCCTTTTTGGACCGAAATTCTGTGCTTCGGTCGTCGACTGGATGTAGATGTAGGATGCTTCCCCAGTTGGAATTTCATTTCCCACAGGTTGGGATGTCTAGCTATTTCTATGTACCACTTCTGGTCTATCCTCCTGATTAACTACCCCCATTCCAGCAACTGAATTCTCTCCGGGCCACTTCTGCTTCATCATAGTGCTCATCATCTCCATGAGCTTTGTCATCTGTTCTCGTGTCTCCTCTTGAGACTTAGTCAACTGTTCTTGTAGTTCTTTCTAGATTCTTTCCATTCTTTCAATTCTGGCAAGTTTATCGTTTTCCATGGCTTTTGTTCGGGATCGAGTATTGTAAGAGTGTTGGAAGTCTGGTTCTTTCTGAGTGCGACCAATTGTACCTTTAGTTTTAAAAACCATGGATTAGAAATTATTGACACATTTCTTATTTTATTTTATAAAAAATGAATAAATGAATGAATGAATGTTAGTGAATGCTTAACTAAATAAATGACTAGTGTATGAACTTAGATGACTAATTATAAAGAATAAATGAATGAACAAATAAATAAATAAATGGCTAAGTGTATGAACAATTTATAAAGAATAAATGAATGAATGATTATTAATATAAATATAAATGAACAAATAAAATATATAAAAGAAAAAAAAAACTAATGAATGATGAATGTATTTAAAGTATTGGCCCGGGATAATTCCAACCAAACGGTCTTTCATTGATTTTCTGGAACTAAATACATCAAAGAAAAGATCCCTGCTTTAAACAACATGATAACCTATCTCTCCTAAAAACTATTACAAAATACCGGTAACTCCCTCGGATTCTGGACCTTCTTCATTGTCCTCTTTTGATTGCCTTGCTCTTCCATCGGATCCCTACTTGTTCGCGACCCTTTGATGTGTCAGCAGAAGCATTGCCGTGTAAGCTTTCTCTAGTTTGTTTCTCCAGTTGATTGGCTCGGGCTTCCTCGTGTTTTTCTTTTTTTGCCCAATAGTTCTCCTTTTTGAGGTTTCTGACTTCTTGTTCCCATTCCCCGGAAGTCTTGAGAGTTCCCTCGAATTTGAGTTCGAAACGGTACCTCTTGTTCTCCAAGTGTAATTCCTGAAGATCACTTTGAACCGTGTCCCGCTCTCTCTTGATCTTTTCCTTTTCTTTCTCTCGGGCTACCTCCCGATCTTTCATGTCCTCAAGCTCTTCTTGCAATCGGGCAATCTCCTTGTTCATCCGAGCCTTTTCTTTTTCAAATTCCGCCCTTGCAATTTCTAACTCTGATGGCGTTTCCTTGGGAGGCAAACTCAAATGCCGAACTTCTTCCCCATCCGATGTCAACAACCTATCATTAACCCTTGATTCCCTCCATGTCAGGTAGTCAGGTGTGACGATATCAGCATATCTAGCTACCTCAACCCGATGAGTTTCCTTCCATGCCACCACAATCTCACGGACCTTACCCAAATATCCATCTTCTCCGTAAGCAAATTCCAAATTACCAAGGTCATGGGTCATTGGAGTAAACTGACGAGATTCTGATTGCCTCAGTACTAGCAGTGGTGCATAGCTCACTCCTCCCCATACTCCCAATAATGGAACAGAGGCTTTATCTCCGCATTTATACAATGTCGGTATAGGAGCTATCCATGGAGCTCTCCAAACTATCATCTCAGCCCTGATATTCCGGAATATATTGATCCATTGCTCCTCAGTCCTATTCTCAAGCCAATCCCTTTTAAGAAATTCGCCAATTGGTGCAAAAGATTTCCAATATGAACGAAGAGGGAAATTCTCCTGTTTACAGAAATGGCTCTGAACCCATATGTAGAGGAGCTGTATACATCCTAGAAAACGACTTTTGCCTTCCCGTCTACAGAAATTTAGGATCGAATTGTTCCTGCTATGATTGCCAGGGCTGGGTTTATCCTTTGCTCAAGCCTCTCGGAAACATCAAATATCGCCACATCCACATACCCTAATGTTTTCGGGAAGATAACTAAACCATAGATAGCCAAAGCAAAAATATTCCTAACTATCTCCTTCCTTGAATGGATATGGATTAAAGCCCGTAAAATGTCCCATGATATGCAGTAGCTTACTCCTTTTCGGACAACATGGCTTTCTACCCAATTTCTTTCCACTCCCAAAATCTTCGACACCTTTTTCTTGAAACCTGGCATCTTTGTATCCTTCAAATAAATATGATCGGGAATAACATTCTCAATATGCAGCAAAGTCGAATACTCCTCTATGGTTGGAGTCATATCCTCTCAGTTGAAAGTAAAACACCGATAAGCGGGATTCCAGAATTGTACCACAGCCCATATCACCTCATCACTAACCTTAACCTGAGCTAACAGAGCTATGTCCCCATATGTCAGAGTGAAGACTTCTTTTCCCGATATATTCCACTGATTCCATATATCAATCAAATCCCGGAGATTATTTTTCTTGATAATAAGATCAACCTCGGCTGGGAATGCTGACACATATCCCATCTTCAAACAATCCCCATTATCCTGTTGAACTTTCTCGGACTGTTTCCTAACATCTAAATGATTCTCGACCACTGAGACACTCTGACCCTCCATGAAAGCCCTTTTGGTTGAATAATATCCCAAGACCAATAACCTTCAAATGTGAAGAAATGATGACAAGAATGCAAAAAAAAAAAAAAAACAATAAAACAATAAAAAGAAAATGAATTAGTAACGGGAATAAATGTGAATAATACAAAAAAAAACATATAATTCAAAGCAATAATTATCCCTGAGGATGCCAACAAAATTTTGGCATTATAACACCCCGAGGATGAAAATATCAACATTTATTACGGGCATTGTGATGTACGTTCATCATTGCCCGAAAAAATAAACTTATTCGGAAAGTAGAATAGAAGGTAAAAGGATTGGAAATATTTCTCCATGTGTTCTTAACTTTGGGATACCTAATTGGAAATCCGTCATGGCTTTGCCTAGGTTTACTATATGAAGGTGAATGAATTCTAAAAAGCCCCAAATTGTTCCTCACTGTCGCCGGTGAAGGCTAGTAAGGCACCCCGATAAAAACGGGTTCAATTCGTTAGAGTCTATTTCCCTAGCCCATGAGGATTGTTAATCACGAAGGCTTAGGTAATTTAGTACTCCGGAAGTGTTTCACTAGCCCATGCGGATTGTTAATCACGAAGGCTTAGTTACTTTGCTCCCACCTAGAAAGACGAAACCCGGGTATAGGATTCATGATATGCAAATGCAAATGCACATGTAGTGTAGTGTGTGAGGAGAAATAACAAACCTTTCACCACCAATTCTATATCCCTTATTCTAAATGCCCCAACAAGATTAAACAACATAAATCATCAATTAATCAATAAATAAATATATGCACCAAAATAACCAGAGAACAATTATAATATGTATGCACATGAATATGGACATATTTAAAAACATTTTATTATTTTTTGAAATTATTCTTATTTTTTAAAATGTGGGAATTAAAATTAAATACCAATTAAACCAACAAAATCGAGACTTTGATAACACACGACTCATTCTAGGCCTGACTCTCTAATATATCCCCAGTGGAGTCGCCAAGCTGTCACAACCTAAAAAATAACAAGTCTCATCGCAAGACTTTATTATTCGTTAAGCGTGACATTAAAAAAATCGAGCAAAAGTCGACTTAATTCCTCTAAAAAAATGATGGTTTTGAAAATGACCTTAAAAAAGACATGGAGTCGCCACCAATCTTTTTTAGCTAGGTGTGATCGGCCACCTATTAAAACCGGTTTTATAAAATATTTTAAAAATTAATTAAAACATTTTAAAAACCAATTGCAAGTCTGCATTTTAAAACCAGAGAAATCAAAGAAGCGGGTTCGGAAGTCGGTTACGTGTGGGGAAGGATTAGCACCCCCATAACGCCCGTATAAATCGGTACCTTATCAATCGTGCGTTATCTCAAGTCTCGGTAAAAAATCGGTTTTAAATTTAGTATTTCAAGTTAATTCCCAATTTAAAGAAAAATAATTCCATTTTTAATTGAAAATGATCTGGAATTTATAAATTCAAAATTTTCCTATATTCCCCAACAAATGTGGCAAAATATAAAAAATTTTACTAACTTTGGAAAATTTTTCGAATCATTCTCTTTTTAAAGAAGATATTCCGTTATTAATAATAATTGATGATATCCTCCCCAGCAAACCCGACAGAGAACTCATGAATTATTTTAACTCGGGAATATCTTTATTTTATTGAAAACCATTATCTTTTTTTTGAAAACATTTAAAAGAAATGAATATGTATATGCATGACATAAATAAAATGACATAGCAAAATCTAAATAATATAATGCAACCTAAATGACATGACATGATTTGAGTGCCTTAGCATATTCTGAATGAAATGAAATATCCTAAGTTATATGATATATTCTAAACGAAATTGAATGACCTATGTAACATAATACATTCTATATGAAATGCAATATCCTAAGTCATATGATATAATCTAAATGAAATAAAATATTCTAGATGACATAATATATCCTTAATGAAATGAAATGAACTAGGTAATATAATATATTCTACATGAAATGCAATATCCTAAGTCATATGATATAATCTAAATGAAATAAAATATTCTAGATGACACAATATATCCTAAATAAAGTGAAATGATTTAAATGACATGACAAATATGAATGATATGGCATATAATTTAAATGACACAGAATAAAATAATGTTATCATATAATATGCATGAAAATAAAAATAATAATGCATGAACATAGTATATGCTAAATAAAAATAACTAAATAAAAGCATAGGATATCATGAAATATTCAAGACCATATAACATCAAAAAATATAAATCAAAATAATAACAATATCATAGAAATTATTATAGCAAGAATCACATATTATATAAAATGCATGAATATGAAAAATGCAATGCATGAAATGTATTTTTTCCTTTAATTAAGGAAATCTGTATATCTAAAAAGATATCCGGCTACCTTAGGAAAATATGTCCAATTAAATATGCTAAAACCAAAATACTTTGTGATTGTTTGAAAAGAATTTTGAAAAGCTTGAATTAAAAATAAAAACTGGGCTAAATCTTTTTTAAAAATGGCTCTAATTTCCTAAGTTTAAAAAATCCGAACTTGATTATCCTTAACCCGAGACTTAAAAAACCATTTTTAGAGTATAGAAAGGCTTAGAAACTACCCTAAGTCAGTAACTAACCCTCCTAATCAGCCCACTCTAAGTAACTTAACCAAAACAAAAAAATGATTTTTCTTAAAATTCAATTCTAACTCTACTGTCCAGTTTTAAGCCATAATTTTTTATCCTATTTTTAAAAATTCAAAATTTCTAAAAGAAATACTGGAGACTCAGGACATGTAAAACTACACGGAAAAAAATTGGCTTAATTTTCTGATTAAAGATGAATTCCCAGAAAAATCGGAAATGCACGAGTACTGGGTGAAAAAACTGTTTTGTCAAAACACATTTTTGCCTTTGATAAAATCAATTAAAAATCAAAGTAAAAATATTTAAGGCTCATAAAATGACTCACAAACAGTAGCTAGGACTTTTTGAAAGTTAGATGAGAATTGGCTAAGTAAAAAAAATCACAAAGGTAGAATAATCAATTTGACAAAACTTAATTTTCCACAAGTGTGCTCAAGAGAGCATGACTTTGAACCATTAATTGGCCGAAGTCATTATTCAAGTGGCATGAACATGAAATGCATGAAAAAATTACAGCAATCATAGTGCATGAAATGCATGAGCTTAAACCTAAATGTCATGAAAAAATGCATGGCATTCATAAAGTGACCTAGACCTAAATGAACTTGCATGGCATTTAATGTAACCTAGACCTAAAATGCATGAACATGCATGGCAAATAAACCAAACCTAATAACTAAAATATGCATGGAATTTTCACAAGCATAAAGCATGATTAAACCAAAAACTCAACAAAATATCATGCAAATGCTAACCTATCAACTAACATAGCAAAAATGCACATACAATGCAAAGGTTCCAAGAGTGGCCGAATGGAATAATGTAACTAGCAAACATGGCATTTTCACAAACACTTGGTATACTAGCATGCAAAACTAAATCAAATGTCATGCAAATGCAAAAACCTACCAGCTAACATGCCAAAAAATGCAACACATAATGCAAAACACATGGAGTAGCCAAATGGCCTCAAGCTCCAACAAGCATGGCATTTTCAAAAACACTTGGTATACTAACATGCTCAACTAAAATATAACACTCAAATCATGCAAAAACCACACAAGCATTTTCACAAACACTTAATATACTAAATCTAAAACATGCTCAACTAAGATATAAAACTCAAATCATGCAAAAACCACACAAGCATTTTCACAAACACTTGATATACTAAATCTAAAACATGCTCAAATTTAAACATCATGAAAACAGAAAATTAAAAATGCAAGAACATGATATTTAAATCATAAATGACAACAAACAAAGCAACCAAATTAAAATATAACTCAAGTATATGAAATAACATAACATTTAAAACATCAAGATCAAAGAAAATAACATAAACAATATGATAAAATAAACCAAAACAGCAACTTAAATGAATAATGTAGGCCATGCGGCCATGGTGAGTATATTATAAAAAAAAATTGTAAAAAATATATTTAAGAAAGAGATGAAGGAAGAACTTAAGAAGAACAATTAAAAAAACATTTATTTAAAATAGAAACTCACCAAATAATAATCAAAATAGCAAAAACAAGAATGGAAAATCAAGAAAGTGCAAGAGTTGGTGCTCAAGAGCAACCTCAAGAAGCTATATTTCAAGCTTTATCTCTTCAAACTTTCCTTTCATTTCTTTTCTAAACTTTTTCTTTTTGCTTTCAACCAAAGAGAGAAAACCCAAGTAAAAACCAAGAGAACTCAGCAAAATGAAATCTAAAAATAAAATTTCTGAACCCCCCAATAGAGCTGGCCGAAACCCCCTTTAAACATGCAAGGATGTTGTCATTTTTTTGTAACCAATTTTCCATCAAATGGCTAATAATTCAAGGTGAAAAAATCATGAAATTACCACCTTTAGATTAGCATATCAGCTGTCCCAAATTACAGTTGTTCAAGAATAATGTTGACATTTCTCTTGGCCTATATGGCTTAATCGCCATGGCTTGATCAAAGAGAATCTCTAACTAACTCTTAATTTTTAGCCATTTGATTGAAAAATCAGAAGCTTCCTCCTTCCTTTGGGCTTGGGCAGGCCAGCACTTCTCTTTTCCAGCCCAAATCTAATTTTTTGAAAGGCCCAAAGAAGCCCTTTTCGGTTGCTTGGGTGAAATGACCGTTTTGCCCCCCGGATGCAAATAAATATCAAACGGACTCCAAATTAAATTTTTATTTTTTTAATACTTCCAAAATAATAAAACATTGTGTTCTGGAAGTTTTGAAAATTATCCGAGTCGGTTTGCTATTTATTTGGATTTTTTCTTCCAAAAATGCCCTTTTATGCCCCTACATTTTACCATCTTTTAAATGAGCTCCAAATCAAGATTTTTCTTCTCCAATATATTCAAAATAATTAAAAAGTGTGATCTGGAAGTTTTCATAATTTTTGGAGCTCATTTGGTATTTTTTCGGGATTTATCGGCTTAAATTACTGCATCGAAGCTCGGGATTTGGCCATTTTGCAAACGAACTCCGAATCAAGATTTTATTTCTTCAATCTCTTCCAAATAATTTCAAAATGAGATTTGCAAAATTTCAAAATTTTTGGAGTCCATTTGCTATTTTTTCGGGATTTATCTTCTTGAGTTATTGCGTAGGAGGCCCGGGATTTGGCCATTTTGCAAACGAACTCCGAATCAATATTTTCTTTTGCCAATCTCGTTCAAATAATTTAAAAATGAGATTTGCAAAATTTTAGAAGATTTGGAGTTCATTTGCTATTTTTTCGGGATTTTTCTTTTTTAATTACTACACAAGAAGCCCGGGATTTGGCCATTTTGCAAATGAACTACGAATCAAGATTTTCTTTTGCGAATCTCTTTCAAATGATTTAAGAATGAGATTGACAAATTTTTAGAATTTTCGGAGTCCATTTGCTATTTTTCCCAAATTTTCTAATTTTGCCCTTTTGCCTCCGAAAACCCGGTTTTGCTCAAAAACAAGTCCGATTTTTAAATTTTCTTCAAGATGAGCCTTGGGCTATCATTTTTTAATCATTCCTCATCCATTGGATGCTTTGTTCTTACCCAGTCGGGCCGTTTCTGTGATTCTTGATAAGGTCATAAAATATACATTTTATGCCTTTATCTTTATCTTGTTTACTTATAATATGTTTTCGAATTTTAGGTACAATAAGGAGAATGAAGTCAAAAGATGTCAATAATGATGGTAAAGAGCTTACAAAATCATAATCACAAGATGGAAGAAGACTTGGGAGTCAAAAATATCAATTTTTGGTTGAAAAGCAATCAGACAGATTTGACGTCCTGAGCTTGTTGTAAGGAAAACATGATCTTAGAGTCTTTATTTGAAGAAACTTTCTCTTGAATTTTGAATTTAACTTGATTAACTTTCCAACAATATATTATGGGCCCAAATCGGATAAGAAATGGGCATTCAAAATGGCGCTAGAAGATCTCCCTAAAGAACCCTGCGACCAGAAAAGCCCTAATCGCAAATCTGGAAAAAAGGCAAAAACATGTTTTTTGCACCTCCAGGATTACTTGTGTGGCAAGGACTTATTCTCAAGGTTTTAAAGCTCTATAAATACCATCTTTTGAGCTACAAACTAGACATCCTTTGAGGAGACTCAAGAGATCATCATTATTATTCTTCTTCTTCTCCATTCTTTTATTTTTCTTTTTAGTTTTATGTATATATTATCCATGCTTATGTTATGCTAAACTTCTTTGGTTAAGGGTGATTTCAAAGCCCTAGACATGTTATGTAATTAATTTTTAGAATCTATCATTATTTTCTATCAAAGTTGCTTATGTTCTTCCATTAAAATTGTTCATGATGATGTTTTGATTTGTTTAGGTGGCCAACTAGATAAATCTTGATAATTGTATAATGCTAGTTTAGGAGTCTTGATCCGTGTAATTGTCTTGATTTCCTATTAATAAGTGGCAACTTGTGATTAATGATTATGGTCAAGTTTTCAATAATTGCAAAGTGGAACATTACCTAAGTTGAACAATCCGAGCTTATGTGTTTGTTGCTTAGATCAACCTATCTTTCTCATCATAAAGCTGCTATTAAATTGAACTTAGAGAGCTTATTCTAGGTTGTTTGATAGTTAGAGATTAAATAGAGAGCTTGTTCTATTTAACGACAAATTAAGGAAAGATTGGGGTAACAGAGCTTGTTGTTATCTACGGTTGTTAACTTTGATAGCTAATTAATGTTGATAGATATGAAATTGATTCTTAATGATGTCTAGTGGTGGAGAATGAAACCTTAACCATATTTTTCTTATTTGATTCTTCTTAATTACTTGTTTTCTCATTCTTATTGTTAACTTTAGTTTAAATCTGATTTCAAAATCCCCTTTACTTTTGTTTACTTGTTTTTAAGTGATAAACTATTAACTTATAAACTAAAACCCAATCCCTGAGGACTCGACCCTTGCTAATCACTATACTCTACAATTGATTCTTTTTTTTTAAGTGCAAGGTTAAATAAGATACACTCTTTTGGGTGCATCAAATTTTTGGCGCCGTTGCCAGGGATTGCTTTCTTTAGTTTATTTGGTACTTGGTTTATTCTTATTTTTAGTTCTAATTAGTATTATTTTCTTGTACATACAGGTTTTTCTTTTCAAATTTTGAAAAAAAAAACGATGGAATTGAGCAATCTAACACTTGAAGAGTTGGTGGCATACATGAACATGGAGAATCAACAAGCCAATCTCACCTCCCCAGTTCAACATTTGGCCATGGGAGGATGTCAAGGCCATCAATGGTTCCAAGACCAACCGCATGATCATTACTCAAACACTTACCATGAGGGATGGTGGGATCATACTAATTATGGCTACTCGAAAAATTTCCAAGAAGTAGATCCTTATGCCAATTACACTCATCCATCTAACTTGAATCAATCATGGTCTCAAGAACCAGATCTTTTTCAGCCATCACATATGACTCAAAACTCAGGTACTGCTTTAGAAGATCTTGTCTATTCTCTTGTTACTGATACTTTGTAATTTCAACAGGAAACAAGGGCAACCATCCAAAGTTTGGAAAAGCAAATGAGCCAATTGACTAGTAGTATGGTGGGATGGGTAGCACAAAGATCTGAAGAACTTTCTGCCCAAACGATGACTAACCCAAAGGAGAATGCTACTATTGTGACCTTGAGGAATGAGAAACAAGATGAGGATGAGACAAAATTAGAGATGGATTCTATTCTTGAGGATAATGAAGCCACAAATCCAAATAAGAGTACTTTGGCACCTGAGGTAACGTTTAAGGTTCAAATTTTTACTAATGTTTCTTTTCCACCTTTTCCTAGTAGATTTGCAAAGTTCAAGGAGGAGGAACATGAACAACACATGCCGAAAATCTTAAACAACTTGTTTGTGGATGCCATTCAACAAGTATCAAAATATGCTACATTCCTCGATGAGAAATGCACTACAAAGGATGATGAAATAATACTTGTAATGGAGAATGCATCCACTGTTGTGGAAAGAAAGCTTCCTATCAAACGCATAAATTTGGAAAATTTCGTGTATGAGCCTGACAAGCCTAAAAAGCCAAGAAGGGGTGTTGGTTAGGTTCAAAACACTAACTCAAGTGTTAATTGGGAAAGCAGCCCAATTAAAGAAGAAATTATCAACTTGCTATATTCAGATTTGTTTTCTCTTTCTTTTTCTTTTTCTTTTATTATTTTTATTATTTTTATTTATTTATTTATTTTTATGTTTATTTGTTAATTATTTGTTTAGTGTTTTAGGATTATTTAGGTTGCATGAATTTATTTTGTTTTGAGTCTTAGTTATTTCTATTATTATGTTATTAGTTCTTTTCTCTTACACATGATTCTTTCATTTGGGTTAATAACATTACATTGAGGACAATGTAAGAATTAAGTGTGGGGGGAAGGATTTAGGATTTATTTTATTTTTGGCTATTATTTTTTTTATGAGTCTTTAATATTATTATTATTATTACAATTTTTAGTGTGTTTTAGTTCCTTTCCATACTATGATGAGATATGAATTGAATAGGTCTGAAACTGATAATTAGTGGTAAGATTTTCATGAGAATTAAGCTTGATATCACTATTTTTCATGAGCCAATGTTAATATGATATGTTGATTGAGAAAGAAGCATGTTTAGACTTGATATTGACTTGTATAATCATCCTTGTGAGTTTTGAGCCTATATAATTGATGCATTATACATATCAATCTAATTTCCTTCTTGAGTGCTCTTATGATTACATGATTCTCTAGAACTTGCTTTAAACTGTTTGAGACTATATTGATGTAGATACCTAATTTTGTCCGGACCACTAAAGAGGTATGTTTTCTTCCTATATTGATGTTTCCGAGTGTAAAAGGACTGTTTTCATCCTGCAGGTGATACTCCGAGACTTAGTTTAAGAAGACGAGCACAAAAAGTCAAACTTCAAAAAAAGTCAACCCCAAAAAAGTCAACCTCGAAAAAGTCAACCCCAGAAAGTCAACTACTGAAAAAGTCAACCCACTTTCCAAATCAAGATTTTAAGTCCAATTGAAAAATGGCGAAAGAATTTTGATAATCCGAGGTCTACATTGAAAAATATGGAGTTCGGAAGTTGGGAGTTGGAGATTCAGTAGAAAGGAAACCCTAATCCGAGAAATTTGGGGAAAAGTGCTTAAACGATCAAATTGATCGAAATTAAAGGTTCCAAATGAAAGATAAGCACTGACTACGAGTAATGGAGAAGTCACTTGCAAGAAAAATCGAAAGAAAAGTCAATCCGGGAGAAAACCGAGAATTAGGGTTTTTAGTGGATTTCGGTGAAATCGGGAAGAATCACAGAAATGGCCCGACTTGTTAAGACCAAAGCCCCAATGGATGAAGAATGATTAAAAAGGATGGCCCAAGGCTCAGATTGAAGAAAATCTGAAAATCGGATTTGTTTTGAGCAAAATCGGGTTTCGGAGGTAAAAGGGCAAAATTGGAAAATTTGGGAAAAATAGCAAATGGACTCCGAAAATTCTGAAAAATTTGTCAATCTCATTCTTAAATCATTTGAAAGAGATTGGTAAAATAAAATCTTGATTCGGAGTTCGTTTGCAAAATGGCCAAATCCCGGGCTTCTTATGTAGTAATTCAAAAAGGAAAATCCCGGAAAAATAGCAAATGAGCTCCAAATCTTTTGTTTGCAGATCTCATTTTTAAATTATTTGGAAGAGATTGGCGAAAGAAAATCTTGATTCCGAGTTCGTTTGCAAAATGGCCAAATCCCGGGCCTCCTATGCAGTAATTCAAAAAGGAAAATCCCGGAAAAATAGCAAACGAGCTCCGAATCTTTTGAAATTTTGTAGATCTCATTTTTAAATTATTTGGAAGAGATTGGTGAAAGAAAATCTTGATTCCGAGTTCGTTTGCAAAATGGCCAAATCCCGGGCCTTCTATGTAGTAATTCAAAAAGATAAATCCCGGAAAAATAGAAAATGGACTCCAAAAATTCTGAAATTTGGCAAATCTCATTTTTTAAATTATTTGAAAGAGATTGGCAAAAGAAAAATCTTGATTCGGAGTTCGTTTGCAAAATGGCCAAATCCCGGGCCTCCTATGCAGTAATTCAAGTCGATAAATCCCGAAAAAATACCAAATGAGCTCCAAAAATTATGAAAACTTCCAGATCACACTTTTTAATTATTTTGAAGAGATTGGTGAATAAAAATCTTGATTTGGAGCTCGTTTAAAAAATGGTAAAATGTAGGGGCATAAAAGGGCATTTTTGGAAGAAAAAATCCAAATAAATAGCAAACGGACTCGGATAATTTTGAAAACTTCCAGAACTCAATATTTTATTATTTTGGAAGTATTAAAAAAATAAAAATTGAATTTGGAGTCCATTTGATATTTATTTGCATCCGGGGGGCAAAATGGTCATTTCACCCAAGCAACCGAAAAGGGCTTCTTTGGGCCTTTCAAAAAATCAGAGTTGGGCTGGAAAAGAGAAGGGTTGGCCTGCCCAAGCCCAAAGGAAGGAGGAAGCTTCTGATTTTTCAATCAAGTGGCTAAAAATCAAGACTTAGTTAGAGATTCTCTTTGATCAAGCCATGGTGATTAAGCCACATAGGCTAAGAAAGATGTCAACATTATTCTTGGACAGCTGTAATTTGAGAGGGCTGAGATGCTAATCTAAAGGTGGTAATTTCATGATTTTTCATCTTGAATTATTGGCCATTTGATGGAAAATTGGTTACACAAAAATGACAACATCTTGGAACCAATATAACCCCCCATTCGGCCAGCCCTTGGGAAGAGATTTTCATTTTTTTCTTTTCCATTTTGCTGAGTTCTTAGAGTTTTCTATTTAGTTTTTTTCTATTTTAATCTCTACTTGGTGAGTTTTCATTTGAAAATAATGTTTTTTGTTCTTCCTTCATCTCTTTTCTTAAGTATATTTTTTTTACATTTTGTTTTTACAATTAACTCACCATGGCCAAATGGCCTACATTATTTATTTTAAGTTGCTGTTTTGATTCATTTTACCATATTGTTTATGCTATTTTCTTTGTTTTTGATGTTTTAAATGTTATGTTATTTCATGTTCTTGAGTTATATTTTAATTTGGTTGCTTTGTTTGTTGCCATTTATGTCTTAGATATCATTTTTTTGCATTTTTAATTTTCTGTTTTCATGTTGTTTAAATTTTAGCATGTTTTAAATTTAGCATATTAAGTGTTTGTGAAAATGCTTGTGTGATTCTTTGCATGATTTTTTGTTTTATAGTTGAGCATGTTTTAGATTTAGTGTATTAAGTGTTTGTTAAAATGCTTGTGTGATTCTTTGCATGATTTTTTGTTTTATATTTTAGTTGATCATGATAGCATATAAAGTGTTTGTGAAAATGCCATGCTTGTTGGAGCTTGAGGCCATTTGGCTACTCCATGTGTTTTACATTTTATATGCACTCTTGCCATGTTGAGTTGATAGGTTAGCCTTTGCATGATATTTGGTTGGATTTTTGGTTTAAGCATGCTTTGTGTTTGTGAAAATGCCATGCATATTTTAGTTATTAAGTTAGGTTTGTATTGCCATGCATTTCATGCATTTTAGACCTAGGTTGCATCTATTGCCATGTAAGTTAATTTAGGTCTAAGCCACTTTATTTATGCCATGCATTTTTTCATGACATTTAGGTTTAAATCCATGCATTTCATGCATAATGTTTGCTGCATTGTTTCATGCATTTCATGTTCATGCCACTTGAATAATGACTTGAGCCAATTAATGGTTCAAAGTCATGCTCTCTTGAGCACACTTGTGGAAAATTAAGTTTGTCAAGTTGATTATTCTACCTTTGTGATTTTTTTTTTTTACTTAGCCAATTTTTATCTAACTTTCAAAAAGTCCTAGCTACTGTTTGCAAGTCATTTTAGGAGTTTCAAATATTTTTACTTTGGTTTTTAAATGATTTTATCAAAGGCCAAAAATGTGTTGGCAAAGCAGTTTTTTCTCCTCCAAAAACTCGTACATCTCTGATTTTTCTGGGAATTCATCTTTGATCAGAAAATTAAGCCGATTTTTTCTCGTGTAGTTTTACATGTTCTGAGTCTCCAGTATTTTTTTCAGAATTTTTGGAATTTTTAAAAATAGGGTAAAAAATCGTGGATTAAAACTGGACAGTGGAGTCAGAATTGAATTTAAAGAAAAACCAATTTTCTGTTTTGGTTAATTTACTTAGAGTGGGCTGATTAGGAGGGTTAGCTACTGACTTAGGTTAATTTCTAAGCCTTTTTAAACTCTAAAAATGGTTTTTCAAGTCCCGGGTTAAGGGTAGTCAAGTCCGGATTTTTTAAACTTAGGAAATTAGAGCCATTTAAAAATTTTTAGCCCAGTTTTTATTGTTAATTCAAGCTTTTCAAAATTGTTTTCAAACAATCACAAAGTATTTTGGTTTTAGAATATTTAATTTGACATATTTTCCTAAGGTAGCCGAATATCTTTTTAGATATACGGATTTCCTTAATTAAAGGAAAAAAATACATTTCATGCATTGCATTTTTGTATTCATGCATTTTATATAATATGTGATTCTTGTTATAATAATTTCTATGATATTGTTATTATTTTGATTTATATTTTTGATGTAATATGATTTATTATATGGTTTGGAATATTTCATGATATCCTATGCTTTTATTTAGTTATTTTTTTGGTCATATATTTTGCATATACTATGTTCATGCATTATTATTTCCATTTTTATTTTCATGCATATTATGTGGTAGCATTATTTCATATTCCATCTCATTTAATTTATATGCCATATCATTCATGTTTGCCATGTCATTTAGGTTATTTGATTTCATATAGAATATGCTATGTTACTTAGGTTATTTTATTTCATTTAGAAAATATCATGTTACTTAGGTTATTTCATTTCATATATAATATATTATGTTACTTAGGTTATTTTATTTCATTTAGAATATATCATGTGACTTAGGATATTGCATCTCATATAGAATATACTATGTACCCTAGGTCATTTCATTTATTTATAATATATCATATAACTTAGGATATTTCATTTCATTTAAAATATGTTAAGGCATTCAAATCATGTCATGTCATTTAGGTTGCATCATATTATTTAGATTTTGCTATGTCATTTTATTTATGTCATGCATATACATATTCATTTCTTTTAAATGTTTTCAAAAAAAGATAATGGTTTTCAATAATAAAAAAATATAAAGATATTCCCGAGTTAAAATAATTCATGAGTTCTCTACCGGGTTTGCTGGAGGGAATATCATCAATTATCATTAATAAAGGAATATCTTCTTTAAAAAGAGAATGGTTCGGGAAATTTTCCAAATTAATAAAAATTTCTATATTTTGCCACGTTTGTTGGAGAATATAGGAAAATTTTGAATTTATAAATTCCGGATCATTTTCAATAAAAATGGAATTATTTTTCTTTATATTGGGAATTAACTTGAAATACTAAATATAAAATCAATTTTTACCGAGACTTGAGATAACACACGATTAATAAGGTACCGATTTATACGGGCGTTGTGGGGGTGCTAATCCTTCCCCGCACGTAACCGACTCCCGAACCCGCTTCTTTGATTTCTCTGGTTTAAAACGCAGACTTGAAATTGATTTTTAAAATGTTTTAATTAATTTTAAAATATTTTATAAAACCGGTTTTAATAGGTGGCCGATCACACCTAGCTAAAAAAGATTGGTGGCGACTCCATGTCTTTTTCAAGGTCATTTTCAAAACCTTTATTTTTCTAGAGGAATTAAGTCGACTTTTCCTCGATTTTTTTTAATGTCACGCTTAATGAATAATAAAGTCTTGCGATGAGACTCGTTATCTTTTAGGTTGCGACAGCTTGGCGACTCCGCTGGGGACATTAGAGAGTCTGGCCTAGAATTAGTCGTGTGTTATCAAAGTCTCGGTTTTGTTGGTTTAATTGGTATTTAATTTTAATTCCCATAGTTTTTTAAAAATAAAAGAGAATTTTGAAAATAAAAAATGTTTTAATATGTCCATATTCATGTGCATTCATATTATTAGTTGTTCTCTGTTTATTTTGTTGCGTATATTTATATGTTTGTTTGACTGATGCTTTACATTGTTTAAGTTTAGTGGGGTATTTAGAATAAGGGTTATAGAATAGGTGGTGATAGGTTTGTTTTGTTCCTCCGCACACACTGTATTTGCATTTGCATAACATGAATCCTCTACCCGGGTTCCATCCTTTTAAGTGGAAGTAAAGTAACTACGCCTTCGTGATTGATCCTCCGTATGGGCTAGTGAAACACTTCCGGAGTATAAAGTAACTACACTTCCGGAGTATAAAGTAACTACACTTCCGTATGGGCTAGACATCATCATACACTTGAAGTTTATTGGCCTCGGGATAGTTATCAACCCAAAGGACTTTCATGGAGGGTCAGGTTATTTTAGTGATAGAAGATCATGCAGTAGTCAGGGCACGATCGGAAAAAGATCAGAGGGAGGATGGTGATTGCCTCAAGAAGGATTATGTGTCAATATTACCGGAAAGGGTCAAAGTGGATCCTAGACAGAATAATCTCCGAGGGTTAGCCGACATTTGGAACCAGTGGAATGTATCAAAGAAAGAAGCCTTCACTCAGAAATATGGAGACATAGCACTCTTAATCCCGATTCAGGTCAATAGTGGGTTGATTTAGGCTATGGTACAGTTTTGGAATCCTGCTTATAGATGTTTCACTTTTAACAAGGAGGATATGACACCACTAATCAAAGAATATTCGACACTGTTACGTATTGAATGTCCTAATCCTGATCGGATATATTTGAAGGAAATGAAACCTTCAGGACTTAAGAAGAAAGTGGCTAGGATCACGGGAATGGATACAACATGGGTTGAGAGTCATGTGGATACAAAACAGAAAAATGGGTGCATTCCGTGGGAAACTCTCCGACAGTTGATATTGGGTTGTTCCGACAAAGCAAAAGCCAGGGACATCTTCGCTCTAGCCATCTACGGGTTAATCATATTCCCGAAGATATTGGGTCATGTGGATATAGCCGTGTTTGATTTCTTTGAAAAGTTGAAACAAAATATCAACCCATCTCCGGCCATCATAGCTGAAACTATCCGATCCTTGAATTTTTGTAAAAGGGCCGGACAAGGGAGAATCAAGGGGTGTGTACAACTCCTTTATATTTGGATTCAAAGTCACTTTTGGAAGATAGAAAATGTTTCCTTCAAACCGTACATGAAGACTTTAGTTCCGATTAGGGAATTCCTTCAAAATGATTGGCCTAAGGACGGGAATGAAGAGAAATGGGTCAACATGTTTCGGAATCTAAAAGGGGATATGGTGACTTGGAGAGCTCCATGGATGGTTCCTATGCCGATTATGTACAAATGTGGGGACAACCCGGGAGTTCCACTGCTCGGAATTTGGGGGTCTGTGAGTTATGCGCCTCTGTTGGTGCAAAGACAGGTTGAGTCTCGACAATTCACACCCATGACTCATAATTTAGGATCATCAGAGTTCACTTATGGGGAAGACAGATATTCTGGAAAAGTGCGGGCAGCGATTGAAGCATGGAAGAAAACTCAACGGATAAAAGTGGCCAGATATGCCGACACCGTCACACCTGATTATTTGGTATGGAGGGAATTAAGGGTTAATGATAGACTATTGACATCAGATGGGGAGGAGGTCCAGTTCATAAATCCGCCACCGAGGGAAATGCCATCAGAGTTAGAAATTGCAAGAGCGGAATTTGAAAAAGAAAAGGCCCGGATGAGTAAGGAAATTGCCCAACTGCAAGAAGAGCTTGAAGACATGAAAAATAGGGAATCAGCTCGGGAAAAAGAGAAGGAACAGATTAAGAGATAAAGGGACACCGTTAAGGGCGACCTTCGAGAATTACATTTGGAGAACAAGAGGTATCGCTTTGAGCTCAGATTTGAGGGGACTCTCAAGACTTCTGGGGAATGGGAACAAGAAGTCAGAAACCTCAAAAAGGAGAAGAACTATTGGGCAGAAAAGGCAAAACACGAGGAAGCTCGAGCAAATCAACTTGAGAAACAAGCTAGAGAAAGCTTACAGGGTGATGCTTCTGCTAACACATCAAAGGGCCGTGAACAAGTAGGGATCAGATGGAAGAGCAAGGCAGTTAAAGGAGGACATTGAAGAAGGTCCAGGATCCGAGGAAGTTATTATAGGACTAGTATCTTGTAATAGTTTTTAGGAGAGACAGATTATCATGTTCTTTTGTTTGATGTATTTAGTTCCAGGAAATCAATGAAGGATCGTTTAGTTGGAATTATCCCGGGGCCAATACTTTAAATACATTCATCATTCACTAGTTTTTTTTTTGCTTGTTCATATTCATAATCATTTATTCATTTATTAAATTGTTCATACACTTAGCCATTTATTTATTTGTTCATTTACTTAGTTGTTCATGCATTAACACTGATTCATTTGTTTATTCATTCATTCATTCATTTATTTTTTTAAAAATAAAAATAAGAAATGTGCCAATAATTTCTAATCCATGGTTTTTAAAAAATAAAGGTACAATTGGTCGCACTTAGAAAGAACCAAATTTCCAACACTCTTACAATACTCGGTCTCGAACAAAAGCCATGGAAAACGATCAGCTTGCCATAATTGAGAGAATGGAAAGAATCCAGAAAGAACTACAAGAACAGTTGACTAAGTCTCAAGAAGAGACACGAGAACAGATGACAAAGCTCATGGAGATGATAAGCAATATGATGAAACAGAAGTGGCCCGCAGAGAATTCAGTCGCTGGAATGGGGGCAGGGAATCAATAGGATAGACCAGAAGTGGTACAGAGAAATAGCCAGACATCCCACCCTGTGGGAAATGAAATCCCAACTGGGGCAGCATCCTACATCTATATCCAGCCGGCAGCCGAAGCACAGAATTTCGGTCCAAAAAGGGGTAACATCGGAGTTGATCCAATTGAGGTTGAGGTTCCAGATTTCGAAGAAATGGCAGAGAAGGAAAGGGCCAAAATGATTGAACTTAAGAGGGTCGAAACTGCTGAATCTGAGAAAAAATATCAGTTGTTGGAAGAAAGGCTAAGAGCAGTGGAAGGAGCAGAGTTGTTTGGCAGTCTAGATGCCAAAGAAATGAGCCTGGTACATGATCTAATAATTCCACCGAAGTTCAAAGTACCGGATTTTGAAAAGTATAATGGGACCACCAACCCATCGGCTCATCTAACTATGTACTGTAGAAGGATGACAGGGCATGAGGATAATGAAAAATTGCTTATTCATTGCTTCCAGGATAGCTTAACAGGGTCAGCCACCCGATGGTACAACCAACTCAGTCGTACCAAGATTCGTTCGTGGACGGATCTAGCCAGGGCTTTTATGGAGTATTATAAGCACGTTTCTGATATGGTACCAGACAGGCTGTCATTACAGAACATGGAAAAGAGGTCCAATGAGACCTTCAAGGAGTATTCACAGAGGTGGAGGGATTTGGCAACATAAGTGCAACCCCCTTTAACTAACAAAGAAACCATGGTGCTTTTCATCAACACATTGAAGGCACCTTATTATGACAGATTGGTGGGAAATGCTACCAAAGATTTTGCGGATATGGTAATATCTGGAGAAATGATTGAGTCAGCCATTAAGAGTGGAAAGATGGAAGGGGGTGAGTCTGCTACCCCAAAGAGAGCTTTTCCTACAAAGAAAAAGGAGGAAACTCATGCAGTAAGCTTCAACCAATACCCTTATACACCTCCTACACCATACACACCACCGAGGCCTTATACCCCTACCACACCTTATACATCTCTTACACCATACACACCATACCCGGGGTATAATCCTTATTACCCTAATATCAACCACCTTACCCAAAACCCATTCCCCTACACCAATATACCACAACAGCCATTCCCAACTGGCATATCCCCTCAAATCACCCTTCCTAGAAATACTGTTCCTAACACACAAGGGCCTACGCGTAACGACCAACGTTCACCAAGGAACGATCAAAGAACCCAATTTGATCCGATTCCCACTACTTACGGTGATCTATATCCAAAACTGTTGCAGGGTCAACTTGTTGCACCTGTGTACCTAAAACCTTTGATACCTCCATATCCAAGATGGTACAATGCAAACACCAATTGTGCATACCATGCAGGAATCCAAGGACATTCAATTGAAGATTGCCTGGCCTTCAAAAGGAAAGTCCAAAGCTTGATTAATTCAGGGGTAGTGAAGTTTGGATCAAAAAATGGGCCGAACGTAGCTGGAAATCCGTTGCCCAATCATGCTGGGAATCAAGGAAATGCAATATTGACCGAAGGGGACAGAAAATTAAAAAGGGGTATTGAGGAGGTTAAGACTCCAGTGATGATAGTATGGGCTGAAATGGTCAAGGCAGAATTGGTGGAAGGTACGGAAGATCTGAAAATGGTTGCAAGAGGGGTGCATGATTGGTGCCCGTTCCATGAGAGTGAAGGCCATGACATACAGAACTGTGGGGACTTCCGGGTTAAAGTCCAAAGAATGATGGATAGTGGGGTAGCCCAATTCTATGAGGAGATAGAAGGAGAAATAGAAGTCATTGAAAATACAAGCGGCTATGGGATCGGAAGACCCCTAATAATTTACTATGATGAACCGGAGAAAAAAGTTATGCCAGCCATGGAAGAAAATGTGCCCAAATTAATCATTGAATTACCTGTTTCCTTTCCATACAAGGAAAACAAGGCTACACCATGGAAGTATGACTACAGTATGGTTATGCCCGGGTCTTCAGGCCAACAAGTTATTAAAGGTGTGGGGCATTTAACCCGAAGTGGGAGGTGTTATGCTCCGGAGGTCGTTGAACAAGGGGTAGCAGGAAAAGACAGAGGAATCGACAAAGGGAAAAAGGTCGTCGAGCCAATCCATATTGAGATGGATTTGCCAGAGGAAACAAAGAGGGGATCAGCCCCGGTTAATAGAATCAAAGAGCCAGTATGTGAGAAAGAAGCTTGTGAGTTCTTGAAATTTATAAAGCATAGTGAATATAGCGTGGTTGAACAACTGCAACGTCAACCAGCTAGGATTTCAATCTTATCCTTGCTTTTAAATTCAGAACCACATAGAAATGCTTTATTGAGAGTATTAAATCAAGCGTACGTGGCCAATAATATATCAGTGGAAAAGCTGGATAGGTTGGTGGGAAACATCGCAGCTGATGACTACATATTTTTCAGCTATGAGGAAATACCACCCAATGGTATTGGATCAACAAAAGCTCTCCATATAACCACCACTTGTAAAGGGCACATATTACCGAGGGTCCTTCTGGATAACGGTTCTTCACTAAATGTGATGCCTTTAGCAACTTTATCCAAGTTACCAGTGGATTTATCCTATATGATACCAAGTTGCACGGTGGTCAGAGCTTTTGACGGAACCAGGAGGGAGGTTATGGGAACCATTGAAGTTCCTTTGGAAATAGGCTCGTGCACATATACAGTGAATTTCCAGGTTATGGATATCAATCCATCTTATAACTGTTTGTTGGGAAGACCATGGATACATTCAGCTGGGGCTATACCCTCGTCTCTTCACCAGAAACTAAAATTTGTGATGGAGGGCCGGTTGATCACGGTATCAGGGGAGGAAGACATAATAGCCTCCGCATCCACTGAATCTCCTTATGTGGAGCCGAATGAAAAGGCCGTCGAGTGTTCTTTCCGGTCTTTGGAATTTGTAAATGCAGTTTTTGTCGCTGAAGGACAGAAAATTCCAAAACCGAAGCTGTCCAAGAACACAAGGTTGGGGGTAAGAACCACCGTAGGAAAAGGCTGCAGGGCAGAAAAGGGTCTTGGGAAGTATCTTCAGGGGATGGCTCGAGCCATAGAGGTAAAAGGAAAGAAGGACCAATTTGGCCTAGGATATCTTCCAAAGGCCCATGAGAAAAGAAGACAAGTTGAAAAGAATCGACAAAGGAGGATGGCCCGTCTTACGGGTATGGATATTGAGTGGGAGCCTATGACATTCTCGCCTATCCTTCACAACTTCCGCTCAGCCGGTTCTCTGTTCGGAGAAAAGAATTTTGATGATGTACTTGTAATGATAGAGAAAGCCTTCAAGAGATTCCAGGTGAATTGTGATGAACAGATGAATGATGTTGAGATCTGCATGACTGGGAAAGACAAAATTGAAAGAGAAAGTGCTAGCTGGATGGTGCGACCTTGTCCACCAGGATATAGACTAACCAATTGGAATGCGACTGAGTTGCCCATAGTCTTTAAGTCTATTCCAAAGTAATACTTTTTTAAAAAAAGCAATCTTAATTATCTTTACCCAGAGATATTAAGAGTTTTTTCTGTAATGGGTATTTTTTAAATATTTTCATTCAATAAATAACAAGCACAATGCATTATCCATATTGATGTGTCCATATTCTTTCATTTTTGTTATTCATTTTGTTTTCTATATATATTTTCCTATATTGTTTCTCTCCACCTATTTACAGGTGTACGGATGCGGAATATGAGGACCCTCCTGTCAGTAATTCTGAAATTAATTTTGAAAGACCCATTTGCACGGGTGATTTTGAGGCTAATGAAGATACTGAGGATTATGGTCTACCTCCGGATCTATTGAGGAAAATAGAACAAGAAGAAAAGCAAGTACTTCCTCATAAGGAATTATTGGAAACAATAAATTTGGGAAATGGTGAAGATATAAAAGAAGTCAAAATTGGAACTTCATTGTCACCATCAATAAAAGGTGAATTGATAGCTTTGCTCCAGGAGTATGTGGATGTATTTGCATGGTCTTACCAAGATATGCCAGGGTTAGATCCGGATATTGTGGTTCATAAGCTCCCTTTGAGGCCAGAGTGCAAGCCAATTCAGCAAAAGTTGAGAAGAATGAGGCCTGATATGCTGTTAAAAATAAAAGAGGAAGTGAAGAAACAATTTGATGCTGGATTCCTAGAGGTGGCAAAATATCCAGAATGGGTGGCGAATATTGTTCCAGTACCGAAGAAGGATGGCAAGGTGCGGATGTGCGTTGATTATCGAGATTTGAACAAGGCCAGCCCTAAAGATAATTTCCCTTTGCCCCATATTGATACTCTGGTGGATAATACAGCGAAGAGTTCTTTATTTTCTTTTATGGACGGATTCTCAGGATACAATCAAATCGAGATGGCACCGGAAGATATGGAGAAAACCACATTTGTTACAATGTGGGGCACCTTCTGCTACAAAGGAATGCCATTTGGATTAAAGAATGCTGGGGCAACATACCAGAGAGCCATGGTGACCTTGTTTCATGATATGATGCATAAGGGAATTGAGGTCTACGTTGATGATATGATCGCAAAGTCACAAGGAGAAGATGTGCATATTGCGAATCTTAAGAAGCTCTTTGAACGATTAAGGAAATTTAGACTCAAGCTAAATCCGGCAAAATGCACTTTTGGAGTCACCTCGGGGAAGTTGTTGGGTTTTGTTGTCAGCAAAAGAGGAATTGAGATTGACCCAGATAAAGTGAATGCCATTCAGAATTTGCCACCACCTCGCACTCAAAAGGAAGTAAGAGGCTTTCTAGGGATATTGAATTACATTGCTCGGTTTATTTCACAGTTAACCGATAAATGTGATCCAATATTTAAGTTACTTCGAAAGCGTGATCCAGGAGAGTGGGATGAAGGGTGTCAGATTGCTTTTGAAAAGGTTAAGCATTATTTATCAAACCCACCAGTATTAATGCCGCCGATCTCGGATAAACCAATGATACTATATTTATCAGTATTTGAAAGATCCATGGGTTGTGTTTTGGGGCAGCTTGATGAAACGGGAAAGAAAGAGCAGGCAGTTTACTATCTCAGCAAGAAGTTCACAGATTAAGAGTTGAAATATTCGTCGGTAGAAAAGTTGTGCTGCGCCTTAGCTTGGACTGCTCGAAGACTCAGACAGTATATGTTGTACCACACAACGTGGTTGATCGCCAAGCTAGATCCAATCAAGTACATGTTGGAAGCACCCTCTCTGTCAGGGAGGACGGCAAGTTGGCAGGTTTTATTGTCAGAGTACGACATTGTATATGTAAGTCAAAAAGCTATCAAGGGCAGTGCAGTGGCGGAATTTTTAGCAAGTCGGGCAGTGGAAGATTATGAGCCGTTGAACTTTGACTTCCCAGATGAGGATTTGATGTATGTGTCGCAAGCAGATGAGATTCCCCTAAAGAAGAAAGTATGGAAAATGTACTTCGATGGCGCATCTAATGCCATGGGGCATGGAATCGGGGCAGTGCTTATATCCGCAGAAGAAGACTGTTATCCTTTCACTACTATATTGGATTTTGATTGTACAAACAATACTGCTGAATATGAAGCATGTACTATGGGCCTTCGTGCCGCAGTGGACAGAAAGATCAAAGTATTGGAAGTTTACAGAGACTCAGCCTTGGTAATTTACCAGTTACGAGGAGAATGGGAAACCCGAGATACAAAGCTAATCCGATACCGAGAACTCATACTGAGTTTATTAGAGGAGTTCGAAGAAGTGAATTTCAATTACTTTCCTCGAGAAGAAAATCGAATGGCGGATGCTCTGGCTACTTTGTCATCAATGTTTAAAGTGAATGAAGGGGCAGAAGTTGTGCCGATCAAGATGAGCATATATGAGTCTCCTGCCCACTGCTTGAGTATCGAAGAAGAAGCAGATGGTCTCCCTTGGTATAACGACATCTTGCAGTACATCAAGAGTCAACAGTATCCAGAACAAGCAACAGAGAATGACAAGAGGACTCTGAGAAGGTTAGCAATGGGTTTTGTTCTAGATGGCGAGATTCTCTACAAGAAAGGGAAAGATCAAGTCTTCTTGACATGTGTCGAGTCTGCCGAAGCTCGAAGAATCATAGAAGAGGTCCATGAAGGGATATGTGGCACCCATGCTAATGGTCACATGCTTGCTAAACAGATTATGAGGGCAGGATACTATTGGCTGACCATGGAAGGAGATTGTATCAGTTATTCCCGGAAGTGTCATAAATGCCAGATTTATGCAGATAAGATTCATGTGTCACCATCGCCTTTACATGTCATGACTGCACCATGGCCTTTTTCAATGTGGGGAATGGATATGATCGGGCCTATTACCCCGAAAGCCTCAAATGGACATCGTTTCATCTTGGTGGCCATAGATTATTTCACAAAGTGGGTAGAAGCTGCATCTTATGCAAATGTAACAAAGTCGGTGGTATGCAGATTCGTCAAGAAAGAAATCATATGCCGTTACGGGTTGCCAGCAAGAATTATTTCGGATAATGCTCTCAATTTGAACAATAAGATGATGAGAGAAGTGTGTACTCAATTCAAGATCACACATCATAATTCGGCACCTTACCGTCCGAAGATGAACGGCGCAGTAGAAGCAGCTAATAAGAACATCAAGAGGATCGTTGAAAAAATGACCAATGTGTACAAAGATTGGCATGAGATCCTGCCTTTCGCTCTTCATGCATATCGTACTTCGGCCCGCACATCTACAGGGGCAACACCGTTTTCTTTGGTATACGGGATGGAAGCAGTGCTACCTATTGAAGTTGAGATCCCTTCACTTCGGGTTTTGATGGAAATTGGCTTAGAGGAAGCAGAATGGGTTAAAGCTCGTTATGAACAGTTGAATCTCATCGAGGAGAAAAGATTGACAGCAATTTGTCACGGGCAGTTGTATCAGAAAAGGATGATTCGAGCCCACAACAAGAAAGTTCGTCCGAGACAGTTCTGAGAGGGGGAGTTGGTATTGAGGAAAATTCTCCCTATAGTGAAGGACCCAAGAGGAAAATGGCCTCCAAATTGGGAAGGACCTTATGTGGTAAAGAGAGCTTTTTCTGGAGGAGCATTGATTCTAACTCGGATGGACGGAGATGATTTTAGACATCCCGTAAATGCTGATGAATTGAAGAAGTATTATGCTTGAAAAAAAAAAAAGGGAAAAAAGAAAAAATTTGTGTAATGCTGTGCACATGAAAAATTCGAATGATTCCAAGTGTAAAAATAGAAATTCTATATATCTATTTCCCCTGAGAATTGCTTTTCAAAGAAAATATTTATGCTTGATATGATGAATGGCCGTTTTTCATATTCCTTCCACTAAGAAGAAATTATCCTTAGTCACCCCTTTGAGCCTTAAGAATTATTTCTTTCTTTAAACCTTGATCAAGGATCACCCTCTACACTAGAGGGCAAATGCGAGGAAAGATAATCAAAAATCATGTCAAAAAGAAAGCCATCGAAAAATGGGGCAAATGAAAGCCAACAAAGCAAAAAAAAAAAGAAAGTCCAAAAAGGGACAAATGTTTCAAGAATGAGTTCTCCTCAGGAAGCGATCCTTGATCCAATCACCCTTAAACACATTTTGGGCCTATTGATCCTTTCTTACTAAACCTAAACCTTGGCCTACATTATATACTTTAAAAGTCCATTTTGATCAAGCATGGATATTTAATTTGAAAGGTTATTCTCAGAATCCATCCCATCTTTTGAATTGATATTTTTACCTTGGAAGCATTTAGAATTCTCAGATGCATGGTAGAATACCAAAAAAAAAAATGATGAAAAGGAGAGGTTTAAGCCGAAAACCCCAAAGGGCGACTTAATACCGAACGGAGGAAACTTGAGTTGAAAACCTGTAAAAGGCAGCTCAAGTACTAATCAAAGCTTGAATCAATGCTCCGTGTAATGGGGAAGAAAGCATCTGACAATCAGAGAAAAGGGGAACAATGCAGTCTGATGTAACTACAGAAGTTAAGAGGTTACCCAAGTGAATTGCTCGTTCAAGAGAAATTTCAGATGGTTTGAAAAAGGAGGGGTCCAAGATATTCCGCGTCCGCGGCATCTACAACCTATAACCTTATATTTGTTTCTTGTATCCTTGACACTTATTTTTACCATTTTAAAACATTTCTTGCAATAAATTCTTGTTATCCTTTTCATGACAATTTTTGATTGATTCATATTCTTTTTTATATACTTTTAAGATGCATTATGGTTGTTATTAAATTGAATAATGTTTAGTAATAAAAATCTTTAAATAAAGGGATTTCAAAGTATTACTAAGGAATAGATTTAAATCTTGGGAAGGTTTGGAAAGTTCACCAAGAAAAGAAAACAGTGAATGTGGTGGAGACTCCGTCGCGTAGTCAGAAAATCTGTGAACTTCAGCGAGAGACAGACGCTGAGACTGTTTGACAAGATATCTTGAGTGAAGGATTCCTCAAGTGGGGCATCAATGAACAGTTGAAGACTCTGTCCTGAAGTCATATAATCTGTGAACCTCAAAGAAACCATGGATTAGAAATTATGGCACAATCATTTGATTGCATTTATTAGGAAGCATACAAGCATTTGCAAAAGCATGACATTCTCATCATTGCATTTAGCTAACAGTGTAGAAATTAGGAAAGCTTGGACTTCCCCAAAGAGAAGCTTGTTTTGTTTCTCAAATGATTCAGAGTTTGAAATCGCCATCAAGGTATTTCCTTTTGTTTTAAATCGAATCATTCTGTTTTATCAAATGAGTCGAGCCTTGAGACCACCGTCGAGGTATTTCCTTTTGTTTTAAATCGAATTCATTCTGTTTTATCAAATGAGTCGAGCCTTGAGACCATCGTCGAGGTATTTCCTTTTGTTTTAAATCGAATTCATTCTGTTTTATCAAATGAGTCGAGCCTTGAGACCATCGTCGAGGTATTTCCTTTTGTTTTAAATCGAATTCATTCTGTTTTATCAAATGAGTCGAGCCTTGAGACCACCGTCGAGGTATTTCCTTTTGTTTTAAATCGAATTCATTCTGTTTTATCAAATGAGTCGAGCCTTGAGACCACCGTCGAGGTATTTCTTTTTGTTTTTTTAAATTGAATTCATTCTGTTTTATCAAATGAGTCGAGCCTTGAGACCATCGTCGAGGTATTTCCTTTTGTTTTAAATCGAATTCATTCTGTTTTATCAAATGAGTCGAGCCTTGAGACCACCGTCGAGGTATGTCCTTTTGTTTTAAATCGAATTCATTCTGTTTTATCAAATGAGTCGAGCCTTGAGACCACCGTCGAGGTATTTCTTTTTGTTTTTTAAATCGAATTCATTCTGTTTTCTCAAATGAGCCTTGAGACCACCGTCGAGGTATTTCCTTTTGTTTTAAATCGAATTCATTCTGTTTTATCAAATGAGTCGAACCCTGAGACTGTCGTCAATGTATTTTCGCTAGTTTCAAAGACCTTCGGGCACCAATTTTAAAGACCTTCGGGCACCATTTTTCTTTTGAAAATCAAATTCATTTTCTTAAGACGGATCGAGCCTTGATTAGTCAGGGAATTCAATTTAAGGACAAATCTTCAATTTACAGCTTATTTTTTTTTTTAAAAAAAATGGAAAATGAAAAAATGATAGAAGAATGAAAAAGAAAACTCCTTTCCCTTTTCTTCACATGTGATTTCACTGACCGTACAAAATTAGTGTTGGTTTATCTTTGCCTGATTCCTGATTCTCAGCAATAGCCAAAGAGGGGTAGCTGTAGACACCTAATTTTGTCCGGACCACTAAAGAGGTATGTTTTCTTCCTATATTGATGTTTCCGAGTGTAAAAAGACTGTTTTCATCCTGCAGGTGGTACTCCGAGACTTAGTTTAAGAGGGCGAGCACAAAAAGTCAAACTTGAAAAAAAGTCAACCTCGAAAAAGTCAACCCCGAAAAAGTCAACCCCGAAAAAGTCAACCCCAGAAAGTCAACTACTGAAAAAGTCAACCCACTTTCCAAATCAAGATTTTAAGTCCAATTGAAAAATGGCGAAAGAATTTTGATAATCCGAGGTCTACATTGAAAGATATAGAGTTCGGAAGTTGGGAGTTGCAGATTCAGTAGAAAGGAAACCCTAATCCGAGAAATTTGGGGAAAAGTGCTTAAACGATCAAATTGATCGAAATTGAAGGTTCCAAATGATAGATAAGCACTGACTACGGGTAATGGAGAAGTCACTTGCAAGAAAATCGAAAGAAAAGTCAATCCGGGAGAAAACCGAGAATTAGGGTTTTTAGTGGATTTCGGTGAAATCGGGAAGAATCACAGAAATGGCCCGACTTGTTAAGACCAAAGCCCCAATGGATGAAGAATGATTAAAAAGGATGGCCCAAGGCTCAGATTGAAGAAAATCTAAAAATCGGATTTGTTTTGAGCAAAATCGGGTTTCGGAGGTAAAAGGGCAAAATTGGAAAATTTGGGAAAAATAGCAAATGGACTCCGAAAATTCGGAAAAATTTGTCAATCTCATTCTTAAATCATTTGAAAGAGATTGGTAAAAGAAAATCTTGATTCGGAGTTCGTTTGCAAAATGGCCAAATCCCGAGCTTCTTATGTAGTAATTCAAAAAGGAAAATCCCGGAAAAATAGCAAATGAGCTCCAAATCTTTTGAAATTTTGCAGATATCATTTTTAAATTATTTGGTAGATATTGGCGAAATAAAATCTTGATTCCGAGTTCGTTTGCAAAATGGCCAAATCCCGGGCCTCATATGCAGTAATTCAAAAAGGAAAATCCCGGAAAAATAGCAAACGAGCTCCAAATCTTTTGCAATTTTGTAGATCTCATTTTTAAATTATTTGGAAGAGATTGGCGAAAGAAAATCTTGATTCCGAGTTCGTTTGCAAAATGACCAAATCCCGGGCCTTCTATGTAGTAATTCAAAAAGATAAATCCCGGAAAAATAGCAAATGGACTCTAAAAATTCTGAAATTTGGCAAATCTCATTTTTAAATTATTTGAAAGAGATTGGAAAAATAAAATCTTGATTCGGAGTTCGTTTGCAAAATGGCCAAATCCCGGGCCTCCTATGTAGTAATTCAAGCCGATAAATCCCGAAAAAATACCAAATGAGCTCCAAAAATTATGAAAACTTCCAGATCACACTTTCTAATTATTTTGAAGAGATTGGTGAAGAAAAATCTTGATTTGGAGCTCGTTTAAAAATGGTAAAATGTAGGGGCATAAAAGGGCTTTTTGGAAGAAAAAATCCAAATAAATAGCAAACGGACTCGGATAATTTTGAAAACTTCCAGAACTCAATATTTTATTATTTTGAAAGTATTAAAAAAAAAAGAAAAATTGAATTTGGAGTCCATTTGATATTTATTTGCATCCGGGGGGCAAAATGGTCATTTCACCCAAGCAACCGAAAAGGGCTTTTTTGGGCCTTTCAAAAAATCAGAGTTGGGCTGGAAAAGAGAAGGGCTGGCCTGCCCAAGCCCAAAGGAAGGAGGAAGCTTCTGAATTTTCAATCAAGTGGCTAAAAATCAAGAGTTAGAGATTCTCTTTGATCAACCCATGGTGATTAAGCCACATAGGCTAAGAAAGATGTCAACATTATTCTTGGACAGCTGTAATTTGAGAGGGCTGAGATGCTAATCTAAAGGTGGTAATTTCATGATTTTTCATCTTGAATTATTGGCCATTTGATGGAAAATTGGTTACACAAAAATGACAACATCTTGGAACCAATATAACCCCCCATTCGGCCAGCCCTTGGGAAGAGATTTTCATTTTTTCTTTTCCATTTTGCTGAGTTCTTAGAGTTTTCTATTTAGTTTTTTCTATTTTAATCTCTACTTGGTGAGTTTTCATTTGAAAATAATGTTTTTTGTTCTTCCTTCATCTCTTTTCTTAAGTATATTTTTTTTTTACATTTTGTTTTTACAATAAACTCACCATGGCCAAATGGCCTACATTATTTATTTTAAGTTGCTGTTTTGATTCATTTTACCATATTGTTTATGCTATTTTCTTTGTTTTTGATGTTTTAAATGTTATGTTATTTCATGTTCTTGAGTTATATTTTAATTTGGTTGCTTTGTTTGTTGCCATTTATGTCTTAGATATCATGTTTTTGCATTTTTAATTTTCTGTTTTCATGTTGTTTAAATTTGAGCATGTTTTAAATTTAGCATATTAAGTGTTTGTGAAAATGCTTGTGTGATTCTTTGCATGATTTTTTGTTTTATAGTTGAGCATGTTTTAGATTTAGTGTATTAAGTGTTTGTTAAAATGCTTGTGTGATTCTTTGCATGATTTTTTGTTTTATATTTTAGTTGAGCATGATAGCATATAAAGTGTTTGTGAAAATGCCATGCTTGTTGGAGCTTGAGGCCATTTGGCTACTCCATGTGTTTTACATTTTATATGCACTCTTGCCATGTTGAGTTGATAGGTTAGCCTTTGCATGATATTTGGTTGGATTTTTGGTTTAAGCATGCTTTGTGTTTGTGAAAATGCCATGCATTTTTTAGTTATTAAGTTAGGTTTGTATTGCCATGCATTTCATGCATTTTAGACCTAGGTTGCATTTATTGCCATGTAAGTTCATTTAGGTCTAAGCCACTTTATTTATGCCATGCATTTTTTCATGACATTTAGGTTTAAATCCATGCATTTCATGCATAATGTTTGCTGCATTGTTTCATGCATTTCATGTTCATGCCACTTGAATAATGACTTGAGCCAATTAATGGTTCAAAGTCATGCTCTCTTGAGCACACTTGTGGAAAATTAAGTTTGTCAAGTTGATTATTCTAACTTTGTGATTTTTTTTTTTTACTTAGCCAATTTTTATCTAACTTTCAAAAAGTCCTAACTACTGTTTGCAAGTCATTTTAGGAGTTTCAAATATTTTTACTTTGGTTTTTAAATGATTTTATCAAAGGCCAAAAATGTGTTGGCAAAGCAGTTTTTTCTCCTCCAAAAACTCGTACATCTCTGATTTTTCTGGGAATTCATCTTTGATCAGAAAATTAAGCCGATTTTTTCTCGTGTAGTTTTACATGTTCGGAGTCTCCAGTATTTTTTTTCAGAATTTTTGGAATTTTTAAAAATAGGGTAAAAAATCGTGGATTAAAACTGGACAGTGGAGTCAGAATTGAATTTAAAGAAAAACCAATTTTCTGTTTTGGTTAATTTACTTAGAGTGGGCTGATTAGGAGGGTTAGCTACTGACTTAGGTTAATTTCTAAGCCTTTTTAAACTCTAAAAATGGTTTTTCAAGTCCCGGGTTAAGGGTAGTCAAGTCCGGATTTTTTAAACTTAGGAAATTAGAGCCATTTAAAAATTTTTAGCCCAGTTTTTATTGTTAATTCAAGCTTTTCAAAATTGTTTTCAAACAATCACAAAGTATTTTGGTTTTAGAATATTTAATTTGACATATTTTCCTAAGGTAGCCGGATATCTTTTTAGATATACGGATTTCCTTAATTAAAGGAAAAAAATACATTTCATGCATTGCATTTTTGTATTCATGCATTTTATATAATATGTGATTCTTGTTATAATAATTTCTATGATATTGTTATTATTTTGATTTATATTTTTGATGTAATATGATTTATTATATGATTTGGAATATTTCATGATATCCTATGCTTTTATTTTGTTATTTTTTTGGTCATATATTTTGCATATACTATGTTCATGCATTATTATTTCCATTTTTATTTTCATGCATATTATGTGGTAGCATTATTTCATATTCCATCTCATTTAATTTATATGCCATATCATTCATGTTTGCCATGTCATTTAGGTTATTTGATTTCATATAGAATATGCTATGTTACTTAGGTTATTTTATTTCATTTAGAAAATATCATGTTACTTAGGTTATTTCATTTCATATAGAATATATTATGTTACTTAGGTTATTTTATTTCATTTAAAATATATCATGTGACTTAGGATATTGCATCTCATATAGAATATACTATGTACCCTAGGTCATTTCATTTATTTATACTATATCATATAACTTAGGATATTTCATTTCATTTAGAATATGTTAAGGCATTCAAATCATGTCATGTCATTTAGGTTGCATCATATTATTTAGATTTTGCTATGTCATTTTATTTATGTCATGCATATACATATTCATTTCTTTTAAATGTTTTCAAAAAAAGATAATGGTTTTCAATAAAAAAAATATAAAGATATTCCCGAGTTAAAATAATTCATGAGTTCTCTACCGGGTTTGCTGGAGGGAATATCATCAATTATCATTAATAAAGGAATATCTTCTTTAAAAAGAGAATGGTTCAGAAAATTTTCCAAATTAATAAAAATTTCTATATTTTGCCACGTTTGTTGGAGAATATAGGAAAATTTTGAATTTATAAATTCCGGATCATTTTCAATAAAAATGGAATTATTTTTCTTTAAATTGGGAATTAACTTGAAATACTAAATACAAAATCAATTTTTACCGAGACTTGAGATAACACACGATTAATAAGGTACCGATTTATACGGGCGTTGTGGGGGTGCTAATCCTTCCCCGCACGTAACCGACTCCCGAACCCGCTTCTTTGATATCTCTGGTTTAAAACGCAGACTTGAAATTGGTTTTTAAAATGTTTTAATTAATTTTAAAATATTTTATAAAACCAGTTTTAATAGGTGGCCGATCACACCTAGCTAAAAAAGATTGGTGGCGACTCCATGTCTTTTTCAAGGTCATTTTCAAAACCTTTATTTTTCTAGAGGAATTAAGTCGACTTTTCCCCGATTTTTTTTAATGTCACGCTTAATGAACAATAAAGTCTTGCGATGAGACTCGTTATTTTTTAGGTTGCGACAATTGATATATGTGATAACATGAAAATGATAGAGGCTTTAGGATTATAACCAGGGCCAAATAAGCCATCCATAATTAATGTTCCAAGAGAACATCCCCCTAGTGAGCCAATTTGAGCCTACATTGAATAAGCTATTTATTTGGTAACCACAACTTACACCTAGCCTAAATATACTTATATCCTTACCCTTGTTCTAAAGATGGATTATATATTTTGAGACATTGCAAAAAACAAAAGATATTTTTAGTTGAAAATTTGGGTTGGAAACAAAAGATAAATGTGGGGGAAGAAAAGAAAAAAAAATCAAGAGAAAAAGAAAGGGATCATTGCCAAATACATTCCTATATTGAAAAAAAAAAACATCTCTTAAACTTTTGGTTAAAGAAAAAGAATGTTACAAGGTTGGTTAGAATGAAGCAAAGGCTCAACATAAAATATTCAGCCTATTTGATTATGTACTTCCAAGGAATATTGAGAAAGTTTTATTTGCAAAATCTTATTTTGTCTCTAAATTCTATGAAGTCTTTGGAACCTTTGTAATATCTTTCATCTTTTATTCTTTCACCACATTACAACCCCTTGGCCCCATTACAACCTTGATTAAAGACCTCTTGATTTATGAAGTTGCATGATCTAAATAGTGGATAATAGGTGGACAAGCAAGCATATGGTAGAACTGTTTTCATGAGATTGATTGAGTGTAAACACTTTACCACTACTTTAAAGAGTGAAAATCATGAGAGTATCCTAGTGAGAAGTTGAGATTAAGTTTGAATATGCACTATTTTGATTGAAATATGTTATGTTAATACTGGCTTAACTCAAACTATTTACATTCAAGCAAGATTTTTTGTGAATTTCTTTAAGCTATTGATTAGTTTATAAGACTTGTCCAATGATTATCTCTAATTTATATTGGAAGGATTAGTTGTAATTATTATTATTTTTAATTATTTTTAGTTTTTCTTATGTCTTCAATGTTTGTGGGTATCGTCCTAGTAAACCCTCACGAGACTAAACTCGTCCACTAGGGAGACCTAGGGGTTTAATGGCTTGTGTCACATGCTAAGTGCCACCGTGATTTCCTACGAAAGTGGATTAGATTAGATTTTCTTATTGTATTTTTATTTTGTTTTGTTTTGCTCGAGGACTAGCAAAAAGCTAAGTGTGGGGATATTTGATAAGCTCATAAAATATACATTTTATGCCTTTCTACCTTTAGTTTTTGTTATGTTTTCGATCTTTATCTTATTTACTTATAATATGTTTTTGAATTTTAGGTACAATAAGGAGAATGAAGTCAAAAGATGTCAATAATGATGGTAAAGAGCTTACAAAATCATAATCACAAGATGGAAGAAGACTTGGGAGTCAAAAATATCAATTTCTGGTTGAAAAGCAATCAGACAGATTTGACCTCCTGAGCTTGTTATAAGGAAAACATGATGTTAGAGTCTTTATTTGAAGAAAATTTCTCTTGAATTTTGAATTTGACTTGATTATCTTTCCAACGATATATTATGGGCCCAAATCGGATAAGAAATGGGCATTCAAAATGGCGCTAGAAGATCTCCCTAAAGAACCCTGCGGCCAGAAAAGCCCTAATCGCAAATCTGGAAAAAAGGCAAAAACATGATTTTTGCACCACCAGGCTTACTTGTGCGGCAATGACTTATTCTCAAGGTTTTAAAGCTCTATAAATACCATCTTTTGAGCTACAAACTAGACATCCTTTGAGGAGACTCAAGGGATCATCATTATTATTCTTCTTCTTCTCCATTCTTTTATTTTTCTTTTTAGTTTTATGTATATATTATCCATGCTTATGTTATGCTAAACTTCTTTGGTTAAGTGTGATTTCAAAGCCCTAGACATGTTATGTAATTAATTTTTAGAATCATTCATTGTTTTCTATCAAAGTTGCTTATGTTCTTCCATTAAAATTGTTCATGATGATGTTTTGATTTGTTCAGGTGGCCAACTAGATAAATCTTGATAATTGTCTAATGCTAGTTTAGGAGTCTTGATCCGTGTAATTGTCTTGATTTCCTATTCATAAGTGGCAACTTGTGATTAATGATTATGGTCAAGTTTTCAATAATTGCAAAGTGGAACATAACCTAAGTTGAACAATCCGAGCTTATGTGTTTGTTGCTTAGATCAACCTATCTTTCTCATCATAAAGCTGCTATTAAATTGAACTTAGAGAGCTTATTCTAGGTTGTTTGATAGTTAGAGATTAAATAGAGAGCTTGTTCTATTTAACGACAAATTAAGGAAAGATTGGGGTAACAGAGCTTGTTGTTATCTACGGTTGTTAACTTTGATAGCTAATTAATGTTGATAGATATGAAATTGATTCTTAATGATGTCTAGTGGTGGAGAATGAAACCTTAACCATATTTTTCTTATTTGATTCTTCTTAATTACTTGTTTTCTCATTCTTATTGTTAACTTTAGTTTAAATCTGATTTCAAAATCCCCTTTACTTTTGTTTACTTGTTTTTAAGTGATAAACTATTAACTTATAAACTAAAACCCAATCCCTGAGGACTCGACCCTTGCTAATCACTATACTCTACAATTGATTCTTTTTTTTTTAAGTGCAAGGTTAAATAAGATACACTCTTTTGGGTGCATCCATTCTTCCCGATTTCACCGAAATCCACTAAAAACCCTAATTCTCGGTTTTCTCCCGGATTGACTTTTCTTTCGGTTTTTCTTGCAAGTGACTTCTCCATTACCCGTAGTCAGTGCTTATCTTTCATTTGGAACCATCAATTTCGACCAATTTTATCATTTAAGCACTTTTCCCCAAATTTCTCGAATTAGGGTTTCTTTTCTACTGAATCTCCAAATCCCATCTTGCGAACTCCATATCTTTCAATGTAGACCTCGGATTATCAAAATTCTTTCGCCATTTTTCAATTGAACTTAAAAACTTGATTTTGAAAGTGGGTTGACTTTTTCAGTAGTTGATTTTCTGAGGTTGACTTTTTCGGGGTTGACTTTTTTCAAGTTTGACTTTTTATGCTTGCCCTCTTAAACTAAGTCTCGGAGTACCTCCTGCAGGATGAAAAAATCTTTTTACACTCGGAAACATCAATTTAGGAAGAAAACATACCTGTTTTAGTGGTCTGGACAAAATTAGGTGTCTACAATGAGAATTTGTATCAACGAGGAACATAGCAAGTCTAGGTCTGTATTGAAAAGACTAAATTTCAAATCTGAATTCTTTGAAGAGAAAAGGAAAATATGACTCAAAAACGTGTTTTCTCTAGGACAAGGGATAATCTAGTTTAATCATTGTGCCCCAGGGTGTCAATCATGAACTGATGTTTGGACAATTAGTGTTTTGTGGTTTGTTGAAAATGACATGAACCGTTTTGGCACAACCTTGACACAGACCAAATTACCATGATCTAAATTCTTGAAAGAAAGTCTCATTTGTTTGAATTTCAAGGAGTTCGAATTTTTTTTGAAAAGTTCGTTCCTTTGTTCCTAACCTAGACTAGGATCTACATTTTTTCTTATTCTATGATGACAATGGTTTTATGAAGTTCAATCATTCATATTCCTTGAAGCATTAGGTCTTTCAAGTGTTCTTTATTTAAGAGATTTAGGCTTAGGAAAACTTAAAAGAGAGGGGAAAAGGTATTGGGTCATTTGTAACAATGATCATCAATCTTCTTGAGATTATCCATTACTAAAACTTCCTAAATGCTCCGTTTTTTCCCAATTATTGTTAAAACACAACAAACACAAAGCATTTAAAAATCAAAATTCATTTAATTCTTATGAATGTCGACATGAGACAAGTGTTTTCATCATAAGGTCTGAAACTAAATGCATAAAAACTTCCCCTTGACATGTTCTACCTAATTCAAACTGGCTATTGCTTGATACTCTTTTTGACCTTTCCATCTTCTTCCCCTATTATGACATCCATAATGGTCTCATCATTCCCATTCAGCAGATTCTCCATGCTGTTTGTGCTTTGTTTCTTCCCCACACCTAACTGTCCTTTAGTGATGAGCGCTTGAACCTTCCGCTTCAGACATAAGCAATTTTCTGTGGAATGTCCCGAATCCCAGAATGATAATCACAATATGCATTCTCGTCGTACCAGCTTGGATATGGGGGTTGGATACGCTCCACTGGAACTTTAGTGAGGAGTTGCTCTTCGACCAGCTGGGGCAATAGTTCAGAGTAAGACATGGGGAGTGACTCAAACTGGTCTCTTTTTTGGATATTCTTTGATTTCCTTTGACTGACAAAAGGTTGAAAATTTATTGGATTCTGAGAGGCCATTGGGTATAAGTATGAACCCTGGGGTACATAATTCATAGAAGGACAGGGTGGAGGGTATGAAGTAGCCAGAATATACAGGGCACAGTCTCCCATGGCTTGGAAATCTTTTTCTTTCTTGTTGAGCGATCTTAGGCATTAAATATTCTACCTCCTTCGAGTTTCCCGGCCTTGATTGCATTTTCAATCATTTCCCCGGAGATTACCATATCCGAAAAAATCTTCGTGGTGTTGCCAACAAGTCTATCGTAGTATGGGGCCTATAGTGTATTCACAAAAAGGATAGTGGTTTCCTTCTGAGTTAAAGGCGGTTGTACTTGTGTGGCCATGTTCCTCCACCTCTGAGCATACTCTTTGAAGCTCTCAGTAACCTTTTTCTCCATATTTTGCAAGATGAGATGGTCAGGTGTCATGTCGGTCACATGCTTGTACTGGTTTAGAAAAGCCCTAGCCAAATCATTCCAAGAGCGAATCCGATCCTTGCTCAACTGACTATACCACCTAATTGCGGACCCGCTGAGGCTTCCTGAAAGTAGTGGATCAGAAGCTTATCATTATCTATATAACTTGTCATCTTTCGGCAGAACATAGTGATATGGGCTAACGGATCAGTCGTCCCGTCATATTTCACAAAGTCAGGGACCTTGAATTTAGGAGGGATGACTAAATTGAAGACCAAGCATCGTTCTTTCGCCTCTACACTTTCGAATACGTCTGTATTTTCTACTGCCCGGAGCCTTTCATCTAGCAACTGATATTTCCCTTGTGAATCTGCCAACTCTACCTCATTAACTATTTTCAACTTTTCCTGTTCAGCTGGATCATCTGAATTTAAGATATTGACGGGGTTAACTGTGTTCTGGGCATCCATCATTACGACCTCATTCTGACCCTTCCGTGCCTCAAACCCTTCTCTGGTAGCCAAGTTTTCAGTGTATCCCTTGATTACGGTGGACATTAGCTCCATCAATTTAGTCATCTGATCTTTAGATTCTACTTGAGACTTTGCCAGCTGTTCTAGCAATTCTTCCTGTACCCTTTCCATTCTTTCCATTCGGGCAACTTGTTCATTCTCTATAGCACTAGCCTGTATTAAAAGGGTACTCAGTACTTCTTATACCTCTGATTTGAAATGAAAATTCTTTCAAAGACTCTTAAAGCCAAGCCCACTTCTGTTTTATTCCCCCAAAGTGCGTGTCATGATGAAGGAGCCATGAATGCAATTTGATGCATGTACAATGGAAACATGCTGACCATATATGTAATAAATGCAATCACGATGCCAACATGTTGCAAGCAAAGAATAAACGAATCAACACATGGATATATGCAATGACTGATCATGTACATTTTAGCATATTTCCCAATGAATGATCATATACACTATGAATGCAACACGATGTCAATTATGATACATGCCAACAATGAATGATTGATAAAAAGTATATACAAAGAACATCATGCTGACCATGTGTGTCATGAGTGCATCCTGATGTTAATATGACAGATTAATGCATAAGCATATACAGAGAAATCATGATGACTATGTTTGTCATAAACGCAACCCAAAGTCAACATGATGTATGTAAAGAATAAAAAAATTAATGCATGGATATATACAGAAAAATCATGCTGATTATGAATGCATGAATGCAACCTGATGCTAACATGATACATGTATGAATGTATGGTATGACAAATAATTGATCGGATGCAAAATGCAAAGGGGAAGATATCACGGAGGAAATAAGAATCGGAGGAACTTAATCATCAACATCTCATAAATTTGAAACATAATCAATTCATTCCCATATCAACGTTCACAATGATATAAACCATGTTTTACAAAATCTGTGCAATAGTTAAAACTGTTTTTTACAAGCACTTTATTCTTCCTAGCATCATAAAGCTATAAGAGCCGGCTATTGAAAAAGTGAAATCCTATTACATCATATAAGACTGAAGTCTTTCCACCTCAATGCTGTAAATCTCCCAATCCTAATGACGCTTTCCCAGCCCTCTATCAATTAGTGTCGTTGGATCCAACCACTTGGCATTTATAAGAGATTGCACTTTCTTTTTGAAGGTTATACAGTCTTCAATGCTATGGCCAGCAATTCCACAGTGATAATCACATCTTGCATTTGGATTATACCACTTTGGATATGGTGGTAACAGGGGTTTGAGCGGGATATAGGAAACCATGTAATTTTGGATCAACATTGGGAAAAACTCTTGATAGCTGAAAGGGGGTCAAAATAGCTTTGGGTCTTATCCTGGGGTCGTTTCTTAATCACACATGGCCTAGGAGTTGAGGCACTTGGTGGTGGCACTAAAGTCCGAACCAGAGTGTTTACATGGAGATGTGGCGGAATAGCATGGTAAGGGTATGGATTTGGACACGGGGCCTTTGGAGGTTGTATATAGCTCGAGGTTCCTATCCTAGATGCTAGATAAGGTGATTGATGAGGGAAATAGTATGAACTAGTAGTTATTGGTGATGGAGTGGGATTCAGGAATCCCGCAGTGGTCATCCCAATGGACGATTGGACCATGGTAGGGTGGGGATACTGGTTTGGACCTAGAATGATTTATAGGTATTGTACAGGATCCGAGGTTTCTATCTTTGGTATCAGGCTCTCAGGTTTAATCATTTTCACGATTTTGTCCACAATTTCATCAGGATTGCAACCTTTGTGGCATTGGCAAGCGCAAGATCTAGCAAGGATTATATGTTCTGGGCCTGAAGGTTTTGGTTGATCCGAAGGCGATGCAGAGCCTTGAGAAAGTTCCCTCTTAATCTTACCCATATCCTCAAACATTTTCAGCACTTTGGCGAGTTGTTCTTTCACTTCCTGGATTTCATGTCCGCATTCCTCTTGATTGCATTCGGAAGCACCCAGTCATTCCTCCGACTCATTCCTCATATCTCGAACCCCTTTCGTGCAAATGAAAATGTCATGAGATTAAAAATACAATTATGAATGTACATGCTCTATTCCTATGTGCATGAATATACTGATGATTAATGCATGACCATATACAGAGAAATTATGATGACTATGTATGCTATGGATACAATCTAATGCCAATATGATGCATTGAATAAATTGATGCACAAGTATATACAAATAATGACTATACATGTCATAAACGTATTCTACAATGAATGACCATGCATGCTATGATGTCAAAATGATACATGCTAAGACTAAATGAATTAATACAAAGGTAGGTACAAATAATGACCATGTATATCACAAATGTATTCTACAATGAATAACCATGCATGTTAGGACTGTGACATGATGTCAAAAGGATACAAATAAATTAACCAATGATTACACGAAATTGGTGGGACCTAAATCTTGATTATTCAAAAATCTCATTATGCAAGATTTGCCTCCAACTTTATGATTTTTTGAAACATGTTTTTTTCTATGAAAAACCAATCATATTATTTTCAAAAGAATTTCGGGGTAGTGGATCCTACTATGATACAATATCCAAATGTTCATGTGACATTACCGGTTTTATGAAATCATCAAATGAAATTATTATCACCATCCATTTATTGCAAAAAACGAGAACAATAATACAATAAAAAATGTACATGCTCTATTCACACACGCATGAAATGTGCAAAATGCAAAAAAAAAATGCTTGGAAAAGGATTTTTTTTTTTATTTCAAACAGTTAATGAATATTTGCCCCGACAAATATCTACTTATATAGGTATCACAGTGCCTTTGAGACGGATTATCACATTTGTTACGGGTGATGTACGTACATCGTTGCCCGATCTACAAAACTTCTTCAGAGTGTAAAATAGGTAACAAAAGGTTTAGAAATGTCCCTCCATGTGTTCCTATTTTCGGTATATCTAACAAAAATTCGGCATGGCTTCGTCTAGGTTCACTATATGAGGGTGAGTCGGTTCTAAAGGCCCAAAATTGCTTCTCACTGTCGCCGGTGAAAGCTAGTAAGGCACCCCGATAAAAGCGGGTTCAATTCGTTAGAGTCTATTTCCCTAGCCCATGCAGATTGTTAATCACGAAGGCTTAGGTAATTTAGTACTCCGGAAGTGTTTCACTAGCCCATGCGGATTGTTAATCACGAAGGCTTAGTTACTTTGCTCCCACCTAAAAGGACGGAACCCGGGTATAGGGCTTATGATATGCAAATGCATGTGTAGTGTGTGTGGAGGAACAACAAACCTTTCACCACCTATTCTACAAACCTTATTCTAAATGCCCTAATAATTCATTAAAAGAATAATCAAGAATAGTGTAACGCATTAACCAACCAAGCAATTATAATATACAACCTTAAATAACTAGAGAATAATAATAAAATGCATGCACATGAGTATGAACATATTTAAATACATTTTATTATTTTCAAAATTCTCCTTAAACAAAAATGTGGGAATTAAAATTAAATACCAATTAAACCAACAAAACCGAGACTTTGATAACACACGACTAATTCTAGGCCTGACTCTCTAATAGTCTCCAGTGGAGTCGCCAAGCTGTCGCAACCTAAAAAATAACAAGTCTCATCGCAAGACTTTATTATTCGTTAAGCGTGACATTAAAAAAAAAACCGAGGAAAAGTTGACTTAATTCCTCTAGAAAAATGAAGGTTTTGAAAATAACCTTGAAAAAGACATGCAGTCGCCACCAATCTTTTTTAGCTAGGTGTGATCGGCCACCTATTAAAACCGGTTTTATAAAATATTTTAAAAATTAATTAAAACATTTTTAAAACCAATTTCAAGTCTGCGTTTTAAACCAGAGAAATCAAAGAAACGGGTTCGGGACTCGGTTACGTGCGGGGAAGGATTAGCACCCCCACAACGCCCGTATAAAACGGTACCTTATTAATCGTGTGTTATCTCAAGTCTCGGTAAAAAGTTGGTTTTAAATTTAGTATTTCAAGTTAATTCCCAATTTAAAGAAAAATAATTCCATTTTTATTTGAAAATGATCCGGAATTTATAAATTTAAAATTTTCCTATATTCCCCAACAAACGTGGCAAAATATAGAAATTTTTATTAGTTTTGGAAAACTTTCCGAATCATTCTCTTTTTAAAGAAGATATTTCGTTATTAATGATAATTGATGATATCCTCCCCAGCAAACTCGGCAGAGAACTCATGAATTATTTTAACTCTGGAATATCTTTATTTTATTGAATATCATTACCTTTTTTGAAAAAATTTAAAAGAAATGAATATGTATATGCATGACATAAATAAAATGACATAGCAAAATCTAAATAATATAATGCAACCTAAATGATATGATATAATTTAAATGCCTTAGCATATTCTAAATGAAATGAAATGTCCTAAGTTATATGACATATTCTAAATGAAATGAAATGACCAAGGTAACATAATATATTCTATATCAAATGTAATATCCTAAATCATATGATATATTTTAATGAAATAAAATATCCTAAATGACATTATATATCCTAAATGAAATAAAATGACTTAGGTAATATAATATATTCTACATGAAATGAAATGACCTAAGTAACATAATATATTCTATATGAAATGTAATATCCTAAGTAACATAATATATTCTTTATGAAATGAAATAATTTAAATGACATAGCAAATATGAATGATATGACATATAATTTAAATGACATAAATATAAAATAATGCTATCATATAATATGCATGAAAATAAGAATGAAAATAAGAATGCATGAACATAGTATATGCTAAATAATATGACAAAAACAACTAAATAAAAAGCATAGGATATCATGAAATATTCCAAATCATATAATAAACAATATAACATAACTCAAAATCATAACAATATCATAGAAATTATCATAGGAAAAATCACATATTAAATAAAATGCATGAATATAGAAAATGCAATGCATGAAAATGTATTTTTTCCTTTAATTGAGGAAATCTGTATATCTAAAAAGATATCAGGCTACCTTAAGAAAATATGTCAAATTAAATATTCTAAAACAAAAATACTTTGTGATTGTTTGAAAACAATTTTGAAAAGCTTAGATTAAAAATAAAAACTGGGCTAAACCTTTTTTAAATGGCTCTAATTTCCTAAGTTTAAAATCCCGGACTTGACCACCCTTAACCCGAGACTTAAAAAATCATTTTTAGAGTTTAAAAAGGCTTAGAAACTACCCTAAGTCAGTAGCTAAACTTCCTAATCAACTCCCTCTAGGTAACTTAACCAAAACAGAAAAATAATTTTTCTTTAAATTCAATTCTGACTCCACTGCCCAGTTTTAAGACACGATTTTTACCCTATTTTTAAAAATTCAAAAAATATAAAAAAAAATACCGGAGACTCAGGACATGTAAAAATACACGGGAAAAAATCAGCTTAATTTTTTGATTAAAGATGAATGCCCAAATAAATTGGAAAAGTACGAGTACTGGGTGAAAAAACTGTTTTGTCAAAACACATTTTTTGCCTTTGATTAAATCATTTAAAAATAAAAGTAAAAATATTTAAGACTCACAAAATGACTCACAAACAGTAGCTAGGACTTTTGAAAAGTTAGACAAAAATTGGCTAAGTAAAAAAAAAAAAAAACAAAGGTAGAATAATCAATTTGACAAACCTTAATTTTCCACAAGTGTGCTCAAGAGAGCATGACTTTGAACCATTAATTGGCCTAAGTCATTAGTCAAGTGGCATGAACATGAAATGCATGAAACAAATACAGCAAATATGATGCATGAAATGCATGAGTTTTGTAACACCCTGTCCGGATAATCTACCTAAAATCCGGCAGAGTTTCCTTTCTATCTCAACTATAACCCTCCTGCAAATAACACTCAATTCATATCCTCAATCAGCAATATTTCTCAATACTATTACCACATATATCCATGCATATTCAAAAATTATTCATGATCAATTTATGCTCAAATCAAAACATATTGATCTATTGTCTCATATCTTCAAATATATACAATATATCCAGAAATAAACCTATCTCAGCAAGGTTTACTAGATAAAAAAAAATCAAAAGACCAAATCTTCTAAAAATTTAGATATGATGCCCACCACGTCAATATACTCTTGAAGCAGAGAGTAGAGGAAGGCAGCAATCCCGACACCTAACTGTGTCCTGAAAATGAGAAATAAAAAGAGGTGAGATATATGAATATCTCAATGAGTAGACAACATTTAAAGCGTGTGAAAACTATAATGGTAATCTGTAAAGCATAATTGACATTTTCAAAATAAATAATAATAAAACCATAATGAGTAATTCAGAGACGTAGCAAAGTTTTCAAATGTATAACAATATTATAATATTAAATCAATATATAAAATATGTGAAGTAAATCAAGTTACGTATAGCTGGGCTCCAACTTACTGTCATGCATAAGAATACATCCATGAAATAACCAGGCAATATCCATGTAGGCATACTAGTAGCCGGCCCCAAAGGCCAATACCACCATAGGACGCCCCAAAGGCATATGTGTCACTATGATGTGCCCCCAAAAGGCAAATATAACGGGATAGGGACTTTGGAGGTGGCTCCCACCACAAAGGCGTAGCACGCAGCTCCCATACCCCAGTCCAATATCACGGAATTGGGACTCTGGAGGTGGCTCCCGCCACAAAGGCGTAGCACGCAGCTCCCGTATTCCGGTCAAGGAAATAATCTCATACATTAAGTCAGGTGGAGCCAAAACCATGTACGTCAAATTCTATGTATAATCATATTTCATAAATCAACCAACTTACTCGATATAATATTTCTTGAAATAAATGTACTTTAATAACAAATCAATTCATATGATTATATATCATATATACATTTAATACGTAAAATAAATATCATGCTAAAAATATATATTTATATATAATTATAATTAAAGAGATTTCAAATAACTATAATTGTCGTCTACTCACAATCCTTGAGATGATCTCACTGTACACCTCGACCTGAAACTTCGGGATCCACAGGTGACGTCGGATCTACGTGGCCTAGAGATTAACAATAATTAGTATCTATACATGCTCAAAGCATTACACAATTTTGAATGCAACTTAAGTCCCATTAATCTACCCCATATACTAATTTCTCATACTCAAAACAACATATCCTTAATTTAATATCATTTCCATAATCAATTTCTCCATAACTCAACTCCATAATCATGTCCTTATCAAATTCCTTTCTAGTATTCCATGCCTTAGAGATTTTCATAATCCATAACCATCCTTTGGTACTATATTTCTGTTAAGCAATAAATTCCTTAATATCAAGTTAGATTAGAAAATCATAACTTGAGTTTGGTAAGAAATTTGGAAGTGATTCAAATTGGTTTATTTCAACCAATATGTCTAATTTATGAATAAAATAACTAACTTATACAACTAGGACAAAATTTTGATCAAATTTGATAAATCCCGAAACCATGCTGAAACAGGGGTCAACACTGAACAGCCAACTTCACCGAATTTTATCTTTTTAACCGCTTATCGATTTTGGGTGATTCAAAAACCAAAATTCTCATATTGAAGTCTAGTTTCTAGGAAAAATATCAAAAAAATAAAAAACCTAATGTGCCGAACCCAGAAAATCCGAACACCAAGCATGCTCAACTTCCCTTGTTTTGCTTTTTTCTTCCCATTTTCTTGTTCACGCTTTCAAATCCTTTTAATTCTTACCAAGTTGTGTAAAATTCATACTTAATAGATGGATTTCAGACCTTAACATGTTTATGGAGCTAAAATATTAGCATGCTCAAGTAGAATATCTAAAGAAATAGAAGAATTTATCAAGAAACTAACCTTGGATGTAATTATTGTAGAGATTTTTGGTTGAGTTGTTTGAAGAGAATTTTGAGAGAGAGGGATGATGGGAGCCGGCTGCCACTTGAAGAATGAATGAAAGTGTCTAGAGAGAAAAATGAAGATAAGAGATATTTTTTGTTTTTGGTATAATTGCATATTAGTCCCTCAACTTTTTATAAATAACCATTAAGCCCCTAAACTTTTTAATATGTTCAATATGATCCTTTCTTCTTTTATTTCCTTCACTTATAACTTCTTACCAATTTCCAAGTTCGTCCTTAAAATTTTCGGGATTTAACTTTACATGATTATACGTAACCTCGGTTGTTACAACTTACCCCCCATAGAAAAATTTCGTCCTCGAAATTTACTTACCAACTTGATTGAATAAGTGAGGATATTGAGTCTGCATATCTTCCTCCCTTTCCCATGTAGCTTCTTCGTATAAATGATTCCTCCAAAGAACTTTCACTAATGGAATAGTCTTAGTCCTTAGAACTTGGTCCCTTCTATCCAAAATCTCAACCGGCTGCTCTTCATATGTTAAGTTTTCCTCAATTTCCATAGGCAAATCCTTCAATATATGTGAAGAATCGAAAATGTACTTTCGGAGCATGGAAACATGAAACACATTATGAATTCGTGACAATTCTTCTGGTAAGGCCAATCTATAAGCAACTGGGCCAATCCGTTCAATGATCTCATACGGCCCTATATATCGAGGGCCCAACTTTCCTCGTCTTCCAAACCGGATTACTCCTTTCCAAGGAGTCACTTTTAAAAACACCATATCACCAACTTCAAACTCTAAATCTTTTCTCCGATTATCTGCATAGCTCTTTTGTCGATCTTGAGCTATTTTTATCTTTTCCCGAATTACCTTAACTTTGTCTACAGTCATCATAACAATTTCTGGACCTAGTAATTTCCTTTCATCTGTATCATCCCAACACACTGGAGTTCTGCACTTCCTTCCATACAAAGCTTCAAACGGAGCCATGTCGATGCTGGACTGATAACTATTGTTATACGCAAACTCTGCTAGGGGCAAGTGTTCATCCCAGTTTCCTTTGAATTCCATAATACAAGATCTGAGCATATCTTCCAAAATTTGAATTGTCCGTTCAGATTGTCCATCTGTCTGAGGATGAAAAGCAGTACTGAACTTGAGTTTAGTGCCCATAGCATTCTGCAAACTTGGCCAAAATTGAGATGTGAATCGGGGGTCTCGATCAGATACAATCGATACTGGGGCACCATGTAACCTAACAATTTCGTTCACATAAAGTTTAGCCAATCTTTCCATGGAAAAAGTCTTTTTGACTGGCAAAAAGTGAGCTGATTTGTCAGACGATCAACAATCACCCAAATGCGGTCATAACCAGACTGTGTTCTTGGCAATCCCGAAACGAAATCCATAGCAATATCTTCCCACTTCCATTGAGGAATAGGTAGGGGGTTCAATTTCCTAGAAGGTTTTTGATGCTCGGCTTTAATTTGTTGGCATACCAAGCATCTAGAAACAAACTCAGCTATGTCCCGTTTCATACCTTGCCACCAATAATGTTCTCTTAAGGTTCGATACATCTTCACACTACCGGGATGTAACGCATATGGTGTATTATGAGCTTCCTCCAAAATCACTTTTCGGAGTTCTTCATCCTGAGGCACACAAAGCCTATTTTTCATTATCAGTACATCATCATCCTTTATTTGATAGTCAATCCTCACACCATCCCTTACTTCTTGCTTTAACTTTACCAGCATAGGGTCATTATTTTGTGCTTCACGTATCCAATCAATATGAATCGGTTTAACCTTCAAGTGGGCTATCAGGAGATTATTCTCATCAATCATCAATTCTAAAGGTAAAGACTTCAACTCATTTTGTAAGGGTTTCTGAATTGCTCGGATATGAGCAAGAGAACTAGAAGACTTTCTACTAAGATCATCGGCCACTACATTGGCCTTTCCTGGGTGGTAGTCAATTACACAGTCATAATCTTTTATCAATTCCAACCATCTCCTTTGCCTCAAATTTAATTCTTTCTGATCCATCAGATATTTCAGACTCTTATGATCAGTGTAGATTGTACATTTTTCTCCAAATAAATAATGCCTCCAAATTTTCAGTGCAAACACCACTGCCGCCAACTCTAAATCATGAGTGGGATAGTTTTGCTCATGTTGTTTCAGTTGTCGAGAAGCATAAGCTATCACCTTCCCATGTTGCATCAAAACGCAACCCAAACCTCTCCTCGAGGCATCACTGTATACCACAAAGCTTCCAGTCCCTGATGGTAGTGTAAGAACTGGTGCTGTGGTCAATCTACGCTTGAGCTCTTGGAAAGCTTGCTCACATTCGTCAGTCCACTCAAACTTAGCATGCTTCCTTGTTAATTTTGACAAAGGAGAGGCAATCATGGAAAATCCTTCCACGAATCTTCGATAGTACCCTGCCAATCCGAGAAAGCTCCTAATTTCTGTAACATTAGTGGGTCTTTCCCAAGCAACTACAGCTTCTATCTTTTGTGGATCCACAAAAATCCCTTCCTTAGATACTACATGACCAAGGAATGCTACTTTGTCTAGCCAGAATTCACACTTGGAAAATTTAGCATAAAGTTGCTTTTCACGCATAGTCTGCAACACCGTTCTCAAATGGCTTACATGATCATCCTTATTCCTGGAATAAACTAGGATGTCATCGATGAAAACAATAACAAACTTATCCAAGTAGGGCCGAAACACCCTATTCATCAAATCCATAAAGACTGCAAGTGCATTAGTTAGCCCAAAAGGCATAACTAAGAATTCATAATGACCATATCGAGTTCTAAAAGCAGTCTTTGGAATATCAGATTCTTTAATCTTCAATTGATGATAACCCGATCTTAGGTCTATTTTGGAGAACACACTTGCACCTTGCAACTGATCAAACAAGTCATCAATCCTTGGCAAAGGATACTTATTCTTGATGGTGACCTTGTTCAATTGCCGGTAGTCGATACACAATCGTAAAGATCCATCCTTTTTCTTTACAAATAAAACCGGTGCTCCCCACGGTGAAGTACTAGGCCGAATGAAACCTCTGTCAACTAGGTCTTGCAACTGCACTTTCAATTCCTTTAGCTCTGAAGGTGCCATTCTATAGGGTGCTTGAGAAATAGGAGCACTGCCAGGGATTAAGTCGATAGTAAACTCCAATTCCCTGTCAGGAGGTAAACCGACCAATTCTTCAGGAAAGATCTCAGGAAACTCTTTGACCACAGGTATAGTTTCCAACTTTGCCTCATGTATGTCCTTGTTAATCACATAAGCAAGGTAAGCAGAATACCCTTTTTACAAGTATCTATTGGCTGCCATCTTTGAGATAAGGCAAGAAGGTAAAACTTTCCTTTCTCCTTGAAAAGTAAACTCCAAATCTCCTGACTTCTTAAAAGTCACAGTTTTGGAAAACAATCTATCACTGCATTGTGTTTAGACAACCAATCCATTCCCAAAATCACATCAAAATCATACATTCCTAATGGAAACAAATTAACTGGTAATTCATGCTCCTGAACCATAACGGTACAATCCGGATAAACCACATCAATTTTCATAGTTTCTCCCATTGGGGTACTAACGACCATAGGGATGTCTAACCTCCTAGACTCTCTACCCAAATGCATGACATATGAATTAGCAACAAAAGAATGAGTTGCACCCGGATCTATTAAGATCCTAGCATTTGCCTTAGAAATTGGGAGAGTACCTGTAACCACTTCAAGAGTAGCCTGAGCCTGTTGTTGGGTCATAGCATAAATTCTGGCTGCAGTTCGAGGTCTACCAGGCTGTCCACTCTGTCGAGGGCCAGTAGATGAACCAACTTGAGATTGTACCCCAATTCTATCTCTAACTGCTGTTGGCTGATGTGCAGCAGTAGGTTGGGTCCTTTCTCTTTGACCCACTGACAACTGACTAGTAACTCCCTTGTTCTCCAGCTTGGGACAATCCCGTTTCATGTGTCTCGATTCTTTGCAGTAAAAACACACACCCTGTAGTCTCCAACATTCACCAAGGTGATTCCTCCCACAATGGGGACACTAAGGATAAGTCAATGTACGAGGTCCTCCTGACCTCCCAGGTGGCAATCTAGTCTGCTGTTGAGGTCCAATGATAAGTCTGCTAGAAGAACCACTAATAGGCTTTCTGTCTAATCCCTCCTGAAATCCCAAGGGTTTGGAACCACTGACACTGCTTTCTACATAACTTTTCTTAGGCCTCATGTCCTCACTGGAGAACTGCCCTTTTCTTTTTCTGAACATCTCTTCTCTATCTTTCATTTCTTTCAGATTCTGTTCAGCTTTGATTGCCATGTTGACCTATTTATTAAAGTCATCTGTATCCAGGGTCGTCAACCTATCTCGAATACTAACATGTAGCCCATCTTGGAATTTCTTGCATCTATCAGCATCGTTGGCTACTATCGATGGAGCAAATTCTGATAGTTTACTGAATTTTTGCTCGTACTCTGCTACTGACATACCACCCTGTTTTAAATTCATAAACTCAGTCCATTTCTTTTCCCGCAAGGCCCGAGAATAGTATTTTTCTTCAAACTCTCTTCGAAAATCTGCCCAGGTTATGGAAGGACGTCCAGCATACCTTTGCACTGTAGTTTTCCACCATGTGTGTGCATGATCCTCCAAAAATTGCACTGCACATGGTAACCTCATAGGCTCGGGAATCTGAAGAGTAATGGAAGTAGTCTCAAATTTTTGTAGCCATGACCAGGCTAAATCTGATTCCAAAGACCTCGTGAAAATCTTGCAACCCATATTATTCAAATCCTTACAGTAATCAACTATCCCTTTTTCAGCAGGGGCAGTCAAAGCGGGAATTACTCTTGCCAAGGTCGCAACTGCCTCAGCTAAATTAAGATCAGCTGCTGGAGGTGCTGCTGAGGGTGCAGCAACAGAAGATGAACCAGCAGCTGAAGCTTGTTCTCCAATTTGCTCATCAATATTCACATTTCTATTCCTATCCCTATTTTGGGGTAGGGGATTGATTCTAGGCCTTCCTCTTCGACGTGGTGGCATCGTGTCTGATTTCCTGCACAAGTGACCATATTTTAATACTTCAACAAACAGTTTCTAAGTCTACAGGACCTATAACCTTGCTCTGATACCAAATTGTAACACCCTGTCCGGATAATCTACCTAAAATCCGGCAGAGTTTCCTTTCTATCTCAACTATAACCGTCCTGCAAATAACACTCAATTCATATCCTCAATCAGCAATATTTCTCAATACTATTACCACATATATCCATGCATATTCAAAATTATTCATGATCAATTTATGCTCAAATCAAAACATATTGATCTATTGTCTCATATCTTCAAATATATACAATATATCCAGAAATAAACCTATCTCAGCAAGGTTTACTAGATAAAAAAACATCAAAAGACCAAATCTTCTAGAAATTTAGATATGATGCCCACCACGTCAATATACTCTTGAAGCAGAGAGTAGAGGAATGCAGCAATCCCGACACCTAACTGTGTCCTGAAAATGAGAAATAAAAAGAGGTGAGATATATGAATATCTCAATGAGTAGACAACATTTAAAGCGTGTGAAAACTATAATGGTAATCTGTAAAGCATAATTGACATTTTCAAAATAAATAATAATAAAACCATAATGAGTAATTCAGAGACGTAGCAAAGTTTTCAAATGTATAACAATATTATAATATTAAATCAATATATAAAATATGTGAAGTAAATCAAGTTACGTATAGCTGGGCTCCAACTTACTGTCATGCATAAGAATACATCCATGAAATAACCAGGCAATATCCATGTAGGCATACTAGTAGCCGGCCCCAAAGGCCAATACCACCATAGGACGCCCCAAAGGCATATGTGTCACTATGATGTGCCCCCAAAAGGCAAATATAACGGGATAGGGACTTTGGAGGTGGCTCCCACCACAAAGGCGTAGCACGCAGCTCCCATACCCCAGTCCAATATCACGGAATTGGGACTCTGGAGGTGGCTCCCGCCACAAAGGCGTAGCACGCAGCTCCCGTATTCCGGTCAAGGAAATAATCTCATTCATTAAGTCAGGTGGAGCCAAAACCATGTACGTCAAATTCTATGTATAATCATATTTCATAAATCAACCAACTTACTCGATATAATATTTCTTGAAATAAATGTACTTTAATAACAAATCAATTCATATGATTATATATCATATATACATTTAATACGTAAAATAAATATCATGCTAAAAATATATATTTATATATAATTATAATTAAAGAGATTTCAAATAACTATAATTGTCGTCTACTCACAATCCTTGAGATGATCTCACTGTACACCTCGACCTGAAACTTCGGGATCCACAGGTGACGTCGGATCTACGTGGCCTAGAGATTAACAATAATTAGTATCTATACATGCTCAAAGCATTACACAATTTTGAATGCAACTTAAGTCCCATTAATCTACCCCATATACTAATTTCTCATACTCAAAACAACATATCCTTAATTTAATATCATTTCCATAATCAATTTCTCCATAACTCAACTCCATAATCATGTCCTTATCAAATTCCTTTCTAGTATTCCATGCCTTAGAGATTTTCATAATCCATAACCATCCTTTGGTACTATATTTCTCTTAAGCAATAAATTCCTTAATATCAAGTTAGATTAGAAAATCATAACTTGAGTTTGGTAAGAAATTTGGAAGTGATTCCAATTGGTTTATTTCAACCAATATGTCTAATTTATGAATAAAATAACTAACTTATACAACTAGGACAAAATTTTGATCAAATTTGATAAATCCCGAAACCATGCTGAAACAGGGGTCAACACTAAACAGCCAACTTCACCGAATTTTATATTTTTAACCATTTAACGATTTTGGGTGATTCGAAAACAAAAATTCTCATATTGAAGTCTAGTTTCTAGGAAAAATATCAAAAAAATACAAACCCTAATGTGCCGAACCCAGAAAATCCGAACAGCAAGCATGCTCAACTTCCCCTGTTTTGCTTTTTTCTTCCCATTTTCTTGTTCATGCTTTCAAATCCTTTTAATTCTTACCAAGTTGTGTAAAATTCATACTTAATAGATGAATTTCAGACCTTAACATGTTTATGGAGCTAAAATATTAGCATGCTCAAGTAGAATATCTAAAGAAATAGAAGAATTTATCAAGAAACTAACCTTGGATGTAATTATTGTAGAGATTTTTGGTTGAGTTGTTTGAAGAGTATTTTGAGAGAGAGGAATGATGGGAGCCGGATGCCACTTGAAGAATGAATGAAAGTGTCTAGAGATTTCGGGAGAGAAAAATGAAGATAAGAGATATTTTTTTGTTTTTGGTATAATTGCATATTAGTCCCTCAACTTTTTATAAATAACCATTAAGCCCCTAAACTTTTTAATATGTTCAATATGATCCTTTCTTCTTTTATTTCCTTCACTTATAACTTCTTACCAATTTCCATGTTCGTCCTTAAAATTTTCGGGATTTAACTTTACATGATTATACGTAACCTCGGTTGTTACAAGTTTAAACCTAAATGTCATGAAAAAATGCATGGCATCCATATGGTGACCTAGACCTAAATGAACTTGCATGGCATTTAATGTAACCTAGGTCTAAAATGCATGGAAAGATAAACCTAACCTAACATCTAAAATATGCATGGCAATAACACAAACACAAGGCATGCTTAAACCAAAAACTCAACCAAATATCATGCAAATGCCAACCTATCAACTAACATAGCAAAAATGCACACATAATGCTAGAATACATGGAGTGGCCGAATGACCTATGATTCCAAACAAGCATGGCATTTTCACAAACACTTGATATACTAACATGCAAAACTAAAATGTAACACTCAAATCATGCAAACACAAAGTAGAGATATTAAAACTAACAAGCATTTTCACAAACACTTGATATACTAACATGCTCAACTAAAATAAAACACTCAAATCATGCAAACACAAAGTAGAGATACTAAAACTAACAAGCATTTTCACAAACACTTGATATACTAACATGCTCAACTAAAATATAACACTCAAATCATGCAAACACAAAGTAGAGATATTAAAACTAACAAGCAATTTCACAAACACTTGATATACTAAATATAAAACATCAACAAATTTAAGCATTATGAAAACAGAAAATAAAAAATGCAAGAACATGATATTTAACTCATAAATGGCAACAAACAAAGCAACCAAATTAAAACATGCTTCAAGTATATATAGTAGAAGAACATTTAAAGCATCAAGGCTAAAGAAAATAACATGAATAACATGAAAAATCAAACAAAACAGCAACACTAAAAAAAACTGGGCCATTCGGCCATGGTGACGAAATAAGGAAAAAAATTGTAAAAATTATTTTAAGAAAGAGATGAAGAAAGAACTTAAGAAGAACATAAAAAAAAAACACTTATTTAAAAAGAAAACTCACCAAATAATAATCAAAAACAGCAAAAACAAGAATGGAAAATCAAGAAAGTGCAAGAGTTGGTGCTAAAAGCAACCTCAAGAAGCTATATTTCAAGCTTTATCTCTTCAAACTTTCCTTTCTTTTCTAAACTTTTTCTTTTTGCTTTCAACCAAGGAGAGAAAAACTAAGAAAAACCCAGAAGAAATCTGAAAAAATGAAGTCCAGAAAAATGAAAATTCTGGTTCCCTTTAGTGCTGGTCGAACCCTCCCTCTCTCCTCCAAGGATGTTGTCATTTTGATTCCAACCAATTTCCATCCAAGGGCTAGTGATTCAAGGTGAAAAATCATGAAATTATCACCTTTAGATTAGTGTATCAACTGTCCATAATTACAGCTGTTCAAGAATAATGTTGACACTCTCCCTCTTCATGCATTGTCCTAGGTGGCTTAATCATAATGGCTTGATCAAAAAAATCTCTAACTAACTCTTAATTCTTGGCCTTTTGATTGAAAAATCAGAAGCTTCCTTCTTCCTTTGGGTCTTGGCAGACCAGCACTCTCTTTTCCAGCCCAAGTCTGATTTTTTGAAAGGACAAAAGAAGCCTTTTTCAGTTGCTTGGGTAAAATGACCATTTTGCTCCCCCCGGATGCAAATAAATGGAAAACGGACTCCAAATTCAGATTTTATTTTTTTAATACTTTAAAAATAATAAAATATTGAATTCTGGAAGTTTTCAAAAAATTTTGAGTCTGTTTGCTATTTATTTGAATTTTTTCTTCCAAAATTGCCCTTTTATGCCCCCACATTTTACCATTTTTTAAACGAGCTCCAAATCAATATTCTTCTTCGTCAATCTCTTATGAATACTTTAAAAGTGTGATCTGGAAGTTTTCATAATTTTTGGAACTGATTTGGTATTTTTTTGGGATTTATCTTCTTGAATTACTACATAGGGGTTGGGGATTTTTCCATTTTGCAAACGAACTCCGAATCAAGATTTTCTTTTGACAATCTCTTCCAAATAATTTAAAAATGAGATTTGCAAATTTTCAAAATTTTTGGAGTTCATTTGCTATTTTTCTGGGATTTTTCTTCTTGAATTTCTACATAAGAGACCCGGGATTTGGCCATTTTGCAAACGAATTCCGAATCAAGATTTTCTTTCTCCAATCTCTTCCAAATGATTTAAGAATGATATTTGCAAATTTTTAGAATTTTCGGAGTCCATTTGCTATTTTTCCCAAATTTTCCAATTTATTCTTTTGCCTCCGAAACCCGGTTTTGCTCAAAACAAATCTGATTTTTAGATTTTCTTCAAGCTGAGCCTTGGGTTATCCCTTTTTAATCATTCCTCATCCATTGGGGCTTTAGTCATACCAAGTAGGGCCATTTCTGTAATTCTGCCCGATTTCACCGAAATCCACTAAAAACCCTAATTCTCGGTTTTCTCCCGGATTGACTTTTCTTTCAATTTTTCTTTCAAGTGGCTTCTCCATTACCCGTATTCAGTGCTTATCTTTCATTTGGAACCTTCAATTTCGACCAATTCGATCGTTTAAGCACTTTTCCCTAAATTTCCCGGATTAGGGTTTCCTTTCTACTAAATCTCCATAACCCAACTTTCGAACTCTATATCTTTCATTGTACACCTCGGATTATCAAAATTCTTTCGCCATTTTTCAATTGAACTTCAAATCTTGATTTTGAAAGCCGGTTGATTTTTTCAGTAGTTGACTTTTCGGGGTTGACTTTTTCGGGATTGACTTTTTCCGAGGTTGACTTTTTTATGAGTTTGACTTTTTATGCTCACCCTCTTAAACTAAGTCTCGGAGTACCACCTGCAGGATGAAAAAATTCTTTTTACATTCTAAAATATCAATTTTGGAAGAAAACATACATGTTCTAGTGGTCCGGACAAAATTAGGTCTCTATAGTGAAGTGTTTACACTCAATCAATCTCATGAAAACAGTTTCTACCATATGCTTGCTTGTCCACCTATTCTCCACTACTTAGATCATACAACTTCATAAATCAAGAGGTCTTTATGCAAGGTTGTAATGGGGCCAAGGGGTAATAATGTGGCTAAAGAATAAAAGATAAAGGATATTAAAAAAGTTCCAAAGATTTTAGAGATGATGCACCCAAAAGAGTGTATCTTATTTAACCTTACACTTAAAAAGAATCAATTATAGAATATAGTGATTAGCAAGGGTCGAGTCCTCAGGGATTGGGTTTTAGTTTATAAGTTAATAGTTTAAAACTTAAATTCAAGAACAATAAAAGAAAACGGGTTTTTGAAATCAGATTTAAACTAAAGTAAACAATAAACTAAGGTGTTAAACCTTTTGAACCCACTAATAAATTGAAATACCCTAACGCCAAGAAAGCCAAGATTCAGGCAAAGAAAACTTAAACCCTTAGAAAGTCTGTTTCAAAGAACCTAGGTTAAGCATGTAAGCTGGACCCTAAGAACTCTCGTTTCAAGAACCTAAGTTTGATAGGTTGAACACCACAAAGAAAAAATTCTTTGGTAAGTTCCTAAGTTCTGTCAAGAACTAAAAAGAGTGAAACACTCACTTCGAATAAATTCAAACTCAAAAGATTAATAATTGTTGTTGAAGTAGATGGCTAAACAAGGGTATTTATAGGCTATTAACCCTATAGTTAAATACTAAGAACTCCTAGTACAAATGAAACTCCTTGGCAGCCAAGGCTTACTACTATTTAACTATGGGCTGAACAAGCTCAAGCCCAATCCTAATTAAATTTAAAAGATGTCCAATAGTTTAATGAGGGTTGTAGACACCTAAATTTGTCCGGATCACTAAAACAGGTATGTTTTCTTCCTAAATTGACGTTTCCTAATGTAAAAAGACTTTTTTCATCCTGCAGGTGGTACTCCGAGACTTAGTTTAAGAAGGCGAGCATAAAAAGTCAAACTTGAAAAAGTCAACCTCAGAAAAAAGTCAACCCCGAAAAAGTCAACCCCAAAAAGTCAACTACTAAAAAAGTCAACCTACTTTCAAAATCAAGATTTTAAGTTCAATTGAAAAATGGCGAAAGAATTTTGATAATCCGATGTCTACATTGAAAGATATGGAGTTCAGAAGTTTGGATTTGGAGATTTAATAGAAAATAAACCCTAATTCGAGAAGTTTGGGGAAAAGTGCTTAAACGATCAAATTGGTCAAAATTAAAGGTTCCAAATGAAAGATAAGCACTGACTACGGGTAATGGAGAAGTCACTTGCAAGAAATAACGAAAGAAAAGTCAATCCGGGAGAAAACCGAGAATTAAGGTTTTTAGTGAGTTTCGATGAAATCGGGAAGAATCACAGAAATGGCCCTGACTTGGTAAGACCAAAGCCCCCAATGGATGAGGAATGATTAAAAAGGGATAGCCCAAGGCTCGGCTTGAAGAAAACCAGAAAATCGGACTTGTTTTGAGCAAAACCGGGATTCGGAGGCAAAAAGGCAAAATTGAAAAATTTGGGAAAAATAGCAAATGAACTCCAAAAATTCTGAAAATTTGCAAATCTCATTCTTAAACCATTTGAAATAGATTGGAAAAATAAAATCTTCATTCGGAGTTCGTTTGCAAAATGGCCAAATCCCAGGCTTCTCATGTAGTAATTTAAAAAGGAAAATCCTGGAAAAATAGCAAATGAACTCCAAATATTTTGAAATTTTGAAAATCTCATTTTTAAATTATTTGGAAGAGATTGGCGAAATAAAATCTTGATTCAGAGTTCGTTTGCAAAATGGCAAAAATCCCGGGCCTCCTATGCAATAATTCAAGAAGATAAATCCTGAAAAAATAGCAAATGGACTCCAAAAATTTTGAAATTTTGCAAATCTCATTTTTAAATTATTTGGAAGATATTGGAGAAATAAAATCTTGATTCGGAGTTCGTTTGCAAAATGGCCAAATCCCGAGCTCCTATGTAGTAATTCAAACCGATAAGTCCCAAAAAAATGCCAAATGAGCTCCAAAAATTATGACAACTTTCAGATCACACTTTTAAATTATTTTGAACAGATTGGTGAAGAAAAATCTTGATTTGGAGCTCGTTTAAAAAATGGTAAAATGTAGGGGCATAAAAGGGCATTTTTTGAAGAAAAAAAATCCAAATAAATAGCAAACGGACTCGGATAATTTTGAAAACTTCCAGAGCTCGATATTTTATTATTTTGGAAGTATTAAAAAAATAAAAATTGAATTTGGAGTCCGTTTGATATTTATTTGCATCCGAGGGGCAAAACGGTCATTTCACCCAAGCAACCGAAAAGGGATTCTTTGGGCCTTTAAAAAATCAGACTTGGGCTAGAAATGAGAAGCGCTGGCCTGCCAAGGCCCAAAGGAAGGAGGAAGCTTCTGATTTTTAAATCAAATGGCTAAAAATTAAGAGTTAGTTAGAGATTCTCTTTGATCAAGCCATGGTAATTAAGCCACATAGGCCAAGAGAGAGTGTCAACATTATTCTTGAACAGCTGTAATTTTGGACAGCTGATATGCTAATCTAAGGGTGATAATTTTAGGATTTTTTCACCTTGAATTGTTAGCCATTTGATGGAAAATTGGTTACAAAAAAATGACAACATCCTTGCTCATTAAAAGGGGGGTTTCGGCCAGCATAGAGAGGGTTCAGAATTTTAATTTTCATACTTCATTTTGGCTGAGTTCTCTTGGTTTTTACTTGGATTTTCTCTCTTTGGTTGAAAGCAAAAAGAAAAAGTTTAGAAAAGAAAGGAAAGTTTGAAGAGATAAAGCTTGAAATATAGCTTCTTGAGGTTGCTCTTGAGCACCAACTCTTGCACTTTCTTGATTTTCTATTCTTGTTTTTGCTATTTTGATTACTATTTGATGAGTTTCCTTTTTAAATTAATTTTTTTTATTGTTCTTCTTAAGTTCTTCCTTCATCTCTTTCTTAAATATATTTTTTACAATTTTTTTTTATAATATTCTCACCATGGCCGAATGGCCTACATTCTTTATTTAAGTTGCTGTTTTGGTTTATTTTATCATATTGTTTATGTTATTTTCTTTGATCTTGGTGTTTTAAATGTTATTTTACTTCATATTCTTGAGTTATATTTTAATTTGGTTGCTTTGTTTGTTACCATTTATGATTTAAATACCATGTTCTTGCATTTGTAATTTTCTGTTTTCATGATGTTTAAATTTGAGCATGTTTTAGATTTAGTATATCAAGTGTTTGTGAAAATGCTTGTGTGGTTTTTGCATGATTTGAGCTTTATATTTTAGTTGAGCATGTTTTAGATTTAGTATATCAAGTGTTTGTGAAAATGCTTGTGTGGTTTTTGCATGATTTGAGTGTTATATTTTAGTCGATAATGTCAGTATATCAAGTGTTTGTGAAAATGGCATTCTGGTTGGAGCTTGAGCCCATTTGGCTACTCCATGTGTTTTGCATTGTGTGTTGCATTTTTGCAATGTTAGTTGGTAGGTTTTTGCATGTGCATGACATTTGATTTAGTTTTGCATTCTAATATACCAAGTGTTTGTGAAAATGCCATGTTTGCTAGTTACTAGGCCATTTGGTCACTCCTTGAATTTTTGCATTATATGTGCATTCTTGCCATGTTAGTTGATAGGTTAGCATTTGCATGATATTTGGTTTAAGCATGCTTTGTGTTTGTGAAAATGCCATGCATATTTTAGTTATTAAGTTTGGTTTATTTGCCATGCATGTTCATGCATTTTAGGTCTAGGTTGCATTAAATGCCATGCAAGTTCATTTAGGTCTAGGTCACTATATGAATGCCATGCATTTTTTCATGACATTTAGGTTTAGACTCATGCATTTCATGCACTATACTTGCTGTATTTTTTCATGTATTTCATGTTCATGCCACTTGAATAATGACTTAGGCCAATTAATGGTTCAAAGTCATGCTCTCTTGAGCACACTTATGGAAAATTAAGTTTTGTCAAATTGATTATTCTACCTTTGTGATTTTTTCTACTTAGCCAATTTTTATCTAACTTTCAAAAAGTCCTAGCTACTGTTTGTGAGTCATTTTGTGAGTCTTAAATGTATTTACTTTGATTTTTAAATGATTTTATCAAAGGCAAAAATGTATTTTGGCTAAGCAGTTTTTTCACCCAGTACTCGTACTTTCCTGATTTTTCTGGGCATTCATTTTTACATGTCATGAGTCTCCAGTATTTTTTTTAGAGTTTTTTGAATTTTTAAAAATAAGATAAACAATCTTGGCTTAAAACTGGATAGTGGAGTCAGAATTGAATTTAAAGGAAAATCATTTTTCTGTTTTGGTTAAGTTACTTAGAGGGGGCTGATTAGGAAGGTTATCTACTGACTTAGGGTAGTTTCTAAGCCTTTTTGAACTCTTAAAATGATTTTTTAAGTCTCGGGTTAAGGGTAGTCAAGTCCGGATTTTTAAACTTAATAAATTATAGCCATTTAAAAAAATTAGTCCAGTTTTTATTTTTAATTCAAGCTTTTCAAAATTGTTTTCAAACAATCACAAAGTATTTTGGTTTTAGAATAATTAATTTGACATATTTTCCTAAGGTAGTCGGATATCTTTTTAGATGTAAGGATTTCCTTAATTAAAGGAAAAAATACATTTCATGCATTGCATTTTCCATATTCATGCATTTTATATAATGTGTGATTCTTTCTATAATAATTCCTATGATATTGTTATTATTTTGATTTATATATTTGTTTTCATGTTATATGAGTTATTATATGTGTAGACACCTAATTTTGTCCGGACCACTAAAACAGGTATGTTTTCTTCCTAAATTGATGTTTTCGAGTATAAAAAGACTTTTTTTATCCTGCAGGTGGTACTCCGAGACTTAGTTTAAGAGGGCAAGCATAAAAAGTCAAACATGAAAAAAGTCAACCCCGAAAAAAGTCAACCCCGAAAAAGTCAACCTCAAAAAGTCAACTATTGAAAAAGTCAACTCACTTTCAAAATCAAGATTTTAAGTTCAATTGAAAAATGGCGAAAGAATTTTGATAATCCGAGGTGTACATTGAAACATATGGAGTTCGAGAGTTGGGATTTGGAGATTCAGGGAAAGGAAACCCTAATACGAGAAATTTGGGGAAAAGTGCTTAAATGATCAAATTGGTCGAAATTGAAGGTTCCAAATGAAAGATAAACACTGACCACGGGTAATAGAGAAGCCATTTGCAAGAAAAACCGAAAGAAAAGTCAATCCGTGAGAAAACTGAGAATTAGGGTTTTTAGTGGATTTCGGTGAAATCGGGAAGAATTACAAAAATGGCCCAACTTGGTAAGACCAAAGCACCCAATGGATGAGGAATGATTAAAAAGTGATAGCCCAAAGCTCAGTTTGAAGAAAATCTGAAAATCGGACTTGTTTTGAGCAAAACCAGGTTTAGGAGGCAAAATTGGAAAATTTGGGAAAAATAGCAAATGAACTCCAAATCTTTTGAAATTTTGCAAATCTCATTTTTAATTTATTTGGAAGAGATTGGCGAAAGAAAATCTTGATTCGGAGTTCGTTTGCAAAATGGCCAAATCTTAGGTTTCTTGTGTAGTAATTCAAAAAGGAAAATCCCGAAAAAATAGCAAATGAACTCCAAATCTTCTGAAATTTTGTAAATCTCATTTTTAATTTATTTGGAAGAGATTGGCGAAATAAAATCTTGATTCGGAGTTCGTTTGAAAAATGGCCAAATCCCGAGCTTCTAATGTAGTAATTCAAAAAGGAAAATCCTTGAAAAATAGCAAATGAACTCCAAATCTTCTGAAATTTTGCAAATATCATTTTTAAATTATTTGGAAGATATTGGGGAAATAAAATCTTAATTCGGAGTCCGTTTGCAAAATGGCCAAATCCCGGGCCTATAATGCAATAATTCAAGAAGATAAATCCCGAAAAAATAGCAAGTGGACTCCAAAAATTCTGAAATTTTCCAAATCTCATTTTTAAATTATTTGGAAGAGATTGGTGAAAGAAAATCTTGATTCAGAGTTCGTTTGCAAAATGGCCAAATCCTGAGCTCCTATGTAGTAATTCAAGCCGATAAATCCCGAAAAAATACCAAATGATCTCCAAAAATTATGAAAACTTCCATATCACACTTTAAATTATTTGGAAGAGATTGGTGAAGAAAAATCTTGATTTGGAGCTTGTTTAGAAAATGGTAAAATGTAGGAGCATAAAGGGGCATTTTTGGAAGAAAAAATCCAAATAAATAGCAAACGGACTCGGATAATTTTGAAAACTTCCAGAACTCAAAATTATTTTGGAAGTATTAAAAAAAATAAAAATTGAATTTGGAGTCTGTTTGATATTTATTTACGTCCGGGGGGCAAAACGATCATTTCACCCAAGCAACCGAAAAGGGCTTCTTTGGGCCTCTAAAAAAATCAAACCTGGGCTGGAAAAGAGATGTACTGGCCTGGCAAGGCCCAAAGGATGGAGGAAGCTTCTGATTTTAATATCAAATGGCCAAGAATTAAGAGTTAGTTAGAGATTCTCTTTGATCAAGCCATGGTGATTAAGCCACATAGGCCAAGAGAAATGTCAACATTATTCTTGAACAGCTGTAATTTGGGACAGCTGATATGCTAATCTAAGGGTGATAATTTCATGATTTTTTTCGCCTTGAATTATTAGCCATTTGATGGAAAATTGGTTACAAAAAAATGACAACATCCTTGCTCATTAAAAAGGGGGTTTCGGCCAGCCTGTAGGGGGTTCAGAATTTTAATTTTCATACTTCATTTTTGATGAGTTCTCTTGGTTTTTACTTGGTTTTTCTCTCTTTGGTTGAAAGCAAAAATAAAAAGTTTAGAAAAGAAAGGAAAGTTTGAAGAGATAAAGCTTGAAATATAGCTTCTTGAGGTTGCTCTTGAGCACCAACTCTTGCACTTTCTAGATTTTCCATTCTTGTTTTTGCTATTTTGATTACTATTTGGTGAGTTTCCGTTTTAAATAAATTTTTTTTATTGTTCTTCTTAAGTTCTTCCTTCATCTCTTTCTTAAATATATTTTTTACAATTTTTTTTTTTACAATATTCTCACCATGGCCAAATGGCCTACATTCTTTATTTAAGTTGTTGTTTTGGTTTATTTTATCATATTGTTTATGTTATTTTCTTTGATCTTGGTGTTTTAAATGTTATTTTACTTCATATTCTTGAGTTATATTTTAATTCGGTTGCTTTGTTTGTTACCATTTATGATTTAAATACCATGTTCTTCCATTTTTAATTTTTTGTTTTCATGATGTTTAAATTTGAGCACGTTTTAGATTTAGTATATCAAGTGTTTGTGAAAATGCTTGTGTGGTTTTTGCATGATTTGAGTTTATATTTTAGTTGAGCATGTTTTACATTTAGTATATCAAGTGTTTGTGAAAATGCTTGTATGGTTTTTGCATGATTTGAGTGTTATATTTTAGTTGAGCATGTTAGTATATCAAGTGTTTGTGAAAATGCCATGCTTGTTGGAGCTTGAGGCCATTTGGCTACTCCATGTGTTTTGCATTGTGTGTTGCATTTTTGCCATGTTAGTTGGTAGGTTTTTGCATTTGCATGGCATTTGATTTAGTTTTGCATGCTAATATACCAAGTGTTTGTGAAAATGCCATGTTTGCTAGTTACATAGGCCATTCGGCCACTCCTTGAATTTTTGCATTATATGTGCATTCTTGCCATGTTGGTTGATAGGTTAGCATTTGCATGATATTTGGTTGAGTTTTTGGTTTAAGCATGCTTTGTGTTTGTGAAAATGCCATGCATATTTTAGTTATTAAGTTACGTTTATTTTCCATGCATGTTCATGCATTTTAGGTCTAGGTTGCATTAAATGCCATGCAAGTTCATTTAGGTCTTGGTCACTATATGAATGCCATGCATTTTTTTCATGACATTTAGGTTTAAACTCATGCATTTCATGCACTATACTTGCTATATTATTTTTCATGCATTTCATGTTTATGCCACTTGAATAATGACTTGAGCCAATTAATGGTTTAAAGTCATGCTCTCTTGAGCATACTTGTGGGAAATTAAGTTTATTCAAATTGATTATTCTACCTTTGTGATTTTTTTTTTACTTAGCCAATTTTTATCTAACTTTCAAAAAGTCCTAGCTACTGTTTGTGAGTCATTTTGTGAGTCTTAAATATTTTTACTTTGATTTTTAGATGATTTTATCAAAGGCAAAAATGTATTTTGGCAAAATAGTTTTTTTCACCCAGTACTTGTACTTTCTCAATTTTTCTGGGCATTCATCTTTAATCAAAAAATTAAGCTGATTTTTTTCCTGTGTATTTTTACATGTCTTGAGTCTCCAGTAATTTTTTCAGAATTTTTAAAATTTTTAAAAATAGGATAAAAATCGTGGCTTAAAATTGGGCAGCGGAGTCAGAATTGAATTTAAAGAAAAATCATTTTTTCTATTTTGGTTAAGTTACTTAGAGGGGGCTGATTAGGAAGGTTAGCTACTGACTTAGGCTAGTTTCTAAGCCTTTTTAAACTCTAAAAATGATTTTTTAAGTCTCGGGTTAAGGGTAGTCAAGTCCGAATTTTTAAACTTAGGAAATTAAAGCCATTTTTAAAAAAATTAGCCTAGTTTTTATTTTTAATTCAAGCTTTTCAAAATTGTTTTCTAACAATCACAAAGTATTTTGGTTTTAGAATATTTAAATTGACATATTTTCCTAAGGTAGCCGGATAGCTTTTTAGATATACGGATTTCCTTAATTAAAGCAAAAAAATACATTTTCATGCATTGCATTTTTCCATATTCATGCATTTTATATAATATTTTGTTTTTGCTATGATAATTTCTATGATATTGTTAAGATTTTGAGTTATGTTATATTGTTTATTATATGATTTGGAATATTTCATGATATCCTATGCTTTTTATTTAATTTTTTTTTGTTATATTATTTAGCATATATTATGTTCATGCATTATTATATGATGGCATTATTTTATATTCTATGTCATTTAAATTATATGCCATATCATTCTTATTTGCCATGTCATTTAGGATATTTTATTTTATTTAAAATATATCATATGTTACTTAGGATATTACATTCCATATAGAATATATTATATTACCTAAGTCATTTCATTTCATTTAGAATATGTCATATAACTTAGGACGTTTCATTTCATTTAGAATATGCTAAGGCATTTAAATTATATCATATCATTTAGGATGCATTATATTATTTAGATTTTGCTATGTCATTTTATTTATGTCATGCATATTCACATCTTTTAAAATGTTTTCAAAAGGATAATGATTTTTTCAATAAAATAATAAAGATATTCCCAAGTTAAAATAATTCATGAGTTCTCTATCGGGTTTGCTGGAGGGAATATCATCAATTATCATTAATAAAGGAATATCTTTCTTTCAAAATAGAGAATGATTCGGAAAGTTTTCCAGAACTAATAAAAATTTATATATTTTGCCACGTTTGTTGGGGAATATAAGAAAACTTTGAATTTATAAATTCTGGATCATTTTTAATTAAAAATGGAATTATTTTTCTTTAAATTGGGAATTAACTTGAAATACTAAATTTAAAACCAACTTTTTACCGAGACTTGAGATAACACACGATTAATAAGGTACCGTTTTATACGGGCGTTGTGGGGGTGCTAATCCTTCCCCGCACGTAACAGAGTCCCGAATCCATTTCTTTGATTTCTCTGGTTTAAACGCAGACTTGAAATTGGTTTTAAAAATGTTTTAATTAATTTTTAAAATATTTTATAAAACCAGTTTTAATAGGTGGCCGATCACACCTAGCTAAAAAAGATTGGTGGCGACTCCATGTCTTTTTCAAGGTCATTTTCAAAACCTTCATTTTTCTAGAGGAATTAAGTTGACTTTTCCTCGATTTTTTTTTAATGTCATGCTTAATGAATAATAAAGTCTTGCGATGAGACTCGTTATTTTTTAGGTTGCGACAGCTTGGCGACTCCCCTGGGGACAATTAGAGAGTCAGGCCTAGAATTAGTCGTGTGTTATCAAAGTCTCGGTTTTGTTGGTTTAATTGGTATTTAATTTTAATTCCCATATTTTTTAAAATAAAAGAGAATTTTGAAAATAAAAAAATGTTTTAATATGTCCATATTCATGTGCATTCATATTATTATTTGTTCTCTGGTTATTTTGTTGCGTATATTTATATGTTTGTTTGACTGATGCTTTACATTGTTTGATTTTAGTGGGGTATTTTGAATAAGGGTTGTAGAATAGGTGGTGACAGGTTTGTTTTGTTCATCCGCACACAATGTATTTGCATTTGCATAACATGAATCCTTTACTCGGGTTCCGTCCTTTTAAGTGGAAGTAAAGTAACTACGCCTTCATGATTGATCCTCCATATGGGCTAGTGAAACACTTCCGGAGTATAAAGTACCTAATGCCTTCGTGATAATCCTCCGTACGGGCATAAGAACATATACTCTAACGAATTGGACCAGCTTTTATCGGGGTGCCTTACTAGCCTTCACCGGCGACAGTGAGGAACAATTCGGGGCCTTAGAACCAATTCACCTTCATATAGTGAACCTAGGCGAAGCCATGCCAGATTTCTGTTAGATACCCGAAGTTTAAGAACACATGGAGGAACATTTCCATCCTTTTACCATCTTTCTATATGTTAGATACAAATTGGGTGATGATGAATGAACATCATACTGCTAGTATTTTTTATTATTATTATTTTGTCCCAAAGGCGTTGTAATGCCGAAGCTTTGTTTAAATTTTTGGGACATTTTTTTTAAAAGCATGTTGTTATTTATGTTATATTTGTGAATTCATTTCCTTACTAATCTATTTCTTTCTGTTTTCTTTTCTTTGACATGCATCATAGACATCATCATACACTTGAAGTTTATTGGCCTCGGGATAGTTATCAACCAAAAGGACTTTCATGGAGTGTCAGGTTATTTCAGTGATAGAAGATCGTCAGTAGTCAGGGCACAGCCGAAAAAAGATCAGAGGGAGGATGGTGATTGCCTCAAGAAAGATTATGTGTCAGTATTACCGGAAAGGGTCAAAGTGGATCCTAGACAGAATAATCTTCGAGGGTTAGCTGACATTTGGAATCAGTGGAATGTATCAGAGAAAGAAGCCTTCACTCAGAAATATGGAGACATAGCACTCTTAATTCCGATTCATGTCAATATTGGGTTGATTCAGGCTATGGTACAGTTTTGGAATCCTGCTTATAGATGTTTCACTTTTAACAAGGAGGATATGACACCACTGATCGAAGAGTATTCAGCACTGTTACGTATTGAATGTCCTAATCCTAATCGAGTATATTTGAAGGAAATGAAACCTTCAGGTTTGAAGAAGAAAGTGGCTAGGATCACAGGAATGGATACAACATGGGTTGAGAGTCATGTGGACACAAAGCAGAAAAATGGGTGCCTTCCGTGGGAAACTCTCCGACTGTTGATATTGGGTTGTTCCGACAAAGCAAAAGCCAGGGACGTCTTCGCTCTAGCCATCTACGGGTTAATCATATTCCCGAAGATATTGGGTCATGTGGATATAGCCGTGTTTGATTTCTTTGAAAAGTTGGAACAGAAGATCAATCTATCTCCGGCCATCATAGCTGAAACTATCCGATCCTTGAATTTTTGTAAAAGGGTAGGACAAGGGAGGATCAAGGGGTGTGTACAACTCCTTTATATTTGGATTCAAAGTCACTTTTGGAAGATAGAAAATGTTTCCTTCAAACCGTACATGAAGACTTTAGTTCCTATTAGGGAATTCCTTCAAAATGATTGGCCTAAAGATGGGAATGAAGAGAAATGGGTCAACATGTTCCGAAATTTAAAAGGGGAGATGGTGATTTGGAGAGCTCCATGGATGGTTCCTATGCCGATTATGTACAAATGTGGGGACAACCCGGGAGTTCCACTACTCAAAATTTGGGGGTCTGTGAGTTATGCGCCTTTGTTGGTGCAAAGACAGGTTGAGTCTCGACAATTCACACCCGTGACTCATAATCTAGGATCATCAAAGTTCATTTATGGGGAAGACGGATATTCCGAAAAAGTGCGGGCAGCGATTGAAGCATGGAAGAAAACTCACCGGATAAAAGTGGCCAGATATGCCGACACCGTCACACCTGATTACCTGGTATGGAGGGAATTAAGGGTTAATGATAGACTATTGACATCAGATGGGGAGGAGGTCCAGTTCATGAATCCGCCACCGAGGGAAATGCCATCAGAGTTAGAAATTGCAAGAGCGGAATTTGAAAAAGAAAAGGCCCGGATGAGCAAGGAGATTGCCCGACTGCAAGAAGAGCTTGAGGACATGAAAGATAGGGAATCAGCTCGGGAAAAAGAAAAGGAACATATTAAGAGAGAAAGGGACACCGTTAAGGGCGATCTTCGGGAATTACATTTGGAGAACAAGAGGTATCGCTTTGAGCTCAGATTTGAGGGGACTCTCAAAACTTCAGGGGGAGTGGGAACATGAGGTCAAAAACCTCAAGAAGGAGAATAACTATTGGAAGGAGAAAGCAAAACACGAGGAAGCCCGAGCAAATCAACTGGAGGAACAAGCTAGGGAAAGCTTACACGGCGATGCTTCTCCTGACACATCAAAGGGTCGTGAACAAGTAGGGCTCAGATGGAAGAGCAAGGCAATCAAAAGAGGACAGTGAAAAAGGTCCAGAATCCGAGGGAATTATTCATTTATTCATTTTTTTTGTATAAAATAAAAATAAGAAATGTGTCAATAATTTCTAATCCATGGTTTTTAAAACTAAAGGTACAATTGGTCGCACTCAGAAAGAACCAGACTTCAACACCCTTACAGTACTCGATCTCGAACAAAAGCCATGGAAAACGATCAGATTGCCAGAATTGAGAGAATGGAAAGAATCCAGAAAGAACTACAAGACCAGTTGACTAAGTCTCAAGAGGAGACACGAGAACAGATGACAAGGCTCATGGAGATGATGAGCACTATGATGAAGTAGAAGTGGCCCGGAGAGAATTCAGTTGCAGGAATGGGGGCAGTGAATCAGGAGGATAGACCAGAAATGGTATAGAGAAATGGCCAGACATCCCAACCTGTGGGAAATGAAATCCCAACTGGGGCAGCATCCTACATCTACATCCAACCGACGGTTGAAGCACAAAATTTCGGTCCAAAAAGGGGTAACACCGAAGTTGATCCAATTGAGGTTGAGGTTCCAGACTTCAAAGAAATGGCAGAGAAGTAAAGGGCCAAAATAACTGAACTGAAGAGGGTCAAAACTGCTGAATCTGAGAAGAAATATCAGTTGTTGGAAGAAAGGCTAAGAGCAGTGGAAGGAGCAGACTTGTTTGGTAGTCTAGATGCCAAAGAGATGAGCTTGGTAAATGATCTAATAATTCCACCGAAGTTCAAAGTACCAGACTTTGAAAAGTATAATAGGACCACCAACCCATCAGCTCATTTGACTATGTACTGTAGAATGATGACAGGGCATGAGGATAATGAGAAATTGCTTATTCATTGCTTCCAGGGTAGCTTAACAGGGTCAGCCACCCGATGGTACAATCAACTCAGTTGTACCAAGATTCGTTCATGGACGAATTTGGCCAGGGCTTTTATGGAGTATTATAAGCACGTTTCTGACATGGTACCCGATAGGCTGTCATTACAAAACATGGAAAAGAGGTCCAATGAGACCTTCAAAGAGTATTCGCAGAGGTGGAGGGATCTGGCCATACAAGTGCAACCCCTTTTAACCAACAAAGAAACCACGGTGCTTTTCATTAACACATTGAAAGCACCTTTTTATGACAAATTGGTGGGAAACGATACCAAAGATTTTGCGAATACGGTAATATCTGGGGAAATGATTGAGTCAGCTATTAAGAATGGAAAGATGGAAGGGGGTGAGTCTGCTACCCCAAAGAGAGCTTTTCCTACAAAGAGGAAGGAGGAAACCCATGCAGTAAGCTTCAACCAATACCCTTATACACCTCCTACACCATACACACCACCAAGGCCCTATACTCCTACTAGACCTTATGCACCTCCGACACCTTACACACCATACCCGGGGTATAATCCTTACTACCCTAATGTCAACCACCTTACCCAAAACCCATTCCCTACACCAATATACCACAACAGCCATTCCCAACTGGCATATCCCTTCAAATAACCTTTCCCCGAAATACTATCCCAAACACACAAGGGCCTGCGCGCAACGACCAACGTTCACCAAAGAACGATCAAAAAACCCAATTTGATCCGATTCCCACTACTTATAGTGAGCTATATCCAAAACTATTGTAGGGTCAATTTGTTGCACCCGTGTACCTAAAAACTTTGACACCTCCATATCCAAGATGGTACAATGCAAACACCAACTGTGCATACCATGCGGGAATCCAAGGACATTCAATTGAAGATTGCCTGGCCTTCAAAAAGAAAGTCCAAAGCTTGACCAATGCTGGGGTTGTGAAGTTTGGATCCAAAAATGGACCAAACATAGCTAGAAATCCATTGCCCAATCATGCTGGGAATCAGGTAAATACAATATTGATCGAAGAAGGCAGAAGACTAAAAAGGGATATTGGGGAGGTTAAGACTCCAATGCTGACAGTATGGTTTGAAATGGTCAAGGCAGGATTGGTGAAAGATACAGACAGTGTGAAAATGGTTGCAAAAAGGGTGCATGATTGGTGCCCGTTCCATAAGGGTGGAGGCCATGACATCAAAACTGCGTGGACTTTCGGGCTAAAGTCCAAAGGATGATGGATAGTGGGGAAGCCCAATTCTACGAGGAGATGGAGAGGGAAATAGAAGTCATTGAAAATGCAGGTGGCTATGGGATAAGAAGACCCCTAATCATCTACTATGATGAACCGGAGGAAAAAGTTATGTCAGTCATGGAAGAAAATGGGCCCAAATTAATCATTGATTTACCTGTTTCCTTTCCATACAAGGAAAACAAGGCTACACCATGGAAATATGACTGCAGCATGGTTATGCCCGGGTCTTCAGGCCAGCAGGATATTACACGTGTGGGGCATTTAACCCGAAGCGGGAGGTGTTATGCTCCGGAGGCCGTTGAATAGGGGGTAGCAGGGAAAGATAGAGGAACTGATAAAGGAAAGAAGGTAGTCGAGCCAATCCATATTGAGATGGATTTGCCATAGGAAACAGAGAGGGGATCAGCCCCGGTTAACAGAATCAAAGAACCAGTATGTGAGAAGGAAGCTTATGAGTTTTTGAAATTTATAAAGCATAGTGAGTATAGCGTGGTTGAACAACTGCAACGTCAACCAGCTAGGATCTCGATCTTATCCTTGCTTTTAAATTCAGAACCACACAAAAATGCTCTGTTAAGATTATTAAATCAAGCATATGTAGCTAATAATATATCAGTGGAAAAGCTGGATAGGTTGGTGGGAAACATCGTAGCAGATGACTACATATTTTTCAGCTATGAGGAGATACCACCCAATGGTATTGGATCAACGAAAGCTCTCCATATAACTACCACTTGTAAGGGGCACATATTACCGAGGGTCCTTTTGGATAATAGTTCTTCACTAAATGTGATGCCTTTAGCGACTTTATCCAAATTGCCAGTGGATCTATCCTATATGATACCAAGTTGCACGGTGGTCAGAGCTTTTGATGGAACAAGGACAGAGGTTATGGGAACCATTGAAGTTCCTCTGGAGATAGGCCCGTGCATATATACAGTGAACTTCCAGGTCATGGATATCAATCCATCTTATAACTGCTTGTTGGGAAGGCCGTGGATACATTCAGCTAGGGCTGTACCCTCGTCTCTTCACCAGAAACTAAAATTTGTGATGGAGGGCCGGTTGATCACAGTATCAGGGGAGAAAGACATAATAGCCTCTGCATCCACTGAATCTCCTTATGTGGAGCCCAATGAAGAGGCCGTGGAGTGTTTTTTTCGGTCTTTGGAATTTGTAAATGCAGTTTTCGTCGCTGAAGGATGAAAAATTCTGAAACAGAGGCTATCCACGAACATAAGGCTGGGGGTAAGAACCACGTAGGAAAAGGCTACAGGGCTAGAAAAGGTCTCGGGAAATATCTTCAGGGGATGGCTCGAGCCATAGAAGTAAAAGGAAAGAAGGACCGGTTTGGCCTAGGATATCTTTCGAAGGCCCATGAGAAAAGGAGACAAGTTGAAAAGAACCGACAAAGGAGGATGGCCCGTCTTATGGGAATGGATATGGAATGGGAGCCTATGATATTCCCACCTATCCTTCACAGCTTCCGCTCAGTCGGTTCTCTGTTCGGAGAAAAGAATTCTGATGATGTGCTCGTAATGATAGAGAAATCCTTCGAGAGATTCCAAATGAATAGTGATGAGCAGATGTTTGATGTGGAGATCTGCACGACTAAGAAAGACAGAATTGAAAGAAAGAATGCTAGCTGGATGGTGCGACCTTGTCCACCAAGATATAGACTAACCAACTGGAGTGCGACTAAGTTGCCCATAGTTTTTAAGTCTATTCCAAAGTAATACTTTTTAAAAGCAATCTTAATTATCTTTACCTAGTGATATTAAGATTTTTTTTTTTCTGTAATGGGCTTTTTAAACATTTTCATTCAATAAATAACAAGCATAATGCATTATCCATATTGATGTGTCCACATTCTTTCATTTTTGTTATTTATTTTGTTTTCATTATATATTTTCCCATATTGTTTCTTCTCCACCTATTTACAGGTGTACGGATGCGGAATATGAGGACCTTCCTGTCAGTAATTTTGAAATTGATTTTGAAAGACCCATTTGCACGGGTGATTTTGAGGCTAATGAAAATACTGAGGATTATGGTCTACTTCCAGATATATTGAGGAAGATAAAACAAGAGGAGAAGCAAGTACTTCCTCATAAGGAATTATTGGAAACAATAAATCTGGGAAATGGTGAAGAAATAATGGAAGTTAAAATTGGGACTTCATTGTCATCACCAATAAAAGGTGAATTGATAGCTTTGCTCTAGGAGTATGTGGATGTATTTGCATGGTCTTACCAAGACATGCCAGGGTTAGATCCGGATATCGTGGTTCATAAGCTCCCTTTAAAGCCAGAATGCATGCCAATTCAGCAAAAGTGGAGAAGAATGAGGCCTGATATGCTGTTAAAGATAAAAGAGGAGGTAAAGAAGCAATTTGATGCTGGATTCTAAGAGGTGGCAAAATATCCAGAATGGGTGGCAAATATTGTTCCGGTACCAAAGAAGGATGGCAAGATGCGAATGTGCATTGATTATCGAGATTTGAACAAGCCAGCCCTAAAGATAATTTCCCTTTGCCCCACATTGATACTCTGATGGATAATACAGCAAAGAGTTCTTTATTTTCTTTCATGGACGGGTTCTTAGGATACAATCCAATCAAGATGGCATCGAAAGATATGGAGAAAACCACATTTGTTACAATGTGGGGAACCTTCTGCTACAAAGTAATGCCATTTGGGTTGAAGAATGCCGGGGCAACATACCAAAGAGCCATGGTAACCTTGTTTCATGATATGATGCATAAGGGAATTGAGGTCTACTTTGATGATATGGTTGCAAAGTCACAAGGAGAAGATGAGCATATTACGAATCTTAAAAAGCTTTTTGAATGACTAAGAAAGTTTAGACTGAAGCTAAATCCGACAAAATGCACTTTTGGAGTCACCTCGGGGAAGTTGTTGGGGTTTGTCGTCAGCAAAAGAGGAATTGAGATTGACCCAGATAAAGTGAAGGCTATTCAGAATCTGCCACCACCTCACACTCAAAAGGAAGTAAGAGGCTTTCTGGGGAGATTGAATTACATTGCTCGATTTATTTCACAGTTAATCGACAAATGTGATCCAATATTCAAGTTACTTCGAAAACGTGATCCAGGAGAATGGGATGAAGGGTGTCAGATTGCTTTTGAAAAGGTTAAGCATTATCTATCAAACCCACCAGTATTAATGCCACCTATTCTAGATAAACCAATGATTATTATCTTTTCACTGCTAGATTGGATTTTGATTGTACAAACAATACTGCCGAGTATGAAGCATGTACTATGGGCCTTCTTGCTGCAGTGGACAGAAAGATCAAAATATTGGAAGTTTTTGGAGACTCAGCTTCAGTGATTTACCAGCTACGAGGAGAACGGGAAACCCAAGATACAAAGCTAATCCGATACCGAGAACTCATATTGAGTTTATTGGAGGAGTTCGAAGAAGTGAATTTCAATTACTTTCCTCGAGAAGAAAATCGGATGGCGGATACTCTGGCTACTTTGTCATCAATGTTTAAAGTGAATGAAGGGGCGGAAGTTGTGCCTATCAAAATGAGCATATATGAGTCTCCTGCCCACTGTTTGAGTATCGAAGAAGAAACAGATGGTCTTCCTTGGTATAATGACATCTTGCAGTACCTCAAAAGTCAACAGTATCTAGAACAAGCAATAGAGAATGACAAAAGGACTCTGAGAAGGCTAGCAATGGGTTTTGTTCAAGATGGCGAGATTCTCTACAAGAAAGGGAAAGATCAAGTCCTATTGAGATGTGTCGGGTCTGCCGAAGCTCGAAGAATCATAGAAGAGGTCCATGAAGGGATATGTGGCACTCATGCTAATGGTCACATGCTTGCTAAACAGATTATGATGGCAGGGTACTATTGGTTGATGATGGAAGGAGATTGTATCAGTTATTCCAGGAAGTGCCATAGATGCCAGATATATGTAGATAAGATTCATGTGTCGTCATCGCCATTACATGTCATGACTGCACCATGGCCCTTTTCAATATGGGGAATGGATATGATAGGGCCTATTACCCCGAAAACTTCAAATGGACATCGTTTCTTCTTGGTGGCCATAGATTATTTCACAAAATGGGCAAAAGCTGCTTCTTATGCGAATGTAACAAAGTCGGTGGTATGCAGATTCGTCAAGAAAGAAATCATATGCCGTTACGGGTTGCCAGCAAGAATTATTTCGGATAATGCTCTCAATTTGAACAATAAAATGATGAGAGAAGTGTGTACTCAATTCAAGATCACACATCATAATTCGGCACCTTACCGTCCAAAGATGAATGGCACAATAGAAGCAGCTAACAAGAATATCAAGAAGATTGTCGAGAAGATGACCAATGTGTACAAAGATTGGCATGAGATCCTGCCTTTCGCTCTTCATGCATATCGTACTTCAGTCCGCATGTCTACAGGGGCAACACCATCTTCTTTGGTATACGGGATGGAAGCAGTGCTACCTATTGAAGTTGAGATCCCTTTACTTCGGGTTTTGGTGGAAGTTGGCCTAGAGGAAGCAGAATGGGTTAGAGCTCGTTATGAACAGTTGAATCTCATCGAGGAGAAAAGATTGAAAGCAATTTGTCATGGGCAGTTGTATCAGAAAAGGATGATTCGAGCCCACAACAAGAAGGTTCGTCCTAGACAGTTCCGAGAGGGGGAGTTGGTATTGAGAAAAATTCTCCCTATAGTGAAGGACCCGAGAGGAAAATGGGCTCCGAATTGGGAAGGACACTATGTGGTAAAAAGAGCTTTTTCTGGAGGAGCATTGATTTTAACTAGAATGAACGGAGATGATTTTAGACATCCCCTGAATGCTGATGAACTGAAGAAGTATTATGCTTGAAAAAAAAAACGTGTGATGCTGTGCACATAGAAATTTGAATGATTCCAAGTGTAAAAATAGAAAATCTATATATCTATTTCCCCTGAGAATTGCTTTTCAAAGAGAGTAGTCATGCTTGGTATGATGAATGGGCATCTTTCATTTTCCTTTCACTAAGAAGAAATTATCCTTAGTCACCCCTTTTGAGCCTTAAGAATTATTTCTTTCTCTAAACCTTGATCAAGGATCACCCTCTGGAGGGCAAATACGAGGAAAGATAATCAAAAATCATGGCAAGAAGAAAGCCATCAGAAAATGTGGCAAATGAAAACCAACAAAGCAAAAAAGAAAAGAAAGTCCAAAAAGGGACAAATGTTTCAAAAATGAGTTCTCCTCAGGAAATGATCCTTGATCCAATCACCCTTAAACACATTTTGTGCCTATTTATCCTTTCTTTCTAAACCAAAACCTTGGCCTACATTACATGCTTTAAAAGCCCATTTTGATCAAGCATGGATATTTAATTTGAAAGGTTATTCTTAGAATTCATCCCATCTTTTGAATTGATATTTTTACCTTGGAAGCATTTAGAATTCTCAGATACATGGTAGAATACAAAAAAAAAAAAAAAAAAATAGAAATGAAAAAAGAATGTAAAAGGAGAGGTTTAAGCCGAAAACCCGCAAAGGGCGACTTAATACCGAACGGAGGACACTTGAGTTGAAAACCTACAAAAGGCGACTCAAGTACTAATCAAAGTTTGAATCAATGCTCCGTGTAAAGGGGGAGAAAGTATCTGACAATCAGAGAAAAGGGGAACAACGCAGTCTGATGTAACTACAAAAGCCAAGAGGTTATCCAAGCGAATTGCTCGTTCAAGAGAAATTTCAGATGGTTTGAAAAAAGAGGGTCCAAGATATTCCGCATCCGGGGCATCTACAGACTATAACCTTACATTTGTTTCTTATATCTTTGATATTTATTATTTCAAAAACATTTATGGCAATAAATTCTTGTTATCCTTTTCATGACAATTTTTGTTTGATTCATATTCTCTTTCATATACTTTTGAGATGCATTATGGTTGTTATTAAATTAAATGATGATTAGTAATAAAAATCTTTAAATAAAGGGATTTCAAAGTATTACTAAGGAATAGATTTAAGAAAAGAAAACAGTGAACGTGGTGGAAACTCCTTCACGAAGTCAGAAAATCTGTGAACTTCAGCGAGAGACAGAAACTAAGACTGTTTGACAAGATATCTTGAGTGAAGAATTCCTTAAGTGGGGCATCAATGAACAATTGAAGACTCTGTCCTAAAGTCATATAATCTATGAATCTCAAAGAAACCATGGATTAGAAATTATGGCACAATCATTTGATTGCATTTATTTTAGGAAACATACAAGCATTTGCAAAGCATGACATTCTCATCATTGCATTTAGCTAATAGTGCAGAAATCAGGGAAACTTGGACTTCCCCAAAGAGAAATCGTGTTGCTTCTCAAAAGATTCAGACTCCGAGATCACCATCAAGGTATTTCTTTCTGTTTTAAATCGAATTCATTTTGTTTATCAGACGAGTTGAGCCTTGAGACCGTCGTCAAGATATTTTCAAAATCCTAGTTTTTAAAGACCTTCGGGCACCAGTTTTAAAGACCTTCGAGCACCAGTTTTAAAGACCTTCGGGCATCAATTTTAAAGACCTTCGGGCACCAGTTTTAAAGACCTTCGGGCACCAGTTTTAAAGACCTTCGGGCACCAGTTTTAAAGACCTTCGGGCACTAGTTTTAATGACCTTCGGGCACCAGTTTTAAAGATCTTCGGGCACCAATTTTAAAGACCTTCGGGCACCAATTTTAAAGACCTCTAGGCACCATTTTAAAGACCTTTGGGCACCAATTTTTTTAAGACCTCCGGGCACCATTTTAAAGACCTTCGAACACCTTTTTTTTTTAAGACCTTCGGGCATCATTTTTAAGATCTTCGGGCACAATTTTTTTTCTTTTGAAAGTCGAACGGGTCGAGCCTTGATTAGTCATGGAATTCAATTTAAGGACAAATCTTCAATTTACAGTCTTTTCAAAACAAAAAAAAAAATAGAAGAATGAAGAATGTAGACACCTAATTTTGTCCGGACCAATAAACAGGTATGTTTTCTTCCTATATTGATGTTTTCGAGTGTAAAAAGACTGTTTTCATCCTGCAGGTGGTACTTTGAGACTTGGTTTAAGAGGGCGAGCATAAAAAGTCAAACTTGAAAAAAGTCAACCCCAAAAAAATCAACCCCAAAAAAATCAACCGCAGAAAGTCAACTACTGAAAAGGTCAACCCACTTTCAAAATCAAGATTTTAAGTTCAATTGAAAAATGGAAAAAGAATTTTGATAATCCGAGGTCTACATTGAAAGATATGGAGTTCGAAAGTTGGGATTTGGAGATTTAGTAGAAAAGAAACCCTAATTCGAGAAATTTGGGAAAAAGTGCTTAAACGATCAAATTGGTCGAAATTGAAGGTTCCAAATGAAAGATAAGCACTGACTACGGGTAATGGAGAAGCCACTTGCAAGAAAAACTGAAAGAAAAGTCAATCCGAGATAAAACCGAAAATTAGGGTTTTTAGTAGATTTCGGTGAAATCGGGAAGAATCACGGAAATGGCCCGACTTGGTAAGACCAAAACCCCGAATGGATGAGGAATGATTAAAAAGGGATAGCCCAAGGCTCAGCTTGAAGAAAATCTGAAAATCGGAGTTGTTTTGAGCAAAACCGGGTTTCAGAGGCAAAAGGGAAAAATTGGAAAATTTGGGAAAAATAGCAAATGGACTCTAAAAATTCTGAAAATTTTTCAATCTCATTCTTAAATCATTTGAAAGAGATTGGTAAAAGAAAATCTTGATTCGGAGTTCGTTTGGAAAATGGCCAAATCTCGGGCTTCTCACGTAGTAATTCAAAAAGGAAAATCCCGAAAAAATAGCAAATGAGCTCCAAATCTTCTGAAATTTTGCAAATCTCATTTTTTAAATTATTTGGAAGAGATTGGAAAAAGAAAATCTTGATTCAGAGTTCGTTTGAAAAATAGCCAAATCCCGGGCTTCTTATGTAGTAATTCAAAAAGGAAAATCCCGAAAAAATAGCAAATGAGCTCCAAATCTTCTGAAATTTTGCAAATCTCATTTTAAAATTATTTGGAAGACATTGGAGAAAGAAAATCTTGATTTGGACGTCGTTTGCAAAATGGCCAAATCCCGGGCTTCTAATGCAGTAATTCAAAAAGGAAAATCCCGAAAAAATAGCAAATGAGCTCCAAATCTTCTAAAAATTTGCAAATCTCATTTTTAAATTATTTTTAAGAGATTGGAGAAAGAAAATCTTGATTCGGAGTTCGTTTGCAAAATGGCCAAATCCCGGGCCTCCTATGTAATAATTCAAGAAGATAAATCCCGAAAAAATAGCAAATGAACTCCAAAAATTTTCAAATTTTGCAAATCCCATTTTTAAATTATTTGGAAGATATTGGCGAAATAAAATTGATAAGCTCATAAAATATACATTTTATGCCTTTCTACATTTAGTTTTTGTTATGTTTTCGATTTTTATCTTGTTTACTTATATCATGTTTTTTTAATTTTAGGTACAATAAGGAGAATGAAGTCAAAATATGTCAATAATGATGTTAAAGAGCTTACAAAATCATAATCACAAGATGGAAGAAGACTTGGGAGTCAAAAATATCAATTTCTGGTTGAAAAGCAATCAGGCAGATTTGACCTCTGGAGCTTGTTGTAAGGAAAACATGACGTTAGATTCTTTATTTGAAGAAACATCCTTCTTGACTTTTGAAGTTGGCTTTATTATCTTTGCAACGATATATTATGGGCCCAAATCTAATAAGAAATGGATATTCAAATTGGCACTAGAAGATCTCCCTAAAGAACCTTGCGGCCATAAAAACACGAATCGCAAATCTGAAAAAAAAAAAAAAGAAGGCAAAAACGTGATTTTTGCACCTCCAGGCTTACTTGTGCAGCAAGAACTTATTCTCAGGGTTTTAAAGCTCTATAAATACCATCTTTTGAGCCACAAACTAGACATCTTTGGAGGAGACTCAAAGGATCATCATTCTTCTTCTTCTTCTCCATTATTTTATTTTTCTTTTTAGTTTTATGTATATATTATCTATGCCTATGCTAGGCTAAACTTCTATTTGGTTAAGGGTGATTTTGAAAGCCCTAGACATGTTTTGTAATTGATTTTAAAAATCTATCTATCATTGTTTTCTATCAAAGTTGCTTATGTTCTTCTATTAAAATTGTTCATGATGATGTTTTGATTTGTTTAGGTGGCCAACTAGATAAATCTTGATAATTGTCTAATGCTAGTTTAGGAGTCTTGATCCGTGTAATTGTCTTGATTTCCTATTCATAAGTGGCAATTTGTGATTAATGATTATGGTCAAGTTTTCAATAATTGCAAAGTGGAACATAACCTAAGTTGAACAATCCGAGCTTATGTGTTTGTTGCTTAGATCAACCTATCTTTCTCATCGTAAAGCTGCTATTAAATTGAACTTAGAAAGCTTATTCTAGGTTGTTTGATAGTTAGAGATTAAATAGAGAGCTTGTTCTATTTAACGACGAACTAAGGAAAGATTTGGGTAACAGAGCTTGTTGTTATCTACGGTTGTTAACTTTGATAGCTAATTAATGTTGGTAGATATGAAATTGATTCTTAATGATGTCTAGTGGTGGAGAATGAAACCTTAACCATATTTTTCATATTTGGTTCTTCTTAATTACTTGTTTTCTCATTCTTATTGTTAACTTTAGTTTAAATCTGATTTCAAAATCCCCTTTACTTTTGTTCATTTGTTTTTAAGTGATAAACTATTAACTTATAAACTAAAAACCCAATCCCTGAGGACTCGACCCTTGCTAATCACTATACTCTACAATTGATTTTTTTAAGTGCAAGGTTAAATAAGATACACTCTTTTGGGTGCATCAAAAATCTTGATTTGGAGTTCGTTTGCAAAATGGCCAAATCCCGGGCCTCCTATGTAGTAATTCAAGCCGATAAATCCCAAAAAAATACCAAATGAGCTCCAAAAATTATGAAAACTTCCAGATCACACATTTAAATTATTTGGAAGAGATTGGTGAAGAAAAATCTTGATTTGGAGCTCGTTTAAAAAATGGTAAAATGTAGGGGCATAAAAGGGCATTTTTGGAAGAAAAAAATCCAAATAAATAGAAAATGGACTTGGATAATTATGTAACCTTCCAGAACTCAATGTTTTATTATTTTGGAAGTATTAAAAAAGAAAAATTCAATTTGGAGTCCGTTTGATATTTATTTGCATCCGGGGGGCAAAACGGTTATTTCACCTAAGCAACCGAAAAGGGCTTCTTTGGGCCTTTCAAAAAATCAGACTTGGGCTGGAAAAGAGAAGTGCTGGCCTGCCCAGGCCCAAAGGAAGGAGGAAGCTTCTGATTTTTCAATCAAATGGCTAAAAATCAAGAGTTAGTTAGAGAGTCTCTTTGATCAAGCCATGGTGATTAAGCAACATAGGCCAAGAGAGATGTCAACAATATTCTTGAACAGCTGTAATTTGAGGCAGCTAAGATGCTAATCTAAGGGTGATAATTTCATGATTTTTCACCTTGAATTATTAGCCATTTGATGGAAAATTGGTTACAAAAAAATGACAACATCCTTGGGTATTTTAAGGGACCATTCAGCCAGCTCTATAGGGGGTCAGAAATTTCATTTTTACATTTCATTTTGCTGAGTTCTTTGAGTTTTTACTTGGTTTTTCTCTTCTTGGTTGAAAGCAAAAAAGAAAAGTTTAGAAAAGAAAGGAAAGTTTGAAGAGATAAAGCTTGAAATATAGCTTCTTGAGGTTGCTCTTGAGCACCAACTCTTGAACTTTCCTGATTTTCCATTCTTATTTTTGCTATTTTGATTACTACTTGGTGAGTTTCCATTTTAAATAAATGTTTTTTTTATTGTTTTTCTTAAGTTCTTCCTTTATCTCTTTCTTAAATATGTTTTTTACGATTTTTTTATATTATACTCACCATGGCCAAATGGCCTACATTATTTATTTAAGTTGTTGTTTTGGTTTATTTTATCATATTGTTTTTGTTATTTTCTTTGATCTTGATGTTTTAAATGTTATGTTATTTCATATAATTGAGTTATATTTTAATTTGGTTGCTTTGTTTGTTGCCATTTATGTTTTAACTATCATGTTTTTGCATTTTTAATTTTTTGTTTTCATAATATTTAAATTTGAGCATATTTTGGATTTAGTATATCAAGTGTTTGTGAAAATGCTTGTGTGGTCTTTGCATGATTTGAGTTTTATATCTTAGTTGAGCATGTTTTAGATTTAGTATATTAAGTGTTTGTGAAAATGCTTGTGTGGTTTTTGCATGATTTGAGTGATATATTTTAGTTGAGCATGTTAGTATACCAAGTGTTTGTGAAAATGCCATGCTTGTTGGAGCTTGAGGCCATTTGGCAACTCCATGTGTTTTTCATTGTGTGTTGCATTTTTGCCATGTTAGTTGGTAGGTTTTTGCATTTGCATGACATTTGATTTAGTTTTGCATGCTAGTATACCAAGTGTTTGTGAAAATGCCATGTTTGCTAGTTACATTATTCTATTCGGCCACCCTTGGAATTTTTGCATTTTATGTGCATTCTTGCCATGTTAGTTGATAGTTTAGCATTTGCATGATATTTTGTTGAGTTTTTGGTTTAAGCATGCTTTGTGTTTGTGAAAATGCCATGCATATTTTAGTTATTAAGTTAGGTTTATTTGCCATGCATGTTCATGCATTCTTGGTCTAGGTTACATTAAATGCCATGCAAGTTCATTTAGGTCTAGGACACTTTATGAATGTCATGCATTTTTTTCATGACATTTAGGTTTAAGCTCATGCATTTCATGCACTATGTTTGCTGTATTGTTTCATACATTTCATGTTCATGCCACTTGAATAATGACTTGAGCCAATTAATGGTTCAAAGTCATGCTCTCTTGAGCACACTTATGGAAAATTAAGTTTGTCAAGTTGATTATTCTACCTTTGTGATTTTTTTTACTTAGCCAATTTTTATCTAAATTTCAAAAAGTCCTAGCTACTTTTTGTAAGTCATTTTATGAGTTTCAAATATTTTTACTTTGATTTTTAAATGATTTTATCAAAGGCAAAAATGTGTTTTGGCAAAGCAGTTTTTTCACCCAGTACTCGTACATCTCTAATTTTTATGGGAATTCATCTTTAATCAGAAATTTAAGACGATTTTTCCCTTGTAGTTTTACATGTCCTGAATCTCCAGTATTTTTTTTCAGAATTTTTTGAATTTTTAAAAATAGGGTAAAAAATCGTGGCTTAAAACTGGATAGTGGAGTCAGAATTGAATTTAAAGAAAAATCATTTTTCTGTTTTGGTTAAGTTACCTAGAGTGGGCTGATTAGGAGGGTTAGCTACTAACTTAGGGTAGTTTGTAAGCCTGTTTAAACTCTAAAAATGGTTTTTCAAGTCTCGGGTTAAGGGTAGTCAAGTCCGGATTTTTAAACTTAGGAAATTAGAGCCATTTAAAAAAAGATTTAGCCCAATTTTTATTTTTAATTCAAGCTTTTCAAAATTGTTTTCAAACAATCACAAAGTATTTTGGTTTTAGAATATTTAATTTGACATATTTTCCTAAGGTAGCCGGATATCTTTTTAGATATACGCATTTCCTTAATTAAAGAAAAAAATACATTTCATGCATTGCATTTTTCATATTCATGCATTTTATATAATATGAGATTCTTGCTATAATAATTTCTATGATATTGTTATTATTTTGATTTATATTTTTTGATGTTATATGGTTTATTATATGGTTTTGAATATTTCATGATATCCTATGCTTTTATTTAGTTATTTTTATTTAGCATATACTATGTTCATGCATTATTATTTTTATATTCTTGCATATTATATGATAGCATTATTTTATTCCATGTCATTTAGATTATATGCCATATCATTCATATTTGTAATGTCATTTAAATTATTTCATTTCATTTAGGATATATTATGTCATCTAGAATATTTTATTTCATTTAGATTATATCATATGACTTAGGATATTGCATTTCATGTAGAATATATTATATTACCTAGGTTATTTCATTTCGTTTAGGATATATTATGTCATCTAGAATATTTTATTTCATATAGATTATATCATATGACTTAGGATATTGCATTTCATATAGAATGTATAATGTTACATAGGTCATTTAATTTCATTTAGAATATATCATATAACTTAGGATATTTCATTTCATTTAGAATATGCTAAGGCATTCAAATCATATCATCTCATTTAGGTTGCATTATATTATTTAGATTTTACTATGTCATTTTATTTATGTCATGCATATACATATTCATTTCTTTTGAATGTTCTCAAAAAAGATAATGGTTTTCAATAAAATAAAGATATTCCCGAGTTAAAATAATTCATGAGTTCTCTGCCGGGTTTGCTGGAGAAGATATCATCAATTATTATTAATAATGGAATATCTTCTTTAAAAAGAGAATGATTCGGAAAATTTTCCAAAATTAATAAAAATTTCTATATTTTGCCACGTTTGTTGGGGAATATAGGAAAATTTTGAATTTATAAATTCCGGATCATTTTCAATTAAAAATGGAATTATTTTTCTTTAAATTGGGAATTAACTTGAAATACTAAATTTAAAACCAACTTTTATCGAGACTTGAGATAACACACGATTAATAAGGTACCGATTTATACGAATGTTGTGGGGGTGCTAATCCTTCCCCACACGTAACCGACTCCCGAACCCGCTTCTTTGATTTCTCTGGTTTAAAACGCAGACTTGAAATTGGTTTTTAAAATGTTTTAATTAATTTTTAAAATATTTTATAAAACCGGTTTTATTAGGTGGCCGATCACACCTAGCTAAAAAAGATTGGTGGCAACTCCATGTCTTTTTTAAGGTCATTTTCAAAACCTTCATTTTTTAGAGGAATTAAGTTGACTTTTCCTCGGTTTTTTTAATGTCACGCTTAACGAATAATAAAGTCTTGCGATGAGACTCGTTATTTTTTAGGTTGCGACAGCTTGGCGACTCCACTAGGGACATATTAGAGAGTCAGGCCTAGAATTAGTCGTGTGTTATTAAATTCTTGGTTTTGTTGGTTTAATTGGTATTTAATTTTAATTCCCACATTTAAAAAAAATAATAAGAATAATTTCAAAAAAATAATAAAATGTTTTTAAATATGTCCATATTCATGTGCATACATATTATAATTGTTCTCTAGTTATTTTGGTGCATATATTTATTTATTGATTAATTGATGATTTATGTTGTTTAATTTTGTTGGGGCATTTAGAATAAGGGATATAGAATAGGTGGTGAAAGGTTTGTCATTTCTCCTCACACACTACACGTGTATTCGCATATCATGAATCCTATACCTGGGTTTCGTCCTTTTAGGTGGCAGCAAAGTAACTAAGCCTTCGTGATTAACAATCCGCATGGGCTAGTGAAACACTTCCGGAGTACTAAATTACCTAAGCCTTCGTAATTAACAATCCGCATGGGCAAGGGAATAGACTCTAACGAATTGAACCCACTTTTATCGGGGTGCCTTACTAGCCTTCACCGACGACAGTGAGGAACAATTCGGAGCCTTTAGAACCGATTCACCCTCATATAGTGAACCTAGGCGAAGCCATGATGGATTTCCAATTAGATATCCCAAAGTTAAGAACACATGGAGAAATATTTCCAATCCTTTTACCTTTTATTCTACTTTCCGTATAAGTTTATTTTTTCGGACAATGATGAACGTACATCACAATGTCCGTAATAAATGTTGATATTTCATCCCCGGGGTGTTATAATGCTGAAATTTTGTTGGCATCCTCAGGGATAATTATTGCTTTTAATTATATGTTTTTTTTATTATTCATATTTATTCCCGTTACTAATTCATTTTCTTTTTGTTGTTGTTGTTGTTTTTTTTTTTTTTTGTTTCTTTTGCATTCTTGCCATCATTTTTGCACATTTGAAGGTTATTGGTCTCGGGATATTATTCAACCAAAAGGGCTTTCATGGAGGGTCAGAGTGTTTCAGTGATCGAGAAACATTTAGAGGTTAGGAAACAGTCCGAGAAAGTTCAACAGAATAATGGGGATTGTTTAAAGATGGGATATGTGTCAGCATTGCCAGTCGAGGTTGGTCTTATTATCAAGCAAAATGATCTCCGGGATTTGATTGATATATGGAATCAGTGGAATATATAAGAAAAAAACGCCTTCACTCAGACATATGGGGACATAGCTCTGTTAGCTCAGGTTAAGGTCAGTGATGAGGTGATCCGGGCTGTGGTACAATTCTGAAATCCCGCTTATCGGTGTTTTACTTTCAACCGAGAGGATATGACTCCAACCATAGAGGAGTATTTGACTTTGCTGCATATTGAGGATGTTATTCCCGATCGTATTTATTTGAAGGATACAAAGAAGCCGGGTTTCAAGAAAAAGGTGTCAAAGATTTTAGGAGTGGAAAGAAATTGGGTAGAAAGCCATGTTGTCCGAAAAGGAGTAAGCTACTGCATATCATGGGACATTTTACGGGCTTTAATCCATAGCCATTCAAGCAAGGAGACAGTTAGGAATATTTTTGCTTTGGCTATCTATGGTTTAGTTATCTTCCCGAAAAAATTAGGGTATGTGGATGTGGCGATATTTGATGTTTTCGAGAGGCTTGAGCAAATGATAAACCCAGCCCCGACAATCATAGCAGAAACAATCCGATCCTTGAATTTTTATAGACGGGAAGGCAAAGGTCATTTTATAGGATGTATACAACTCCTCTACATATGGGTTCAGAACCATTTCTGTAAACAGCAGAATTTCCCTCTTCGTTCATATTGGAAATCTTTTGCACCAATTGGCAAATTTCTTAAAAGGGATTGGCTTGAGAATAGGACTGAGGAGCAATGGATCAATATATTCCAAAATATCAGGGCTGAGATGATAGTTTGGAGAGCTCCATGGATAGCTCCTATACCGACATTGTATAAATGCGGAGATAAAGCCTCTATTCCATTGTTGGGAGTATGGGAGGAGTGAGCTATGCACCACTGCTAGTACTGAGGCAATCAGAATCTCGTCAGTTTACTCCAATGACTCATGACCTTGGTAATTTGGAATTTGCTTACGGAGAAGATGGATATTCGGGAAAGGTCCGTGAGATTGTGGTAGCATGGAAGGAAACTCATCGGGTTGAAGTAGCTAGATATGCTGATATCGTCACACCTGACTACCTGACATGGAGGAAATCAAGGGTTAATGATAGGTTGTTGACATTGGATGGGGAAGAAGTTCGGCATTTGAGTTCGCCTCCCAAGGAAGCGCCATGAGAGTTAGAAATTGCAAGGGCGGAATTTGAAAAAGAAAAGGCCCGGATGAACAAGGAGATCGCCCGACTGCAAGAAGAGCTCGAGGACATGAAAGATCGGGAGGTAGCTCGAGAAAAAGAAAAGGAAAAGATCAAGAGAGAGCGGGACACGGTTCAAAGTGATCTTCAGGAATTACACTTGGAGAACAAGAGGTACCGTTTCGAGCTCAAATTCGAGGGGACTCTCAAGACTTTCGGAGAATGGGAACAAGAAGTCAAAAACCTCAAGAAGGAGAAGAACTATTAGGCAGAGAAAGCAAAACACGAGGAAGCCCGAGCCAATCAATTGGAGAAAAAAGGTAGGGAAAGCTTACACGACGATGCTTCTGCTGACACGTTAAATGGTCGTGAACAAGTAGGGATCAGATGGAAGAGCAAGGCAGTTAAAAAAGGACATTGAAGAAGGTCCAGGATCCGAGGGAGTTATTATAGGACTAGTATCTTGTAATAGTTTTTTAGGAGAGACAGATTATCATGTTGTCTTAAACATGGATCTTTTCTTTGATGTATTTAGTTCCAGGAAACCAATGAAAGATCATTTGGTTGGAATTATCCCGGGGCCAATACTTTAAATACATTCATCATTCACTAGTTTTTTTTTTTTTTATATATTTTATTTGTTCATATTTATATTCATAATCATTCATTCATCTATTCTTTATAAATTGTTCATACACTTAGCCATTTATTTATCATTCATTTATTCTTTATAATTAGTCATCTAAGTTCATACACTTAGTCATTTACTTAGTTGTTCATTCATTAACACTGATTCATTCATTCTTTTTTTCATTCATTTATTTATTCATTTCTTATAAAATAAGCAATGTGTCAATAATTTCTAATCCATGGTTTTTAAAAATAAAGGTACAATTGGTCGCACTCAGAAAGAACCAGATTTCCAACACTCTTACAATACTCGATCTCGAACAAAAGCCATGGAAAATGATCAGCTTGCCAGAATTGAGAGAATGGAAAGAATCCAGAAAGAACTACAAGAACAGTTGACTAAGTTTCAAGAGGAGACATGAGAACAGATGACAAAGCTCATGGAGATGATGAGCACTATGATGAAGCAGAAGTGGCCCGGAGAGAATTCAGTTGCTGGAATGGGGGCAGTAAATCAGGAGGATAGACCAGAAGTGGTATAGAGAAATAGCCAGACATCCCAACCTGTGGGAAATGAAATTCCAACTGGGGCAGCATCCGACATCTACATCCAGCCGACGGTCGAAGCATAGAATTTTGGTCCAAAAAGGGGTAACATCGGAGTTGATGCAATTGAGGTTGAGGTTCCAGACTTCGAAGAAATGGTAGAGAAGGAAAAGGCCAAAATGACTGAACTGAAGAGGGTCCAAACTGCTGAATCTGAGAAGAAATATCAATTGTTGGAAGAAAGGCTAAGAGCAGTGGAAGGAGCAGAGTTGTTTGGCAGTCTAGATGCCAAAGAGATGAGCCTGGTACATGATCTAATAATTCCACCGAAGTTTAAAGTACCAGACTTTGAAAAGTATAATGGGACCACCAACCCATCGGCTCATCTGACTATGTACTGTAGAAGGATGACAGGGCGTGAGGATAATGAGAAATTTCTTATTCATTGCTTCCAGGACAGCTTAACAGGGTCAACCACCCGTTGGTACAACCAACTCAGTCGCACCAAGATTCGTTCATGGACGGATTTGGCCAGGGCTTTTATGGAATACTATAAGCACGTTTCTGACATGGTACCGGATAGGCTGTCATTACAGAACATGGAAAAGAGGTCCAATGAGACCTTCAAGGAGTATTCACAGAGGTGGAGGGATCTGGCCACACAAGTGCAACCCCCTTTAACCAACAAAGAAACCATAGTGTTTTTCATCAACACGTTGAAAGCACCTTATTATGACAGATTGGTGGGAAATACTACCAAAGATTTTACGGATATGGTAATATCTGGAGAAATTATTGAGTCAGCTATTAGAAATGGAAAGATGGAAGGGGGTGAGTCTGCTACCCCGAAGAGAGCTTTTCTTACAAAGAAAAAGGAGGAAACCCATGCAATAAGCTTCAACCAATACCCTATACACCTCCTACACCATACACACCACCGAGGCCTTATACCCCTACCACACCTTATGCACCTCGACACCTTACACACCATACCCGGGGTATAATCCTTATTACCCTAATATCAACCACCTTACCCAAAACCTGTTCCCCTACACCAATATACCACAACAGCCATTCCCAACTAGCATATCCCCTCAAATCACCCTTCCTATAAATGTTGTTCCAAACACACAAGGGCCTACGCATAATGACCAACGTTCACCAAGGAACGATCAAAAAGCCCAATTTGATCCGATTCCCACTACCTACGGTGACCTATATCCAAAACTGTTGCAGGGTCAACTTGTTGCACCTGTGTACCTAAAACCTTTGACATCATATCCAAGATGGTACAATGCAAATACCAACTGTGCATACCATCGAGAATCCAAGGACATTCAATTGAAGATTGTGTGGCCTTCAAAAAGAAAGTCCAAAGCCTGATTAATGCTGGGGTTGTGAAGTTTGGATCAAAAAATGGGCCGAACGTAGCTGGAAATCCATTGCCCAATCATGCTGGGAATCAGGTGAATGCAATATTAACCGAAGGGGACAGAAGATTAAAAAGGGATATTGGGGAGGTTAAGACTCCTATGATGACAATATGGGCTGAAATGGTCAAGGCAGGATTGGTGAAAGCTACAGAAGGTCTGAAAATGGTTGCAAGAAGGGTGCATAATTGGTGCCCGTTCCATAAAGTTGAAGGCCATGATATACAAAACTGCAGGGACTTCCGGGTTAAAGTCCAAAAGATGATGGATAGTGGGGTAGCCCAGTTCTATGAGGAGATAGAAGGGGAAATATAAGTCATTGAAAATATAGGTGGCTATGGGATAGGAAGACCCTAATCATCTACTATGACGAACCGGAGGAAAAAGTTATGCCAGCCATGGAAGAAAATGTGCCCAAATTAATCATTGATTTTCCTGTTTCTTTTCCATACAAGGAAAACAAGGCTACACCATGAAAATATGACTGCAGCATGGTTATGCCCGGGTCTTCAGGCCAGCAGGATATTACAGGTGTGGGGCATTTAACCCGAAGCGGGAGGTGTTATGCTCCGAAGGCTGTTGAAATTGATAAAGGGAAGAAGGTCGTCGAACCAATCCATATTGAGATGGATTTGCCAAAGGAAACAGAGAGGGGATTAGCCCCAGTTAACAGAATCAAAGAACCAGTATGTGAGAAGGAAGCTTGTGAGTTCTTGAAATTTATAAAGCATAGTGAGTATAGCGTGGTTGAACAACTGCAACGTCAACCAGCTAGGATCTCAATCTTATCCTTGCTTTCAAATCAGAACCACACAGAAATGCTCTATTAAGAGTATTAAATCAAGCATACTTGGCTAATAATATATCAGTGGAAAAGCTGAATAGGTTGGTGGGAAACATCGCAGCTGATGACTACATATTTTTCAGCTATGAGGAGATACCACCCAATGGTATTGGATCAACAAAAGCTCTCCATATAACCACCACTTGTAAGGGGCACATATTATCGAGGGTCCTTTTGGATAATGGTTTTTCACTAAATGTGATGCCTTTAGCAACCTTATCCAAATTGCCGGTGGATTTATCCTATATGATACCAAGTTGCACGATGGTCAGAGCTTTTGATGGAACAAGGAGAGAGGTTATGGGAACCATTGAAGTTCCTCTGGAAATAGGCCCGTGCACATATATAGTGAATTTCCAGGTCATGGATATCAATCCATCTTAAAACGGCTTGTTGGGAAGGCCATGGATACATTCAGCTGGGGCTGTACCCTCGTCTCTTCACCAAAAACTAAAATTTGTGATGGAGGGGCGGTTGATCACAGTATCAGGGGAGGAAGACATAATAGCCTCCGCATCCACTGAATCTCCTAATGTGGAGCCCAATGAAGAGGTCGTGGAGTGTTCTTTCTGATCTTTGGAATTTGTAAATGCAGTTTTTGTCGCTGAAGGACAGAAAATTCCGAAACCGAGGCTGTCCAAGAACACGAGGCTGGGGGTAAAACCACCGTAGAAAAAGGCTGCAGGGCTGGAAAGGGTCTCGAGAAATATCTTCAAGGGATGGCTCCAGCCATAGAAGTAAAAGGAAAGAAGGACTGATTTAGCCTAGGATATCTTCCAAAGGCCCATGAGAAAATAAGACAAGTTGAAAAGAACCGACAAAGGAGGATGGCCCGTCTTACGGGTATGGATATTGAGTGGGAGCCTATGACATTCCCACCTATCCTTCACAACTTCCGCTCAGCCGGTTCTCTATTTGGAGAAAAGAATTCTGATGATGTGCTTGTAATGATAGAGAAAGCCTTCAAGAGATTTTAGATGAATAGTGATGAGCAGATGTATGATGTGGAGATCTGCACGACTGAGAAAGACAGGATTGAAAGAGAGAGTACTAGCTGGATGGTGCGACCTTGTCCACCAGGAGATAGACTAACCAACTGGAGTGCGACTGAGTTGCCCATAGTCTTTAAGTCTATTCCAAAGTAATACTTTTAAAAAGCAATCTTAATTATCTTTACCCAGAGATATTAAGAGTTTTTTCTGTAATGGGCTTTTTAAACATTTTCAATCGATAAATAACAAGCACAATGAATTATACATATTGATGTGTCCATATTCTTTCATTTTTGTTATTTATTTTGTTTTCATTATATATTTTCCTATATTGTTTTTTCTCCACCTATTTACAGGTGTATGAATGCGGAATATGAGGACCCTCCTGTCAATAATTCTGAAATTGATTTTGAAAGACCCATTTGCATGGGTGATTTTGAGGCTAATAAAGATACTGAAGATTATGGTCTACCTCCGGATCTATTGAGGAAAATAGAACAAGAGGAGAAGCAAGTATTTCCTCATAAGGAATTATTGGAAACAATAAATTTGGGAAGTGGTGAAGAGATAAAAGAAGTCAAAATAGGAATTTCATTGTCACCATCAATAAAAGGTGAATTAATGGCTTTGGTCCAGGAGTATGTAGATGTATTTGCATGGTCTTACCAAGATATGCCAGGGTTGGATCCGGATATTGTGGTTCATAAGCTCCCTTTGAGGCCAGAATGCAAGCCAATTCAGCAAAAGTTGAGAAGAATGAGGCCTGATATGCTATTAAAGATAAAAGAGGAGGTAAAGAAACAATTTGATGCTGGATTTCTAGAGGTGGCAAAATATCCAGAATAGGTGGCAAATATTGTTCCAGTACCGAAGAAGGATGGCAAGGTGCGAATGTGCGTTGATTATCGAGATTTGAACAAGGCCAGCCCTAAAGATAATTTTCCTTTACCCCATATTGATACTCTGGTGGATAATACAGCGAAGAGTTCTTTATTTTCTTTTATGGACGGATTCTCAGGATACAATCAGATCAAGATGGCACCGAAAGATATGGAGAAAACCACATTTGTTACAATGTGGGGAACCTTCTGCTACAAAGTAATGCCATTTGGATTGAAGAATGCTGGGGCAACATACCAGAGAGCCATGGTGACCTTGTTTCATGATATGATGCATAAGGGAATTGAGGTCTATATTGATGATATGATCGCAAAGTCACAAGGAGAAGAGGAGCATATTGTGAATCTTAAGAAGCTCTTTGAACGATTAAGGAAATTTAGACTCAAGCTAAATCTGGAAAAATGCACTTTTGGAGTCACCTCGGGAAAGTTGTTGGGGTTTGTCGTCAGCAAAAGAGGAATTGAGATTGACCCGGATAAAGTGAAGGTCATTTAGAATTTTCCACCACCTCGCACTCAAAAGGAAGTAAGAGGCTTTCTGGGGAGATTGAATTACATTGCTCGGTTTATTTCATAGTTAACTGACAAATGTGATCCAATATTTAAGTTACTTCAAAAATGTGATCTAGGAGAATAGGATGAAGGGTGTCAGATTGCTTTCGAAAAGGTTAAGCATTATCTATCAAACCCACCAGTATTAATGCCACCTATTCCGGATAAACCAATGATACTGTATTTATCAGTATTTGAAAGATCCATGGGTTGTGTTTTGGGGCAGCTTGATGAAACTGGAAAGAAAGAACAGGCAGTTTACTACCTCAGCAAGAAATTCACAGATTATGAGTTGAAATATTCGTCGGTAGAAAAGTTGTGTTGTGCCTTAGCTTGGACTGCTCGAAGACTTAGACAGTATATGTTGTATCACACAACGTGGCTGATTACCAAACTAGATCCAGTCAAGCACATGTTGGAAGCACCTTCTTTGTCAGGGAGGATGGCAAGATGGCAGGTTTTATTGTCAGAGTACGACATTGCATATGTAAGTCAAAAAGCTATCAAGGGCAGTGTAGTGGCGGAATTCTTAGCAAGTCGGGCAATGGAAGATTATGAGCCGTTAAACTTTGACTTCCCAGATGAGGATTTGATGTATGTGTCGCAAGCAGATGAGATTCCATTGATGAAGAAAGTATGGAAAATGTACTTTGATGGCGCATCTAATGCCATGGGGCATGGAATCGGTGCAGTGCTTATATCCCAAGAAGAAGACTGTTATCCTTTCACTGCTAGATTGTACAAACAATACTACCGAGTATGAAGCATGTACTATGGGCCTTCGTGCTGTAGTGGACAGAAAGATCAAAGTATTGGAAGTTTACGGAGACTCAGCCTTAGTGATTTACCAGTTACGAGGAGAATGGGAAACTCGAGATACAAAGCTAATCTGATATCGAGAACTCATACTGAGTTTATTAGAGGAGTTTGAAGAAGTGAATTTCAACTACTTTCCTCGAGAATAAAACCGAATGGCAGATGCTCTGGCTACTTTGTCATCAATGTTTAAAGTGAACGAAGGGGCGAAAGTTGTGTCGATCAAGATGAGCATATATAAGTCTCCTACCCACTGTTTGAGTATAGAAGAAGAAGTAGATGGTCTCCCTTGGTATAATGATATCTTGCAGTACATCAAGAGTCAACAATATCCAGAACAAGCAACAAAGAATGATAGGAGGATTCTGAGAAGGTTAGCAATGGGTTTTGTTCTAGATGGCGAGATTCTCTACAAGAAAGGGAAAGATCAAGTTCTATTGAGATATGTCAGGTCTGTCAAAGCCCGAAGAATCATATAAGAGGTCCATGAAGGGATATGTGGTACTCATGCTAATGGTCACATGCTTGCTAAACAGATTATGAGGGCAGGTTACTATTGGCTGACAATGGAAGGAGATTGTATCAGTTATTCCGGGAAGTACTATAAATGCCAGATTTATACAGATAAGATTCATGTGTCACCCTCGCCTTTACATGTCATGACTGCACCATGGACTTTTTCAATGTGGGGAATGGATATGATCGGGCCTATTACCCCGAAAGCTTAAAATGGAAATCATTTCATCTTGGTGGCCATAGATTATTTCACAAAGTGGGTAGAAGCTGCGTCATATGCGAATCTAACAAAGTCGGTGGTATGCAGATTCGTTAAGAAAGAAATCATATGCCGTTACGTGTTGCCAGCAAGAATTATTTCGGATAATGCTTTCAATTTGAGCAATAAAATGATGAGAGAAGTGTGTACTCAATTCAAGATCACACATCATAATTCGGCACCTTACTGCCCGAAGATGAATGACGCAGTAGAAGTAGCTAATAAGAACATCAAGAGGATTGTTGAGAAGATGACCAATGTGTACAAAGATTGGCATGAGATCTTGTCTTTCGCTCTTCATGCATATCGTACTTCGGTCCGCACATCTACAGGGGCAACACCATTTTCCTTGGTATACGGGATGGAAGCAGTGCTACCTATTGAAGTTGAGATGCCTTCACTTCGGGTTTTGATGGAAGTTGGCCTAGAGGAAGCAGAATGGGTTAAAGCTCATTATGAACAGTTGAATCTCATTGAGGAGAAAAGACTGAAAGCAATTTGTCATGGGCAGTTGTATCAGAAAAGGATGATTCGAGCCCACAACAATAAAGTTCGTCCCAGACAGTTCCGAGAGGGGGAGTTGGTATTGAGGAAAATTCTCCCTATAGTGAAGGACCTGAGAGGAAAATGGGCTTCAAATTGGGAAGGACCCTATGTGGTAAAGAGAGCTTTTTCTGGAGGAGCATCATTCTAACTCGGATGGACGGAGATGATTTTAGACATCCCGTGAATGCTGATGAATTGAAGAAGTATTATGCTTAAAAAAAAATGTGTGATGCTATGCACATGAAAATTCGAATGATTCCAAGTGTAAAAATAGAAATTCTATATATCTATTTCCCCTGAGAATTGCTTTTCAAAGAGAATATTTATGCTTGATATGATGAATGGCCGTTTTTCATATTCCTTCCACTAAGAAGAAATGATCCTTAGTCACCCTTTTGAGCCTTAAGAATTATTTCTTTCTTTAAAACCTTGATCAAGGATCACCCTCTACACTGGAGGGCAAATAAGAGGAAAGATAATAAAAAATCATGGCAAAAAAAGAAAGCCATCAGAAAATGTGGCAAATGAAAGCCAACAAAGCAAAAAAGAAAAGAAAGTCCAAAAAGGGACAAATGCTTCAAGAATGAGTTCTCTTATATTTGTTTCTTATATCCTTGATATTTATTTTTATCATTTTAAAACATTTCTTGCAATAAATTCTTGTTATCCTTTTAATGACAATTTTTGCCTGATTCAAACTTTCTTTGATATATTTTTGAGATGCATTATGTTTGTTATTAAATTGAATGATAATTAGTAATAAAAAAATCTTTAAATAAAAGGATTTCAAAGTATTACTAAGGAATAGATTTAAATCTTGGGAAAGGTTTGGAAAGATCATCAAAGAAAAGGGAACAGCAAACGTGTTGGAAACTCCATCTCGAAGTCAGAAAATCTATGAATTTCAGCGAAAGACAAAAACTGAGACTGTTTGACAAGATATCTGGAGTGAAGAATTCCTTAAGTGGGGCATCAATGAACAATTGAAGACTCTGTCCTAAAGTCATATAATCTGTGAACCTCAAAGAAACCATGGATTAGAAATTGGCACAATCATTTGATTGCATTTATTTTAGGAAACATACAAGAATTCTCAAAGCTTGACATTCTCATCATTGCATTTAGCTAACATTGTAGAAGTCAGGGAAACTTGGACTTCCCCAAAGAGAAATCGTGTTGCTTCTCAAAAGATTCAGACTACGAGATCACCATCAAGGTATTTCTTTCTATGTTCAATCGAATTCATTTTGTTTATCAGACGAGTTAAGCCTTGAGACCGTCATCAAGATATTTTTAAACTCTATTTTAAAGACCTTCGGGCACCATTTTAAGACCTCTGGGCACCATTTTAAAGACCTCCGGGCACCTTTCGTAAGACCTCCGGGCATACGGGTAAGGCTATCGGGCACAATTCTTAAGACCTCCGGGCATAACTTTTTTTCTCGTGTAAGGCCTACGGGCAACATTTTTAAGACCTCCGGGCATAAATTTTTTTTTCACGGGTAAGGCTTACGGGCACCATTTTTAAGACCTCCGAGCATAACGTTTTTTCACAGGTAAGGCCTACGGGCACCATTTTTAAGACCTCCGGGCATAACTTTGTTTTTTTTTTTCACGGGTAAGGCCTACGGGCACCATTTTTAAGACCTCCGAGCATAATTTTTCAAATCACGGGTAAGGCCTCCGGGCACCATTCTTAAGACCTCCAAGCATAACTTTTTTTCACGGGTAAGGCCTACGAGCACCATTTTTAAGATCTCCGGGCATAACCGTTTTTTCACGGGTAAGGCCTACGGGCACCATTCTTAAGACCTCCGGGCATAACTTTTTTTTTTTCACGGGTAAGGCCTCCGGGCACCATTTTTAATACCTCCGGGCATAACTTTTTTTCACAGGTAAGGCCTCCGGGCACCATTTTTAAGACCTCCGGCCATAACTTTTTTTCACGGGTAAGGCCTACCGGCACCATTTTTAAGACCTCCGGGCATAATTTTTCAAATCACGGGTAAGGCCTCCGGGCACCATTCTTAAGACCTCCAGGCATAACTTTTTTGCACGGGTAAGGCCTACGGGCACCATTTTTAAGACCTCCGGGCATAACTTTTTTTCACGGGTAAGGCCTACGGGCACCATTCTTAAGACCTCCGGGCATAACTTTTTTTTTCACGGGTAAGGCCTACGAGCACCATTTTAAAGACATTCGGGCACCATTTTAAAGACCTCCGGGCACCATTTTAAGACCTCCGGGCACCATTTTAAAGACCTCCGGGCACCATTTTAAAGACCTCCAAGAACCATTTTTAAGATCTTCGGGCACCATTTTAAAGACCTTCGGGCATAATTTTTTTTTTTTTGAAAATCGAATCCATTTTCTTAAGACGGGTCGAGCCTTGTTTAGTCAAGGAATTCAATTTAAGGACGAATCTTCAATTTACAGCTTTTTCAAAAAAAAAATTGAAAAAATGATAGAAGAATGAAGAAGAAACTTCTTTCCCTTTTCTTCACATGTGATTTCACTGACCGTACAAAATTAGTGTCGGTTTATCTTTGCCTGATTCCTGATTCTCAGCAATAGCCAAAGAGGGGCAGCTGTAGACACCTAATTTTGTTCGGACCACTAAACAAGTATGTTTTCTTCCTATATTGATGTTTTCGAGTGTAAAAAGACTATTTTCATCCTGTAGGTGGTACTCTGAGACTTAGTTTAAAAGGGCGAGCATAAAAGTCAAACTTGAAAAAAGTCAACCCCGAAAAAAGTCAACCTCAAAAATCAACTGCTGGAAAAGTCAACCCAATTTCAAAATCAAGATTTTAAGTTCAACTGAAAAATGGCGAAAGAATTTTGATAATCCGAGGTCTACATTGAAAGATATGAAGTTCGGAAGTTGGGATTTGGAGATTTAGTAGAAATGAAACCCTAATCCGAGAAATTTGGGGAAAAGTGCTTAAACGATCAAATTGGTTGAAATTAAAGGTTCCAAATGAAAGATAAGCACTGAATACGAGTAATGGAGAAGCCACTTGCAAGAAAAACTGAAAGAAAAGTCAATTCGGGAGAAAATCGAGAGTTAGGGTTTTTAGTGAATTTCGGTGAAATCGGGAAAAATCACGGAAATGGCCCGACTTGGTAAGACCAAAACCCCCAATAGATGAGGAATGATCAAAAAGGGATAGCCCAAGCTCAGCTTGAAGAAAATTGATGCACCCAAAAGAGTGTATCTTATTTAACCTTGCACTAAAAAGATCAATTTTAAGTATAATGATTAGCAAGGGTCGAGTCCTCAGGGATTGGGTTTTAATCTATAGTTATTAGTTTATAACTTACGTTCAAAGAAAACAATAAAAGAAAAGGGGTTTTTGAAGCTAGATTTAAACTAAAGTAAATAATAAGAATAAGATGCAAGGCGGTATAACCAGCCAATAAAAATATATATACTAAATTAGGCGGTATAACCAGCCAATAAAAATAAAACAAAGTTAATATACAAATTAGGCGGTATAACCAGCCAATAAAAATAAATATACTTTTAAAAATAAGCAAACTAGAAAAGTAAGAAAACAAGTAAGTAAGAAGAATCAAATATGAAAAATATGGTTAAGGTTTCATTCTCCACCACTAGACATCATTAAGAGTCAATTTCAGATCTATCAATATCAACCAACTATCAAAGTTAACAACCGTAGATAACAACAAGCTCTGTTATCCCAATCTTTCCTTAGTTTGTCGTTAAATAGAACAAGCTCTCTATTTAATCTCTAACCATTAAACAATCTAGAATAAGCTCTCTAAATTCAATTTAATGGCAGCTTTATGTTGAGAAAGATAGGTCGATCTAAGCAACAAACACATAAGCTCGGATTGTTCAACTTAGGTTATGTTCCACTTTGCAATTATTGAAAACTTGACCATAATCATTAATCACAAATTGCCACTTATGAATAGGAAATCAAGACAATTACACGGATCAAGACTCCTAAACTAGCAATAGATAATTATCAAGATCTATCTAGTTGTACACCTAAATAAATCAAGACAACATCATGAACAATTCTTGTAGAAGAACATAAGCAACTTTGATAGAAAATTAATGATAGATAGAATCTGAAAATCAATCACAAAACATGTCTAGGGCTTTGAAATCACCCTTAACCAAATAGAAGTTTAGCCTAGCATAGGCATTGTAAACATAAACATAAAATTAAAGAGAATCTAAGAAGGAAATAAAAGAAAGAAAGAAGAAGAAGAAAATAAAGAAAAAGAAAACTAGAGAAAAGAAAGAAGAAGAAAACTTAGAGAATTTTATTACAATGGCTAATATCCTACCAATGTACAATATCCCTTACAATCATCCAAGGCCCTCTATTTATACACATTTTGGAGGGCTAAATGACAAGAGACAAGCTTTACAAATTTCAAAGGTAGGTATAATAGGTGGGTGCATTTTTCTAACAATTTTCGTCATATTGTATGACAATTTTGATCAGCAAGCTTGATGGTCGATTTTGTCAATATTGGAGGCTTGAGCTGATCACATGGTCTTCTAGAAAAATGTTCCCCTATCAGTTAATGATCCATAGCCGTTGGAATCAGCTCATTTGATGATGTGGATCAGAAGATATGGGCAAAATACCAAAACTGGTCAGCACAGACGTCATTGCACATCAACCAACTTGATGGTTGATTTCGCTAGGGAAAACGACTCCGTTTCAAGAAGTGTAAAACATGAAAAAGATAGATATGCCTCTTAGCTTTGCACGGTTAAAATTTCAGCCTTATTGCTTCAGTGAAACTCCAGATATAGCTGATATGGAAAAAGGTGTCGGAACTAGAACTGAACTGGATTTGCCCTTAATTGTTGATTTAACCTAGTAATCTGAAATCACTCAAACAAACTCGTGAAAAACACCAAATTACATAAAAATATAAAAAAATCATAAATACAATTAGACTAAGCAATAATAACTCGTATTTGACACAAAACAATAATAAAACATAACTAAAAACTATATAATTATACGAGTTATCACACCCCCACACTTAGATTGTTGCTAGTCCCTAGCAACGACTCAATAAAATTAAAATAAGAAAATCTAATCTAATCCATTTTCGTAGGAAATCACGGTGGCACTTAGCATGTGACACAAGCCTTTAAACCCCTAGGTGTCCCTAGTGGACGAGTTTAGTCTCGTGAGGGTTTACTAGGACGATACCCACAAACATTGAAGACATAAGAAAAACTAATAATAATTATAACTAATCCTTCCAATATAAATTAGAGATAATCATTGGACAAGTCTTAAAAACTAATCAATAGCTTAAAGAAATTCACAAAAAATCTTGCTTGAATGTAAATTGTTTGAGTTAAGCCAATATTAACATAACATATTTCAATCAAAATAGTGCATATTCAAACTTAATCTCAACTTCTCACATGGGATACTCTCTTGATTTTCACTCTTTAAAGTAGTGGTAAAGTGTTTACACTCAATCAATCTCATGAAAACACTTCTACCATATGCTTGCTTGTCCACCTATTCTCCACTATTTAGATCATACAACTTCATAAATCAAGAGGTCTTTATTCAAGGTTGTAATGGGGCCAAAGGGTTATAATGTGGTTAAAGAACAAAAGGATAAAGATATCACAAAGGTTCCAAAGAGTTCATAGAGTTTAGAGACATAATAAGATCATAAAAATAAAACTTCTCAAAACTCTTATAAAGCACATAATAACATAGGCTAAATATTCATGTTGAGCCTTTGCATCATTCTAACCAACTTTGTAACATCTTTTTCTTTACTTTAACTAGAAGTTCAAGAGAAGATTTTTTTTTTTTTTAATATGGGAATGTATTTAACAATGATCCCTTTCTTTTTCTCTTGACCTTTTCTTTTCTTTTCTTCCCCCACACTTATCTTTTGTTTCTAACCCAAATTTTCAACTAAAATTATCCCTTGTTTTTTGCAATATGTCTCAAAATATATAATCCATCTTTAGAACAAGGGTAAGGATATAAGTATATTTAGGCTAGGTGTAAGTTGTGGTTACCAAATAAATAGCTTATTCAATGTAGGCTCAAATTGGCTCACTAGGGGTGTGTTCTCTTGGAACATCAATAAGGGATGGTTGTTTGGCCCTGGCTAAAAATCCTAATGCCTCTATCATATTCATGTTGTCACATGCATCAATATAGTCTCAACAAGGTCTAAAGCAAGTTCTAGAGAATCATGTAATCATAAGAGCACTCAAGAAAGAAATTATATTGATTTGTATAATGCATCAATCATTATAGGCTCAAAAACTCACAAGGATGATTATACAAGTCAGATTAAGTCTAAACATGCTTCTTTCTCAATCAACATATCATATTAACATTGGCTCATAAAAAGGTTGATATCAAGCTCAATTCTCATGAAAATCTTCTCACTAATAAATCTGTTTTAGACTTATGCAATTCATATCTCATCATTGTATTAAAAAGGAACTAAAACATAAAACAAAAAATAATAATAATAATAATAAAGACTCATAAAAAAATAGTAGACAAAAATAAAAGAAATCCTAAATCATTCCCCCCCACACTTAATTCTTACATTGTCCTCAATGTAAGTCTATTAACCCAAATGAAAGAATCATGTGTAAGAGAAAAGAACTAATAACATAAGAATAGGAACAACTAAGACTCAAAACAAAACAAACTCATGCAACCTAAATAATCTTAAAATACTAAACAAAAATTAACAAGTAAACATAAAAAGATTAAAATCAAACTGACAAGGTATGTCTCAAGTCTCCCTTACTCAGACCTTGTTCAGAATGAATACTTCTAAATTGCTTAAAACACAACAAACTTTTTTTTTTTTTTTGAAAAGAAGAAATCAAACTGACAAGGTATGTCTCAAGTCTCCCTTACTCAGACCTTGTTCAGAATGAATACTTCTAAATGGCTTAAAACACAACAATTTTTTATTTTTTTTTTTTTGAAAATTAGCAAAATATGTCCCTTACCCCCAACTAAAATATGACATTGTCCCCAATGTCAAATTTTAAAGGTAGAATTTAAGAGATATTACCTGTAGAGGTTGCTAACCACTTATTATAACTGAGACACAACAAACAAAATGTTAGATAATGTCACAAAGACAAAGTGCAATCCACTCCTTGCTCGTCCATATCTCTTTTTCTTTTTCCGAGCGTTTGCGAAAAAACCGTAGCAGATAAATACTCATAAGCTTGGAGCTTTTTGAGTAAATCTTCAATGGTTGTAGCAGAAATTATGGTTCTCCTTGCCTCTGAAAACATGAATCCATTATCCACAGCATTATCTAAATATGAAAGCAAATTACTAAAATAACCATTAATATTAAGCAAACCAATGGGTTTCTTATTTGTGACCAAAGATGACCAAGAAGCCACGCAAGCTATTTCTTCCAATGTACCCAGACCTCCTGGTAGAGCAATGAATGCATCGGCAGAATGGTACATGATTGTCATCCGTTCAGGGATACTCCAGACTTGTATTTCCTTACCCAAGGTAGGTCAACAAAAATCTGTGAATAGTTTTGGCACGACTCCTAGAACTGGACTTCCTCCGGCGTGTGCTGCTGTAGCGACTGCTCCCATTAAACCCATACTACCGCCTCCATAAATCAACTGGATCTTTTGTTGGGCAAGTATTACTCCAACTCTTATGGCTTCATCAGCGAATATGTTATTTTTCCCTGGATAAGCACCTCCAAAGACACAAATTTTTTTAATGCGTTGGGACGAAGTACTTTCCATTTTTTTTTTCGAGTGCCTGAAAGAGAATGAGTACATGGTGTAATATATAGAGGACTGAGTAGTGAATCAGACAAGAGTAATAATGTCGCCGAAAGTGTATCTGACCTGTCAGAAGAAAATGTTAACCTAACAAAAGATTTTTGCGTGATTTCAGGAAGAAAATCAAAAAGAGAAGAAAAATCAACCGTAAAAGTCAAGAGTAATAATGTCGCCGAAAGTGTATTTGGCATCTTCCTCTGGTTTTACGTCCAGAAACGGCTTAAACGCCTTCTATGAGTCGAGGATATGCTTCCCATCCAGTTTTCTTACAAGCTGGCAAACAGGGTCTTTTAACATCAGATTCCCAAGATGTTGCCATTCCCTTTGGAATTGCGGCCATAAATCAAGAATTTCTCTTTGTACGTCTCCACTAGGATGCGTCTCAAGAGAAAGTTGGATATTACCCAAATTCTCCTTACTCAGTCCATCCTTAATGAATTCAATTTTATCATCTCGATTAGAGGACGGAATCCCAATAGAACGACATTTACCGTTACATGTCCATCGTGCACATTTGTGGCAATTTGAACTCATGCGCTTTGCTCGTCGCTTCTTTGCAAAAGTGCTTCTACCTGTACCTGGTAAATGCAAAATAGGAAGATATTCATCTTCACGTACCTTGGCTTCAATTATCCAACGTATGTCTTCAAGAATCCCTTTGTGCATAAGCATTTTTAATCTTTCAAATCGAACTTGGTAATGCTTCAGTAAAATATTTTGAGGAAAAGGAGGAAATCATTTCTGCAATCTTGTGAGAATATCATCCATCCTGAAAAAAAAAAATGAAAAAAAATTGAAAGGGAAATTGGAAGAGAAATTTATATACAATATCAGTTTTGTGGGTAGCTGATGGAACCGATTTAAATAATCACGGAGTACCGTTATCCGCCATTTAACCGGGGTTAAAAAAAATAAAAATTATATTTACATCTAGTTATTTTCAAAACAAGGATCAGAAAGAAAAACAACATAAAAAGACTCAAAAACAAAACACTCTAAATAAAATCCTAAATTCTTCCTCCCACACATAATTTTTACATTGTCCTCAATGTAATGCTATTATCCCCCAATGCAAGAATTATATGTAAGAGAAAAGAACTATTAAACAAAAGAAAAGAAAAACAATAAAAGATAGAATGATGTAGAGTAAGGAATATGCAAATCTGATATAATAGATGCTCTCCATCCTTTTGGGTTGCCTCCCAAGAAGCACTTGAGTTAGTGTTTTGAACCTAACCAACACCCCTTCTTGGCATTTTAGGCTTGTCAGGCTCATACATGAAATTTCCCAAATTTATGCGTTTGAGAGGAAGCTTTCTTTGCACAACAGTGGATGCATTCTCCTTTACAAGTATTATTCCATCATCCTTTGTGGTGCATATGTCATCGAGGAATGGAGCATATTTTGATACTTGTTGAATGACCTCCACAAACAAGTTGTTTAAGGTTTCCGGCATTTGTTGTTCATGTTCTTCCTCCTTGAACTTTGCAAATCTATTAGGAAAAGGTGGAGAAGAAACATTAGTAAAAAGTGAAACCTTAAACGTTACCTCAGGTGCCGAAATACTCTTATTTGGATCTTTGGCTTCATTATCCTCAAGAATAGAATCCATCTCTAATTTTGTTTCATCCTCATCTTGTTCCTCATTCTTCAAGGTCACAATAGTAGCATTCTCCTTTGGGTTAACCATCGTTTGGGCTGGGAGTTCTTCAGATCTTTGTGCTACCATCCCACCATACTACTAGCCAATTGGCTCATTTGCTTTTCCAAACTCTGGATGCTTGCCCTTGTTTCCTGTTGAAATTGCAAAGAATCAGTAACAAGAGAATAGACAAGATCTTCTAAAGAAGTACCTGAGTTTTGAGTCATATGTGGTGGTTGAAAAAGATCTGGTTCTTGAGACCATGATTCATTGAAGCTAGATGGATGAGTGTAATTGGCGTAAGGATCTATTTCTTGGTAATTTTTCGAGTAGCCATAATTAGTATGATCCCACCATCCCTCATGGTAAGTTTTTGAGTAATGATCATACTGTTGGTCTTGGAACCCTTGATGGCCTTGACATCCTCCCATGGCCAATTGTTGAACTGGGGAGGTGAGATTGGCTTGTTGATTCTCCATGTTCATGTATGCCACCAACTCTTCAAGTGTTAGATTGCTCAATTCCATCGTTTTTTTTTTCTTTTTTTTCAAAATTTGGTAATAAAAACCTGTATGTACAAGAAAATAAAACTAATTAGAACTGAAAATAAGAATAAACCAAGTAACAAATAAACTAAAGAAAACAATCCCCGGCAACGGCGCCAAAAATTTGATGCACCCAAAAGAGTGTATCTTATTTAACCTTGCACTAAAAAGATCAATTGTAAGTATAATGATTAGCAAGGGTCGAGTCCTCAGGGATTGGGTTTTAATCTATAGTTATTAGTTTATAACTTACGTTCAAAGAAAACAATAAAAGAAAAGGGGTTTTTGAAGCCAGATTTAAACTAAAGTAAATAATAAGAATAAGATGCAAGGCGGTATAACCAGCCAATAAAAAATATATACTAAATTAGGCGGTATAACCAGCCAATAAAAATAAAACAAAGTTAATATACAAATTGGGCGGTATAACCAGCCAATAAAAATAAATATACTTTTAAAAATAAGCAAACTAGAAAAGTAAGAAAACAAGTAAGTAAGAAGAATCAAATATGAAAAATATGGTTAAGGTTTCATTCTCCACCACTAGACATCATTAAGAGTCAATTTCAGATCTATCAATATCAACCAACTATCAAAGTTAACAACCGTAGATAACAACAAGCTCTGTTATCCCAATCTTTCCTTAGTTTGTCGTTAAATAGAACAAGCTCTCTATTTAATCTCTAACCATTAAACAATCTAGAATAAGCTCTCTAAATTCAATTTAATGGCAGCTTTATGATGAGAAAGATAGGTCGATCTAAGCAACAAACACATAAGCTCGGATTGTTCAACTTAGGTTATGTTCCACTTTGCAATTATTGAAAACTTGACCATAATCATTAATCACAAATTGCCACTTATGAATAGGAAATCAAGACAATTACACGGATCAAGACTCCTAAACTAGCAATAGATAATTATCAAGATCTATCTAGTTGTACACCTAAATAAATCAAGACAACATCATGAACAATTCTTGTAGAAGAACATAAGCAACTTTGATAGAAAATTAATGATAGATAGAATCTGAAAATCAATCACAAAACATGTCTAGGGCTTTGAAATCACCCTTAACCAAATAGAAGTTTAGCCTAGCATAGGCATTGTAAACATAAACATAAAATTAAAGAGAATCTAAGAAGGAAATAAAAGAAAGAAAGAAGAAGAAGAAAATAAAGAAAAAGAAAACTAGAGAAAAGAAAGAAGAAGAAAACTTAGAGAATTTTATTACAATGGCTAATATCCTACCAATGTACAATATCCCTTACAATCATCCAAGGCCCTCTATTTATACACATTTTGGGATGGCTAAATGACAAGAGACAAGCTTTACAAATTTCAAAGGTAGGTATAATAGGTGGGTGCATTTTTTTAACAATTTTCGTCATATTGTATGACAATTTTGATCAGCCAGCTTGATGGTCGATATTGTCAATATTGGAGGCTTGAGCTGATCACATGGTCTTCTAGAAAAACACCAAATTACATAAAAATATAAAAAAATCATAAGTACAATTAGACTAAGCAATAATAACTCGTATTTGACACAAAACAATAATAAAACATAACTAAAAACTATATAATTATACGAGTTATCAAAAATCTAAAAATCGAACTTGTTTTGAGCAAAATCGGGTTTCAGAGGCAAAAGGGCAAAATTGGAAAATTTGGGAAAAATAGAAAATGGACTCCGAAAATTTTGAAAATTTGTCAATATCATTCTTAAATCATTTGAAAGAGATTGGCAAAAGAAAATCTTGATTCGGAGTTCGTTTGCAAAATGGCCAAATCCCGGGCTTCTAATGTAGTAATTCAAAAAGGAAAATCCTGGAAAAATAGCAAATGAGCTCCAAATCTTCTAAAATTTTGCAAATCTCAGTTTTAAATTATTTGGAAGAGATTGGTGAAATAAAATTTTGATTCGGAGTTCGTTTGCAAAATGGCCAAATCCCGGGCTTCTAATGTAGTAATTCAAAAAGAAAAATCCCGGAAAAATAGAAAATGAGCTCCAAATCTTCTAAAATTTTGCAAATCTCATTTTTAAATTATTTGGAAGAGATTGGAAAAATAAAATCTTGATACGGAGCTCGTTTGCAAAATGGCCAAATCTCGGGCCTCCTATGCAATAATTCAATGAGATAAATCCTGAAAAATAGCAAATGGACTCCAAAAATTCTGAAATTTTGCAAGTCTCATTTATAAATTATTTGGAAGAGATTGGCAAAATAAAATCTTGATTTGGAGTTCGTTTGCAAAATGGCCAAATCCCAGGCCTCCTATGCAGTAATTAAAAAAAGAAAAATTGAATTTGGAGTCCGTTTGATATTTATTTGCATTCGGGGGGCAAAACGGTCATTCACCCAAGCAACCGAAAAGGGCTTCTTTGGGCCTTTCAAAAAATCAGACTTGGGCTGGAAAAGAGAAGTACTGGCCTGCCCAGGCCCAAAGGAAGGAGGAAGCTTCTGATTTTTCAATCAAATGGCTAAAAATCAAGAGTTAGTTAGAGATTCTCTTTGATCAAGCCTTGGTGATTAAGCCACATAGGCCAAGAGAGATGTCAACATTATTCTTGAATAGCTATAATTTGAGGCAGCTGAGATGCTAACCTAAGTGTGATAATTTCATGATTTTTCACCTTGAATTATTAGCCATTTGATGGAAAATTGGTTACAAAAAAATGACAACATCCTTGGGCATTTTAAGGGACCATTCGGCCAGCTCTATGGGGGGGGTCAGAAATTTCATTTTTACATTTCAATTTGCTGAGTTCTTTGAGTTTTTACTTGGTTTTTATCTTCTTGGTTGAAAGCAAAAAATAAAAGTTTAGAAAAGAAAGGAAAGTTTGAAGAGATAAAGCTTGAAATATAGCTTCTTGAGGTTGCTCTTGAGCACCAACTCTTGCACTTTCTTGATTTTCCATTCTTATTTTTGCTATTTTGATTACTATTTGGTGAGTTTCGATTTTAAATAAATGTTTTTTTTATTGTTCTTCTTAAGTTCTTCCTTTATCTCTTCCTTAAATATGTTTTTTACGATTTTTTTTTATATTATACTCAACATGGCCAAATGGCCTACATTATTTATTTAAGTTGCTATTTATGTTTATTTTATCATCTTGTTTTTGTTATTTGCTTTGATCTTGATGTTTTAAATGTTATGTTATTTCATATACTTGAGTTATATTTTAATTTGGTTGCTTTGTTTGTTGCCATTTATGTTTTAAATATCATGTTTTTGCATTTTTAATTTTCTGTTTTCATTATATTTAAATTTGAGCATGTTTTAGATTTAGTATATCAAGTGTTTGTGAAAATGCTTGTGTGGTCTTTGCATGATTTGAGTTTTATATCTTAGTTGAGCATGTTTTAGATTTAGTATATTAAGTGTTTGTGAAAATGCTTGTGTGGTTGTTGCATGATTTGAGTGTTATATTTTAGTTGAGCATGTTAGTATACCAAGTGTTTGTGAAAATGCCATGCTTGTTGGAGCTTGAGGCCATTTGGCAACTCCATGTGTTTTGCATTGTATGTTGCATTTTTGCCATGTTAGTTTGTAGGTTTTTGCATTTGCATGACATTTGATTTAGTTTTGCATGCTAGTATACCAACTGTTTGTGAAAATGCCACGTTTGCTAGTTACATTATTCTATTCGGCCACCCTTGGAATTTTTGCATTTTATGTGCATTCTTGCCATGTTAGTTGATAGGTTAGCATTTGCATGATATTTGGTTGAGTTTTTGGTTTAAGCATGCTTTGTGTTTGTGAAAATGCCATGCATATTTTAGTTATAAAGTTAGGTTTGTTTGCCATGCATGTTCATGCATTCTAGGTCTAGGTTACATTAAATGCCATGCAAGTTCATTTAGGTCTAGGACACTTTATGAATGTCATGCATTTTTTCATGACATTTAGGTTTAAGCTCATGCATTTCATGCACTATGTTTGCTGTATTGTTTCATACATTTCATGTTCTTGCCACTTGAATAATGACTTGAGCCAATTAATGGTTCAAAGTCATGCTCTCTTGAGCACGCTTGTGAAAAATTAAGTTTGTTGATAACTCGTATAATTATATAGTTTTTAGTTATGTTTTATTATTGTTTTGTGTCAAATACGAGTTATTATTGCTTAGTCTAATTGTGTTTATGATCTTTTATATTTTTATGTAATTTGGTGTTTTTTTTACGAGTTTCTTTGAGTGATTTCAGATTACTAGGTTAAATCAACAATTAAGGGCAAATTCAGTTGAGTTCCAGTTCCGACACCTTTTGCCATATCAGCTATATCTGGAGTTTCACTGAAGCAATAAGGCTGAAATTTCGACCGTGAAAAGTTAAGAGGCATATCTAACTTTTTCATGTTTTACACTTCTTGAAACGGAGTCGTTTTCTCTAGCGAAATCGACCATCAAGTTGGCTGATGTGCAATGACGTCTGTGCTGACCTGTTTTGGTATTTTGCCCATATCTTCTGATCCCCATCAGCAAATGAGCTGATTCCAACGGCTATGGATCACTAACTGATAGGGGAACATTTTTCTAGAAGACCATGTGATCAGATCAAGCTTTCAATATTGACAAAATCGACCATCAAGTTGGCTGATCAAAATTGTCATACAATATGACGAAAATTGTTAGAAAAATGCACCCACCTATTATACCTAGCTTTGAAATTTGTAAAGCTTGTCTCTTGTCATTTAGTCCTCCAAAATGTGTATAAATAGAGGGCCTTGGATGATTGTAAGAGGTATTGTACATTGGTAGGATATTAGCCATTGTAATAAAATTCTCTAAGTTTTCTTCTTCTTTCTTTTCTCTAGTTTTCTTTTTCTTTATTTTCTTCTTCTTCTTTCTTTTATTTCCTTCTTAGATTCTCTTTAATTTTATGTTTATGTTTACAATGCCTATGCTAGGCTAAACTTCTATTTGGTTAAGGGTGATTTCAAAGCCCTAGACATGTTTTGTGATTGATTTTCAGATTCTATCTATCATTAATTTTCTATCAAAGTTGCTTATGTTCTTCTACAAGAATTGTTCATGATGTTGTCTTGATTTATTTAGGTGTACAACTATATAGATCTTGATAATTATCTATTGCTAGTCTAGGAGTCTTGATCCGTGTAATTGTCTTGATTTCCTATTCATAAGTGGCAATTTGTGATTAATGATTATGGTCAAGTTTTCAATAATTGCAAAGTGGAACATAACCTAAGTTGAACAATCCGAGCTTATGTGTTTGATGCTTAGATCAACCTATCTTTCTCATCATAAAGCTGCCATTAAATTGAATTTAGAGAGCTTATTCTAGGTTGTTTAATGGTTAGAGATTAAATAGAGAGCTTGTTCTATTTAACGACAAACTAAGGAAAGATTGGGATAACAGAGCTTGTTGTTATCTACGGTTGTTAACTTTGATAGTTGGTTGATATTGATAGATCTGAAATTGATTCTTAATGATGTCTAGTGGTGGAGAATGAAACCTTAACCATATTTTTCATATTTGATTCTTCTTACTTACTTGTTTTCTTACTTTTCTAGTTTGCTTATTTTTAAAAGTATATTTATTTTTATTGGCTGGTTATACCGCCTAATTTGTATATTAACTTTGTTTTATTTTTATTGGCTGCTTATACCGCCTAATTTAGTATATATATTTTTATTGGCTGGTTATACCGCCTTGCATCTTATTCTTATTATTTACTTTAGTTTAAATCTGGCTTCAAAAACCCCTTTTCTTTTATTGTTTTCTTTGAACGTAAGTTATAAACTAATAACTCATAGATTAAAACCCAATCCCTGAGGACTCGACCCTTGCTAATCATTATACTTACAATTGATCTTTTTAGTGCAAGGTTAAATAAGATACACTCTTTTGGGTGCATCAAATTTTTGGCGCCGTTGCCGGGGATTGCTTTCTTTAGTTTATTTGTTACTTGGTTTATTCTTATTTTCAGTTCTAATTAGTTTAATTTTCTTGTACATACAGGTTTTTCTTTTCAAATTTTGAAAAAAAAAAAAAAACGATGGAATTGAGCAATCTAACACTTGAAGAGTTGGTGGCATACATGAACATGGAGAATCAACAAGCCAATCTCACTTACTCAGTTCAACAATTAGCCATGGGAGGATGTCAAGGCCATCAAGTGTTCCAAGACCAACAGTATGATCATTACTCAAACACTTACCATGAGGGATGGTGGGATCATACTAATTATGGCTACTCGAAAAATTACCAAGAAGTAGATCCTTATGCCAATTACACTCATCCATCTAGCTTCAATCAATCATGGTCTCAAGAACCAGATCTTTTTCAACCACCACATATGACTCAAAACTCAGGTACTTCTTTAGAAGATCTTGTATATTCTCTTGTTACTGATACTTTGCAATTCCAACAGGAAACAAGGGCAAGCATCCAGAGTTTGGAAAGGCAAATGAGCCTATTGGCTAGTAGTACGGTGGAATTAGTAGCAGAAAGATCTCTAGCACTCCCTTCCCAAACGGTGATTAACCCAAAGGAGAATGCTACTATTGCGACCTTGAGAAATGAGGAACAAGATGAGGATGAGACAAAACCAAAGATGGATTCACTTCTTGAGGATAATGAAGCCACCATTCAAATTAAGAGTACTTTGACACCTCAGGTAGCTTTTAAGGTTCTTATTTCTACTAATGTTCCTTCTCTACTTTTTCCTAGCAGATTTGCAAAGTCCAAAAAGGAGGAACATGAACAACAATTTTTGGAAACCTTAAACAGCTTGCTTGTGGATGCCATTAGACAAGTACCAAGATATGCACAATTCCTCAAAGAGCTATACCCCACCAAGAATGATGAAATAATACGTGTGGGGGAGAAGGCATTGGCTGTTTTGCAAAGAAAACTTCCTCCAAAACGCAAAAATCCGAGAAGTTTCATGTCTAAGCCAAAAGATCCTAAAAAGCCAAGAAGGGGAATTGGCTAGGCTGAAAACAATCAATCAAGTGCTAATTGGGGGAGGCAGCCTAATTAGTGAAAGCATTGCCAAACTGCCATCCTCAGATTTGCTCTCTTTTTCTTTATCTTTTTCTTATGTTTCTTTGCTAATTGTGTTTAGTGTTTCTAAGTTCATTTAGGCTGCATAAGTTTCTTTTGTTTATTAGTTCTTTTCACTTACACATGATTCTTTCATTTGGGATTAATAACATTACATTAATGACAATGTAAGAATTATGTGTGGGGGGAAGAATTTAGGATTTTATTTAGAGTGTTTTGTTTTTGAGTCTTTTTATGTTGTTTTTCTTTCTGATACTTGTTTTGAAAATAACTAGATGTAAATATAATTTTTTTAACCCCGGTTAAATGGCGGATAACGGTACTCCGTGATTATTTAAGTCGGTTCCATCAGCTACCCATAAAACTGATATTGTATATAAATTTCTCTTTCAATTTCTCTTTCATTTTTTTTTCAGGATGGATGATATTCTCACAAGATTGCAGAAACGATCTCCTCATTTTCCTCGAAATATTTTACTGAAGCTTTACCAAGTTCGATTTGAAAGATTAAGAATGCTTATGCACAAAGGGATTCCTGAAGAAATACGTTGGATAATTGAAGCCAAGGTACGTGAAGATGAATATCTTCCTGTTTTGCATTTACCAGGTACAGGTAGAAGCACTTTTGCAAAGAAGCGACGAGCAAAGCGCATGAGTTCAAACTGCCACAAATGTGCACGATGGACGTGTAACGGTAAATGTCGTTCTATTGGGATTCCGTCCTCTAATCGAGATGATAAAATTGAATTCATTAAGGATGGACTGAGTAAGGAGAATTTGGGTAATATCCAACTTTCTCTTGAGACGCATCCTAGTGGAGACGTACAAAGAGAAATTCTTGATTTATGGCCGCAATTCCAAAGGGAATGGCAACATCTTGGGAATCTGATGTTAAAAGACCCTGTTTGCCAGCTTGAAAGAAAACTGGATCGGAAGCATATCCTCGACTCATAGAAGGCGTTTAAGCCGTTTCTCGACGTAAAACCAGAGGAAAATGCCAAATACACTTTCGGCGACACTATTACTCTTGACTTTTACGGTTGATTTTTCTTCTCTTTTTGATTTTCTTCCTGAAATCACGCAAAAATCTTTTGTTAGGTTAACATTTTCTTCTGACAGGTCAGATACACTTTCGGCGACATTATTACTCTTGTCTGATTCACTACTCAGTCCTCTATATATTACACCATGTACTCATTCTCTTTCAGGCACTAGGAAAAAAAATTGGAAAGTACTTCGTCCCAACGCATTAAAAAAATTTGTCTCTTTGGAGGTGCTTATCCAGGGAAAAATAACATATTTGCTGATGAAGCCATAAGAGTTGGTGTAATACTTGCCCAACAAAAGATCCAGTTGATTTATGGAGGCGGTAGTACGGGTTTAATGGGAGCAGTAGCTACAGCAGCACACGCCGGAGGAAGTCCAGTTCTAGGAGTCGTGCCAAAACTATTCACAGATTTTTGTGGACCTACCTTGGGTAAGGAAATACAAGTCTGGAGTATCCCTGAACGGATGACAATCATGTACCATTCTGCCGATGCATTCATTGCTTTACCACGAGGTCTGGGTACATTGGAAGAAATAGCTTGCGTGGCTTCTTGGTCATCTTTGGTCACAAATAAGAAACCCATTGGTTTTCTTAATATTAATGGTTATTTTAGTAATTTGCTTTCATATTTAGATAATGCTGTGGAAAATGGATTCATGTTTTCAGAGGCAAGGAGAACCATAATTTCTGCTACAACCATTGAAGATTTACTCAAAAAGCTCCAAGCTTATGAGTGTTTATCTGCTACAATTGTTTCGCAAACGCTCGGAAAAAGAAAAAGAGATATGGACGAGCAAGGAGTGGATTGCACTTTGTCTTTGTGACATTATCTAACATTTTGCTTGTTGTGTCTCAGTTATAATAAGTGGTTAGCAACCTCTGCAGGTAATATCTCCTAAATTCTACCTTTAAAATTTGACATTGGGGACAATGTCATATTTTAGTAGGGGGTAAGGGACATATTTTGCTAATAAAAATATATATATATATTTGTTGTGTTTTAAGACATTTAGAAGTATTCATTCTGAACAAGGTCTGAGTAAGGGAGACTTGAGACATACCTTGTCAGTTTGATTTAATCTTCTTCTTCAAAAAAAAAAAAAAAAAAAAAGCATGTTTAGACTTAGTGTGTTTTTAGTGTGTTTTAGTTACTTTCAATACTATGATGAGATATGAATTGCATAAGTCTAAAACAGATTTATTAGTGAGAAGATTTTCATGAGAATTGAGCTTGATATCAAACTTTTTATGAGCCAATGTTAATATGATATGTTGATTGAGAAAGAAGCATGCTTAGACTTAATCTGACTTGTATAATCATCCTTGTGAGTTTTTGAGCCTATAATGATTGATGCATTATACAAATCAATCTAATTTCTTTATTGAGTGCTCTTATGATTACATGATTCTCTAGAACTTGCTTTAGACCTTGTTGAGACTATATTGATGCATGTGACAACATGAATATGATAGAGGCATTAGGATTTTTAGCCAGGGCCAAACAGCCATCACTTATTGATGTTCCAAGAGAACACACCCTTAGTGAACCAATTTGAGCCTACATTGAATATGCTATCTCTTTGGTAACCATAACTTGTCCCTAACCTAAATATACTTATTTATATCTTTACCTTTGTTCCAAAGATGAATTAGCATGTTTTGAGACAAGTTGCAAAGACAAGGAAGATCTATTGAAAATTTGGGTTAGAAACAAGAAATAAGTGTGGGGGGAAAAGAAAAGAAAAGTCAAGAGAAAAAGAAATGGAATACTGGCAAATACATTCCTATGTAAAAAAAATATGAATCATCTCTTGAATTTGTGGAAAAAGAAAAAGATGTTACAAAGTTGTTTAGAATGGAGAAAAGGCCCAACATGAATATTCGGCCTAGGTGACTATGTACTTGTAAAGTGTTTTGAGAAGTTTCTTTGTATGATCTTATTATGTCTCTAAACTTTATGAACTCTTTGGAACCTTTGTGATATCTTTATCCTTTTGTTCTTCAACCACATTACAAACCCCTTGGCCCCATTACAACCTTGATTAAAGACCTCTTGATTCATGAAGTTGTATGATCTAAATAGTGGAGAATAGGTGGACAAGCAAGAATATGGTAGAACTGTTTTCATGAGATTGATTGAGTGTAAACACTTTACCACTACTTTAAAGAATGAAAATCATGAGAGTATCCCATGTGAGTAGTTGAGATTAAGTTTGAATATGCACTATTTTGATTGAAATATGTTATGTTAATATTGGCTTAACTCAAACAATTTACATTCAAGCATGATTTTTTGTGAAATTCTTTAAGCTATTGATTAGTTTATATGACTTGTTCAAAGATTGTCTCTAATGTGTATTGAAAGGATTAGGAGTAAATATTTTTAGTATATATAGTTTATTTATATTTTAGTTTTTCAATGTTTGTGGGTATCGTTCTAGTAAACCCTCACGAGACTAAACTCGTCCACTAGGGACACCTAGGGGTTTAAAGGCTTGTGTCACATGCTAAGTGCCACCGTGATTTCCTACGAAAGTGGATTAGATTAGATTTTCTTATTTTATTTTTATTTGTTTTTGCTCGAGGACTAGCAACAATCTAAGTGTGGGGGTGTGATAACTCGTATAATTATATAGTTTTTAGTTATGTTTTATTATTGTTTTGTGTCAAATACGAGTTATTATTGCTTAGTCTAATTGTGTTTATGATCTTTTATATTTTTATGTAATTTGGTGTTTTTTTTTACGAGTTTCCTTGAGTGATTTCAGATTACTAGGTTAAATCAACAATTAAGGGCAAATTCAGTTGAGTTCCAGTTCCGACACCTTTTTCCATATCAGCTATATATGGAGTTTCACTGAAGCAATAAGGCTGAAATTTTAACCGTGCAAAGTTAAGAGGCATATCTAACTTTTTTATGTTTTACACTTCTTGAAACGGAGTCGTTTTCCCTAGCGAAATCGACCATTAAGTTGGCTGATGTGCAATGACGTCTGTGCTGACCTGTTTTGGTATTTTGCCCATATCTTCTGATCCACATCAGCAAATGAGCTGATTCCAACGGCTATGGATCACTAACTGATAGGGGAACATTTTTCTAGAAGACCATGTGATCAGATCAAGCTTTCAATATTGACAAAATCGACCATCAAGTTGGCTGATCAAAATTGTCATACAATATGACGAAAATTGTTAGAAAAATGCACCCACCTATTATACCTACCTTTGAAATTTGTAAAGCTTGTCTCTTGTCATTTAGTCCTCCAAAATGTGTATAAATAGAGGGCCTTGGATGATTGTAAGAGGTATTGTACATTGGTAGGATATTAGCCATTGTAATAAAATTCTCTAAATTTTCTTCTTCTTTCTTTTCTCTAGTTTTCTTTTTCTTTATTTTCTTCTTCTTCTTTCTTTCTTTTATTTCCTTCTTAGATTCTCTTTAATTTTATGTTTATGTTTACAATGCCTATGCTAGGCTAAACTTCTATTTGGTTAAGGGTGATTTCAAAGCCCTAGACATGTTTTGTAATTGATTTTCAGATTCTATCTATCATTAATTTTCTATCAAAGTTGCTTATGTTCTTCTACAAGAATTGTTCATGATGTTGTCTTGATTTATTTAGGTGTACAACTAGATAGATCTTGATAATTATCTATTGCTAGTCTAGGAGTCTTGATCCGTGTAATTGTCTTGATTTCTTATTCATAAGTGGCAATTTGTGATTAATGATTATGGTCAAGTTTTCAATAATTGCAAAGTGGAACATAACCTAAGTTGAACAATCCGAGCTTATATGTTTGTTGCTTAGATCAACCTATCTTTCTCATCATAAAGCTGCCATTAAATTGAATTTAGAGAGCTTATTCTAGGTTGTTTAATGGTTAGAGATTAAATAGAGAGCTTGTTCTATTTAACGACAAACTAAGGAAAGATTGGGATAACAGAGCTTGTTGTTATCTACGGTTGTTAACTTTGATAGTTGGTTGATATTGATAGATCTTAAATTGATTCTTAATGATGTCTAGTGGTGGAGAATGAAACCTTAACCATATTTTTCATATTTGATTCTTCTTACTTACTTGTTTTCTTACTTTTCTAGTTTGCTTATTTTTAAAAGTATATTTATTTTTATTGGCTGGTTATACCGCCTAATTTGTATATTAACTTTGTTTTATTTTTATTGGCTGGTCATACCGCCTAATTTAGTATATATTTTTTATTGGCTGGTTATACCGCCTTGCATCTTATTCTTATTATTTACTTTAGTTTAAATCTGGCTTCAAAAACCCCTTTTCTTTTATTGTTTTCTTTGAACGTAAGTTATAAACTAATAACTCATAGATTAAAACCCAATCCCTGAGGACTCGACCCTTGCTAATCATTATACTTACAATTGATCTTTTTAGTGCAAGGTTAAATAAGATACACTCTTTTGGGTGCATCATTTGTCAAGTTGATTATTCTACCTTTGTGATTTTTTTTACTTAACCAATTTTTATCTAACTTTCTGAAAGTCCTAGCTACTGTTTGTAAGTCATTTTATGAGTTTCAAATATTTTTACTTTGATTTTTAAATGATTTTATCAAAGGCAAAAATGTGTCCTGGCAAAGCAGTTTTTTCACCCAGTACTCGTACATCTCCGATTTTTCTGGGAATTCATATTTAATCATAAAATTAAGTCGATTTTGTCTCATGTATTTTTACATGTCCTGAGTCTCCAATATTTTTATCAGAATTTTTTGAATTTTTAAAAATAGGGTAAAAAATCGTGGCTTAAAACTAGACAGCGGAGTCAGAATTGAATTTAAAGAAAAATCATTTTTCTGTTTTGGTTAAGTTACTTAGAGTGGGCTGATTAGGAGGGTTAGTGATGCACCCAAAAGAGTGTATCTTATTTAACCTTGCACTAAAAAGATAAATTGTAAGTATAGTAGTTAGCAAGGGTCGAGTCCTCAGGGATTGGGTTTTAGTTTATAAGTTAATAGTTTAAAACTTAAATTCAAGAACAATAAAAGAAAAGGGGTTTTTGAAGCCAGATTTAAACTAAAGTAAATAATAAGAAGAAGATGCAAGGCGGTATAACCAGCCAATAAAAATATATATACTAAATTAGGCGGTATAACCAGCCAATAAAAATATATATACTAAATTAGGCGGTATAACCAGCCAATAAAAGTAAAACAAAGTTAATATACAAATTAGGCGGTATAACCAGCCAATAAAAATAAATATACTTTTAAAAATAAGCAAACTAGAAATAAGAAAACAAGTAAGTAAGAAGAATCAAATATGAAAAATATGGTTAAGGTTTCATTCTCCACCACTAGACATCATTAAGAATCAATTTCAGATCTATCAATATCAACCAACTATCAAAGTTAACAACCGTAGATAACAACAAGCTCTGTTATCCCAATCTTTCCTTAGTTTGTCGTTAAATAGAACAAGCTCTCTATTTAATCTCTAACCATTAAACAACCTAGAATAAGCTCTCTAAATTCAATTTAATGGCAGCTTTATGATGAGAAAGATAGGTTGATCTAAGCAACAAACACATAAGCTCGGATTGTTCAACTTAGGTTATGTTCCACTTTGCAATTATTGAAAACTTGACCATAATCATTAATCACAAATTGCCACTTATGAATAGGAAATCAAGACAATTACACGGATCAAGACTCCTAAACTAGCAATAGATAATTATCAAGATCTATCTAGTTGTACACCTAAATAAATCAAGACAACATCATGAACAATTCTTGTAGAAGAACATAAGCAACTTTGATAGAAAATTAATGATAGATAGAATTTGAAAATCAATTACAAAACATGTCTAGGGCTTTGAAATCACCCTTAACCAAATAGAAGTTTAGCCTAGCATAGGCATTGTAAACATAAACATAAAATTAAAGAAAATCTAAGAAGAAAATAAAAGAAAGAAAGAAGAAGAGGAAGAATATTAATTATCCAACCTCTTGCTCTCTCTAAAGAAAAACAAAACTAGAGAAAAGAAAGAAAACTAGAGAAAAGAAAGAAGAAGAAAACTTAGAGAATTTTATTAAAATGGCTAATATCCTACCTATGTACAATATGATCCCTTACAATCATCCAAGGCCCTCTATTTATACACATTTTGGAGGGCTAAATGACAAGAGACAAGCTTTACAAATTTCAAAGGTAGGTATAATAGGTGGGTGCATTTTCTAACAATTTTCGTCATACATGACGATTTTGATCAGCCAACTTGATGGTCGATTTTGTCAATTTTGCAGGCCTTATCTGATCACATGGTCTTCTAGAAAAAGGTTCCCCTATCAGTTACGGATCCATAGCCGTTGGAATCAGCTCATTTGCGGATGTGGATAAGCAGATATGGGCAAAATACGAAAACATGTCAGCACAGACGTCATTGCACATCAGCCAACTTGATGGTCGATTTCGTCAATATTAGAGGCCTGATCTGATCATATGGTCTTCTAGACAAAGGTTCCCGTATCAGTTACGGATCCATAGACATTGGAATCAGCTCATTTGCTGATGTGGATAAGCAGATATGGGCAAAATACGAAAACAGGTCAGCACAGACGTCATTGCACATCAGCCAACTTGATGGTCGATTTCGCTAGGGAAAACGACTCCGTTTCAAGAAGTATAAAACATGAAAAAGATAGATATGCCTCTTAGCTTTGCACGGCTACAAATTTCAGCCTTATTGCTTCAGTGAAACTCCAGATATAGCTGATATGGCAAAAGGTGTCAGAACTGGAACTGAACTGGATTTGCCCTTAATTCTAGTAATCTGAAATCACTCAAAGAAACTTGTGAAAAACACCAAATTACATAAAAATATAAAAGATCATAAACACAATTAGACTAAACAATAATAACTCGTATTTGACACAAAACAATAATAAAACATAACTAAAAACTATATAATTATACGAGTTATCAGTTAGCTACTGAATTAGGGTAGTTTCTAAGCCTTTTTAAACTCTAAAAATGATTTTTCAAGTCTCGGGTTAAGGGTAGTCAAGTCCGGATTTTTAAACTTAGGAAATTAGAGCCATTTAAAAAAAGATTTAGCCCAGTTTTTATTTTTAATTCAAGCTTTTCAAAATTGTTTTCAAACAATCACAAAGTATTTTGGTTTTAGAATATTTAATTTGACATATTTTCCTAAGGTAGCCGGATATCTTTTTAGATATACGGATTTCCATAATTAAAGGAAAAAATACATTTAATGCATTGCATTTTTCATATTCATGCATTTTATATAATATGAGATTCTTGCTATAATAATTTCTATGATATTGTTATTATTTTGATTTATATTTTTTGATGTTATATGGTTTATTATATGGTTTTGAATATTTCCTGATATCCTATGCTTTTATTTAGTTATTTTTATTTAGCATATACTATGTTCATTTATTATTATTTTTATATTCATGCATATTATATGATAGCATTATTTTATTCCATGTCATTTAAATTATATGCCATATCATTTATATTTTTCATGTCATTTAAATTATTTCATTTCATTTAGGATATATTATGTCATCTAGAATATTTTATTTCATTTAGATTATATCATATGACTTAGGATATTGCATTTCATGTAGAATATATTATATTACCTAGGTCATTTCATTTCATTTAGGATATATTATGTCATCTAGAATATTTTATTTCATTTAGATTATATCATATGACTTAGGATATTGCATTTCATATAGAATGTATTATGTTACATAGGTCATTTAATTTCATTTAGAATATATCATATAACTTAGGATATTTCATTTCATTTAGAATATGCTAAGGCATTCAAATCATATCATGTCATTTAGGTTGCATTATATTATTTAGATTTTACTATGTCATTTTATTTATGTCGTGCATATACATATTCATTTTTTTTAAATGTTTTCAAAAAAGATAATGGTTTTCAATAAAATAAAGATATTCCCGAGTTAAAATAATTCATGAGTTCTCTACCGGGTTTGCTGGGGAGGATATCATCAATTATTATTAATAATGGAATATCTTCTTTAAAAAGAGAATGATTCGAAAATTTTTCCAAAATTAATAAAAATTTCTATATTTTGCCACGTTTGTTGGGGAATATAGGAAAATTTTGAATTTGTAAATTTCGGATCATTTTCAATTAAAAATGGAATTATTTTTATTTAAATTGGGAATTAACTTGAAATATTAATTTAAAACCAATTTTTACCGAGACTTGAGATAACACACGATTAATAAGGTACCGATTTATACGGGCGTTGTGGGGGTGCTAATCCTTCCCCACACGTAACCGACTCCCGAACCCGCTTTTTTGATTTCTCTGGTTTAAAAATTTGGTTTTTAAAACGTTTTATTAATTTTTAAAATATTTTATAAAACCGGTTTTAATAGGTGGCCGATCACACCTAGCTAAAAAAGATTGGTGGCGACTCCATGTCTTTTTTAAGGTCATTTTCAAAACATTCATTTTTCTAGAGGAATTAAGTCGATTTTTCCTCGATTTTTTTATTGTCACGCTTAACGAATAATAAAGTCTTGCGATGAGACTCGATGTTTTTTAGGTTGCGACAAAGAAGAAACCCTTTTTCCTTTCCTTTACATGTGATTTCACTGACCGTACAAAATCAGTGTTTGTTTATCTTTGCCTGATTCCTGATTCTCAGCAATAGCCAAAGAGGAGCAGCTGTAGACACCTAATTTTGTCCGGACCACTAAAACAGGTATGTTTTCTTCCTAAATTGATGTTTCTGAGTATAAAAGGACTTTTTTCATCCTGCAGGTGGTACTCCGAGACTTAGTCTAAGAGGGCTAGCATAAAAAGTCAAACATGAAAAAAGTCAACCCCAAAAAAAATCAACCTCGAAAAAGTCAGCCGCAAAAATCAATTACTGAAAAAGTCAACCCACTTTCAAAATCAAGATTTTAAGTTCAATTGAAAAATGGCGAAAGAATTTTGATAATCCGAGGTGTACATTGAAAGATATGGAGTTCGAAAGTTGGGATTTGGAGATTTAGTAGAAAGGAAATCCTAATCCGAGAAATTTGGGGAAAAATGCTTAAATGATCAAATTGGTCAAAATTGAAGGTTCCAAATGAAAGATAAGCACTGACTACGGGTAATAGATAAGCCACTTGCAAAAAAAACCGAAAGAAAAGTCAATCCGGGAGAAAACCGAGAATTAGGGTTTTTAGTGGATTTCGGTGAAATCGGGAAGAATCACAAAAATGTCCCAACTTGGTAAGACCAAAGCCCCCAGTGGATGAGGAATGATTAAAAAGGGATAGCCCAAAGCTCAGTTTGAAGAAAATCTAAAAATCGAACTTGTTTTGAGCAAAACCGAGTTTCAAAGGTGAAAGGGCAAAATTGGAAAATTTGGGAAAAATAGCAATTGAACTCCAAATCTTCTAAAATTTTGCAAATCTCATTTTTAATTTATTTTGAAGAGATTGGCGAAAGAAAATCTTGATTCGGAGTTCGTTTGCAAAATGGCCAAATCCTGAGTTTCTTCTACAGTAATTCAAAAAGGAAAATCCCGAAAAAATAGCAAATGAACTCCAAATCTTTTGAAATTTGGAAAATCTCATTTTTAATTTATTTGGAAGAGATTGGAAAAATAAAATCTTGATTCGGAGTTCGTTTGCAAAATGGCCAAATCCCAGGCTTCTAATGTAGTAATCAAAAAGGAAAATCCTGGAAAAATAGCAAATAAACTCCAAATCTTCAGAAATTTTGAAAATCTCGTTTTTAAATTATTTTGAAGATATTGGTGAAAGAAAATCTTAATTCGGAGTTCGTTTGCAAAATGACCAAATCCCGGGCCTTTTATGCAATAATTCAAGAAGATAAATCCCGAAAAAATAGCAAATGTACTCCAAAAATTCTGAAATTTTGTAAATCTCATTTTTAAATTATTTGGAAGACATTGGCGAAAGAAAATCTTGATTCGGAGTTCGTTTGCAAAATGGCCAAATCCCGAGCTCCTATGTAGTAATTCAAGCCGATAAATCCCGAAAAAAATACCAAATGAGCTCAAAAAATTATGAAAACTTCCAGATCACACTTTAAATTATTTGGAAGAGATTGGTGAAGAAAAATCTTGATTTGGAGCTCGTTTAAAAATTGGTAAAATGTAGGGCCATAAAAGGGCATTTTTGGAAGAAAAAATCCAAATAAATAGCAAACAGACTCGGATAATTTTGAAAACTTCCAAAACTCAATGTTTTATTATTTTAGAAGTATTAAAAAAAGAAAAATTGAATTTGGAGTCCGTTGATATTTATTTACGTCCGGGTGGCAAAACGGTCATTTCACCCAAGCAATCGAAAAGGCTTCTTTGGGCCTCTAAAAAAATCAGACTTGGGCTGGAAAAGAGAAGTGCTGGCCTACCAAGGCCCAAAGGATGGAGGAAGCTTCTGATTTTTCAATCAAATGGCCAAGAATTAAGAGTTAGTTAGAGATTCTCTTTGATCAAGCCATGGTGATTAAGCCACATAGGCCAAGAGAAATAATGTCAACATTATTCTTGAACAGCTGTAATTTGGTTCAGCTGATATGCTAATCTAAGGGTGATAATTTCATGATTTTTTCACCTTGAATTATTAGCCATTTGATGAAAAATTGGTTACAAAAAAATGACAACATCCTTGCTCATTAAAAAGGGGGTTTCGGCCAGCATGTAGGGGGTTAAGAATTTTAAATTTCATACTTCATTTTTGCTGAGTTCTCTTGGTTTGTACTTGGTTTTTCTCTCTTTGGTTGAAAGCAAAAAGAAAAAATTTTAAAAAGAAAGGAAAGTTTGAAGAGATAAAGCTTGAAATATAGCTTCTTGAGGTTGCTCTTGAGCACCAACTCTTGCACTTTCTTGATTTTCCATTCTTGTTTTTGCTATTTTGATTACTATTTGGTGATTTTCCTTTTTAAATAAATTTTTTTATTGTTCTTCTTAAGTTCTTCCTTCATCTCTTTCTTAAATATATTTTTTACAATTTGTTTTTTACAATATTCTCACAATGGCCAAATGACCTACATTCTTTATTTAAGTTGCTGTTTTGGTTTATTTTATCATATTGTTTATGTTATTTTCTTTGATCTTGGTGTTTTAAATGTTATTTTACTTCATATTCTTGAGTTATATTTTAATTTGGTTGATTTGTTTGTTACCATTTATGATTTAAATACCATGTTCTTGCATTTTTTATTTTCTGTTTTCATGATGATTAAATTTGAGCATATTTTAGATTTAGTATATCAAGTGTTTGTGAAAATGCTTGTGTGGTTTTTGCATGATTTGAGCTTTATATTTTAGTTTAGCATGTTTTAGATTTAGTATATCAAGTGTTTGTGAAAATGCTTGTGTGGTTTTTGCATGATTTGAGTGTTATATTTTAATTGAGCATGTTAGTATATCAAGTGTTTGTGAAAATGCCATGCTTGTTGGAGCTTGAGGCCATTTGGCTACTCCATGTGTTTTGCATTGTGTGTTGCATTTTTCCCATGTTAGTTGGTTTGTTTTTGCATTTGCATGACATTTGATTTAGTTTTGCATGCTAATATACCAAGTGTTTGTGAAAATGCCATGTTTGCTAGTTACATAGGCCATTCGGCCACTCCTTGAATTTTTGCATTATATGTGCATTCTTGCCATGTTAGTTGATAGGTTAGCATTTGCATGATATTTGGTTGAGTTTTTGGTTTAAGAATGCTTTGTGTTTGTGAAAATGCCATGCATATTTTAGTTATTAAGTTAGGTTTATTTGCCATGCATGTTCATGCATTTTAGGTCTAGGTTGCATTAAATGCCATGCAAGTTCATTTAGGTCTGGGTCACTATATGAATGCCATGCATTTTTTTCATGACATTTAGGTTTAAACTCATGCATTTCATGCACTATACTTGCTATATTATTTTTCATGCATTTCATGTTCATGTCACTTGAATAATGACTTGAGCCAATTAATGGTTTAAAGTCATGCTCTCTTGAGCATACTTGTGGGAAATTAAGTTTTGTCAAATTGATTATTCTACCTTTGTGATTTTTTTTTTACTTAGCCAATTTTTATCTAATTTTCAAAAAGTCCTAGCTACTGTTTGTGTGTCATTTTGTGAGTCTTAAATATTTTTACTTTGATTTTTAAATGATTTTATCAAAGGCAAAAATGTATTTTGGCAAAACAGTTTTTTTCACCCAGTACTCGTACTTTCCCGATTTTTCTGGGCATTTATCTTTAATCAAAAAATTAAGCTGATTTTTTCCCATGTATTTTTACATGTTCTGAGTCTCCAATAATTTTTCAGAATTTTTTGAACTTTTAAAAACAGGGTAAAAAATCGTGGCTTAAAACTGGACAGTGGAGTCAGAATTGAGTTTAAAGAAAAATCATTTTTTTGTTTTGGTTAAGTTACTTAGAGGGGGCTAATTAGGAAGGTTAGCTACTGATTTAGGCTAGTTTTTTAGCCTTTTTAAACTCTAAAAATGATTTTTTAAGTCTCGGATTAAGGGTAGTCAAGTCCGGATTTTTAAACCTAGGAAATCAGAGCCATTTTTAAAAAAATTAGCCCAGTTTTTATTTTTAATTCAAGCTTTTCAAAATTGTTTTCAAACAATCACAAAGTAATTTGGTTTTAGAATATTTAATTTGACATATTTTCCTAAGGTAGCCGGATATCTTTTTAGATATATGGATTTCCTTAATTAAAGGAAAAAATACATTTTCATGCATTGCATTTTTCCATATTCATGCATTTTATATAATATGTGATTTTTGCTATGATAATTTCTATGATATTGTTATGATTTTAAGTTATGTTATATTGTTTATTATATGATTTGGAATATTTCATGATATCCTATTCTTTTTATTTAATTATTTTTTTTGTTATATTATTTAGCATATACTATGTTCATGCATTATTATATGATGGCATTATTTTATATTATATGTCATTTAAATTATATGCCATATCATTCATATTTGCCATGTCATTTAGGATATTTTATTTCATTTAAAATATATCATATGTTACTTAGGATATTACATTCCATAGAATATATTATGTTACCTAAGTCATTTCATTTCATTTAGAACATTTCATTTCATTTAGAATATGCTAAGGCATTTAAATTATATCATATCATTTAGGATGCATTATATTATTTAGATTTTGCTATGTCATTTTATTTATGTCATGCATATTCATATTCATATCTTTTAAAATGTTTTCAAAAGGATAATGATTTTTCAATAAAAAAATAAAGATATTCCCGAGTTAAAATAATTCATGAGTTCTCTACCGGGTTTGCTGGAGGGAATATCATCAATTATCATTAATAAAGAAATATTTTTCTTTCAAAAAAGAGAATGATTCGAGAAGTTTTCCAAAACTAATAAAAATTTCTATATTTTGCCACGTTTGTTGGGGAATATAGGAAAACTTTGAATATATAAATTCCGGATCATTTTTAATTAAAAATGGAATTATTTTTCTTTAAATTGGGAATTAACTTGAAATACTAAATTTAAAACCAACTTTTTACCGAGACTTGAGATAACACACTATTAATAAGGTACCGTTTTATACGGGCGTTGTAGGGGTGCTAATCCTTCCCCGCACGTAACCGAGTCCCGAACCCGTTTCTTTGATTTCTCTGGTTTAAACACAAACTTGAAATTGGTTTTTAAAATATTTTATTAATTTTTAAAATATTTTATAAAATCGGTTTTAATAGGTGGCCAATCACACCTAGCTAAAAAAGATTGGTGACGACTCCATGTCATTTTCAGGATCATTTTCAAAACCTTCATTTTTCTAGAGGAATTAAGTCGACTTTCCTCCGTTTTTTTTTTTAATGTCACGCTTAATGAATAATAAAGTCTTGCGATGAGACTCGTTATTTTTTAGGTTGCGACAATATGGTTTTGAATATTTCATGATATCCTATGCTTTTTATTTTGTTATTTTTATATTTTTTAGCATATACTATGTTCATGCATTATTATTTTCATTTTAATTTCATGCATATTATATGATAGTATTAGTTTATATTCCATGTCATTTAAACTATATGTCATATCATCCATATTTGCCATGTCATTTAAATTATGTCATTTCATATAGAATATATTATGTTGTCTAGGTTATTTTATTTCATATGGAATATATTATGTTACCTAGGTCATTTCATTTCATTTAGGATATATTATGTCATTTAGGATATTTTATTTCATTTAGAATATATCATATGACTTAGGATATTACATTTCATATAGAATATATTATGTTACCTAGGTCATTCCATTTCATTTAGAATATATCATATAACTTAAGACATTTCATTTCATTTAGAATATGCTAAGGCATTTAAATTATATCATATCATTTAGGATGCATTATATTATTTAGATTTTGCTATGTCATTTTATTTATGTCATGCAAATACATATTCATATCTTTTAAAATGTTTTCAAAAGGATAAGGATTTTTCAATAATAAATAAAGATATTCTCGAGTTAAAATAATTCATGAGTTCTCTACCAGGTTTGCTGGAGGGAATATCATCAATTATCATTAATAAAGGAATATCTTTCTTTCAAAAAACGAGAATTATTCGGAAAGTTTTCCAAATTAATAAAAATTTCTATACTTTGCCACGTTTGTTGGGGAATATAGGAAAATTTTGAATTTATAAATTCCAGATCATTTTCAATTAAAAATGGAATTATTTTTTTTCGTTAAATTGGGAATTAACTTGAAATACTAAATTTAAAATCAAATTTTTACCGAGACTTGAGATAACAAACGATTAATAAGGTACCATTTTATAAGGGCATTGTGGGGGTGCTAATCCTTCCCCGCACGTAACCGAGTCCCGAACCCATTTCTTTGATTTCTTTGGTTTAAACGCAGACTTGAAATTGGTTTTAAAAATGTTTTAATTAATTTTTAAAATATTTTATAAAATCGATTTTAATAGGTGGCCGATCACACCTAGCTAAAAAAGATTGGTGGTGACTCTATGTCTTTTTCAAGGTCATTTTCAAAACCTTCATTTTTCTAGAGGAATTAAGTCCGCTTTTCCTCGGTTTTTTTTTTATGTCACGCTTAAGGAATAATAAAGTCTTGCGATGAGACTCGTTATTTTTTAGGTTGCGACAGCTTGGCGACTCCACTGGGGACTTTTTTAGAGAGTCAGGCCTAGAATTATTCGTGTGTTATCTAAGTCTCGGTTTTGTTGGTTTAATTGGTATTTAATTTTAATTCCCATATTTTTAAAATAATAAAGAGAATTTTGAAGAAAAAAATGTTTTAATATGTCCATAGTCATGTGCATTCATATTATTATTTGTTCCTGGTTATTTTGTTGCGTATATTTATATGTTTGCTTGACTGATGCTTCACATTATTTGATTTTAATGGGGTATTTAGAATAAGGGTTGTAGAATAGGTGGTGACAGGTTTGTTTTGTTCCTCCGCACACACAGTATTTGCATTTGCATAACATGAATCCTCTACCCGGGTTCCGTCCTTTTAAGTGGGAGTAAAGTAACTACGCATTCGTGATTGATCCTCCATATGGGCTAGTGAAACACTTCCGGAGTATAAAGTACCTAATGCCTTCGTGATAATCCTCCGTACGGGCATAGGAAAATATACTCTAATGAATTGAACCCGCTTTTATTGAGGTGTCTTACTAGCCTTCACAGCGACAGTGAGGAACAATTCGGGGCCTTAGAACTGATTCACTTTCATATAGTGAACCTAGGCGAAGCCATGCCGGATTTCTGTTAGATACCCGAAGTTTAAGAACACATGGAGGAACATTTCCAACCTTTTACCATCTTTCTATATGTTAGATACAAATTGGGTGATGATGAACGAAAATCATATCCCTCGTATTTTTTATTTTGTCCCAAAGGCGTCGTAATGCCAAAGCGCTGTTTAAATTTTCGGGACATTTTTCTTTTAAAAAAAAAGCATGTTGTTATTTATGTTATATTTGTGAATTCATTTATTTAATAATCTGTTTCTTTCTGTTTTCTTTTCTTTGACATGCATCATAGACATCATCATACACTTGAAGTTTATTGGCCTCGGGATAGTTATCAACCCAAAGGACTTTCATGTAGTGTCAGGTTATTTCAGTGATAGAAGATCATGCAATAGTCAGGGCATGGTCGAAAAAAGATCAGAGGGAGGATGGTTATTGCCTCAAGAAAGATTATGTGTTAGTATTGCTGGAAAGAGTCAAAGTGGATCCTAGACAGAATAATCTCCGAGGGTTAGCCGACATTTGGAATCAGTAGAATGTATCAAAGAAAGAAGCCTTCACTCAAAAATATGGAGACATAGCACTCTTAATTCCGATTCAGGTCAATAGTGGATTGATTCAGGCTATGGTACAGTTTTGGAATCCTGTTTATAGATGTTTCACTTTTAACAAGGAGAATATGACACCACTGATCGAAGAATATTCAACACTGTTACGTATTGAATGTCCTAATCCTGATCGGGTATATTTGAAGGAAATGAAACCTTCAGGTCTTAAGAAGAAAGTGGCTAGGATCACGGGAATGGATACAACATGGGTTGAGAGTCATGTGGACACAAAGCAGAAAATTGGGTGCATTCCGTGGGAAACTCTCTAACAGTTGATATTGGATTGTTCCGACAAAGAAAAAGCCAGGGACATCTTGGCTCTAGCCATGTACGAGTTAATCATAATCCCAAAGATATTGGGTCATGTGGATATAGTCGTGTTTCATTTCTTTGAAAAGTTGGAACAGAAGATCAACCCATCTCCAGCCATCATAGCTGAAACTATCCGATCCCTGATTTTTTGTAACAGGGCAGGACAAGGGAGGATCAAGGGGTGTGTACAACTCCTTTATATTTGGATTCAAAATCACTTTTGGAAGATAGAAAATGTTTCCTTCAAACCGTACATAAAGACTTTAGTTCCGATTAGGGAATTCCTTCAAAATGATTGGCCTAAAGATGGGAATGAAGAGAAATGGGTCAACATGTTTCGGAATCTAAAAGGGGAGATCGTGACTTGGAGAGCTCCATGGATGGTTCCTATGCCGATTATATACAAATGTGGAGATAACCCGAGAGTTCCACTACTTGGAATTTGGGGGTCTGTGAGTTATGCGCCTTTGTTGGTGCAAAGACAGGTTGAGTCTCGACAATTCACACCCGTGACTCATAATCTAGGATCATCAGAGTTCACTTATGGGGAAGACGGTTATTTCGGAAAAGTGCGGGCAATGATTGAAGCATGGAAGAAAACTCACGGATAAAAGTGGCCAGATATGCCGACACCGTCACACCTGATTATTTGGTATGGAGGGAATTAAAGGTTAATGACAGACTATTGACATCAGATGGGGAGGAGGTCCAGTTCATGAATCCGCCACCGAGGGAAATGCCATCAGAGTTAGAAATTGCAAGAGCGGAATTTGAAAAAGAAAAAGCCCGGATGAGCAAGGAGATTGCCCGACTGCAAGAAGAGCTTGAGGACATGAAAAATAGGGAATCAGCTCGGGAAAAAGAAAAGGAACAGATTAAGAGAGAAAGGGACACCGTTAAGGGCGATCTTCGGGAATTACATTTGGAGAACAAGAGGTATCGCTTTGAGCTCAGATTTGAGGGGACTCTAAAAAATTTCAGGGAGTGGGAACAAGAGGTCAAAAACCTCAAGAAGGAGAATAAATACTGGAAGGAGAAAGCAAAACACGAGGAAGCCCGAGCAAATCAACTGGAGAAACAAGCTTGGGAAAGCTTACACGGCGATGCTTCTGCTGACACGTCAAAGGGTCGTGAACAAATAAGGATCAAATGGAAGAGCAAGGCAATCAAAACAGGACAGTGAAGAAGGTCCAGGATCTGAAGGAGTCACCAGTATTTTGTAATAGTTTTTAGGAGAGATAGGTTACTATGTTGTCTAAAGCAGTGATCTTTTCTTTGATGTATTTAGTTCCAGGAAATCAATGGACGACCGTTTAGTTAGAATTTTCCCGGGGCCAATACTTTAAATGCATTAATTATTCACTAGTTCTTTCTTTTATATATTTTATTTGTTCATAATCATTTATTCTTTATAAATTGTTCATACACTTAGTCATTTATTTGGTCCATTCATTTATTCATTATATGTTCATACACTTAGTCATTTACTTAGTTGTTTATTCATTAACACCGATTCATTCATACATTCATTTATTCATTTTTTATAAAATAAAATAAGAAATGTGTCAATAATTTCTAATCCATGGTTTTTAAAACTAAAGGTACAATTGGTCGCACTCAGAAAGAACTAGATTTCCAACACTCTTACAATACTCGATCTCGAACAAAAGCCATGGAAAACGATCAGCTTGCCAGAATTGAGAGAATGGAAAGAATCCAGAAAGAACTACAAGAACAGTTGACTAAATCTCAAGAGGAGACACTAGAACAGATGACAAGGCTCATTGAGATGATGAGCACTATGATGAAGCAGAAGTGGCTCGGAGAGAATTCAGTTGCTGGAATGGGGGCAGTGAATCAGGAGGATAGACCAAAAGTGGTACAAAGAAATGGCCAGACATCCTAACCTGTGTGAAATGAAATCCCAATTGGGGGAGCATCCTACATCCAGCCGACGGCCGAAGCACATAATTTCGATCCAAAAAGGGGTAACATCGGAGTTGATCCAATTGAGGTTGAGGTTCCAGACTTCGAAGAAATGACAGAGAAGGAAAGGGCCAAAATGACTGAACTGAAGAGGGTCGAAACTGCTGAATCCGAGAAGAAATATCAGTTGTTGGAAGAAAGGCTAAGAGAAGTGGAAGGAGCAGAGTTGTTTGGCAGTCTAAATGCCAAAGAGATGAGCTTGGTACATGATCTAATAATTCCACCGAAGTTCAAAGTACCAGACTTTGAAAAGTATAATGGGACCACCAATCCATCATTTCATCTGACCATGTACTGTAGAAGGATGATAGGGCATGAGGGATAATGAGAAATTACTTATTCATTGCTTCCAAGATAGCTTAACAGGATCAGCCACCCGATGGTACAATCAGCTGAGTCGTACCAAGATTCGTTCATGGACGGATTTGGCCAGGGCTTTTTTGGAATATTATAAGCATGTTTCGGACATGGTATCGGACAGACTGTCATTACAGAATATGGAGAAGAGGTCCAATGAGACCTTCAAAGAGTATTCGCAGAGGTGGAGGGATCTGGCCATACATGTGCAACCCCTTTTAACCAACAAAGAAACCATGGTGCTTTTCATCAGCACATTGAAAGCACCCTATTATGACAGATTGGTGGGAAGCGCTACCAAGAATTTTGCGGATATGGTAATATCTGGGGAAATGATTGAGTCAGCTATTAAGAATGGAAATATGGAAGGGGGTGAGTCTGCTACCCCAGAGAGAGCTTTTCATACAAAGAAGAATGAGGAAACCCATGTAGTAAACTTCAACCAATACCCTTATACACCTCTTACACCATACACACCACCAAGGCCCTATACTCCTACTACACCTTATGCACCTCCGACACCTTACACACCATACCCAGGGTATAATCCTTACTACCCCAATGTCAACCACCTTACCCAAAACCCGTTCCCTATACCAATATACCACAACAGCCATTCCCAACTGGCATATCCCCTCAAATAACCTTTCCTCGAAATACTATCCCAAACACACAAGGGCCTGCGCGCAACGACCAACGTTCACCAAGGAACGATCAAAAAACCCAATTTGATCCGATTCCCACTACTTATGGTGAGCTATATCCAAAACTATTGCAGGGTCAACTTGTTGCACCCGTGTACCTAAAACCTTTGACACCTCCATATCCAAGATGGTATAATGCAAACACCAATTGTGCATACCATGCGGGAATCGAAGGACATTTAATTGAAGATTGCCTGGCCTTCAAAAAGAAAGTCTAAAGCTTGATCAATGCTGGGGTTGTGAAATTTGGATCCAAAAATGGGCCGAACGTAGCTGGAAATCCATTGCCCAATCATGCTTGGAATCAGGTAAATACAATATTGACTGGAGAGGGCAGAAGACTAAAAAGGGATATTGGGGAGGTTAAGACTCCAATGCTGACAGTATAGTTTGAAATGGTCAAGGCAGGATTGGTGAAAGATACAGACAGTGTGAAAATGGTTGCAAAAAGGGTGCATGATTGGTGCCCGTTCCATAAGCGTGGAGGCCATGACATACAAAACTGCGGGGACTTTCGAGCTAAAGTCTAAAGGATAATGGATAATGGGGAAGCCCAATTCTACGAAGAGATAGAGGGGGAAATAGAAGTCATTGAAAATGCAGGTGGCTATGGGATAGGAAGACCCCTGATCATCTATTATGATGAACCAGAGGAAAAAGTTATGCCAGTCATTGAAGAAAATGCGCCCAAATTATTCATTGATCTACCTATTTCCTTTCCATACAAGGAAAACAAGGCTACACCATGGAAATATGACTGTAGCATAGTTATGCCTGGGTCTTCAAGCCAATCCATATTTCCATATTGAGATGGATTTGCCAGAGGAAACAGAGAGGGGATCAGCCCCGGTTAATAGAATCAAAGAACCAGTATGTGAGAAGGAAGCTTGTGAGTTCTTGAAATTTATAAAGCATAGTGAGTATAACGTGGTTGAACAACTGCAACGTCAACCAGCTAGGATCTCAATCTTATCCTTGCTTTTAAATTCAGAACCACACAGAAATGCTCTGTTAAGAGTATTAAATCAAGCATACGTGGCTAATAATATATCAGTGGAAAAGCTGGATAGGTTGGTGGGAAACATCGCAGCTGATGACTACATATTTTTCAGCTATGAGGAGATACCACCCAATGGTATTGGATCAACGAAAGCTCTCCATATAACTACCACTTGTAAGGGGCATATATTAACGAGGGTCCTTTTGGATAATGGTTCTTCACTAAATGTAATGCCTTTAGCAACCCTATCCAAATTGCCCGTGGATATATACTATATGATACCAAGTTGCACGGTGGTTAAGGCTTTTGATGGAACAAGGAGAGAAGTTATGGGAACCATTGAAGTTCCTCTGGAGATAGGCCCGTGCATTTATACAGTGAACTTCCAGGTCATGGATATTAATCCATCTTATATCTGCTTGTTGGGAAGGCCGTGGATACATTCAGCTGGGGCTGTACCCTCATCTCTTCACCAAAAACTAAAATTTGTAATGGAGGGCCGGTTGATCACAGTATCAGGGGAGAAAGACATAATAGCCTCTGCATCAACTGAATCTCCTTATGTTGAGCCCAATCAAGAGGCCGTGGAGTGTTCTTTCCAGTTTTTGGAATTTGTCGATGCAGTTTTCGTCGCTGAAGGACGGAAAATTCTGAAACCGAGGCTATCCAAGAACACAAGGCTTGGGGTAAGAACTACCGTAGGAAAAGGCTGTAGGGCTGGAAAAGGTCTCGGGAAATATCTTCAGGGAATGGCTCGGGCAATGGAAGTAAAAGGAAAGAAAGACCGTTTTGGCCTAGGATATCTTTCGAAGGTCTATGAGAAAAAGAGACAGGTTGAAAAGAACCGACAAAAGGAGGATGACCCATCTTACGGGTATGGATATTGAGTGGGAGCCTATGACATTCCCACCTATCCTTCACAGCTTTCGCTCAGCCTGTTCTCTGTTCGGAGAAAAGAATTCTGATGATGTGCTCGTAATGATAGAGAAAGCCTTTGAGAGATTCCAAGTGAATAATGATGAGCAGATGTTTGATGTGGAGATCTGCACGACTGAGAAAGACAGAATTGAAAGAAAGAATGCTAGCTGGATGGTGTGACCTTGTCCACCAGGATATAGACTAACCAACTGGAGTGCGACGAGTTGCCCATAGTTTTTAAGTCTATTCCAAAGTAATACTTTTTAAAAAGCAATCTTAATTATCTTTACCCAGAGATATTAAGAGTTTTTTTTTTCTGTAATGGGCTTTTTAAACATTTTCATTCAATAAATAACAAGCACAATGCATTATCCATATTGATGTGTCCATATTCTTTCATTTTTGTTATTTATTTTGTTTTTATTATATATTTTCCTATATTATTTCTTCTCCACCTATTTACAGGTGTACGGATGCGGAATATGAAGACCTTCCTATCAGTAATTCTGAAATTGATTTTGAAAGACACATTTACACGGGTGATTTTGAGGCTAATGAAGATACTGAGGATTATGGTCTACTTCCAAATCTATTGAGGAAGATAGAACAAGAGGAGAAGCAAGTACTTCCTCATAAGGAATTATTGGGAACAATAAATCTGGGAAATGGTGAAGAAATAAAGGAAGTTAAAATTGGGACTTCATTGTCATCACCAATAAAAGGTGAATTGATAGCTTTGCTCTAGGAGTATGTGGATATATTTACATGGTCTTACCAAGAATGCCAGGGTTGGATCCGTATATCGTGGTTCATAAGCTCCATTTAAAGCCAGAATGCAAGCCAATTCAGAAAAATTTGAGAAGAATGAGGCCTGATATGTTGTTAAAGATAAAGGAGGAGGTAAAGCAATTTGATGCTGGATTCTTAGAGGTGGCAAAATATCTAGAATGGGTGGCAAATATTGTTCCGGAACCAAAGAAGGATGGCAAGGTGCGAATGTACGTTGATTACCGAGATTTGAATAAGGCCAACCCTAAAGATAATTTCCATTTGCCCCACATTGATACTCTGGTGGATAATACAACAAAGAGTTCTTTATTTTCTTTCATGGACGGGTTCTCAGGATACAATCAAATCAAGGTGGCACTGGAAGATATGGAGAAAACCACATTTGTTACAATGTGGGGAACCTTCTGCTACAAAGTAATGCCATTTGGGTTGAAGAATGCCGAGGCAACATACCAAAGAGCCATGGTAACCTTGTTTCAAGATATGATGCATAAGGGAATTGAGGTCTACGTTGATGATATGATTGCAAAGTCACAAGGAGAAGAGGAGCATATTGCGAATCTTAAGAAGCTCTTTGAACGACTAAGAAAGTTTAAACTCAAGCTAAATCTGGCAAAATGCACTTTTGGAGTCACCTCGGGGAAGTTGTTAGGTTTTGTCGTCAGTAAAAAAAGAATTGAGATTGACCCGGATAAAGTGAAGGCTATTCAGAATCTGCCACCACCTCGCACTCAAAAGGAAGTAAGAGGCTTTCTGAGGAGATTGAATTACATTGCTCGGTTTATGTCACAGTTAACTGACAAATGTGATCCAATATTTAAGTTACTTCGAAAACATGATCCAGGAGAATGGGATGAAGGGTGTCAGATTGCTTTTGAAAAGGTTAAGCATTATCTATCAAACCCACCAGTATTAATGCCACCTATTCTGGATAAACCAATGATACTGTATTTATCAGTATTTGAAAGATCCATGGGTTGTGTTTTGGGGCAGCTTGATGAAACTGGAAAGAAAGAACAGGCAGTTTATTACCTCAGCAAGAAGTTCACAGATTATGAGTTGAAGTATTCATCAGTAGAGAAGTTGTGTTGCACCTTAGCTTGGACTGCTCGAAGACTTAGACAGTATATGTTGTATCACACAACGTGGTTGATTGCCAAGCTGGATCCAGTCAAGTACATGTTGGAAGCACCTTCTTTGTTAAGGAGGACGGCAAGATGGTAGGTTTTATTGTCAGAGTATGACATTGTATATGTAAGTCAAAAAGCTATCAAGGGCTGTGCAGTAGCTGAATTCTTAGCAAGTCGGGTAGTGAAAGATTATGAGCCATTGAACTTTGACTTCCCGGATGAAGATTTGATGTATGTGTTACAAGTAGATGATATTCCCCTGAAGAAGAAATTATGGAAAATGTACTTTGATGGCGCATCTAATGCCATGGGGCATGGACTCGGTGCAGTGCTTATATCCCCAGAAGAAGATTATTATCCTTTCACTGCTAGATTGGATTTTGGTTGTACAAACAATACAGCCGAGTATGAAGCATGTACTATGGGCCTTCTTGCTGTAGTGGACCGAAAGATCAAAATATTGGAAGTTTTCGGAGACTCAGCTTTAGTGATTTACCAGCTACGAGGAGAATAGGAAACCCGAGATACAAAGCTAATGCGATACCGAGAACTCATACTGAGTTTATTGGAGGAGTTCGAAGAAGTGAATTTCAATTACTTTCCTCGAGAAGAAAATTGGATGGCGGATGCTCTGGCTACTTTGTGATCAATGTTTAAAGTAAATGAAGGGGCGGAAGTTGTGCCGATCAAAATGAGCATATATGAGTCTCCTGCCCACTGTTTGAGTATCGAAGAAGAAGCAGATGGTCTTCCTTGGTATAATGGCATCTTGCAGTACATCAAAAGTCAACAGTATCCAGAACAAGCAACAGAGAATGACAAAAGGACTCTGAGAAGGCTAGCAATGGGTTTTGTTCTAAATGGCGAGATTCTCTACAAGAAAGGGAAAGATCAAGTCCTATTGAGATGTGTCGGGTCTGCCGAAGCTCGAAGAATCATAGAAGAGGTCCATGAAGGGATATATGGCACCCATGCTAATGGTCACATGCTTGCTAAACAGATTATGAGGGCCGGGTACTATTGGCTGAGGATGGAAGGAGATTGTATCAGTTATTCTAGAAAGCGTCATAAATGCCAGATTTATGCAGATAAGATTCATGTGTCGCCATCGCCATTACATGTCATGACTTTACCATGGCCTTTTTCAATGTGGGGAATGGATATGATCGGGCCTATTACCCCGAAAGCTTCAAATGGACATCGTTTCATCTTGGTGGCTATAGATTATTTCACAAAGTGGGTAAAAGTTGCTTCCTATGCGAATGTAACAAAGTCGATGGTATGCAGATTCATCAAGAAAGAAATCATATGCCGTTACGGGTTGCCAGCAAGAATTATTTCAGATAATGCTCTCAATTTGAACAATAAGATGATGAGAGAAGTGTGTACTCAATACAAGATCACACATCATAATTCGGCACCTTACCGTCCGAAGATGAATGGTGCAGTAGAAGCAGCTAACAAGAACATCAAGAAGATTGTTGAGAAGATGACCAATGTGTACAAAGATTGGCATGAGATCTTTCCTTTCGCTCTTCATGCATATCGTACTTCAGTCCGCACATCTACAGGGGCAACACCATTTTCTTTGGTATACGGGATGAAAGCAGTGCTAACAATTGAAGTTGAGATCCCTTCCCTTCGGGTTTTGATGGAAGCTGGCCTAGAGGAAGCAGAATGGGTTAGAGCTCGTTATGAATAGTTGAATCTCATCGAGGAGAAAAGATTGAAAGCAATTTGTCACGGGCAGTTGTATCAGAAAAGGATGATTCGAGCCTACAACAAGAAGGTTCATCCCAGGCAGTTCCGAGAAGGGGAGTTGGTATTGAGAAAAATTCTCCATATAGTAAATGACCCGAGAGAAAAATGGGCTCCGAATTGGGAAGGACCCTATGTGGTAAAAAGAGCTTTTTCTAGAGGAGCATTGATTCTAACTCGGATGGATGGGAAAGATTTCAGAAATCCCGTGAATGCTGATGAACTGAAAAAGTATTATGCTTGAAAAAAAAATGTGTGATGCTGTGCACAAGGAAATTCGAATGATTCCAAGTGTAAAAATAGAAATTCTATATATCTATTTCCCCTGAGAATTGCTTTTCAAAGAGAGTAGTCATGCTTGATATGATGAATGTCCATCTTTCATATTCCTTCCACTAAGAAGAAATTATCCTTAGTCACCCTTTTGAGCCTTAGGATTTATTTCTTTCTTTAAACCTTGATCAAGGATCACCCTCTACACTGGAGGGCAAATGCGAGGAAATATAATCAAAAAAATGGAAAAAATAAAGCCATCGAAAATGTGGCAAATGAAAGCCAACAAAAAAAAAAGAAAAAGAAAAGAAAGTCCAAAAAAGGACGAATGTTTCAAGAATGAGTTTTCCTCGGGAAATGATCCTTGATCCAATCACCCTTAAAAACATTTTGGGCCTATTTTATCCTTTCTTTCTAAACCTAAACCTTGGCCTACATTACATGCTTTAAAAGCCCATTTTGATCAAGCATGGATACTTAATTTGAAAGGTTATTCTCAGAATTCATCCCATCTTTTGAATTGATATTTTTACCCTGGAAACATTTAGAATTCTCAGATGCTTGGTAGAATACAAAAAAGAATGGAAATGAAAAAAGAGTGTAAAAGGAGAGGTTTAAGTCGAAAACCCGCAAAGGGCGACTTAGTACCGAACGGAGGACACTTGAGTTGAAAACCCGCAAAAGGCGGCTCAAGTATTGATCAAAGCTTGAATCAATGCTCCAGGTAAAGGGGGAGAATGTATCCGACAATCAGAGGAAAAGGGGAACAACGCAGTCTGATGTAATTACAGAAGCTAAGAGGTTACCCAAGTGAATTGCTCGTTCAAAAGAAATTTCAGATGGTTTGGAACATGAGGGGTCCAAGATATTCCGCATTCGGGGCATCTACAGCCTATAACCTTACATTTGTTTCTTATATTTTTTATATTTATTATTTCAAAAACATTTCTTGCAATAAATTCTTGTTATCCTTTTCATGACAATTTTTGCTTGATTCATATTCTCTTTCATATACTTTTGAGATGCATTATGGTTGTTATTAAATTGAATGATGATTAGTAATAAAAATCTTTAAATAAAGGGATTTCAAAATATTACTAAGGAATAGATTTAAATCTTGGGAAAGGTTTGGAAAGTTCACCAAGAAAAGAAAACAGTGAACGTGGTGGAAACTCCATCATGAAGTCAGAAAATCTGTGAACTTCAGCGAAAGACAGAAACTGAGACTGTTTGACAAGATATCTTGAGTGAAGAATTCCTTAATTGGGGCATCAATGAACAATTGAAGACTCTGTAATGAAGTCAGATAATCTGTGAACCTAAAGAAACCATGGATTAGAAATTATAGCACAATCATTTGATTGCATTTATTTTAGGAAACGTACAAGCATTTGCAAAGCATGACATTCTCATCATTGCATTTAGCTAACAGTGCAAAAATCAGGGAAAATTGGACTTCCTCAAAGAGAACTCGTTTTGCTTCTCAAAAGATTCGGACACCGAGACCGCCATCAAGGTATTTTTTTCCCTTTTAAATCGAATTCATTTTGTTTATCAGATGAGTTGAACCTTGAGACCGTCGTTAAGGTATTTTCGGGCACCAGTTTTAAAGACCTTCGGGCACCAATTTTAAATACCTTTGGGCACCAGTTTTAAAGACCTTTGGGCACCAGTTTTAAAGACCTTCGGGCACCAATTTTAAAGACCTTTGGGCACCAGTTTTAAAGACCTTTGGGCACCATTTTAAAGACCTTCAGGCACAAATTTTAAAGACATTCTGGCATCAATTTTAAAGACCTTCTGGCACCAGGTTTTTTAAAGACCTTAGGGCACCAGTTTTAAAGACCTCCGGGCACCATTTTAAAGACCTTCGGGCATCAGTTTTAAAGACCTTCAGGCACAAGTTTTAAAGACCTTCGGGCACCAGTTTTTTAAGACCTTCAGGCACTATTCTTAAGATCTTAGTGCATAATTTTTTCTTTTTGAAAATCGAATCCGTTTCCTTAAGACGGGTCGAGCCTTGATTAGTTAGGGAATTCAATTTAAGGACAAATCTTCAATTTACAGCTTTTTAAAAAAAAAAAATTGAAAAATGAAAAAATGATAGAAAAAAGAAAAAACCCCTTTCCTTTTCCTTCACATGTGATTTCACTGACCATACAAAATTAGTGTTTGTTTATCTTTGCCTGATTCCTGATTCTCAGCAATAGCCAAAGAGGGCAGTTGTAGACATCTAATTTTGTCCGGACCACTAAAACATATATGTTTTCTTCCTAAATTGACGTTTTCGAATGTAAAAAGAATTTTTTCATCCTGCAGGTGGTACTCCGAGACTTAGTTTAAGAATGCGAGCATAAAAAGTCAAACTTGAAAAAGTCAACCCCAAAAAGTCAACTACTGAAAAAGTCAACCCACTTTCAAAATCAAGATTTTAAGTTCAATTGAAAAATGGTGAAAGAATTTTGGTAATCCGAGGTCTACATTGAAAGATATGGAGTTCGAAAGTTGGGATTTGGAGATTCAGTAGAAAGAAAATCCTAATTCGAGAAATTTGGGGAAAAGTGCTTAAACGATCAAATTGGTCAAAATTAAAGGTTCCAAATGAAAGATAAGCACTGACTACGGGTAACGGAGAAGTCACTTGCAAGAAAAAACAAAAGAAAAGTCAATCCGGGAGAAAACCGAAAATTAGGGTTTTTAGTGGATTTCGGTAAAATCGATGGAAATGGCCCGACTTGGTAAGACAAAAGCCCGCAATGGATGAGGAATGATTAAAAACGGATAGCCCAAGGCTCGGCTTGAAGAAAATCTGAAAATCGGACTTGTTTTGAGCGTAACCGGGTTTCAAAGGTAAAAGGGCAAATTTGGAAATTTTGGGAAAAAATAGCAAATAAACTTCGAAAATTTTGAAAATTTGCAAATCTCATTCTTAAACCATTTTAAAAAGATTGGCAAAAGAAAATCTTGATTCGGAGTTCGTTTGCAAAATGGCCAAATCTCGGGCTTCTTGTGTAGTAATTCAAAAATAAAAATCCCGAAAAAATAGCAAATGAACTCCAAATCTTTTGAAATTTTGCAAATATCAATTTTAAATTATTTTAAGAGATTGGAGAAATAAAATCTTGATTCGGAGTTCGTTTGCAAAATGGCCAAATCCCGGGCCTCCTATGCAATAATTCAAGAAGATAAATCCCATAAAAATAGCAAATGGACTCCAAAATTTTTTAAATTTTGCAAATATCATTTCTAAATTATTTGGAATATATTGGCAAAATAAAATCTTGATTCGGAGTTCGTTTGCAAAATGGCCAAATCTCGAGCTCCTATGTAGTAATTCAAACCGATAAATCCCGAAAAAATACCAAATGAGCTCCAAAAATTATGAAAACTTCCATATCACACTTTTAAATTATTTGGAAGAGATTGGTGAAGGAAAATCTTGATTTGGAGCTCGTTTAAAAAATGGTAAAATGTAGGGGCATAAAAGGGCATTTTTGGAAAAAAAATCCAAATAAATAGCAAACGGACTCGGATAATTTTGAAAACTTCCAGAACTAAATATTTTATTATTTTGGAAGTATTAAAAAAATAAAAATTTAATTTGGAGTCCGTTTGATATTTATTTGCATCCGGGGGGCAAAACGGTCATTTCATCGAAGCAACCGAAAAGGGCTTCTTTGGGCCTTTCAAAAAATCAGACTTGGGCTGGAAAAGAGAAGTGCTGGCATGCCAAGGTCCAAAGGAAGGAGGAAGCTTCTGATTTTTCAATCAAATGGCTAAAAATTAAGAGTTAGTTAGAGATTCTCTTTGATCAAGCCATGGTGATTAAGCCACATAGGCCAAGAGAGAGTGTCAACATTATTCTTGAACAGCTGTAATTTGGGACAGCTGATATGCTAATCTAAGGGTGATAATTTTAGGATTTTTTCACCTTGAATTATTAGCCATTTGATGGAAAATTGGTTACAAAAAAATTACAACATCCTTGCTCATTAAAAGGGGGGTTTCGGCCAGCATAGAGAGGGTTTAAAATTTTAATTTTCATACTTCATTTTGGCTGAGTTCTCTTGGTTTTTACTTGGTTTTTCACTCTTTGGTTGAAAGCAAAACGAAAAAGTTTAGAAAAGAAAGGAAAGTTTGAAGAGATAAAGCTTGAAATATAGCTTCTTGAGGTTGCTCTTGAGCACCAACTCTTGCACTTTCTTGATTTTCCATTCTTGTTTTTTCTATTTTGATTACTATTTGTGAGTTTCCTTTTTAAATAAATTTTTTTTTCTTCTTAAGTTCTTCCTTCATCTCTTTCTTAAATATATTTTTTGCAATTTTTTTTTACAATATTCTCACCATGGCCGAATGGCCTACATTCTTTATTTAAGTTGTTGTTTTGGTTTATTTTATCATATTGTTTATGTTATTTTCTTTGATCTTGGTGTTTTAAATGTTATTTTACTTCATATTCTTGAGTTATATTTTAATTTGGTTGCTTTGTTTGTTACCATTTATGATTTAAATACCATGTTCTTGCATTTTTAATTTTCTGTTTTCATGATGTTTAAATTTGAGCATGTTTTAGATTTAATATATCAAGTGTTTGTGAAAATGCTTGTGTGGTTTTTGCATGATTTGAGCTTTATATTTTAGTTGAGTATGTTTTAGATTTAGTATATCAAGTGGTTGTGAAAATGCTTGTGTGGTTTTTGCATGATTTGAGTGTTATATTTTAGTCGAGCATGTTAGTATATCAAGTGTTTGTGAAAATGCCATGCTTGTTGGAGCTTGAGGCAATTTGGCTACTCCATGTGTTTTGCATTGTGTGTTGCATTTTTGCCATGTTAGTTGGTAGGTTTTTGCATGTGCATGACATTTGATTTAGTTTTGCATGCTAATATACCAAGTGTTTGTGAAAATGCCATGTTTGCTAGTTACATAGGCCATTCGGTCACTGCTTGAATTTTTGCATTATATGTGCATTCTTGCCATGTTAGTTGATAGGTTAGCATTTGCATGATATTTGGTTAAGTTTTTGGTTTAAGCATGCTTTGTGTTTGTGAAAATGCCATGCATATTTTAGTTATTAAGTTTGGTTTATTTGCCATGCATGTTCATGCATTTTTGGTCTAGGTTGCATTAAATGCCATGCAAGTTCATTTAGGTCTAGGTCACTATATGAATGCCATGCATTTTTTCATGACATTAGGTTTAGACTCATGCATTTCATGCACTATACTTGCTGTATTTTTTCATGCATTTCATGTTCATGCCACTTGAATAATGACTTGGGCCAATTAATGGTTCAAAGTCATGCTCTCTTGAGCACACTTATGGAAAATTAAGTTTTGTCAAATTGATTATTCTACCTTTGTGATTTTTTCTACTTATATCTAACTTTCAAAAAGTCCTAGCTACTGTTTGTGAGTCATTTTGTGAGTCTTAAATATTTTTACTTTGATTTTTAAATGATTTTATCAAAGGCAAAAATGTATTTTGGCAAAGCAGTTTTTTCACCCAATACTCGTACTCTCCCGATTTTTTTGGGCATTCATCTTTGATCAAAAAATTAAGCTGATTTATTCCCGTGTAGTTTTACATGTCCTGAGTCTCCAGCATTTTTTTTAGATTTTTTTCTTGATTTTTTAAAAATAGGATAAAAATTCGTGGCTTAAAACTGGACAGTGGAGTTAGAATTGAATTTAGAGAAAAATCATTTTTCTGTTTTGGTTATGTTACTTAGAGGGGGCTGATTAGGAAGGTTAGCTACTGACTTAGGGTAGTTTCTAAGCCTTTTTGAACTCTAAAAATGATTTTTTAAGTCTCGGGTTAAGGGTAGTCAAGTCCGGATTTTTAAACTTAAGAAATTAGAGCCATTTAAAAAAATTAGTCCAATTTTTATTTTTAATTCAAGCTTTTCAAAATTGTTTTCAAACAATCACAAAGTATTTTGGTTTTAGAATATTTAATTTGACATATTTTCCTAAGGTAGCCGGATATCTTTTTAGATATACGAATTTCCTTAATTAAAGGAAAAATACATTTTATGCATTGCATTTTCCATATTCATGCATTTTATATAATATGTGATTCTTGCTATAGTAATTCCTATGATATTGTTATTATTTTGATTTATATGTTTTTTTTTCATGTTATATGAGTTATTATATGGTTTTGAATTTTCATGATATCCTATGCTTTTTATTTAGTTATTTTTATATTATTTAGCATATACTATGTTCATGCATTATTATTTTCATTTTAATTTCATGCATATTATATGATAGTATTATTTTATATTCCATGTCATTTAAACTATATGCCATATCATCCATATTTGCCATGTCATTTAAATTATGTCATTTCATATAGAATATATTATGTTACCTAGGTTATTTTATTTCATATAGAATATATTATGTTACCTAGGTCATTTCATTTAGGATATATTATGTCATTTAGGATATTTTATTTCATTTAGAATATATCATACGACTTAGGATATTACTTTTCGTATAGAATATATTATGTTACCTAGGTCATTCCATTTGATTTAGAATATGTCATATAACTTAAGACATTTCATTTCATTTAGAATATGTAAGGCATTTAAATTATATCATATCATTTAGGATGCATTATATTATTTAGATTTTGCTATGTCATTTTATTTATGTCATGCATATACATATTCATATCTTTTAAAATGTTTTCAAAAGGATAGTGATTTTTCAATAAAAAATAAAGATATTCTCGAGTTAAAATAATTCATGAGTTCTCTACCGGGTTTGTTGGAGGGAATATCATCAATTATCATTAATAAAGGAATATCTTTCTTTCAAAAAACGAGAAAGATTCGAAAAGTTTTCCAATTAATAAAAATTTCTATATTTTGCCACGTTTGTTGGGGAATATAGGAAAATTTCGAATTTATAAATTCCGGATCATTTTCAATTAAAAATGGAATTATTTTTTTTCTTTAAATTGGGAATTAACTTGAAATACTAAATTTAAAATCAACTTTTTACCGAGACTTGAGATAACACACGATTAATAAGGTACCGTTTTAGACGGGCATTGTGGGGTGCTAATCCTTCCCCGCACGTAACCGAGTCCTGAACCCGTTTGTTTGATTTCTCTGGTTTAAACGCAGACTTGAAATTGTTTTAAAAATGTTTTAATTAATTTTTAAAATATTTTATAAAACCAGTTTTAATAGGTGGCCGATCACACCTAGCTAAAAAAGATTGGTGGCGACTCCATGTATTTTTCAAGGTCATTTTCAAAACCTTCATTTTTCTAGAGGAATTAAGCCGACTTTTCCTCAGTTTTTTTTTATGTCACGCTTAATGAATAATAAAGTGTTGCGATGAGACTCGTTATTTTTTAGATTGCCACAAGGGTAGTCCCCATAAGCTTATTGGACATAATACATAAATCAGACCCAAAAGCCTAAGTAATTAAAAAGAATTAAAATAAGCCCTCTCTTAGGCGCCACATCATTAAATGAATTGGTCCCCACAACTGCCATGTCAATTAATGAAGGAAAGAATAGGCCCACTTCTTTAAACATGATGCCGCCACTTGTAAGCCCTCTAATGCCGCCACCTAGTGTTCTTGAATCACAATGACTAAACTTGGATGCAATCCCATCTTGCATGTTGAAGACTTTCTTGAATAACTTGCAACATGGCCCAAGTGAATTCCATCCATTATTGCCATGTTTCCTAGATCTTCTTGGATCTTGGCCCATATAGAAATTGCCATGGGATTGGGCCATCTTGGATCCTATCAGCTTGCTTGTCCACCTATTCTCCACTACTTAGATCATGCAACTTCATGAATTAAGAGGTTTTTATGCAATGTTATAATGGGGCCAAGGGGTAATAATGTGGCTAAAGAATAAAAGATAAAGGATATTACAAAAGTTTCAAAGATTTTATAGAGTTTAGAGACATAATAAGATTCATACAAAGAAACTTCTCAAAACTCTTTACAAGACATAATCACATAGGCCGAATATTCATGTTGGGCCTTTTCTTCATTCTAAACAACTTTGTAACATCTTTTTCTTTTTCCACAAGTTCAAGAGATAATTTATATATATTTTTTTATTTTTCATTTTTTTTTCACATATGACACTTATTTCTTGTTTCAAACCCAAATTTTCAATAGATCTTCCTTGTCTTTGAAATATGTCTCAAAACATGCTAATTCATCTTTAGAACAAGGGTAAAGATATAAATAAGTATATTTAGGTTAGGGACAATTTATGGTTACCAAAGAAATAGCTTATTCAATGTAGGCTCAAATTGGTTCACTAAGGGGGATGTTCTCTTTGAACATCAATAAGGGATGGCTGTTTGGCCCTGGTTAAAAATCCTAATGCCTCTATCATATTCATGTTGTCACATGCATCAATATAGTCTCAACAAGGTTTAAAGCAAGTTCTAGAGAATCATGTAATCATAAAAGCACTCAAGAAAGAAATTAGATTGATATGTATAATGCATCAATCATATAGGCTCAAAAACTCACAAGAATGATTATACAAGTCATATTTAAACATGCTTATTTCTCAATCAACATATCATCTTCACATTGGCTCATAAAAAAAATGATATCAAGCTCAATTCTCATGAAAATCTTCTCACTAATAAATCAATTTCAGACTTATGCAATTCATATCTCATCATAGTATTGAAAGTAACTAAAACACACTCAAAACAACATAAAAAGACTCAAAAACAAAACACTCTAAATAAAATCCTAAATTTTCCCCCCCACACTTAATTTTTACATTGTCCTCAATGTAATGCTATTATCCCCCAATGCAATAATTATATGTAAGAGAAAAGAACTACTAAACAAAACAAAAGAAAAACAATAAAAGATAGAATGATGGAGAGTAAGGAATATGCAAATCTGATTATAATAGATACTCTCTTTCCTTTTGGGTTGTCTCCCAAGAAGCGCTTGGTTTATTGTCCTCAGCCTGACTTAGACCCATGCAATTATTATTCAACATAATTTGGCTCCAAAAGTGGCAACTCCTCCACATCTTGTATTGGAAAGTTCTCATAGTAAGGCTTCAATCAATGACCATTCACTTTGAATGCCTTATCTGTTTTTGGGCTTTGGATTTCAACTACACCATGAGTAAACACATTAGTAATAACAAAAGGTCTAACCCAACGAGAACGTAACTTACCTGGAAATAACTTAAGGCGTGAATGGAAGAGAAGAACTTTTTGTCCAATAACAAAGTCCTTTCTTGTCATCTTGTCATGGAATGCCTTAGTCTTTTCCTTGTAAATCCTAGAATTCTCATAGGCATCATTCCTTATCTCCTCTAATTATTGTAGGTTTAGTTTTCTTTGCTTACCTGCCTTATCCATCTCCATGTTGAATTATTTGATATCCCAATATGCCTTATGTTCTAATTCAACCGGAAGATGACAAGGCTTACCATAAACAAGTCGATAAGGAGACATACCAATGGGTGTCTTATATGCTATCCTATAAGCCCAAAGTGCATCATCAAGTCGTAAACTCCAATCCTTCCTATTTGGATTAACTGTCTTTTCAAGGATGGACTTAACTTCTCGGTTTGACACTTCAGCTTGCCCACTAGTTTGAGGATGGTATGAGGTGGAGACCTTGTGTGTGATGTTATACTTCCTCAAAAGTGCTTCCATAGTCCTATTGCAAAAGTGAGTACCTCTATCGCTGATTATGGCCTTTGGTGTTCCAAACCTAGCAAAGATGTTAGTCTTGACAAAATTTGAAACAACTTTAGAGTCATTAGTTCTAGTGGATTTTGCTTCCACCTACTTTGAAACATAATCAACGGCAAGTAAAATATAAAGATTACCAAAAGAAGAAGGAAAAGGTCCCATGAAATCCATGCCCCATACATCAAAAATTTCAACAATAAATATTGGAGTTTGAGGCATTTGATTTCTAGCACCTAAGTTACCTGTTCTTTGGCAACGATAGCTTGACTTGCAAAAAAGGTATGCATCTTTGAACATAGTAGGCCAACAAAATCCAGAATCAAGAACTTTCATGGTTGTTCTTTTGGATCTAAAGTGTCCTCCACATGCATAAGAGTGACAAAAGGTGAGAATAGATTGAAATTCAGATTCGAGATCACACTTTCTTATAATCTGATAGGAGCAATGCTTTCGAAGGTAAGGATCATCCCATATGTAGTATTTGGCGTCACTCTTGATCTTATTTCTTTGAGCTTGTGTCAACTCTTGTGGCAACTTCTTGGTAACTAAGTAATTAACAATATCGACATACCAAGGAGTTGTTGTACTTATAAAAAGAAGTTGCTCATCCGGAAAGTTCTCATTCAAGGGTAGTGCATCCTCTTCATGAACTAAACGGCTAAGATGGTCCATAACCAGGTTGTCACTACCTTTCTTAACTTTTATCTCCAAATCAAACTCTTGTAAGAGAAGTATCCATCTACTCAACCTTGGTTTGGCCTCCTTCTTAGTGAGTAAGTACCTAAGGACTGCATGGTCAGAAAATACAATTACTTTAGTACCAATTAAATAAGATCGAAATTTTTCTAAAGCAAATACAACAACCAAAAGTTCATTTTCAGTAGTGGAATAGTTTAATTGAGCATCATTAAGAGTTCAGGAGGCATAATAAATGGCATGTGAAGCTTTGCCAACCCGTTGGCCAAAACGGCTCCAATGGCATAGTCACTAGCATCACACATGATTTCAAAAGGTACATTCCAATCTGGTGGTTGCAAGATAGGAGCTGATGTCAAGAGTCCCTTCAATGTTTCAAACGCCTCTTTGCATTTATCATCAAAGTGGAAAACCACATCTTTTTGTAGTAGCTTGCAAAGAGGTAATGTTATCTTTGAGAAGTCTTTGATAAATCTCCTATAGAAACCTGCATGTCCAAGAAAAGAACGAACCTCTCTCACATTTGTTGGAGGTGGTATAGAATGCATAATATCTATTTTAGATTTATAAACCTCTATCCCTCTAGAAGAAATAACATGGCCTAAAACTATTCCTTGTTCTACCATAAAGTGACATTTTTCCCAATTCAAAACAAGGTTAGTTTCCATGCATCTTTCAAGTACAAGTGTAAGGTTCTCTAGATATCTATCAAAAGAATCACCATAGACACTAAAATCATCCATAAACACTTCTATGATGTTCTCTACATAATCTGAAAATATGCTAACCATACACCTTTGGAATGTAGCTGGTGCATTACAAAGACCAAATGGCATACGCCGATATGCAAAAGTACCAAATGGATATGTGAATGTTGTTTTCTTGTGGTCTTCCGGAGCAATGGCAATCTGATTATAACCTGAAAAACCGTCAAGAAAATAATAATGAGAATGGCCAGCTAACCTTTCAAGCATTTGATCAATAAAAGGTAAAGGAAAGTGGTCTTTGCGAGTTGTGGAATTAAGTTTTCTATAATCAATACAAACTCGCCACCCTGTTTGAATCGTAGTAAGAACAAGTTCATTCTCATTATTTGTTACCACCGTTACACTTGATTTCTTAGGAACCACTTGGACCGAGCTCACCCATTTGCTACCCGAGATAGGATAGATCACTCCAACATCTAGAAGCTTCAGTATCTCCTTTTTCACAACCTCCATCATAGGAGGGTTCAATCTTTTTTATGCCTCTCTTATTGGTTTTGACCCTTCCTTTAACAAAATTCGGTGCATGCACATGGATGGGCTTATTCCCTTGATATCGGCAATTGACCAACCAATTGCTGTTTTATGCTCTCTAAGCACCCGGATAAGTCGTTATTCTTGCAAAGATGTGAGCTATTTGGCAATGATGACCGGTAGGGTGTTCTTTTCACCTAAGAACACATATTTCAAGTGATCCGGTAGTGGTTTCAACTCTAAAGTTGGTGCCTGCATAATGGAAGGTAGAAGTTTCTCATTAGATAAAGGCAAATCAATAAATGAAACATCAAACCTTGCTTCTTTTGGTGGCAACGAGTGTAAAGATTCTACCCCTTCCACATGTTCACTCAAGGCTAGTTCCCCTTTAGCATTCCCCATTTTGAGATGTTTGCTAAGGACTATCTCCAAACTATCTTCACCATCTAGCTCATAAGCTTGCTGCACTAATGAGTCAATGATATCAATATTAAAAAGAAAATGCACATCACTAGGATATCTCGTGGCCTCAAAAATGTTAAAGTGAATTATTTCACCATCAAATTCCATAGTTAAAGTGCCATCATGTACATCTATTTTAGTTCTTACTGTTTTCAAGAATGGTCTCCCTAATAGAATAGGTGTGGGATTAGAAGACATCTCATCTTCCATCTCAATAACATAAAAGTCAGCAGGAAAAACTAATTCATTAACCTGTACAAGAACATCTTCTACAACTCCTCTTCGATAAGTGTTAGAACGGTCAGCAAGTTGTATTATAACACCAGTTCCTCTAATGGTCCTAGATTCAATGAAGCATAAATTGAATATGGCATGACATTAATAGATGCCCCTAGATCTAGCGTAGCACGCTCAAACCTGGTGTTGCCTATCTTATAAGGAATGGTAAACATACTTGGATCCTTGCATTTAGGTGGGAGTTACTTTTGAAGAACAGCTGACACATTCTCCCCCATACTTACCTTTTCATTCTCTTTCAACTTCCGTTTAGATGTGCATAACTCTTTTAGGAACTTGGCATATCTTGGCACTTGCTTGGTAGCATCTAGTAAAGGAATGTTCACCTCTACTTTCCAGAAGGTTTCCAAAATTTCCTTCTCTTGCTCTTCTTTCTTGGAATTTGCTAACCTGCTAGGAAAAGGTGGATGAGATATATAAGAAGAAAAAGATGGTTTAGGAGTTACCTTTTATAGTGGCTCATTGGGATGTGAAGAGGATGCCATGGTGTTGTTCTCCTCTTGAGCACTATCTTTTTGTGGTGTCTCTAGCTTTTTCCCACTTCTTAAAGTTATAGCATGGGCAATCTCTCTTGGATTCACTATGGTTTGGGAAGGTAATTTCCCAGAATCCCTTGCTTGCATTTGACTCATGGTTGTTGCCAATTGCCCCATCTGAGCCTCTAAGTTTCGGATACTTACCTTTTTGTCCCTTGATTCCTATTGAAGTTGAATTGTATTAGTAGTAAGGGTTTTGACAAGATCTTCAAGAGTCCCACCTGAATGTTTTTGTGGTGGCACTTGTTGTCGGGTTTGATATGGTTGTTGCACTCTTTGCTAAAAACCCGATGGCCTGTTGTCCAATGGTGGAGAAACAGCTTGTGATTGGTTCCCTCCATAATTAAAGTTTAGATTATCCCTCCATCCTAGATTGTAAGTGTTTGAGTAGGGATCATATTTCCTTGGTTGGTTCTGAAATCCACACATGGCATTCACTTGTTAATTGGTGTCTTCTTGAAGTGTTGGACACATATCAGTTTGGTGCCCCATGTTTGAACATATGCACAAGCCTTTATTTGCTGTATATTACCTACAGCCAATTGTTGAACAAGAGAAGTCAGTTTATCACATTTTTGTTCAAGGGATGATATACTTACCTCATTAACTCTCTTGGGTTGTGGTGGTCGATCTTGTCTCTTTGAAAATTGTTGAGAATTGGCTGCCATGTTGGAGATTAGAGTTCTAGTAGCTCCGGTAGTCTTATCAACTAGAGCTCCCCCACTAGCGGCATCTATCATACTTCTCTCCATGGGCATGAGACCTTCATAGAAGTATTGGATGAGAAGTTGTTCACTTAGCTGATGGTGTGGACATGATGCACAAAGTTTCTTGAACCTCTCCCAATATTCATATAAGGACTCTCCATTGTATTGCCTAATCCCACATATCTCTTTTCTAATGTTGGCAGCCTTAGATGCTCGAAAATGCTTTTCCAAGAATGCTTTCTTCATATCATTCCATGTAGTGATGGTCCCGGATGGTAGATAGTAGAGCCATTCCTTTGCTGGATCATCTAGAGAGAATGGGAAGGCTCTCAACTTAACTTGCTCTTCCTTGACTCTTGTTGGTCTCATGCTTGAGCAAACTACATGGAATTCCTTGAGGTGCTTATTTGGATCCTCTCCTGGAAAACCATGAAAAGTTGGCAGAAGATGAATCAAACCAAATTTTAATTCAAAAGCTACCTCAAGATTTTTCATATTCAATGCATAATGGTTGTTGACCAAGTCCGGAGCGGCTAGCTCCTTGAGAGTTCAGTTGTCAGCTGCTGCCATCTCTCCTTGCTCCTCTTGAATGTTTTGGATCAACTCCTCGATTGGTTGTTGGTGAGAAGTTATAAATTCTCGAATTCTCCTAAGTCTTAAGTCTTCTTCAGGAGCTTGGAACATTCATTAATAAACAAAAAAAAAACAAGAAAGTAAATAATTAGAACAGAAAATAAGAATAAACCAATAAACAAATAAACTAAAGAAAGCAATCCCGACAACGGCGCCAAAAACTTGATGCACCCAAAAGAGTGAATTTTATTTAACCTTGCACTTAAAAAGAATCAGTTGTAGAGTATAGTGATTAGCAAGGGTCGGGTTCTTAGGGATTGGGTTTTAGTTTATAAGTTAATATTTTATCACTTAAAAACAAGTAAACAAAACTAAAGGGGATTTTGAGATTAGATTTAAACTAAAGTTAACAATAAGAATGAGAAAACAAGTACTTAAGAAGAATCAAATATGATAAATATGGTTAAGGTTTCATTCTCCAGCACTAGACATCATTAAGAATCAATTTCATATATATCAACATCAATTAACTATCAAAGTTAACAACTGTAGATAACAACAAGTTCTGTTACCCCAATATTTCCTTAGTTCATCGTTAAATAGAACAAGCTCTCTATTTAATCTGTAACTATCAAACAACCTAGAGTAAGCTCTCTAAGTTCAATTTAGTAGCAGCTTTATGATGAGAAAGATAGGTTGATCTAAGTGACAAACACATAAGCTCGGATTGTTCAACTTAGGTTATGTTCCACTTTGCAATTATTGAAAACTTGACCATAATCATTAATCACAAATTACTCCTTATTAATAGGAAATCAAGACAATTTCACGGATCAAGACTCCTAAACTAGCATTAGACAATTATCAAGATTTATCTAGTTGGCCACCTAAACAAATCAAAACATCATCATGAACAATTTTAATGGAAGAAAATAAGCAACTTTGATAGAAAACAATGATAGATAGATTCTGAAGATTAATTACATAACATGTCGAGCGCTTTGAAATCACCCTTAACCATATAAAAGTTTAGTCTAGCATAGGCATTGTAAATATAAACATAAAATTAAAGAGAATCTAAGAAGAAAATAAAAGAAATAAAGAAAAAGAAAGAAAAAAAATATTAATTATCTAGCCTCTTGCTCTCTCAAAAACAAAGAAACAAAGAAGAAATCAAAACTTTTATGCTTGGAGAAGTGTAAATTTCATTGTCCCTTTCATCTCTATTTATAGGCAATAGCTAGGGCATCAAATAAGTGAATTTCAGCTCTCTCCCTTCAATAAATGCTGACTTGTGGCTAATGTTAAGGAAAGGTGGTTGACTTTTTTGTTTTAAGGAAAGAAGGAATACTTGGCAGCCAAGGTTTAAATAAAGTAGCAAAGTCTTAGTTAAAACACTCTTTAATGAGGAGAGATTACAAACTTGCAGCCAAAGTAAGTGTAAGGAAGGAAAGCCTTGGCTGATTTTATTCTCCTACTTTGACTAGGATTAGCTTTAAGGGAAGATTCTTGGAATTAATGCAAGTTGACAGCCACTAATCCTTCTTTGACAAGGATAAACATAAATGTCAGCTAGGGTATTAATAAAAAAATGTGATTTGCGGCTAGGGTTTTTTTGCCACTAGGGTTGTTTAGGGAGATATTCCAATGCCGATTTGGATGATCATTTCTTATCCAAAATCCTAGCCGCAAATCACATTTTTTTCTTAATACCCTAGCTGACATTTATGTTTATCCTTGTCGAAGAAGGATTAGTGGCTGTCAACTTGCATTAATTGCATTAATTGCAAGAATCTTTCCTTAAAGCTAATCCTAGTCAAAGTACGAGAATTAAATCAGCCAAGACTTTCCTTCCTTACACTTACTTTGGCTGCAAGTTTGTAATCTCTCCTCATTAAAGAGTGTTTTGACTAAGACTTTCCTACTTTATTAAAACCTTGGCTACCAAGTATTCTTTCTTTCCTTAAAACACAAAAGTCAGCCACCTTTCCTAAACTTTAGCCACAAGTCAGCATTTATTGAAGGGAAAGAGCTGAAATTCACTTGTTTGATGCCCTAGCTATTGCCTATAAATAGAGAACAAGGGGGCAAACGAAAATACACTTCTCCAAGCATTAGAGTTTTGATTTCTTCTTTGTTTCTTTGTTTTTGAGAGAGCAAGATGCTAGATAATTAATATTCTTCTTCTTCTTCTTCTTCTTTCTTTCTTTTATTTTCTTCTTAGATTCTCTTTAATTTTATGTTTATGTTTACAATGCCTATGCTAGGCTAAACTTTTATTTGGTTAAGGGTGATTTCAAAGCGCTCGACATGTTATATAATTAATCTTCAAAATCTATCTATCATTGTTTTCTATCAAAGTAGCTTATTTTCTATCATTAAAATTGTTCATGGTGATGTTTTGATTTGTTTAGGTGGCCAACTAGATAAATCTTGATAATTGTTTAATGCTAGTTTAGGAGTCTTGATCCGTGTAATTGTCTTGATTTCCTATTCATAAGTAGCAATATGTGATTAATGATTATGGTCAAGTTTTTAATAATTGCAAAGTGGAATATAACCTAAGTTGAACAATCCGAGCTTATGTGTTTGTTGCTTAGATCAACCTATCTTTCTCATCATAAAGCTCCTATTAAATTGAACTTAGAGAGCTTATTCTAGGTTGTTTGATAGTTAGAGACTAAATAGAGAGCTTGCTCTATTTAACGACGAACTAAGAAAAGATTGGGGTAATAGAACTTGTTGTTATCTACGATTGTTAACTTTGATAGTTAATTGATGTTGATAGATATGAAATTAATTCTTAATGATGTCTAGTGGTGGAGAATGAAACCTTAACCATATTTCTCATATTTGATTCTTCTTAATTACTTGTTTTCTCATTCTTATTGTTAACTTTAGTTTAAAACTGATCTCAAAATCCCCTTTACTTTTGTTTACTTGTTTTTAAGTGATAAACTATTAACTTATAAACTAAAACCCAATCCATGAGGACTCGACCCTTGCTAATCACTATACTTTACAATTGATTCATTTTAAGTGCAAGGTTAAATAAGATATACTCTTTTGGGTGCGTCAGCATTTGAAACTTTGAAGGGACTCTTGACATCAGCTCCTACCATGCAACCACCAAATTGGAATGTACCTTTTGAAATTATGTGTGATGCTAGTGACTATGCCATTGGAGCTGTTTTGGGCCAACGGGTTGCGAAACTTCACATGCCATATATTATGCCGCCTGAACTCTTAAAGATGCTCAATTAAACTATTCCACTACTAAAAAAGAACTTTTGACTGTTGTATTTGCTTTAGAGGAATTTCGTTCTTATTTAATTGGCACTAAAGTAATTGTATTTTCTGACCATGCAGCTCTTAGGTATTTGCTCACTAAGAAAGAGGCCAAACCAATGTTGATTAGATGGATACTTCTCTTACAAGGGTTTGATTTAGAAATAAGAGATAAGAGAGGTTAGGACAACTTGGTTGTGGACTATCTTAGCCGATTAGTTCATGAAGAGGATGCACTACCATTGCATGAGAACTTTCCGGATGAGCAACTCTTCTCCATAAGCAAAACATCCCCTTGGTATGCTGATACTATTAATTACTTAGTCACCAAGCAGTTGCCACAAGCGTTGACAAGAGCCCAAAGAAATAAGATCAAGAGTGATGCCAAATACTACATTTGGGATGAGCCTTATCTTTGGAAACATTACTCTGATCATATTATAAGAAGGTGCGTACTTGAATATGAATTTCATTCTATGTTGACCTTTTGTCACTCTTATGCATGTGGAGGGCACTTTGGACCCAAAAGAACAGCCATGAAAGTGGTTGATAGTGGATTTTATTGGCCTACCTTATTCAAAGATGCATACCTCGTTTGCAAGTCATGTGATATGTGGCAAAGAACAGGTAACATGGGTGCTAGAAATCAAATGCCTCAAACTCTTATCTTAATTGTTGAAATTTTTGATGTATGGGGCATGGATTTCATGGGACATTTTCCTTCTTCTTTTGGTAATCTTTATATATTACTTGCTGTCGATTATGTTTCAAAATGGGTGAAAGCAAAAGCCACTCGTACTAATGATTCTAAAGTTGCTTCAGATTTTGTGAAGACTAACATTTTTGCAAGGTTTGGAACACCAAATGCCATAATCAGCGATCGAGGTACTCACTTTTGTAATAAGTTTATGGAAGCACTTTTCAGACGATATAATATCACACATAAGGTTTCCACATCCTATCATTCTCAAACTAGTGGGCAAGTTGAAGTGTCAAATTGAGAGGTAAAATCTATCCTTAAAAAAACTGTCAATCCAAATAGGAAGGATTGGAGTTTACGTCTAGATAATGCACTTTGGGCTTATAGGACAGCATATAAGACACCCATTGGTATGTCTCCTTATCGACTTGTTTGTGGTAAGCCTTGTCATCTTCCGATTGAATTAGAACATAAAGCATATTGGGCTATCAAACAATGCAACATGGAGATGGATGAGGCAGGTAAGCAAAGAAACCTTCAGTTACAAGAACTTGAGGAGATAAGGAATGATGCATATGAGAATTCTAGGATTTACAAGGAAAAGACTATGGCATTCCATGACAAGATGATATCTAGAAAGGACTTTGTTGTTGGACAAAAAGTTCTTCTTTTCCATTCACGCCTTAAGTTATTTCCAAGTAAATTACGTTCTCGTTAGGTTGGACCTTTTGTTATTACTAATGTAAACACTCATGGTGTAGTTGAAATCAAAAGTTCAAAGACGGATAAAGCATTCAAGGTAAACGGCCATAGATTGAAGCTTTATTATGAGAACTTTAAAATGCAAGATATCGAGGAGTTGCCACTTTATGAGCCAAATTATGTTGAGTAATGAAAGAATGGGTCTAAGTCAGGCTGAGGACAATAATCCAAGCACTTCTTGGAAGGCAACCCAAAAGGATAGAGAGCACATATTATAATCAAATTTGATATTCCTTACTCTCCATCATTCTATCTTTTATTGTTTTTCTTTAGTTTGTTTGATTAGTAATTCTTTTCTTTTACACATGATTTTTATATTTAGGGATAATAGAATTACATTCAGGACAATGTAAGAATTAAGTGTGGGGGGGAAGAATTTAGGATATCATTTAGTTTTGTTTTGTTCTTAGTTTGTTTTTAGCGTGTTCTAGTTACTTTCCATAATATGATGAGATATGAATTCAATAGGTCTGAAATTGATCATTAGTGGTAAGATTTTCATGAGAATTAAGCTTGATATCACTATTTTTCATGAGCCAAAGTTAATATGATATGTTGATTGAGAAAGGAACATGTTTAGACTTGATATTGACTTGTATAATCATCCTTGTGAGTTTTGAGCCTATATGATTGATGCATTATACATATCAATCTAATTTCTTTCTTGAGTGCTCTTATGATTACATGATTCTCTAGAACTTGCTTTAAACCGTTTGAGACTATATTCATACAAGTGATAACATGAATATGATAGAGGCATTAGGATTATGACCAGGGCCAAACAACCATACATATTAATATTCCAAGAGAACATCCCCACTAGTGAGCCAATTTGAGCCTACATTGAATATGCTATTTTATTGGTAACCACATCTCTTACCTAGCCTAAATGTACTTATATCCTTACCCTTGTTCTAAAGATGAATTAGATTGTTTTGGGGCATATTGCATAAAGCAAGGGAGATTGATTGACTATTTCGGTTAGCAATAAGAAATAAGTGTGGGGGAAAGAATGGCAAAAGTCAAGAGAAAAAGAAAATGAAATATTGAAAAAAAAAATCATCTCTTTAACGTTTGGTTAAAGAAAATATTTTACAAAGATGGTTAGAATGAAGCAAAGGCTCAACATGAATATTTAGCCTATGATATTATGTGCTTTATAAGAGTTTTGAGAAGTTTTTTATTGTATAATCTTAATATGTCTCTAAACTCTATGAAATCTTTGGAACCTTTGTGATATCTTTATCCTTTTATTCTTTAACCACATTACAACCCCTTGGCCCTATTACAATCTTGAATAAAGACCTCTTGATTCATGAAGTTGCATGATCTAAGTAGTGGAGAATAGGTGGACAAGCAAGCATATGGTAGAATTGTTTTCATGAGATTGATTGAGTGTAAACACTGTACCACTACTTTAAAGAGTGAAAATCATGAGAGTATCCCATTTGATAAGTTGAAATTAACTTTGAACATGCACTATTTTGATTGAGATATGTTATGTTAATATTAGTTTAACTCAAACCTTTTACTATCAGGCATGATTCTTTGAGAAACTCTTTAAGTTAGTGATTAGTTATAAGACTTGATTAATGATTGTCTCTCATTTTTATTGAAAGTGGACTAGATTAGGATTTTTTATTTTGTTTTTATTTGATTTTGCTCTAGGACTAGCAAAAGACTAAGTGTGGGGGAATTTGATAAGTGCTTAATTGCATACATTTTCATGTATTATTTCGTTAGACTTTGTGCTTTAATTCTTAAGTTCCTTGACAAATTATTATATTTTTATGAATTATAGGTATTTTGGATGATATGAAGCCAAAACATGTCAATTAGGATGATAAAGAGCTTATAAAGTCACAATCATAAGATGGAAGAAGACTTGGGAGTCAAAAAGATCAAATTCTTAGTGCTAGATGATCAGGCAGATCTGACCTCCGGAGCTTGTTGCAAGTAATTCATTATGTTAAAGACATTATTTGAAGAAACTTCCTTCTTTACCTTTGAAGCTAACTTGAATACCTTTCCAACAATATTTTACATGCCTAAATCGGACAAAGGGTGGTCATCCAAATCAGCCCACGAAGTGCGAGATAGTGCATCAGTTGCGAAAGCGAAGTTAGCAAGCAAAACGCCCCAAGGCAAAAAGTTGGGGCCACGCCACCGAGTTTCTGTTTCCAAATCCGAGAAGAATCAAAAAACCACAAATTATCCAAAATTGCCATATTTTGACTCCTAGCTTCCTTGAAGAGCAAGAAAGGGTTTCCAAGACTTTAAAGCTCTATAAATATCATCTTTTGGGCCACCAAAGTCATGCTTCTGATTACTTTATCAATTATCTTCTTCTTTTCCTTTACTCTCTCAAGTTTTATTTTATTTTTCTTCATAGTTTCTTTTGAATATTCATGTTTATGTTGACAATACCTATGCAAGGCTAAACTTTTATTTGGTTAAGGGTGATTTCAAAGCCCTAGACAAGTTGTGTAATTGATTTTTAGATTTATCTATCATTATTTTTCTATCAAAGTTAATTATGTTATTCTATAAAAATTGTTCATGATATTGTCTTTATTTGTTTAGGTCGTGAACTAGATAGATCTTGATAATTGTCTATTGTTAGTTTAGGAGTCTTGATCCGTGTAATTGTCTTGATTTCCTATTCATAAGTGGCAATTTGTGATAAATGATTATGGCCAAGTTTCGGTAATTGCAAAGTGGAACATAACATAGGTTAAACAATCCGAGCTTATGTGTTTGTTGCCTAGATCAACTTATCTTTCTTATCATAAAGCTGCCATTATATTAAATCTAGAGAGCTTATTCTAAGTTGTCTAGTGGTTAGAGATTAAATAGAGAGCTTGTTCTATTTAACGACGAACTTAGGAAAGATTGGGGTAGCAGAGCTTGTTGTTATCTACGGTTGATAATTTTGATAGTTAATTAATGTTGATAGATCTGATTATTGATTCTCAATGATGTCTAGTGGTGGAGAATGAAACCTTAACCATACTCTTCTCATAATTGATTACTTCCTATTTACTTGTTTTCTTCTTTTGATTATTTGCTTTAGTTTAAACTGATTTTAAAAACCTCCCCTTTTATTTTGTTTTCTTTAAATTTAAGTATAATTAATAATTTTTAAATTAAACACCAATCCCTGTGGACTCGACCCTTGCATATTGCTATATTGTACAATTGATATTTTTTTATGCAAGGATTAAATAAGATATACTCTTTTGAGTGCATCGAAACTCTTTTGGGTGCATCAGAAGCAAAGGCTCAATATGAAATATTCAGCCTACTCAACGGGACTGGCCCAAGCTACTAGACGTGGCCCATATTTCATATAATTTGCAACGAAGCGAGGCCACGAATCAGAGTCCCTTTGAGATCGTGACTGGACAACAGCCGCAAACGCCCAGCACTATAGCAACAGCTTATAAGGGACCCAACTCGGCAGCATACAAGTTTGCCAAGGCATGGCAGGAGCAAGCTGATCTAGCCCGAGCATGTCTGCACAAGGCAGCCAGACGATCGAAGAAATGGGATGATCGTAAGCGACGGGACGCGCAATACCAAGTCGGGGACTTAGTACTAGCGAAGCTACACTTGGTGCTACGCACAAAGGGCTTATGCGTCGTTATGAAGGTCCTTTCAGAGTTCTTAAACGAGTAGGGTTTATATGTGATTATGTACTTCCAAGGAATATAGAGAAAGTTCTATTTGAAAAATCTTATTTTTGTCTCTAAATTCTATGAAGTCTTTGGAACCTTTGTGATATCTTTTCCTTTTTATTCTTTAACCACATTACAACCCCTTGGCCCCATTACAACCTTGAATAAAAAGACCTCTTGATTTATAAAGTTGCATGATCTAAATAGTGGAGAATAGATGGACAAGCAAGCATATGGTGGAACTGTTTTCATGAGATTGATTGAGTGTAAACACTTTACCACTACTTTAAAGATTGAAAATCATGAGAGTATCCCATATGAGAAGTTGAGATTAAGTTTTAATATGCACTATTTTGATTGAAATATGTTGTGTTAATATTGGCTTAACTCAAACTATTTACATTCAAGCATGATTTTTTGTGAAATTCTTTAAGCTATTGATTAGTTTATAAGACTTGTTCAAAGATTGTCTCTAATTTATATTGAAAGGATTAGGATTAACTATTTTTAGTGTATGTCAGTTTATTTTTATTTTAGTATTTCAATGTTTGTGGGTATCGTTTTAGTAAACCCTCACGAGACTAAACTCGTCCACTAGGGACACCTAGGGGTTTAAAGGCTTGTGTCATATGCTAAGGGCCACCTTGATTTCCTACGAAAGTAGATTAGATTAGATTTTCTTATTTTATTTTATTTTTATTTTGTTTTGCTCGAGGACTAGCAAAAAGCTAAGTGCGGGGGTATTTGATAAGTTCATAAAATACACATTTTATGCCCTTTCTATTCTTAGTTAAGTTATGTTTTATATCTTTATTTTGATTAATTATATTATGTTTTTGAATTTTAGGTACAATAAAGAGAATGAAGTGAAAAGATGTCAATAATGATTGTAAAGAACTTACAAAATCATAATCACAAGATGGAATAATGTGAACCCGTGGGGTTAAACCCTTTGAATCCACTAACAAATTGAAATACCCTAACCCCAAGAAAGCCAAGATTCAGGCGATTGAACTTAAACCTGTAGAAATAGTGGATCAAAGAACCTAGATTAGCTAAGCTAACTAAACCCCAAGAACACTTGTTTTCAGAACCTAAGTTTGATAGGAAGACGCCACAAAGAAAGGAATTCTTTGATAAGTTCGCTAGTTCTGTAAAGAATAAAAAATAGTGAAACTCTCACTGAATAAAATCAGACTTAATTAATTAAAAGATAATTGAAGTAGGCGGCTAAGACATATATTTATAGCCTCTCTACAATAACCCTAATCAGCTAACCAAATGTAAGTAAAATATGGGCTGAATATGCTCAAACCCAAACCTAAATAATTAAAAGATGTCCATGTTACATAGTATAGGCTTAAATGCCTAAGTAAATATAAGACTTAAAATAAGCCCAAATAAGCCATCTTAATGTGCCACCTTGTGTTCTTGAATCACATGGACCAAACTTGGATGCAAGCCCATCTTGCATGTTGAAGCCTTTCTTAAATAACTTGCAGCATGGCCCAAGTGAACTCCAACTATTCTTGTCATATTTCCTAGATCTTCTTGGATCTTGGCCCATATAGAAATTGCCATGAGATTGGGCTAACTTGGATCCTATATTGGATAAAGACTTGGGAGTCAAAAAGATCAATTTCTTGTTGCAAAGCAAGAAGGCAGATTTGATCTCCGGAGCTTGTTGCAAGGAAAACATAATGTTAAATTCCTTATTTGAAGAAACTTCCTCTTGACTTTTGAAGCTGACTTGAATACATTTTCAACGGTAGTTTACACATCCAAATTGGAGAAGAAATAGTCATCCAAATTAGTCGACGAAGTGAAGGAAGATGCAGTAGGCAGAGAGCTCGGCGTCGCGGTGCCAAATTTCTGCGTCGTGCTAGGAAAAACATGTGAAAACATAAAAAAAAATGTGATGTTTCTTCCTCCAGACTTACTTGTGCGGCAAGGACTTGTTCTTAGGGTTTTAAAACTCTATAATACTATCTTTTGATCCACAAACTAGACATCTTTTGAGGAGACTCAAGGATCATCATTCTTCTTCTTCTTTTTCTTCTCCGTTCTTTTATTTTCTTTTTAGTTTTATGTATATTATCGATGTCTATGCTAGGCTAAACTCTTTTATTTGGTTTAAGGTGATTACAAAGCCCTAGACATGTTTTGTAATTGATTTTCATATTCTATCTATTATTGGTTTTTTATCAAAGTTCCTTATGTTCTTCTATAAGAATTGTTCATGATGTTGTCTTGATTTGTTTAGGTGGCCAACTATATAGATCTTGATAATTATCTAATGGTAGTTTAGGAGACTTAATACGTAGCTTATCTTGATTTCTGTTCAATAGTGGCAATTTGTGATTAATGATTATATTAAAGTTTTCGCTAATTGCAAAGTGGAACATAACCTAAGTTAAACAATTCATGTTTATGCTTTTGTTGTTTAGATCAACCTATTTTTCTCACCATAAAGCTGCTGTCAAATTAAATTTAGAGATGTTTATCCTAGGTTGTTTGATAGTTAGAGATTAAGTAGTGGTGTCTGTCCTACTTAACGATGAACTAAGGAAGGATTGGGGTAACACGGGAGGTTGTTATCTACGGTTGTTAACTTTGATAGAGAATTGATGTTGATAGGTTCGAAATTGATTCTTAATATTGTCTAGTGGTGGAGAATGAACTTTTAGCCATATTTCTCATATCTGATTCGATGAGAACCAAGCTATTATTGGACTTCAAGATCCATTGCATTTTCCAATTGGGCCTATTACAAGGTCAAGATCCAAGAAGCTTAAGGAAGCTATGCAAGGATTGGTGCAAAGGATTTGGGAAGAATCTACAAGTCTTTTAAGCAATGTCAAGCCATTCAACTTGGGCTGCTTGAATGAGGAAGACCAAGAATTGGTCCATGTGATCCAAGCTTCACATGATAGGCCATAGAGGAATTCAAGGGGGCGACAATATTAATGAATTATTGGGCCTATTTTTAGTTCATTATTTAATATGAAGTGGGGACCAATTCATTAATGATGTGGAGCCTAAATTAGAAGTTTTAGTTAGATCTTTTAATTACTTCGGCTTTTGGGCCTGATTTATGTATTATATCCAATAAGCTTGTGGGACTACCTTCGTTAAAACTATTGGACATCTTTTAATTATTTAGGTTTGGGCTTGAGCATGTTCAGCCTATATTTTAAGCATTCTTTCTTATTTAATTAGGTCTGGCTGCCTATGGTCTTTTAGCTAGGAAAATAGTGCTTGACCGATTGGTATTCTAGTTAGGCTAGTTGAATTAGGGTTAGTAGGGAGGCTATATAAACAATGTTTAGCCCCCTATACCATTTTATGAATTAATCTATTGAGTTTGAATTTATTCAAAGTGAGCGTTTCACTTTTTTTTTAGTTCTTGACAGAACTAGCGAACTTATCAAAGAATTCCTTTCTTTGTGGCATTCAACCTATCAAACTTAGGTTCTTGAAACGAGAGTTCTTAGGGTCTAGCTTACATGCTTAGTCTAGGTTCTTTGAAATAGGCTTTCTAAGGGTGTAAGTTTTTCTTTGCCTAATTCTTGGCTTTCTTGGGGTTAGGGTATTTTAATTTGTTAGTAGGTTCAAAGGGTTTAACCCCTAGGGTTTACATCATGATTACTTCTTATTTACTTGCTTTCTTACTTTTATTATTTGATTTAGTTTAAACTGATTTCAAAACCCCCATTTTATTTTGTTTTCCTTGAATTTAAGTATAAACTAATAATTCTTAAACTAAACACCAATCCCTGTGGACTCGACCCTTACTAATCATTACACTTTACGACTGATCTTTATAGTGCAAGGTTTTAATTAAGATACACTTTTTTGGGTGCATCAGAATTCGTTAAGGTGCTTATTGGATCCTCTGCTGCAAAATCATGAAAAGTTGGGAGAAGATGACTTAAGCCAGATTTTAATTCAAAAGCTACCTCAAGATTAGCATATTCAATGCATAATGGTTGTTGACCCAAGTCCAGAGCGGCTAGCTCCTTGAGAGTTCGGTTGACAACTGCCATCTCTCCTTGTTCCTCTTGGATGTCTTGGATCAGCTCTTCGCTTGAAGTTTTGTATGTAGCAACAAATTCCAAGATTCTCTTAAGTCTTCTCTGGGAGCTTGGAACATTCAATGAAAAAAAATCTAATTAGAACTGAAAGTAAGCATAAACCAAATAACAAATAAACTAAAGAAAGCAATCCCCGGCAACGGCACCAAAAACTTGTTGCCCCCAAAAGAGTTTATTTTATTAAAACCTTGTACTAGAAAAGATCAATTGTTAGGTATAGTAATGAGTAAGGGTCGAGTCCTCAGGGATTGGGTTTTAGTTTATAAGTTAATAGTTTATCACTTAAAAACAAGAAAACAAAAGTAAAAAGGGTTTTGGAATCAATTTAAACTAAAGCAAACAATAAAAGTAAGAAAGCAAGTAAATAAGAAGTAATCAGATATGAGAAATATGGCTAAAGGTTCATTCTCCACCACTGGACATCATTATGAATCAAATTCAGACCTATCAATATTAATTATCTATCAAAGTTAACAACCGTAGATAACAATCTCTCGTGCTACCCAAATCCTTCCTTAATTCGTCGTTAAGAAGGACAAACGCAAGATAAGCAACTATCAAACAACCTAGGATAAGCATCTTTAAATTTAAGCTTTAAGGTGAGAAAGATAGGTTGATGTTAAGCAACAAAAGCATGAACATGGATTCATTCAACTTAGGTTATGTTCCACTTTGCAATTAGCGAAAAATTTAACATAATCATTAATCACAAATTTCCACTTTTGAATAGAAATCAGATAAGCTACGTATCAAAACTCCTAAACTAGCATTAGATAATTATCAAGATCTATCTAGTATGCATCCTAAAAAAATCAAGACAAAAATCATATGTTAAATACTACATTTGGGATGATCCTTACCTTTAGAAGCATTGCTCTGATCAGATTATAAGAAGGTGCGTACTTGAATCTGAATTTCTTTTTGTTCTAACCTTTTGTCACTCTTATGCATGTGGAGGGGCACTTTGGACCCAAAAGAACAGCCATGAAAGTGCTTGATAGTGAATTTTATTGGCCTACCTTATTCATAAATGCATATCTCTTTTGCAAGTCATGTGATAGGTGCCAAAGAACAGGTAACTTAGGTGTTATAAGTCAAATGCCTCAAACTCCCATACTAATTGTTGAAATTTTTGATGTATGGGGCATGGATTTTATGGGACCTTTTCCTTCTTCTTATAGCAATCTTTATATATTTCTTGCTGTTGATTATTTCTCAAAATGGGTTTACAAAAGCTACTCGGACTAATGATTCTAAAGTTGTTTCTGATTTTGTGAAGACTAACATTTTTGCAAGGTTTGGAACACCAAAGGCCAAAATCAACTATCGAGGTACTCACTTTTGCAATAGGTCCATGGAAGCGCTTTTAAGGAGGTATAACATCACACATAAGGTTTCCACATCCTATCATCCTCAAACTAGTGGGCAAGCCGAAGTGTCAAATCGAGAGGTAAAATCCATCCTTGAAAAGACTGTCAATCCAAATAGGAAGGATTGGAGTTTACATCTAGATGATGCACTTTGGGCTTATAGAACAGCATTGAATAAAGACCTCATGATTCATGAAGTTGCATGATCTAAAGTAGTGGAGAATATGTGGACAAGCAAGTATACGGTAGAACTATTTTCATGAGATTGATTGAGTGTAAACACTTTACTACTACTTTAAAGAGTGAAATTCATGAGAGTATCCCATATGAGAAGTTGAGATTAAATTTGAACAAGCACTATTTCGATTGAGATATGTTATGTTAATATTGGCTTAGCTTAATTTTTTTTTTTTTTACATTCAAGCACGATTCTTTATGAACTCTTTAAGCTATTGATTAGTTTATAAGATTTATTGAATGATTAACTCTGATTATTGAAAGTAAAATAGATTCGGTTTTCTTACTTTGTCTCTATTTGATTTTTCTTGAGGACTAGCAAAAGACTAAGTGTACGGGAATTGGATAAGTGCTTAAATTCATGTATTTTCATATATCAGTTCCTTATATTTTATTCTTAGTTCCTTGAAATCTTTGATAGTTTATTATGGTTTTGTGTTTTGTAGGTGTTTTGGAAGCTAAAGATTGCTATAGAGTTGAAAATAGTGAATTTGGACAAGAAATGAAGCTTCAAGCAAAAAGGAAAGCTGACTGCCCGATCATCAAGGAGACACCATGCAGCTAAACCTAGCCCGAACTTTCCCTAAATAAACTAGTGGCTTAGAACATACTCTTTATCCATAAAAAACCCTAATTGGAAAACACATTCTCACACCCTAATTAGGGCTAGCAAGTAAAGTTTTTGAACCTTGAAGAAGTTCAACCTTCACCTTCATTTAACCATGCATGGGATGCTTTAATTTATCCTTTTATAGAATACCCTAACTGACTTACATGTTCTCCTAGTCAAACAAGGACCAACGGGTAGAAAGATTCTAGGATAAAAATAGGTCAGCTGCCAAACCCTTTGTAGACACCACGGGCTACCTTTGATTATCCTTTATTGAATAACCTAGTTGAAATTGTCATAACGTGCCAAATGCAAATTTAGCAAGCTAGACGCAAACATGGAGTCGCCACTAATCATCTAACCTAGGCGTGATTAGTCACCTTTATGAATCTATTCTTCTTAAAGTTATCCTAAGCTTGACTAAGGCATCTTAAAAAGAACAGGTTCCGATCTGCGTTTCAGAACTTAGGTCTGGGAGTTCGGTTACGTGCGGGGAAAGATTAACACCCCCACAACGCCTATATAAATAGTACCACATTAGTCACATTTTATTATAAATTGGTCTTATATAAATGGTCTCAATTAATCTACCTAAGTCAACATTCATTTTCCTAATCATGCAACATAATCTAGTAATAAAAATAAAATAAAACCTAAACATGCCATCTAAAAATAATAATAATAATAAATAAAACCTAACATGCCATCTAAAAATAACAAAAATAATAAAACCTAACATGCCATCTAAAAATAATAAATATCATAAAACCTAATATGCCATCTAAAAATAATAAAACCTAACATGCCAAAATTATCTAATAATAATAACAATAAAAATATATCATATCAATTCCTAATTCATGCAAAAATCTAAAAATAATAATAATATCATATCATGCAGATCTAAAAATAATAATCCTAAATCAAGCAATTCTAAAAGTAAAAATAAAATATAAATTCCTAAACATGCAATAATCTAAAAATATCATATAAATTCCTAAACATGCAAATCTAAAACAAAAATAAATAAATAAAGAAAAATAATCCTAAAAACAATCATGCTTATCTAAATAATAATAATAATAAAAAAAACTAATCCATGCTTTCTAAAAAAATAATAACAATAAACCTAAAAATCATGCAAATAAAAAAAAATCATAATGAAAATAAAAATAATAATAATTAATCTTAAAAGTACTTGCAAAAATCAAAACTAAAAATAATATTAGTCCAAAATAAATAATTAATAATTAAAATAAATTTAACAGTAATAAATAAAATATCTAAGAACTAAAAAAAATTGTTAAAATCATAATAAAAATAAAATAACAAATAAAAACCAAATGAGAAATAAAAAGAGAATGGCAAAATCTGGGTTTATACCAATCAAGTCTAAATAGAAGTAATATTCATGTTGTCGGTCAAGACAATAGTGTCTTTGCACACTTTTTCCCTTATTGATTCATCATAGTTTAGGAAACTAGGTTGATTTGTCAAAGCAAGAAGTCTAGCCCACATCCTATCAATTAACTTCACTGTGTTTGGATTTTCATTAACATGAGAAATTGGAATATAGGTGTGTCTGTTGTTCACAGGTCCAACTGTGAACCCCGTATACCTATCCATGGCTCCATGCACGACACTTTCAGCAAGAATAGCACAGTAGATGTTGTCTGATGCATTACTTGGAATAGCTCATATCATGTATGTTGGATCAATATATTTCATATTTATTGCTATCTTCCGCTCCTTTGTAAAATGATCTTTATGTTTCAATCAAATTCTCTCTTTGTAGACTCGTTGAAAAGAATGAGAGGAAGCATGTAGAACTCGAGGTTAAGTTCTTCCTTTCAGCTGCTTCAAACTCGTCATCTGTCTAGTTTGCGCATGAACATTCCTCAAAACATCACTGCTAGTGTCTCTTTTATCCGTTGACATCGCTGCTTCATTTCGCTGATATTGCTGCTACTCTCGGGTGCTGCGACCTCTAAGCTATTACCTTCCTTTGTTCCTTTTTTTCTTTTTGCTTCCCCCCTTTTCTGATGTGATTGAAGTTATCTTTAAAGAGGAAATTTGCCAGAGTTTTAATTTGCTCTGGTTTCATTTTCTTTACTCATAATCGGATTCTGACTTTCAACTTGAAAAAAAGTCTAGTTTAATTTTGATTGCAGAGTTTAGTCTTAGTTTCAAATTGAAAGGAAGTGCTTTTGTTTTAGATCTCTTTCATTTTCGATTTTCCTTTTTGTTTTCAAGTCTAGCATTCTGGCAAAAAAAGTGAAAATAAATAAAAAATTAGAATTAATTCGAAAATAAAAGAAAAAGAAATGGACCCAACTAAAGTTTCAAAATTCAAAAGCTATATTCGGGTCCAAATTGGAATACCCGGAAAAAATCGGGTGTCTATAGTTGACCCTCTTTGCACATTCACTGTGAAACAGAAACTGTGCAAAGACGTAGACACCTCTTAGTTAGCTCAAATCAACAAGGACAAATGAAATAACATTCCTTCCAACGAAGTATAAAATTTAAAAGAAACCCAAAAAAAAAAAAAACTCCTCGAAACGAGGCATAGACTTTAAAATTTCCAAGCAAGAAAATGCTCCTCAAGAAAGGCTCGTCTAAAAAGTAATTCTCAACAAGGATTTTAGAGAAAATATCCTCAAGAGAGGCTTTAACAAAAAATATTCTCTGAGAGAGACTTAAAAAACATTTTCAAAAAAATAATTAGCAAAATTATCCTTGAAAGAGGCTCAACCAAAATTATCCTCGAGAGAGGCTCAATGAAAATTATCCTCGTGAGAGGCTTAACAAAAATTATCCTCGAGAGAGGCTCAACGAAAGTTATCCTCGAGAGAGGCTTATAAAAAATTATCCTCGACAGAGGTTTTGAAAACATCCTCGTGAGAGGCTTAACAAAAATTATCCTCGAGAGAGGCTTAACAAAAATTATCCTTGAGAAAGGCTCAATGAAAATTATCCTCGAGAGAGGCTTATCAAAAATATTCCTCGAGAGTGGTTTTGAAAACGAGCATCCTCGTGAGATAGTTTTTAAAAATGAATATCCTCGTGAGGGGCTTAGAAAATGAAACATCTTCGTGAGAGGCTTTAAAACAAACTATCCTCGTGAGAGGCATAGAAACATCCTCGTGAGAGGTTTTGAAAATGAACATCCTCATAAGAGGCTTAGAAATCTCATCTATTTCAATATACTCAAGAGATGTTTTCAAATCTTATTCAACTTAAAAATATTTCTCCAGAGAAGTTTTAAAATCTTATCCAATATTCAAAAAAAAATTATCTTGCAAAATTTTCAAACGAGATTCAAAAATTTATCTTAAAAATATCCTCAACCGAAACTCCAGAATCTTACCTCAAAAGTTTTTTTCCAACCTATGTTCAAAAATTTCATCTTAGAAGACTTCTTCATACAATATCACATTCAGAAAATCCTTCCTCAATCGAAGCTTAAGAATTTTCCTTTGAAAAAAAGTTTGACTTCAAAATTCAAAAACTAAAATCTTTCTCATATGTTAAATGCATGCAATGAATGACATCATGCAGTGCACGAAATACAAATGTAATGAATGCAATATAATGTAATGCAATAAGTGACATCATGCAAGTGCATGAGATACAAATGTCCTGAATGCAATACAAATGTAAAATGTTCCAATTAGTCCACATCATGTGTCTCCAATCGTGGTAATAAGGATTCTCAAGCTCATTCTTTTCATCTTCTTGTCATTTTCCAATCATGTAACTTTAGAACAAGTTTCATCCAACAAACTAGTCCTTTGCCGATTTTATTAAATCCCAAATGCAGCATTTGTCCATTTCCAAGTGTATGGTTTCTAGCTTAGAAGCCCCATGTGTCTATATTTCAAACCCTTCTTGATTCTCATCTTTCTTTCCTTCTGCCCCAAGACATCATCCTTAAGCTTTTTCTCAAAGTAATCTAGATATCTTTCATGATTATTATCTTAACTTATCAATCATCATTCCAATTTCATAACAAATGCAATGCATCAACATTTCCTATATTCATTATGGGTATACAAAGTTGGCAACAAAGAATGCTAATAAACAAAGTGAGTTGAAGACAAGGGTCTTTATCAATGAAAGAACAAATCTATGTCAAGAATAATTGGCAAATCAAAGAACTATACAAGGATATTTGGATGGGATATCAACATTCCCAAATAATGAATATGTTGACAATCTTGAGACTAATCCATGATTCACTTTCAAAAATCAATCCAATCAGTGTTCTTGATCTTTTTGAGTTGTGTCAGACCAAACCATGCCCCCAATGAAATCTTCAAACTGACTTTCATTATACCTAAATCGCTCTTTCAGGTTTTCTACTTAGATATTCTCCTATGACTCAAACTGCCTTTTCAGGTTTTCAATTTGAATCCTCATTTTTCTTTCTTTTTTTTTTCCTTTCAGAATAAGTATTTCTCCATAATGTTTGGCAAATCATCTTCTTCAAAATAATGCTTCACTTGGAAAAGCTTTTCACTTCATAAGAACTCCACAAATAGATGTATACCCTCTCCAATGACCATGTGACTTAAGAGTAGTTCGTTCAAAACTAATTCTTTCTCAAAGTATCAAGAACAAGCTCTCCCATCATGTGTTCTCCTCAATCTTCTTGGAGGCAATTGAGCATATCAAAGTGCTACAAGCCTTTTCTTTCTTCTTCAGAGTTGCCTTCAAGCATCTAAGACTATTGTCCCTTGATAATACCACAAGCATGTCCTAATTCAATACATGATTCTCCAATCTGAATATTCACATTTGATCAAAATGGACTTTTAAAGCTTGTAATGCAGGCCAGGGTTTTGGGATTATGAAAGAATGGATAAAATAGGCTCAAACTTGAGTTTAAGGGTTGCAAACCAAAGATCATTTTCATCTCAAAACACTTCATATCTTTCTTTTCATTTCCAGGATAATCGAGCCATGGATCATTTCTTTTTCAATGAGGATTTGCAGAACTTTCACAAATTTCTTTTCAATTTTCATTTTTTTTTTGTTGTTTTTTTCTTTCTTACAAAGTGAGTTCAAAATTTTGGAACTCAGTCTATCCCATCATTGCCTCCATGGTATAAGACATTCTTTACATGGCATAAAAATATGATCCAGTCATTCATTCTCCTCTAGAAAGATATTTTTCCATACTTGCCCCCCGGTGTGGGTGGTGATCCTTGGTTGGGTTCTTTTGAAAGAATTTGAAAGGCTCAAAATAGGTAGCAAATAGATGATTTCTTTATGTGAAAGATAAAAGAAATATGGCCATTTATCATCTCAAACGTGAACATTCTCATTGAACAACATTTATTGAAAAACGACAAGCTTATAAAAATTCACCATAAGGAATCCACATACTTGTAAAGAAATTTTACAGCAATCAATCAAACTTGTGAAGCAAATCCACTAATATTTTGGCCAATCATGGAAAAACTGAATACCAACTTTCATCTTCCTTCTTACCATAGTAATCTCAACAAATCAAATGGTAAAGTATGGTCATATATGTTCAAGTTCACCAATATGGATATAACTTTCAAAATTGAATCTCAAATTATTTGCCAAGATTGTCTTCACATTCATTATTTAGAAACTTGAAATGGATGAAATTGAAGGGGTAAGCAATATATAAACGCAAAGGAAGACATAACAAATGAAAGAGGAAATGAAAATGCATCAAACTTGCCGATTCATTGAAATGATAAAAAAAATAAATTAAGTCTAAACATAAAAGACTTCACTTTATAAAGAAAAAGTTCAAAGATAACATGCAACTTCCATATTCTTCTCACATTCTTATAGAGGCCCTTTACTACTAAACACTTGGCTCTGTTTTCTCATCAAAACTCAATAGACCTTCTTTGACTAAATTTTGCACCTTTTGCTTCAAAGCTCCACATTCTTATGTGGAATGGCCTGAACTCCCAATGTGGTAATCATAAGTGACACTAGCATCATAGCCCTCGGGGTAAAGAGGATTTATAGGCTCAGAATAGATTGGTGCGACTAGATGATCTTGGATAAGTCGATGGAGTAATTCGTTGTATGACACTAGAATTGGATCTATAGGAGTTCTATCCAAGACTGTTTCGTTGTCTTCTCTGATTACTCACTGGAGGTTGAACAGCTGGTCTAACCGAAGACATAGACATGGGGCCAAGCATATGGACAGGAGTTTGAGAATGAAATTTTGGATGAAAATTTGGTTGTGGTACTGGTGCAACATTATTTACAAAGGCGTAATAATGTTGGTACATGAGGCATGGATGGTATGGGGGAAAACTTCCTACTTGTTGCCTTCCATAAGTCATAGCTTAGACATCTTCTTCTTTCTTTTTAGATGCCCCACTTTTTTTTTCCATCGGATGTCTCTCCTACTTCAAGCTTCCCACTCTTTATAGCATTTTCAATTATCTCCCAAGAGATTACCATGTCTGCAAAATTCTTGGTGGCATTCATCCTTTCATAGTATGGTGCTTTGAGGGTACTTACAAACAAAACTGTAGTTTCCTTTTCAGTGAGAGGTGGTTGGACTTCGACAGCAATATCCCTCTATCTCTGAGCATACTCTTTAAAGCTTTCAGTAGCTTTCTTCTCCATGTTTTGCAATGACAATCGATCAGGGGCCATGTCAACAATCTGCTTATACAGATTGATGAATGACTTGGCTAACTCCTTCTAAGTACGGACGCGATTCTTATCAAGTTGAACATACCATCTGGTAGCAGAACCTGTAAGACTGTCCTGGAAGACGTGGATGAGCAGCTTATCATCTTTTGCATGAGCAGTCATCTTCCGGCAATACATGGTGATGTGAGATATGGGGCACTTGGACCCATCAAACTTCTCAAAATAAGGAGTCTTGAACTTGGGCGGGATCACCACATATAGAACTAAACAAAGCCGTTCAGCGTCCATAGAACCATATAAATCCAAACCCTCAATAGCCTGGAGTCTTTCTTCAATCAGGTTCATCTTACAAGAGTCCATATCTTCAACTACCTTCAGCCTTTCTTGCTCTTTGGGATCATCTAAATCTAAAACTCGGACAGGATGTGACAATTTTGCCCCATGCACAGGAATAGTGTATCTTGAGAATCGGTGTTGAGTAGCTGATGATGTCACTGGCATCCCAGTTTGAGCTCGAAATTGACTTAAATCAGGTAGATACGAAGGATCTTCATCATCTGGTGACTGATTCTTTTCTTGAATAATTACTTCTTCTACCCCTCTTTGCTTGTTCAAATTAATCATCAAATCCATCATCTTGGCCAACTGTTCTCTCATTTCATCTTGTGCCTTTTCTATTTCGTTGATCCTAGCAGCCTGTTCCTCTGTCATTGCTTTAACCCGTGAACAAATGTTGTAGGAATGCCCTAGGATCTTTGATTACTTGAGCTATACTTGAACACTTCATTACCACAATTTTAAAATTTAGGACTCATGACTTTATGAAATGCACATGGATGATGCAAATAAACAAAAGAATGACAATACAAAAATTATTCATAAAGATTAACATTAACATTATGAAAAATATACATGATGAGTGCATGAGCATACCAAAAAATGCATGAGCATTATGAAAAATGCACATGGTGAATGCATGAGCATTTGAAAATATGTACATGGTGAATGAATGAGCATTGTTAAAATGTACATGATAAATGTATGAGCATCATGAAAAATGTACATGATAAATGCATGAGCATTATTAAAAAATGTACATGATGAATGCATGAGCATGGTTAAAAATGTACATGGTAAATGCATGAGCATGGTTTTAAAAAAAGGAGATGGTAAATGCATAAGCATGGTTAAAAAAATGTACATGGTAAATATTTAATTGAAAGAATAAACTTAGTTCAAGTAATGGCCATAAAGATTTCACAAAATTCAATAGTTAGATACATACTAGAGAAGTACAAATAATATTCACAAAATTAAAAAATTTGTCAGAAAGTAAGAACATTCCTTCATGTGTCCTAATTTGGGTTTTTCACTATGAAACGGGTGGACATTGCTCTAACTTAGGCTGGGCTCTTATGTGTTATCTATATGCTGGGCTTTAAGATATTTGACATCTAAAAGGTCCCCAAGTTACTCCTTAACTTTATCCATGGAGGATGAGTAAGGCACCCCAATCCTCACCCATTATAGGCTCATTAGAAAGGTTCAAGTTGGGTGAGAGTATTTTCCTAGCCCATACGGAGGTTATTACCCCAGAAAGCATAGGTATTTTACCCCTTGAGAGTGTTTCGCTAGCCCATACGAAGGTTATTACCCCACGAAGGCATAGTTACTTTACCCCCTCCTAAAAGGACGAACTCGGGTCTAGGGCTTATGTTCATGAAAGTGTGGTGTATGCGAAGGAAGATACCAAACCTTTGACTCAGGGGAATTCCTGAAAAATAAACATAAAACAAACTAAAAAGAAAAATGATTAAAACGTTAGAAATTAACAAAAAATAAAAATGAATAAAAATATTTAAGACCAAATTTAAAAAGAAAAAATAACATGTGAGTAACCTATGGCTCGACTCTCTAAAGTCCCCAGCGGAGTCTCCAAACTGTCATAACGTGCCAAATGCGAATTTAGCAAGCTAGACGCGAACATGGAGTCGCCACTAATCATCTAACCTAGGCGTGATTAGTCACCTTTATTAATCTATTCTTCTTAAAGTTATCCTAAGCTTGACTAAGGCATCTTAAAAAGAACAGGTTCCGATCTGCATTTCAGAACTTAGTTTTGGGAGTTCGGTCACGTGCGGGGAAGGATTAGCACCCCTACAACGCCTATAAAAATAGTACCACATTAGTCACATACTATTATAAATTGGTCTTATCTAAATGGTCTTAGTTATTGTACCTAAGTCAACATTCATTTTCCTAATCATGCAAAATAATCTAGTAATAAAAATAAAATAAAACCTAAACATGCCATCTAAAAATAATAATAATAATAAATAAAACCTAACATGCCATCTAAAAATAACAAAAATAATAAAACCTAACATGCCATCTAAAAATAATAAAAATCATAAAACCTAACATGCCATCTAAAAATAATAAAACCTAATATGCCATCTAAAAATAATAAAACCTAACATGCCAAAATTATCTAATAATAGTAAAAATAAAAATATATCATAGCAATTCCTAATTCATGCAAAAATCTAAAAATAATAATACAATCATATCATGCATATCTAAAAATAATAATCCTAAATCATGCAATTCTAAAAATAAAAATAAAATATAAATTCCTAAACATGCAATAATCTAAAAATATCATATAAATTCCTAAACATGCAAATCTAAAAAAATAATAATAATAAAAATAAAGAAAAATAAACCTAAAAAAATCATGCTTATCTAAATAATAATAAAAAAAAAAAACCTAATCCATGCTTTCTAAAAAAAAATAAAAACAATAAACCTAAAAATATGCAAATAAAAAAATGATAATCATAGTAAAAATAATATTAGTCCAAAATAAATAATTAATAATTAAACTAAATTTAACAATAATAAATAAAATATCTAAGAAGTAAAAAAAAAAATGTTAAAATCATAATAAAAATAAAATAACAAATAAATACCAAATGAGAAATAAAAAGAGAATGGCAAAATCTGAGTTTATACCAATCAAGTCTAAATAGAAGTCATCTTAATGTTGTCGATCAAGACAATAGTGTCTTTGTACACTTTATCCCTTATTGATTCATCATAGTTCAAGAAACTAGGTTGATTTGTCAAAGAAAGAAGTCTAGCCCATATCCTATCAATTAACTTCACTGTGTTTGGAGTCTCAATAACATGAGAAATTGGAATATAGGTGTGTCTGTTGTTCACAGGTCCAACTGTGAACCCAGTATACCCAACCATGGCTCCATGCACGGCACTTTGAGCAAGAAGAGCGCAGTAAATGTTGTCTGATGCATTACTTGGAATAGCTCATATCATGTATGTTGGATCGATATATTTCAGAATTATTACTATCTTTCGCTCCTTTGTAAAATGATCTTTATGTTTCAATCAAATTCTCTCTTTGTAGACCCGTTGAAAAGAATGAGAGGAAGCATGTAGAACTCGAGGTTAAGTTCTTCCTTTCAGCTGTTTCAAACTCATCGTCTCTCTGGTTTACGCATGAATATTCCTCAAAACATCACTGCTATTGTCGCTTCTGTCTGTTGACGTTGCTCTTTCTTTCGCTGATATTGCTGCTACTCTCGGGTGCTGCGACCTCTACGCTATTACCTTTCTTTGTTCCTTTTTTTTTCTTTTTGCTTCCCCCATTTTCCGATGTGATTCAAATTATCTTTAAAGAAGAAATTTGCCATAGTTTTAATTTGCTTTGGTTTCATTTTCTTTACTCATAATCGGATTATGACTTTCAACTTGAAAAGAAGTCTAGTTTAATTTTGATTGCAGAGTTTAGTCTCAGTTTCAAATTGAAAGGAAGTCCTTTTGTTTTAGATCTCTTTCATTTTCGATTTTCCTTTTTGTTTCCAAGTATAGCATTCGGGCAAAAAAGTGAAAATAAATAAATAGAGTTAATCATTAATAAAAGAAAAAGAAATAGACCCAACTAAAGTTTCAAAATTCAAAAGCTATATTCGAGTCCAAATTGGAATACCCAGACAAAATCGGGTGTCTACAGAAATATATGCTTCTCCTTGTCAAAGTAGGATTAGTGGCTATCAACTTGCATTAATTGCAAGAATCTTTCCTTGAAGCTAATCCTTGTCAAAGTAAGAGATTTAAATCAGTTATGACTTTTCTAATTTCTACATGCCTTGACTGCCAAGTTTTCCATCTTTCCTTTAAAACAGAAACATAGTCAAAGTAGGAGAACTAATCAGCCAATACTTTCTTACTTTATTCAAACTTGGTTTCCAAGTCTTGTATCTTTCCTTAAACACATCAAACAATTCAGCCACCTTCTTTAATACCCTAACCCTAGCCACAAGTCAACATAAGTGAGAGAGAGGAGCCGCAACTTCATTAATTGATGCCCTACATGCTGCCTATAAATAGAGAACAAGGGGGCTGCCGAATACACACTTCAACAAGCTTTTAGTTTCTATTTTCTTCTTTGTTTTAGAGTTTTTGAGAGAGCAAGAGGCTGAATACTTAATATTCTTCTTCTTCTTTCTTTCTTTAATTTTCTTCTTATTTTTTTTAATTACATGTTTATGTTGACAATGCATATGCAAGGCTAAACTTTTCTTTGGTTAAGGATGATTTCAAAGCCCTAGACATGTTATGTAATTTATTTTCAAATTCTATCATATATTAGTTTTCTATAAAAGTTGTTTATGTTCTTCTACATGAACTGTTTATGATTTTTATCTTGATTTGTTTAGGATGCATACTAGATATATCTTTATCTAATGCTAGTTGTGATTAATGATTATGTTAAAGTTTTCGCTAATTGCAAAGTGGAACATAACCTAAGTTAAATAATTCATGTTCAAAGTGGCAATTTGTAATTAATGATTATGTTAAAGTTTTCGCTAATTGCAAAGTGGAACATAACCTAAGTTAAACAATTCATGTTCATGCTTTTGTTGCTTAGATCAACCTATCTTTCTCACCTTAAAGTTGCTGTTAAATTAAATTTAGAGATGTTTATCCTAGGTTGTTTGATAGTTAGAGATTAAGTAGTGGCATTTGTCCTATTTAACTACAAACTAAGAAAGGATTGGGGTAACACGGGAGGTTGTTATCTACGGTTGTTAACTTTGATAGATAATTGATATTGATAGGTCTGAATTTCATTCTTAATGATGTCTAGTGTTGGAGAATGAACCATTTAGCCATATTTCTCATATCTGATTACTTCTTATTTACTTGCTTTCTTACTTTTATTGTTTACTTTAGTTTAAATCTAATCTCAAAAACTCCTTTACTTTTGTGTACTTGTTTCTAAGTGATAAACTAATTATTTATAAACTAAAACTCAATCCCTATGAACTCGACCCTTGCTAATCACTATACTCTACAATTGATATTTTTAGTGCAAAGATTAAATAAGATATACTCTTTTAGGTTCATTAGAGAAAAAAAAAATAGAGGAGAGATTGGCCGAAAAGGGAGAGGAAAAAGAAAATGAGAAAAAAAGAGAAGTGGCTGAAAAAAAGATAGTGAAGCCACAAGAGAGAAAAGCAAAAACAAAGATGAGCTTTTATGCAAAAGAAAGTGAGATTAAGAAGGCTTTTATAGAAGATCAACCCATGATCTTCCTTGTTTATAAAGAATCATTTCTTAATCTTGATGAATCTAACCTAGTTCTTCCTAATGTTGCTGTTTCTTTGTTGCAGGAATATGCAGAGTTATTCCCGAAGGAGATGCCAAGTAGGTTGCCTTCCATAAGACGCATTGAGCATCAAATTGATTTTGTGCCCAGAGTAGTCATTCCAAACCAACCAGCCTATAGAAGTTATTCGGAGGAGACAAAGGAACTTCAAAGGCAAGTTGAAGACTTGATGAGTAAGGGTACATAAGAGAAAGCAAGAGTGCATGTGGTGTTCCAATTCTTCTAGTGCCAAAGAAGGATGGTGTAAGACCCTCGTAAGTACGAGATCAATTCAAGACAAATGTAACATGCGGATTGCTCGAGGTTAAACTTTGAAATGCCTATAGAAAGGATGGGCTACCATGTGGTACACATGTTGTATGATAAATTGTAGAGTTAGGGGTTTAATCGAGTGATTAAGTGATTTAACCCCAAATTGACTAAAAGTCGGGATAGGGGAAAGTCCGTAAAATGTGATAATTTAACTTCAAATAGTGTTGATATGTGATATAACATTATTTGGGAGTGTTAGAACAAGAATTGGCAGAAAAATCGGTAAAATGTGAACCAGGGGTATTTTGGTCATTTTACCCAAAATTTTGTTTTTAGTTCGTAAATGGTACCAATGGACTAAGTGACCATATAGGATCATAATATGATGTTTAGATCAAAAAATTGGACATTAAAATCAAATCTGATAGCTAAAATTGTCTAATTCGTCATTTAGTGATGCTGGCATAAATTATCGTAAAAACATGGTTCGAGATTTTTTAGAACTGATCTGAACAAATGGACATATGTTATAACATATGAGGATTATGTATATGACAAGAAAAATAAAAAATAGAGTTGAAACCCGATACGTCCTTAAGTAACCTAAAGGAATGAAAATCGAGAACTGATCGCGGGAAGGTCCGAAAAAGGTTTTAAATGGATCAATGGATTAATATAGACATAAAATGATGTTTGCAAGCTACTGGTGAAATCAGAACAAAAATCGAAGCTAAAACTGAAAAAGTCAAAATGTTGACCTGTTGGCGCTCCGAGGCTTGGATTTGGGTTTCAGGATATTGAAAAATTACCCGAACATGCAGATCAGTATATTATCATATTTGGAACATATCCGTGTCAAGAAAAGTGAAAAATGGGCTTTCAAACATTAAAGAAACATGTTGGCCCGTTAAGGTACTAAAAGACAAAACAGGGGCAAAATGGTCATTTGACCATGGCTCACTTATTAAGTCTGAAAATCAGACTTCTTCCTCCCCCATTTTCACATGAAAACCAGAAAAGAGAGAAAGAAAGAGGGGAAGCCATGGAAGCTTGCTTCCAAGCTTTTTCTCTCCTCCGTTTTAATAGGCAAATCACCAAATTTTTCAAAGATTTCACAAACCCAAAGGTAACTTCATGTTCTAAGCTTGATTTTAATGTTATATTTTGAAGATTTTGCCTTTAACTATGAGAAACCATGTGGGCTAAAAATTGGTGGTGGTGAGCCACCATGTTGCCACCATTTTTTTTTTTGCCACGGGAGGTATTCCTCCGCCTCTTTAAACCATAAATTAGTATCAGATAGCTTTGAATCAAAATTTAGAGGCTAAAACAAGTTTGGACGAAACCCTAGCTTGTCCATGACGTGGTGCCGCCACCTTCCTTGGTTGTTCGAGGCCACCGTTACCTTTGTTGTCATCGTGTGAGCAACTTTCTAGTTGATTGTTGCTCTGAATTTTAATCCGAGCTAAGAGTAAAAATTTATTTGTAAAAATTCTTAAGCTGAAATTTTTTGGATAGCAGCTAACTATTATAAATAATGGGAATTTGAGTGTTCCGTAGTTGTAAAATATTTATAGAATATCCAAAAGATGTCGTAGGTACCCATATCGTGGAGTTCGCCCGGGATCGCGACAAAGTCACGAAAGTGCCGCTTTAATACTCGAAATAACACAGTGAGTATTTAGGTTAATCTAGGAGGTAGTTGTTGTTTTATATGCATTGTTGATTGGTATGGATATTGAAACATAAAAGATTGCTCGAATTACAAAAATGATAAGTTTTGAACATTACGTGGATCAAAGGCGTTAGTGTGGTGTTAGTATGGTTACATGAGGTAAGTGTTGTGGAGTTGAATAATAATGAATGTGAGCTATTTGAAATGCTTGGATATGCTTAATTGAGATGTTGGGCAAGGTACGGATTATGGTTGTACTTGTCAGATTAAAGAAACAATAGTATAGAATTGTGTTTGAGGCATTATGGTTACTAATTGATGAAATTGGTTGATGAATGATATTGTATAGGATGGTTGAGTATTTAAGGATAGTTAGACATTGTAGATTAAATGTTATGCATACAAGTTGTTTGATAAAATGTCTAAGTGAAATTGTAATGCTTGTAAACATAAGTAGAAATATGCTAGTGTAGAAGCTGTTACCTAGCATATTATATAAACCATTTAAGAAGATAAACAAATTTAATACATCATGCTATTGTTGTATGGACTGGTGATGTCCGAGATGCTATTATTGTACGGACAGGGTGATGTCCGGGATGATTTTGTTGTATAAACAGGCTGATGTCTGGGATGCTATAGTTGTATGGGCAGGGTGATGTCTGGGATGCTATTATTGTACGGACATCATCAGGATGCTATTATTGTACGGACAAGGTGATGTCCGGGATGCTATTGTTTTACGGACAGGATGATGTTCGGAATGCTATTGTGTTACGGACAGGATGAGTCCGGGATAGTACGAACAGAATGAGTCCGGGAAGATGCGGATGGGATGAGTCCGGGATGACAAATATTATGGACTGGTATAAGTCCGGATGTTTTGATGTTATAGTCATGAAAAATTTCTAAATGATAATTATAGAGGTATACACGTAAAATCGAGTGTTAGATATTTTTGGCTATCGATTCTAGCTAGCCAATGGCTTATTTATATTCAGCGCTCAGCATATAAGATTTCATATGGGACAAATAATTTTTATATGTCTCGTAACAATTTTTAAATATTACTTTTTGGTTAATTAAACATAGTTGATATGTCTTGTTTATGCTTTAATGGTTATGAAAGGAAGCATGAATCTTCCAAGTACTCTTCCTAGTTACCTTATGCTCACTGAGTCTTTTGGCTCACTCCGTTTATTTTCATTCTTTTTTAGATCTTGATAGACCCAGCTCTTCCCAGATTTTGGATAGCTAGCTGCTCGTATACTTGTTTAAGCGGATTGACCCAGGACGTGGCAAGCAATGGCAATGGTGGGATACATTTTGCAGTCACTAGGGTATCATGGGTCCTATGCATTTTGTGTATGATATATATATATATACTTTATATTTTGTAAACTGATGTATCTAAGTGATGTATGATGTATAACGACCACGGAGGCCTATTATGATCTGGTGATGCTTCTGCCATTATGATATAATATAAATGTATGTTTGTATATAAGATGTCATAAAGGTTGAGTCTACTGTGGGGCATCTTGTTACTCCCTATCGGAGGTGTCCAAACAGAGATGTCATGTGTTGATGATTATTACATTGCAAATGTTGATGATTGAGCGGCAAACCCCCATGTAGGGAAGTTTTGTTTGATTTGGTTTCGTGGGTATATTCAAGCTTCGGAGGTAGAGGTATACCTTGTCTTTGGCCGGTCACAAGCCTTGAATTTGGGGTTTGACAGATGGGTCTTGGAGGATGGATGTGTGCTGATTGTAGAGCCATCAACAATATCATGATAAAGTATCGTCATCCCATTCCTAGATTAGATGATATGCTAGATGAATTGTATGGATCTCGTGTTTTTAGTAAGATAGATTTTAAAAGATGGTTACCATCATATTAGAATGAAAGAAGGTGATGAATGGAAAACATCTTTTAAGACAAAGTATGGATTGTATGAATGGTTAGTCCTCGTACTTTTATGAGGTTAATGAATAATGTTGTGAGAGAATTTCTAGGTAAATTTGTAGTAGTCTTTTTTGATGACATTTTAGTGTACAACAAGAACTTAGATGATCATATTGAACATTTGCGGTTTGTGTTTAATGTGTTAAAAACTGAAAATTTGTATGCTAATCTTAAGAAGTGTACCTTTTTCATGGATAGAGTTATATTTCTTGGATATGTTGTTAGCTTAAAAGGTATTGAGATGGATGAAGAGAAAGTCAAGGCCATCAAGGACTGGCCGACGCCTAAAAGGATAAGTGAGGTAAAAAGCTTTCATGGTTTAGCTAGTTTTTATAGGCGTTTTTTAAAGACTTTAGCACTATTGCTGCATCACACACTGAAATTATGAAAAAGAATGTTGGTTTTCATTGGGGCAATGAACAAGAGAAAGCATTTGTTAATCTTAAAGATAGATGTTCAACACCTGTTTTAGCATTACCTAACTTTGACAAAACTTTTGAGATTGAATGTGATGCCTCAAGTATAGGAATTGAAGCTATTTTAATGCAGGAAAAGCATCTAATTGCATTCTTCAGTGAGAAGCTTATGGAGTGGCCTTGAACTATCCAACTTATGACAAGGAGCTCTATGCACTTGTTAGAGCCTTGGAACATGGCAGCATTAGTTATAGCCTAAGGAGTTTGTGATACATACTGATCATGAGTTATTGAAACATCTCAAGGGTCAAGGGAAATTGAATAAGAGTGTCACACCCCAAATTCAGGGCATGTGACCGGCCAGAGATAAGGTATGCCCTTGCCTCCGAAGCCTGAGTATACTCATTAAACCATATCAAACAAAATTTTGGCATAATCTCACCTTATATGGGGGTTTGCCGCTCAATCATCAACAAAATAAACATCACCATATTATTCTAGGCTTCTAATACCGTTATACGTCATACATCACTTAATTACATCCGTTTACAAAATATACAGTACATATTCATCATACACAAAATGCAGAGGGCCCATGATACCCTAATGACTGCAAAATTGTATCCCACCATCGCCACTGCTTATCATGTCCTACACAATACGCTCACCAAAGTATATGAGCAGCTAGCTATCCGGAATCTGGGAAGAGATGGGTCTATCAGAATCTGAAAAAGAATGAAAATAAACGAAGTGAGTCAAAAGACTCAGTGAATATAAGGTAACTATGAAGAGTACTTGAAAATTTCGTGCTTCTTTTCTTAACTATTAAAGCATAAACATGACATATCATGTATGACTAATTAATCAAAAAGTAATATTTAAAAAATATTCTGGAACTTATAAAAATTATTTGTTCCATATGAAATCTTCTATGCTAAGTGCTGAATGTAAACAGGCCATTGGCTAGTCGAAATCGGTGGCCAAAAATATTTAGCAATTGATTTTACGAGTATACTTCTACAATTATCATTTAAGAATTTCTCATGTATATATCATCAAAACATCTCGGACTTATACCAGTCAGTTGTCATCCTGGACTATCTGGTCCATATTAGCTCGGACTCATCCTGTCCGTACAACAATAGCATCCTAGACATCACCTTGTCCGTATAATAATAACATCCCGGACATCACCCTGTCCGTATAATGATAGCATCCCGTACATCACCCTATCCGTATAATAATAACATCCCGGACATCACCTGTTCGTATAATAATAACATCCCGAACATCACCCTGTTATATAATAATAACATCCCGAACATCACCATGTCCGTATAATAATAACATCCCAGACATCACCTTGTTCGTATTAATATCAACATAATATATTAATTCTCTTAAATCATGCAGTAATATTTATCTATATATATATATATACTATGCTAGGAAACAATCTCTACACTAACATATTTCTACAATATCTAACTATCCTTAAATACTCAACCATCTTATATAATATCATTCATCAACCAATTTCACAAATTAATAACCATAACACCTTAAACACAATTCCATACTATTGTTTCTTTAATCCGACAAGTACAACCATAATCCGTACCTTGCCCAACATCTCAATTAAGCATATCCGAACATTTCAAATAACTCACATTCATTATTATTCAACTCCACAACACACACCTTATGTAACCATATTAACACCACACTTACGCCTTTGACCCGCGTAAGCTTCAAAACTTACTATTTTCGTAATCCGGGCAATCTTTCATGTATCAATATCCATATCAATCAACAATACATATAAAACAACAACTATTTCGTAGATTAACCTAAATACTCATTGTTAGTCTAAGTGTTAAAGCGGCACTTTCGTGGCTTTGTCGCGACCCCGGGCGAATTTTGCAATATAAGTACCTATAGCATCATCAGAATATTCTGTGAATATTTCTCAACTACGGGACATTCAAATTCTAACTATTTATTCTAGTTAGCTATTATTCAAAATTTTCCAGCATAAGAATTTTTACAAATAACTATCCACACTTAGCTAGGGTCAAAATTCGGAGCAACAATCAACTGGAAAGTTGCTCACACAATAACAACAAAGCTAACGGTGGCCTTGAACAACCAAGGAAGGTGGCGGCACCACCACATGGGCAAGCTGGGATTTTGGCCAAGCTTGTTTTAGCCTCTAAATTTTGATTCAAAGCTATCCGATACTAATTTACGGTTTAAGGAGACGGAAAAACACCTCCCTTAATGAAAAAAATGGCGGCAACATGGTGGTTCACCACCACCAATTTTCAGCCCATATGATTTTTCATAGATAGAGATAAATTCTTCAAAATCTAATATCAAAATCAAGCTTAGAACATGAAGTTACCTATGGGTTAGTGAAATCCTTGCAAAATTTGGTGATTTCCCTTGAAATTTGAAGGAGAGAGAAAGCTTTAGTAAACTTTAATGAAGTTTTTTGGTGAGAAAATGCCTAAGGCATAAAGAGCAAGAAGAAGACGTGATGTCTTCTTATCTTGGCTGAAAATTTATGGGAAATTATCCCATGTTCTTAATTTTGCCTAATCTTGGTCAAAAGAGTTGACCAACTTTTACTTTTTGCACATGTCCTATAGAACTTGATGTTCAAGATTACGTTTTTCATTTTAATGTCAAATGTTTGATCCAAATGTCATATTAACATATTATATAGTCATAAAGTCCATTTATACCACTTCCTGGACTAAAAAAGAAAAAGGGTATAAAATGACTAAAATACCCCTGGTGCATATTTTTTTTAATTTGACGTCGATTATTGTTCTGATAATAAGAATGGATTCTATATTGTATATTATCATCATATCCACTCAATTTATCATATTTTATGGACTTGTCCCCTTCCCGATTTTAGTCTAATTTTTTTAAAACCACTTTAGGGTTATATCATTTAACCACCCGATTTAACCTCTAATTCTATAATCTATCACACAACATGCATACCACATGATAGCCCGTCCTTCCTAGTGGCTTTTGCATGTGCAATTTTGATCCATCAGAATGTTATAGGAGACCCGAGTTATCTCTGGCTTACGAGGGTCTCACAAAGAGACATGCTAGATGGATGGAATACATAGAGACATTTCCTTATGTCATTAGATACAAGCAAGGTAAGGAAAATATTGTGGCTGATGCTTTATCTAGGAGGTATGTATTTATTACATCTATGAATGCTAAAATGCTTTGATTTGAATATATTAAGGATGACTATGCCAATGATGCTGATTTTTGTGATGTATACATTATTGGATGTATTTGGACAGAATTGAGCAAATACACCAAGTACGCACAAGATTAACTTGATATGGATGATTTATGATGATGGTAAACTAGCAAGGAGATGAGATAAGCTTATGAAAGCTCATAAGGAGCTCAAAGTGAAAGCTTACTCAGCTAAAAGTAGCTGGACACCAGCTAGCTCAGCTCAAGGAGCTAGACACTAGCTCACTCAGCTAGATATAGCTGAAGGGTAGTTAGGTGAGTGACACTCTATGAGGTAGAGCGACACTAGCTAGTCGTAGCTAGGTGGCCTAGATGATGTGGCACATAGGTGTGACATATCAGCACCATCATTGTTGGATGTATTTTTCATTGCAATTATTCATTTATCACAATTCGGACTTGCAAGAGCTTCTTTGAAACTTTATGGTTCATCATCCATAGATGACACCAAATGAGCCTCACTTTCATCCAAAATCCACCACTTACTTGGAGGTTTGAATTTTCGAGAAGAACATCTAAGAACAGTAGGAGCAACATGTTCTTCTTGATTATGCACATTTGCATTCGCATTAAGTTTTTCATGAAGTAACATATCCTCATTAGGCTCTTCATGAGGTAACTCATGCTCATGTTGTTTGACCATCTCTTGATCAACGTTTTGATCACCTATTTCATCCATAGGTTTATCTTGGTCATTGTTGCCACTATTACCAACAACTTGTGGAGGCACTAAGCTCCCACTCGGTCCAATACCCGTATCACTTTTATTAATTGATATTAACACATTATTTGTGCTTGTTAGTCCAGATTCATCAATTTCATATAAAGGATAATTCTTATTACCATTCCCTTTCTTAGGAAACTCATTGTCTAAGAAAGTTGCATCCCTTTATTCGAATTCAACTTGTCTATCCTTATATTCCAAATCCATGAACACATAGCCTTTAGAATGTTCAGAATATCCGAGAAGAACACATTTCTTCCCTCTTGGTCCTAACTTCCAAGAATATGATTTGGATTATGGACATAGGCCGCATAGCCCCAAAAGGCCTTAGATTACTTAAATCTGGCTTTCTTTTAGTCCATAACTCATAAGGAGAAGATAAAACATATTTGGATGGCACTCTATTCAATATATAGACAGCCGTGAGTTATGCATCTCCCCTAAAGGAAATGTCCATATTGGCTTGAGCCATCATGCATCTCATCATGTGTAGGAGAGTTCTATTCTTTCTCTCTAACACTCAATTCTGTTGGGGCATTCTAGGAAAAGTCAATTGCCTTTATATTTCTTTCTCATCACATAACCCCTTGAATTCATTTGACAAATACTCTCCACCCTGATCAGTCCTTTATGACTTAATCTTCCTTTCTATTTGATTCTCAACTAAAGTCACATAAGTCTTGAAACACCTTAATGCTTCACTTTTGTGCTTTATCAAATAGATATGAGTGAATCGAGTATAATCATCCTTGAATGTGATTATGTATCTAAAACCTTTTCTAGATGTCACATTCAAGGGACCACAAACATCAGAATGTATAATTTGCAATGGATATTCACTTCTATGAGCCTTTCCAAATGGTTTTCTTGTTGCCTTGCCCGCGAGACATATCTCACAAGTTGGGAGGGATACATTAGATAAAGAACCAAGTAAGCCACTTTTAGCTAACTTCTTCATCCTTTCTTGCCCTATATGTCCCAATCTTGCATGCCAAATGAACTCATTATTTGCATTGGCCATAAGACAACTACTATTACTTATATCAGTATCTAATATAAAGAAATCACCATTTAGGATACAAGAACTTATTCTTACTTTATTGAGATAAATATCAACTACATTGTCATGAAAATTCAATTGGAATCCAAAACGCAATAAACAAGTAATGGAGACCAAGTTTCTCTGAATATTTGGTACATATAAGACATCAATTAAAATCATATTGTGTCTACTCTTCAAAGGTATTACACAAGTTCCTTTGCCTTCTACTTCAAGTCTTGAATTGTCGCTAACATAGACCTATTTAGTCAGAGCTGGTATCTTTCGATAATTGACAAACAAGCCACGATCCCTTATGATGTGGTCGGTGGCACCTGAATCAATAACCCACGAAGAGTCGAAGTCAGCCATAAGTGTACATGACATAACATGCACAAAAGAAGTAGAAGAAGAGTTATGTACCTTCGGCTCTTTGCACTCTTTTGCAAAATGCCCCTTCTTATTGCAATTGAAGCACTTAATCTTGCTTTTGTTCCTTGGTTTCCAAACTTTCTTGAATTTCCCCTTAGAGGTTACATCCCTTGTGTTGAATGCCTTTTTCTTGAACCCTTCTTCTTTCTCCCTATGGAAAAAGAAGTCTCGGCAACATATGCCTAAGATGGATTCTTGATATCCATAACTTCTGCCTCGAGAAGCAAAAGTCTAGTGATATCATCGAAGGTCTTAATTTCAATATTGTGGTGTAAATTGACCTTCATCAATTTCTATTCATCATCAGGTATGGATCTTATTACGGATTGCACTTGTTTCTCATCTGTGAGAGTATGACCAGTTGATTAACAAGAGATCATACGAGACATTTCTCGCAAGTGTCTACTCATGTTATAATCAACTTTCGTAGTATAATTCTCAAATTTGAGAATTAAAGCCCACTGTTTCTCTAAGGAAACAGTACCAAACTTATCCTTTGCCTTGTCCCATATGGCCTTGGCAGTTTCAAGCATGGCAAAGTCCACCATAAGGTCATCGGTCATTGTGCTTAACAATGTAATCCGAGCCATGATGTCTTTCTTTCTAAAGGCATCATATTCATCTCTTACCTCTTGTGTAGATTCTGAAGTTGATTCAACAACTTCTTTTGATAGTATATCTAACAAGTCTTGCTCGGTGAGAATGAATTGAACCTTTTGCTGCCATATGGTGTAATTATCACCATCAAGCTTAAGTTTTTTGTTTAATTTGACTACTATGCCCTTTGTGGCACTAGCCATCTACATCATGCAATTGTGTACCCAAATTAGCATATTCATCACAACAAGATATTTCCGAACACAAAATAAACAAGACAATATCATTATGCCAAAACGTACCAAAAACAAACTTATAGAATGCAATCAAATCCATTCGGACATAAGAGTGACTATCTTGTTCAATTTGCTTTGAAATATCTTACAAGGTTACAAGCTTTCTCAAGACATGCATTTAGTTTATAATTATGTCAAAAACAAGTAGAATAACACATTATTCTAACAAGCAAGGGCTGAAAAATAAAAAAAATTAGTCATGCAAAACAAACAGCCGAATAGGGGGAAAGGCTTAGAACCCTATCAACATGCATTTATATATTTATTCAGCCAAAGAGCATGCATATCAAACAACCTATAGGCTCTGATACCACTGTTGGATTTCGACTTATCAAAATCCAAGAACATAGAGGAAGAGTTCAAGTCACTTATTTGTCTGCCTATGCAATGCTCGCTTGTTGTGGATATGAGTAATGAACTCAACCGAATGCCTAAGGCACTCTTGTAATAAACCGGTTAAGGCAACTACAAGAACCTTTCCACAACCTATCTTGATCGTCTAAACCAGAATGCTTACTGCCTTGCTTTTTGATAATTCAAGCAATCAAGAACCCCTCACTCACTTAGCAATCTGCCTCTGATTTTTGGTGTTACACACTTGTGTATTGGTATGTATGTCTTGGCTGAATTCTCTCCTATTTATAATCACTCAAGGGTTGTTTCATGAAAGGGTTAAAGGAAACAACCCCTTCTAGAATAGCAGCCTTCATTTGGGACATAATGGTTCGGTCAACAGAACCAATTCCTTCCAAATGTTCACAACTATTCGGCTATTAGGAGGGAACCTCTCTTACCCGAAACACCATGTTGTTTCAGTCCATGTGGCATCCACATGATGTATGATGTTACATGTCACAAACTGATTGGTGACACTTGTGCATGATGGTGCTGATGTGTCATACCTATGTGCCACATCTGAAACAACTTTAGAATCATTAGACCGAATGGCTTTTGCTTCCACCTATTTTGAGACATAATCAACAGCAAGTAATATATATAGATTGCCATAAGAAGAAGGAAAATGTCCCATAAAATCCATGCCCCATACATCAAAATTTTCAATAATTAATATGGGAGTTTGAAGTATTTGATTTCTAGCACCTAAGTTTCCTGTTCTTTGGCACCTATCACATGACATGCAAAAGTGGTATGCATCTTTGAATAAGGTAAGCCTATAAAATCCACTATCAAGCACTTTCATGGCTGTTCTTTTGGATCCAAAATGCCCTCCACATGCATAAGAGAGACAAAAGGTCAGAATAGAATGAAATTCATATTCAAGTACATACCTTCTTATAGTCTGATCAAAGCAATGCTTCCAAAGGTAAGGATCATCCCAAATATAGTATTTGGCATCACTCTTGATCTTATTTCTTTGGGCTATGGTCAACTCTTGTGGCAACTGCTTGGTGACTAAGTAATTAACAATATCAGCATACCAAGGGATTGTTGTGCTTGTAGAAAAAAGTTGCTCATTCGGAAAGTTCTCATGCAATGGTAGTGCATCCTCTTTATGAACTAAACGACTAAGATGGTCCGCAACCAGATTGTCACTACCTATCTTATCTCTTATCTCCAAATCAAACTCTTGTAAGAGAAGTATCCATCTAATCAACTTGGTTTGGCCTCTTTCTTGGTGAGCAAGTACCTAAGGGCTGCATGGTCAGAAAATACAATTACTTTAGTACCAATTAAAAAAGAAAAAAAAATTCTAAAGCAAATACAACAACCAAAATTTCTTTGCTAACCCAATAGTTTAATTAAGCATCATTAAGAGTTCGAGAGGCATAATATATGGCATGTGAGGCTTTGCTAACCCGTTGCCCCAAAACAGCTCCAATGGCATAGTCACTAACATCACACATGATTTCAAAAGGTACGTTCAAATCTGGTGGTTGCATTATAGGAGCTGATGTCAATAGTCCCTTCAAATTTTCAAACGCCTCTTTGCATTTATCATCAAATTGGAAATCCACATCTTTTTGTAACAACTTGCAAAGAGGTAGTGCTATCTTTGAGAAGTCTTTGATAAATCTCCTATAGAAACTTGCATGTCCAAGAAAAAAATGAACCTCTCTCACATTTGTGGGAGGTGGTAAAGAATGCATAATATTGATTTTGGATTTATCGACTTCTATCCCCCTAGAAGAAATAACATGGCCTAAAACTATTTCTTGTTCTACCATAAAGTGACATTTTTCCCAATTTAATACAAGGCTAGTTTTCGTGCATCTTTTAAGTACAAGGGTAAGGTTCTCCAAGAATCTATCAAAAGAATCACCATAGACACTAAAATCATCCAAAAAAACCTCTATGAAGTTCTCTAAATAATCTTAAAAAATGCTAACCATAAACCTTTGGAATGTAGCTGGTGCATTACAAAGACCAAATGGCATACGCCTATACGTAAAGGTCCCAAATGAACAAGTGAAGGTGGTTTTCTCTTGGTCTCCCGGAGCAATTTGATCAATAAAAGGTAACCTTTCAAAAAACAATAATGAGAATGGCCAGCTAACCTTTCAAGCATTTGATCAATAAAAGGTAAAGGAAAGTGGCCTTTGCAAGTTGTGGAATTAAGTTTACGATAGTCAATACAAACTCGCCACCCTGTTTGAATCCTAGTAGGAACAAGTTTATTCTCATTATTTGTTACAACTGTTACACCTGATTTCTTTGGAACCACTTAGACCGGGCTCACACATTTACTATCCGAGATAGGATAGATCACTCCAACATCTAGGAGCTTCTGTATCTCTTTTTTCACAACCTCCATCATAGGAGGATTCAATCTATGTTGTGCTTCTCTTGTTGGTTTGGACCCCTCCTCTAACAAAATTTGGTGCAGGCACATGGATGGGCTTACTCCCTTGATATCGGCAATTGTCCAATCAATCGCTGTCTGATACTCTCTGAGCACCCAGATAAGTCCCTCTTCTTGCAAAGGTGTGAGTTATTTTGTAATGATAACCAGTAGTGTGTCCTTTTCACCTAAGAATACATATTTCAAGTAGTCTCGTAATGGTTTCAATTCCAAAGTTGGTGCCTGCAAAATGGAAGGTAGAAGTTTCTCATTAGATAAATGTAAATCAATAAATGAAACACCAAACCTTGCATCTTTAGGTGGCAGCGAGTGTAAAGCTTCTAGTGCCCCTTCCACATGGTCACTCAAGGCTAATTCCCCTTTAGCATTCCTCATTCCAAGATGTTTGCTAAGTCCATCTCCAAACTATCTTCACCATCTAGCTCATAAGCTTGCTGCACTAGTGAGTCAATTATATCAATATGAAAAACAGAATGCATATCAGTAGGATATCTCATGGCCTCAAAAATGTTAAAGAGAATTATTTCATTATCAAATTCCATAGTTAAAGTGCCATCATGTACATCTATTTTAGTTCTTGCTGTTTTCAAGAATGGTCACCCTAATAGAATAGGTGTGGGATTAGAAGACATCTCATCTTCCATCTCAATAACATAAAAGTTAGTAAGAAAAACCACTTCATTAACTTGTACAAGAACGTCTTCTACAACTCCTCTCGGGTAAGTGTTAGAACGGTCAGCAAGTTGTATTATAACACCGGTTTCCTCTAATGGACCTAGATTCAATGAAGCATAAATTGAATATGGCATGACATTAATGGATGCCCTTAGATCTAGCATAGCACGCTCAAACCTGGTGTTGCCTATCTTACAAGGAATGGTAAACATACCTAGATCCTTACATTTAGGTGGGAGTTTCTTTTGAAGAACAGCTAACACATTCTCCCCCACACTTATCTTTTCATTCTCTTTCAACTTCCTTTTAGATGTGCACAACTCTTTTAGGAACTTGGCAAATCTTGGCACTTGCTTGATAGCATCTAGTAAAGGAATGTTCACCTCTACTTTCCGAAAGGTTTCCAAAATTTTCTTCTCTTGTTCCTCCTTCTTGGATTTTGCTAACCTGCTAGGAAATGGAGGAGGAGTTATATAAGAAGGAAAAGATGGTTTAGGAGTTACCTTTTGTAGTGGTTCATTGGGATGTGAAGATGATGCCATGGTTGTCCTCCCCTTGACCACTATCCTTTTGTGGTGTCTCAAACTATTTCCCACTTCTTAAAGTTATGGCATTGGCATTTTCTCTAGGACTCACTATAGTTTGGAAAGGTAATTTTCCGGAATCCTTTGCTTGCATTTGACTTATTGTTGTTGCCATTTGCCTAATTTGAGTCTCCAAACTTGCCTTTGTTTCCTGTTGAAATTGAATTGTATTAGTAGAAAGAACTTTAATAAGATCAACAAGAGAAGTACCTGAATTTTGGGTGGGTGGCACTTGTTGTCGATATGGTTGTTAAACGCTTTGTTGAAAACCCGATTGTCTATTTTCAAATGGTGGAGGAGCAGCTTGTGATTGGTTTCCTCCATAATTGAAGTTTGGATGACCCCTCCATCTAGGATTGTAAGTGTTAGAGTAGGGATCACACTTCCTTGTTTGGTTCTGAAATCCACCCATGGCACTCACATGTTCATTGGTATCCTTTTATAGTGTTGGGCACATATCAGGTTGATGCCCCATGGTAGAACATATGCCATAAGCCTTAATTTGCTGTATATTACCTACAGCCATTTGTTAAACAAGAAAAGTCATTTTATCAAATTTTTGTTCAAGGGATGATATACTTATCTCATTGACTTTGTTGGGTTGTGGTGGTGGATCATGTCTCATTGAGAATTTTTGGGAATTGGCTGCCACGTTGGAGATGAGAGTTCTAGTAGCTTCGGGAGTCTTATCAACTAGATCTCCCCCACTAGTGGCATCCATCATACCTCTCTCCATGGGCATAAGTCCTTCATAGAAATATTATATCAGAAGTTGTTCACTTATCTGATGATGTGGACATGATGCACAAAGTTTCTTGAACCTCTCCCAATATTCATACAAAGACTCTCCGTTGTATGGCCCCACATATCTCTTTTCTAATGTTGGCAGCCTTAGATGCTGGGAAATAAATACCTTTCCAAGAATGCTTTCTTCATATCATTCCATGTAGTGATGGTCCCGTATAGTAGATAGGAGAGCCATTCCTTTGCCGAATCATTCAGAGAGAATGGGAAGGCTCTTAACTTAACTTGCTCTTCCGTGACCCCAGTTGGTCTCATGCTTGAGCAAACTACATGGAATTCCTTGAGGTGCTTATTTGGATCCTCTCCTGCAAAACCATGAAAAGTTGGGAGAAGATAAATCAAACCAGATTTTAATTCAAAAGCTACCTCAAGATTAGCATATTCAATGCATAATGGTTGTTGACCCAAGTTTGGAGTGGCTAGCTCCTTGAGAGTTCGGTTGTCAGCTGCTGTCATCTCTCCTTACTCCTCTTGGATGTTTTGGATCAACTCCCTGTTTTGATATTGGTGAGAAGTTATGAATTCCCGAATTCTCCTAAGTCTTAAGTCTTCTTCCGGAGCTTGGAACATTCACTAAAAGACAAAAAAAAAAAATAATTAGAACAAAAAATAATAATAAACCAATAAACTAATAAACTAAAGAAAGCAATACCCGACAACGGTGCCAAAAACTTGATGCACCCGAAAGTGTGTATCTTATTTAACCTTGCACTTAAAAAGAATCAATTGTAGAGTATAGTGATGTGAACCCTAGGGGTTAAACCCTTTTAACCCATTAAAAATTGAAATACCCTAACCCCAAGACAATCCAAGATTCAGGCAATGGAACTTAAACCCATAGAATTCTTAGATCAAAGAACCTAGATTAACTAAGATAACTAAACCCCAAGAACACTTGTTTCTAGAAGCTAAGTTTGATAGGAAGAACGCCATAAAGAAATGATTTGTTTGATAAGTTCACTAGTTTTGTCAAGAACTAAAAAGAGTGAAACACTCACTTGAATAAAATCAACTCAATAGATTAATGGTTGCTGAAGTAGATGGGTAAACAAGGGGTATTTATAGTCTCTCTACTAACCCTAATTCAACTAGCCTAAGAACTCCTAGTACAAATGAAACTCCTTGGCAGCCAAGGCTTACTACATACATACTTAAATGAAAGCTTAACTATGGGCTGAATATACTCAAGCCCAATCCTAATAAATTAAAAGATGTCCACCTAGTTTAATGAGGATAGACCCCACAAGCCTAATGGACAAAATATATAAATCAGGCCCAAAAGCATAAGTAATTATAAGACCCAACAAAAGCTTCTAATTTAGGTGTCACATCATTAATGAATTTGTCCCCACTTCATATTAAATAATGAACTAAAAACAGGCCCACTAATTCATTAATATTGCTGCCCCCTTGAATTCCTCTATGGCCCATCATGTGAAGCTTAGATCACATGGACCAATTCTTGGTCTTCCTCATTCAAGCAGCCCAACTTGAATGGCTTGACATTGCTTAAAAGACTTGTAGATTCTTCCCAAGTCCTTTGCACTAATCCTTACATAGCTTCCTTGAGCTTCTTGGATCTTGCCCTTGTAATAGGCCCAATTGGAAAATGCAATGGATCTTGGACTGAAAATGCAATGGATCTTGAAGTCCAATACCAGCTTGGTTCTCATCATTCCCCCTTTCCTCAAAAGGATTCGACTTCGAATCATCACCTACATCATAAAAGGAAAGATTATAAACGTTCAATGAAGCAGAAACGTTATACTCACCTGGTAAGTCCACTTTGTAAGCATTGTCATTAATTTTCTCAAGGATTTGGAAAGGCCTATCTCCTCGAGGATGCAACTTGGTTATCCTATGGGCTGGAAATCTTTCCTTGCACATATGAACCCAGACCCAATCACCTGGTTTGAAAGTAACTCGCCTCCTCCCTTTGTTTGCTTGTGAAGCAACTTTTGCATTCTTTTTCTCAATTTGAAGCTTTACTTTCTCATGAAGAGACTTCACCAATTCAACTTTCTTACTCCCATTCAAACTATTCCTTGCATCAACAGGTAAAGGCATTAAATCTAAAAGAGTTAATGGATTAAAACCATAAACAATCTTAAATGGAGAATAAGAAGTAGTAGAATACACAGTCCTATTATATGCAAACTCTATGAATGGCAAACAGTCTTCCCAAGTTTTCAAGTTCTTTTGTATAACAGTTCGCAAAAATTGTGTTAAAGTCCTATTAACTACTTCAGTTTGCCCATCAGTTTATGGATGACAAGTAGTACAAAACAAAAGTTTAGTACCCAATTTCCCCCACAAAACCTTCCAAAAGTAACTAAGGAACTTAACATCTCTATCAGACACAATGCTTCTAGGAACACCATGTGAGCGCACTATCTCCTTAAAGAACAATTCAGCAATGTTGGTTGCATCATCAGTTTTATGGCATGGAATAAAATGTGCTATCTTGCTAAGCCTATCCACTACCACATAAATTGAATCTCTACCCCTCTTTGTCCTAGGTAAACCCAATACAAAGTCCATAGATATGTCTACCCATGGTTCACTAGGAACTGGTAAGGGTGTATACAACCCATGAGGTAAAAACCTTAGATTTGGCCTTTCTACATGTAATGCATCTATCACATATGCGAATAATATCCCTTTTCATTTTAGGCCAAAAGAAATATTCATGCAATATTTCTAAGGTTTTCTTGACACCAAAGTGTCCTATTAAACCACCTCTATGTGCCTCACGTACTAATAACTATCTCATAGAACAATTAGGCACACATAGTTTATCTTCTCTAAACAAAAAGCCATCATTCTTGTAAAATTGACCAAATGCTGCCTTATCACATGTTATGTATACATCATTAAAATCAGCATCATTGGCATATTCATCCTTTATATATTCAAATCCAAGCATTTTAGCATTCATAGATGTGAGAAATACATACCTCCTAGATAAAGCATCAGCCACAATATTTTCCTTACCTTGCTTATATCTAATGACATAAGGAAAGGTCTCTATGTATTCAATCCACCTAGTATGTCTCTTATTTAACTTACCTTGACCCTTGAGATGTTTCAGTCATTCATGATTAGTATGTATCACGAACTCCTTAGGCCATAGGTAATGCTGCCATGTCTCCAAGGCTCTAACAAGCGCATAGAGCTCCTTGTCATAAGTTGGATAATTCAAGGCCGCTCCACTAAGCTTCTCATTGAAGAATGAGATTGGATGTTTTTCCTGCATAAAACAGTTCCAATTCCTATTCCTAAGTTTTCACATTCAATTCAAAAGCTTTGTTAAAGTTAGGTAATGTTAAAACAGGTGCTGAACATAACCTATCTTTAAGAATAACAAATGCTTTCTCTTTTTCATTGCCCCAAAGAAAACCAACATTCTTTTTAATAATTTCAGTGAGTGGTGTGGCAATAATGTAAAAGTCTTTAACAAAACACCTATAAAAACTAGCTAAACCATGAAAGCTTCTTACCTCACTTACCCCTTTAGGCGTCAGGCAGTGCTTGATGGCCTTGACTTTCTCTTCATCCATCTCAATACCTTTTGAGCTAACAACATATCCAAGAAATATAACTCTATCCATGCAAAAGGTACACTTCTTAAAATTAGCATAACACTTTTCAGTTTTTAACACGTTAAACACAAAGCGCAAACGTTCAACATGCTTATCTAAGCTTTTTCTGTACACTAAAATGTCATCAAAGTAGACTACTAGAAATTTACCTAGAAACTCACGCAAACGTGATTCATTAATCTCATGAAAGTACTAGGTGCATTAGTAAGTCAAATGGCATGACTAACCATTCATATAACCCATACTTAGTCTTAAAAGTTGTTTTCCATTCATCACCTTCTTTCATTCTAATCTGATGGTAATCACTTTTAAGATCTATCTTACAAAAAATAGAAGATCCATACAATTCATCTAGCATATCATCTAATCTAGGAATGGGATGACGATACTTCACCGTGATATTTGATAGGATCCAAGATGGTCCAATCCCATGGCAATTTTTATATGGGCCAAGATCAAAGAAGATCTAGGAAACATGGCAAGAATGGCTTGAATTCACTTGGGCCATTGCAAGTTATTCAAGAAAGGCTTCAACATGCAAGATAGGCTTGCATCCAAGTTTGGTCCATGTGATTCAAGAACACAAGGTGGCATATTAAGAGGGCTTATTTGGGCTTATTTTAATCTTGTAATTACTTAGTCTTTTGGGCCTGACTTTATAATATGTCCAATAGGCTAAGTGGGGGCTACCTTTATTAAACTTGTTGGACATCCTTTCTAATTTATTAGGTCTGGGCTTGAGCATGTTCAGCCCATAATTTAAGTAGTTTCTCTTATTTAGATTAGGAGTAGCCGAATTTACACTTGTAATGGGATTAGAAGTGTGCTTGGCTGATTATTAGGTCTTGCACTTAGGATAGGAGTCCTTGGCTGACAAGGACTTGCATTTGAATTAGTATTCTATTAGTATAGCTGATTAGGTTATGTAGGAAGGCTATAAATACTATGTCTTAGCCGCCTACAATTAATTATCTTTTGATCAATTAAGTTTGATTTTATTCAGTGAGAGTTTTCTCTTTTAGTTCTTGACAGAACTTAGAACTTATCAAAGATTCTTCTTTGTGGCGTTCAAATACTATCAAACTTAGGTTCTTGAAATAAGCGTTCTTGGGGTCTAGCTAGCTTAGCTTATCTAGGTTCTTTGAAACAGAATTTCACAGGGTTTAAGTTTTCATTGCTTGAATCCTGGCTTTTCTGGGTTAGGTATCCTAAATTGTTAGTGGGTTTAAAGGGTTTAACCCCTAGGGTTCACATCAATATTGTTGACTGCTCTACAATCAACACACATCCTCCAGGACCTATCTTTCTTTGGCACCAGAAGAACTTGAACAACACATGGACACATGATTTCTCTTTTGTACCCCTTACTCATCAAGTCTTTAACTTGCCTTTGAAGTTCCTTTGTCTCCTCCAGATTACTTCTATAGGCTGGTCGATTTGGAATGACTGCTCCGAATACAAAATCAATCTGACGCTCAATGCCTCTTATGGAAGGCAACCCACTTGGCATCTTCTGCAGGAATAACTCTTCAAATTCCTATAAAAAGAAACAGCAACACTAGGAAGAGCTTGGTTAGATTCATCAAGATTAAGATAAGATTCTTTATAAACAAGGAAGATCACGAGCTGATCTTTTAAAAAAGCCTTCTTAACCTCACTCTCTTTTGCATAGAAGCTCATCTTTGTTTTTGCATTTCTTTCTTGTGGCATCACTTTCTTTTTTTGAGCCACTTCTCTGTTTTTTCACTTTCTTTTTCGAAATCAACATTAGAATATCTCCCTAAAGAACCCTAGTGGTAAAAAAAAACCCTAGCCGCAAATCATATTTTTTTCTTAATACCCTAGCTGACATTTATGTTTATCCTTGTTAAAGAAGGATTAGTGGATGTCAACATGCATTAATTGCACTAATTGCAAGAATCTTTCCTTAAAGCTAATCCTAGTCAAAGTAGGAGAATTAACTCAGCCAAGACTTTCCTTCCATACACTTACTTTGGCTGCAAGTTTGTAATCTCTCCTCATTAAAGAGTACTTTGACGAAGACTTTCCTACTTTATTAAAACCTTGGCTGCCAAGTATTCCTTCTTTCCATAAAACACAAAATTCAGCCAATTTTCCTTAACTTTAGCCAGAAGTAAGCATTTATTGAAGGGAGAGAGCTAAAATTAACTTGTTTGATGCCCTAGCTATTGCCTATAAATAGAGAACAAGGGGGCAAACAAAAATACACTTCTCGAAGCATTCTTATTCTGATTTCTTCTTTGTTTGAGAGAATTTGAGAGAACTAGAAGCTGAATAATTAATATTCTTCTTCTTCTTTGTTTCTTTCTTTTATTTTCTTCTTAGATTCTTTTTAATTTTTGTTTATGTTTACAATGCCTATGCTAGGTTAAACTTTTACTTGGTTAAAAGTGATTTCAAAGCCCTAGACATGTTATGTAATTAATTTTTAGAATGTATCTATTATATTTAATATCAAAGTTGCTTATGTTCTTCCATTAAAATTGTTCATGAAGATGTTTTGATTTGTTTAGGTAGCCAACTAGATAAATCTTGAAAATTGTCTAATGCTAGTTTAGGAGTCTTGATCCGTTATTGTCTTGATTTCCTATTCATAAGTAGCAATTTGTGCTTAATGACTATGGTCAAGTTTTCAATAATTGCAAAGTGGAACATAACCTAAGTTGAACAATCCGAGCTTATGTGTTTGTTGCTTAGAGCAACCTATCTTTCTGAACATAAAGCTGTTATTAAATTGAACTTAGAGAGCTTATTCTAGGTTGTTTGATAGTTAGAGATTAAATAGAGAGCTTATTTTATTTAACGACGAACTAAGGAAAGATTGAGGTAACATAACTTGTTGTTATCTACAGTTGTTAACTTTGATAGATAATTGATGTTGATAGATATGAAATTGATTCTTAATGATGTCTGGTGGAGGAGAATGAACCTGTAGCCATATTTCTCATTTTGATTCTTCTTAATTACTTGTTTTCTCATTCTTATTGTTAACTTTAGTTTAAATCTAATTTCAAAATCCCCTTTACTTTTGTTTGCTTGTTTTTAAGTGATAAACTATTAACTTTAAACTAAAACCCAGTCCCTGAGGACTCGACCCTTGCTAATCACTATACTCTATAATTGATTCTTTTTAAGTGCAAGGTTAAAAAAGATACACTCTTTTGGGTGCATCAAGTTTTTGGCGCCGTTGCCGGGGATTTCTTCTTTAGTTTATTGGTTTATTCTTATTTGCTGTTCTAATTAGTTTATTTTCTTGTTTTTTTTTTCAGTGAATGTTCCTAGCTCCCGAAGAAGACTTAAGACTTAGGAGAATTCGGGAATTCAGAACTTTTCACCAACAATCAAACGAGGAGTTGATCCAAAACATCCAAGAGGAGCAAGAAGAGATGGCAGCAGCTGACAACAGAACTCTCAAGGAGCTAGCCGCTCTGGACTTGGGTCAACAACCATTATGCATTGAATATGCTAATCTTGAGGTAGCTCTTGAATTAAAATCTGGTTTAATTCATCTTCTCCCAACTTTTCATGGTTTTTGCAGGAGAAGATCCAAATAAGCATCTCGAGGAATTCCATGTAGTTTGCTCAAGCATGAGACCAACCGGGGTCACGAAAGAGCAAGTTAAGTTGAGAGCCTTTCCATTCTCTCTAGCTGATTCAGCAAAGGGAAGGCTCTACTATCTACCATCCGGGACTATCACTACATGGAATGATATCAAGAAAGCATTCTTGGAAAGGTATTTCCCAACATCTAAGGCTGCCAACATTAGAAAAGAGATATGTGGGATTCAACAATACAACGGAGAGTCTTTACATGAATATTGGGAGAGGTTCAAGAAACTTTGTGCATCATGTCCACACCATCAAATAAGTGAACAACTTCTCATCCAATACTTCTATGAAGGTCTCATGCCCATGGAGAGAAGTATGATAGATGCCGCTAGTGGGGGAGCTCTAGTTGATAAGACTACCGGGGCTGTTAGAACACTCATCTCCAACATGGCAGCTAATTCTCAACAATTCTCAATGAGACAAGATCCACCACCACAACCCAAGACAGTCAATGAGGTAAGTATATCATCCCCTGAACAAAAATTTGATAAACTAACTTCTCTTGTTCAACAATTGGTTGTAGGTAACATACAACAAATAAAGGCTTGTGGCATATGTTCAAACATGGGGCACCAAATGGATATGTGTCCAACACTTCAAGAGGACACCAATGAACATGTTAATGCCATGGGTGGATTTCAGAATCAACCAAGGAAATATGATCCCTACTCAAACACTTACAATCCAGGATGGAAGGATCATCCAAACTTCAATTATGGAGGGAACCAATCACAAGCTGTTCCTCCACCATTTGACAACATGCTAATGGGTTTTCAACAAAGAGTGCAACAACCATACCAAACCCAACAACAAGTGCCACCCACCCAAAATTCAGGTACTTATCTTGAAGATCTTGTTAAAGCTCTTTCTACTAATACAATTCAATTTCAACAGGAAACAAAGGCAAGTATCCAAAATTTGAAGACTCAAATTGGGCAAATGGCAACAAAAATAAGTCAAATGCAAGCGAGTGATTTCGGGAAATTACCTTCCCAAACCATAGTAAATCCAAGAGAGAATGCCAATGCTATAACTCTAAGAAGTGGGAAACTGATAAGTGCTTAATTTCATACATTTTCCTATTTAATTTCCTTATACTTTGTGCGTAGATTCTTACTTCCTTGACATTTTACTAGATTTTTAGGATTTGTTGGTATTTTGGAGGAGATGAAGTCAAAACATGTTATTTACGATGTTAAAGAGCTTACAAAATCACAAGATGGAAAAAGACTTTCTTACTTTATGAAAACCTTGGCTACCAAGTATTCTTTCTTTCGTTAAAAAACAAAAGTCAGCCACTTTTCCTTAACTTTAGCCACATGTCTGCATTTATTGAAGGGAGAGAGCTGAGATTCAATTGTTTGATGCCTAAGCTATTGCCTATAAATAAAGAACAAGGGGGCAAACGAAAATACACTTCTCCAAGCTACAAAGTTTTGATTTCTTCTTTGTTTCTTTGTTTTTGAGAGAGCAAGAGGCTGGATAATTAATATTCTTCTTCTTTCTTTCTTTCTTTTATTTTCTTCTTAGTTTCTCTTTAATTTTCTGTTTATGTTAATAAAGCCTATGCTAGGCTAAACTTTAATTTGGTTAAGGGTGATTTCAAAGCCCTAGACATGTTATGTAGTTAATTTTCAGAATCTATCTATAATTGTTTTCTATCAAAGTTGCTTATGTTCTTCCATTAAAATTGTTCATGATGATGTTTTGATTTGTTTAGGTGGCCAACTAGATAAATCTTGATAATTGTCTAATGCTAGTTTAGGAGTCTTGATCCGTAATTGTCTTGATTTCCTATTCATCAGTAGCAATTTGTGATTAATGATTATAGTCAAGTTTTCAATAGTTGCAAAGTGGAACATAACCTAAGTTGAACAATCCGAGCTTATGTGTTTGTTGCTTTGAGCAACCTATCAATCTGAACATAAAGCTGCTATTAAATTGAACTTAGAGAGCTTATTCTAGGTTGTTTGATAGTTAGAGATTAAATAGAGAGCTTATTTTATTTAATGACGAACTAAGGAAAGATTGAGGTAACGGAACTTGTTGTTATCTTCGGTTTTTAACTTTGATAGCTAATTGATGTTGATAGATATGAAATTGATTCTTAATGATGTCTAGTGGTGGAGAATGAACCTTTAGCCATATTTCTCATATTTGATTCTTCTTAATTACTTGTTTTCTCATTCTTATTGTTAACTTTAGTTTAAATCTGATTTCAAAATCCCCTTTACTTTTGTTTACTTGTTTTTAAGTGAGAAACTATTAACGTATAAAATAAAACCCAATCCATGAGGACTTGACCCTTGCTAATCACTATACTCTACAATTGATTATTTTTAAGTGCAAGGTTAAATAAGATACAGTCTTTTGGGTGCATCACCCATCATGTTTAACCCTCCTATCATACTGCCATGGCCTCTCCAATAATAGATGGCCAGCATGCATAGGCACTACATCACAAAGCACCTTGTCACTATACCTTACAATAGTAAAAGCTACTTTACTTGCCTATTCACCTTAACCTCCCCACAATCATTCAACCATTGCAATTTGTAAGGCTTAGGATGTTTAAGCATAGGTAAACCCAACTTTTCTACTAAGGTAGTACTAACTACATTGGTGCAACTTCCCCCATCAATTATCATACTACATACTTTATTGTAAACAAAACATCTGGTATGAAAAATATTTTCCCTTTGTTGCTCTACATCATCCATTTTTATTTGTGCATTCAAAGCACTCCTAGCAACAAGAGATTTACCTTCCATGGGGTAGTCCAAGTCAGCATCATCACCATCACAATCAGTAGCATCTTCCAATTCTGGCATGTCATCACAATCATCCTCACTTTCGGTCATGACTTCATCATTAGCATGCATGATCATCACCATTTTGTTTGGACATTGAGATGCAATATGGCCTAAACCCAAACATTTAAAGCATTTAATATCTCTATTCCTTGAAGAATTGGAATTTTGAAATACCTTGGGTTTGTCTGTGCTAGAGCTCTCTTCTTTCCCCTTTGGTGGTTCGATTTTTCCTTTGACAACAGCCCAGTCTTTGTCCCACTTTGGTTTCCAAGGAGTACTAAAAACCGAAGAATACCTTGCTTCCCCATTTCTTTTCAATTGCTTCTGCACCTTCATAGCCATGTGCACCATGTCTTCTACCTCCACATAATGCTGCATCTCCACAACATTGGCTATGTCTCGATGTAAGCCACTCAAAAATCTAGCCATGGTGGCTTCCCTATCCTCCTCTTCATTGGCTCTAATCATAGCCACCTCCATCTCCTTATAGCAATCCTCTACACTCCTAGACCCTTGGGTAAGGTTTTGAAGTTTTAGGTAAAGGTCCCTATAATAGTGGCTAGGAACAAACCTCATTCTCATGAAAGCTTTCAATTCCCCCTATGTCTCTATAGGTCTCTCATGGTTTCTCTTCCTACTAGTTACTAGTTCATCCCACCAAACTATGGCATAATTAGTAAATTCATTGACTGCCAACTTCACCTTCTTTTCCTCCAAATTGTTGTGACAATCAAAGATCAACTCTATTTTCTTCTCCCACTCCAAATACACCTTAGGATCAGTTCCACCTTGGAATGATGGAATTTTCATTTTAATATTCCCAAGGTTTCTATCTTCTCTATTTTCCCAATCATGACCCCTAGTGTTTCTCCTAGGTGCTACTCTATGCCTAACTCCTCTAGGCCTACCCATAGCAACATCTTCATCGTCCTCCTTATCAAAGTCATGCTCATCAACCACACTAGGTTCACGCCTAGCTCCCCTACGTTGCCCATCTTGTAAGTTTTTAATGGCTGTCGATTGTCTCTCTATCTATCTGACATATCCGTCATCACAAGATTCATACGCTCAAATGATTGTTGCATGACTTTCCATGTAAAGAATGGATTTTCGTCCCCTTGCTGTGATGAACTACTCTTTTGAGACATCTTAAGATTGCTGCAAAACAAATGTTAGTGATAATAAAAATTTAAACTCACACACTTGTTGGAGTATGCCCTTGAGCCAATCAGATTGAGCTTGGGATACACATTTAATAAAGCATACCCTTCACTATAATTATAGAGATACAAGGTTTTCATTCATGTTAGTACAATAATAAGGAGTTATTAAGTACTAATCGGACGAAGTCCATGGAACATAATGGCCTTGCAAAGGAATTATAAAAGTTATAATTATGATATCCTTATGCATCGACGCCTTGTTCCTCAAACTGTTCCTAGTCATCGTATTGCCAGGATGGGGCATTGGCAATGCTCAAAGACTGGTATATGTTAAGCCTTCTTACTTATGAAGTAAGAAACGTATCTCATACAGGTTGAAGTATGGGATACTTGGGATAACATATAGGAGCTTGTCTGTTGAACAAGTTCACTGAACATGGCCCGCCAAGAGAACTTCATTTGGTAATATATCACTCTAGTGTCTATGATAATGTTCTCTTAATACAAGACGTGTAAATTAGTCCCCAGACTTATGATACCAGGTCATCTTGTATGGAGAGTGTCATACTTAGATTTCATCACGAACGGGTCCCAAACACGAGTGATGGTTATGGTAAGGTGTTATTGGGTATGACATGAACCATACGAAGATGAATGAGTGATCCAGAGAGGATTCACCACTCCCTATGATATTAGAGACATATCTCGTTTGTTATTGACTACGATTAACTTGATTTAGGAGAAAGTTGTTCTCTAAATTCATAAGGTTAATCATAAGTTGCAAAGAACTAATATGGATTGATCACGAGTAGACACTACACCATGCTCATGCGCTATCCGAGATATATAGTCGAAGGACCGTATTACATCGATAGGCTGGTTGCTGAGAGGTTCTAAAAAGGTCATGCTGACTTCACAATATTTGGATGGTTATGATGGGCTGCTAGATCCCGCTCTTGATCTATGATAACAAGTAAATAAGATTAGCTTATAATAATTGCCAACATATTGGGAACCTAGAAGGTCACACAAATAAGAACATATATGATTGGATTAAACATGGTATTCTGTTAAGGTAAAACTTAATGGAATAAAAGATCTATATTAAGGAATCAATTGAAAAAGTTCAATTGAGATGAATTAAGACATAATTGAGATTGAGAAATCCAAGGACAATGTCTTAATGAGATAAGAGGAATCAATAAGTCTTATCTAGTGTAGTAAACGACTTTGACATATAGATGTGCAAAGTGAATTGCGATTGACTATACTATATTGTTACCACCGTTTGAATCCTACTAGGAACAAGTTCATTCTCATTATTTGTTACCACCGCTACACCTAATTTCTTTGGAACCACTCGGACCGGGCTCACCCATTTGCTATCCGAGATAGGATAGATCACTCCAACATCTAGGAGCTTCAATATCTCCTTTATCACAACCTCCATCATATGAGGGTTCAATCTTCTTTGTGCCTCTCTTGTTGGTTTTGACCCTTCCTTTAACAAAATTCGGTGCATGCATATAGATGGGCTTATTCCCTTTATATCGGCAGTTGACCAACCAATTGTTGTTTTATGCTCTCTAAGCACCCGGATAAGTCGTTCTTCTTGCAAAGTGTGTGAGCTCTTTGGCAATGATGATCGGTAGTGTGTCCTTTTCACCTAAGAACACATATTTCAAGTGGTCCGGTAGTGGTTTCAACACTAAAGTTGGTGCCTACAAAATGGAAGGTAGAAGTTTCTCATTAGATAAAGGCAAATCAATAAATGAAACATCAAACCTTGCATCTTTAGGTGGCAGCTAGTGTAAAGATTCTAGTGCCCCTTCCACATGGTCACTCAAGGCTAGTTCCCTTCTAGCATTCCCATTCCGAGATGTTTGCTAAGGACTATCTCCAAACTATCTTCACCATCTAGCTCATAAGCTTGCTGCACTAGTGAGTCAATGATATCAATATTAAAAACAGAATGCACATCACTAGGATATCTCATGGCCTCAAAAATGTTAAAGCTAATTATTTCAATATCAAATTCCATAGTTAAAGTGCCACCATGTACATCTATTCTAGTTCTTGTTGTTTTCAAGAATGGTCTCCCTAATAGAGTAGGTGTGGGATTAGAAGACATCTTATCTTCCATCTCAATAACATAAAAGTCAGCGGGAAAAACCAATTCATTAACTTGTACAAGAACGTCTTCTACAACTCCTCTTGGGTAAATGTTAGAACGGTCAGCAAGTTGTATTATAACACCGATTTCCTTTAATGGTCCTAGATTCAATGAAGCATAAATTGAATATGGCATGACATTAATAGATGCCCCTAGATCTAGCATAGCACACTCAAACCTGGTGTTGCTTATCTTACAAGGAATGGTAAACATACGTAGATCCTTGCATTTAGATGGGAGTTTCTTTTGAAGAACAGCTGACACATTCTCCCCCACACTTACCTTTTCATTCCCTTTCAACTTCCGTTTAGATGTGCACAACTCTTTTAGGAACTTGGCATATCTTGGCACTTGCTTGATAGCATCTAGTAAAGGAATGTTCACCTTTACTTTTCGGAAGGTTTCCAAAATTTCCTTCTCTTGCTCCTTCTTGGACTTTGCTAATCTGTTAGGAAAAGTTGGAGGAGTTATATAAGAAGGAAAAGATGGTTTAGGAGTTACCTTTTTTAGTGGCTCATTTAGATGTGAAGAGGATGCCATGGTGTTGTTCTCCCATTGAGCACTATCCTTTTGTGGTGTCTCTAGCTGTTTCCCACTTCCTAAAGTTATAGCATTGGCATTCTCTCTTGGATTCACTATGGTTTGGGAAGGTAATTTCCCGAAATCCTTTGCCTGCATTTGACTCATGGTTGTTGCCATTTGCCCTATCTGAGCCTCTAAGTTTCCGATACTTAACTTTGTCTCCCTTGATTCCTGTTGAAGTTGAATTGTGTTAGTAGTAAGGGTTTTTACAAGATCTTCAAGATTCTCACCTGAATTTTTTTGTGGTGGCACTGGTTGTCGGGTTTGATATGGTTGTTGCACTAATTACGGAAAGCCCGGTGGCCTGTTGTCAAATGGTGGAGGAACAGCTTGTGATTGGTTCCCTCCATAATTGAAGTTTGGATGATCCCTCCATCCTGGATTGTAAGTGTTTGAGCAGGGATCATAATTCCATGGTTGGTTCTGAAATCCACCCATGGCATTCACATGTTCATTGGTGTCTTCTTGAAGTGTTGGACATATATCAGTTTGGTGCCCCATGTTTGAACATATGTCACAAGTCTTTATTTGCTGTATATTACCTACAGCCAATTGTTGAACAAGAGAAGTCAGTTTATCAAACTTTTGTTCAAGGTATTATATACTTACCTCATTAACTCTCTTGGGTTGTGGTGGTGGATCTTTTCTCGTTGAGAATTGTTGAGAAATGGCTGCCATGTTAGAAATTAGAGTTCTAGCAACCCCGAGAGTCTTATCAACTAGATCTCCCCCACTAGCGGCTTCTATCATACTTTTCTCCATGGGCATGAGACCTTCATAGAAGTATTGGATGAGAAGTTGTTCACTTATCTATTGGTGTGGACATGATGCACAAAGTTTCTTGAACCTCTCCCAATATTCATATAAGGACTCTCCGTTGTATTGCCTAATCCCACATATCTTTTTTCTAATGTTGGCAGCCTTAGATGCTGGGAAATACATTTCCAAGAATGCTTTCTTCATATTATTCCATGTAGTGATGGTCCCGGATGGTGGGCAGTAGAGCCATTCCTTTGCTAAATCAGCTAGAGAGATTGGGAAGGCTCTCAACTTAACTTGCTCTTCCGTGACTCCTGTTGGTCTCATGCTTGAGCAAACTACATGGAATTCCTTGAGGTGCTTATTTGGATCCTCTCCTGCAAAACCATGAAAAGTTGGGAGAAGATGAATCAAACCAGATTTTGATTCAAAAGCTACCTCAAGATTAGCATATTCAATGCATAATGGTTGCTGACCCAAGTCTGGAACGGCTAGCTCCTTGAGAGTTCGGTTGTCAGCTGCTGCCATCTCTCCTTGGTACTCTTGGATGTTTTGGATCAACTTCTCGATTGGTTGTTGGTGAGAAGTTATAAATTCCCGAATTCTCCTAAGTCTTAAGTCTTCTTCGGGAGCTTGGAACATTCACTAATAAAAAAAAGAGTAAATAATTAGAACAAAAAATAAGAATAAACCAATAAACGAAAGAAAGCAATCCCCGACAACGGCGCCAAAAACTTGATGCACCCAAAAGAGTGTATCTTATTTAACCTTGCACTTAAAAAGAATCAATTGTAGAGAATAGTGATTAGCAAGGTTGAGTCCTTAGGGATTGGGTTTAGTTTATAAGTTAATAGTTTATCACTAAAAAAACAAGTAAACAAAAGTAAAAGGGGTTTTGGGATCAGATTTAAACTAAAGTTAAAAATAAGAATGATAAAACAAGTAATTAAGAAGAATCAAATATGAGAAATATGGCTAAAGGTTCATTCTCCACCACTACACATTATTAAGAATCAATTTCATATCTATCAACATCAATCAGCTATCAAAGTTAACAACCGTAGATAACAATAAGCTCTGTTACCCCAATCTTTCCTTAGTTTGTCGTTAAATAGAACAAGCTCTCTATTTAATCTCTAACTACCAAACAACCTAGAATAAGCTCTCTAAGTTCAATTTAATAGCAGCTTTATGTTGAGAAAGATAGGTTGATCCAAGCAACAAACACATAAGCTCGGATTGTTCAACTTAGGTTATGTTCCATTTTGCAATTATTGAAAACTTGACCATAATCATTAATAAAAAATTGCTACTTATGAATAGGAAATCAAGACAATTACGGATCAAGACTCCTAAACTAGCATCAGACAATTATGAAGATTTATCTACTTGGCCACCTAAACAAATCAAAACATCATCATGAACAATTTTAATGGAAGAAAATAAGCAACTTTGGTAGAAAACAATGATAGATAGATTCTGAAAATTAATTACATAACATGTCTAGGGCTTTGAAATCACCCTTCACCAAATAAAAGTTTAGCCTAGCATAGGTATTATAATCATAAACATAAAATTAAAGAGAATCTAAGAAGAAAATAAAAGAAAGAAAGAAGAAGAAGAAGAATATTAATTATCCAGCCTCTTGTTCTCTCAAAAACTCTAAAAACGAAGATGAAATTAGAACTTTGATGCTTGGAGAAGTTTCAATTTCGTTTTCCCCCTTGATCTCTATTTATAGGCAATAGCTAGGGCATCAAACAAGTCAATTTCAGCTCTCTCGCTTCAATAAATGCTGACTTGTGGCTAAAGTTAAGGAAAGGTGGCTGACTTTTGTGTTTTAAGGAAAGATATAAGCCTTGGCAGCCAAGTTTAATAAAGTAGGAAAGTCTTAGTCAAAGCACTATTTAATGAGGAGAGATTACAAACTTGCAGCCAAAGTAAGTATAAGGAAGGAAAGTCTTGGCTGATTTAATTCTCCTACTTTGACTAGGATTAGCTTTAAGGAAAGATACTTGCAATTAACGCAAGTTTTACAAAGTTGACAGCCACTAATCCTTTTTTGACAAGGATAAACATCAATGTCAGCAAGGGTATTAAGAAAAAAATGTGATTTGAGGCTAGGGTTTTTTCTGCCACTAGGGTTGTTTAGGAAGATATTCCAATGCCAATTTGGATGACTGTTTCTTATCCAATTTAGGCCCATGACTAACCATTGGAAAGGTAATCAAGTCATATTCAAAAGTCAAGAAGAAAGTTTCTTCGAATAAAGAGTCTAACATCATATTTTCTTAGCAACAAGTTTCGGAGGTCAAATCTGTCTTCTTGCTTTGCACCAAGAATTTGATCTTTTTGACTCCCAAGTCTTTTTCCATCTTGTGATTGTGATTTTGTAAGCTCTTTAACATCCTAATTGACATGTTTTGATTTCATCTCTTCCAAAATACATACAAAGCATAAAAATCTAGTAAAATGTCAAGGAACTTAAGAATCAAAACACAAAATATAAGGAAACTCAATAGGAAAATGCATGAAATTAAGCAGTTATCAATAACAACGTCCCCTGTTACCCCAATCCATCCTTAATTCATCGTTAAACAGGACAAACACCACTACTTAATCTCTAACTATCAAATAACCTAAGATAAACATCTATAGATGCAAAGAGATAACAGTTTTATGAAGAGAAAGATAGTTGATCTAAGCAATAAACACATAAACGTGGATTTATTCAACTTATGTTATGTTCCACTTTGCAATTAGCGAAAACTTGACCAAAATCATTAATTACAAATTGCCATTATTGAATAGAAATCAAGACAAGCTACGTATCAAGACTCCTAAACTAGCATTAGATAATTATCAAGATATATCTAGTGTGCACCCTAAACAAATCAAGATAAAAATCATAAAAATTTATGTAGAAGAACATAAACAACTCTGATAGAAAACTAACATATGATAGATCTAAAAATTAATTACATAACATGTCTAGGGCTTTGAAATCACCCTTAACCAAAGAAAAGTTTAGACTTGCATAGGCATTGTTAACATAAACATGAATTAAAAGAGAAAATAAGAAGAAAACTAAAGAAAGAAAGAAAAAGAAAAAGAAGATTAATTAATCAGCCTCTTTCTCTCTCAAACAAAGAAGAAAACAGAATAAGAATGCTTGTTGAAGTGTCTAATTCGGCAGCCCCCTTGTCTCTTATTAATAGGCAATAGCTAGGGCATCCAAGAGGTGAATTACGGCTCTTCCTTTTCTCTCTTTGCTGACTTGCGGCTAAAGTTAAGAAAAGGTGGCTGATTTTTGTGTTTTAAGGAAAGATATTAACCTTGGCAGCCAAGTTTGAATAAAGTAGGAAAGTCTTTAGTCAAAGCACTCTTTAATAAGGAAAGATTACAAACTTGCAGCCAAAGTAAGTGCAAGGAAGGAAAGTCTTGGCTGATTTTATTCTCCTACTTTGACAAGGATTAGCTTTAAGGAAAGATTCTTGCAATTAATGCAAGTTGACAGCCACTAATCCTATGTTGACTAGGAGATGCCGCCACTTCTTATTTAACTAAGAAAAACATGTAATCATCTAGGGTATTTAAAGGAAGAATTAGGGTAACCTATAATAGTGCAAAAGGAAGACGGCCACTACACTTTTGTAGTCTCAAAAACTTCACCCACTAGGGCTTATTTGGCAATGGGAGTGGGTTTTCCAACTAGGGTTTTTAGGGATAAATCGTATATGATCAACCACTAGTTTATTTGTGGAAAGTTTAGGTTAGGTTCAGCCACATAGTGTCTCCTTTATAGGCAGTCAGCTTTTCTTTGTGCTAGAAGCTTCATTTCTTGTCCAAAAGCACTCTTTTCAACTCCATAGCAATTCTTAGCTTCCAAAACACCTAGAAAACACAAAATCATAGTAAACTATCAAGGATTTCAAGGAACTAAGCAAAAAATATAAGGATTTGATATATCAAAATACATGAATTTAGGAACTGATCAATATCAAATATCTATCAAAGTTAACAACAGTAGATAACAACCTCCCGTGTTACCCCAATCCATCCTTAGTTCGTCGTTAAACAGGACAAACACCACTACTTAATCTCTAACTATCAAATAACCTAAGATAAACATCTATAGATTCAAATAGATAGCAGCTTTATGAAGAGAAAGATAGGTTGATCTAAGCAATAAACACATAAACATGGATTTATTCAACTTATGTTATGTTCCACTTTGCAATTAGCGAAAACATGACCGTAATCATTAATTACAAATTGCCACTATTGAATAGAAATCAAGACAAGTTACGTATCAAGATTCCTAAACTAGCATTAGATAATTATCAAGATATATCTAGTGTGCACCCTAAACAAATCAAGATAAAAATCATAAACAATTCATGTAGAAGAATATAAACAACTTTGATAGAAAACTAACATATGATACAATCTGAAAATTAATTACATAACATGTCTAGGGCTTTGAAATCACCCTTAACCAAAGAAAAGTTTAGCCTTGCACAGACATTGTTAACATAAACATGAATTAAAAGAGAAAATAAGAAAAAAAAACTAAAGAAAGGAAGAATAAGAAGATTAATTATTCAGCATCTTGCTCTCTCAAACAAGGAAGAAAATAGAATAAGAATGCTTGTTGAAGTGTCTAATTCGGCAGCCCCCTTGTCTCTTATTTATAGGCAATAGCTAGGGGGCATCCTAGATAATGCTTTCTCTTGTTCATTACCGCAATGAAAACCAACATTCTTTTTAATAATTTCAGTAAGTGGTGCAGCAATAGTGCTAAAGTCTTTAACAAAACGCCTATAAAAACTACTTAAACCATGAAAGCTTCTTACCTCACTTGCCCCTTTAGGCGTTGGCCAGTCCTTGATGGCCTTGACTTTCTCTTCATCCATCTCAATACCTTTTGAGCTAACAACATATCCAAGAAATATAACTCTATCCATGCAAAAGGTACACTTCTTAAAATTAGCATACAACTTTTCGGCTTTCAACACATTAAACACAAACCGCAAATGTTCAACATGCTCATCTAAGTTTTTGTTGTACACTAAAATGTCATCAAAGTAGACTACTACAAATTTTCCTAGAAACTCATGAAAAAAATGATTCCTTACTCTCATGAAAGTACTAGGTGTATTAGTAAGTCCAAATGGCATGACTAACCATTCATATAACCCATACTTAGTCTTAAAAGTTATTTTCCATTCATCACCTTTTTTCATCCTAATCTGATGATAACCACTTTGAAGATCTATCTTACTAAAAACACAAGATCCATACAATTCATCTAGCATATCATCTAATCTAGGAATGGGATGATGATACTTTACCGTGATATTGTTGACTGCTTTACAATCAACACACATCTTCCAAGACCCATCCTTCTTTGGCACTAGAAGAACTGGAACAGCACATGGACTCATGCTTTCTCTTATGTACACCTTATTCATCAAGTCTTCAACTTGCCTTTGAAGTTCCTTTGTCTCCTCATGATTACTTCTATAGGCTGGTTGGTTTGGAATGACTGCTTCGGGTACAAAATCAATCTGATGCTTAATGCCTCTTATGGAAGGCAACCCACTTGGCATCTCCTCCGGGAATAACTCTTCAAATTCCTATAACAAAGAAACAACATCACTAGGAAGATCTTGGTTACATTCATCAAGAGTAAGATATGATTCTTTATAAACAAGGAAGATCATGAGCTGATCTTCTAAAAAAGCCTTCTCACTCTCTTTTACATAAAAACTTGTCTTTGTTTTTGCTTTTCTTTCTTGTGGCATCACTTTCTTTTTTATCCACTTCTTTGTTTTTATCACTTTCTTTTTCCTCCCCCTTTTCGGCCAATCTCTCTTTTTTTTTTTGTTCTCTCCTTTTTTTCCTCATTAGATTCGGCCACACTCAATTTTTTTTTCTCAAAAACAGATTTCAATTTCAATTGGTCTTCATAGACTTGCTTTGGTCTTAAAGGAACAAGCTTGATGGTTTTTCCATCTTTTACAAAGCTATATGATGCACCCAAAAGAGTGTATCTTATTTAACCTTGCACTAAAAAGATCAATTGTAAGTATAGTAGTTAGCAAGGGTCGAGTCCTCAGGGATTGGGTTTTAGTTTATAAGTTAATAGTTTATAACTTACATTCAAAGAAAACAAGAAAAGAAAAGGGGTTTTTGAAGCCAGATTTAAACTAAAGTAAATAATAAGAATAAGATGCAAGGCGGTATAACCAACCAATAAAGATATATATACTAAATTAGGCGGTATAACCAGCCAATAAAAATATATATACTAAATTAGGCGGTATAACCAGCCAATAAAAATAAAACAAAGTTAATATACAAATTAGGCGGTATAACCAGCCAATAAAAATAAATATAAAAATAAGCAAACTAAAAGTAAGAAAACAAGTAAGTAAGAAGAATCAAATATGAAAAATATGGTTAAGGTTTCATTCTCCACCACTAGACATCATTAAGAATCAATTTCAGATCTATCAATATCAACCAACTATCAAAGTTAACAACCGTAGATAACAACAAGCTCTGTTATCCCAATCTTTCCTTAGTTTGTCGTTAAATAGAACAAGCTCTCTATTTAATCTCTAACCATCAAACAACCTAGAATAAGCTCTCTAGATTCAATTTAATGGCAGCTTTATGATGAGAAAGATAGGTTGATCTAAGCAACAAACACATAAGCTCGGATTGTTCAACTTAGGTTATGTTCCACTTTGCAATTATTGAAAACTTGACCATAATCATTAATCACAAATTGCCACTTATGAATAGGAAATCAAGACAATTACACGGATCAAGACTCCTAAACTAGCAATAGATAATTATCAAGATCTATCTAGTTGTACACCTAAACAAATCAAGACAACATCATGAACAATTCTTGTAGAAGAACATAAGCAACTTTGATAGAAAATTAATGATAGATAGAATCTGAAAATCAATTATAAAACATGTCTAGGGCTTTGAAATCACCCTTAACCAAATAGAAGTTTAGCCTAGCATAGGCATTGTAAACATAAACATAAAATTAAAGAAAATCTAAGAAGAAAATAAAAGAAAGAAAGAAGAAGAGGAAGAATATTAATTATCCAACCTCTTGCTCTCTCTAAAGAAAAAGAAAACTAGAGAAAAGAAAGAAGAAGAAAACTTAGAGAATTTTATTAAAATGGCTAATATCCTACCTATGTACAATATGATCCCTTACAATCATCCAAGGCCCTCTATTTATACACATTTTGGAGGGCTAAATGACAAGAGACAAGCTTTACAAATTTCAAAGGTAGGTATATGACGATTTTGATCAGCCAACTTGATGGTCGATTTCGTCAATATTGGAGGCCTGATCTGATCACATGGTCTTCTAGAAAAAGGTTCCCCTATCAGTCACGGAACCATAGCCGTTGGAATCAGCTCATTTGCTGATGTGGTTAAGCAGATATGGGCAAAATACGAACACATGTCAGCACAGACGTCATTGCACATCAGCCACCTTGATGGTCGATTTCTTCAATATTGGAGGCCTGATCTGATCACATGGTCTTCTAGACAAAGGTTCCCCTATCAGTTACGGAACCATATCCGTTGGAATCAGCGCATTTGCTGGTGTGGATAAGAAGATATGATCATAATACGAAAACATGTCAGCACAGACGTCATTGCACATCAGCCAACTTGATGGTCGATTTCGCTAGGGAAAACGACTCCGTTTTAAGAAGTGTAAAACATGAAAAAGATAGATATGCCTCTTAGCTTTTCATGGCTACAAATTTCAGCCTTATTGCTTCAGTGAAACTGGAGATATAGCTGATATGGCAAAAGGTGTCGGAACTGAAACTGAACTGGATTTGCCCTTAATTCTAGTAATCTGAAATCACTCAAAGAAACTTGTGAAAAACACCAAAATACATAAAAATATAAAAGATCATAAACACAATTAGAATAAACAATAATAACTCGTATTTGACACAAAACATTAATAAAACATAACTAAAAACAATATAATTATACGAGTTATCACACCCCCACACTTAGATTGTTGCTAGTCCCTAGCAACGACTCAATAAAAATAAAATAAAAAAATCTAATCTAATCCATTTTCGTAGGAAATCACGGTGGCACTTAGCATGTGACACAAGCCTTTAAACCCCTAGGTGTCCCTAGTGGACGAGTTTAGTCTCGTGAGGGTTTACTAGAACGATACCCACAAACATTGAAAAACTAAAATATAAATAAACTGCATATACTAAAAATATTTACTCCTAATCCTTTCAATACAAATTAGATACAATATTTGAACAAGTCTTATAAACTAATCAATAGCTTAAAGAATTTCACAAAAAATCATGCTTGAATGTAAATTGTTTGAGTTAAGCCAATATTAGCATAACATATCTCAATCAAAATATTGCATGTTCAAATTTAATCTCAACTTCTCACATGGGATACCCTCATGATTTTCACTCTTTAAAGTAGTGGTGAAGTGTTTACACTCAATCAATCTCATGAAAACAGTTCTACCATATTCTTGCTTGTCCACCTATTCTCCACTATTTAGATCATACAACTTCATGAATCAAGAGGTCTTTAATCAAGGTTGTAATGGGGCCAAGGGGTTTGTAATGTGGTTGAAGAACAAAAGGATAAAGATATCACAAAGGTTCCAAAGAGTTCATAAAGTTTAGAGACATAAAAGGATCACACAAAGAAACTTCTCAAAACTCTTTACAAGTACATAGTCACCTAGGCCGGATATTTATGTTGGGCCTTTTCTTCATTCTAAACGACTTTGTAACATCTTTTTCTTTTTCCACAAATTCAAGAGATGATTCATATATATATATATTTTTTTTTTTTACATAGGAATGTATTTGCCAGTATTTCATTTCTTTTTCTCTTGACTTTTCTTTTCTTTCCCCCCCACACTTATTTCTTGTTTCTAACCCAAATTTTTAACTAAAAATATCCCTTGTCTTTGCAACTTGTCTCAAAACATGCTAATTCATCTTTGGAACAAAGGTAAAGATATAAGTATATTTAGGTTAGGGACAAGTTATGGTTACCAAAGAGATAGCTTATTCAATGTAGGCTCAAATTGGTTCACTAAGGGTGTGTTCTCTTGGAACATCAATAAGGGATGGCTGTTTGGCTCTGGCTAAAAATCCTAATGCCTCTATCATATTCATGTTGTCACATGTATCAATATAGTCTCAAACGGTTTAAAGCAAGTTCTAGAGAATCCTGTAATCATAAGAGCACTCAAGAAAGAAATTAGATTGATTTGTACAATGCATCAATCATTATAGGCTCAAAAACTCACAAGGATGATTATACAAGTCAGATTAAGTCTAAACATGCTTCATTCTCAATCAACATATTATATTAACATTGGCTCATAAAAAGGTTGACATCAAGCTCAATTCTCATGAAAATCTTCTCACTAATAACCAGTTTAGACCTATGCAATTCATATCTCATCATTGTATTAAAAAGGAACTAAAACACACTAAAAATAATAATAATAATAAAGACTCATACAAAAAATAGTAGACAAAAATAAAAGAAATCCTAAATCATTCCCCCCACACTTAATTCTTACATTGTCCTCAATGTAAGTCTATTAACACAAATGAAAGAATCATGTGTAAGAGAAAAGAACTAATAACATAAGAATAGGAACAACTAAGACTCAAAACAAAACAAACTCATGCAACCTAAATAATCCTAAAATACTAAACAAAAATTAACAAGTAAACATAAAAAGATTAAAATCAAACTGACAAGGTATGTCTCAAGTCTCCCTTACTCAGACCTTGTTCAGAATGAATACTTCTAAATTGCTTAAAACACAACAAACTCTTTTTTTTTTTTTTTTTTTTTTTGAAAAGAAGAAATCAAACTGACAAGGTATGTCTCAAGTCTCCCTTACTCAGACCTTGTTCAGAATGAATACTTCTTAAATTTTTTTTTTTTTTTTATTAAATTAGCAAAATATGTCCCTTACCCCCTACTAAAATATGACATTGTCCCCAATGTCAAATTTTAAAGGTAGAATTTAGGAGATATTACCTGCAGAGGTTGCTAACCACTTATTATAACTGAGACACAACAAGCAAAATGTTAGATAATGTCACAAAGACAAAGTGCAATCCACTCCTTGCTCGTCCATATCTCTTTTTCTTTTTCCGAGCGTTTGCGAAACAACCGTAGCAGATAAACACTCATAAGCTTGGAGCTTTTTAAGTAAATCTTCAATGGTTGTAGCAGAAATTATGGTTCTCCTTGCCTCTGAAAACATGAATCCATTATCCACAGCATTATCTAAATATAAAAGCAAATTACTAAAATAACCATTAATATTAAGCAAACCAATGGGTTTCTTATTTGTGACCAAAGATGACCAAGAAGCCACGCAAGCTATTTCTTCCAATGTACCCAGACCTCCTGGTAAAGCAATGAATGCATCGGCAGAATGGTACATGATTGTTATCCGTTCAGGGACACTCCAGACTTGTATTTCCTTACCCACGGTAGGTCCACAAAAACTTGTGAATAGTTTTGGCACGATTCCTAGAACTGGACTTCCTCCGGCGTGTGCTGCTGTAGCGACTGCTCCCATTAAACCCGTACTACCGCCTCCATAAATCAAGTGGATCTTTTGTTGGGCAAGTATTACTCCAACTCTTATGGCTTCATCAGCGAATATGTTATTTTTTCCTGGATAAGCACCTCCAAAGACACAAATTTTTTTAATGCGCTGGGATGAAGTACTTGCCATTTTTTTTTCTTCGAGTGCCTGAAAGAGAATGAGTACATGGTGTAATATATAGAGGACTCAGTAGTGAATCAGACAAGAGTAATAATGTCGCCGAAAGTGTATCTGACCTGTCAGAAGAAAATGTTAACCTAACAAAAGATTTTTGCGTGATTTCAGGAAGAAAATCAAAAAGAGAAGAAAAAAGCAACCGTAAAAGACAAAAAAAAAAAAAAAACAGAATAATTACACAAATCGAACAACACGTAAATTAAAACAAAATAAAGTTATTGCAAATCAAACCAAAAGCTGAGAAGTCATTTATTGTAGTTGTGATTGTGGCTCACATCTTCCTCTGGTTTTACGTCCAGAAACGGCTTAAACGCCTTCTATGAGTCGAGGATATGCTTCCCATCCAGTTTTCTTACAAGCTGGCAAACAGGGTCTTTTAACATCAGATTCCCAAGATGTTGCCATTCCTTTTGGAATTGCGGCCATAAATCAAGAATTTCTCTTTGTACGTCTCCACTAGGATGCGTCTCAAGAGAAAGTTGGATATTACCCAAATTCTCCTTACTCAGTCCATCCTTAATGAATTCAATTTTATCATCTCGATTAGAGGACGGAATCCCAATAGAACGACATTTACCGTTACACGTCCATCGTGCACATTTGTGGCAATTTGAACTCATGCGCTTTGCTCGTCGCTTCTTTGCAAAAGTGCTTCTACCTGTACCTGGTAAATGCAAAACAGGAAGATATTCATCTTCACGTACCTTGGCTTCAATTATCCAACGTATGTCGTCAGGAATCCCTTTGTGCATAAGCATTCTTAATCTTTCAAGTCGAACTTGGTAAAGCTTCAGTAAAATATTTCGAGGAAAAGGAGGAAATCGTTTCTGCAATCTTGTGAGAATATCATCCATCCTGAAAAAAAATGAAAAAAATGAAAGAGAAATTGGAAGAGAAATTTATATACAATATCAGTTTTGTGGGTAGCTGATGGAACCGATTTAAATAATCACGGAGTACCGTTATCCGCCATTTAACCGGGGTAAAAAATTAAAAATTATATTTACATCTAGTTATTTTCAAAACCAGGATCAGAAAGAAAAACAACATAAAAAGACTCAAAAACAAAACACTCTAAATAAAATCCTAAATTCTTCCCCCCACACATAATTCTTACATTGTCATTAATGTAATGCTATTATCCCCCAATGCAAGAATTATATGTAAGAGAAAAGAACTATTAAACAAAAGAAACTTATGCAGCCTAAATGAACTTAAAAACAGTAAACACAATTAACAAAGAAACATAAGAAATAAAAATAAAAACAATAAAAATAATAAAAGAAAAAGGAAAAGAAAGAGAAAGCAAATCTGAATATGGAAGGTTGGCAATTTCATCTTTAATTGGGCTGCCTTCCCAATTAACACTTGAGTTAGTGTTTTGAATCTAACCAACACCCTTTCTTGGCTTTTTAGGCTTGTCAGGCTCATACATGAAATTTCCCAAATTTATGCGTTTGAGAGGAAACTTTCTTTGCACAACAGTGGACGCATTCTCCATTACAAGTGTTATTCCATCATCCTTGGTGGTGCATATCTCATCGAGGAATGGTGCATCTTTTGGTACTTGTTGAATGACATCCAAAAACAAACTGTTTAAGGTTTCCAGCGTGTCTTGTTCATGTTCATCGTCCTTGAACTTTGCGAATCTACTAGGAAAAGGTGGAGAAGAAACATTAGTAAAAATTGGAATCTCAAACGTTACCTCAGGTGCCGAAATACTCTTATTTGGATCATTGGCTTCATTATCCTCAAGAATAGAATCCATCTCTAATTCTGTCTCATCCTCATCTTGTTCATCATTCCTCAAGGTCACAATAGTAGTATTCTCCTTTGGGTTAATCATTGTTTGGGCAGAGAGTTCTTCAGATCTTTGTGCTACCCATACCACCATACTACTAGCCAATTGGCTCATTTGCTTTTCCAAACTCTGGATGCTTGCCCTTGTTTCCTGTTGAAATTGCAAAGTATTAGTAACAAGAGAATCGACAAGATCTTCTAAAGAAGTACCTGAGTTTTGAGTCATATGTGGTGGTTGAAGAAGATCTGGTTCTTGAGACAATGATTGATTGAAGCTAGATGGATGAGTGTAATTGGCATAAGGATCTACTTCTTGGTAATTTTCTGAGTAGCCATAATTAGTATGATCCCACCATCCCTCATGGTAAGTGTTTGAGTAATGATCATACTGTTGGTCTTGGAACACTTGATGGCCTTGACATCCTCCCATGGCCAATTGTTGAACTGGGTAGGTGAGATTGGCTTGTTGATTTTCCATGTTCATGTATGCCACCAACTCTTCAAGTGTTAGATTGCTCAATTCCATCATTTTTTTTTTCTTTTTTTTTTTCAAAATTTGAAAAGAAAAACATGTATGTACAAGAAAATAATACTAATTAGAACTCAAAATAAGAATAAACCAAGTAACAAATAAACTAAAGAAAGCAATCCCCGGCAACGGCGCCAAAAACTTGATGCACCCAAAAGAGTGTATCTTATTTAACCTTGCACTAAAAAGATCAATTGTAAGTATAGTAGTTAGCAAGGGTCGAGTCCTCAGGGATTGGGTTTTAGTTTATAAGTTAATAGTTTATAACTTACATTCAAAGAAAACAAGAAAAGAAAAGGGGTTTTTGAAGCCAGATTTAAACTAAAGTAAATAATAAGAATAAGATGCAAGGCGGTATAACCAGCCAATAAAGATATATATACTAAATTAGGCGGTATAACCAGCCAATAAAAATATATATACTAAATTAGGCGGTATAACCAGCCAATAAAAATAAAACAAAGTTAATATACAAATTAGGCGGTATAACCAGCCAATAAAAATAAATATAAAAATAAGCAAACTAAAAGTAAGAAAACAAGTAAGTAAGAAGAATCAAATATGAAAAATATGGTTAAGGTTTCATTCTCCACCACTAGACATCATTAAGAATCAATTTCAGATCTATCAATATCAACCAACTATCAAAGTTAACAACCGTAGATAACAACAAGCTCTGTTATCCCAATCTTTCCTTAGTTTGTCGTTAAATAGAACAAGCTCTCTATTTAATCTCTAACCATCAAACAACCTAGAATAAGCTCTCTAGATTCAATTTAATGGCAGCTTTATGATGAGAAAGATAGGTTGATCTAAGCAACAAACACATAAGCTCGGATTGTTCAACTTAGGTTATGTTCCACTTTGCAATTATTGAAAACTTGACCATAATCATTAATCACAAATTGCCACTTATGAATAGGAAATCAAGACAATTACACGGATCAAGACTCCTAAACTAGCAATAGATAATTATCAAGATCTATCTAGTTGTACACCTAAACAAATCAAGACAACATCATGAACAATTCTTGTAGAAGAACATAAGCAACTTTGATAGAAAATTAATGATAGATAGAATCTGAAAATCAATTATAAAACATGTCTAGGGCTTTGAAATCACCCTTAACTAAATAGAAGTTTAGCCTAGCATAGGCATTGTAAACATAAACATAAAATTAAAGAAAATCTAAGAAGAAAATAAAAGAAAGAAAGAAGAAGAGGAAGAATATTAATTATCCAACCTCTTGCTCTCTCTAAAGAAAAAGAAAACTAGAGAAAAGAAAGAAGAAGAAAACTTAGAGAATTTTATTAAAATGGCTAATATCCTACCTATGTACAATATGATCCCTTGCAATCATCCAAGGCCCTCTATTTATACACATTTTGGAGGGCTAAATGACAAGAGACAAGCTTTACAAATTTCAAAGGTAGGTATATGACGATTTTGATCAGCCAACTTGATGGTCGATTTCGTCAATATTGGAGGCCTGATCTGATCACATGGTCTTCTAGAAAAAGGTTCCCCTATCAGTCACGGAACCATAGCCGTTGGAATCAGCTCATTTGCTGATGTGGTTAAGCAGATATGGGCAAAATACGAACACATGTCAGCACAGACGTCATTGCACATCAGCCACCTTGATGGTCGATTTCTTCAATATTGGAGGCCTGATCTGATCACATGGTCTTCTAGACAAAGGTTCCCCTATCAGTGACGGAACCATAGACGTTGGAATCAGCGCATTTTCTGGTGTGGATAAGAAGATATGGGCATAATACGAAAACATGTCAGCACAGACGTCATTGCACATCAGCCAACTTGATGGTCGATTTCGCTAGGGAAAACGACTCCGTTTTAAGAAGTGTAAAACATGAAAACGATAGATATGCCTCTTAGCTTTTCATGGCTACAAATTTCAGCCTTATTGCTTCAGTGAAACTCGAGATATAGCTGATATGGCAAAAGGTGTCGGAACTGAAACTGAACTGGATTTGCCCTTAATTCTAGTAATCTGAAATCACTCAAAGAAACTTGTGAAAAACACCAAAATACATAAAAATATAAAAGATCATAAACACAATTAGAATAAACAATAATAACTCGTATTTGACACAAAACATTAATAAAACATAACTAAAAACAATATAATTATACGAGTTATCACTATACCTATTCCTAAACCCATCATGTGTAACCCTTCTATCATACTGCCATGGCCTCCCCAACAATAGATTGGCCGCATGCATAGGCACTACATCACAAAGCACCTCATCACTATACCTCCCAATAGTAAAAGCTACCCTTACTTGCCTATTTACCTTAACCTCCCCACAATCATTCAACCATTGCAATTTGTAAGGCTTAGGATGTTTAAGCATAGGTAAACCCAACTTTTCTACTAAGGTAGTACTAGCTACATTGGTGCAACTCCCCCCATCAATAATCATACTACATACTTTATTGTTCACAAAACATCTAATATGAAAAATATTTTCCCTTTGTTGCTCTACATCATCTATTTTAACTTGTGCATTCAAAGCATGCCTAACAACAAGAGATTTACCCTCCATGGGGTAGTCCAAGTCAACATCATCACCAACACAATCACTAGCATCCTCCAATTCTGGCATGTCATCACAATCATCCTCGCTTTCGGTGATGACTTCACCACTAGCATGCATGATCATCGCCCTTTTGTTTGGACATTGAGATGCAATATGGCCTAAACCCAAACATTTAAAGCATTTAATATCTTTATTCCTTGAAGAATTGGAATTTTGAAATACCTTGGGTTTGTCTTTGCTAGTGTTCTTTTCTTTCCCTTTTGGTGGTTCGATTTTGCCCTTCACAACAGCCCGATCTTTGTCCCACTTTGGTTTCCAAGGAATGCTAGAAACTGAAGAATACCTTGCCCGATCTTTTCTTTCCCTTTTTCTTTTTAATTCCTCTCCACCTTCATAGCCAAGTGCACCATGTCTTCTACCTCCACATAATGTTGTAACTCCATAATATTTAATGCTGCAACTCCACAACATTGGCTATGTCTCTATGTAAGCCACTCAAAAATCTAGCCATGGTGGCTTCCCGATCCTCCTCTATATTGGCTCTAATCATAGCCACCTCTATCTCCTTATAGTAATCCTTTACACTCCTAAACCCTTGGGTAAGGTTTTGAAGTTTTTGGTAAAGGTCCCTATAATAGTGGCTAGGTACAAACCTCCTTTTCATGAGAGCTTTCAATTCCCTCCATGTCTCTACAAGTCTCTCATGCTTTCTCCTCCTACTGGTTACTAGTTGATCCCACTAAACTATGGCATAATCAGTAAATTCAATGACTGCCAAATTCACCTTCTTCTCCACCGAATAGTTGTGACAATCAAAGATCAACTCTAACTTCTTCTTCCACTACAAATGCACTTCAGGATCAGTTCTACCTTGGAATGGTGGAATTTTCATTTTAATATTCCCAAGGTTCCTATCGTCTCTATTTTCCCACTCATGATCCCTATTGTTTCTCCTAGGCCTTCCTCCATGCCTAACTCCTCTAGGTCTACCCATATCAACTTCCACATCATCTGCCTCCTCTATATCATGTTCATCAACAACACTAGGCTCACGCCTAGCCCCTCTATCTCGCCCACCCTGTAGGTTTTGAATGGCTGTCGATTGCCTCTCTATCTTTTCTGACATCTGTGCCATCGCAAAATTCATCCTCTCAAACTATTGTTGCATAGCTCTCCATGTAAAGAATGGATTTTCATCCCCCTTGTGTGATGATTCACTATGGTGAGACATTTGAAGTTGCTGCAAACAAAATGTTAGCGATAAAAAATAAACTCACACACTCCCTTAGTGTTTACACTCATTTATGATATCACTCCAACTCTTGTTTGCACTCTTTTAGGCTTTTTCTTTAATAAACTTACTTACTCTTGCCTTTTACCACTCTATTTCCTCTTTCAGGTTCTTTAGAAACTAGATGAACTCCACTTGCTTAATTATACCTAGCAAAAGTCTCAAGAAACAAGAAACAATTAGTAAGAATTTCAAACAATTAAAAATCAAGAACAAGATTACCAAGAAATCAAATCTTTCCTATTTCCCTTGATCTTTTTCGAATCTTTCTTTCTTTTTCTTGATGTTCGAACACTTTCATTTTTTTTAAGAACGAGACTTCTTGATTTTCTTGAAATCTCGGATGAACTTCTTTTTTTCTTTCTTGGGACAGTTCGAATGCCCCTCTAAATTCTTGATTTTTTTTTTCAAGATTCAGATCAAGAATCAACAAGAACAAATTTTAATAAATCAAGATTCAAGAAACGAAATCTTGATTTAAACCAACTCTCAGAATGAAACAACTTTTTTTAGAGAGGGTTCGGCAAAGGCATTCTTTTGCTCCAAAAATTCCAATTTTTTTAAATCCGAGCCCAAAGTCATTCGATTTTGAAAATCCAATTTAAGTTTCTTTCAATGGTAGTCGAATACCTTTTTAGGTAAGCAGATGTCCTTAGTCCAAGAGAGAAATACACCTTCATGCATTACATGTTTTAAAATGTTTTTATTTTAATTTGACATAAACGTATGTTTCAGTTTCTTTAACATTTGGTGAGAATTAGTTCATAATCTTTGCCAGGTTGCCGTGGAGGTTAGAAAATTGTTCAACGCACAAGTTTATGGAATCGAAAGTTACTAGATTTTATTTTATTCAGAATCATATAAATGTCGTAAGAAAGAATTATTCTCCAAGCTTTGCCGGGTTTGCCGGAGAGTGTGGTAATATTTTTCGATTTATGCCATTTGCATGATTCCTCACATGAAAATCCTATGTCCATGAATATTCCATGTTGATGTCATTTTATATTCATGTTTTCATAATTAGATTTTGCCATGTCAAGTATGCTATATTATTCATCCATGTGCCATGTCATTCATATGCCATGCCATGTCATTCATACGCGATGTCATCCATTCACATGCCATGTCATCTAGGTTGTGACATTGTCATTCATGTGCCATGTAATCCATTCATGTGCCATGTCGTTCATATGCCATGTTATTTATTCATGTGCCATGTCATCTAGGTCATGCCATGTCATTCATTCATATGCCATGTCATCCATTCACATGTCATGTCATCTAGGTCATGCCATGTCATCTAGGTCATGCCGTTTCATTCACTCATATGCCATGTCATCCATTCGCATGCCATGTCATCTATATTATGCCATGTCATTCATGTACCATGTAATTCATATGTCATATCATTCATTCACGTGCCATGACTTTCATATGCCATGTCATCCATTTATGTGCCATGTCATTCAGTCATGTGACATGACATTCATATGCCATGTCATTCATTCATTCATGCACCATATCATTCATATTCCATGTCTTTGATTCATATTCTATGCCATTTATTCTTTTGGCTGTGTCATTTAAATTTTGTCATGTTATAATAATTTTTTTTCCATGCCATGTTATTATGCATGTTATAAATTCATGTTTTAATGATAATTTATAAATTCATGATCATTTAAACTTTTGAAAATTGATATTTGTTAATAAAATAATCAATATCCCTGAGTTATTATAATTTATGAATTCTCCTCAAAGTTGCCGGGGAGTTTTCATCAACTATATTAACGAAGGAATACCCTTCTAAAAGAGGATGACGCGGAGATTTTAGAAAACAATAAAAATTCTATATTTTTTGCCGGTTTGCCAGGGAATATAGAAAATTTTTGCAATAACAAATTTCAAATCATTTTCGAACAAAAATAGGATTGTTTTTAAAATGGGAATTATTTTCAAATACCAAATCTAAAACTGACTTTTCACCAAGACTCGAGATAACACATGACTAATAAGGTACCGTTTTATATGGGTGTTGTGGGGGTGCTAATCCTTCCTCACATGTAACTGACTCTCGAACCTGTGCTTGTTTTCTCTGGTCCAAAGCGTAAACTTCAAAATTGGTTTTAAAATGTTTTTCAAAATCGATTTTAATAGGTGACCGATCACACCTAGCCAAAAAAGATTGGTGGCGACTCCATTTCTTTTTTGAGGTCATTTTCATACCCTCAACCTTTAATTTAGAGGAATTAAGTCGTCTTTTTCTCTATCTTTCCCCCAATGTCACACTTTTCACAAATTGTCAATTGTCCCCACGACGGGGGCAGATAATTTCGGACACTCATTAAAACGAGGTTGCGATAACTTTTAAGAACAGTATGAGCAACATGTTCTTCTTGATCATGCACATTTGCATTCTCATTAAGTTCTTCATGAGGTAACACATCCTCATTAGGCTCTTCATGAGGTAACTCATCCTCATTATGCTCTTCTTAAAGTAACTCATCCTCATATTGTTGGACCATCACTTGATCAACATTTCGATCATTTTGATTACCTATTTCTTCTATAGGCTGATCTTGGTCATTGTTGCCACTATGACCAACAACTTGTGGAGGCACTAAGCTCCCACTTGGTCCAATACCACTATCACTTTCATTAAGTGATATTAGCACATCATTAGTGCTAGATAGTCCAGATTCATTAACTTCATATAATGGATAATTCTTATCACTATTCCCTTTCTTAGGAAACTCATTTTCTAAGAAAGTTGTGTCCCTTGACTCGAATTTAACTTGTCTATCCAAATCCATGAACATATAACCCTTAGAGTGTTCAGAATAACCGAGAAGCACACATTTCTTCCCTCTTGGTCCTAATTTGCCAAGAATATGATTTCGATTATGGACATAGGCCGCACAGCCCCAAGACCTTAGATTACTCAAATTTGGCTTTCTTTTAGTCCATAATTCATAAGGAGTAGACAAAACATATTTGGATGGCACTCTATTCAATATGTAGACAGCCGTGAGTAATGCATCTCCCCAAAAGGAAATGTCCATGTTGGCTTGAGCCATCATGCATCTCACCATGTCTAGGAGAGTTTTATTCTTTCTCTTCGCCACTCCATTATATTGGGGTGTTCTAGGAATAGTCAATTGCCTTGATATTCCTTTCTCATCACATAACCCCTTGAATTCATTTGAAAAAATACTCTCCTCCCCGATTAGTCCTTAATGACCTAATCTACCTTTTTATTTGATTCTCTACTAAAGTCACATAAGTCTTGTAACACCTTAATGCTTCACTTTTGTACTTTATCAAATAGACATGGGTGAATCGAGCATAGTCATCCGTGAATGTGATAATGTATCTAAAACCTTTTCTAGATGTCACATTCAAGGGACTACAAACATCAGAATGTATTGTTTGCAATGGATACTCACTTCTATGAGCCTTTCCAAATGGTTTTCTTGTTGCCTTACCTGCGAGACATATCTCACAAGTTGGGAGGGATACATTAGATAAAGAACCAAGTAAGCCACTTTTAGCTAACTTCTTCATCCTTTCTTGCCCTATATGTCCTAATCTTTCATGCCAAATGAACTCATCATATGCATTGGCCATAAGACAACTACTATTACTTATAACAATATTTAACACAAAGGAAACATAACTAGTAACGGAGACTAAATTGTTTATTGAGATAAATATCAACTACATTGTCATGGAAATTTAATTGGAATCCAAAACGCAATAAAATAGTAACGGAGACTAAATTTCTCCAAATACTTGGTACATAGAAGACATCAATTAAAATTAGATTGTGTCCACTCTTCAAAGGTACTACACAAGTTCCTTTGCCTTCTACTTCAAGTCTTGAGTTGTCGCCAACATAGACCCATTTAGTCTGAGCTGGTATCTTTCGATAATTGACAAACAAGACACGATCCCTTATGATGTGGTCAGTGGCACCTGAGTTATAACCCACGAAGAGTTAGATTCAGCCATAAAAGTGCATGACATAACATGCACAAATGGAGTAGAAGAAGAGATACGTACTTTAGGCTCTTTGCACTCTCTTGCAAAATGCCCCTTCTTATTGCAATTAAAGCATTTTACCTTGCTTTTGTTCCTTGGTTTCCAATCTTTCTTGAATTTTATCTTAGAGATTCCATCCCTAATGTTGAATGCCTTTTTCTTGAACCCTTTCTTCTTTCTCCCTATGGAAAAAGAAGTCTCGGCAATATATGCCTTAAATGGATTCTTGATATCCATAACTTCTGCCTCGAGAAGTAAATGTCTAGTGATATCATCAAAGGTATAACTTCTTGATATCCATAATTTCAACATTGTGGTGTAAATTGACCTTCATCAATTTCCACTCATCATTAGGCAGGGATCGGATTACGGATTGCACTTGTTGTTGTTCCCTGAGAGTATAACCAGCTGATGTTAAACAAGAGATCATACAAGACATTTCTCGAAAGTGTCTACTCATGTTATGATCAACCTTCTTTGTGTAATTCTCAAATTTGAAATTAAAGCCCTTTGTGTCTTAAGAGAAACAGTACCAAACTTATTCTTTGCCTTGTTCCATATGGCCTTGGTAGTTTCAAGCATGGCAAAGTCCACCATAAGGTCATCAGTCATTGTACTCAACAATGTAATCCGAGCCATGGTGTCCATCTTTTTAATGGCATCATTCACCCCTCTTTCCTCTAATGTAGATTCAGAAGTTGGTTCAACAACCTCTTTGGATATTAAATCCAATAAATCTTGCTCGGTGAGAATGAATTGAACCTTTTGCTGCCATATGGTGTAATTATCACCATCAAGCTTAAGGTTCTTGTTTAATTCGGCTACTATGTCCTTAGTGGCACTAGCCATCTACATCATGCAATTGTGTACCCAAATTAGCATATTCATCACAACAAGATATTTCCAAACACAAATAAAAAGATAATATCATTATGCCAAAATATACCAAAAACAAACTTATAGATTGCAATCAAATCCATTCGGGCATAAGAGTGAAAATCATATTCATTTGTTTTGAAATACCTTATGAGGTTACAAGTTTATCAAAAGCATGCATTCAATTTAATTATCAAGCATAGAATAACTTATTATTCTAACAAGCAAGGGCTGAAAAATCAAAGAACAAGAACATGCATTTCAAACAGCCGAATAAGGGAAAGGCTTAAAACCCTAATCAACATCCATTTATATGTCATTTCAACCTTAAAGCATGCATATCCATCAACCTACAGGCTCTGATACCACTGTTCAATTTTGACTTATGAAATTCGAGATCATTGAGGAAGAGTTCAGATCACTTACTTGTCTTCCTATGCAATGCTCACTTGTTGTGGATACGAGTTATGAACTCAACCGAATATCTATGGCACTTTTGTCATCAACCTGTTAAGGAAACTACAAGAAACTGTTCCACAACCTATCTTGCTCATCCAAACTAGAATGCTTTCAATGCCTTGCTTCTTGATAATTTGTAATCAAGAATTCCTCTCTCACTAGAAATTGCACTTAGCAATCTACCTTTCAATTGTGTCTCACATAATTGATCTGATTATTCTCTTATTGGTGTGTCTTGTCTTGGCCGAATCTCTCCTATTTATAGCCTTCAAGGGATGATTCATGAAAGAGTCAAGGGATATAACCCTTTCAAGAATAGCACCCTTCATTTGGACACAATGGTTCGGTCAACAGAACCATTCCCTTCCAAATGATCACAACCATTCGGCTAAAGGGAGATAACCCCTCAACCTGAAACAACATGATGATTCAACCTCTCAACCTGAAACAACATGATGATTCATTCACATGTGGCAGCCACATAATGAATGATGTCACATGTCACAATCCCATTGGTGACACTTGTGCATGATGGTGCTGATGTGTCACACCTATATGCCACATCATCTAGAACACCTAGCTACCACTAGCTATAGTGTCACTCCACCTTATAGAGTGTCACTCACCTATCTACCCTTCAGGTACATATAGCTGAGTGAGTTGGTGTCCAGCTCCTTGAGCTGAGCTAGCTTGTGTCCAGCTACCTTGAGCTAAGTAAGCTTTCACTTTGAGCTCCTTATGAGCTTCCATAAGCTTATCTCATCTCCTTGCTAGTTTACCATCATCATACTTCATTGATATCAAGTTAATCTTGTGCGTACTTGGTCTATTTGTTCACTTATGTCCAAATACTTCTAACAATTATAGTTGCCAACAAATTGAACTTATTCGAAATTGGTTGGGCATCTATCACTAGTATGCCGTTCCCTACATAATTCACAAGTTACAAATGGGCTTTGGACGGCATGAACACTTACATTATCAAATCACTTAGTCAATGTAGCTACTTGTATAGTTAGGGCACTGATTGCATCCAAGTCATGAACCCTGCAATTTTTCTTGGTACAAATAAAATTGATGGCCATTGATAATTATTAGATGTCATCTCTTCAAGCAAGTCATATGCCTCATCAATAGATTTTCCCATTAACACTCCACCTACAGTGGCATCGATAGTAGTTCTAATTGGACCTAACATTCCACTGTAGAATGTTTGCACCTTAAGCCATTTAGGTAACCCGTGATGAAGACATCTTCAGGGAAAATTGATGCTCCCAAAAGAGTGTATCTTATTTAACCTTGCACTAAAAAGATCAATTGTAAGTATAATGATTAGCAAGGGTCGAGTCCTCAGGGATTGGGTTTTAATCTATGAGTTATTAGTTTATAACTTACGTTCAAAGAAAACAATAAAAGAAAAGGGGTTTTTGAAGCCAGATTTAAACTAAAGTAAATAATAAGAATAAGATGCAAGGCGGTATAACCAGCCAATAAAAATATATATACTAAATTAGGCGGTATAACCAGCCAATAAAAATATATATACTAAATTAGGCGGTATAACCAGCCAATAAAAATAAAACAAAGTTAATATACAAATTAGGCGGTATAACCAGCCAATAAAAATAAATATAAAAAATAAGCAAACTAAAAGTAAGAAAACAAGTAAGTAAGAAGAATCAAATATGAAAAATATGGTTAAGGTTTCATTCTCCACCACTAGACATCATTAAGAATCAATTTCAGATCTATCAATATCAACCAACTATCAAAGTTAACAACCGTAGATAACAACAAGCTCTGTTATCCCAATCTTTCCTTAGTTTGTCGTTAAATAGAACAAGCTCTCTATTTAATCTCTAACCATTAAACAACCTAGAATAAGCTCTCTAAATTCAATTTAATGGCAGCTTTATGATGAGAAAGATAGGTTGATCTAAGCAACAAACACATAAGCTCGGATTGTTCAACTTAGGTTATGTTCCACTTTGCAATTATTGAAAACTTGACCATAATCATTAATCACAAATTGCCACTTATGAATAGGAAATCAAGACAATTACACGGATCAAGACTCCTAAACTAGCAATAGATAATTATCAAGATCTATCTAGTTGTACACCTAAATAAATCAAGACAACATCATGAACAATTCTTGTAGAAGAACATAAGCAACTTTGATAGAAAATTAATGATAGATAGAATCTGAAAATCAATCACAAAACATGTCTAGGGCTTTGAAATCACCCTTAACCAAATAGAAGTTTAGCCTAGCATAGGCATTGTAAACATAAACATAAAATTAAATAGAATCTAAGAAGAAAATAAAAGAAAGAAAGAAGAAGAAGCAGAATATTAATTATCCAACCTCTTGCTCTTTCTAAAGAAAAAGAAAACTAGAGAAAAGAAAGAAGAAGAAAACTTAGAGAATTTTATTACAATGACTAATATCCTACCTATGTACAATATGATCCTCTACAATCATCCAAGGCCCTCTATTTATACACATTTTGGAGGGCTAAATGACAAGAGACAAGCTTTACAAATTTCAAAGGTAGGTATAATAGGTGGGTGCATTTTTCTAACAATTTTCGTCATATTGTATGACCATTTTGATCAGCCAACTTGATGGTCGATTTTGTCAATCTTGGAGGCCTGATCTGATCACATGGTCTTCTAGAAAAATGTTCCCCTATGAGTTACTGATTCATAGCCGTTGGAATCAGCTCATTTTCGGATGTGGAGAAGAAGATATGGGCAAAATACAAAAACAGGTCAGCACAGACGTCATTGCACATCAGCCAACTTGATGGTCGATTTCTTCAATCTTGGAGGCTTTATCTGATCACATGGTCTTCTAGACAAATGTTCCCCTATCAGTTATTGATCCATAGCAGTTGGAATCAGCTCATTTTCTGATGTGTATCGGACGATATGGTCAAAATGCGAAAACTGCTCAGGACAGACGTCATTGCACATCAGCCAACTTGATGGTTGATTTCGCTAGGGAAAACGACTCCGTTTCAAGAAGTGTAAAACATGAAAAAGATAGATATGCCTCTTAACTTTGCACGGTTAAAATTTCAGCCTTATTGCTTCAGTGAAACTCCAGATATAGCTGATATGGAAAAAGGTGTCGGAACTGGAACTGAACTGGATTTGCCCTTAATTCTAGTAATCTGAAATCACTCAAAGAAACTTGTGAAAAACACCAAATTACATAAAAATATAAAAGATCATAAACACAATTAGACTAAACAATAATAACTCGTATTTGACACAAAACAATAATAAAACATAACTAAAAACTATATAATTATACGAGTTATCACACCCCCACACTTAGATTGTTGCTAGTCCCTAGCAACGACTAAATAAAAATAAAATAAGAAAATCTAATCTAATCCACTTTCGTAGGAAATCACGGTGGCACTTAGCATGTGACACAAGCCTTTAAACCCCTAGGTGTCCCTAGTGGACGAGTTTAGTCTCGTGAGGGTTTACTAGAACGATACCCACAAACATTGAAAAACTAAAATATAAATAAACTACATATACTAAAAATATTTATTCCTAATCCTTTCAATACAAATTAGAGACAATCTTTGAACAAGTCTTATAAACTAATCAATAGCTTAAAGAATTTCACAAAAATTCATGCTTGAATGTAAATTGTTTGAGTTAAGCCAATATTAACATAACATATCTCAATCAAAATAGTGCATGTTCAAATTTAATCTCAACTTCTCACATGGGATACCCTCATGATTTTCACTCTTTAAAGTAGTGGTGAAGTGTTTACACTCAATCAATCTCATGAAAACAGTTCTACCATATTCTTGCTTGTCCACCTATTCTCCACTATTTAGATCATACAACTTCATGAATCAAGAGGTCTTTAATCAAGGTTGTAATAGGGCCAAGGGGTTTGTAATGTGGTTGAATAACAAAAGGATAAAGATATCACAAAGACTCCAAAGAGTTCATAAAGTTTAGAGACATAATAAGATCATACAAAGAAACTTCTCAAAACTCTTTACAAGTACATAGTCACCTAGGCCGAATATTCATGTTGGGCCTTTTCTTCATTCTAAACAACTTTGTAACATCTTTTTCTTTTTCCACAAATTCAAGAGATGATTCATATTTTTTTACATAGGAATGTATTTGCCAGTATTCCATTTCTTTTTCTCTTGACTTTTCTTTTCTTTTCCCTCCACACTTATTTCTTGTTTCTAACCAAAAAATATCCCTTGTCTTTGCAACTTGTCTCAAATCATGCTAATTCATCTTTGGAACAAAGGTAAAGATATAAGTATATTTAGGTTAGGGACAAGTTATGGTTACCAAAGAGATAGCTTATTCAATTTAGGCTCAAATTGGTTCACTAAGGGTGTGTTCTCTTGGAACATCAATAAGGGATGACTGTTTGGCTCTGGTTATAATCCTAATGCCTATATCATATTCATGTTGTCACATGTATCAATATAGTCTCAAATGGTTTAAAGCAAGTTCTAGAGAATCATGTAATCATAAGAGCACTCAAGAAAGAAATTAGATTGATTTGTATAATGCATCAATCATTTTAGGCTCAAAAACTCACAATGATGATTATACAAGTCAGTTTTAAGTCTAAACATGCTTCTTTCTCAATCAACATATCATATTAACATTGGCTCATAAAAATTAGTATCAAGCTTAATTCTCATGAAAATCTTCTCACTAGTAACCAGTTTAGACCTATGCAATTCATATCTCATCATTGTATTAAAAAGGAACTAAAACACACTAAAAATAATAATAATAAAGACTCATAAAAAAAAATAGTAGACGAAAATAAAAGAAATCCTAAATCATTCCCCCCACACTTAATTCTTACATTGTCCTCAATGTAAGTCTATTAACCCAAATGAAAGAATCATGTGTAAGAGAAAAGAACTAATAACATAAGAATAGGAACAACTAGACTCAAAACAAAACAAAACAAACTCATGCAACCTAAATAATCCTAAAATACTAAAGAAAAATTAACAAGTAAACATAAAAAGATTAAAATCAAACTGACAAGGTATGTCTCAAGTCTCCCTTACTCAGACCTTGTTCAGAATGAATACTTCTAAATGGCTTAAAACACAACAAATTTTTTTTTTTTTAAATTAGCAAAATATGTCCCTTACCCCATACTAAAATATGACATTGTCCCCAATGTCAAATTTTAAAGGTAGGATTTAGGAGATATTACCTGCAGAGGTTGCTAACCACTTATTATAACTGAGACACAACAAGCAAAATGTTAGATAATGTCACAAAGACAAAGTGCAATCGACTCCTTGCTCGTCCATATCTCTTTTTCTTTTTCCGAGCGTTTGCGAAACAACCGTAGCAGATAAACACTCATAAGCTTGGAGCTTTTTAAGTAAATCTTCAATGGTTGTAGCAGAAATTATGGTTCTCCTTGCCTCTGAAAACATGAATCCATTATCCACAGCATTATCTAAATATGAAAGCAAATTACTAAAATAACCATTAATATTAAGCAAACCAATGGGTTTCTTATTTGTGACCAAAGATGACCAAGAAGCCACGCAAGCTATTTCTTCCAATGTACCTAGACCTCCTGGTAAAGCAATGAATGCATCGGCAGAATGGTACATGATTGTCATCCGTTCAGGGATACTCCAGACTTGTATTTCCTTACCCACGGTAGGTCCACAAAAATCTGTGAATAGTTTTGGCACGACTCCTAGAACTGGACTTCCTCCGGCGTGTGCTGCTGTAGCGACTGCTCCCATTAAACCCGTACTACCGCCTCCATAAATCAACTGGATCTTTTGTTGGGCAAGTATTACTCCAACTCTTATGGCCTCATCAGCAAATATGTTATTTTTCCCTGGATAAGCACCTCCAAAGACAAAAAAAATTTTAATGCGCTGGGACGAAGTACTTTCCATTTTTTTTTCGAGTGCCTGAAAGAGAATGAGTACATGGTGTAATATATAGAGGACTGAGTAGTGAATCAGACAAGAGTAATAATGTCGCCGAAAGTGTATCTGACCTGTCAGAAGAAAATGTTAACCTAACAAAAGATATTTGCGTGATTTCAGGAAGAAAATCAAAAAGAGAAGAAAAATCAACCGTAAAAGACAAATAAAAAAAAAACGAGAATAATTACACAAATCGAACAACACGTAAATTAAACTGAAATGAAGTTATTGCAAATCAAACCAAAAGCTGAGAAGTCATTTATTGTAGTTGTGATTGTGGCTCACATCTTCCTCTGGTTTTACGTCCAGAAACGGCTTAAACGCCTTCTATGAGTCGAGGATATGCTTCCCATCCAGTTTTCTTACAAGCTGGCAAACAGGGTCTTTTAACATCAGATTCCCAAGATGTTGCCATTCCCTTTGGAATTGCGGCCATAAATCAAGAATTTCTCTTTGTACGTCTCCACTAGGATGCGTCTCAAGAGAAAGTTGGATATTACCCAAATTCTCCTTACTCAGTCCATCCTTAATGAATTCAATTTTATCATCTCGATTAGAGGACGGAATCCCAATAGAACGACATTTACCGTTACATGTCCATCGTGCACATTTGTGGCGATTTGAACTCATGCGCTTTGCTCGTCGCTTCTTTGCAAAAGTGCTTCTACCTGTACCTGGTAAATGCAAAACAGGAAGATATTCATCTTCACGTACCTTGGCTTCAATTATCCAACGTATGTCTTCAGGAATCCCTTTGTGCATAAGCATTCTTAATCTTTCAAATCGAACTTGGTAAAGCTTCAGTAAAATATTTCGAGGAAAAGGAGGAAATCGTTTCTGCAATCTTGTGAGAATATCATCCATCCTGAAAAAAAATGAAAAAAAAATGAAAGAGAAATTGGAAGAGAAATTTATATACAATATCAGTTTTGTGGGTAGCTGATGGAACCGATTTAAATAATCACGGAGTACCGTTATCCGCCATTTAACCGGGGGTAAAAAATTAAAAATTATATTTACATCTAGTTATTTTCAAAACAAGGATCAGAAAGAAAAACAACATAAAAGACTCAAAAACAAAACACTCTAAATAAAATCCTAAATTCTTCCCCCCACACATAATTCTTACATTGTCATTAATGTAATGCTATTATCCCCAAATGAAAGAATCATGTGTAAGTGAAAAGAACTAATAAACAAAATAAACTTATGCAGCCTAAATGAACTTAGAAACACTAAACACAATTAGCAAAGAAACATAAGAAAAAGATAAAGAAAAAGAGAGCAAATCTGAGGATGGCAGTTTGGCAATGCTTTCACTAATTAGGCTGCCTCCCCCAATTAGCACTTGATTGATTGTTTTCAGCCTAGCCAATTCCCCTTCTTGGCTTTTTAGGATCTTTTGGCTTAGACATGAAACTTCTCAGATTTTTGCGTTTTGGAGGAAGTTTTCTTTGCAAAACAGCCAATGCATTCTCCACTATAAGTATTATTCCATCATCCTTTGTAGTCCATTGCTCATTGAGGAATGGTGTATATTTTGATACTTGTTGAATGGCATCCACAAACAAGTTGTTTAAGGTTTCTGGCATGTGTTGTTCATGTTCTTCCTCCTTGAACTTTGCAAATCTACTAGGAAAAGGTGGAGAAGAAACATTAGTAAAAAGTGGAACTTTAAACGTTACCTCAGGTGCCGAAATACTCTTATTTGTATTTGTGGCTTCATTATCCTCAAGAATAGAATCCATCTCTAATTCTGTCTCATCCTCATCTTGTTCCTCATTCCTCAAGGTCACAATAGTAGTATTCTCCTTTGGGTTAATCATTGTTTGGGCAGAGAGTTCTTCAGATCTTTGTGCTACCCATACCACCATACTACTAGCCAATAGGCTCATTTACCTTTCCAAACTCTGGATACTTGCCCTTGTTTCCTGTTGAAATTGTAAAGTATTAGTAACAAGAGAATCGACAAGATCTTCTAAAGAAGTACCTGAGTTTTGAGTCATATGTAGTGGCTGAAAAAGATCTGGTTCTTGAGACCATGATTGATTAAATCTAGATGGATGAGTGTAATTGGCATGAGGATCTACTTCTTGGTAATTTTCTGAGTAGCCATAATTAGTATGATCCCACCATCCCTCATGGTAAGTGTTTGAGTAATGATCATACTGTTGGTCTTGGAACCATTGATGGCCTTGACATCCTCCCATGGCCAATTGTTGAACTGAGGAAGTGAGATTGGCTTGTTGATTCTCCATGTTCATGTATGCCACCAACTCTTCAAGTGTTAGATTGCTCAATTCCATCGTTTTTTTTTTTTTTTAATTTGAAAAGAAAAACCTGTATGTACAAGAAGATAAAACTAATTAGAACTGAAAATAAGAATAAACCAAGTAACAAATAAACTAAAGAAAGCAATCCCCGGCAACGGCGCCAAAAATTTGATGCTCCCAAAAGAGTGTATCTTATTTAACCTTGCACTAAAAAGATCAATTGTAAGTATAATGATTAGCAAGGGTCGAGTCCTCAGGGATTGGGTTTTAATCTATGAGTTATTAGTTTATAACTTACGTTCAAAGAAAACAATAAAAGAAAAGGGGTTTTTGAAGCCAGATTTAAACTAAAGTAAATAATAAGAATAAGATGCAAGGCGGTATAACCAGCCAATAAAAATATATATACTAAATTAGGCGGTATAACCAGCCAATAAAAATATATATACTAAATTAGGCGGTATAACCAGCCAATAAAAATAAAACAAAGTTAATATACAAATTAGGCGGTATAACCAGCCAATAAAAATAAATATAAAAAATAAGCAAACTAAAAGTAAGAAAACAAGTAAGTAAGAAGAATCAAATATGAAAAATATGGTTAAGGTTTCATTCTCCACCACTAGACATCATTAAGAATCAATTTCAGATCTATCAATATCAACCAACTATCAAAGTTAACAACCGTAGATAACAACAAGCTCTGTTATCCCAATCTTTCCTTAGTTTGTCGTTAAATAGAACAAGCTCTCTATTTAATCTCTAACCATTAAACAACCTAGAATAAGCTCTCTAAATTCAATTTAATGGCAGCTTTATGATGAGAAAGATAGGTTGATCTAAGCAACAAACACATAAGCTCGGATTGTTCAACTTAGGTTATGTTCCACTTTGCAATTATTGAAAACTTGACCATAATCATTAATCACAAATTGCCACTTATGAATAGGAAATCAAGACAATTACACGGATCAAGACTCCTAAACTAGCAATAGATAATTATCAAGATCTATCTAGTTGTACACCTAAATAAATCAAGACAACATCATGAACAATTCTTGTAGAAGAACATAAGCAACTTTGATAGAAAATTAATGATAGATAGAATCTGAAAATCAATCACAAAACATGTCTAGGGCTTTGAAATCACCCTTAACCAAATAGAAGTTTAGCCTAGCATAGGCATTGTAAACATAAACATAAAATTAAATAGAATCTAAGAAGAAAATAAAAGAAAGAAAGAAGAAAAAGAAGAATATTAATTATCCAACCTCTTGCTCTTTCTAAAGAAAAAGAAAACTAGAGAAAAGAAAGAAGAAGAAAACTTAGAGAATTTTATTACAATGGCTAATATCCTACCTATGTACAATATGATCCTCTACAATCATCCAAGGCCCTCTATTTATACACATTTTGGAGGGCTAAATGACAAGAGACAAGCTTTACAAATTTCAAAGGTAGGTATAATAGGTGGGTGCATTTTTCTAACAATTTTCGTCATATTGTATGACCATTTTGATCAGCCAACTTGATGGTCGATTTTGTCAATCTTGGAGGCCTGATCTGATCACATGGTCTTCTAGAAAAATGTTCCCCTATGAGTTACTGATTCATAGCCGTTGGAGTCAGCTCATTTGCTGATGTGGAAAAGAAGATATGGGCAAAATACGAAAACAGTTCAGCACAGACGTCATTGCACATCAGCCAACTTGATGGTCGATTTCTTCAATATTGGAGGCTTTATCTGATCACATGGTCTTCTAGACAAATGTTCCCCTATCAGTTAGTGATCCATAGCCGTTGGAATCAGCTCATTTTCTGATGTGTATCGGACGATATGGTCAAAATGCGAAAACTGCTCAGGACAGACGTCATTGCACATCAGCCAACTTGATGGTTGATTTCGCTAGGGAAAACGACTCCGTTTCAAGAAGTGTAAAACATGAAAAAGATAGATATGCCTCTTAACTTTGCACGGTTAAAATTTCAGCCTTATTGCTTCAGTGAAACTCCAGATATAGCTGATATGGCAAAAGGTGTCGGAACTGGAACTGAACTGAATTTGCCCTTAATTCTAGTAATCTGAAATCACTCAAAGAAACTTGTGAAAAACACCAAATTACATAAAAATATAAAAGATCATAAACACAATTAGACTAAACAATAATAACTCGTATTTGACACAAAACAATAATAAAACATAACTAAAAACTATATAATTATACGAGTTATCAAAAATCCTTATATCTTTCCCAAGCCTCATACAATGATTCAAATTCAAATTGCACAAATAAGATGATATCATTACGCATCTTTGCAGTCTTGGCCGAAGGAAAATATTTGGCTAGAAATTTTTGGGCCAAATCATCCCTTGTAGTGATAGAGGCAGCAGGAAGTGAAGTTAACCAAATCTTGCTTTATCTCGTAGTGAGAACAGGGCTGTGCTTGAAAGTACCGCAAATCTTCAGGAAATTCATGATGTGCACATTAAAATCATCATTAGGCAACCCTCCAAATTGCACTGAATATTGAATCATCTGTATGATGGCTGGCTTGATCTCAAAATTATTGGCTTGAATAGCGGGTCTTTGGATGCTTGTATGCAGTCCTTGCATGAGAGGGGTAGTAAACTCTCACAAGGTTTTGGTATCGTTGTCTTCAGCCATTGTATGATTGTGAGTCAAAACTTGTAAATTCTCCTTTCTAAGTCGACGAAAAGTTCTTTCTTGTTTTGGATCAAAAGGGATAAGTTCTACATTTCTACCTTTTTGCATATAACGACCAAGTGAACCTGAAAATAAAGAGAAAAAAAAGTTTGAATTAAGACTAAAATTGCTTGGTATTAATATTAACAAAAATAGTAAGACAATTCCTCGGCAACAGAGCCAAAAACTTGTTGTCGGATTTACCATGCAAGTGCACGTATCATAACAAGTAATAAAGTGTAAATTAGAGTATCGTTTCCATGAGGAATTGTTACCAAATTCGTTAATTACAAAAACTAAAACTTAATCTTATCCAAACACTTAATTAAAGGTTGTTAATTAAAAAATTAATAAAAGAATATAATAATAAAATAAGGCAAATTAAAACTTGGATTAAATCAATTGAGAAAAGCCAGGATTACAATTTCCCTCAACACTTCGTTTGAACCTCTCTTAACTTGACTAATGACAATGAGTTGTTAACATGGAGTTCTAATTTATTTATAAGTATTTGTCGATGGTCTTATAAAATATCCCTCCTAACTAATTAAATATATTTCTATGAAAATTGAATTAAAGAGAAACTCATTAATCTTATACTCTAAAATTGATTACACATGACACATAAGTATATTTCTACCCTACATGCAACTCAATTCATCATAATAAATGAATATGAAGCATGTGTTATTCAATCTAAGTCTAAAACTAAACTCCCTTTGTCAAGTTGTATTTAGGTTACAAAATCAATCAAATTGGTGATCAAGCAAATAGAAGCATTAAGCACAAGATTGAATAAACAACTCAAATATCATTAAATCAAGAAAGAGAGTAAAATAATCCAAACTACATGTTGAGTTCCATTGCAATCCTAGAAAAAGTAAATTAGTTCATGCTAAACATTGAAAACAATAAACAAAAGAGTTTCACTGATAACTCGTATAATTATATAGTTTTTAGTTATGTTTTATTATTGTTTTGTGTGAAATACGAGTTATTATTGCTTAGTCTAATTGTGTTTATGATCTTTTATATTTTTATGTAATTTGGTGTTTTTTTACGAGTTTCTTTGAGTGATTTCAGATTACTAGGTTAAATCAACAATTAAGGGCAAATTCAGTTCAGTTCCAGTTCCGACACCTTTTGCCATATCAGCTATATCTGGAGTTTCACTGAAGCAATAAGGCTGAAATTTTAACCGTGCAAAGTTAAGAGGCATATCTAACTTTTTCATGTTTTACACTTCTTGAAACGGAGTCGTTTTCCCTAGCGAAATCGACCATCAAGTTTGCTGATGTGCAATGACGTCTGTGCTGACCTGTTTTGGTATTTTGCCCATATCTTCTGATCCACATCAGCAACTGAGCTGATTCCAACGGCTATGGATCACTAACTGATAGGGGAACATTTTTCTAGAAGACCATGTGATCAGATCAAGCTTCCAATATTGAAAAAATCGACCATCAAGTTGGCTGATCAAAATTGTCATACAATATGACGAAAATTGTTAGAAAAATGCACCCACCTATTATACCTACCTTTGAAATTTGTAAAGCTTGTCTCTTGTCATTTAGTCCTCCAAAATGTGTATAAATAGAGGGCCTTGGATGATTGTAGGAGATATTTGATGCACCCAAAAGACTGTATCTTATTTAACCTTGCACTAAAAAGATAAATTGTAAGTATAGTAGTTAGCAAGGGTCGAGTCCTCAGGGATTGGGTTTTACTTTATAAGTTAATAGTTTAAAACTTAAATTCAAGAACAATAAAAGAAAAGGGGTTTTTGAAGCCAGATTTAAACTAAAGTAAATAATAAGAAGAAGATGCAAGGCGGTATAACCAGCCAATAAAAATATATATACTAAATTAGGCGGTATAACCAGCCAATAAAAATATATATACTAAATTAGGCGGTATAACCAGCCAATAAAAGTAAAACAAAGTTAATATACAAATTAGGCGGTATAACCAGCCAATAAAAATAAATATACTTTTAAAAATAAGCAAACTAGAAAAGTAAGAAAACAAGTAAGTAAGAAGAATCAAATATGAAAAATATGGTTAAGGTTTCATTCTCCACCACTAGACATCATTAAGAATCAATTTCAGATCTATCAATATCAACCAACTATCAAAGTTAACAATCGTAGATAACAACAAGCTCTGTTATCCCAATCTTTCCTTAGTTTGTCGTTAAATAGAACAAGCTCTCTATTTAATCTCTAACCATTAAACAACCTAGAATAAGCTCTCTAAATTCAATTTAATGGCAGCTTTATGATGAGAAAGATAGGTTGATCTAAGCAACAAACACATAAGCTCGGATTGTTCAACTTAGGTTATGTTCCACTTTGCAATTATTGAAAACTTGACCATAATCATTAATCACAAATTGCCACTTATGAATAGGAAATCAAGACAATTACACGGATCAAGACTCCTAAACTAGCAATAGATAATTATCAAGATCTATCTAGTTGTACACCTAAACAAATCAAGACAACATCATGAACAATTCTTGTAGAAGAACATAAGCAACTTTGATAGAGAATTAATGATAGATAGAATCTGAAAATCAATCACAAAACATGTCTAGGGCTTTGAAATCACCCTTAACCAAATAGAAGTTTAGCCTAGCATAGGCATTATAAACATAAACATAAAATTAAAGAAAATCTAAGAAGAAAATAAAAGAAAGAAAGAAGAAGAGGAAGAATATTAATTATCCAACCTCTTGCTCTCTCTAAAGAAAAAGAAAACTAGAGAAAAGAAAGAAAACTAGAGAAACGAAAGAAGAAGAAAACTTAGAGAATTTTATTAAAATGGCTAATATCCTACCTATGTACAATATGATCCTCTACAATCATCCAAGGCCCTCTATTTATACACATTTTGGAGGGCTAAATGACAAGAGACAAGCTTTACAAATTTCAAAGGTAGGTATAATAGGTGGGTGTATTTTTCTAACAATTTTCGTCATTTTGTATGACCATTTTGATCAGCCAACTTGATGGTCGATTTTGTCAATCTTGGAGGCCTGATCTGATCACATGGTCTTCTAGAAAAATGTTCCCCTATGAGTTAATGATTCATAGCCATTGGAATCAGCTCGTTTTCTGATGTGGAGAAGAAGATATGGGCAAAATACGAAAACAGGTCAGCACAGACGTCATTGCACATCAGCCAACTTGATGGTCGATTTCTTCAATATTGGAGGCTTTATCTGATCACATGGGCTTCTAGAAAAATGTTCCCCTACTAGTTAGTGATCCATAGCCGTTGGAATCAGCTCATTTGCTGCTGTGTATCGGACGATATGGTCAAAATGCGAAAACTGCTCAGGACAGACGTCATTGCACATCAGCCAACTTGATGGTTGATTTCGCTAGGGAAAAAGACTCCGTTTCAAGAAGTGTAAAACATGAAAAAGATAGATATACCTCTTAACTTTGCAAGGTTAAAATTTCAGCCTTATTGCTTCAGTGAAACTCCAGATATAGCTGATATGGCAAAAGGTGTCGGAACTGGAACTGAACTGGATTTGCCCTTAATTCTAGTAATCTGAAATCACTCAAAGAAACTTGTGAAAAACACCAAATTACATAAAAATATAAAAGATCATAAACACAATTAGACTAAACAATAATAACTCGTATTTGACACAAAACAATAATAAAACATAACTAAAAACTATATAATTATACGAGTTATCACACCCCCACACTTAGATTGTTGCTAGTCCCTAGCAACGACTCAATAAAAATAAAATAAGAAAATCTAATCTAATCCATTTTCGTAGGAAATCACGGTGGCACTTAGCATGTGACACAAGCCTTTAAACCCCTAGGTGTCCCTAGTGGACGAGTTTAGTCTCGTGAGGGTTTACTAGGACGATACCCACAAACATTGAAAACGTAAGAAAAACTAAAAATAATAATTATAACTAATCCTTCCAATATAAATTAGAGATAATCATTGGACAAGTCTTAAAAACTAATCAATAGCTCAAAGAAATTCACAAAAAATCTTGCTTGAATGTAAATAGTTTGAGTTAAGCCAATATTAACATAACATATTTCAATCAAAATAGTGCATATTCAAACTTAATCTCAACTTCTCACATGGGATACTCCCTTGATTTTCACTCTTTAAAGTAGTGGTAAAGTGTTTACACTCAATCAATCTCATGAAAACACTTCTACCATATGCTTGCTTGTCCACCTATTCTTCACTAAAAGATCATGCAACTTCATAAATCAAGAGGTCTTTAATCAAGGTTGTAATGGGGCCAAGGGGTTTGTAATGTGGTTGAAGAACAAAAGGATAAAGATATCACAAGGGTTCCAAAGAGTTCATAAAGTTTAGAGACATAAAAAGATTATACAAAGAAACTTCTCAAAACTCTTTACAAGTACATAGTCACCTAGGCCGGATATTCATGTTGGGCCTTTTCTTCATTCTAAACAACTTTGTAATATCTTTTTCTTTTTCCACAAATTCAAGAGATGATTCATATTTTTTTTTTACATAGGAATGTATTTGCCAGTATTCCATTTCTTTTTCTCTTGACTTGACTTTTCTTTTCTTTTCCCCCCACACTTATTTCTTGTTTCTAACCAAAAAATATCCCTTGTCTTTGCTACTTGTCTCAAATCATGCTAATTCTTCTTTGGAACAAAGGTAAAGATATAAGTATATTTAGGTTAGGGACAAGTTATGGTTACCAAAGAGATAGCTTATTCAATGTAGGCTCAAATTGGTTCACTAAGGGTGTGTTCTCTTGGAACATCAATAAGGGATGGCTGTTTGGCCCTGGCTAAAAATCCTAATGCCTCTATCATATTCATGTTGTCACATGCATCAATATAGTCTCAAACGGTTTAAAGCAAGTTCTAGAGAATCATGTAATCATAAGAGCACTCAAGAAAGAAATTAGATTGATTTGTATAATGCATCAATCATTATAGGCTCAAAAACTCACAAGGATGATTATACAAGTCAGATTAAGTCTAAACATGCTTCTTTCTCAATCAACATAGCATATTAACATTGGCTCATAAAAAGGTTGACATCAAGCTCAATTCTCATGAAAATCTTCTCACTAATAAATCTGTTTTAGACTTATGCAATTCATATCTCATCATTGTATTAAAAAGGAACTAAAACACACTAAAATAATAATAATAATAATAATAAAGACTCATAAAAAAAATAGTAGACAAAAATAAAAGAAATCCTAAATCATTCCCCCCACACTTAATTCTTACATTGTCCTCAATGTAAGTCTATTAACCCAAATGAAAGAATCATGTGTAAGAGAAAAGAACTAATAACATAAGAATAGGAACAACTAAGACTCAAAACAAAACAAAACAAACTCATGCAACCTAAATAATCCTAAAATACTAAACAAAAATTAACAAGTAAACATAAAAAGATTAAAATCAAACTGACAAGGTATGTCTCAAGTCTCCCTTACTCAGACCTTGTCCAGAATGAATACTTCTAAATTGCTTAAAACACAACAAACTTTTTTTTTTGAAAAGAAGAAATCAAACTGACAAGGTATGTCTCAAGTCTCCCTTACTCAGACCTTGTTCAGAATGAATACTTCTAAATGGCTTAAAACACATCAAAATTTTTTTTTTTTTTTAAATTAGCAAAATATGTCCCTTACCCCCTACTAAAGGTAGAATTTAGGAGATATTACCTGCAGAGGTTGCTAACCACTTATTATAACTGAGACACAACAAACAAAATGTTAGATAATGTCACAAAGACAAAGTACAATCCACTCCTTGCTCGTCCATATCTCTTTTTCTTTTCCGAGCGTTTGCGAAACAACCGTAGCAGATAAACACTCATAAGCTTGGAGCTTTTTGAGTAAATCTTCAATGGTTGTAGCAGAAATTATGGTTCTCCTTGCCTCTGAAAACATGAATCCATTATGCACAGCATTATCTAAATATGAAAGCAAATTACTAAAATAACCATTAATATTAAGTAAACCAATGGGTTTCTTATTTGTGACCAAAGATGACCAAGAAGCCACGCAAGCTATTTCTTCCAATGTACCCAGACCTCCTGGTAAAGCAATGAATGCATCGGCAGAATGGTACATGATTGTCATCCGTTCAGGGATACTCCAGACTTGTATTTCCTTACCCAAGGTAGGTCCACAAAAATCTGTGAATAGTTTTGGCATGACTCCTAGAACTGGACTTCCTCCGGCGTGTGCTGCTGTAGCGACTGCTCCCATTAAACCCGTACTACCGCCTCCATAAATCAACTGGATCTTTTGTTGGGCAAGTATTACTCCAACTCTTATGGCTTCATCAGCGAATATGTTATTTTTCCCTTGATAAGCACCTCCAAAAACACAAATTTTTTTAATGCGTTGGGACGAAGTACTTTCCATTTTTTTTTCTTTTTTTTTTCTTTTTTTCGAGTGCCTGAAAGAGAATGAGTACATGGTGTAATATATAGAGGACTGAGTAGTGAATCAGACAAGAGTAATAATGTCGCCGAAAGTGTATCTGACCTGTCAGAAGAAAATGTTAACCTAACAAAAGATTTTTGCGTGATTTCAGGAAGAAAATCAAAAAGAGAAGAAAAATCAACCGTAAAAGACAAAAGAAAAAAAAATAAAAAACGAGAATAATTATACAAATGGAACAACATGTAAATTAAACCGAAATGAAGTTATTGCAAATCAAACCAAAAGCTGAGAAGTCATTTATTGTAGTTGTGATTGTGGCTCACATCTTCCTCTGGTTTTACGTCCAGAAACGGCTTAAACGCCTTCTATGAGTCGAGGATATGCTTCCCATCCAGTTTTCTTACAAGCTGGCAAACAGGGTCTTTTAACATCAGATTCCCAAGATGTTGCCATTCCCTTTGGAATTGCGGCCATAAATCAAGATTTTCTCTTTGTACGTCTCCACTATGATGCGTCTCAAGAGAAAGTTGGATATTACCCAAATTCTCCTTACTCAGTCCATCCTTAATGAATTCAATTTTATCATCTCGATTAGAGGACGGAATCCCAATAGAACGACATTTACCGTTACACGTCCATCGTGCGCATTTGTGGCAATTTGAACTCATGCGCTTTGCTCGTCGCTTCTTTGCAAAAGTGCTTCTACCTGTACCTGGTAAATGCAAAACAGGAAGATATTCATCTTCACGTACCTTGGCTTCAATTATCCAACGTATGTCTTCAGGAATCCCTTTGTGCATAAGCATTCTTAATCTTTCAAATCGAACTTGGTAAAGCTTCAGTAAAATATTTCGAGGAAAAGGAGGAAATCGTTTCTGCAATCTTGTGAGAATATCATCCATCCTGAAAAAAAAATAAAAGAGAAATTGAAAGAGAAATTTATATACAATATCAGTTTTTTTGGGTAGCTGATGGAACCGATTTAAATAATCACGGAGTACCGTTATCCGCCATTTAACCGAGGTTAAAAAAAATAAAAATTATATTTACATCTAGTTATTTTCAAAACAAGGATCAGAAAGAAAAACAACATAAAAAGACACAAAAACAAAACACTCTAAATAAAATCCTAAATTCTTTCCCCCACACATAATGCTTACATTGTCATTAATGTAATGCTATTAATCCCAAATGAAAGAATCATGTGTAAGTGAAAAGAACTAATAAACAAAATAAACTTATGCAGCCTAAATGAACTTAGAAACACTAAACACAATTAGCAAAAAAAAACATAAAAAAAAAAAGATAAAAAAAAGAGAGCAAATCTGAGGATGGCAGTTTGGCAATGCTTTCACTAATTAGGCTGCCTCCCCCAATTAGCACTTGATTGATTGTTTTCAGCCTAGCCAATTCCCCTTATTGGCTTTTTAGGCTTGTCAGGCTCATACATGAAATTTCCCAAATTTATGCGTTTGAGAGGAAGCTTTCTTTGCACAACAGTGGATGCATTCTCCATTACAAGTATTATTCCATCATCCTTTGTGGTGCATATGTCATCGAGGAATGGAGCATATTTTGATACTTGTTGAATGACCTCCACAAACAAGTTGTTTAAGGTTTCCGGCATGTGTTGTTCATGTTCTTCCTCCTTGAACTTTGCAAATCTACTAGGAAAAGGTGGAGAAGAAACATTAGTAAAAAGTGAAACCTTAAACGTTACCTCAGGTGCCGAAATACTCTTATTTGGAACTTTGGCTTCATTATCCTCAAGAATAGAATCCATCTCTAATTTTGTTTCATCCTCATCTTGTTCCTCATTCTTCAAGGTCACAATAGTAGCATTCTCCTTTAGGTTAATCATTGTTTGGGCAGGGAGTTCTTCAGATCTTTGTGCTACCCATCCCACCATACTACTAGTCAATTGGATCATTTGCTTTTCCAAACTCTGGATGCTTGCCCTTGTTTCCTGTTGAAATTGCAAAGTATCAGTAACAAGAGAATAGACAAGATCTTCTAAAGAAGTACCTGAGTTTTGAGTCATATGTGGTGGTTGAAAAAGATCTGGTTCTTGGGACCATGATTGATTGAAGCTAGATGGATGAGTGTAATTGGCATAAGGATCTACTTCTTGGTAATTTTTCGAGTAGCCATAATTAGTATGATCCCACCATCCCTCATGGTAAGTGTTTGAGTAATGATCATACTATTGGTATTGGAACACTTGACGGCTTTGACATCCTCCCATGGCCAATTGTTGAACTGGGTAGGTGAGATTGGCTTGTTGATTTTCCATGTTCATGTATGCCACCAACTCTTCAAGAGTTAGATTGCTCAATTCCATCGTTTTTTATTTTTTTTATTTTTTTTTTCAAAATTTGATAAGAAAAACCCGTATGTACAAGAAAACAAAACTCATTAGAACTGAAAATAAGAATAAACCAAGTAACAAATAAACTAAAGAAAACAATCCCCGGCAACGGCGCCAAAAATTTGATGCACCCAAAAGAGTGTATCTTATTTAACCTTGCACTAAAAAGATAAATTGTAAGTATAGTAGTTAGCAAGGGTCGAGTCCTCAGGGATTGGGTTTTACTTTATAAGTTAATAGTTTAAAACTTAAATTCAAGAACAATAAAAGAAAAGGGGTTTTTGAAGCCAGATTTAAACTAAAGTAAATAATAAGAAGAAGATGCAAGGCGGTATAACCAGCCAATAAAAATATATATACTAAATTAGGCGGTATAACCAGCCAATAAAAATATATATACTAAATTAGGCGATATAACCAGCCAATAAAAGTAAAACAAAGTTAATATACAAATTAGGCGGTATAACCAGCCAATAAAAATAAATATACTTTTAAAAATAAGCAAACTAGAAAAGTAAGAAAACAAGTAAGTAAGAAGAATCAAATATGAAAAATATGGTTAAGGTTTCATTCTCCACCACTAGACATCATTAAGAATCAATTTCAGATCTATCAATATCAACCAACTATCAAAGTTAACAACCGTAGATAACAACAAGCTCTGTTATCCCAATCTTTCCTTAGTTTGTCGTTAAATAGAACAAGCTCTCTATTTAATCTCTAACCATTAAACAACCTAGAATAAGCTCTCTAAATTCAATTTAATGGCAGCTTTATGATGAGAAAGATAGGTTGATCTAAGCAACAAACACATAAGCTCGGATTGTTCAACTTAGGTTATGTTCCACTTTGCAATTATTGAAAACTTGACCATAATCATTAATCACAAATTGCCACTTATGAATAGGAAATCAAGACAATTACACGGATCAAGACTCCTAAACTAGCAATAGATAATTATCAAGATCTATCTAGTTGTACACCTAAACAAATCAAGACAACATCATGAACAATTCTTGTAGAAGAACATAAGCAACTTTGATAGAGAATTAATGATAGATAGAATCTGAAAATCAATCACAAAACATGTCTAGGGCTTTGAAATCACCCTTAACCAAATAGAAGTTTAGCCTAGCATAGGCATTATAAACATAAACATAAAATTAAATAAAATCTAAGAAGAAAATAAAAGAAAGAAAGAAGAAGAGGAAGAATATTAATTATCCAACCTCTTGCTCTCTCTAAAGAAAAAGAAAACTAGAGAAAAGAAAGAAAACTAGAGAAACGAAAGAAGAAGAAAACTTAGAGAATTTTATTAAAATGGCTAATATCCTACCTATGTACAATATGATCCTCTACAATCATCCAAGGCCCTCTATTTATACACATTTTGGAGGGCTAAATGACAAGAGACAAGCTTTACAAATTTCAAAGGTAGGTATAATAGGTGGGTGCATTTTTCTAACAATTTTCGTCATATTGTATGACCATTTTGATCAGCCAACTTGATGGTCGATTTTCTCAATCTTGGAGGCATGATCTGATAACATGGTCTTCTATAAAAATGTTCCCCTATGAGTTAATGATTCATAGCCGTTGGAATCAGCTCATTTGCTGATGTGGAGAAGAAGATATGGGCAAAATACGAAAACAAGTCAGCACAGACGTCATTGCACATCAGCCAACTTGATGGTCGATTTCTTCAATATTGGAGGCTTTATCTGATCACATGGTCTTCTAGAAAAATGTTCCCCTACCAGTTAGTGATCCATAGCCGTTGGAATCAGCTCATTTTCTGCTGTGTATCGGACGATATGGTCAAAATGCGAAAACTGCTCAGGACAGACGTCATTGCACATCAGCCAACTTGATGGTTGATTTCGCTAGGAAAAACGACTCCGTTTCAAGAAGTGTAAAACATGAAAAAGATAGATATGCCTCTTCACTTTGCACGGTTAAAATTTCAGCCTTATTGCTTCAGTGAAACTCCAGATATAGCTGATATGGCAAAAGGTGTCGGAACTGGAACTGAACTGGATTTGCCCTTAATTCTAGTAATCTGAAATCACTCAAAGAAACTTGTGAAAAACACCAAATTACATAAAAATATAAAAGATCATAAACACAATTAGACTAAACAATAATAACTCGTATTTGACACAAAACAATAATAAAACATAACTAAAAACTATATAATTATACGAGTTATCAATATTGTACATTGGTAGGATATTAGCCATTGTAATAAAATTCTCTAAGTTTTCTTCTTCTTTCTTTTCTCTAGTTTTCTTTTTCTTTATTTTCTTCTTCTTCTTTCTTTCTTTTATTTCCTTCTTAGATTCTCTTTAATTTTATGTTTATGTTTACAATGCCTATGCTAGGCTAAACTTCTATTTGGTTAAGGGTGATTTCAAAGCCCTAGACATGTTTTGTGATTGATTTTCAGATTCTATCTATCATTAATTTTCTATCAAAGATGCTTATGTTCTTCTACAAGAATTGTTCATGATGTTGTCTTGAATTATTTAGGTGTACAACTAGATAGATCTTGATAATTATCTATTGCTAGTCTAGGAGTCTTGATCCGTGTAATTGTCTTGATTTCCTATTCATAAGTGGCAATTTGTGATTAATGATTATGGTCAAGTTTTCAATAATTGCAAAGTGGAACATAACCTAAGTTGAACAATCCGAGCTTATGTGTTTGTTGCTTAGATCAACCTATCTTTCTCATCATAAAGCTGCCATTAAATTGAATTTAGAGAGCTTATTCTAGGTTGTTTAATGGTTAGAGATTAAATAGAGAGCTTGTTCTATTTAACGACAAACTAAGGAAAGATTGGGATAACAGAGCTTGTTGTTATCTACGGTTGTTAACTTTGATAGTTGGTTGATATTGATAGATCTGAAATTGATTCTTAATGATGTCTAGTGGTGGAGAATGAAACCTTAACCATATTTTTCATATTTGATTCTTCTTACTTACTTGTTTTCTTACTTTTCTAGTTTGCTTATTTTTAAAAGTATATTTATTTTTATTGGCTGGTTATACCGCCTAATTTGTATATTAACTTTGTTTTATTTTTATTGGCTGGTTATACCGCCTAATTTAGTATATATATTTTTATTGGCTGGTTATACCGCCTAATTTAGTATATATATTTTTATTGGCTGGTTATACCGCCTTGCATCTTATTCTTATTATTTACTTTAGTTTAAATCTGGCTTCAAAAACCCCTTTTCTTTTATTGTTTTCTTTGAACGTAAGTTATAAACTAATAACTCATAGATTAAAACCCAATCCCTGAGGACTCGACCCTTGCTAATCATTATACTTACAATTGATCTTTTTAGTGCAAGGTTAAATAAGATACACTCTTTTGGGTGCATCAAATTTTTGGCGCCGTTGCCGGGGATTGCTTTCTTTAGTTTATTTGTTACTTGGTTTATTCTTATTTTCAGTTCTAATTAGTTTTATTTTCTTGTACATACAAGTTTTTCTTATCAAATTTTCAAAAAATAAAAAATAAAAAATAAAAAAACGATGGAATTGAGCAATCTAACACTTGAAGAGTTGGTGGTATACATGAACATGGAGAATCAACAAGCCAATCTCACTTCCTCAGTTCAACAATTGGCCATGGGAGGATGTCAAGGCATCAATGGTTCCAAGACCAACCGCATGATCATTACTCCAACACTTACCATGAGGGATGGTGGGATCATACTAATTATGGCTACTCGAAAAATTACCAAGAAGTAGATCCTTATGCCAATTACACTCATCCATCTAGCTTCAATCAATCATGGTCTCAAGAACCAGATCTTTTTCAACCACCACATATGACTCAAAACTCAGGTACTGCTTTAGAAGATCTTGTACATTCTCTTGTTACTGATACTTTGCAATTTCAACAGGAAACAAGGGCAAGCATCCAGAGTTTGGAAAGGCAAATGAGCCTATTGGCTAGTAGTATGGTGGGATGGGTAGCACAAAGATCTGAAGAACTCCCAGCCCAAACGATGATTAACCCAAAGGAGAATGCTTCTATTGTGACCTTGAAGAATGAGGAACAAGATGAGGATGAGACAAAATTAGAGATGGATTCTATTCTTGAGGATAATGAAGCCACCATTCAAATTGAGAGTATTTCGGCACCTGAGGTAACGTTTAAGATTCCAATTTTTACTAATGTTTCTTCTCCACCTTTCCCTAGTAGATTCGCAAAGTTCAAGGAGGAAGAACATGAACAAAACATGCTGGAAACCTTAAACAGTTTGTTTGTGGATGCCATTCAACAAGTACCAACATATGCTCCATTCCTCGATGAGATATGCACCACAAAGGATGATGGAATAATACTTGTAATGGAGAATGCATCCAGTTTTGTGCAAAGAAAGCTTCCTATCAAACGCTCAAATTTGGGAAGTTTCATGTATGAGCCTAACAAGCCTAAAAAGCCAAGAAGGGGAATTGGCTAGGCTGAAAACAATCAATCAAGTGCTAATTGGGGGAGGCAGCCTAATTAGTGAAAGCATTGCCAAACTGCTATCCTCAAATTTGCTCTCTTTTTCTTTATCTTTTTCTTATGTTTCTTTGTTAATTGTGTTTAGTGTTTTTAAGTTCATTTAGGCTGCATAAGTTTATTTTGTTTATTAGTTCTTTTCACTTACACATGATTCTTTCATTTGGGTTAATAGCATTACATTAATGACAATGTAAGAATTATGTGTGGGGGGAAGAATTTAGGATTTTATTTAGAGTGTTTTGTTTTTGAGTCTTTTTATGTTGTTTTTCTTTCTGATCCTTGTTTTGAAAATAACTAGATGTAAATATAATTTTTATTTTTATTTTTTTTAACCCCGGTTAAATGGCGGATAACGGTACTCCGTGATTATTTAAATCGGTTCCATCAGCTACCCACAAAACTGATATTGTGTATAAATTTCTCTTCCAATTTCTCTTTCAATTTTTTTCAGGATGGATGATATTCTCACAAGATTGCAGAAACGATTTTCTCCTTTTCCTCGAAATATTTTACTGAAGCTTTACCAAGTTCGATTTGAAAGATTAAGAATGCTTATGCACAAAGGGATTCCTGAAGACATACGTTGGATAATTGAAGCCAAGGTACGTGAAGATGAATATCTTCCTGTTTTGCATTTACCAGGTACAGGTAGAAGCACTTTTGCAAAGAAGCGACGAGCAAAGCGCATGAGTTCAAATTGCCACAAATGTGCATGATGGACGTGTAACGGTCAATGTCGTTCTATTGGGATTTCGTCCTCTAATCGAGATGATAAAATTGAATTCATTAAGGATGGACTGAGTAAGGAGAATTTGGGTAATATCCAACTTTCTCTTGAGACTCATCCTAGTGGAGACGTACAAAGAGAAATTCTTGATTTATGGCCGCAATTCCAAAGGGAATGGCAACATCTTGGGAATCTGATGTTAAAAGACCCTGTTTGCCAGCTTGTAAGAAAACTGGATGGGAAGTATATCCTCGACTCATAGAAGGCGTTTAAGCCGTTTCTGGACGTAAAACCAGAGGAAGATGTGAGCCACAATCACAACTACAATAAATGACTTCTCAGCTTTTGGTTTGATTTGCAATAACTTCATTTCGGTTTAATTTACGTGTTGTTCGATTTGTGTAATTATTCTCATTTTTTTTATTGGTCTTTTACGGTTGATTTTTCTTCTCTTTTTGATTTTCTTCCTGAAATCACGCAAAAATCTTTTGTTAGGTAGGTTAACATTTTCTTCTGACAGGTCAAATACACTTTCGGCGACATTATTACTCTTGTCTGATTCACTACTCAGTCCTCTATATATTACACCATGTACTCATTCTCTTTCAGGCACTCGAAAAAAAAAGAAAAAAAATGGAAAGTACTTCATCCCAGCGCATTGAAAAAATTTGTGTCTTTGGAGGTGCTTATCCAGGGAAAAATAAAATATTAGCTGATGAAGCTATAAGAGTTGGAGTAATACTTGCCCAACAAAAGATCCAGTTGATTTATGGAGGCGGTAGTACGGGTTTAATGGGAGCAGTCGCTACAGCAGCACACGCCGGAGGAAGTCCAGTTCTAGGAATCGTTCCAAAACTATTCACAGGTTTTTGTGGACCTACCGTGGGTAAGGAAATACAAGTCTGGAGTATCCTTGAACGGATGACAATCATGTACCATTGTGCCGATGCATTCATTGCTTTACCAGGAGGTCTGGGTACATTGGAAGAAATAGCTTGCGTGGCTTCTTGGTCATCTTTGGTCACAAAAAAGAAACCCATTGGTTTTCTTAATATTAATGGTTATTTTAGTAATTTGCTTTCATATTTAGATAATGCTGTGGAAAATGGATTCATGTTTTCAGAGGCAAGGAGAACCATAATTTCTGCTACAACCATTGAAGATTTACTCAAAAAGCTCCAAGCTTATGAGTATTTATCTGCTACGGTTGTTTCGCAAACGCTCGGAAAAAGAAAAAGAGATATGGACGAGCAAGGAGTGGATTGCACTTTGCCTTTGTGACATTATCTAACATTTTGTTTGTTGTGTCTCAGTTATAATAAGTGGTTAGCAACCTCTGCAGGTAATATCTCCTAAATTCTACCTTTAAAATTTGACATTGGGGACAATGTCATATTTTAGTAGGGGTAAGGGACATATTTTGCTAATTTGTTAAAAAAATAAATAAATAATATTGTTGTGTTTTAAGCTATTTAGAAGCATTCATTCTGAACAAGGTCTGAGTAAGGGAGACTTGAGACATACCTTGTTAGTTTGATTTAATCTTTTCAAAAAAAAAAAAATATATATATATATATATATAATTGTTGTGTTTTAAGCTATTTAGAAGCATTCATTCTGAACAAGGTCTGAGTAAGGGAGACTTGAGACATACCTTGTCAGTTTGATTTAATCTTTTCAAAAAAAAAAAAAAAACTATCTGGTCCGTTTATTATCTGCATGTGTTTTTCTTTTCTTTTATTATTTTTATTTTTATGCTTATTTATTAATTATTTGTTTAGTATTTTAGGAATATTTAGGTTGCATGAATTTGTTTTGTTCTGAGTCTTAGTTATTTCTATTCTTATGTTATTAGTTCTTTTCTCTTACACATGATTCTTTCATTTGGGTTAATAGCATTACATTGAGGACAATGTAAGAATTAAGTGTGGGGGGAAGGATTTAGGATTTCTTTTATTTTTGTCTACTATTTTTTTTTTTATGAGTCTTTATTATTATTTTTAGTGTGTTTTAGTTCCTTTTCAATACTATGATGAGATATGAATTGCATAAGTCTAAAACATATTTATTAGTGAGAAGATTTTCATGAGAATTGAACTTGATATCAATCGTTTTATGAGCCAATGTTAATATGATATGTTGATTGAGAAAGAAGCATGTTTAGACTTAATCTGACTTGTATAATCATCCTTGTGAGTTTTTGAGCCTATAATGATTGATGCATTATATAAATCAATCTAATTTCTTTCTTGAGTGCTCTTATGATTACATGATTCTCTAGAACTTGCTTTAGACCTTGTTGAGACTATATTGATGCATGTGACAACATGAATATGATAGAGGCATTAGGATTTTTAGCCAGGGCCAAACAGCCATCCCTTATTGATGTTCCAAGAGAACACACCCCTAGTGAGCCAATTTGAGCCTACATTGAATAAGCTATTTATTTGGTAACCACAACTTACACCTAGCCTAAATATAACCCTTGTTCTAAAGATGGATTATATATTTTGAGACATATTGCAAAAAAAAAAAACAAGGGATATTTTTAGTTAAAAATTTGGGTTGGAAACAAAAGATAAGTGTGGGGGAAGAAAAGAAAAGAAAAAGTCAAGAGAAAAAGAAAGGGATCATTGTCAAATACATTCCCATATAAAAAATAAAATAAAAAAATCTTCTCTTGAACTTCTAGTTAAAGTAAAGAAAAAGATGTTACAAAGTTGTTTAGATTGAAGAAAAGGCCCAACATGAATATCCGGCCTAGATGACTATGTACTTGTAAAGAGTTTTGAGAAGTTTCTTTGTATGATCTTATTATGTCTCTAAACTCTATGAACTCTTTGGAACCTTTGTGATATCTTTATCCTTTTGTTCTTTAACCACATTATAACCCTTTGGCCCCATTACAACCTTGAATAAAGACCTCTTGATTTATGAAGTTGTATGATCTAAATAGTGGAGAATAGGTGGACAAGCAAGCATATGGTAGAAGTGTTTTCATGAGATTGATTGAGTGTAAACACTTTACCACTACTTTAAAGAGTGAAAATCAAGAGAGTATCCCATGTGAGAAGTTGAGATTAAGTTTGAATATGCACTATTTTGATTGAAATATGTTATGTTAATATTGGCTTAACTCAAACTATTTACATTCAAGTAAGATTTTTTGTGAATTTCTTTAAGCTATTGATTAGTTTTTAAGACTTGTCCAATGATTATCTCTAATTTATATTGGAAGGATTAGTTATAATTATTAATTTTAGTTTTTCTTATGTCTTCAATGTTTGTGGGTATCGTTCTAGTAAACCCTCACGAGACTAAACTCGTCCACTAGGGACACCTAGGGGTTTAAAGGCTTGTGTCACATGCTAAGTGCCACCGTGATTTCCTACGAAAGTGGATTAGATTAGATTTTCTTATTTTATTTTTATTTGTTTTTGCTCGAGGACTAGCAACAATCTAAGTGTGGGGGTGTGATAACTCGTATAATTATATAGTTTTTAGTTATGTTTTATTATTGTTTTGTGTCAAATACGAGTTATTATTGCTTAGTCTAATTGTGTTTATGATCTTTTATATTTTTATGTAATTTGGTGTTTTTTTACGAGTTTCTTTGAGTGATTTCAGATTACTAGGTTAAATCAACAATTAAGGGCAAATTCAGTTCAGTTCCAGTTCCTACACCTTTTGCCATATCAGCTATATCTGGAGTTTCACTGAAGCAATAAGGCTGAAATTTTAACCGTGAAAAGTTAAGAGGCATATCTAACTTTTTCATGTTTTACACTTCTTGAAACGGAGTCGTTTTCCCTAGCGAAATCGACCATCAAGTTGGCTGATGTGCAATGACGTCTGTGCTGACCTGTTTTGGTATTTTGCCCATATCTTCTGATCCACATCAGAAAATGAGCTGATTCCAACGGCTATGGATCACTAACTGATAGGGGAACATTTTTCTAGAAGACCATGTGATCAGATCAAGCTTCCAATATTGACAAAACCGACCATCAAGTTGGCTGATCAAAATTGTCATACAATATGACGAAAATTGTTAGAAAAATGCACCCACCTATTATACCTACCTTTGAAATTTGTAAAGCTTGTCTCTTGTCATTTAGTCCTCCAAAATGTGTATAAATAGAGGGCCTTGGATGATTGTAGGAGATATTGTACATTGGTAGGATATTAGCCATTGTAATAAAATTCTCTAAGTTTTCTTCTTCTTTCTTTTCTCTAGTTTTCTTTTTCTTTATTTTCTTCTTCTTCTTTCTTTCTTTTATTTCCTTCTTAGATTCTCTTTAATTTTATGTTTATGTTTACAATGCCTATGCTAGGCTAAACTTCTATTTGGTTAAGGGTGATTTCAAAGCCCTAGACATGTTTTGTGATTGATTTTCAGATTCTATCTATCATTAATTTTCTATCAAAGTTGCTTATGTTCTTCTACAAGAATTGTTCATGATGTTGTCTTGATTTATTTAGGTGTACAACTAGATAGATCTTGATAATTATCTATTGCTAGTTTAGGAGTCTTGATCCGTGTAATTGTCTTGATTTCCTATTCATAAGTGGCAATTTGTGATTAATGATTATGGTCAAGTTTTCAATAATTGCAAAGTGGAACATAACCTAAGTTGAACAATCCGAGCTTATGTGTTTGTTGCTTAGATCAACCTATCTTTCTCATCATAAAGCTGCCATTAAATTGAATTTAGAGAGCTTATTCTAGGTTGTTTAATGGTTAGAGATTAAATAGAGAGCTTGTTCTATTTAACGACAAACTAAGGAAAGATTGGGATAACAGAGCTTGTTGTTATCTACGGTTGTTAACTTTGATAGTTGGTTGATATTGATAGATCTGAAATTGATTCTTAATGATGTCTAGTGGTGGAGAATGAAACCTTAACCATATTTTTCATATTTGATTCTTCTTACTTACTTGTTTTCTTACTTTTCTAGTTTGCTTATTTTTAAAAGTATATTTATTTTTATTGGCTGGTTATACCGCCTAATTTGTATATTAACTTTGTTTTATTTTTATTGGCTGGTTATACCGCCTAATTTAGTATATATATTTTTATTGGCTGGTTATACCGCCTTGCATCTTATTCTTATTATTTACTTTAGTTTAAATCTGGCTTCAAAAACCCCTTTTCTTTTATTGTTTTCTTTGAACGTAAGTTATAAACTAATAACTCATAGATTAAAACCCAATCCCTGAGGACTCGACCCTTGCTAATCATTATACTTATAATTGATCTTTTTAGTGCAAGGTTAAATAAGATACACTCTTTTGGGTGCATCATTCACCATCATAAATATTAGATAAAAGTAAAAAAAGATTAAGGGAAAAGATAAAACTAAGGTTAACAGGGTCTTCAGTCTTCTAGTCTCCAAAATCTCTCTTGCCTATTTTAAACATTTGGTGGCTGCTCTCTTCTTAAGAAAACTAGGCTATTGAAAGCTTAAGAAGTTGTAAAAGCTAAGAAAGTGTACATAATTAAGTCTTAAAGGGTTCCTATTTATAGAGCTCCAAAGGCCTGAATAAGGAAATTTTTGTAGGCAAGTAACAAGTTGTACTTTCCATATATGCACCAGTAATAGGTTGAGTTACATATATTACTGTATTCTTCTCCTTCTTGCTTTTGGAATCTACAAAAATACAAAAGACATTAAATTAATAACTAATTTAAACATAAAATAAATAAAACTAATCTAAAAAATAACTAGAAATAATTAATTCTGAGTTTAAACTACAAGGACTTAGCTAATTTGAATGCACAAAATATGGTAAAATAACTCTATTTCATAGAGTTATCATAACACGTTTAACACTCCCCTCAGCTTCCAACATTGCCTCATTCCCCATATTACGCCTCTTAGCTACCTTATGACTCATGCAGCTTGTATTAGCAATTTTCCTAGGCCTTCTTCTTGCTCTTTTCCATGTATGTTGACCTTGAATTCTATTGGGATTAGTGGAAACCAACCCTAACTCTGTCCCCAGTCTAGCTGTAAAACTTTTAGAAGCCACCATTGCATTAAATTTGAATCATTCTCATGCAACTCTTGTCGACACCTTGGGTTTGACTGCTCGCCCCACTTTGACGTTGAACTACTTGACTCCACTCTTATAGGAGACACTGCTGCTAACCCTTGTTTTGAGAATCGATATCGATCCTCATCACTATCCAATTGTGATGCGGTCTTAGCACTTGAAAAACATAGGCCAGGATCCTCTAACTTAGCAAACCAACTTTTAGGAATCTCATCCATCATCCAATTTCCATTTTCACGCTATTAGGATCCCCTTTCTTTCTTTAATTTGATAGCACGCTCACAATCCGACTCCTGGTGGTCAAGAAACCACAGACAAAACAAAAATTTAGAAGACGTTCATACCGAAACATCACCATGATCATACTACCACCTGGAACAGCCACTTTAGTCCCTTTCTTCAAAGGCTCGTATACATTGACATTCACCCTCACACGTAAAAAGTGACCCTATACCGCCTGTTCACCATAGTTATCCACTTTCTCGACATCCCCTATTGTTTCTCCCAAGACCACTCCAACCTTTCCACTCATCATACCTAACGGTAGCCCATGAATCTGCACCCAAAAAGGACACCACTCCATATTAATGGACTCAGTTATGGAGAAATCATCGAATACCTTCAGCACCAGCAGAGCTTTGTTGAAAGACCACGATTCCATCAAAACATTTGAAATTATATGATGGGAACGATGCAGGCAAAGGTTAGCTAAATGTAATCGGGAGACATTTGGTTACATTGGGACACTAATCAAACAAAAATAATCAGAGTTGGAACGAGTATATGATGGGAGCGATGGTATAGGCAATCAAATCTGGAATCTTAAACCAGATCGAAACTTAATGAATTATGGCACAGGGAGGAAATGATGTGGCGTCAACGATCAAAGGCGTTATGGTTAAAGGAGGGTGATAGGAATATGAGGCTACTTTCATATGGTTGCATCAAGGCGAAAGCGTAATAAAGTCATACATAGAATACAAGATCGAATTGATGTTTGGCAACAAGATACGAGGGTGATTGAGCAGATAATCCTTCGATATTTCACTGACATCTTATCCACAAGTGAACCGGATGATAGGACAATGCATACCATTTTTGAAATGGTGAGAAGCACAGTTGATGATGAGATACGGCAGAGACTTGATAGCCTTTTTGAGGTCATCGAAATTATAGAAGCCTTGAAGCATATGCATCCAAGTAAGGCACCAGGACCGGATGGCATGACACCTCTTTTCTATCAAAAGTACTGGCACATAGTTGGGGCTGATATAATTAAGGTTGTCTTGGATTTTCTTAATCATGGTGTTCCCATAACTCACATCAACCTAACGAACATTGTACTTATACTAAAGGTGAAGACGCCAGCTTATATGAAGGACTACTGATGTGAACCTTAGGGGTTAAACCCTTTGAACCCACTAACAAATTGAAATACCTAACCCAGAAAAGCCAAGATTCAGGCAAAGAAAACTTAAACCCTTAAAAGCCTGTTTCAAAGAATCTAGATTAAGCATGTAAGCTAGACCCTAAGAACTCTCGTTTCAAGAACCTAAGTTTGATAGGTTGAACGCCACAAAGAAAGAATTCTTTGATAAGTTCCTAAGTTCTTTCAAGAACTAAAAGAGAAAACTCTCACTGAATAAAATCAGACTTAATTGATCAAAAGATAATTGAAGTAGGCAGCTAAGACATATATTTATAGCCTCCCTACAATAATCCTAATCTACTAAGTAATAATATGTAAAATATGGGATGAACATGCTCAAGCCCAAACCTAAATAATTAAAAGGTGTCCATGTTACATAATATAGGCCCAAATGCCTAAGTAATTATAAGAATTAAAATAAGCCCTCTCTTAGGCACCACATGGTTAAATGAATTGGTCCCCACAATTGCCATGTCAATTATTGAATGAAAGAATATGCCCACTTCTTTAAACATGATGCAACCACTTTGTAAGCCCTCTAATGCCGCCACCTTGTGTTCTTGAATCACATGGACTAAACTTGGATGCAAGCCCATCTTGCATGTTGAAGCCTTTCTTGAATAACTTACAACATGGCCCAAGTGAATTCCACCCATTCTTGCCATGTTTCCTAGATTTTCTTGGATCTTGGCCCATATAGAAATTGCCATTGGATTGGGCCATCTTGGATCTTATCATTCCCCATTTCCTCGAAAAGATTCACCCTCGAATCTTAGCCTTGTGTGTGAGAATGACGGTGCTAGGTACTAAATCAAGGTAATGCACAATGCCGCTTATGGGTGGCAACCCATCCTGCAACTCCTCCGAAAATAAATCCTCACAATCCTTCAAAAAAGAAACAATAAAAATTGGAAGAGATTGGTTAGAAGTATCAAGAATAAAAACCTCACTCTCATTTGCATCAGAAAATTTTTCAAATTCTTTGTTTCCCTCGGCAGGAATTGTCTCCTTTTCCACTAGTGGCTCCTCTCTTGTATCTTTATTTTCAGCCACCACTATTTCTCTTTCACTTTCTTTTTTACTCTTCGTTTCTTCTTGCTTTTCTTTATTTGCAGCCACTTCACTGTCTTTTTCTTTTTTTTTCTCTCTTTTTCTCTTTTTTTTCTTCTCCATCTTTCTTCCTCTTGTTGCACAAACCTCCCAAACAATAATGTGAACTCTCTCATCTCTTGTAGAACCTGCTTTACTTCATGGCCACATGTGAGAGACATCTTAAATTGCTGCAAAACAAATTTGGTTAGAAAAAAAATGAATGTTGATTCTTTCCTCTTCTTTTCAATCTTTTTCGAATCTTTCTTTCTTTCTTTTTTTGCCTATTCGAACACTCTTTTTTTTTTTCAAGAATCGGATCAAGAATCAATAAGAAGAAATTTTAATTGATCAAGAATTCAAGAAACAAAATCTTGATTTAAACCACTTTTCAAGAATAAAACCCCAAACTTAGACTGCCTAAAAACTATAACCCTAGGAAAAATGCCTAAAGCTATAACCCCAAGACAAGAATACTGAAACCCCAAAATTTTGTTAGATTGATTTGATTCAATTACAAGAAACGAAACCCCAAAGCAAGACTACGTAAAAACTATAACCCAGGGCAAGAATGCCTAAAGCTATAACCCCAAGACAAGAATGCCTAAAACCCTAAAATCTTGTTATTGATTTTGCTGTGATAGTATCTGAAACCCCAAAAAGAAGTAACAAATAACAAATCAAAGCGATAACTATAAAAACCTGATTGGAAGCCTAAGCTCTGATACCAACTGATGTGAACCCTAGGGGTTAAACCTTTTGAACCCACTAACAAATTGAAATACCTAACCCAGAAAAGCCAAGATTCAGGCAAAGAAAACTTGAACCCTCAAAAGCCTGTTTCAAAGAACCTAGATTAAGCATGTAAGCTAGACCCTAAGAACTCTCGTTTCAAGAACCTAAATTTGATAGGTTGAACGCCACAAAGAAAAAAATTCTTTGATAAGTTCCTAAGTTCTTTCAAGAACTAAAAGAGAAAACTCTCACTGAATAAAACCATACTTAATTGATCAAAAGATAATTGAAGTAGGCGGCTAAGACATATATTTATAGCCTCCCTACAATAACCTTAATCTACTAAGTAATAATATGTAAAATATGGGCTGAACATGCTCAAGCCCAAACCTAAATAATTAAAAGGTGTCCATGTTACATAATATAGGCCCAAATGCCTAAGTAATTATAAGAATTAAAATAAGCCCTCTCTTAGGCACCACATGGTTAAATGAATTGGTCCCCACAATTTCCATTTCAATTACTGAATGAAAGAATAGGCCCACTTCTTTAAACATGATGCAGCCACTTGTAAGCCCTTTAATGCCGCCACCTTGTGTTCTTGAATCACATGGACTAAACTTGGATGCAAGCCCATCTTGCATTTTGAAGCCTTTCTTGAATAACTTACAACATGACCCAAGTGAATTTCACCAATTCGTGCCATGTTTCCTAGATTTTCTTGGATCTTGGCCCATATAGAAATTGCCATTGGATTGGGCCATCTTGGATCTTATCAACTACCGACCAATAAGTCTGTGTAATGTAGTTTATAAGATAATATCGAAAGTTTTGGTTAATAGATTGAAGCATGTGTTACCTTCTTTAATAAGCGCAAATCAAGGTGCTTTCGTCCTAGGACAGTTGATCTATGACAATGCTATGGTGGCCTTTGAGACGGTTCATGCAATGAAGAATAGGAGGTATGGGAAGGTTGGTCAGATAGCAATCAAACTAGACATGAGCAAGGCCTATGATAGAGTGGAATGGAGCTATCTGAAGGGAATAATGAGGAAAATGGGTTTCTCAAATAAATGGGTTCGTTTGATAATGACGTGTGTACATATTATAAAAATATTCGGTGATCATTAATGGAGCGCAATGTGGCTCAATTACTACGACACGGGGCTTACGTCAAGGAGACCCACTTTCACCTTATTTCTTCTTAATGTGTGTGGAAGGCTTGTCATGTTTGTTCAATGATGCAAATGAAAGTGGAAGTTTGAGAGGAATTACAGTGGCTAGACATGCCCCAAGTGTGAACCATTTACTGTTTGCAGATGATAGTATTGTATTTTCTCGAGCAACATTAAGGGATTGCCAACAACTAAAACTAGGGATGGCAAAACCCGATCCGATCGATGGATTTTGCACCGATTCGCTCCGAACGGAGAGGTTTTTTTTTTTTTTTGAAATGCTGGGGAAGGGTGGAGCGAGGTGGTTTTGGTAAATGTTTGCTCTACTCTCCCCCGCTTTTTGAAATTACTATCTTACCCCTTAAAATATTTTATATTTTTTCTTATATTTTTAGTATATATATTTGATATATATACTAAAATCATATATATATATATATTAATATTTTATATATATATATATACTTTTAGTATATATATGTATATTATGTATATTAAAGAATTTTATATACTAAAATTATGTTCATGAATAAATTACAATATAATTTTTTACAATATTAAGTTAAAAATATTAATAAAAATTATGGTGTAGCGGAGTAGACCACCGTGGATCGGTTATAGATATAACCGATATCCATAGAGGTGGATGTTTTCAACATCCATGCAAGAGTGGGACGGAGGTGGATAAGGCAATCCTCGCCCCGCTCCATTGCCATCCCTAACTAAAACAAGCACTGGGAGTATATGAGAAAGTATCTGGTCAATTGGTGAATGTGGACAAATCGGCAATTTTCTTTAGCTCAAATATGACGATGGAAAATAAATTGAAAATTATGACTTGTCTTGGGGTACAGAGGATGATCAACACAGAGAGATATCTGGGGCTACTTCTTTTGTTTGGAAGATCTCGAAAAGTTGAATTCTCTTCAATTTTTGATCAAATGCGAGCTAGACTGGAAGGATGGAGAAGAAAGCACCTTTCACAAGCAGACCAGACTGTTTTAATTCAGTCAGTGGCACAAGCTATCCCGCAATATGTCATGTATTTCTTTCGACTCCCGAAGACATTCTTACATGAACTCAATATGTTGATCGCCGATTTCTGGTGGGGAGATAATTGTGACAAGAAAAGAATTCACTTGGTGCAATAGGAATCTCTGTGTAGTTCGAAGTTGGATGGGGGCTTGGGGTTTCGAGATTTTGAGGCTTTCAATTTAACATTACTTGCCAAGCAATGCTTGAGGCTAGCCCATAATGAAAACTCTCTTTGTTACAAATTTTTGAAAGCACATTACTTTCTTAACACAAGCCTGTTAGAAGCTAAACCTGAGACTAATTCTTAATTCCTATGGAAGAGCTTGCTGGAATTAGGGAATGAATTTTTTGTTGGTATATGCCCTAGAGCCAATCAGATTGAGCATGGGATATACAGTCAATAAAGCATACCCTTCATTATGAAGATAGTGATACTAGGTTTTCTTTCATGTTAGTACGATAATAAGGAGTTATTAAGTACTAATCGGATGAAGCCCATGGAACATAATGGCCTTGCAAAGGAATTATAAAGAGTTATAATTATGAGATCCTTATGCATCAAAGCCTTGTTCCTCAAACTGTTCTTAGTCATCGTATTGCCAAGACAGGGCATTGGCAATGCTCAAAAACTGGTATATGTTAAGCCTTCTTACTTATGAAGTAAGCAACTGATCTCATATAGTTTGAAGTATGGGATACTTGGGATAACATATAGGTGCTTGATAGTTAAACAATTCACTGAAGAAGGCCCGCTATGAGAACTTCATTTGGTAATATCACTCTAGTGTCTATGAAATTGTTCTTTAGTACCAGTCATGTAAATTGGCCCTCAGACTTGTGATACCGGGTCATCTTGTATGGAGAGTGTCATACTTAGATTCCATCACGAATAGATCCCAAAAAGGGATGCTTATGGTAGAGTGTTATTGGGTATGAAGTGAACCATACGAAGATGAATGAGTGATCCAGAGAGGATTCACCACTCCCCGTGATAATGGAGACATATCTCGTTTGTTATTGACTACGATTAACTTCATTAAGTCTTTGGCCAAAGCATGATGAATTTGGGAGAAAACTGTTTCTCTAAATTCATAAGGTTAATGTTAAGTTGCGAAGAACTAATATGGATTGATCATGAGTATGCACTGCACCATGCTCATGCGCTATCCGAGATATATGGTGAAAGGACCGTATTACACCGACAGGCTGGTTGCTGAAAGGTTTCTAAAAAGGTCATGCTGACTTCACAGTATATGGGTGGTCATGATGGGTTGCTAGATCCCGCTCATGATCTATGAAGATAGGTTAATGAGATTAACTTATGTTCATTGCCATCATATTGGGAACCTAGAGGATCACACACATAAGGACAGTAATGTATGGATTAAACATGGTATTCTATAAAGGTGAAACTTAATGGAATAAAAGATCTATGTTGAGGAATTAATTGAAGAGTTCAATTAAGATAGATTAAGACATAATTGAGATTTGAAAAATCCAAGATGATGTCTTAATGAAACAAGAGGAATCGAGAAGTCTTGTAAAGACTGGCATAATCGACTTTGACATTGTGATGTACATGGTGTATTTCGAATGATTATGTTATATTGGATTAATGTCATAAGATGATATTAATAGATTAATTTCATGAATTGTTCATGAGGAGAAAGAAATTTAATTGAGAATTAAATTACTTTTGTTTAGTAATTAATCTATCCAATAAAATATGCATGAGAAATTATGAATGGGTACAAAGAGATTATTCTAATTTAAGACTATCTACTAAGGATAGTTGGCCCAATTTAAGGCATTAAGATTGTTGGACCATTATTATTATTGGATAATATAAATGGGCCTAGTGATCCATTTTGGAATTAAATTGTTTAAGTCCAAAGTGAATTAATGAAAATCTTGTGCAAGGAGCAACAGTGGCCGGCCAACCCTTAGGGAGGGGGTCAGGGTTTGCGCCTAGATATATATCAGATATACAGGCTGTAGCCGCACCCTAGGTCTTTTATACTACTTGAGATATTCTGATTTTTGCTTGAGAAAAAGTTGGTTTCAAGAAGAGAACCTTACCCTTGCAAAAAGCTGATATTGCCACCTCCTTGCGAGATTCTTTGTTGCCACAAATCCCCTCCTTTTGGTGTATTCTTGCCGCTTCTCTTCCTTATTGAGTGAGATTGATTTAGAGAGATTAACACCAAAGATAGATCTTTCGATTGTGTTCTTAGGATCAACTTGCTAGCATAAGTGAATCACCATTCCTTAGAGAAGGATCCATCAGCTGTGGACTAGCTTTAGAGGAAGGACAATTGTGCTTCTTGTGATCTTGTTTGAATTGGAAGCTTTGTAGATCTTAGACTCAAAAGCAACTTGTTGTTTGTATCTGCAACTTAAGGTTACGATATCTTAAGTAGGTAACTTCTAAATCATATGGGTGATTTAATTGTTTTAAACGCTATAAACATATGCTAAACGCAAGCCTAAGATCCTGTTGTACTTCGGGTGCTTCTTTGTTTACTTTAGCTGCACTATATTGATTACTTTATTTAAGCATGAGCTCATAAATAGTAAACCCAACAGTGGTATCGGAGCCAGGTTACGTCGTTTACATGAGGTTTATGCATGTCAATTCTTGGTGATTAACAAGCTATTGTTTTCTGTATTGATTTTGGTGATTTCGGTTCCTATGGATTTAAAAGAAAATTTGTTTTCTTAAATTTTGTTAAATCTGGACAGCAACTATATAGTGAGCTTAATCATGTTTATAGTTGTTTAAATGGTAGATTAAAATTGTTTTAATCAACACAGATTAAAGATATGACATGTCTTAGTAAAATCAACAAATTTTGATGTCAAAAACATTGTTTCGAGTTGTGATTTTGTGAGCTGATTTGGGGCTGTTAAAAACTGATTTTCTAGATGTTTTAGATCTAGAAATTTTATGTTACATGCTTCCATTGAAGTTACAAAATTGATTTGAGCTTAAAACGTTCAAGCAAAGTCGTTTTTAGGCATGAAACGTTGTTACTACAATGCTGAAATTTTTTGGACTGTTTTGTAGGTGTTAGCGTGCCTTAAAATTCGAGCATAAGTGTGGAAACGTTCCACTTGTTTGCTAGGAATTTTGGACAACATCTAAGGTGAATATGATTTATCTATGATGGCTGGTTTGGGCATAGAACTTGGATGGACTATGCAGCAACTGTTGTTGCACACAAGCAGGGCCGAACCGCGGAGGGCGGCTAGAAAGCTCTTTTTGGGGCATCCAGCAGCCACTGTAGATTGCGCACAATAGTCTGATCATGAGCAGGCGATGGTCATTCGATGGCCAAAGAGGTTGCATGCGCTTAGGACACTAAGAGTTAGAGTCCTACTTCAACAAGGAAACTATTTCCTAGTGGGAGTGTGATTCCTAATTGTAAGGAAATACTTGTAGTATGATTAGGTAAGAGTTACCTAATCAGTTTTAAGTTCCTAAAGAGTTACGATGGATTACAAACTTAAAGACTCGGTATAAGACAATGAGGTGTCCTAAAAGGTTTAGGATTCAATGCATGCTAAAATGTTTTGTCCTAATTAGGACAAGCAACCTAAAAGTTAGGTAAAGTCCGATTTGAAAATAGCTTTCTTAATTGTTTAGATGTTATTAAAAGTGTTTTAATAGATGGAACCGAGATTGCTAAAATGATTTGATAAATTGTCTCAAACCCATTGGTGACATTTATGCAAATAGTACACAAGATCACCAGGTGATATTAACTATGCATGTTTTTGATTCATGCTTATAATATGATTATGTATGCATGAAGGATGATTATGGACTAGACCTTAGTATGATAAGGAATGTATGGTTTAATTTTCTTATTAGTATTTTATAAATAGGGTCTGCGCACCCTGCCTTTTCTTTTCATTCCGGAATTGTAAATTCTTTTCTCATCTTATTCCCCTCAAATGTAACTCGAGGTTTCTGATAAAGCAATGTAATTGTTATATGCTTTATAGATTTAGATTTAGGATAGGAAGTTGAATTTATGTAAATTCCAAGATTGTAAGGAGATTTGGCGCCAAGAATAAGTTACCAAGGAGATTACTATCAAAGCTTTCGAAGACTATTGTATGGTATCCCCTAGGAATTTGACCAACTAGTTTCCTAATGGCTCAAGGAAACTAGATTAGAATTAAGTCCATAATCATCTCGGTAGATTGCATGTGATAGATTTATTTTTGAATTATATATATATGTGATGTATGTAATCAAAATGAATGCTATGCATGCTAATCGAATTTGAAATCAATGAGACCTATCTAAGAATTAAATGAAATCCCTCATTAAATTATATTGAGTCTATGTTACGCATGATAAGTTGCCTTCCACCATAACAAGATAACCAGAGTTCTTCCATTTTGGAGGCTTGTTGAGTCACTCAAGGTCAAACTAATGTACGAAAATGTTTGAGTTATTGAAGGTGGGTCTTACTCAACTAAGTGTTATGTCATCCGGATGCGCTAAAACTTGATCACATGACATTTAGAGGCAAAGTTAGGCGAAATGCATATGATGTATTTAGACAAAGAGTTGTCACCTAACTAATCTAGGAGACTCATAGAGATGTAATTGGTAAATTAAGTTACCTACTCAATTAGTTTCAACATGGCTTGTTGAGTCACTCAAGGTTATGCTGGAATGAAAGGGGTCCTAGCTCATTAAGAAGTTTTAAAAGTTAAATTTTTCGAGATAGTAGTTGATGGTTATTATTTTGTTAAAATAATGAGAATAATCATTTAAGTATTAAAGTCTGACATAAATTATTACTACTTGCTATTTATTGACTATTAAATGTTTTGATTCATATAGGATATAAACGCTAAATGGAAAACCCATTATCACTGAGAAGCATACTTGATGCTAATAAATTAACTGGCCAAACTTCGTTGACTGGTTTCGCAATGTCAAGATTGTTTTGACATAGGAAAATAAGGCTTATGTTCTTGATGAGCCCATTCCAGATGAGCCTGCTGCTGATGCAACTGAGGATGAGAGGTTTGCCTATAGAGTTCATAGAGATGATCTCGTTCAAGCCACATGTGTGATGTTGGCTTGTATGGCACCCGATCTTTAAAAGCAGCATGAATGCTCAGGATATCATCCTTAACCTTAGAGAACTGTTCGCTAAGGAGAACCACACTGAGAGATTTGACATCTCAAAGGAATTGTTCCTAACAAATATGTCAGGGGGAAGCCTAGTGAGGCCTCATGTGCTTAAGATGATTGGGTATATTATCCGTTTGGAGCAGATTGGATGGGTCATGGATCATGATATTAGCATTAATCTAATCCTTACTTCACTACCTGAGAGCTATTTGTAGTTTGTGTTGAACTTCAATATGAACCACTTGGAGGCTACCCTTTTAGGGTTGTTGAATATGCCCACACAGGCCGAACAAACCATTGTTAAGGATAAGTCATCTGTCCATTTAGTTTCTTCTTCTAAACCAAAGGGTAAGAAGAAAAGAAAGACTAAATGGGATATACCTCCTGCTTCAAAGAGTTTGAAGCCAGATGATGGTAATGGGAATGATGCAAAGGATAAACATAATGCTAATAAAGCTTGTTTTCATTGCGGTACCTTGAGTCTAGCAAAGGAAAGAAGCTGAAAGGAGTTTCAACTTCAGGTATAATTTGATTCACTCCTCTTGGTATATGATACCTAACATTTTGGTGTAAATATGTATGACATATTGTAGGGATTGTCGCAACCTAAAAAATAACAAGTCTCATCGCGAGACTTTATTCGCTAAGCGTGTCATTAGGGAAAACAGAGGAAAAGACAACTTAATTCCTCTTGAAATAAAATGAGGGTTTGAAAACAACCTCGAAAAGACATGGAGTCGCCACCAATCTTTTTTGGCTAGGTGTGATAGGCCACCTATCAAAACCGGTTTTGTAAAACATTTTAAAATTAATTAAAACATTTTTTAAAACCAATTTCAAAGTCTGCGTTTTAAACTAGAGAAAATCAAAGAAGCGGGTTCGGGAGTTGGTTACGTGCGGGGAAGGATTAGCACCCCCAAAACGCCCGTATAAAACAGTACCTTATTAATCGTGTGTTATCCCAAGTCTCGATAAAAAGTCGATTTTAAATTTGGTATTTTAAAATAATTCCCAATTTTAAGAAAAATAATTCCATTTTTAATTGAAAATGACCCAGAATTTATTAATTCAAATTTTTCCTATATTCCCTGACAAACGCGTCAAAATATAGAAATTTTTATTTATTTGGAAAACTTTACGAATCTTTCTCATTTTTTGAAAGAAAGATATTCCTTTATTAATGATAATTGATGATATCCTCCCTAGCAAACCTGGCAGAGAACTCATGAATTATTTTAACTCGGGAATATCTTTATTTTATTGAAAATCATTATCTTTTTTTTTTAAACATTTAAAAAATATATGAATATGAACATGTGTGACATAATAAAGATGACATAGCAAAATCTAGATGATATAATACAACCTAAATGACATGGCAATATAATCTAAGTGATATGAAATGATATGAAATATAAAATAATATTATCATGAAATATGCATGAAAATAAAAATAATAATGCATGAACATAGTAAATCCTAAATGATGTGACAAAAATAAATGACTAAGCAAAAAGCATAGGATAACATAGAATATTCACAAATATATAACAAACAATATAACACCATGCAATATAAATCAAAACAATAACATAGCCATAGAAATATTCATAGCAAAAATCATATATTATACAATACGCATGAACATGGAAAATGCAATGCATGAAAGTGTATTTTTTCCTTTAAATAAGGAAATCTGTATACCTAAAAAGATATCCGACTACCTTAGGAAAAGACATCAAATTAAATTTTCTAAAATCAAAAATACTTTGTGATTGGTTTAAAAACAATTTTGAAAATTTTGGATGAAAAATAACATCATGACCGAAACCCATTAAAAAAGGCTCTATTTTCCTAACTTTGAAAACCCGGACTTGACCACCCTTGACCCAAGCTTTATAAAATCATTTTTTAGGACTAAAATGGCTTAGAAATCATCCTAGGATAGCAGCTAAGGTTCCTAATCAGCCCTCTCTTAATGCCTTAGCCAAAACAGAAAATTATTTTCCCCTTGAATTCAAATCTGACTCTACTGACCAGTTTTAAAACGTGACTTTTTTAACCTATTTCTAAGATTTTAAAAAACTCTGAAAAAATTATGGGAGACTCAGAACATGTCAAAATCTATAGGAAAAAATTGTCTTAATTTTTAGACTAAGGATGACCTACCAGAAAAATCATGAAAGTCAGAACACTGGGTGAAAAACTGTTTAGCCAAAAAATATTTTTAAGCCTTTGATAAAATCATTCAAAAATCAAAACAAAAATATTGGAGACTCCTCTAAGAACCTACAAACAGTAGCTAAAATTTCTAAAAGTTTGGACAAGGATTGCCAAATGAAAAAAATCACAAAAGTAGAAATTCCAACTTGACAACTTCTTAATTTTCCACAAGCATGCTCATGTGAGCTTGGCTTTGAGACATTGGTTGGCTTAAGTCAAAAATCAAGTGGTATGATATGAGATGCATGAACAAACTGTAAGTTAAATGCATGAACTATATGATCTAAGGCCTAAATGACATAGAAAATGCATGGCAATACAAAATGACCTAAGACCTAATGTGAGTTTGTGTACGACAATTAATGCAACCTAGACCTAATATGCATGAAATGCATGGCAATACAAATGTAACCTAGACCTAATGAGCATGGAAATGCTTGGAAATACCAATATGATCTAATACCTCATATGCATGGGAATATGCATGGCAACACAAAGATGACCTAATACCTAAAATGTCATGAAAATGCATGGCAATGCAAAATTGACCTAAGACCTAATATGAGCATGAAAATGCATGAAAGTAACATGAACATATAATGTCATAATGAACCTAATACTAATGAATGAACATGGCACAACCAATACACAATATCATGGCATAGTAATGCAAGCATGTCAACTAAACAAAATGAAAATGCACACACAAGGCAAAAAATATGGTGGAAATCAAATGGGCATGAAATCAACATGTGAAATTCTAGCAAGACAATAACACAAACACATAGCATAGTAAATCAAATACACAATATCATGGCATAGAAATGCAGGCATGTCAACTAAACAAAATGAAAATGCATGCACAAGGCAAAAAATATAGTGGAAACCGAATGGGCATGAAATCAACATGTGAAATTCTAGCATGGCATTAACACAAACACATGGCATAGTATATGCAAGACTTAAAAGGAAACATGTTAGACTAAACAAACATGATGCAAATGCAAAGATGTAGCTAGACATATACACAAACACATAGTATGGTAAAACCACAAAGCATGAACAGCTTAACATGTTGAAAACAGAAAATTAAAAATGGAAAACAAAGTAAAGTAGACATGAAAACAAAATGATAAAATCAGCAAGATAATAGTAAGTAAATGAAATAGGTTAAAAACAAGCTCCATATATTAACTATTTTAAAAAGTTAGAACATCAAAACAAGCCAGAACATCACAACCAACATAGAAAATGAATCAAACACAAGCCATGCACAAACAATGGGCCATTCGGCCAACTCAAGACAATAGGTAAAAAAAATTGTTTTTTCTTTCATTTTTTTCATGAAAGCATAAGATATGAGCTTTAAGAACTTGTTTTGAAAAATAATTTTATTTCATGAAAGAAAATAAAATAACAATGAAAATGAAAATAAAAATAAAAATAAAAATAAAAAAATCATATGAACAAAGTGAGGAGAGCATGAAAGAAAATAGCTACCTTCCTTTAGCTTTCCAAATCAAATAGTAGTAAGAAAAACCCTTCCTTTTTCCTTCTCTTTTCTTTTTCCCCTTTCTTTTTTCTCTCCCTTTAGCTACTGCCCCCTCTATGATCAGCCAACCCCCCAAATGAAAATGAAAAAGAAAAACCCCCATCTCCTTAGTGGTAACCGAATGGCCTCTAGAATGGTGTAGGATGTTGTCATTTTTTTCCCTAGCCAATTTGATCCAAAGGCCACTAATCCAAGATGCTTAAAATGTGAAATTACCATCCTTAGATTAAGTGATCAGCCCCTAACTAATACAGCTGTTCAAAAATATGTAGCCATCATGTTGACATCCTTTCTCTTCATGCATTGGACCATGTGGCACAATTACAAAGGCTTGATCAAAAAAATAACTACCTTACTATCCACTTTTGGCCTTTGGATGCAAGATCTCAGCAAAATTCACTCTTCTCATGGGCTTGGCTGAATGACCCATCAACTTCCAGCCCACTCTCTATTTTTTAAAATACAAAAAAGGCCCTCTTAGGCCTCCAAACTTGATTAAATAGAAAACAGACTCCAAATAAAAATTTCTTTTTCCAATACTTTCTAAATAATATAAAATTGAGTTCTGAATGTTTTCATAATTTTTCGAGCCCATTTGCTATTTTTCCCGGATTTATCTTCCAAAATTGCCCTTAATGCACCTAAACTTTTGCCATTTTTCAAACGAGCTCCAATTCCGGATTTTTCTTCACCAATCTCTTCAAAATAATTTAAAATTGAGATTTGAAAGTTTTCATAATTTTCCAAGCTCATTTGCCATTTTTCCCGGATTTATCTCCTGGAATTTTAGCTTAGTGGGCCCGAAATTTGTCATTTTGCAAACGAGCTCCGATTCTGGATTTTTCTTTGCCATTATATTCCAAATAATTTAAAATTGAGATCTGGAAGTTTTCATAATTTTTCGAGCTCATTTGCTATTTTTTCCAGATTTTTATCTTTTGGAATTTCAGCTTAGTGTGCCCGAAATTTGCCATTTCTCAAACAAGCTCCGATTCCGGATTTTTCTTCGCCGATATATTCCAAATTACATAATATTGAAATCTGGAAATTTTGGTAATTTTCCGAGCTCATTTGCTATTTTCTCGAATTTTCCAAGTTTGCCATTAACCTCTGAAGCCTCGATTTTACTCAAGACAAGTCCGATTTCCAGATTTTCTTTTTCCAGACCTTTGTTATATATTGAATTTGAGTTGGTCAAAAAAGCCCAATTTTTACGATCAAATTCCCCTCCGTTTTGATTTTTTCCTTTATCCAATATCGGGAATTTTTTCATTTCTCCACTTTTCCTCCAACCGGCTCTTTTCTCGGAATTACTTCAAACTGAGCCTTGGGCTATCCTTGTTTACTCACTCCTCATCAATTAGGGGCTTTAATTTTACCAAATCGGGCCATTTTTGCAATTTTCCCCAATTTCACCAAAATTCACCAAAACCCTAGTTCCCGGTTTTCTTCCGAATTGACTCTTCCTTTGTTTTGCTTCCAAATGGCCTCTTCATTACCCGTATTCATTGCTTATCTTTCATTCAAAACCTCTAATTTTGACCAATTTGATCATTTAAGCACTTTTTCCCAAATTTTTCGAACTAGGGTTTTCTTTCCATTGAATCTCCGTAACCCATCTTCCAAACTCCATACCTTTCATTGCAGATCTCGGATTATCAAAATTCTTTCACCATTGTTCAATTAAACTTTGAATCTTGATTTTGAATATGGGTTGACTTTTCAATGGTTGACTTTCAAAGTTGACTTTTTCGACATTGACTTTTTCAAGATTGACTTTTCATGCTTGATTTTTTAAACAAGGCCTCGAAATGCCACCTACAGGATGAGAAGAGACTTTTTGCAATCTAAAACATCATGTTAGGAAGAAAATTTTCTGATTTAGGGGTCCGAACAAAATTAGGTGTCTACAGCTACCCTTTTTTGGCTATTGCTGAGAATCAGGAATCAAGCAAAGATAAACGAACACTAATTTTGTCCGGTTAGTGAAACCACATGTGAAGAAAAGGAAAGGGGTTTAAAATTTTTAATTTTTTAATTTTTCATTCATTTTTTTTCAATTTTTTTTAATGATTGTTTATGATAAAAAGCTGTAAATAGAAGATTTTATCCTTAAATTGAGTTCCTTGACTAATCAAGGCTTGACCCATCTTAAGGAAACAAGTTCGATTTGCAAAAGAAGAAAATTATGCCCGGAGGTCTTAAAAATGGTGCCCGGAGGTCTTATCTATGATCTAGAAAATTATGCCCAAATGCGACTTTAAAAATTATGCCCGGAGGTCTTATCTATGATTTTTGAAAACTAGTGCCCGGAGGTCTAATCTGTGATCTTGGAAAATTGTGCTCGAATGCGACTTTAAAAATGATGCCCAGAGGTCTTATCTATGATTTTTGAAAACTGGTGCCCGGAGGTCTTATCTATGATATTGGAAAATTATGCTCGGATGCGACTTTAAAAATATTGCTCGGAGATCTTACCTATATTTTTTGAAAACAAGTGCCCGGAGGTCTTAAAAAATGGTGCCCGGAGGTCTTATCTATGATTTGGAAAATTGTGTCGGATGCGACTTTAAAAATGATGCCGGGAGGTCTTGTCTATGATCTGAAAAATTTTGCATGGATGCGACTTTAAAAATGATGCCCGGAGGTCTTATCCAGGATTTTGAAAACTAGTGCCCCGAGGTCCTAAAAAAATAGTGCCTGGAGGTCTTGTCTATGATCTGAAAAATGTGCATGGATGCAACTTCAAATTTGTCTTTGAAGAATTGTTGAAAATTAACCTGAAGATTTTGAGAAGATGCAAATGCTTCTTGATGCCGGTGCAAATGATTAACAAGATGCACATACTTCATATTGCAAATGTAAATGTCTTGAATTGATGCAAATGTTTCTTGATGCAGATGCAGATGTTGGTGTAGACACCTAATTTTGTCTGGACCACTAAATCAGGTATGTTTTCTTCCTAAATTGATGATTCAGAATGCAAAAAGGCTTTTCTCACCCTACATGTGGTACTACGAGACTCAGTCTAAGAAAGCAGATAGAAAAAGTCAAACTCAAAAAAGTCAACCTAGGAAAAGTGAACCTTAAAAAGTCAACTACTAAAAATGTCAACCCACTTTCAAAATCAAGATTTGAATTTCAATTGAGAGATAGTGAAATAATTTTGATAATCTGAGGTCTACATTGAAAGATATGGAGGTCAGAAGTTGGGTTACGGAATCTCAGTAGAAGGTAAACCCTAGTTCGGGAAATTTGGGGAAAAGTGCTTGGACAATTAAATTGGTCAAAATTGAAGGTCGCAAATGAAAGATAAGCACTGACTACGGGTAATGGAGATGCTACTTGGAAGAAAAACTAAAAGAAAAGTCAATTCGGAAGAAAATCGAGAATTATGGTTTTTAGTGGATTTTGGTGAAATTTGGAAGAATTACAGAAATGGCCCGATTCGGTAAGACTAAAGCCCATAATTAATGAAGAGTGATTAAACAAGGATAGCCCAAGGTTCAGTTTGAAGAAAATCTGAAATTCAGACTTGTTTTGAGCAAAATCGGGCTTCGGAGGCAAAAGGGCAAAATTGGAAAATCTGGAAAAAATAGCAAATGAACTCCAAAATTTTTGAAAATTTGCAGGTCTCATTCATAAATCATTTTGAAGAGATTGGCGAAAGAAAATCCTAATTCGGAGTTCGTTTGGAAAATGGCCAAATCCTGGGTCTACTATGCAGAAATTCAAAAGGATAAATCCCGAAAAAATAGCAAATAAGTTCCAAAAATTCTGAAAATTTGCAGATCTCACTCTTAAATTATTTGGAAGAGATTGGCTTAAAGAAAATCCGGATTCGGAGTTCGTTTGCAAAATGGTCAAATCCCAGGTCCACTATGTAGAAATTCAAAAGGATAAATCCCGAAAAAATAGCAAATGAGTTTCAAAAATTCTGAAAATTTGCAGATCTCACTCTTAAATTATTTGGAAGAGATTGGTGAAATAAAATCCGGATTCGGAGTTCGTTTGCAAAATGGCCAAATCCCGGGTCCCCTATGCAAAAATTCAAGCAGATAAATCCCAAAAAAACAGAAAATGAGCTCCAAAAACATTGAAAACTTCCAGATCACACTTTTAAATTATTTGGAAGAGATTGGTGAAGAAAAATCTGGATCTGGAGCTCGTTTAGAAAATGACAAAAGTTCGGATGCATTAAGGGGCAATTTTGGAAATAAATCTAAAATAAATAGCAAATGGACTCGGAAATTTTTGAAAACTTCCACGCTTGAAGAAGAAAAAAAATGTGATCTATGCACATGTGAATTCGAATGATTCCAAGTGTAAAAATGGAAATTCTATATATCTATCTCCCCTGAGAATTGCTTTCCAAAGAGAATATTCATGCTTGATATGATGAATGGCCATCTTTCATATTCCCTTCACTAAGAAGAAATTATCCCTAGTCACCCCTTTGAATCTTAGGAATTATTTCTTTCGTTGAACCTTGATTAAGGATCACCCTCTACACTGGAGGGTAAATACGAGGAAAAATAATCAAAATCATGGCAAAAAAATAGAGCCATTGGAAAATGTGAAATCAAAGAATAGAAAATGAAAGCCAGCAATGAAAGAAAAGAGATTGAAAAAAAAAGTCCAAAATAAATGGGGGGACAAATGTTTCAAGAATGAATTCTCCTTAGAAAATGATCCTTGATCCAATCACCCTTAAACACAATTTGGGCCTATTTTATCCCTTCCTTCTAAACCCGAACCTTGGCCTACATTACGTGATTTAAAAGTCCATTTTGATCAAGCATGGATATTTAATTTGGAAGGTTTTTCTCAAAATTCATCCCATAATTTGAATTGACATTTTTACCTTGGAAGCATTTAGAATTCTCAGATGCATGGTAGAATAAAAAAAAATGTAAAAGGAGAGGTTTAAGCCGAAAACCCGCAAAGGGTGACTTAATACCTAATGGGGGACACCTGAGTTGAAAACCCGCAAAGGGCGGCTCAAGTACTGATTAAGGTTTGAATCAATGCTCTGTGTAAAGGGGGAGAAAGTATTCGAAAATCAGAGAAAAGGGGAACAACTCAGTCTGACGTAACTACGGAAGTCGAGGGATTACCCAAGTAAATTGCTCGTTCAAAAGAAATTTCAAATGATTTGAAAAAGGAGGGGTCAAAGATATTCCGCATCCAAGGCATCTACAACCTATAACTTTACATTTGTTTCTTATATCCTTGATATCCACTTTTATCATTTTAAAACATTTTGTTGCAATAAATTTTTGTTACCCCTTTTATGACAGTTGCTTGTTTCATACTTTCTTTCATACATTTTTAAGATTCATTTTGTTTGTTATTAAATTGAATGATGATTAGTAAACATAAAAATCTTTAAATAAAGGGATTTTAAAAGTATTACTAAGGAATAGATTTAAATCTTAGAAAAGGGTTTGGAAACCACTAATCCTGATGGAAAATTCTCCAAGTAAAGGAAAATAGTGAATGTGTTGGAGACTCTGTCATGAAGTCAAAAAATTGTGAAATTCAGCGAAGTCAGAAACTGGGATTGTTTGACAATTTATCTTGAGCAAAGGGTTCCTTAAGTGGGGCATTAGTGAACAATTGAAGACTCCGTCATGAAGTCAGATAATCTGTGAACCTCAAAGAAACCATGGATTAGAAATCATGACACAATCATTTGATTGCATTCATCCTTAGGAAACATACAAGCATTTGCAAAGCATGTCATTCTCATCATTGCATTTAGCTAACACTGCAGGAATCAGGAAAACTTTGGCTTCCTCAAATCGAATTCATTCTGTTCTATCAAATGAGTCGAGCCCCGAGACCATCGTCGAGGTATTTGTTTTTGTTTTAAATCGAATTCATTCTGATTTTATCAAATGAGTCGAGCCCCGAGATCATCGTCGAGGTATTTCCTTTTGTTTTAAATTCAATTCATTCTGTTTTATCAAATGAGTCGAGCCCCGAGACCATCGTCGAGGTATTTCTTATCTTTTAAATCGAATTCATTCTGTTTTATCAAATAAGTCGAGCCCTGAGACCATCGTCAAGGTATTTCCTTTTGTTTTTAAATCAAATTCATTCTGCTTCTCAAATGAGTCGAGCCTTGGGACCGTCGTCAAGGTATTTTCTTTTTAAATCATGGATAAGACCTCTGGGCACCATTCTTAAGACCTTCAGGCACAAGTTTCCAGAGTTTTTACAGTTTTAAACAATGAACAAGTCTTTGGTGGTGATAACTAAAGCCTCTGATGGAGATATCCAGAGTTTTTCAGTTTTAAAAGTGAACACGTATTTGGTGGTGATAGCCAAAGCCTCTGGTGGAGATATCCAAATTTTTACATTTGCTTGAGCAAGTCTTTGGTGGTGATAGCCGAAGCTTCTGGATGAGAAGCCCAGAATTTTAAAAACAACTGAGAACAAGACAGGTTAAGACCTCGAGACCATCGTCAAGGTCATTTCCTCTCTTGCAAATCGAACTTGTTTCCTTAAGACGGGTCGAGCCTTGATTAGTCAGGGAATTCAATTTAAGGACAAAATCTTTAATTTACATCTTTTTCAACAAAAAAAATGAATAAATGATGAATAAAAACCCCTTTCCCTTTCCTTCACATGTGATTTCACTAACCGGACAAAATTAATGTTTGTTTATCTTTGTCTGATTCCTGATTCTCAGCAATAGCCAAAGAGGGGCAGTTATGGACACTTAATTTTGTCTGGACCACTAAATTAGGTATGTTTTCTTCCTAAATTGATGATTCATAATGCAAAAAGGCTTTTCTCACCCTGCAGGTGGTACTTCGAGACTCAGTCTAAGAAAGGAGACAGAAAAAGTCAAACTAAAAAAAAATCAACCCTGAAAAAATCAACCTCGAAAAGTCAACTACTAAAAAAGTCAACCCACTTTCAAAATCAAGATTTGAATTTCAATTGAAAGATGGTGAAAGAATTTTGATAATCCGAGGTCTAGATTGAATGATATGGAGGTCGGAAGTTGGGTTACGGAATCTCAGTAGAAGGTAAACCCTAGTTCAGGAAATATGGGAAAAAGTGCTTGGACGATCAAATTGCTCAAAATTGAAGGTCCCAAATGAAAGATAAGCAATGTCTATGGATAATGGAGAAGCTACTTGGAAGAAAAACTAAAAGAAAAGTCAATTCGAAAAAAAAAAACTGAGAATTAGGGTTTTTAGTGGATTTCAGTAAAATTTGGAAAAATTACAGAAATGACCCGATTCGGTTAGACTAAAGCCCCTAACTGATGAGGAGTGATTAAACAAGGATAGCCCAAGGTTCTGTTTGAAGAAAATCTGAAAATCGGACTTGTTTTGAGCAAATCCGGGCTTCGGAGGCAAAAGGGCAAAATTGGAAAATCTGGGAAAAATAGCAAATGAACTCCAAAAATTCTGAAACGCTAAAAATTTGCAAATCTCATTCTTAAATCATTTCAAAGAGATTGGGGAAAGAAAATCCTGATTCGGAGTTCGTTTGCAAAATAGCCAAATCCCGGGTCTACTATGTAGAAATTCAAAAGGATAAATCTTGAAAAAATAGCAAATGAGTTCCAAAAATTTTGAAAATTTGCAGATCTTACTCTTAAATTATTTGGAAGATATTGGAAAAAGAAAATCCGGATTCGGAGTTCGTTTGCAAAATGGCCAAATCCCGGGTCCACTATACAGAAATTCAAAAGGATAAATCCTGAAAAAATAGCAAATGAATTCCAAAAATTCTGAAAATTTGCAGATCTCACTCTTAAATTATTTGGAAGAGATTGGAGAAATAAAATCCGGATTCGGAGTTCTTTTGCAAAATGACCAAATCCCGGGTCCCCTATGCAAAAATTCAAGCAGATAAATCTGAAAAAATAACAAATAAGCTCCAAAAATATTGAAAAGTTCCAGATCACACTTTTAAATTATTTGGAAGAGATTGGTGAAGAAAAATATGGATTTGGAGCTCGTTTAGAAAATGACAAAAGTTCGATTGCATTAAGGGGCAATTTTGGAAATAAATCCAAAATAAATAGAAAATGGACTCGAAAAATTTTGAAAACTTCCAGAATTTAATTTTTTATTATTTCAGAAGTATTGAAAAAAGAAAATTTTAATTTGGAGTCCGTTTGCTATTTATTTAGGTTCGGGGGTCAAAAAGGTTATTTTACCGAAGAAATCGAAAAGGACAAATTTGTAATTAAAAAAATTTGTAATTAAAAAAATATGAAAGAAGAAGGAATTGCTGGGATTTTACCTCCTTTTATCAGCCAGCATAGAAGAAAAGAAGGAAACTTGATCAATTTAATTCCTTAGTCACTATCAAGCTCACATGCTACCACTAGTACCTTACAAATAGTCCCCATTCATCCAATGGCTTAGGTGCCTTGTTGAAAAGTTAAATACACCATCCAATGGCCAAGTTTAAATGCCAAGATGACATTTTTATTTGTCATGAAAGAACCCTCATCTAATGGCTAAGAATGGAAGAAAAAAAATGAGCACAATTCATCCAAAGGTGGGCATCCATTCGGCCAAGCAAGGGAGTGCATGGGATTGTCTATTTTCATCCAATGGCTTAGGCCATCTAAAAGGGCTGAGTACACATGTTAAGGGCTGTATTTAATCTACAAGATGTCATTTTTATGTTGTCCTCATCCAATGACCAAGAATGGAAGAGCACAACTCATCCAAGGGTAGGCACTCAAAGGGCCAAGCAATGGAGTGAGTACATGGGATTGGTCCTCTTTTTCATCTAAGGGCTGAGTACACATCTTAAGGGCTGCTATCAATTGGCAAGATGACATTTTTATGTTGTCATGAAAATATCTTAATCTAATGGACAAGATTGGAGGAGAAAAAGTGCAAAAATCCATCCGATGGTGGAGGGGCCATTCGGCCAATGCTAAGAGATGGGGGGAATGTTTTATTTTTCCTTAAGTGGCTGAGCATTTGAGAGGGAAGGTCAGTATCTAATTGAGAAAAAAAAAGTTTTTGAAAGAAATGAAGAAAAGCTTTTGTTAAGGTAGTCATTCTACCATTGCTACTACATTTTTTCTTCTTCTTCCTCATGCTTTATTTCTTGTTTTCCATGTCATTTCCTACCATTTTTTTTACAACTTTCTTGTTGTTCTTGTTTTTCAAAAAATAAATAAAACAATGGTTAGGCTTCATGATCTTGATGAAAATCAAGTGATAATGGTTAGGGTGGGCTTTGTCCAATATACCAACCATGGAGCTCATCTCCATATTTTTTTTTCTTACCTTAGTTATTTTTTATGATTTTGAGATTGAAAAGGCTTCATGACCTTGATGAAAATCAAGAGATAATGGTTAGGGGGCTTTGTCCAATGTACCAACCATGGAGCTCATCTCTTTGTTATTTATTTGCTTACTTTAACTTGCTTATTTCTATTATTATTTATCTTTATGTATATTTATATTCTTGCTAACCATCTTGTTCTTTTGACCTATGTCATATTTTTGCATCTTGGGGCTATTGTCATATAGTTTAGGCCATTTTTATTATTCCATGTCATTTAAGTTTAGGTCATTTTATTATTCTATGTCATTTTACATGTCATTTAGCTTTAGGTCATTTTCATATGCCATGTTATTTTTCCATGACATTTAGACATTAGGCCATTTTCATATGCCATGTCATTTCACATGTCATTTAGCTTTAGGCCATTTTTACTATTCCATGTCATTTAAGCATTAGGCTATTTTCATATGCCATGTTGTTGTTCCATGACATTTAGACATTAGGTCATTTTCATATGCCATGTCATTTCACATGTCATTTAGCTTTAGCCATTTTTATTATTCTATGTCATTTAAGTTTAGGTCATTTTATTATTGTATGTCATTTTACATGTCATTTAGCTTTAGGCCATTTTTATTATTCCATGTTATTTAAGTTTAGGTCATTTTATTATTCTATGTCATTTTACATGTCATTTAGCTTTAGGTCATTTCCATATGCCATGTTGTTGTTCCATGACATTTAGACATTAGGCCATTTTCATATGCCATATCATTTCCCATGTCATTTAGGCACTAGGCCATTTTCATTATTTCATGTCATTTGCCATGTCATTTAGACACTAGTTCATGCATATTAAGTTAGGATAGCATTTATTGTCATGCAAACTCATGCTAGGCATTTCATGCATTCAATTTGCTGTATTTTCATGCATTCCATGTCATGCCACGTGATTTATGACTTAGGCCAATCAATGGCTCAAAGTCATGCTCACTTGAGCATACTTGTGGAAAATTAAAGGGTTGTTAAATTGATTATTCTACCTTTGTGATTTTTTTTACTTTTAGCCAATTTTTGTCTAACTTTTTAAAAGGGTTAGCTACTATTTTTGGGTCTTTAGGAGAGTCTCTAACATTTTTACTTTGATTTTAAATGATTTTATCAAAGGCAAAAAATTGTGTTTTGGCAAAACAGTTTTTATCCAGTACTCGTACTTTCTCGATTTTTTTGAGTAGTCATCTTTAATCAGAAAATTAAGCCAATTTTTTATCGTGTAGTTTTACATGTTTTGAGTCTCCAGTATTTCTTTTAGATTGTTTTGAATTTTTAAAAATAGGCTGAAAAATCGTGTGACAAAATCGGACAGTAGAGGCAGATTTGAATTCAAAAGAAAAACAATTGTTGAATTTGGCTAAGGCATTTAGAGGGGGTTGGTTAGAAGCATTAGCTACTGTCTTAGGATAGTTTCTAAGTATTTTTAAACTTTAAAAATGATTTTATAAATCTCGGATTAAGGGTGGTCAAGTCCGGGATTTTAAACTTAGGAAATTAGAGCCATTTTCAAAGGTTTTGGCTAAGGTTTTAATATTTATTCAAGTCTCTTAAATTGTTTTCAAACAAATCACAAAGCATTTTGATTTTTGAAGATTTAATTTGATATATTTTCCTAAGGCAGCCGGATATCTTTTTAGATATAAGGATTTCCTTAATTAAAGGAAAAAAATACACTTTCATGCATTGCATTTTCCATATTCATGCATGTTGGATAACATATGATTTTTTTTTCCTAAGATAATTTTTATGATATTTGTTATTATTCTGATTTATATTTTTTGGTATTAAATTGTTTGTCATATGGTTTTGAATGTTTCATGCTATCCTATGCTTTTTATTTAGTCATTTATTTTGTCACATTATTTGGCATGTTCATGCATTTTGTTATTTTATTTTCATGTATATTTCATGATAGCATTATTTAATGTTTCATATTCCATGTCACTTAGATAATATTCCATGTCATTTAGATTATCTTATTTAGGATATGCCATGTCATTTAAATATTATTCATTTCATTTAGAATATCATGATACTTAGGATATCTCATTTCATTTAGGATGTGATATGCCTTTTAAATTATACCATATCATTTAGGTTACATTATATTATCTAGACTTTGCTATGTCATTTTATTTATGTCACACATGTTCATATTCATATTTTTTAAAATGTTTTGAAAAAGATAATGATTTTCAATAAAATAAAGATATTCCCAAGTTAAAATAATTCATGAGTTCTCTGCAGGGTTTGCTGGGGAGGATATCATCAATTATAATTAATAACAGAATATCTTCTTTAAAACGAGAATGATTCGGAAAATTTTTTAAATAAATAAAAATTTCTATATTTTGCCACGTTTGTCAGGAAATATAGGAAAATTTTGAATTAATAAATTCCGGCTTATTTTCAATTAAAAGTGAAATTATTTTTCTTAAAATTGGGAATTAATTTGAAATATTAAATTTAAAACCGACTTTTTATCGAGACTTGAGATAACACACGATTAATAAGGTACCGTTTTATACGGGCGTTGTGGGGGTGCTAATCCTTCCCCGCACGTAACCGAGTCCCGAACCACCTCTTTGATTTCTCTGGTTTAAAACGCGGACTTGAAATTGGTTTTAAAAATATTTTAATTAATTTTAAAATATTTTATAAAACTGGTTTTAATAGGTGGTCGATCACACCTAGCCAAAAAAGATTGGTGGCGACTCCATGTCTTTTTTCGAGGTCATTTTCAAAACCTTCGTTTTTCAAGAGAAATTAAGTCGACTTTTCCTCAGATTTTTTTAATGTCACGCAGAACGAGTAATAAAGTCTTGCGATGAGACTTTGTTATTTTTTAGGTTGCGACAATTGGATAAGATGCAGATGCTTCATGGTGTACATGCAAATGGCTTATATTGATGCAAATACTTATTGATGCAGATATTGAATAGATGCAGATGCTTCATGGTGTACATTTAAATGGCTTAGATTGATGCAAATGCTTCTAAATGATGCAAATGCAAATGATCCTCAAATAAAGCAATTACTTCACAGAATGATGCAAATGCAAAGATCAACAATGTGCAAATGCTTCTAAATGATGCAAATGCGAAAATTGGTGTTAACTAACTACTTCATGGAATGATGCAAATGTAAAAATCGACATTATGCAAATGCTTCTAAATGATGCAAATGCAAGGATTGACAATGTGTAAAATGCTTCTACATGATGCAAATGCAAAGATCAATAATGATGCAAATGCCTCATGAAAAGATGCAAATGCCCCCGATCGTTTTTTCTAGACTTTGGCTTAGCCTTCTTATTCATTTTCCTCTTCAAATCAGAGTATATCTTCAATTCGTTCTTCAATCTTTGGTTATTTTCTTTGCCCCAACAGTTTTCAAACTCGTATTAACAGAAGTCTGCTTGCCGAGTTCTATTTCTTCTTCTCATATTTGGAAGTCAAGGTTAACCCTAGTAGTTCCACACATTTGGGTTAGAAAAACCATTATCTCATGTCAACATAAAAAATGGGTGTTTCAAAAATATTTTTATTTTCCCTTTTTGAAAAACAATTTTGCTCATTTAATGAAAACTTCTGAGCCAAAAAATATTAACCCCACAGTGTGTGATGTACGAATCTTTTTTAAAACAGATGATCACTGTTAGAAATTTCCCTAAGTGTCAATCTGAATTTTTCAGTTTGAATTGGCAAGGCTTGGTATAATCAAGATTTTGGTTGATTGAAGAAAATTTCACAACAAAAAATGTATGTCCCTTCTAGGCTCACAAATGGAACAGGTTTTATAAATCATGAATTCATTGAGAACCAAACAAATTCAACACTCTTTTAGTTTTCATTTCAAGGCATTTTGACAAGCGTCAAAATTGGCCGGGATGTTTAAACTGGACAGTTTAATCTTGGAGGGAAAAGTTTCAGTTTTTGAAATCAATCCTCCAAATGAGAGTTAACAGTTAGGAGGTTCAGGAATTCCTAGATGTTCCTCGATGACCACTTCTTTTGTTATGGCATCGGTGTTGACATAGATGGCATCAAAAATTTCTATTTTACTCTAGACCGCCCATTTTGGGTTTTCGCCCTAGAGTCCCATTCTTTCCATTTTTCTTTCTTCTTTTTTTTTTTTTTTTTTGTTGTTCTACCATGCACTTGAGAATTCTAAATTCTTCCAAAGTGAAATAATAATTCGATGAGATGGGATGGGATGGGATGGGATAAAACTTGAGGAAAAACCCTTCAAGTTAAATATTCATGCTTGATCAAAATGGACTTTTAAAGCACGTAATGTAGGCCATGTTTCGGGTTCAAAAAGAAAGGATAAATAGGCCAAAAACATGTGTTTAAAGGTGATCAGATCAAGGATCATTTCTTGAGGAGGATTCATTTTGAAGCATTTGTCCATTTTGGACTTTTCTTTTCTTTCCTTCTCTTTCTCTTCTTTGCTTTTGGCTTCCATTTACCATACTTTTTCACACTTTTTTCTTTTTCTTTTTCCATTTCTTTTGTTTTGTTCTTGGCTTTCATTTCGCCATCTTTTCCTTTTCCTTTTGACAAAGTGAGCCCTTATTCATTTAGGAGCTCAATTTGCTTTGTATTTGTTTTTGAGCTAGGACTTATTTATCAATGGTTTTTTTGAGAAGATCTTCCCTCGCATTTTCATCCCAGTGTAGAGGGTGATCATTGATCAAGGTTCAAAGAAGAAAGAATTCTTTCGGCTCAAAAAGGGTGACTAGAGATAATTTCTTTTTGTGGAAGGGATATGAAAGATGGCCATTTCTCATATCAAGCACAAATATTCTCATTGAAAAGCAATCCCCAGGGGAAATAGATCATCAGAATTTCATTTTACACTTGAAATCATTCGAATTCTCATATACATGATATCACAATTTTTTCTTTTTTCTTTTTTTTCTTCTTTTTTCGTCGCATGCCCTCAATGATTCATGTATTGGTTCCACCCTTATTCACCATGTATCCATCATTTCCAAATATGATGCCCCAATTTGATCAACCTTGGGAATTTGTATCACTACGAGGAATATAGCAAGTCTAGGTCTATTTTGAAAATGCTGAGTTTCAATCTTGGGTTTGTTTGAAATACCAAGGAAAATATTACCAAAAAATAGTTTCTCTCTAGGACATGGGATAATTTGATTTGATCATTGTGCCCCCAAGTGTTAATCATGAAGTGATGTTTGGGCAATTGGTGTTTTGTGATTATTGGAAAGGACATGAATGGCTTTGGCATAACCTTGACACACCTCAAATTACCATGTTCTAAATTCTTGAAAGAATGTCTCATTTGTTTGAATTTCAATGAGTTCGAAATTTTTTCAAAAAGTTCGTTCCTTTGTTCATAGCCTACATTAGGATCTACATCTTTGCTTATTTTGTAATGACAATGGTTTATGAAGTTCAATCATTCATATTCCTTGAAGCATTAGGTCTTTCAAGTGATTTTAGTTCAAGGGATTTAGGCATAGGAAAGCCTAAAAGAAACGGGAGAGGGTATTGGGTCATTTCTAACAATGATCATCAATATTCTCGAGACTGTCCACTATTAGAACTTCTTTAATGCTTGTTTTTGCAAATTCAAATTATTGTTAACACACAACAAACACAAAGCATTTAAAATTCGAAATTCATTTAATTCATATGAATGTCGACATGAGACAAGTGTTTTTATCATGAGGTTTGAAACTACATGCATCAAAATGCTCCTGTTGACATCTTTCAAAGGTAGTAATTCTCCTCCTAAAATCTCGAAAAAACTGACTTATAGCAAAGTGGACTTCCACTGATCGATAAGCTTCGGTGTCAAAATGCCATCGTGGATAAGACCTTCAATCCTTTCTTTCAGTTGTCTGCATTTTTCAGTTGAATGCCCAACTACCCCCAGGTGATAATCAAACTTGCTGTCAGGGTCATAACTCCTTGCTGATGGATTTGGAGCTATTTTCAAAGGCACAGGGGTAAGGTACTGATTCTTTATTAGTAATGGCAGTAGGTCAGGGATTGGGATTGGAATTCTTTCTTGGTTATCCCGCGGTCGTTTTTTGGAAGCAGGCCTTGTTGCAAGGACTGGTATAGGATTAAGTGCTTGGGTTGGTAGGTAAGGATAAAGGCTTGGAGATACCTTAGTAGGGTAACATGACTGGTATGAAGGGAATTGGGAATATGGGACGAAATCTCCCATAGCTTGGACACCTTCCTCTTTCTTTCTAGGTGCCCCATTTCTCTCAGCATTGGATGTTCTTTCTCCTTCAAGTTTCCCATATTTGATAGCATTCTCAATCATCTCCCTTGAGATTACCATATCCGCAAAATTCTTCGAGGCATTGCCAATGAGTCTATCATAGTACGGGGCCCGTAGTGTATTCACAAAAAGGACGATGATTTCTTTCTGTGTCAAAGGTGGTTGTACTTGGGCAGCCATGTCTATCCACCGCTGAGCATATTCTTTGAAACTCTCAGTAGCTCTTTTCTCCATATTTTACAAGGTGAGACGATCAGGCGCCATATCAGTCATATGCTTATACTGGCTTAGAAACACCTTAGCCAGATCATTCCAAGAGCGAATCTGATCCTTGCTCAACTGACTTACCACCTAATTGCAGACCCGTTGAGGCTATCCTAAAAACAGTGGATCAAAAGCTTATCATTATCTATATGACCCATCATCTTTCGGCAGAATATAGTGATGTGGGCTGACGGATCGATCGTCCTATCATATTTCTCAAAGTTATGAACCTTGAATTTAGGAGGAATGACTAAATCGGGGACCAAGCAATGTTCTTTCACATCTACACTCCCAAATACATCTGTACCTTCCATTGCCTAAAGCCTTTCATCTAACAACTGATATTTCCCTTGGGAATCTGCCAATTCAACCTCATTCGACGCAACCATTTACAACTTTTCCTGTTCAGCTGGATTATCTAAATTCAGAATGTTGACAGGATTAACTGTGTTCTGAAAAGACTGGGCATCTAACATTATGACCTTATTTTGTGTCTTTTGTGCCTCCGTTCCTTCTTTGGTGGTCAAGTTTTCAATGTATCCATTTCCCTTGATTACGGCGGACATCAGCTCCATCAATTTAGTCATCTGATCTCTAGATTCTGCTTGAGATTTTTCCAACTTTTCTCGCAATTTGATGGAAACTCAATTAAGAGTTGTAAACCCAAGTGCAGGTTATGTTCAAGTAATAAATTCTCGGGTGTCCGAGGTCGAACCACAGGGAAGCGTATTAGTAAGTATAAGTTTATAAATATATAAGAAAAAGAAAGTAAACAAGATATTAGGGAATCAACAACAAAACAAAATAAACAAGATATTAGAGAACAAAATAAATAAAATAACATAAAAGAAATTAAACAAAATATAAAAAACAATAAGAAAGGATGTTGAGGTTAGAGAATCCACTCTTGGTGTTATGCTAAGATTAATCTTGTTTTATTACACAATTGAAATCCACACATAAGGGAGGTTCCAATCGGAAGGTTTAGCAATTCAGTCCAAATTGTCCAACGTCCATAGCATATGATATTATGTTCATTTGGTGTCCTCAAAACTCATAAAAAGAGTCCAAGCATTCCTTATGCCAAGGTATATGTCTACAACAAATCAAGGTTATGAAACCAAGCATTTACTGTGCCATTTTCATTGTCAATAATGAATCAAGATCTCTACTTTGCAAGTATGATTTTAAACCAAAAGAAAATATTATCTATGCTAGTGCTTATAAATGATGATTCATTTTAGCTCATGTTTAAGAGACTAACCTTAGCATTTACCAAGAGCTTCACCTCATCACCTCAACAATATGATTAGAAACACATACTAGATATGAATAAAATGAAAAGAAATGTAAGAAGAAAAAGAAAACTAGAGAAAGGAAAGAAAAAAAAAAACTTAGAGAATTTTATTACAATGGCTATCCTACCAATGTATCAATGTATCCCAATACTCATCCAAGGCCCTCTATTTATACACATTTTGGAGGGCTAAATGACAAGAGACAAGCTTTACAAATTTCAAAGGTAGGTATAATAGGTGGGTGCATTTTTCTAACAATTTTCGTCATATTGTATGACAATTCTGATCAGCCAGCTTGATGGTCGATTTTGTCAATGTTGGAGGCTCGATCTGATAAAATGGTCTTCTAGAAAAATATACCCCTATCAGTTACGGATCCATAGCCGTTGGAATCAGATCATTTGCGCACGTGGATCGGAAGATATGGTCAAAATACCAAAACGGTGCAGAACAGACGTCATTGCACATCAGCCAACTTGATGGTCGATTTCGCTAGGGAAAACGACTCCGTTTCAAGAAGTGTAAAACATGAAAAAGATAGATCTGCCTCTTAGCTTTGCAGGGATACAAAGTTCAGCCTTATTGCTTCAGTGAAACTCGAGATATAGCTGATATGGCAAAAGGTGTCGGAACTGGAACTGAACTGGATTTGCCCTTAATTCTAGTAATCTGAAATCACTCAAAGAAACTTGTGAAAAACACCAAATTACATAAAAATATAAAAGATCATAAACACAATTAGACTAAACAATAATAACTCGTATTTGACACAAAACAATAATAAAACATAACTAAAAACTATATAATTATACGAGTTATCACACCCCCATACTTAGATTGTTGCTAGTCCCTAGCAACGACTCAATAAAAATAAAATAAGAAAATCTAATCTAATCCATTTTCGTAGGAAATCACGGTGGCACTTAGCATGTGACACAAGCCTTTAAACCCCTAGGTGTCCCTAGTGGACGAGTTTAGTCTCGTGAGGGTTTACTAGGACGATACCCACAAACATTGAAGACATAAGAAAAACTAAAAATAATAATTATAACTAATCCTTCCAATATAAATTAGAGATAATCATTGGACAAGTCTTAAAAACTAATCAATAGCTTAAAGAAATTCACAAAAAATCTTGCTTGAATGTAAATAGTTTGAGTTAAGCCAATAATAACATAACATATTTCAATCAAAATAGTGTATATTCAAACTTAATCTCAACTTCTCACATGGGATACTCTCTTGATTTTCACTCTTTAAAGTAGTGGTAAAGTGTTTACACTCAATCAATCTCATGAAAACACTTCTACCATATGCTTGCTTGTCCACCTATTCTCCACTATTTAGATCATACAACTTCATAAATCAAGAGGTCTTTATTCAAGGTTGTAATGGGGCCAAAGGGTTATAATGTGGTTAAAAAACAAAAGGATAAAGATATCACAAAGGTTCCAAAGAGTTCATAGATTTTAGAGACATAATAAGATCATACAAATAAAACTTCTCAAAACTCTTATAAAGCACATAATAACATAGGCTAAATATTCATGTTGAGCCTTTGCATCATTCTAACCAACTTTGTAACATCTTTTTCTAGAAGTTCAAGAGAAGATTTTTTTTTTTTTTTTTTTTTAATATGGGAATGTATTTGACAATGATCCCTTTCTTTTTCTCTTGACTTTTTCTTTTCTTTTCTTCCCCCACACTTATCTTTTGTTTCTAACCCAAATTTTCAAATAAAAATATCCCTTGTTTTTTTGCAATATGTCTCAAAATATAAAATTCATCTTTAGAACAAGGGTAAGGATATAAGCATATTTAGGCTAGGTGTAAGTTGTGGTTACCAATAAAACATCATATTTAATGTAGGCTCAAATTGGCTCACTAGTGGGGATGTTCTCGAAGAACATTAATAATGGATGGCTGTTTGGCTCTGGTTATAATCCTAATGCCTCTATCATATTCATGTTGTCACATGTATCAATATAGTCTCAAACGGTTTAAAGCAAGTTCTAGAGAATCATGTAATCATAAGAGCACTCAAGAAAGAAATTAGATTGATTTGTATAATGCATCAATCATTATAGGCTCAAAAACTCACAAAGATGATTATACAAGTCAGATTAAGTCTAAACATGCTTCTTTCTCAATCAACATATCATATTAACATTGGCTCATAAAAAGGTTGACATCAAGCTCAATTCTCATGAAAATCTTCTCACTAATAAATCTGTTTTAGACTTATGCAATTCATATCTCATCATTGTATTGAAAGTAACTAAAAAAAAAAAACACTAAGTCTAAACATGCTTTTTTTTTTTTTTTTTTTTTTGTTTTTTTTTTTTTTGAAGAAGAAGATTAAATCAAACTGACAAGGTATGTCTCAAGTCTCCCTTACTCATACCTTGTTCAGAATGAATACTTCTAAATGTCTTAAAACACAACAAATTTTTTTTTTTTTTTTTTTTTTAGCAAAATTTTTTTTTGAAGAAGAAGATTAAATCAAACTGACAAGGTATGTCTCAAGTCTCCCTTACTCATACCTTGTTCAGAATGAATACTTCTAAATGTCTTAAAACACAACAAATTTTTTTTTTTTTTTTTTTTTAGCAAAATATGTCCCTTACCCCCTACTAAAATATGACATTGTCCCCAATGTCAAATTTTAAAGGTAGAATTTAGGAGATATTACCTGCAGAGGTTGCTAACCACTTATTATAACTGAGACACAACAAGCAAAATGTTAGATAATGTCACAAAGACAAAGTGCAATCCACTCCTTGCTCGTCCATATCTCTTTTTCTTTTTCCGAGCGTTTGCGAAACAACCGTAGCAGATAAACACTCATAAGCTTGTAGCTTTTTGAGTAAATCTTCAATGGTTGTAGCAGAAATTATGGTTCTCCTTGCCTCTGAAAACATGAATCCATTATCAACAGCATTATCTAAATATGAAAGTAAATTACTAAAATAACCATTAATATTAAGCAAACCAATGGGTTTCTTATTTGTGACCAAAGATGACCAAGAAGCCACGCAAGCTATTTCTTCCAATGTACCCAGACCTCCTGGTAAGGCAATGAATGCATCGGCAGAATGGTACATGATTGTTATCCGTTCAGGGATACTCCAGACTTGTATTTCCTTACCCACGGTAGGTCCACAAAAATCTGTGAATAGTTTTGGCACGATTCCTAGAACTGGACTTCCTCCGGCGTGTGCTGCTGTAGCGACTGCTCCCATTAAACCCGTACTACCGCCTCCATAAATCAAGTGGATCTTTTGTTGGGCAAGTATTACTCCAACTCTTATGGCTTCATCAGCGAATATGTTATTTTTCCCTGGATAAGCACCTCCAAAGACACAAATTTTTTTAATGCGCTGGGACGAAGTGCTTTCCATTTTTTTTTTCTTTTTCGAGTGCCTGAAAGAGAATGAGTACATGGTGTAATATATAGAGGACTGAGTAGTGAATCAGACAAGAGTAATAATGTCGCCGAAAGTGTATTTGACCTGTCAGAAGAAAATGTTAACCTAACAAAAGATTTTTGCGTGATTTCAGGAAGAAAATCAAAAAGAGAAGAAAAATCAACCGTAAAAGTCAAAAGTAATAATGTCGCCGAAAGTGTATTTGGCATCTTCCTCTGGTTTTACGTCCAGAAACGGCTTAAACGCCTTCTATGAGTCGAGGATATGCTTCCCATCCAGTTTTCTTACAAGCTGGCAAACAGGGTCTTTTATCATCAGATTCCCAAGATGTTGCCATTCCCTTTGGAATTGCGGCCATAAATCAAGAATTTCTCTTTGTACGTCTCCACTAGGATGCGTCTCAAGAGAAAGTTGGATATTACCCAAATTCTCCTTACTCAGTCCATCCTTAATGAATTCAATTTTATCATCTCGATTAGAGGACGGAATCCCAATAGAACGACATTTACCGTTACACGTCCATCGTGCACACTTGTGGCAATTTGAACTCATGCGCTTTGCTCGTCGCTTCTTTGCATAAGTGCTTCTACCTGTACCTGGTAAATGCAAAACAGGAAGATATTCATCTTCACGTACCTTGGCTTCAATTATCCAACGTATGTCTTCAGGAATCCCTTTGTTCATAAGCATTCTTAATCTTTCTAATCGAACTTGGTAAAGCTTCAGTAAAATATTCCGAGGAAAAGGAGGAAATCGTTTCTGCAATCTTTTGAGAATATCATCCATCCTGAAAAAAAAATGAAATAAAATAAAATGAAAGAGAAATTTATATACAATATCAGTTTTGTGGGTAGCTGATGGAACCGACTTAAATAATCACGGAGTACCGTTATCCGCCATTTAACCGGGGTAAAAAAAAAATTATATTTACATCTAGTTATTTTCAAAACAAGGATCAGAAAGAAAAACAACCTCTTCTTGAGTAACATGATTTTCCAAAAAGAGTTTGAGTCTTTGTCCATTTACCTTGAATACGTTACCATTTTGAGGATTCTCAATGTCAACTGCTCCATAATGATACACATGCTTAACCACAAATGGGCCAGTCCATCTTGATCTCAACTTACCAGGAAATATGTGAAGTCTAGAATTATAAAGTAGAACTTTTTGCCCAACATCAAATGTTTTTCTTGAAATTAACTTGTCATGAAAGGCTTTAGTTCTTTCTTTATGAATTTTAGAATTCTCATATGCATCTTTTCTGAGTTCCTCAAGTTCATTTATGACTGGAAAAGTTTCATTCTCACCCAAAAAGGAATATTTTAGCTCGGATGGCAATGGTTTAAAATCCAGCTTGGGTGGTTCAATAGTTGATGGTATAGTGACATTTGTGAGTGATGGAAGTTCCCCAAACTTTTGTTTCCAACAATGCTTAACCTGAAAAGAATTTAACAAAGAATCAGTGTGTGAAATTTCTGAAGCATTATCAAACTCACATTCAATTAAATAAGCTTCTAAAGGATCATGGAATGTGGTAGTGGTGAGATGTTCATGAACAAGTTCTTCAATGAAATCCACTTCATGTACTTCTGAATCATCACCGGGTTGCTTGCAAATGTTGAACACATTTAATTCTAAAGTCATATTTCCAAAAGAAATGTTCAACATACCATTCCTGCAATTTATCAGAGCATTAGAAGTTGCAAGAAATGGACGGCCTAATATAACAGGAATTTGAACATTTGGATTTGAAACAGGATGTGTGTCCAAAACAATAAAATCAACAGGGAAGTAAAAATTATCAATTTGAACCAAAACATCTTCAACTATCCCTCGAGAAATTTTTACAGAACGATCAGCTAGTTGAAGTGTAACAGGTGTTTCCTTGAGTTCACCTAAACCTAACTGTTGATAAACAGAAAAAGGCAAAAGATTAACACTAGCACCAAGATCAAGCAATGCACGTTCTATTCTAGTGTTTCCAATGATGCATGAGATTGTTGGACATCCAGGATCTTTGAATTTTGGTGGAGTAAGGTGCTGAATGATTGAGCTCACACTTTCCGTCAAAAATGCTTTCTTTTGTACATTATGTTTCCTTTTAACTGTGCACATGTCCTTCAAAAATTTAGCATAAGATGGAACTTGTTTGATTGCATCCAATAAAGGAATGTTAATCTTAACTTGTTTGAAAAGTTCATAAATTTCTGCATTTTGATTCAAATTCTTTATTGTTTGCAACCTTTGAGGAAAAGGAGCAGGATGCATACCTTTTTCTTTGTCCAAATTTTCAAGAAGTTCAGACTTACCATCATCCTTACCATTACTTTTCGGAGGGGAAAGAGGATCTTGGTCTTTTGATGGAATCTTTTTGTCAATTGCCTTTCCACTTCGAAGAGTTGTGATAGAACTGGCATTTTCCTGTTGAGTTTCATTGGAGCAAGAAACAAGACATTGAGTAGAAGGGTTAGGCTGAGGTTGAGCAGGAAACTTACCTTTTTCTTGAGTGCGTAATGAAGCTGTCAATGTGGACAAGGTGTTTTTGATCTCATTGATGTCCTGTGAAGTCCGGCTATTCACATTTGCTTGTGTTTGCATGAATGCTTGCAATGTCTCTTCCAAGGTTTGTACACGTGAAGGTTGATAGGAAAAAGTGTTGCCCGGCTTTTGAGATTGTGGTACCTGAACATGATTATTATTCCGCCAACTGAAGTTGGGATGACTTCTCCATTCAGGGTTATACGTTTCAGAGTAAGGAGAAGGAAAAGGCTTTTTAAATGTGTTTATGGAATTTACTTGATCATGCAACGCTTCTTTAAGAATGGGAATGTTTGGGCATTCAGAAGTGGGGTGTCCCATGATTTCACAAATTCCACAACTTTCTTCATTTTTAACCGTTTTGACTTCTTTTACTTCTCTAAGTTCCATGGCTTCAATCTTTCTAGCCAAATTAGCTACTTTAGCTTTTATCTCATCTTCTTGACTAAAATGATATTTTCCTCTGTTAGAAACAACATTAGATCTATTGGAACTTTCAGAGGAATTATCTGTGTGCCAGGCTTGAGAGTTATCTGCCAAATGGTCTAAGTAGTCAAAGGCTTCTTCAGGTTCTTTTTCTAGAAACTCACCGTTACACATTGTTTCAACAAATTGTTTAGTTTCGGGAGTTAAACTTTCATAAAAGAAACTAATAAGACGCCATTTTTCAAAACCATGATGTGGACAAGAACTTAACAAATCTTTAAAACGCTCCCAGCACTGAAAAAATGCTTCATTTTGATTTTGATTGAAATTTTGAATCTGTCTTTTCAAAGCAGTAGTTTTATGTGCTGGGAAAAATTTCTTCAGAAACTCAGTTTGTAATTCTTGCCATGTGCCAATTGACCTTGGTTTTAAATTATGAAGCCAAATTTTTGCTTTATCTTTTAAAGAAAAAGGAAATAATTTTAGCTTGACAATTTCATTTGTACATTGTTGGTCATTAAAGGTGACACATACATCTTCGAAGTCTTTTAGAAACGAGTAAGCACTTTCCGATTCCAACCCATAGAAATTTGGAAGCAAAGCTATCATACCTGGTTTAAAACGAAAGTTGTTTGCATTGAGAGGAAAAATAAAACAAGAGGGTGATGAGCTTCGAGTTGGTTGCAAGTAGTCACGCATGGTGCGTACTTGTCTGTTCTCATCTTCAGCATGAACACTTTCATTGTCAGCCATGGTAGGAGTTGTATTAGAAAGATTACCTGAAAAAGTTTCACAATAAAATCTAACTAAACGACGAGATCTAAAATCACGTCGCCAAACAAGCATAAAACAAAGTTAATATACAAAATTAGGCGGTATAACCAGCCAATAAAAATAAAACAAAGTTAATATACAATATAAATATAAATATATAGAAAATTAGGCGGTATAACCAGCCAATAAAAATAAATATACTTATAAACTTATATACTTAGTATTGCTTCCCCGGCAACGGCGCCAAAAACTTGATGGAAACTCAATTAAGAGTTGTAAACCCAAGTGCAGGTTATGTTCAAGTAATAAATTCTCGGGTGTCCGAGGTCGAACCACAGGGAAGCGTATTAGTAAGTATAAGTTTATAAATATATAAGAAAAAGAAAGTAAACAAGATATTAGGGAATCAACAACAAAACAAAATAAACAAGATATTAGAGAACAAAATAAATAAAATAACATAAAAGAAATTAAACAAAATATAAAAAACAATAAGAAAGGATGTTGAGGTTAGAGAATCCACTCTTGGTGTTATGCTAAGATTAATCTTGTTTTATTACACAATTGAAATCCACACATAAGGGAGGTTCCAATCGGAAGGTTTAGCAATTCAGTCCAAATTGTCCAACGTCCATAGCATATGATATTATGTTCATTTGGTGTCCTCAAAACTCATAAAAAGAGTCCAAGCATTCCTTATGCCAAGGTATATGTCTACAACAAATCAAGGTTATGAAACCAAGCATTTACTGTGCCATTTTCATTGTCAATAATGAATCAAGATCTCTACTTTGCAAGTATGATTTTAAACCAAAAGAAAATATTATCTATGCTAGTGCTTATAAATGATGATTCATTTTAGCTCATGTTTAAGAGACTAACCTTAGCATTTACCAAGAGCTTCACCTCATCACCTCAACAATATGATTAGAAACACATACTAGATATGAATAAAATGAAAAGAAATGTAAGAAGAAAAAGAAAACTAGAGAAAGGAAAGAAAAAGAAAACTTAGAGAATTTTATTACAATGGCTATCCTACCAATGTATCAATGTATCCCAATACTCATCCAAGGCCCTCTATTTATACACATTTTGGAGGGCTAAATGACAAGAGACAAGCTTTACAAATTTCAAAGGTAGGTATAATAGGTGGGTGCATTTTTCTAACAATTTTCGTCATATTGTATGACAATTCTGATCAGCCAGCTTGATGGTCGATTTTGTCAATGTTGGAGGCTCGATCTGATAAAATGGTCTTCTAGAAAAATATACCCCTATCAGTTACGGATCCATAGCCGTTGGAATCAGATCATTTGCGCACGTGGATCGGAAGATATGGTCAAAATACCAAAACGGTGCAGAACAGACGTCATTGCACATCAGCCAACTTGATGGTCGATTTCGCTAGGGAAAACGACTCCGTTTCAAGAAGTGTAAAACATGAAAAAGATAGATCTGCCTCTTAGCTTTGCAGGGATACAAAGTTCAGCCTTATTGCTTCAGTGAAACTCGAGATATAGCTGATATGGCAAAAGGTGTCGGAACTGGAACTGAACTGGATTTGCCCTTAATTCTAGTAATCTGAAATCACTCAAAGAAACTTGTGAAAAACACCAAATTACATAAAAATATAAAAGATCATAAACACAATTAGACTAAACAATAATAACTCGTATTTGACACAAAACAATAATAAAACATAACTAAAAACTATATAATTATACGAGTTATCACAATTCTTCCTGTGCCCTTTCCATTCTTTCCATTTAGGTAGCTTGTTCATTCTCCATAGCTCTAGCCTATATTAAATAGGTACTTAGTATTTCTTATACCTCTGATTTGAAATGAAAATTCTTTCAAAGAATCCTAAAGCCAAGCCAACTTCCATTTTATCCCTTCAAATGCGTATCGTCATAAATGAGCCATGAATGCAATTTGATGCCCGTGAAGCATAAACAATGTGATGTACGGACATATATAGTGGAGACATGCTGACCATGTATGTAATAAATGCAATCACGATGCCAACATGATGCAAGCAAAGAATAAACAAATCAACGCATGGATATATGCAATGAATGACCATGTATATTTCAGATGTATTTCCCAATGAATGATTATATACACTATGAATGCAATACGATGCATATAAACAATGAATGATTGACACAGAGTATATACAAAGAAAATCATGCTGACCATGTGTGTCATGAATAGATCCTGATGCTAACATGATGGATTAATGCATGAGCATATTCATGATGACTATGTATGCCATGAATGCAACCAGATGTCAACATGATTTATATAAACAAATCAATGCATGTAAAGAGTGATCAAATTAATGTATGAACATATACAGAAAAATCATGCTGACTATGTTTGTCATGAATACGACCTGATGCTAACATGATAAGCAAATTAGTGCATGAACTTATACGGAAAAATCATTCTTACTATGTTTGTCACGTATACTACCTGATGCTACCAAGATGCATGTATGAATGTATGGTATGACAAATAATTGATCGGATGCAAAATGCAAAGGGGAAGATATCACGGAGAAATAAGAATCGGAGGAACTTAATCATCAACATCTCATAAATTTGAAGCATAACCAATTCATTCCCATATCAACGTTCACAAGGTATAAACCATGTTTACAAAATCTGAGCAGTGGTTAAAACTGTCTTTACAAGCACTTTATTTTTCCTAGCATCCTAAGGCTATAAGAGCCGGTTACTGAAAAAGTGAAATCCTACTACATCATATCAGACTGAAGTCTTTCTACATCATTGCCATAAATTTCCCACTCCTAATTACCCTTTCCTAGCCTTCTATCAATCAGTGTCGTTGGATCGATCCACTTGACATCTATAAGAGACTGCACTTTCCTTTTGAAGGCTATACAGTCTTCAATGCTATGCCCAGCAATTTCTCAGTGATAATTTCATCTTGCACTTGGGTTATACCACTTGGGATACGGTGGTAACAAGGGTTTTAACGGGACACGGGCAATCATGTGATCTTGTACCAATATAGGGAGAAGCTCTTGGTAGCTTATTGGAATGGGATCATACTACTCTTGAGTCATATTCTTGGATTGTTTCTTGGTCACACATGGCCTAGGGGTTGCGGCTCTTGACGGTGGCACTAAGGCTTGAACCGAAGTGTTTACATGGAGAGGTGGTAGAACAACATGGTAATGGTATGGATTTGGACACGGGACCCTTGGAGGTTGTACATAGTTCGAGGTTCCTATTCTCGATGCTTAATAAGGTGCTTCATGAATGAAAGAGTATGAACTACCAATTGGTGGAGATTGAGTATGACCTAGGAATCCCGTAGCGGTCATCCCAGTGGATGACTGGATCATAGTTGAGTGAGGATACTGGTTTGGACCTAAGACCAATTGCAGGGACTGTTTGGGATCTGAGGTTTCTGTCCTTGGTATCATGCTCTCTGGTTTAATCATTTTCACGATTTTGTCTATAATTTCATCAGGGTTGCAACCTTTGTGACATTGACAAGCGCAGGATCCAGCAAGGATTGTATGCTCTAGACCTGATGGTTTTGGTTGATCCAAAAATGATGAAGAACCCTGAGAAAATTCCCTTTTACTCTTGCCCATATCCTAAACCATTTTCATTAATTTGGCGAGCTGTTCTTTCACCTCTCGGATTTCATGTCTAAACTCCTCTTGATTGCATTCTAAAGCACCCAATCGCTCCTCCGATTCATTCCTCATATCTCGAACCCCTTTCATGCAAATGAAATTGACATTATTATCATGAGATCAAGAATACAATTATGAATGTACATGCTCTATTCCTATATGCATGAATATACTGATGATTAATGCATGAGCCTGTACAGAGAAATTATGATGACTATGTTGTTGGGATTCGGCCTCATGCTCAAACAATAATCGAATTAAAGAAGAACATGAACGCAGTGGAATAATAAACAAAGAGACTACCGAATCTAACAGGATCATGCTTGTACATTTTTAATGCGATCTTGTAATTATAAAGCATACATCTGATCAAGATTCACACCTTAACTCAAAGATCTAGTAATCTTGAGTTTACAAACAGCCCACTCAATCTTGAACACCAAGCTGTCAATCCGAGACTTCAAGTCACACAAGTGTCTGACCTCTAACGGTAATCCACACAAGATGATCAAGAAAACCTTCATAAGGTAGGAATGGAGTCTTGCCGAAAACAATGCTAGTAGTTTAGGTTTCAAGAAACCTCTCCCCATCTAAACATCCCATGGCCGAATGCTTCATTAGGCATAAAGAAGAAGAAAACGCTTTCTACTTTCACAGAGTTTGGTGCGCCAACCAAGAATGATGATCTTGATCTTCTTTCTTTTTCGTAGGGTTTGGAGCATTAACCAAAGGCAAGATCTTGATCTTCTTCTTCTTGATCTAAGCCTTTTCTCTCTTGAGAGAAAACGTTTTCACTCTAGCAATCCATATAGAGGCAAGATACAAGAAAAGAAATCAAGAAGACACCAAAGCCTCAAAGCATAACACATATGCGGCTAGGCCATAAGGAGGTAGGCCAAGCTATCATGTTTCTTTTACAGGGGACGGCAATCACTCCAGGGTTTGGACTAGGGACAATAACTCTTATGTATTTGCCCTTATGTCCTTCTACTTAATTAAACTATTTAATTAAGTCCCTATTGATTAAATTATCAAATTAATCAATAAGGCTTTTTCCATTTTAATCTCTTAATTCACCTTTTTGTGTGTGACCCATTAGGCTTCCAATATGTTGGCAATAAATATAAATTAATCTAATTAATTTATACTCATAGATCATGAGCGAACTCTAGCAAGCCATCATGACCACCCAAATACTGGAGAGTCAAGTTAGTCTCGCATAACCTTTCGTATTCAGTCTATCAGTGTAACTCGGTCCTTTCACCAAATATCCCGGAAAGACCATGAGCATGGTGTAGTGTCTACTCATGTTCAATCCATATTAGTTCTTGCAACTATTGGTTAACTTCGTGAACTTAGAGAAACTATTTCTCCTAAATTCATCATACTCTGGCCAGAGATTCCATCAAGTTAACTTAAGCCAAGAACATATGAGATATGTCTCCGATGTCACTTGGAGTGGTGAATCCTCTCCGAATTACTCATCCATCTTCGTATGGTTCATGTCATACCCAAAACCACCTTACCATAAGCATCACTCTTGTTTGGGACCCGTTCGTGATTGAATCAAAGTATGACACTCCCCATACAAGATAACCTGGTATCACAAGTCAAGGACTACTTACACGTGAGAACGTTTCCATAGACACTTGAGTGACAATACCAAATAGAGTTCTCACAGCGGGCCATGTTCAGTGAACTTGTTCAACATACAAGCACCTACATGTTATCCTAAAGTATCTCTTATACTTCAACATGTGAGATCAGTTGCTTACTAAGTAAGTAGGCTTAACATGTACCAGTCTTTGAGCATTGCCAATACCCCGTCTTGGCAATACGATGACCAGGAACCGTTTTAGGAACATGGCTTTAATGCATAAGGATCTCACAATTATATATAATTCCTTTGCAAGGCCATTATGTTCCATAGGCTTCATCCGATTAGTACTTAATAACTCCTTATCATTGTACTAACATGAAGGAAAACCTTGTATCACTAAGATATAGTGATGAGTTTGCATTATTGGTAGTTTATGCCTGACCAAACCGATTGGCTCTAGGGCATATACCAACAATCTCCCACTTGTTCTAAGCCAATCGCTAACGCATCCAATGTCGAACTCTTTCGATTAGCAATTGTGTCTCTACTAGGACATAGCTTTAGTACTTTATTGTGAGAATATGCTTCGGTCATATACTATTAATAATCTCTATTATCATATTCACAATACTTATCCGGATTACAATGAAACCCGATTCCTTATGGCTCATGTTGTTACTTTAACAACTAGGAATCTTTTAATTAGCCCATTGAGCTATGGATCCAAATACACCTTCTTGTAGCCTTAAACAAAAGGTTTGTATTCCGACTTAGAATATAAATAATTCAGTCCTCTCTAATTTGGAACATTTCCAAATGACTGAATTCATTTACATCAAGGCCTTAAGTCACTTATTGGATTCTTTATATGTTAAACTCATTTAACATTTAATCCAATCAGTTGTTGCTAAATCTGTTAGATCTTAGCATAACTTTTGATTTACCTTTAAATCATCAATGTATCTGATATACATTTTTTGTTGAGTAATCTGTGTTACTCCCACTAACCCTTAGGTGTGCACAAAAGATATCTCATCCTTTTGATAAATTCAACCCTTGAATGTCACTATCAAAGCTGGACATTTCAATCCGTTGTCTAACAATGTTCTATTAAGTAGACTCATCTCTTATGAGTTATGCATCACTATGCATCCTACTTAATGATTATGTGCCTTTATGCATCCTATGCAAAATTTCAGATTTCTACTTATGACCTTTAACTTTTAAATGTCATAATTCTCCCACTGTTTCCTACTTGTATAGAAACATTCAAAGTAAACTCATTTACTTTTCTATGGGATGAGAATTCAAAACTCTTTTGAATGCACTTTTATAATCTTAAAACTAAACATCTCATATCACATATGAATGTTTGTTTTAGCATTACAACTTGAAATCCTTTATAGGTTAGTGTCTCGACAATCTTGGCTATTTGGAGCATCATGGACTCTACTATGTCATCACATAGTAATGTCGAACCAATTCATCTGATATGAATTCTATTAGATAATTAATCAATTTAGTTTCAAGTCATTCTTCATTTAGATCATATCTTAATAAGTATGCTCTTTAACTAAATTAGTTTCATAATCTCATTATGAAATTCCTTGAGCCAAAGCTCATCTAGTTGTCAAGTTTCGTATAAGATTTCCTTTGATTCATAATCAAAGAAACTACTAGTATCTATATACTTTAATCTCGTACTTTTATCTTGAACAACCTTTGATTATCTTTTATGCAAGTTTCTAGTTTTTATGAGTGTAAAAGACCCTGATATGGAACAAATTCAATATGACCTTTCGGTTCATTCTAGGATGAATGGCCAAGCATCTAATGCTAGCATAACCAAAATATCAATGATAATGTTTCTAATATATTCATCATGAATAGGTTGGCAAGCTTGATCAAGTATCAACTAAGGTTGCCACCTCCTTGGTCTTATTCTTTTCACTTGTCCTTACTATTAGTTCCATCTATATGTCATACATATCTTTGAACCAATCTTATAGGTATCATATACCTAAAGGTAGTGAAAACAAACTCATAATAACCATGAAGTAAAACTTCTCAAGTTTCACTTCCCTTCAAGTACCGAATATACTTCTTGCATTTAAGCCTCCAATGCCTTGCATTGCCACAATGATGGTATGTCCTTTTGATCGATATCAATTTCTTTCTTCATGTCATCATCTTAACTTTGAAGAACGTTTCTTCGGTTACCTTCCCTTGGTGGAAGTAACAAAGTGGATGATCTTCCAATCTAGTAAGCACATTTACCAACACCTATTGGTTCATGTTGTCCTACAACACGACTTGCTAATTGCTCCTAGACAGTGAAGAAAGAACTAAGTCTATACTTAGATTATGATCCATAAATCAACAAAGTTTCTCAAACTTGTTGATGCATCCATTAGCACATGATGCCTCATAGGTTACCTTCTAATCATCTTTCATTGGAACAATTCCTCGAGATGTTTGAACTTCTCATTGCTAAATACCTCATGGATCATTAAGGACATAGACATTCATTTCATTGATTAGTGAAATTGACTTTGCATCAAGTATGCAATCAAGTGACTAGCTAACATGTCATGACAATTTATATCTCATATAAACCAATGCATATAATAGTCATTATGCAAATTGCAATCATTAAAACCAGGTTTTAAAGTTTGAATGATTGTTCTCACTATTTTATCAACATAGTAGCCATCCTCTACTATTCGAGAAATTTAACTTTTAAACTTTTTAGTGAGCAATGACCCCTTTCATCCCACCATGACCTTGAGTGACTCAACAAGCCATGTTGAAACTAATTGAGTAGGTAACTTTGCTTACCAATTGCATCTCTATGCAACTCCTTGATCAGTTAGGTGACAACTCTTTGCCTAAATGCATCATATGCATTTCGCCTAACCTTGCCTCTAAACGTCATGGGATCAAGTTTTACGCATCTGGATAACATGACACTTAGTTGAGTAAGACCCACCTTCTATAACTCAAACATGTTCTTACAGTAGTTTGACCTTGAGTGCCTCAACAAGCCTCCTACTGGAAGAACTCTAGTTATCTTGTTAAGATGGTGGAAGGCAACTTATCATGCGTAACATGGACTCAATATAATTTAATGAGGGATTTCTTTATTTCATTAAATAGGTCTCATTGCTTTTATTTGTTGATTGACATGCATAGCATTTATTCAAATATATATCACATATACAAATTCAAAAATAAATCTATCTCATGCAATCTACTAGGATGATTATGGACTTTACTACTCTAGTTTCCTTGAGCCATTAGGAAACTAGTTGGTCAAATTCCTAGGGATACCATACATAGTCTTCATAAGTCTTGATGGTGATCACCTTGGTTCTTCTTCTTGGCGCCTTGTCTCCTTACATTTGGAATTACATAAATTATAATCTTAGCCTAAATCTAAATCTACAAAACCTATATAACATTTACATATCTTTGATAGAAACCTTGAGTTACATTCAAGGGGAGTTAGGTGAGAAGAGAATTTACAACTCCAGAAATAAATAAGAGAAGGCAGGGTTCGCATACCCTATTTATAAAAATACCAAAAAGAAAATTTAACCATCCATGACCTAAGTCTAAGGTCTAAGTCCATAACCATCCTCATGCTTTCATAATCACATCATAAAGCATAAAAATAAATGCATACATATTTAATATCACTTAGTAATCTTGTGTGTCATTTAAGGAAAGTAATATTTAAACATACTTCGCTCAAATTATCTAGCAATTTTAATTTTAATTCAATTTACTTGATTCCTAATCCAATTAGGACTTTTGAATTAAAATCTTCCATCTAATTAAACAATTTTATTAGATTTCCAAACACCTTAGGAAGTCCAAGTTTGATTAGGAAACTTTCTCTACAAGGAAAGTTTCATATCTTCTCCTAACTTTTAGGAGTCCTTGTTCAACTAGGAAACAATTTCCGCAAGGATAGCTTAGGTGCATTCCTAACTCTTAGGAATCCAATCTTGACTAGGAAAAAAATTTCATAAGTCCAAAATTCCAAAGAATAAGAATTTCCAAAAATAGAAGGCGATACCCTAACACACAACTTTTGTGTGTAGCCGCCTCCCACCTTTAGTAAGTCATGCCGCCATAACCTACAACCCTTGTTGGGGCAACGTTTACCTCAAAGCAGCCGCCTCTTTTGGTGGCTAAGTGGTGAACAATTCACACACAATTAATTATTCGATTTTTAGCCAATTATACCTGCAATTCAAGAATCAAATTCAAGAACTCAAGGCTGCCCAGAAAATTCCAGCAACCATGCAAACTGTTTGCACAACTTTGAGAGGCAATTTCGGCAATCAAAAAAATCAAAAAATTCACCAAAAATTACAGCATCAAGATAGACACGTTTTGGAATTCTCCTCAAATTTTCAGAATTTTTGGACACCTCTAACCATGTCAAAACTGCAACTTACAGCAGGTGTGCAGAAAAATCCTGCACTTGTGTTCTTCGAAATTCAAGCACCAAAACCAAATCAAATCCAAACTTGTTTCTTTTAACTTCTTTTTGTCATGAAATCATATGGAAAGGTTAAAGATTGATCAAATCAATTTTAAACATGTTTTAAACAATTTAAAACACCAAGATTAGATTGCAAACAGAAACTGTCAGAATTGAAACAAAACAAAAAAATGCTTTTCCTAAAAGAAGTTTGCTAGATAAACACGTAATTCAATCCAATTGAACATTATCAAGAATTAAAAATGTAAATCACAAGAAAACTTACAAGCTAGGCTCTGATACCACTGTTGGGATTCGACCTCATGCTCAAACAATAATCGAATTAAAGAAGAATATGAATGCAGCGGAATAATAAACAAAGAGACAACCGAATCTAACAGGATCATGCTTGTAAAATTTTAATGAGATCTTGTAAATATAAAGCATAAATCTGATCAAGATTCATGCCTTAACTAAAAGATCTAGTAATCTTAAGTTTACAAACAGCCCACTCAATCTTGAACACCAAGCTGTCAGTCTGAGACGTTAAGCCACACAAGTGTCTGGTCTCTAATGGTAATCCACACAAGATGATCAAGAAAACCTTCATAAGTAGGAATGGAGTTTTGCCGAAAACAATGCTAGTAGTTTAGGTTTCAAGAAACCTCTCCCCATCTAAACATCCCATGGACGAATGCTTCATTAGGCATAAAGAAGAAGAAAACGCTTTTCTACTTCCACAAGGTTTGGTGCGCCAACCAAGAATGAAGATCTTGATCTTCTTTCTTTTTCGCAGGGTTTGGAGCATTAATCAAAGGCAAGATCTTGATCTTCTTCTTCTTGATCTAAGCCTTTGCTCTCTTGAGAGAAAATGTTTTTCTCTCTAGCAATCCATAGAGAGGCAAGATACAAGAAAAGAAATCAAGAAGACATCAAAGCCTCTAAGCATATCACATATACGGCTAGGCCATAGGGAGGTTGGCCAAGCTATCATGTGTCTTTTATAGGGGGCGGCAATCACTCTAGGGTTTGGACTAGGGACAATAACTCTTATGTATTTGCCCTTAAGTCCTTTCACTTAATTAAACTATTTAATTAAGTCCCTATTGATTAAATTCTCAAATTATTCAATTAGGCTTTTTCCATTTTAATCTCTTAATTCACCTTTTTGTGTGTGACCTATTAGGCTTCCAATATGTTGGCAATAAATATAAATTAATCTAATTAATTTATACTCATAGATCATGAGCAGACTCTAGCAAGCCATCATGATCACCCAAATATTGGAGAGTCAAGTTAATCTCGACATAACCTTTCGTGTTCAGTCTATCAGTGTAATTCGGTCCTTTCACCAAATATCCCGAAAAGACCATGAGCATGGTGCAATGTCTACTCATGTTCAATCCATATTAGTTCTTGCAGCTATTGGTTAACTTCGTGAACTTAGAGAAACTATTTCTCCTAAATTCATCATACTCTGGCCAGAGATTCCATCAAGTTAACTTAAGCCAAGAACAGATGAGATATGTCTCCGATGTCACTTGGAGTGGTGAATCCTCTCTGAATCACTCATCCATCTTCGTATGGTTCATGTCATACCCAAAACCACCCTACCATAAGCATCACTCTTGTTTGGGACCCGTTCGTGATGGAATCAAAGTATGACACTCCTCATACAAAATGACCTGGTATCACAAGTCAGAGGACTATTTACACGACTGACACGTGAGAACGTTTCCATAGACACTTGAGTGACAATACCAAATGGAGTTCTCACAGCGGGCCATGTTTAGTGAACTTGTTCAACAGACAAGCACCTATATGTTATCCTAAAGTATCTCTTATACTTCAACATGTGAGATCAGTTGCTTACTAAGTAAGTAGGCTTAACATGTACCAGTCTTTGAGCATTGCCAATGCCCCGTCTTGGCAATACAATGACCAGGAATCGTTTTAGGAACATGGCTTTAATGCATAAGAATCTCACAATTATATATAATTCCTTTGCAAGGCCATTATGTTCCATGGGCTTCATCAGATTAGTACTTAATAACTCCTTACCATCGTACTGACATGAAGGAAAATCTTGTATCACTAAGATATAGTGATGGCTTTGCATTATTGGTAGTTTATGCCTGACCAAACCGATTGGCTCTAGGGCATATACCAACATATGTATGCCATGGATGCAATCTAATGCCAACATGATGCATTTAAAGAATGAATAAATTGATACACAAGTATATACAAATAATGACCATGCATGTCATAAACGTATTCTACAATTTATGACCATGCATGCTATGACTATACATGATGTCAAAATATACATGTAAAGAATAAATGAATTAACACAAAGGTATATACAAAGAAATTAATCAATGATTACACGAAATTGGTGGGACCAAATCTTGATTATTCAAAAATCTCATTATGCAAGATTTGCCTCCAATTTTAATCTATGATTTTTTTGAAACATGTTTTCTCCACGAAAAACCAACATATTATTTTTCAAAATAATTTCGGGATAGTGGATCCTACTATGGTACAATGTCCAAATGTTTATTCAACCCTACCGGTCTACAATTCTTATTCAACCAATGAATGTTTATTAAATCATCAAATGAGATTATTATCACCATCTGTTTATTGCAAAGAATGAAATCAACAATACAACCATAAATATACATGCTCTATTCACATATGCATGAAATGTGCAAAATGCAAAATGTTTGAAAATTAATTTTTACATTTTCAATTCCAAAAAGTTAATGAACATTTGCCCCAACAATATCTACTTATTTTGGCATCACAATGCCTTTAGGGAGGAGATTAAAATTTACTATGGGCTATGTACGTTCATCATTGCCCGATCTACAACACTTATTCAGAGTGTAAAATAGGTAACAAAAGGTTTAGAAATGTCCCTCCATGTGTTCCTAACTTCGGTATATCTATCAAAAATTCGGCATGGCTTCACCTAGGTTCATTATATGGAGTGGATCGGTTCTAAAGGCCCCGAATTGTTCCTCACTGTCGCCTATGAAGGCTAGTAAGGCACCCCCGATAAAAGCGGGTTCAATTCATTATAGTATATTTCCCTAGCCCATGCGGAGGATCATCACGGGAGCTTAGGTAATTTATACTCCGAAAGTATTTTGCTAGCCCATGCGAAGGATCATCACGAGACGTAGCTATTTACTTCCACTTAAAGGGACGGAACTCGGGTATAAAGCTCATGTTATGCAAATGCAAGTGCAATGTGTATGGAGGAACAAAACAAACCTTTCACCACCTATTCTATAACCCTTATCCTAAATACCCCAACAATTTATTAAAACAAAGATCCAGAATAGTGTAACGCATTAACCAACCAGAGAGCAATAGTAATATGCATGCAAAAAATATTTTGTTATTTTCAAAACTTATTATGGACGGTTTGATATGCGTTCATCATTGCCTGATTTGTAAAGGAGAACTTATTCAGAATATAGAATAGAAGGTAAAAGGATTGGAAATATTCCTCCATGTGTTCTTAGCTTCAGGATATCTAATCGAAAATCCGGCATGGTTTCACTTAGGTTCACTATATGAAGGTGAACCAGTTCTAAAAGCCCTGAATTGTTCCTCACTATCGCCGGTGAAGGCTAGTAAGGCACCCCGACAAAAGCGGGTTCAATTCGTTAGAGTATATTTTCCTAAGCCTATACAGAGGGTAAATCACGAAGGCTTTAGGTATTTTATACTTCGGAAGTGTTTCACTAGCCCATACGGAGGGTCAATCACGAAGGCGTAGTTACTTTACTCCCACTTAAAAGGACGGAACCCGGGTAGAGAGTTCATGATATGCAAATGCACTTGTGGTATGGTGTGGTGTGTGAGGAGGAACAACAAACCTTTCACCACCTATTCTACACCCTTTATTCTAAATGCCCCAACAAGATTAAACAATGTAAAGCATCAATTAAGCAAAGAATAAATATATACAACAAAATAACCAGAGAACAATAATAATATGTATGCACATGAATATGGACATATTTAAAAACATTTTATTATTTTCAAAATTCTTTTTATTATTGAAAAATGTGGAAATTAAAATTAAATACCAATTAAACCAACAAAACTGAGACTTTGATAACACACAACTAATTCTAGGCCTCACTCTCTAAATATCCCCAGCGGAGTCACCAAGCTGTCGCAACCTAAAAAAAATAAGTCTCATCGCGAGACTTTATTCGTTAAGCGTGATATTGGGGAAAACAGAGGAAAAGACGACTTAATTCCTCTTGAAATAAAATGAGGGTTTGAAAACAACCTCGATAAAGACATGGAGTCGCCACCAATCTTTTTTGGCTAGGTGTGATCGGCCACCTATCGAAACCGGTTTTGTAAAATATTTTAAAATTAATTAAAATATTTTTTAAAACCAATTTCAAAGTCTGCGTTTTAAACCAGAGAAAATCAAAGAAGCGGGTTCGGGAGTCGATTACGTGCGGGGAAGGATTAGCACCCCCACAACGCCCGTATAAAACAGTACCTTATTAATCGTGTGTTATCTCAAGTCTCAGTAAAAAGTAAGTTTTAAATTTGGTATTTTAAAATATTTCCCAATTTTAAGAAAAATAATTTCATTTTTAATTGAAAATGACCCTGAATTTATTAATTCAAAATTTTCCTGTATTCCCCGACAAACGAGGCAAAATATAAAATTTTTTATTTATTTGGAAAATTTTCCGAATCATTCTCATTTTTTGAAAGAAATATATTCCTTTGTTAATGATAATTGATGATATCCTCCCCAGCAAACCCGGCAGAGAACTCATGAATTATTTTAACTCGGGAATATCTTTATTTTATTGAAAATCATTATCCTTTTTTTAAAACATTTAAAAAATGTATGAATATGAACATGTGTGACATAATAAAGATGACATAGAAAAATCTAGATGATATAATACAATCTAAATGACATGGCAATATAATCTAAGTGACATGAAATGATATGAAACATAAAATAATATTATCATGAAATATGCATGAAAATAAAAATAACAATGCTTGAACATAGTAAATCCTAAATGATGTGACAAAAATAAATGACTAAGCAAAAAGCATAGGATAACATAGAATATTCACAACCATATAACAAACAATATAACACCATGCAATATATAACAAAACAATAACATAGCCATAGAAATATTCATAGCAAAAATCATATATTATTCAATATGCATGAACATGGAAAATGCAATGCATGAAAGTCTATTTTTCCCTTTAAATAAGGAAATCCGTATACCTAAAAAGATATCCGACTACCTTAGGAAAAGACATCAAATTAAATTTAATAAAATCAAAAATACTTTGTGATTGGTTTAAAAACAATTTTGAAAATTTTGGATGAAAAATAACACCATGGCCGAAACCCATTTAAAAAGGCTCTATTTTCCTAACTTTGAAAACCCAGACTTGACCACCTTTGACCCGAGCTTTATAAAATCATTTTTTAGGATTAAAACGGCTTAGAAATCAACCTAGGACAGTAGCTAAGGTTCCTAATCAGCCATCTCTTAATGCCTTAGCCAAAACAAAAAATTATTTTTTCCTTGAATTCAAATCTGACTCTTCTGACCAGTTTTAAAACGTGATTTTTTTTTAACCTATTTCTATAATTTCAAAAAAAATCTAAAAAAATTATGGGAGATTCAGAACATGTCAAACTCTATGGGAAAAAATGGCTTAATTTTTAGAATAAGGATGACCTACCAGAAAAATCACGAAAGTCAGAACACTAGGTGAAAAACTGTTTAGCCAAAAAATATTTTTAAGCCTTTGATAAAGTCATTCAAAAATCAAAACAAAAATATTGGAGACTCCTCTAAGAACCTACAAACAGTAGCTAAAATTTCTAAAAATTTGGATAAGGATTTCCAAATGAAAAAAGTCACAAAGGTAGAAATTCCAACTTGACAACTTCTTAATTTTCCACAAGCATGCTCATGTGATGGCTTTGAGCCATTGATTGGCTTAAGTCAAAAATCAAGTGGTATGATATGAGATGCATGAACAACCAGCAAGTTAAATGCATGAAATGCATGATCTAAGGCCTAAATGACATAAAAAATGCATGGCAATACAAAATGACCTAAGACCTAATGTGAGTTTGTGCATGGGAATTAATGCAACCTAGACCTAATATGCATGAAATGCATGGCAATGCAAATGTAACGTAGACCTAATGAGCATAGAAATGCATGGCAATGCCAATATGATCTAAGACCTCATATGCATGGCAATACAAAGATGACCTAATGCCTAAAATGTCATCAAAATGCATGGCAATGCAAAATTGACCTAAGACATAATATGAGCATAAAAATGCATGAAAGTAACATGAACATATAATGACATAATGAACCTAATACTAATGCATGAACATGGAACAACCAATACACAATCTCATGGCATAGTAATGCAAGCATGTCAACTAAACAAAATGAAAATGCACACACAAGGCAAAAATATAGTGGAAACCGAATGGGCATGAAATCAACATGTAAAATTCTAGCAAGACAATAACACAAATACATTGCATTGTAAATCAAATACACAATATCATGGCATATAAATGTAAGCATGTCAACTAAACAAAATGAAAATGCACAGAAGGCAAAAAATATAGTGGAAACTGAATGGGCATGAAATCAACATGTGATATTCTAGCATGGCATTAACACAAACACATGGCATAGTATATGCAAGACTTAAAAGGAAACATGTTAGACTAAACAAACATGATGCAAATGCAAAGATGTATCTAGACATATACACAAACACATAGTATGGTAAAACCACAAAGCATGAACCGCTTAACATGTTGAAAACTAAAAATTAAAAATGGCAAACAAAGTAAGTAGACATGAAAACAAAATGATAAAATCGGCTAAATAATAGTAAGTAAATGAAATAGGTTAAAAACAAGCTCCATAACTTAACTATTTTAAAAAGTTAGAACATCAAAACAAGCTAGAACATCACAACCACCATAGAAAATGAATCAAACACAAGCCATGCACAAACAATGGGCTATTCGGCGAACTCAAGAAAATAGGTAAAAATTTTGTTTTTTCTTTCATTTTTTCCATGAAAGCATAAGATAGGAGCTTTAAGAACTTGTTTTGAAAAACAATTTTATTTCATGAAAGAAAGAAAATAAAATAACAATGAAAATTAAAATTAAAATGAAAATGAAAATGAAAATGAAAATAACAAAATCATATGAACAAAGTATAGAGGAGAGCATGAAAGAAAATAGCTACCTTGCTTTAGCTTTCCAAATCAAAGAGTAGTAAGAAAAACCCTTCCTTTTTTCTTCTCTTTTCTTTTTCCCCTTTCTTTTTTCTCTCCCTTTAGCTACTGCCCTCTATGATCAGCCAACCCCCCAAATTAAAATGAAAAACCCCCCCCTCTCCTTAGTGGTAGCCGAATGGCCTCTAGAATGGTGTAGGATGTTGTCATTTTTTTCCCTAGCCAATTTGATCCAAAGGCCACTAATCCAAGATGCTTAAAATGTGAAATTACCACCCTTAGATTAAGTGATCAGCCCCTAACTAATAAAACTATTCGAAAATATGTAGCCATCATGTTGGCATCCTTCCTCTTCATGCATTGGACCATGTGACACAATTACAAAAGCTTGATCAAAAAAATAACTACCTTACTATCCACTTTTAGCCTTTGGATGCAAGATATCAGAAAAATTCACTCTTCTCATGGGCTTGGCTGAATGGCCCTTCAACTTCCAGCCCACTCTCTATTTTTTAAAATACAAAAAAGGCCATCTTCGGTTTTTTCGATAAAATTGCACTTTAGGCCTCCAAACTTGATTAAATAGAAAACGGACTCCAAATCTGAATTTTCTTTTCCCAATACTTCCTAAATCATATAAAATTGAGTTCTAGAAGTTTTCATAATTTTTCGAGCCCATTTGCTATTTTTCCCGAATTTATCTTCCAAAATTGCCCTTAATACACCCGAACTTTTTCCATTTTTCAAACGAGCTCTGATTCTGCATTTTTCTTCTCCAATCTCTTCCAAATAATTTAAAATTGAGATCTTGAAGTTTTCATAATTTTTCGAGCTCATTTGCTATTTTCTCGGATTTATCTCCTGTAATTTCAGCTTAGTAGGCCCAAAATTTGCCATTTTGCAAACGAGCTCGGATTCTGGATTTTTCTTCACCAATCTCTTCCAAATAGTTTAAAATTGAGATCTGGAAGTTTTCATAATTTTTTGAGCTCATTTGCTATTTTTTCCAGATTTATCTACTAGAATTTCAGTTTAATGGGCCCGAAATTTGCCATTTCTCAAACGAGCTCCGATTCTGGATTTTTCTTCGCCGATCTCTTCCAAATGACATAAGATTGAAATCTGTAAATTTTGGTAATTTTCCGAGCTCATTTGCTATTTTTCTCGGATTTTCCAAGTTTGCCCTCTAACCTCCGAAGCCTCGGTTTTACTCAAAACAAGTCCGATTTTCAGATTTTCTTTTTCTAGGCCTTTTTTATATATTGAATTTGAGTTGGTCCAAAAATGCCCAATTTTTACGATCAAATTCCCCTCCATTTTGATTTTTTCCTTTTTTAAATATCGAGAATTTTCTCATTTCTCCGTTTTTCCTCCAACCGGCTCTTTTCTCGGAATTACTTCAAACTGAGCCTTGGGCTATCCTTGTTTACTCACTCCTCATCAATTAGGGGCTTTAATTTTACCGAATCAGGCCATTTCTGTAATTTTTCCCAATTTCACCAAAATTCACCAAAACCCTAATTCTCGATTTTCTTCCGAATTGAATCTTCTTTTGGTTTTGCTTCTAAATGGCCTCTCCATTACCCGTAGTCATTGCTTATCTTTCATTCAGAACCTCTAATTTTGACCAATTTGATCATTTAAGAACTTTTCCCCAAAGTTTCCGAACTAGGGTTTCCTTTCCACTGCATCTCCGTAACCCATCTTCTGAACTCCATATCTTTCATTATAGACCTCGAATTATCAAAATTCTTTCACCATTGTTCAATTAAACTTTGAATCTTGATTTTGAATGTGGGTTGACTTTTTCAAAATTGACTTTTCATGCTTGATTTCTTAAACAAAGCCTCGGAATGCCACCTACAGGATGAGAAGAAATTTTTTGCATTCTAAAACATCATTTTAGGAAGAAAAATTCCTGATTTAGGGGTCTGGACAAAATTAGGTGTCTACAGGGACCAAAAGAAAGGAGCAGTGAAGCTGGACCATGAAGATGGCAATTGAGTTTGATGCTACATCAGAGCTTACCGATCTTATGGATGTTTAATAAGACACTTATTTTGATTTATTTAGAAACATTTGATGTTTTTATTGGCATTGTGGGCCAATGTTGAGGATATTTATTTATGTTTTTGAAACATATTACTTTGCTGTCATATGGATAACATGCTTATTTAGTTTTTTCTTAAATAAATCAGTTATAGAATTGTTCTATAACATGGTCTTTTATTATACAACTTGCAAAGTATTGAGAATAATATTTGGCTTAGTGATATATAATTCAAATTGCTATTAAATTAGTCCCTTAAAATCTACATATGTAGGATTAGTGGGAGCTATTAATAACTCTTTGATTGATAAAGATTATGATTGATTGCCATTTCGAAAAATGCAATTAGTTGGAAACGTTCCAAACTAGAAAGTATTGCACGTTTATATTAAAGGTTTTTAAGACTAACTCTTTTGTTTTGGCTTGCAAAATGAGTTATATTTGGATCATTAGCTACATGCTAATAAGTAGATTCCAATAGTTGTTATACAAACAACTGAGCCATTTGAATGGAATCTAGGTCTCGTTGTGATCTCAATTATTAACCTTGAAAATGAGATTATCATGAATATGACAAAGCATATTCTCAATGCACTTAAGCTGCGTCCTTGTAGAGACACAATTGCTAATCGAAAGAGTTCGGCATTGGATGCGTTAGTGATTGACTTAGTGCAAGTGGGAGATTGTTGGTATATGTCCTAGAGTCAATCAAATTGAGCATGGGATATACAGTCAATAAAGCATACCCATCACTATGAAGATAATGATACTAGGTTTTCCTTCATGTTAGTACGATAATAAGGAGTTATTAAGTACTAACCGGATGAAGCCCATGGAATATAATGGCCTTGCAAAGGAATTATAAAGAGTTATAATTATGAGATCCTTATGCATCAAAGCCTTGTTCCTCAAACTGTTCCTGGTCATCGTATTGCCAAGACGGGGTGATAACTCGTATAATTATATAGTTTTTAGTTATGTTTTATTATTGTTTTGTGTCAAATACGAGTTATTATTGTTTAGTCTAATTGTGTTTATGATCTTTTATATTTTTATGTAATTTGGTGTTTTTCACAAGTTTCTTTGAGTGATTTCAGATTACTAGAATTAAGGGCAAATCCAGTTCAGTTCCAGTTCCGACACCTTTTTCCATATCAGCTATATCTCGAGTTTCACTGAAGCAATAAGGCTGAAATTTTAACCGTGCAAAGTTAAGAGGCATATCTATCTTTTTCATGTTTTACACTTCTTGAAACGGAGTCGTTTTCCCTAGCGAAATCGACCATCAAGTTGGCTGATGTGCAATGACGTCTGTGCTGACCTGTTTTCGTATTTTGCCCATATCTTCTTATCCACATCAGAAAATGAGCTGATTCCAACGGCTATGGATCAATAACTGATAGGGGAACATTTTTCTAGAAGACCATGTGATCAGATCAGGCCTCCAAAATTGACAAAATCGACCATCAAGTTGGCTGATCAAAATTGTCATACAATATGACGAAAATTGTTAGAAAAATGCACCCACCTATTATACCTACCTTTGAAATTTGTAAAGCTTGTCTCTTGTCATTTAGCCCTCCAAAATGTGTATAAATAGAGGGCCTTGGATGATTTTAGAGGATCATATTGTACATAGGTAGGATATTAGCCATTGTAATAAAATTCTCTAAGTTTTCTTCTTCTTTCTTTTCTCTAGTTTTCTTTTTCTTTATTTTCTTCTTCTTCTTTCTTTCTTTTATTTCCTTCTTAGATTCTCTTTAATTTTATGTTTATGTTTACAATGCCTATGCTAGGCTAAACTTCTATTTGGTTAAGGGTGATTTCAAAGCCCTAGACATGTTTTGTGATTGATTTTCAGATTCTATCTATCATTAATTTTCTATCAAAGTTGCTTATGTTCTTCTACAAGTATTGTTCATGATGTTGTCTTGATTTATTTAGGTGTACAACTAGATAGATCTTGATAATTATCTATTGCTAGTTTAGGAATCTTGATCCGTGTAATTGTCTTGATTTCCTATTCATAAGTGGCAATTTGTGATTAATGATTATGGTCAAGTTTTCAATAATTGCAAAGTGGAACATAACCTAAGTTGAACAATCCGAGCTTATGTGTTTGTTGCTTAGATCAACCTATCTTTCTCATCATAAAGCTGCCATTAAATTGAATTTAGAGAGCTTATTCTAGGTTGTTTAATGGTTAGAGATTAAATAGAGAGCTTGTTCTATTTAACGACAAACTAAGGAAAGATTGGGATAACAGAGCTTGTTGTTATCTACGGTTGTTAACTTTGATAGTTGGTTGATATTGATAGATCTGAAATTGATTCTTAATGATGTCTAGTGGTGGAGAATGAAACCTTAACCATATTTTTCATATTTGATTCTTCTTACTTACTTGTTTTCTTACTTTTCTAGTTTGCTTATTTTTAAAAGTATATTTATTTTTATTGGCTGGTTATACCGCCTAATTTGTATATTAACTTTGTTTTATTTTTATTGGCTGGTTATACCGCCTAATTTAGTATATATATTTTTATTGGCTGGTTATACCGCCTAATTTAGTATGTATATTTTTATTGGCTGGTTATACCGCCTTGCATCTTATTCTTATTATTTACTTTAGTTTAAATCTGGCTTCAAAAACCCCTTTTCTTTTATTGTTTTCTTTGAACGTAAGTTATAAACTAATAACTCATAGATTAAAACCCAATCCCTGAGGACTCGACCCTTGCTAATCATTATACTTACAATTGATCTTTTTAGTGCAAGGTTAAATAAGATACACTCTTTTGGGTGCATCAAATTTTTGGCGCCGTTGCCGGGGATTGTTTTCTTCAGTTTATTTGTTACTTGGTTTATTCTTATTTTCAGTTCTAATTAGTATTATTTTCTTGTACATACATGTTTTTCTTTTCAAATTTTGAAAAAAAAAAAAAACAATGGAATTGAGCAATCTAACACTTGAAGAGTTGGTGGCATACATGAACATGGAGAATCAACAAGCCAATCTCACCTCCCCAGTTCAACAATTGGCCATGGGAGGATGTCAAGGCCATCAAGTGTTCCAAGACCAACAGTATGATCATTACTCAAACACTTACCATGAGGGATGGTGGGATCATACTAATTATGGCTACTCGAAAAATTACCAAGAAGTAGACCCTTATGCCAATTACACTCATCCATCTAGCTTCAATCAATCATGGTCTCAAGAACTAGATCTTTTTCAACCACCACATATGACTCAAAACTCAGGTACTTCTTTAGAAGATCTTGTCTATTCTCTTGTTACTGATTCTTTGCAATTTCAACAGGAAACAAAGGCAAGCATCCAGAGTTTGGAAAAGCAAATGAGCCAATTGGCTAGTAGTATGGTGGGATGGGTAGCACAAAGATCTGAAGAACTCCCAGCCCAAACGATGGTTAACCCAAAGGAGAATGCTACTATTGTGACCTTGAAGAATGAGGAACAAGATGAGGATAAAACAAAATTAGAGATGGATTCTATTCTTGAGGATAATGAAGCCAAAGATCCAAATAAGAGTATTTCGGCACCTGAGGTAACGTTTAAGGTTTCACTTTTTACTAATGTTTCTTCTCCACCTTTTCCTAGTAGATTTGCTAAGTTCAAGGAGGAAGAACATGAACAACACATGCCGGAAACCTTAAACAACTTGTTTGTGGAGGTCATTCAACAAGTATCAAAATATGCTCCATTCCTCGATGACATATGCACCACAAAGGATGATGGAATAATACTTGTAATGGAGAATGCATCCACTGTTGTGCAAAGAAAGCTTCCTCTCAAACGCATAAATTTGGGAAATTTCATGTATGAGCATGACAAGCCTAAAATGCCAAGAAGGGGTGTTGGTTAGGTTCAAAACACTAAATCAAGTGCTAATTGGGGGAGGCAGCCTAATTAGTGAAAGCATTGCCAAACTGCCATCCTCAGATTTGCTATCTTTTTCTTTATCTTTTTCTTATGTTTCTTTGCTAATTGTGTTTAGTGTTTTTAAGTTCATTTAGGCTGCATAAGTTTATTTTGTTTATTAGTTCTTTTCACTTACACATGATTCTTTCATTTGGGTTAATAGCATTACATTAATGACAATGTAAGAATTATGTGTGGGGGAAAGAATTTAGGATTTTATTTAGAGTGTTTTGTTTTTGAGTCTTTTTATGTTGTTTTTCTTTCTGATCCTTGTTTTGAAAATAACTAGATGTAAATATAATTTTTATTATTTTTTTTACCCCGGTTAAATGGCGGATAACGGTACTCCGTGATTATTTAAATCGGTTCCATCAGCTACCCACAAAACTGATATTGTATATAAATTTCTCTTTCAATTTCTCTTTCATTTTTTTTTCTTTTTTTTTTCGAGTGCCTGAAAGAGAATGAGGATGGCTGAAATTTATTTTTTTTGTGCCTAGCATAGGCATTTTTTTTTTCTTTCTGATCTTTTTTTTTTCATGATGGATGATATTCTCACAAGATTGCAGAAACGATTTCCTTCTTTTCCTCGAAATATTTTACTGAAGCTTTACCAAGTTCGATTTGAAAGATTAAGAATGCTTATGCACAAAGGGATTCCTGAAGACATACGTTGGATAATTGAAGCCATGGTACGTGAAGATGAATATCTTTCTGTTTTGCATTTACCAGGTACAGGTAGAAGCACTTTTGCAAAGAAGCGACGAGCAAAGCGCATGAGTTCAAATTGCCACAAATGTGCACGATGGACGTGTAACGGTAAATGTCGTTCTATTGGGATTCCGTCCTCTAATCGAGATGATAAAATTGAATTCATTAAGGATGGACTGAGTAAGGAGAATTTGGGTAATATCCAACTTTCTCTTGAGACGCATCCTAGTGGAGACGTACAAAGAGAAATTCTTGATTTATGGCCGCAATTCCAAAGGGAATGGCAACATCTTGGGAATCTGATGTTAAAAGACCCTGTTTGCCAGCTTGTAAGAAAACTGGATGGGAAGCATATCCTCGACTCATAGAAGGCGTTTAAGCCGTTTCTGGACGTAAAACCAGAGGAAGATGTGAGCCACAATCACAACTACAATAAATGACTTCTCAGCTTTTGGTTTGATTTGCAATAACTTTATTTTAGTTTAATTTACGTGTTGTTCGATTTGTGTAATTATTCTCGTTTTTTTTTTATTTGTCTTTTACGGTTGATTTTTTTTTCTCTTTTTGATTTTCTTCCTGAAATCACGCAAAAATCTTTTGTTAGGTTAACATTTCCTTCTGACAGGTCAGATACACTTTCGGCGACATTATTACTCTTGTCTGATTCACTACTCAGTCCTCTATATATTACACCATGTACTCATTCTCTTTCAGGCACTCGAAAAAAAAAATGGAAAGTACTTCAGCCCAGCGCATTAAAAAAATTTGTGTCTTTGGAGGTGCTTATCCAGGGAAAAATAACATATTCGCTGATGAAGCCATAAGAGTTGGAGTAATACTTGCCCAAAAAAAGATCCACTTGATTTATGGAGGCGGTAGTACGGGTTTAATGGGAGCAGTCGCTACAGCAGCACACGCCGGAGGAAGTCCAGTTCTAGGAATCGTGCCAAAACTATTCACAAGTTTTTGTGGACCTACCGTGGGTAAGGAAATACAAGTCTGGAGTATCCCTGAACGGATGACAATCATGTACCATTCTGCCGATGCATTCATTGCTTTACCAGGAGGTCTGGGTACATTGGAAGAAATAGCTTGCGTGGCTTCTTGGTCATCTTTGGTCACAAATAAGAAACCCATTGGTTTGCTTAATATTAATGGTTATTTTAGTAATTTGCTTTCATATTTAGATAATGCTGTGGATAATGGATTCATGTTTTCAGAGGCAAGGAGAACCATAATTTCTGCTACAACCATTGAAGATTTACTCAAAAAGCTCCAAGCTTATGAGTGTTTATCTGCTACGGTTGTTTCGCAAACGCTCGAAAAAAGAAAAAGAGATATGGACGAGCAAGGAGTGGATTGCACTTTGTCTTTGTGACATTATCTAACATTTTGCTTGTTGTGTCTCAGTTATAATAAGTGGTTAGCAACCTCTGCAGGTAATATCTCCTAAATTCTACCTTTAAAATTTGACATTGGGGACAATGTCATATTTTAGTAGGGGGTAAGGGACATATTTTGCTAATTTTAAAAAAAAAAATAAAAAAATAAGAAGTATTCATTCTGAACAAGGTCTGAGTAAGGGAGACTTGAGACATACCTTGTTAGTTTGATTTCTTCTTTTCAAAAAAAAAAAAAAAAGTTTGTTGTGTTTTAAGCAATTTAGAAGTATTCATTCTGAACAAGGTCTGAGTAAGGGAGACTTGAGACATACCTTGTCAGTTTGATTTTAATCTTTTTATGTTTACTTGTTAATTTTTGTTTAGTATTTTAGGATTATTTAGGTTGCATGGTTTTGTTTTGTTTTGAGTCTTAGTTGTTCCTATTCTTATGTTATTAGTTCTTTTCTCTTACACATGATTCTTTCATTTGAGTTAATAGACTTACATTGAGGACAATGTAAGAATTAAGTGTGGGGGGAATGATTTAGGATTTCTTTTATTTTTGTCTACTATTTTTTTTTCTTTATTATTATTATTATTATTATTTTTTTGTGAGTTTTAGTTCCTTTTTAATACAATGATGAGATATGAATTGCATAAGTCTAAAACAGATTTATTAGTGAGAAGATTTTCATGAGAATTGAGCTTGATGTCAACCTTTTTATGAGCCAATGTTAATATGATATGTTGATTGAGAAAGAAGCATGTTTAGACTTAATCTGACTTGTATAATCATCCTTGTGAGTTTTTGAGCCTATAATGATTGATGCATTATACAAATCAATCTAATTTCTTTCTTGAGTGCTCTTATGATTACATGATTCTCTAGAACTTGCTTTAAACCGTTTGAAACTATATTGATACATGTGACAACATGAATATGATAGAGGCATTAGGATTATAACCAGAGCCAAACAGCCATCCATTATTGATGTTCCAAGAGAACACACCCCTAGTGAGCCAATTTGAGCCTACATTGAATAAGCTATCTCTTTGGTAACCATAACTTGTCCCTAACCTAAATATACTTATATCTTTACCTTTGTTCCAAAGATGAATTAGCATGTTTTGAGACAAGTTGCAAAGACAAGGAAGATTTATTGAAAATTTGGGTTAGAAACAAGAAATAAGTGTGGGGGGAAAAGAAAGAAAAAAAGTCAAGAGAAAAAGAAAGGGATCATTGTCAAATACATTCCCATATTAAAAAAAAAAATCTTCTCTTGAACTTCTAGTTAAAGTAAAGAAAAAGATGTTACAAAGTTGGTTAGAATGATGCAAAGGCTCAACATGAATATTTAGCCTATGTTATTATGTGCTTTATAAGAGTTTTGAGAAGTTTTATTTGTATGATCTTTTTATGTCTCTAAACTTTATGAACTCTTTGGAACCTTTGTGATATCTTTATCCTTTTGTTCTTCAACCACATTACAAACCCCTTGGCCCCATTACAACCTTGATTAAAGACCTCTTGATTCATGAAGTTGTATGATCTAAATAGTGGAGAATAGGTGGACAAGCAAGAATATGGTAGAACTGTTTTCATGAGATTGATTGAGTGTAAACACTTCACCACTACTTTAAAGAGTGAAAATCATGAGGGTATCCCATGTGAGTAGTTGAGATTAAGTTTGAATATGCACTATTTTGATTGAAATATGTTATGTTAATATTGGCTTAACTCAAACAATTTACATTCAAGCATGATTTTTTGTGAAATTCTTTAAGCTATTGATTAGTTTATAAGACTTGTTCAAAGATTGTCTCTAATTTGTATTGAAAGGATTATGAGTAAAAATTTTTAGTATATGTAGTTTATTTATATTTTAGTTTTTCAATGTTTGTGGGTATCGTTCTAGTAAACCCTCACGAGACTAAACTCGTCCACTAGGGACACCTAGGGGTTTAAAGGCTTGTGTCACATGCTAAGTGCCACCGTGATTTCCTACGAAAGTGGATTAGATTAGATTTTCTTATTTTATTTTTATTGAGTCGTTGCTAGGGACTAGCAACAATCTAAGTGTGGGGGTGTGATAACTCGTATAATTATATAGTTTTTAGTTATGTTTTATTATTGTTTTGTGTCAAATACGAGTTATTATTGTTTAGTCTAATTGTGTTTATGATCTTTTATATTTTTATGTAATTTGGTGTTTTTCACAAGTTTCTTTGAGTGATTTCAGATTACTAGAATTAAGGGCAAATCCAGTTCAGTTCCAGTTCCGACACCTTTTTCCATATCAGCTATATCTCGAGTTTCACTGAAGCAATAAGGCTGAAATTTTAACCGTGCAAAGTTAAGAGGCATATCTATCTTTTTCATGTTTTACACTTCTTGAAACGGAGTCGTTTTCCCTAGCGAAATCGACCATCAAGTTGGCTGATGTGCAATGACGTCTGTGCTGACCTGTTTTCGTATTTTGCCCATATCTTCTTATCCACATCAGCAAATGAGCTGATTCCAACGGCTATGGATCAATAACTGATAGGGGAACATTTTTCTAGAAGACCATGTGATCAGATCAGGCCTCCAAAATTGACAAAATCGACCATCAAGTTGGCTGATCAAAATTGTCATACAATATGACGAAAATTGTTAGAAAAATGCACCCACCTATTATACCTACCTTTGAAATTTGTAAAGCTTGTCTCTTGTCATTTAGCCCTCCAAAATGTGTATAAATAGAGGGCCTTGGATGATTTTAGAGGATCATATTGTACATAGGTAGGATATTAGCCATTGTAATAAAATTCTCTAAGTTTTCTTCTTCTTTCTTTTCTCTAGTTTTCTTTTTCTTTATTTTCTTCTTCTTCTTTCTTTCTTTTATTTCCTTCTTAGATTCTCTTTAATTTTATGTTTATGTTTACAATGCCTATGCTAGGCTAAACTTCTATTTGGTTAAGGGTGATTTCAAAGCCCTAGACATGTTTTGTGATTGATTTTCAGATTCTATCTATCATTAATTTTCTATCAAAGTTGCTTATGTTCTTCTACAAGTATTGTTCATGATGTTGTCTTGATTTATTTAGGTGTACAACTAGATAGATCTTGATAATTATCTATTGCTAGTTTAGGAATCTTGATCCGTGTAATTGTCTTGATTTCCTATTCATAAGTGGCAATTTGTGATTAATGATTATGGTCAAGTTTTCAATAATTGCAAAGTGGAACATAACCTAAGTTGAACAATCCGAGCTTATGTGTTTGTTGCTTAGATCAACCTATCTTTCTCATCATAAAGCTGCCATTAAATTGAATTTAGAGAGCTTATTCTAGGTTGTTTAATGGTTAGAGATTAAATAGAGAGCTTGTTCTATTTAACGACAAACTAAGGAAAGATTGGGATAACAGAGCTTGTTGTTATCTACGGTTGTTAACTTTGATAGTTGGTTGATATTGATAGATCTGAAATTGATTCTTAATGATGTCTAGTGGTGGAGAATGAAACCTTAACCATATTTTTCATATTTGATTCTTCTTACTTACTTGTTTTCTTACTTTTCTAGTTTGCTTATTTTTAAAAGTATATTTATTTTTATTGGCTGGTTATACCGCCTAATTTGTATATTAACTTTGTTTTATTTTTATTGGCTGGTTATACCGCCTAATTTAGTATATATATTTTTATTGGCTGGTTATACCGCCTAATTTAGTATGTATATTTTTATTGGCTGGTTATACCGCCTTGCATCTTATTCTTATTATTTACTTTAGTTTAAATCTGGCTTCAAAAACCCCTTTTCTTTTATTGTTTTCTTTGAACGTAAGTTATAAACTAATAACTCATAGATTAAAACCCAATCCCTGAGGACTCGACCCTTGCTAATCATTATACTTACAATTGATCTTTTTAGTGCAAGGTTAAATAAGATACACTCTTTTGGGTGCATCACGGGGCATTGGCAATGCTCAAAGACTGGTATATGTTAAGCATTCATACTTATGAAGTAAGCAACCGATCTCATATAGGTTGAAGTATGGGATACTTGGGATAACATATAGGTGCTTGTCTGTTGAAGAATTTCATTAAACATGGCCCGCTATGAAAACTTTATTTGCTAATATCACTCTAGTGTCTATGATATTGTTCTCTAGTACCAGTCGTGTAAATTAGTCCTCAGACTTGTGATACCAGGTCATCTTGTATGGAGAGTGTCATACTTAGATTCCATCACGAACGGATCCCAAAAAGGGACGCTTATGGTTGGGTGTTATTGGGTATGACATGAACCATACGAAGATGAATGAGTGATCCAGAGAGGATTCACCACTCCCCGTGATAATGGAGACATATCTCGTTTGTTCTTGACTACGATTAACTTCATTAAGTCTTTGGCCAAAGCATGATGAAATTGGGAGAAAGCACTTTCTCTAAATTCATAAGGTTAATCATAAGTTGCGAAGAACTAATATGGATTGATCATGAGTAGACACTGCACCATGCTCATGCGCTATCTGAGATATATGGTGAAATGATCGTATTACACCGACAGGCTGGTTGCTGAAAGGTTTCTAAAAAAGTTACGTTGACTTTATAATATTTGGGTGGTCATGATGGGTTGCTAGATCCCGCTCATGATCTATGAAGATAGGTTAATGAGATTAACTTATGTTCATTGCCAATATATTGGTAACCTAGAAGATCACACACATAAGGATAGTAATGTATGGATTAAACATGGTATTCTATGAAGGTGAAACTTAATGGAATAAAATATCTATGTTGAGGAATTAATTGAAGAGTTCAATTAAGATAGATTAAGACATAATTGAGATTTGAGAAATCCAAAGATGATGTCTTAATGAAACAAGAGGAATCGAGAAGTCTTGTAAAGACTGGCATAGTCGACTTTGACATTGTAATGTACAAGGTGTATTTCGAATGACTATGCTATATTGGATTAATGTCATAAGATGATATTAATAGATTAATTTCATGAATTTTTCATGAGGAGAAAGAAATTTAATTGAGAATTAAATTACTTTTGTTTAGTAATTAATCTATCTAATAAAATATGCATGAGAAATTAGAATGGGTACAAAGAGACTATTCTAATTTAAGATTGTCTACTAAGGATAGTTGGCCCAACTTAAGGCATTAAGATTGTTGGACCATTATTATTATTGGATAATATAAATGGGCCTATTGATCCATCTTGGAATTAAATTGTTTAAGTCCAAAGTGAATTAATGAAAATCTTGTGCAAGGAGCAACACCTGGCTGGCCAACCCTTAAGTAGGGGGTCAAGGTTTCCGTCTAGATATATATCAGATATAAAGGCTGTAGCCACACCCTAGGTCTTTCATACTACTTGAGATATTCTGATTTTTTCTTGAGAAAAAGTTGGTTTCAAGAAGAGAACCTTACCCTTTCAAAAAGCTGATATCGCCACCTCCCTGCGAGATTCTTTGTTGCTATAAATCCCCTCCTTTTGGTGTATTCTTGCTGCTTCTCTTCCTTGTTGAGTGAGATTGGTTTAGAGAGATTAACACCAAAGATAGATCTTTTGATTGTGGTCTTAGGATCAACTTGCTAGCACAAGTGAATCACCATACCTTAGAGAAAGATCCATCAGTTGTGGACTAGCTTTAGAGGAAGAACAATTGTGCTTCTTGTGATCTTGGTCGAAGTGGAAGATTTGTAGATCTTGGACTCAAAAGCAACTTGATGTTTGTATCTACAACTTAAGGTTACGATATCTTAAGTAGGTAACTTCTAAATCATATGGGTGATTTAATTGTTTTAAACGTTATAAACCTATGCTAAACGCAAGCTTAAGATCCTGTTGTACTTCGGGTGCTTCTTTGTTTACTTTTGCTGCACTATATTGATTACTTTGTTTAAGCATGAGCCCGTAAGTAGTAAACCCAACAGTTTTGATTCGAGGATCAAGGTGGAGGGTGGGGAATGGACAACGTATAGATGTGTGGAGGGACAAATGGATCAATAAGGAACCCAGTTATAAAGTAAGTAGACTACAGGAGCAGTACTATACTCCAATCAAGGTGGCCATGCTAATCGAGCCAGAACTGAGGGTTTGGAATGAAGAGATGATTAAGGAGCTTTTTACAGGTGAAGACGCGGATATTGTACTGAGCACGCCTTTGAGTCGTACGAATATAGAAGACAAACTTCTTTGGATCGACTCACTAACACGACAATTCATTGTTAGATCCGCGTATTTTATAGCAAAAATGGTGCTGGGAAAGATGGTGTATCATCGAGACCATAGGCCTGAGAAATGAAAGCTTATCTGGCTAGCCAAGGTGAGCCCGAAAGTAAAAGTCTTCATGTGGAGATGGGTTAAGGGCATATTACCAATAGCTGAGGCACTAAGCAGGAAAATACAACAGGTTGAGAACTGTTGTTGTGTGTGTCATGCGAGACCTGAAGACTGGTACCATATTTTCTTTGGATGCTCTTTTAGTCAGAAGGTATGGCGCTTAGCATGTTCCAGCGTTCTGGCGTTTATAGAAACACAGGGATCGGATGCTGATTTCTTGATTGAGTTCTTGCGACACACTAACAGTACAGGGTGCTTGGATAGGTGCATGAACATTCTGGAGTTTTATGGAAAAATCGAAATAAGTGTTTTCATGATGGTATCTGTTCTCTGCTTTTAACTATAGTGCAAGCTATTAGAATGCTTGATGAAGTAAAGCAAAGACAGGGAGATCAAGTGCACCAATTACAAGGCGGCAGAGTCAAACGACAGATAGCATGGGAAGGTTTGCCTGAGGGCTTTTTTAAGGTTAATGTTGATGCTTCTTTCAATGGTCAAGATGGGGTTGCTGGCATTGGAGTTGTCATGAGAAATGCTTGTGGGATGGTACTGGCTTCTGCACATCAAGAGTGGGTATAGTTTTCTCACCATTTCATACGAAAGTAATAGCTGTTAGAACAAGTTTGGTTCTCGCTGTAAAAAGGGGGTTTCAATAACCTTATTATAGAGACAGATTCAAATATGGCTGTTAATGAAATTGATCGGGGTAGTTAAACTTATGGGAATGGGGTAGCATAATCTTTGATATTAGTGTAATGTATAATTTAGTGATTATAACATTACTGTATAATAAAACATATATATATATACAGTATATAAACGAAATTACAGAAACGAATTTCACTATATATATAAACTTACAAAAACAAATATTTATACTGACTTAACCGAACAGAAAAGAAACAGAATCGAGTCAAGGTAGAACCTCTGACCTTAAGACGAATTTTGCCTGTCTAAAAGGTGCTTACAGTTTAATGCAAATTGTCTCTCAGGTTTCTTCGATAATCGTTGCAGATGAGAGCACACTCGAAGATGCAACACAGCGAACCAGAAGAATGCTAAGTCTCTTTCAGAAGATGAATAAATTTTTGAGTGAGTAAAACAGAAACAGGACTCCGGTATTTATAGAAATGTTGAGGACTGTTCGGAACAGTCAAGCTTGCAGGAACGAATAGGTTCGTGCAACAGACAGCAGACAACCCTGTTGGAATAGACACAGATCGGTTCGATTCAAACCGAATGGACATGGATCAGTTCGATCCTGGACCGAACAGACATGAATTATTCGGACATAAAAAGCTGGTTGGAAAGTTGGGCTGGGCAGCAAAAAGATAATTGCTAACCCAAGCCCAGGTCCAGTCCAACCCAGCCCAGCTCGGCTCGACACGCACGTGTGTGGCCCAGCCTTGTTTTTTGTAGGTCCTCACTCACCACAAACCTTGGGTGCCCCTTAGGGCCCAACCCAACATGGAACACTAGCCTATATCTAGAACTAGCTAAGGCCATACTTTGTTCTATGTGAGATTGTATACCATACACAACTTCAACCAATCTTCTTTCTCTTCAAGTGGGTGTTTAATGAGACCAATTTTTCATTCAATTTTAATATCAATTGTGTACGTTAATTACACACCGTGTATCTACTTACGACAACCTACGTATTGGTATACGTATTTCACATTTATACACTCAAAATAATATATTGATATCTAACAATATAATACATTGATATCCAACAATCCCCTACATGAATGGAAATTGTCTGATTAAAACAACGAACTGACTTGGAATCAGAGAGAGAATAACTTTGAAGAGTTATATAATCAGGATAGGCAGCTTTTGGCTTTGAACCTTCCATAGTGACAACTATCAGATTTACTCGGCTAACTAGTGAACATGATGTCTTAAACTATTCAGCCTTTTGTGTAAACCAAGACAATAAGTATTACGCAATTCCTCTTCGAACATCTTTGGTTCTCACGGTTGTGTCCATTTTGGCCCTGAACACGTCCTGGTTTCTATGAGTACTCTAGAGAATTTAGCCTGAGCAGTTCTCATAGAAATGGCAACGTTTCATACTCATATAGGTGATTTCTTATCAAGAGTATCCTGCAATACCCCACTTGATTTTATCAAGCTATAAGAATCATTAAAAGCATAGCTTATCCTAACTCCTTTGCAGGCAGCACTAATTCATCATAGGAATGGATTAGAATGTTTTACTCTTTTAGTGCTCACACTAAGTTAACATAACTCGATTGTCCCTTTGAACCTAGATCTTGGGATCTCCAGTCAGCTAGGTTGGGTTGCCATTATGTAACTTTGATTTATAGGTTTAAGACTCATTCCCCTCGATGATATATTTACTTGCTCTCTTGTTAAACCTTTCGTAAGCGAATCCGCAGTATTATCCTTTGATTTTACATAATCAATAGAGATAATCCCATTTGAGAGCAACTGTCTAACGGTATTGTGTCTTCGACGAATGTTTCGAGATTTATCGTTATACAAACTACTTTGTGCCCTACCAATTGCAGATTGGCTATCGCAATGTATACAAATTGCAGGCACAGGTTTCGGCCAACATGGAATATCTTTTAAAAAATTTCGAAGCCATTCTGCTTCTTCTCCAGCTTTATCTAAAGCTATAAATTTAGATTCCATAGTGGATCCGGCAATACATGCTTGTTTAGAAGATTTCCAAGACACTGCAGCTCTTCCAATAGTAAAGATAAATCCGCTAGTGGATTTCGAATCTTTAGTATCGGATATCCAGTTTGCATCATTGTACCCTTCAAGCACAGCTGGATATCTTTTATAGTACAGTCCATAACTTGAGGTGTATCTCAAATATCTGAGTACCCTCACAATGGCTTTCCAGTGACCCATTCCAGGATTACTTGTGAATCTACTCAGTTTGATAACTGAGTAAGCTATGTCTGGTCTTGTGCAGTTCATGAGATACATAAGACTACCAATTATCCGCGAATATTCAATTCGATATATTGCATCACCAGTATTTCTTTTTAGATGTAAATTAACATCTACGGGTGTTTTGGCAATATTGGTATCATTCTTATTGAATTTCTAAAAAATATTATTTACATAATGATCTTGAGATATTACCATGCCATCTTGTGTTTTAGAAATTTTAATTCCTAAAATCACATCTGCTACACCCATATCTTTCATATCAAATTTACTGGTCAACCAAGCTTTGGTAGCTTTAATGATCTCATCATTACTGCCTAAGATCAACATATCGTCTACGTATAGACAAACAATGACATATCCTTTATTCGTGTTCTTTACGTATAGGTATTTATCACATTCATTAATGCGACAACATTGTATTGTCAAAATTTGATGCCATTGTTTTGGAGCTTATTTTAAACCATATAATGATTTAACAAGCTTACACACCTTCATTTCCTGTCCCGAAACTTTGAACCCTTCGGGTTGTTCCATATAGATTTCTTCGTCTAAATCTCCATCCAGCTTCTTCTCTAGCTTTATCTAAAGCTATAAATTCAGATTCCATAGTGGATCCGGCAATACATGTTTGTTTAGAAGATTTCCAAGACACTGCAGCTCTTCCACTAGTAAAGATAAACCCGCTAGTGGATTTCGAATCTTTAGTATCGGATATTCAGTTTGCATCACTGTACCTTTCAAGCACAGCTGGATATCTTGTATAGTGCAGTCCATAACTTGAGGTGTATCTCAAATATCTGAGTACTCTCACAATGGCCTTCCAGTGACCCATTCTAGGATTACTTGTGAATCTACTCAGTTTGATAACTGAGTAAGCTATGTCTGGTCTTGTGTAGTTCATGAGATACATAAGACTACCAATTATCCGCGAATATTCAATTTGATATATTGCATCACCAGTATTTTTCTTTAGATGTAAATTAACATCTACGGGTGTTTTGGCAATATTGGTATCATTCTTATTAAATTTCTAAAGAATATTATTTACATAATGATCTTGAGATATTACCATGCCATCTTGTGTTTTAGAAATTTTAATTCCTAAATTCACATCTGCTACACCCATATCTTTCATATCAAATTTACTGGTCAACCAAGCTTTGGTAGCTTTAATGATCTCATCATTATTGCCTAAGATCGACATATCATCTACGTATAGACAAACAATGACATATCCTTTATTCGTATTCTTTACGTATACGCACTTATCACATTCATTAATGCGACAACATTGTATTGTCAAATTTTTGATGCCATTGTTTTGGAGCTTATTTTAAACCATATAATGATTTAACAAGCTTACACACCTTTATTTCCTGTCCCGGAACTTTGAACCCTTCGGGTTGTTCCATATAGATTTTTTCGTCTAAATCTCCATTCAGGAAAGCTGTCTTAACATCCATTTGGTGTATTTCAAGATTGTTAAGAGCTGCTATAGCTATTAACATTCAAATGGATGTTATTCTCGTAACTAGTGAGTACGTATCAAAATAATCGAGCCCTTCCTTTTGCTTGTATCCTTTTATTACAAGCCAGGCTTTATATTTATTAATCGATCCATTTGCCTTCATCTTCCTCTTAAATATCCATTTGGATCCCAACGGCTTATGCCTGTGAGGAAAATTCACTAGTTCCCATGTATGATTCTGCATGATGGATTCTATTTCATTGTTAACGGCCTCTTTCCAGAATTGTGTTTCTGGAGATGACATAGCTTCCTTAAAAGTTTGAGGTTCATTTTCTAATAAATATGTTAGAAAATTTGGACCATAATTAGTTGGTACTTTATCCCGTTTGCTCCTTCTGGGTTCCTCTTGTTCCTCTTCATCCATAGTTGGATCACTACTCGAGGACTCATGAGTTCTCTTAGTAGTCTTGTTTTCTTGTTTTTCCTTGTAAGGAAGTACATCTTCAAAGAACGAAGCATTCCTTGATTCAATTATCGTATTGATATGAATATCAGGAATGTTCGACTTGAACACAAGAAAACGATAAGCTGCACTATTGTTTGCATATCCAATGAATACGCAATCAACAATTTAGGTCCTATTTTGACCTTTTTAGACGGAGGAACAGCTACCTTCAAGACACCCTCATACTTTCATGTATTTGTAGAATGGTCTTCAACCCTTCCACAACTCATACGGTGTCTTGTCTAACTTCTTGTGGGTATTTTATTTAAAATATAATTAGCTGATAAAATAGCCTCCCCCACAAGTTCTGAGATAACCCTAAACTTATCAACAAAGCGTTCATCATTTCTTTCAACTTCCGATTCTTGCGTTCTGCAATACCATTTTGTTGAGGTGAATAAGAAGCAGTGGTTTGATGGAAGATACCATTTTCTGAACATAATTCATTAAATAATGAATCATATTCACCACCGCTATCACTCCTTATTATCTTAATTTTCTTGCTTAGTTGATTTTCGACCTCATTCTTAAATAGCTTAAAAGCTTTCAAGGCCTCGTTTTTGCTTCTTAGTAAATAGACGTAACAATATCTTGTGCAATCATCAATAAAAGTAATAAAATACTTTTTACCACCTCTAGTTTGCACAAACTTTAAGTCACATATATCAGTGTGAATTAAATCTAGAGGTTCACTACTTCTTTCTATCGAATAGAAAGGAGTCTTAGCTAATTTGGATTCCACACAAATTTCACATTTGTGATTTTTGTCAATGACAATTTTCGAAAGCAAATCCAAATTGCTAATTCTCTGCAAGGTCTTGTAATTTACATGACCTAATCTACCATACCATAATTTAGAGGACTCAACCAAATAAACAGAAGAAATATTTTATTAATAATCTTGTTCTTTGGTACAACTGTCATAACATTGATCTTAAAAAGCCTATCACACAGATTTTCCCTACCCACAAACATCCCACTTTTAGTGAGTACAAATTTATCTGACTCGAATACGAGCCTAAACCCGTTCTTGCTCAACAGAGAGCCGAAAACCAAATTCTTACAAATTTCAAGAGCATGAACCACATTATTCAAAGTGAGTTCTTTCCCAAAAGTCATCTTAAGGTACCACCTTCCCATGACCTCGTACCTTGCATATCGTAGAGTTTCCCATAAACAGTTACTCATCATCAGCAACTTCTTCATATTCGAAGAAACTCTTCCTTTCAGAACATACATGACAAGTGGCCCCGATATCAACCCACCATGTCTTAAGGTTTTCCACCAAGTTCACTTGTGATACAACAGCAGCTAGCTCAATCTCATTATTATCAACTAGGTTGGCTTGAGCTTTCTTCTTCTTGTTCTGTCGGCAGTCCTTTGTACAATGTCCAGACTTGTTGCACACGAAACAAGTTCCCGTGAACTTCTTGAAATTTGCTCCCTTATTAGCTTGGGAAGAACTAGAACCAACATATTTTCTCTTGTTAGTCTTTTTCAAATGTTCAACAATATTCGCCTTGGCTTCCATTGTCTGAACTTTGACTTTCTTCTCTGAACCACGGTTATCCTCCTCGATCCTTAACCAAACAATCAAGTCCTCTAAAGTCATCTCCTTTCTTTTGTGCTTTAGATAGTTCTTAAAACCCCTCCACGAAGGAGGTAGTTTCTCTATCAAAGCCGCCGTCTCAAATGATTCACTAAGAATCATTCCTTCGGCAATAATCTCATGGAGGATCAACTGATACTCTTGGACTTGACTTATCACGGTTTTCGAGTCTACCATTTTGAAATCCAAAAATCGGCCAACCACAAATTTCTTCGTGCCGGCATCCTCGGTTCTGTATTTTCTCTCTAAGGACTCCCACAACTCTCTCGCTGTCTGGATTGGGCTATATACGTTGTATAACGTGTTGTCCAATCCGCTGAGGATATAGTTCTTGCATAGGAAGTCATAATGCTTCCATACTTCCACCGAAACTACAACCGTAGTATCGGTCTCTCCCTCGTTCAGAATCGGGGCCTCCTCCCGTAAGAACCTGGCTAGGTTGAGGGTGGTCAAATAGAACAGCATCTTTTGTTGTCATCGTTTGAAGTTCAGACCACTGAACTTCTCGAGTCTCTCACCATGTGTAACATGTATAGATTGTGGCGCTACAGGCGCACTAACATTACCGGTAGATCTTTCAACCATCTGTTATTAAAAATAAAAGGATCAACTTTTAGTTCAAAATTTATTGCAGAATTGCAATACTAATAATATTCACAAAGAATATATAAAATCATATGAAAATAAATATATATTACAAATAAATATATATATATATATATTCACAATATATTTATATATATATATAAATATATATATATAACTACTATAATTATCATATAAAAAAATCGTAGCAATCTATCGTTATAAAATTATGTTAAAATACTATATTATAACAAATATGCTGTCAATCATATAATATAACAAATTTTCACGAAAGCAACTATAATGAAATAATATATAAACAGCAATTAAACAGTATGTAGATATAATAGTAAATATATATATATATATATATATTAAACAAACAAATAAATATATATATATATGCTTCCAACAGAGGTAAGAAATATATATAAATGTGCTAACAATGTTAATATGCTAAGAAACAGTAAACAATATATATCGCTAAACAATTAAACAATTAATATATATTGCTACAGTATATATTATAAATGTTAAAACAAAAAAATAAATATAGAAATTATGTACTACTAACAGCAAAACTTATAAATATATAATATATTTTCAAATAACAGTAATATATATATATATTTTACATAAAAAGTATGTATATAAATATAGTAAATGAAAAACACTATATATTTCAATATAAATATATTACAACAAATAAACAATATATAATATAACATACAGTATCGAAATTCACTAGAATATATATATATATATATATATATATATATATATATTATAACACTTAAAACAATATAAAAAATGATGTCAGTAAGCTTTATATACATTCGATCGCTTCAGTTTTAATATATCGATAACCGATTAGACCGGATAAATTCACGAAACCGACCGATAAAAAATTTTCAAATCGAATTAACTGAACCGAATTTAATTAATTCGGTTCGACCGGTCTGTTCGGTTTCCCCTATTTCTAAAAGCCCAAAGCAAGCAATTTTCATGTCAGTGTAAGAGTTCAGTTTTGGATAAGAGGACCACTGATTGCGTTCACTTTAAATTAATTATTTTCTACCAAATAAAACAGTATATATATATATATATATATATAAGTCATGAAACCCAACATTTCGAGTTCCATTTCCTTTTCTTCCTTGCAGTTTTTTCTCGGTAAACAAGCATAGGAGAAATGATCAACTTATTAAACCCAAAACGAGAAAAACAAGTAAATGCAAATATATATATATATATATATATATATATATATAACATGAAAAGAGAGAAATAAAGGTACTTGAGAGGATTAGGAAGTCGGCGTGCCCACATTGTGAAGATGCGGTGAAGAAAATTGTGAAACCCAAACATTGTGAAGAAGCAATGAAGAAAATGGTGAAGAAGCAATGAAGAAATCAGACTGAAAGAGTGAAAGGGGACGGCTTGGGACTTGGGAATTTGGGATTTTAGGGTATTGGATTTGGGGTAGGTTGGATTGGATCATTGGATGGGTTGGGTTGGGTATTAGGTTTGATTATGTTTATGGGTATTAGATTATGAGTTTGGGTTGGGTTTAAATATTATTATGAGTTGGATTATGGGTTATGGATTTAAATATTATTAATAATATTATTTATTTATTTGTTGTCGGTTTAATCGGTCGGTTCGGTTTACAAATAAAAAATCATAAATTGATCGATTAAATTGTTTTAACCAAATTAGAAAACCGATATTATCGAAAATCGAATAAATCGAACCGAAAAAACCGAATAGTGTCGGTTTCGATCGGTTTGATCGGTTTTTCGATTTTTCGATTTTTTGCACACCCCTAGTTATAACACAAGTTTCGTAAGCTTTTCATATATATAATAACATATCTATATATATTAATATGCTAACAAACAATAATGTTAAAACCAGAAATTCGTCTTAAGATTGTAATCTATAATTTAGTTGTTATAACATTACTGTATAATAAAACATAGATATATATATATAAACAGTATATAAAAGAAATTACAGAAACGAATTTCACTATATATATGAACTTACAAAAACAAATATTTATACTGACTTAACCGAACAGAAAAGAAACAGAATCGAGTCAAGGTAAAACCTCTGACCTTAAGATGAATTTTGTCTGTCTAAAAGGTGCTTACAGTTTGATGCAAATCGTCTCCTAAGTTTCCTCGATAATTGTTGCAGATGAGAGCAAACTCGAAAATGCAACACAGCGAACCGGAAGAATGTTAAGTCTCTCTCAGAAGGCGAATAAATTTTTGAGTGAGTAAAACAGAAACAGGACTCCGGTATTTATAGAAATGTTGAGGACTTTTCGAAACAATCAAGCTTGAAGGAATGAACCGGTTCGGCCAACAGACAGCGGACAACCCTGTTGGAACAGACACGGACCGGTTTGGTTCACGAATCGGTTCGATCCTGGACCCAACAGACATGAATTATTCAGACATAAAAAGCTGGTTGGAAAGTTGGGCTGGCCAACAAAAAGATAATTGCTGACCCAAGCCTAGGTCCGGTCCAACCCAGCCCAGCTCAACGCGCGCGCGTGTGTGGTCCAACTTAGTTTTATGTAGGTCCTCACCCACCACAAAACTTGGGTGCCCCTTAGGGCCCAACCCAACATGGACCACTAGCCTATATATACAACTAGCTAAGGCCATACTTTGTTCTATGTGGGATTGTATACTATACACAACTTCAATCAACTTTCTTTCCCTTCAAGTAGGTGTGTAATGAGACCAATTCTTCATTCAATTTTGATATCAATTGTGTACGTTAATTATACACCGTGTATCTAGTTACGATAACCTACGTATTGATATACATATTTCGTATTTATACACTCAAAATAATACATTGATATCCAACATTATAATATATTGATATCCAACAATTAGGGAGATTGCTTTAGAATGTAGTAAGGTTAGTTTTAACCATGTGAGCAGAACATGTAATAAATTAGCCCATGAATTATCTAAGTTAGATTTGTCAAATTGGTTCTCAGAACCTGTGGGTAGGCTCTCTGCCTGATAACTTTTGTAACCCAGATTCTGCTTTTTAAATGAATTTAAATTTACTATCAAAAATAAAATAAAAATATTTTAGTTAATATTACTTTAGTTGAGAGTTGACATCTTAATATTGATATTTGTTATTGTTAGCGTGTTAATATGTTATCTAACTTACTTATAATTTTGACTACAAAAGTATATACACCTGTCCTAAAAAAAGACAAAGATGGTATTCTTTTATTTGTTGAGGACAATAAAGCTTTTACAAAACAATTAAACATAAAGAAGAAGTTTCGGGAGATGTCGAGAAGGATGAAAAATCTGGAAACAAAGGCAGGGAAGAAAATGGAGAGAGAGGCCATCTAGAGTTTTAAATGGTAGGAATTGAAAAAAAAAAAAAAAAAAGGGGGGGGTGGAATTTGGAAGGTTTGGGAGAAGGTAGAAATTGAAAAGGAAAAAAAAAAAAAAAAGAGCCATACAGGAAGAGACGAAACTGAAAAAGAAGAAAGGTCTGAAAAAGGATGGGGAGGGATAAGAAGGAAATAGGGAGAAAAAAAGGGAGATTGACCTCGCCGATTTTAAATTTTTTTTTTTAGTTTTTAATCGATTTTTTTTTGCAAATCCAGCATGTTTGAGACCATTAATGATATTAACATCGGATTTAGCATCAATTGTCCAAATTTGAAGTTTTATTATGTGATTTTTTTTATTCTTTAACTAATTTTTTAAATACAATTTAATTTAATTATTTCTTTTTTCTACTTTGCTAGGTAAATGCTCAATTAGATTTGAGGTAACTTTTCAAGGTTTTTTTTTTATACTTATTTTTGGATCTCATTTGGTTCTTAATAGTTATTTATTCTAACTTTTTTCTAATTTGGTTTAGTGATTATTCAAGGTAACTGCTCAGTTAGATTTGAAGTAACTTTTAAAAAAAAAAAATTCTTTTACTTATTTCTGGATCTCATTCATGCATTGGATATAGGCAAAACTCTACCTCAAATCTAATGAGGGGTAAGTGCATATTAATGTTTAAAAACATGTTTTGTTATGATAAATATTCATAGTTGTTTCATGGCCATTCTTATAAATCAAGCATGAAAGTTACATGATTTGATTGTTTTTTTTTTTTTTTGTTACGATTGTTCATATATATAGTATACTTTGTAGCTTGCATTGTTATGGATCAAATTGAAATGGACAAATATATGTTATAAAATTGAAGTGGACAAATATATGTTATGTATTCAAGTAAGCAGTATTTTTTTTAGTTTTAACAAATGAAATTTTGCTCTTTTTTTCTCTAACCACACAAACCCAAGTTTAGGCCTTTTCTTTTTTAAATTCTAAATTTGTTGGACCACTTCAAAATTATAATTTTTTGTTTGTCATAATGCAGTACATTGGTTTGCCTTATAAGTTTGAATTAATAAGGTTATTTAAATGTCATTTTAATTGATATACTATCTATCATATCATTTAGCTCTATCAGTATTCAGTCGTTTTAATTGATATACCGTCTATCATATCAGTCAGCACGTATCTAGCCATATCAGCGTCAGAGCTAGGCTTGGCTTTTGTTTTTATAAATTCCAAAAAAAAAAAAAATTAACTTTTTAATCTGAAAGTTTGTTAGATTCGATTTCTTTGAGGGAGATTTCGACAATAATAACATTGAAAGTAACTTGAAATTATTGGCGATTGACTAGATCCGATCATAAAGATGCTTTCAGATATGGTAAACTTTGATTTTTTTTTTTTTTAGAAATTTGTATTGTATTTTTTTTTATCAGAGAATAAGATAGAAAAAAAAAAAGAAAAGTAAATAATAAAAATATATATACTTATTTTCTTATTTTCGATTTTTATTTTACTATTTTGACTTTTTGTTTTCACTTTTCTTTATGGGTGTAGGTGTTTGTTTGCCTTTACTTCCAATTCTGATAGGTAAGCTTCCAAAGTTAAGTCATGCAATGCTTGTCGTAATTATTTTAGAGTCCAATTGCCTTTTCATTATAGGCATTTGTTGCTCTAAACTGCAATTTAAAGGAATAAAACACGTCTACTCTATCAAGGGTTTTTTTTTTTTTTAAATTTAGATTTTAATTGCTTTTGTATGTTAAAGTATTATATGAAATCAATTTGCTTGCTTTTGTTTTGCATTTTGAGAAAAAATTATTTTTTGTTGTAAAGGATCATGATGCTCCTCTATTGTTTTTTAGGTGGATAAATTGATTTAAACTTAAATTAGTAGGATTTTAGTTGAAATTTATATGTGTGTTGTGGGTTTGATGGCCCTTTTATCTATAAAAAATGAATGTCTAAGATAAGTAAGTGTTCTGTTGGACCATAGTCACAACTTTTGGCATGCATGCCAAAGAAGTTTCTCCCTCCCAAATTATTTTTAGATGGTATTCTGCCTTTTTTTTTTAATTAATGGACTACTTATGGAATCTGATCCCATAGGATAAAGTAATATTTGAAGAATAAATGATGCTTGGGTTTTGGATTTTTATGAGTGGTTAGTGGATTAGATCAACAAAAGGTGTTTGCAACACATAGACAGAACCTATAGACTAATCATATCTATAGAAAATGAATGTCTAGGATAGCTAAAGGTTTAATGTTGTTTCTCATTGTAGGTTTCTCCACCAAGGTCTCTTAAGCATGATGCTATTCGTTATTAAAAAACTAGAGGTTGGCAGCTTTGTGAAGTTAAAAACAAATATTACATTTTTTTGTCTTTGATAATATCATTACTGATCTATTTTGACCATAAAAGTGTTATGTTCTTTGATAGTTAATCTTAATCATGTTCAAGTATGTCATTTGTTCTAATTGTGACTGTTTTGGTGGTATACAATCCAATGTATAATAATTGGATTAAGATTGACTTATTAATGAACTTGAATTTTAACTAAATACTCAAACTTTAATCAAGATTGAAATTTCAAGATTATAGAAGTGTCGTATGAGATAAGGCTATTTGTTTTAGAAACAAATGAAGGAATGCGAATTAGAATTAGAATTCGAAGTCAAGAAACTATTAGAATTCTTCCCCCGCTTCGCTGGGGAATTTTTTTTTTAATATTCATAAAGTTTTAATTAAATTAACAATAACAAATAAATTTAAGTTGAAACATATTAAATAATCATCATTTATTTAAATATATATTTTTTTATATTTTAATAATATCTTAAGTAAATGGATTTGGAGTTAATCACTATGACAATTTATGCAAAATATGGATGAACTGAAACACGACACAAACACAACATGATAAAATAATTAAAAACGACACGATAACAAAAATAACATGAATATACGAACGTGTTAAAATCTATATAAAACGAATTATTAACGCGTACAAATTTATATAAATTTATATTACTTTGAAACACAAAAAAATAACATAAACACGTCACAAACACACAAAAAAATTTTTAAATTGAATCACTATGACAAATTATGCAAAATATGTCATGAATTGAGACACAACATGAACACACAATTTTTTTTTCTAAATTGAATCACAATGAAAAACTATACAAAATATGAAATGAATTGAGATACGACACGAACACAATATAAGATTTTTTTAAAACACAACACAAAAAGTAACATGAACACGACACGAATACACGAACGTATCAAAATATAAATAAAACGAATTATTAACGTGTAAAAATTTATATAAATTTATAATACTTTAAACACAAGAAAAAATAACACGAAGAAAATATGGATGAATTAGACACGACACAAACACAACACAACACAAACATGAACACGACATGAATGCACGAACGTGTCAAAATCTATATAAAACGAATTATTAACATGTAAAAATTTATATAAATTTATAATATTTTGAACACACAAAAAAAATAACGCAAACACTTCATGAACACACAAATTTTTTCTCTAAATTGAATCACTATGACAAATTATGCAAAATATGTCATGAATTGAGACACAACATGAATACGACACGAACGCACAATTTTTTCTCTAAATTGAATCACAATGATAAACTATGCAAAATATGAAATGAATTGAGACACGACACGAATACAGCATAAGAAAAATAATTAAAAAATAACATGAACACTACACGAATACACGAACGTCTCAAATATACATGAAACGAATTATTAACGTGTAAACATTTATATAAATTTATAATATTTAAAACACACAAAAAAATACGAACACACAATTTTTTTTAAAATTTTTTCTTTTTCTTTTTCTCTTTCTCTTTCTTTTTTCTTTTTTCTCCTTTTTTTTTTTTTTTCTTTCCTGTCCATTGTTTTTCTTACTTTCCTGCTCAAAAAAAAAAAAAAAAAAGCCACATGTTGAATCCTAAAGTTTTTATGTAGTCAATATTATATAATGGTATGCTATGATACTAATAAATTTAATAGTCATTTACATTTCATCCTACCAAGAACAAGTTTTGATGAGGTTAGTATAAATATAAATCCTTAATTAAATATCTTTGTTGAAACCATTATAATATAATCTATTATATGAATGTTGCTCTTAATTTGATTTTGTTATTAAGTTGTCCCAATCTTTGCTCTAATATAAAAGTATTTGTTTGAAAGTGATTTTTATTGAAAATTTTAGTCAAGTATGGTCTGTGCATTGTAGTTACAAGAATGCCTTCAAATTATTGGATATTTACATCAAATGAAAGTGTACAGTGTGTGAAATGCGATTGCAAGTAAATTTATTGGGTTTTTATTCTTGCTTTTCTTCTCCTAGTAATCTCTATTCCTCTTTGTTTGCATCCATAATGATGAAAATCCTTAAACTCTTGAAGAAATAATAAGTTCAGTTGCTTGGAATTAATGCATTTAGTGGGGTCATATTCAGATATTCTTGGAGCTTCTATTTGGTCTCATCTTTGTTTGCAAATCAGAATCTTAATTTTCAGTAAATTGCGATTGTTGTAAGGTTATCACAACTTAACTATCCCTCCGTGTGTTGTAATATATTCATTCTTCATCTAAGATTTGATTTTCATTGAGGAAATAATTTTTTTCCAACAAGGATTTGATTAGTCATAGGATGGGAAGTGGGGACTTGCAAAGGAAACTTAATAACAATTATTTAAAAAGAAATTAAAAATATATTGTAAGTCAAGAAAGTAATTACTTGAAAATAATATTATAAAGCAGGATCTTTATTTATTTTTTTTTGTTTTTCACTTTGATTTTTTTCTTTGCATTTGATTTCAAGTGTGAATTGAAGTCTTTGGATCCTTTACTCATGATTGATGATTTTGTTCTCGGTTATCGTGCTTTTATATGTTTTGGCTTTTCAACAGGTTATAAATCTCTAATTACTTTTCAGTTTACTTTTTATTTTTTCATGAAATATTCTGAAATATGTTTTGCTTTTAGTATGGATTGAAGGTCCACTTGCATTTGGTTTGTTGAGTTGCTGCATAGCACAATCCTTTATTTCAACTATATTATTAGGGATGGCAATGGAGCGGGGCGGGGGCAGATTTTGCAGTATCCGCCCCCGCCCCGCCATTGTACTGCTCCGCACCTCGCCCCGCCCCGCTCCGCCATAGATGTTGAAATTTTAATACCACTACCACCTCCATGGATGTCGGTTACATCCATAACCGCCCCGCCCCGCTCCGCCCCATTTGATATTTATTAATTATTTTTATTTTTTTTCAAATAATAAAGCATTTTAAAAATAAATTAAATATAAACATAAAAATAATAAGTTTAATTATATTATTTTATTATTCATTTAAAAGCTAAATATGTAAGGGTAAAATTGTAATTTCACTATTCGGGGCGGGGCGGTGCGGAGCAGGCAATTACCACAACTGCTCCATCCCCGCCTTTCAGACAAAAAAAACCGCCCCGCCTCGCCCCGCCTCCATTGTTAAAAAAAAAAAAACCTCTCCATTCGGATCGGATCGGTTCGAAATCCATCGGTCGGATCGAGTTTTGCCATCCCTATATATTATGTATTTGTCAAGTAAGTGGATGTTCTATTTATTTCGATTATTAATTTATATATTTTTATGTTTGAATAGGATATATTTTATCACATAAATTAATTTTATTGATCCTTTAATAGCATAACTTTCTTTGACCATTTACAATAAACTCGATTATGTTTTAAAAATAAAAATATTGCAACCCATTATCATAAATAAATTAATAAATTAATCTTATAAATAATAATCTAAAAATAAAAAAACCTGCAGCGAAGCTCGGGAAGTACCCTGGTTATTATTAAATTTGTGTATTTATATTTTTAATTTTGTAGTTGTGATGAATTTGTATATTACTTATATTATTTGATTTTTTCTCATTTTTATAAAAATTATTTTTTAAATACATATATTTTATTCATAGGTGAAACAAACAAAAGGGCGGCCATTTAAACCGCCACGTAGGCTCCGAAAAAAAATATATCATGCAATCTAATCTTCTGGCAGTGGCAGTCCCCTTCCTCCATTTTGAAACCCAAGAAATTATCCACTCCACTCTCTTCAATTTGGAACTGAAACAAACCAATTATTTCAATGCCAATTCTAGCCTCACTCCCGGGCCTCAACCTCTTCTCATCCCTTCCATCCAACCCACCCCAAACCGACGCCACTTCCCAGACTCCTTCCCCTTCCCTTCCCATCCCCATTCCCAAATACCCTCCCCCCCGCAAACGAATCCCCCAAACTAACCTTCCTCGTTCCAACCCCGCCCTCTCCCTCCCTCACCGCCGCTCCAACTACCGCAAGCCTGTCAGAAAGGGTGTCATCTCATCGGACGGTGATCGATGCGTCGTCATCGGCGAAAACGGCGTATCCTATCAGCTCCCCGGCGCTCCTTTCGATTTCCAGTTCAGTTACTCCGAGACGCCCAACGCGGAGCCGATAGCTATTCGAGAGCCCGCTTTTTTGCCGTTCGCGCCGCCGACGATGCCGCGGCCTTGGACAGGGAAGGCTCCCTTGAAAAAGTCAAAGAAGAAGATTCCGCTTTTCGATTCGTTTAACCCTCCTCCCCCCGATAATAAAGGCGTGAAATACGTGGAAATGCCAGGGCCGTTTCCGTTCGGAAAATATCCAAAAGAAGGGAAAACGAGAGAGGAAATATTGGGTGAGCCGTTGAAGAAATGGGAGATTAAGATGCTTGTTAAACCTCTATTATCCGATAATCGCCAGGTCAACCTCGGTGAGTTTTTAATTTTAGAGTGTTAAAAAGATGTTTTCGATTTGGATAATAATCCTTAATTAATTAGGATTTGGTTGGGCTTAGGGAGGGATGGATTGACGCATAATATGTTGGATTTGGTACACACGCATTGGAAACGGCGTCGTGTTTGCAAAATTAAGTGCAAAGGAGTTCCGACCGTGGACATGGATAATGTTTGTCGTCATATTGAGGTGCTAATTTTATTTTAATACTCTTTTTGCTTTGAATCTTTTGATTGTTTATGTTCCTGCAAAACCATGTTTTCCGTTTGTTTTTATTAACAATGTTGCATTGCCTTTGGTTTATATGTATAGTCGGCTTAATTTTGATAATACTGATGGGAACGAAGCCAGTTTCCATCTTTCCATGTTGGGATTGGTGGAGGAAAATTTTCTTCTGCGATTACTCAAGTTTCATGTTCGGTGGTCTCTTTGTATACTATAATCTACATGGACAGTTTTAGTGTAGTTCAATGGTTTAGCATTATGAAGTAGTAATAAGTAAGTAAAAGTCTTTTATTCTTTCATTAAAAGTCTTTTATTCTTTCATTTCCTCTTCAATCTCAATTCATTTCCTTTCAGGTTGTGAATAAGATGGAGATATTATTTCTGGCAATTAGTTGTGTAAAGTGTAAGACCCCTTAGGAATTGGTTTGGAAGTTGAATTTATCATTCTATGTGATTTTAGAGAATGCACTCCCCACTCCCTATCTCTCTCTCCTTTGAGAATGTAGATACAAGATATTTTGACTGATTTGCGCTGTGAAAGGAAAAGCATGTTCTGGTAACCAGTTAAAATGGTTACTGTTTCTTCCTATCCTAGATTTGGCATCCACTTCAACAAACAAAGTTCTTCTGGAAATAAGTTGGCATCTGATGTTCGTTAAAAGATGTGTGTTTATGACCATAGCTTTTAAGTGCTATATCTATTCAACCTTTCTTGTGTCCTTTCAAAAATATCTAGCTCTTTGTATTTTGAATGGACATGTCTTACTCAGGAAAATAGACAAATCTCTTATTTCCTTCTCTCTCAAGTTTATTCTTAATGTCAGGAAAAAACTGGGGGAAAAATCATTCATCGAGTTGGTGGTGTTGTTTATCTTTTCCGGGGCCGAAACTACAACTATCGTACACGTCCACAATACCCAGTGATGCTTTGGAAACCAGCTACTCCAGTCTATCCAAAACTTATCCAAGAAGCTCCAGAAGGATTGACAAAAGCTGAAGCAGATAAGTTGCGGAAGAAAGGAAAATCTCTTTTGCCAATTTGTAAACTAGGTAAATCAACAATTACTCATTCATGGGTTGCATTGCTGGCAATCTTGTTGTTTCATTACTTGGTTATTAGGGAGATTTTACTAATATGTATTTGCCTTTTTCAGAAGTTGTAATTGTCTTTGTTCATTTTGCAGCAAAAAATGGTGTGTATGCTTCCCTAGTGAAAGATGTTAGAGATGCTTTTGAAGGAAGTCCTTTGGTGAAGATTGACTGCAAAGGGATGCATGCAAGTGACTACAAGAAGATAGGTGCTAAGCTCAAGGTTTGTAACATTTTTTTGCTATTTCTTGGGCTTTATAATTTGTATCGCTTTTAATGCCTAAACCGGTTTCAAATTTTGGATACTTGACCAAAGGTTCATTAACCAAAAACCAAGACAATACCAAAAATTCGAAGAATACTTTGGCACTAGTTTAACATTTGTTTCATATGAAAATGTGCCATAGCAAGGATCTTGAGTTGGTTCCTAGAACGTTTGAGCCAATGTTACCTGGAACGCTGATCGGTTCGGCATGAGGAACAAAAAAGGGAACGCAAATCGTTACTTACTTAGAACGTAATTCGGTAGGGTTAGTCTTCTTCGATTCGTTTAATAGGAACTAAATACGATTAATTAAAACGTAAAAACGTTTTTTAAAATGTATATATATATATATATATATATATATATATTATTCTTATTTTGTATGTATATTAGTTCAATTTAATTAAAATAATGTAAATTAATATCAATTACTAATAAAAATAATTAATTTTCATAAATTTAATAATAAAAAATGATCTAATAACCACACATAAAAAAATTATAATGCTTAATCATTATAATAGAAATATTTAAAAAATTACTATCAAACATAAAGTCACGGTCCCATCCACCAATAATATTTAACTTTTATAAGATTTTTTTTTTTTTAAAAAGAGGGATAAAAATTACTTCAAGTTTTGGCTCTTAAAACCCTTTCTCCACTTTCACTGCGGTTTGTACTTTGCACTAGTTTTTGACTTCTCTCAGATGAGATGGACTGTGTTCATTTTGGTTTTCTTTTTCTTTTATTGTGGCAGTCGGTACACCTACTGAATTCGAAGAGGAAAAGTTTTTTATCTTTTGGGATCGTAAGATTTACGAATTGGATCGCAAGCAATCTGCAATTGGGATCGTGCGATCCAATTCGAAAATCACCTAAGGGGTAGCGATTTCTGGTAACTGAGGTTTGAGCTTGTGAGTTGTGATAAAAGACTATATGTAATGATAATGCTAGTAGAGGGACTCATAAAATAAAAATATAGTTTTATATTTAGTACTTATTTGAATTAAATTTTTTAGCCTAAAATACTAAAAAATCCTTTTATTTTCCCAAATAAGCCCTTATCGTTCTATTTTAACAAATTGAGCCCTTAAAGTATTATTTTTGTTTAATTGAGCCCTTATTTGGATGGAAATTGTTAAAGTTAGTTATCTTTGCCACATCATTGTCTACATGGTTGTTATCTTTGCCATGTCAACATCGACATGGCATATACGTGGCAAAAAATGCTCTACAGTGTTGATATGACATGCTATGTTAGTGAATGCTATTTGCCATGAAAGTGCCAACTCAGCATGATTTTTCATATTTGCAACTCGGATGCTAATTTGGCAAAGATAATGACCAAATAGATGCTAATGTTTTAGAAAATAACAAATTTTAGCAGTTTTCATCTTAATAAAACAAAAATAGTACTTTAAGGGTTATAATAGAAGGATAGAGGCTTAACTAGGAAATATGAGAAAGTACAGGGGCTTTTTTAGTATTTTAGCAAATATTTTTGCTTAATTAAGTTCTTTCATCAAGTCTATTAAAAGCTGAATTTCTTGTTTGTCACGGGCTCTCTCTATACTTATTATCAAGATATCAATTTTTGAAGGTGATTTGTATTAGTACTGAATTGGGCAAGAACGCAGCTTGGAGGCTAGATATACAATTTTGTGGTTTCGTTATCAACATGCCTGAATAAGGGAGCTACTTGATATAGTGTTCAATTGGTATAGATCCGGAGATTCGTTAGAAACTTGAGGGGATAAGCTCTCTCACAATGCTCAGTTTCCCATACTTATGAAAACTATAACAATTTGCCTCCCGTGCTGAATAGTTGAATGTCTGATTTCAGTGATGGATAAATTTCTCCTTATAATGTCTTGATTGGCTCTTCTGAGGGGATTGCTAAAAGGATGCAATTTAGTTTTTTTACATATCTTTTGATACAAGGAAGAAAGCTTTTGAATTGAAAGCTTGCTTAAACTGGTTCAAGGTTCAAGGCATTAAAGACTTATCTCTTTTCTTTTGGTTGAGTTTTACTGAATATAGTGCCTATAAGTGAGCCAAGCTACAATTAGTGGAGCTCTCCATGAATCTTAATATCAGGTGACACCGATTTTCAGAGCCTTCAAAAATAGATGTTTCCCATCTGGTGCTTAGTTAAACACCAAGTGTACAGACAAGATATGAATCCAGAAAATCTATCTTTCAAACATGTTCGTTGGCCATTCTACTAATTTCTTTACGAGTTGCCGTAATAATTGTGGCTAGTCTCTTTTCCTCTAACCTTTCTTCTTCTTATTTGGCAGGAATTGGTTCCTTGTGTTCTATTATCTTTTGATGATGAACAAATTTTAATGTGGAGGGGACGGGATTGGAAATCCATGTATGAGGAAGCTCCTTCAACTTTGCTTCCTGCTAAAGCTGACATTTCAAATGATATAGATGATTCAGGTATGCATTACAGAGAGTATTAGGGTACATTTTTATTGTTTTTCTTTCAAAAGCATAATTGAGATTGTGCAGTGTGGTAATCAAAACTTTTAATGTTTGGTCCAATAAATTGTCATACAATTTATCTCTATACATTATAAGATGGGCAGGATGAGGATTTTGACCCAGATAATTTTTGTGACTGTTACATGTTCCTAAGGGATTCTATTGGTTATTTGGTGCAAGAATCAAGATATTGGGATGGAATTTTGTGATTGTGGCTTCTAGGTAATGCTAAGGTGGGATACATCATAGGTTTACATGTAGGGCCTATCACAAACAGTATAATGACAGTAAATCTACAGTTTGTAAAGAATATTCGATGCCCATCATTTCAAGGTGTTTTATAATTTATGTATTTCAAACAAATTCAAGGAAGTTTCTGTTGGCCATTAGGAGTTAGGGAAGCATAACTCTAGTGGCATTCAAGTTAAGTAGACAGTTAATTTGGACAAGACCGGCTAACCTTACCAGTTTGTTTGATTTCTGGGTAAAAGCTGAAAAGTACAAGTGCACAATCCAGTATTTAGGAAAAGCTGCGATGGTCCAAATTAGATGTGGCAAGAGCAGCAGTTTCCTAACCAGGCATTCTCTACTGTCCTTACTCCCTTATGCTGACAATTTAAATTTTTTTCCCCTCATTTTCCATTAGTTATCTTCTTTTTAAAATTTGAGACTGATGTAGACATAGTTATGTTTTACCATTTGGAGAAGGTTAATAGTATTGCATACACTATGGTGGTTGTATCTTGTGGGCACCGTCTTTGCTAGTTTTCCTTGATAACTTGGTTGATTGTTACGTTCCATTATGTTGCAGCTTTGAATTTTTTTGATGCATTGCAGCCAAGTCTACTGATGATTGTCTTACACATGGCGCCAAAAAGGTTATATCAAGCCCAAAAATGATGTCCCTCTGGAAGCGTGCAATCGAGGCAAACAAGGCGTTGTTGTTGGCTGAGATTGCTCTTGGTCCTGATGCTCTTCTTGAGAAGGTGGAGGAATTTGAAGGCATGTCTCTGGCCACAGAGCATTCCTGTGAAGCAGTAGTCTTGTCCAGTGAAGATGGTTCTGGTAGTTCCGTGGCAGAGTTGGAAGACGGTTCTTACAGTGAGGATTTTGGGGGTTACAATGATATTTATAGGGATGATGACATCATTAATGATGAATATTATAATGTCGACTCGTTCGAAGAGGTGGATTCATCTATCCCGCTAGGGTCATTACCAGTTGATAGGATAGCAGAAAAGCTTCGAAGGGAATCGAAACGAAGGATAAGGGAGGATCATTAGGTAAGGTCATTCTGCTGAGCTGCAATTTCTGTGGATATCTATTGAATTTATTTTCACCATCACAAGTTGGGTAGAATGAGATGTATGATTATACATGTCTCTAAATGGCAATGAAATGTCTATCATTCTCTTCAACTGGTCTCAAGCTTCTCCTATTGTGCAGCTGTATATGCATATATATATATATACACACGTCTGGGTCCTTCAATTTCTTATAAATCGTAATATTTATTGTTTGAAGCATATATCAAATACTTAATATTTAATTTTACCTATTTTTTTTTCCTCGTGAGGAAAATGCACATATCCATGCAGAAGTGTGCAATTCCACACTCATAATTGCAGATATGGCCTCTCTTCATCACTGCTTTTGTTTCTTAGGCTGATCACTTTTTTCTCATGTAAAAACTAAAGGAAGAAAAGGGAGATTCATTGCTGTTTGACTTTTATATATTTTATAACTACTACTAGTAAATATATAATTCTATGGTGGCCTGTTTGGAAACCTGGATTCGGGCCAAAAACTTTGGATTTGGATTTACAAATCCAAATTTTTTGTTTGGATGTCAAGTAAAAAAGTTGGATTTGGATTTGAACAAATCCAACATCAAATTTTAACAGTCTAAATCTAGAATTTGAAATTTTTTTTGAAACTGAGAATTTGTAAAATCAAAAATCACAAAAAAAAAAAAAAAATAAATAAATAAAAACTCAACCTCTGCACTCTGTCGCTTTTCTCTCTTTTATCAAACCCTAAACCCTATCAAATCAAATTACAAAATCACGGTCTCAGCTCCTTTTCTCTGATCATTCTCAAGTCTTTAATCTTTGTGGAAGAATACTGGCGTTGTCGAATCATCTGCACTCGGAAAAGCCAAAGTGATTAACTCTTGTCCCATCTTTGTTTCTGGTAAGTAAAGTGACCATCGCAGCAAATTTCATTATATTCCTTTGACTATATGAAGGACAATCATGTTAGCCATGCTTTATCCATTGCATATTCTTTTTCAGATAATTTTTTATTAGAGCATTTGAACATGTAGTATTGAAGAATTATATTTTATATATTTATGTGTTATATATATATATATATATATATATATATATATGTGTGTGTGTGTGTTTGTAGTGATTCAAATTTTTTATATGTTATAAAAATAAAAATAAAAATAATTTTCATTTAAATCCAAATTTTAATTATCCAAACAATTAGGGGTGTTTACTATTCGGATTTAACCGAATTAACCGACCGAAATTTTTTTCGGTTCGGTTAATCGGTTAACCGAACAAAGTTCGGTTCGGTTAACGGTTAATACTTTTGGAATATTTCAGTTATCGGTTAATTCGGTTCGGTTAAGCGAAAATAATCGAATTACACGAATTATCCGAACTATAGTAAATCATGTATGTTTAGTTGTTTAGTATGTTTAGTTGTTTAGTATGTTTGATGTTTGGATTTATAATGGTTTTATTATGCTTTGTTTTTGGATTTTGGTTGGTTGGATAGATTATTTGGATATAAAATCATGTATTAAAATAGGTTGCAAAATAAATTAGGTAAGTATTTCGGTTAATTCGAAAACCGACCGAATTAACCGAAATAATTTCGGTTCGGTTAATTAATCGTTTTAACATTTCGGTTTGGTTAACGGTTAATGAAAAAACAAATTCGGTTAATAGTAATTCGGTTCGGTTATTAACCGAATTAACCGAATGAACATCCCTACAAACAGTGAATTTGAATTTATTGAAAATCTTAAATTTGAAAATTTTGATTCTCCCCAACAAAAAATTTTAAATTCATGAATTCGAAAATCATAAATTTCAAATTTAAAATTTTAAAATTCAAATTCAAATTTAAGTTTTTAAACGTACCTTAAAAGAATTACATTTTTCAACTAATTTCTCCAGTACTTGGGATTTGGCTAGTCAGGAAACGTGTCGTTTTAGATATCTTTGTAGTCGACATTTGACAAGAGGTCGTGTTTCACTTTGAAGTTGGCTTGGCACTGGCAGTGGTGAATTTTGAAGTTGACCATTGCAGTTTTCACATAAATTTCTCCACCACACTGCAATGGTGATCAAAAAGCTTTCTGACAAATTCTGTTTAATTCTTTCTTTCTTTCATTATTTCTTCTTCTTGTGCATGCATGTGAATAGTGAGCCAGATAACCAACAATGAAACTACAAAACTGCAACCTTTATTTGTGTTCCCAATATGATGACAGAACTCCATGAAGAAAGCTTTTTTTTTTTTTTTTTGGTTGCTGTCTAAAAACCAAGTCAACCGGAGAGAGAGAGAGAGAGAGAGAGAGCAACTGTGCAGTTTTGACTATTTCATGTGCCAAACAATACTACTCTACCTCTCTTGAATTCTTGAGTTGGGGCTGGGGTGTGGATTGGTGAGTTTCCAAATCCAATTTCCTTTTTGAAATTGATTGATTTGGGTTTGGTTTGACTGTTTGGTTACTTAATTTGCTTTTTTTTTTAACCTAATCTATAGTGAATTAGGCGGCTCTACTATATGCAGTCATAAGAAAAACGACAAACGATCCCTTCCAACAAAAACAAAAACATAAACGACCCTGAAAGCTAACCAACTCAGTCCCAGTCACAACTCTCAATAATAAGACATAGTTTGACTATTTTGAAACATTCAATCCTTTTTACTATATGTATATTATCTATTACTAAACATTAAAAGCAATCCCATAGAGGTAAGAATTAAAGATTTTAAATTTGGTTGAGAATTAAGTATAGATATTAAGGGGTTGAGGGGTTAGTTTGAATGTTTTAATTTTTTTATTAAGAAGAAAAGAAAAGAAAAGAAAGGAAAGGAAAAAAAAATAAGAAAAAATTGTGTTCGTTTCGTTTTTGTATTCGTGTTATTTTGTGTGTTCAAAATATTATAAATTTATATAATTTTTACACGTTAATAATTCGTTTTATGTAAATTTTGACACGTTCAGATATTCGTTCGTGTTCATATTATTTTTTGTGTCGTGTTTATGTTATTTTTTCGTATGTTCAAAGTATTATAAATTTATATAAATTGTTACATATTAATAATTTATTTTATGTGGATTTTGACACGTTCGTGTATTTGAATTGTGTTCATGTTATTTTCGTTTCGTGTCGTATTTTAATCATTTTTTTCATGTGCTCGTGTCATGTTTCAATTCATCCAAATATTTTGCATAGTTTGTCATGGTGATCCAATTTAGAAAAAAAAAAAAATTGTGTGTTTGTGTCGTGTCTCAATTCATCTCATATTTTGCATAATTTGTTATAATGATTCAATTTAGAAAAAGATTTTTATATTCGTAACATATTCGTGTTATTTTATCGTGTGTTTAAAGTATTATAAATTTAAATAAATTTTTACAGTTTAATAATTCGTTTTATGTAGATTCTGACACGTTCATGTATTTTTGTCGTGTTCATATTATTTTTCGTGTCGTATTTTAATTATTTTTTCATGTTGTGTTCGTGTCGTATAATCATACTGTGTCCGGAATTGTCAAGTCTAACTAACACTATTAAAATAACTTCCAAATTTATGTCGCGCGACGTTATGTTCGTGCTGTTTTTCCTGTTATAATCGTATTTAGGGTATTATATATTTATATAAATTTTGACACGTTAATAATTCGTTTTATGTAGATTTTGACACGTTCGTGTATTTGTGTTGTGCTCGTGTTATTTTTGTGTCATGTCGTGTTTTAATTATTTCTTTCATGTTATGTTCTTAACGCATAATTATGTTATGTCTGAAATTGTCAAATGTAATTAACTATATTCAAATAACTTTCAGTTTTATACCAAGTGTCTTATAAGAATAGAAATTATTATTTTTTTAAATTATTATATTTACTACTCTTACTTTTTTATTTTTTAAATTTATTACAAAATATTAATTCAAATTCGATAATATTTCACAACGAAACGCGGACATTATCTAATTACATTAAACGCAACAAACATTAACTGTGCGTGAATGTGATAATGATTAAAACAAAAATATATATATAATTAATTGCCAGTCGGACTCTTTAATTGGAGAATCTAAATTACAACATGTAATTTTTTTTTTTTTTTTTTATTGTAAGTAGTCGATATCTCCCAAATTTGGAGTGGAGCAGCCGCAGCCATCTCCTTCAAAAAAGTAGAAAGAAATTAACCAACGGTGGTAACTGACTAACTGCACTTCATCTTCTTTATATCAGATCCACCAATAAAACTACAAATACATTTTTATGTTTATTTTTTAATTAATTTTACAATATTGTCCCGAGTTAAAGGTTGAAAAATTGGTCCGGAGACTCTAGACTCTGCAACGGTTAGGTACCTGCATGTGTCCTTTTCCAACAAGTTCCCTCCAATCAATTTTAGTAAAAAAAAATAAAAAATTAATCCCATAAAATTTGAAGGAACATGCTCAATGCTTACTGTAGAAATTATTTGTTGTATTGTCAATATAAATTACGGAATTAACTTATAGATTATTTATGCATAAATAAGTTGATTGATTGATCAAGAATAAGATCACTTGAGCGAAAATTATTTAGTTTTAGAATTTTTTCATTTCAAATTCAGTTGCTTTTTGAACATGTCACATTAAATTCAATGATTCATAATCATTGGTACTATTCTAAAATAACTAAGATTGAATGAAACTTTAACAAAAAGTACGTCATAAGAGTACTAAACTGAATTTCCTTTTATATAATGTGTCTCACACAACATAGAATAGAGATCATTTCGTGTGTTAACCTTATTGATCTAATAATGCACATGTGTTATGAAACACATGTTACGATATTATTCTCTTTTTCTTATGGAGGGTATGTCTTTATCATATTTTCAATATCGAACAGGTGATAGTTCAGATATACTCAATATCTAAGTTGAGTCATTAACTCTACTTTCTCATTAAATACAATAACATGACTTCCACCTGACATACAAAGACAAACAAAGTAAAATTTGAGAATGTTCACTTTCGATCATAAAAGTCATTATTATATGACCACATCTTAATTTGTTATCAAGGTGGTTTTGTTTTAAGCTTGAGCTTTTAAAAACTCTAGCGTTTCAAGCTTAAAATTAATCTTATCTTTATTTGGCACTAAGCCTTAAAGCTGTTTGCCTATGTGAGAAGGTCAATCTTCTCTCTGGCATATATACTGTTAGTTTTGCGTTTATATTGCTACTGTTTGCTTTTATATATATTCATATATTGTCTAGTGAATTTCGGTACTATATGATATATTGATTATTTGTTGTAATACATATATATATTGATATATATAGTGTGGTTCGGTTACTATATTTAATTTAAATTATAATGTAAATTATTATTTAGTTTTTAATTTTCATTTATAAAGAAGAGAAAAGCAACAAAAAAAAAAGGAAGAAACGAAAAAATTAAAAATATTTTTTATAAAATTAAAGTAAATAAATATTTTATACATTTTAAATTAATTATATTTTTAAAAAAATTATTTTAATTTATAATATGAATTATTTTTTCTTTCTATTTATTTATTAAAAAAAAAATCAAAGAAAACATATAAAAGAAATAAAGAAATAGGAAAAAAAATGAAGACAACTGCGGAAGCAATCAGCTGGTGGCACGTGTCACTAAGCTGATTGCTACAGTAAAGGTAACGAAAAAGCTAACGGTAGGACCAATTTGTTATGATACTTGTAATCAAGAACCAATTTGATACGTTTTAAAGTTTATGGACCAATATAAAATATGCCCTATGTTTGGGGACCATTGGTGCTATTAACTCTTTATTTGTAACAAATACATAAAAATATGTTTTGATAAACATATTCGTAACACAAATCTCATAATGATTAAAAATAAATTTTAATATTTTGTATTCTATTGACTCTTAAGGTTTTAAATAAAAACTTTGAAATGATAAATAAATTAAGGGATCTGTATGTCATTTAAGAACATTTGAATTCTTAGCCATAAAAAAATATTTTGTTATAAATTTTGCCTAGAGCATCCGAATGCTCTACAAGATATTTGTTCTGTACAAAATATGCATGGAGCATCCAAATGCCCTGGTCTGGCATTCGGATGCCTCACATGATTTTATGTTTTTTGGGAAAATTGCCTAGGGCATTCAAATGCTCTTGGTCGAGCATCGAATGTACTACAAAATTTCACGTTTTGCCATAAATATATGCCTAAAGAATTCGAATACCAAAGGTTGGGCATCCGAATGTCAATTACGAGTTATAAAAAAATAAAACTTTTAGTTTTAACAAAAAAAAAAAAAAAGCACAACTTGAATGTTAAAAATTTGGATCCAAAAGCCCATACAAGTCATCCTATGCAAATATCATGTTTTTACACACTTTGTGTAATCTTCAGCGGTATACAAATGTTTTTTTGATAAGATTTGAGAACATGTCAAATTCTAAACTTTGTTCATATTTTTCAAACAAAAAATCAAACATTTAGGCTCTGATACCAATCTAGAATTTATTTGTTGTATAATAAATATAAATTGTGGAATTAACTTACAGGATTATTTGTGCGAAAATTGATTTGATTCACTAATTAAGAACAATATTACTTGAGCAGAAATATTATATAAATATATATTATTTAATAGTTTCACAGCTTAAAATCTTATAAAAAAATGCAAAGATATTTTATTTTTCTTTTCTTCTACTAGAGTTCTTTCCAAAATCTTGTTAACTGTCATAATTCAAACTTGTTTGAATTGCCTTGATAGTTAACGAATGTTAAAGATAAAAGTTTGTAAACTGGCATGGAAAATTGTCCCATCTAGATCGAGTTCACCCATTATAGTCAGACCCAATTCCAAAAATTCCAAAAATTACAAATCTAAAGCTAAAGTAATAAAAATGCAAATGCTTCCTTCTTCTCAAATCTCAAATTGTTTATTTATTTTTTTCATTCTTACAGAATATAAGAAAAAAAATTAATGTTACATTTTTAATATTTAAAATTTTAATTTTTTTATAAAATTTATATTTCATAGTTTTAATATTAAAAAATAAAAACAAAATTATGAAAAATAATTTTAAAATAAAAAAAATGTTTGATCATCTCACATGATTATTTATAAATTTATTATTATTCCATTTACTTTCTAAAACTATTTGAGTTTTCTTAAGAAATAATAATAATAATAATAATAAATAAAGTTCAAATTAACCAAATTCACAACTATAAAGTATAAATGCACCAAACAAAAGTAAGGTAGCATAATATTTGGAAGTTTTGTAGAGTAATAGTAGCTCTAACTACCTCTGCCTGCCTCTTATTTGAACAACCCTCCACTTGGCTGGTCTTTCAACGGTACTTTTTCCGTTTTAATCTCCATATTTTCATTAGATTTTTGTTTAGATCTGAATCGAAAAAGGTTTCTTTTGTTTCCAAAGCTTTGATTTGGTTGTAATTTCTCAGAGAAAGAAAAAAAAAAATGGCACGCAAGAAGATCAGAGAGTACGATTCCAAGAGATTGTTGAAGGAGCATTTCAAGAGGCTTTGCGGCAAAGATTTGCCAATCAAATCTGCACAAGTCAGTTCAATTTCTCCTTCTACATCTCCTTATTCATTTCAAAGTGCATCAGTATTTCCTCTTCTTTAGTCTGATTTTATTAGTATTTGTTTTGCTGAGTAATTCCAACTGAATTTAAAAATAAAAAAAAAACTGTCCGGCTTTGGACTTTTCAGATTGGTTGCTTTAATTAGTCTTAGTTTTATCAAAAATTCTTTCCAGATCAGGAAGTTTTCAATTTGAACATGAACTAAGATCAGAGTTACTGAAACACGGATCGAACAGAATCGGAATGTAATTCGCTATTTACCAAATAATGCTATATGATACGGTAACCTTCTTCGATTCGATTAAAAGAAACGAAATTCGATCCATCCAAACATAGAATATTGCAATTATTTTTTATATATTCATTATTATGTATTTATTAAAATAATTAATTTTAATCCGCAGAGAAAATATTAATTATTTTTTTTAGAAAGACTTTCAATAATCATGCATAAAAAAGTTCCAATTCTTAATATAATGTCATAAAAATGATAATCAATTTGGTTTGAAATTCAACTCCATTCTCAAGCAAACAGATCGCTTGATTTTGCAAATTAAATCGCTTTCGTATTACATTTCGGATCGCTCGATCCAATTCATAACTCTGCTTAAGATGTTGATCTTCTTTGATTCATTGACTAATGATTACTGTATGTAATGAATTTTCAATGATTTGTTTGGTTGTGCTGCTGAGTTTAGGTTACAGAGTCAACTGATTTCAATGAGCTAGTAGAGAAGGAGCCATGGCTTTCGTCGCAGAAACTGGTTGTTAAACCTGATATGTTGTTCGGAAAGCGTGGGAAGAGTGGTTTGGTTGGCTTAAATCTGGATTTCGCTCAAGTTATTGCTTTTGTGAAAGAGCGCCTTAGCAAAGAGGTTCACTTTCCTTTTGTTTTCTACTGCCTTTAGTTTGACATTATTCTTATTTAGGTTGAGGTTTAGGCTTTATTTTTACCTCTCCTGACTTACAGGTGGAAATGGGTGGATGTAAAGGACCTGTTACAACATTTATCGTTGAACCTTTCATCCCTCACAATGAAGAGTTCTACCTTAACATCGTCTCTGAGCGACTTGGTTGTAGTATTAGCTTTTCAGAGTGTGGAGGAATTGAGATTGAAGAGAACTGGGATAAGGTACTGTAAGATAAACCAAAACTCTTTGTCAGTTCATCTTATTTCTTGTATTTTTTTACCTTATAGTTCCTTAACTAAGATGGAGTCATCCTTAATATAGGTTAAGACCATATTTATCCCAGCCGGTTCATCTTTCACATCAGAAACTTGTGCTCCACTTGTTGCAACCCTTCCCTTGGAGGTAATTTTTTCCATATAATTAATGATTTTGTGAGCTGTTTCTGCTTCTTGATTGTAGTTTCGCTAGTATTTTTAGGTCGGTAATTTCTGGTATCAGATTTTCCTTTTCATAGCTTGAGCGCATTCCTTTGTCTTCCAACGGACAACTTCATCAGATGGATTTGCCAAATATATCAGCAAATTTATTTATATATATATATATACAGTAAAATCCCCTCTGAATCTTTGGCAAAATGTATGTTCTTTTATTATAGATCAAAGGAGAAATTGAGGAGTTCATCAAAGTGATTTTTACTCTATTTCAAGGTATGTGATATATCGGTCTTGAATCTAAGACTATTCATATTAACATTTGGAACTTATCATTAACTTTTTCAAGTTTCAAAATGTCAGATCTTGACTTCACTTTCCTTGAGATGAACCCTTTTACACTAGTTGATGGAAAGCCTTATCCTTTGGATATGAGAGGCGAGCTGGATGACACTGCTTCTTTCAAGAACTTCAAGAAGTATATCCCCTTTAGTCAGTAGTTTTCTCTATTTTATCGTTTCAATGTATTATGGAGTAGGGAGGGATACATCATCTGATGCAATTTCATTCTCTGTAGGTGGGGTAGTATTGGATTTCCAATGCCATTTGGAAGAGTAATGAGTGCAACTGAAAGCTATATTCATGGGCTAGATGAGAAGGTATACTAGAGCCAATAGGTGGTTGGCCTTGTATTAAAAATCTTCTTTTACTTGCTAACCACCCAGTTGCAGGAGAAACTTGAGCTTTATATAATATGGCAGATATGGCAATTTTTTATTAGTTACCTTGTCATATATATCATCTCTAAGTAAACTTGAATGTTCAGTTCAGTCTTAATGATTAGTTTACTATCCACTTTACAATCTAAGAACTCTTCTCTTATAAAAGTGGTGTAAACTATATTGCAGTTCATTTAGTAGCTTCTTCCGCAAGTATGGTATTAACTTTAAAAAAAAAAAAAAAAATCTTGCAGACAAGTGCATCTTTGAAATTTACAGTGTTGAACCCTAAGGGACGCATTTGGACAATGGTAGCTGGAGGAGGTGCAAGTGTCATCTATGCTGATACGGTTGGTTCTCTTCTTTCCACATTCAGGGTTTTCAGGATAGGACTAAAACCCTGTGATTTTGAATTATTGGTCATGCTTTTATTTTACTCATATAATTTATTGCCCAATCAGGTTGGAGATCTTGGCTTTGCTTCTGAGCTTGGAAATTATGCAGAATACAGTGGAGCACCCAAGGAAGAGGAAGTGTTGCAATATGCCAGAGTAGTAATTGATGTAAGAATTCCGGCCCTTCATTCAGGGGGGGCAGGCAGGGGCCTTGGCCCCCCTAAATTCATGAAAAATACATGGAAGCTGTGCCTTTCTTAACTAATATAAAGGGAAAATTCTAGTATGGCCCCCCTTAAATTCATGAAAATACATGAAAGTTGTGCCTTTCTTAACTAATATAAAGGGAAAACTCTAGTTTGGTCCCCAATATTTTTAATTTTGGCAACATCTTAGTAAAATTAATACTACATTAATAGAATTAATTTGCTAAACTTGTCAATTTAAAATTTTATCATTATTAATTTGATTCTCTTTAATATTTTACTTAATTAAATATTATTATACATAATATTTACTTCTTTAAATTAAGAATGTTTCTTCTCAATCAATTAAAAAAAAATCCTAATATCAATTGGTATGTCAACTAATATTTTGTTTTTATGATAGTAATAGAAAAAAAAAAAAAAAAAAAAAAGGTTGAGCTATTATAATCTGTAGACAAAAATAATTTAGTAAATTTTTTTATATCTTCTTTAATTCTTTCAATTTTTTATAAAAATTATATTAATAAATCAAAATTAATATCTCATATATTATTATTATATTTATATTAATTATGTTTATATTGACCGCCCCCCAAAAAAAAAATGGGCTTCGCCTCTGGCCTTCATTCACATTATAATGTTGCTAGAGTAGAAACTATGGTCTTGTACTTGACCACGTAATGCTGTCTCTAACTTTTGTTGAGTAATTCCAGATGCAACATTGTTGTATATCTATGTTACTCGGACTCAGGTGTAAGTGTCGGATATGGGTATATATCCGACACGGGTTGGTTCAATTTTTTAAAAATTTTTCATGTATTCAGAAGGTCTTTGGAGAGTCATATCCCTATATCTATGTCCGGACATTTCAAAAAAAAAAAAGAATCAGAGCAAGATAGTTGTACATTAATAAGCATTATGAGCTGATAGGTTTAAGTAACCTACCAGCTTTCTTATAATTCATTTTTAGTGCTCACTAGCATACATCCTCAAACTGGTTAATTTGATTTTGGCTGTACAAATAATTTCATTATTCCTCTACAGTGTGCAACTGCAGACCCTGATGGTCGTAAAAGAGCCCTTGTAATTGGTGGAGGAATAGCCAACTTTACTGATGTGGGAGCTACATTTAACGGCATAATTCGAGCCTTGAAGGAGAAGGTGAGCTAACTATAGTGGCGTTTGCTTTAAGTCTTGTCCTCCTTTATTTATTAAGAATAACTGGATATGCAAATTTATACAGGAATCAAAGCTCAAAGCAGCGCGGATGCACATATATGTGAGGAGAGGAGGTCCAAATTACCAGATGGGTCTTGCAAAAATGCGGGCACTTGGGGAGGAAATTGGCATCCCTATTGAGGTATCAATATTGTATAGAACTACTTATAAACCACGAGATCTAAATGATGATTACTCTAAATCTTACTACTATCTAAAAAAGAAGAAATAAAGAAGAACGGTAGAAAATTGTTCCCCAAAATAAATAAAAAGTTTTGCTGATATTCATAATTATTATTGTTTTTGGTGCTTCTCTCATAGGTTTATGGTCCTGAAGCTACAATGACCGGTATATGCCAGGAGGCAATCCAGTACATCACTGCAGCTGCATAAGTTGTTGGTTTTCAAATTCAATCTCTGATTGTTTTACCTTTTGTTGTGGGACATTTTCATTAGATTTCCATTGCCATTGTACTAGAAACCTCACAAAGTAATGCTCTACTTCATTTTACTGAACTATCTGTAATTGTTTGCTGAGAATGAACATGAGATCTCTGGCAGATGGCATTTGTCAGCAATGAAGAGCCTAAAAATGTTGTTCGTCTGTCCCCCCACCTTAATTTTCTTAATTCCATTAATCTATGTTATCCGAACTTGGGGTGAATGTCGAATACGAGTATGTGTCTGACATGAGTATATTCATTTTTTTTTAAAATTTTTCCATATATTTGAAAGATCATATTATCATATTCATGTTCTAATATATGTCGGATACAGATGTTGAATACGAAAACTTTAAAAAAATTGAAAAGTCCAATAACATAACCATTAATAAATTCTCCATAAATTAGTGTAAGGTGGGTGTTAATGAAAAGGGGAAATTAACACTTCTAAATAAACCAATTATTCACAAAATTCAGTAATGGTTCCAAATTTGGAATTGCATTGAAATAGTAAGCTGATGACATGCTTAGACCTGGTTTTATCTGACCGCATGACTTGTCTAAAATATGTCTAGATGTCTTCAAGGTAATCAGTACCGTATCGGTGGACGTATCGTTTTTCTTTTGGTATTGGTACGTACCGGTACCTGTGTATTTCGACGTACCATTTCGAGTTTATCAGTATTTTTCAAAAAAAAAAATCGTATATATATATATATATATATTTATAAAGCTTATTTTCAAGTTTTCTAATAAAATATATATTATATACATGTATAAATATATCTCAATTACATACATATATATGTTTATATGCAAATATAAAATTTTAAAATTGTAAATATTTAATATCTAAAACTTTTAATCATAAATAAAATAAATATAAAAATATTTAAAATAATTAGGTTCAATAGCCTAATTTAATAAATATTTTTTTGAATGAAATTATGAAAAAAATAAAAATTATTATGACTAAAAAGCATTAGGAATTGATTAAAAAATCAAAATAAAAATCTTGTACCAACCGGTACGGGTCGGTACGTATTGGTATAGGTCGGTACGACCGGTACAAAAATCAAAACGATACAATATTGATACCGTTTTGTTTTTTTCAAAATCGATACGTATCGACCGATACGACCGATACGGTATCGACCACCATGCTTCAAACACTGCCAACAGAAAATGAGCCTCTTTTGTTGGAAAAGTTGTTCAATTCCAACAGATTGAATTATGAATATAGTCCAATGTTAACACTTCCAACATTCTCTTACTTAAGTACATAAATGAAGAGAACTATTAGGTGGTCTTTTTCAGACAGACCAGCTGAAGGAGAGGTATCCGTGTGTCGGACCTATATATATATATAATATCAACACTATATATGCTTGTTTAATCTCGATCCTTCTCGAAATATGAGCCTTAAATTTAGTCCAAGTCCGTCCATATTTGTAAATAAATAGTCCAAACCTGTTTAGGTCTGTCCATATTTGTTTTTCTAAAAACAAAAAATAAATAAAAATATAGTATTTTTTATTTAATTTTTAGTAATTTTATATATATTTTTTCTTTTATTAAGTTCTTAAACATGGACAAGTTAATATATATTTTTAATGTTTATACTATAATATTATATATATTTAATCTTATATGACATAAATTATATTATATCTATAAAAATAAAAATAATATATTATTTAATTAAAAAATAGGTCGGGTTGGTCTCGAGTTTTGAATGTTGGAGCCAAGGCTCGACCCATTTTTTAAATGAGTTTTTTTTTTTTCCAAACCCATTTTTTGGACCCAATATTTTTATTCAAAACTCCCAAATATCGGGTGAGCCTTCGAGTTTTAACGGATAGCTCGATCCTTAGACAAGTCTACTTAACAGTGATTTTTTTCCAATTCAATATAAAGTTGGTTTCTCTTTAAAAAAGATACACCTTATTTTGCTTTGATCTTTACTCTTAAAATTAAGGGTAAATTTGAAAAACATACCATCAATAATATAATAATTATTAAATAGTCTAATGAGAAAGAATTATTTGGAAAAAAAAAATTAAAAAATTAAAAATTATTAGGAAAGAAATTATAAAAACAAAATTACCCTTGTTGAAAAAAACCTTATCTTCCCCCTTTTCTTTTTTTTTTCTTTTTTTTTAATTTACTTTTTTAATCTTTTAATTTAAAAAAAATAAATATTGAAATATTTTTATTTTTTAATTTTTAATTTTTAATTTACTTATTATAATTAAAAAAAATTTAAAAATTTAAAAATTTAAAAATAAAAAAATAATAAAAGTAATAGTTCTAAAATTAAATATTTATTATTTTTTTAAAAAAATCAAAAAAGTAAATTTAAATATTTATTTTTTTAAAATTAAAAAAATTTATTTTCAAAAAAAAAAAATTAATTAAAAAATAAAAGGAAAAGATAAGGTTTTTTCATCAAGAGTAATTTTGTTTTTACAATTTTCTTCCTAACAATTTTTAGTTTTTTCATTTCTCTTTTTCAAATAATTCTCGATTATTAGATCATTTAACAATTATTGTATTGTTGATGATATGTTTTTCAAATTTATCCTAAAATTAATCACACTGATCCACTCTTCAATTTGTATACCTTATTTGTTTTGATCTTTACCTCTAAATAACTGTGTCAATATTATTTCTTAATTTTTTTTCAATAAAATTTAGGGTTCTTAAATCTTAATGTGATTCACCCCATTATATTCATCTATTTTATATCCTAAATGTCCACCTTTGTACATTTAGAACCTAAAGGCTCCCATTTCAAATTAATTTACTCTATTAGGATAAATCCAGAATTCTCAAATTTTATATATATATATCACTTCTTTATAAAAAAGTTTCTTTTGTACACTATGTTTGGATACGCAATAAAAAAAAAAAAGGGAAAGTAAAAGAGAGAAAGGTTGAGGAAAGAAAAAAGATGTACCTTTTATTTGGATAGTTAAAATTAGTAAAGGAAAAGAAAGGAAAGGAAAGGAATTCTAACCATTGTTTGATTAAAGAGTGAAAATGAAAAGATTTATTATAATAAATTTTTTCAATTATAATCTTTTTATAAAATAACATATAAAACATAAAGAAGGTAAAAAAGATATTTTACACATTAAAATATATTTTAACTTTTCTTTCTTCTTTATTTTTTTCCAAATTGAGGTATAAAAAAATGGACATTTGAAGGGAAAGTGAGGGGTACTCAACTCTCCTCACTTTATTTATTCTTTTTTTTATCCAAACAAAAAAAAAATTAAGAAAAAAATTTCTCATTATCTTTTGTTTTACTTTCCTCCAATTCAAACATAAGCTTAGCATCTTTAGAAAAAAAAAAATGAACGCCTCTAAAACCCAAATTTAACAAGGCCATAAACTAGCCCAAGTTTGAATATCAATCAGGGCCAAATTTTGGTTGTAAATTTAGAAATTAGAATGCAGTAAAACAGTAAATGAGGTCGCTTTTGTGAGGAAAAAATCGACCTACTGGAGGCCCAACATGTCAATTGTAACGAGCATTTATATATTTTATACTGACGCTAGCCAGGGTAGGGTGTAAACGAGTTAAGTGGAGTCAATTTAGTGTAAAATCTTTGAGTTCAGCTCAGTTTAAAAACTCGAGATTCGTTCAATTGCACTTCTTTTTTTTTTTTTTTTTTTATATTCGAACTCAACTCATAATTTACTCAAACTCAATTCGATAAACTCAATAAAATCATAAATATAGGCATTAAACATTTTATTTTCATCATTTGCTTGTATATACATATTAAAATACTCAAACTTGATTCGATTCCTTACTCGAAAAGCTCGTATTCAAGCTCGACTCAATAATGAATGAATCAAGTTCGACTATTCATCAAATCAAACCGAGTAACTCACGAATTGCTTGACTCATTTACAACCTAGACAAGAGATGCTAATTTATTTATTTTTGAAGTTTAGTACGAGGATGATAATGATTAAAAATGTAATCACGTTACAATCATCCATTTTCGATATATTCTTAGAATGATTTTGCTTCTAAAATTTCAAACAATATGTATACCGTCATATTTGCTGGAGGGAAATATGTCTTGTCAGATCATATTATCCAAAGATTCACTAATAAATCTTCCAAATATTTTCCTTCTTCAAGATGCAACTAACTTTTACTCTGCAAAGAAGTTTTGGCTTAAAAGTAGACATATTAAAGGATTGAGTTATCCATCCGATTTGACAGGTCCTACTTATATTAAGTCAGATCTGGACATAAGTTTTTCTAATTCGTGCCGACTCAGTCCGATCCGAATTATTATTTATAAATAAAATTATATTTTTTAATTATAAAATATATAAAAATAATTTTTTAAAATATTTTGTGAACAGTAAAACAGATTTTCAGATCGGTCTGAACTCGGTTCGACCAGGGCCTGGATAAAAAGAATAAAAAAAATTGGGTTGCGACTTGCTTCGATCCCTGAACAAATCTACTTAAAAGTAAGAAGTAGATTCTGATACTTTGAAATTTCAGTAAGAAGTAGATTCTGATACTTTGAAATTTCAGGTTAAGTCTTTTTTATTTAATTTTATGTTATATTTATTTTGTTATATGTTGGTGGGTTGATTTATTTGTTTATTTATTTGATTTAGTACTTATTTCTTTTTCATATGTTACATAATCTCTAAACTACCCTTAAATCCTCCACCCCTACTTACCTTACAATTGCTAGAGGTGAGCAAAAATGTCGAAGAACCGACTAAATCGAAAAAACCGACACTATTCGATTTTTTCGGTTCGGTTTAGTCGGTTCATCAGTTAGTTTGGTTAAAATGTGTTTAATAGGTTGGTTCGCGGTTTAATATTTGTAAATCGAACCGACAGTAAATAAATAAATAATATTAAAACCCAAATCCAACTTAAAATACCCAAAATGGCCAAACCCAACTCAAATTCAAAATACCCGTTGGCTCGTCCCAACAACCTAACCTAACTCAAATTCGAGAGCCTAGTTAGGGCTGTTCATTATTCGGTTTTAACCGAATTAACCGACCGAAATTTAATTCGGTTCGGTTAATCGGTTAACCGAATAAAGTTCGGTTCGGTTAACGGTTAAAGGTTTTGAAAAATTTCGATTTCGGTTAATTCGGTTCGGTTAAGCGAAAATAACCGAATTACACAAATTAACCGAAATTCTTCAAAAAGTCATTATTTAATGCTTTTAGATTTTTTTAAAAAAATTAATTTATATATTAATAAATTAATAATTTTTTTTTTGATTGGTTGGACTTGGATGGATAATTTGGATACAAAATCATGTAAAAAAATAGGTTAGCAAAATAAATTTCTTATTTATTTCGGTTAATTAGGAAACGACCGAATTAACCGAAATAATTTCGGTTCGGTTAATTAACCGAACTAACTATTCGGTTCGGTTAACGATTAATAGAAAAATAATTTCGATTAATTCGGTTATGGGTAATTCGGTTCGGTTATTAACCGAATTAACCTAATGAACACCCCTAAGCCTAGTTCGTCAATTTCAATCTTCAGACCAATTTCCTTTCAGTCGACAACCTAGTTCTTCTTCTTCCCTCTTTCAGTGATTCAGTTGACAGAGCCTACTCCCCCTTTCACTCTTTCAGAAACCCTAACCCGTCGATCATGCACCTCCAGCCCCTACAGCCTCCAGCCACCTCCTTTCTCTCTCCCTCTGGCCTCCTTTTGTTCTTTTGTTGCTGCCGCCTACCTCCAGCCCCATGCAAGGTATATCTTCCATTCTTGGCTTGTTAAAAAATGTTTATGCTTAGGAATCTGTAGGTACGTGGGCTGCTATTTATTTGTAGTTATGTAAAATCTCAAAGCTTTCTTGCCCAACAAAAGTGATATTTGCACAGTTGACTATGAATGATAAACAATTTTGATTTAAGTTCTGATGTCTGTTTCTTGTGAAATTTTACGGTTAACTATGAATGATGTATATATTTCTTATCTTCCTCTTGCACATAACTTTGACTATTGAGGAGTTATTGATTTCACATGGTGCCTCGATAGGATTCTGGTTCTGTGGGGTGAGCATGATTATTTGGTATTGTTTCATGAACCAACAAATCGAAATAATCGACCACGCCGAATCGATTAAGTTTGGTTCGATCGGTTCGGTTTAAATTATATAAGTCGATCGGTTCGATCGTTTTAATCGATTTTCGGTATTTTTTAACCGAATCGATTGAATCGACTAAATACTCACCCCTAACAATTGCATGGCTGGACGAGGATGTGAAGACTCGAATCCGAGCAAATCATAGCAAGCGCCTCTTCAAGAGCTTCGAGTGCCACTGATCAGTCAAAGCTCAATTGACTAATTTATTTATTTCTTATATATAATACTTAAATATAATTATAATTTTTCTTGAATTAGTAATTTTATATTAAAAAAAAAAAAAACTAACTTTACCATCATCATATGGAAAAAGAGATGGTAATTCTTTGACTTCCAAATTTCTCTTAGAATTGTTAGTCACGCAGTTAAAAATGAATTATGCAATTTAAGTTTTCATAATTAAATACCTTTCTCAAATCAAGATTTAAAATATATATATATATATATATAAACTCTAAAAATGTTAAGTAATTAAAAGTGTAATTTATTTTTTTAGTATAATTTTTTTTTTTCAAAATTTATAATATCAAATGACATGTCAAACGATGTGATAATGTTAGGTGGCATGGCAATGCTAATTAGTATGCAAAATATATCGTTTGACTCTAACGTTTGGGTAATCAAAAAAACAATTTCATAATGATCATCGTAATTTTTTATAATTTGGTGAATAAAATAAAAACTTCCAAAAACTTCAGTGATTAATTTTTTTAATTTTACCCAATAATTAATTGAAATTTGAAAAAAAAAATTTCTTAGACAGTGCTTATCATGATTACATATAAAAATAGAGGAATTTGGTTAGCTAGAACTAAAAATTAAAAACACATAGTTTGATGGTTATCTTATAAATATTTCTCTTTCATTGGCATGTGGCATTTCAATTTAACATTGAATTTTGTCTGGTTGATGTGTGTTTAATAGTTGTTTTATTTATTGAAGTACCTAGAATACAAATTTTTTTATATATATTTGTGTAATTATCATGTTTATTTATTTATTTTTAGCTTGAATTTTTATTGTGACTTACAAATGAATGTGGCAACAGTTTAAGAATCTAACAAAAAAAATTCTTAATAGCACGAGAGTAAACAATCATAATGGTTTTTGTCCTGCTAAACCAAGTTGTATGTAATTAATTTATCAAAACCTAAACTTCTAATTTTTTTTTTTTCATTCTGCTTATAATTAATTTTTACTATTTTCTTTTGCTCAATGAACAAAAAAACACCATACCCTTTAACTGTCTTGCAAAATGAAAATCCGCAATGAAGCATGAGATAGTCATCTGGTAAGCGATACAGGCATATTTATACTATTTAATAAAAAACAAAAAATTTATGACTAACATAATTTTTTAATATCTTTGACAAACTAATAAGTATTTAATATTACAAATTACCAAACATTACGATAATTTACATATTTATATTGGATTTTGAGATGATCATCCCTACCAAAATGTCATCAAAATAAGTGCTTTTCATTTGTTATGGTTCTTTAACTTTGCAATATAAATGACATAAGCAACTTTTGAATCTAATAATTCATCTTTTCTTATCTCCTTTGTTAATTATCATTTCAAAGGTTTTTAATTAAAAAGTTGATGTCATTATTCATAATAATATCACACGTACGATTGAAGAATTTCAACCCTCGTTCAAGTTCTTGTTAAAATTGATAAACGCAGTGAAAAAAAAAGTGCAAAGAGTGATTGGTGAATTTTTTTATATCTTATTCACAAAGAAGGTTACCAATATATACAGTAATAAGTCATAAAGACATAAACTAATAAAAGAAATAAAATCGCTATCTAAGACAGATAATCAGCTATCAGATTATCTGCCAGATTAAAAGAATATCTTAATCATACAAAGAAATTGAATATCTACAGAATCAACTATAGTCAAGGTCTGAATATCTACAGAATCAATTATAGTCAATGGTGATTATTGCTCACTCCAACACTCCCCCTCAAGTTGGTGCGTAAATGTCTTTGATGCCCAACTTGTCAGTGAGCTTTGGAAGCTTTTACTAGAGACAGCTTTGGTAAGTAGGGGTGTGCATAATTCGGTTTTAACCGAATTAACCGACCGAATTTTAATTCGGTTCGGTTAATCGGTTAACCGAATAAAATTCGGTTCGGTTAACGGTTAATGGTTTTGAGAAATTTCGGTTTTCGGTTAATTCGGTTTGGTTAAGCAAAAATAACCGAATTACACGAATTAACCGAAATGCTTAAAACAACAAGATTTTATGAGTTTAGATATATATATATTTTTTAAATTAATTTATATATTAAAAACTAAAAACCCTAATAACCTTTCCTATTTAATTTATATATTAAAAACTAAAAATTAATTTATATATTAATTTAGATATATTTTTGAGTCTTTGAGACTATGTAATGTTCATGTTTTATCATTTTTTTTAGCTGTGTTTGTTTCATATTTGGATTTTATAATATGCTTTGCTTTTGGATTTTGATTGGTTGGACTTGGATGGATAATTTGGATACAAAATCATGTAAAAAAATAGGTTAGCAAAATAAATTTTTTATTTATTTCGGTTAATTCGGAAATCGACCGAATTAACCGAAATAATTTCGGTTCGGTTAATTAACCGAATTAATTATTCGGTTCTGTTAACGGTTAATTGGAAAAAAAATTCGGTTAATTCGGTTTTGGGTAATTCGGTTCGGTTATTAACCGAATTAACACCCCTATTGGTAAGCATATCTCCTAGTTGATCTTCTGATCTGACAAACAGAAATTTAAAGATCTTTTCTTCAAGATTCTGTTTGATGAAATGCCTGTCCACTTCAATGTGCTTGGTACGGTCATGTTGAACTGGATTGTGAGAAATCTCTATTGCCGCTTTGTTATCACAGAACAAATTCATCTCAGAGTTTGGTGGAAAACCAATCTCGGTAAACAACCTTTTCAGCCAGAGAAGTTCACAGCCATTCCTCTGAATTCTGCTTTAGCACTTGATAATGCCACAACATTTTGTTTTTTACTCCTCCATATCACTAAATTTCCACCAACAAAAGTAAAGTACCCAGTTGTAGACTTTCTATCAGATACAGCTCCTGCCCAGTCAGCATCAGTCTACCCATCAATGTTCAGATGATTATTTTTAGAGAAAATAAGTCCTCTTCCTAAAGCATACTTTAAGTAACGTAGTATCAGAATCACTGCTAACATATGATCTTCACTAGTATTGTGCATGAACTGGCTTACTATACTAACAACATAGGCTATTTCTGGACGAGTATGAGATAAATAGATCAATTTTCCTACCAACTTCTGATATCTCTCCTTGTTAGTAGGCACTTGATCCGGGTACTCACCAAGTTTGTGATTCTAAACAATTGGTGTCTCAGCTAGCTTGCAATCAATAATTCTTACTTCTGTTAATAAATCTAAGACATATTTTCTTTGTGATAAAAATATACCTTGATTTGATCTGGCCATCTCAATTCCCAAAAAGTACTTAAGATCGCCAAGATTCTTCATCTCAAATTTAACGCTCAATTGTTTCTGAAGTTTGGAGATTTCTTCTCCATCATCTCCTGTAATAATAATGTCATCCACATATATAATCAAAGCTGTTACCTTTGCTTTGTATGTTTCAAGAACAAGGTATGATCTGAGTTACTTTGTTGGAACCCACACTTTCTCATTACCGAGCTGAATTGTCCAAACCATGCACGAGGTGATTGTTTCAATTCATACAGTGCCCGTTGCAGCTTACAAATAACTTTTGTTTCTGATGGTGTAGTGTAACCTGGTGGGATATCCATATACACCTGTTCCTCAAGATCTCCATGTAAAAAAGCATTCTTCACGTCAAATTGGAGTAGAGGCCAATCTAAATTTGCTGCAAGTGATAGCAAGACTCTTACAGTGTTCAATTTTGCTACCGGTGAAAAAGTCACCTGATAATCTATGCCATATGTCTATTTAGATCCCTTGGCCACCAATCTTGCCTTGTATTTTTTAATGGAACCATCTGCTTTATGTTTAATAGAAAACACCCACTTGCATCCTACGGTTTTCTTTCCTTTAGGCAGCGAAACAGTACTCCAAGTTCTGTTCTTCTGAAGTGCTTCCATCTCATCTTGGATAGCCTGGGACCATATTGGATCTGACAAAGCTTCACGTATCCCGCAAGGAACATGGCAAGACGACAGTGCAAGTGCAAAGGCTTTGAGAGGTTCCGATAATCTCTGAGTGTTCACATGGTTAGCAATCGGGTACTTTGATCATTTTCCCTCATTCTCAGGAGAATATCAAGCTGGGGGCTTACCCCTATTATGCCTGAAAGGTAAGTGATAACCTATAGAAGTATCCAAGACAGTACTGGAAGACGGCGTCTCGAAACTTACCTCAGAAATGAGGTCTTCAAGAACTTGGCTGGGAGCCGCGGCGTTGGGATTGGCGCATCTGCCTCATTTGGCTCCCAAAGGGGGAGGTCGGGCGCTGCAGCGCTAGGAGATGGGCGCCGAGTCTGCTGTTTCTACTTCTTCTTTCATTCGAGCAATCTGACTTTCCGGATTGAGATCCACCAGGATATTTTCAGGAGAAGGGCCGATTGGTACATGAGAGAGAGAGAGAGAGAGTTTTCTTGATTTTTTACATCACTGATTACCTTCTCAATGCCAGAACAATCCCACCACTTCTGTTCTTCATTCCATGTCTCCCCCTGAAGAATAGATGTAGATTCTGGTGATAGAAAAAACTTCTCGGAATCCAAAAACGTAACATCCATGGTGATATAGGTCTTTTTAGTAGATGGATTGTAGCACTGATACCCCTTTTTGTCTGTGCCATACCCCACAAAGATACAACGAACTGCACAAGATTCTAGTTTAGTCAGCTGTTCTTTGTGAAGATGAACGAAAGCAACACATCCAAATACTCGTGGTGGAAGGAACATCACAGATAATAAGGTGACATGATTGGATAGAGCCTGCAATGGAGTCTTGAAGTTTAATACTTTTGAAGGCTTTGGTTCATAAGATGTACCGCAGTAACAACGACATCAACCTAAAACCTATTTGGCACATGTGCTCCAATCAACAAGGCTCTTGCTGTTTCCAAAATATGTCTGTTCTTTCGTTCAGCCACACCATTTTGTTGTGGAGTTCAAGCACAAGAGGTTTCATGAAGAAGTCCTTTCTTTTGAAAATATGCCTTAAACTCTTGACTAACATACTCCCCTCCATTATCTGAGCAAAGTATCTGAACTTTAGTTGAAAATTGATTTCCAACCATGGCATGGAATGCTTGAAACATACCAAACACCTCATCTTTGTGTTTTAGCAAATACAACCACGTCATTCGAGTACAATCATCAACAAAAGTTACAAACCAACGGACCCCATAGGTAGTAGTAATCGGGGAAGGTCCCCAAACATCAGAATGAATCAAAGCAAATAGACTTTCTCTTTTATTAAAACTTATGGGAAAAGGTACACTATGACTTTTAGCTAAGATGCAAGTCTCACATTTGAGGTTTGAGTCATGCACATCTGAAAATAAATCTGGAAACAAATGCTTCATGTATCCAAATGATGGATGTCCCATACGATGATTTCATAGCCAAATATGTTTCTCCTTCGCTCCTATCGAGTGTCGTTGCACATTATTCACTTTGCCAAAACTGAAGTCATCCATGTAATATAACCCCTCTCTCTTAGTACCACGCCCAATGATCTCTTTCGTGAGAATATCCTGAAATAGACAGAAAGTAGGATACATCAAAACTACACAGTTTAATTCTTCAGTTACTTGACTCACAGATAATAACTTGTTTGAAAGTGACTGTACTAGTAAAGTATTTGACAAGGAAAGAGAAGGGGATAATGTAACAGTTCCAGCCCATGTAACCGGATATTTCACTTCATTGGCATTGGCGATACTTGTTCGTTTAGGTTGTGTAGTCTTAACCAAGTCATTGGAAGAAAAAGTCATGTGATCTGTAGCCCCTGAATCAATTATCCAATCTGTGTACTCACCTCTAGTAGAAGTACATAATGCATAACTACAGTTACCTTGATCACCAAGAGTGGTTGTTGGTTCATCCTTTGATTCAAACTATGGAATGAGAGATAGTTCGGGTTCTGTATTCACCAAGGCTGCTCATCCTTGTCCGTTGGGAGTCTCTTTCTGCTTTCGTGCTTTAAGTTTATTCCACCATTCTGGATACCCATGTAACTTAAAGCAGATTTCACGGGTATGTTTCATGTTCCCACAGTGAGTACAACCACTTCCCTCACCGTCAGTTGACCCCTTGGTCTTTGCGGGTCCATTTGTTCTTCCACCATTTGAAGATAAAGATCCAGATTTGACTATCTGTAGTCCTTTAGATGCCATCACAGCACTTGTTGTAGCCTTTGCGCCTGCAAGCATTACTGCCTGCCTGGTGTCCTCTTGTCGAACATAGGCGTAGGCTTGTTCTACCGTGGGAAAGGGTTATAATCGAAGCACATCACTTCAAATCTTGTCCAGTCTGTCATTGAGTCTATCCAGGAAAGTATACACTCGATCTTCTTGAAGCAAGGTATACACATACCATCGGGTTCGGACGATGAAATCAATTTCCTCCACAAACCTTGAAGGTTGTTATAGTAGAATTCAAGGGATCCTCCAGCTTGTCTCATTCGGGTCAGACGCCTTTTTAATTCATACACCTGAGATGTATCAGTTCCATCAAAATATGTTGTGGCAATTGAGTCTCATATCTGTTTAGCCGTTGGAAATCGGATAAAATTTCCAATTAATGATGTGTCCATGGAATTGATCAACCATCCTTTTTACGATTGCATTCTCTGTTTTCCATTTTTTGAATGTTGGATCGGTTTGTGTTGGTTGAGGGAGATCGTCGTTAATATATCCCACTTTGTATCTTCCCAAGATATACATCTCGACAACTTGGGACCATAGAGCGTAGTTGGTACCGTTCAATTTGACACTAATCGGTGCCGCAGCAGTTTCTTAGTTGGTGACTGGGTTCTTGGTCTGGTTCTGGGTAAGGACTTGAGCTATCCTGGTTGTCAAGTCCTCAAGAATAGCTGTCGTAGACTTTTCTTCTTGTGCTTCCAGCTCCACCAAATCAGTTGGTGTAGCCATCTTTTCGGATTGTCGGGTTAGCAAAGATCGCCTTCTAGGATCTTAACTCTGATACCATTTTAAAACTGATAAACGCAGTGAAGAAAAAAATGCAAAAAGTGATTGTTGAATTTTCTTATATCTTATTCACAAAGAATGTCACCAATATATACAGTAATAAGTCATAAAGATATAAACTAATTAAAAAATAAATTCGTTATCTAAGGCAGATAATCAGGCTATCAGATTATCTGCCAAATTACAAGAATATCTTAATCATACAAGGAAACTGAATATCTAAAGAATCAACTATAATCAAGGTCTGAATATCTACAGAATCATCAACTATAGTCCATGATGCAATTCTATTATTATGTGGTAAAGAAGAAACAAATCTTCAGCTCTATTAATTTATTTTCTCCCGTCAGATCTTCAGGGTCATATCTAGTTGAATTTTTAATTTTGGTTGTTCAATAATAATTGTCAACAACAAAAAGAAAAACGTGTCCAAACAAGTAAGAACATGCTTTGGTATTAAAAAAGTATGAACCAAAATATTGGTGCTGCTAACAAGAGCTTTTGGGCTTGGCAAAGGAAATGTGGTGGTCTATATGACTCCCATGTCCCCCACAAATGTTATTGCCAAGAGTTGCAGTCTCTTTTAGTAGCTGATGCTTAGGTGTTGGGTATCCAAGATTTATTGTGTTAGTTCTTCACGGGCCCTTCCATTTTACCACCCCCTAAAAAAAAAATTGGAGTAAATATGAAAAACATGTTTTCAATAAGTAAATATTTATTAAATAATTTAATAAATAAAAATTATTTAAAAATGAACAATTAAAAATTAAAAATTATTATAAAAGATATTGTAAATACAAAATTATCTTTGATAAAGAAACTTTCTCCTCTCTTTTTCTCTTATTTTTTAATTTATATTTTAAATAAAAATTTTTGAAAATAAAAATTTTTAATGTTAAAAAAAAATTTTAAAATTTTTTTATTTACTTTTTTTAATTAAAAAATTTTAAAAAATAAAAATAATATTTCTAAAATTAATTTTTCTTTATTTTTTAAATTTTAAAAAAATAAATATTTAAATATTTTATTTTTTAAAATTATTTTAAATTAAAATTTTTAAAAAATAATATTTCTTTAATGAAAAATAAATAAATTTTTTCATTAAGAGTAATTTATCTTTATAATATCTTTTATAACAATTTTTAATTATTCATTTTTCTTTTTTAAATAATTTTTATCGATTATATTATTTAATAATTATTTACTTATTAAAGGCATTTTTTTTTTTTCATATTTACCGAAAAAAAAGTCTGGAATAAATTAATACTTTTGCTCAATGATTTTGACGTAAAGGCTTTGAATGCTGCCCTATAACATGCTACATTCTTTTAGGATAAAGTTGAGAGCAAACAGAAAGAAAAAAAAAAAAAAGGGCGGGGGGGGACCGCCCGCTTGCCAGTGCCAAGAATTGGCGAGCAAATTCTATCTCTTCTGGCTTCATCGTATTAAAAACATTTATAAGTCAAGTGAGAACTTGATTTCTGAATTTCAATATTTGTACTTCTTTTTTTATATATATAAAAATAATTATTATTGTTATTAAAAAGGCTCAATTTCTATCCACCCCAAATATAAAAAAGAAGAAAAAAGAAAAATGGATTTGATGATGGCTGAAGAGCAGAAGAATGAAATGGAAACAGAAGCCGCAATTCACGGAGACGTCTTAGAAACCATTTTCTCTTACGTTCCTCTCATTCATCTTCTCCCAGCCTGCTTCGTCTCCAAGTACTGGAACACTGCAGTTTTCTCCTCCCTCCGTCGCTTCAACAAGCCCAAACCTTGGCTCCTGGTCCACACTCAGGGCATCCGTGCCCCTCACGCCACCACAGCCTTCGCTTACGATCCACGCTCCAACATCTGGCTCCAAATGAACCAAAATCTGCCCCCTAAACACGTGTCAGCCTTACGTTCCTCCAACTCCACGCTTCTCTACGTCCTTACCCCTTCCAAGTTCTCCTTCTCCATCGACCCTTTCCATCTGACGTGGCACCACGTGAACCCACCCGCAGTCTGGCGCATCGACCCCATCGTCGCCGTGGTTGGCCACCGAATCGTCTTCGCCGGCGGAACATGCGACTTCGAGGACGACCCTTTGGCGGTCGAAATCTACGACATCAACACTCGTACGTGGGAAAGGACTGAGTCCATGCCTGCCACCCTAAAAGACTCAGCAGCCTCAACGTGGCTTTCCGTTACTGCTAATACTAAAACAATTTTCATGATGGAGCAGATATCCGGTGTTACGCACTCTTTCAATCCCAATTCGAAGATCTGGTATGGACCGTACGATCTGCGTCCTGATCGGAGCATTTACTTTTCGGTGATAGCGTTTCATGGGGACAGCTTGATTATGCTGGGGCTACTCGGAGATTCCGAGAATATAAACGATGTGAAAGTCTGGGAAATAAACGGCGAGTCGTTGGAGTTCTGTAAAGAAATCGGGGTGATGCCAAAGGAGTTGGTGGAGAAGCTGAAAGGAGAGGGAACAAGCTTCAGTTCGATAAGAGTAACTTCCATGGCGGGTTTTTTCTATATATATAATCCTGGAGAGCCTGAGGAATTGGTGGTGTTAGAGGTTGGCGGCGAAGGGCTGTGTCGGTGGGGAAGTTTGAAGAATGCGGCGGTGAGTGATCGAAGCAGAGTGGCGGAGAGGGTGGTGCTTACGTGCTCTGACGTGGGGTTGGGTGATTTAGGTAGAGCGGTGGGGTACGGGAATGGAACTTCAACTCTCGTTAAATGTTAATCATTGGTTTTTACTTTTTTTTTTTTCTACCGTTGTTCATTGGTGTTATGAACTTTTTGCTATTCATTAATTTGGTGTGAATTTCGTATATAATCAGGGTTTTACTTATGAGTGCTGTTAAGATATTTTTTAGTTAATTAATTAATATATTATTTATAATAATATTATTATTGTATTAAAAATAAAAATAAAAATTAATAATTTTATTTATTATTTTTAATGTAATGAAAATATTATAATATATATTAACTTTAAAAAATATTTTTAAAATAATCGTTAGCAAAATTCTTTAATCAATAGCAAATCCGGATGTATCCATTCATTTGAATTTGCAGACGGAGGCCACACATATTCCATAATCATCAATGTTCATGACGGACCAATCTCAACAAATTATAAGAATAAACTGAGCAATCATTTTATTTCAACTTAAAAATCTTTTTTTTTTACGGTATTTTATCAAATACCAAAAATATAATAATAATTTTTTCACAAAATCGATCCATATGAATTCAACTCTTGAAATCCAAATTCGTATGGATGTATAATTTTACCTTTTTCATAACCAAGAAAACCAAACACTTTTTTTGAATTTGGGGAAATGGAAGCCACTCATGTTTTAAAGTCCAAGTGAAACTATCAACTATAGAATTCAAAATAATAATAATAATAATAATAATAATAATAATAATAAATAAATGAAAGAAAGAAAGAAGGAAAAGTTTTTAATTATCTTTACTTTACCGTATAGATTAAATAAAAATGATTAACACAAATGTTGGTAAAAATAAATAAAAAATTTAACTCAATTACCATTTTGACACTAGCCACTTAATTAGACAATGACATGAAGCTGACCTGGCTTAAAATACCACATTTAAAAAAATTAAAAATATTTCGTATTTGAAAATAAAAATTTTAATAAACCCTATTTTAAGGGGAAAAAAAACTCACAAATTTAGTGTTATCAATAAAATGACACAAATTTAATAAATATAATTATAAAAAAATATAAAAGTAATGATATGTATGTATGTTTTTTCACTTGAAAAATATCCACTAAAAACATAACAAAAAAAATTGAAAAATGAAAGATATCATCTACAATTCCTCTTCCTACAATCTTACTATTCTAATTAGTTGGACCAAACATACATTATAAACAAAAATGCCAACTCGCTTTTTTTTTGCAAAACTAACATTTTCTTTTTCCCAACGGTGTGGGCGAAAATTGCGTTATCCATCTCCGTCTCATTTTTCTATAGATGTTGAAATATCCGTCTCTATGGATGTCTCCACAATGCTCCACTCCACTTTTATACTAATTATTTTACGAAAGTAGTCCTGCTCCACCCCGCTTCTACTTTTTTTAAAAAAATCTCTCCATTCAAATTGAATCGATGCGAAATTCGTGAAATGGAATCCTTACTTAAATCCTATGTTAGATGTCTTCCATGAAATCTCACCATTTTCTACATCGTGAAGATTAGTTTGTTTGTTTGATTTCTTTTCTGTCTTTTTCTAAGGCCTAGTTTAGCATTGCTTCTAGCACAGTTTTTGAGGTCAAAAACTGCTTTTTACTGCAAACACAATGCTACACAGATAAAAAAAAATGGCTTCTGTTGCTGAAACCATAGTTTGAAAAGTCAAACCAAAAAGCAAAAAAATATAACTTTTGGGCTTTAAAAACTGGCTTTTGAATAAAATGACTTTATTATCCTCACATCTCTACACTTTTATTATTTTAAACATATATTTTTTTGACATTTCAATTTCCTACAACACTTTTTCATAGCAATGCTAAACACTTAAAAGTTTTTAAACCATAGTTTTTCACCATACTTTTTAAACACACTTTTTTCAACCCCAACTTTTTTCAACTCAAACTTTTTTCAACAGCAATGCCAAACTAGCCCTAAGACAAGTAAGCTTGGTTGTACCGAGTTCATCACCCAAAAAAATAATGATATAGTCTAGAGTAAATATGAAAAACACGCTTTCAATAATTAAATAATTGTTAAATGATTTAATAGTTAAGAGTTATTTGAAAAAGAGAAATAAAGAATTAGAAATTGTTAGGGAGAATATTGTAAAGACAAAATTGTCTTTAATGAAAAAAATTTCTTTTCCTTTCTCCATCCATTAAAGAAAGATTATTTTTTAAAAAATTTAATTAAAAATAAATTTAGATATTAAATATTTAAATATTTATTTTTTAAAAATTTTAAAAAATAAGAATTTTAATTTTAAAAATATTATTTGTATTATTTATTATTTATTAAATTTTTTAATTAAAAAAAGTAAATAAAAAAATTTATGTTTTAAAATAAAAAAATAGAAAAATTTATTTTTTAATTAAAAAAGTAAATTAAAAAATAAGAGGAAAAATGAGAAGAAAGTTTTTTTTTATCAAAAGTAATTTTATCTTTAAAATTTTTTTCCTAACAATTTTATATTTTATATTTCTTTTTTTTCAAATAATTTTTACTTATTATATTATTTAAGAATTATTATATTGTAAAAGGTATGTTTTTTAAATTTACCAAAAATTAATGAAAAAATATATATTTGGAGTTATTACCATATACCATACTATACTATACTATAATGTAATTACCAAGTTGAATTATCCTCTCTCAAACACAAATAAACAAGTTAAAGCCAACAACCATAATTAAAACTCTCTTAAAAAATATATATATATATATTCATTTTCAAAATCTGATTGCATACATACGTACATACAATTTACAGAAACAAAATAAATTAGGGTTTTATTTCACTCAAAGTGCCATTAAAAAAAAAAAAAAACCATGAAAAAAGAGGGTTGATCTAACTCTAACTCCATTATTACGTATTTGACTTAATTAGGGCAAGAAAAATTAGGACCAATGCAATATCCAAAAAAATTGATTGTAAGACCAATATTATTTTGACCCAAAACTATGAAATTTTGATTTGCTTTACCCAACCCGCTAGCTTAAAAGCTAATTACTGTAAATAAAACTTTCTTTTTTATTTAGAAAAGAAAAGATTCGAATTCTACACTTTAAAATAAAAATATCCTACACTAATTACCAAATCAAATATTTAAATGCAAATATGAATAAAACTATGGTGAACGGTCTCGGTTCCAGAGATGTATATATGTATGGTGGATGACTTTGAACTTTAAACAGAATCTCCTCTCTAGCTAGCCTGCCTGAAGAGTTAGATGGTGATGACCTATTTTTCACTATGTGCTTGAACCTAAATTTCATCTCCCATTTCCAACATCCAAGCAATGTAATTAATGTGATGGTAATTTCTTCATTCTTATTGACCCACTCATATTGCAATTCCTTAAAGATTGAACTTAATTGGGTTGTTGGGGCATCTTTTTCAGTATAGAAACTTTTCAATTTTTCAAAAACCATTAGCAGATAACCAAACTAAGCCATTTTAATGATTAAGTTATCCATTAGATCCGACCCAATCCGACTTATGAATAATTAATTCTAAAGAAAACTACAAACGGGTGAGAGTTTAATTTTCTTTTTCTTTAATATATTGATTACAAATACCTAATCTTCCTCAAAGTAATTGGCCGTCCAAACATGATATAATTAGTTTTTATATTTGAGAAAGAAGGGTTTGAATTCACTTTTTCAACAGAAAATCGTGCACTATTACTAAACCAAATAATCTGATAAAATTAACTCTTTCTTTAGGAGAAAAAAAAAACTATTTTTCGTTTGAAAAGCAAGAACAAGTTATGCATATCTTAACTAGGAGCTCTATTTCCATTCTAATAGAAACACATTGTCCAGGCAAAGAAAAAGAGATTCGATCCAATTGAAAATGACCTATATCTGTTCTTATCCTTTATATATTACATCCTTTTTGTATATTAATTGCATGACTTATGGAAAACGAGGAAATGCTTCTTATCCTTTCTACCAAACATTTCCAGTTGTCACATTGCATGCAGGTATAGTCGTTGTCGTCGTCGTCCTCAAGTTGATAGTCATTTACATAGTTTATATCCATGGCCCCTAGAAAAGATTATAGTCTATAGATGTTCTTGTTTAAGTTCTTCGATGAAAATTCTATGTCCACCAAATTCTTTTTTTTTCGCTTAGAAAAACTTGAAATAAATTGGATAAAAACCTATAACAAAAAAAAAAAACAGTGTTCAACAGTTGAATGCTCCAAAAAATAGAGTTTGAAATTTTATCTAAAAGTTTAGAATCAAATCTTGAAAGAAAAAAAACACGAAAGTAAAGCTTAAAGATGAAAGAGTGTTGCCTTTCTTTATATGACTCAAATCCTTAATGAGTATCCTTTGCCAAAATAATGGAATATACGTACCAAATGTATAAAGTAGTATAAAAAAAAACTTTGGTCATGCGTGGGCTTGGATAGGCCTTTGAGTTTTATAGATAGAGTGGGGGATCAAGAGCTACGATTAGTCCAAACTCCAAAGCATGTTGGTCTTAAAGGCCCCGTATGAATTTGCCCGCAGCTCTGGGGCGGACCAGTGGGGATCTTCACGACAATGGAGGCTGTAAGGCTCCATTTAAATATGCGGTGAGATTAATTTTTGTGAGATTAAAAATTACGATAGAGTTGAGATTAATTATTATAGTGGTGAGATTGGGTATTGTAGCGGTAAGATTAAAATCAGCGGTGAAATATGTGTTTGGATACAAAAGTAGCGGTAAGGTAAATTATAGTAAAAAAAAATGACCATTAAGAGTTTTAGATTAAAATGTGTATATATATAATAATTAATTATAAAATATTAAAATTATATCTATGTTAAATAATAAAGTATATATTAAAATTATATTTATGTTAAATAATAATAAAAATTATAATTATGTCAAAAAATAAATTAAATAATGATTAAATAATTAAAAATATTATTTATGTAATTATTTATTTTTTAATTAATCATAAAATAATAAAGTATATATTTATTAATTTATTATATAATATTAAATAAAAGCTATTAAACAAGGAAAAAATTGGAAAAATGCCCTCCACTGGAGGGCATTTATTTCACTGGAGCTCAAAGCTTCAGTGATAAAAAAATGCATAAGTTCGGTGAAATACTGTTCACCACACTGATGACATGTTATCCAAACGGGTATTTTATTGCGGTTGGGACAAAAAAGTGCCTCAACCGCACCGTAACGTGGCCCCTTTTGATTCCAAACGGGGCCTAAATCTATAACAGTCCATCACTGCAGTTGGGATAATCCCCACATTGGAACCCAAGAATTCATTAAACCATTTAGGGTCTAAGGCTGCATTTGGATTTCCCCGAACCTCCAATGAGGGAAATCCAATGCACCAAACGGAGGTAAGCGCATTGCAAGATGCATTTGGATACCACCCTAACGGTGCAAATGTTTTAATTGCTATTGGAGGAGGCAAGGTCCAGTGGAAGCCACTGGACCTTTCTTGAGGGTAAAGTGTTTCAATTTTTTTTCTTTTTTTTTCTTTTATTAATTTTTTCTTTTAAATTTTTTTTAATTATTTAAAAAATATATATTTATATTTTATTTAATATAATAAATAAATTTATATAATTATATAATAATTAGTTAATTAATTAAAATATTTAAATAAATATATAAAATAACATGTATTAAAATTTTAAATATTAATATTATTAAAATATATATATAAATAATTTATCAATATACTCTTACATCAATGTCCTTAATGGTCATTTTAATTCTCATCTCACAGTCACCGTTACTTTTGTATCCAAAACGCATATTCCTACACACTGTATTTAATCTCACCGCACAGTATCCAATCTCACCGCTACATTAATTAATCTCACCGCCACCGTTGTTTTTAATCTCACCAGAATCAATCTCACCGCCCATCCAAATGAACCCTAAACCTAATCGAATGAAAATCTTTGGAGAGAATTTTTTTTTAATTTATAATTATTTTAAGTGTTAAATAAATTTATATGTAAATATATTATTATCAACATTTTCTTTTCCTTTTTCTTTTCTTTTTTCATTTTTATTTAAAAGTTTTGAAATAACTTTGATAATTCAATATAATAAATAACTTTTATCATTATATCATAAATTTTAATTACTTATTAATTTTAAAGTTTTATTATAAACAAATTTAAATCTAATTAATTATTAATTTTAAATTTTTATTATAAATAAATTTAAATCTAATATTCTTAATGATCATATTTTTTTTACTACAATTCGTCTCACCGTCATAGCTACTTTTGCATCCAAACACATATTTCATCATTGATTTTACCGCTACAAATACTCAATCTCACCACTACAATAATTAATTTTACCACCACCATTGTTTCAATCACATTAGAATCAATCTCACCGTCTATCAAATGGACCTTAATTTGATACTTAAGTCCATTTGGATGGACAGTGAGATTGATTCCGGTGAGATAGAAAATACCGGTGGAAATGAAATTAATTACTGTAGCAATGAGATTAAAATCAATTGTGAGATATGAGTTTGAATAACAAAATAGCGGTAGAGACGAGGTAAGAATGAAAAATGACCATTAAGGATATTAATATAAAGTGTATTGATAAATTATTTTTTATGTATATTTTGATAATATTTAACATTTAAAATTTTAATACATATTATTTATATATTTACTTAAATATTTTAATTAATCAACTAATTATATGAATTGATTTTTTATATTAAATAAATAGTTTTTAAAAAAATTAAAAAAAAATGAGAGAGTTAAAAATAACTAATTTTAAGAAAAATTAAATGAAAAAATATTGAAAAAAAATTAAAAGAGCAAGGGGGTAATTTTATTTTTCATCGAAGGATTGAATTGCTAATTGGAACCTTATCCTTCCAGATTCCAACTGAAGGGTGGTGAAATTTAATTGCATCAGGAGTGCATTTCAAATACATCCCGCAATGCAATTACCCCTCAAAAAGGAAAATAATGGCCTAGGATTCCAAGTTTCCAACGCTACGAGAGTGAGATGAAATCCATATGGAGCTTTAGGCCTTACCCAAATTTGAATTATCACAAACTAAAACAAAATTGGTCTATCCAAAAAGATTTAATTTTCATATGTTCTTCTCTTAGTTTCATACAAAAGTTTGAAAATAATCTGACCCTTAAACAAGTCCGAAAAAAAAAAATCAATACAAATTTAAATTTTTTTTTTTTTTTTTTTTCACTTTCCTTCAACTGGCTTAATTATTAGAGTCCAATTGGAAGAGACTCCTCCGTAGGTCCCTTACTATAACCCCAGCTTGCAGGATATTGAATAAGCTCAACCCTAATGTAGTTTTGTTGATCTCTTTTTTTACCTAAATCAACGAAATGAGATACTTTTTTTTTTTTTTTATATATGTTACGCAATTTTTTTTTCTTTAAAAAAGGGAATTTAGGATTTATTTCTTTTAAAGAAATGATTCACTAATCAAATGAATCAAATATTCATATACTCGCAATATTTAAAAATTATATAAATACATGTTACTTCACATTTTAAGAATTATGTATGTAAATAACCGTTTTTGGATCAAAGTTGTGAAAATTTAATACAAAATCGACATATTAATAGTAAATCAAGTTAAGTTTATATTTATTTGGACATTTAACTTTGTGTTATATGGAGAAAACTAAAGCGCCTTTGTTTCGCATAAATTATTTTCAAAAAACGACTTCTGTATTTTTCTATATTTAATTGGTAAAAAATTATCTGGTTAACAAAAAAATCACTTACTGCTTAATGAAAATAAGGTCAGAAACTTGATAGTTATCTTCCAATTTTCAAAACGGAAAGTTAATTTTCAAAAAATATATGTTCATAGATTAGACTACTTACAAAAGTTCGTGAATTTAGTTAGACTTGAACAAGCTTGGACATGAATGTTAAGCTCAGACCTAGCTTGATCTAACTCAAATATTATTATAATAAAAAATATTTTGTTTAATTTTAATTAAAAAAATTTAAAACTATATATATATTCATATAAAATGTCTATTAATATTTTACTTATGATATCACTATTTTTAATATTATCAATAACAAATCTCTTTAATATCTTAATAATAAATAGTATTATATTACTATTTAATAATAAATAATATTTTAAATTATTTTAACAATAAAAATTATTCAATATAACAAATATTACTATTTTAATAATAATTTTTTAATAATGTGAATACTTTTCATATTTTAATTATTTCATAATATTTTAAATTAAAATATATAGTATTTTTACTATTTTAATAATACATATTTTATATTATCATTTTAATAATAAATATAAATAAATAATATTTTTAATGATTTAATAAAAACATTATTACAATTTTTATAATATAAATATTTTAATTATAAATATTACTATTTTTAACATTAATGAATAGAAATCATATTTAAATAATAAATACCATTTTAAATATTTTAAAATATTAATATAAATAATTTTTAATAATAAATAGTATTGTTTTATATTTTTAATATTAATATATATTTTAATAATTTAATATATTATTCAAATATTACTATTTTAATATTTCAATAATAAATATTTTAATAGTTATGTAAATATTACTATTTTTAAAAAAATGTAAATTTTTAAAAACAACCAAACATCAAAAAAAAATTTATTGAATCATTGAAAAAAACAAAAAAATATTTATTTTTATTCAAAAAATATCAATAGTTTTCAAAAATTACATTTTAAAAACGATTTTCTACAAAACAAACATAGGTCATTAAATGTATTTAAGCAATAAGATTGGTTAGGTTTTGAGTAAAGATGGTGTGTTGAACTGAATATGGTTCCTCGTACAATATATGATAAATTAGATAATAATGACACAAAAAACATGAGGAAGACGAACCATCGCTGTCAACACTATGTCACATACATCTTTAGTTAGTTGGGGGAATCATGAAACAAAATACATTATATCTAAAAATAATCTTTAGCTTTAGGTGCTAGTTGCTTGTTGCTTGTTGCTCTGAGTTGTGGGTCCATACACCCGAAAATTCTAAGAAAAGTTTCTTAACATACGTTTTTGGTAAGCTCCAACAAATTATGATCGTTAGATGAAAATAATTTAATCTGAACTGTTGAAACAAAAAAAAAGTTAGCAACCTGTTTAGCGGGTCTCAAAATACTCAAATCCTGAATTTTTTCTCTCAAATAATAAAACCCTAAAATCTAAAAAGCTTTGTTTGAAAGCCGAAACCCTTCAACCGCACCTCCTTCATCTTCTCAAACGCCGTCTCCATTTCATAAACTACTCAAGTTTTCTAAAAGCTTACCAAAAGCTTTTTCTAAGAAACTCCGTGATTATATAAGAAGGAATCCCACAAATCAGAATACCTAGGCCCAAAGCCAAAGCCAAACCCTTTCGAAAAGAATCCCATAAATTTCTCATCAACCAAACAGAAAAGTCACCCCCCAAAAACCTTATTTTTCTTTTTCTAAATTAGATAGAGAGAGGGAGTAACATTGATAGAGATAGAAAGAGTTTTTCTTTGATTTAGCGAAGGATGTCTGCAGTAGTGTGCGGGAGCAAGAGATCGTTCTTCGAGGATATCCCGTCGTCGCCATCGGCTTCTGTCTCTAAGAAGCTCCGGCGTTCATCGCCTTCATCTCCTTCTTCTGTTCGTCGAGGATATCCTTTTTCTTATGTTACCTGCAGCTTGGAGCCGAGATTAGAGTACCTGTTAGAAATACACATGTTTATGCATTTGCCGAGCATGGTAATGATCTTGGAAGTTCAAAGGATGTAAAGGGGAACCCAACGGAGGTCTACAGGCGAATGGGTCAGGGTTCATCATATGGTGTTGGTGTCAAGCTAGGTCTAGTGAGAGCTGAGTATGCTGTTGACCATAACACCGGAACTAGTGCAGTTTTCTTCCGATTTGGAGAAAGATATTAAAATGTGATTTAGGTTCTAATTTTGCTTAATACAGGTGCCCATTTCGCCTTCCAGTTACTGTTAGAGCTGTTCTTGATCTTACAGATCTTTTGAGATGCATGGAACTAGGTATACTATTTAATCAACTTTCTTGTTTCAAATAAATTTATTTTTTTTTTTTAAATCTTCTGTGTTATATTTTTATCCTGTTCTGTACAAACTGAGGGATCACAAGGAAATTGTTGGTTTTTGTTGACATGTATGCTAAGTGTGGCTTTTATATCTGAAGCAAGAACTTTGTTTTATAAAATGTCTGAAAAGAGCACTGTTACTTGGAATTCAATGATTTTCGGGTATGCAAATCATGGATACTGTGAGGAAGCAAATCCAACGATTGTTGTTCATATTTCTTCTAAGGCCCAGCTAGGGATTTTTTCTATAGGGAGAATGAAGACATTGTGATGCATTCATTATTTTCCGTTGGTCATTCTTTTCTGAAGTTTATGGCAGATTTTAAATTATATGATCCAATTTGGATTTGTTTCATTACTATGTAACGCAGATGCTAAAGAAATTGAGCAAGCAATTGAGCGGTGAGGATTGGACTTGGAACAATTTGAACACATTATGCTGGGCAATAGGATCTATTTCTGGTTCCATGATGGAAGAGCAGGTATCCTTTACACCAAGAAATGTTAACCACAAGATCATACATGATGTGATGTAGACACATATGCTATACTTGCATGAGTTGCTAGCTCCTCCTCCCTTGTATGCATTTTGCTGATATTAGTTAAAATGTTTGGTGTTCATGGCAGGAAAACAGGTTTCTGGTGATGGTCATTCGTGATTTGCTGAATTTGTGTGAAATCGCTAAAGGGAAAGACAATAAAGCTGTTATTGCTAGTAACATTATGTAAGAATAAAGTATCGAACATTATGTAAGAATATATAATTTCATGAGTATTTGTGGACTGTCCATGTTGATTTCTCTCCGGAATTTGCTGTTACCATTTAAAGCATGCCGCATTTCTTTTACAACCTGTGCTTTTATTTGAATGGCATGGCTATTTTTGGGCACCTTTAGTATGGCATGTGCATATTGGTGATTCAGGGATCCTGAAGGAACTTATCTGCTGCTTGTTTTCTGCATGCTATATTTTAAAATTGTTTGTCTTAATTTAATGTTTGTTATTGGTTTTCTTTACAGGTATGTTGTTGGACAGTATCCAAGGTTTTTAAGGGCTCACTGGAAGTTCCTGAAAACTGTTGTCAATAAGTTGTTCGAGTTCATGCATGAAATACATCCAGGAGTTCAGGTAAACTAATTGCGAAAAGAAATAATTTTTATCTTCAGAAATGTTTGATACACTTGTATGCTTAACATTGCTGATGTGCTTGTCTTTTTAGTATATGTTTGTTATTGGTTAAGATGTTTTGCAAAGTGTAATTGAAAGTACACCAATAAGTTCAAATTTGCCTTCTATCTAATTTTGTTAATGATCATCTAATTATGTTATGATTTTGCTACTGATGATGATGATAATACAAGATTGTGGCTATTATTTCATACTGTAATGTCTTAATATAACATGTTGGGCGCTTCAGGATATGGCCTGTGACACATTCTTGAAAATTGTTTAGAAATGCAAGCGAAAATTTGTGATTGTGCAGGTATCATCTACTTCTGGCATTTTGCCTTTATGGTTATAACTTCTTATATATATATATATATATATATATATAGGTCGAAACCTGTTATATTGATGAACTGTATCTTGTGGATTCAGGTTGGAGAAAATGAACCATTTGTGTCTGAACTTCTATCCGCTCTTGCAACAACTGTTGCTGATCTAGAGCCTCATCAGATTCATACATTTTATGAATCTGTATGCCTCTTTTCCATTCCTGTACTGTTAAGATCTTTGCATGTCTATTCTGTTGCTGGATGAGCTCATTTTTCCTCTTATTTTTTTAATTCTAAATTTCAGGTTGGTCATATGGTTCAAGCGGAATTAATGGTATGATAAATTAATGGTTTATGTCCATGTATCTGTTGACTGGATTCTTTGGTGGTGGATTAGTGCTATTCTTTCCTTGCAGACTTGATGTTTCTGATGTACATGCTGTGGTTATAATTCAATGCTTATTGGGATTTAGTGAAACTTAGAATGAGTCTTCACTTTGCAGACAAATACTAGTGTGGCCAGTTCTCTTGGAACATATTTCTTAACCCAGATTTCTGTATGTCTGTTGTTCATATTTCTTCTAAGGCCCAGCTAAAAAGATATGAAGCCCTTGTAGTCTTTGAACATTAATCTTGCTAAGAATGGTTGTGCTGCCACTGAAAGAGCTATCTTTTTTTTTTTTTTTATTCCTTATTAGTGCAAATAGTTATATTTTTTTATATTGGTGCTTTATTCCCATGTGCTCTGACCCATGTCAGTGCTGTATTGAAACTCTTCTAAGCTTCATTGGATGTTAAATTGTTTAAGTGAAACATTCTCTTTGTGCCTAAAACATAGCAGCATTTACCTTATGTTTATCATACTGGTACTTGCTGAAGTAATGCCATTTCTCTTTAGTTTTGTTTATTTTTGTTGTCATTTTAGCACCAAATCTTTGCATTTCTTATATTGGTCCTGTTATTAATGCATGAAGGTATAAAGCTGCAATGATAGATGATGTTCCCCGTATATTTGAAGCTGTTTTCCAGTGCACACTGGAGGTGAGTCTTTTATTTATATACTTATTCTATGTGAGTGTTACTGAAAGGAGGAAGAGCTCGTGGGGGTTGGGGAGAGTGTGTTGTCTATGCCCTCTGTAAAGCTTAGGATGTACTGATGTGGTACTAAATGAAAAACTCTTATTTTAATAGGTATACTAATATTGAGTATTAAATCATGAGAGATTATCAGAACTAGCATGTCAAGAATGAGTTTTAAAATGCTGTATACTAGTTACTAAATAAATGAAGGTCCCTGAAATGTTACATTCAGTTATTTATTATTATTTTTTTGAATGGAGGAATTTTTCTAGATTGTTTTCTTATTTCCTTGAGATTTGATAAAATCTGGATTCTTACAATGTGATGTAGCTGATAAATAACATGTCATAACTGCATTATTTGATATTATTCTTGCTGAAAGTCTGATGCTGATGGCCAGTTAAAGTTGAAATGTTATAGTTTATTCTTAATTTCTTTTTGCCATTCCCTGCAGATGATAACTACAATCGTTGTTTATTACTAATTTTTGTTTTTCATGCATCTGCATCAGCAACTAAAGCTAGATCAAAGAACATTGTAAAGAACCACTTAGGTATCCCATCTTGGAATCCATCCAAAAATATCTATGGCCCCGACTATGCAAGCTGGATCAAAGAACATTGTAAAGAACCACTTCACTTTAGTACTTGACTGAAGCAAATGCATTTATTCCTTTGCTTCTTGGTCTTAAAATGCAGAACAACAGGGATGCCACTACTTATGAGAATTATTTTTCCTTTTCTTTTATCCGACTTTTAAATTACTTTCTGTTTTGCAGATGAAGCAGTTAAAGCTTTACATAATGTTGGGGCAATCTCAGTTATAAAGTCTACCCCAGACACCTTTGAAGATGCTGAAATTGGGACATACAAATCGAACTTACTGTGGATTAACCTAATGAAATAAAGAATTTTGTTCCTGTCTTGCAGCCTTGGTTCATTACCTTAATAACGTGTGATGCGGTTGATTTTATATTCTAAAAGTTGCAGCTTTTATATTGTACTTTTATCTTTCCTGAGAAGATTGTTCTATTTGATTTTGCATGATTCTTTGATTCAAGATAGCTATATTAATAGGAAGCTGTTACTTCTAATTCTGCTGAACTTGCTTTGAGAATCAAAGCCTGATATGTATTTTTTGCTGTCACATTGAAGCACAAAGTAATTAACTATTTTGAAGGGACTTCACTTTAAGCTACCTCTATTTTAATGAAACAAATAACAAAAGAAAAGCTAAAACAAATAACAAAAGAAAAGCTACTTATAGATTTTCATGTGGCATCGCCTTTGCTTTGTTTCTCAGCAGAAAAATATACAATGTAAATGCTATGAAAGAAAGTGCAGTCCTTTGTCTTAGTTTGGGGAGTTTTGTACAACATTTGTTTTTTTGGATAAATAATTCTTGTACAACGTTTGGAGTACTTGGCTACAGTTCATAATTTTCCTCTGAACATTTTCTACCTCAACATCACATTGATTTTGGGACGATACTTGGCTACATGCAATTGAAACAATAAAGGATGCATGATATGCATCTATTACATAATAGTAACTCATATATGTATTTAAAAAGTCTTAAATACATAACATACCACAAAAAATTTCAATTAAAGTTATAACTTGTGATTTGAATTGGTAATTAATAACTTGAGGCAATTCTTGTGTTTGCAATACATAGCCATTGATTTTGTGCATTTCACTTGGATGAGATTAAAGCCCCTGTAAAAGAAGTTGGAACATATCTACAAATATTATAATGGAAATACAATGGTATCATAGACTTGTCAAGTTGAAATTTTATAAATATGGAAAGAAGTGCAGATTGAACTCTCACAATTGTATCTTAGACTTCACCTACTAACTTGGTGATCTATATTTGTCATATTAATATAATAATTTTATGTTAATTATAAAAATTAAATATGTAAAAATGATTTATTTTCATTAAAAAATTAATTATTGTTTACTAATTATTAAAAAAAATTAATAAATAATATAATTGACTTTTTATTTTTTTAAATAAGCAAAAAAAAAAAAAAAAAGAATTGAAAGCTTAATTGGAAAACAAATGTCATCCAATTAAGGGTCCATTTGGATGTACGGTGAGATTGACTCCGGTGAGATGAAAAACGGCGGTGAGATTGACTTCGATGAGATTAAAAACAGCGGTGACGGTGAGATTAGTTACTATAAAGGTGATATTAAAATCCGTAGTGGGATATGTGTTTGGATGCAAAAGCAGCAATGACGGCTATGTGAGTTATAGTGAGAAAAGAAAATGCTCATTAAGAATATCATATTAAAATTTGTATATATAATAAATAATTATAAAATATTAAAATTATATTTATGTTAAATAATAATTAAAATTATATTTATGTCTAAAAAATAAAACAATAAATATTTTAAAATTTTAAAGAATTGAATAAAATTTTTAAAAAATAAATTTTTGTATTTTTTATTATTTATGTAAACTTTTATTTTTAATTAATCATATTAATTATATAATAAAAAAATATATGTTTGATAACTTACTATATCATAATAAAATTTATTAATTATATTAAATTAAAAATTATTTTATTTTAAAATAAAAAAATTAAGTGACAGAGACAAAAATATCCTTCGACTGTTCACATAAAGTAAAAAAAAAAAAGTTAAAGTGGGAAAATGCCCTCGAATGAGAGGACATTTTAATCCACTAGAGCTTTAAGTTCTAGTGGAAAAAACATGGCACTAGCACAGTGAAACCTTGATCACTGTGCTGATGCCTTGTTATCAAAATATTAATTACAGTTCGATTGAGGCCAAAAAGTGTTTCAATTAGGCCGTACAGAGCCTCAGTGGACTTAGTTTAATAGATAAGGATTAAGATAAAAAAAAAAATGCTCATTTCTGTAAAATTTAGAATCAATTAATCAACTCAAATTATTTTTGAGTATATTGATAATTACATTTCTAGTTTGGATTTAATAAGATAATTAGTAGAGAAGAAAAAGAAATTTACAGTAAATGCTTCTTTATAATCTATACTAATATAATGAGAATGATTAAGTTGGTGACATGAGTCAACTAGGCACCATCTCAGTCAATGAAATTACTTAAAAACTTATTTAAAATAATAATATTAGAGGTAATTAAGTACTTTTCTATTTTTTTTTAAAACTATTCACATGCATCTAAAAAAATTATCCACTTCTCTTTTATAAACTACCATATTTATCATAAAACATTTTTTTCACATCATTTTTTTTTTGTTTAATATTTTTTTTCCACTCACATAATGAGTGTACATGTTTCTAGTATCCATAAAAAGAAATAATTATCAACATTTATGTTATAACTTATTCCACCTCCCAAATTTTTATTACCAACCAAAAAAAATACAAAGAAATATTCTCTTGATTTTTTTCAAATGATGGTTAAAATATCAACCAAAATTGCAAAACATATGGATAATGCGCATGTGAACTTGAGGTTTTTTTTTTTATTAAACTACTAGATTGTTCCCCGCGCTCTGCGTCGGGAGTTTATAAAATAATAATATTTATTAAATAAAAATATTTCATATGTACAAATTATAACTAATCATAAAATTTCAATTCAAACTAATTATCTTTTTTAACTAAACAACCAAATATCTTACAAAGAGCAACAACAAAAAAAAGTACACAATGAAATAATAAAACAGTTTCATGTTTTTTTTGCATCAATTTGAATTTTCAAGAGAATAAACCAAAAACTTCAGTTGTTTTACAACTTGCTTTTAAGAGTTTATTTGAACTTAGTGACACTAAAATGAACTTTAGAGCTTCCAAATCCAAAAAGCCACAAAAGATAAAAAGAATTTCCGAACTCTCTCAAGCCATGTGGTCCCAAAAATATTACAAATTAAGGATGTAATGATAGAATGCAGAACAGAATATACAACAACTTATTTTCAGTCATAACTTTAGTGTTTGTTTCACTCTATGATGCATTCATCGAAAGCTTGCATAACAAAGTGGTTTTCGACAATTACCCCATTCTTTTGGCTGAAAATCTATCAAGTCTTTTCAAAGATTATTTTCAATGTAAAATTAGTACTTTGAAGTATGCAGTGATTGGCAAAAGTAGATTGTGCTAACTGAAACTAAAGTTATAAATATGTATGAAGTTTGAACTTGAGCGTGCTATATGATTGTTTACATCAAATAAACATGCTAAATCCTCAATACCTTTTATGTAATGAACTATAGGAACTCTTAAGAATTAGAATATCCAACTAAGGTGTCAAAAATATTTTCTATAATATATTGTGTCATCATTCAAGGGGTTTCACTTAGCAAGTAAACAAAAAAGGATATATAGGCCAAAAAATTACCATAGACCTCACATAGTAAGGCTCAACTATAGCAGTAACTGCAACAATAGCCTCAACAGACAAATCAGATGCAGTTGCAATAATGTTTGAGCCCTTAACATAACTACTACTACTTGCTAAAGCATAGGATTCAACTTGGAATCTCCTTTTTTGACGATATGAGAGACTGAAATTTCAGTAATAACAATTCTAAAAGCTTTCACTGAAACAATCTCCAATTCACCATTAATACTAACAGTGGAGTGTACCTGTACATGAGACTAACTTCCACCATTTACATCACAATCTGTCAACCTATTTTCTGAAACATTTCTACCAGGCAATGATATATCTATTAAACTATCATATGAACCATGGGATCTCCTTCAATTTTCATGACATTCGATCGTTGAGCCTTCCTATTCTTTTCCTGGCCAACAATCCTATTATCCCTTCCTTCACCAACAACAGATGCAGAGATCACATTATAATAGAATTATTTTGCCTCCTTTGTTAGATTTTAACCTTTCCAACCTTCTAATCCTATTCTTTATCGCCTGACTAATGATATCCATATTCTAAACACACATCAAGACAGAAAAATGAATCAACCAATATCTATAGACAACTAAACAAAGAAGAACTAAAAAGAGGAACACAATTCAAACCTGCAATTATCAAAACCACCAACCATGGAGAACTATAATCGAAAGCAAACCAAACACATGTTGATTTCTGACTCTCGGTACTAATTGTAGTTTTGTGCTACAGTACCGATTTGCTACAGTAACTTTATCTCGGGATGCTACAGTAACTTCCGAAAAACAACTCTTTTATTAATATGAGAAAAGACCAAATACAATTGGTGTGAACACCAACTAACAATGGAGACAACCTCACACAAACTCTTTCTCACTTTACTATTCACTCTTTGTTTTCTTCCTCACCACAACCACCCATACACAACACACACAAACTCTATTTATAACCTTACTAAACCGACTTATCATTGTCGGTTGGAGTATTCTAGAGAGGGAAGACTAAAAAGTTGAATCTAGAGAGAAATCTAAAGAGAATTATAGAAAGAGTAATGTAGACAATTCTAGAGAAAGAAAAATCTAGAGAAAGAACAAAGAAGAGAAACCTAGAAAAACTTGAGTAGAAGAAAGATAGAGATGATTCTAGAGATAAGAGAGAGGAGTCGGTGTAACTTTCAACAACACACACATCAGAACAATATCATAATGCAATAAACAACATCTAATTGAAACAAATAACAACACTTATAAAAGACCAATTACAAAACATCACAGCATAAAACAACATAAAACAATATAAATCAAAACTAACCTTAAGTTAATGGCATAACACTTTCAAGAATCCCTGCAAAAAACAGAAAAAATCATAAAAACAATCTAACAACCAAAATCAAAATCAATAATTAACTTTTAAAAATAATGAACAATCAAAAGCAAAACTGGTTAGTTGGAAGCCTTCATTTTGGTGCAATATCAGAAGTTAATACCAAGGAGAAACATATAGGAAAGTAGAATTTTGAAGATACCATGTCCAGATCTTTGTAAACATATTTATAGTTAGATACTGCATGGGATTTGTCACTTAAACGAAGATGCTTTGTTGTTACTTTATTTTTCAGACTATGATTTGTCGTAAACCATTTAATAGGAATTAGATAAATGCAAGACTTTCAGATTGAATTTTGTAAAATTTCACTGATGGATCTTTATGATGTTTTAGCTTGAAGAAACCCTGTAACAGAAAAGCAAACAGACATCTAAAATACTTCAATATCTTAGAAACATGCTAACAACCAAAACATGCAAAAATAAAATCAAAAATCAATTTGAAATCAATGAACAATCAAAAGCAAAATTGACCTAAGACTCAGTTGCTAAATATCTTCAAGAATCCCTGCAAGAAAAAAAAAAAAAAACAGAAAAGAAAAAAAAAATCAAATATCTAATATCTAATATACTTCAATATCAATCAAGTAAAATAGTAGGAATAATTTAAGAACCCAAACATACAAAAATCAAAATATTTCTAAAACCAATTATACACATTATAGTAATCAAAATGAAATGCAATCTAATCTAAAAAATAACACTGACCTTGAAGCAAATATATAACAACTGTAACAATTCCTGCATCATAAAAGAAAAAAAAATCAAAATTATTCTAAAAACTCAAACATGGGATAACCCAAAGCAAAATTAATCTTAAACTTTTTTATTACAACACATAGAACAAAGAAACAACAAAAAATATCAAAATCAATCAACTAAAATTAATAGCAAAATTAAAAAAAAAAAATGGAAAATTATAATTGCTCTTAGTTCTTGTATAATTATTATTATCCAAAGATTGGGACCATGTGTTAGATACCATTCTAAAACCAACCAACTTCAAATGTTCTATACAAAAGTACACAATTCACAATTACATAGAAATTATTTTATTTAATTTAACACTTTGTAACTTTCTTTTTAGTTAGTAGTATTATTTTTATTATATTTTATTATTAAATTTTTATAAATGACAAACATTGCTTTAGGCACACAAATATACGCAATGAGCAGTTATGAGAAAATTTTGGATAATGAAACCATACCAGTAGCCTGTACGTTTCTGAAGGTATATAATATATTTTTCAATAAATTTCTCTCTTAAACCACATCATTTATCACCAAAGATGATCTGATGGTTAGCTTTTGATCAAATGGCTAATATGATATAAGCCTGGAAAATCACAATTCTTCACATAATTAACTTATATAATATCACAGTTAGCCAAAATCCAAACAAACATTACAACATACAAAAATCTACACATGCACAAAATAAAAAAATAAAAAAAGCAAAATTTTGAAATTTGAATTTATTCAAAGTAAAACAACTTACCAAAAATAAGAACAGAAAACCATGAAAGTAAAACTTGAGGAAAAAAATACCACAAAAAATTAACAGCATGCAAAGCCTGAGAAACAACAAAAATGAGAAAATAATCAAAGTTCTGAATTTACCTGTGTTGATTTGACGAAAGAAAGTAGATTTGATATCCCTCCCCTTTGATACTTTCTCTCTCGCCAAAACCCAAAAAAAAAAAAAAATTTCATTTTTTCGATGCGGATTGCTCAACGATTCCATCCCTTCCCTTGCCAATTGCTCAACAATTCCATGTCTCTCTCTTACCCGCGTCGCCTTTGTCTCTTATTCTCTTCCTTTTTATTCTCTTTCTCTTCTCCTCTAGCTGACCACTTATTTCCCTTTCTCTCTAGCATACCACTTCTTTCCCTTTTTTCTTTATTTCTTTGGTTTTTTCTCCCAAAACGATGTGTTTTGAAGACAGGTGTCATTATAAGAATCTTTGGGGATTCTTTTAATCTATAGAGGTATAGATTCGAGAACATTATTTTTTTTAGTTAAATCTTTAAAAACAACAGTGTTAAATTATTCTTATATTGTAAGGAGAATTAATACAGATGCATGTATTTTTCCATTTAAAAAACAGATACAAAGTTCCATTCTCTTCAAAAAAAAAAAAACTCCTAAACTATTAAGACTCCATTTGGATGGATAGTGCAATTGGCTCTGGTGAGATTAAAAACAGCGGTGGAAGTATGATTTGGGTACTGTAGCGGTGGGATATATGTTTGGATTCAAAAGCAGCGATGGCAGTGAGGTGAGTTATAGTGAGAAAGAAAAATAACCATTAAGGACATTATATTAAAATGTGTGTATATATATATAATAATTATAAAATATTAAAATTATATTTATGTTAAATAATAAAATATATATTAAAATTATATTTATGTTAAAATATAATAATTAAAATTATATTTATGTCAAAAATAAAAATAAAATAATTAAAAAATTGAATAAAATAATATTTTGTACTTTTATTATTTATGTAATTATTTATTTTTAATTAATCATATTAATTATATAATAATAAAATATATGTATTTTATTTTTAAATAAAAAATAAAAAAAGTTAAGTGCCAAGAATAAAAATATCCCTACATTGTTCACATAAAATAAAAATAAAAAGTAAGGGTAAAATTGGAAAATACCCTTCTATTGGAGGGCATTTTCATTCATCGGAGCTTAAAGCTCCGGTGAAAAAAATGACACCAGCATGGTGAAACACTGTTCACCGCGCAGGTGCCATGTTACCTAAACATGACAAATGGTGCAGTTAAGGCAAAAAGATGTCCCAATCGCACCGAACAGTGATCCCGTTTGAATCAGGGTAGTTGGTATTGTATTGGTATCGGTCGTACCGGCCGGTACGTACCAGTTTTAAGGCAAAACGAAACGATACCAGTAGTGTATCGTTTCAGTTTTTGTACCGGTCAATACTTGCCACGTACCAGTTCGTATCGGTTGGTTCAGGATTTAATTTTTTTTTCACTTATTTGATTGTCTTAAATAAATTTATAATATTTTCACTATCATGATCATTTTTATTTTTTTATAATTACATTTAAAAATAAATATATTTGTTAAATTAATCTATTGAACTTAATTAATATTAATTTATTATATATTTATTTTATTTATTTGATGTTTAAAAATTTTAGATATTAAATATTTAAAATTTTATCTTTACATATAAATATATATTTTATGTAGGTTATTGAGGTATATTTGCATATGTATATGATATGTATTTTATTATGAAATTTGAAAATAGTTATATATATATATATATATGAAAAGATATTTGAAAAATATCGGTAAACAAAAAACGGTATGTCAAAACATATCGATATCGATACGTATCAGTATCAAAACAAAAACGATATGTCCTCCGATACGGTATTGACTATCTTGGTTTGAATCCAAATATGGCCTAAGTATATATATATATATAAGATAAAGTTGAATTTTTTTTATTAAAATTATTTTAAAGATATATATGTGATTAAATTCTATATTTATGAAGAAAAAAAAATAAGAAAAAAGATAAGTGGAAGGAAGAAAGGAGATGAAAAATACATATATCGTTTTTTATAATGTAATCAGCTATATTTTCAATTTTTATTTAGATTTAATTTTCTTTTAAACGATTTTAAGGACAATTTTTTTATTTTAATCTAATGCATTAAGATTTATTCTTGCGATGTTTTCCACGAGGATTAAATCTGATTGATAAAAAAAAACTAATATGATGAAAAACACATATAATGTTAATTGTTGCGTAATAATCTAACACAAATTGGATGTTAAAAAAGTGAAGAAAAAAAAATTAAAAATGGAGATAGAGTAAGTAGAAAAAGTAATAATACATTACATTGTATAGTTTGTCCTGTAAAAAGAGTAGCCTCCTAGACCTAATAATAGGGCATCTGAAATAAATAAAGAACAAGTAAAAAATGGTTTGGCCGATTAGGGACCCCAAAACGACCAAAATACCTTAGGAATTGGGGTTTGGTATGGTTGTCTGGACTCGAGCCAAGAGCCAAGCATCGTGACTTGAAATTCCTTTCCAAATCAAATCCAATCCAATCCACTGTGTATTGCGTTTGCGTGGCGTAGGTAGAGAGACAGCTCCAGTGAACATACTCTCACAGCTCTCGCTTCCCTACAATACAAATTTACTAAAATCGATTTGAACAGAATATTCAGTTTTCCCAATGCGAGCGAGATTCATGCTTTTGGGGTTCTACCTAACTCCACATCAAGTCATTATTTTCTTTATTATAATATAATAAGAGTAATAATAAATTAATAATCTTTTCTATGGCTTAATGCCTCTATTACCCTTTCTAATCTTACTCATTTAATATTTATATGTCTTCAAAGTGTGTTAAATGGTAATAATGACCATGAATATTTTGGAGTTTAATTAGATTATATTTTACTCTACCCATTAATAAAGTAAAACCAACATGCTTTGCCACGTAAATCTCCTTTCTGTAACAAAGGTCTTACATTTGTTGATTTTGATTTTTTTACAAATATAAAAATTAAAATATTTTCATACTTCTCGAAAAATTCAGACACCGATATATCTGACAATAGAAAAAAAAAAGTTCAAACTAGGAGGAGAATTCTGAAAATTTTATGTTCAAATCACAAGCGGATTTCGTCAAAACGTCGGCACAAAAACTCTTCTTTGCAAAAAAAAATGTTTTAATCTTTCTTAACAAGTTCACAAATAACACCACTCAAAACTCAGAGATGAAAATTAATGTCTGCAATTAACAATAAATCGATGACAACTTCAGAATCAAGCTCACACACCACCTTTCTATAACCTTCCTCCCTGACAAGTAGCAAATCCAAACGAACCGCATGTTATTCAACCTCAATATTCCAACATATTTCAAAATAAGCTTTAAATCCCACCACAGACCACACAATCACTTTAGTTTTCAGAAAATCTTATTTAGTAAGCATCTGTACTAATAATTAAATGGCTCGTTGAGTTGATATCATAATTAAATTAATAAGACATCAATTCAGTTGATAAATTTATTAAAAAATCAAATTAAATTTATAATACAAAATACAATTAAAAATATTTATGTATTTTACTTTTTCAAATAATCACCTTACATATGACATCATCAAATAATTTTTTTATTTAAAAAAAAAGTTTTCACTATTTTATACACGGTTCACAAACTAAATTAAAATATTATTGTACTATATTTTTGTTTATTATTAAATTAATTTATTAATTTTTATATATATTTTTATAAAATATATGATAATTTTTTAATCTTATTTGTAAAATTTAAAAAATTTATTGATTATTGAGAATGTATAAAATAATAGGTTTTTATATTATCTTAAAAATTAAAATCCAAAATACTTATACCTACAAATTTACTATTAGAGTTGGTAATCTGTGCATGTGTGTCATGTTTGATATTTTTTTTATCAGCCGTGTAATTATAAAAGTAACACAATTTTACTCTACAGCCGTTGTATGGGAAGAGATCAGACCGAAACAAATGAAGGTTGCATGGCAATTTGGTGCAAACTCCATATCCCCAAGCATGCTGTTATAGCATGGATGGCCATCCTAGACAGGTTGCCAACTAAAGACAAGCTCATCCATTGGGGGATCTCGGTTAGTGGCACATGTGGACTCTGCAAGCAAGCTGCTGAGTCAAGAGACCACTTATTTTTTAGCTGCAACTACTCCAAGCTGATTTGGAAACAAGTGTTGCAGCTATGTGGACTCCATTGAATGGTTGCGGACTAGAGTTGGGAGATTCATTGGGCAATGACAAAGCTGAAAGACAAGGCACTTATTTTTTTAGTGCTGAGAGTGGCATGGGCTGCCTATATATACTAGATTTGACAAGAAAGAAACTGGAGAGTCAATCAAAGTCAGGAGCTCAAGGAAGAACAGATTCTCCAAATGATCAAGGAAAACATCAGAATGAGACTAACTGGCTTGAGGGGCATTGTCAATGACACAATCAACAAGAAACTTAGTGAAACTTGAGGCTTATAACACACGATAGCTTTATTATACTGTTTTTATTGTAATTTTATTTTGTCATTTTGGCTCTGTACATAGTTCACATTGCATTGTGTGTAGTGGGTTTAACCTGCTCTTTGGATAATATTACATATTACTTATCCAAAAATAAAATAACACAAATTATTAAATATGTCAAAATTTTAAATATGAATACTATACGTGCATTAAACGTATTATATTAATTGTATTAATAATGTTTAAATATATTGTATCGTGTTTATTATATTATTTTCGTATCATATTTTCGTATTATGTTCAAAATTATCAGATTATGTATAAGATTTTCTATGATACTTAAAAAAAAAAAAAAAAAAAAAGCCAAATCCCTTAACAGATACAGATAGCATATGGCCCCGTCCTGCAAAGTGACTGAAACGCGGAGGCAAGGGGATATGAGATTGGTAGAGTGTTTGGACTAGCTAGGATTGATCATGACCCTTCTGATCTTCTGGTAATCATTTGTCCACTGTTTTCCATTCCCAACTATATCATTTAAGCACCACTACCACTACTGGACTAGCTAAATAACGGTTCGGTTTAGTTTTAGAAAAAAAAGTATGATTAATGTGTAGTATTTTAGTTTTTTAAAAATGAACCGAAATCAAATCGAATAGTATCAAAAATTGAATCGACTCAAACTAATAGATTCGGTTCGAATCGGTTCGGTTCATCAATTTTTAAATTTATCTTTTTACAGTATTTTTACAGTATTTTTATTAATTTAGAAATAAAATATTTATTTTTATATTATAAAAAATAAAATATAATTAAAAATTAAAATTCGATTCGGTTCGATTCGATTCAAATAATGGTAGTTTTTTAACTTATGAACCAAAAATCAAATGAATAAACCTAATTATTACCCGAACCGAATTCGAGCATAATTCTACCGAATCGAAACCGAACAAAATAATACGGTTCGAATTAATTTTCGATTTTTTCGATTTTTTCTCAATCCTAAGCTATGTATGTATTTTTTTTTTTAATTGATTTGGTTGGAATTCAATTTTGATCATAAAAATTAAATTTTTAATATTCTTCTAGAGGTGTTATAGGTTGGATAGGATTGAGCTCGATTTAAGATGACAAGGAAAAATCTTTATTAAAGATTCGATCCGTCGGGCTTTATAGGTATTTATTTTTAATATCAAAAAGTAAAATTTTATTGGTTTATAATTAAAATAAAATATATTTTTTAATTAAAAAAATTCAATCTGGAGCGAATCCGAACTTAAAAAACTTTGTCCAAAATCCAATTTAGATCGACTCAGACCCTACCAAATCAGATAAATAACTCTACCTTTAGACAGATCTACGTTCTATCAATAATCCACCATCACTTGGAAAACAAATATATATATATATTATATTATATATATACTATTTATAAAGTCTCTTATTGAGTTTGATGTCACGAATCAAGTAACACCAACTCGATTGGTAAAAATACAAAAAAAAAATGAAATAAAATTATAAAATCAAATAGGGATAATTATATTTTTCAATATTTTATATAATAATTTTTTTATAAAAATTACATATTTACTTCTAAAAAAACCTAACAATTTTTTTAAAAAATTACCCACTTAAAAAAACAACCCATTTTTTTTTTTACATTTAATTTTTTTAAAACAATTTTCTTTTCGAAATATTTTTTCTCTCACTAATATTCTAGTATATATATATATATACTACTAAGATTGAGTCCATTTCACTTGACATTTTTGCCCCCTTTTTTTTTTTTGGTGCAATTGCCCCTATCTGGCTAAGGCTTTTTTTGGAATTCCCCGAAGCCCCGATTAACCCCAGTGCAGCACGATTGAGTGTTTCAATCGCCACCGAAAATCGTTTGGATAGCATGCACCGATGCGATTTAAACTTCAGCTACCGCACTGCAGACTCCAATCGACAATAGAGGAGTTGAGATCCAAAGGAGATTTTTCTTCCCACCGGATGTTCACCCCAAACTACCCTCCCCCAAATGGATATAAGCTCTACTCATTTCAACTTTTTTCCCCTTTTTTAACTTGTGTTTCTGTTGTCGTATCTTGTTATTTTAGTTTTCATATTTTTTATTTAAAATTTTTCATATGAATTTTTATAATAAATAATTACTATATTTATATATTTTATTTTATAGTTTTATTTTTTATTTAAAAATTTGAAATAATTTTATTAATTTAATATAATAAATAAATCTTATTGTTATATGATAAACTAATAAATTTATAAATTTCCTTATTATATTATAACATAAATGTAATTTTAATAATTTTTAATTATTATTTAATATAAATAAATTTTAATATATATTTTATTATTTAATATAAACATAATTTTAATAATATTTATTATTTATTATATATATACATATTTTAATTTAATATCTTTAATAGTCATTTTCTCTTTTCACTATAATCATCTCACCGAGACTGTTGTTTTTGCATCCAAACACATATCCCACCACTGATTTTAATCTTACCGCTGCAGTAATTAATCTTACCGCCACCGTTGTTTTTAAGCTTACCGGAACCAATCTTACTGTCAATCCACATGGACCCTGAGTTGGTAAGGTATAATTCGATATAGTAATTCATAAGTCTGTCATAGCTCAAATATTACGTTTTCTTAATAAAATTCAAATTTTATCATTCTATTTAGGGTTAATATATAAATTAGCCTCTATGCTTTATACCTTTTGTTCGTTTGGTACCGGAAGAAATTTTTTTGTCACTTTGGTACATGAACTTTCATTCCGTCAATCATATTAGCCATTTGCCTTAACACCGTTAGTTAATGGCTGTCTAAGCAAAAAACAATCAATCAGAGGCTGATACGTGGCAAAAACTACCACATCATTAGTGCCACATCATCATATAAGAAAAAAATTCAAAAAAAATTATAAAAATCAAAATAAAAAACTGATTTTTTTTTTTAATCAAAATTTTAAAATTTTTAAAAATTTTAGAAATTAAAAAATTATAAAAAAATCAAAAGATAAATCTAAAAATTTCAAAATTAAAATTAAAAATAAAAAATAATTTTTTAAAATATAGAAATTTCAAATTAAAAAATATATATGAAAATTCAAAATTAAAAAAAATAGAAATTTAAAATTTAAAAATAGAAACTTTTTTTCATTTTTATTAAAAATATCATACTTTTTTCTTATTTTTTAATTTTTTTTTACAGATTTTTAAATATATATATATAAAGTTTTCAATTTTATAATTTATTTTGATTTTTGATTTTTATAATATATATGAAAATTCGAAATTAAAAAAAATAGAATTATAAATTTTAAAACTAGATTTTATTTTTCATTTTATTAAAAATATTCAGATTTCTTTTTCTTATTTTTCAATTTTTAGAGATTTTTAAATATATATATATATAAAGTTTTCAATTTTTATAATTTATTTTGAATTTTGGTTTTTTATTTTTATTTTATAATTTTTAAAAAAAATTGAGATTTTTCAAATTTTTAATTTTGATTTTTTTATAAATTTAAATTTTTTTTTTAAAATTTTTTGAATTTATTTCTTATATGATGACATGGCACTAATGATGTGCCAGTTTTGCTACGTGTCAGGCTCTGATTGGGTTTTTTTTGCCTAGTCAGCTTTTAACTAACGGTGTTAGGGCAAAGGGTAATGTGATTGACGGAATGAAAGTTCGAGTACCAAAGTGACAAAAAAAATTCTTCAGGTACCAAACAGACAAAAGGCCTAAAGTACAGGGGCTAATTTATATATTAACCCTTCTATTTAGTATGATAGAAAATTATCACTTATCTATTAATAAATGTAATTTTATTATTATACTTTTTAATTTAGCTAAAAATGATAAATAAAAAATTAAATAATTTTACCGTTAATTTTTATCATTTTTTTATCAAATAAAAAAAATGTGATAAAATTGCATTTGTTCAAAAATAAGTGATAAAATTGCTATTATCTATTTTTTTTAAATAATATTTTTTGTTTATTATTTCAGAGTTCCTATTTTATTTTGAGTTTATTTAACTTTTTTTTTTTGGATTTCTAACAAAACTTTTCTATATATCTTGTGAATTTTTTTAGATTACAAATAATTTAAATAAAAGTATTTCTATTTTTTGGACTTTTATTTTTTTTTTATTGGTGGATTTTGACTATGAGTTCATTTTTTATACATTATCATTGGAGTTTTTAACTCTATAAGCGATATTCAAATCAACAAGTTTTTTATTTTTTGTTATAATGATTTCTTAATATACATACAAGGACGTGTCATCCTGCTAATTTCGTTAGTGGAGTTTTTAAACTCCATTGATGATAGATGGGGAAGTGAGATTAAAAAATCAAGCATTATTTTTTTGTTATACTATTTTTTAAATATTTATTAATATACCCTAAATGTACATGTATCACTCTACTAACCCGTGTAAGAAATTAAAAGCTAAAAGTGTACCTCCAGCTATTGTTAATCAAAAACATGATTTTGCTCCAAACACTCAAAGAAACTCTCTCACTTTAGTATATGCCTTCTAGTCTATTTGTCGCAACCTAAAAAAATAACGAGTCTCATCGCAAGACTTTATTATTCGTTAAGCGTGACATTAAAAAACCGAGGAAAAGTCGACTTAATTCCTCTAGAAAAATGAAGGTTTTGAAAATGACCTTAAAAAAGACATGGAGTCGCCACCAATCTTTTTTAGCTAGGTGTGATCGGCCACCTATTAAAACCGGTTTTATAAAATATTTTAAAAATTAATTAAAATATTTTAAAAACCAATTTCAAGTCTGCGTTTTAAACCAGAGAAATCAAAGAAGCGGGTTCGGGAGTCGGTTACGTGTGGGGAAGGATTAGCACCCCCACAACGCCCGTATAAATCGGTACCTTATTAATCGTGTATTATCTCAAGTCTCGGTAAAGATTGGTTTTAAATTTAGTATTTCAAGTTAATTCCCAATTTAAAGAAAAATAATTTCTTTTTTTTTTTTATTGAAAATGATCCGGAATTTATAAATTCAAAATTTTCCTATATTCCCCAACAAACGTGGCAAAATATAGAAATTTTTATTAGTTTTGGAAAACTTTCCGAATCATTCTCTTTTTTTGAAAGAAAGATATTCCTTTATTAATGATAATTGATGATATTCCCTCCAGCAAACCCGGTAGAGAACTCATGAATTATTTTAACTCGGGAATATCTTTATATTTTTTATTGAAAACCATTATCTTTTTTTGAAAACATTTAAAAGAAATGAATATGTATATGCATGACATAAATAAAATGACATAGCAAAATCTAAATAATATGATGCAACCTAAATGACATGGCAAACATGAATGATATGGCATATAAATTAAATGAGATGGAATATGAAATAGTGCTACCATATAATATGCATAAAAATAAAAATGGAAATAATAATGCATGAACATAGTATATGCTAAATAATATGACAAAAAAAATAACTAAATAAAAGCATAGGATATCATGAAACATTCCAAATCATATAATAAACCATATAACATCAAAAATATAAATCAAAATAATAACAATATCATAGAAATTATTATAACAAGAATCACATATTATATAAAATGCATGAATATAAAAATGCAATGCATGAAATGTATTTTTTCCTTTAATTAAGGAAATCCGTGTATCTAAAAAGATATCCGACTACCTTAGGAAAATATGTCAAATTAAATATTCTAAAACCGAAATACTTTGTGATTGTTTGAAAACAATTTTGAAAAGCTTGAATTAACAATAAAAACTGGGCTAAATTTTTTTTTAAATGGCTCTAATTTCCTAAGTTTTAAAAAATCCGGACTTGACTCTCCTTAACCCGGGACTTGAAAAACCATTTTTAGAGTTTAAAAAGGCTTAGAAATTACCTTAAGTCAGTAGCTAACCCTCCTAATCAGCCCATTCTATGTGAATTAACCAAAACAGAAAATTGGTTTTTCTTTAAATTCAATTCTGACTCCACTGTCCAGTTTTAATCCACGATTTTTTATCCAATTTTTAAAACTTCCAAAAATTCTAAAACAAATACTGGAGACTCAGGACATGTAAAACTACACGAAAACAAATCGGCTTAATTTTCTGATCAAAGATGAATTCCCAGAAAAATCATAGATGTACGAGTTTTTGGAGGAGAAAAAAAAAAACTGCTTTGTTTTTCTTTAAATTCAATTCTGACTCCACTGTCCAGTTTTAATCCATGATTTTTTACCCTATTTTTAAAAATTCAAAAAATTCTAAAAAAATTATTGGAGACTCAAAACATGTAAAACTACACGAGAAAAAATTGGCTTAATTTTTTGATCAAAGATGAATTCGCAGAAAAATCGGAGATGTACGAGTTTTAGGTGAAAAAAAAACTGCTTTGCCAACACATTTTTTTTGTCTTTGATAAAATCATTTAAAAATAAAAATAAAAATATTTGAAACTCATAAAACGACTTGAAAGCAGTAGCTAAGACTTTTTGAAAGTTAGATAAAAATTGGCTAAGTAAAAAAATCACAAAGGTAGAATAATCAATTTGACAAACTTAATTTTCCACAAGTGTGCTCAAGAGAGCATGACTTTGAACCATTAATTGGCTCAAGTCATTATTCAAGTGGCATGAACATGAAATGCATGAAACAATGCAGCAAACATAATGGACGAAATGCATGGATCTAAACCTAAATGTAAGGAAAATGCATGACATAAATAATATGGCCTAGACCTAACATGAACTTGCATGGCATTTAATGTAACCTAGACCTAAGACATGCATGGCATTTTCACAAACACAAGGCATGCTTAATTCAAAAATCCAACCAAATATCATGCAAATGCAAAAACCTAACAACTAGCATGACAAAAAATGCAACACACAATGCAAAACACATGGAGTAGCCAAAGGGCCTCAAGCTCCAACAAGCATGACATTTTCACAAACACTTGGCATACTAGCATGAAAAACTAAGTCATAACACTTAAATCATGCAAAAATCACACAAGCATTTTCACAAACACTTAATATACTAGATCTAAAACATGCTCAATTAGGATATAAAACAAGAATCATGCAAAGAATCACACAAGCATTTTCACAAACACCTAATATGCTAGATCTAAAACATGCTCAAATTTAAACAACATGAAAACAGAAAATTAAAATGCAAAAAAACATGATATCTAAGACATAAATGGCAACAAACAAAGCAACCAAATTAAAATATAACTCAAGAACATGAAATAACATAACATTTAAAACATCAAAAAAAAAAGAAAATAGCATAAACAATATGGTAAAATGAATCAACACAACAACTTAAAATAAATAATGTAGGCCATTTGGCCATGGTGAGTTTATTGTAAAAACAAAATGTAAATAAAATATACTTAAGAAAGGAAATGAAGGAAGAACAAAAAAACATTATTCTAAAATGAAAACTCACCAAGTAGAGATTAAAATAGCAAAAAACAAGAATAGAAAATGAAAGTGCAAGAGTTGGTGCTCAAGAGCAACCTCAAGAAGCTAATATTTCAAGCTTTTCTCTTCAAACTTTCCTTTTTTTTCTAAACTTTTCTTTTTTTGCTCTCAACCAAGAAGATAAAAACTAAGAAAAACTAAGAGAAATCAGCCAAAATGGAAAAGAAAAAACCAAAATGTGCCTCCCTAGGGTTGGCCTTAATGATGCTTATATAGCCTCAAAGATGTTGTCATTTTTGTGTAACCTATTTTCCATCAAATGGCCAATAATTCAAGATGAAAAGTCATGAAATTACCACCCTTAGATTAGCATCTCAGCCCTCTCTATGCAAAAATAATGTTGACATCTTTCTTAACCTATGTGGTTTAATCACCATGGTTTGATCAAAGAGAATGGTTAACTAACTCTTGATTTTTAACCACTTGATTGAAAAAAGAAAAAAAAAATTAGAAGCTTCCTCCTTTCTTTGGGCTTGGGCATGCCAGCACTTCTCTTTTCCAGCCCAACTCTGATTTTTTGAAGGGCCAAAAAAAGCCCTTTCGGTTGCTTGGGTGAAATGACCATTTTGCCCCCCGGATGCAAGTAAATATCAAACGGACTCCAAATTCAATTTTTCTTTTTTTAATACTTCCAAAATAATAAAATATTGAGTTCTGGAAGTTTTCAAAATTATCCGAGTCCGTTTGCTATTTATTTGGATTTTTTCTTCCCAAAAATGCCCTTTTATGCCCCTACATTTTACCATTTTTTAAACGAGCTCCAAATCAAGATTTTTCTTCACCAATCTCTTCAAAATAATTAAAAAGTGTGATCTGGAAGTTTTCATAATTTTTGGAGCTCATTTGGTATTTTTTTAGGGATTTATCGGCTTGAATTACTACATAGGAGGCCCGGGATTTGGCCATTTTGCAAACGAACTCGGAATCAAGATTTTCTTTCGCCAATCTCTTCCAAATAATTTAAAAATGAGATTTGCCAAATTTCAGAATTTTTGGAGTCCATTTGCTATTTTTTCGGGATTTTCCTTTTTGAATTACTACATAAGAAGCCCGGGATTTGGCCATTTTGCAAACGAACTCGGAATCAAGATTTTCTTTCGCCAATCTCCTTCAAATGATTTAAGAATGAGATTGACAAATTTTCCATAATTTTCGGAGTCCATTTTCTATTTTTCCCAAATTTTTCCAATTTTGCCCTTTTACCTCCGAAGCCCGGTTTTGCTCAAAACAAATCCGATTTTCAGATTTTCTTCAATCTCAGCCTTGGGCCATCCTTTTTAACCATTCTTCATCCATTGGGGGCTTTGGTCTTACCAAGTCGGGCCATTTCTGTGATTCTTCCCGATTTCACCGAAATCCACTAAAAACCCTAATTCTCGGTTTTCTCCCGGATTGACTTTTCTTTCGGTTTTTCTTGCAAGTGACTTCTCCATTACCCGTAGTCAGTGCTTATCTTTCATTTGGAACCTTCAATTTCGACCAGTTTGATCGTTTAAGCACTTTTCCCCAAATTTCTCGGATTAGGGTTTCTTTTCTACTGAATCTCCAAATCCCAACTTCCGAACTCCATATCTTTCAATGTAGAACTCGGATTATCAAAATTCTTTCGCCATTTTTCAATTGAACTTAAAATCTTGATTTTGAAAGTGGGTTGACTTTTTCAGTAGTTGACTTTTTGGGGTTGACTTTTTCGGGGTTGACTTTTTTCGGGGTTGACTTTTTTCAAGTATGACTTTTTGTGCTCGCCCTCTTAAAATAAGTCTCGGAGTACCACCTGCAGGATGAAAACAGTCTTTTTATACTCGGAAACATCAATATGGGAAGAAAACATACCTGTTTAGTGGTCCGGACAAAATTAGGTGTCTACAGCTGCCCCTCTTTGGCTATTGCTGAGAATCAGGAATCAGGCAAAGATAAATCAACACTAATTTTGTACGGTCAGTGATATCACATGTGAAAGAAAGGGAAAGGGGTTTTCTTTTTCATTCTTCTATCATTTTTTCATTTTCCAATTTTTTTTTGATTTTTTTGATAATAAGCTGTAAATTGAAGATTTGTCCTTAAATTGAATTCCTTGACTAATCTAGGCTCGATCCGTCTTAAGAAAACGAATTCAATTTTCAAAAGAAAATGGTGCCCGGGGGTCTTTAAAACTAGCGAAAATATATTGATGACAGTCTCAGGGTTCGACTCATTTGATAAAACAGAATGAATTCGATTTAAAACAAAAGGAAATACCTCGACGGTGATCTCAAGGCTCGACTCATTTGATAAAACAGAATGAATTCGATTTAAAACAAAAGGAGATACCTCGACTATGGTCTCAAGGCTCGACTCATTTGACGAAACAGAATGAATTCGATTTAAAACAAAAGGAAATACCTCGACGATGGTCTCAAGGCTCGACTCATTTGACGAAACAGAATGAATTTGATTTAAAACAAAAAGAACTACCTCGACGATAGTCTCAAGGCTCGACTCATTTGACGAAACAGAATGAATTCGATTTAAAACAAAAAGAACTACCTCGACGATGGTCTCAAGGCTCGACTCATTTGATAAAACAGAATGGGCTCGATTTAAAACAAAAAGAACTACCTCGACGATGGTCTCAAGGCTCGACTCATTTGATAAAACAGAATGAATTCGATTTAAAACAAAAGAAAATACCTCGACGATGGTCTCAAGGCTCGACTCATTTGACGAAACAGAATGAATTCGATTTAAAACAAAAGAACTACCTCGACGATGGTCTCAAGGCTCGACTCATTTGACGAAACAGAATGAATTCGATTTAAAACAAAAAGAACTACCTCGACGATGGTCTCAAGGCTCGACTCATTTGATAAAACAGAATGGATTCGATTTAAAACAAAAGGAAATACCTCGACGGTGATCTCAAGGCTCGACTCATTTGATAAAACAGAATGAATTCGATTTAAAACAAAAGGAAATACCTCGACTATGGTCTCAAGGCTCGACTCATTTGACGAAACAGAATGAAGTCGATTTAAAACAAAAGGAAATACCTCGACTATGGTCTCAAGGCTCGACTCATTTGACGAAACAGAATGAATTCGATTTAAAACAAAAGGAAATACCTCGACGATGGTCTCAAGGCTCGACTCATTTGACGAAACAGAATGAATTTGATTTAAAACAAAAGAACTACCTCGACGATGGTCTCAAGGCTCGACTCATTTGACGAAACAGAATGAATTCGATTTAAAACAAAAAGAACTACCTCGACGATGGTCTCAAGGCTCGACTCATTTGATAAAACAGAATGGATTCGATTTAAAACAAAAGGAAATACCTCGACGGTGATCTCAAGGCTCGACTCATTTGATAAAACAGAATGAATTCGATTTAAAACAAAAGGAAATACCTCGACTATGGTCTCAAGGCTCGACTCATTTGACGAAACAGAATGAAGTCGATTTAAAACAAAAGGAAATACCTCGACTATGGTCTCAAGGTCGACTCATTTGACGAAACAGAATGAATTCGATTTAAAACAAAAGGAAATACCTCGACGATGGTCTCAAGGCTCGACTCATTTGACGAAACAGAATGAATTCGATTTAAAACAAAAAAAAACTACCTCGACGATAGTCTCAAGGCTCGACTCATTTGATAAAACAGAATGAATTCGATTTAAAACAAAAAGAACTACCTCGACGATGGTCTCAAGGCTCGACTCATTTGATAAAACAGAATGAATTCGATTTAAAACAAAAAGAAAATACCTTGATGACAATCTCAAACTCTGAATCTTTTGAGAAACAAAACGAGTTTCTCCTTGGGGAAGTCCAAGCTTGCCTGATATCTGCACTGTTAACTAAATGCAATGATGAGAATGCTATGCTTTTGCAAATGCTTGTATGCTTCCTAATAAATGCAATCAAATGATTATGCCATAATTTCTAATCCATGGTTTCTTTGAGGTTCACAGATTATATGACTTCAGGACAGAGTCTTCAACTGTTCATTGATGCCCCACTTGAGGGATCCTTCACTCAAGATATCTTGTCAAATAATCTCAGCTTCTGTCTCTCGCTGAAGTTCACAGATTTTCTGACTACGCGACGGAGTCTCCACCACGTTCACTGTTTTCTTTTCTTGGTGAACTTTCCAAACCTTCCCAAGATTTAAAATCTATTCCTTAATAATACTTTGAAATCCCATCATTCAATTTAATAACAACCATAATGCATCTTAAAAGTATATGAAAAAGAATATGAATCAATCAAAAATTGTCATGAAAAGGATGACAAGAATTTATTGCAAGAAATGTTTTAAAATGGTAAAAATAAATGTCCAGGATATAAGAAACAAATATAAGGTTATAGGCTGTAGATGCCCCGGATGCAGAATATCTTGGACCCCTCTTTTTTCAAACCATCTGAAATTTCTTTTGAACGAGCAATTCACTTGGGTAATCTCTTAACTTCTGTAGTTACATCAGACCGCATTGTTCCCCTTTTCTCTGACTGTCAGATGCTTTCTTCCCCATTACACGGAGCATTGATTAAAACTTTGATTAGTACTTGAGCCGCCTTTTACAGGTTTTCAACTCAAGTTTCCTCCGTTCGGTATTAAGTCGCCCTTTGGGGTTTTCGGCTTAAACCTCTCCCTTTTTTTTTTTTTTTGCCATGCATTTGAGAATTCTAAATGCTTCCACAGTAAAAATATCAATTCAAAAGATGGGATGGATTCTGAGAATAACCTTTCAAATTAAATATCCATGCTTGATCAAAATGGGCTTTCAAAGCATGTAATGTAGGCCAAGGTTTAGTTTTAGAAAGGAAGGATAAATAGGCCCAAAATGTGTTTAAGGGTGATTGGATCAAGGATCACTTCATGAGGAGAACTCATTCTGGAAACATCTGTCCCTTTTTTTTTTCGATGGCTTTCTTTTTGCCATGATTTTTTTATTATCTTTCCTCGCATTTGCCCTCCAGTGTAGAGGGTGATCCTTGATCAAGGTTCAAAGAAAGAAATAATTCTTAAGGCTCAAAGGGGTGACTAAGGATAATTTCTTCTTAGTGGAAGGAATATGAAAAACGGCCATTCATCATATCAAGCATAAATATTTTCTTTGAAAAGCAATTCTCAGGGGAAATAGGTATATAGAATTTCTATTTTTACACTTGGAATCATTCGAATTTTCATGTGCACAGCATCACACAATTTTTTTTTTCAAGCATAATACTTCTTCAATTCATCAGCATTTACGGGATGTCTAAAATCATCTCCGTCCATCCGAGTTAGAATCAATGCTCCTCCAGAAAAAGCTCTCTTTACCACATAAGGTCCTTCCCAATTTGGAGCCCATTTTCCTCTTGGATCCTTCACTATAGGGAGAATTTTCCTCAATACCAACTCCCCCTCTCGGAACTGTCTGGGACGAACTTTCTTGTTGTGGGCTCGAATCATCCTTCTCTGATACAACTGCCCGTGACAAATTGCTTTCAATCTTTTCTCCTCGATGAGATTCAACTGTTCATAACGAGCTTTAACCCATTCTGCTTCCTCTAGGCCAACTTCCATCAAAACCCGAAGTGAAGGGATCTCAACTTCAATAGGTAGCACTGCTTCCATCCCGTATACCAAAGAAAACGGTATTGCCCCTGTAGATGTGCGGACCGAAGTACGATATGCATGAAGAGCAAAAGGCAGGATCTCATGCCAATCTTTGTACACATTGGTCATCTTCTCAACGATCCTCTTGATGTTCTTATTAGCTGCTTCTACTGCGCCGTTCATCTTCGGACGGTAAGGTGCCGAATTATGATGTGTGATCTTGAATTGAGTACACACTTCTCTCATCATCTTGTTGTTCAAATTGAGAGCATTATCCGAAATAATTCTTGCTGGCAACCCATAACGGCATATGATTTCTTTCTTGACGAATCTGCATACCACCGACTTCGTTACATTTGCATAAGACGTAGCTTCTACCCACTTTGTGAAATAATCTATGGCCACTAAGATGAAACGATGTCCATTTGAAGCTTTTGGGTAATAGGCCCGATCATATCCATTCCCTACATTGAAAAAGGCCATGGTGCAGTCATGACATGTAAAGGTGATGGCGACACATGAATCTTATCTGCATAAATCTGGCATTTATGACACTTCCGGGAATAACTGATACAATCACCTTCCATGGTCAGCCAATAGTACCCTGCCCTCATAATCTGTTTAGCAAGCATGTGACCATTACCGTGGGTGCCACACATCCCTTCATGGACCTCTTCTATGATTCTTCGAGCTTCGGCAGACCCGACACACCTCAACAAGACTTGATCTTTCCCTTTCTTGTAGAGAATCTCGCCATCTAGAACAAAACCCATTGCTAACCTTCTTAGAGTCCTCTTGTCATTCTCTGTCGCTTGTTTTGGATACTGTTGACTCTTGATGTACTGCAAGATGTCGTTATACCAAGGGAGACCATCTGCTTCTTCTTCGATACTCAAGCAGTGGGCAGGAGACTCGTATATGCTCATCTTGATCGACACAACTTCTGCCCCTTCATTCACTTTAAACATCGATGACAAAGTAGCCAGAGCATCCGCCATTCGATTTTCTTCTCGAGGAAAGTAATTGAAATTCACTTCTTCGAACTCCTCTAATAAACTCAGTATGAGTTCTCGGTATCGGATTAGCTTTGTATCTCGGGTTTCCCATTCTCCTCGTAACTGGTAAATTACCAAGGCTGAGTCTCCAAAGACTTCCAATACTTTGATCTTTCTGTCCACCGCGACACGAAGGCCCATAGTACATGCTTCATACTCAGCAGTATTGTTTGTACAATCAAAATCCAATCTAGCAGTGAAAGGATAACAGTCTTCTTCTGGGGATATAAGCACTGCCCCGATTCCATGCCCCATGGCATTAGATGCGCCATCGAAGTACATTTTCCACACTTTCTTCTTTAGGGGAATCTCATCTGCTTGCGACACATACATCAAATCCTCATCTGGGAAGTCAAAGTTCAATGGCTCTGATGCACCCAAAAGAGTGTATCTTATTTAACCTTGCACTAAAAAGATAAATTGTAAGTATAGTAGTTAGCAAGGGTCGAGTCCTCAGGGATTGGGTTTTAGTTTATAAGTTAATAGTTTAAAACTTAAATTCAAGAACAATAAAAGAAAAGGGGTTTTTGAAGCCAGATTTAAACTAAAGTAAATAATAAGAATAAGATGAAAGGCGGTAAAACCAGCCAATAAAAATATATATACAAAATTAGGCGGTATAACCAGCCAATAATATATATACTAAATTAGGCGGTATAACCAGCCAATAAAAATAAAACAAAGTTAATATACAAATTAGGCGGTATAACCAGCCAATAAAAATAAATATACTTTTAAAAATAAGCAAACTAGAAAAGTAAGAAAACAAGTAAGTAAGAAGAATCAAATATGAAAAATATGGTTAAGGTTTCATTCTCCACCACTAGACATCATTAAGAATCAATTTCAGATCTATCAATATCAACCAACTATCAAAGTTAACAACCGTAGATAACAACAAGCTCTGTTACCCCAATCTTTCCTTAGTTTGTCGTTAAATAGAACAAGCTCTCTATTTAATCTCTAACCATTAAACAACCTAGAATAAGCTCTCTAAATTCAATTTAATGGCAGCTTTATGATAAGAAAGATAGGTTGATCTAAGCAACAAACACATAAGCTCGGATTGTTCAACTTAGGTTATGTTCCACTTTGCAATTATTGAAAACTTGACCATAATCATTAATCACAAATTGCCACTTATGAATAGGAAATCAAGACAATTACACGGATCAAGACTCCTAAACTAGCAATAGATAATTATCAAGATCTATCTAGTTGTACACCTAAATAAATCTAGACAACATCATGAACAATTCTTGTAGAAGAACATAAGCAACTTTGATAGAAAATTAATGATAGATAGAATCTGAAAATCAATCACAAAACATGTCTAGGGCTTTGAAATCACCCTTAACCAAATAGAAGTTTAGCCTAGCATAGGCATTATAAACATAAACATAAAATTAAAGAAAATCTAAGAAGAAAATAAAAGAAAGAAAGAAGAAGAGGAAGAATATTAATTATCCAACCTCTTGCTCTCTCTAAAGAAAAAGAAAACTAGAGAAAAGAAAGAAAACTAGAGAAAAGAAAGAAGAAGAAAACTTAGAGAATTTTATTAAAATGGCTAATATCCTACCTATGTACAATATGATCCTCTACAATCATCCAAGGCCCTCTACAATCATCCAAGGCCCTCTATTTATAATAGGTGGGTGAATTTTTCTAACAATTTTCGTCATATTGTATGACAATTTTGATCAGCCAACTTGATGGTCGATTTCGTCAATGTTGGAGGCCTGATCTGATCACATGGTCTTCTAGAAAAAGGTTCCCCTATCAGTTACGGATCCATAGCCGTTGAAATCAGCTCATTTTCTGATGTGGATAAGCAGATATGGGCAAAATACGAAAACAGGTCAGCATAGACGTCATTGCACATCAGCCAACTTGATGGTCGATTTCGTCAATATTAGAGGCCTGATCTGATCATATGGTCTTCTAGACAAAGGTTCCCGTATCAGTTACGAATCCATAGCCATTGGAATCAGCTCATTTGCTGATGTGGATAAGCAGATATGGGCAAAATACGAAAACAGGTCAGCACAGACGTCATTGCACATCAGCCAACTTGATGGTCGATTTCGCTAGGGAAAACGACTCCGTTGCAAGAAGTGTAAAACATGAAAAAGATAGATATGCCTCTTAGCTTTGCACGGCTACAAATTTCAGCCTTATTGCTTAAGTGAAACTCCAGATATAGCTGATATGGCAAAAGGTGTCGGAACTGGAACTGAACTGGATTTGCCCTTAATTCTAGTAATCTGAAATCACTCAAAAAAACTTGTGAAAAACACCAAATTACATAAAAATATAAAAGATCATAAACACAATTAGACTAAACAATAATAACTCGTATTTGACACAAAACAATAATAAAACATAACTAAAAACTATATAATTATACGAGTTATCACACCCCCACACTTAGCTTTTTGCTAGTCCTCGAGCAAAATCAAATAAAAATAAAATAAGAAAATCTAATCTAATCCACTTTCGTAGGAAATCACGGTGGCACTTAGCATGTGACACAAGCCTTTAAACCCCTAGGTGTCCCTAGTGGACGAGTTTAGTCTCGTGAGGGTTTACTAGGACGATACCCACAAACATTGAAGACATAAGAAAAACTAAAAATAATAATTATAACTAATCCTTCCAATATAAATTAGAGATAATCATTGGACAAGTCTTAAAAACTAATCAATAGCTTAAAGAAATTCACAAAAAATCTTGCTTGAATGTAAATTGTTTGAGTTAAGCCAATATTAACATAACATATTTCAATCAAAATAGTGCATATTCAAACTTAATCTCAACTTCTCACATGGGATACTCTCTTGATTTTCACTTTTTAAAGTAGTGGTAAAGTGTTTACACTCAATCAATCTCATGAAAACACTTCTACCATATGCTTGCTTGTCCACCTATTATCCACTATTTAGATCATACAACTTCATAAATCAAGAGGTCTTTATTCAAGGTTGTAATGGGGCCAAAGGGTTATAATGTGGTTAAAGAACAAAAGGATAAAGATATCACAAAGGTTCCAAAGAGTTCATAGAGTTTAGAGACATAATAAGATCATACAAATAAAACTTCTCAAAACTCTTATAAAGCACATAATAACATAGGCTAAATATTCATGTTGAGCCTTTGCATCATTCTAACCAACTTTGTAACATCTTTTTCTTTACTTTAACTAGAAGTTCAAGAGAAGATTTTTTTTTAATATGGGAATGTATTTGACAATGATCCCTTTCTTTTTCTCTTGATTTTTTTCTTTCTTTTCCCCCCACACTTATTTCTTGTTTCTAACCCAAATTTTCAATAAATCTTCCTTGTCTTTGCAACTTGTCTCAAAACATGCTAATTCATCTTTGGAACAAAGGTAAAGATATAAGTATATTTAGGTTAGGGACAAGTTATGGTTACCAAAGAGATAGCTTATTCAATGTAGGCTCAAATTGGTTCACTAAGGGTGTGTTCTCTTGGAACATTAATAATGGATGGCTGTTTGGCTCTGGTTATAATCCTAATGCCTCTATCATATTCATGTTGTCACATGTATCAATATAGTCTCTAACGGTTTAAAGCAAGTTCTAGAGAATCATGTAATCATAAGAGCACTCAAGAAAGAAATTAGATTGATTTGTATAATGCATCAATCATTATAGGCTCAAAAACTCACAAGGATGATTATACAAGTCAGATTAAGTCTAAACATGCTTCTTTCTCAATCAACATATCATATTAACATTGGCTTATAAAAAGGTTGACATCAAGCTCAATTCTCATGAAAATCTTCTCACTAATAAATCTGTTTTAGACTTATGCAATTCATATCTCATCATTGTATTAAAAAGGAACTAAAACTCACAAAAAAAATAATAATAATAATAAAGACTCATAAAAAAAAAAATTAAAAAAAAAAATAGTAGACAAAAATAAAAGAAATCCTAAATCATTCCCCCCACACTTAATTCTTACATTGTCCTCAATGTAAGTCTATTAACCCAAATGAAAGAATCATGTGTAAGAGAAAAGAACTAATAACATAAGAATAGGAACAACTAAGACTCAAAACAAAACAAAACCATGCAACCTAAATAATCGTAAAATACTAAACAAAAATTAACAAGTAAACATAAAAAGATTAAAATCAAACTGACAAGGTATGTCTCAAGTCTCCCTTACTCAGACCTTGTTCAGAATGAATACTTTTAAATGGCTTAAAACACAAATTTCTTTCTTTTTTTTTTTTTTTTTTTTTGAAGGTAAAATTTAGGAGATATTACCTGTAGAGGTTGCTAACCACTTATTATAACTGAGACACAACAAACAAAATGTTAGATAATGTCACAAAGACAAAGTGCAATCCACTCCTTGCTCGTCCATATCTCTTTTTCTTTTTCCGAGCGTTTGCGAAACAACCGTAGCAGATAAACACTCATAAGCTTGGAGCTTTTTGAGTAAATCTTCAATGGTTGTAGCAGAAATTATGGTTCTCCTTGCCTCTGAAAACATGAATCCATTATCCACAGCATTATCTAAATATGAAAGCAAATTACTAAAATAACCATTAATATTAAGCAAACCAATGGGTTTCTTATTTGTGACCAAAGATGACCAAGAAGCCACGCAAGCTATTTCTTCCAATGTACCCAGACCTCCTGGTAAAGCAATGAATGCATCGGCAGAATGGTACATGATTGTTATCCGTTCAGGGATACTCCAGACTTGTATTTCCTTACACAAAAATCTGTGAATAGTTTTGGCACGATTCCTAGAACTGGACTTCCTCCGGCGTGTGCTGCTGTAGCGACTGCTCCCATTAAACCCGTACTACCGCCTCCATAAATCAACTGGATCTTTTGTTGGGCAAGTATTACTCCAACTCTTATGGCTTCATCAGCGAATATGTTATTTTTCCCTGGATAAGCACCTCCAAAAACACAAATTTTTTTAATGCGTTGGGACGAAGTACTTTCCATTTTTTTTTCTTTTTTTTTTCTTTTTTTTCGAGTGCCTGAAAGAGAATGAGTACATGGTGTAATATATAGAGGACTGAGTAGTGAATCAGACAAGAGTAATAATGTCGCTGAAAGTGTATCTGACCTGTCAGAAGAAAATGTTAACCTAACAAAAGATTTTTGCGTGATTTCAGGAAGAAAATCAAAAAAGAGAAGAAAAATCAACCGTAAAAGACAAATAAAAAAAATGAGAATAATTACACAAATCGAATAACACGTAAATTAAACCGAAATAAAGTTATTGCAAATCAAACCAAAAGCTGAGAAGTCATTTATTGTAGTTGTGATTGTGGCTCACATCTTCCTCTGGTTTTACGTCCAGAAACGGCTTAAACGCCTTCTATGAGTCGAGGATATGCTTCCCATCCAGTTTTCTTACAAGCTGGCAAACAGGGTCTTTTAACATCAGATTCCCAAGATGTTGCCATTCCCTTTGGAATTGCGGCCATAAATCAAGAATTTCTCTTTGTACGTCTCCACTAGGATGCGTCTCAAGAGAAAGTTGGATATTACCCAAATTCTCCTTACTCAGTCCATCCTTAATGAATTCAATTTTATCATCTCGATTAGAGGACGGAATCCCAATAGAACGACATTTACCGTTACACGTCCATCGTGCACATTTGTGGCAATTTGAACTCATGCGCTTTGCTCGTCGCTTCTTTGCAAAAGTGCTTCTACCTGTACCTGGTAAATGCAAAACAGGAAGATATTCATCTTCACGTACCTTGGCTTCAATTATCCAACGTATGTCGTCAGGAATCCCTTTGTGCATAAGCATTCTTAATCTTTCAAATCGAACTTGGTAAAGCTTCAGTAAAATATTTCGAGGAAAAGGAGGAAATCGTTTCTGCAATCTTGTGAGAATATCATCCATCCTGAAAAAAAATGAAAAAAAAAATGAAAGAGAAATTGAAAGAGAAATTTATATACAATATCAGTTTTGTGGGTAGCTGATGGAACCGATTTAAATAATCACGGAGTACCGTTATCCGCCATTTAACCGGGGTTAAAAAAATTATATTTACATCTAGTGTTTTTCAAAACAAGGATCAGAAAGAAAAACAACATAAAAAGACTCAAAAACAAAACACTCTAAATAAAATCCTAAATTCTTCCCCCCACACATAATTCTTACATTGTCATTAATGTAATGCTATTATCCCCCAATGCAAGAATTATATGTAAGAGAAAAGAACTATTAAACAAAAGAAACTTATGCAGCCTAAATGAACTTAAAAACAGTAAACACAATTAACAAAGAAACATAAGAAATAAAAATAAAAACAATAAAAATAATAAAAGAAAAAGGAAAAGAAAGAGAAAGCAAATCTGAATATGGAAGGTTGGCAATTTCATCTTTAATTGGGCTGCCTTCCCAATTAACACTTGAGTTAGTGTTTTGAATCTAACCAACACCCCTTCTTGGCTTTTTAGGCTTGTCAGGCTCATGCATGAAATTTCCCAAATTTATGCGTTTGAGAGGAAGCTTTCTTTGCACAACAGTGGATGCATTCTCCATTACAAGTATTATTCCATCATCCTTGGTGGTGCATATCTCATCGAGGAATGGTGCATCTTTTGGTACTTGTTGAATGACATCCACAAACAAACTGTTTAAGGTTTCCAGCGTGTCTTGTTCATGTTCATCTTCCTTGAACTTTGCGAATCTACTAGGAAAAGGTGGAGAAGAAACATTAGTAAAAATTGGAATCTCAAACGTTACCTCAGGTGCCGAAATACTCTTATTTGGATCATTGGCTTCATTATCCTCAAGAATAGAATTCATCTCTAATTTTGTCTCATCCTCATCTTGTTCCTCATTCCTCAAGGTCACAATAGTAGTATTCTCCTTTGGGTTAATCATTGTTTGGGCAGGGAGTTCTTCAGATCTTTGTGCTACCCATCCCACCATACTACTAGTCAATTGGATCATTTGCTTTTCCAAACTCTGGATGCTTGCCCTTGTTTCCTGTTGAAATTGCAATGTATCAGTAACAAGAGAATAGACAAGATCTTCTAAAGAAGTACCTGAGTTTTGAGTCATATGTGGTGGTTGAAAAAGATCTGGTTCTTGGGACCATGATTGATTGAAGCTAGATGGATGAGTGTAATTGGCATAAGGATCTACTTCTTGGTAATTTTTCGAGTAGCCATAATTAGTATGATCCCACCATCCCTCATAGTAAGTGTTTGAGTAATGATCATACTGTTGGTCTTGGAACACTTGATGGCCTTGACATCCTCCCATGGCCAATTGTTGAACTGGGAAGGTGAGATTGGCTTGTTGATTCTCCATGTTCATGTATGCCACCAACTCTTCAAGTGTTGGATTGCTCAATTCCATCGTTTTTTTTTTTTTATATTTTTTTTTTCAAAATTTGATCAGAAAAACCCGTATGTACAAGAAAATAAAACTCATTAGAACTGAAAATAAGAATAAACCAAGTAACAAATAAACTAAAGAAAACAATCCCCGGCAACGGCGCCAAAAATTTGATGCACCCAAAAGAGTGTATCTTATTTAACCTTGCACTAAAAAGATAAATTGTAAGTATAGTAGTTAGCAAGGGTCGAGTCCTCAGGGATTGGGTTTTAGTTTATAAGTTAATAGTTTAAAACTTAAATTCAAGAACAATAAAAGAAAAGGGGTTTTTGAAGCCAGATTTAAACTAAAGTAAATAATAAGAATAAGATGAAAGGCGGTAAAACCAGCCAATAAAAATATATATACAAAATTAGGCGGTATAACCAGCCAATAATATATATACTAAATTAGGCGGTATAACCAGCCAATAAAAATAAAACAAAGTTAATATACAAATTAGGCGGTATAACCAGCCAATAAAAATAAATATACTTTTAAAAATAAGCAAACTAGAAAAGTAAGAAAACAAGTAAGTAAGAAGAATCAAATATGAAAAATATGGTTAAGGTTTCATTCTCCACCACTAGACATCATTAAGAATCAATTTCAGATCTATCAATATCAACCAACTATCAAAGTTAACAACCGTAGATAACAACAAGCTCTGTTACCCCAATCTTTCCTTAGTTTGTCGTTAAATAGAACAAGCTCTCTATTTAATCTCTAACCATTAAACAACCTAGAATAAGCTCTCTAAATTCAATTTAATGGCAGCTTTATGATAAGAAAGATAGGTTGATCTAAGCAACAAACACATAAGCTCGGATTGTTCAACTTAGGTTATGTTCCACTTTGCAATTATTGAAAACTTGACCATAATCATTAATCACAAATTGCCACTTATGAATAGGAAATCAAGACAATTACACGGATCAAGACTCCTAAACTAGCAATAGATAATTATCAAGATCTATCTAGTTGTACACCTAAATAAATCTAGACAACATCATGAACAATTCTTGTAGAAGAACATAAGCAACTTTGATAGAAAATTAATGATAGATAGAATCTGAAAATCAATCACAAAACATGTCTAGGGCTTTGAAATCACCCTTAACCAAATAGAAGTTTAGCCTAGCATAGGCATTATAAAAATAAACATAAAATTAAAGAAAATCTAAGAAGAAAATAAAAGAAAGAAAGAAGAAGAGGAAGAATATTAATTATCCAACCTCTTGCTCTCTCTAAAGAAAAAGAAAACTAGAGAAAAGAAAGAAAACTAGAGAAAAGAAAGAAGAAGAAAACTTAGAGAATTTTATTAAAATGGCTAATATCCTACCTATGTACAATATGATCCTCTACAATCATCCAAGGCCCTCTACAATCATCCAAGGCCCTCTATTTATAATAGGTGGGTGAATTTTTCTAACAATTTTCGTCATATTGTATGACAATTTTGATCAGCCAACTTGATGGTCGATTTCGTCAATGTTGGAGGCCTGATCTGATCACATGGTCTTCTAGAAAAAGGTTCCCCTATCAGTTACGGATCCATAGCCGTTGAAATCAGCTCATTTGCTGATGTGGATAAGCAGATATGGGCAAAATACGAAAACAGGTCAGCATAGACGTCATTGCACATCAGCCAACTTGATGGTCGATTTCGTCAATATTAGAGGCCTGATCTGATCATATGGTCTTCTAGACAAAGGTTCCCGTATCAGTTACGAATCCATAGCCATTGGAATCAGCTCATTTGCTGATGTGGATAAGCAGATATGGGCAAAATACGAAAACAGGTCAGCACAGACGTCATTGCACATCAGCCAACTTGATGGTCGATTTCGCTAGGGAAAACGACTCCGTTGCAAGAAGTGTAAAACATGAAAAAGATAGATATGCCTCTTAGCTTTGCACGGCTACAAATTTCAGCCTTATTGCTTCAGTGAAACTCCAGATATAGCTGATATGGAAAAAGGTGTCGGAACTGGAATTGAACTGGATTTGCCCTTAATTCTAGTAATCTGAAATCACTCAAAGAAACTTGTGAAAAACACCAAATTACATAAAAATATAAAAGATCATAAACACAATTAGACTAAACAATAATAACTCGTATTTGACACAAAACAATAATAAAACATAACTAAAAACTATATAATTATACGAGTTATCAGGCTCATAATCTTCCACTGCCCGACTTGCTAAGAATTCCGCCACTGCACTGTCCTTGATAGCTTTTTGACTTACATATACAATGTCGTACTCTGACAATAAAACCTGCCATCTTGCCGTCCTCCCTGACAGAGAAGGTGCTTCCAACATGTACTTGATTGGATCTAGTTTGGCAATCAACCATGTGGTGTGGTACAACATATACTGTCTGAGTCTTCGAGCTGTCCAAGCTAAGGCGCAGCATAACTTTTCTACCGAAGAATATTTCAACTCATAATCTGTGAACTTCTTGCTGAGATAGTAAACTGCTTGTTCTTTCTTTCCCGTTTCATCAAGCTGCCCCAAAACATAACCCATGGAACTTTCAAATACTGATAAATACAGTATCATTGGTTTATCCGGGATCGGTGGCATTAATACTGGTGGGTTTGATAAATAATGCTTAACCTTTTCAAAAGCAATCTGACACCCTTCATCCCATTCTCCTGGATCACGCTTTCGAAGTAACTTAAATATTGGATCACATTTGTCGGTCAACTGTGAAATAAACCGAGCAATGTAATTCAATCTCCCTAGAAAGCCTCTTACTTCCTTTTGAGTGTGAGGTGGTGGCCAATTCTGAATGGCATTCACTTTATCTGGGTCAATCTCAATTCCTCTTTTGCTGACAACAAAACCCAACAACTTCCCCGAGGTGACTCCAAAAGTGCATTTTGCCGGATTTAGCTTGAGTCTAAATTTCCTTAATCGTTCAAAGAGCTTCTTAAGATTCGCAATATGCTCCTCTTCTCCTTGTGACTTTGCGATCATATCATCAACGTAGACCTCAATTCCCTTATGCATCATATCATGAAACAAGGTCACCATGGCTCTCTGGTATGTTGCCCCAGCATTCTTCAATCTAAATGGCATTACTTTGTAGCAGAAAGTGCCCCACATTGTAACAAATGTGGTTTTCTCCATATCTTCCGGTGCCATCTTGATTTGATTGTATCCTGAGAATCCGTCTATAAAAGAAAATAGAGAACTCTTCGCTGTATTATCCACCAGAGTATCAATATGGGGCAAAGGGAAATTATCTTTAGGGCTGGCCTTGTTCAAATCTCGATAATCAACACACATCCGCACCTTGCCATCCTTCTTCGGTACTGGAACAATATTTGCCACCCATTCCGGATATTTTGCCACCTCTAGGAATCCAGCATCAAATTGTTTCTTCACTTCCTCTTTTATCTTTAACAGCATATCAGGCCTCATTCTTCTCAACTTTTGCTGAATTGGCTTGCACTCTGGCCTTAAAGGAAGCCTATGAACCACAATATCCGGATCTAACCCTAGCATATCTTGGTATGACCATGCAAATACATCCACATGCTCCTGGAGCAAAGCTATCAATTCACTTTTTATTAATGGTGACAATGAAGTTCCAATTCTGATTTCTTTTATCTCTTCATCATTTCCCAAATTTATTGTTTCCAATAATTCCTTATGAGGAAGTACTTGCTTCTCCTCTTGTTCTATTTTTATCAATAAATCCGGAGGTAGACCATAATCCTCAGTATCTTCATTAGCCTCAAAATCACCCGTGCAAATGGGTCTTTCAAAATCAATTTCAGAATTACTGACAGGAGGGTCCTCATATTCCACATCCGTACACCTGTAAATAGGTGGAGAAAAACAATATAGGAAAATATATATATAGAAAACAAAATGAATAACAAAAATGAAAGAATATGGACACATCAATATGGATAATGCATTGTGCTTGTTATTTATTGAATGAAAATGCTTGAAAAGCCCATTACAAAAAAAACTTAATATCTCTGGGTAAAGATAATTAAGATTGCTTTTTTAAAAAGTATTACTTTGGAATAGACTTAAAGACTATGGGCAACTCAGTCGCACTCCAATTGGTTAGTCTATATCCTGGTGGACAAGGTCGCACCATCCAGCTAGCACTTTTTCTTTCAATTCTGTCTTTCCCAGTCATGCAGATCTCCACATCATTCATCTGTTCATCACCATTCACCTGGAATTTCTTGAAGGCTTTCTCTATCATCACAAGTACATCATCAGAATTCTTTTCTCCGAACAGAGAACCGGCTGAGCGGAAGTTGTGAAGGATAGGTGGGAATGTCATAGGCTCCCACTCAATATCCATACCCGCAAAACGGGCCATCCTCCTTTGTCGATTCTTTTCAACCTGTCTTCTTTTCTCATGGGCCTTTGGAAGATATCCTAAGCCAAATCGGTCCTTTTTTCCTTTTACCTCTATGGCTCGAGCCATCCCCTGAAGATATTTCCCGAGACCCTTTCCTGCCCTGCAGCCTTTTCCTACGGTGGTTTTTACTCCCAACCTTGTGTTCTTGGACAGCTTTGGTTTTGGAATTTTTTGTCCTTCAGCGACAAAAACTGCATTTACAAATTCCAAAGACCGGAAAGAACACTCCACGGCCTCTTCATTCGGCTCCACATAAGGAGATTCAGTGGATGCGGAGGCTATTATGTCTTCCTCTCCTGATACCGTAATCAACCGGCCCTCCATCACAAATTTTAGTTTCTGGTGAAGAGACGAGGGTACAGCCCCAGCTGAATGTATCCATGGCCTTCCCAACAAACAGTTATAAGATGGATTGATATCCATAACCTGGAAGTTCATTGTATATGTGCACGGGCCTATTTCCAAAGGAACTTCAATGGTTCCCATAACCTCCCTTCTGGTTCCGTCAAAAGCTCTGACCACCGTGCAACTTGGTATCATATAGGATAAATCCACTGGTAACTTGGATAAGGTTGCTAAAGGCATCACATTTAGTGAAGAACCGTTGTCCAGAAGGACCCTCGGTAATATGTGCCCCTTACAAGTAGTGGTTATATGGAGAGCTTTTGTTGATCCAATACCATTGGGTGGTATTTCCTCATAGCTGAAGAATATGAAGTCATCAGCTGCGATGTTTCCCACCAACCTATCCAGCTTTTCCACTGATATATTATTGGCCACGTACGCTTGATTTAATACTCTCAATAAAGCCTTTCTGTGTGGTTCTGAATTTAAAAGCAAAGATAAGATTGAAATCCTAGCTGGTTGACGTTGCAGTTGTTCAACCACGCTATATTCACTATGCTTTATAAATTTCAAGAACTCACAAGCTTCTTTTTCACATACTGGCTCTTTGATTCTATTAACCGGGGCTGATCCCCTCTCTGTTTCCTCTGGCAAATCCATCTCAATGTGGATTGGCTCGACGACCTTCTTCCCTTTGTCAATTCCTCTGTCTTTCCCTGCTACCCCTTGTTCAACAGCCTCCAGAGCATAACACCTCCCACTTCGGGTTAAATGCCCCACACCTGTAATATCCTGTTGGCCTGAAGACTCGGGCATAACCATACTGCAGTCATATTTCCATGGTGTAGCCTTGTTTTCCTTGTATGGAAAGGAAACAGGTAAATCAATGATTAATTTGGGCGCATTTTCTTCCATGGCTGGCATAACTTTTTCCTCCGGTTCATCATAGTAGATGATTAGGGGTCTTCCTATCCCATAGCCACTTGTATTTTCAATGACTTCTATTTCCCCTTCTATCTCCTCATAGAATTGGGCTACCCCACTATCCATCATTCTTTGGACTTTAACCCGGAAGTCCCCACAGTTCTGTATGTCATGGCCTTGACTCTTATGGAATGGGCACCAATCATGCACCCCTCCTGCAACTATCTTCAAATCTTCCGTACCTTCTACCAATTCTGCCTTGACCATTTCAACCCATACTGTCATCATTGGAGTCTTAACCTCCTCAATATCCCTTTTTAATTTTCTGTCCCCTCCGGTCAATATTGCATTTACTTGATTCCCAACATGATTGGGCAACGGATTTCCAGCTACGTTCGGCCCATTTTTTGATCCAAACTTCACTACCCCTGAATTAATCAAGCTTTGGACTTTCCTTTTGAAGGCTAGGCAATCTTCAATTGAATGTCCTTGGATTCCCGCATGGTATGCACAGTTGGTGTTTGCATTGTACCATCTTGGATATGGAGGTGTCAAAGGTTTTAGGTACACAGGTGCAACAAGTTGACCCTGCAATAGTTTTGGGTATAGATCACCAGAAGTAGTGGGAATCGGATCAAATTGGGTTCTTTGATCGTTCCTTGGTGAACGTTGGTCATTACGCACAGGCCCTTGTGTGTTAGGAACAGTATTTCTAGGAAGGGTGATTTGAGGGGATATGCCAGTTGGGAATGGCTGTTGTGGTATATTGGTGTAAGGGAACGGGTTTTGGGTAAGGTGGTTGATATTAGGGTAATAAGGATTATACCCCGGGCATGGTGTGTATGGTGTAGGAGGTGCATAAGGTGTGGTAGGGGTATAAGGCCTCGGTGGTGTGTATGGTGTTGGAGGTGTGTAAGGATATTGGTTGAAGCTTACTGCATGGGTTTCCTCCTTTTTCTTTGTAGGAAAAGCTCTTTTTGGGGTAGCAGACTCACCCCCTTCCATCTTTCCACTCTTAATGGCTGACTCAATCATTTCTCCAGATATTACCATATCCGCAAAATCTTTGGTAGCATTTCCCACCAATCTGTCATAATAAGGTGCCTTCAATGTGTTGATGAAAAGCACCATGGTTTCTTTGTTGGTTAAAGGGGGTTGCACTTGTGTTGCCAGGTCCCTCCACCTCTGTGAATACTCCTTGAAGGTCTCATTGGACCTCTTTTCCATGTTCTGTAATGACAGCCTGTCTGGTACCATATCAGAAACGTGCTTATAATACTCCATAAAAGCCCTGGCCAGATCCGTCCATGAATGAATCTTGGTACGACTGAGTTGGTTGTACCATCGGGTGGCTGACCCTGTTAAGCTGTCCTGGAAGCAATGAATAAGCAATTTTTCATTATCCTCGTGCCCTGTCATCCTTCTACAGTACATAGTCAGATGGGCGGATGGGTTGGTGGTCCCATTATACTTTTCAAAATCTGGTACTTTGAACTTTGGTGGAATTAATAGATCATGTACCAGACTCATCTCTTTGGCATCTAGGCTGCCAAACAACTCTGCTCCTTCCACTGCTCTTAGCCTTTCTTCCAACAACTGATATTTCTTCTCAGATTCAGCAGTTTCGACCCTCTTCAGTTCGGTCATTTTGGCCTTTTTCTTCTTTGCCATTTCTTCAAAGTCTGGAACCTCAACCTCAATTGGATCAGCTCTGATGTTACCCCTTTTTGGACTGAAATTCTGTGGTTCGGCCGTCGGCTGGATGTAGATGTAGGATGCTGCCCCAGTTGGAATTTCATTTCCCATAGGTTGGGATGCCTGGCCATTTCTCTGTACCACTTCTGGTCTATCCTCCTGATTTACTGCCCCCATTCTAGCAGCTGAATTCTCTCCAGGCCACTTCTGCTTCATCATATTGCTCATCATCTCCATGAGCTTTGTCATCTGTTCTCGTGTCTCTTCTTGAGACTTAGTCAACTGTTCTTGTAGTTCTTTCTGGATTCTTTCCGTTCTCTCAATTATAGCAAGCTGGTCATTTTCCATGGCTTTTGTTCGAGACCGAGTATTGTAAGAGTGTTGGAAATCTGGTTCTTTCTGAGTGCGACCAATTGTACCTTTATATTTTTTTTTTAAAAAAAAAAAACCATGGATTAGAAATTATTGACACAATTTTTTATTTTATAAAAAATGAATAAATGAATGAATGAATATGAACAAAGTGAGTATTGGCCCCGGGATAATTCCAACCAAACGGTCTTTCATTGATTTCCTAGAACAAAAGATCATGATAATCTGTCTCTCCTAAAAACTATTACAAGATACTAGTCCTATAATAACTCCCTCGGATCCTGGACCTTCTTCAATGTCCTCCTTTAACTGCCTTGCTCTTCCATCTGATCCCTACTTGTTCACGGCCCTTAGACGTGTTAGCAGAAGCATCACCCTGTAAGCTCTCCCTAGCTTGCTTCTCAAGTTGATTTGCTCGGGCTTCCTCGTGTTTCGCCTTTTCTACCCAATAATTCTTCTCCTTTTTGAGGTTTTTGACTTCTTGTTCCCATTCCCCGGAATTCTTGAGAGTCCCCTCAAACCTGAGCTCAAAGCGATACCTCTTGTTCTCCAAATGTAACTCTCGAAGGTCGTCCTTGACGGTGTCCCTTTCTCTCTTAATCTGTTTCTTCTCTTTTTCCCGAGCTGATTCCATATTTTTCATGTCTCCAAGCTCTTTTTGCAGTCGGGCAATTTCTTTACTCATCCGGGCCTTTTCTTTTTCAAATTCAGCTCTTGTAATTTCTAACTCTGATGACATTTCCCTCGGTGGCGAATTTATGAACTGGATCTCCTCCCCATCTGATGTCAATAGTCTATCATTAACCCTTAACTTCCTCCATACCAAATAATCAGGTGTGACGGTGTCGGCATATCTGGCCACTTTTATCCGTTGAGTTTTCTTCCATGCTTCGATCGCTGCCCGCACTTTTCCAGAATATCCATCTTCCCCATAAGTGAACTCTGATGATCCTAAATTATGAGTCATGGGTGTGAATTGCCGAGACTCAACCTGTCTTTGCACCAACAGGGGCGCATAACTCACAGACCCCCAAATTCCGAGCAGTGGAACTCCCGGGTTGTCCCCACATTTGTACATAATCGGCACAGGAACCATCCATGGAGCTCTCCAAGTCACCATCTCCCCTTTTAGATTTCGGAACATGTTGACCCATTTCTCTTCATTCCCTTCCTTAGGCCAATCATTTTGAAGGAATTCCCTAATCGGAACTAAAGTCTTCATGTATGGTTTGAAGGAAACATTTTCTATCTTCCAAAAGTGACTTTGAATCCAAATATAAAGGAGTTATACACACCCCTTGATCCTCCCGTGTCCGGCCCTTTTACAAAAATTCAAGGATCGGATAGTTTCAGCTATGATGGCCGGAGATGGGTTGATCTTTTGTTCCAACTTTTCAAAGAAATCAAACACGGCTATATCCACATGACCCAATATCTTCGGGAATATGATTAACCCGTAGATAGCTAGAGCGAAGATGTCCCTGGCTTTTGCTTTGTCAGAACAACCCAATATCAACAGTCGGAGAGTTTCCCACGGAATGCACCCATTTTTCTGCTTCGTGTCCACATGACTCTCAACCCATGTTGTATCCATTCCCGTGATCCTAGCCACTTTCTTCTTAAGACCTGAAGGTTTCATTTCCTTCAAATATATCCGATCAGGATTAGGACATTCAATACGTAACAGTGTCGAGTATTCTTCGATCAGTGGTGTCATATCCTCCTCGTTAAAAGTGAAACATCTATAAGCAGGATTCCAGAACTGTACCATAGCCTGAATCAACCCACTATTGACCTGAATCGGAATTAAGAGTGCTATGTCTCCATACTTCTGAGTGAAGGCTTCTTTCTCTGATACATTCCACTGGTTCCAAATGTCGGCTAATCCTCGGAGATTATTCTGTCTAGGATCCACTTTGACCCTTTCCGGCAATATTGACACATAACCCTTCTTGAGGCAATCTCCATCCTCCCTCTGATTTTTTTTCTGACTGTGCCCTGGCTACTGCATGATCTTCTATCACTGAAATAACCTGGTCCTCCATGAAAGTCCTTTGGGTTGATAACTATCCCGAGGCCAATAAACTTCAAGTGTACGATGATGTCTATGATGCATGCCAAAGAAAAGAAAACAGAAAGAAATAGATTAGTAAGGAAATGAATTCACAAATATAACATAAATAACAACATGCTTAAAAAAAATGTCCCAAAATTTAAACAGAGCTACGGCATTACAACGCCTTTGGGACAAAATAATAAAAAATACGAGTGGTATGATGTTCGTTCATCATCACCCAATTTGTATCTAACATATAGAAATATGGTAAAAGGTTGGAAATGTTCCTCCATGTGTCTTAAACTTCGGGTATCTAACAGAAATCCGGCATGGCTTCGCCTAGGTTTACTATATGAAGGTGAATTGGTTCTAAGGCTCCGAATTGTTCCTCACTGTCGCCGGTGAAGGCTAGTAAGGCACCCCGATAAAAGCGGGTTCAATTCGTTAGAGTATATTTTCCTATGCCCGTACGGAGGATTATCACGAAGGCATTAGGTACTTTATACTCCGAAAGTGTTTCACTAGCCCATACGGAGGATCATCACGAAGGCGTAGTTACTTTACTCCCACTTAAAAGGACGGAACCCGGGTAGAGGATTCATGTTATGCAAATGCACGTGTAGTGTGTGTGGAGGAACAAAACAAACCTGTCACCACCTATTCTACAACCCTTATTCTAAATACCCCACTAAACTTAAACAATGTAAAGCATCATTCAAACAAACATATAAATATACGCAACAAAATTAACAGGGAACAACTAATAATATGAATGCACATGAATATGGACATATTAAAACATTTTTTTATTTTCAAAATTCTCTTTTTTTTTTTATTTTCAAAGAAATATGGGAATAAAAATTAAACACCAATTAAACCAACAAAATCGAGACTTTGATAACACACGACTAACTCTAAGCCTGACTCTCTAAAAGTCCCCAGCGGAGTCGCCAAGCTGTCGCAACCTAAAAAAATAACGAGTCTCATCGCAAGACTTTATTATTCGTTAAGCGTGACATTAAAAAACCGAGGAAAAGTCGACTTAATTCCTCTAGAAAAATGAAGGTTTTGAAAATGACCTTAAAAAAGACATGGAGTCGCCACCAATCTTTTTTAGCTAGGTGTGATCGGCCACCTATTAAAACCGGTTTTATAAAATATTTTAAAAATTAATTAAAATATTTTAAAAACCAATTTCAAGTCTGCGTTTTAAACCAGAGAAATCAAAGAAGCGGGTTCGGGAGTCGGTTACGTGTGGGGAAGGATTAGCACCCCCACAACGCCCATATAAATCGGTACCTTATTAATCGTGTATTATCTCAAGTCTCGGTAAAGATTGGTTTTAAATTTAGTATTTCAAGTTAATTCCCAATTTAAAGAAAAATAATTTCATTTTTTTTATTGAAAATGATCCGGAATTTATAAATTCAAAATTTTCCTATATTCCCCAACAAACGTGGCAAAATATAGAAATTTTTATTAGTTTTGGAAAACTTTCCGAATCATTCTCTTTTTTTGAAAGAAAGATATTCCTTTATTAATGATAATTGATGATATTCCCTCCAGCAAACCCGGTAGAGAACTCATGAATTATTTTAACTCGGGAATATCTTTATATTTTTTATTGAAAACCATTATCTTTTTTTGAAAACATTTAAAAGAAATGAATATGTATATGCATGACATAAATAAAATGACATAGCAAAATCTAAATAATATGATGCAACCTAAATGACATGGCAAACATGAATGATATGGCATATAAATTAAATGAGATGGAATATGAAATAGTGCTACCATATAATATGCATAAAAATAAAAATGGAAATAATAATGCATGAACATAGTATATGCTAAATAATATGACAAAAAAAAATAATTAAATAAAAGCATAGGATATCATGAAACATTCCAAATCATATAATAAACCATATAACATCAAAAATATAAATCAAAATAATAACAATATCATAGAAATTATTATAACAAGAATCACATATTATATAAAATGCATGAATATAAAAATGCAATGCATGAAATGTATTTTTTCCTTTAATTAAGGAAATCCGTGTATCTAAAAAGATATCCGGCTACCTTAGGAAAATATGTCAAATTAAATATTCTAAAAGCGAAATACTTTGTGATTGTTTGAAAACAATTTTGAAAAGCTTGAATTAACAATAAAAACTGGGCTAAATTTTTTTTTAAATGGCTCTAATTTCCTAAGTTTTAAAAAATCCGGACTTGACTCTCCTTAACCCGGGACTTGAAAAACCATTTTTAGAGTTTAAAAAGGCTTAGAAATTACCCTAAGTCAGTAGCTAACCCTCCTAATCAGCCCACTCTATGTGAATTAACCAAAACAGAAAATTGGTTTTTCTTTAAATTCAATTCTGACTCCACTGTCCAGTTTTAATCCACGATTTTTTATCCAATTTTTAAAACTTCCAAAAATTCTAAAAAAAATACTGGAGACTCAGGACATGTAAAACTACACGAAAACAAATCGGCTTAATTTTTTGATCAAAGATGAATTCCCAGAAAAATCATAGATGTACGAGTTTTTGGAGGAGAAAAAAAAAACTGCTTTGTTTTTCTTTAAATTCAATTCTGACTCCACTGTCCAGTTTTAATCCATGATTTTTTACCCTATTTTTAAAAATTCCAAAAATTCTAAAAAAATTATTGAAGACTCAAAACATGTAAAACTACACGAGAAAAAATTGGCTTAATTTTTTTATCAAAGATGAATTCCCAGAAAAATCGGAGATGTACGAGTTTTAGGTGAAAAAAAAACTGCTTTGCCAACACTTTTTTTTTTGTCTTTGATAAAATCATTTAAAAATAAAAATAAAAATATTTGAAACTCATAAAACGACTTGAAAGCAGTAGCTAAGACTTTTTGAAAGTTAGATAAAAATTGTCTAAGTAAAAAAATCACAAAGGTAGAATAATCAATTTGACAAACTTAATTTTCCACAAGTGTGCTCAAGAGAGCATGACTTTGAACCATTAATTGGCTCAAGTCGTTATTCAAGTGGCATGAACATGAAATGCATGAAACAATGCAGCAAACATAATGCATGAAATGCATGGATCTAAACCTAAATGTAAGGAAAATGCATGACATAAATAATATGGCCTAAACCTAACATGAACTTGCATGGCATTTAATGTAACCTAGACCTAAGACATGCATGGCATTTTCACAAACACAAGGCATGCTTAATTCAAAAATCCAACCAAATATCATGCAAATGCAAAAACCTAACAACTAGCATGACAAAAAATGCAACACACAATGCAAAACACATGGAGTAGCCAAAGGGCCTCAAGCTCCAACAAGCATGGCATTTTCACAAACACTTGGCATACTAGCATGAAAAACTAAGTCATAACACTTAAATCATGCAAAAATCACACAAGCATTTTCACAAACACTTAATATACTAGATCTAAAACATGCTCAATTAGGATATAAAACAAGAATCATGCAAAGAATCACACAAGCATTTTCACAAACACCTCAAGAAGCTAATATTTCAAGCTTTTCTCTTCAAACTTTCCTTTTTTTTCTAAACTTTTCTTTTTTTGCTCTCAACCAAGAAGATAAAAACTAAGAAAAACTAAGAGAAATCAGCCAAAATGGAAAAGAAAAAACCAAAATGTGCCTCCCTAGGGTTGGCCTTAATGATGCTTATATAGCTTCAAAGATGTTGTCATTTTTGTGTAACCTATTTTCCATCAAATGGCCAATAATTCAAGATGAAAAGTCATGAAATTACCACCCTTAGATTAGCATCTCAGCCCTCTCTATGCAAAAATAATGTTGACATCTTTCTTAACCTATGTGGTTTAATCACCATGGTTTGATCAAAGAGAATGGTTAACTAACTCTTGATTTTTAACCACTTGATTGAAAAAAGAAAAAAAAAAATTAGAAGCTTCCTTCTTTATTTGGGCTTGGGCATGCCAGCACTTCTCTTTTCCAGCCCAACTCTGATTTTTTGAAGGGCCAAAAAAAGCTCTTTTCGGTTGCTTGGGTGAAATGACCATTTTGCCCCCCGGATGAAAGTAAATATCAAACGGACTCCAAATTCAATTTTTATTTTTTTAATACTTCCAAAATAATAAAATATTGAGTTCTGGAAGTTTTCAAAATTATCCGAGTCCGTTTGCTATTTATTTGGATTTTTCTTCCCAAAAATGCCCTTTTATGCCCCTACATTTTACCATTTTTTAAACGAGCTCCAAATCAAGATTTTTCTTCACCAATCTCTTCAAAATAATTAAAAAGTGTGATCTGGAATTTTTTATAATTTTTGGAGCTCATTTGGTATTTTTTTAGGGATTTATCGGCTTGAATTACTGCATAGGAGGCCCGGGATTTGGCCATTTTGCAAACGAACTCGGAATCAAGATTTTCTTTCGCCAATCTCTTCCAAATAATTTAAAAATGAGATTTGCCAAATTTCAGAATTTTTGGAGTCCATTTGCTATTTTTTCGGGATTTTCCTTTTTGAATTACTACATAAGAAGCCCGGGATTTGGCCATTTTGCAAACGAACTCGGAATCAAGATTTTATTTCGCCAATCTCCTTCAAATGATTTAAGAATGAGATTGACAAATTTTCCATAATTTTCGGAGTCCATTTGCTATTTTTGCCAAATTTTTCCAATTTTGCCCTTTTACCTCCGAAGCCCGGTTTTGCTCAAAACAAATCCGATTTTCAGATTTTCTTCAATCTGAGCCTTGGGCCATCCTTTTTAACCATTCTTCATCCATTGGGGGCTTTGGTCTTACCAAGTCGGGCCATTTCTGTGATTCTTCCCGATTTCACCGAAATCCACTAAAAACCCTAATTCTCGGTTTTCTCCCGGATTGACTTTTCTTTCGGTTTTTCTTGCAAGTGACTTCTCCATTACCCGTAGTCAGTGCTTATCTTTCATTTGGAACCTTCAATTTCGACCAGTTTGATCGTTTAAGCACTTTTCCCCAAATTTCTCGGATTAGGGTTTCTTTTCTACTGAATCTCCAAATCCCAACTTCCGAACTCCATATCTTTCAATGTAGAACTCGGATTATCAAAATTCTTTCGCCATTTTTCAATTGAACTTAAAATCTTGATTTTGAAAGTGGGTTGACTTTTTCAGTAGTTGACTTTTTGGGGTTGACTTTTTCGGGGTTGACTTTTTTCGGGGTTGACTTTTTTCAAGTATGACTTTTTGTGCTCGCCCTCTTAAAATAAGTCTCGGAGTACCACCTGCAGGATGAAAACAGTCTTTTTATACTCGGAAACATCAATATGGGAAGAAAACATACCTGTTTAGTGGTCCGGACAAAATTAGGTGTCTACACTATTTATTGTGTTTTATGTAAGTTACATTGATATGGTTTCACAGGCAATTTATAGACTAGACTAGGAACCTTACTGGATAACTGATAGAGTCAAATTCTACAATCAAGGAATTCTTATCAGTTACTGAGATAGAGAAGTTATCTTTAACTCTTATCATTAGAGTAGTTTAACTTGAATAGGATTTACTAGGATAATATCACCTATGTATTTATCAAGATAATTAAATAATTATCTTGGTTTTATTAAATTATCATGTGGGCCACATTATTAGCCAACATTCTCCCACTTGGCCCATATGATACAACCAAAAACTGGAATAGGTGATATTTAAATCCAAAACTTAATATGGTCATAATTACTCTAGCCAAACTCCCACTAATTAAAGATTCACATAACACGAATATTAGCGGTAGCATTCTAATTCGAACATTTCCTTCCATGTATTACAATGTATGATTCTCTCTAAAAAAGCACTTTATGAGATAATACTTTATGAATGAATTTCCTGTAGTCATTCAAGGTCCAAATAAACATGTAAACTTTATGTGCACAAACTGAAACATGTTCACAAATTCTAAGATGTGAAAATAACAAAATTAAGCATGTTAAACAAGTCAAACAACACTTTAACAAACATTACTTAGTCTCATATGATCCACATGATAATAAATTGTTTTGTCGACAATGCTTTAGTCATGAGATCTGCGACCATCAAGTCTGTACTAATATGTTGAATATCCACTTCTTGTTTCTTTACATGATCTTTAACAGCAAGATACTTTATATCGATGCGCTTTCTGTGATTTTCACTTTTATCATTCTTATAAAAGAATACCGTAGAAGAGTTGTCATAATACTTAATAGTCTTGCAAAAATTGACAACTCTTTAACCAGAGATAAAATATCTCAATCTTAATGCCTGTGATGTTGCTTCATAGCATAATTCTTGTAGCAGATTTCACATGATCAAGGCCTTGATTACTTTAATATCTGCCAAGTATTCCTACTACAAACCTTATGTCAAGTCTTGTACAAACCTGACCACACATAAGGCTACCATCAACAGATGCATATGTAATGTCTTTCATCTGCTTCTTTTCCAAATTGTTCTGGGGACACTAGCTTAAACTGAATTTCCCTTTCACAATTGGTGCCACTGTAGGTGAACAGCTTTGCATCCTAAATCTTTCTAAAACCCTTATGATATAAGCTTATTGAGATAGACTTAATGTCTTTTCAGACCTATCTCTATGAATATCTATGCCTATGACATAAGAAGCTTCACCCAAATCTTTCATATCAAAAGATTTTGTGAAAGAAAAGCTTTTGTGTTATGTAACAAAGCTAAATTACTGTTTGCAAGAACAATAACATCAACATATAAGACTAAAATATAAACTTACTCCCACTAACCTTAAGGTATATACAAAGATCAACAATATTTTTAGTGAAACCAAATGATGTCACAACATTGTGAAACTTTATATACTAATTGACGGGATGCTTGTTTTAGTCCATATATTGATTTCTTTAATTTGCAAACCAAATTACTATTCTGAAAGAAACCTTTAGATTGAATCATGTATACCTGTTCTTCAATATCTTCATTTAAGAAAGTTGTTTTCACATCCATTTGATATAACTCTAAATCAAAATGAGATATCAGAGTTATGATAATTCTGAATGAATCTAAGAATCCTTCTTAGAAACTGAAGAGAAGGTTTCATAGTAATCAACACCTTTACTTTGAGTGAAACCTTTGGCAACAAGTTTAACCTTATTTCGTTCAACATTACTAGATGATAATTCAACAAGTTCCTAGACTGGATTGTTAGCCATTGATTTCATCTCTTCTATCATAGCTTTATGCCAGAGTGTAGAATTTCAATACTCATGGTTTGTGAAAACAAGATCATCTTTAAGTCCAATATCAAAATTAGACTTTTGCAGGTATACAACAAATCATTAGAAATAGCTAGTTTTTTTTGTCTTGTTGGATCTTTTCAATTCTACTATAATAGAATTGTCAGTGAGATTGTTATTCTCTTGTAAAGGTTGTTCTTGATTTGATTGTTTTCTAGTTAATTCTGTAGGTTTGTCTTGAAAAACAATCAAGCCCTTTATAAGAGATTCATCCACTTTAATTTATTCCTCAATATCAACCTTATGAGAAAAGTCACTCCCACTGGACTCATAATCCACAAGAACTTAGTATTTATAGCTTCAACAATTCTAGATGAATGCGAGGGACAATGAAACCTATACCCCTTTGAGTTAGCTGTATAGCCTATAACTGTTAACTGTTCTTGGATCCAATTTACTTTTGTTTGGGTCATAGACCTTCACTTTAACTAGATAACCTCAAGTGTGTAAATGTCTTGATCTGGATTTTCAACTATTCCAATAAAAGTTTCAGAAACTGATTTTGTTGGAACTTTATTTAAGACATAAACTGCAATTTCTAAGCAACACTCCCAAAACTCAGGGGAAAGTGTATGATCTCTTAAACTTAGTGCTTCTTATAGCTCCTTTTGTGGACTTGTTAGTTTGCTTTCACTTAATGCAAATAACACAAGTGTCAAACTCAGTAAAATCATTTACCAATCTCTTAATTCTCTGTATAGAGATATGACACAATCTTTTATGCCACAACTTGTAGGAGTTTACATTTATAGCACATCTTTTACTACTAGAAATCGAATGCATAGTTAACAAACTATTCTCATATTCAGGATCCAAATCAATTTTGTATAAACAATCATTTAAATGATAAAAACCAATAGAAACATTATCCTTTGAAATTTCAACAATAAAAATTTTAAACTTAAGTTCAAAACCAAAAATTTCTAATTTAGGAATGGAAATCACAATTTCTTGGAAAAGATAGAACATAAAAAAAGAGTTTCTTGAAGGTTTAAAATAGATCCTGATTTCAAAATGATCCTGAGAGTCCATATTCCTTCCACTTGTGAAGGTAATCGATTTTTGAAGTTGATGTTTCTCCCAGTTTCCTTCGGTTTCCTTAGCTTTATGAAACCTTAAATGGTAGTAGATGATTTGTTGGTCCAGAGTCTAACCACCATGTATTATGAGAAACATCAATAAAAGAGATTCATAACATACACAAAAATGAGTTTACCTTTCTTTTCGAGCCATTTCATGTACTTTAGGCAATCTTTCTTGATGTGTCCAGGTTTCTAGCAAAAGAAGCATTTGATACCATTTTTTTTATTGGTGCTTTTCCTTCCTTCTTAACTTTCAAAACACCTTTGCTTTTCTTATCACCCTTTTTACCATGAGTCACTAGGAAAGTTGAATTTAGTTTCTCAATTTTCAATCTCTCTTCCTCTTGAACACACATGGTTAAGAGTTCATTAATGGACCATTTTTCTTTATGTGTGTTAAATTATATTTTGAATGGTCCATACTCATTAGGAAGAGAGTTAAGTAGAAAGGTGATAAAAAACGACTCAGAAAACTCAACATCTAAAGCTTTAAGTTGAGCAGCAATGTCTCTCATTTTCATAATGTGCTCACGCACACTTTTAGAATTGTTGTGATTCATTCCTGAAAGCTTTTTCATAAGGGTGGAAGCCAAAGCCTTATCAGATTTCACAAACTGGTCTTTAATGGCTTTCAAATAATCCTTGACTTCATCACAATCTGGGATAGAACCTCGAATGGACTTACTGATGTAGGATTTGATGTACATCATACTTAAGTGGTTAGATTTCTCCCACTATACATACAAATCCCTTTCTGCTTGCGCATTTGATTCGTTAAGGACAGTTTTGTCCTTCCGAAGCGCTAAGTCAAGGTCTTTACACCAAAAAATAGCTCAATTTACTTCTTTCAATCAAAGTAATTTCATCACCAAATAACATTGAACTTATAGTAGCCTCATATATCAAAATAGTAGAAATAACTGCAAAATACAAGAACATAATCATGCTGTGAAAATAATCATTTATTTTGAATAAATCACCTTTATATTTAAATACTAAATTCAAACCTTACTGTGGGCAGAGATGAATCATGCATATGAATTTACATTTATGATAAAACAATAACTAAAATACCAAAATTAAATAATCCATACTTGTGGGCCTAGGAAAAATTTGCTTTTGATGGTATCCTGTTTTATCACTTTACAAAAAATTAATTATCTCATTGGGGGACCAAATAACTGATTTTTCTATAAAATAATTCTTTATCGATGTTATTTTTCTTATAGAGTTATTTAAAGAAAAACGTTATTTTAAATAACTGTTTATTTTATCTAAATCAATTAACTTAAGATGCTGTGGCTACTCCCAAGCTAATTATTTAGAACTTTAATAATAACATCCAACATGCATGCGTAAAATTTATTGCATATCACAAATAAATCAATATTAATGTCATTTTCCTTATATAGTTATTTAAAGAAGACTTTATTTTAAATAACTACTAATTTTATCTAAATCAATCAACTTAAGATGTTGTGGCTTCTCTCAAGCTAATGATTTAGAACTTGAATAATGACATCTAATTTTATGCAATAAATTATTCTATATCGATGTCATTATCCGTATGTAGTTCTTTAAAGAAAACTTTATTTTAAATAACTACTTATTTATCTAAACCACTTAGCTTCAGATGCTGTGGCTACTCTCAAATTAGTGATTTAGAACTTTAATAATGACATCTAACATGTATGCAAAAATTTATTGCAAATAATCGCAGCGGAAGATAATATTATATTATGCAATAATTAACATATTGCAAATATATCATAAATAATTACATATTAATGTCATTTTTCATATGTAGTTATTTACATAAAACTTTATTTTAAATAACTACTAATTTTATCTAAATCAACCAACTTAAAATGTTGCGGCTATTCTTAAGCTAGTGATATAGAACTTTATTAATGACATAATACATGCATTGCATACATGATGAAATAATTTTCCTGTTGGTTAGAGCCTGTTTTTTATACACCGCCAACAAAGTTAAGAAATTGACAAGTGTTTTTTGTTATAAATTTTTTTAATATATCTTATAAGGACAACTGTCACCTTGCTAATTCTGAAGTTGTAAACTCCTATGACGATAGATAAGATAATTTTTTTTTATTAGAGTTCGTTTACTATACACCACAGTAGGGGTGTAATCGAACCGAGCCCAAGCAGTAAGAAGTTCAAGATCAAACTCGACTCGAAACTCGCGACTCAAGTTCGATCGAGTTTCATTTTTAAAGCCCAAGCTCGATTCGAGATAAAAATTAAACTATTCGAGTCTGCTCGATTAGGTTCGTTTACATAGTAAAAATCGAACTCGATTCTCATACTCGACTTTAAACTCGATTATTTGTACTCGAGCTCTAATTTGAGTTTGAATTGAAAATTTTTCAATACTAATTAAAATAAAAATACTCGATTAGACTCGCGAGCTACTTGAATCGGGTATTAGGATACTCGAACTCGATTCGCTCGATAACTCGAGTTGCTCGAGCTTGGCTCGATAACAACCAAATTCAATTTTTTCAAGCCAAATCCGAGTAGCTTACGAGCACATGTGTCTCGTTTACACCCTTAACCACCGGTGGAGCTTTAAAATCCACAAGAATATTAAAAAACTTACAAATATTCTTTTTCTTATACTATATTTTAATATTTTTAATATACGTTACAAGGATATGTGTCATATTATTAAATCCGTTAGTAAAATTTTTAACTTTCACTTGTAGTGGATGAGATAATTTCTTTTTTATTAGAATTCTTTTTTATACATTACCGATGAATTTTTTAAATTCCATAAACGATATAAAAAAATTGACAATGTTATTTTTGTTATGTTGATTTCTTATATTTTTAACAGACTTTGTAAAAACATATGTTATCATGCTAATCTCTTTAATGAAAATTTTAAACTCTATTTAGGATCGATGAAATACTTTTGATTAGTTTTGTTGATTTGAATTGTCTGATTTTCAAGTAAAGTTCTCAATTTTATCTAATTGCTTACTTTTACTAGTAACATTTATTATTTTGAATATAACTGGGATATTTTCAATTAGACATCTATATTTACTATAAAAATTATCCCCAAATTCAATGAGATGAGAGAATTAAGAATTTTGGATTAAGGATTAGTTGACAAATAAGCATAGGTATTAAAGGGTTTGGGGGGTTAGTTTGGGTATTTATTTATTTATTTTTTATTAGAAAGAAAGAAAGAAAAAAAAAAGAAAAAAAAGGGAAAAAAAAGATGAAGAAAAAATTATGTGTTCGTATCATTTTTGTATTCGTGTTATTTTGGTTAAAATACTTAACAATCCCTGTACAATAGTCAAAAGTACATTTTAGTCCCTGTACTATAGAAGTGAGTAATTTAATCCTTGTACATTTGAAATTGGTGCAAATAAGTAAAATTACTAACAGTGTTAATGGGAAACCGTCTAAATGCTGACATGAATATGTGAAGTTGACAAAATAGATGACTTGGAAAAAAAATGATGACGTGTCAATTTTTTTTTCTCAGGTGAATTTAGAAACTGACAGAATAGATGACTTCGAAAAAAAATTATGACATGTTTTTACGGGTAAGAGAGGGATTTGGGTAAAAAAATTTATGTTTTCTAAATTCCACTTGAGCAAAAAAATTTGACACGTCATTAGTTTTTTTCAAGTCATCTATTTTACCAGTTTCATGTGTCCATGTCAGTATTTAGGTAGTTTTTCATTAATACAGCTACCAATTTTACCTTTTTGCACCAATTTCAAACGTACAAGAACTAAATTACTCACTTCTATAGTACAGGAACTAAAATGCAGTTTTGACTATAGTACAGAGACTATCTAGATACTTTAACCTATTATATTTGTGTGTTCAAAATATTATAAATCTACATCTACTATAAAAATTATCCACAAATTCAATGAGATGAGAGAATTAAGAATTTTAGATTAAGGGTTAAGGGTTAGTTGACAAATAAGCATAGGTATTAAGAGGGTTGGGAGAGGTTAGTTTGGGTATTTAAATTTATTTTTTTTATTAGGAAGGAAAGAAAGAAAAGAAAAGAAAAAAAAAAAAGAAAGAAAAAAAAAATGATGAAGAAAAAATTGTGTGTTCGTATCGTTTTTGTGTTCATGTTATTTTTTGTGTGTTCAAAATATTATAAATTTATACAATTTTTACATGTTGATAATTCGTTTTATGTAGATTTTGACACATTTGCATATTCGTGTCGTGTTCGTGTTATTTTTTTATCTGTTCAAAATATTATGAATTTATATAATTTTTACATGTTAATAACTCATTTTATGTAGATTTTGACACGTTTAGATATTTGTTCGTATTCATATTATTTTTCATGTTCGTGTTTTTTTGTTCAAAGTATTATAAATTTATATAAATTTTTACATGTTAATAATTCATTTTATGTATATTTTGACACGTTCGTGTATTTGTGTTGTTTTCATGTTATTTTCATGTCGTGCCGTATTTTAATTATTCTTTTCATGTGTTCATGTTCGTGTTTCAGTTCATCCAAATATTTTGCATAGTTTGTCATGGTGATCCAATTTAGAGAAATTTTTGTGTGTTCATGTCGTGTCTCCAAATACTTTGTATAGTTTTTCATAGTGGCCAATTTAGAGAAAATTTTGTGTGTTCGTGTCGTGTCTCAATTCATCCCATATTTTGCATAATTTGTTATAATGATTCAATTTAGAGAAAAATTGCATGTCCGTAACATGTTCGTGTTATTTTATCATGTATTTTAAATATTATAAATTTATATAAATTTTTACATGTTAATAATTCGTTTTATGTAGATTTTGACACGTTTATATATTTGTGTCGTGTTCATGCTATTTTTGTGTCGTGTTTTAATTATTTTTCTATGTTGTGTTCGAGTCGTATAATCATGTTGTATCCGAAATTGCAAGTCTAATTGACACTATTCAAATAACTCACAAATTTGTGTCACGCATCATCATGTTCGTGTTATTTTTCTGTTATAATCGTATTCAAGGTATTATATATTTATATATATTTTGACACATTAATAATTCGTTTTATGTAAATTTTGACACTTTCGTGTATTTGTGTCGTATTCATGTTATTTTTGTATCATGTCGTGTTTTAATTATTTTTTCTATGTTATGTTCATATCGTATAATTATGTTGTATCTGAAATTGTCGGATGTAATTGACCATATTCAAACAACTTTCAATTTTATATCAGGTATCGTATAAGAATAAGAATTATTATTTTTCTAAATTATTATCTTTTCTTTTTTATCTTCCAAATTTATTATATAATGTTAATTCAAATTCGATAACATTCCACAACGAAACGCGAGTATTATCTAATTCTTTTAAAACATCACACATATTTACTAATAAAAATTTGGCTTAATGATAAAGATGAGCCTTTGAAATTTAGAGATTTCACTCAAATTTCATCATAATAAATTTGATCAAAATTTATGTTAAATTTATTCAATTATATATTAATTTATTAATTGATTGCTTGTTTAATATAATTCAATGGTTTTTATACCAATATAATATTTTATTATAATTTTCATTTTATTTTTTTACTTGTAACTTCAACCATAAAATTTGAGTTAATAGCACCAATGGTCCCCAAACTTTAGTGCATATTTTATATTAGTCCCCAAACTTCAAAACATATCAATCAGATCCTCGATCTTATAGTTTTGTATCAATGTGGTCATTCCGTTAGAGAAACCGTTAGAGTAGGCGTTAAATAACAGATGGCATGTGACGTGTAAATTACAAAAATACCATCTGCTGATGTAGTACTTCTTTTGTCTTTTGTCTTTATTCCTTTATTCTTTTTTTTCAAATTTTATATTTTCCTTTCTTTTTTTATAAATAAATACAAAAAATAAAAAATAATTTATATTATAATTTAAATTATTTTTTTGAAAATATAATTAATTTATAAACATATAAAATATTTATTTAAATTAATTTTATAAAAACTATTTAAATTTTTTTTCCTTTTTCTCTTTTTCTTTTTTTTTCATTTTATATTCTTTATAAATAAACTAAAACATAAATAATAATTTATATTATATTAAATTAATTTATTAAAAATATTAAATATTTATTTACATTAATTTTATAAAAAATGTTTTAACTTTGTTTTAACTTTTTTCTCTTTTTTCTTTTCCTTTTTTTTTCTTGTTAATAAATAAATACAAAGAAGAAAAAAATAATAATTTATAATATAATTAAAATTTTAAAAAAGTAAATAATTTATAAAAAAAATATAAAAATATTTATTTACATTAATTTTTAAAAATAATTTTTTTAATTACTGTTATAAATAATTAAATAAAAGTTAATTATTTTGTAATAATTAAATAATTTATAAAAAAATAATATATTTATTTTAATTAATTAAAAAAGTTATTTTTCTTTTTCTTCTTTTTTTTCTTTCCTTTTATAAATAAATTAATTTTGTAAAAGATTAAATAATTTATCAAATATAAATATTTATTTGCATTAATTTTTTTGTACATATATTTTATTTTTCTTTTTTTAATTTTTTTCTTTCTATTCTCTTCACCTAACTCTCGTCGATCGAAAAATAGAAATCTTGAATCTCCAGCGCCAGTCCGACCCTGCGAAGGATCAGACTGCAATTCATAAAGCTCGATAAACATTGCAAGAGGCCAAATTTGATCCCTCGCCCTAGATCGAAGATGGTCCGATTTGACGCTTTATGACAGATTTGGTCAAGGTAGTTGCCGCCTCAACTTCAGCATTGGAGTCGACATAAAAAATATAAAATTTTAATTATATAAATGTAAATAAATATTTTATATTTATAAATTATTTAATTTTTTATAAAAAATAATTTATTTGGAAAAGGAAAAAAGAAATAAGGAAAAGGAAAATAAAATTTATTTTTTATTATAAAATTAATGTCAATAAATATTTTATTTTATTTTTGAAATTTTAATTTAAATTATAATATAAATTATTTTTATTTATTTATAAAGAAGAAAACGGGAAAAGGAAAAAAAAAAAAGAGAAAAAAGTATAAAAAAAACTTAAAATATTTTTATAATATTAATGCAAATAAATATTTTATATTTTTTTATAAAATTAGTTTAAATTATAATATAATTATTATTTATTATTATTTTCATTTATAAGGAGGAGAAAAAAGAAAAATAAAATAAAGAAGAAATAAAATATAAAATATTTTATTGTTGCATTTTTATAAAATTAGTTTAACTAAATATTTTATATATTTTTAAATTAATTCTATTTTTAAAAAATTAATTTAAATTATTATATAAATTATTTTATTTTTTGTATTTATTTATAAAAAAAAGAAAATATAAAATTTGAAAAAGAATAAAGACAAAAAAAAAAATCACATCAGCAAGATGATAATTTTGTAATTTATACATCACATGACATCTATCATATAATGTCTATTCTAATGATTTTGCTAACGAAAAGACCACATTAATACAAAATTATAAAATCAAAAATCAAATTGATACGTTTTAAAATTAAAAATTAATATAAAATATATCCTAAAATTTAAAATACATTAATGCTATTATTAACGCATAAAATTTTTGCTAAGTGAGTCATGTCTGCAAAAACTTTAACATAATAATAATACAATTATTTTAAAATAAATAAATAAAATGGAATTTAAGTCGAAAACCAACAAAGGCCAGGACAATCCAAGCACGTGACGTGTCAAAAAATTTACCTGCAAAATAAATAAATAAAAAAAGCTTAATATTTTCTTGCTTTTGCCTATAGACATCCCTGTGTTCTCTTTCTGATCAAAATCCCACACATCTCTTGAGCCCAGTCAGTCAATCACCGAACTTTTACCAATCCCTCTACAAAAAATCCAAAATTCATAGATATATTTTTAAAGTAGTGTACTTCAAATAAATTTTTTTTAACTTTCACTGTTTTAAAAAGAAAAGAAAAAACAGTGTATTTTGTTACGGTGTCTGCATCTGTATCTGTGTCGACTTTGGCCTTTTGTTTTGGCCTCAGCTTGTTTGGTTCTTTCTTTCATTCCTTGATATTTCTTGCTTTGTGTTGTTTGAAAGGGAATTAAAAAGGTGAAAGCAAAAGGAAAAAAAGGGTTGCTAAAGATAATGGTAGTGGAAATGTGGAATCAATAGTGAAGAGCAAGGGAGAGCTAGAAACCAACAGCAAAACCACATGGAATTTGTGGGGATCAACTAAAACATATAGAAATCAAACACCAGCCTTCTTAGATCTCTAGGATCTCAGAATTTCATGAAAAAATGTCTGCTTGTTTCTTGAGAAAATTCTCTTGTTGTAGCTCTTTGTCTTAGCTCATCTGGTGCTCATTCTACTTGGTACTTACCTAATGATTCATATCCTCTCCATATGTGCTTCGGTTTTTTTATCTTAATATAGCCAAAAAAAATATTTATCAAAATACCGTTTTTTTCAAATTAATTCTCAAAATTCGTTTTTTTTTTAATCAGTTGGGAAATCGCCATGGCCATTGCGATTTCCCAACTGAAAATTTTATTTTTTTTTAAAATACCAGTTGGGAAATCGCCATGGGCCATAGCGATTTCCCAACTGATATTTTAAAAATTTTTAATTTTTTGTATTGGGAAATCGCCACCCACGGTGGCGATTTCCCAAGGTAACTTTCCTCTTTTTTTTTTTTTTTTTAAATTTTAGTAATTAATAAATTTTGAATAAAAATTATATAATTTATAATTTTAAAAAATTAATAATTTTAATATATAATTTTTATCCCATGGTGGTAAAAGTGTTCATGGGGCGGGCCGAGCCCATGTATGGTATCAACACTACATTTGCTTGCCCAAGTCACGGTGGCAATTTTTCAACCTTTATTTATTTATTTTTTAATTTTATAAAATAATAAAAATTATATAATTTTTAATTTTAAAAAATTAAAATATAACAATTTACCAAAAATTAAAAAATTATATTCGTAATTAGACCTGTTCATGGGCCGGGCCGCGACCCGGAATTTTTGACCTTGCCCAAGCCCATTTCGAGTCGTGCTGACCCGAAAACCCATTTCACTATTAAAAAAATATTTTTATATATTTTATAATTTTTTGAATTTTGTTATTTAATTTTTTTTTTAAATTAAAAATTATATAATTTTTATTTAAATTTTATTATTTAATAAAATTACAAAAACACTTGTCCAAGCCCGGATTAATACGACACTTTGGTTGGCCTTTCTCCCGGAGGTCCATTTATTACGAATACAAGTTGAAAGAATTTGATTGACATTACAGATAGACCTGCTCATAGGTCGGGCAGCCCGTCCGCCCAAGCCCGGATCACTATTTATATATTAAAATAATTAAATTCAGACCCGCGAGCCGGGCCTTGGCAAGAAGTTGAAAATTTCCGGGTCGCGGCCCGGCCCATGAGCAAGCCTAATTACGAATATAATTTTTTAATTTTTGGTAAATTATTATATTTTTATTTTTTAAAATTAAAAATTATATAATTTTTATTATTTTATAAAATTAAAAAAAAATAAATAAATGTTGAAAAATTGTCACCGTAGCTTGAGCAAGCAAATGTAGTGTTGATACCATACATGGGCTCGGCCCGGCCCATGAACACTTTTACTACCATGGGATAAAAATTATATATTAAAATTATTAATTTTTTATTTTCTAAAATTATAAATTATATAATTTTTATTCAAAATTTATTAATTACTAAAATAAATAAATAAATAAAAAGGAAAGTTACACGGTGGCGATTTCTCAATATAAAAAATTAAAAAATTTTAAAATACAAGTTGGGAAATCGCTATGGCCCATGGCGATTTTCCAACTGATATTTTAAAAAAAATTAAAACTGACAAAAAAAACGAATTTTGAGAATTAATCTGAAAAAAACGGTAGTTTGGTAAATAATTTTTTTTTGGTCTATATTAAAATAAAAAGACCTCTGTGCTTCAGTCATTTGCAAGATAAAAGTCTTTTAGTATCTGGGTATTGAACAAGAAGCAGTTTTGATTTTGTTTTTGAAGTGAAAGGTTGAAAACAAAAGAAGAGAATGGGAAGTTCCTTTAAAAGGTAATGGTGGGTTCAGCTTATGTGGTTCTAATTCTGAAAGAGACATCTTTTTCTTGGACAAGGATGGGAAAGAGACTTAAGCTTCATGTGAATGATGGTTGGTCATGGTTGAGTTGATCAGAGGATATTGGTTTTTCAGAGAAATTAGAGTTTGAATGAGCTGAGAGACTGTAGAGTTTTCACAGTATGGAAATAAAGAGTTTGATGTTGTTTAGACTGAGCTTACTGGTTTTGGCATTGATGGGGATTTCCTCTGCTACTCTGTCTCCTACTGGTATAAACTATGAAGGTTAGTTCCTTTTCAAAAATTTCCCTTTTCCCCTCTATCTCTCTCTCTTTGCATCCAATTTACCAGCAAAAAGTTATACCTTTGTCATCTGCCTGTAAACTTGAAACTCGAGGCTTCTTTTTCTTTTTCTTCTTTTTTTGTTATTTCTTAGGAAGTGTTGTGAAATTCATTAGTCACCTTTCTTTTTTTTGTAGTATTTCTTAAAATGATTGATAGTTTCCAATTTCATGGATTCTTTTGTTTTTTTCGAGTAAATGCTTTGATGGGCTGCAAGAATGTCTGAACAGCCCTGTGCCGACATACCGGTATAACTGCATAGTGACACATTAGCTGTTCAAGTCTTTTCTAATTGGGACAGCTTTGGCTTCAAAATCCTTGTTTTCGAACAATTTACCGCAATTTCGCTTAATATGAAAGCAGGTTTAGTTCACTGATTTTTCCCTCTTCATTTATGATGAGTTTTTGAGCAGTGGTTTCTTTAATGACCATTAAATCTAATCTACACGACCCGTATAATGTTCTGGAGAATTGGGATTCGAATTCTGTTGATCCATGTAGTTGGAGGATGGTTACTTGCTCTCCAGAGGGCTATGTTTCTGCTTTGTAAGTTTTCTTCTTCACTTCATATCTTGCCTATTTCTAACAGATACCGGTATAGGATAAAAAACTAAGAATCTACCATAGGCCGTTTATTTTATTTTTGGTGATTGGTATTAGTGTGAAACGCTTTTTTAACCTTGAACAGGGGACTTCCTAGTCAGAGCTTATCTGGGACCTTATCTCCATCGATTGGGAACCTTGGCAACTTGCAGTCAGTGTAAGTTATTACCTCTGTGTAACTAAAGTTGCATATAATTTTAACCAACTTTTATTCATGTATTGTTGGGTTTTCCTCATTTTGGGACACCCGAAGTTCCTGCATTTTTATGAAGTTATTGCATCTTTGTTTGTTTTGTCATGTAGGTTGCTTCAGAATAATGCTATTTCTGGTCCAATTCCAGCTACCATTGGGAGGTTAGAGAAGCTCGAGACTCTTGATCTCTCCAACAATACTTTCAGTGGTAAAATACCCACTTCCTTGGGAGATCTGAAAAACCTAAACTATTTGTAAGTTTCAGAACTTTTACTGCATTTGCATCTTAGAGCTGCCTGTTGATTTTATTTTTTACATGTTTTTTATGCTTGCTGGACATGTTAGGCGGTTAAACAACAATAGCCTTACTGGAGCCTGCCCAGATTCTTTGTCAAACATTGGTGGTCTCACTCTTGTGTATGTATCTGGACTTTTTTACCTCATATTTTGATGTTCTTGGAAAGGCTATTTGAAAAACCTTAAATCTATAAATAATGTCTTTTACATTATTCTGCATGTTTTTCACTCACCCATTGTGTATAAAACCTGTTATAGGGACCTGTCTTATAATAATCTGAGTGGCTCCCTGCCAAAAATATCAGCAAGGACTTTCAAGTGAGCTATTCCTTTCCCTAGTTCTTTGAAATGCTTATAATGCATACTATTATGGTTTCCTTTTTTACTTTCAGAGTTATTGGCAACCCTTTAATTTGTGGACCTAAAGGGGGCAACAACTGTTCTGCTGTCTTTCCAGAGCCTCTTTCTCTCCCACCAGATGGTCTAAAAGGTGACTATCACTGTGTTATAAATGCAGTTTCTTTTTAATATTTTGACATTTCTCTTCTGCATTACAGTTTGATTTCATGTTTGAATATCTGGATCTTTGATTTCTTAGCTCAATCAGACTTTGGATCAAAAGGCCATCATGTAGCTGTTGCTTTTGGTGCTAGCTTTGGTGCTGCTTTTTTCATCATACTGTTTATAGGATTACTTGTTTGGTGGCGATATAGACACAACCAGCAGATTTTCTTTGATGTTAATGGTTAGCTTCTTCAACTTTCTTGATCTTATTATTTACTTTATCATTTATTTTAAATTTTTATTCTTGTCAGTGATGCAGTACTGTTGTATAAGTTTTATTCATCCATAAATATGGGGAATTGTGGTACCTACAATAGTATATTAACATTCATCATCAGCTAGGGCTCCTAATTCACATGTATATACTGCTGCAAGGAAATTATTGGTGCAGCTACACTATGATTAATGGCATTAGTTTTTTAGGAGCTCTGTATGCAGAGGCACAAGAGTTTCTTTGCTCATTGCATTGTCTTTCGTCGGAAAAGTTTTATAGTAAGGAAAAACTTTTACTTAAATGTTTCCATACATTGTCTATAGTTTCATGTTTTCTCTGAACTCTCACCAAAAGCAATAAATTATGTAGTCATATAGGTGATATTTTTTGCAATATTTGCAATGAAACATGTTTTTAGATGAAGTTTGGTTTTTTTATATACCTTTACAAGTTCTTGTAATTGCTTTTATTTTAAAGCTTTTGATGTACAGTATGTCCTAGAAGTGTTACTTGCAGATATATGAAGTTGAAGCTTCTTTATTGTAATTTTTATAAGGATTTTGTTAACGAGTGCCCTAAATGCACTCTTTAAGGTTACTATATATAGTAATATCTTTATTCAATGTATTGGAAATGATGAATAAAATTATCAACTTTTGTATTTAATACAATGTTATTACTATAAATAGTATATTAACTAACCTTAAAGAGTACTCTTAGGGCACTCGTTAGCAAAACCCTTTTTATAAATGTACTTGGTAAGATGAAAGAACCATAAGTTGAATGCTTTGAAAGAGGTAGAAATGAATTTTAGAGAGCACAAGTTAGCATATTGAATTATTTTTTCCTTTCTTTTCTTTCTATGTTATCCTCTAATTCCTAGCCTCTGCATGTTGCATGGCAGAACCATACGACCCGGAAGTATGCTTGGGCCATTTGAAAAGGTATTCATTTAAGGAGCTTAGGGCTGCTACTGACCATTTCAACTCAAAGAATATTCTTGGGATAGGTGGATTTGGGATAGTGTACAAGGGAAGCTTGAATGACGGGTCTTTGGTGGCTGTTAAAAGGCTGAAAGACTATAATATAGCTGGTGGTGAAATCCAATTTCAGACAGAAGTAGAGACAATAAGTTTAGCTGTCCATCGGAATCTTCTCAGGCTTTCTGGATTCTGCACGACCGAGAATGAAAGGCTCCTGGTTTACCCCTATATGTCAAATGGCAGTGTAGCATCTAGACTAAGAGGTTAGTTAACTGAAGTTCAATAGTAGTTACCATTCTTTTATTCAGGACCCTCAGATATGCTACTTACTAGATTCATCAAAAGCTCTGGCTGGCAGCATCATGGCATCTGCTGCCACCTGCACAGCTGCTGTTTCGAGTCACTGTAACAGCCACAGGTGCACTATTGCACCTCTATGCTACTTCTTGAAACTCTACTTATGCTGTCTCCAGCTTTGGGCAGCATATAGATTTGGGTGATAATTAGCACACCTTCATTTTAACTCAGCCATATAGAGCTTGGTATAATCTTCACAGGATTTAGAATAGTGATAACTACGAGTCTATAACTTCTGTGGATCTTATAGACTCGTAGTTATCACTATTCTAGTCATTCCCCAGTAAACCAAAAACGTCTCCTTAAGGAGTCCATAGTAAACAACGTGATCGCCTATGGATAAACTTTGAAATAAAGTAAATTTCAGGTAGAATTTAGAAACCAACCTTGTAGCATAAAATGCTGCTGCATTCAACCACTGTAATTTTCCCCTCTGGTACTTGTTAATAGTTTGAACTATATTGTTTTTTCTTTCCACATTTATATTTTCTAAGAGTTATTCGATTTGGAAATTAAATGAAGATCCAAATCCTCCTGTTTTTTAATTTTAATTACTATTTGAATTGATAAATCTTGCTAGAATATGGCATCTACGCCATAATAATATATATATATATATATATACATATACATTTTCAAATTTGGGGTTTCCTATCAGATCACATTCATGGTCGGCCAGCTTTAGACTGGACTAGGCGGAAGAGCATAGCCTTAGGTACAGCTAGAGGACTTGTATATTTGCATGAACAGTGTGACCCTAAAATTATTCATCGTGATGTCAAAGCTGCCAACATTTTGTTGGATGAAGACTTTGAGGCAGTTGTTGGAGATTTTGGGTTGGCAAAGCTTTTAGATCACCGAGATTCTCATGTTACTACAGCAGTTCGTGGTACTGTTGGTCACATTGCTCCCGAGTATTTATCAACCGGTCAGTCATCAGAGAAGACAGATGTATTTGGGTTTGGGATCCTGCTCCTTGAGCTAGTCACAGGTCAGAAGGCCTTGGATTTTGGACGAGCAGCAAACCAGAAGGGTGTAATGCTTGATTGGGTACTCTCTTTCTCTTTGTTTTAATCTACATTTTGCAGATACATGAATTTAACTGCATGAATGATTGTCTCTTTCTCTCCCTATTTTTTTGTTCCTCTGAACATTGCAAGACATCTGATTGATTAACCTCAGTCTTTTACATGAGATTCCATCCTTGCAACCATACTTGAACATTCTGAAATGCTTGATTGTGTTTTTCACATTTGTTTCTCACCACCACCACCACCTTCCTCTATATTTTTCTTCTTTGGGTGAAATGTTGTCTTAATTGGTTGACTTTTCTTGCAGGTAAAGAAGCTACATCAGGAAAGTAAACTGAGCCTGCTGATGGATAAGGACTTAAGGTGCAATTTTGATAGAATTGAGTTGGAAGAAATGGTTCAGGTTGCCCTTTTATGCACTCAATTTAATCCTTTACACCGTCCAAGGATGTCTGAAGTATTAAGGATGCTAGAAGGTGATGGTTTAGCAGAGAAATGGGAGGCCTCGCAAAAGGTTGAGACACCAAGGTTTCGATCATTTGAAAACCATCCTCAAAGATACTCCGATTTTATAGACGAATCTTCATTCGTGGTAGAAGCCATGGAGCTTTCTGGTCCTAGGTGATAAATGCTTGGCCTTCGACTTTGGTCCTAGGCGTTGATAGTTGTTGAATGCTTGTATTCATCTGTAAAAAGGGGGAAAAAATTCATGTATAACCTTCTTGTTCTTTACTAGAAAAAGAATTGCAGTCGGTTGAGCTTCTGTGAAGATATTTTGGAAAATATGTTATATATATATATAGCATGTAGTTTTGTCCGGATAATTCATTTTCATTAAAGTATTCGTATTTGATACTTTTATCATATATATTCTGACATAAATATAAATATAATTTGCTAAATATATGAAAAAATCTATAAAAAAAAATTAAGTTTATCCGTATCTAATACATAACTGTATTCAATATTTGTCCAAATTTAGATAACAGGCCATCTGCTCTTGCAGTTGGTCTTCTTCCCTAATCAAAATTGCTAATTTAGCGATCGAACTTTTCCTTGTATGGATTGAGAAACCGATGGTGACTGTTGTAAGAGTCAGATCGGTTGTTGGTTGCATCGGTTGAATCGTCCGATAGAGGTGGTTGAATTGGAAGGTTGTCAAAATGCTCAACTTTTCACTTCAGTTGAATTTAAATTGGTTTTACTCAATTTTAATTGTTACTAAAAATTATGCTTTTCTTCTTCAAATGCGATTTAATTTTTAATTTTTTTATACATATTTTAATCGATATAATTAACTTATTTTAATGAAATAAAATGTAAGACAAAAGATGAAATTAGTATTAAATTTTTATATAAATTATAAATATACATGTGTCCATTAAATAGATAGTTTTGAATTTCCATCTTTAAAAAATTATATTAAAAAAATAGTTAAAAATAAATATAATTTTTATGCATATATTGTTTCTTGTATAATAAATATATTATGTATAAAATAAGTAAAAATTTCAGATGCATTTTTTATTTAATTAAGTATATTTTTTTTATGCTTTCAATTATTTCTTTTTTGAAATTATAAAATTATAGTATAAATAATTTTTTTAATAAAATATAATTTATTGAAATAACATATAAGCATAAAAATTAAAATTAATTTTAACATTTAAATCAGAGTTAATTACACGAATGATCACTCATTTATTATCAGTATTTGAATTTGGTCATTCATCTATCAAAACTATCAATTTAGGCATCAACATTAAAGAAAATTTAAAATTATCGTCATCCAACAGTTTACCATTTAAGGAGTAACGGCAGGATGACATGGATTTTATTTTATCCAGCTGGACATTCTAGTTGGCTTTAATAGGCTAAACAGCCTTTGAATTTTGGGGAATTTTTTGTTATATAATTAAAAAAAATACAAAATTAAACGAGATTATTTGGCGCAAGACGAAGATGAAGTTTTAAAACTAGAATCAGAGAACAGGATACTTCTGATGGGCAGAAACCGAACTTACCGAAAAATCGGAAAAACACAACCGGTAGTTCTTTCTCTCCCAATTAACAGGATCTGTAAATATGGTACTAAATTGCACAAGATATATATATATACTCTAGCAACACAAATTCAACCAAGGATAATCACAAACAACCAATCACACGAGACACACAATTTTTACGTGGAAAACCCCTTTAAATCAAAGGGTAAAAACCACGGGACTTAGGAGTCCAGTCAAAATCTCCACTATAATGAGAGTGCGTTTACAATATCACAATAATTCAGCTAACACAATGAGTACACAACTCTAACTTAGCTATCAACAAGTGATATTAAAATCAAAGAGAGAAAGTTGAGAAATCACCCAAAAACGTGACTACTATTCGGACACAAAACAGTACTTTATAGTGTTCAGATGGAAATTCTCACCGTACACAATCAGCATCTACGTATCCTGTAGCCACTGCCAGAAAATCAAGAAGATCGGACCACGGATGAACCTCCGATCGACGACTTGATCAAAACTGTGCAACTCACTCTTTTCTCTCTTCTCTGCCGCCTCCCTCTCTTTTTCTTTTTCTTTGGTTCTGACTCCTCATAACAAAATACAACAACCATTCTCAATTAAAAAGGGCTAAGGGTAAGAATGGTATTTCCTCCACATAGGAGGGACCCATGCCCAACAAATCTCCCCCTCCCGACTATGTGGAGGTGTTCGCCATCCCGGCGATCAAACAATATATTTCAAACTTTTCTCTTGGTAAGGCTTTAGTCAACATATCAGCACCATTATCATCAGTGTGAATTTTCTCAAGTTCTAACAATTTAGCATCGAGAACATCTCGTATCCAATAATACCTTACATCGATATGTTTAGACCTAGCATGAAAGGTTGAATTCTTACCAAGATGAATAGCGTTTTGGCTATCACAAAATAAAACATACCTCTCTTGGGTAAAGCCAAGTTCTTGCATAAATCTCTTCATCCAAAGCAACTCCTTGCACGCTTCGGTCACTGCAATGAACTCTGACTCAGTAGTGGACAATGCAACACATTTTTGCAATCTGGATTGCCAAGCCACAGCTCCCCCTGCAGAAGTAATTAAGTAACCCGAAGTGGACTTTCTGGAGTCAATGTCTCCAGCCATATCAGAATCTGTATAACCAACTAGAACAGGTTTCTCATTGCCGAAGCAAAGTTTCAAGTTGGAAGTACCCCGAAGATATCTCATAATCCACTTCACTGCATTCCAATGCTCTCTGCCTGGATTAGAAAGAAACCGACTGACGGTGCCAACAGAATGAGCTAACTCAGGTCTTGTGCATACCATTGCATACATCAAACTACCCACGGCAGAAGCATAAGGAACCTTCTGCATGTCTTCCTTCTCTTCTTTTGTGGAAGGACTCTGCTTGACACTCAATCTAAAGTGTGTAGCAAGAGGAGTGCTCACCACTTTAGCTTTATCCATACTAAACCTTTGAAGTACTTTTTCAATGTACTTCTCTTGTGATAACCACAATTTCTTGGCATTTCTATCACGTGTGATCCTTATGCCAAGAATTTGCTTTGCTGGCCCCAAGTCCTTCATCGCAAAGGATTTACTCAACTCTTGCTTCAACATATTAATCTTAGAAGCATTACGACCAACAATAAGCATATCATCAACATAGAGCAACAAAATAATAAAATCATCACCAGAGAATTTCTTGACAAAAACACAATGATCAGAAGTAGTCTTCTTGTAGCCATGCTCCCCCATAACAGACTCAAACTTCTTGTACCATTGCCTCGGAGCTTGCTTCAAACCATACAAGCTCTTCTTTAATTTGCACACATAGTCCTCTTTTCCTTGTGCAATGAAACCCTCTGGCTGCTCCATGTAAAGCTCTTCTTCTAAATCACCATGAAGAAAAGCAGTTTTCACATCCATTTGCTCGACTTCCAAGTCATAATAGGATGCCAAACTCAATATAGATCTGATAGAGGACATTTTTACAACTGGAGAGAATATTTCCTCAAAATCAATCCCCTTTTTCTGACTGAAACCCTTGACGACCAATCTAGCTTTGTATCGTGGAGTTGAAGAATCCTCTTCTTGCTTCAACCTGTAAACCCACCGATTTTTCAAAGCTCTTTTACCTTTAGGCAATTTCACCAGCTCAAACGTATGGTTGTCATGTAAAGATTTAAGCTCATTTTTCATAGCATCAACCCACTGACCTTTGCATTCACTCTCCATAGCCTCTTCATAACACTCCGGTTCTTCCCCATCAGTTAAAAGAACATACTGATCAGAAGAATACCTCACAGAAGGCTGTCGATCTCTAGTAAACCTCCGAAGTGGAACTGCTGGTGGAGATATAGGTCCTTGGTGTTGATCATTCACAACACTATCCATGGGAGCATCAAAATCACCCATACCCTGCTGGTCATCATGGACATCTTCTTGCATGCCATCGTCAACTGGATTTGGCGGAGGGGTTAGAGGAATTGGATCCATGGCGGTCAAGTCATCACTATTCTGTGGATCGGTTTTCTCCGCCTTGTCAATGTCATCAATGGTCTGATCCTCAATGAAAACAACATCTCTGCTTCTAACAAGCTTCTTTTCAACTGGGTCATATAACCTGTACCCAAATTCATCTTGACCATAACCAACAAAGATACATTGACGAGTCTTGGCATCTAACTTTGACCTCTCATCTTTTGGAACATGTACAAAAGCCTTGCAACCGAACACACGCAGGTGATCATATGACATATCCTTACCAAACCAAACTTTGTCTGGAACATCACCTTGCAAAGGAACACTTGGAGATAAATTAATCACATGTGCCACTGTATACAAAGCTTCACCCCAAAAAGATCTAGGTAACTTTGCATCTGAAAGCAAACATCTGACTCTCTCAATCAATGTTCTGTTCATTCTTTCGGCTAAGCCATTCAACTGTGGTGTCTTAGGAGGTGTCTTTTGATGTCTGATTCCCTGTGCACGACAATAATCATCAAATGGTCCACTATATTCGCCGCCGTTATCAGAACGGATGCACTTCAACTTCTTCCCAGTTTGCCTTTCAACTGAAGCCTGAAACTGTTTGAACACATCAAGCACCTGGTCTTTTGTTTTCAAAGTATAGACCCAAAGTTTTCTTGAATGGTCATCAATAAAAGTCACGAAATAAAGTGCACCACCATACGACCTTACTTTCAAAGGACCACAAACATCGGAATGTACCAACTCTAGCAAATCTGATTTTCTTGAAGGAGGATGACTCTTAAATGAAACTCTTCTTTGTTTTCCAGCCAAACAATGAGCACAATTCTTCAGTGTAGCATTCTTCAACCCAGAAAGTTGATTCTTCTTGGCCAGACAATTAAGCCCCTTTTCACTCATGTGACTAAGCCGTTTATGCCATAGCACAGTTGAACTATCATTTTCGGTCACATTAACAATGCCTCTGGAAATTGAAGACTGCATCAAATATAAATTTGAACACTTCTTTCCTCGAGCCACAACTAATGAGCCTCTAGTCAATTTCCACTGACCATCACTGAAGGTGTTACAAAATCCCTCATCATCTAGCTTTCCCGCTGAAATCAAATTCAAACGGATATCCGGTGCATGTCTGACATTTTTTAGTGTCAACTTTGTTCCATTGTTAGTTTCCAAACAGACATCTCCCATGCCAACAACATGTGCCAAGCCATCATTACCCATCTTCAATACCCCAAAATTACCAGGCGTATAAGATGTGAAAAATTCCTTCCTAGACGTGACATGAAGTGAAGCACCAGTGTCTATTACCCAACTTGTCTCGTCGCATGCTAAGTTGATCACATTCTCATCACAAGTAACCAACAGATCATCAGAGGTAGCAGTAGTAACACGATCATTCTTTCCATGATCCCTCTTCTCTTGTTTATCACTACCACTTTTGTTCTCTTTCCTCCACTTGTAGCAATATTTCTTGATATGGCCCATCTTGCCACAATGATGGCACTCAACATTTTTAAATCTTGATCTTGACTTGCTTCGGCTTTTATCTCTACCCGTTTCATTTTTGCTCCTACTTCTCCCCCTATTTTCCGTAACTAGAACCTCAGACTGTGATGAAGAACCCTGAGACTTTCTTCTCACTTCTTCATTCAAAACACCATTCTTGGCAAGTTCCAAAGTTACTACACCATTAGGAGCAGAATTAATAAGTGAAACTCGAAATGTTTCCCAAGAATCCGGTAGAGTAGTAAGCAACCAAAGCCCTACTACTTCATCCTCAAATTTGATGCCCATACCAATTAACTGATTCATAACTCCTTGAAAATCATTCAAGTGATCAGCCACAGTTGTTCCTTCTTTATACTTCAGTTCCATCATCTTTTTAAGCATGAACAACTTGTTATTGCCAGACTTTAAAGCATACAAGTTTTCAAGCTTGTTCCACAATGTGCGTGCATGTGTCTCTTGATCAATGTGATTGTAAACATTTTCCTCAACAAATTGGCGAATAAAAGCACACACCTGCTGATGCTCAAATTCCCATTCCTCATCACTTTTAGATTCGGGTTTTTGAGTAGCAAAGACAGGAAGATGCAAAGACTTCACAAATAACAGGTCTTTCATTTTATTCTGCCACAATTGATAATTTGTGCCATTCAAAACAATCATTCTACTTGTGCCAGCCTCCATAATTACACAACAACACAATCAAAGCTCTGATACCAGTTGATGGGCAGAAACCGAACTTACCGAAAAATCGGGAAAACACAACCGGTAGTTCTTTCTCTCCCAATTAACAGGATCTGTAAATATGGTACTAAATTGCACAAGATATATATATATACTCTAGCAACACAAATTCAACCAAGGATAATCACAAACAACCAATCACACGAGACACACAATTTTTACGTGGAAAACCCCTTTAAATCAAAGGGTAAAAACCACGGGACTTAGGAGTCCAGTCAAAATCTCCACTATAATGAGAGTGCGTTTACAATATCACAATAATTCAGCTAACACAATGAGTACACAACTCTAACTTAGCTATCAACAAGTGATATTAAAATCAAAGAGAGAAAGTTGAGAAATCACCCAAAAACGTGACTACTATTCGGACACAAAACAGTACTTTATAGTGTTCAGATGGAAATTCTCACCGTACACAATCAGCATCTACGTATCCTGTAGCCACTGCCAGAAAATCAAGAAGATCGGACCACGGATGAACCTCCGATCGACGACTTGATCAAAACTGTGCAACTCACTCTTTTCTCTCTTCTCTGCCGCCTCCCTCTCTTTTTCTTTTTCTTTGGTTCTGACTCCTCATAACAAAATACAACAACCATTCTCAATTAAAAAGGGCTAAGGGTAAGAATGGTATTTCCTCCACATAGGAGGGACCCATGCCCAATAACTTCTACATCCACCAGATGAAAGAGAATTGAACAGGATTAAACCTAATCGAAACCTTAGAATGCAATCGATCTTTCTAAATCCAACCCCCAAGTAAGAAGCCTTCCAAGTGTAAACAGTCAAGTAAGAGCCTTGTCAATGGCTTGTGCTTTGAAATTATTGGGAGGGTGCAGCATGACAGCAATGAATTGAAATATTTTTGTGACGGATAAACAGAAAGAAGCAGCTGCTTCCGCCACCATCCCTACCAGCAAGAATACACTCACTGCCAAACTCAACACCACCAAACCCCATCACAAAAATTCACCACAAAACCAACCCATTTTCAGCCACACAAATACACAGTAACCACAAACCAGAACCTAAACACAACTACCCTCACCAGCAAACAACCAAACATAAAAACAAAAAAGATGAAACCACTAAAGGGAGATTCGGCCACTTGATGATTTAGAGGGTTCTAGGGTTTTTTTGGACAATTCCAACGGTGGAAGTATAGAATAGGTGGAGGAGAGGTATTGGTCAAAGTTTGGGGCGATCTAACGGAGGAAAACACCAAAAAAGGGAGGAGAATCTGCGGCTTCGGGTTTAGATATAGGAAAATCTAGTCATTTTTTTAGAAAATCAAGGCTGGAAACGGAAAGAGGAGGCCGAAATAAGCTTGGGGTGAAATTTTGGAAGGAAAAAGAGACCGACCATCGGCGGACGACACCGGTTTCTGGGTTTTATGAAGAACGGGGTGGGATGAGAGAGAAGCTCTGGTTTTAGAGAGAGAGAAAAAATGAAAAAATGGAAAGAAATAAAAAATTAGGGGTATTTATAGTTTTGTTTTAAATCCAATTTTATATTTTTTTAATTATATAAAAAAAAATTTCCCCAAAACTCAAATAAAGCTATTTGGATATTCCTGATTAAAACAAAATACACGTGATCCAGCCATTACTCTTTAAACGGTCGAGTGACGAAAATTTTAAATTTTTTTAACGTTGATGTCTAAATTGATAATTTTAATAATTGAATGACCAAATTCAAAGATCAATAATAGTTGAGTGACCATCAATGTAATTAGCCCTTTAAATTATAATCACTTAATATAATTATTTTTTTTTCTTTATCATCACAATATTAATAGTTGATTGATATTTATTATATTTGATTAAGTGTATATTTGTATCAACGTTTTTTATTTAATAATGATTTTTTATCTCATTTCTGTTAGTATAGATTTTTAGTTTATTTTTAATTGAGATTTTGCTGATTATTTATTATTTTTTGTGAAATTTGTTTGCTTGATTTTGTGATTCTTTAAAAACCCAAAAAAAGGCCTTCAGGAAAATAATAAAAAATGTGATTTTTGAGGATTTTGTGAATTGTTTTGCTTGATTTAGTGATTATTTCAAAAAAACTTAAGGAGACCTTAATTGTCCGCCAAATGGTAGTTAATTGAGGCCTTAAAAAATTAATAAAAAACTTATCTTTAAAATTTAATTCAATTTATTGTTATATATTTGGAGTAATATTTAAAAATAAAATTTATTTTATACGTAGTTATTTAAAAAACTTCATCAATAAAGTTAGAGGGTTGCCACTTACCTTTTTATAATATATTAAAAAATAAAAAATAGTTAATATTTATATTAATATATATCTATACTATTATAAAGAGAATGACTGAGTTGGTGTCACTAAGTAAAGTGACACAAACTCAGTTTGTGAAATTATTTAAAAACCAAATTTTATAAATCAAATAATAATATTACAAGAGTATTTATCTCTATTATTATAAAGGGAATGACTGAGTTGATATCACTGAGTCAAGTGACACCAACTCAGTTGGTGACATTACTTAAAAACCAAATTTTATAAATCAAATAATAATATTATAAGGGTATTTAAGTCTTTTAAAAATTTTATATAATAATATATTTTTTTAAAAAAAAAATTGCCTACTCTCTTAAAAAAAACTATCACTTCCTTTAAAAAACTAACATTCTCTTAAAAAAAAAAAATAACACCTACTTAAAAACTATTTTTAAAAAAAAAAAATTACCACTCTATTAAAAAAAAAAATTCTTTCACCCACATAGTGGATGTGATTTAATGTAGTTATTATAAAGAGAATGACTAAGTTAGTGTCATTGAGTCAAATGACACCAACTTAGTTGAAAAAAATACCAAAAAAAAAATCATTAAATGTTAAAAAAAATAAATAAATAAGAGTAATTACGTATTTTAATATTTAATATAATATATTTTTTTTAAATTATCTATTTAATTTTTAAAAAAACTACTCATTTTCCAAAACATTATCCACTAACAAAAACTACCCATTTTTATATTTAATTTTTTAAAACATAATTTATTATTTTTTATAAAATATATTCACTCATATCGTGAGTGTGTGGAATTCTTTAATATTAAAAGTGTTGATTGAGTTGGTGTCACGAGTTAACATGACACCAACTTAGTTGATAAATTTATTAAAAAATTAAATTAAACTTATATTATAAAATATAATTAAGGGTGTTTAGGTTTTTTTTTTTAAATTACCTCACATGTTATATTATTAAATAACTTATTTTCTTTATAAAAAAAATAAAAATAAAAATAAAGCTACCCACATTTAACATCATTAAATAATTTATTTTTTCAACTCAATATTTTTTCAATTTTTTTTTTTATGAGTTTCTTTTTTGGATAATTGCAAATTTTTAATTTTTTTTCAATTTCACCTGGGTGTGCAATATCTAGTTATAATAAAAAATACGCATTAAAGTTTTGTTTAGTTGATGTTTTTGCTTATTATTTTTTACTATTTGTCCTTATTTTTAGTTTTTTTTTTTTATTTTTTATTTTTCACTTTTTATTGAAAAAAGTAAAAAATAAATAGAAAAGTATCAATCAAACAAAACCTAATTTTTTTTAATTTGATTTGTAAAATTTAAAAACTCCATGGATCATAATTATTAAACCAGAACCAGTCCAAGGATCGGATCGATCAATTTGGTTTTTGACCTAGTTGATTTTTTAATCAAACTGTTTCTGTAATTAACCTAAATGTATATGGATTTATCTGTCGAATTTATAAAAAATCGATGATCCATCAAGTTGATTATTAACACGAGTCAATAAATATTACTAATTTTATGTTATAATTTTAAATTATATAATTAGATAAAGTGTTTTATAGAATCTATAATTTTATTTAAAATATTTTATTAATCTAACACTGATCTAAATAATGCAATAGTAAAATTAATTGACCTAAACTTGAAGTCTCGAACAAGTTAATATCCGATCCTGTATAACTATGGATGGATGTATAGAAAAGGAAATCTATTTAAAAAAATGTAAGCAAGTGGTAGATATCAACGGATAATTAGGACTTTAATAATTACATTGAGTTAGCATATTTATGTTTTATGAATGTTAAACATATTTGATAATTAGGTGACTACTACAAGGAGAACTTTTACAATGAGATTTATGAAAACCCTTTAAATTCTAGTCTCTAGATTTGACATAAATAATCACAAACACACACTTGTCTTATACATTTTGCTTTCACAAGAAAATTTTAAAAAAGATTAATATTTAAAACCTATTTACTAATTATGTATCATGACCAAAAAAATTATTTAAAAATTAAAATTGATATTTTAAAAATAATTTAAATTATATTAAAATCATTTTAAAAAGTAGATCTATTATTAATAATGTGACTTAGTACTCAAATATTCGTGTAATATTTATAATAATAATACTATTTTTTTTAATAATAATACCGTTTAAAATATTAAAAAATATGTATATATTAATATTAAACATTTTTAATATTACAAAAGTATTATTTAAAATATAAAACTAGTTGAATATTAATATTTTAAATATATTTTTTCAATAAAATTAATTAAAATCAATATTTATAAATAAATAATATATAAGTTGAATCCAACTCAACTTTTATCCAAAACTTGTCTTGTGGATAAGTCTAATTTGAGAAAAAAGTTTATTTTGTACTTCTATGAGTTTAGAAAAATATATAATATATTTATAGTTTTATCATTAAAATAAAATTGGTTAAATTTAAAAAAAAAAAAAAATTATCCACTAAAATCAACATGTTGACAATATTGGACACTACACGAAAAAAATAACTAAAATACGATAAAGAATACAACATGACACAAAAAAATTACACGAACACGATACAAATACACGAATATTTCTATATAACACGAATTATTAACATATCGAAATAATAAACATATAACAACATAAACACGATTATGACACGAAAAATAACACGAATATGATATGAATACACAGATTACTATACCTGCATGTGATAAATTTATTAAAATAAAAAAAAATATTTCTTAATAAAATAATATTATAAATTGAGTCGAGCTTAATAAATTTATTTTCGAATTGGCTAAACTCGTAAGTTTGATAAATAACTTGATCCATGAATAAATTTAATGACAATATTTTATTTAATTAATTTTTAATGTTTCATTTCATTTTATTTAAATTAAATTAAATAAAATTTTTGTTATAGTAGTAACAAATAATATTTTTTATCATTAATTTTTTTTTTTTTTTTTTTTTTGTAATTTTGTAATTTTGATTCTTTATTCAAGAGGTTACGAGGATTCTCATAGTGAAAGTTCTCACCCAAGCAGTCAGCTAATAACTAAACCTTAATTCCAATCTAAATTAATGTTGTAATCATCAGACAGACTATTCCCGTACGGACCCAACATGGGTCTGATTATTAAAACATTGATGATGATTGATGATGTTGAGGCAGGTCAAAGCAGGCAGCAGCGCAGACGAAAATTCACTCACATCCTTTCTTCGGTGTAGAACAAACTTTCTAATCAGCTTCAACAAAACAATGGGATGATGTCATATGCTTTTTTTTTTAGTACGATGTCCAGAAGCAGAAGATAAAGATTCGATTTTCAACAAGCATAAATACGATACTGCCAGTCTAGTCTTGTCTAGTCTGGTACTACTATACTGTAAAGCCAGCTATGAAGAGGAGAAGACAAAAAGTACGGGCATTTTAGACATCAAATTATGCGTATCAATAAATAATAAAAAATCACATATTTGATATTATATTATCTAATTTTGTGAATTTAAATAATTTTTTTTGAATATTTCATATTTGAGTGTATTTTAATTTTGATTCGAATAATATTTTAATTTATTTTAATTTTGATTCGAATAATATCGGATATTTAAATACGTTATTTGAATTCGTGTTATTTATATGAATGTTATTGGATATTTGAATTTGATATTAACTTACATATTTATAAAATATTAAAAATTGTATACTTGTGTAAAAACTTAAATCTTGGTATTCAAACTTTTATTATCAAGAATTTAGAGTTTTAAGGAATTCAAATGTTGAAGGAATATTACTATTTAATTTGAATTTAAATTTTAAAAATAATTTTTAGATGTTAAATAATTTAAATATTATATAAATTAATTAAATTTAAACTCAAATATTTCAAAATTATAGATATATGAGCATTATCAAACTAATTATGCATCACACTTCACTAATTAATATACCAACAAATCTTTGTCATTTTTGGTGTTACGTCCAAATTCCCCAGATGGAATTTATTGCCAATTGCCAACTTGGAAAAGAGCAAAGCGCTTAACTCCACACACTTATACACGTTTAGATCTGTACATGGATCGCGATTCGTATTTTTTTTGTCTACATTTATTTGGACCAGGCTCGGGTTGACTCGTATAAAATCATTTCATTATTCAAATATATTAAAATATTAAAAAAATATTTTTTATTAATATTTATAGATATTTTATAATTAAATTTAAATAAAAGATAATCTTTTAATATTTAAACAATAATTCAAATCTGATCGGATCGACTTGAATCATAAAAATTATATTCAAATTCGATCCAATACGAATTAAACCGGACAAATCACTAAACCTATGGACAAGTCTACACACGTCTTTGTCTTGGTTATTAAATTTATTGCCAGTTGCCAACGTAAAAAAAAAAAAAAAAAAAAAACGGTTAAGCAACTCCACACACTTAAACTTCTTTGTCTTGGTTATTATTAAATTTATTATTATCCCTTGCAAAATAAGGAGAGATTTTATGTCCTTCACCTCTGACCTCTCTTTCAGTGATGGATTGATTTGATTCCATCAGACTGGAGACAAGAAAGTAGGCAAGTCGGCAGGTTTTTTTATGTAATCTTTGATCCTATCCTAGTCCTACTATAGTTTTAGCTGCTACACAAATAAAATTTAAATTTTCAGCAGAATTTGTTTGCTTTGCAATATTAATTTTGATGTGGGCTTGGCTTGTTAATCACAGCCTTAAAGGGGCTAAGCTTAACAGGTGGGCTCCTGTCTATAAATTAGGAGTTAACTTTATCAATCAGGGACTAGGCTACCTTGTAATTTGACACTACCTAATCTCTATTAAGCTATGCTCGCAATTCTTGGGCTCCATCATTCTTATGCTATGCATCTTTTATCTCCCAAACTTCACCACTACCCATCGTTCACATATTTAGGCTTCATTTAGATATGAAGGATGAATTCATTTTGGTTAGATTAAAAATAATGATGAAGGTAAAATTAATTACTGTAACGGTGAGATTAAAATTAATAGTGAAATATGTGTTTAGATGCAAAAGCAACGGTAGGAGTGAGACGAAATGTAGTAAAATGAGATAATAATCATTATAGACATGAGATTAAAATTTGTATATAATAAAAGTTTTAGATTATTTAATTATCATGTAATTAATAAATAATTAAAAATATTAAATTATATTTATGTCAAATAATAATTGCAAATTATAAAAATAATAGTAATATATCAAATAATTTTTTTGTATTTAATTTTTTATTATTTATATAATTACTTATTTTTTTAATTAACTCATTAATTATATAATAATAAATTTTATATATTTATTAGTTTATTATATAATAATAAATTTTAAAATTATTTAATATTAAAAAAAAATTAAAAAATAAGTGCGATTGGGGTCAAAAAATGCATATGTTATTTTGTAATAAATTTTGACATATTAATAATTCGTGTATTCGTATTCGTGTTATATCCAAAACTGTAATATCTCCCTAATCTAAATTTTAAGATTTCCTTATTTCAAGATTCATCTTTTTTTTTTTTTTAATCATGTCATTTAGAATAACATATGCATTTTGGTCTCTAAATTTTTAATAAAATTTCATGACAACCTTAACCTCTTAATTCTTCCTCTCTCTCTTTTTTTATTTATTTATTTATAAATATCTTAATTGTTTCTTGGGTTAAAGAGAAAATTTGTCATCATACTATAGTTGGATATTGAAATATGTCAGTATACTTTACTTTGATTGATATTTGTCATTATACTTTTGGAAATAAAGGTAAATTTACCATTATACTTTAAAAAATTGAATTTTGTCATTTTACTTTTGTTTGATTGAATTTTTTCATTAAATTTTGATTTTCGATTAAATTTTGTCACTCAACTTTAATTTTGAATTATTTGAAGATAAAATTTGATAAAAAAAATATATATTCTTTCAAATATTTATTTTAATAATTAACAATAATAAATTAATTAATAAAAATATTAAAAATTCAAAATTTAACATAGAATGTATATTTTATAAAAAACTAAAATTAATTTTTTAAAATTTTTTTATCTTTCTTTTATTTTTTTCAAGTATTCTTTTTTATAAAATAAAAATTTTATGTTAATTTTAATTTTTAATATTTTTTATAAATTAATTTATTGTTGTTAATTATTAAATTGAAATATTTGAAGGAATATTTTTTTCTATTAAATTTAATCTTTAAATTATCGAAAATTAATATTAAGTGACAATATTCAATCAAAAATCAAAATTGAGTGGTAAAATTCAATAAAAATCAAAATTTAATTGCAAAATTAATTCAAATAAAATTAGAGTGACAATTTTGTCATTAATCTCAAAATATAATGATAAATATTAATAATAAAATAAAATATAATGATAAATTTAAATATTCATCTATCGTACGATGATAAATTACTCTTTTATCCCTTGTTTCTTTGATGTCTTAGAAATTGCTTAAAAGTTTTAAGGGATCACTTTTTAGTGGACACAAGGCGTGAAATGTAACATGGGGTTAGCCTTTTCATGCAAAGGACGTAGTTTTTCTCGGATCCTGTAAATTGTTGCTTCGATGACACGATCTTATTTTTATAAAAAAAATGTTAAGAAGAAATCTACTACAACTACAAATTCAAAAAAAAAAAAAAAAATCGAGATTTAAAACACAAGGCTGCAACCAGAATGATCAATCTCTCACAATCTCACACAATTTTGCAGTATGCACCATCCTAGATTTTGACACGTGTGATCATATGAAAGGTATGCGGTTGGCGGTGCACGAATCCTTTGTTCCAGCGAGGAACAGCAGCACGTGCGGCGTGCTAACTCATCTTATAATAACGATCAAACTTTTGTAACTTTAGCTTTTGCCACGTGTCTGCATTGGTGGGAAATGTACTCCGGGTTTTCGGTCTTTTGACAGTTACTTTTTCAGCGATTTGACAAAACTACCCTTATCTTCACACCATTATTTACTTGAAGCCACTGGTACTTCATTTAATCACTAGTTTGTGACCGTATGTATTAATTTTATTTATTTAAATATGTGTTTACACACATAAATTAATATTTTTTTTCATAATTATATCTAAATTTTTAAATTTAATAATATATAAAAAATATATATCCAATATAACATGTCATAAAAATTAAACTTTACAATTATGATCATAATCAAAGTTTAGAAGAAAAAAAATGTGAAAACAATTAGCAGATATTAGATATGTACAAAAAAAAATTGAACATAAATATAATATTTTTTTAAAAATAAGAATATAAAAATATATTGTTCAATTATCAATTAAATAATAAAATAAATATTTACATACCATTTAATAAAAAGAAATTACGATCTTGATTAAAATACTGAAAAAATGAAAATATCAAATGTGAAATGTGTGATAAACAAAAAAGCATTGAATTAAAATAATATCAAAAGATACAATCTAAGTAAATAAACAAAAAAAATCACAAATGCAATATAAATCTTAAAGGAAAGTTAAATACTGAAAAAAATAATGTAGCACATACTATTATTTATAGGCTTAAAGTGATATTTATTTTTTAATTTAAAAAGAAACAAATAATAAGATATTTGAAAATTAAAAAAAAAATAAAAGTATTATGTATAATTTTAAATTGAGAATTTTTATTTATAATTAGTTCTTTTTTTCATATTTATAATAAAAAAATAGCAATCATTTATTTTTAAATTTTTTGCATTTCTTTTAATTTTTTATTCGGTGTCATGCGATTTTTTGGATCAAGTTTACCACTACTGCACCTAATGATCTAAAAGGTATACTTTACATTATAAACTAAAGGATGTGATAAGAGCTAGGGAAATAAATTGAAGCCAAAAGTTATTCAAAAAATACCTATTTGGAGTAGTATATATATATATATATATATATATATATATATATATATATATATATATATATATAACTACTACAATTATTGAGGCTTTTAGGTAGATATAATTAAACAACAAAAATTACTAAAGCATGGGTTAATAAGAGAGAGGAAGTGAGTGGGTTTATAATAGTGTAAATTTTAAGATGATTATTATTCTTTTTTGAAAAAATTTAAATTTTGAAAATAATATATTCATAATCTTATATCTTTATAAATCCCTTCAACAAACGTAGGGAAATAGTCAGAGGGAAATAATATCATTTAAAATCAAATTATTGAATAACAATGTTGATAGAGTAAATTTATTTTGAATTTTGAAATTTAATTATTTAAATGATATTTATAATTATTTCTTAATGTTGATAGTAGATTTGTTTTAGATTTTTAGATTTAATTATTTAAATGGATATTTTTTTGATTTAATGTTAGTTTATTGATGATAATGTATAATTTATTTAATTAATAATGATTTATTTAAACTATCCATTTGAAATTGATAATGATTTACATTTAAAATCTAAATATATAACTTCAATCTATTTGTTATTGATAATGATGTACATTTAAAGTCTTTAATGGATAATTTATATTGTTGAGATAATTGACATTTATTTCAAGTAACAAAAGTGAATAAATTTTTGTTATTACAGATATTAAAGAGTAATAATTTTTCAATGATAGTGAGCTTTAAAACTTTTATTAGATTAAAGCTGTAAGAATTTAAAAATATTTATATTTTCACCTTCAGTTTAAGGGATATTTTTAATTGATGTCCAGTGTTGATAAAGTAGAAAAAACATGGATTTTAATTACATAAAATCTACTTTATCAACATTAAAAAATAATTAAAAAGCATGCAATGGTTTAATTATTTTATTAGTTATTATCTAATTAAATGGATAATATGCATGCAATGTTGATACAAATTTAGGTACGTTATCTAAATGGATATTTTTAATCATTTTCTAATATTGATAAAGTAGATTTATTTTGAATTTTGAGATTTAATTATTTAATTGAATATTTTAATTATTTATTTGAATTAATGTTAGTTTATTGATAATGTATAATTTATTTAATTAATAATGATTTATTTAAATTATCTATTTGTTAACGATAATGATTTACATTTATAAAGTTTAAATGTATAACTTTTATCTATTTGTTGTTGCAATGATTTACATTCAAAGTTTATATGTATAGTTTATTTTGTTAGATAATTGCTGTTTAGTTTATATTTGTCTTACGAGTCATGAAAATAAACTATCCACATAAACATACATGTCAGCAATATTTACCATGTCAGCATATACTTTATAATATATATATATATATATATGATATAATTTGGACATACTGATCTCCAGTTCACTGACCTTTAACATTTTGACTCGTTGCATTTTTGGCAGCAGGCAAATAATCTTCTTCTATAGATCCATCTGCCATACGTAATTTAAATATTCACAATGTTAACAAATAAATAATAGAACCATAATATATGTATCTTTAATTTTAATTATCGGTTTGATCTTTGACCCTAGATATTTGCATGAATTTTAAATTAATGAATATAGTTATATAATATGATATAGCATGTCAGATGCATATACTATTGATTAAATTAAAGGGTAAACAAAATTGTGTAAAATAAATATATATATATATGTATAAGACTGCATGCAAGAAATGTTGGGTGTGACTTGTGAGGCATAGAAGAGCGTGAGAGAGAATGAAGCAGTTTCAAATGTGTAAAATATTTCAGTCGAGAGCTCAATCCGATTCAGCTTCTTGCATGCCTGACATAGATGTCCAGTTACAAGCATTAGTAAATGGAAAACATGGATTTCCATGTGTTTATTTTGATCTTATGAATTCCTAAACATTCTGATATAGCAATGCTTTAACCGACATCGAAAATCAAGCTGAATTAGTTGTATTTCCTCGCTGTATTTAAAAATTTTCCATTTGTTACCTTTTATTTTGAGAGAACCAGAAAATATGTGCAAAATTATTAACTATCGTCACATGACTCCTAGAAAACAAAGCCATAGTATTTGAGAATAAACTTTCACCAAATCAGATTATGAGATTCAACTAAAGAGAACAGAGCAAATAGATCACAGTAGAATCACAGAATGATGCTGAAAAATCCCCAAATGAATGCTGCTACATATAATATGTATATCTTCTTACAAAACAAACAACAGTTTAGCTTTTTGGCACTTTCAAACTTTTCAAGTAAACATATGAATTGGATGAGGCAAATTGATTAATTATTTTCTTTATGGTTTTTCTTATGGTCTGACCTCTCTAATAGCAGTAACCTCTGCATGGGCAGTAGGGTCAGTATTCCTCAAATTCAAATATACGTAGCAGTAACTTTTTTTAAAATATTTCAATCAAGAAAATATATAAAATAAAATTAATACTATTAAGTCAAAATAAAACAGTTAATTATTAATTAATATAAAAGCTGAGAGGGGAATACGAATTACCTGAGGAAGCTGCAGGTTATTATACATCTACAATGCAAAAGGAGTCAAAGATAATTATAAATTTAAATCCAAAGGGAGACCAGAAAGGGGAGGAAAACTTGCTACAAAGAACAACACAAAAAAACCGTCAGAAGTTTCTTTTTTCTTTAATCTTTTACCACACACTGATGAGAGAGACAACAGGCTGATGAGGTTGAGCGGTGTTTCTTATGTTTGCCACAACAGGAATATATATCATAGGAAAAGAAACAAAAAAGGAAAAAAAAAAATGGCTTCTGACATTCATATATGCTTAATTATTCTGTAGTCTTAACTTTCAATTTTTTACCCTGCTTGTTAAATGGTTTTTGGAAGAGGCAAAGGTTAGATCTTTTGACATCTTTATATACTTAATTATTCAATTATTACATAACAAATGTTGATAACTTAGTTTGATTTTAAAATTTAAATTTAATTATTTAAATGGATAATTTTAATTTTTTTTTTTAGTTATTGAATAACAAAGGTTGATAATAAATCATTTCTCACAATTCAATTTTGATAAAATATATTTTTACTTTTACTTATCTACGTGTCATTAGGAGAAGATATCCCACCTAGGCATTCGAAACAAAGAACAAAAAGTTGCTACCCTCATTCCACTTCCAAAAAAAAAAAAAAAATCTTCAATTTATATATTGATAGAAAAGTGCAAAGCAAAATTTCCATAATTTTCTCTTCGAAATTTGATCTTTTCTTTCAATTATTTTTATTTTATTTTCTTCAATTTAGTTTAGCTCTGAAAACCTAGATTAATAAGAAAATGTGTAGCAAAATTGATTTTAGATTCTCAAACCAAATTGATGAAAGTTTTACACTTTGATTTTAGAAGACAATTTTGAATATTCTAATATTTTCTCTTTTTTGATTTGGTACCAAACATAGCCTCAATCCCGTCTGAATTTACATGAAATATTGGTTTAGTTCTCGGGTTTTAGAAAACTTAGGGCTTGGTAATTAATTAATAAATAGGTTAAAGGAAATAAGGGAAATGCTTCTTTGAATCTTTTATATAGCCCATCACTAATTGGTGGAGTTATTAAAAGAGGAGTTTGTTTTTTATAAATTGGTAGTATAAATTTTTTAAACTTTTAAGTTAAAAAATTGTCACATTTTTTTTTTATAATTATTTTCTATATTTTAAGAGGTATGTGTCACCCTACTAACTTTATTTGTAAATATAATAATTTCATTGCCAGTAGTCAATAGATATGATATTTTCTCTTAAAATCATTTTCATTTGAGTTCGTTTTTTATATACTAACGTGAAATTTTTAATTCCACAAACGATATTATTTACCACATGTCATATTTTTTTAATCTATTTTAAAAGATATGTGTCACTCACTCGTTCTATTAACTCCATTTATAAAATTTAAAAATAGATAAGATAAATTTTTTTATTTATCTAATTCCATACTTCCCCGACCACTTAAATCTAGGTGGCCAATCTTTTTCACTCATTATACATCCTTTTATTGCTATAAAACAACCTTAAAAAGATAAGATTAAAAAAAAATAATATATATATATATATATACATATATATAAATAAATAAATGAAAGAGTGAGCAAAAGATAATGGAACCTTGTAGCCGTCATTGTTATTTTAAAGTTTAATTAATTTTTAATGCTATTTAATGGATCAAATTGGTTTTGGCTTTAGCTTCAAAGCATTAGTTGCTTGCTATACCCCATTTTTAATTCTTTATCCTTACTTTAGTTTAAAGGAACAATAAAATGACTTGTTATGCTTTACCTAGGCATTCATGTCAACAAAAATTTACACAATCAGCATATACCTTGTTATATTATATTATATTATATATATATATATATATATGATTTGTTTGTTTACCTTTCACATTTATTTTTCGTTGTCATCACTCATAACTTTTTGAGATCAAATTTTAAGAGAAATTAGAGAAAGTAAAATTTGCAAGTGTTACATATCGAATTTTATTTTATTTTTTTAAAAATAAATGAATCATTTGAATTAAATTTTAAATTCTATTTTTTTATAAAATGAATTGAGTAGCATCAATGAATCTGAAAGTATTAATCTATGTTTATTATAGCCATGTTTATGGAAATTCTTAATAATTAATGTATTATTTTAAAAAAATTTAATGAAAATAATGCATTAAATGAAAGTTTTTTTTTAATAGTATTTCAATTTAAGAAATGTTAACTATATCTAAAACATTGATTAAAATGATAGCATTTAAAAAACTAAAGAAATATAATTAATGCAACATATATTCTTGAATTAAAAAAAAAAGATTGCATTATTTCTAAATATATATATATATATTTAATACACTTTAAAAGAAAACAAAAATGCAATAATTTCAAACTTGTTCCCTTAAATATCACCTAATACACAAATCGGAATCTTTTTAAATAACCTTAATCTTAATTAGTTCCTATAGTTACTAACTTTTGTAAGGTTTCAGTTAATTGATACGTCCAAGCATTAGTTAAAATTATTTATTTATTATTTTATTTAGTATATTATTTTTAAGAAAATGTTAATCAATGTTTAGTGACATAGGTTAAGATATATATATATATATATAAATGTAATTAATATATATATTTTTGAATTCAATAAAAGTAATATATTAAATGAGAGAAATTTTTTTAAAATGATAAATAAATAATCCTTAACTGGTGTCTGTAGACACCGATTAAGCGAATCTTTATTTTTATTGAATTCAAAAAAGAAATATTTCATTAATTATATTTTTTTCTTTAAATATCATTTTGATTAATGTCATTAAGTACTGATTAAATATTTTTTTCTTATATTTCAATATTAGATCAAGTTATTTTGAACACGATACGAATATAATACAATAAAAATAATTAAAATATAATATTATATTAAAAATAACAAAAACACGACATAATAAAAATAGTTAAAATATGACACGAAAAAATTAATACAAATATAATATAATTATTAACGCATTAAAATTTATATAAATATATAATATTTAAGTACAATTATACCACATAAAAATAAACAAATACGGCGCGAATACAAAAATCGTCGGATTCCGATACTTAAAAATGACCTCAATTCACCCTTTGGCACAAAGACGAACTCTCATAATTTACAGTTCCTTCCTTCCCTACCTCTTTGTTTGTCTTTAAGTAAACCGAAACTGCCAAACTCATCGGTAGGAAGTTGGAGAAGTAAGAAACTTTTTTCCCCCACACTTTCAACTCTGTTTCACCGTTCTCACAGCCTACACTCTTTTTAGGCAGTTCCTTTTCTTCTTAACTTTTTTCGAAACAACACAAGGAGGAGCTCACTTCTTGTCCAAATGTAAGACCCATACAGTAAATTGTTCACATGTTAATCTCGCCTATTCTCCATTTTCTTTGTTATTTCCGGACCACACTATCCTCTTTTCTTTCGCACCACACAACTTGTTCACATTTTTTTCTTCGTTCTCTTTTTGTTTCTCAACTGAAAGCCCCCCCCCCCCCCCCCCTCCCTTTCCCTTTTTCTTTCTCAAGTTCGATGGATGTAAAGAAACATGTTTTATCAGAGGGAAAGGTCTTTTCGAGGCTTGGCTGGGGGTTGGTAGCGTCTCTTATTGTAATCACGGGACTCTTGCTTAACAACTCTCTTAAAGGTCCTATTGTGGGGTCTTTGTTTCAAGGGTCTTATAGTGTTAGCAATGCCACCGTTTCACTTCATTCCTCTCTTAGTAATGCTACTGAGGAACTGCAGAGGCCTGTGGATACTGAGAAAAAGATTGAAATTGACAATGCGTCAAAGGTTGCCGAAAAGCAAGAATTTTTGGAGGAGAGTGAGGGTAATTATGAGGTGGATTTAGAGGATGGGGTGGATATTGATATAGAGGAAACCCAGTTGGATAATTCTGATGAGGGGGCTAAAACTGGAAACTTTGGTGTCGAAGAAGAAGAAGAAAAGATTCAACAGGTAGCCCAAGATGCAAATGGTTCGGTTGTTCCTGAAAGTGGTAACTTTCTAGGTTCGAATGGAGATGGAGTGATTTTGGAGAACAGCCAGTTGGGGAATTTCTCTGAAACAGTAAATAATGGAACTTTGGTTGGTGAAAATGTGAATGCCAATAATTCTATTGAAGGGGAATTTGTTGATAATCCTGGTGATGCTAATAACGTGACCACAGGAAACAACAATGTGGGCAATTTGTCAAATAATGGGGAAGTTGTTGGATTTCCTGTTGGAGAAGAGAAGGCTATGGAATTGAATGATCCAGGAAATTTGGTTGAGGAAATTAAAACCGTAAACTCTCCTGGTGGTGATCCTCAAACTGTGAAAGAACGTAATGATTCTTTTGAAACTTGTGATTTCTTTGATGGTAGGTGGGTGAGGAATGATCATTTAAAGCCATATTACCGTCCAGGTTCTTGTCCTTACATTGATAAAGATTTTGAATGTCAGCGCAATGGAAGGCCTGACAATGGCTACATTAAATGGAAATGGCAGCCAAATGGATGTGACATACCAAGGTAAGATCTATATTGATGTGCATTTATCTTTAATTATAGGTTTCTCCCCTCTTTTCACCCATGATGCAAGGAACATAAAGATAGGTTTTGACTTACATGAATTTCTGTGAAATTTGTTATTGGGTGATAATTATGATATACAAGTAACGTTTGTATCTGCCAAAGGTTGATTTCAAATTGGTATTAAGATTTCATTTTACTTGCATTAATCAAACGCTGGCATTGTTGAAGAACTTGTTAAAGTCTGGTTAAAATGTTAAACTACTAAAATAGTTGAACTCTTCTTGATTGAAATGTATGTATGGTATTTCTGGACTGTATTAAATTGCAAATAACCTAATGTTCCATAGTTTTATTAAGGGTGTCACATGGTATATGTTTCACCTATGAAGTTCCAAATGCCAGCCTCTTGTGGAATTTTGAATATTTTCAGTGTACTTATGCATAACAGCTCTTTAACTCTTTCTTGATCACTGATATCATCCAGGCTGAATGCAACTAATTTTCTGGAGAGACTGAGAGGAAAAAGGCTGGTTTTTATTGGGGATTCCCTGAATAGGAACATGTGGGAGTCTATGGTGTGTGTTCTCCGCCGTAGCGTCAAGAAAAAGAAAAGAGTTTTTGAAATTTCTGGAAGGAGTGACTTTAAAAAGAAGGGTTTTTATGCATTCAGGTTTGAGGCAAGTTCTTGGAGATCCTTATGTTATTTGTTACAAAAGCTGTACCTATTATAAATGCATAACTCAGTAGAACATGTATTTGATGTCGTTATAGGATTATAATTGCTCGGTGGACTTTGTTGCTGCTCCATTTCTTGTTAAAGAATCATCTTTCAAGCGAGAAAATGGATCAATTGAGACACTAAGATTGGATTTGATGGATCCAGCAACTTCAATGTATCATGATGCAGATCTCATGGTCTTCAATACAGGTCATTGGTGGACCCATGAGAAAACTTCCAAAGGGTGAGTACCAGTAACTCTATATGTTGAGTAGTTGCAACAGTCAACACCTTGTGTTTTGATGTTACATATTATTTTGAGGCCATTAACTTCTTTTGTCAGTCTGTAAGGAAAAGCAAAATGAAACCATTATTAGTTCTTTTTGTGTCATCACTTTCAAAATTCCTGCATACCATCACATAATTCTTTTTTAAAAGAATAAGTAAAAGGAAAGAGCTATGCTGCCAAAAAAGAACTCAAATTGCTTATACAATTTTGTGCATTTTGTGATCATGCAGAGAAGACTATTACCAAGAAGGCGACTATGTTTACCCACGACTCAAAGTCCTGCAAGCTTATCAGAAGGCACTAACAACCTGGTCCAGATGGGTAGACAAGAATGTTGATAGCAATCGAACTCAGGTTTTCTTCAGGGGATATTCGGTTACCCATTTCTGGTAGGGACCTCTTTTCTTATATATATATATATATATATATATATATATATATAGGTAAGCATGTATCATACATGTGTGTGCTGATGTATGTAATATCACTCTGCTTTGCCTTCACATCTTCATGGCTGAACACACTGTTACTCTTGGTTGGACTCTGATGGTTAGCTTTTCTTGATAACAAGTATGAAAAATTCAACATTATATTGCTTGAAGTTTTGCACATTTCAGGCGAGAGAAAACCTGATGCTCATGTATTCTTAGTCTTGTATGTACAATTGTACCCAACCTTTGCCACCCTTGCAGTAGCATTTTCCTTGAATTAAGCCCTTACTTGTAGAAGCTGATTGTTAAACATGGCCAAGGCTGCACTATTGAAGCATGAGATCCATTAGTTAAGATAACTTGAAATATTGGAAAAGACGAGTCTGCTAAAATTACGGCAAACATTACGAAATAAATATATGCAAAATATACTTTGCCAGACAGTGGAGTGGACACTCAAAATTGACCATATACCGGCAATTCTGACCTTCCCCCTTGCTTCTCCAGCTCTTACCATGTTCAAAAAGAAGAAAAATAGCAGACTCCAATCAAACTAGTATGAAAACAGTTACCCAGGAGTAGGTCTTTCCACCAGGCCCAGATTTATGAGATGATTCTGTACATCAGTTGTTAAAATAGCCTAATGTTGCCAAGTCATGCCAATTTATTTGATTAGTAACTATAAACCTTCATGCAGCTTCCCAAAGCCACCTGTCAAGTAGTAACCCAATACTTTCAAATGAACCTTCATGGTTCTTTGGTTCTTCACTTTCTGGCTTTTCAAATGAACCAATGGTTTAAACTAACAGGCTAAAACCAGAAACGGAGCATGCCAAAGCTTTATCTTCATTTCATGTAGGGACATCCTATGTGCCATAAAGAAGAAACATCTAAAGAGTTTAAATGTGGTTGCAGGGGAGGCCAGTGGAACTCTGGAGGAAAATGTCACCAGGAAACTGAGCCCATCTCTAATGAAACTTACTTGACAAATTACCCTGCCAAAATGAGAGCTGTAGAACATGTTCTTCGAAATACCAAAACTCCAGTTATATATCTGAACATAAGCAGGCTTACAGATTACAGGAAAGATGCGCATCCTTCTATTTACAGAAGAGAATATAAGACAGAAGAAGAAAGGAATGCTGCAGTGGGAGTTCAAGATTGCAGCCATTGGTGCTTGCCTGGAGTACCCGACACTTGGAATGAATTGCTATATGCTTCACTGCTGAAGGCTGGAAGGGGAATTTGGAGAATCTGAGCAATGTTTATATACAAAACTACAGGATCCAATTTGTTATTCTTTTAGAAATATCCTGTAATTTGGATGCATTCTAAGGTTTAGTGTGAAGAGGCAAATCTAGAGTCGTTAATCGAGTTCTACATTGAATTTCAAGTTTGAAACAGTGAAGTTCTTTAATTCTTTTGTGTCTTGGTCTGAAGTACCTACTGCATTCATATTACCAGTTGTTGCAGGTTTAGAGAAAAACCTTGAATTCTACCAGACTGCAGCTGAAAGCAAGATTTCAACCTCAAGTTGATTAGAAGATTTTTCTGGTGAAAACTTACAAGTACATCTTTATAGATGGTATTTTAATTTTTTTTTTCTTTCTTTCCCTTTTCTAGTTATATGAAAACTTGGTTATGCAGAAAGTTTTAGAGCCTGATAGAGACCATATCCCTTTGCTTAGATGGCGTAGTCTAAGGAAGACTTATAAAGAGTTGCATTGTCTACGGGTGGTTCTATACTTTTGAACATTTCAAGAAAGAAACTAAAATGAAGAAGTGAAAAACAGTATTAGAAACAAAATCATGCATAAAAGAGAGAGATTTTGTTGAATAACTCGATTTAAATCAGCAATTTAGAACCTTTAATTTCTGGTCTCCAAGATGCAATTCCATATGTAGAATCTGTCAGATTCTAAATAAGATCCTACGGATATGTGCTTTATTAATTAGTAAACCAGCTTAACGATAATTCACATTCAAGATTATCCTGAAAATCTTGTGACCATCATCAAGCTTATTAAGGTAAACATGTATGATAAAGGATGAATAGTCCTTGCTGCATTGCTTTCATTATTGGGTTGCATCAGTATCTCCACTAACTCATGCTGTCCTCCTATTTGCCCACTAATCCCCCTTCTTTTTCTTTTCTTTCTTTTTTTTTTTTCTTTTGCTTGTGTGAGCCATTGACATCTTCTTAACTAACATACCTATATTCTGCTAAACCATCCAATTGGGTTTAATCCAACAATATTGAAATAATTGTGATCTTATAAGCTGAAAAGAACAAATTAAAACAAGTTTTGTGATAAAGCAAGAGTGGTTTAACTATTTTAATCCATATAACATCAATGACAGATTTTTGGATTATATTAAGGTAAGAGATTTCTCGTGCATATTCAGTATTGTACTTGAATGATATTATATGTCTTTGAAATGAAGTTTTTGTTTTAATATATAATAAAATAATTAATAATTTCAATATAAATTAATTAAATTTTCTTTTAAAAATTATAAGATGATTATATAGCGAAAAAAGTATACTTTAACATTATAAGTTGAATTAAAGTTTAGCAGAGCTGTTTTTTAGGTTTTCTTTTCTTTTTTAGTTTTTAAAAATCAGAAGATTTTTCTCGGAGATAGGAATGCTGTCTTGACTTGTTGGATGTCATCTTTTAAAAATGATTGTATGAATCAACTGAATTAAATTTTAAATTCTTTCAAACAAGGTAAGATATATGTAATTACTATTGAGCTAAATGCTCCTATGTTAGTTTTTAAAGACCCGTTTGATTGATACTATTACGATTTGTTCATAAATCTATAGCATCATAATTTATTTTGTCAAATATAATCATAAATCTTATTCTTAGTATTAAGAAACGCTCCTATTTTAAGAAATTGGCAACATGCAAGTGTAGACTGTTGACGAAAATCCAAGTATCCAAGAAGATGATGGGCTAGTTTTCAACTGAAGCCCAAAACAGTAATGGCCTGGCTTGGCGGTATATTCATCAGAATTAGAAGTAAAAGATAGACATAAGGATTCAGAACTTGAACAGAGAAAAAATGGCTTCTCTTCAACTCTCAGTTCCACACCTAGCCGCTTCCCGGTTCAAACGCCGTACGGTTCGCTGCGCTAGCGACCGCCAGGATCTTTTTAACCGCATTGCTCCTGTTTACGATAATGTAAGCAAACTTTCCCTCTCTATCGCTTTATTCACCAATTCTTCTTCTTTTTCTTCTTCTTGTCATTTTTGTCTTTGGGTTGGATAAAAACTGCAGTTAAATGATTTGCTGAGTTTCGGTCAGCATCGTGTATGGAAACGCATGTCTGTATCCTGGAGTGGGTAGGTATTCAAAATTCTCCCCTTTTTTTCTGCTTCTTTGTTTCGTGGAATTTTAATTTACCAAGTAATGAAACAGGGCAAAAACGGGAGATTCCGTGTTGGATTTGTGCTGTGGAAGCGGGGATTTAACGTTCCTCATGTCCGAGAAAGTTGGTTCCTACGGCAAAGTATGTTTTGTTTAAAGTGTTTTTCACCATTGTTACTATCTATTGGCTTTTTGGATTTTATGTAGCAAAATAGAAATAATATCCGGTTGGTAAATTTGTAGGTAATTGGCCTTGATTTTTCAAAGGAGCAACTATCGATTGCTTCATCACGGCAATACTTGCTTTCAAAGGCTTGCTACAATAACATTGAGTGAGCACTGGTAAATCTTGTTTTAAACTAACTAGTAGTTTTTACTTTTTATATAACAACCCATGTTTAAGAAAATGAAAATGCTCTTTCCAGTTTCCATAATGGAGGTCATCAGTGAAGCATTACAAAGTTATCTTTTATTGCGTCTAAAACCATTCTAAGTTTTAATTTTGTTTTGTCATGAGATGATTTGTGTTTGGAATTGAATCCAGATGGGTTGAAGGTGATGCACTTGATTTGCCGTTTTCTAATGGTTACTTTGATGCTATTACTATGGGTTATGGGCTACGTAATGTGGTTGATAAACGTCGAGCCATGCAGGAGATGTTTCGAGTTTTAAACCCAGGTCTATAGACTATAGTCAATCTTCCTTTCTCTTGTTGATAACTAGGTTTTCTTTTCTAATTAAATTGTGCCCACAGCTTGATGAGAATGTTCTAAATTTTGCTTGGTTTTTCAGGCTCAAGGGTGTCAATCCTCGACTTCAATAAAAGCATGCAGCCATTGACTGCCTTGTTTCAGGTAGCCCCAACCATTGTGCCTTTATTTTTTGGGGGTTCTAATCAACTTTATAGATTTTTGAATGTTGTAATGCGTTGTTAATTAGCGACGAATGTCATTCTGTGCCGGATAACCTTGCACTTATTGCACATCAAGTTCAATACTGAAATATGCTGCTGACATTAGAAATTTTTATTTTGGAAAGGAATGGATGATTGATAATGTAGTAGTTCCAACGGCAACAGTTTATGGTCTTGCCAAGGAGTACATGTATTTGAAAACTTCAATTGATGAATTTTTAACAGGTTCGTTGTCCTTCAATACCCTGTAGCTATTCATGCTTGAATTATTCTTTCAGTGATGATTCATTTTCTACATGCAGCAAATTCAGTCTTGGAAATCTGATTTTGTTTAATCTTGTTTATGAAGTTGTAGATTCTCGTAACTGACTGAGGTGCCTATTAGACTATATCAGTTTTATCTATTTAACTATTGTATTGCTTCTCAGTATGTGTACGACATGGGTATGTTTAATTTTTTTTCAAGATTTCCATGTATTTGGAGGGTCCTTGGAGGATCATATCCCCATACCCATGTCCTACGTCGGACACGAGTACTTAAAGAAAAATGAAGAGTAGGAGCAACATAGATCACCGTAGCTTTTGACTAAATACTCTGTTCTCTGTTGTAGGGAAGGAATTGGAGAAACTCGCCTTAGATGCAGGGTTTTCTTATGCCAGACATTATGAGATTGGTGGAGGCCTCATGGGGAACTTAGTAGCCACACGTTAAAGGAAATTCATGCTTTTTTCTTTTCTTGCAATGTTCAATTTTGTTTGTTAATGAAGAAACATCCTGTTGTCTATGAATTCCAAACATTGTCTAGATGCAGACCTTATGCTCCTGGGATATAATTAGTGTGGTTTTTTCAATGAATGTTGTTAAATTGAATCCTTATTGTTATCTGTCTGTATGATTGACAAATCAATAAAAAATAAAGATGCTTTACTTTTGCATCAAAGTTGCCTTATCTTACTTTTTATGTTCTTCTAAAGCTTTTTTTTTTTTTTTAATTGGCCAACATGTACATGTTCTTCCAAATCTTACATATATGGATTACTTAATCTATTTTAGAGACTGGGTACTTCGAAGCCTGAGAATTAATCTGCCCCTATGAATGTTAAAATGATCTGAGGGATATAAATAAACAAAAAAAAAAAAAATTCATAGAAAGTCGATAGAATTAATCCACGTCTGCTCCACCCATGAAAACATAAAAAAAGAAAGGAAAAAAAAATATAATAAACCCTTTTTCTCACATGAAATCAGCTTTAGTTAAAGTGGTAACTATCTCTAGTAAAAGCACTCCAAAACTATAGACATGGGCTAGGTACTCCGGAGCCATGTATACCCCCTGTGGATTTTAAAATAGAAATTACTTCTTCAAACATATTTGAAATGGACATTTACAAAACAAAATTTACTCTTATAATTGCTCATGAACTTGAATTGATTGGTACTTTCTTTTTTGGCAACAAATCAGGAGTATAGAAAATGTAAATAAAAAAAGAAAGAACAAAATAAGAAATTAAGACTAAAGTAAGAGGAAAGAAACTATTACAAATGTTATTAATATTATTATAAAATTATATTAATGATTATCAAAATTATTTTAAAAGTTATTAAAATTATATTAAAGGTTACTAAAATTATATCAATAGTTATCAAAATTATATTAATAGTTATCAAAATTATATCAAATGTTACAAAAAAAAAAGCATCAAAATTGTATTAAAAGTTAAACAAAATTATATCAAATGTTACCAAAATTATATAAAGATTATATCAAATGTTACCAAAATTATATCAAAAGTTATCAAAACTATATCAAAGGTTACAAAAATTATATCAAGGTTGTAAAAATTATATCAAAGGTTATCAAAACTATATCAAAAGTTGTCAAATTTATTACAAATATTATCAAAATTAAATCAAATGTTACCAAAATTATTACAAATGTTATCAAAATTATTACAAAGATTATCAAATTATATCTAGGGTTATCAATATTATATCAAAGGTTAGCACAATTATATCAAAAGTTACCCAAAATTATATAAAAGTTATCAAAATTATATTAAGGTTATCAAAATTGTTACAAAAGTTATTAAAATTAAATCAAAAGTTATCAAAACTATTAAAAATGTTATCAAAATTATATCAAAGGTGAACAAAATTATATCAAAGATTACAAAAAAGATACCTAAATTATATCAAAAGGTTGCCAAAATCATATCAAAGATTATCAACTATATCAGATATTATCCGAATTATATCAAAAGTTACCAAAATTATTATCAAAGGTTACCAAAATTATATAAAGGTTATTGAAATTACATCAAATGTTATCAAAATGACAAAATCATATTAAATGCTATTAAAATCATAAATGGTTATTAAAATCATATCGAAAGTTACCAAAATTATATCAAAGGTTATTTAAAATTATTTTAAAGGTTACCAAAATTATATCCAAGATTACCAAAATTGTTATAAAGGTTATCAAAATTATATAAAATGTTATCAAAACTATATCAATGGTTACCAAAACTATTACAAAAGGTTATATTAATGGGTATCAAAATTATATCAAAGATTATCAAAACCATATCAAAAAGTTATTAAAATCATATCAAAAGTTATCAAAATTATATAAAAAATTATCAAAATAATTTTAAAAGTTACCAAAACCAAAATTATACCAAGGTTAACAAAATAATATAAAAAGTTATTGAAATTATACCAATGTTGTTAAAATTATATTAGATATTACCAAAATTATATAAAAAATTATCAAAATCATATCAAAAACTATCGAAATCATATCGAAGGTTACTAAAATTATATTCAAGGTTACCAAAATTATATCAAAAGTTATCAAAACCATATCAAAGGCTATTAAAATCATATCAAAGGTTACCTAAATCATTTCAAATGTTAACAAAATTATATCCAAGATTGTTAAAATTATATCAAAGGTTATCAAAATTATATCAAAGCTTATTAAAATTATATCAAATATTATCAAAATTATATTAAAGGTTATCAAAATTATAAAAAAGGTTATCAAATTATATCAATAAAAAATTACATTAAAGGTTAACAAAAAAATATCAACAGTTATAAAAAATTATATCCAAATTATTTAAAAGAATATCAAAATTGCATCAAATGTTACCAAAATTGTATCAAATGTTATCAAAATTGTATCAAAAATTACTAAAAGGTATCAAAGGTTACCAAAAGTACATCAAAGATTATCAAAATTATATTAAAGGTTATCAAAATTATATCAAAGACTATTAAAATCATATTAAAGACTATTAAAATCATACCAAAATTTATCAAAATCATGTTTAAGGTTATCAAAATCATATCAAATATTGTATTATATATTACATAAAATATTATGCATTTATTGTTACTTATTATATATTTATGTCAAAATTATTCATGTCTAATCTCATATGGTAATATATATTATTATAATTTAACATAGTCTTATCATCCAAGTGTCCTACCATACTACCAATTTAATTTTAATTATCATCTTTGGTTATACATATCTTCATGTTTTGATTCTCGTCAAGTAAATAGTATTTTAAGATTTTCCATGACCTAATAGCTAGATAAATAAACTCTTGGTTCTTAACTAATATATATTTTTAATATTCTTTAAAAACATTGTTATTATTTTACTTAACAATAAATTTGAAAGTGTCGTTCTAATAAAATTTGTTAATAAAAAAATAGATAAACAAAAATTAATCAATATTTAATTTAAATACAAAAGTATCAATTGAGAAAGTTTACTTTAATAAGGATTTTAATGTTTGAAAAAAAAAATAATAAGCATTTTATTAATTTAATAAGAAAAATAATAATTAAGAATAAAATAATTAAATGAATAAATTATTAAGAGCATATTGTCATTCACTATTTATATTTTTAAAATTGGTACTTTTATATATAGTATTGATAAAAGATCATATAGTATCATAAATTATTTTAAAATTATTAAAAAAAATTAAAATTAAAATTATATATATATATATAGCGATAAATTGTGCAAAGTGAAAAAACTTACCTCAATAAATGTAATAATTATTTATATCGATAAACAGGATTTGAAAAAAATTTACAACTCTAATTTAAAGACATGATTGAGAGCCAAACATTTGAATTTCATTCTCTTTCAATTTTAGAAAATTAGAAAACAACAAACCGCAAAGATACACCAAAAATAGGCAAAGCCCCTAAAAGCTTCCTGACCTCTGCTTTTTTGCTTTTCTTTTTCTTCCTTTGGATAGGAGCTTCAGGACGTTTCCTATATAAATCCCAATCAGCCCTTTATTACAATTACAAAAAGAAAGGCATCCCACAAAAAAAATAAAATAAAATAAAATTAAACCAGGTTAAAAAACATGGCTAAGAAGCAGCAAATCTCTTTCTCATTGGCCTTTCTTGCAGCGGCCATAATTCTCCTGGCCGGTGAAGCCACGGCTCGACGTGAACTGGAGGCGGCCAAAGCTGATGGAGCAGAGGGTCCAACTCTTGAAATGATTCTAAACGAGATGATCAGTGCTACACAGCGCGCAAAGGCCAAGGTTCCCGTCCTTGGGAACAGTCAGATGGTTAAGGAGTGCGATAAAGCCTATTCGTTGTCATTGGAAAACCTGAACAAGGCCTTGGGTCTCAACAAGGCTATCAAAGACACCAAAGACGTCGAAGAACTCGAAGCCACCGTCATGGCAGCATTGCATGCTTACGATAACTGTGATTACGTTTTTGCACAATCCACCAGGCCGTCTCCTTTTATCCCTAACAACGCAAACTTGAAATCTTTGGGTTCCAAGTGCTTGCAATTTACGTCAAAGGAAGCTAAAAAGAATTAAATTCTGAATAGCTACAAGATGGTGTGGACATTAATGAAAAGAAAATCAACCTGGCTGTTGAGCATATATATATATATATATATATATATATATATATATATATGTATGTATCGAGATTCGAGTGTGGGACTCAAAAGGTCGGTCCATCCATCGATCCTTGGACTGGGAATCTGTTCTTCTATGTATTTATTGTTTTTTACAATAAAAATAATATGGTGATATGTTAGAATAGGCGGAAGTGCTGGTCATTTAAGATCCAAGATATTTTCTTTTATGTATAACATAAAATAATGACATTTGCTTGGGAATACTCAAGGTATATAATCAATTAACTGTAAGATCTTTGCGCATTGAAATATGTTTTTGAAGAATTTGTTAAAATTTTAACATGTAAAACATATTTTTTAAATCATATACTAGAGAGAACAACTCATCATGATCCTATTTGCGAAATAAAATTGGTTGGCCATGATCTTTTGCAAAAGCGATGAAAAACCTTTAAATTGACTTGATTTAAACTGTATTTAATTTAAAAGTTAAAAGCCCAAGAATTCACCAAGTTATAAAACGCTTAAATATAGTATATATAGGATTCGGCTCCTCTCCGGTCCATATTTAAGATGGTTACATCTGTTTTATACTGATAATAAAAGGTTGAGATTTATTTAATAACAATTGATAGACATCTCTACTCAATACCTGCTCACCGTTGTCACTGGCAACCTTGGCCTCAAACATAGAGATCTGATTCAATCCCACATCCCTCCCTTTACCCACCTGTATATATTCATGGTGTGTTACATTATAGAAAAGTTTGAATTATTAAATTATTGAAAAGTTTGGATTATAGAAAAGTTTGAATTATTAAATTATTGAAGTCCTTTTAATGGTTTTCTTTGAATATGAGAGCTTTGAACATAATATATTTACTGAATCCAAATCTTAATTCAGTCGGTTTATATAATCTTCTTTAAAAAATGACATTTGATTGAGTTTAAATCTCAACATCTGCAATCCCTTCTCTTATCCCAAGTTGTGACTTCCTTTGTATAAAAAAAATATTTATAAAATACTTAGTGAAGGGATTTCAAAAACTCATTCACTAATTTTATGCTATACATAATCATTGAGAAGTTGAGTTGAATTTTTTTTTCTTATACTATAGTATATAATAGAGTTTGATGTAATAATTAATTTAATCAAAGACCTAACCAATAGGTACTTTTTCTTAAGAAGTTGCAATTTTTGTTTTTTAAAGAGAAGAAAATTAATTACAGCTCAAATATAAGATCTCCATCCAAACTTTCACCCCACCCTTGCCAAAATTACAAATTCTTTAGCTTGATAGATCTTAATAAACCATCATATTGGGCGTCTAGCTAGCAAGGATAGTTTGAAAATTAATCAGGTCAGGTCCACATGCTACCCTTGAAAAGATATGATCAATAGCATTATTAGTATCTTTCTAAACATTTGTAAATAATGCAGCAAATAAGTCTTTCTGGCAGAGTTGGGGATTTAAAGGAACAAACATTAGAGGCCCGGCCTTTCACTACTTGGGCTGGTGGCAGCAGGACTTTTTGTGAGCCATGTAGGATTTGAAACCATGGAACCTGTTCCTTGGAGATATATATATATATATATATATATATATATATACTAAGAATATTTTCGCGCGATGCGAGGATCATGAAATAATCATAATTGAAATTAAAATTACTTAAATTTATTTGATAGTAATGAAATAAGATTATGTTTTAAAAAAAAAAAACTCTCATTCTAGCATTTTAAGGATTTGTAGTATCTTAATTTTTATAATCTTTATCATGAATTTTTTCTAAAATTTCTTTGATTTCTTTTATATTTTTTTTTGGAAAAGATGGAAATTCATTCATTGCTTAATTAGAGTTACAGTCTTCATGTACGATGCTAGCAATTACATCCGGGCACTCCTCTACAAAGACCAATTAGATCTAAACCAAACTTAGCTAAACAGTGGGCAGCTTTATTACCCATTCTTATGGTATGGCTAAAGCTGCAACTCTGAAATGTTAAAGCTTTCATTTTCCCTTTTTCAATTATCATTCCTATGGGTGAAAGGTCTAGCCTAGCAGCCTTTAGTTTGGTGATAATTTCCAATGCGTCCCCTTCAATAAGAATTCTACTTAGTCCTAATTCTCTGGCCAGCTCCAAAGCACGAATTGCTGCAGTAGCTTCAACAATGAAAGGGTCAGAAACTGGGCCAAAGCTAGCCGCGGATACTCCCTGGATTGCCCCATCCGCATCTCTAATCACAACTCCTATCCCCCTCTTTTAGTGATTGCATCAAAAGCCCCATCTGTGGTTTACATCTTCAACATCTTGCACCAATCTGGGTTGCGCGTTATTTACTTCTGAGATGTAATCTCGAATAAAGCGTGCTGTCATTTGTGGAGATCCAATATGCTCATCATGCAACTCAGCATTTCTTCCGGTCCAAATGGCCCAAGTAGTAATCATGTCTGCACCTGTTGTTGGTTCATAGAATCTGCAATCCATCTCCCCGATTCTGTTCCATTATTGTTGCTGCTGTCCCAGGTTATCCCCATTTGTGTCCAAACATTTCTCGCACCAGGGCAATCTCTGATGGCATGCAGAGTTGTTTCATCCGCTTCTTTACACCGAAAGCAGGCTCTCTCTACAGTAATATTCCGTCTGATGAGTTTATTCATAATAGGTAACGCATCATGTAAAATCCTCCAAGTCAAAATTTTGATTTTTGTTGGAACCTCTGTTGTCCATAGTGTCCTCCAAATTGACTTGTTATTACTTGCATTTTGAATAATGGTACCTGTGTTAACAGTGTGGTTATCTTAACTCAACATTCGGTAGCCTGATTTCACCGTGTATGCTCTTTTCTTGTCATAGTGACATACCATAACATATGACGATCCCAACTTGCTTATGGGCAGACCACAAATAATCTCAGCTTCTGTTATATTAAAGAGGCTATGAACAATCTCTTTTCTCCATTGCTTTGTTTGGGCATCAATTAGATCTTCAACCAACCTGTATTCTGTGTTGGGGTTCCTTGGGGATTGGATCATAAAAAGTCTAACAGATGGGATCTATTTGTCCTCCCAGATTTTGATCTGTTGCCCGTTACCTACTCTCCATCTCATTCCCTTCTCAAGAACAGACTTAGCTCCCCATATGCTCTTCCATGTGAAAGATAAATTCCTGCCCAATCTCGATTCCATGAATGAGACTGTTGGAAAATATTTTGCTTTGAGGACTTTATAAGCTAGAGTGTTTGTTTCCTTCATAAGACGCCATCCTTGCTTTCCAAGCAGTGCTATGTTAAATATCTCCATATCTCGAAACCCCATACTGCCCTCCCTTTCGACAAACACATTTTCTCCCAACTAAGCCAATGAATACCTCTCGATATACTTCGCTGCTTCCACCAAAAGTTTCTAAAGATACCGTTTAGCTCCAAACACAAAGACTTTGGAAATTTGAAACATTTCGTGGCATAAGAAGGGATGGCTTGTAGGACAGATTTTATGAATATTTCCTTGCCTCCTTGCTATAGACATCTAGTGTTCCATCCTTGAAGTTTTGATCGGATTCTGTCTTTGAGCTCTCTAAACGCCATTTTCCTTCCCCTCCCAATCATGCTAGGTAGTCCCAAGTATTTCTCAGGGTTTGTTGTAGCTTAAATATCAAACATGTTTTGCACGTCCCCAACATTACCACTAAAAAACAGGGCTGACTTGTCAAAATTAATCTGTTGGCCTGAGCCTTCTTCATAGATCTTTAGCAGGTTCTTCACCCTTTCGCTTTTGTTCCTGTCTGCCTTAGCAAATAGTAAACTGTCATCGGCGAAGAAGATGTGAGTGACTCTGGGGCCATTAATTATTGTAATATTGTACACATGCTTTTAAATAATCTATTTAACTATTTTCATTTCACAAATATAAGATTGTCTATCAAAAGCTTTTTGTTTTCAAATTTTATATCATCTACTTCAAATAATGTATTTTGTGCAATTCTAAAATAACTTATTTTGCAGTAAAACGTTTATTTTATTTATTTATTTTTTGAGCATGTTAATCGTCATAATGCAAATACATTTCCTCATTACTCCCTTGAAACATAGTAAGCAAAACTCATGCTTTGAACTTCACACCATTAACATAGATTATGGTATACATTTGTTTATTGAAACGATATTTAATCGAGAATATAATTAAAAAAAATTGAAATCTGTTGTATAAAATTTAAAATTTTCATTTTTCTTACTACAAAAAGAATAAAAATAATAATATCATTTCGTTAAAATTTAAAAGGATCTTTTACGATCTTAATTAAATATGAATTTGTTTTTTTTTTAAATGAAGTATAATTTGTATGTAATTATTTTAATATTGATTGTATTATAAACATTTATCTTTTCATGTCAAGAGTGGCATTTATAATTTTGTGCTTTATATTAAACAATTTTAATGAGAAAATAATTTTGTGATTTATATATGTATATTAACTACCTCTATTTGTAACTTTTATAGGTAAATTGAGTATAAAAAAAAAAGCTTCACAACTTGAAATCGAGTTGGTAAAAATGAATCCAATCCTTTCATTATATCTTTAAAAGGATATTTATTCAAAGCAAAATTTAATGATTTTACTAACTTCAAAATTGTAGTCCATATAACAATAAAATTTGTACGATTCATATTATAAAATGACTAAAGCTTAAATTACATAATATTCAAATAATTTACAATATATTTAAACATAACATATTAATAGTATAAAATATTTAATATTTATAAAAAGTTAATCAATGTTCTGTATGTTCTAAAGTAAAAAATAAATAAATTTCTTTTGATATGATTCTCATTAGGTATTTTGCATTAAATTGTACTATATATAACCAAAGCTATAACATTTTTCTATAACTTTACATGTAAAAATTAGTGGAAGGAATATCAAGCTTAAGTTAGCTTTTTTAAATGAGAGGCGCGCTTTGGAAATATGATATATGATCGGAATGTGTTCAAATTTTAATTTAGCGATTAATCTAATTGAATAGCTCAATTATATATTAATTATATAGTAATGTTTACATAGCTCAATTAAAATAATTATTATATAGTAATGTTAAAATAAAATTTATTAAATTAAATGTGTAATAATACACATTTTATACTCGTTCTGTTCTTAGTTTTAGTTCTGTCTTATACCTTTATTTTTATTAATTATATTATGTTTTTGAATTTTAGATACAATAAGGAGAATGAAGTCAAAAGATGTCAATAATTATGGTAAAGAACTTACAAAATCATAATTACAAGATGGAAAAAGATTTAGGAGTCAAAAAGATCAATTTCTGGTTGCAAAGCAAGAAGGCAGATTTGACCTCCGGAGCTTGTTGCAAGAAAAACATGATGTTAAAGTCTTTATTTGAAAAAACTTCCTCTTGACTTTTGAAGCTGACTTGAATAACTTTCCAACGGTAGTTTACACGCCCAAATCGGACAAGAAATGGTTATCCAAATCAGCCGACGAAGTGAAGGAAGATGCAGCAAAAAAATGGAAGATGCCGCAGTGCCCAAAAACCGGGAAAAACCGTGAAAAAACCTGGAAAAACGTGATTTTTATGCCTCCTGACTTACTTGTGCGGCAAGGACTTGTTCCCAGAGTTTTAAAACTCTATAAATACCATTTTTTGAGCCACAAAATAGACATCTTTGAGGAGACTCAAGGATCATCACTATTCTTCTTCTTCTTCTTCTCCATTCTTTTATTTTATTTTATTTTTAGTTTTATGTATATATTATCTATGCCTATGCTAGGCTAAACTTCTTTTTGGTTAAGGGTGATTTCAAAATCTTAGACATGTTTTGTAATTGATATTTAGATTTTATCTATCATTGGTTTTCTATCAAAGTTGCTTATGTTCTTCCATTAAAATTGTTTATGATATTTGTCTTAATTTATTTAGGTTGCAAACTAGATAGATCTTGATAATTGTCTATTGCTAGTTCAGGATTCTTGATCCGTAATTGTCTTGATTTTTTATTCATTAGTGGCAATTTGTGATTGTAGACACCGGATTTATCCGGGTTTAATCTTATTTTTTTTAAATTAAATAAAAGAAAAAAAATAAAAAAAAATAAAAAAAAACAAACAAAAAATATGAAAAATTCGAAATTAATAAAAAAATGAAGAAAAGAAGTTTGGGTTGGGATGAATCTCTTCTTTGGATTGAAATAGGACTCTAAAAAATGTGATTGGAACAAAACATGCCTCTTGATCAGATTGAAACTCCTAACTAGGGTAGAACATAATTTCTTTCTCTATATAATGAACCCAAGCATCAAAATCAAAAACACATCAGAGATCAGAAGCAAGAAAAGCATAAATTTCGAAATCAGTAGAAGAAAAAAAAATATTTTTTGAGTGAAAATTCGAAATTTGAGAGTGGTAGTGCTAGGATTTGTTTCGAAAAGATTCTTGTGAAGGAAAGTCTAGGTTTTAATTAGAGGAAGCAAAGGCTAGAAAGTGGTGGTGGTTCGACGGTCACGGAGTAGATCGGAAGAGGTGAAGTTTCGAGTTTTGATTTCAGATCTAGGAAATTCTAGAGAGATTTGGGTGAAACTAATTTGGTTTTTGAGTCGAGGAGATCGAGAGAAATTTTTTAAGATTTTTTTTTGAAAATTTTCGACCACCAGCGGTTGCAGCGACGGCGGCGATCGACGATGAACGACGGCGACATCCACCGGAATCTGGGTTTGCGAAGAACGTTCATCGGTGTTCTTGGAGAAAAAAATTTCAGAGAAAAAGAGATTTTATTTTTATTTTTAAAAACAGGTAAAAAGTGATTCCAAAAAGAAATTTCTGTTTTAACAGCAGCAGGCGGGTCGGGCCAGGCCAGGCGGCCCGCACGCGACCCGCGCGCCGGCCCGACCGCATGCTGCTGACATTTTTTTTTTGGTTTTGTGTTTTGTGTTTTTTGTTTTGTTTTTCTTTTTATTGCTTTGTTAATTGTTTTTTTATTTTATTTATTTATTTTCTTTATTATTTACTAATTGGATTTTAAGTTTTTTTTTTCATTTTTTTTTGCGAATTATTTATTATTTGTTTACTAATTAATTATTATTAAATATTTTATTAACCATTATTTTCTTCATAAAAAAAACTACTATTTATTTTAGTTACTATTATTATATTTTATATTCTTATATTTTATTATTAATTGATTTTATATTATTAATTGTATATTATTATATTTATTATTAACCATTTATTTATTTATTAACAAGATTAGATTAATTAAGTTTTAATTGAAGATTATTTATTTTTAAAATTAATAAATTGAGATTTTTCCAATGATGAAATTCAAAGAAATTAGAAATGGTTGATTTCTGAGAAATTTTTAGGTGAGAAAATTCTTTTAAAAATTCTCCAGAATGAATGGAAGGATTTTTTAAGAGATTATTTTCAATACCAATACCAATACCAATAAAAAATAAAAAATTTATTTTTTTACAAGAATAATTAATTTTCAACACTTTTCTCAAGATAATTTTCCATAATAAATGCTTAATTAAAATTGAAGGATAAATTAAGATTTTTCCGATGATGAAATTCAAGAAAGTTGCGAATGGATAACTTTTAAGAAATTTCTAGGTGAGAAAAATTCTCTTAAAAATTCTCCAGAACGAATGAAATAATATTCTAAGAGATAGTTTTTGATATAAAGATCAGAATTTATTTTTCGAACAAACATTAATAAAATAGGGATTAATTTTGGAAGTTTAATTTAAGAGAAATAATTTTGTTAAATGATCTAACTTTTCCGACGACGGAGCCTCTTCAATAGAACGAATGATTTCTTCTGAATGTGAGGAAACATTTTTTTAATAATTTCTCCACAATGAATGGAAGGAAGACCTAAAAAATAATCTCCGAGATTTTTAATTTTAACAATTAAAATGAAATAGGATAGACAAGACCATTTAATTAAGACTTTTAAGTATCATAAGACTAATTAGGTACTATCTTTTAGATAGGCGTTGTGAGGGTGCTAATCCTTCCTCACACGTAACCGTACTCCCGAACCTAGTTCTGATAAGTAGACCAGAACCTATTCTTTTTAAGGTACCTTAGTTAAGCTTAAGATTACTTTAAATAGGATAGATTCGCATAGGTGATGTCATAATGGTTTTTTCGACCGCTACGACGAATTTGATCAAAACACAAAAAATGGAGTCGCCACCAATCTTTTTTGCTAGGTGTGATTGGCCACCTATTAAAACCGGTTTAGTAAAACATTAATTAAAACATTTTGTAAAACCAATTTCGAAGTCCGCGCTTTGAACCAGAGAGAAAACAAAATCGGGTTCGGGAGTCGGTTACGTGCGGGGAAGGATTAGCACCCCCGCAACGCCCGTTTAGAAAACGGTACCACTTGATCACGTGTTATCTTAAATCTCGATTTAATGGACTTGACATCACTATTTAAAAATAATCCTCTTTTATTTTCATTTTATTTTATTTAAAAAAAAAATGTTTATTATTTTTTGAATTTTTGAATTGTTTTTATTTTTTAAAAATCGAAAGTGAACTTAAATTTGTTATCGAAAATACTCATTAAATATTTCCGATACTCTCGGTGGTATTTAACGAGATCTTCTCACCTCAAGACATCTTAGGGATCACAACCGTGATATCCTTCGAATTCCGTCGTCGGCAATTTACATCCATTTTTTTATTTAAATGCGTATGATGCGAATATTTAAATATCGGATGCATACGGCTTAACATATAACTATACAATTAAACATGCGAATCGTAATATTAAAAACACGAGCATGGCAAAATATCGAGCGCAATAAACATTCGCTCTTTATTCATTTTTTCTTTATTTCGATTATTTCCATTTTTTTTTTAAAACGAAAACGAATTTTTGTATCGAGCAAGTCGCTAAATACTCCCACCACTCGTGGTGATATTTAACGAAATTCTCGCACCTCAAGATATCTTAGGAATCACTACCGTGACGTCCTTCGAATTCCGTCGTCGGTTATTCGCATTTATTAATTTTTTTTTTTTTTTTTTTGCGAAAGTTAAAATGCTTTTAATAAAATTATTTTTTTAAACCGAAACAGAATAATAAAAAATAAGTCTAATACTGAGCAAAAATAAATAAACAAAAATAAATAAGAAAATTAAAATCATACCTGAAAAATACCGAGTATCCAAAAATTAAAATGTCGTACTTGATCTTTGTAAAATCACTTGAAAATGTCAAAAATCCAAAAAAGTCAAAAACGATAATTGTGAATTTTTCTTTTTGTTTTTGTTTTTATATATTTTTTAATATTTTTGATTTTTTTGATTTTTTTCTTCCTCTTTTTTTATTTTTATTATTTATTTACTTTTTAAATTTCTTTTTTTTTTCTTTTTTTTTTTTTTTTATTTGGCCTGGCCCAAAACCAGGCCTGCTGAGCCTGGCCTGGTTCTGGCCTGGCCTGCTGGGCCAGGTTTGGCCCAGCTTCTTTTTTTCCTTTTTTTTTTTTATAGCCCAAAGGGAGGACCCGCGCGGACACCGGGTCGGATCCGGGTCCAGGCGCGGATCCTCCTCGGGCAAAACGGCGCCGTTTCGGCTCTTACAAAACGGCGCCGTTTCGGCGCCTTTCTCTCTTTTTTTTCCGGGTCGGACGCGCGGACCCCGGGTCGACCCGCGGGTCCACGCGCGGACCCTGGGTCCAAAACGGCGTCGTTTTGACGCCGTTTAAAATTTTTTTTAAAAAAATGGGTGACCCGCGCGGACCCCGGGTCGACCCGCGGGTCCAGGCGCGGGTCACCTTGACCCGGCTCAGGGGGGCTATATAAGCCCTCTTTTTTTTTTCTCTTCATTTCTTCTTCTTTTTTTTTTTTTCTCTCTCCCTCTCTCTCTCTTTTTCTCTCTCAGCCCAGAACCTCCCCAGAAACCCAGAATCCGACGGCGGGCCACCGCGCCGGCCGTCGTACGCCGTCGCCGGCCGCCGTCGAACGGCGGCCGGTTTTCTCCAAAACCTCTTATCCGAGGGGTTTTCGACCCCCTCGTTACGGATTCGGGCTCCGTTTAGCCCGGATCCCCACCGAATTTTCGTAGATCTAGGTTTGACCCTTCGACTTTTTTTGTTGTTGTTGCTGGATGTGTTTTTTTTTTATGGTTTCGTTTTTTTTTTTTTTTTGCAGGTTTGGTTTTCGGTGAAAGAAAAGAAGGGAAGGGGAGGGGGCCGATCTGTTTTTTTTTTGCTTGGGGGGAAGTCCGAACCGGTGGGGGTCCGGTTTGGGAGGTGTCTGAATCCGGGTGAGGGGGCCTCTGAATCGGTGGATCTCCTCCTTGGGTTCCGATTCGGGGGCTCCCTCTGTGGAGGATCGGATCTTGGGGGTCCGAATCGGGCCTCCCTCCTCTTTCTGTTGGTGGCCATTTACCAAAGAAAAGAAAATGGGGGATTCGAATCTGGGGGGATCCGAATCCGGGGTCTCCTCCTCCTCTCCTCCATTCTTTGGTTCGGTTCGGGGGGGTTTTATGGAGGGTGTTTGGGGTTGAGGTTGAGTGTGGGTTGCTGTGGTGTGTTGGGCAGTGGAGGGTAGTGGGTTGGCAGGGGTAGGTCGGCTGTCTAGGGGTTCCTAGGGTTAGGTTTGGGTTGGGAGATGAGCCAGTGGGGATGCGGCTAGGGTTTGCTGGATGTAGGGGATTAGGGTTAGAAAATGGGAAATGGGCCTGCTGAGTAGCAGGCCCTGTTGATTTGGGCCTGGACCTGGAGATTGGGCCTGCTGGTTAGGTTTGGGTTTTGGGCCCGAAATGGCCCAATGGGCCTGGACAGCGGATTGGGCCTGCTGAATAGCAGGCCCGGTTCTTATTTGTTCCGGGTCGGATTCGGATCTGACCCAGACGAAAATTGGTTATTACAACTACCCCTCTTTGCACATTGCTGAGAATCAGGAATAGGGCAAAGACAGTATAACCAATTTTGTCCGGTTATTGAGATCCTTTTTTAGCGAGGCTCTATCATTTGGAAAATAAATTGCTCCTCTAATCAGAGGCTCTATCACTTGGAAAAATAAATTGCTCCTCTAATCAGAGGCTCTATCACTTGGAAAAATAAATTGCTCCTCTAATCAGAGGCTCTATCACTTTGAAAATAAATGGTTCCTCTCATCAGAGGCTCTATCACTTGAAAATAAATTGCTCCTCTAATCAGAGGCTCTATCACTTGGAAAAATAAATTGCTCCTCTAATCAGAGGCTCTATCACTTGGAAAATAAATTGCATCTCTAATCAGAGGCTCTAAAACTTTGAAAATAAATTGCTCCTCTAATCAGAGGCTCTATGACTTTGAAAATAAATTGCTCCTCTCATCAGAGGCTCGACAACTTTGAAATTTAAATTGCTCCTCTCATCAGAGGCTCTAAAACTTTGAAAATAAATTGCTCCTCTCATCAGAGGCTCGACAACTTTGAAATTTAAATTGCTCCTCTCATCAGAGGCTCTATGACTTTGAAAATAAATTGCTCCTCTCATCAGAGGCTCGACAACTTTGAAATTTAAATTGCTCCTCTCATCAGAGGCTCGACAACTTTGAAATTTAAATTGCTCCTCTCATCAGAGGCTCCACCACTTAGAAAATAAATTGCTCCTCTAATCAGAGGCTCGACAACTTTGAAATTTAAATTGCTCCTCTCATCAGAGGCTCCACCACTTAGAAATTTAAAAACGAACTTTGAATTTTTGACAATGAGTTTGAACACAACTTAGATCTCACCTCACTTACTACCTTAGTCTTACGAAAGTGCAGACTCATTCTGGATATCCCCATCTCTTTCTCGTTCAGTTTTGAAATTCCTTGTCAGATTGTTCGGATATCACCACTCGACTAATCATACCGAGGCTCGACCTTTGAGTTTGACTTCACAAGAATTGAAAATGGTACCCGGAGGCTTTGAAAAATGTCATTTTGAAAGATGTTACCCGGAGGTTTTTGAAAGCAGATACCTGGACGTCTAAAAATATTACTTCTTTGAAAGTGGTGCCCGGAGGTCTTATTCTTGACTTTGAGAAGGATATCCAGAGGTCTTTATCAATGATTTTTTCAGAAGTGCCCGGAGGTCTTGAAAACATGATTTTTGAAGATAATGCCCGGAGGTCTTGAAACAGGTGCCCGAAGGTCTTTTGAAAATGTCTTTTCTTTGAAAATGGTGTCCGGAGATCTTATCCGTGATTTTTGAGAGTAGTGCCCGGGGGTCTTGGAGACATGACTTTTCTTTGAAAATGGTGCCCGGAGGTCTTATCCGTGATTTTTTAGAATAGTGCCCGGAGATCTTGAAGATCGTAACCCGGAGGTTTTTAAAAATGATGCCCGGAGGTCTTTGAAAGAGGTGCCCGGAGGTCTTAGAATAGATGCTCGGAGGTCTTCTTTCTTTCTAATTTTCCTTTTTCTTTCGCTGTGCCGGAAGGATTTAAAAGAGATGCCCGGAGGTCTTAGAACAGGTGCCCGGAGGTCTTAGAACAGGTGCCCGGAGGTCTTTTTTCTAATTTTCTATCACTTTGAAAAATAAATTGCTCCTCTAATCAGAGGCTCCACAACTTTGGAAATAAATTGCTCCTCTCATCAGAGGCTCCACAACTTTGAAAATAAATTCTTTTCCTGTGCCCGGAGGACTTAAAAGAGGTAACCCTGAGGTTTTTTTTTTTCTTTCTAAGAGGTGCCCGGAGGTCTTCTTTTTTCTTTTCTATCACTTTGAAAAATAAATTGCTCCTCTAATCAGAGGCTCCACAACTTTGGAAATAAATTGCTCCTCTCATCAGAGGCTCCACAACTTTGAAAATAAATTTTTTTCCTGTGCCCGGAGGACTTAAAAGAGGTAACCCTGAGGTTTTTTTTTTTCTTTCTAAGAGGTGCCCGGAGGTCTTCTTTTTTCTTTTCTATCACTTTGAAAAATAAATTGCTCCTCTAATCAGAGGCTCCACAACTTTGAAAATAAATTTTTTTTCCTGTGCCCGGAGGACTTAAAAGAGGTAACCCAGAGGTTTTTTTTTCTTTCTAAGAGGTGCCCGGAGGTCTTCTTTTTTCTTTTCTATCACTTTGAAAAATAAATTGCTCCTCTAATCAGAGGCTCCACAACTTTGAAATTTTTTTTTCCTGTGCCCGGAGGACTTAAAAGAGGTAACCCAGAGGTTTTTTTTTCTTTCTAAGAGGTGCCCGGAGGTCTTCTTTTTTCTTTTCTATCACTTTGAAAAATAAATTGCTCCTCTAATCAGAGGCTCCACAACTTTGAAAATAAATTTTTCTTCCTGTGCCCGGAGGACTTAAAAGAGGTAACCCAGAGGTTTTTTTTTTCTTTCTAAGAGGTGCCCGGAGGTCTTCTTTTTTCTTTTCTATCACTTTGAAAAATAAATTGCTCCTCTAATCAGAGGCTCCACAACTTTGAAATTAAATTTTTTTCCTGTGCCCGGAGGACTTAAAAGAGGTAACCCGGAGGTTTTTTTTTTCTTTCTAAGAGGTGCCCGGAGGTCTTCTTTTTTCTTTTCTATCACTTTGAAAAATAAATTGCTCCTCTAATCAGAGGCTCCACAACTTTGAAAATAAATTTTTTTTCCTGTGCCCGGAGGACTTAAAAGAGGTAACCCGGAGGTTTTTTTTGAAAGAGGTGCCCGGAGGTCTTGGTGATCATACCTGAAGATCATATCTTGGAAGAAAATCTCACTAAATGCTCAAATTCAAATGTCAAAATTTCAAATAGTCAATGTCATGCATGAAATGTGAAATGTCATGTGATGTCAATGCGTATGCCCCTGATGATGCATGTGCAAGTACCTTCAGATACTGTACACATTTTACGACACGATGTAGATGCAAAACTTAATAAATATGCGAATGTTCATGAATGATGCGAATGCCCCTAATTGTTTTTTTTTTCTTTTTCTGATCTTGGTTTAGCTCTTCCAAATTGTTTTTCCTCTTCGAAACAGAGTGTATCCTGAAACGCTCGTGCCTCGTAAGAGATCAACATTTTTCTTCACTTTGGAAATATCCCTTTGCCCCGATAGTTTTTCAACATCAACTGGAATCCGAGTGTTCATTTCTTCTACCTCAATAGTTCCATGCCTCTGGGCCAAAAGAACCTTCGTCTTATGCCAACATCGAAAATGGTTTCTTCCAAAAATATTTTCATTTATCTGCTTTTGCTTGCTTCTTTTTTTTTTTTGAAAAATGTTTGCTTATTTACTGAAAACTTTTGAGCTGAAAATGTCATCGTCTGATATTGTGATATCCACATCTCTTGAAGATTGATGATCACTGTTAGAAGTTTTTCAGAGTGTCAATTCGGATTTTTCAAATTGAGTCGAAAGGCTTGGTACCACAAGATTTTGGTTGATCCAAGGAGACTTCACAACAGGAAAAATGTATATCCTTTCTAGACTCACAAATGGAACAGATTTTATAGAACATGATTTTTTTTGGACTCAAACAAATTCAACCTTCTTTTAGTTTCCAAATCATGGTGTTTTGACAAACGTCAAGGCTAGCTGGAATGTTCAAACTGGAGAATTGATTCTGGAAAGGAAAACGGTCTTAGCTTTTAAAAGTCAAACCTCCAAACGAGAGTTGACAGTTTTGGGATATTTTGGAATTCCCAGATGTTCTTTGATTTCTTCAAAATGACCTCTTCTTTCGTTATGGCCTCGAAAATACCACAAGCAGCACCGAAATTCTCCCATTTTACTCTAGACTGCCCATGTTGGGTTTTCACCCTAGAGTCTCCTTCTTTCTATTTTTTCATTTTTTGTTAAATGTTTCACCATGCATTCAAGAAATCAAGACTTATCCAAAAAGATTTTTAACAAGAAAGGAGACCGAAATCTCATGCATTTCTCTAAGAATAGACTCATCAATTTAAATGACCATGCTCGATCGAAATGGTCTTTTCAAGGTACGTAATATAGGCCAAGGTTCGAGGTTCTGAAAGAAAAGATAAATAGGCCCAAACATGTGTTTAAGGTGATCAAATCAAGGATCATTTCATGAGGAGGATTCTTTTCGAAACATTCGTCTTTTCTGAGCCTTCTCTTTATTCGATGATTTTCATCTGTTCTTTTCTTCCTTTTCTGTTTTTTGCTTTCAATTTTCTTTTTATCTCCCTTTTTTTCTTTCATTTTGACGAGGTGAGCCCGTAATTGTTTGGAAACTCAGATTTTTCTTTGATTCACGGCATTCTTCTTTCGTCTTTGAACCAAGACTTCACTATCTGTGACCTTCGAAGAGATCCTTCCCCGCATTTACTTCCTAGCGTGGAGGGTGATCCTTGATCGGGGTTGAAAGAACGAAAGTACTCATTAGGCTCAAAAGGGGTAGCAAAAGGATATTTTCTATTTTGTGAAAGGATGATGAAAGATGGCCATTTTTCATCTCGAACACAAGCACGTAAATCGAAGAGTCATTCCTTAGAGGAAAATAACGAAAAGGTTTTTTCTTTCTTGAAACCATCTTGAATTTCATGAATGCATGATGTCACACTCATTTTTCATTTTTTCATTTTTTTCTTTTTTCATTTTTTCATTTTTTTTATGCATGCTCTGAAAATTACTTCATCTTTATCCACCACGCGTCTTCCGTATCTACAAATGATGCACCATTTGATTGGTCATACAAATGAGAATTCGTATCATAACGAGGAACACCTCAAGTTTTTTTGCTCTCCGAAGGGACAAGAAAGAATATGGCTCGAAAACAGCTTTTTTCTAGAAACACGAGAAAATCAGGTTGAATCATTGTTACCCGAGACGTTAATCATGAAGTGACGTCTGGGCAACTCTTGTTTTGTGGTTACGGAAGGGGATGTGAATGGTTTTGGCATAACCTTGACACACATCAATTTACCATGATCTAGATTCTTGAAAGAGGTTTCACTTGTTTGAGACACCAAAAAGCTCAGATTTTTTTTTTTCAAAAAGTTTGTTCCATTGCTCATAATCTAAATTAGGATCTGCATTTTTCTTATTGCACTGACAGGTTTCTGGAATTCAACAATATATTCCTGGAAGCATTGACTGTTTCAAACTCAAAGTATTCAAGCATAGGCAAGTCCGAAAGAGAGGAGAAGGGTGTTGGGTCATTTCTAAACATTGATCATCAATAATCTCAAGACATTCCATCATTTCTTAATGTGAAGAAAGATTTTTTCTTTTAAGAACGCGTTCTTCAAAAATCAAGAATTTCTTTAGTGTTTGTTTTTGCAAATTCAAATTAAAGCACAATAAACACAAAGCTTTTGAAATTCAAAATTTATTTATTTCATGAGGATGCCAACATAAGACAAGTGCTTTCATGATGAGGCATAGAACTACATGCATATTCCTCAATGCTTGTTGACATGCTTTCAAAGGTAACCATTCTCATCCTCAAAACCCGCGGCGAAGAAACCGATTTCTGGCAAAGCGAATTTCCACTGTTCGACTAGCTCTGGAGTCAAAATGCCATTGTGGACAAGACCTTCAATCTTTTCCTTCAGTTGTCTGCATTTTTCAGTTGAATGTCTGATTGCCCCCATGTGATACTCACACTTGCTGCTCGGGTCATAACTCCTTGCTGATGGATTTGGAGCTGTTTTCAAAGGCACAGGGGTGAGATATCGGTTCCTTATTAGTAATTGCAACAGGTCAGAGATTGGGACTGAAAATTTCTCTTGGTTGCCCCTCGGTCGTTTCTGGGAAGCATGCCTAGTTGCAAGGGCTGGCATAGAATGATGTGTTTGAATATCTGGAAGGTAAGGATAATGACTTGAAGAGACATTGGTAGAGTAACATGATTGATACGGAGAGACCCGGGGATACGGAGCGAATTCTCCCATAGCCTGGACATGTTCCTCCTTCCTTTCAAGTGTCTCGTTTCCCTCGGCATTGGATGTCTCATCTCCTTCGAGTTTTCCGTTCTTGACAGCATTTTCAATCATCTCTCCTGAGGTTACCATATCTGCAAAATTCTTCATCGCATTGCCAACGAGTCTGTCATAGTACGGAGCGTGCAGTGTATTCACAAAAAAGACAGTAGTTTCCTTTTGAATCAGAGCCGGTCGTACTTGGGTGGCCATGTTCATCCACCTCTGGGCATATTCTTTGAAGCTCTCAGTGGCTTTTTTCCCCATATTTTACACGGTCGATCTATCTGGTGCCATGTCAATCATGTGCTTATACTGAGTCTTGAAAGCTTTTGCCAAATCTTTCCAAGAACGGATATGGTCTCGATCCAACTGATTATACCATCTTGCAGCTGGCCCTGTTAGACTATCTTGGAAGCAGTGGATTAATAGCTTGTCATTGTTGGTGTAGCCAGCCATTCTCTGACAAAACATCATGATGTGGATTGATGGACATTTCGATCCGTCATACTTTTCAAATTGAGGGACCTTGAATTTTGGCGGAATCAACAAATCCGGGACCAAGCTGAGCTCATTTGGATCCGTATTCCCGAAAATGTCTATTCCTTCTATGGCTTTGAGTCTCCTTTCAAACAGATCATACTTTTGTTGCACCTCTGTGTCTTCCACTTGCTTTACCACACGTTTTTTCAGCTTTTCTTGTTCTGGTGAACCATCTTGGTTTGGAATGACAACTGAGGGGTGAAGTTCTGAGTCCAATTGAAATTGTCCTTGGCCTTGCTGACTCGGTCGGTAAATCGGGTCTTCGTCGTTGTTTACTTGAGGTCGAGGTTCTCCCCCTATGATCGATCCTTCAGCAACCCATTTTCCTCGGGTCAGCCTAGTCATCATTTCAATCATCTTGTCTATTTGCTCGCGTGACTCCTCTCGAGATTTTGCTATCTGTTCTTGTATTTCTTGCTGAGATCTGGCTTACTGTTCTTGTAATTCTCTCTGTGCTCTTTCCACTCTATCCAGTCTATTTTGTTCATCCTCCATGGTTCCGGCCTGTGTCATAGAGGTATGCAGTGATTCTTATACCTCTGATTCGAAAGAGAAATCTTTGCAAAGCTAAACCGACTTCTTTTTTTATTCCCCAAGTGTGTTTCATGATGCATGAGCTATGAATGACGTGAATGTAACACGATGCCCATATGATGCATGTAAAGAATAAACAAATTAATGCATGAATATGTACAATGAGTGACCGTGTATGTCACAAATGCAAGACCTTATTGTAATGAATGCAATCACGATGTCGATATGATGCATGTGCAAAATAAATAAAATGATGTACTGGTATATACAGAGAACGATCATGGATGTCACTAATGTATTCTACAATGAATGATCATGCATGTCATGAGTGCAAAATGATGCTAATTTTGATTTGTCTAAAGAGTAAACAAATTAACGCACGAATATATACAGAAAACTATTCATGATTTGGACTGAACTTGATCATTTCAACAATTTTATTGCACAAACTTTGATCTCCAAATTCAATCTGCAAATTTTTTTGTTTTTTTGTTTGTTTTTTTTTTTGAAACATTTTTTTTCGTAAAAATAAAAATATTATTAAAAAAACCAATTTTTATCAAAAACTTTTGTGGTAGTGGGTCTTATTACGGCACAAATGTCCAAATATTTACTCAACACTACCGGTTTGCAATTCTCATTTAATCAACAACAAGTGTTTATGCAATTTATCAAATGAGATTATTATCACCGTGAAATCAAAAATACAATTATGAATGTAAATGCTCTATTTACAAGTGTATCAATGCATGAAATGTACAAGATGTATGAAAAGAAAGAATTTTCATATTTACAAACTCAAAAAGTTAACGAACATTTGCTCCGACAGTATCAACTTATTCAAGCATCACGGTGCCGTCGGAGCAAAAAATGAAACTTATTGCGGGTAGCACGACGTACGTTCATCATTACCCGATTTAAAGTTCTTGTTCGGAACGTAAACAAATAGCGAAAGATCACCATGTTCCTTCCAAATTTCGAGGATATCCAATCGAAAATTCGATATGGCTCTACTCAAGTTCACTACATGAGGTTGAGTTAGGTTCTAAGAGGCTCCAAATTGCTCCTTACTGTCGCCCGTGAAGGCTAGTAAGGCATCCCGATTTAAAACGGGTTCAATTTGTTGGAGTATATTTTCCAGGCTTATGCGGAGGTTATTGCCTCACGAAAGCGTAGGTACTTTATTACTCCGAAAGTGTTTCGCTAGCCCATGCGGAGGTTATTGCCTCACGAGAGCGTAGGTACTTTACTTTCACCTAAAGGGATAAAGCTCGGGTATAGAGCTTATGTATGAAATGTATGTGCTCGTGTGTGAGAAGGAACAAGCAAACCTTCTACTATTTGTCTACGACTCTTTATTCTAAACATTCCATGATTTTAAAAAAAAAAACAGACGACACAAAAACAATATGAATAAAGAATTAACAAATATCAAAATGTAATTGCAAGCAAAATAAAAACAAAGAAAGAAAGAGAATAAAGAGAATTAAAATTAAATATCGGTTAAATCGATTAATTCGAGATTTTAAAATAACACATGATCAATTTGTGGCTCGACTCTCAAAGGGGTCCCCAGTGGAGTCGCCAAGCTGTCATAACGGTTTTTTCGACCGCTACGACGAATTTGATCAAAACACAAAAAATGGAGTCGCCACCAATCTTTTTTGCTAGGTGTGATTGGCCACCTATTAAAACCGGTTTAGTAAAACATTAATTAAAACATTTTGTAAAACCAATTTCGAAGTCCGCGCTTTGAACCAGAGAGAAAACAAAATCGGGTTCGGGAGTCGGTTACGTGCGGGGAAGGATTAGCACCCCCGCAACGCCCGTTTAGAAAACGGTACCACTTGATCACGTGTTATCTTAAATCTCGATTTAATGGACTTGACATCACTATTTAAAAATAATCCTCTTTTATTTTCATTTTATTTTATTTAAAAAAAAAACATGTTTATTATTTTTTGAATTTTTGAACTGTTTTTATTTTTTAAAAATCGAAAGTGAACTTAAATTTGTTATCGAAAATACTCATTAAATATTCCCGATACTCTCGGTGGTATTTAACGAGATCTTCTCACCTCAAGACATCTTAGGGATCACAACCGTGATATCCTTCGAATTCCGTCGTCGGCAATTTACATCCATTTTTTTATTTAAATGCGTATGATGCGAATATTTAAATATCGGATGCATACGGCTTAACATATAACTATACAATTAAACATGCGAATCGTAATATTAAAAACACGAGCATGGCAAAATATCGAGCGCAATAAACATTCGCTCTTTATTCATTTTTTCTTTATTTCGATTATTTCCATTTTTTTTTAAAACGAAAACGAATTTTTGTATCGAGCATGTCGCTAAATACTCCCACCACTCGTGGTGATATTTAACGAAATTCTCGCACCTCAAGATATCTTAGGAATCACTACCGTGACGTCCTTCGAATTCCGTCGTCGGTTATTCGCATTTATTAAAATTTTTTTTTTGTTTTTGCGAAAGTTAAAATGCTTTTAATAAAATTATTTTTTTAAACCGAAACAGAATAATAAAAAATACGTCTAATACTGAGCAAAAATAAATAAACAAAAATAAATAAGAAAATTAAAATCATACCTGAAAAATACCGAGTATCCAAAAATTAAAATGTCGTACTTGATCTTTGTAAAATCACCTGAAAATGTCAAAAATCCAAAAAAGTCAAAAACGATAATTGTGAATTTTTCTTTTTGTTTTTTTTTATTATATTTTTTAATATTTTTGATTTTTTTCTTCCTCTTTTTTTATTTTTATTATTTATTTACTTTTTAAATTTCTTTTTTTTTTCTTTTTTTTTTATTTGGCCTGGCCCAAAACCAGGCCTGCTGAGCCAGGCCTGGTTCTGGCCTGGCCTGCTGGGCCAGGTTTGGCCCAGCTTCTTTTTTTCCTTTTTTTTTATAGCCCAAAGGGAGGACCCGCGCGGACACCGGGTCGGATCCGGGTCCAGGCGCGGATCCTCCTCGGGCAAAACGGCGTCGTTTCGGCGCTTACAAAACGGCGCCGTTTCGGCGCCTTTCTCTTTTTTTTTTTCCGGGTCGGACGCGCGGACCCCGGGTCGACCCGCGGGTCCACGCGCGGACCCTGGGTCCAAAACGGCGTCGTTTTGACGCCGTTTAAAATTTTTTAAAAAAAATGGGTGACCCGCGCGGACCCCGGGTCGACCCGCGGGTCCAGGCACGGGTCACCTTGACCCGGCTCAGGGGGGCTATATAAGCCCTCTTTTTTTTTCTCTTCATTTCTTCTTTTTTTTTTTTTTTCTCTCTCCCTCTCTCTCTCTTTTTCTCTCTCAGCCCAGAACCTCCCCAGAAACCTAGAATCCGACGGCCGGCCACCGCGCCGGCCGTCGTACGCCGTTTAGCCCGGATCCGAGTGGTTTTCGACCCCCTCGTTACGAATCCGGGCTCCGTTTAGCCCGGATCCCCACCGAATTTCGTAGATCTAGGTTTGACCCTTCGACTTTTTTTTTTGTTTTGTTGCTGGATGTGTTTTTTTTTTATGGTTTCATTTTTTTTTTTTTTTTCAGGTTTGGTTTTCGGTGAAAGAAAAGAAGGGAAGGGGAGGGGGCCGATCTGTTTTTTTTTGCTTGGGGGGAAGTCCGAACCGGTGGGGGTCCGGTTTGGGAGGTGTCTGAATCCGGGTGAGGGGGCCTCTGAATCGGTGGATCTCCTCCTTGGGTTCCGATTCGGGGGCTCCCTCTGTGGAGGATCGGATCTGGGGGGTCCGAATCGGGCCTCCATCCTCTTTCTGTTGGTGGCCATTTACCAAAGAAAAGAAAATGGGGGATTCGAATCAGGGGGGATCCGAATCCGGGGTCTCCTCCTCCTCCTCCTCCATTCTTTGGTTCGGTTCGGGGGGGTTTTATGGAGGGTGTTTGGGGTTGAGGTTGAGTGTGGGTTGCTGTGGTGTGTTGGGCAGTGGAGGGTAGTGGGTTGGCAGGGGTAAGTCGACTGTCTAGGGGTTCCTAGGGTTAGGTTTGGGTTGGGAGATGAGCCAGTGGGGATGCGGCTAGGGTTTGCTGGATGTAGGGGATTAGGGTTAGAAAATGAGAAATGGGCCTGCTGAGTAGCAGGCCCTGTTGATTTGGGCCTGGACCTGGAGATTGGGCCTGCTGGTTAGGTTTGGGTTTTGGGCCCGAAATGGGCCAATGGGCCTGGACAGCGGATTGGGCCTGCTGAATAGCAGGCCCGGTTCTTATTTGTTCCGGGTCGGATTCGGATCTGACCCGGACGAAAATTGGTTATTACAGGTGACTAATCACACCTAGATTAGATGATTAGTGACGACTCCATTGTTTGTGTCTAGCATGCTGAATTCGTATTTAGCACGTTGATAACTCGTATAATTATATAGTTTTTAGTTATGTTTTATTAATGTTTTGTGTCAAATACGAGTTATTATTGTTTAGTCTAATTGTGTTTATGATCTTTTATATTTTTATGTATTTTGGTGTTTTTCACAAGTTTCTTTGAGTGATTTCAGATTACTAGAATTAAGGGCAAATCCAGTTCAGTTTCAGTTCCGACACCTTTTGCCATATCAGCTATATCTCGAGTTTCACTGAAGCAATAAAGCTGAAATTTGTAGCCATGCAAAGCTAAGAGGCATATCTATCTTTTTCATGTTTTACACTTCTTAAAACGGAGTCGTTTTCCCTAGCGAAATCGACCATCAAGTTGGCTGATGTGCAATGACGTCTGTGCTGACATGTTTTCGTATTATGCCCATATCTTCTTATCCACATCAGCAAATGAGCTGATTCCAACGGCTATGGTTCCGTCACTGATAGGGGAACCTTTGTCTAGAAGGCCATGTGATCAGATCAGGCCTCCAATATTGAAGAAATCGACCATCAAGGTGGCTGATGTGCAATGACGTCTGTGCTGACATGTTTTCGTATTTTGCCCATATCTGCTTAACCACATCAGCAAATGAGCTGATTCTAACGGCTATGGTTTCGTAACTGATAGGGGAACCTTTTTCTAGAAGACCATGTGATCAGATCAGGCCTCCAATATTGACGAAATCGACCAACAAGTTGGCTGATCAAAATCGTCATATACCTACCTTTGAAATTTGTAAAGCTTGTCTCTTGTCATTTAGCCCTCCAAAATGTGTATAAATAGAGGGCCTTGGATGATTGTAAGGGATCATATTGTACATAGGTAGGATATTAGCCATTTTAATAAAATTCTCTAAGTTTTCTTCTTCTTTCTTTTCTCTAGTTTTCTTTCTTTTCTCTAGTTTTCTTTTTCTTTAGAGAGAGCAAGAGGTTGGATAATTAATATTCTTCCTCTTCTTCTTTCTTTCTTTTATTTTCTTCTTAGATTTTCTTTAATTTTATGTTTATGCTTATAATGCCTATGCTAGGCTAAACTTCTATTTGGTTAAGGGTGATTTCAAAGCCCTAGACATGTTTTATGATTGATTTTCAGATTCTATCTATCATTAATTTTCTATCAAAGTTGCTTATGTTCTTCTACAAGAATTGTTCATGATGTTGTCTTGATTTGTTTAGGTGTACAACTAGATAGATCTTGATAATTATCTATTGCTAGTTTAGGAGTCTTGATCCGTGTAATTGTCTTGATTTCCTATTCATAAGTGGCAATTTGTGATTAATGATTATGGTCAAGTTTTCAATAATTACAAAGTGGAACATAACCTAAGTTGAACAATCCGAGCTTATGTGTTTGTTGCTTAGATCAACCTATCTTTCTCATCATAAAGCTGCCATTAAATTGAATTTAGAGAGCTTATTCTAGGTTGTTTAATGGTTAGAGATTAAATAGAGAGCTTGTTCTATTTAACGACAAACTAAGGAAAGATTGGGATAACAGAGCTTGTTGTTATCTACGGTTGTTAACTTTGATAGTTGGTTGATATTGATAGATCTGAAATTGATTCTTAATGATGTCTAGTGGTGGAGAATGAAACCTTAACCATATTTTTCATATTTGATTCTTCTTACTTACTTGTTTTCTTACTTTTCTAGTTTGCTTATTTTTAAAAGTATATTTATTTTTATTGGCTGGTTATACCGCCTAATTTAGTATATATATTTTTATTGGCTGGTTATACCGCCTTGCATCTTCTTCTTATTATTTACTTTAGTTTAAATCTGGCTTCAAAAACCCCTTTTCTTTTATTGTTCTTGAATTTAAGTTTTAAACTATTAACTTATAAACTAAAACCCAATCCCTGAGGACTCGACCCTTGCTAATCATTATACTTACAATTGATCTTTTTAGTGCAAGGTTAAATAAGATACACTCTTTTGGGTGCATCAAATTTTTGGCGCCGTTGCCGGGGATTGTTTTCTTTAGTTTATTTGTTACTTGGTTTATTCTTATTTTCAGTTCTAATGAGTTTTATTTTCTTGTACATACGGGTTTTTCTTATCAAATTTTGAAAAAAAAAATATAAAAAAATATAAAAAAAAAACGATGGAATTGAGCAATCTAACTCTTGAAGAGTTGGTGGCATACATGAACATGGAAAATCAACAAGCCAATCTCACCTACACAGTTCAACAATTGGCCATGGGAGGATGTCAAAGCCATCAAGTGTTCCAAGACCAACAGTATGATCATTACTCAAACACTTACCATGAGGGATGGTGGGATCATACTAATTATGGCTACTCGAAAAATTACCAAGAAGTAGATCCTTATGCCAATTACACTCATCCATCTAGCTTCAATCAATCATGGTCCCAAGAACCAGATCTTTTTCAACCACCACATATGACTCAAAACTCAGGTACTTCTTTAGAAGATATTGTCTATTCTCTTGTTACTGATACTTTGCAATTTCAACAGGAAACAAGGGCAAGCATCCAGAGTTTGGAAAAGCAAATGATCCAATTGACTAGTAGTATGGTGGGATGGGTAGCACAAAGATCTGAAGAACTCCCTGCCCAAACGATGATTAACCCAAAGGAGAATGCTACTATTGTGACCTTGAGGAATGAGGAACAAGATGAGGATGAAACAAAATTAGAGATGGATTCTATTCTTGAGGATAATGAAGCCAAAGATCCAAATAAGAGTATTTCGGCACCTGAGGTAACGTTTAAGGTTTCACTTTTTACTAATGTTTCTTCTGCACCTTTTCCTAGTAGATTTGCAAAGTTCAAGGAGGAAGAACATGAACAACACATGCCGGAAACCTTAAACAACTTGTTTGTGGAGGTCATTCAACAAGTATCAAAAGATGCACCATTCCTCGATGAGATATGCACCACCAAGGATGATGGAATAATACTTGTAATGGAGAATGCATCCACTGTTGTGCAAAGAAAGCTTCCTCTCAAACGCATAAATTTGGGAAATTTCATGCATGAGCCTGATAAGCCTAAAAAGCCAAGAAGGGGTGTTGGTTAGATTCAAAACACTGACTCAAGTGTTAATTGGGAAGGCAGCCCAATTAAAGATGAAATTGCCAACCTTCCATATTCAGATTTGCTTTCTCTTTCTCTTTCTTTTCCTTTTTCTTTTATTATTTTTATTGTTTTTATTTTTATTTCTTATGTTTCTTTGTTAATTGTGTTTACTGTTTTTAAGTTCAGTTAGGCTGCATAAGTTTCATTTGTTTAATAGTTCTTTTCTCTTACATATAATTCTTGCATTGGGGGATAATAGCATTACATTAATGACAATGTAAAAATTATGTGTGGGGGGAAGAATTTAGGATTTTATTTAGAGTGTTTTGTTTTTGAGTTTTTTTTATGTTGTTTTTCTTTCTGATCCTTGTTTTGAAAATAACTAGATGTAAATATAATTTTTTTTTTAACCCCGGTTAAATGGCGGATAACGGTACTCCGTGATTATTTAAATCGGTTCCATCAGCTACCCAAAAAACTGATATTGTATATAAATTTCTCTTTCAATTTCTCTTTTATTTTTTTTTTCAGGATGGATGATATTCTCACAAGATTGCAGAAACGATTTCCTCCTTTTCCTCGAAATATTTTACTGAAGCTTTACCAAGTTCGATTTGAAAGATTAAGAATGCTTATGCACAAAGGGATTCCTGCAGACATACGTTGGATAATTGAAGCCAAGGTACGTGAAGATGAATATCTTCCTGTTTTGCATTTACCAGGTACAGGTAGAAGCACTTTTGCAAAGAAGCGACGAGCAAAGCGCATGAGTTCAAATTGCCACAAATGTGCACGATGGACGTGTAACGGTAAATGTCGTTCTATTGGGATTCCGTCCTCTAATCGAAGGTTACTAAAATTATATTCAAGGTTACCAAAATTATATCAAAAGTTATCAAAACCATATCAAAGGCTATTAAAATCATATCAAAGGTTACCTAAATCATTTCAAATGTTAACAAAATTATATCCAAGATTGTTAAAATTATATCAAAGGTTATCAAAATTATATCAAAGCTTATTAAAATTATATCAAATATTATCAAAATTATATTAAAGGTTATCAAAATTATAAAAAAGGTTATCAAATTATATCAATAAAAAATTACATTAAAGGTTAACAAAAAAATATCAACAGTTATAAAAAATTATATCCAAATTATTTAAAAGAATATCAAAATTGCATCAAATGTTACCAAAATTGTATCAAATGTTATCAAAATTGTATCAAAAATTACTAAAAGGTATCAAAGGTTACCAAAAGTACATCAAAGATTATCAAAATTATATTAAAGGTTATCAAAATTATATCAAAGACTATTAAAATCATATTAAAGACTATTAAAATCATACCAAAATTTATCAAAATCATGTTTAAGATTATCAAAATCATATCAAATATTGTATTATATATTACATAAAATATTATGCATTTATTGTTACTTATTATATATTTATGTCAAAATTATTCATGTCTAATCTCATATGGTAATATATATTATTATAATTTAACATAGTCTTATCATCCAAGTGTCCTACCATACTACCAATTTAATTTTAATTATCATCTTTGGTTATACATATCTTCATGTTTTGATTCTCGTCAAGTAAATAGTATTTTAAGATTTTCCATGACCTAATAGCTAGATAAATAAACTCTTGGTTCTTAACTAATATATATTTTTAATATTCTTTAAAAACATTGTTATTATTTTACTTAACAATAAATTTGAAAGTGTCGTTCTAATAAAATTTGTTAATAAAAAAATAGATAAACAAAAATTAATCAATATTTAATTTAAATACAAAAGTATCAATTGAGAAAGTTTACTTTAATAAGGATTTTAATGTTTGAAAAAAAAAATAATAAGCATTTTATTAATTTAATAAGAAAAATAATAATTAAGAATAAAATAATTAAATGAATAAATTATTAAGAGCATATTGTCATTCACTATTTATATTTTTAAAATTGGTACTTTTATATATAGTATTGATAAAAGATCATATAGTATCATAAATTATTTTAAAATTATTAAAAAAAATTAAAATTAAAATTATATATATATATATAGCGATAAATTGTGCAAAGTGAAAAAACTTACCTCAATAAATGTAATAATTATTTATATCGATAAACAGGATTTGAAAAAAATTTACAACTCTAATTTAAAGACATGATTGAGAGCCAAACATTTGAATTTCATTCTCTTTCAATTTTAGAAAATTAGAAAACAACAAACCGCAAAGATACACCAAAAATAGGCAAAGCCCCTAAAAGCTTCCTGACCTCTGCTTTTTTGCTTTTCTTTTTCTTCCTTTGGATAGGAGCTTCAGGACGTTTCCTATATAAATCCCAATCAGCCCTTTATTACAATTACAAAAAGAAAGGCATCCCACAAAAAAAATAAAATAAAATAAAATTAAACCAGGTTAAAAAACATGGCTAAGAAGCAGCAAATCTCTTTCTCATTGGCCTTTCTTGCAGCGGCCATAATTCTCCTGGCCGGTGAAGCCACGGCTCGACGTGAACTGGAGGCGGCCAAAGCTGATGGAGCAGAGGGTCCAACTCTTGAAATGATTCTAAACGAGATGATCAGTGCTACACAGCGCGCAAAGGCCAAGGTTCCCGTCCTTGGGAACAGTCAGATGGTTAAGGAGTGCGATAAAGCCTATTCGTTGTCATTGGAAAACCTGAACAAGGCCTTGGGTCTCAACAAGGCTATCAAAGACACCAAAGACGTCGAAGAACTCGAAGCCACCGTCATGGCAGCATTGCATGCTTACGATAACTGTGATTACGTTTTTGCACAATCCACCAGGCCGTCTCCTTTTATCCCTAACAACGCAAACTTGAAATCTTTGGGTTCCAAGTGCTTGCAATTTACGTCAAAGGAAGCTAAAAAGAATTAAATTCTGAATAGCTACAAGATGGTGTGGACATTAATGAAAAGAAAATCAACCTGGCTGTTGAGCATATATATATATATATATATATATATATATATATATATGTATGTATCGAGATTCGAGTGTGGGACTCAAAAGGTCGGTCCATCCATCGATCCTTGGACTGGGAATCTGTTCTTCTATGTATTTATTGTTTTTTACAATAAAAATAATATGGTGATATGTTAGAATAGGCGGAAGTGCTGGTCATTTAAGATCCAAGATATTTTCTTTTATGTATAACATAAAATAATGACATTTGCTTGGGAATACTCAAGGTATATAATCAATTAACTGTAAGATCTTTGCGCATTGAAATATGTTTTTGAAGAATTTGTTAAAATTTTAACATGTAAAACATATTTTTTAAATCATATACTAGAGAGAACAACTCATCATGATCCTATTTGCGAAATAAAATTGGTTGGCCATGATCTTTTGCAAAAGCGATGAAAAACCTTTAAATTGACTTGATTTAAACTGTATTTAATTTAAAAGTTAAAAGCCCAAGAATTCACCAAGTTATAAAACGCTTAAATATAGTATATATAGGATTCGGCTCCTCTCCGGTCCATATTTAAGATGGTTACATCTGTTTTATACTGATAATAAAAGGTTGAGATTTATTTAATAACAATTGATAGACATCTCTACTCAATACCTGCTCACCGTTGTCACTGGCAACCTTGGCCTCAAACATAGAGATCTGATTCAATCCCACATCCCTCCCTTTACCCACCTGTATATATTCATGGTGTGTTACATTATAGAAAAGTTTGAATTATTAAATTATTGAAAAGTTTGGATTATAGAAAAGTTTGAATTATTAAATTATTGAAGTCCTTTTAATGGTTTTCTTTGAATATGAGAGCTTTGAACATAATATATTTACTGAATCCAAATCTTAATTCAGTCGGTTTATATAATCTTCTTTAAAAAATGACATTTGATTGAGTTTAAATCTCAACATCTGCAATCCCTTCTCTTATCCCAAGTTGTGACTTCCTTTGTATAAAAAAAATATTTATAAAATACTTAGTGAAGGGATTTCAAAAACTCATTCACTAATTTTATGCTATACATAATCATTGAGAAGTTGAGTTGAATTTTTTTTTCTTATACTATAGTATATAATAGAGTTTGATGTAATAATTAATTTAATCAAAGACCTAACCAATAGGTACTTTTTCTTAAGAAGTTGCAATTTTTGTTTTTTAAAGAGAAGAAAATTAATTACAGCTCAAATATAAGATCTCCATCCAAACTTTCACCCCACCCTTGCCAAAATTACAAATTCTTTAGCTTGATAGATCTTAATAAACCATCATATTGGGCGTCTAGCTAGCAAGGATAGTTTGAAAATTAATCAGGTCAGGTCCACATGCTACCCTTGAAAAGATATGATCAATAGCATTATTAGTATCTTTCTAAACATTTGTAAATAATGCAGCAAATAAGTCTTTCTGGCAGAGTTGGGGATTTAAAGGAACAAACATTAGAGGCCCGGCCTTTCACTACTTGGGCTGGTGGCAGCAGGACTTTTTGTGAGCCATGTAGGATTTGAAACCATGGAACCTGTTCCTTGGAGATATATATATATATATATATATATATATATATATATATATATACTAAGAATATTTTCGCGCGATGCGAGGATCATGAAATAATCATAATTGAAATTAAAATTACTTAAATTTATTTGATAGTAATGAAATAAGATTATGTTTTAAAAAAAAAAAACTCTCATTCTAGCATTTTAAGGATTTGTAGTATCTTAATTTTTATAATCTTTATCATGAATTTTTTCTAAAATTTCTTTGATTTCTTTTATATTTTTTTTTGGAAAAGATGGAAATTCATTCATTGCTTAATTAGAGTTACAGTCTTCATGTACGATGCTAGCAATTACATCCGGGCACTCCTCTACAAAGACCAATTAGATCTAAACCAAACTTAGCTAAACAGTGGGCAGCTTTATTACCCATTCTTATGGTATGGCTAAAGCTGCAACTCTGAAATGTTAAAGCTTTCATTTTCCCTTTTTCAATTATCATTCCTATGGGTGAAAGGTCTAGCCTAGCAGCCTTTAGTTTGGTGATAATTTCCAATGCGTCCCCTTCAATAAGAATTCTACTTAGTCCTAATTCTCTGGCCAGCTCCAAAGCACGAATTGCTGCAGTAGCTTCAACAATGAAAGGGTCAGAAACTGGGCCAAAGCTAGCTGCGGATACTCCCTGGATTGCCCCATCCGCATCTCTAATCACAACTCCTATCCCCCTCTTTTAGTGATTGCATCAAAAGCCCCATCTGTGGTTTACATCTTCAACATCTTGCACCAATCTGGGTTGCGCGTTATTTACTTCTGAGATGTAATCTCGAATAAAGCGTGCTGTCATTTGTGGAGATCCAATATGCTCATCATGCAACTCAGCATTTCTTCCGGTCCAAATGGCCCAAGTAGTAATCATGTCTGCACCTGTTGTTGGTTCATAGAATCTGCAATCCATCTCCCCGATTCTGTTCCATTATTGTTGCTGCTGTCCCAGGTTATCCCCATTTGTGTCCAAACATTTCTCGCACCAGGGCAATCTCTGATGGCATGCAGAGTTGTTTCATCCGCTTCTTTACACCGAAAGCAGGCTCTCTCTACAGTAATATTCCGTCTGATGAGTTTATTCATAATAGGTAACGCATCATGTAAAATCCTCCAAGTCAAAATTTTGATTTTTGTTGGAACCTCTGTTGTCCATAGTGTCCTCCAAATTGACTTGTTATTACTTGCATTTTGAATAATGGTACCTGTGTTAACAGTGTGGTTATCTTAACTCAACATTCGGTAGCCTGATTTCACCGTGTATGCTCTTTTCTTGTCATAGTGACATACCATAACATATGACGATCCCAACTTGCTTATGGGCAGACCACAAATAATCTCAGCTTCTGTTATATTAAAGAGGCTATGAACAATCTCTTTTCTCCATTGCTTTGTTTGGGCATCAATTAGATCTTCAACCAACCTGTATTCTGTGTTGGGGTTCCTTGGGGATTGGATCATAAAAAGTCTAACAGATGGGATCTATTTGTCCTCCCAGATTTTGATCTGTTGCCCGTTACCTACTCTCCATCTCATTCCCTTCTCAAGAACAGACTTAGCTCCCCATATGCTCTTCCATGTGAAAGATAAATTCCTGCCCAATCTCGATTCCATGAATGAGACTGTTGGAAAATATTTTGCTTTGAGGACTTTATAAGCTAGAGTGTTTGTTTCCTTCATAAGACGCCATCCTTGCTTTCCAAGCAGTGCTATGTTAAATATCTCCATATCTCGAAACCCCATACTGCCCTCCCTTTCGACAAACACATTTTCTCCCAACTAAGCCAATGAATACCTCTCGATATACTTCGCTGCTTCCACCAAAAGTTTCTAAAGATACCGTTTAGCTCCAAACACAAAGACTTTGGAAATTTGAAACATTTCGTGGCATAAGAAGGGATGGCTTGTAGGACAGATTTTATGAATATTTCCTTGCCTCCTTGCTATAGACATCTAGTGTTCCATCCTTGAAGTTTTGATCGGATTCTGTCTTTGAGCTCTCTAAACGCCATTTTCCTTCCCCTCCCAATCATGCTAGGTAGTCCCAAGTATTTCTCAGGGTTTGTTGTAGCTTAAATATCAAACATGTTTTGCACGTCCCCAACATTACCACTAAAAAACAGGGCTGACTTGTCAAAATTAATCTGTTGGCCTGAGCCTTCTTCATAGATCTTTAGCAGGTTCTTCACCCTTTCGCTTTTGTTCCTGTCTGCCTTAGCAAATAGTAAACTGTCATCGGCGAAGAAGATGTGAGTGACTCTGGGGCCATTAATTATTGTAATATTGTACACATGCTTTTAAATAATCTATTTAACTATTTTCATTTCACAAATATAAGATTGTCTATCAAAAGCTTTTTGTTTTCAAATTTTATATCATCTACTTCAAATAATGTATTTTGTGCAATTCTAAAATAACTTATTTTGCAGTAAAACGTTTATTTTATTTATTTATTTTTTGAGCATGTTAATCGTCATAATGCAAATACATTTCCTCATTACTCCCTTGAAACATAGTAAGCAAAACTCATGCTTTGAACTTCACACCATTAACATAGATTATGGTATACATTTGTTTATTGAAACGATATTTAATCGAGAATATAATTAAAAAAAATTGAAATCTGTTGTATAAAATTTAAAATTTTCATTTTTCTTACTACAAAAAGAATAAAAATAATAATATCATTTCGTTAAAATTTAAAAGGATCTTTTACGATCTTAATTAAATATGAATTTGTTTTTTTTTTAAATGAAGTATAATTTGTATGTAATTATTTTAATATTGATTGTATTATAAACATTTATCTTTTCATGTCAAGAGTGGCATTTATAATTTTGTGCTTTATATTAAACAATTTTAATGAGAAAATAATTTTGTGATTTATATATGTATATTAACTACCTCTATTTGTAACTTTTATAGGTAAATTGAGTATAAAAAAAAAAGCTTCACAACTTGAAATCGAGTTGGTAAAAATGAATCCAATCCTTTCATTATATCTTTAAAAGGATATTTATTCAAAGCAAAATTTAATGATTTTACTAACTTCAAAATTGTAGTCCATATAACAATAAAATTTGTACGATTCATATTATAAAATGACTAAAGCTTAAATTACATAATATTCAAATAATTTACAATATATTTAAACATAACATATTAATAGTATAAAATATTTAATATTTATAAAAAGTTAATCAATGTTCTGTATGTTCTAAAGTAAAAAATAAATAAATTTCTTTTGATATGATTCTCATTAGGTATTTTGCATTAAATTGTACTATATATAACCAAAGCTATAACATTTTTCTATAACTTTACATGTAAAAATTAGTGGAAGGAATATCAAGCTTAAGTTAGCTTTTTTAAATGAGAGGCGCGCTTTGGAAATATGATATATGATCGGAATGTGTTCAAATTTTAATTTAGCGATTAATCTAATTGAATAGCTCAATTATATATTAATTATATAGTAATGTTTACATAGCTCAATTAAAATAATTATTATATAGTAATGTTAAAATAAAATTTATTAAATTAAATGTGTAATAATACACATTTTATACTCGTTCTGTTCTTAGTTTTAGTTCTGTCTTATACCTTTATTTTTATTAATTATATTATGTTTTTGAATTTTAGATACAATAAGGAGAATGAAGTCAAAAGATGTCAATAATTATGGTAAAGAACTTACAAAATCATAATTACAAGATGGAAAAAGATTTAGGAGTCAAAAAGATCAATTTCTGGTTGCAAAGCAAGAAGGCAGATTTGACCTCCGGAGCTTGTTGCAAGAAAAACATGATGTTAAAGTCTTTATTTGAAAAAACTTCCTCTTGACTTTTGAAGCTGACTTGAATAACTTTCCAACGGTAGTTTACACGCCCAAATCGGACAAGAAATGGTTATCCAAATCAGCCGACGAAGTGAAGGAAGATGCAGCAAAAAAATGGAAGATGCCGCAGTGCCCAAAAACCGGGAAAAACCGTGAAAAAACCTGGAAAAACGTGATTTTTATGCCTCCTGACTTACTTGTGCGGCAAGGACTTGTTCCCAGAGTTTTAAAACTCTATAAATACCATTTTTTGAGCCACAAAATAGACATCTTTGAGGAGACTCAAGGATCATCACTATTCTTCTTCTTCTTCTTCTCCATTCTTTTATTTTATTTTATTTTTAGTTTTATGTATATATTATCTATGCCTATGCTAGGCTAAACTTCTTTTTGGTTAAGGGTGATTTCAAAATCTTAGACATGTTTTGTAATTGATATTTAGATTTTATCTATCATTGGTTTTCTATCAAAGTTGCTTATGTTCTTCCATTAAAATTGTTTATGATATTTGTCTTAATTTATTTAGGTTGCAAACTAGATAGATCTTGATAATTGTCTATTGCTAGTTCAGGATTCTTGATCCGTAATTGTCTTGATTTTTTATTCATTAGTGGCAATTTGTGATTGTAGACACCGGATTTATCCGGGTTTAATCTTATTTTTTTTAAATTAAATAAAAGAAAAAAAATAAAAAAAAATAAAAAAAAACAAACAAAAAATATGAAAAATTCGAAATTAATAAAAAAATGAAGAAAAGAAGTTTGGGTTGGGATGAATCTCTTCTTTGGATTGAAATAGGACTCTAAAAAATGTGATTGGAACAAAACATGCCTCTTGATCAGATTGAAACTCCTAACTAGGGTAGAACATAATTTCTTTCTCTATATAATGAACCCAAGCATCAAAATCAAAAACACATCAGAGATCAGAAGCAAGAAAAGCATAAATTTCGAAATCAGTAGAAGAAAAAAAAATATTTTTTGAGTGAAAATTCGAAATTTGAGAGTGGTAGTGCTAGGATTTGTTTCGAAAAGATTCTTGTGAAGGAAAGTCTAGGTTTTAATTAGAGGAAGCAAAGGCTAGAAAGTGGTGGTGGTTCGACGGTCACGGAGTAGATCGGAAGAGGTGAAGTTTCGAGTTTTGATTTCAGATCTAGGAAATTCTAGAGAGATTTGGGTGAAACTAATTTGGTTTTTGAGTCGAGGAGATCGAGAGAAATTTTTTAAGATTTTTTTTTGAAAATTTTCGACCACCAGCGGTTGCAGCGACGGCGGCGATCGACGATGAACGACGGCGACATCCACCGGAATCTGGGTTTGCGAAGAACGTTCATCGGTGTTCTTGGAGAAAAAAATTTCAGAGAAAAAGAGATTTTATTTTTATTTTTAAAAACAGGTAAAAAGTGATTCCAAAAAGAAATTTCTGTTTTAACAGCAGCAGGCGGGTCGGGCCAGGCCAGGCGGCCCGCACGCGACCCGCGCGCCGGCCCGACCGCATGCTGCTGACATTTTTTTTTTGGTTTTGTGTTTTGTGTTTTTTGTTTTGTTTTTCTTTTTATTGCTTTGTTAATTGTTTTTTTATTTTATTTATTTATTTTCTTTATTATTTACTAATTGGATTTTAAGTTTTTTTTTTCATTTTTTTTTGCGAATTATTTATTATTTGTTTACTAATTAATTATTATTAAATATTTTATTAACCATTATTTTCTTCATAAAAAAAACTACTATTTATTTTAGTTACTATTATTATATTTTATATTCTTATATTTTATTATTAATTGATTTTATATTATTAATTGTATATTATTATATTTATTATTAACCATTTATTTATTTATTAACAAGATTAGATTAATTAAGTTTTAATTGAAGATTATTTATTTTTAAAATTAATAAATTGAGATTTTTCCAATGATGAAATTCAAAGAAATTAGAAATGGTTGATTTCTGAGAAATTTTTAGGTGAGAAAATTCTTTTAAAAATTCTCCAGAATGAATGGAAGGATTTTTTAAGAGATTATTTTCAATACCAATACCAATACCAATAAAAAATAAAAAATTTATTTTTTTACAAGAATAATTAATTTTCAACACTTTTCTCAAGATAATTTTCCATAATAAATGCTTAATTAAAATTGAAGGATAAATTAAGATTTTTCCGATGATGAAATTCAAGAAAGTTGCGAATGGATAACTTTTAAGAAATTTCTAGGTGAGAAAAATTCTCTTAAAAATTCTCCAGAACGAATGAAATAATATTCTAAGAGATAGTTTTTGATATAAAGATCAGAATTTATTTTTCGAACAAACATTAATAAAATAGGGATTAATTTTGGAAGTTTAATTTAAGAGAAATAATTTTGTTAAATGATCTAACTTTTCCGACGACGGAGCCTCTTCAATAGAACGAATGATTTCTTCTGAATGTGAGGAAACATTTTTTTAATAATTTCTCCACAATGAATGGAAGGAAGACCTAAAAAATAATCTCCGAGATTTTTAATTTTAACAATTAAAATGAAATAGGATAGACAAGACCATTTAATTAAGACTTTTAAGTATCATAAGACTAATTAGGTACTATCTTTTAGATAGGCGTTGTGAGGGTGCTAATCCTTCCTCACACGTAACCGTACTCCCGAACCTAGTTCTGATAAGTAGACCAGAACCTATTCTTTTTAAGGTACCTTAGTTAAGCTTAAGATTACTTTAAATAGGATAGATTCGCATAGGTGATGTCATAATGGTTTTTTCGACCGCTACGACGAATTTGATCAAAACACAAAAAATGGAGTCGCCACCAATCTTTTTTGCTAGGTGTGATTGGCCACCTATTAAAACCGGTTTAGTAAAACATTAATTAAAACATTTTGTAAAACCAATTTCGAAGTCCGCGCTTTGAACCAGAGAGAAAACAAAATCGGGTTCGGGAGTCGGTTACGTGCGGGGAAGGATTAGCACCCCCGCAACGCCCGTTTAGAAAACGGTACCACTTGATCACGTGTTATCTTAAATCTCGATTTAATGGACTTGACATCACTATTTAAAAATAATCCTCTTTTATTTTCATTTTATTTTATTTAAAAAAAAAACATGTTTATTATTTTTTGAATTTTTGAACTGTTTTTATTTTTTAAAAATCGAAAGTGAACTTAAATTTGTTATCGAAAATACTCATTAAATATTCCCGATACTCTCGGTGGTATTTAACGAGATCTTCTCACCTCAAGACATCTTAGGGATCACAACCGTGATATCCTTCGAATTCCGTCGTCGGCAATTTACATCCATTTTTTTATTTAAATGCGTATGATGCGAATATTTAAATATCGGATGCATACGGCTTAACATATAACTATACAATTAAACATGCGAATCGTAATATTAAAAACACGAGCATGGCAAAATATCGAGCGCAATAAACATTCGCTCTTTATTCATTTTTTCTTTATTTCGATTATTTCCATTTTTTTTTAAAACGAAAACGAATTTTTGTATCGAGCAAGTCGCTAAATACTCCCACCACTCGTGGTGATATTTAACGAAATTCTCGCACCTCAAGATATCTTAGGAATCACTACCGTGACGTCCTTCGAATTCCGTCGTCGGTTATTCGCATTTATTAAATTTTTTTTTTTTTTTTGCGAAAGTTAAAATGCTTTTAATAAAATTATTTTTTTAAACCGAAACAGAATAATAAAAAATAAGTCTAATACTGAGCAAAAATAAATAAACAAAAATAAATAAGAAAATTAAAATCATACCTGAAAAATACCGAGTATCCAAAAATTAAAATGTCGTACTTGATCTTTGTAAAATCACTTGAAAATGTCAAAAATCCAAAAAAGTCAAAAACGATAATTGTGAATTTTTCTTTTTGTTTTTGTTTTTATATATTTTTTAATATTTTTGATTTTTTTGATTTTTTTCTTCCTCTTTTTTTATTTTTATTATTTATTTACTTTTTAAATTTCTTTTTTTTTTCTTTTTTTTTTTTTTTTTATTTGGCCTGGCCCAAAACCAGGCCTGCTGAGCCTGGCCTGGTTCTGGCCTGGCCTGCTGGGCCAGGTTTGGCCCAGCTTCTTTTTTTCCTTTTTTTTTTTATAGCCCAAAGGGAGGACCCGCGCGGACACCGGGTCGGATCCGGGTCCAGGCGCGGATCCTCCTCGGGCAAAACGGCGCCGTTTCGGCTCTTACAAAACGGCGCCGTTTCGGCGCCTTTCTCTCTTTTTTTTCCGGGTCGGACGCGCGGACCCCGGGTCGACCCGCGGGTCCACGCGCGGACCCTGGGTCCAAAACGGCGTCGTTTTGACGCCGTTTAAAATTTTTTTAAAAAAAATGGGTGACCCGCGCGGACCCCGGGTCGACCCGCGGGTCCAGGCACGGGTCACCTTGACCCGGCTCAGGGGGGCTATATAAGCCCTCTTTTTTTTTCTCTTCATTTCTTCTTTTTTTTTTTTTTCTCTCTCCCTCTCTCTCTCTTTTTCTCTCTCAGCCCAGAACCTCCCCAGAAACCTAGAATCCGACGGCCGGCCACCGCGCCGGCCGTCGTACGCCGTTTAGCCCGGATCCGAGTGGTTTTCGACCCCCTCGTTACGAATCCGGGCTCCGTTTAGCCCGGATCCCCACCGAATTTCGTAGATCTAGGTTTGACCCTTCGACTTTTTGTTTTGTTTTGTTGCTGGATGTGTTTTTTTTTTATGGTTTCGTTTTTTTTTTTTTTTTTCAGGTTTGGTTTTCGGTGAAAGAAAAGAAGGGAAGGGGAGGGGGCCGATCTGTTTTTTTTTGCTTGGGGGGAAGTCCGAACCGGTGGGGGTCCGGTTTGGGAGGTGTCTGAATCCGGGTGAGGGGGCCTCTGAATCGGTGGATCTCCTCCTTGGGTTCCGATTCGGGGGCTCCCTCTGTGGAGGATCGGATCTGGGGGGTCCGAATCGGGCCTCCATCCTCTTTCTGTTGGTGGCCATTTACCAAAGAAAAGAAAATGGGGGATTCGAATCAGGGGGGATCCGAATCCGGGGTCTCCTCCTCCTCCTCCTCCATTCTTTGGTTCGGTTCGGGGGGGTTTTATGGAGGGTGTTTGGGGTTGAGGTTGAGTGTGGGTTGCTGTGGTGTGTTGGGCAGTGGAGGGTAGTGGGTTGGCAGGGGTAAGTCGACTGTCTAGGGGTTCCTAGGGTTAGGTTTGGGTTGGGAGATGAGCCAGTGGGGATGCGGCTAGGGTTTGCTGGATGTAGGGGATTAGGGTTAGAAAATGAGAAATGGGCCTGCTGAGTAGCAGGCCCTGTTGATTTGGGCCTGGACCTGGAGATTGGGCCTGCTGGTTAGGTTTGGGTTTTGGGCCCGAAATGGGCCAATGGGCCTGGACAGCGGATTGGGCCTGCTGAATAGCAGGCCCGGTTCTTATTTGTTCCGGGTCGGATTCGGATCTGACCCGGACGAAAATTGGTTATTACAGGTGACTAATCACACCTAGATTAGATGATTAGTGACGACTCCATTGTTTGTGTCTAGCATGCTGAATTCGTATTTAGCACGTTGATAACTCGTATAATTATATAGTTTTTAGTTATGTTTTATTAATGTTTTGTGTCAAATACGAGTTATTATTGTTTAGTCTAATTGTGTTTATGATCTTTTATATTTTTATGTATTTTGGTGTTTTTCACAAGTTTCTTTGAGTGATTTCAGATTACTAGAATTAAGGGCAAATCCAGTTCAGTTTCAGTTCCGACACCTTTTGCCATATCAGCTATATCTCGAGTTTCACTGAAGCAATAAAGCTGAAATTTGTAGCCATGCAAAGCTAAGAGGCATATCTATCTTTTTCATGTTTTACACTTCTTAAAACGGAGTCGTTTTCCCTAGCGAAATCGACCATCAAGTTGGCTGATGTGCAATGACGTCTGTGCTGACATGTTTTCGTATTATGCCCATATCTTCTTATCCACATCAGCAAATGAGCTGATTCCAACGGCTATGGTTCCGTCACTGATAGGGGAACCTTTGTCTAGAAGGCCATGTGATCAGATCAGGCCTCCAATATTGAAGAAATCGACCATCAAGGTGGCTGATGTGCAATGACGTCTGTGCTGACATGTTTTCGTATTTTGCCCATATCTGCTTAACCACATCAGCAAATGAGCTGATTCTAACGGCTATGGTTTCGTAACTGATAGGGGAACCTTTTTCTAGAAGACCATGTGATCAGATCAGGCCTCCAATATTGACGAAATCGACCAACAAGTTGGCTGATCAAAATCGTCATATACCTACCTTTGAAATTTGTAAAGCTTGTCTCTTGTCATTTAGCCCTCCAAAATGTGTATAAATAGAGGGCCTTGGATGATTGTAAGGGATCATATTGTACATAGGTAGGATATTAGCCATTTTAATAAAATTCTCTAAGTTTTCTTCTTCTTTCTTTTCTCTAGTTTTCTTTCTTTTCTCTAGTTTTCTTTTTCTTTAGAGAGAGCAAGAGGTTGGATAATTAATATTCTTCCTCTTCTTCTTTCTTTCTTTTATTTTCTTCTTAGATTTTCTTTAATTTTATGTTTATGCTTATAATGCCTATGCTAGGCTAAACTTCTATTTGGTTAAGGGTGATTTCAAAGCCCTAGACATGTTTTATGATTGATTTTCAGATTCTATCTATCATTAATTTTCTATCAAAGTTGCTTATGTTCTTCTACAAGAATTGTTCATGATGTTGTCTTGATTTGTTTAGGTGTACAACTAGATAGATCTTGATAATTATCTATTGCTAGTTTAGGAGTCTTGATCCGTGTAATTGTCTTGATTTCCTATTCATAAGTGGCAATTTGTGATTAATGATTATGGTCAAGTTTTCAATAATTACAAAGTGGAACATAACCTAAGTTGAACAATCCGAGCTTATGTGTTTGTTGCTTAGATCAACCTATCTTTCTCATCATAAAGCTGCCATTAAATTGAATTTAGAGAGCTTATTCTAGGTTGTTTAATGGTTAGAGATTAAATAGAGAGCTTGTTCTATTTAACGACAAACTAAGGAAAGATTGGGATAACAGAGCTTGTTGTTATCTACGGTTGTTAACTTTGATAGTTGGTTGATATTGATAGATCTGAAATTGATTCTTAATGATGTCTAGTGGTGGAGAATGAAACCTTAACCATATTTTTCATATTTGATTCTTCTTACTTACTTGTTTTCTTACTTTTCTAGTTTGCTTATTTTTAAAAGTATATTTATTTTTATTGGCTGGTTATACCGCCTAATTTAGTATATATATTTTTATTGGCTGGTTATACCGCCTTGCATCTTCTTCTTATTATTTACTTTAGTTTAAATCTGGCTTCAAAAACCCCTTTTCTTTTATTGTTCTTGAATTTAAGTTTTAAACTATTAACTTATAAACTAAAACCCAATCCCTGAGGACTCGACCCTTGCTAATCATTATACTTACAATTGATCTTTTTAGTGCAAGGTTAAATAAGATACACTCTTTTGGGTGCATCAAATTTTTGGCGCCGTTGCCGGGGATTGTTTTCTTTAGTTTATTTGTTACTTGGTTTATTCTTATTTTCAGTTCTAATGAGTTTTATTTTCTTGTACATACGGGTTTTTCTTATCAAATTTTGAAAAAAAAAATATAAAAAAATATAAAAAAAAAACGATGGAATTGAGCAATCTAACTCTTGAAGAGTTGGTGGCATACATGAACATGGAAAATCAACAAGCCAATCTCACCTACACAGTTCAACAATTGGCCATGGGAGGATGTCAAAGCCATCAAGTGTTCCAAGACCAACAGTATGATCATTACTCAAACACTTACCATGAGGGATGGTGGGATCATACTAATTATGGCTACTCGAAAAATTACCAAGAAGTAGATCCTTATGCCAATTACACTCATCCATCTAGCTTCAATCAATCATGGTCCCAAGAACCAGATCTTTTTCAACCACCACATATGACTCAAAACTCAGGTACTTCTTTAGAAGATATTGTCTATTCTCTTGTTACTGATACTTTGCAATTTCAACAGGAAACAAGGGCAAGCATCCAGAGTTTGGAAAAGCAAATGATCCAATTGACTAGTAGTATGGTGGGATGGGTAGCACAAAGATCTGAAGAACTCCCTGCCCAAACGATGATTAACCCAAAGGAGAATGCTACTATTGTGACCTTGAGGAATGAGGAACAAGATGAGGATGAAACAAAATTAGAGATGAATTCTATTCTTGAGGATAATGAAGCCAAAGATCCAAATAAGAGTATTTCGGCACCTGAGGTAACGTTTAAGGTTTCACTTTTTACTAATGTTTCTTCTGCACCTTTTCCTAGTAGATTTGCAAAGTTCAAGGAGGAAGAACATGAACAACACATGCCGGAAACCTTAAACAACTTGTTTGTGGAGGTCATTCAACAAGTATCAAAAGATGCACCATTCCTCGATGAGATATGCACCACCAAGGATGATGGAATAATACTTGTAATGGAGAATGCATCCACTGTTGTGCAAAGAAAGCTTCCTCTCAAACGCATAAATTTGGGAAATTTCATGCATGAGCCTGATAAGCCTAAAAAGCCAAGAAGGGGTGTTGGTTAGATTCAAAACACTGACTCAAGTGTTAATTGGGAAGGCAGCCCAATTAAAGATGAAATTGCCAACCTTCCATATTCAGATTTGCTTTCTCTTTCTCTTTCTTTTCCTTTTTCTTTTATTATTTTTATTGTTTTTATTTTTATTTCTTATGTTTCTTTGTTAATTGTGTTTACTGTTTTTAAGTTCAGTTAGGCTGCATAAGTTTCATTTGTTTAATAGTTCTTTTCTCTTACATATAATTCTTGCATTGGGGGATAATAGCATTACATTAATGACAATGTAAAAATTATGTGTGGGGGGAAGAATTTAGGATTTTATTTAGAGTGTTTTGTTTTTGAGTTTTTTTTATGTTGTTTTTCTTTCTGATCCTTGTTTTGAAAATAACTAGATGTAAATATAATTTTTTTTTTAACCCCGGTTAAATGGCGGATAACGGTACTCCGTGATTATTTAAATCGGTTCCATCAGCTACCCAAAAAACTGATATTGTATATAAATTTCTCTTTCAATTTCTCTTTTATTTTTTTTTTCAGGATGGATGATATTCTCACAAGATTGCAGAAACGATTTCCTCCTTTTCCTCGAAATATTTTACTGAAGCTTTACCAAGTTCGATTTGAAAGATTAAGAATGCTTATGCACAAAGGGATTCCTGCAGACATACGTTGGATAATTGAAGCCAAGGTACGTGAAGATGAATATCTTCCTGTTTTGCATTTACCAGGTACAGGTAGAAGCACTTTTGCAAAGAAGCGACGAGCAAAGCGCATGAGTTCAAATTGCCACAAATGTGCACGATGGACGTGTAACGGTAAATGTCGTTCTATTGGGATTCCGTCCTCTAATCGAGATGATAAAATTGAATTCATTAAGGATGGACTGAGTAAGGAGAATTTGGGTAATATCCAACTTTCTCTTGAGACGCATCCTAGTGGAGACGTACAAAGAGAAATTCTTGATTTATGGCCGCAATTCCAAAGGGAATGGCAACATCTTGGGAATCTGATGTTAAAAGACCCTGTTTGCCAGCTTGTAAGAAAACTGGATGGGAAGCATATCCTCGACTCATAGAAGGCGTTTAAGCCGTTTCTGGACGTAAAACCAGAGGAAGATGTGAGCCACAATCACAACTACAATAAATGACTTCTCAGTTTTTGGTTTGATTTACAATAACTTTATTTTGGTTTAATTTACGTGTTGTTCGATTTGTGTAATTATTCTCGTTTTTTTTTATTTGTCTTTTACGGTTGATTTTTTTTCTCTTTTTGATTTTCTTCCTGAAATCACGCAAAAATCTTTTGTTAGGTTAACATTTTCTTCTGACAGGTCAGATACACTTTCGGCGACATTATTACTCTTGTCTGATTCACTACTCAGTCCTCTATATATTACACCATGTACTCATTCTCTTTTAGGCACTCGAAAAAGAAAAAAAAAAAATGGAAAGTACTTCGTCCCAACGCATTAAAAAAATTTGTGTCTTTGGAGGTGCTTATCCAGGGAAAAATAACATATTCGCTGATGAAGCCATAAGAGTTGGAGTAATACTTGCCCAACAAAAGATCCAGTTGATTTATGGAGGCGGTAGTACGGGTTTAATGGGAGCAGTCGCTACAGCAGCACACGCCGGAGGAAGTCCAGTTCTAGGAATCGTGCCAAAACTATTCACAGATTTTTGTGGACCTACCTTGGGTAAGGAAATACAAGTCTGGAGTATCCCTGAACGGATAACAATCATGTACCATTCTGCCGATGCATTCATTGCTTTACCAGGAGGTCTGGGTACATTGGAAGAAATAGCTTGCGTGGCTTCTTGGTCATCTTTGGTCACAAATAAGAAACCCACTGGTTTGCTTAATATTAATGGTTATTTTAGTAATTTGCTTTCATATTTAGATAATGCTGTGGATAATGGATTCATGTTTTCAGAGGCAAGGAGAACCATAATTTCTGCTACAACCATTGAAGATTTACTCAAAAAGCTCCAAGCTTATGAGTATTTATCTGCTACGGTTGTTTCGCAAACGCTCGGAAAAAGAAAAAGAGATATGGACGAGCAAGGAGTGGATTGCACTTTGTCTTTGTGACATTATCTAACATTTTGTTTGTTGTGTCTCAGTTATAATAAGTGTTTAGCAACCTCTGCAGGTAATATCTCCTAAATTCTACCTTTAAAATTTGACATTGGGGACAATGTCATATTTTAGTAGGGGGTAAGAGACATATTTTGCTAATTTAAAAAAAAAAAAAAAGTTTGTTGTGTTTTAAGCAATTTAGAAGTATTCATTCTGAACAAGGTCTGAGTAAGGGAGACTTGAGACATACCTTGTCAGTTTGATTTCTTCTTTTCAAAAAAAAAAAAAAAAAAAAGGGTTTGTTATATTTTAAGCAATTTAGAAGTATTCATTCTGAACAAGGTCTGAGTAAGGGAGACTTGAGACATACCTTGTCAGTTTTATTTTAATCTTTTTATGTTTACTTGTTAATTTTTGTTTAGTATTTTAGGATTATTTAGGTTGCATGAGTTTGTTTTGTTTTGAGTCTTAGTTGTTCCTATTCTTATGTTATTAGTTCTTTTCTCTTACACATGATTCTTTCATTTGAGTTAATAGACTTACATTGAGGACAATGTAAGAATTAAGTGTGGGGGGGAATGATTTAGGATTTCTTTTTTTTTTTGTCTACTATTTTTTTTTCTTTATTATTATTATTATTTTTTTGTGTGAGTTTTAGTTCCTTTTTAATACAATGATGAGATATGAATTGCATAAGTCTAAAACAGATTTATTAGTAAGAAGATTTTCATGAGAATTGAGCTTGATGTCAACCTTTTTATGAGCCAATGTTAATATAATATGTTGATTGAGAAAGAAGCATGTTTAGACTTAATCTGACTTGTATAATCATCCTTGTGAGTTTTGAGCCTATAATGATTGATGCATTATACAAATCAATCTAATTTCTTTCTTGAGTGCTCTTATGATTACATGATTCTCTAGAACTTGCTTTAAACCGTTTGAGACTATATTGATACATGTGACAACATGAATATGATAGAGGCATTAGGATTTTTAGCCAGGGCCAAACAGCCATCCCTTATTGATGTTCCAAGAGAACACACCCTTAGTGAACCAATTTGAGCCTACATTGAATAAGCTATCTCTTTGGTAACCATAACTTGTCCCTAACCTAAATATACTTATATCTTTACCTTTGTTCCAAAGATGAATTAGCATGTTTTGAGACAAGTTGCAAAGACAAGGGATATTTTTAGTTAAAAATTTGGGTTAGAAACAAGAAATAAGTGTGGGGGGAAAAGAAAAGAAAAGTCAAGAGAAAAAGAAATGGAATACTGGCAAATACATTCCTATGTAAAAAAAAAATATGAATCATCTCTTGAATTTGTGGAAAAAGAAAAAGATGTTACAAAGTCGTTTAGAATGAAGAAAAGGCCCAACATGAATATCCGGCCTAGGTGACTATGTACTTGTAAAGAGTTTTGAGAAGTTTCTTTGTATGATCTTTTTATATCTCTAAACTTTATGAACTCTTTGGAACCTTTGTGATATCTTTATCCTTTTGTTCTTCAACCACATTACAAACCCCTTGGCCCCATTACAACCTTGATTAAAGACCTCTTGATTCATGAAGTTGTATGATCTAAATAGTGGAGAATAGGTGGACAAGCAAGAATATGGTAGAACTGTTTTCATGAGATTGATTGAGTGTAAACACTTCACCACTACTTTAAAGAGTGAAAATCATGAGGGTATCCCATGTGAGAAGTTGAGATTAAATTTGAACATGCAATATTTTGATTGAGATATGTTATGCTAATATTGGCTTAACTCAAACAATTTACATTCAAGCATGATTTTTTGTGAAATTCTTTAAGCTATTGATTAGTTTATAAGACTTGTTCAAATATTGTCTCTAATTTGTATTGAAAGGATTAGGAGTAAATATTTTTAGTATATGCAGTTTATTTATATTTTAGTTTTTCAATGTTTGTGGGTATCGTTCTAGTAAACCCTCACGAGACTAAACTCGTCCACTAGGGACACCTAGGGGTTTAAAGGCTTGTGTCACATGCTAAGTGCCACCGTGATTTCCTACGAAAATGGATTAGATTAGATTTTCTTATTTTATTTTTATTGAGTCGTTGCTAGGGACTAGCAACAATCTAAGTGTGGGGGTGTGATAACTCGTATAATTATATAGTTTTTAGTTATGTTTTATTAATGTTTTGTGTCAAATACGAGTTATTATTGTTTAGTCTAATTGTGTTTATGATCTTTTATATTTTTATGTATTTTGGTGTTTTTCACAAGTTTCTTTGAGTGATTTCAGATTACTAGAATTAAGGGCAAATCCAGTTCAGTTTCAGTTCCGACACCTTTTGCCATATCAGCTATATCTCGAGTTTCACTGAAGCAATAAAGCTGAAATTTGTAGCCATGCAAAGCTAAGAGGCATATCTATCTTTTTCATGTTTTACACTTCTTAAAACGGAGTCGTTTTCCCTAGCGAAATCGACCATCAAGTTGGCTGATGTGCAATGACGTCTGTGCTGACATGTTTTCGTATTATGCCCATATCTTCTTATCCACATCAGCAAATGAGCTGATTCCAACGGCTATGGTTCCGTCACTGATAGGGGAACCTTTGTCTAGAAGGCCATGTGATCAGATCAGGCCTCCAATATTGAAGAAATCGACCATCAAGGTGGCTGATGTGCAATGACGTCTGTGCTGACATGTTTTCGTATTTTGCCCATATCTGCTTAACCACATCAGAAAATGAGCTGATTCCAACGGATATGGTTTCGTAACTGATAGGGGAACCTTTTTCTAGAAGACCATGTGATCAGATCAGGCCTCCAATATTGACGAAATCGACCAACAAGTTGGCTGATCAAAATCGTCATATACCTACCTTTGAAATTTGTAAAGCTTGTCTCTTGTCATTTAGCCCTCCAAAATGTGTATAAATAGAGGGCCTTGGATGATTGTAAGGGATCATATTGTACATAGGTAGGATATTAGCCATTTTAATAAAATTCTCTAAGTTTTCTTCTTCTTTCTTTTCTCTAGTTTTCTTTCTTTTCTCTAGTTTTCTTTTTCTTTAGAGAGAGCAAGAGGTTGGATAATTAATATTCTTCCTCTTCTTCTTTCTTTCTTTTATTTTCTTCTTAGATTTTCTTTAATTTTATGTTTATGCTTATAATGCCTATGCTAGGCTAAACTTCTATTTGGTTAAGGGTGATTTCAAAGCCCTAGACATGTTTTATGATTGATTTTCAGATTCTATCTATCATTAATTTTCTATCAAAGTTGCTTATGTTCTTCTACAAGAATTGTTCATGATGTTGTCTTGATTTGTTTAGGTGTACAACTAGATAGATCTTGATAATTATCTATTGCTAGTTTAGGAGTCTTGATCCGTGTAATTGTCTTGATTTCCTATTCATAAGTGGCAATTTGTGATTAATGATTATGGTCAAGTTTTCAATAATTACAAAGTGGAACATAACCTAAGTTGAACAATCCGAGCTTATGTGTTTGTTGCTTAGATCAACCTATCTTTCTCATCATAAAGCTGCCATTAAATTGAATTTAGAGAGCTTATTCTAGGTTGTTTAATGGTTAGAGATTAAATAGAGAGCTTGTTCTATTTAACGACAAACTAAGGAAAGATTGGGATAACAGAGCTTGTTGTTATCTACGGTTGTTAACTTTGATAGTTGGTTGATATTGATAGATCTGAAATTGATTCTTAATGATGTCTAGTGGTGGAGAATGAAACCTTAACCATATTTTTCATATTTGATTCTTCTTACTTACTTGTTTTCTTACTTTTCTAGTTTGCTTATTTTTAAAAGTATATTTATTTTTATTGGCTGGTTATACCGCCTAATTTAGTATATATATTTTTATTGGCTGGTTATACCGCCTTGCATCTTCTTCTTATTATTTACTTTAGTTTAAATCTGGCTTCAAAAACCCCTTTTCTTTTATTGTTCTTGAATTTAAGTTTTAAACTATTAACTTATAAACTAAAACCCAATCCCTGAGGACTCGACCCTTGCTAATCATTATACTTACAATTGATCTTTTTAGTGCAAGGTTAAATAAGATACACTCTTTTGGGTGCATCACACGTTATGACAGTTTGGCGACTCCACTGGGGACTTGAGAGAGTCGAGCCATAAATTAGTCTTGTGATACCTTAGGTTTTAAATATTGGTCTTTAAGTGTTTAATTTTTATGTATTTATTTATTTATTTGTTTATTTATTTATTTATTTATTTTTTTATTTTGTTATTTGTACTAACAACTTTTGTTTCTTGTACATTTATGGGTAAACGAAGGTTTGAATGTCCCTTCGCACACACTACACATGCATATCATAAAGTCCTATACCCGGACTCGTCCATTTTAGGAGGGGGTAAAGTACCTACGCCTTCAAGGGGTGAAAACCCCCGCAACGGCTAGCGAAACACCTTCAGAGTGTTAAGTACCAAAGTTTTTGAGAGGTGATAACCTCCGCCATAACTTTGGAAAATACTCTCACCCGAATTGAACCCTTCCGGTTGGAGCCTATAATGGGTGAGGAATGTGGTGCCTTACTCATTCTACATGGATGATGTTAAGAAGCAATTTGGGGACCTTTTTAGCTTGGTCAAGTATCCTAAACCCAGCATATAAACAATACTTAAGTGGCCAAACTTTAAGATAGAGCCATGTCCAACCTTATATAGAGGAGAACCCGAACTTAGGTTACATGAAAGGACCCTTCTTACCCTATACTTTTTCATTAACATGATGCTTGTTTACCTCACACATTTGTTTTGCTGATATGTTCACCATGATGATGTAGTGCTTACACATGTTGTTGTATTTTTATCTTTTTATGAGTTTGTTGATATAATATCTAACTGTTTGTTTCTTTCTTGTCATACATCATACATCTTCATAAAGTCATCTTGCCACATAACGGTCTAGATAAAAAGAATGTCTACTAAATCCATGGAAAACCTGATAGTCACCAAGCGTGAGTCTGCTAGTAGTTTGAAGCTTAGGTCTGAAGCAATCCAGCAAAGTACAGGAGATTGCCTTCCAGTCGGGTATGTCTCTACTCTTCCCGAGAAAATTCACATGGATCTGGCACAGAACAACCTTGAAGGTCTAATCAGCATTTGGCATTCTTGGGATGAAACTCGACAAGAGGCATTCAGACGAAAATATAGGGATCTGGCTTTGCTCCTATCTGTCGAAGTCGATAACAACTTGGTAAGAGCCATGATGCCGTTTTGGGACCCATCATACAGGTGCTTCGTGTTCAATGAAGTAGATATGGTTCCAACTATAGAAGAATATTCAGCCTTGCTTCGTTTGGACCTTCCTAATCCGGACAAAGCTTACTGGAAGAACAAGACAGGTTATCGAAAGAAGCTAGCAAAGATCATGGGAATCAGCTTGATAGAAGTTGACAAAATTGTGAAGACAAAAGGTAAAAGCACTAGTATTCCATGGAACGTTCTCCGAAACTTCATTATCAAACACCCAGATGATGATAAAGGTTTGGAGGTGATGGCTTTGGCTATCTACGGACTTTTGGTTTTCCCAAAGATATTGGGACATATTGAAACGACTGTGGTGAATTTCATGGACCAAGTTCAACACCAGATCAATACGGCTCCAGCTATATTAGCCGAGACGATCAGGTCACTGAATCACTGCAGAAGAAATGGAAAATGACATTTCATCAGATGTTTACAGTTGCTCTACATCTAGATGAAAAGCCATTTTGAATGCCAAGAGTCAAAGTTCCGAAAGCCATACTTCACCACTAGCATCCCTATCAAGGAATTTTGTGAGAGTTCATGGCCTGGATCAAGGTCAAAAGAAGACTGGTGATGATGTTTCGAGAACTTACAAGTCGACAAGTGATTTGGGAAGCACCATGTATGCCTCATAAACTTATGTTATTTAGCTGTGGCGATTAACTTTAGGTTCCTCTCTTGGGACTTTAGGGTGTCGTTAGCTACTCTCCCATCATGGTACGGAGACAGGCAGGGTATAAGCAGTTCATACCGATGACTCACGGACTTAACCAGGTGGGTTTCTCTTATTCAGATAAAGGGGTTATCAATAGGATAGAAGAACTCATGAAGGCTTGGAAATTAACGATTAGAGTTGAAAGGGGTAGTATCTCATGGAACACTACTCCTAAATACTCTGTGTAGCAGGCCAGGAGAGCAAAAGATGTTGTGATTCCTTGCAAAAGAAGTCCAGATGGTTCAGCCGAGGTTATAGCCTCGGATCCTATGCTGAGGATAGAAAAGGCTAAAAGGAAGCTACAAGAAGAAAAAGATGAATTGGGAGAAGAAAATCAGAAACTGCAATCAAGGGTAGAAGAGTTAGAAAAGGGCTTGAACAAAGAAAAAAGCAAGGCTAAAAAGCTTCGATTAAAAGTTCGAAAGTTGGGGAACGGTTTAGTGGAAAGAGATAGCATTTTTCAGAAACTTACCGAGGATAGCGACACTTTGAAAGAATCCTTGACAGGTATGGAAAAGAAATATTCGCTTTTGACTACTGAGGTCGGACGCCTAAAGGAAAAATGGGGAATTGTTGTTTGATCAAGAAAGAAAAGCAACTGATTGCCAAGAATTGGTTATCGAATTAATGAACTTGAAGGAAGAATGCTCGCAACTCCGAGATACGAACTCTAAAAAGCAAAATCTTCTGGAGAATATGTTTGACCATTTCGATGTGGCATCCCGCAAGGCAGAAGACATGTATGATAGAATCATGGAGATTAAGGCGAAAGTACATCCGTTCCATGAAAACGGCCAGCTCATATACGAACTTTTGGATGAAGCTCAGTCTCACTACCGTCAGATTGTCAAGTTCCTTTGGAGACGTTAGGATTTTAGATTTATGTTTTTAGGATCTTTTGTAAGAATTTTCATATTTTTATGCTTTAGGACCAGTTGAAGTTTTTTATTTTTTATGTTTTTAGGATCGTTTTGGTTTTTAGGATTCCTATGGATTTGGTAATTTTATAAAATTCTTTTTATCTACATTTGTGATGTGGCTGGTGTTCTTTCATAAACATTTCATCCATATGTGCATAAGCATCATCAATTTAGTTTTAAATTTTAAACATATCATCTTCATTTAAGAAATTTTGCTAAAGGTTCAAGGATAGCTCGACAGTCAGAATCTTTGAGACAGTCTTCTTGTCACTCTTATAACACTAGATCAAGAGTTAGAGAAATGGCCAAAGAGCAATTCTCAAGGATAGATAAGGTAGAACAAGCTCAGGATGAGATTAGAGAGCAGTTAAGTTCTTTGTTGGAAATGATGAAAAATCTGAAAGGGAAGAATAAGGAAGATGAATCTGGTTCTCAGGGGAAAGAGGAGAATGTGGGCGAATCTTGATGTCCACCCGGCTTTTGATCTCAAGCGCAACATGAACAATTACAGCAGGTGCCCTACATGGAAGGATTCACTTACCCACACGGCCAACCTCAAATCCTGGGGTTCACTTTTCCTGTTCCTAGGACAAAGATAGACCCAGTACAAGTTCCAGATTTAGACGATCCCAAAGAGTTAGAGAAGCTGAAAGTGGCAGAAGAGATCGAGTCTCGAAAAATGAAGATGATTGAAGAAAGGCTTCAAGCTGTTGAGGGGTTAGACTGCTATGGTTCTATGGATGCTGAGGGGCTTTGTTTAGTGCCAGATGTAGTGATCCCACCTAAGTTCAAGACTCTTGACTTCGAAAAGTTTGATGGGTCCAAGTGTCCCATATCCCATATCACCATGTACTGTCGAAAAATGGCAGCCCACACCAGAAATGACAAGCCTCTTGTCCATGTCTTTCAGGACAGTCTTACGGGGTCCGCTGCTAGGTGGTATGTTCAACTCAACAGGAATCAGGTTCGTACTTGGAAAGAATTGGCCAAGGCATTCATCAGCCAGTATAAGTACATTGTTGATATGGCCCCTGATAGAAACTCAATTAAGAGTTGTAAACCCAAGTGCAGGTTATGTTCAAGTAATAAATTCTCGGGTGTCCGAGGTCGAACCACAGGGAAGCGTATTAGTAAGTATAAGTTTATAAATATATAAGAAAAAGAAAATAAACAAGATATTAGGGAATCAATAACAAAGAAAGTAAACAAGATATTAGAGAACAAAATAAACAAAATAACATAAAAGCAATTAAACAAGATATAAAAAAAAACAATAAGAAAAGATGTTGAGGTTAGAGAATCCACTCTTGGTGTTATGCTAAGATTAATCTTGTTTTATTACACAATTGAAATCCACACATAAGGGAGGTTCCAACCGGAAGGTTTAGCAATTCAGTCCAAATTGTCCAACGTCCATAGCATATGATATTATGTTTATTTGGTGTCCTCAAAACTCACAAAAAGAGTCCAAGCATTCCTTATGCCAAGGTATATGTCTACAACAAATCAAGGTTATGAAACCAAGCATTTACTGTGCCATTTTCATTGTCAATAATGAATCAAGATCTCTACTTTGCAAGTATGATTTTAAACCAAAAGAAAATATTATCTATACTAGTGTTTATAAATGATGATTCATTTTAGCTCATGTTTAAGAGACTAACCTTAGCATTTACCAAGAGCTTCACCTCATCACCTCAACAATATGATTAGCAACACATACTAGATATGAATAGAATGAAAAGAAATGTAAGAAGCATAAGTAAATAAAAAAAGAAAACTAGAGAAAGGAAAGAAGAAGAAAACTTAGAGAATTTTACTACAAAGGCTAATATCCTACCAATGTATAATGTATCCCAATACTCATCCAAGGCCCTCTATTTATACACATTTTGGAGGGCTAAATGACAAGAGACAAGCTTTACAAATTTCAAAGGTAGGTATAATAGGTGGGTGCATTTTTCTAACAATTTTCGTCATATTGTATGACAATTCTGATCAGCCAGCTTGATGGTCGATTTTGTCAATGTTGGAGGCTCGATCTGATAAAATGGTCTTCTAGAAAAATATACCCCTATCAGTTATGGATCCATAGCCGTTGGAATCAGATCATTTGCGCACGTGGATCGGAAGATATGGTCAAAATACCAAAACGGTGCAGAACAGACGTCATTGCACATCAGCCAACTTGATGGTCGATTTCGCTAGGGAAAACGACTCCGTTTCAAGAAGTGTAAAACATGAAAAAGATAGATATGCCTCTTAGCTTTGCAGGGATACAAAGTTCAGCCTTATTGCTTCAGTGAAACTCAAGATATAGCTGATATGGCAAAAGGTGTCGGAACTGGAACTGAACTGGATTTGCCCTTAATACTAGTAATCTGAAATCACTCAAAGAAACTTGTGAAAAACACCAAATTACATAAAAATATAAAAGATCATAAACACAATTAGACTAAACAATAATAACTCGTATTTGACACAAAACAATAATAAAACATAACTAAAAACTATATAATTATACGAGTTATCACACCCCCATACTTAGATTGTTGCTAGTCCCTAGCAACGACTCAATAAAAATAAAATAAGAAAATCTAATCTAATCCATTTTCGTAGGAAATCACGGTGGCACTTAGCATGTGACACAAGCCTTTAAACCCCTAGGTGTCCCTAGTGGACGAGTTTAGTCTCGTGAGGGTTTACTAGGACGATACCCACAAACATTGAAGAAATAAGAAAAACTAAAAATAATAATTATAACTAATCCTTCCAATATAAATTAGAGATAATCATTGGACAAGTCTTAAAAACTAATCAATAGCTTAAAGAAATTCACAAAAAATCTTGCTTGAATGTAAATAGTTTGAGTTAAGCCAATAATAACATAACATATTTCAATCAAAATAGTGTATATTCAAACTTAATCTCAACTTCTCACATGGGATACTCTCTTGATTTTCACTCTTTAAAGTAGTGGTAAAGTGTTTACACTCAATCAATCTCATGAAAACACTTCTACCATATGCTTGCTTGTCCACCTATTCTCCACTATTTAGATCATACAACTTCATAAATCAAGAGGTCTTTATTCAAGGTTGTAATGGGGCCAAAGGGTTATAATGTGGTTAAAGAACAAAAGGATAAAGATATCACAAAGGTTCCAAAGAGTTCATAGATTTTAGAGACATAATAAGATCATACAAATAAAACTTCTCAAAACTCTTATAAAGCACATAATAACATAGGCTAAATATTCATGTTGAGCCTTTGCATCATTCTAACCAACTTTGTAACATCTTTTTCTAGAAGTTCAAGAGAAGATTTTTTTTTTTTTTTTTTTTTTTTTTTTTTTTTTTTTTTAATATGGGAATGTATTTGACAATGATCCCTTTCTTTTTCTCTTGACTTTTTCTTTTCTTTTCTTCCCCCACACTTATCTTTTGTTTCTAACCCAAATTTTCAAATAAAAATATCCCTTGTTTTTTTGCAATATGTCTCAAAATATAAAATTCATCTTTAGAACAAGGGTAAGGATATAAGTATATTTAGGCTAGGTGTAAGTTGTGGTTACCAATAAAACATCATATTTAATGTAGGCTCAAATTGGCTCACTAGTGGGGATGTTCTCGTAGAACATTAATAATGGATGGCTGTTTGGCTCTGGTTATAATCCTAATGCCTCTATCATATTCATGTTGTCACATGTATCAATATAGTCTCAAACGGTTTAAAGCAAGTTCTAGAGAATCATGTAATCATAAGAGCACTCAAGAAAGAAATTAGATTGATTTGTATAATGCATCAATCATTATAGGCTCAAAAACTCACAAAGATGATTATACAAGTCAGATTAAGTCTAAACATGCTTCTTTCTCAATCAACATATCATATTAACATTGGCTCATAAAAAGGTTGACATCAAGCTCAATTCTCATGAAAATCTTCTCACTAATAAATCTGTTTTAGACTTATGCAATTCATATCTCATCATTGTATTGAAAGTAACTAAAAAAAACACACTAAGTCTAAACATGTTTTTTTTTTTTTTTTTTTTTAAGAAGAAGAAGATTAAATCAAACTGACAAGGTATGTCTCAAGTCTCCCTTACTCAGACCTTGTTCAGAATGAATACTTCTAAATGTCTTAAAACACAACAATTTTTTTTTTTTTTAAGCAAAATATGTCCCTTACCCCCTACTAAAATATGACATTGTCCCCAATGTCAAATTTTAAAGGTAGAATTTAGGAGATATTACCTGCAGAGGTTGCTAACCACTTATTATAACTGAGACACAACAAACAAAATGTTAGATAATGTCACAAAGACAAAGTGCAATCCACTCCTTGCTCGTCCATATCTCTTTTTCTTTTTCCGAGCGTTTGCGAAACAACCGTAGCAGATAAACACTCATAAGCTTGTAGCTTTTTGAGTAAATCTTCAATGGTTGTAGCAGAAATTATGGTTCTCCTTGCCTCTGAAAACATGAATCCATTATCCACAGCATTATCTAAATATGAAAGTAAATTACTAAAATAACCATTAATATTAAGCAAACCAATGGGTTTCTTATTTGTGACCAAAGATGACCAAGAAGCCACGCAAGCTATTTCTTCCAATGTACCCAGACCTCCTGGTAAAGCAATGAATGCATCGGCAGAATGGTACATGATTGTTATCCGTTCAGGGATACTCCAGACTTGTATTTCCTTACCCACGGTAGGTCCACAAAAATCTGTGAATAGTTTTGGCACGATTCCTAGAACTGGACTTCCTCCGGCGTGTGCTGCTGTAGCGACTGCTCCCATTAAACCCGTACTACCGCCTCCATAAATCAAGTGGATCTTTTGTTGGGCAAGTATTACTCCAACTCTTATGGCTTCATCAGCGAATATGTTATTTTTCCCTGGATAAGCACCTCCAAAGACACAAATTTTTTTAATGCGCTAGGACGAAGTGCTTTCCATTTTTTTTTCTTTTTCGAGTGCCTGAAAGAGAATGAGTACATGGTGTAATATATAGAGGACTGAGTAGTGAATCAGACAAGAGTAATAATGTCGCCGAAAGTGTATTTGACCTGTCAGAAGAAAATGTTAACCTAACAAAAGATTTTTGCATGATTTCAGGAAGAAAATCAAAAAGAGAAGAAAAATCAACCGTAAAAGTCAAAAGTAATAATGTCGCCGAAAGTGTATTTGGCATCTTCCTCTGGTTTTACGTCCAGAAACGGCTTAAACGCCTTCTATGAGTCGAGGATATGCTTCCCATCCAGTTTTCTTACAAGCTGGCAAACAGGGTCTTTTATCATCAGATTCCCAAGATGTTGCCATTCCCTTTGGAATTGCGGCCATAAATCAAGAATTTCTCTTTGTACATCTCCACTAGGATGCGTCTCAAGAGAAAGTTGGATATTACCCAAATTCTCCTTACTCAGTCCATCCTTAATGAATTCAATTTTATCATCTCGATTAGAGGACGGAATCCCAATAGAACGACATTTACCGTTACACGTCCATCGTGCACACTTGTGGCAATTTGAACTCATGCGCTTTGCTCGTCGCTTCTTTGCATAAGTGCTTCTACCTGTACCTGGTAAATGCAAAACAGGAAGATATTCATCTTCACGTACCTTGGCTTCAATTATCCAACGTATGTCTTCAGGAATCCCTTTGTTCATAAGCATTCTTAATCTTTCTAATCGAACTTGGTAAAGCTTCAGTAAAATATTCCGAGGAAAAGGAGGAAATCGTTTCTGCAATCTTTTGAGAATATCATCCATCCTGAAAAAAAAATGAAATAAAATAAAATGAAAGAGAAATTTATATACAATATCAGTTTTGTGGGTAGCTGATGGAACCGACTTAAATAATCACGGAGTACCGTTATCCGCCATTTAACCGGGGTTAAAAAAAAATTATATTTACATCTAGTTATTTTCAAAACAAGGATCAGAAAGAAAAACAACCTCTTCTTGAGTAACATGATTTTCCAAAAAGAGTTTGAGTCTTTGTCCATTTACCTTGAATACGTTACCATTTTGAGGATTCTCAATGTCAACTGCTCCATAATGATACACATGCTTAACCACAAATGGGCCAGTCCATCTTGATCTCAACTTACCAGGAAATATGTGAAGTCTAGAATTATAAAGTAGAACTTTTTGCCCAACATTAAATGTTTTTCTTGAAATTAACTTGTCATGAAAGGCTTTAGTTCTTTCTTTATGAATTTTAGAATTCTCATATGCATCATTTCTGAGTTCCTCAAGTTCATTTATTTGTAATTTTCTTTATTTAGAAGCGTCATCAAGGTTTGAGTTGAACATTTTAATGGCCCAATATGCTTTATGCTCAAGTTCCACAGGTAAATGACAAGGTTTTCCATAAACTAGCCTATAAGGAGACATGCCCAATGCTGTTTTAAAAGCTGTTCGATAGGCCCATAATGCATCGTTAAGTCTAAGAGACCAATCTTTGCAATTTGGATTAACTGTCTTTTCCAAAATTTGTTTAATCTCCCTATTTGCTAATTCTACCTGTCCATTTGTCTGCGGGTGATAAGGGGTTGCAACTTTGTGTGTAATGGCATATTTCTTCATTAATGTTTCAAAAACCTTGTTGCAAAAATGTGTTCCCCCATCGCTTATGATAGATCGAGGAATTCCAAATCGACTCAAAATATTTTCTTTTAAAAATTTAATCACTGTTTTGTGATCATTATTTCGACATGGAATTGCCTCTATCCACTTTGAAACATAATCTATTGCTACTAAAATGTATAAGAAACCAAAAGATGGTGGAAATGGTCCCATGAAATCAATACCCCAACAGTCAAAAATTTCAATTACAAGAATTGGGTTCAAAGGCATCATGTTTCTTTTCGAAATGGAACCTAATTTTTGACAACTTTCACATGACTTGCAAAAATTATGTGCATCTTTGAACAAAGTTGGCCAGTAAAATCCACACTGTAAAATTTTTGCAGCAGTTTTCTTTGATGAAAAATGACCACCACATGCCTCGGAATGACAAAACTTAATTACACTACTTACCTCATTGTCGGGAATGCATCTTCGAAAAATCTGATCAGGACAATATTTGAACAAGTAAGGGTCATCCCAATAGAACTTCTTTACCTCATTCAGAAACTTCCTTTTATCTTGGGTGCTCCATTGAGAAGGAATTTTTCCTGTAGCAAGAAAATTAGCAATGTCAGCAAACCAAGGTGTCGTGGAGACAATTAGAAGTTGTTCATCAGGAAAAGTATCATTTATTGGTGAGGTTCCAAAAGATTCATCACAAACAAGTCTTGATAAATGATCAGCCACCACATTTTCTACTCCTTTTTTATCTCGAATGGTGATGTCAAATTCTTGCAGCAAAAGGATCCACCTCAGCAACCTAGGTTTTGCATCCTTCTTAGAGAGAAGATATTTTAAAGCTGCATGATCACTAAAGACAACAATTGATGATCCAACAAGGTAAGATCTGAATTTATCCAATGCAAAAACAACTGCAAGTAATTCCTTTTCTGTAGTGGAATAATTCATTTGGGCTCTATTTAAAGTTTTACTTGCATAGTAAATTACATGTGGTTTATTATCTTTCCTTTGTCCTAACACAGCACCAACAGCATAGTCACTAGCATCACACATTATTTCAAATGGTAAAGACCAATCAGGAGATCTCATAATAGGAGCAGTAGTGAGCATATTTTTGAGTTTTTCAAAAGCATCTTCACAATCTTTAGTCCATTCAAATGCAGTGTCTTTCATTAAAAGATTACATAGAGGTTTAGATATCGTGCTAAAATCTTTTATGAATCTTCTATAAAAACCTGCATGTCCCAAGAATGACCTAATGTCCTTTACTGTCTTTGGTGTGGGTAGATTAGCAATCAATTCAAGTTTTGACTTGTCTACCTCAATCCCTTTTGCAGAAACAATGTGACCTAGTACAATACCTTTAGTGACCATGAAATGACATTTTTCCCAATTAAGAACAAGATTTTTTTCTTCACACCTAATCAATACATTTTTCAAATTGGCTAAGCAATCATCAAATGAATCACCAGAAACAGAAAAATCATCCATGAAAATCTCAAGATTACGTTCAATCATGTCACTAAAAATGCTAAGCATGCATCTTTGAAATGTGGCAGGGGCGTTACATAATCCAAATGGCATTCTACGATATGCAAAAGTACCAAAAGGACATGTAAAAGTGGTTTTCTCTTGGTCCTCAAGTGCAATGGCAATTTGATTATACCCAGAATATCCATCTAGAAAACAATAAAACTCATGCCCTGCAACTCTTTCTAAGATTTGATCCATGAAAGGCAAAGGGAAATGATCTTTCCTCGTCACTGAGTTAAGTTTCCTATAGTCAATGCACATGCGCCAACCAGTAACAGTCCTAGCTGGAATTAATTCATTGTTTTCATTTTTAACTACAGTAACTCCAGATTTCTTAGGTACGACTTGAGTAGGACTTACCCATTTGCTATCAGAGATAGGATAAATGATTCCATTATCTAGAAGTTTAATGACTTCATTTCTCACTACTTCTTTCATATTAGGATTAAGCCTTCGTTGCATTTGTCTAGAGGGTTTAGCATTTTCCTCTAAATAAATATTATGTGTGCAGATTAATGGGCTTATTCCCTTTATGTCAGCTAAGGTCCATCCTAATGCATTTTTGTGCATCTTCAAAAGTTGTAACAACTTACCTTCTTGTAGTTCATCAAGATGTGAAGAAATTATGACTGGAAAAGTTTCACTCTCACCCAAAAAGGAATATTTTAGCTCGGATGGCAATGGTTTTAACTCCAGCTTGGGTGGTTCAATAGTTGATGGTACAGTGACATTTGTAAGTGATGGAAGTTCCTCAAACTTTTGTTTCCAACAATGCTTATCCTGAAAAGATTTTAACAAAGAATCAGTGTGTGAAATTTCTGAAGCATTATCAAACTCATATTCAATTAAATAAGCTTCTAAAGGATCATGGAATGTGGTAGTGGTGAGATGTTCATGAACAAGTTCTTCAATGAAATCCACTTCATGTACTTCTGAATTATCACCAGGTTGCTTGCAAATGTTGAACACATTTAATTCTAAAGTCATATTTCCAAAAGAAATGTTCAACATACCATTCCTGCAATTTATCAGAGCATTAGAAGTTGCAAGAAATGGACGGCCTAATATAACAGGAATTTGAACATTTGGATTTGAAACAGGATGTGTGTCCAAAACAATAAAATCAACAGGGAAGTAAAAATTATCAATTTGAACCAAAACATCTTCAACTATCCCTCGAGGAATTTTTACAGAACGATCAGCTAGTTGAAGTGTAACAGGTGTTTCCTTGAGTTCACCTAAACCTAACTGTTGATAAACAGAAAAAGGCAAAAGATTAACACTAGCACCAAGATCAAGCAATGCACGTTCTATTCTAGTGTTTCCAATGATGCATGAGATTGTTGGACATCCAGGATCTTTGAATTTTGGTGGAGTAAGGTGCTGAATGATTGAGCTCACACTTTCCGTCAAAAATGCTTTCTTTTGTACATTATGTTTCCTTTTAACTGTGCACATGTCCTTCAAAAATTTAGCATAAGATGGAACTTGTTTGATTGCATCCAATAAAGGAATGTTAATCTTAACTTGTTTGAAAAGTTCATAAATTTCTGCATTTTGATTCAAATTCTTTATTGTTTGCAACCTTTGAGGAAAAGGAGCAGGATGCATACCTTTTTCTTTGTCCAAATTTTCAAGAAGTTCAGACTTACCATCATCCTTACCATTACTTTTCGGAGGGGAAAGAGGATCTTGGTCTTTTGATGGAATGTTTTTGTCAATTGCCTTTCCACTTCGAAGAGTTGTGATAGAACTGGCATTTTCCTGTTGAGTTTCATTGGAGCAAGAAACAAGACATTGAGTAGAAGGGTTAGGCTGAGGTTGAGCAGGAAACTTACCTTTTTCTTGAGTGCGTAATGAAGCTGTCAATGTGGACAAGGTGTTTTTGATCTCATTGATGTCCTGTGAAGTCCGGCTATTCACATTTGCTTGTGTTTGCATGAATGCTTGCAATGTCTCTTCCAAGGTTTGTACACGTGAAGGTTGATAGGAAAAAGTGTTGCCCGGCTTTTGAGATTGTGGTACCTGAACATGATTATTATTCCGCCAACTGAAGTTGGGATGATTTCTCCATTCAGGGTTATACGTTTCAGAGTAAGGAGAAGGAAAAGGCTTTTTAAATGTGTTTATGGAATTTACTTGATCATGCAACGCTTCTTTAAGAATGGGAATGTTTGGACATTCAGAAGTGGGGTGTCCCATGATTTCACAAATTCCACAACTTTCTTCATTTTTAACCGTTTTGACTTCTTTTACTTCTCTAAGTTCCATGGCTTCAATCTTTCTAGCCAAATTAGCTACTTTAGCTTTTATCTCATCTTCTTGACTAAAATGATATTTTCCTCTGTTAGAAACAACATTAGATCTATTGGAACTTTCAGAGGAATTATCTGTGTGCCAGGCTTGAGAGTTATCTGCCAAATGGTCTAAGTAGTCAAAGGCTTCTTCAGGTTCTTTTTCTAGAAACTCACCGTTACACATTGTTTCAACAAATTGTTTAGTTTCGGGAGTTAAACTTTCATAAAAGAAACTAATAAGACGCCATTTTTCAAAACCATGATGTGGACAAGAACTTAACAAATCTTTAAAACGATCCCAGCACTGAAAAAATGCTTCATTTTGATTTTGATTGAAATTTTGAATCTGTCTTTTCAAAGCAGTAGTTTTATGTGCTGGGAAAAATTTCTTTAGAAACTCAGTTTGTAATTCTTGCCATGTGCCAATTGACCTTGGTTTTAAATTATGAAGCCAAATTTTTGCTTTATCTTTTAAAGAAAAAGGAAATAATTTTAGCTTGACAATTTCATTTGTACATTGTTGGTCATTAAAGGTGACACATACATCTTCGAAGTCTTTTAGAAACGAGTAAGCACTTTCCGATTCCAACCCATAGAAATTTGGAAGCAAAGCTATCATACCTGGTTTAAAACGAAAGTTGTTTGCATTGAGAGGAAAAATAAAACAAGAGGGTGATGAGCTTCGAGTTGGTTGCAAGTAGTCACGCATGGTGCGTACTTGTCTGTTCTCATCTTCAGCATGAACACTTTCATTGTCAGCCATGGTAGGAGTTGTATTAGAAAGATTACCTGAAAAAGTTTCACAATAAAATCTAACTAAACGACGAGATCTAAAATCACGTCGCCAAACAAGCATAAAACAAAGTTAATATACAAAATTAGGCGGTATAACCAGCCAATAAAAATAAAACAAAGTTAATATACAATATAAATATAAATATATAGAAAATTAGGCGGTATAACCAGCCAATAAAAATAAATATAGGCGGTATAACCAGCCAATAAAAATAAATATACTTATAAACTTATATACTTAGTATTGCCTCCCCGGCAACGGCGCCAAAAACTTGATAGAAACTCAATTAAGAGTTGTAAACCCAAGTGCAGGTTATGTTCAAGTAATAAATTCTCGGGTGTCCGAGGTCGAACCACAGGGAAGCGTATTAGTAAGTATAAGTTTATAAATATATAAGAAAAAGAAAATAAACAAGATATTAGGGAATCAATAACAAAGAAAGTAAACAAGATATTAGAGAACAAAATAAACAAAATAACATAAAAGCAATTAAACAAGATATAAAAAAAACAATAAGAAAAGATGTTGAGGTTAGAGAATCCACTCTTGGTGTTATGCTAAGATTAATCTTGTTTTATTACACAATTGAAATCCACACATAAGGGAGGTTCCAACCGGAAGGTTTAGCAATTCAGTCCAAATTGTCCAACGTCCATAGCATATGATATTATGTTTATTTGGTGTCCTCAAAACTCACAAAAAGAGTCCAAGCATTCCTTATGCCAAGGTATATGTCTACAACAAATCAAGGTTATGAAACCAAGCATTTACTGTGCCATTTTCATTGTCAATAATGAATCAAGATCTCTACTTTGCAAGTATGATTTTAAACCAAAAGAAAATATTATCTATACTAGTGTTTATAAATGATGATTCATTTTAGCTCATGTTTAAGAGACTAACCTTAGCATTTACCAAGAGCTTCACCTCATCACCTCAACAATATGATTAGCAACACATACTAGATATGAATAGAATGAAAAGAAATGTAAGAAGCATAAGTAAATAAAAAAAGAAAACTAGAGAAAGGAAAGAAGAAGAAAACTTAGAGAATTTTACTACAAAGGCTAATATCCTACCAATGTATAATGTATCCCAATACTCATCCAAGGCCCTCTATTTATACACATTTTGGAGGGCTAAATGACAAGAGACAAGCTTTACAAATTTCAAAGGTAGGTATAATAGGTGGGTGCATTTTTCTAACAATTTTCGTCATATTGTATGACAATTCTGATCAGCCAGCTTGATGGTCGATTTTGTCAATGTTGGAGGCTCGATCTGATAAAATGGTCTTCTAGAAAAATATACCCCTATCAGTTATGGATCCATAGCCGTTAGAATCAGATCATTTGCGCACGTGGATCGGAAGATATGGTCAAAATACCAAAACGGTGCAGAACAGACGTCATTGCACATCAGCCAACTTGATGGTCGATTTCGCTAGGGAAAACGACTCCGTTTCAAGAAGTGTAAAACATGAAAAAGATAGATATGCCTCTTAGCTTTGCAGGGATACAAAGTTCAGCCTTATTGCTTCAGTGAAACTCAAGATATAGCTGATATGGCAAAAGGTGTCGGAACTGGAACTGAACTGGATTTGCCCTTAATACTAGTAATCTGAAATCACTCAAAGAAACTTGTGAAAAACACCAAATTACATAAAAATATAAAAGATCATAAACACAATTAGACTAAACAATAATAACTCGTATTTGACACAAAACAATAATAAAACATAACTAAAAACTATATAATTATACGAGTTATCAGCCCCAGACCGTTTGTCTCTACAAAATATGGAGAAGAAGTCCACTGAAAGTTTTAAGGATTATGCCCAGAGATGAAGAGATATTGCTGCCCAGATTCAGCCGTCTCTGACTGAGAAAGAGACTACGATGTTGTTCGTTAGTACTCTTAAGGATCCGTACTATCACAGGATGATTGGGAATGCCACAAAGAACTTTGCTGATATGGTGATTTCTGGTGAAATCATAGAAAATGCCATCAAAAATGGCAAGATTGAAGGGGGAGAATCTGTTGTAAAGAGGAATAGTGTGACAAAGAAAAAGGAAGCTGATGTCCAGACTGTTGCATATGGAGGGTAACAAACGGGAGGTTACCTCCCGCACTTCCCACAATCCGTGTACCAGCCATACTACCTGAATACTAATGCCATCAATCCGGGTTCATGTGTTTATCCATCCGCACATCCACAGGTGTTCCAACCTATTTTTCATCCCAGACCATTGGCTTCTCCAGTTGGGCCACCCGTACAAGCCAATCAACCTCCAATTAATCCGAGGGGACTACGAGCTAGCCAGGAAAGAATGTCTTTTGATCCGATTCCCATATCCTATGCAGACTTGCTTCCAGATCTTATCAAGAACCATCTGGTTGTACCGGTACACTTGGAACCCTTGAAACCTCCATACCCTAGGTGGTATGATCCTAATGCCCGATGTGACTACCATTCGGGAAACGTTGGACACTCCACCGAAAACTGCATAGCTTTGAAGTACAAAGTGCAAAGTTTGATTAAGGCTGGGTTGATAAATTTTGAAGAGAAGGGTGGCCCGAACGTCAACGGTAATCCTTTACCAAACCATGCAAGACCAGCGGTAAATGCTTTGGGAAACGGCAAGATTACCGTAATCAAGGGGGAAAAGGATGAGGTTACGACATCAATGGATTATATTTTCGATGTCCTAGTCAAAGCTAGCATGATTAGTCCTATGCAGGCTAATTTAGATAGTTATCTTGGCGATTATAATCCAAGCAAGGTTTGCAAATATCATCAAGGGATAGTTGGCCATTCGGTGCAAGGTTGTGTTAAATTCCGGCAGGAGTTACAGAAACTAATGGATCTCTCCCGGATTGAGTTTTACACAGAGTTTGGGACAAATAAAATTAATGTGGTAATTGGAGAATCTTCGACGCCTGTTGTGAAACCGATCACATTCTTTTATGAGAAAAAGACGAGTCAGTTCGAGGATGAGAAGCCAGTGGGGATCAAAAATCCCGTTATTATGATCAGTGTCCCAAGTCTATTCCCATATCGAAGCGATAAGGCAGTACCGTGGAGATATGGGTGCGACGTCATAACCCGAGAAACGCTTGGTAGTTCAGTCGTGATTAATTCTGAAGCTGCCAAGATAGCAAATCTGACTGGAGTAGGGGGAGTGACTAGGAGTGGGCGTTGTTATTTGCTTGAAATACTTGATAGGGACAGGAAAGGAAAAGCAGCGGAAGAGGAAAAGAATGAAGAGCCAGGAAGCAAGACGAACCCATTTGTGGTTCAAGATACGGAATATAAAAAGCTTGTGACTGAGGGGGAAGCTTATGAATTTTTGAAGCTGATCAAACACAGTGAATATAGTGTGGTTGAACAGTTGAATAAAATGCCAGCTCAAATTTCACTGTTGTCACTGTTGTTGAATTTCGAGTCTCATAGAGAAGCTTTGCTGAAAGTTTTGAATAAGGCACATGTTCCTCACAATATTTTTGTGGAGAATGTGGGTCATATTGCAGGAAATCTGGTGGCTATCAATTTCATAACCTTTAATGATGATAAGATTCCTCCGGAAGGTAGGGGCAGTACTGAGGCCCTCCATATCACGGTCAAGTGCAAAAGTCATGTTATGGCTAAAGTGCTTATTGATAATGGTTCTTCCACTAATGTTATGCCGATGACTACATTGTCCAAGCTTCCGATAGATGTGTCTCATATTCAACCTAGTCACATGATTGTGAGAGCCTTTGATGGGACCCGTCGGGCGGTTTTGGGAGATATTGAAATGCCTCTGCAAATTGGGCCTTGCATTTTCAAAATAAAGTTTCAGGTTATGGAGATTTCACCATCTTACAGTTGTCTGTTGGGAAGGCCATGGATTCACATGGCAGGAGCAGTTCCTTCATCATTACACCAGAAAATCAAGTTTGTTATGGAGGATTATCTGGTATATGTTAACGGGGAAGAGGATTTGTTGGTAACCAAGTTCCCAACCACGCCTTATGTTGAGGCAGCTGATGAAGCATTGGAATGTTCATTCAAATCGTTTGAGTTCATTAATGCGACATATGTTGGTGAAGGGTCAAAAGTGCCTACTCCGCGTTTTTCTCGAACGGTTAGCATGTTGTTCAAGCAGACTATTGGGATGGGTTGGCAAGTTGGCTTTGGATTGGGGAAGCATCTTCAAGGGATCAGGGAGATGCCAGAAATACAAGAAAACAGAGAAAGGTTTGGGCTAGGTTACAGGCCAACCATGAGGGATTCGGAGATGGTCGAGTTCGAGAAGAAGAAGAAAAGATTGGCTCGTGTAAAAGGGTACGAGTAAGAGCAGAGGAAGATGGTTTTTCCTCATCTTTATTTCACTTTTCGTTTGGGGGGATGTATTTATCCCGATGCACCTCCACCAAATCTAGAAGCAGCGTTTTCTGAGCTTTCTATTAAAATGGTGGAGAAAGTAGGAATGAAATCTGATGTTGAGGAAGAGTTGTTGGTGTAGCCGTGCTCACCTGAAATGGAACTGGGTAATTGGAAAGTGACAAAGCTACCGGTTATCCTTGAATCTCATAAAATGTAATGCAGTGAGTCAAGTCCTTAATTGCTCATGCCCAATGGCATTAGGGATGGTCTTTTATGTATGGGCTAGTTTATTCATTATTATTTTAATAAATTAGGAACAAGATGCATTTTCATTCCCTTTTTCATTCATGTTTGTCATTTTTCCTTTCTTTCATTGTTGCCATTCTTTCTTCGTATACCAATATATATTCTTTCAATTCAATTCAATTTCAGGATTCCAAGTAATGAATACAAAGACAATCTTAATAATAATTCGGGATTCGATTTTGAAAACACAGTTCATGTTGATGAATTTGATAATGAAGAGGAATCATATGATTATACTTTGTCTCCAGATTTGTTGAGATTAATGGAACAGGAAAAGAAACCAATTGAACCACATCAAAAGGTTACTGAGATGATCAATTTGGGAGATGAGGAAAATATGAAAGAAGTAAAAATTGGCGCGTCATTGCCACCTGCTCAAAAGAAGAGATTAGAAGATTTGCTCAGAGAATTTGTGGATGTATTCACATGGTCATACAGAGACATGTCGGGTTTGGATACAGATATTGCGGAGCACAAATTGCCTTTGCGGCCAGAATGCAAGCAAGTGCAGCAAAAGTTAAGACGAATGAAGCCGGAGATGCTGTTAAAAATTAAAGAAGAAGTAAAAAAGCAGTTTGACGTAGACTTTCTGGAAGTAGCTAAGTATCCGGAGTGGGCAGCCAACATCATCCCAGTTCTTAAGAAAGACGGGAAGGTGATAATGTGCGTTGATTACCGAGATCTGAACAAGGCAAGTCCAAATAATAACTTTTCTTTGCCTCATATTGACACCCTCGTGGATAACACTGCTAGACATTCCACGTTTTCGTTCATGGATGGTTTTTCAGGGTATAACCAGATTAAGATGGCTTCGGTGGATATGGAGAAAACCATATTTGTTACAATATGGGGGACCTTTTGTTATAAGGTCATGCCTTTTGGTTGAAAAATGCCGGAGCTACTTACCAAAGGGCAATGGTAACTCTGTTTCATGACATGATGCATAAAGAGATTGAAGTATATGTGGATGACATGATAGCAAAATCACGTGAAGATGAAGATCATTTGGTCAACCTCAGGAAGTTGTTTGAAAGATTGAGAAAGTTTCAGCTGAGATTGAATCCTGCCAAGTGTACATTCGGTGTCAAATCCGGCAAGTTGTTGGGTTTTGTGGTTAGTGATAGAGAAACTGAAGTGGATCCAGATAAAATTAAGGCGATTCAGAATCTGTCTCCCCCTCGTACGCAAAAAGAAGTGAGAGGTTTCTTGGGAAGGCTGAATTACATATCACGCTTTATTTTCCAGCTCACCTTCAAATGTGATCCTATCTTCAAGCTTCTTCACAAACAGGATAATAGTGAATGGACTGGAGAGGAAGCTTTTGATAAAGTTAAAGAGTACCTCTCGAATCCACCGGTGTTAGTTCCTCCGATTCTGGGAAAGCCATTGATTTTGTATTTGACGGTGTCCGAGAAATCCATGGGATGTGTTCTGGGGCAACGAGATGAGACGGGAAAGAAAGAACATGCCATCTACTATCTGAGTAAAAAGTTTACTGACTATGAATCTAGATACTCATCGCTAGAAAAAATGTGTTGCGCTAGGCATGGATAGCTCATAGACTCAGACAATATATGTTGTACAACACAACATGGCTCATAGCAAGGTTGGATCCTCTGAAGTACATTTTTGAGAAGCCGTCGTTATAAGGAAGAATTGCAAGATGGAAAGTCACTTTATTCGAGTATGACATTGTTTATGTGACTCAGAAAGTAATAAAAGGAAGTGTGATAGTCGAATTCCTGGCAGATCGGGCTTCTGAAGAATATGAGCCAATGCAATTTGATTTCCCGTATGAGGATTTGATAGCTATTTCAAGAGGAGATGATGAATAATGTGAAGAAAAACCCTGAAAGATGTTCTTTGATGGGGCTTCTAATGCTTTTGGGCATGGAATTGGAGTAGTCTTGATATCCCCAGATGGTCAATATTATCCGATTACTGCACGATTAGATTTTAATTACACCAACAATATGGCTGAATATGAGGCATGCGTCATGGGCTTGCAAGCAGCGATTGAAAGAAAGACTGATGTGTTGGAGGTATATGGTGATTCAACTTTGGTTATTTATCAGTTGAAAGGAGAATGGGAAACAAGGGATTCGAAGTTGATCCTATACCAGAAATACATAACTGAATTAATCAAGCATTTTGAGAAGATTCAGTTTCAACACTTGCCCCGGGAAGAAAATCAGATCGCTGATGCTTTAGCTACTTTAGCTGCAATATTTAAGCTGGATGCAAAAAGCCGAGATTCAACCAATCAAGTTGGGTGTGAAAGGATCTCCAGCACATTGTTTAGATGTTGAAGAAGAAGTTGATGGTCAGCCTTGGTATTTTGACATTATGCAATACGTCAAATATTAGCGATACCCGGAATACGCCTCGGATAATGATAAACGGCTCATCAGAAGATTAGCTATGGGTTTCTTCCTTGACGGAGAAATATTGTATAAGAGGGGCCGAGATATGGTGCTTTTGAGGTGTGTTGACACCATAGAAGCAAAGAGGATACTAGAGGAAGTGCATGATGGAATTTGTGGGGCACATGCGAATGGTCACATGATGGCTAGGCAGATAATGAGGGCTGGCTATTATTGGCTGACGATGGAGAAAGACTGTATTGACTATGCACGAAAATGTCATAAATGCCAAATCTATGCGGATAAGATCAATGCTCTTCCGAATGAGTTGCATGTTTTGGCACCTCCGTGGCCTTCCTCAATATGGGGCATGGATGTGATTGGACCTATCACCCCAAAGGCGACGAATGGGCATCGGTTCATTTTCGTGATGATTGATTATTTCACAAAGTGGGTAGAGGCGGCCTCATATGCGAGTGTAACACGGGCAGTGGTCTGTAAGTTCATAAAGAAAGAGATAATTTATCGATATAGACTACCGGAGAGAATCATTTCTGATAATGCTCGCAATTTGAATAGCCAGGATGTTGGAAAAGGTTTGTGAATAGTTCAAGATCAAGCATCACAATTCAGCGTCGTATCATCCGAAGATGAACGGAGCAGTGGAAGCAGCCAATAAGAACATCAAAAAGATTGTAGAGAAGATGACTGATGTCTACAAAGATTGGCATGAAAAGTTGCTTTTCGCCTTGCATGCTTATAGAACTTCGGTTCGCACATCCACAGGGGCAACCCCGTTTTCATTGGTATATGGAATGGAGGCTGTGTTACCAGTCGAGGTAGAAATCCCTTCTTTAAGGGTACTGAAAGAGGTTGATCTGGAAGAAGCAGAATGGGTACGGAATCATTTTGAGCAGTTGAATCTCATTGAGGAAAAGAGATTTGCAACGTTGTGCCATGGTCAGTTATACCAGAAACGAATGATGCGAGCGCATGATAAGAAAGTCCGTCCCAGACATTTTAGGGAAGGAGAGTTAGTCTTGAAAAAGATTCTTTCATATCAGCATGATCATCGAGGGAAGTGGACGGCGAATTGGGAAGGTCCTTATGTGGTGAAAAAAGGTTTTTCAGGTGGAGCTTTGATTTGACTGAGATGGATGGGGATGTTTTGCCAAACCCAATTAATTCAGATGCTGTGAAGAAATATTTTGCTTAAAAAAAAGGACTCAAATTAAAAACTCGAAAAAGGCGGTTTGGGTCAATGGGGGTTGTCTAAGTTGAAAACCCGAAAGGGCGACTTAGATATGAGGAAGATCAGCGTCGTTCAGAAAATTTCATGAAGATGGGGACAATGTCTAGTTTGATGAACTCTGAAGGATTGAATGAACTATTAAGGTTGTCTAAGTATTCATTGTTTGGATATTGGTTTTGTTATCCTAACACCTTGTTAATAAACCTTTTGAGATGCTCTTTTGTTCCTTGAGATGAATTCTTTTCCTTATTTTGTTAATAAAGATCATTCTTTCCAACTTATTTTGTCTTCCATTTGTTATTCTCAATTTTATACCTTTGCATGGAATAGAGGGAATACATCATGCTTGCGTTTGCTATGAAATTAGAATAATGATTGATAAATTGGAATATAATCTTAAGAGATCCCTGCATTTATTTTTATGATAAAATCTATGGATAACTGAATAGAAAAGTCAAGAGATGAGATGAGATCTGATTTTTAAAAGTGAGAATCCTTGAAGATGAGAATTTCCATGATGGAATGTTAAAGTCCAGTTAAGTTGGCATAAGATGAGATATAGAATGATTAGTGTTTTGAAACTTTTGAAGAAAGAAAATTTTCATATTCAGAAGATTTTGAAAAAGGAAAGAGATAGTAAGATCCGTTCTATCGGTTTGAAGCCAAGTACAAACAGAGATGAATGATGAGCTTGGGAACCTTTTGTTTTGATTAAGAGATTCAGGGAGTTGATATTGTTTATTATAGAGCATTCATGACATCTATTGCACGATATGCATTGGCATTCATGGCATTCATGTACTGCATTGCATTTATGTATTTGCATCCAAGAAAGATTATTTCAGGTATTCAGTATGATTTGGACATGAATTTGGGATGCTAATTTGCGAGGTTAGCGATTTCTTTTGGGATTCAAGGTAAGATTTTTGAAGTTTACATTTACGTTTGAGAATTTGCAAATTTCATTGTTTTCATTTAAATTTGATGCCTCGGTGGAGGAGTATTGTTTTCATTTAAAGTTGATGCCTGGGTGGAAGAGTATTGTTTTTCTTTTAAAGTTGAAGCCTCGGTGGAGGAGTATTGTTTTCTTTTAAAGTTGAAGCCTCGGTGGAGGAGTATTGTTTTCTTTTAAAGTTGAAGCCTCGGTGGAGGAGTATTGTTTTCTTTTAAAGTTGAAGCCTCGGTGGAAGAGTATTGTTTTCTTTTAAAGTTGAAGCCTCGGTGGAAGAGTATTGTTTTCTTTTAAAGTTGAAGCCTCGGTGGAGGAGTATGTTTTCTTTTAAAGTTGAAGCCTCGGTGAAGGAGTATATTTTTATGTTAAGGTTACTTTAAAGTTGAAGCCTCGGTGGAGGAGTATGTTTTTACGTTGGGTTTGTTTAAAGTTTACGCCTCGCTTAGAGGAGCTTTTCTACGTAAGGATTTTCTTTAAGTACATAGGACTTAGTAGGGTGTCTACGTCTTCGCACATCCCCTGTTTCTCAGAAAATGCGCAAAGAGGGGCAACTGTAGACACCTGATTTTATCCGGGTTTAATCTTTTTTTTAATTAAATAAAAGAAAAGAAATAAAAAATAAAAAAAGGATAAATTCGAAATTAATAAAAATGAAAAAAAAAAAAAAACAAGTTTGGGTTGGGATGAATCTCTTCTTTGGATTGAAATAGGACTATGAAAAATGTGATTGGAACAAAACATGCCTCTTGATCAGATTGAAACTCCTAAATAGGGTAGAACAAAATTTCTTTCTCTATATAATGAACCCAAGCATCACAATCAAAAACACATCAGAGATCAGAAGCAAGAAAGCATAAATTTCGAACTCAGTAGAAGAAAAAAAATTTTGAGTGAAAAATTCGAAATTTGAGAGTGGTAGTGCTAGGATTTGTTTCGAAAAGATTATTGTGAAGGAAAGTCTAGGTTTTAATTAGAGGAAGCAAAGGCTAGAAAGTGGTGGTGGTTCGACGGTCAACGGAGTAGATCGGAGGAGGTGAAGTTTCAAGTTTTGATTTCAGATCTAGAAAATGCTAGAGAGATTTGGGTGAAACTAATTTGGTTTTTGAGTCGAGGAGATCGAGAGGAATTTTTTAAGATTTTTTTCGAAATTTTTCGACCATCGGCGGTGACGGCAGCGACGACGATATCCACCGGAATTTGGGTTTGCAAAGAACGTTCATCAGTGTTCTTGGAGAAAAAAATTTCAGAGAAAAAGAGATTTTTTTTAAAAAAAAAAAGGTAAAAAGTGATTCAAAAAAATTATGTTTTAACAGCAGCAGACGGGTCGGGCCAGGTGGCCCGCGCACGACCCGCGCGCCGGCCCGACCCGCATGCTGCTGACATTTTTTTTTTAGTTTTGTGTTTTGTGTTTTGTTTTTATTGCTTTGTTAATTTTTTTATATTTTTTTATATTTATTTTCTTTATTATTTACTAATTGGATTTTAAGTTTTTTTTTTTTTTTTTTTTGCAGGTTTTTGTTTTGTGAATTATTTATTATTTGTTTACTAATTAATTATTATTAAATATTTTATTAACCATTATTTTCTTCATAAAAAAAAACTACTATTTATTTTAGTTACTATTATTATATTATATTTTATATTCTTATATATTATTATTAATTGATTTTATATTATTATATTTATTATTAACCATTTATTTATTTATTAACAAGATTAGATTAATTAAGTTTTAATTGAAGAGTAGTTATTTTTAAAATTAATAAATTGAGATTTTTCCAATGATGAAATTCAAAGAAATTACGAATGGTTGATTTCTGAGAAATTTCTAGGTGAGAAAATTCTCTTAAAATTCTCCAGAATGAATGGAAGGATTTTTTAAGAGATTATTTTCAATACCAATAAAAAAATAAAAAATTTATTTTTTTAAAAGAATAATTAATTTTCAACACCTTTCTCAAGATAATTTTCCATAATAAATGGTTAATTAAAATTGAAGGATAAATTAAGATTTTTTCGATGATGAAATTCAAGAAAGTTGCGAATGGATAACTTTTAAGAAATTTCTAGGTGAGAAAAATTCTCTTAAAATTTTTCCAGAACGAATGGAAGAATATTCTAAGAGATAATTTTTGATATAAAGATCAGAATTTATTTTTCAAACAAACATTAATAAAATAGGGATTAATTTTGGAAGTTTAATTTAAGAGAAATAATTTTGTTAAATGATCTAACTTTCCCGACGACGGAGCCTCTTTAATAGAACGAATGGTTTCTTTTGAATACTCTCAAGGTGAGGAAACATTTTTTAGTAATTTCTCCAGAATGAATGGAAGGAAGACCTAAAAATAATCTCCGAGATTTCTAATTTTAACAATTAAAATGAAATAGGATAGACAAGACCATTTAATTAAGACTTTTAAGTATCACAAGACTAATTAGGTACTATCTCTTAGATAGGCGTTGTGAGGGTGCTAATCCTTCCTCACACGTAACCGTACTCCCGAACCTAGTTTTGATAAGTAGACCAGAACCTATTCTTTTTAAGGTACCTTAGTCAAGCTTAGGATTCCTTTAAATATGATAGATTCGCATAGGTGACTAATCACACCTAGATTAGATGATTAGTGGCGACTCCATTGTTTGTGTCTAGCATGCTGAATTCGTATTTGGCACGTTATGACAGTGATTATTGGTTATGGTCAAGTTTTCTCTAATTGCAAAGTGAAACATAACATAGGTTAAACAATCCGAGCTTATGTGTTTGTTGCCTAGATCAACCTATCTTTCTCATCATAAAGCTACCATTACATTAAATCTAGAGAGCTTATTCTAGGTTGTCTAATGGTTATGAATTAAATAGAGAGTTTGTTTTATTTAAGGACGAACTAAGGAAAGATTGAGGTAACAGAGCTTGTTGTTATCTACGGTTGATAGTTTTGATAGTTAATTGATGTTGATAAATCTAATATTGGTTCTTAATTATGTTTAGTGATGGTGAATGACACTTTAACCATACTTCTCTCATATTTGATTTCTTTTTTACTTACTTACTTTTTAGTTTTCTTGTTTTCTTTACTTTCTAAACAAATTTAAAACCCCTTTTCATTTATTGTCTTTGAACTTGAATAATAAACTAGTAACTTATAAATTAAAATTCAATCCCTGTGGACTCGACGCTTGCTAACTTCTATACCTAACAATTGATCTTTTTAGTGCAAGGTTAAATAAGATATATTCTTTTTGGTGCATCAAGTAGCTAGCTGGATCTTGTTATAATAATATATAAAAAGCGGATATAATTAAAACTCAATTAAAAATAATATTTATAAAATAACATTTAAAATATAATTAATTGAATTAAATATATAATAAAAAATTGAAAATAAAATAATGATAATTTTAATTATTTTTATAAAATATCTAAACTACTCCTATTTACTCAAAAAAATAGAAAATATATTATTTTAAAAAATAAAATAAAATAATGATAATTTTAATTATTTTTATAAAAGATCTAAACTACCCTTATTTACTCCAATTGGAGTGAGAAATTAAAAAATAAAAAGTCTATTATGCCCCTATTTACTCTCATTGGAGTGGGAAATATATATATATATATATATATATATATATACATTTAATTTGTAGTTTATACTCGTTTATAGCCAGATATTCTCCTATTCCTTTTAGATAGATGCATAATTAATAAAGATATTATTAAACATATTTAATAAAAACTCAGAACATATCTTAAATAATATTTGAGAAAAAATAAAAATATCCAAAAGATAGTAAAAATAGTATCATTGAGCACATCAACATAATTTAAAATATAAACTAAAAGTGTCCATCATTTTGAATTAATTTTCTTCAATATGCACTATCTTCATCTTTTGCAATCATTTTTTACACCTGCAAGTTTATATAAATATAAGATAAGTTTGATTTTATATAAATCTAAGATAAGTTTGATTTATTGAGAAAAAATGATAATTTTAAATGTTTAATAATGTATGTGATAGCTTATTTGCTCATACATATTCTTTTTACAGGAGTTTTAAAAATATCTTACTTTTCAACATTTATATGGCTTACTAAACTTTTATGTTTTTCAAATCTTTGAGTTTGAGTGCATAGACTGACTTTGTGTCTTGTGGATGATTGATACTTAGATGATTATACAGGCTTCATATGAAAAGATACTGATATGTTTGAAAAGTGCTCGGTTACTCTTTTTGTTTATGATTTGATACATTTTAAAATTTTTTACACTTTCATTTTAATGATTTGTTAATTTGTTGGTTCCTAGTCCAACTGCTTATAAATGGATAAAAAATTTTGAATTACTCGTTGAGATCAGTTGTGAAGTCAGAGAGGGGGAAATGTCTTCATCTTGACTATTTAAGCTGATGGATTTTTGGCAGAGTCTAGTTTAGTATTAGGAGTGTATAAATCTTGATTTGTTTTGATATCTTGAATTGTTTTAATCATAGGAAATCTGGACTTCTCATAATTTCTTTTTTCATTTCAATCTTCTGTTCATTTGTTGATTTCGTTTAGTACAGAAATAAAGGGCTAAGTAAACACAATTGATAAAAGGCTTAAAATGATAAGTGTTATTTTTATTTTAAAAATAATCAAATCATTAGATATTTTAAAAATTGATGAATATAAAACTGATATGTTTATATGATTTTAATTTTAAAAACACTATGTTTTTTGCTGTTAATCATTTTTGAGCATTTATTATAAAAAAAAATCATATAATAATTTTTTTTCACATAAATAAATAAAACCAAATCCCTTGATAAATTTAAAAACTCTATCTTTATGGCACTTTACTTTCCTTAAAGAATAAAAACCAAAAATATCGTATTCTAGTGCTAAACAACACAAAATTATCATATATTTTATTTGAATTAGAGAAAAAATGATTCTTACAACCAAATATTATCATGTGTTGAAAGATGAAATAATATTTTTCTACTTATCATATATATTTCATAATCTAGTTTATCTAACAAAACATTTTAATAACATTATTCTTTTATTCAATTTATGAGCCAAATTACATAATATTTGTTTTCTGAAGTATTCTAATAATTGTTTTATTCATTTTGTTTTGAGTTAAGGAAGAAAATATGTCGCTAATGAGATGATGTCATTGTTTTTTACTGTATTTCTATTTTTACTTTGAGATTTTAGGTTTCATTAGGCAATGATGTACTGATGACATACTTCATCAAATTCATTCACATACTTTTTCTTACAGCGTTACTCTTGGTGATAATTTTTCTGATTTGATTTGATTGGTTTTTATTTACAGTGTTCAAAAAATGGGATGCATGTAGACGAACTTTCACAACAGTTTAAAGCTCTCTCATAGAGAAGATCAAGTATCTTTTGTGAATTTAATTATTTTGACTTCATTTAATTATTTATTTTGAATTGTTTGTTATAGTATCCTATAATTAAGGGATTTGCATGAGTTTTCTAGATAAATCTATATGTAAATATTATTATTTGTTGAAAGATGAAATAATACTTATAAATAATACTTATTTATCCATGTGTTAGTTTTACTTATTTAAATATGATCTCGTTAACTGTATCACAAACTATTTATTTATTTTATTGGTATTTAACAAAACTTCAATTATATATACGATAATAATTATTGTTTAATTATTGTTTTTTGTTTTTAGAGTTTTAATTTTATATTACTTGTAATAAATTTTATTTTAATTTAATATATTTATCACCTATATATTAATGTGTTTATTAATTTCAAAATATTTTTTGTCATTGTATTAATTTTAAATATTTATATAATATGTAATTAGTATTTAAAAAAATAAATATTCATTTGCAACGATAACAAAAACTAATAATTTTAAGCCTGAGAAAAATTTTATATAAAATTTATAAAATTTTAATTGTAATATATTATTTTCTGGATTAATAATTTAAAATTTTAAAAAAAATTCATTGTCAAGATTTTTCTTTTATCTGTTTGTTACTCGCTTTTAAATACTGCTCTGCTCTGATAATTGAAAATTGTAATCTTTATGTAAAACACACAGAAAAAGAAAAAATAAACAATGAAAGTAATTAGGAATTGTGAACAAAAAAGAATTGGAAATAAATAATAAAAAATTCGACATAGCTTAATTAAAGTATAATCTTGATCAAACACTAAAAAAAATAACTCCAAATGATGTTCTGAGACTTAAAAATACAATCTTGATCAAAACACAAAAAAAAAAAAAAAATGATAATAATTAGGAATTGAAAATAAAAAAAAATACTCAAACTATCATATAGAGCTGCTCATGGGCCGGGCCGAGGCCCGGTTTTTTTTATTTTCTCTGCCCAGGCCCGGCCCGCCCGTTTAGGCCCGAATACACTGTTCATTGGTGTAATAACCAATTTTGGTCCGGGTCGGATCCGAATCCGACCCGGACCAAGTGCGAACCGGGCCTGCTATTCAGCAGGCCCAATTTGCTGTCCAGGCCCAATTTCGGGCCCATTTCCCCAAAGACCGAATAGGGCCTGCTACCCAGCAAGCCCAACAGGCCCACTCCCATTTTCAAACACAGAAACCCTAGCAAACCCTAACCCCCCTGCACCTGCCGCCGCCGCCTGCCACAACCCCCCTCTGATAGCCCTCCCCTGCAACACGCCACCCAACCTACACGCCACCCCTGCAACACTTAACCACCTGCAACACTCAACCCAAGCCCCCACGCAACCCCTCCATAAAACAAACCTCAGATCAGGAAAAAAAGAAAGGGGGAGGGAGGAAGAAGAGGAGATCCACCGATTCGGAGGCCCCTCACCCGGATTTGGATCCCCCCAGACTCGAACCCCCAAAAAAAACCCAAGGAGGCTGAAGCCTCAGGCAAGGAGGAGCCCCCCCTGATTCGAAAAAAAAGACCAGGTTCGGACCCCCTCCCCTTTTACCAAAAACCCCAGATCTGGGGTCAGAAACCCAGATCTGGGTCACTTTCAAACCACACCGAAAAAAACCAGGTCGGGGTCCGAAATCCCGATTCGGACCCCCTTTCCTCCACCACCGACCCCCACCAGATCAACCCCCCACCTCCTCAGAAACCGAAACCTGCAAAGAAAAAACAAAAAAACCCAAGCAGCGAACCAAAAAAAAAGATTTTTTTTTCCTTTTTAAAACCTAGATCTACGAAAATCGGTGAGGATCCGGGCTAAACGGAGCCCGGATCCGTGACGAGGGGGTCGAAACCCCCTCGGGTATGAAATTTGGAGTTCGCCGGCCGCCAGCGTGCGGCGGCCGGCGACGGTGGACGGCGGCCGGCGACGGTGGACGGCGGCCGGCGCGGTGGCCAGCCGCCGGAAACTGGGTTTCTGTGGGAGAGAGTGAGAGAGAAAAGAGAAGAGAGAGAAAGGAGAAAAAAAAAAAGAAAGAAAATGAAAAAAAAAAGGGATTGGGGGGTATTTATACGGTGCCGAAACGGCACCGTTTAGGGGAGCGACCCGGGGTCCGCGCGGGTCACCCGATTTTTTTTTAAAAAAATGTAAACGGCGTCAAAACGACGCCGTTTTTCCCTGGGTCCGCGCGTGGACCCGCGGGTCCCCCGGGGTCCGCGCGCCCGACCCGGGTCTGTTAAAAAAAAAAAAAGCAAGGGCGCAAAACGACGTCGTTTTGATCCCTGGAAGCGGGTCCACAGGACCCGCGCGCGGACCCACGGGTCGACCCGGGGTCCGCGCACCCGACCCGTTTCGGGTCACCAAATAAATAAAAAAAAAGAAAAAGGAAGGCCTGGACCGGATCCGGCCCAAACCGGATCCGGTCCGCGCCGAACCAGGCCCAAATGGCCTGGCCTCAGCAGGCCAAGCCTGGTTTTGGGCCCAGCAGCCCAAAACCAGGAGTTTTGGGCCGAAAAAAAAAGAAAAAAGAAAGAAAAAAAAAAGAAAGAAAAAAAAAAGAAGGAAAAGAAAAAAAATAATAAAAAAATAATAATAATAGTAATTTAAAAAAAATTATAATAATATAAAAAAATCAAAATCAAAAAAATTAAAAATTAAAAAAAATAATGATACATAAAAAATAAAATCAAAAATTAAAAATTAAAAAAAAAGAAAAAAAGAAAAAAATATAAACAAAAAATTTTCACGATTATCGATTTTGATTTTGTTATTTTTGATTTTATACATGTAGTCGAGTACGAGCAAAGAGTTTTGTGAAGATAAAGTCCGGCATTTTAAATTTCGGATTCTCGACATTTGACAGGTATGATTTTAATTTTCTTATTTATTTTCATTACTATTTGTATTTATTTATTTTCGTCCGGCATTCGATATATTTTTATTATTCTGTTTCAATTTTAAAATATTAAAATAATAATTCTTGTAATACATGTCTTTTAAAATTATTTTCGATAAATAAAATTTTCTAAAAACGGATTTCTTTCTCGGGATGGTCGGGGTATCAATCGTTCTTTGAAATGGTCCGAGTAAGAATAATAATCGAAACATTATCGAAAGTATCGGAATGGTTCGAGAATTATTCTTACATAGATAATTTCTTTTATTTCGGAAATAATTATTAAAAGCATTTTAATTTAACTTTTTTAAAAAAAAAAGGACTTTTAATAAATGCGAATAACCGACGACGGAATTCGAAGGACGTCACGGTAGTGATTCCTAAGATATCTTGAGGTGAGAGAGTTTCGTTAAATATCACCACGAGTGGTGGGAGTGTTTAGCGACATGCTCGATACAAAAATTCGTTTTCGTTTAAAAAAAAATGGAAATAAATCTAAATACAAAATGAATAAAGAGCGAATGTTTATTGCGCTCGATATTTTGCCACGCTCGTATTTTTAATATTATGATTTGCATGTTTAAATTTTATAGTTATATGCTAAGTCGTATGCGTCCGACATTTAAATATTCGCATCATACGCATGAATAAAAAATGGATGTAAATTGCCGACGACGGAATTCGAAGGATATCACGGTTGTGATCCCTGAGATGTCTTGAGGTGAGAAGATCTCGTTAAATACCACCGAGAGTGTCGGTAATATTTAATGAGTATTTTCGATAATAAATTTATGTTCACTTTCGATTTCTAAAAAAAATAAAAAAACAGTTCAAGAAAATCCAAAAAATAATAAACATGTTTTTTTTATGAATAAAAAAAATAAAAGAGAATTATTTTTAAATACCGATGTTAAATCCATTAAATCGAGATTAAAGATAACACGTGATCAAGTGGTACCGTTTTCTAAACGGGCGTTGCGGGGGTGCTAATCCTTCCCCGTACGTAACCGACTCCCGAACCCGATTTTGTTTTCTCTCTGGTTCAAAGCGCGGACTTCGAAATTGGTTTTAAAAATGTTTTAATTAATTTTAAAATATTTTGCTAAAATCGGTTTTAATAGGTGGCCAATCACACCTAGCAAAAAAGATTGGTGGCGACTCTATTTTTTGTGTTTTCATCAAATTCGTCGTAGCGGTCCGAAAAAACCGTTATGACAGCTTGGCGACTCCACTGGGGAGCCTTTTGAGAGTCGAGCCATAAATTGATCATGTGTTGTTTTAAAATCTCGAATTAATGGATTTAACCGATATTTAATTTTAATTCTCTTTATTTTTTATTTTTTTTTCTTTCTTTATTTTTATTTTACCTGCAATTACACTTTGATATTTGTTAATTCTTGATTCATATTTTTTTTTATGTCGTTTATTTTTTTAAATCGTGGAGTGTTTAGAATAAAGAGTCGTAGACAAATAGTCGAAGGTTTGCTTTTTCCTTCTCACACACGAGCACGTGCATTTCATACATAAGCTCTATACCCCGAGCTTTATCCCTTTAGGTGAAAGTAAAGTACCTACGCTCTCGTGAGGCAATAACCTCTGCATGGGCTAGCGAAACGCTTTTAGAGAGAAAAAGTACCTACGCTCTCGTGAGGCAATAACCTCCGCATGGGCTAGCGAAAAATCTCTCCAACAAATTGAACCCGCTTAAATCGGGATGCCTTACTAGCCTTCACGGGCGACAGTAAGGAGCAATTTGGAGCCTTTTAGAACCTAACTCAACCTCATGTAGTGAACTTGAGTAGAGCCATATCGAATTTCCGATCGGATATCCTCAAAATTTGGAAGGAACATGGTGATCTTTCGCTATTTGTTTACATTCCGAACAAGAACTGTAAATCGGGTAATGATGAACGCACATCGTGCTACCCGCGATAAGTTTCATTTTTCGCTCCGAAGGCACCGTGTTGCTTAAATAAGTTGATACTGTCGGAGCAAATGTTCGTTAACTTTTTGAATTTGTAAATATGAAAATTTTTCTTTTCGTACATCTCGTACATTTCATGCACTAATACACTTGTAAATAAAGCATGTACATTTATAGTTGTACTTTTGATTTCACGGTGATAATAATCTCATTTGATAAACCGCATAAACAGTTGTTGTCGATTAAATGAGAATTGCAAACCGGTAGTGTTGAATAAATACTCGGACAGTTGTGCCATAATAAGACCCACTACCACAAAAGTTTTCGATAGAAATTGATTTGTGTAAATAATATTTTGATTTTTGATTTTTTTTTTTTTTTTTTTTTTTACGAAAAAAAGAAAACATTTTTCAAAAAACAAAAAAACAAAAAATTTGGCGGATTGAATTTGGAGATCAAAGTTTGTGCAATAAAATTGTTGAATGATCAAGTTCAGTCCAAATCATTAATAGTTTTCTGTATATATTCATGCATTAATTTGTTTATTCTTTAGACAAATCAAATTCGCATCATATTGCAATCATAACATGCATGGTCATTCATTGTAGAATACATTAGTGACATACATGATCGTTCTCTGTATATACCAGTATATCATTCATTTGTTCTTTACATGCATCATATCGACATCGTGATTTCATTCATAATAATAAGGTCATGCATTCCGTGACATACATGGTCACTCATTGTATATACTCATTCATTAATTTGTTTATTCTTTACATGCATCTTATGGGCATCGTGTTACATTCACGGCATTCATAGCTCATGCATCATGAAGCACACTTGAGAGGAATAAAAAAAGAAGTCGGTTTAGCTTTGCAAGGATTTCTCTTTCGAATCAGAGGTATAAGAATCACTGCATACCTCTATGACACAGGCCGGAACCATGGAGGATGAACAAAATAGACTGGATAGAGTGGAAAGAGCACAGAGATAATTACAAGAACAGTTAGCCAGATCTCAGCAAGAAATACGAGAACAGATAGCAAAATCACGAGAGGAGTCACGCGAGCAAATAGACAAGATGATTGAAATGATGACTAGGCTGACCCGAGGAAAATGGGTTGCTGAAGAATCGATCATAAGGGGAGAACCTCGACCTCGAGTAAATGGCAACGAAGATCCGATTTACCTAGCGAGTCAACAAGGCCAAAGACAATTTCAAGTGAACTCGGAATTTTACCACTCAGACTCAGTTGTCATTCCAAACCAAGATGGTTCACCAGAACAAGAAAAGATGAAAAAACGTGTGGCAAAGCAAGTGGAAGACACAGAGGTGCAACAGAAGTATGATCTGTTTGAAAGGAGACTTAAAGCCATAGAAAGAATAGACGTTTTCGGGAATACGGATCCAAATGAGCTAAGCTTGGTCCCGGATTTGTTGATTCCGCCAAAATTCAAGGTCCCTCAATTTGAAAAGTATGACGGATCGAAATGTCCATCAATCCACATCATGATGTTTTGTCGGAGAATGGCTGGCTACACCAACAATGACAAGCTGTTAATCCACTGCTTCCAAGACAGTCTAACAGGGCCAGCTGCAAGATGGTATAATCAGTTGGATCGGGACCATATCTGTTCTTGGAAAGATCTGGCAAAAGCTTTCAAGACTCAGTATAAGCACATGATCGACATGGCACCAGATAGGTTGACATTGCAAAATATGGGGAAAAAGGCCACTGAGAGCTTCAAAGAATATGCTCAGAGGTGGATGAACATGGCCACCCAAGTACGACCGGCTCTGACTCAAAAGGAAATTACTGTCCTTTTTGTGAATACACTGCACGCTCCGTACTATGATAGACTCGTTGGCAATGCCACAAAGAATTTTGCAGATATGGTAACTTCAGGAGAGATGATTGAAAATGCTGTCAAGAACGAAAAACTCGAAGGAGATGAGACATCCAATGCCGAGGGAAATGAGACACCTGAAAGGAAGGAGCAACATGTCCAGACTATGGGAGAATTCACTCCGTATTCCCGAGTCTCTTCGTATCAATCATGTTACTCTACCAATGTCTCTTCGAGTCATTATCCTTACCCTCCAGATTTTCAAACACATCATTCTATGCCAGCCCTTGCAACTAGGCATGCTTCCCAGAAACGACCGAGGGGCAACCAAGAGAAATTTTCAGTCCCAATCTCTGACCTGTTGCAATTACTAATAAGGAACCGATATCTCACCCCTGTGCCTTTGAAAACAGCATCAAATCCATCAGCAAGGAGTTATGACCCGAACAGCAAGTGTGAGTATCACATGGGGGCAATCGGACATTCAACTGAAAAATGCAGACGACTGAAGGAAAAGATTGAAGGTCTTGTCCACAATGGCATTTTGACTCCAGAGCTAGTCGAACAGTGGAAATCCGCATTGCCAGAAATCGGTTTCTTCACCGCGGGTTTTGAGGATGAGAATGGTTACCTTTGAAAGCATGTCAACAAGCATTGAGGAATATGCATGTAGTTCTATGCCTCATCATGAAAGCACTTGTCTTATGTTGGCATCCTCATGAAATAAATAAATTTTGAATTTCAAAGGCTTTGTGTTTATTGTGCTTTAAGTTGAATTTGCAAAAATAAACATTAAAGAAGTTCTTGATTTTGAAGAGCGCGTTCTTAAAAGGAAAAATCTTTCTTCACGTTAAGAAATGATGAGATATCTTGAGATTTTTGATGATCAATGTTAGAAATGACCCAACATCCTTCCATCTCTCTTTCGGACTTGCCCATGCTTGAATCTTTTGAGTTTGGAAAAACCAATGCTTCCAGGAACATATTGTTGAATTTCAGAAACCATAGTCAGTGCAATAAGAAAAATGCAGATCCTAATTTAGATTATGAGCAATGGAACAAACTTTTTGAAAAAAAATCCGAGCTTTTTGGTGTCTCAAATAAGTGAAACCTCTTTCAAGAATCTAGATCATGGCAAATTGATGTGTGTCAAGGTTATGCCAAAACCATTCACATCCTTTTCCATAACCACAAAACAAGAGTTGCCCAGACGTCACTTCATGATTAACGTCTCGGGTAACAATGATTAAACCTGATTTTCTTGTGTTCCTAGAAAAAGCTGTTTTCGAGTCATATTCTTTCTTGTCCCTTCGGAGAGCAAAAAGACTCGAGGTGTTCCTCGTTATGATACGAATTCTCATTTGTATGACCAATCAAATGGTGCATCATTTGTAGATACAGAAGACGCGCGGTGGATAAAGATGGAGTAATTTTCGGAGCATGCATCAAAAAAAATGAAAAAAATGAAAAAAAAGAAAACAAAAAAGAAAAAAGAAAGATGGATTAATTTTTAAATCGACTTTTTATCTCTTATTATACAAGTCAGCCACATTTATTGATACTAAGATTTGCCCATCCACTATTTGGTATTTTTTATAAAAAAATATATTTTTAATGAGAAGAAAAAGTTATCTGATAAAAATGTAGTAATTTTTTTTTAAAAAAATATGTTTTTATAAAAATAATAAAATGATATATATATCTTTAAATTTATTTTGTTGTTGTTAAATATTTGATTTTTGTTTTTGTTAATTGTTTAATTAAATTGGTGTCACTTAAAATGATTTATTATAAAAAAAAAAATTCTAATTTTTTTTTAAAAATTAAAATTATTTAAATATCAAAAAATAAGATTCTTGTATGTACAATTATTTAGAAATGAGAAAAAAAACATGCATCACAACACTTCTTGCTTTTAAGTAAAACTAAAAGATTAATTAAGATGCTCGTGACAATATATACCTTTTTATTTTTTTCACGTAGTTTTTGAATAATATCTTTAATTAAGTTTATGTCACTTAAATGATGACATCAAAATTAATTAAAATTTTATAATAATATAGATAATAGTATATAATATAATAATAATGTAGAATATATATATGTATGTGTATTCTGTCAAGTTACAACATTCACGGAAATAAGTTTTAAGCATATTAGGCCTCGGCCCTAAAATGCATGGCAATTGGCAAACAAGCGGACAAAGTAGAAGTAAATCTGAGAAATCAGGGCCACATGAAACCTTTAAATATCTTCCTTTTTCTTTTCTTTTTACCTTTTTTGACTCGCAATGTATTATAGCTGTTTCTAAGCTGTATCCGACTGACTATCGGTCGGGTCGGGTAGAACAACAGAATTTGATATTATTCTTCCTTCTATTTCTTTAGTCAAACTCAAATATATCACACTATGAACTTTTATGATATCTATTCTAATTCTTAGAGCTTACACTAACAACTTACTTTTAAGATTTAATTATTATATCATATAAAATATAAATATATATCTTTTTTTAATTGCTGATTTATTATTTAATAAGTTGTGATTCTAACATAAAATATGCAATAATTAGTTGAAACTATATATGTAATTAAGTTAGAATAGAAGGCGTTAATCAACAATCAAATTTAGGCTATTTATGTATGTATGTATATATTATTCACTTGCGAGTTATGGAAAACTCAAAAGAAACGGTTTCTTTTAAGTTTTGGTCAAAAGATATTGTCAAAAGAGAATAGAAGAAAAAGAAAAGAGAAAGAAAGAAAGAAAAGGTTAAAAAAATAATTTGTTAAATTTATTTATATTAATTATAAAAAGATTAATTGAATTTGGTATAACGAATCAAATGATACTAATTCAGTTGATGAATTTACCAAAAAAAATCAAATAAATTCTTAATATCCAAAAACAAATAAGGGTGTTAATATCTTTTAAATTTTTATATTATATATATTTTTAAAAAGTATACCGTATATAATTTATATTTTTTAAAACATTTATTTTTTTCACACATAATGGATCGATGTAGAGCTGCTCATGGGTTGGCCCGGGTCGGGCCGCGGCCCGATTTTTTTGAGTTTCCTTACTCAAACTCAGCCCGTCGGTCCATATTCACTGTTCATCTATATTATTATTTTTTTTATAATTAAATTTTAAAAATAATATTTTTTTAATTCGGTGAATAGTAATCCGAGTCGGGCCAGGCCGGCTCGGATTACTAAAATTCCTGCTCAGGCCCGGCCCAATATGAGTCGGGCTTGTCAAGCCGGACGGATTGGTCGGCCCATGAGCGATGTGCATATTTTTAGTAAAGAAGAATTAGAATAAATGAATAATTTTGAAATCAATCCAAAAAGGGGAAAAAAGAAAATCTATATAGGTGTTAACATGTTCCATGTTTCTCTTGATAAAGAAAAAAGGAAGCTGGAGACACCTACGCTGAAAAAGAGAGAAAAGAATTGCTTGCTTGGTTGGGTACTTGTCTTCTACTCTTCTCCAATCATTTCATGGGAGCTTTCAAGTTTCCATCGTTTTTTTTTATTTATTTATAATTTACGTATTTTCAAAGATCTATCCCTTTCCTTATCTTTACACATCCGTGGGAAATGCAATTTCTTTATACTCCTCCAAGTCTGGGGTTGAAATTAATTCCTTGCCATTCCAATTCCAAATGAATATAAAACATGATACTAGCTTAAGTGGGAAAATATTAAACAACAGCTAAATGTAAAAGATATTTGGGATTGGGACCGACCTCTCATCTTTATCTTAAAATACAAATGAATCTTAGATAATCATATTTTATTCTCTTTATAACAATAATAATCTCCCCAATAGTGTATAAATTATCGGGAATCTTATGAAAATCTTGAATCTAGCAATCGCTGCACCGGCATGCATTTAAATTTGCTACACCTTAATTTACGTAAATGGTCATGAACATAGAAAAATAGAACCTAACATTTTTACTTAAAATATAATTAAATTAAGATGCTCCCTAACAAGCTGGGCCAAGGATGTCAATTTCGGATTCGGATATTCGCGGATATCCGGTCTTTTTTTGCGGATTCAAATTTGCAGACTCGGATAAAAGTTGGATTCAGATATTATAATTACTATCCGCGGCGGATTCGGAACGGATGCAGATATGAAACTTCGGATATCCATTTATTTGTAAAACACATAAATTTTGTTTGATTTTATATTTTTATTTTTAAAAAAATTGATTTATTGAATTTGGATTTTTAGCGTATTCGGATATCCGACGAATAATATTATTTAATTCGGATTCGGATAATAATATGGAGATTAAATGCGGATAATTTGCGAATTCGGATTTTAAATCTTTATCACAGGGGGAAAAGAAGTCTTTATCAAATCTGTGCTCCAAGCAATTCCAACTTACACCATGAATTGCTTTGAGTTACCAAAGACACTTTGCAAGGAGATTAATGGTATAGTGAGTGGATATAGGTGGTCACCAGGAAAAGAAAAAAAAGGAATAAACTGGGTTAGCTAGAAAAATATGTGTCGGACAAAGAACAGAGGAGGATTGGGGTTTAGAGAGATGCGGCCGTTTAATCAAGCACTTTTGGGGAAGCAAGGATGGCAATTGATAAATGATAAAGAAACACTGGCATACCGAGTTCTAAAAGCAAAGTACTTCTCGAGAGTTAACTTTCTTGAGTCCTCGCTAGGTCAAAACCCGTCACTTACATGGCGAAGTATCTAGAATTCAAAATTTATCCTAGATAAAGGTTTGAGATGGAGAGTAGGGAATAGGAACAGTATCAGAGTTTGGGAGGATCGTTGGTTGCCTACTAGCAACGATTTTATGGTGCAGTCCGCAAGAGGGGCACAGGAGGAAGTTACTTTAGTGAATGAGCTAACTGACACTAGCACACTACAGTGGAAACATGAAGTTATCCAGCGTTTATTCACTCAAGAAGAAGTTGAGGCCATTTGTTTGATTCCAATCAGCAAGACAGGGGGAAGAGATTTGCTAGTATGGCACTATGATAAGCAAGGGGCATATACTGTGAAGAGCGGATACAAACTAAGAAATGGTGAAATTAACAACACAGACAGAGAGCATACAGAGCAACAACATGATCACAATAGCCAAATGTTCACAAGATTATGGCAGACAGAGGTGCCTAGCAAAATTAAAGTGTTATTGTGGAAAATTTACCATGATGTACTACCAACAAGATCAAACCTGTACCAAAGGAAGATTGCAGACAGTGCGCGATGCTTCAGGTGTGACAGCCTTGAAGAATCAGTGCTACATGCCCTTCGAGATTGCCCACCAGCGAGGAATGTATGGGACACGATTGGAATCGCAAGAAACATCATCAGGTTGACAGAGGATCAGATCAAAACCTGGATTACACGCATCTGCCAAGAAGCTACAAGTGACCAACTGCAAACGATCATGATAACACTCTGGGTGTGCTGGAACAGTAGGAACTGCGACTACATGAAGGTAAAAGGAAAGACCTATAGGAAGAGAAAAGATTTATCCTCGGGTTTGTGCAAGAACTTGGAGCAGCAAACACACAAATTGGCAGGAACCAGGAGACCCAAATTTGGAAGTGGCAACCTCCTAATTACGGAGAATTTAAGGTAAACTTTGATGGAGCCCTAAATATTAGGTCTAAAATAGGAGGAATTGGGGTTGTGGTAAGGAATCATACAGGAATAGTCCTCGGAGCAAGTTCGATGAAGATAAATGGAGTGCAAGATCCATAACAGGTGGAGGCCATGGCAGCTGTTCGAGCGCTTGAGGTAGCTAAAGAGATGGGTTTCCAGAATATAATCCTAGAAGAGGATAGTTTAGGGGTTATCAGGAGAATTAAGTCTCAGACTCAAAACTTATCTACTATTGGTCATTTGATTGAAGAGGCTAGACAAAAAGTCTTAATGTTTTCACACTGTATAGTGAAACATACTTTTCGAACAGGTAACACTGTTGCACACGAGTTAGCCAAATGGGGTTTAGGCCTCTTTGAGGATAGATACTGGTTAGAAGAATGCCCCAACTTTATTTCTAGCAATGTTGAAGAAGACTGTAATTTTCAGCAATAAATAAACACATCTTTCCTTCAAAAAAAAAAAAAAAAAAAAACCCTAACATTTTTACTTAAAATATAATTCAATTAAAATGCTCCCTGATAAGCTAGGCCAGGGATGACAATTTAAAATGCGGATTCGGATATTCGCGGATATCCGATCTTTTTTTGAATATTCAAATTTGCGGATTCGGATGAAAGTCGGATTCAGATATTATAATTACTATCCGCAGCGATTCGGAACGGATGCGGATATGAAACTTCGGATATCCATTTATTTGTACAACACATAAATTTTGTGTGATTTTATATTTTTATTTTAAAAAAATTGATTTATTGAATTCAGATTTTTAGCGGATTTGGATATCCGACGGATAATGTTATTTAATTCGGATTCGGATAGTAATATGCGGATTAAATGCGGATAATTTGCGAATTCGGATTTTAAAATAATTTTGCGGATTAAAATTCGGATAGTACAAAAAATGCAAATATCCGACCTTCTGCCATCCCTAAACTGGAGTCTTATATTCGCGTGTCTATGAGCTTTGGCCTTTTTCTATTTTTTTTCATGCTTGGATCTTTTTGCTCAATCCATGCAAATAATAATTTTATCGGCTCAATCTTTATTCTTTGTTTTAATGATTATAATAATTTCACTTAACTAATATATGTTTAAGACAACTGAGCATTAGCATTGTTATATCCATTATTCTAATCAAGCTAAGCTCATGAGCCCCAAGATTAAGGAATTGACAAATGTTTTTGTCTAAACAATGTTTAACCACAGATAAAAAAAAAGAAAGAAGAGAGAGACACCCACAATTAGACAAGTACAATCGTCAGTCCCATACACACATGATCCAAGTCCCATACACACATGATCCAAGGTATAAAATGTATGAGCTAAAGGTTTAAACTATTATTTTTACTCATTTGATATTCTCTCTCCCTACCTCCATCACTTTCTCCTTAGATATTTACTGATTTAAGCGTTGTAGCAGGTCTCGGAACCCAAATTTCAGTGCCCTTCTAATCATTTTCTACTCTTTGACAGGTCAAGCAAGTTGTCCTTGCAAGTCTCTTGCGAGCTTTCCTCTACAAACCATAAAAGACCTTAACAGTTTGACACCGTCTGTAGTAAAGACAGCTATGTCACTATTACAATCCAAGACTACCATACCCACCATTGGGTCCTCTTATGCCCCCATGGTCACATTTTGCTCGTCTTCAATGCCAACCTGGTTGCTCCTGTGAACAAGAAAGCTAACCTCGTCTGTTACGGATGCAAAGGTGAACATATCGTAATAACGATGCTACCAACCATACCAAAAACAGTACCAACCGACAGTATATACCAGAAAGAGAGATGAACCTAGAATTGGCAGTACAAATGAAGGCTTTACACACGAAGATAAAAGGCTTAAAAAATATATCCAAGGTATAAAAAGTATGACATAACGGTTCAAAACTCTAAGATCATATTATTCTAACTCATCTCCTATTCTCTCTTTATGCCATCACCTTCTCTTTGGATATTCACTAGCGTGAACGTCGGAGCGTGTCTCGAAACCCGCTCTGGTGCCTTTTTAACCATTCTTTACTCTTTGATAGGTCAAATGAGCTATCCTTGCAAGCCTCTCACAAGCTTCTCACAAGCTTTCATTTACAAATCCTAACGATGCGTTTGAATGGAAAAATTTAAAACGAAGACATTTAAAAATACATCATTTCAAAATGCTAAAATTTATAATTGTTTTGTTTGGATAAATATTTTTTAGAAAGAAATTTAGGCGGTTGGAATTTCATGAAATAGAAAAATAATTATAAAATAGAAATAATGATATTAAAAATAAAAAAATACATATATGTATAAAAAAAAAGCAAAATGGGTATCATTAGATTATTAAAAATATATAGATATTATTAATAATATAAAAATAAAAATATATATCATAATTAAATAAAATAATATTTTTTTTTTAATTTTGTATTTTATAGTGGGCCACCTTATAATAAAATAAGAAGATTTTAAGAAATTTTGAAATACCACCTTTTTAGGTAGAATTTCAAAAAAAGAATTTCAAATGCTCAAATCCCCTTAGAAATTCAATATAAAATTTGAAATTATTCCTTATTTTTATCCAAACAAGTAAATTTATTTTTAGACTTTTGAAAACTTTGATTGAAATAAAATTCCTCCTTCAAATCCCTCATCCAAACACACCATAAAAGATCTCAACAAACTCATATGATATATGCATGCTGGATAAACTTTTGAAAATTATGGATTCGAAAGAACATAAATGCATATTGTCCTCTTCAAATTAAGTAGATAATGGTGAGAGGTGAATGATAGATTAAAAATTAAAAAAAAAATAAAAAAATAAAGAGGCTTACTACAGGTATTCTTAGTATTTGTCTTAAAAGTAATTAGTGTTATTTATAATATAAATAATAAATAATTTGATAAAAATATTATTACAGATAATAATTCAAATAAGTATCTCAATTTTTATAATAAAATTCACAAATTCATAGAATGTTCGCTAATATAAATCTTATTTCATCTTGGATATAGAAATTGAGAAAATCTTTATGGAGTTTATTTATTTATAATTAAATTAGATTAGATGATTAAATAATGGTGGTGCAACCATTATATATATATATATAAAATTCGATATAATTTAAAAAAAAAATTATCTCATACATTGTTAATAAATTTTTTAAATTTCACAAGTAAAATTAAAAAAATGATACATATCTTAAAATATGTTAAAAAATAAAATAAATAAAAAATAAAATATATAATAATTTTTTAATTTCATTTATAAAATTAAAATATTTCACTATCACCAAAGATAATCCCTTTTAAAAAACCATGAAAAAAATATGAGAACGAGAAATATCAAAATAGAAAAGGGTAAATCTCGAAATTCCGTCCAAAACCAAGGGGCAATTAAAGACCCAACAATTTAAATATCATACATAGGTCGTCACCATTCACGGACCCCATGGGTTCCCCCCCCCCTTCCCCATATCGCACGTGATAAACCACCAATCCCGAAACTTCTACTACGTGTCCTTACGAGAAATTGCCACGCGCCCATCGATGATGATAAATTGCCATAGAGAACTGACGGAAGTCTGGCTTCCTGATTTCAATAATTTTGATCGTTTTCACTCACTGGAGCTTAAGCCCATAACCCTCTCCACACTCTCAATTCAAATAGTCCATTTGCTAATAAATAAAAAAAAACTTTTTGATTGTTCTTCAAAATCTGATCGTATATTCATCCATTTCTCTGATCCAGATTTCCAACCCTTTCGAGGTATTTTTCACAAATTCATTCTCTCAACGCCTCATCATTCTTAAATCCAGAATTTCACTTGCATTTCATAAGTTTAATTTGATTTTTTTTTCTTTTGTGAAATTATGGAAGAATTATTATGTTTAATGGTGAATTCTTTTCTTTGGATTATTATGTTTTATCATCATGTATTTGAAAATGATGCTATTAACAATATTATACTAATACCGTTTGAATTATTTTTATTATATATTTTTAAATAACTGTTGAAATTCTTCAGGGATACGAAGTCTTGACAAGGAAGATGAGTAGTAGCTTTGGCCAGAATCTGATACAGCAGCATTTCCTCCGTCCCACGGTTTTAGAGCATCAAAGCAAACTAAAAAATTCTTCTGGCATCCCTACAAATTCCTTATGTGCCACTGCTTCCCTGAATCAATCGCCATCTCAGCCACGCAAGTATCAGATATCTACAAAATTTTATGGTAACAGTTTGAGTAAGAGGAAACAGAAATTAGCCATGGGAAGCCAACGGGCTGTTACGTTCATCCCTCAAGCCGTGTTAGCCGCTGATCCGGCTTCTGAGGTAAAAATCTTTTCTAGGCTTGTTGCTTTGCTTATGCTTTCTGTTTTTGAATTTTAGAAATCTGCGACGCAATTATGGTGGTTAATTTGTTAAAGAATGGATTTACATAATAAATGAGATTAATTCTACCTGTATTGCATTCCTGTAACTGTTTTGCCTTTAAATTGAATTTAAGAATATGTTGACAAGAATAGCAGTTTTACTCTGATTTTCCTCTTGAATTTAGCTCTACTTTAGAGCCCTAATTTTAGCTTTATTGTCAAGTTCGCTGCCTATGATATAGATTTTTAAAAACTTTAGTTGCTATCAGTCCTCTTTATGTTTTTCAATTTCTTTTGCTTAATGGACCTTGAAATATCCAATCAAAGAATTTTTCAATATGAAATAAATTATTCTGTGTTGGTTTTCCTCTTGATTGATCATTGATGAACTTGTGTGATTATTCCCATGAAAGTAAGAATAGTAAGTAGTAAGCATAAAATCCAGCTTCTCTCTCTTTATTTTTCCAAAATATTCTCTGGAACTGGATATATGTACTTCACATAAAAAGTTTCCTCAGGCCAAATTTACCGTCACATTTTAAACCTTTTTGCTCTTTATTAAGAAGATTAATTTTTTTCTTCTTTCTTTTGGCATAAAATAAAGTACGACTTTGCTACAAAATGTACTGTATTGCAGTTTGTCTTTTGTTTCGTTTTAGCCTATTGTTCATTATGCTAGTTTGATTAATCCTTCTATCATACTTTGTTTTTTCAAATTTGAAGATAAGGGATTCTTTCACTGGGTCACTCTCTAAACTGTTGAATTCTAGTACCAATTTATTGCAACTTATACTTGAGCATGAAGGCATAGAATCCAGCTATATCATATCCTTAGTGGCAAGCTATTTTGGGTTTGAACAAGCACTCACATAAATTGCATAAAACATGTATATTATGATCTAAAGAAAAGAAGTTTATTGGATAAGTATTTTCTTTTAATGTTGTTAGACATCTAAATCTTGCTCCCTGTTATCTTGAAGATCCTTTTTTAAAATAGTATTTGTTCCTTTCTTGAGTGGAGATGCATAAAGAAGTATTCATATCTTTCTTTGAAGCAAAACCGATTATATCTGAATTGATTTCCTTTTTCTGAAATTTGCATGAGTTAGTAGGTTCATTGGCACACAGTTTTGTTGCTTTATTTATCTAAAATTTTTGTTGAATACTTACCTTGTCGCAGAATCTCGGAAAATTCAACATTGATGGGAATATCGAATTGCAGGTAGTTATAGCTTGGTGTTAAATAATTTTAGCTAACTGCTAACCCATATACTCCGCATGAACCACTGGTTCAGTTAACCTTAGCTTGGAATTTATAGCTCCTTTGTGTCTTACACTGACAAAAGATTCACCCTTTTTAATTGAGCAGGTTGATGCTAGTGCTCCTACTTCTGGGTCTATTACACAAGTAAATTTTAGAATCATGTATAGTAGTGACTCTTTGCTCTTGCACTGGGGTGGGATACGTGGTAGAAACGAGTAAGTTCACTTGTACTGGCTAGTGGTTTATGTTAGCATTACATTTGATTTTCAAGTGTTGATATTGAGTTTCATTATATTACAGTTTGAGAAAGCTCTGTTCCTCTTTTTTTTTTCCTTTCTCTTTTGACAGAAAGTGGGTACTTCCTTCACGTCAACCAGAAGGGACCAAAAACTACAAGAATAGAGCCCTAAGAACTCCATTTGTGAAGGTTAGTGCCAAAAAATGACACGAAAATTCAGTTTTGATTAATCCTAACGGACAATTAGTTTTTTATTTTGTCTACATATTGCTTTTCTGTAGTCTGGCTCCAGTTCGTATTTAAAGTTAGAAATTGGTGATCCTCAAATACAAGCTATAGAGTTTCTCATATTTGACGAAGCCCGAAATAAATGGCAAGTATCCATTGGTTTTGTTTTTACTAAGTTCATAGCATTTAGTAGGGCTACTTAAAATGAATTTGCTGTTTTTCTCTCCCTATTTTCCATTTGCAGGATAAAAAATAATGGTCAGAACTTTCATGTAAAGTTACCACGGAGGGAGACATTGATTTCAAACATTTCAGTTCCTGAGGATCTTGTTCAGGTTCAAGCATATTTGAGGTGGGAGCGAAGGGGTAAACAGATGTATACCCCTGAGCAAGAGAAGGCAAGTAATAAGTTTAATAATTATACAGTTTATTTGTTCATATTGTTAAAGTTAAGTCCTGCATTTCAATTTGTTCTTCTTTTTCTGGTCCTTTCTTCTTGTTCCATTATTCCTTCTCCTTTTAGCTAGAAGTGAATTAATTGATGTTCGATATTCTCTTGCATATTTAACTTTCCCGCTCCTTCGTTAATTAGCCCATTGAATTAATTTTTGGATTTTGTGCATTCTCTTTACTTGTCTCAAAGAACTTTCCCTTGCCATAGGAGGAATATGAAGCAGCTCGTGCTGAGCTATTGGAGGAAATAGCCAGGGGTGCTTCTGTGGACGACATCCGGTCAAAACTAACAAAAAGAAGTGGACAAGAATATAAGGATACTGCTATTCATGAAACAAAGAACAAGATACCTGATGATCTAGTCCAAATACAATCCTATATACGATGGGAGAAAGCAGGGAAGCCGAATTATTCCCCAGAGCAACAGCTTGTAATTTTCCTCTCTTTCTGGATTTTAAGAGTCTTTTTTGTTTCAAGTTCTTATTTATTAAAGCAAATTGGACTAGCTGATTGCTCATTTAATTTTAAAAGGTTAATGAGGCTCTCGGTCATTGCATGTACTAAATACTGACTGAAGCAATGTTTCAATAATTAGAGGGAATTTGAGGAAGCAAGGAAAGAGTTGCAATCCAAACTAGAGAAAGGTGTATCTCTTGATGAAATTCGAAAGAAGATTACTAAAGGAGAGATAGAGACTAAAGTGTCAAAGCAACTGCAGAACAAAAGATATTTTACTGCTGAACGAATTCAGCGCAAGCAGAGGGACTTGATGCAGCTTCTTAATAAGCATGCAGTAAAATCTGTAGAAGAAAGTATCTCTGTGGAACCGAAACCATTGACAGCAGTTGAACGCTTTGCTAAGGAAAAGGAACTGGATGGCAGCCCTGTTATGAACAAGAAAATTTACAAACTTGGTGAGAGGGAGCTTTTGGTAAGATAACAAGTGTTTCTTTAATTCTGCCTTCTCTCTTTGAGGATGTTCACTTGCAAAAACTTTTAAAGTTTCAACTCCTTCCAAATATTCCAGGTGCTTGTAACCAAACCTGCTGGTAAGACAAAGATTCACCTAGCTACTGATTTTGAAGAACCACTTACCCTTCACTGGGCTCTATCTGAAAAGGCTGGAGAGTGGCTGGTAAGATTCCTTAAACTGTTACACTCCTTAGGAAGACATTGGACTTTAATTGAATCACTATTTCCTTCATATAAATCTGAGACTAGTTTATGTGAACATTTTTCAGCCACCACCTCCTAGTGTTCTCCCTCCTGGTTCAGTTTCTTTAGATGGAGCTGCTGAATCAAAACTTTCAACAAGCTCTTCTGCTGATCTTCCTAAACAGGTTCACTAAGTAGATTTCAATCTTATCATGTGTGCCTTAGGACTGAAGTCCAATGATACACATAAGTTGGATTTACGAGATTTAACATATAATAAGGTACAAAAACGTCCCCATATTCATATCCTGGAATCATCTTTAGGTACAATGCATTGAGATGGAGATTGAGGATGGTAATTTTAAAGGGATGCCATTTGTTCTTGTGTCTGGTGGGAAGTGGATAAAAAATAAAGGCTCCAACTTCTATGTAGAGTTCAGCCAGAGATTCAAGCAAGTTCAAAAGGTTGTTTCTTGTTTGTGATTTCAACCAGGAAATATTGGGTCTATCTACGTGTTTTGCATATGTTATTTTCAGTTTGAAGTGCCTTTCTGTATGATTAACTGGAGTTTTCTTGAAAAAAACAAGGATGCTGGTGATGGCAAAGGCACTTCAAAGGTTTTATTGGGTAGAATAGCAGAGATGGAGAATGAGGCGCAAAAGTCTTTTATGCACCGGTCAGTGAACTTCTGGGACTTAGACTTCATTTTTGTCATAAACTGTTTCTCATTTTATGATATTGCAAAGTTACTTATTAGGAATTTTGTTATCCTTGTAGCATGCAATACTAAGATAATTTGCATTTTAGCTTCTGGAAGTCTACAACGAAATAGTTATAAGATCCTTTCCATTTGGAGTTGTATCTCCTCTCCTAGAAAATGCAGATAATCTATCCATATTATGGGCATATTATAGATAAAGCTAGTTCAAATCCAAATAAAAACAATTTAATATCTTCCTTTTGAGTTTGGATCGTTTGTTGCCCAACATCATACTTTGAGTGTTATTTTTTGGAACCCACCCTACTTATGTGAACCAACTGAATAAACTCCAAGATTAACGTGTCAGGAAATTTAAAATTACACATTTTCCTTATTTTTTTTCTTACCTTCAAATCTGTTCAAATTGGTTGCAAAGCATATCCAGGTTCTTCAAATGTACTAATTGAATTGCTGTAGTTACTAGCAAATGCAGGTTTTCCTTAACCATCCCTCCACTCCCCAAAAGGATCTTGCTTAAAACGTTATCTGGTTCTTCATTATTAGACTCTCTCTTTTGCTAAGAGCAAGATCATTGTTTCGTTAAAATTAGTTCAAATTGTGATATCTTTACTGGTGATTGTGGAACAGTGGTAAAAAAGAGGCATAGAAAAAGAGATTTGAAAAGCATATTGTTTTCCAGCCTTACTCTGACAGTCAATATTCTCAAAATGCATGCAAACCCATATATATATATATTCCCTTCAGTTGCGCAATAATGAACATCACTATGATGCCTTCCATCCTTGATGATGGTAGAGCTCTTGAAATCTTGCTTTCTCTCTCTCGAGCACACACAAGTTGCTGTTGTGTGTCTTTTTCGCTCCTTCGTGTCTTGTTAATGGTTTCATGCTTGACTGGAGGTTGAAATTTCACTCAGCAGATTAGTCAGTTAAGTTCTAAAATCTTTGAATTTCTCTTAATGTATGTGACCTTGCTGAGTTTTATGTTCAGTTTCCCATTGTTCTTCAAGGAGTAAGTCGTGCTGTTTCCCTTTTTTAGGTTTAATATCGCGTCAGACTTAATGGATCAAGCCAAAGATACTGGTGAATTGGGCCTTGCTGGGATCTTAGTGTGGATGAGGTTTATGGCTACAAGGCAGCTCATATGGAACAAAAACTACAATGTGAAACCACGGTACAGATTAAGATTAATTACAAATTTTCTTCTATCTGCATGATGATCATATGAATGCAAATGTAGTTGTTATTTTTATTTTGTACAGCGAGATAAGTAAGGCACAGGATAGACTAACCGACCTGCTCCAGAGTATTTACACCACTCGTGAACAGCATCGGGAGCTTTTGCGCATGATTATGTCTACTGTTGGTCGTGGAGGTGAAGGGGATGTGGGACAAAGAATTAGGGATGAAATACTGGTCATCCAGGTCAATCTTGAAGAACATGTTACTGTCTTTTCCACTTTTCTTATTTTTATATTTACATGAATTGTTGTCTATCTGTTTCAGAGAAACAATGATTGCAAGGGAGGAATGATGGAGGAATGGCACCAGAAGTTGCATAATAATACCAGTCCAGATGATGTTGTAATCTGTCAGGTATCAGATATGTGAATTTAGTGAAAATTCTTTAGTAGTTTCCATCAGCTAACAGAACATATGCTTGCAGGCATTGATCGATTATGTTAAAAGTGACTTTGACATCAGTGTCTACTGGAAGACTCTAAACGAGAATGGAATAACAAAGGAGCGTCTCTTAAGTTATGACCGTGCTATCCATTCTGAACCAAGTTTTAGGAGAGATCAGAAGGATGGTCTTTTGCGTGATCTTGGACATTATATGAGAACCTTGAAGGTCTTTTGCTTAAACCCTTATGGTTATATTCATTATAATGTTCCTTTTGTCATCAGCACCTTATTGTGTCAACAGGATATCGTAATAGGCATCCACTCACACATTGCTTCTAAAGACTATCATTCTGTTCCTTAGCTGTACTTTCATCTCATTATGAGTTTATGTTTCATCTGCTCTCTCTTATGCTGAATTACTTTTCTTCAATTTCTTTCCTTTGGCTTATATATGATGTTGCATTGTATTGATAATTTCTATCTAATCTTATTTATGCATAGGCAGTTCATTCTGGTGCAGATCTTGAGTCTGCTATTTCAAATTGCATGGGCTACAGAGCGGAGGTAATATTAGAAATAAGGTGAAATTGCCTGGACAAAGTATTATTATCAGCATTTAACAGGCGCTTTCTCTGTGTTCAGGGTGAAGGCTTCATGGTTGGGGTGCAAATAAATCCTGTAGCTGGCTTGCCATCAGGATTTCCAGTAAGTTTAACTTTATCTTCAGTCTTTCAAATGTTTGATTTTCTTCTTTTTTTTCCCAAAAAAGTTGATCGTATATTTGAGATACACTCATAACAGGAATTGCTTCGATTTGTTCTTGAACACATTGAAGACAGAAATGTAGAAGCATTGCTTGAGGTATGTAACATTTGATTGGAAATCTATAATCACTATGCCCATTTATTTTCTCTGATATACCGTCTTTCAACCCCTCCTTTCACAGGGTTTGCTTGAGGCTCGTCAAGAGCTTCGACCATTGTTGTTGAAGTCTAGTGATCGTCTGAAAGATCTATTGTTTTTAGACATTGCCCTTGACTCTACTGTTAGGACGGCTATCGAAAGAGGTTATGAGGAGCTGAATAATGCTGGGCCAGAGGTAAATCCTGTCATCTTCATTATATCCTATGTACCGTATATTTAGTATTTCTATGCAATGCTCTTCACTGATTGGCATCTCTATCACATGGCATGGTGGATGATCTTAGTTCTATCTATGATGTATATCAATTCCTGATTAGGCTTCGTGTTCATCTTGCAGAAAATCATGTATTTCGTCACTCTCGTTCTAGAAAACCTTGCACTTTCATCAGATGACAATGAGGATCTGGTCTATTGTTTGAAGGTAAAATACTGTCATACAGAGTTATGATTGCGCTCTTATTTCTTAAGGGCATCAACAGATTCTAAGTTTATAAATTTCTTGGGGCAGATTTGATTATTGACAACATTTACTCATCTATGTCAAAGATTCTGTCAAAATGTTTTTCAAATTGTGGTAGAAGCAATGTTGTCAAGGGCGCAAGGCGCACTCTAGGCGCTAGAACCCTTATATTGCCTCAGGCACAAGGCGCAAAAAAAAAAAAAAAAAAAAGGTCGCCTGAGTGAAGTAAGACGCAATATGTATGTGTCTGTGTGTGTGTGTGTATATATATATATATATATATATATATATATATATATATATATATATATATATATATATAAAATAAGCTTAAGATATATAATTATGATAATAAACTCTAAAGAGTGGTCCAGTTTATTTACAAAACATGCAATTTTTTTTTGTTGCCCAATATGCATGATTTCCTAGGTCCCATGTTTGTTGTTGAATACTCAAATATTGAGAAGTAGAGAGTTTGATACTATGTTCTTTCTTATTAGTAAAGGTATACCTAATGAAAAAAATTAAAATAAAAGAAATTAACGAGAACTTCAATCAGGCGGGCTTTTTTATGCCTATTGCCTACAAAAAAGTGCGCCTGATCAAATGCGTCTCTCTCGAAAGGGTTTGAGGCACTTTTGTTATCTAGTGCTAAGGCGCAAGGCCTAGGCATCCTAGGCGTACGCCTTGACAACACTGGATAGAAGATGATAAGGAACTTGATACTGAGCTTTGAAGTTAGACATCAAGGTGAATCTTTGTAGTTGGAATCAAATATCTCTTGATAACAACTCTTCATCTAGTGCTAGGTGTTGTCAGATTTTACTACGCAAGTGCACGCTATTGCAAAAAAAGTAATAAAGTGGAAGTAGAGTGTCGTACCCACGAGGAATTACTATTAAATTCGTTAAATACTAAAATTAAAACAGCTTAATGTTATCCAAATAATTAATTGAAAATTTGTGAATTGAAACTAAATTAAGAAAAATAATAAAATAAAGCAAATAAAAATTGGATTTAAATCAATGGAGAAAAGCCTAGGATTACAATGTCCCTCAACACTTCGCTTGAACGTCTCTTACCCTCTTAACTTGATTAATGATCTTGAGTTGTTAACCTAGAGTTCTAATCTATTTATAAGGATCTTCCGATGGTCTTATAAAAATATCCCTCTTAACCAATTAACTATACTCCTATGATAATTGAATTAAAGAAGAACTTTATTAAGCTTAGACTCTAACTTTGATTACACATGACACGTAAGTGTATTCTTACCCTACATGCAGATCAATTCATACATATGTTATGCAACCCATGTCTAACACTAAACTTCCTTTTCCAAGTATTTAGAACAGAAATTAGTTTAATTGTTGATCAAGCAATTAAAAGCCTTAAGTACAAGAATGCATAAACAACTCAAATATCATTAAATCAAATTAGAGAGTAAAATAATTCAAACTATGTGTTGAGTTCCATTGCAATCCTAGTAAAAGAAATTTAGTTCATGCTTGACATTGAAAACAATAACCAAAGGAGTTTCACCAACATCAAATTACAAGAAAATAAAACAAGATTAAGGAAGAAGAGAAAACTAAAAGTTGTCAGCTCTTCAATCTTCTAGTCTCCAAAACTGTTCTTAGCTCCTTGCAAGATGGTGGTGGCTGCTCTCCTCTTCAGAAAACAAAAGCAAAAACTAACTAGGTCTCAAAAAAATAAAGCCTAAGGGTTCCTATTTATAGAGCCTTAAAAACTTGAAGAAGGGAAACTTTGTTGCCAAGTAACTGCCTCCACCTTGGACTTTCCATATATGAGTTGAGTATTTCCTTCTAGTTTTAGGACTCTACAAAACTACAAAAGACATTAATTAATAACTAAAATAAAACATAAAATAAATAAATAAGACTAAATTAGAAATAAATAAAAACAACTAAAAATAATAAATTAATAGTTTAAACTACAAGGAGTTAGCTATTTTAAAAGCACAAAATAGGATAAAATAACTTTATTTTATAGAGTTATCACTAGGTTGCTTTGAGTTAAATAGCTACAATAGTCCCTTTTTGCGAGCACAGGAGATTTGGAAGAGAGCATGTTGAAACAGTGTTGAAGATAATGAAAGGTTGCAGAGAATGTTAAACACTGTATTCTAGTTGGAATTCTTTCATGCAGTTTTTCTGAGGAATGGTTTGACAGTCCATTTGCTTGAAGTTGCAGAACAACCTTAGAAACTTGAAAATTTTGCTCAACTTTTAATACAAGGCCAGATAGATGCTGAATTGACTAAGTCAATTCTTCCAGTCACTAATGGTCAGATGCACCATTGAGGAATTAATTACTAGCATATTCATGTGCATGGATTGCCTTTCTTATGTACTTAGCAAAAAGAGAAAATTCAAGAGCTCCACGAAAATGCTTCGACTATGGCATGTCATCATACAGATGTCTCTCTGTGTGTTTAGATCATGCATAATAACTTCTACTTCATTACTTATGCAGGGATGGCATCATGCCATAAGCATGTGCAAGAGTAAAAGTGCTCACTGGGCACTGTATGCAAAATCCGTACTAGACAGAACTCGCCTTGCACTGACTAGCAAGGCTGAGTGGTACCAGCGTATTTTGCAACCATCAGCAGAATATCTTGGATCATTGCTTGGAGTAGACCAGTGGGCTGTACGTTATTACTTCTTTCAAATCCCAAACTTGGTCACTGTAAATTTTATGCGGTTACTTGATGTTGATCTCATTACCAAAATAGATTGATAAAGCACATTCGTTGAATTTTCTTCCAGATCAACATATTTACTGAAGAAATTATCCGTGCTGGATCAGCTGCAACTTTATCCTCGCTTATTAATCGACTTGATCCTGTTCTTCGGGAGACTGCTCATCTTGGCAGGTTGGTATATAATCATTGGTCTGCTGACTCATAATTAGAAAATATTGGCAGTGAAACAATTTCTTATGCAACTATACCTAGGCTTTTAATCATTTAAGGAGATTTTATCTTAGGATTAAAGAAATATGAGCCTGTCATTTACTGGAACTCACTATTGCAACTATTCCTGTCTTGCGACAGTTGGCAGGTTATCAGTCCAGTTGAAGTTGTTGGATATGTTGATGTTGTGGATGAGCTGTTTGCTGTACAGAATAAATCTTATGGGCGACCTACTATTTTAGTGGCAAAAAGTGTAAAAGGAGAGGAAGAAATTCCAGATGGTACGGTTGCTGTGTTGACACCTGACATGCCAGATGTTTTATCGCATGTTTCTGTCCGAGCAAGAAATTGCAAGGTGATTACCTGGTGCATTGAGATTTCTCTGTAGCTGATAATTGATTGTGTACTAAGATGGGCATAATACCAACTGCAGGTTTGCTTTGCTACATGCTTTGATCCTAATATTCTGGCTGACCTCCAAGCAAACAAAGGGAAATTGTTGCGCCTAAAACCTTCATCTGCAGACGTAGTTTATAGGTAGTGCTATCTCTAACGTAATTCTGAACATGTCTAACACACATCATGAGGTGAAATTAAACAAATCCCTTGTTTTTTATATAAGCAAAGGTAATTTGAATCATGTTCTCTTTTTCATGCATCAACTTAGTGAGGTGAAGGAAGGTGAGCTAGCTGATTCAAGTTCAAGCAACTTGAAGGGAGATGGCCCATCATCTATCACTTTGGTCAAAAAGCAGTTTGGTGGTAAATATGCCATATCAGCAGAGGAGTTTACACCTGAAATGGTTTGGCTTCCAAAACCTTATTCACTTTATCTCCAAAACTTTAATTTGTTCTTTCTTAACCTACAGAGTTACAATGAGATTGAATATTGAACTTTTTAAACCTCTTTGCGTGCTATAGCTCTGAACTATGTTTATTAATGGTGTGTGTCTAATTCATGCATGGGGACATTTTTTCTCTCATAGGTTGGTGCTAAATCACGCAATATCTCATATCTAAAAGGAAAAATACCATCTTGGGTTGGGATTCCCACATCAGTTGCCCTTCCATTTGGAGTATTTGAGAAGGTTCTTGCAGATAAAGTAAACAAGGTTATTCCAATTCTGAACTTCAATAATGTTTCCCTGCTTTCTTAATACATGCGCAGATGCAATTTGTTTACAATGACCTCATTCAGGGGTTCAAGTTTTCCATTTTGTAAAGTAGCTTTTTAAGTGGTCGCTTAGCAATTTTTTTTTTTGTTGTTGTTGGAAACAACAGGAAACATGTTTGGGTTTGGCAATGTTTTCTGAAAAAAAAAAAACAGAAATAAAACAAAAATTTCCAAAACTGTTGGAAGCAGGAATTCCTTGTTCTCGTTATTTTGGAAAACATGTTTTCATTTATGATATAAGTGAATAGTTTCTAGTAGATCTATCCATGGATCGGGTTATTTGTTCAAGCCCAAAGGTCCGCTCGATAATTGGGAGTGTTTGGATAGAAATATTAGGGCCGAAAAACAGGATTGGGTAAAAAAATGAGACCCGTTTTAGAAACGGGCCGGGCCTTGGGCATAGCCTTTTTTACTCAGGCTCGGCCTAGCCCTGTCCGTTTTACTATTAGTTATATAAATTTTTGAGAGATCGATTTTAAGAGGGATCAATCCTTTTTAAGAGAGATCAACATTTTTTAAGAGTGATCTATCATTCTGTGTAAAAATCTGAGCAGGCTTGGACAGTGTCCTTAGATAGTTAGGCCATGCCTGTGCAATCACAAAGCTTTTTAATGCTCGGCCCGTCCTCAGGTCTGGTTCGAACCATGGACTAGTCTAGTATTTATGTATTAATATAATATTATATACAAATCTGGGCTTTAGTTCAAATGGTTCACCCACTTCTCATAGGAGGTTGATTCATGCAAGGTTGGGGTTTGAATTTCATCACTTGCAAATTTCCATTTCCTTTAGGTCTTTTTATACCAAAAATAAATAATATTATATGTATTTTCATAATAAAAATAATAAATGAAATTAATTAATTTATAAATAAAAATCTGATTACTATAACTGTAAAATATATATTCAAGAAGGATATGCATTAATATAATTATAAATTGTCCTGTAATATTTTTAATTGTTTTTAATAATAACAATAATACTAATTAATATAATTTTATATTCAGTAATAATATGCATTATTGTGATTATAAATTATGTTCAATACTATTATTTAATTTAGCTTTTAATAATATTAAATAATAAGTAGTCATTCTAATTACATTATTTACTATATATTTAGTTATAATTAATGATATTAAATTCTAATATGATTAAATAATAATATTTAGTATTATTTTTAATAGTATTAAATAATATTATCTACATAATATTACTTAATAATATAATTTTGTTTAGTTAATATAATTTTAATTTTGTTTAATTTTTAAAATTTTATTGTGTTTTAATTATTAAATTATTATTTGAAATAATTTTCAATATGTAACAATATTATTTACCAAACGTGTTTTTTGTTTTAAAAGATTTTGAAAACTAAACAAACACAATTTTTTTTAAACAGGAAAGCAGAAAATGATTCAAAACGACCCTAAACTTACATTGATCAAAATGAAGCTTTTGGATTTTTATTGTTGTGTGACCACTGACCAAATGATATTTCTGAATCAAATCTAGCAAGAAAACCAGTGATATTTAAGTTAATCTGATTGAGAATATCCCCCCAAAACTTTTAAATCTGATTTTCTTTACTTCTTAAAATGATAATAGAGAAAAAAAAAAACTCAAGTAGATGATTTAGCTACTTTGGCTTCAGATTGGGGTGTGAAATTTCTTAGAGCACTTACTGCCTTTAAGTCAATATACCCGTAAGTTAAAAAGATTGGTAAAAAGATTATTCCAAAATAATAATAACAACAATAATAATCATATTGCCGCTGCAAAATATGTTCACTTGAGTCAATATGCATTTAGGATCCTCTTCGTTACGTGTCAAAATAGTCCTCTTAGCTGACAGGTTATCTCACGTTCTCTCCTATTTAATTCTTAGGAAGTGGATAAGAAGTTGCAAATTTTGAAGAAAAAGTTAGGAAAAGGAGACTTTGGTGTACTTGGGGAGATTCGTCAGACAGTTCTACAGCTGGGAGCACCACCCCAATTGGTATGTATTTTACTGGTTGAGCTTCGGATATTTCTTCTGCTAAGCTTTCATTCCCTACTTGATAGCATCATTAGAAGCATTGATAATAGCTTGAAACGAGTTTTTGTTGAGTTGTTCTCTGGATGGGAAGTTTCCATTTGTCCAAATCCTCTGAACAAGAAAATCTCCCTTCTGCCTTCTCCCACTATTACCTCTATCTCCATGTGAATCAGAATTTTCTCAAGATTTTTTTGCCTCCCTATCTTGATCATCTGTAAGAAATTGATAGCACTTGAATCAGAGATTTCTTTGAGAGGCAATTAATCAGATTTATTTCAATTTCTTATTACCTTCAGGTGCAAGAGCTGAAGACTAAGATGCTGAGTTCTGGAATGCCTTGGCCTGGAGATGAAGGTGAACGGAGGTGGGAGCAAGCATGGACTGCTATAAAGAAGGTATACCATTTTTCTACAAAGAAAGAGCATATCCCTCAAAATTTTGATTTCTACATCATGCCACTTTATTCGAATAGTGTCTAATCAATAATTATACTCCACTAACTGCAATTGTAGGATTAGGACTAGCAATATCATTGTCCTTTACATTTTACTGCTAGTTTAGCATTGTTGTTGGAAAAAGCTTAGGTTAGAAAAAGCTTGGGTTGAGAAAAGTGTGTTTAAAAAGTATGGTGAAAAATTGTGGTTTAAAAACTTTTAGGTGTTTAGCATTGCTGTGAAAAAGTGTTGTGAGGAATTGAAATGTCAAAAAAAAATATATATGTTTAAAATAATAAAAATGTAGAGATGTGAGGATAATAAAGTCATTTAATCCAAAAGTCAGCTTGTAAAACCTAAAAGCTATATTTTTTGGCTTTTTGGTTTAGGTAGCCAAACCATGGTTTCAACCGCAAAAGCCAATTTTTTTTATCCGTTTAGCATTGCGTTTGCGGTGAAACGCAGCTTTTGACCTCAAAAGTTGTGAACGTTAGACATCCAAACAAGAGGAGGATACCTCTTTTTTTTTTTTTTTTTTTTTTTTTTTCTGCATTTTATTTTTCTTCCAATTTCCTTGTCCTAAAATTCTGAGATCCATACACATTATTTCTTTCTTTTTGCATTCAACCATATATCTTTTTACTTGTAACTGGCCTTCCAAAATTTGTTCCTTCTATTCACATAGTTTTAAATTTAAGTGCTTTGCAGACTTGTAGTTACAGATTTCTATTTTGATGTATAGCATTGACCTCTATACAACAGATGTTTAGCATTGACCTATTTATTTCATGCATTCAATCTAGGTATGGGCTTCAAAATGGAATGAGAGAGCATATTTCAGCACCAGGAAAGCAAAACTAGACCACGACTACCTCTGTATGGCTGTCCTGGTTCAGGAAGTAATCAATGCTGATTATGCATTTGTTATCCATACTACCAATCCATCTTCAGGGGACTCATCAGAGATCTATGCTGAGGTATGTATCTCCATTTATCATCTTTTGTCATGCTCTCATGTAATTTTTTCACCTTGAGGAAGAAAAAGGAATTATTTGCTCTCCGTTTGATATAGGTGGTCAAGGGACTTGGAGAAACTCTTGTTGGAGCTTATCCAGGTCGTGCTTTGAGTTTTGTTTGCAAGAAAAACAATCTCAACTCTCCTCAGGTAAAACATGCCTGCATATTTAATTTGAGATTTTATTTAAACTGGATATCAAAGCATTGATAATTATGAAGTTGCTATTCTTTATGCAATTGACAAAATAATGCAGAATAAGATAACCATTAGTACAATGCCCTTTTATCATATTATTGACATAAGATCAGATTTGATCACACAGCAACTATCATCCCCACTAATGATTTCCATGATATTTCAGGTAATGGGATATCCAAGCAAACCAATTGGTCTCTTCATTAGGCGTTCCATTATCTTCCGATCTGATTCTAATGGTGAAGATCTAGAAGGTTATGCGGGTGCTGGCCTTTATGATAGGTAATCTCCTTCCAAACTCTCATGCAGAAAGAGGGCAATGTTACATATATTATTCGATGTGTTTGGGTTGGTTTTCCTTTTGTCCGCTGTTTCCCCAAAAGAGATTTTTCGAGAGCTGATATTCATGCATGGGGTTGTGGTTAGATTTTTCGCTAGTAACTGCTTTGCTAGAACCTAGAGGTATCCTTATAGGGCCATTACTACCGAAAATAAAAGTCCAGCACTTTGGTTCTTGGCCCCCCAATTCGGATCTTAAATAGGTTTATTCTTTTTCACCATTGTAATCGTTGTTTATAAATTTCCTGGTTGAAGGAAATTTCTCAAGAAATCTTCTGTCAGGATTTTTGTGCTTAGTTTTTCTTTTCTTTTTTTTTGTGTGGTCAATTTCTACGTGCAGTAATACATTTATATTTATGCAGTGTGCCCATGGATGAAGAAGAGAAAGTTGTGGTGGATTACTCATCTGACCCATTGATAAACGATGGCAAGTTTCAACAATCAATCCTTTCTAGCATTGCTGGTGCAGGAAATGCTATCGAGGAACTTTATGGATCTTCACAAGACATTGAAGGTGTCATCAGGGATGGGAAGGTCTATGTTGTCCAGACAAGACCCCAGATGTGATTCTACTTTGTTCTTTATATCATAATATCATTTTTTTTTTTGCAGTGTTTTTGCCTATGCCAAGGTTGTAAAATGAGAAAAAAAAAAAAAAGAAAATAACAAAGAGCAACTGAAGAAATTGAAGGAAGAGTTGGAAAAAAAATGAATAAAAACAAAATGCAGAAAAGAATAAAGATAGTTAAACCTCAGAACTAAAAGCTCGTATGTATTATATGCGATTTATCCAGGGTGGCTGATTCGGTGCTCGCTAGAAATTAAAGAGTTAGAAGTCGGTTAGAATACCGTAATTTATGTTAAGTGTTACGGTTTTTCATGTTATGGTTATCTTTGTTATGGAATACTTTGTTACTGTCTATGATCCGGTGTCGGTTCTCTCCTTCTAATCTGTACTAAATTCTATGCACCCTGTTCCAACGTTGTATTACCATGTTTCTAATTGCTTTATTTTGGTCCCTGAGATAATGTTTTGGGAGGTCAATGCTTCAAAAATATGTTTTTAGGTAAATTTTTAAATATCAAATATGGGGGGGAAAAAGGAATAGTAAGTGTAGGGCATTTGATATTAATTGGTGCATTTTTTTTTCTACATACAAGCTTAGAAACAAAACTCTGCATAATACAGAAAATAATGGCAATGGGATACAGCGAATGTCAATAAGAATTACCATAAGATTCTGGTTATTCCTTTGTTATTGCTTTATTAGCCTTCAATTTCAAGTTTCCAACCGATACAATCCCATATTATATACGGGGATAACAAACTTGAAATTTCAGTTTAGTGGTAAAAAAAAATGGTATTGTTTTTAAGACTTGATGAGAGACTAAAAGCATCTCATTAGTATAAACTTTTTACAAGATTTTCTTTTCAAAGAAATACAAAAAAGTTCTGATAATTAAAAAGTAATTAATTATTGATTTGAAAATTGTCTAAAATCAATTGTAATTCTAATATTTTTCTCATTATTGTTTTTTTTTTTTTTTTATATATATTAGGTTTAGCTACACGTGCGTTGCACGTGGGTGATGTATCATATAATTTATATCAAAATAATAATATATAATTAATTTTAATAATAATGTAATTGTTATCTCTCTAAAAGAGATTAAAATTAAACTAAAATTTATCAAACATATTATTGAAATCTTACTTGAAAATTAAATAAAAACATAAAATTGAATCCTACTCTTTCTCTACTTTGATTTTTCTTTTTGATTTTTTCACCAACTTGTTTAATATTAAATCATCCTCTTCATCTTCTTTTCTTTGCTTTTTTTTTTCGAAATCCTTTTATTTATTTATTTTTTATGCATGTCCATCTTCATTTGTTCTGTCACCAGACGTCTTTGAGTTCGTTCAAATTCTTGTCTCATATCCGTATACACAAAAAATAGATATTTATTGCCTACACTTGAAAGTATATTGTTGTAGTAATCTGGTTCTCCATTTTTTTTTTTGTTTTGTTTTCTACATTGAAAAATAAATTGTTAGTTTTCAATCATTCATATTTAGATTGAAATCAAAGTTACAAATAATTTTTACCCCAATTTGAATGTATTCTATATATTCTGATATTGGACAACCAATAATTATTTCCGCTCCTTCAAATAAAGTTACTGTAGCTTCTTGTTTCCCATCTCTGACTTCAAGTTTCAGTAGATATCTGTAGCAAAAAATCAATTAGGTATCACCTAACTTTATGTATTAATTGACATATTTATTTACTTACATTGGTCTATAATCAACATTTATATTTTCGCATTTGTAGCACTATGCTTTATTATCATTAATATGAACTTTTCTTTTGCAAATGTTGTAAGCATTGTAATATGATACGTCCTTATTGATAACATTTATAATAGTTGCTTTGAACGAATAAATCATGTTCTGGATGTAAAACAAAGTTTAGACTTTCAAGCATTCCTTTAACAAAAAATAATCTATATTAATATATATTTATTAAAAATATATAATTATTGTTACCTTTGATAATAATATCAATTGATCAATGATATCTTTTAAAGTAAGATAATTTACTTCACTAGGAAATATTTCAACTTGTAACTTTTGCACGAATAAAGCTACAAACCCTCCTTACAAATATTTTAGCTTTTGCACTGATAAAGCTACAAATTTTTCTACAAACAAGCTTGACTCACCACCCAAAGAATCCTAATACAACTTCTACTTAAATATATAGACTCTCGAATCCGAATACAACTTCTACTTTACTGTATAGACTCCCTCTCTTAGGGGGTGGTGGGTTGTGTTTTCCCAAAGGTTAAGGTTCCTATTTATAGGTGAGCACTCCTCTTGGCTCATCAATACTACTCAATATGGGATTAGGATTCGCTTGACTTAACCAATTAGTTACTTGATGTAGGATGAGCACTCCTACTCAATGTGGGACTTGGACTTCTACTCAAACTCAATGTTGGACTTGAACTCAAACTCAACAAATCCTCCCTTAAGTCAAAATCTTCCTACTCAATGTTGGACTTGGACTCAAACTCAACAATTAATGTTTTCCTGATTAGAGAACCTATAAAGGAATGCACCAAATGGTAACAGAACTATTTTAGTAAATAAGAAACTAATTTGTTTTATATATATATATATATATATAAATGTTTATTTAAATGATTTTATCATTTTTTTAGTGTGCTTGCTTTTTTTATGGAAGGATTGATTGCAATGGATAAGATTATTGATGTATTCAATTGAAATACCCCTACAATGATAAATTTTTATGCAAATTATTTGATAATGCAACAATGGACTTTTTATCAATTAGCACCTCCAACAATTGTCTTTCAATTTCTGCAAGACTTTCCTATAGTACAACGGACATAAATTATTTCCTACATGTAAGTCATTTGAGAAAAATTCAATTAATATATCATGATAAAATTTACAAAAAAAAAAGTTTAAGTATATACATAAAAGTATTATCTTACGAAATCTTACTTTTCATTTATCAGTGTTGTCGCAACCGTTTTCGGCTCGGGTCGGATTCGGACCCGACCCGGGCCTTCTACAACAAAGCCCAAATCGGGCCTGCTAACTAGCAGGCCCAAACAGGCCAAATTGGGCCTGCTAACCAGCAGGCCCAAAGATCCAATAGGGCCTGCTACTCAGCAGGCCCAACAAGCCCACTTTTACCCCCAAACCCTGAAACCCTAGCTGTAACCCTAACCCTAGGAAAACCTAGCCCTGCAGCAGCCTCCCCTACCGCCGCCGCCTGCCACAGCCGCCCCCTCTGGCAGCCACCCTTTCACGCCACCCCAAAAAGAGAGCCTGTCAGAAACCCTACACACTATACCCCTTTCAGACTAACCCACCCCCACACGCCACAGATCAGCCGCCCCATCCCCAAAATCCGAAACCCCGGATCCCGAGTCCTAGGGGTCCGAGATCGACCCCTTCAAAAGGAGGATCCCCCCAGAAAGAAAAAAGGGGATCACTGCAAAAAAAAAAAAAAGAGGATCGAAAAAAAAGGAAAAGGGGATTCAGAGAAAAAAAAAGGGAAACCTCCCTGCAAAAAAAAAAAAAAAAAGAGGAGAGATCAGAAAGCACAAAGAAAAAAAATGAAAACAAAAAAAGAAAAAAACAAGGAAATCAAGTTTTGGTTTCTTAGATCCGAGAGTTTAGGCCCAGATCTACGGATTTGGGGCACACTCCGGGCAAAACCGTCACCAGATCAGAAGAGAGGAGATCGAGGGGAGTGTTTTGGTGGACTTTGACTCGCCAACGGAGTTCCGACGACGGCAGAGACGGCGGTGCAGGCGACGGCGCGGCATGGGGAGATTTCAGAGAATGTGGAGAGTTTTTTTTTTTCTGAGATGGGTGAAAATGACACAAAAAAAAATGACATTTAAATATTAAGTAGCGGGTCGGGTCCAGGGACCCGCGCGTGGGTCCGCGCCTGGACCCGACCCGTATGTTTTTTTTTCTCTGAGCCCCCTCATTTTGCGGGTCGGGTCACGGGACCCGCACAGGGGTCCGCGCGTGGACCCGACCTGAGACGCTATTTTTTTTATATTATTATTATTGTTATTGTTATTATTAATATTATTATTATTATATATAAATATATATATATTTATTTTTTTTTCAAAAAAAAAAACAATGTAAAAAAAGATAAAAAGTAAAAATAAAAAAAAATAAAGAAAATATATAAAAAAATGATAAAAAAAAAGATGAAAAGGTGATAATAATAATAAGGTAATAAAAAATATTAATAAAAATATGATAGCAATAAAAATAAAAATAATATGATGTTATTAATAGTAAAATATAAAAATATAAAAAAATAGGATATTAAAAAAATAAAAAAAAATATGATAGTAAAAATGAAATGAAAAAAATAATAAATATGATGGTGATAAAAATAAAAGTAAAAAATATAATGATAAAATAAATATAAAAAATGAAAAAATATATATATATATATATAAAAGGAGGTAAAAAAAAAATAAAAAATAAAGAAAATATAATAAAAATATGATGAAGGTGAAAACATAAAAAAAAAAGACAAAAAATAATGGTAAATAATAATGTAAAAATGAATACAATAATTGTGATAAAAAAATTATAATAGTAAAATTTAAATATAAATAATATGATGTTAGTAGAAATGAAAATAACAAAAAAAAACAATGACGAAATATGTTGATAGTAAAAATTAATAAAAAGAAAGAATAAAAATATGGTATTTGTAATAACCAATTTTCGTCCGGGTCGGATCCGAATCCGACCCGGACCAAGTGCGAACCGGGCCTGCTATTCAGCAAGCCCAATCTATAGGCCCAAGCCCAACTCAGCCCAAACCAAAAAAAAAAAAACTAAACCTAGCCCAACCAAACCCAAGCCCAAGCCCAAACCAATATCCTTCCCCCCTAAGTAACCCTAGCCGCCTCTCCCTGTTGCAGCCGCCTCAACCCGCCGCCACCGAACCCACCAGCCTGACATCCAGAACCAGCCCCGAACCGACCTCCCCACCGCCACAACCCCCTATAAAAGAGGGGGGAAGACCTCGGATTCGGATCCCTCCCAGACTCGAACCCACCAAAAAAAAAAAAAAAAGAAAAAAAGGGGAGCACAAGAGAGGAGGTCAGATCCAGATCGGGATCCCCCCTTTTCACCAAAAAAAAAACCCCAGATCTGGAGTCCGAAACCCAGATCTGGGTCCTCTTCAAAAAAAAAATCAAAACCCCCCAGATCCGAGCCTTCACTGGTTCGGACCCTCCCTTGAGCCAAAAAAAAACGACCGGCCCCCCACCACCTGTAAAACAAAAAAAATCACCAGCCACAACAACAACAAAAAAAAAAAAAACACAAAACCAAAAAAATAAAAAGTTTCGAAACCTAGATCTAGATATTTCTGGGAAGATCCGGGCAAAACGGAGCCCGGATCCGTGCCGAGGGGGTCGAAAACCCCTCGGATCTGAAATTTGGAGTTCGCCGGCCGCCGGCGAGCGGCGGCCGGCGACGGTGGATGGCGGCCGGCACGGCGGTCCGGCCGCCGGAATCTGGGCTGGGGATTCTCTGCTGAGAGGGAAGAGAGAAAGAAGGAGAAAAGAGAGAAAAAAAAATGAGAAGAAGTTAAAATAAACCAAAAAACAATTAGGAGATAATCGGAGAGATACACAATTTTAGATCATATATCAGTAGAGAGAAAAACAAAGGGGAGCAGATAAAAGAAATAAAAAATGAAAGCTTTTGTTCTTTAGAAAAAGAGGGCATGACAAGCTACAGGGAGAGAGCTAGATATTTGTTTTGAAAGAAAAAGAAATAAGAAAAGGTGGCGTGAAAGCTATACAGGGAGAAAAAGTTTTTGAAAAATATATATAGTAATAATGGGTTTTGGTGAGAAAGCTATACAAGGAGAAAAAGTTTTTGAAAAATATATATAGTAATAATGGGGTTTTGGTGAGAAAGCTACACAGGGAAAAGGGTTTTAAAAAAATAAAGAAAGAAAGAGGAGCTTGAGTGGGACATCAAAAGGTGGCATTTGACTATCATAATGTATGTATTGCTCACTTTCTTAGAATGAATGATGATGTTTTTCTCTTACTTTTGTTTTTTTTTTTTTTTTTTGTTTTTTTTTTTTTAAAGAAGAAACATCATGATCAAAGTCATGGACACTTGATTATAGTTATTTGATTTATTATTATATTAAATATTTATTATTATTATTTTTTACTTTATTTATTATTGGTATTTATTATATATATTTATTTATTTATTAATTTATTACTATTGTTATTATTTCCATTTTATTTTATATTTAGTTTATTATTTTATTTTATTTAGTTTATTATTATTATTATTATTTATTATTATTATTATTATTATCATTTATTTATTTATTTATTTTATTATATTTTTATATATTTTTATGCCTATATTTGTATTTATTGTTATTGTTATTATTGTTATTCTTATTATTATTATTATTGTTATTATTATTATTATTATAATATATTTTCATTTTATTAATATTTTGTTTTCCTATTTATTTCTTTCCATTATTATTATTTCTCTTTTCCTTTCTTTTTATATTCATTGTTGATTTTATTGTTATTGACATTTATTTATGTTATTATTTACTTTTATGCATTATTAAATAACTAAATAAATAAAAAATAAAAAAAGATTTTTTTATCTAGTTTCTTAACAAATAATTTTTTCGCGTATAAAATATGTCTTTTAAATTAATTTCGGCAAAGGAATTCTCTGAAAACGAACTCTTTCTCGAAATGGTTGGAATATCAATTGTTCCTTGAAATGTTTCGTGTAAACATGATTATCGAAACATTATCGAAATTATCGGAGTGGTTCGGGAATTATTTTTACATAAAGTAATCTCTTTTATCCCGAAATTAATTATAAAAAGATATTTTTATTAATTTTTCCGTAAACAAATTTTTATAAAAAAAAAAAAAATAATAATAATAATAAAATATTTCGAAATCGAATTATATCTCGGGGTGGTCGGAGTATCAATCATCCCACAAAACAATTCGAATAAAATTAGTTACCGAAACATTATCGAAAATATCGGAGTGATTCGGAAATTATTTTTACAAAGTAATTTCATTTACTTCAGAAATAATTATAAAAAAAAAAAAACATTATCTCTCCTTCATTTTAAATATCCTTTTTAAATAAAGTATACTAAGGGAATTATTATTAAATATTAAAGTTAAAATCAGTTTTTTCAAGATTTAAGATAACACGTGATCAAATGGTACCGTTTTCTAAACGGGCGTTGCGGGGGTGCTAATCCTTCCCCGCACGTAACCGACTCCCGAACCCGATTCTGTTTTCTCTCTGGTTCAAAGCGCGGACTTCGAAATTGGTTTTACAAAATGTTTTAATTAATATTTTACTAAAACCGGTTTTAATAGGTGGCCAATCACACCTAGCAAAAAAAGATTGGTGGCGACTCTATTTTTTGTTGTTTTCATAAAATAACGTCTTAGCGGTCAAAAAACCGTTATGACAGCTTGGCGACTCTACTGGGGACCTTTTTTCGAGAGTCGAGCCATAAATTGATTACGTGTTATCTTGGATCTTAAATTAACGATTTTACTATTATTTAATCATAGTTCCCTTATTTGCATCTTAAAAGAAAAATCTCCGGTTTTGAATAAATTTGCATTCACGGTTATTTTTGCAATTATTTGTGATTATTTGCATCTTTCCGTGTGTATTGAATTGTTTGGGGCATCTGAGCCACTTCACATACTAAAAACGCATTTCATACATGAGCTCTCTACCCGAGCTTTGTCCTTTTAGGAGGGAGTAAAGTACCTAGCTTTCGTGAGGTAATACCTCCGCATGGGCTAGCGAAACACTCTCGGGGTGTAAAGTACCTACGCTTTCGTGAGATAATAATCTCCGCACAAGCCTGGAAAATACTCCCACCCGAATTGAACCCTTTTCGTTCACGGTCTGCGATAGGCAAGGATCGGGGTGCCTTACTAGTCCATTTCGGACAGTAGTGAGGAACAATTTAGGAACCTTTTAGATATACGAAATACCGAATCCAGCATATAAACTTAGGAAGTCATATCATTGGTAGAAAGAAATTTGATTGTTTTTCCTGAACTTTATTTCGTTATTATAGTTGTATACATACACTAACAGATTATGTTTTCTGTGGTTGTTTTCTTGCCGCATCATTATCATTGGCATCATTAGCATCCCATAACGAGGTGTTTGTTTCAATATATTGTTCGATCGTAAATTCTCATGGAATCCACTGAACGTCGGGTGTGTGCCTCATCCGTGAATGTCATATGCGAAGCACCCAGGGATGTACGGATTTGGTCTGAAAAAACTCAGCAAGAAGAAGGGGATTGTTTGACGGCCGGTTTTGTAACAACACTGCCCGAGAAGATAAACCTAGATCTTTCACAAAATGACTTGACGAGTTTGGCAAATATCTGGGAACAAGTGAGTAAAGAAAGAAAGATGAGATTCTCTCATAAATACGGGCAGATAGCCTTGCTTATCCCGGTGATGATCGAAGAATCGCTAATCAAGGCAGCAATCCATTTTTGGGATCCGTCATACAGATGCTTTACTTTCAATAGAGAGGACATGACCCCAACCATTGAAGAATACTCAGTCCTACTTGGGATAGAGCTCAAATGTCCGGATAAAATATATGTTAGAAAGCTGAAGTTCGGACTTTGCAAAAAGTTGACTAAAATCCTCGGGATTAAAGTGGGAGATTCCAATCTGAGACGCAAAGGAGAACATATTTGCCTACCTTGGGATTTCCTTAAATCATTCATCGAAAAACATTTGGACGAAGAAAAAGGAATGACTGCTCTCGCTCTGGCTATATATGGGATGATAATCTTTCCGAAGGTTTTGGGACACATCGAAGCAACAGTAGTGGATTTCTTTGAGCAGATCGAGAATAATAGCAATCCATCACCGGCAATCTTGGCAGAGACTATAAGATCATTGAACTTTTGTCGAAGGAAAGGGGGAGGACGTTTCATAGGGTGTGCTCAGATGCTATATGTATGGCTTCAAAGTCATTTCGAGTGTAAGAAGAGCTCCTTCACAAAACCTTATTTGCAAGGTGGAGCCCCGATTCAGGAATTTTGCAAAAGCAAGTGGCCGAAGCGTAAAAACAAAGGAGAATGGGTGGCATTTTTTCAGACACTTACTAGCAAACAAGTAAAATGGATGGCACCATGGATGCCCCCTGTGCCAATATTATATCGTTGTGGGGAACCATGGGTACAACTCCTTGGTCCGTGGGGGGTTGTGAGTTATGCTCCGCTTATGGTGCAAAGGCAATATGGAACTAAGCAGTTTATTCCAGTGACTCATGGGCTCATTCGAGTGGAATTTTCTTATGGGGAACCAAACGTGTCAAAAAGGGTCGAGCAGACAATTCGAGCATGGAAAGATACTCGAAGAATGAGGCTAGGAACTCTAAGTGATAGTGTCGCTCCACAGTATTTGCTATGGACAGCCAACCGGGTTAAAGATTCGGTTATACTTCTAGGGGAAGTCCCACCCCAACCAATTCCTTCACAACTGAGAGAAATCTCAGAATTCGAGATCGCTAAGGAAGAATTCAAGATCGAAAGAGAGAAGATGAAGCAAGAACATCGAAGGCTCCAAGAAGAAATGGAGAATTGGAAGGATAAGGCAAGAATACAAAGAGTCCAAAATCAAAAGATCGTCAGGGAATGTGACACAGCCCGATCAGATCTGAATAATCTACACTTAGAAAACAAGAAGTTACGATCAGATATAAAGATCGGAAACATTCTCGGGTCATCTCACAGACGCGAAAAAGAATTCCAGAAAGAAATAGAACGATGGAAACACAAGGCACAGGAAAATGAAGAGAAAATTGCTAAATCTTTCCACGAAAGACAGAAATGGGAAAATATGTATTCTTCGATCACCGCAAAGTTGGTGGGGTTAAAAACCAAGCTAAAAGATGAGAAGGACAAATGCTCAAAATTACAAGAAGAAAGGGAGTATCTCTGGCAACTAACTCAGCATTTGGAACAACAATTGTACGACCAGAGGAATCATATTGATGAAATTATGAGGGAATGGAAAGATAGAGAGGCAGACTGGATTTACACCTGTGATTTGGCAATGGATGCTAGTATGAAGTGGAAGGCTGAAAGTTTGGGAAGGCAACAATACATAGAACATTTGGCTACACAAGTCTGCAAAGCAGTAAGCAAAGCAAGAGAAATGGTGGAACGAGTGGAGGTTCTGGTACAAGAAGTCAATCCTACTGGAAAATATGGACAACGTCTGCTTAGCTTTCTAGAAGAGGCGAAAGATCAATATGAGCAAGTCAAATGTTTTTATGGCTACAACTCTAGGATGCTTAATCACATGTAAAAATGTATTGTGGGATCGATGAGAATCTACCTTTGGAACAGTATATTAGAGCAAGCACCTCTCAAATGCATTCATTACATTCCATAAACATCATTAACTCGTGTTACACGCATACATATATATCTACTCATGAAAAATTTAGCAAGTCATGAATAAAAAAAGATTTTATCACATCAGCGATTTAAAATCCATCTTTAAAATAGCATGCACTAATCATAAAATTAAATAATTCTCAGTGGTTTCAAGCACAATCAGACTGACGGGAATATCAAAGCAGTCCTCTCACCAGTATAATACTAGGTTTAAAACAAGAACCATGGAAAGTGAGCAAACAGCACGAATTGAACGGATGGAAAAACTACAAAGAGAGTTACAAGAACAATTGGCAAGATCTCAACAGGAAACACGAGAACAGATTGCAAGGTCACAAGAAGAATCCCGTGAACAAATGGCCAAGATGATGGAAATGATGACGAGTTTGACTAGGGGAAAAGGGCAAACTGAAAGCTCAAGTGTAAGGGAAGGACATCGACCTCGAGAAAGTAACGACGAAGATCCTCTATATCCACCGGGTTTTACTCCAATCCGCACCCAAACATCTCAAGGTAGGCATCCACAAGGACAACCTCCAGTGGGAGAACAACCTTATGTTTACATCAACACACCGGGTCCCGTAGGCCAGCAAGGCCAAAGACAACTTGCATCCAACTCGGGGACTAATCCTTCAAACCCAATTCACGTTCCAAACTTAGATGACCCCGTAGAGCAAGAAAAATTGAGGAAGGGTGTGATAGAGCACGTGGAAGACACCAAGACGGAGCATAAATATGATATGCTAGAAGAGAGGCTCAAGGCAATAGAAGGAATGGACGTCTTCGGAAAAGTTGATGCAAATGAACTAAGTTTGGTTCCAGATTTGATAATACCACCGAAGTTCAAAGCTCCAGAAATTGAAAAGTACGATGGAACCAAGTGCCCTTCATTTCACATCACCATGTTCTGTCGCAAAATGGCTGGGCATACCCATAACGATAAATTATTGATCCACTGTTTTCAAGACAGTCTGAAAGGATCAGCCGCAAGGTGGTACAACCAACTAGATCGTGGTCGTATTCATACTTGGACGGATCTGGCAAGAGCTTTTCTAACCCAGTACAAACACATGGCTGACATGGCACCTGATAGGTTATCCTTACAGAACATGGAGAAGAAGACGGGAGAAAGTTTTAAAGAATACGCCCAGAAATGGAGAGACATGGCAGCTCAAGTGCAACCACCCCTCACTGAAAGAGAAACTACCGTGTTGTTTATCAACACATTGCGAGGGCCATATTATGACAGGCTGGTTGGTAATGCTACCAAAAATTTTGCCGACATGGTCATTTCTGGCGAAATGATAGAAAATGCTATAAAGAGCGGCAAGATTGAAGGAGTTGACACAGCAAATTCCAAGAGGATAGGTGTGATAAAGAAAAAAGAAGGAGAAGTACAGGCCGTTTCATATGATAATCGGCCACCACGAAGTTTTACCCCTTTTCCTACAAACCAACCCTACAGTTACTCACCCAATCCATACCCATATCCTCCTACACAGTCCCAATACCCGATGAGCTATCGACCATCGATGCCAGTGTATTCACCACCACCCATGCCAGCGCCCGTATACACAACTCCTACGCCTGTTCTTAACACAGTCAATCCAATCAACAACGTAGGGACTAACCAAAGGGGACCCCAACAGTTTCAACCAAGACCCTCATTCGACCCCATTCCTATGACATACACCCAACTCTTCCCCAAGCTAATCCAAAATCACTTAGTAGCACCCATGTTCCTAGAACCTATGAAACCACCATATCCAAGGTGGTACGACCCAAACGTGAATTGTGATTATCACGGAGGTAACCCGGGTCATTCTCTAGAGAATTGCACTGCCTTTAAACACAAGGTGCAAAACCTGATCAAGACTGGATATTTAAACTTCACAACCAAGGGAGAGCCTAATGTCACTGCAAATCCGTTACCCGATCATGGGAAAGCGGTAGTGAATGCAATAGTAGAAGAGAAAGGGTGCCGAGTTTTGTCCAGGATTGAGGACGTTCGGACTCGTATGGAAGAAGTGTTGAATATGATGATTAAAGTGGGGCTGTATAAACCAGTCAACGTGGGGCAAAGCATTCTGAGGCTGGAATCATACAATGGATACTTCTGTAGGTATCATGGAGGCTTGGTAGGACATACTATCGACCAATGCTCTGATTTTCAGGACAAAATTCAAAAAATGATGGATATCGGTGTAGTAGAATTCTCCACAGAACGAGAAGAAGAATCAGTGGATGTGGTAATTGAGGAAACGCCAAAGGCTACTGAATGGGTCAAGCCAAAGCCATTAGTCATCTACTATGAAGAAACCCAGAACCCGCTAGTGAAAGAAACACCGAGGGCATCAAAGCCAATAGTAACTATCGAAGTACCAGGCCCTTTTCCATTTAAGAATAGCAAGGCTGTGCCCTGGAAATACGACGGTGAAATCATATCGCCAGAACATAATCATACTACACCAGTACTTAATGTTTCTTCGGCTGCAGTAGACATTACCGGTATTGGAGGTTTTACAAGAAGCGGGAGATGCTATACACCCGAAGCAGCAGAAATTGCCAAAAAAGGGAAAGCTAAAACTGATGAAGGAAAGATTATCCCGGAAAACGAGGTCGAGCAAAGAAAGAACAAGCCAATAACAGAAGAGGAAGCCTGTGAATTCCTCAAATTTATCAAACACAGTGAATACAGTGTGGTGGAACAGTTAAAACGCTCACCAGCTCGTATTTCCATCTTGGAATTGTTGACAAATTCAGAACCCCACCGAAGGGCCCTCTTAAAGGTACTAAATGAAGCATACGTGGCTCATGACGTATCTATCGAGAAGTTCGATCAAGTAGTAGGAAATGTGGCTGTCAATAATTTCATAGCTTTCAGCGATGAAGAAATCCCGCCGGAAGGGACAGGTAGTACTAGGGCCCTCCATATCACCGCTCGATGCAAAAGCCATATCATTGCTAAAGTGCTTATCGATAATGGTTCCGCATTAAATGTCATGCCCATGACTACGCTGATCAAATTGCCTATCGACATGTCCCACATGAAGAACAGTCATATGATAGTACGGGCATTTGATGGGACCCGTAGACAGGTGGTAGGACAGATCGATTTACCAATGCAGATTGGCCCTTGCACATTTGATATCACCTTCCAGGTTATGGATATCATCCCCTCGTACAACGTTTTGCTGGGAAGACCCTGGATTCACATGGCTGGTGCTATTCCGTCCACTCTACATCAGAAGGTAAAATTCAGAGTTGAGGAACAGATAATAATTGTGGATGGGGAAGAAGACTTGGTCGTATCGAAACCCTCGAGTATCCCCTACATAGAGGCTACCGAAGAAACATGGGAATGCTCTTTTCGAACCTTGGAGTTTGTTAACGCCACATTTGTGGGAGAGGGTTCTAAGATACCTGTGCCTCATTTATCTTGCGTCACTCAAAACAGCCTTGTTCAAATGGTTGGAAATGGTTGTCGAGCCGGGGTTGGCCTAGGAAAGAACCTACAAGGAATCCAAAGGTGGATAAGTGTGATTGGAAAAGGGGACAAGTTTGGTTTGGGATACAAGCCAACTAGAAAAGACAAAGAGAGAATGATAAAAGAAAGGAAAGAACAGAGGCTTGCAAGACTAAAGGGTCATGAGATGGAGACCCGAAGAATCTATATCCCCCACCTCTATGAGACATTTCGATCGGCAGGTTTTATTTTTTCCGATTCACCAGTTAGAACCAAGCCTGTCGAGATTTTGGAAGAAATGTTTGCGGAATTCTGCATCCAAATGCTGGAACCAGAGAAAGGAGAGAGAAGTCAAACAGAGGAAGAGACCATCTACCCATGCCCTCCAGGATTTGAATTGAAGAATTGGCATGCTATAGACTTACCAGCTGTATTTAGGTCTCTTTCTGATTAACAAACTAAATCTTCAAACACTTCTGCCCAAGAGTGTTATGAAAATTTCTTTTTGTGCATGGGCTCTTTTTATGAAATTATCGTTTTAATAAATGACAAAACCATGATGCATTTTGTTTCAATTTATTTTCCACTTCTTTTTATCCATCCTTTCTATTTCGCTCCCATACAAATATCTATATTCTTTTGCTTCCACCACAGGTCCCCTATTAATGAATGTGAAAACAATCTCATCGATGGTTCGGAAATCAATTTTGAGAAATGTATTGACATCGACGAAATTGACGACGAAGAGATTGCTGAAAACTATGACTTACCTCCTGACTTGTTAAGATTGATAGAGTCAGAAGAAAAACAAATTATGCCTCATCAGGAGATAACAGAGTTTGTTAATCTGGGAAATGAGAATGATAAAAAGGAAATAAAAATCGGCACTTCACTCTCAGTGAGACAAAAACAAGAATTGACAGAACTGCTCCATGAATATGCGGATGTGTTCGCATGGTCCTATCAGGACATGCCAGGGCTTGATACGAATATCGTGGTGCACCGATTGCCCTTAGGGCCAGAATGCAAACCGGTGAAACAAAAGTTGAGACGAATGAAGCCTGAAATGCTCCTAAAAGTCAAAGAAGAAGTAAAAAAGCAGTTCGACGCAGGATTTTTGAAAGTCGCCAAGTATCCTGAATGGATGGCGAACATAGTCCCAGTCCCAAAAAAAGAAGGGAAAGTACGGATGTGTGTTGATTATCGGGACCTAAACAGAGCTAGTCCGAAAGATAGTTTTCCATTACCCCATATCGATACCTTGGTGGATAATACCGCCAGGCACTCATTGTTCTCATTTATGGATGGATTTTCGGGCTACAACCAAATCAAGATGGCACCAGAAGACATGGAAAAAACCATATTTGTGACAATGTGGGGAACTTTTTGTTATAAAGTGATGCCATTTGGGCTAAAGAATGCCGGTGCAACTTACCAGAGAGCGATGGTAACCCTCTTCCATGATATGATGCACAAAGAAGTGGAAATTTATGTCGACGACATGATCGCAAAATCACGTAAATATGAGGACCATGTGGTTAATCTGAGAAAGTTGTTCGGTCGATTAAGAAAGTTCCAGCTTAAGCTCAATCCCGCCAAATGCACGTTCGGTGTAACATCCGGCAAATTACTAGGCTTTATTGTTAATGAAAAAGGAATCGAAGTAGACCCAGACAAGATACGCGCTATCCAGAACTTATCCCCACCCCGGACGTAGAAAGAAGTAAGAGGATTTCTGGGGAGACTGAATTACATTGCCCGTTTTATTTCTCAACTCACGGCCAAATGTGACCCGATTTTCAAACTCCTTAGGAAACGAGACCCGGGTGAATGGGACGAAGATTGCCAAGCAGCATTCCATAAAATGAAAGAATATCTTACTAACCCACCGGTGTTGGTACCGCCCACTCTAGGGAGATCGCTTGTTTTGTATCTGGTAGTACATGAGAAATCCATGGGATGTGTATTGGGACAGCAAGATGAGACAAGTAAAAAAGAGCATGCCATTTACTACCTGAGTAAAAAGTTCACCGATTATGAGGCCAAATACTCGACAATAGAAAAGGTGTGTTGTGCACTAGCTTGGACTACTCGTAGACTCCGCCAGTACATGTTGTATCATACAACATTACTTATTGCTAAATTGGACCCCATTAAGTACATATTTGAGAAACCCTCGTTGTCAGGAAGATTAGCAAGATGGCAGGTTCTACTCTCTGAATATGACATCACTTATGTCTCGCAAAAGGCCATAAAAGGGAGTGCAGTGGCCGAATTTCTGGCAGATAGAGCTACAGAAGATTACGAGCCGGTAAAGTTTGACTTTCCTGATGAAGACTTGATGTTTATTTCTCGGGAGGACGAAGGCGAGGAGTTAAAGAAGGCAGTATGGAAAATGTATTTCGACGGAGCATCAAATGCTTTGGGGCATGGCATTGGAGCAGTTTTGATATCACCAGAGGGAAACTACTACCCCATAACTGCAAGATTAACTTTCAGGTGCACCAACAATGTGGCAGAATATGAGGCCTGTGTCATAGGACTTCAAGCAGCTATTGCAAAGAAAATAGACAAATTGGAAGTATATGGGGATTCTGCCCTAGTTATTTGCCAGTTGAAAGGAGAATGGGAAACGAGAGATTCAAAACTGATCCTATATCACAAATTCATAATGGAATTAGTTCAGCAATTCCAAAAAATTGAATTTAATTACTTGCCTCGAGAAGAAAATCAAATGGCTGATGCCCTAGCTACGTTGGCCTCAATGTTCAAAATAAATACGAGTGCTGACATCCAGCCCATCAAGATGAGTATACGAGAATCGCCTGCGCATTGTATGCATGTTGAGGAAGAACCGGATGGGAGACCATGGTACCACGACATCTTACTATACATAAAACATCAGCAGTATCCAGAGCATGCTTCGGAAAATGACAAAAGAATTTTGAGAAGAATGGCAATGGGATTCTTCTTGGATGAAGAAACATTGTATAAAAGGAGTAGAGATCATACACTTCTAAGGTGTGTACAAGCGGCTGAAGCTAAAAGAATACTCGAAGATATTCACGATGGTGTGTGTGGAACACATGCAAACGGCCACATGATGGCTAAGCAGATTATGAGAGCAGGTTATTACTGGATGACAGCAGAAAGAGATTGCATCAAGTATGTTCGAAGATGTCATAAGTGCCAGATATACGCAGATAAACTGCACGCTCCTCCGACAACTCTACATGTCATGACAACGCCTTGGCCTTTTTCTATGTGGGGAATGGATGTGATCGGGCCAATTACCCCTAAAGCCTCAAACGGACATCGCTTCATTTTGGTAGTGATCGATTACTTCACGAAATGGGTCGAAGCTGCTTCTTACGCTAGTGTGACCAAATCCGTGGTGTGCAAATTTTTGAAAAAGGAAGTGATATGCCGGTATGGTCTCCCAGAGAAAATTATTACAGATAACGCTCTCAATTTGAACAATACCCTAATGAAAGAAATCTGCGCTCAGTTCAAAATCAGGCACCACAACTCGGCGCCTTACCGTCCCAAGATGAATGGAGCAGTAGAAGCTGCTAACAAAAATATAAAGAAAATCGTTGCCAAAATGACTGATAAGTACAAAGATTGGCACGAAAAGCTTTCATTTGCCCTGCACGCCTACAGAACGTCAGTACGTACTTCTACAGGGGCAACCCCCTACTCCTTGGTGTACGGGATGGAAGCTGTACTACCAATTGAAGTGGAGATCCCTTCTCTGAGAATTTTAATGGAAGTCGAGTTAGAGGAAGCAGAATGGGTTCGAGCCCGCTATGAGCAACTTAATTTGATCGAGGAAAAGAGGATGACGGCCCTGTGTCATGGCCAACTATACCAAAAGCGGATGATGAGGGCTCATAACAAAAAGGTTCGCCCAAGAGAGTTTCGAGAAGGTGATTTAGTTCTGAAGAAAATCCTCCCTAATCAGCAAGATCCCAGGGGGAAATGGGCACCAAATTGGGAAGGCCCGTATGTGGTAAAAAGAGTATTTTCAGGAGGGGCAATGATTTTAGCAGAGATGGATGGCGCAGATTTCTCGAGTCCAATCAATGCCGACGCAGTGAAGAAATATTATGCATAAAATATATATATATATATATATATAAAAGAAAAAGAAAAAGAAAAAAAGAAGAGGAGAGTTTCTAATCGAAAACCCAAGAGGGCGATTTGAATCAAAGGATGGATCTAGGTCGAAAACCCTAAAGGGCGACCTAGGTAAAAAAAAAACAAAAGTTGGGATGATTGACAATAATCTGTGCGGAATAATTCAAGGGACAAAGGGTTAAAACAGGATGAAAGAACTGAACAAACAGCGAGGTTCGACGTGACCAAATGGCACAAGGCAGGAAGGGCAATTAATAGTGGAACGCTCTCGAAAGGAGTCAAAGACATCAATGAATTTTCTTTTCTGAAAGAGAAATCTGAACTTACTCGATTGAGATTGTTTAAGTATTCATTATGTGGGGGTCTATCCCTATTCACTCTTTCTTTTTTTTTCTTTGATTAATGCCAGTATGTTCTTTTTCTTCCTTCACTGGAATAAAAGTATATGTTCCGATTCATAAAATCGTGCCCTTAAATTATCCTTCTTTATTTAAAATTTTCTTTAAATAATGCATTATTTTGGCATGAAATATGAATGATAATAAATAACTAGATAATGCACAAATGAAACTTTCATGATTACTCTACAGAAATTTGAAAATTGGAAAATCAGAAAAGAAAGAGGAGATAATGGGGCAGTGTGGGACCCGATTTGTTTATAACCTTAGAAATAGAGAAAACAATGATTGAGATGATGATTGATACCTAAAAATTGTTTTAGGAGGGAAGGCACAAAGCTTTGACTCAATTAAGAAAGGATCGTGAGGAAAACAAATTGTGGAGGCCCAGTCGATTTGATGGAGAAAAAGAGAAAAGATTGGGAAGAACAGAAAAGTTTAAAGATTGAAGTAAGAGGCTTAATCAGATTCAACTCTGAAAGGGTCCCTGGTTAATAAAATATACGCAGGGGCATCGAATCATGATTCGGGCCTCAAGTCATGCATTTCATTATCATAAACATGCATTGCATCATCATAACATTGCAAACATTGAAAATTACTGTTGCATGGAAAGGGATACGAATGACAGATGAACAAGAAAAATCAAACTCGACTGCAATGGGAAGTTGGGAATCACCATGATAACCAAGAAGCATGTACATTTATTTTCGAAGTGCTAGAGCCTCTGATGAGAGGAGCAATTTATTTTTCCAAGTGATAGAGCCTCTGTTGAGAGGAGCAATTTATTTTTCAAGTGATAGAGCCTCTGTTGAGAGGAGCAATTTATTTTTCAAGTGATAGAGCCTCTGTTAAGAGGAGCAATTTATTTTTTTCAAGTGATAGAGCCTCTGATGAGAGGAGCAATTTATTCTCCAAGTGATAGAGCCTCTAATGAGAGGAGCAATTTATTTTCCAAGTGATAGAGCCTCTGATGAGAGGAGCAATTTATTTTTCAAGTGATAGAGCCTCTGATGAGAGGAGCAATTTATTTTTCAAGTGATAGAGCCTCTGATGAGAGGAGCAACTTATTCTCCAAGTGATAGAGCCTCTGATGAGAGGAGCAACTTATTCTCCAAGTGATAGAGCCTCTGATGAGAGGAGCAATTTATTTTTCAAGTGATAGAGCCTCTGATGAGAGGAGCAATTTATTTTTCAAGTGATAAAGCCTCTGATGAGAAGAGCATTTTAAATCTCCAAGTTTCCGAGCCTCTGGTGAGAGGAGCATTTTCATTTTTCAAAATTAGAGAGCCTCTGGTGAGAGGAATATCGTTTTAAATTCACAAGTTTTTCGAGCCTCTGATAAGAGGAGCGTCATTTTAAATTCCAAAATTTTCGAGTCTCTAAATTAGAGAAGCAGTTTATACTAATCATGAATGACGTTGTCGCTTACGTCTTTGCCCTATTGCTGATTCTCAGCAATGTTCAAAGAGGGGCAACTGTAGCGACCCGTTTTTTTTCTTTATTATTTATTTATTATTTTTTTTTCTATTGTTTATTTTTTTTATTATATTATATTATATTTATATATATATATATATATTTTATTTTACTATTGGCCCTATAGGCCCAAACCCAACTCAGCCCAAACCAAAAAAAAAAAAAAAAAAAAACCTAAACCCAAACCCAACTCAGCCCAAACCTAGCCCAACCAAACCCAAGCCCAGGCCCAAACCAATAGCCTTTCCCCCTAAGAAACCCTAGCCGCCTCTCCACCGCCCCACCACCCAAACACTGCCACCTAACCCCCCACTTGCCTTGCCAGCCACCCACCAGCCTGACATCCAGAACCAACCCGCCGCCACCGAACCCACCAGCCTGACATCCAGAACCAGCCCCGAACCGACCTCCCCACCCCCACAACCCCCTATAAAAGGGGAGGTCCGAAAAAAAAAAAGGAGAACCATCGACAAAGAGACCATCAGATCCGGAAACAAAAAAACAGAAAACCCCACAAGCCAGATCCAAAAAAAAAAAAACAAAAACGATCCCATCAACTAGCAGATCCGAAATACAAAAAAAAAAATCCGAAGCATCAAAACCAAAAAAAAAACAAAAAGGGGGATTTTCGAATTTTTCATTCCTAGATCTAGATGATTTAGGGAATTTCTTTGGGAAATCTATCCTAGGAATCGGTTAGAGGAGAGGAAGAGGAGTATTTTGAGTTTTTTTTTTTACCAAGGGCACCTCCGGCGCGGCGGCGACGACGGTGGGCACAGCAGCAACGGCGGTGGTCTGAGGGAATTTCAGAGAAAACAAAAGAGGTAAATTTTTTTTTCAGAACAAAAAATAATATAACTAAGTGTTAAGTTTTGATTTTCCTTTCTTTTACGTCTTGGGTTTGTTGTTAGACTTTGTTTTGTTTTATTTTATTTGTATGTTATAAACATGTGCATTGGGTCATGGGATCCGCGTGGACCCATGTGCGAACCCACCCATGTGTAATGTTTTTCTTCTTTCACGTTTGTATAGCTTGTTTCTTTCATAGTTTTAGTTTTATGTGAAAAAAAAAAAAAAGCAAAAGTTGTTTACTTTTTAAGTTTTTTTTCAAATCTGTGTGCTTTTTTGTTTCTTTCAAATGTCCCACTCATATGTAATGTTTTTCTTCTTTCACGTTTGTATAGCTTGTTTTTTTTTATAGTTTTAGTTTTATGTGAACAAAAAAAAAAAAAAAAAAAAGAAAAAAGCAAAAGTTGTTTACTTTTTAAGCTTTTTTTCAAATCTGTGTGTTTTTTTTGTTCTTTCAAATGTGTTTGTTTTATTTATTCTTTTAAATATTTTTTTTTATTGTCTACTTTCTTTAAGTGTCTGTTTCTTTTAATCTATTTTAAAATTTGTAATTTTTTATTTAATTTATTACGCAATTAATTTGATAATTACGTGATGGTGATCTTTTATGCATAGTTATATGACAATTTATTTCTATATTGATTATATATTTGATTTATTATAAATGTTTATGATTTTATTATGTGCTAATTTATATACTATTTTTTTATTTCTGTTATTATATGTGATTCATTTTATGTTACTATTTTTTTATCGTTTATTTTATATATATATATTTACTTTATTTATTATTTTATTTTAGTTTTTTATTTTATTTTTTTCTCCATTATTATTATTATCATATGTTATTTCATGCATATATATATATGTCTATGTATATATATATATGTATTTATATATTTTATTTATTGTTATTGATATTATTATTATTATTATTATTAGTATTATCATTATTATTATTATTATTATTATTTTCTTTATTATTATCATTTTTTTATTTGTTAATTCCATCATTATTGGCATTATTTATTTTTATGCATCATTAATATATATAAAAAAAAATAGAAAGTTCATTTATTTATTTGTTCAAATTTTTCTTAAACTTTTTCGCGTATAAAATATGTCTTTTAAATTAATTTCGGCAAAGGAATTCTCTGAAAATGAACTCTTTCTCGAAATGGTCGGAATATCAATTGTTCTTTGAAATGGTTCGTGTAAACATGATTATCGAAACATTATCGAAATTATCGGAGTGGTTCGGGAATTATTTTTACATAAAGTAATCTCTTTTATCCGAAATTAATTATAAAAAGATATTTTTATTAATTTTTCTGTAAACAAATTTTTATAAAAATAAAAAAAAATAATAAAATATTTCAAAATCGAATTATATCTCGGGGTGGTCGGAGTATCAATCATCCCACAAAACAATTCGAATAAAATCAGTTACCGAAACATTATCGAAAATATCGGAGTGATTCGGAAATTATTTTTACAAAGTAATTTCATTTACTTCAGAAATAATTATAAAAAAAAAAACATTATCTCTCCTTCATTTTAAATATCCTTTTTAAATAAAGTGTACTAAGGGAATTATTATTAAATATTAAAGTTAAAATCAGTTTTTCAAGATTAAAGATAACACGCAATTAATCGGTACCGTTTTAAAAACGGGCGTCGTGGGGGTGCTAATCCTTCTCCACGCGTAACCGTACTCCCGAACCTAACTTTGTTTCGCAGACCAAAAATTATCTTTTTAATATACCTTAATTAATTTTAGGATATTATTAAGAAGATAAGTTTTCATAGGTGACCAATCACACCTAACCAAAAAAGATCGGTGGCGACTCCCAGTATTTTTATTTTTATTTTGAACATCTTATTTATTATTAAAAAAGAAAAAAAGGTCAGTAAAAAAATCGTCCTAGCGGTCCGAAAAACCGTTATGACAGTATTGGTAAAAAAAAATATATATTGGTAAAAGTAAAAAAAAATATAAAAATAAGAGTAAAAATAGAAAATAAATAAACAAAAAAAAAGAGTAAATAAAAAATAAAAAAAATAATATTAGTAGTGAAATAAAAATGAATGAATTTTCAAGATAAATAAATTTCATGCACTTTGTACCTTTTTTATTGTTTTTTGTCCACATCACATGCATTCGTGTAACAAAAAAGATGAATACGGATTTACCGACGACGGAATTCAAAGGACGTCACGGTTGTGATTCCTAAGATATCCCGAGGTGAGAGAATTTCGTTAAATATCACCACGAGTAGTGGGAGTATTTAGCGATATGCTCGACAAAAAAAAATCTCGTTTTCATCTAAAAATGGAATTAATCAAAATATAAATAAATACATAGTGAATGTTACGTATTTGATATCTCGTCATGCTCGTGTTTTTTGAACATTATGTCGTGTATTTGATCGTATAATTAAGCTTTTATTCGTACACGTTATATGCTAAATCGTGTGCATTTAATATTTTACTTGCATCATTCGCATTTAAATAAAATCGAGGAATACGGATTAGCCGACGACGAAAATCGAAGGACGTCACGGTTGTGATTCCAAAGATATCCCGAGGTGAGAGAATTTCGCTAAATATCACCACGAGTAGTGGGAGTATTTAGCGATATGCTCAATACAAAAATTCGTTTTCATTTATGAAAATCATCAACAACAAAAAAAGAATGAACAAAGAATAAATATTTACACATTTGATATCTTGCTATACTCGTGTTTTTTAATTTGCATGTTTAATTTTATAGTTCGGTATTTAATCATATGTCTTATATGCTAAGTTGTGCGCATCCGATGTTTAAATATTTGCATCATACGTATTTAAATAAAAAAATGGATGTAAATTGCCGACGACGGAATTCGAAGGACATCACGGTTGTGATTCCTAAGATATCTCGAGGTGAGAAGATCTCGTTAAATACCACCAAGAGTATTGGGAATATTTAACGAGTATTTTTGATAACAAATTTATGTTCACTTTCGATTTAAAAAAAAAAATGAATAAAAACAATTCAAAAAATTCAAAAAAAAATAATAAATATATATTTTTAAAATAAATAAAATGAAAATAAAAGAGAATTATTTTAAAAAAAAACCGATGTTAAATCCATTAAACCGAGATTTAAGATAACACGTGATTAAATGGTACCGTTTTCTAAACGGGCGTTGCGGGGGTGCTAATCCTTCCCCGCACGTAACCGACTCCCGAACCTAATTTTGTTTTTCTCTCTGGTTCAAAACGCGGACTTCGAAAATGGTTTTACAAAATGTTTTAATTAATTTTGAAATGCTTTACTAAAACCGGTTTTAATAGGTGGCCAATCACACCTAGCAAAAAAGATTGGTGGCGACTCCATTTTTGTTTTCAAAAACGTCTTAGCGGTCAAAAAACCGTTATGACAGCTTGGCGACTCCACTAGGGACTTTGAGAGTCGAGCCATAAATTAGTCATGAGTTATCTTAAAATCTCGATTTAACGGATTTAATCGATCTTTAATTTTAATCCTCTTGTTCTTAATTCTCTTTATTTATTAAATCGGCTGTTTATTTTTTGTCATCATTCTCGTTATCATTATTTTGCTTGCATTTATGCTTTGATATTTGTTGATTCTTTATTCTCGTTTTTTTATTATATTTTTTTATTCATTTTTTAGATATTATTAATTCTAGTAATTATGGGATGATTAGAATAAAGAGTCGTAAATAAGTAGTCGAAGGTTTGTTTGTTCCTTCTCACACACGGACACGTGCATTTCATACATAAGCTCTATACCCGAGCTACATCCTTTTAGGAAAAAGTAAAGTACCTAAGCTCTCGTGAGGCAATAACCTCCGCATAGGCTAGCGAAACGCTTTTAGAGAGAAGAAGTACCTACGCTCTCGTGAGGTAATAACCTCCGCATGGGCTAGCGAAAAATCTCTCACTCGAATTGAACCCTTTCCTTTGGAAGCCTATAATAGGTAAGGATCGGGGTGCCTTGCTAGCCTTCGTAGGCGACAGCGAGGACCAATTTGAAAACCTTTAGATTGCAAATCCGAACCTCATATTAGAATGCCGTGAGAAACTCTCCCTAGGTAGAGCCTATCATATCCGACGTCTGTAAGTTCACCCGAAATTAGGACACATGAAGGAACGCTTCTTACCTTGCACTACTTTTGTTTACTTTCGAACCACGGAGTGGGAAGTGACCGAAACGGCCCAAATACCCGCATTGGTTCACTTCGCGATTTTTTTTAGGTTGAACGAACACCCTAATTAAGTCCTTCGTAGGCAAGGACCGAAATTTTTCCAAAATAAGTTTTTCTCGAAAATACTTGTTATTTTATGTAAATAAATAATGTCGAACCTCTTTATTCATTTATTCATTTGTTCTTTGAATTCTTTCATGTGGATATACTGACGTGTTTTTCCTTTTATGTTGCTCTGCATAACTTACATTGGCATCACATTAGCATTCCACGACGAGGTATTATTCTCAAAAGTATCTTTCAGCAAGTTAATTTCTCATGGAGCCCACAGAGCGTCAGATTATCTTGTCATCCGTAAGCGTCATGTGTGAATCGCCGGTAGATGTGCAAGAATGGGCAAGAAATGTGCAACAAAAAGAGGGGGACTGTTTGATTGAAGGTTATATCCCGAGTCTACCCGAAAGAATAAATTTGGAACTCACACAGAATGACTTAACTGAGTTGGCCGATATTTGGGAACGAATGACGTGGGAAAGGAAGAAGAAATTTTCTGAAAAATATGGCCAGATTGCTTCGCTCATCCCAGTGGTAATTGAAGAGCCCATGATCAGGGCAGCCATCCAGTTTTGGGACCCTTCTTATAGGTGTTTTGCTTTTAATGGAGAGGATTTGACACCGACTATAGAGGAGTACTCAATTCTTGTAGGGTTAGAGCTTCGTTTCCCGGATAAGGTATACGTCAGAAAGCAAAATTGGGTTTCCGTAAGAAGTTGAAAAAGCTCATCGGGGTAGAGGTGGGAGACCCGGATCTGAAACAGAAAGGGAAACATGTCTGCATTCCTTGGGATTTCTTTCGAAAATTCATTGAGGGGCACCACGATGACGAGCAAGGAATCACCGCTTTTGCTTTGGCTATTTACGGGTTGGTAATCTTTCCTAAGGTTTTGGGGCATATTGAAGTAGCGGTGATAGATTTCTTCGAGCAAGTTGAGAACCATGCCAATCCCTCGCCAGCAATCTTGGCTGAAACCATAAGATCATTGAACTTTTGTCGCAAGAAAGGGGAGGGTCGTTTTGTAGGATGTGCACCATTACTGCATATATGGCTCAAGAGCCACTTCATGTGTGAAAATAGTGCTTTCTCCAAACCTTACCTAAAGAATTGTGCCCCTATTAAAGAATTCTGTGAAAGCAAATGGCCGGAACCCAAATCCAAGAAAGAATGGTCGGCCTTCCTACGATCGCTGACTAGTAAGCAAATAAGATGGATGGCGCCATGGATGCCTCATGGGCCAATGTTATACCAATGTGGAGAACCGTGGGTATAGCTTTTAGGACCATGAGGGGTAGTAAGTTATGCTCCGCTAATGGTACTGAGACAGTATGGGGTAAAGCAATTCGTCCCGGTTACGCACAGACTTGACCAGGTGGAATTTTCTTATGGAGATCCGAATATGTCAAAAAGAGTGGAGCCGATAGTCCGAGCTTGGAAAAAAATCCACAGAACGAGGTTAGGATCCCTCAGTGAGAGCGTCACTCCAAGATACCAAGTGTGGAGAGCAAATCGGGTCAACAATATGGTGCTTCCAGAGGAAGAGGTCGTATACCAGCTAAGTCCCGCTCCATCAAAGAGAATATCAGAACTCGAAATCGCTGAGCTAGGTTTCAGTATTGAAAGAAAGAGGATGAAACAGGAAAGTCAGAAGTTCCAAGAGGAGGCCGAAAACTGGAAGAACGAGACTGAAACACAAGGGGTCAGAATCAAAAAAGTAATAAAGGAACGTGACACCGCCTATGCCGATGTGAAAGACCTGCACTTGGAAAACAAGAAACTAAGGACACAACTGAAGGTCGGAAGTATACTCGGACCAGCTTATAGACAGGAAAAGGAACTTGGTCGACTTCGGGAAGAAGCAAAGCAGTGGAAGGAAAAGGTACAAGAAAATGAGGCAAGAGCTGCTCGACTGTCTCGTGAAAAGCAGAAATATAAGGACATGTACTCCCAGGCTTCCGTGAGTTTGGCTAAGTCATTGCATACAAATGAGAAACTAAGAGCCGAGCTCGAGAGCAAAAGGGAGAGCTGTTCTCAGATGCACGAAGAGAGAAGTTTCCTACACCAGGTAATCCAAGACCTGGAACGGCAATTATGTAGCCAGAAAAATCACATCGACGAGATCGTAAGGGAATGGAGGGATAGAGAAAGTGATTGGATTTATGCATGTGATTCGGCTACGGATGCTAGCAAAAGGTGGGAAGCCGAAAGTATGGGAAGGCAGCAGTACATAGAACACTTGGGTGCAGAAATCGGCAAGGCCGTGAGAAAAGCCAGCAAGATGATTGAGAAAGTGGAAGTCCTAAGGCAGAGGATCCCTCCAACCGGAGAATACGGACAACAATTGCTTAATTTTTTAAGCGAAGCCAGAAATCAGTATAAGCAAATTAGCTGTTTTTATGGATACGACTCTACGAAGTTATGTTGATGTAATGAAAACACTATGTGGGATCAATGAAAAATCAACTTCTTGAAATTTATTTTTAAGTATATATACCTCGTATGTATTTTTTTATTTTTTTATTTGCTCGTTCATTCATTCATCCATCCATTCATTCATACACTTAATAAAGAATAAAGAATAATATATCATAAGGTTCTAATCCGGGATATTTGAACAAAGGTATAAAAATTGAGCGCCGACTAAAGTATCCGGACAAGAGTGCTCCACACTCGTATAATACAAGAGCACACGTAAAGACCATGGATAACGAACAGGCAACAAGAATGGAGAGAATGGAAAGGGCGCAGAAGGAATTACAAGAACAGCTGGACAGATCTCAACAAGAACTACGGGAACATATAGCAAGGTCCCAGGAAGAGTCACGAGAACAAATGGCCAAGATGATGGAAATGATGATGAGTATGACGAGAGGAAAGGGGCCAGCTGAAAGCTCAATGATGAGGGGAGAACCCCGACCCCGGGAAAGTAATAACGAGGATCCTCTATACCCACCGGGTTTCACCCCGACTCACGCCCAAGTGACACAAGATGGGCATCCACAAGGAGAACCTCCAGTGGGAGAACAGCCTTACGTGTACATTAGCACGCCGAGTCCCACAGGCCAACAAGCCCAAGGACAGTTCGCGCCTAACCCAGGGACCCATCCTTCAAACCCGGTCCACGTCCCAAACGTGGATGACCCCTTAGAGCAAGAAAGGTTGAGAAGGAACGTGACGGAACAAGTAGAGGAGGCCGGGACGAAGCATAAGTACGACATGTTAGAAGAGAGACTCAAAGCAATAGAAGGGATGGACGCCTTCGGAAAAGTCGATGCCAGTGAACTGAGTTTAGTTCCGGATTTGGTAATACCACCAAAATTTAAAGTCCTAGAATTTGAAAAGTATGATGGGACCAAGTGCCTTTCATTTCACATCACCATGTTCTGTCGCAAAATGGCCGGACACACTCATAATGACAAGTTATTAATTCACTGTTTCCAAGACAGCCTACAAGGATCAGCCGCAAGATGGTATAACCAACTAGATCGCAGTCGCATCCATACTTGGACAGATTTGGCGAGAGCCTTTTTGGCCCAATACAAGCACATGGCTAACATGGCGCCGGATAGACTATCCCTCCAAAACATGGAGAAAAAGGCCGGAGAAGGATTTAAGGAGTATGCCCAAAAATGGAGAGACCTGGCTGCTCAAGTTCAACCACCTCTGACTGAAAAAGAGACCACCGTGCTATTTATCAATACGCTGCGAGGACCATATTACGACAGGTTGGTCGGCAGTGCTACCAAGAACTTTGCCGATATGGTCATTTCAGGCGAAATGATAGAAGGTGCCATAAAAAGTGGGAAGATCGAAGGAAATGAAGTAGCTAACAGTAAGAAGGTGGGAGCAACGAAGAGGAGAGAAGGAGAAGTGCAAGCGGCTTCATATGAAACCCGACCACCGTAAAGCTATTCCCATTACCCAACACACCGACCCTACAGTTACCCCCTAACCCGTACTCTTACCCTCCTACACAACCCCAATATTCGATGAGTTATTGACCACCAGCACCGGTGTACACACCATCACCCATGCCAGCGCCTGTGTACGCAGCATCTGTACCTGCTCCCAACTTGACCAGTCCAGTAAACAATGTAAACACTAACCAAAGAGCACCGCAGCCAATCCAACAAAGGCCTCAATTTGACCCGATTCCCATGACATACGCCCACCTATTTCCCAAGCTAGTTCAAAACCATCTGTTGGCACCCATCTTCCTCGAACCCATGAAACCCCCATACCCAAGATGGTACAACCCGGATGTGAACTGCGATTACCATGGAGGCAACCCGGGTCACTCCATGGAGAACTGCACTGCTTTTAAACACAGAGTGCAACACCTAATCAGGGCCGGTGTCTTGAGCTTCACAACCAAGGGAGAGCCTAGCGTTACTGCAAATCCGTTACCCGACCATGGGAAAACAGGAGTAAACGCGATAACGGAGGAAAAAGGTTGTCAGGTAATATCCAAGATTAAGGATGTCCGGACTCACATGGGAAAAGTACTGGATGCCATGATCGAGGCCGGACTGTTTAAACCAGTCAACATGGGGCAGATATCCTCGGGGTCGGAACCAAATTTTGAAAGTTTCTGCAGATATCACGGAGGCTTGGTGGGACACACTGTTAACCAATGCTCCAACTTTCGAACCAAAATTCAAGAACTAATGGATATCGGCATAGCAGAATTCTCAACTGAATGGGAAGAAGAATTCGTGGATGTGGTGATTGAAGAAACCTCAAAGGCCCTCGAAAGATGGATTAAGCCGAAGCCATTGGTTATCTACTGTGGGGAAAACCAGAGCTCGCCGGTAAAAGAAACACCAAGGGTGATCAGGCCGATGGTGACTATCGAAGTGCCGAACCGTTCCCCTACAAGAACGATAAGGCTGTACCTTGGAGGTTTGAATGCAAATTTGCGTCGCCGGAGCCGGTTGATGTCACACCAATTTCCAACGCCTCTGCGGCTGCCGTGGACATAACTGGTGTTGGAGGTTTCACTAGGAGTGGGAGATGCTATACACCGAAAGCATCGAAAAATGTAAGAAAAGGGAAAGCTAAGGCTGATGGAGAGGAAACCGTCTCAGAAAAAGCTGTTGAGCAAAAAACGAACAGGCCTGTGACAGAGGAAGAAGCTTGTGAATTCCTCAAATTTATCAAGCACAGCGAGTACAGCATTGTTGAACAATTAAAACGCTCACCGGCTCGCATATCCATCCTGGAATTACTGATGAACTCAGAGACTCATCGAAAGGCGCTCTTGAGAGTGCTGAATGAGGCACATGTACCTCATGATGTGTCTGTAGAGAAGTTTGACCGGGTAGTGGGGAATGTGGCCATTAACAACTTCATAGCCTTCAGTGACGATGAGATCATGCCTGAGGGGACGGGTAGCACCAAAGCCCTTCACATCACTGCACGCTGCAAGGGCCATATCATTGCAAAGGTCCTCATTGATAACGGCTCTGCTTTAAACGTCATGCCAATGAGTACTTTGGCCAAACTGCCTGTCGATGGATCCCACATGAAAAACAGTCATATGGTAGTGCGAGCATTTGATGGGACCCGTAGACAAGTTGCGGGGCAAATTGAGTTGCCAATACAAATTGGTCCTTGCACCTTCGACATTGTCTTCCAGGTCATGGATATCGTTCCTTCATACAATATTTTGTTGGGAAGACCTTGGATCCACATGGCTGGTGCTATCCCGTCCACTTTGCATCAGAAGGTAAAGTTTAGAGTCGAAGAGCAGCTGATAATCGTCGACGGAGAAGAAGATCTCCTGGTATCCAAGCCCTCGAATGTTCCCTACATAGAAGCTACTGAAGAAGCAGGAGAGTGCTCTTTTCGAACCTTAGAGTTTGTGAACGCTGCATTTGTAAGCGAAGGTTCTAAGATGCCTGTACCTCAGCTGTCCTTTGCCACTCAAAGCGGTCTTGCTCATGTCGTAGGAAAGGGTTGTCGAGCTGGGACAGGTTTAGGGAGGAACCTACAAGGAATTCGGAAGAGCATAAGTGTGATCGAAAAAGAAGACAAGTTCGGGTTGGGATACAAGTCGACCAGAGAAGACAGGGAGAGAATGATAAGGGAAAGGAGAGAACAGAGGCTCGCAAGGCTCAGGGGATACGAGATAGAGACCCCGAGGATGTACATTCCTCATCTCTGCGAGACATTTTAGTCGGCTGGTTTTATTTTTCCCGATTCACTAGTTGGGTCCAAGCCTGCCATGATTCTGGAGGAAATGTTTGCGGGTTTCTGCATCCAAATGATGGAACAAGAGGAGGAAGAGGGAAACAAGGCTGAAGAAGTCACCATCTACCCGTGTCCTCCGGGTTTTGAATTGAAAAATTGGCGTGCTGTAGATTTACCTGCTGTATTTAGGTCTCTTTCTGATTAATAAATTAAGTTCTCGAACACTTCTGCCCAAGAGTGTTATGAGATTTCCTTTTGTGCACGGGCTCCTTTTATGAACTTATCATTCAAATAAATGACAATTATGATGCATTATGTCTCCATTCATTTGCCATTGCTTTTATAGTCCATCCTTCTATTTTGCCTTCCTATACAATTATCTATATTATTTTGCTTACACCTTTCCAGGTCTCCTAATAATGAATGCGAAAACAATCTCATCAGTAATCCGGAAATCAATTTTGAGAAATGCATTGATATTGATGAAATTGACGATGAAGAGACTGCAGAGAACTACGATTTACCACTCGATCTATTGAGATTAATAGAATCAGAAGAAAAGCAAATTATGCCTCACCAGGAGGCAACAGAAGTTGTTAATCTAGGAGATGAGAATAATAAGAAAGAGGTAAAAATCGGTGCCTCGCTACCAGTGCCAAAGAAGCAAGAGTTGGTGGAATTACTCCACGAGTATGTGGATGTGTTCGCATGGTCCTATCAAGACATGCCGGGACTCGATACAGACATTGTGGTGCATCGCTTGCCTTTAAAACCAGAATGCAAACCTGTGAAACAAAAGTTGAGACGAATGAAGCCTGAAATGTTGCTAAAAGTCAAGGAAGAAGTAAAAAAGCAGTTCGATGTCGGATTTTTGGAAGTCGCCAAGTATCCCGAATGGGTAGCAAATGTGGTCCCAGTCCCGAAGAAAGATGGGAAAGTACGAATGTGCGTTGATTATCGGGACCTAAACAGAGCTAGTCCAAAAGATAGCTTCCCGCTACCCCATATCGATACCTTGGTCGATAATACTGCCAAACATTCACTGTTCTCATTTATGGATGGTTTTTCGGGCTACAACCAAATCAAGATGGCACCAGAAGATATGGAAAGGACCACTTTCGTGACAATGTGGGGAACGTTTTGTTACAAGGTTATGCCGTTTGGATTGAAAAACGTTGGTGCAACTTATCAAAGAGAAATGGTGACCCTCTTTCACGACATAATGCACAAAGAAGTAGAAGTTTATGTCGATGACATGATTGCAAAGTCACGTCAAGATGAAGATCATGTGGTTAATCTGAGAAAGTTATTCGGGCGATTAAGGAAATTCCAACTTAAGCTCAATCCGGCCAAATGCACTTTTGGTGTGACATCCGGCAAACTTCTGGGTTTCATTGTTAATGAGAAAGGAATTGAAGTAGATCCCGACAAGATACGTGCTATCCAGAATTTATCTCCGCCTCGGACACAGAAGGAAGTGCGAGGATTTCTGGGAAGATTGAATTACATTGCCCGTTTCATTTCTCAGCTCACCGCTAAGTGTGATCCAATTTTCAGACTCCTCAGAAAACGTGATCCAGGTGAATGGGATGAGGATTGTCAGGAAGCATTCGACAAAGTGAAAGAATATCTTACCAACCCACCGATACTGGTACCACCAACACCAGGAAGACCGCTCATTTTGTATTTGGTAGTACATGAGAAATCCATGGGTTGTGTTTTGGGACAGCAAGATGAGACAAGCAAGAAAGAACATGCCATCTACTACCTGAGCAAAAAGTTTACAAATTACGAAGCCAAATACTCGGCAGTAGAAAAGATATGTTGCGTGTTGGCTTGGGCTGCTCATAGGCTCCGACAATATATGTTATACCATACCACGTTGCTTATTGCTAAATTGGACCCCATTAAATACATTTTTGAAAAACCCTCGTTATCAGGAAGACTGGCAAGATGGCAAGTTCTGCTGTCTGAATATGACATCACCTATGTCTCACAAAAGGACATAAAAGGAAGTGCAGTAGCCGAATTCCTGGCGGATAAAGCCACCGAAGATTATGAGCCTGTGAAATTTGATTTCCCGGATGAAGACTTAATGGCTATTTCCGAAAAAGATGAAGACGAGGAACTAAAGAAAGATGTGTGGAAGATGTATTTCGACGGCGCATCGAATGCTCTGGGCATGGTGTCGGAGCAGTTTTGATATCACCAGAAGGGACTTACTGCCCAATCACTGCAAGATTAACTTTCAAATGCACCAATAATATGGCGGAGTATGAGGCCTGTGTCATGGGACTTCAAGCAGCTATTGCAAAGAAGATAAGCGAGTTAGAGGTGTATGGAGACTCGGCTCTAGTCATTTGCCAGTTAAAAGGGGATTGGGAGACAAGGGACTCGAAGTTGGTTCTATACCACAAGTTCATAGTTGAATTGGTTCAGCAGTTCGAAAAGATAGAATTCAACTATCTACCCCAAGAGGAAAATCAAATGGCCGACGCTCTTGCTACGTTAGCCTCAATGTTCAAGATAAATACAAGCGCTGACGTCCAGCCCATTAAGATGAGCATACGAGAAATGCCTGCACACTGTATGCATGTTGAAGAAGATCCGGATGGGAGGCCATGGTACCATGATATCTTGCAATATGTAAAACATCAGCAATACCCAGAACATGCCACAGAGAATGACAAAAGAACTCTGAGAAGATTGGCGATGGGATTCTTTCTAGATAAAGAAATATTGTACAAAAGGAGTAGAGATCATACATTGCTAAGGTGCGTGGAAGCAAATGAAGCTAAGAGAATACTCGAGGAGGTTCATGAAGGGGTTTGCGGAACGCATGCAAACGGCCACATGATGGCTAAGCAGATTATGAGAGCAGGTTATTATTGGATGACAGTGGAGAGGGATTGCATCAGATATGTCCGGAAATGCCATAAGTGCCAAATATACGCGGATAAGGTACATGCCCCTCCGACAGCTTTGCACGTCATGACAACGCCATGGCCTTTTTCTATGTGGGGAATGGATGTGATTGGGCCAATTACCCCTAAGGCCTCGAACGGACATCGCTTCATTTTGGTGGTAATCGATTATTTCACAAAGTGGGTTGAAGCTGCTTCTTATGTTAGCGTGACCAAGTCAGTGGTGTGTAGATTCTTGAAGAAGGAAGTAATCTGCCGATACGGTCTCCCAGAGAAAATCATTACAGATAATGCTCTCAATCTAAACAACGCCATGATGAAAGAGATTTGTACACAGTTTTAAGTCAGACATCACAACTCGGTACCTTACCGTCCCAAAACGAACGGGGCAGTGGAGGCTGCTAACAATAATATAAAGAAAATCGTGGCTAAAATGACTGATAAGTACAAAGATTGACACGAGAAACTTCCGTTTGCTCTGCACGCTTACAGAACATCGGTGCGTACTTCGACGGGGGCTACTCCTTATTCCTTAGTGTATGGGATGGAAGCCGTTCTGCCGATTGAGGTTGAGATCCCCTCTTTAAGAATTTTGATGGAAGTTGAGTTGGAAGAAGAGGAATGGGTTCGAGCCCGCTATGAGCAACTTAATTTGATTGAGGAAAGAGGATTACGGCACTGTGTCATGGCCAGTTATACCAAAGACAGATGATGAGGGCACACAATAAAAAGGTTCGCCCAAGAGAGTTTCGAGAAGGTGACTTGGTTTTGAAAAAGATCCTTCCTAATCAGCAAGATCCAAGGGGAAAATGGGCACCGAATTGGGAGGGTGATGCACCCAAAAGAGTGTATCTTATTTAACCTTGCACTAAAAAGATCAATTGTAAGTATAATGATTAGCAAGGGTCGAGTCCTCAGGGATTGGGTTTTAATCTATGAGTTATTAGTTTATAACTTACGTTCAAAGAAAACAATAAAAGAAAAGGGGTTTTTGAAGCCAGATTTAAACTAAAGTAAATAATAAGAATAAGATGCAAGGCGGTATAACCAGCCAATAAAAATATATATACTAAATTAGGCGGTATAACCAGCCAATAAAAATATATATACTAAATTAGGCGGTATAACCAGCCAATAAAAATATATATACTAAATTAGGCGGTATAACCAACCAATAAAAATAAAACAAAGTTAATATACAAATTAGGCGGTATAACCAGCCAATAAAAATAAATATACTTTTAAAAATAAGCAAACTAGAAAAGTAAGAAAACAAGTAAGTAAGAAGAATCAAATATGAAAAATATGGTTAAGGTTTCATTCTCCACCACTAGACATCATTAAGAATCAATTTCAGATCTATCAATATCAACCAACTATCAAAGTTAACAACCGTAGATAACAACAAGCTCTGTTATCCCAATCTTTCCTTAGTTTGTCGTTAAATAGAACAAGCTCTCTATTTAATCTCTAACCATTAAACAACCTAGAATAAGCTCTCTAAATTCAATTTAATGGCAGCTTTATGATGAGAAAGATAGGTTGATCTAAGCAACAAACACATAAGCTCGGATTATTTAACTTAGGTTATGTTCCACTTTGCAATTATTGAAAACTTGACCATAATCATTAATCACAAATTGCCACTTATGAATAGGAAATCAAGACAATTACACGGATCAAGACTCCTAGACTAGCAATAGATAATTATCAAGATCTATCTAGTTGTACACCTAAATAAATCAAGACAACATCATGAACAATTCTTGTAGAAGAACATAAGCAACTTTGATAGAAAATTAATGATAGATAGAATCTGAAAATCAATCACAAAACATGTCTAGGGCTTTGAAATCACCCTTAACCAAATAGAAGTTTAGCCTAGCATAGGCATTGTAAACATAAACATAAAATTAAAGAGAATCTAAGAAGGAAATAAAAGAAAGAAAGAAGAAGAAGAAAATAAAGAAAAAGAAAACTAGAGAAAAGAAAGAAGAAGAAAACTTAGAGAATTTTATTACAATGGCTAATATCCTACCAATGTACAATATGATCCTCTACAATCATCCAAGGCCCTCTATTTATACACATTTTGGAGGGCTAAATGACAAGAGACAAGCTTTACAAATTTCAAAGGTAGGTATAATAGGTGGGTGCATTTTTCTAACAATTTTCGTCATATTGTATGACAATTTTGATCAGCCAACTTGATGGTCGATTTTGTCAATATTGGAGGCCTGATCGGATCACATGGTCTTCTAGAAAAATGTTCCCCTATCAGTTACTGATCCATATCCGTTGGAATCAGCTCATTTGCTGATGTGGATAAGAAGATATGGGCAAAATACGAAAACAGGTCAGCACAGACGTCATTGCACATCAGCCAACTTGGTGGTCGATTTCGCTAGGGAAAACGACTCCGTTTCAAGAAGTGTAAAACATGAAAAAGATAGATATGCCTCTTAACTTTGCACGGTTAAAATTTCAGCCTTATTGCTTCAGTGAAACTCGAGATATAGCTGATATGGCAAAAGGTGTCGGAACTGGAACTGAACTGGATTTGCCCTTAATTCTAGTAATCTGAAATCACTCAAAGAAACTTGTGAAAAACACCAAATTACATAAAAATATAAAAGATCATAAACACAATTAAACTAAACAATAATAACTCGTATTTGACACAAAACAATAATAAAACATAACTAAAAACTATATAATTATACGAGTTATCACACCCCCACACTTAGATTGTTGCTAGTCCCTAGCAACGACTCAATAAAAATAAAATAAGAAAATCTAATCTAATCCATTTTCGTAGGAAATCACGGTGGCACTTAGCATGTGACACAAGCCTTTAAACCCCTAGGTGTCCCTAGTGGACGAGTTTAGTCTCGTGAGGGTTTACTAGAACGATACCCACAAACATTGAAAAACTAAAATATAAATAAACTACATATACTAAAAATATTTACTCTTAATCCTTTCAATACAAATTAGAGACAATCTTTGAACAAGTCTTATAAACTAATCAATAGCTTAAAAAATTTCACAAAAAATCATGCTTGAATGTAAATTGTTTGAGTTAAGCCAATATTAGCATAACATATCTCAATCAAAATAGTGCATGTTCAAATTTAATCTCAAGTTCTCACATGGGATACCCTCATGATTTTCACTCTTTAATGTAGTGGTGAAGTGTTTACACTCAATCAATCTCATGAAAACAGTTCTACCATATTCTTGCTTGTCCACCTATTCTCCACTATTTAGATCATACAACTTCATGAATCAAGAGGTCTTTAATCAAGGTTGTAATGGGGCCAAGGGGTTTGTAATGTGGTTGAAGAACAAAAGGATAAAGATATCACAAAGGTTCCAAAGAGTTCATAAAGTTTAGAGACATAAAAAGATCATACAAAGAAACTTCTCAAAACTCTTTACAAGTACATAGTCACCTAGGCCGGATATTCATGTTGGGCCTTTTCTTCATTCTAAACAACTTTGTAACATCTTTTTCTTTTTCCACAAATTCAAGAGATGATTCATATATTTTTTTTTTACATAGGAATGTATTTGCCATTATTCCATTTCTTTTTCTCTTGACTTTTCTTTTCTTTTCCCCCACACTTATTTCTTGTTTCTAACCCAAATTTTTAACTAAAAATATCCCTTGTTTTTTTTTGCAATATGTCTCAAAATATATAATCCATCTTTAGAACAAGGGTAAGGATATAAGTATATTTAGGCTAGGTGTAAGTTGTGGTTACCAATAAAACATCATATTTAATGTAGGCTCAAATTGGCTCACTAGGGGGAATGTTCTCTTAGAACATTAATAATGGATGGCTGTTTGGCTCTGGTTATAATCCTAATGCCTCTATCATATTCATGTTGTCACATGTATCAATATAGTCTCAAACGGTTTAAAGCAAGTTCTAGAGAATCATGTAATCATAAGAGCACTCAAGAAAGAAATTAGATTGATTTGTATAATGCGTCAATCATTATAGGCTCAAAAACTCACAAGGATGATTATACAAGTCAATATCAAGTCTAAACATGCTTCTTTCTCAATCAACATATCATATTAACATTGGCTCATAAAAAATGATATCAAGCTCAATTCTTATGAAAATCTTCTCACTAATAACCAGTTTAGACCTATGTAATTCATATCTCATCATTGTATTAAAAAGGAACTAAAACACACTAAAATAATAATAATAATAAAGGCTCATAAAAAAAAATAGTAGACAAAAATAAAAGAAATCCTAAATCATTCCCCCCACACTTAATTCTTACATTGTCCTCAATGTAAGTCTATTAACCCAAATGAAAGAATCATGTGTAAGAGAAAAGAACTAATAACATAAGAATAGGAACAACTAAGACTCAAAACAAAACAAACTCATGCAACCTAAATAATCCTAAAATACTAAACAAAAATTAACAAGTAAACATAAAAAGATTAAAACCAAACTGACAAGGTATGTCTCAAGTCTCCCTTACTCAGACCTTGTTCAGAATGAATACTTCTAAATTGCTTAAAACACAACAAACTTTTTTTTTTTTTTTGAAAAGAAGAAATCAAACTGACAAGGTATGTCTCAAGTCTCCCTTACTCAGACCTTGTTCAGAATGAATACTTCTAAATTGCTTAAAACACAACAAATTTTTTTTTTAAATTAGCAAAATATGTCCCTTACCCCCTACTAAAATATGACATTGTCCCCAATGTCAAATTTTAAAGGTAGAATTTAGGAGATATTACCTGCAGAGGTTGCTAACCACTTATTATAACTGAGACACAACAAGCAAAATGTTAGACAATGTCACAAAGACAAAGTGCAATCCACTTCTTGCTCGTCCATATCTCTTTTTCTTTTTCCGAGCGTTTGCGAAACAACCGTAGCAGATAAACACTCATAAGCTTGGAGCTTTTTGAGTAAATCTTCAATGGTTGTAGCAGAAATTATGGTTCTCCTTGCCTCTGAAAACATGAATCCATTATCCACAGCATTATCTAAATATGAAAGCAAATTACTAAAATAACCATTAATATTAAGCAAACCAATGGGTTTCTTATTTGTGACCAAAGATGACCAAGAAGCCACGCAAGCTATTTCTTCCAATGTACCCAGACCTCCTAGTAAAGCAATGAATGCATCGGCAGAATGGTACATGATTGTTATCCGTTCAGGGATACTCCAGACTTGTATTTCCTTACCCACGGTAGGTCCACAAAAATCTGTGAATAGTTTTGGCACGACTCCTAGAACTGGACTTCCTCCGGCGTGTGCTGCTGTAGCGACTGCTCCCATTAAACTCGTACTACCGCCTCCATAAATCAACTGGATCTTTTGTTGGGCAAGTATTACTCCAACTCTTATGGCTTCATCAGCGAATATGTTATTTTTCCCTGGATAAGCACCTCCAAAGACACAAATTTTTTTTATGCGTTGGGACGAAGTACTTTCCATTTTTTTTTCGAGTGCCGTAAAAGTCAAGAGTAATAATGTCGCCGAAAGTGTATTTGGCATCTTCCTCTGGTTTTACGTCCAGAAACGGCTTAAACGCCTTCTATGAGTCGAGGATATGCTTCCCATCCAGTTTTCTTACAAGCTGGCAAACAGGGTCTTTTAACATCAGATTCCCAAGATGTTGCCATTCCCTTTGGAATTGCGGCCATAAATCAAGAATTTCTCTTTGTACGTCTCCACTAGGATGCGTCTCAAGAGAAAGTTGGATATTACCCAAATTCTCCTTACTCAGTCCATCCTTAATGAATTCAATTTTATCATCTCGATTAGAGGACGGAATCCCAATAGAATGACATTTACCGTTACACGTCCATCGTGCACATTTGTGGCAATTTGAACTCATGCGCTTTGCTCGTCGCTTCTTTGCAAAAGTGCTTCTACCTGTACCTGGTAAATGCAAAACAGGAAGATATTCATCTTCACGTACCTTGGCTTCAATTATCCAACGTATGTCTTCAGGAATCCCTTTGTGCATAAGCATTCTTAATCTTTCAAATCGAACTTGGTAAAGCTTCAGTAAAATATTTCGAGGAAAAGGAGGAAATCGTTTCTGCAATCTTGTGAGAATATCATCCATCCTGAAAAAAAATGAAAAAAATTGAAAGAGAAATTGGAAGAGAAATTTATATACAATATCAGTTTTGTGGGTAGCTGATGGAACCGACTTAAATAATCACGGAGTACCGTTATCCGCCATTTAACCGGGGTTAAAAAAATTATATTTACATCTAGTTATTTTCAAAACAAGGATCAGAAAGAAAAACAACATAAAAAGACTCAAAAACAAAACACTCTAAATAAAATCCTAAATTCTTCCCCCCACACATAATTCTTACATTGTCATTAATGTAATGCTATTAATCCAAATGAAAGAATCATGTGTAAGTGAAAAGAACTATTAAACAAAATAAACTTATGCAGCCTAAATGAACTTAAAAACACTAAACAGAATTAACAAAGAAACATAAGAAAAAGATAAAGAAAAAGAGAGCAAATCTGAGGATGGCAGTTTGGCAATGCTTTCACTAATTAGGCTGCCTCCCCCAATTAGCACTTGATTGATTGTTTCCAGTCTAGCCAATTCCCCTTCTTGGCTTTTTAGGATCTTTTGGCTTAGACATGAAACTTCTCGGATTTTTGCGTTTTGGAGGAAGTTTTCTTTGCAAAACAGCCAATGCATTCTCCCCCACACGTATTATTTCATCATTCTTGGTGGGGTATAGCTCTTTGAGGAATTGTGCATATCTTGGTACTTGTCTAATGGCATCCACAAGCAAGCTGTTTAAGGTTTCCAAAAATTGTTGTTCATGTTCCTCCTTCTTGGACTTTGCAAATCTGCTAGGAAAAAGTGGAGAAGGAACATTAGTAGAAATAAGAACCTTAAAAGCTACCTGAGGTGTCAAAGTACTCTCAATTTGAATGGTGGCTTCATTATCCTCAAGAAGTGAATCCATCTTTGGTTTTGTCTCATCCTCATCTTGTTCCTCATTTCTCAAGGTCACAATAGTAGCATTCTCCTTTGGGTTAATCACCGTTTGGGAAGGGAGTGCTAGAGATCTTTCTGCTACTAATTCCACCATACTACTAGCCAATAGGCTCATTTGCTTTTCCAAACTCTGGATGCTTGCCCTTGTTTCCTGTTGAAATTGCAAAGTATTAGTAACAAGAGAATCGACAAGATCTTCTAAAGAAGTACCTGAGTTTTGAGTCATATGTGGTGGTTGAAGAAGATCTGGTTCTTGAGACCATAATTGATTGAAGCTAGATGGATGAGTGTAATTCGCATAAGGATTTACTTCTTGGTAATTTTTCGAGTAGCCATAATTAGTATGATCCCACCATCCCTCATGGTAAGTGTTGGAGTAATGATCATGCGGTTGGTCTTGGAACCATTGATGGCCTTGACATCCTCCCATGGCCAATTGTTGAACTGAGGAAGTGAGATTGGCTTGTTGATTCTCCATGTTCATGTATGCCACCAACTCTTCAAGTGTTAGATTGCTCAATTCCATCGTTTTTTTTTATTTTATTTTTTATTTTTTATTTTTTCAAAATTTGATAAGAAAAACCCGTATGTACAAGAAAATAAAACTCATTAGAACTGAAAATAAGAATAAACCAAGTAACAAATAAACTAAAGAAAACAATCCCCGGCAACGGCGCCAAAAATTTGATGCACCCAAAAGAGTGTATCTTATTTAACCTTGCACTAAAAAGATAAATTGTAAGTATAGTAGTTAGCAAGGGTCGAGTCCTCAGGGATTGGGTTTTAGTTTATAAGTTAATAGTTTAAAACTTAAATTCAAGAACAATAAAAGAAAAGGGGTTTTGAAGCCAGATTTAAACTAAAGCAAATAATAAGAATAAGATGCAAGGCGGTATAACCAGCCAATAAAAATATATATACTAAATTAGGCGGTATAACCAGCCAATAAAAATATATATACTAAATTAGGCGGTATAACCAGCCAATAAAAATAAATATACTTTTAAAAATAAGCAAACTAGAAAAGTAAGAAAACAAGTAAGTAAGAAGAATCAAATATGAAAAATATGGTTAAGGTTTCATTCTCCACCACTAGACATCATTAAGAATCAATTTCAGATCTATCAATATCAACCAACTATCAAAGTTAACAACTGTAGATAACAACAAGCTCTGTTATCCCAATCTTTCCTTAGTTTGTCGTTAAATAGAACAAGCTCTCTATTTAATCTCTAACCATTAAACAACCTAGAATAAGCTCTCTAAATTCAATTTAATGGCAGCTTTATGATGAGAAAGATAGGTTGATCTAAGCAACAAACACATAAGCTCGGATTGTTCAACTTAGGTTATGTTCCACTTTGCAATTATTGAAAACTTGACCATAATCATTAATCACAAATTGCCACTTATGAATAGGAAATCAAGACAATTACACGGATCAAGACTCCTAGACTAGCAATAGATAATTATCAAGATCTATCTAGTTGTACACCTAAATAAATCAAGACAACATCATGAACAATTCTTGTAGAAGAACATAAGCAACTTTGATAGAAAATTAATGATAGATAGAATCTGAAAATCAATCCCAAAACATGTCTAGGGCTTTGAAATCACCCTTAACCAAATAGAAGTTTAGCCTAGCATAGGCATTGTAAACATAAACATAAACATAAAATTAAAGAGAATCTAAGAAGGAAATAAAAGAAAGAAAGAAGAAGAAGAAAATAAAGAAAAAGAAAACTTGAGAAAGGAAAGAAGAAGAAAACTTAGAGAATTTTATTACAATGGCTAATATCCTACCAATGTACAATATGATCCTCTACAATCATCCAAGGCCCTCTATTTATACACATTTTGGAGGGCTAAATGACAAGAGACAAGCTTTACAAATTTCAAAGGTAGGTATAATAGGTGGGTGAATTTTTCTAACAATTTTCGTCATATTGTATGACAATTTTGATCAGCCAACTTGATGGTCGATTTCGTCAATGTTGGAGGCCTGATCTGATCACATGGTCTTCTAGAAAAAGGTTCCCCTATCAGTTACGGATCCATAGCCATTGGAATCAGCTCATTTGCTGATGTGGATAAGCAGATATGGGCAAAATACGAAAACAGGTCAGCACAGACGTCATTGCACATCAGCCAACTTGATGGTCGATTTCGCTAGGGAAAACGACTCCGTTTCAAGAAGTGTAAAACATGAAAAAGATAGATATGCCTCTTAGCTTTGCACGACTACAAATTTCAGCCTTATTTCTTCAGTGAAACTCCAGATATAGCTGATATGGCAAAAGGTGTCGGAACTGGAACTGAACTGGATTTGCCCTTAATTCTAGTAATCTGAAATCACTCAAAGAAACTTGTGAAAAACACCAAATTACATAAAAATATAAAAGATCATAAACACAATTAGACTAAACAATAATAACTCGTATTTGACACAAAACAATAATAAAACATAACTAAAAACTATATAATTATACGAGTTATCACACCCCCACACTTAGATTGTTGCTAGTCCCTAGCAACGACTCAATAAAAATAAAATAAGAAAATCTAATCTAATCCACTTTCGTAGGAAATCACGGTGGCACTTAGCATGTGACACAAGCCTTTAAACCCCTAGGTGTCCCTAGTGGACGAGTTTAGTCTCGTGAGGGTTTACTAGAACGATACCCACAAACATTGAAAAACTAAAATATAAATAAACTACATATACTAAAAATATTTACTCCTAATCCTTTCAATACAAATTAGAGACAATCTTTGAACAAGTCTTATAAACTAATCAATAGCTTAAAGAATTTCACAAAAAATCATGCTTGAATGTAAATTGTTTGAGTTAAGCCAATATTAACATAACATATTTCAATCAAAATAGTGCATATTCAAACTTAATCTCAACTACTCACATGGGATACTCTCATGATTTTCATTCTTTAAAGTAGTGGTAAAGTGTTTACACTCAATCAATCTCATGAAAACAGTTCTACCATATTCTTTCTTGTCCACCTATTCTCCACTATTTAGATCATACAACTTCATGAATCAAGAGGTCTTTAATCAAGGTTGTAATGGGGCCAAGGGGTTTGTAATGTGGTTGAAGAACAAAAGGATAAAGATATCACAAAGGTTCCAAAGAGTTCATAAAGTTTAGAGACATAATAAGATCATACAAAGAATCTTCTCAAAACTCTTTACAAGTACATAGTCACCTAGGCCGGATATTCATGTTGGGCCTTTTCTTCATTCTAAACAACTTTGTAACATCTTTTTCTTTTTCCCCAAATTCAAGAGATGATTCATATTTTTTTTTTTTTACATAGGAATGTATTTGCCAGTATTCCATTTTCATGTTGGCCGGATATTCATGTTGGGCCTTTTCTTCATTCTAAACAACTTTGTAACATCTTTTTCTTTTTCCCCAAATTCAAGAGATGATTCATATTTTAAGCCAGATTTAAACTAAAGTAAATAATAAGAATAAGATGCAAGGCGGTATAACCAGCCAATAAAAATATATATACTAAATTAGGCGGTATAACCAGCCAATAAAAATAAAACAAAGTTAATATACAAATTAGGCGGTATAACCAGCCAATAAAAATAAATATACTTTTAAAAATGAGCAAACTAGAAAAGTAAGAAAACAAGTAAGTAAGAAGAATCAAATATGAAAAATATGGTTAAGGTTTCATTCTCCACCACTAGACATCATTAAGAATCAATTTCAGATCTATAAATATCAACCAACTATCAAAGTTAACAACCGTAGATAACAACAAGCTCTGTTATCCCAATCTTTCCTTAGTTTGTCGTTAAATAGAACAAGCTCTCTATTTAATCTCTAACCATCAAACAACCTAGAATAAGCTCTCTAGGTTCAATTTAATGGCAGCTTTATGATGAGAAAGATAGGTTGATCTAAGCAACAAACACATAAGCTCGGATTGTTCAACTTAGGTTATGTTCCACTTTGCAATTATTGAAAACTTGACCATAATCATTAATCACAAATTGCCACTTATGAATAGGAAATCAAGACAATTACACGGATCAAGACTCCTAAACTAGCAATAGATAATTATCAAGATCTATCTAGTTGTACACCTAAACAAATCAAGACAACATCATGAACAATTCTTGTAGAAGAACATAAGCAACTTTTGATAGAAAATTAATGATAGATAGAATCTGAAAATCAATCACAAAACATGTCTAGGGCTTTGAAATCACCCTTAACCAAATAGAAGTTTAGCCTAGCATAGGCATTATAAACATAAAATTAAATAGAATCTAAGAAGAAAATAAAAGAAAGAAAGAAGAAGAAGAAGAATATTAATTATCCAAACTCTTGCCCTTTCTAAAGAAAAAGAAAACTAGAGAAAAGAAAGAAGAAGAAAACTTAGAGAATTTTATTACAATGGCTAAATATCCTACCAATGTACAATATGATCCTCTACAATCATCCAAGGCCCTCTATTTATACACATTTTGGAGGGCTAAATGACAAGAGACAAGCTTTACAAATTTCAAAGGTAGGTATAATAGGTGGGTGCATTTTTCTAACAATTTTCGTCATATTGTATGACAATTTTGATCAGCCAACTTGATGGTCGATTTCGTCAATGTTGGAGGCCTGATCTGATCATATGGTCTTCTAGAAAAATGTTCCCCTATCAGTTACGGATCCATATCCGTTTGAATCAGCTCATTTGCTGATGTGGATAAGAAGATATGAGCAAAATACGAAAACAGGTCAGCACAGACGTCATTGCACATCAGCCAACTTGATGGTCGATTTCGTCAATATTGGAAGCCTGATCTGATCATATGGTCTTCTAGACAAAGGTTCCCGTATCAGTTACGGATCCATAGCCATTGGAATCAGCTCATGTTCTGATGTGGATAAGCAGATATGGACAAAATACGAAAACAGGTCAGCACAGACGTCATTGCACATCAGCTACTTTGATGGTCGATTTCGCTAGGGAAAACGACTCCGTTTCAAGAAGTGTAAAACATGAAAAAGATAGATATGCCTCTTAGCTTTGCACGACTACAAATTTCAGCCTTATTGCTTCTGTGAAACTCCAGATATAGCTGATATGGCAAAAGGTGTCGGAACTGGAACTGAACTGGATTTGCCCTTAATTCTAGTAATCTGAAATCACTCAAAGAAACTTGTGAAAAACACCAAATTACATAAAAATATAAAAGATCATAAACACAATTAGACTAAACAATAATAACTCGTATTTGACACAAAACAATAATAAAACATAACTAAAAACTATATAACTATACGAGTTATCACACCCCCACACTTAGATTGTTGCTAGTCCCTAGCAACGACTCAATAAAAATAAAATAAGAAAATCTAATATAATCCACTTTCGTAGGAAATCACGGTGGCACTTAGCATGTGACACAAGCCTTTAAACCCCTAGGTGTCCCTAGTGGACGAGTTTAGTCTCGTGAGGGTTTACTAGGACGATACCCACAAACATTGAAGACATAAGAAAAACTAAAAATAATAATTATAACTAATCCTTCCAATATAAATTAGAGATAATCATTGGACTAGTCTTAAAAACTAATCAATAGCTTAAAGAAATTCACAAAAAATCTTGCTAGAATGTAAATTGTTTGAGTTAAGCCAATATTAACATAACATATTTCAATAGTGCATATTCAAACTTAATCTCAACTACTCACATGGGATACCCTCATGATTTTCACTGTTTAAAGTAGTGGTGAAGTGTTTACACTCAATCAATCTCATGAAAACAGTTCTACCATATTCTTGCTTGTCCACCTATTCTCCACTATTTAGATCATACAACTTCATGAATCAAGAGGTCTTTAATCAAGGTTGTAATGGGGCCAAGGGGTTTGTAATGTGGTTGAAGAACAAAAGGATAAAGATATCACAAAGGTTCCATAGAGTTCATAAAGTTTAGAGACATAAAAAGATCATACAAATAAAACTTCTCAAAACTCTTATAAAGCACATAATAACATAGGCTAAATATTTATGTTGAGCCTTTGCATCATTCTAACCAACTTTGTAACATCTTTTTCTTTACTTTAACTAGAAGTTCAAGAGAAGATTTTTTTTTTTTTTTTAATATGGGAATGTATTTAACAATGATCCCTTTCTTTTTCTCTTGACTTTTTTCTTTCTTTTCCCCCCACACTTATTTCTTGTTTCTAACCCAAATTTTCAATAAATCTTCTTTGTCTTTGCAACTTGTCTCAAAACATGCTAATTCATCTTTGGAACAAAGGTAAAGATATAAGTATATTTAGGTTAGGGACAAGTTATGGTTACCAAAGAGATAGCTTATTCAATGTAGGCTCAAATTAGTTCACTAAGGGTGTGTTCTCTTGGAACATTAATAATGGATGGCTGTTTGGCTCTGGTTATAATCCTAATGCCTCTATCATATTCATGTTGTCACATGTATCAATATAGTCTCAAACGGTTTAAAGCAAGTTCTAGAGAATCATGTAATCATAAGAGCACTCAAGAAAGAAATTAGATTGATTTGTATAATGCATCAATCATTATAGGCTCAAAAACTCACAAGGATGATTATACAAGTCAGATTAAGTCTAAACATGCTTCTTTCTCAATCAACATATCATATTAACATTGGCTCATAAAAAGGTTGACATCAAGCTCAATTCTCATGAAAATCTTCTCACTAATAAATCTGTTTTAGACTTATGCAATTCATATCTCATCATTGTATTAAAAAGAAACTAAAACACACTAAAAAAAAAATAATAATAATAAAGACTCATAAAAAAAAATAGTAGACAAAAATAAAAGAAATCCTAAATCATTCCCCCCACACTTAATTCTTACATTGTCCTCAATGTAAGTCTATTAACTCATATGAAAGAAACATGTGTAAGAGAAAAGAACTAATAACATAAGAATAGGAACAACTAAGACTCAAAACAAAACAAAACCATGCAACCTAAATAATCCTAAAATACTAAACAAAAATTAACAAGTAAACATAAAAAGATTAAAATCAAACTGACAAGGTATGTCTCAAGTCTCCCTTACTCAGACCTTGTTCAGAATGAATACTTTTAAATAGCTTAAAACACAAATTTCTTTTTTTTTTTTTTTTTTTTTTTTTGAAGGTAAAATTTAGGAGATATTACCTGTAGAGGTTGCTAACCACTTATTATAACTGAGACACAACAAACAAAATGTTAGATAATGTCACAAAGACAAAGTGCAATCCACTCCTTGCTCGTCCATATCTCTTTTTCTTTTTCCGAGCGTTTGCGAAACAACCGTAGCAGATAAACACTCATAAGCTTGGAGCTTTTTGAGTAAATCTTCAATGGTTGTAGCAGAAATTATGGTTCTCCTTGCTTTAAACCGTTTGAGACTATATTGATACATGTGACAACATGAATATGATAGAGGCATTAGGATTATAACCAGAGCCAAACAGCCATCCATTATTAATGTTCCAAGAGAACACACCCTTAGTGAACCAATTTGAGCCTACATTGAATAAGCTATCTCTTTGGTAACCATAACTTGTCCCTAACCTAAATATACTTATATCTTTACCTTTGTTCCAAAGATGAATTAGCATGTTTTGAGACAAGTTGCAAAGACAAAGAAGATTTATTGAAAATTTGGGTTAGAAACAAGAAATAAGTGTGGGGGGAAAAGAAAGAAAAAAGTCAAGAGAAAAAGAAAGGGATCATTGTCAAAAACATTCCCATATTAAAAAAAAAAAATCGTCTCTTGAACTTCTAGTTAAAGTAAAGAAAAAGATGTTACAAAGTTGGTTAGAATGATGCAAAGGCTCAACATGAATATTTAGCCTATGTTATTATGTGCTTTATAAGAGTTTTGAGAAGTTTTATTTGTATGATCTTTTTATGTCCCTAAACTTTATGAACTCTTTGGAACCTTTGTGATATCTTTATCCTTTTGTTCTTCGACCACATTACAAACCCCTTGGCCCCATTACAATTTAATGGCTAATATCCTACCAAATATCCGAGCTTATGTGTTTGTTGCTTAGATCAACCTATCTTTCTTATCATAAAGCTGCCATTAAATTGAATTTAGAGAGCTTATTCTAGGTTGTTTAATGGTTAGAGATTAAATAGAGAGCTTTGTCTATTTAACGACAAACTAAGGAAAGATTGGGATAACAGAGCTTGTTGTTATCTACGGTTGTTAACTTTGATAGTTGGTTGATATTGATAGATCTGAAATTGATTCTTAATGATGTCTAGTGGTGGAGAATGAAACCTTAACCATATTTTTCATATTTGATTCTTCTTACTTACTTGTTTTCTTACTTTTAGTTTGCTTATTTTTAAAAGTATATTTATTTTTATTGGCTGGTTATACCGCCTAATTTGTATATTAATTTTGTTTTATTTTTATTGGCTGGTTATACCGCCTAATTTAGTATATATATTTTTATTGGCTGGTTATACCGCCTAATTTAGTATATATATTTTTATTGGCTGGTTATACCGCCTTGCATCTTATTCTTATTATTTACTTTAGTTTAAATCTGGCTTCAAAAACCCCTTTTCTTTTATTGTTCTTGAATTTAAGTTTTAAACTATTAACTTATAAACTAAAACCCAATCCCTTAGGACTCGACCCTTGTTAACTACTATACTTACAATTTATCTTTTTAGTACAAGGTTAAGTAAGATACACTCTTTTGGGTTTTAGTATAATTTATCTTTTTCTTATGGGGCATGGTAGGATATTAGCCATTGTAATAAAATTCTATAAGTTTTCTTCTTCTTTCTTTTCTCTAGTTTTCTTTTTCTTTATTTTCTTCTTCTTCTTTCTTTCTTTTATTTCCTTCTTAGATTCTCTTTTTTAAATCCGGCTTCAAAAGTGTGTTATTAGTTTTTCAGCCTTAATTATAGTTTTTAGTTATGTTTTATTATATTAGACAACATCGTGTAATTGTCTTTAATAATAATTAATATACAAATTAGGCGGTATAACCAGCCAATAAAAATAAATATACTTTTAAAAATAAGCAAACTAGAAAAGTAAGAAAACAAGTAAGTAAGAAGAATCAAATATGAAAAATATGGTTAAGGTTTCATTCTCCACCACTAAACATCATTAAGAATCAATTTCAGATCTATCAATATCAACCAACTATCAAAGTTAACAACCGTAGATAACAACAAGCTCTGTTATCCCAATCTTTCCTTAGTTTGTCGTTAAATAGAACAAGCTCTCTATTTAATCTCTAACCATTAAACAACCTAGAATAAGCTCTCTAAATTCAATTTAATGGCAGCTTTATGATGAGAAAGATAGGTTGATCTAAGCAACAAACACATAAGCTCGGATTGTTCAACTTAGGTTATGTTCCACTTTGCAATTATTGAAAACTTGACCATAATCATTAATCACAAATTGCCACTTATGAATAGGAAATCAAGACAATTACACGGATCAAGACTCCTAGACTAGCAATAGATAATTATCAAGATCTATTTAGTTGTACACCTAAATAAATCAAGACAACATCATGAACAATTCTTGTGGAAGAACATAAGCAACTTTGATAGAAAATTAATGATAGATAGAATCTGAAAATCAATCACAAAACATGTCTAGGGCTTTGAAATCACCCTTAACCAAATAGAAGTTTAGCCTAGCATAGGCATTGTAAACATAAACATAAAATTAAAGAGAATCTAAGAAGGAAATAAAAGAAATAAAGAAGAAGAAGAAAATAAAGAAAAAGAAAACTAGAGAAAAGAAAGAAGAAGAAAACTTAGAGAATTTTATTACAATGGCTAATATCCTACCAATGTACAATATGATCCTCTACAATCATCCAAGGCCCTCTATTTATACACATTTTGGAGGGCTAAATGACAAGAGACAAGCTTTACAAATTTCAAAGGTAGGTATAATAGGTGGGTGCATTTTTCTAACAATTTTCGTCATATTGTATGACAATTTTGATCAGCCAACTTGATGGTCGATTTCGTCAATGTTGGAGGCCTGATCTGATCATATGGTCTTCTAGAAAAATGTTCCCCTATCAGTTACGGATCCATAGCCATTTGAATCAGCTCATTTTCTGATGTGGATAAGAAGATATGAGCAAAATACGAAAACAGGTCAGCACTGACGTCATTGCACATCAGCCAACTTGATGGTCGATTTCGTCAATATTGGAGGCCTGATCTGATCATATGGTCTTCTAGACAAAGGTTCCCGTATCAGTTACGGATCCATAGACATTGGAATCAGCTCATTTGCTGATGTGGATAAGCAGATATGGGCAAAATACGAAAACAGGTCAGCACAGACGTCATTGCACATCAGCTACTTTGATGGTCGATTTCGCTAGGGAAAACGACTCCGTTTCAAGAAGTGTAAAACATGAAAAAGTTAGATATGCCTCTTAGCTTTGCACGACTACAAATTTCAGCCTTATTGCTTCAGTGAAACTCCAGATATAGCTGATATGGCAAAAGGTATCGGAACTGGAACTGAACTGGATTTGCCCTTAATTCTAGTAATCTGAAATCACTCAAAGAAACTTGTGAAAAACACCAAATTACATAAAAATATAAAAGATCATAAACACAATTAGACTAAACAATAATAACTCGTATTTGACACAAAACAATAATAAAACATAACTAAAAACTATATAACTATACGTGTTATCACACCCCCACACTTAGATTGTTGCTAGTCCCTAGCAACGACTCAATAAAAATAAAATAAGAAAATCTAATCTAATCCACTTTCGTAGGAAATCACGGTGGCACTTAGCATGTGACACAAGCCTTTAAACCCCTAGGTGTCCCTAGTGGACGAGTTTAGTCTCGTGAGGGTTTACTAGGACGATACCCACAAACATTGAAGACATAAGAAAAACTAAAAATAATAATTATAACTAATCCTTCCAATATAAATTAGAGATAATCATTGGACAAGTCTTAAAAACTAATCAATAGCTTAAAGAAATTCACAAAAAATCTTGCTTGAATGTAAATTGTTTGAGTTAAGCCAATATTAACATAACATATTTCAATAGTGCATATTCAAACTTAATCTCAACTACTCACATGGGATACCCTCATGATTTTCACTGTTTAAAGTAGTGGTGAAGTGTTTACACTCAATCAATCTCATGAAAACAGTTCTACCATATTCTTGCTTGTCCACCTATTCTCCACTATTTAGATCATACAACTTCATGAATCAAGAGGTCTTTAATCAAGGTTGTAATGGGGCCAAGGGGTTTGTAATGTGGTTGAAGAACAAAAGGATAAAGATATCACAAAGGTTCCAAAGAGTTCATAAAGTTTAGAGACATAAAAAGATCATACAAATAAAACTTCTCAAAACTCTTATAAAACACATAATAACATAGGCTAAATATTTATGTTGAGCCTTTGCATCATTCTAACCAACTTTGTAACATCTTTTTCTTTACTTTAACTAGAAGTTCAAGAGAAGATTTTTTTTTTTTTTTAATATGGGAATGTATTTGACAATGATCCCTTTCTTTTTCTCTTGACTTTTTTCTTTCTTTTCCCCCCACACTTATTTCTTGTTTCTAACCCAAATTTTCAATAAATCTTCTTTGTCTTTGCAACTTGTCTCAAAACATGCTAATTCATCTTTGGAACAAAGGTAAAGATATAAGTATATTTAGGTTAGGGACAAGTTATGGTTACCAAAGAGATAGCTTATTCAATGTAGGCTCAAATTAGTTCACTAAGGGTGTGTTCTCTTGGAACATTAATAATGGATGGCTGTTTGGCTCTAGTTATAATCCTAATGCCTCTATCATATTCATGTTGTCACATGTATCAATATAGTCTCAAACGGTTTAAAGCAAGTTCTAGAGAATCATGTAATCATAAGAGCACTCAAGAAAGAAATTAGATTGATTTGTATAATGCATCAATCATTATAGGCTCAAAAACTCACAAGGATGATTATACAAGTCAGATTAAGTCTAAACATGCTTCTTTCTCAATCAACATATCATATTAACATTGGCTCATAAAAAGGTTGACATCAAGCTCAATTCTCATGAAAATCTTCTCACTAATAAATCTGTTTTAGACTTATGCAATTCATATCTCATCATTGTATTAAAAAGAAACTAAAACACACTAAAAAAATAATAATAATAAAGACTCATAAAAAAAAATAGTAGACAAAAATAAAATAAATCCTAAATCATTCCCCCCACACTTAATTCTTACATTGTCCTCAATGTAAGTCTATTAACTCAAATGAAAGAATCATGTGTAAGAGAAAAGAACTAATAACATAAGAATAGGAACAACTAAGACTCAAAACAAAACAAAACCATGCAACCTAAATAATCCTAAAATACTAAACAAAAATTAACAAGTAAACATAAAAAGATTAAAATCAAACTGACAAGGTATGTCTCAAGTCTCCCTTACTCAGACCTTGTTCAGAATGAATACTTTTAAATAGCTTAAAACACAAATTTCTTTCTTTTTTTTTTTTTTTTTTTTTTTTGAAGGTAAAATTTAGGAGATATTACCTGTAGAGGTTGCTAACCACTTATTATAACTGAGACACAACAAACAAAATGTTAGATAATGTCACAAAGAGAAAGTGCAATCCACTCCTTGCTCGTCCATATCTCTTTTTCTTTTTCCGAGCGTTTGCGAAACAACCGTAGCAGATAAACACTCATAAGCTTGGAGCTTTTTGAGTAAATCTTCAATGGTTGTAGCAGAAATTATGGTTCTCCTTGCCTCTGAAAACATGAATCCATTATCCACAGCATTATCTAAATATGAAAGCAAATTATTAAAATAACCATTAATATTAAGCAAACCAATGGGTTTCTTATTTGTGACCAAAGATGACCAAGAAGCCACGCAAGCTATTTCTTCCAATGTACCCAGACCTCCTGGTAAAGCAATGAATGCATCGGTAGAATGGTACATGATTGTTATCCGTTCAGGGATACTCCAGACTTGTATTTCCTTACCCACGGTAGGTCCACAAAAATCTGTGAATAGTTTTGGCACGACTCCTAGAACTGGACTTCCTCCGGCGTGTGCTGCTGTAGCGACTGCTCCCATTAAACCCGTACTGCCGCCTCCATAAATCAACTGGATCTTTTGTTGGGCAAGTATTACTCCAACTCTTATGGCTTCATCAGCGAATATGTTATTTTTCCCTGGATAAGCACCTCCAAAGACACAAATTTTTTTTATGCGCTGGGACGAAGTACTTTCCATTTTTTTTTTTCGAGTGCCTGAAAGAGAATGAGTACATGGTGTAATATATAGAGGACTGAGTAGTGAATCAGACAAGAGTAATAATGTCGCCGAAAGTGTATTTGACCTGTCAGAAGAAAATGTTAACCTAACAAAAGATTTTTGCGTGATTTCAGGAAGAAAATCAAAAAGAGAAGAAAAATCAACCGTAAAAGACAAATAAAAAAAAATGAGAATAATTACACAAATCGAATAACACGTAAATTAAACCGAAATAAAGTTATTGCAAATCAAACCAAAAGCTGAGAAGTCATTTATTGTAGTTGTGATTGTGGCTCACATCTTCCTCTGGTTTTACGTCCAGATACGGCTTAAACGCCTTCTATGAGTCGAGGATATGCTTCCCATCCAGTTTTCTTACAAGCTGGCAAACAGGGTCTTTTAACATCAGATTCCCAAGATGTTGCCATTCCCTTTGGAATTGCGGCCATAAATCAAGAATTTCTCTTTGTACGTCTCCACTAGGATGCGTCTCAAGAGAAAGTTAGATATTACCCAAATTCTCCTTACTCAGTCCATCCTTAATGAATTCAATTTTATCATCTCGATTAGAGGACGGAATCCCAATAGAACGACATTTACCGTTACACGTCCATCGTGCACATTTGTGGCAATTTGAACTCATGCGCTTTGCTCGTCGCTTCTTTGCAAAAGTGCTTCTACCTGTACCTGGTAAATGCAAAACAGGAAGATATTCATCTTCACGTACCTTGGCTTCAATTATCCAACGTATGTCGTCAGGAATCCCTTTGTGCATAAGCATTCTTAATCTTTCAAATCGAACTTGGTAAAGCTTCAGTAAAATATTTCGAGGAAAAGGAGGAAATCGTTTCTGCAATCTTGTGAGAATATCATCCATCCTGAAAAAAAAAATGAAAAAAATTGAAAGAGAAATTGGAAGAGAAATTTATATACAATATCAGTTTTGTGGGTAGCTGATGGAACCGACTTAAATAATCACGGAGTACCGTTATCCGCCATTTAACCGGGGTTAAAAAAATTATATTTACATCTAGTTATTTTCAAAACAAGGATTAGAAAGAAAAACAACATAAAAAGACTCAAAAACAAAACACTCTAAATAAAATCCTAAATTCTTCCCCCCACACATAATTCTTACATTGTCATTAATGTAATGCTATTATCCCCCAATGCAAGAATTATATGTAAGAGAAAAGAATTATTAAACAAAATAAACTTATGCAGCCTAAATGAACTTAAAAATAATAAACACAATTAACAAAGAAACATAAGAAATAAAAATAAAAACAATAAAAATAATAAAAGGAAAAGAAAGAGAAAGCAAATCTGAATATGGAAGGTTGGCAACTTCATCTTTAATTGGGCTGCCTTCCCAATTAACACTTGAGTTAGTGTTTTGAATCTAACCAACACTTATTTAATTGGGCTGTCTTCCCAACTTGTTTTCTTCTTGGCTTTTTAGGCTTGTCAGGCTCATACATGAAATTTCCCAAATTTATGCGTTTGAGAGGAAGCGTTCTTTGCACAACAATGGATGCATTCTCCATTACAAGCATTATTCCATTATCCTTTGTGGTGCATATGTCATCGAGGAATGGAGCATATTTTGATACTTGTTGAATGACCTCCACAAACAAGTTGTTTAAGGTTTCCGGCATGTGTTGTTCATGTTCTTCCTCCTTGAACTTTGCAAATCTACTAGGAAAAGGTGGAGAAGAAACATTAGTAAAAAGTGAAACCTTAAACGTTACCTCAGGTGCCGAAATACTCTTATTTGGATCTTTGGCTTCATTATCCTCAAGAATAGAATCCATCTCTAATTTTGTTTCATCCTCATCTTGTTCCTCATTCTTCAAGGTCACAATAGTAGCATTCTCCTTTGGGTTAACCATCGTTTGGGCTGGGAGTTCTTCAGATCTTTGTGCTACCCATCCCACCATACTACTAGCCAATTGGCTCATTTGCTTTTCCAAACTCTGGATGCTTGCCCTTGTTTCCTGTTGAAATTGCAAAGAATCAGTAACAAGAGAATAGACAAGATCTTCTAAAGAAGTACCTGAGTTTTGAGTCATATGTGGTGGTTGAAAAAGATCTGGTTCTTGAGACCATGATTGATTGAAGCTAGATGGATGAGTGTAATTGGCATAAGGATCTACTTCTTGGTAATTTTTCGAGTAGCCATAATTAGTATGATCCCACCATCCCTCATGGTAAGTGTTTGAGTAATGATCATACTGTTGGTCTTGGAACACTTGATGGCCTTGACATCCTTCCATGGCCAATTGTTGAACTGAGGAAGTGAGATTGGCTTGTTGATTCTCCGTGTTCATGTATGCCACCAACTCTTCAAGTGTTAGATTGCTTAATTCCATCTTTTTTTTTTCAAAATTTGAAAAGAAAAACATGTATGTACAAGAAAATAATACTAATTAGAACTGAAAATAAGAATAAACCAAGTAACAAATAAACTAAAGAAAGCAATCCCCGGCAACGGCGCCAAAAATTTGATGCACCCAAAAGAGTGTATCTTATTTAACCTTGCACTAAAAAGATCAATTGTAAGTATAATGATTAGCAAGGGTCGAGTCCTCAGGGATTGGGTTTTAATTTATGAGTTATTAGTTTATAACTTACGTTCAAAGAAAACAATAAAAGAAAAGGGGTTTTTGAAGCCAGATTTAAACTAAGTAAATAATAAGAATAAGATGCAAGGCGGTATAACCAGCCAATAAAAATATATATACTAAATTAGGCGGTATAACCAGCCAATAAAAATATATATACTAAATTAGGCAGTATAACCAGCCAATAAAAATAAAACAAAGTTAATATACAAATTAGGCGGTATAACCAGCCAATAAATGGGTTTTAGTTTGTTTTTAAAGAGAATTTTTAGGTAGGATATTAGCCATTGTAATATCTTATTATAGGGTAAATAAGATACGAGGTAGAATAATACGAGTTTTGTGTGTAACCAGCCATATCTGCTTATCCACAGAGCTTTCAATTCATATTATCAAAAGTTTTACAATATATGCACACTTTCAAAGCCCAAAAGAATTTTTAGTATATTTTTATCAACGTAATCATTATACTTACATCTTATACTAAAAAGATATCTTTGATTAGCAATATAGTTAGCAAGGGTCGAGTCCTCAGGGATTGGGTTTTAGTTTATAAGTTAATAGTTTAAATCATATATTAAAGAAAATTGTCAAACATTGACGAAAATTGAATAAATTATTAAACACAAACATATTGTAAACCCCTAATTTCTTTTTCTTTACTTTAACAATATTATTACAAATATGTTTTACAAATTTCAAAGATAGGGGAACATTTTGTAATAAGATGCACCCAAAAGAGTGTATTTGGTATTATCTAAAAATCTCTAATTTTTATTTTCAATTTATTGTATGGCTGTTTTCGTATCTTTCTCAATTTGTTTATGTGAATTGTAGATAGTAAGAAGAAGGGGTTTACAATTGTTTATTTGAGAAACTAGAGATCTTATTTAACAAATTAAAATACAATTTTAGTTTGCTTATTTTTTATAAACTTAATGATTCTATTTTACAATATAGCTTTATGATGAGAAAGATAGGTTATGTGACAACCTGATAACTCGTATAATTATATAGTTTTTAGTTATGTTTTATTATTGTTTTGTGTCAAATACAAGTTATTATTGTTTAGTCTAATTGTGTTTATGATCTTTTATATTTTTATGTAATTTGGTGTTTTTCACAAGTTTCTTTGAGTGATTTCAGATTACTAGAATTAAGGGCAAATCCAGTTCAGTTCCAGTTCCGACACCTTTTGCCATATCAGCTATATCTCGAGTTTCACTGAAGCAATAAGGCTGAAATTTTAACCGTGCAAAGTTAAGAGGCATATCTATCTTTTTCATGTTTTACACTTCTTGAAACGGAGTCGTTTTCCCTAGCGAAATCGACCATCAAGTTGGCTGATGTGCAATGATGTCTGTGCTGACCTGTTTTCGTATTTTGCCCATATCTTCTTATCCACATCAGCAAAGGAGCTGATTCCAACGGCTATGGATCAGTAACTGATAGGGGAACATTTTTCTAGAAGACCATGTGATCAGATCAGGCCTCCAAAATTGACAAAATCGACCATGAAGTTGGCTGATCAAAATTGTCATACAATATGACGAAAATTGTTAGAAAAATGCACCCACCTATTATACCTACCTTTGAAATTTGTAAAGCTTGTCTCTTGTCATTTAGCCCTCCAAAATGTGTATAAATAGAGGGCCTTGGATGATTGTAAGATATGGCAGATTGGTAGGAAATTAGCCATTGTAATAAAATTCTCTAAGTTTTCTTCTTCTTTCTTTTCTCTAGTTTTCTTTTTCTTTATTTTCTTCTTCTTCTTTCTTTCTTTTATTTCCTTCTTAGATTCTCTTTAATTTTATGTTTATGTTTACAATGCCTATGCTAGGCTAAACTTCTATTTGGTTAAGGGTGATTTCAAAGCCCTAGACATGTTTTGTGATTGATTTTCAGATTCTATCTATCATTAATTTTCTATCAAAGTTGCTTATGTTCTTCTACAAGAATTGTTCATGATGTTGTCTTGATTTATTTAGGTGTACAACTAGATAGATCTTGATAATTATCTATTGCTAGTTTAGGAGTCTTGATCCGTGTAATTGTCTTGATTTCCTATTCATAAGTGGCAATTTGTGATTAATGATTATGGTCAAGTTTTCAATAATTGCAAAGTGGAACATAACCTAAGTTGAACAATCTGAGCTTATGTGTTTGTTGCTTAGATCAACCTATCTTTCTCATCATAAAGCTGCCATTAAATTGAATTTAGAGAGCTTATTCTAGGTTGTTTAATGGTTAGAGATTAAATAGAGAGCTTGTTCTATTTAACGACAAACTAAGGAAAGATTGGGATAACAGAGCTTGTTGTTATCTACGGTTGTTAACTTTGATAGTTGGTTGATATTGATAGATCTGAAATTGATTCTTAATGATGTCTAGTGGTGGAGAATGAAACCTTAACCATATTTTTCATATTTGATTCTTCTTACTTACTTGTTTTCTTAATTTTCTAGTTTGCTTATTTTTAAAAGTATATTTATTTTTATTGGCTGGTTATACCGCCTTGTTTGTATATTAACTTTGTTTTATTGGCTGGTTATACCGCCTAATTTAGTATATATATTTTTATTGGCTGGTTATACCGCCTAATTTAGTATATATATTTTTATTGGCTGGTTATACCGCCTTGCATCTTATTCTTATTATTTACTTTAGTTTAAATCTGGCTTCAAAAACCCCTTTTCTTTTATTGTTTTGTTTGAACGTAAGTTATAAACTAATAACTCATAGATTAAAACCCAATCCCTGAGGACTCGACCCTTGCTAATCATTATACTTACAATTGATCTTTTTAGTGCAAGGTTAAATAAGATACACTCTTTTGGGTGCATCAAATTTTTGGCGCCGTTGCCGGGGATTGCTTTCTTTAGTTTATTTGTTACTTGGTTTATTCTTATTTTCAGTTCTAATGAGTTTTATTTTCTTGTACATACGGGTTTTTCTTATCAAATTTTGAAAAAAAAAAAGGAAAAAAAAAAAAAAAAAAAACGATGGAATTGAGCAATCTAACACTTGAAGAGTTGGTGGCATACATGAACATGGAGAATCAACATGCTAATCTCACCTCCCCAGTTCAACAATTGGCCATGGGAGGATGTCAAGGCCATCAAGTGTTCCAAGACCAACAGTATGATCATTACTCAAACACTTACCATGAGGGATGGTGGGATCATACTAATTATGGCTACTCGAAAAATGACCAAGAAGTAGATCCTTATGCCAATTACACTCATCCATCTAGCTTCAATCAATCATGGTCTCAAGAACCAGATCTTTTTCAACCACCACAAATGACTCAAAACTCAAGTACTTCTTTAGAAGATCTTGTCTATTCTCTTGTTACTGATTCTTTGCAATTTCAACAGGAAACAAGGGCAAGCATCCAGAGTTTGGAAAAGCAAATGAGCCAATTGGCTAGTAGTATGGTGGGATGGGTAGCACAAAGATCTGAAGAACTCCCAGCCCAAACGATGGTTAACCCAAAGGAGAATGCTACTATTGTGACCTTGAAGAATGAGGAACAAGATGAGGATGAGACAAAATTAGAGATGAATTCTATTCTTGAGGATAATGAAGCCAATGATCCAAATAAGAGTATTTCGGCACCTGAGGTAACGTTTGAGATTCCAATTTTTACTAATGTTTCTTCTCCACCTTTTCCTAGTAGATTCGCAAAGTTCAAGGAGGATGAACATGAACAAGACACGCTGGAAACCTTAAACAGTTTGTTTGTGGATGTCATCCAACAAGTACCAAAAGATGCACCATTCCTCGATGAGATATGCACCACCAAGGATGATGGAATAATACTTGTAATGGAGAATGCATCCACACTTGTGCAAAGAAAGCTTCTTCTCAAACGCATAAATTTGGGAAATTTCATGTATGAGCCTGACAAGCCTAAAAAGCCAAGAAGAGGTGTTGGTTAGATTCAAAACACTAACTCAAGTGTTAATTGGGAAGGCATCCCAATTAAAGATGAAATTGCCAACCTTCCATATTCAGATTTGCTTTCTCTTTCTCTTTCTTTTCCTTTTTCTTTTATTATTTTTATTGTTTTTCTTTGTTAATTGTGTTTACTGTTTTTAAGTTCATTTAGGCTGCATAAGTTTCTTTTGTTTAATAGTTCTTTTCTCTTACACATGATTCTTTCATTTGTGATTAATAGCATTACATTAATGACAATGTAAGAATTATGTGTGGGGGGAAGAATTTAGGATTTTATTTAGAGTGTTTTGTTTTTGTGTCTTTTTATGTTGTTTTTCTTTCTGATCCTTGTTTTGAAAATAACTAGATGTAAATATAATTTTTAATTTTTTTTAACCCCGGTTAAATGGCGGATAACGGTACTCCGTGATTATTTAAATCGGTTTCATCAGCTACCCACAAAACTGATATTGTATATAAATTTCTCTTCCAATTTCTCTTTCAATTTTTTTTTTTCATTTTTTTTTCAGGATGGATGATATTCTCACAAGATTGCAGAAACGATTTCCTCCTTTTCCTCGAAATATTTTACTGAAGCTTTACCAAGTTCGATTTGAAAGATTAAGAATGCTTATGCACAAAGCGATTCCTGAAGACATACGTTGGATAATTGAAGCCAAGGTACGTGAAGATGAATATCTTCCTGTTTTGCATTTACCAGGTACAGGTAGAAGCACTTTTGCAAAGAAGCGACGAGCAAAGCGCATGGGTTCAAACTGCCACAAATGTGCACGATGGACGTGCAACGGTAAATGTCGTTCTATTGGGATTCCGTCCTCTAATCGAGATGATAAAATTGAATTCATTAAGGATGGACTGAGTAAGGAGAATTTGGGTAATATCCAACTTTCTCTTGAGACGCATCCTAGTGGAGACGTACAAAGAGAAATTCTTGATTTATGGCCGCAATTCCAAAGGGAATGACAACATCTTGGGAATCTGATGTTAAAAGACCCTGTTTGCCAGTTTGTAAGAAAACTGGATGGGAAGCATATCCTCAACTCATAGAAGGCGTTTAAGCCGTTTCTGGACGTAATACCAGAGGAAGATGTGAGCCACAATCACAACTACAATAAATGACTTCTCAGCTTTTGGTTTGATTTGCAATAACTCTATTTCGGTTTAATTTACGTGTTATTCGATTTGTGTAATTATTCTCATTTTTTTATTTGTCTTTTATGGTTGATTTTTCTTCTCTTTTTGATTTTCTTCCTGAAATCACGCAAAAATCTTTTGTTAGGTTAACATTTTCTTCTGACAGGTCAAATACACTTTCGGCGACATTATTACTCTTGACTTTTACGGTTGATTTTTCTTCTCTTTTTGATTTTTTTCCTGAAATCACGCAAAAATCTTTTGTTAGGTTAACATTTTCTTCTGACAGGTCAGATACACTTTCGGCGACATTATTACTCTTGTCTGATTCACTACTCAGTCCTCTATATATTACACCATGTACTCATTCTCTTTCAGGCACTCGAAAAAAAGAAAAAAAAATGGAAAGTACTTCGTCCCAACGCATTAAAAAAATTTGTGTTTTTGGAGGTGCTTATCCAGGGAAAAATAACATATTCGCTGATGAAGCCATAAGAGTTGGAGTAATACTTGCCCAACAAAAGATCCAGTTGATTTATGGAGGCGGTAGTACGGGTTTAATGGGAGCAGTCGCTACAGCAGCACACGCCGGAGGAAGTCCAGTTCTAGGAATCGTGCCAAAACTATTCACAGATTTTTGTGGACCTATCGTGGGTAAGGAAATACAAGTCTGGAGTATCCCTGAACGGATAACAATCATGTACCATTCTGCCGATGCATTCATTGCTTTACCAGGAGGTCTGGGTACATTGGAAGAAATAGCTTGCGTGGCTTCTTGGTCATCTTTGGTCACAAATAAGAAACCCATTGGTTTGCTTAATATTAATGGTTATTTTAGTAATTTGCTTTCATATTTAGATAATGCTGTGGATAATGGATTCATGTTTTCAGAGGCAAGGAGAACCATAATTTCTGCTACAACCATTGAAGATTTACTCAAAAAGCTCCAAGCTTATGAGTATTTATCTGCTACGGTTGTTTCGCAAACGCTCGGAAAAAGAAAAATAGATATGGACGAGCAAGGAGTGGATTGCACTTTGTCTTTGTGACATTATCTAACATTTTGTTTGTTGTGTCTCAGTTATAATAAGTGTTAGCAACCTCTACAGGTAATATCTCCTAAATTTTACCTTCTTAAAAAAAAAAAAAAGTTTGTTGTGTTTTAAGCAATTTAGAAGTATTCATTCTGAACAAGGTCTGAGTAAGGGAGACTTGAGACATATCTTGTCAGTTTGATTTTAATCTTTTTATGCTTACTTGTTAATTTTTGTTTAGTATTTTAGGATTATTTAGGTTGCATGAGTTTGTTTTGTTTTGAGTCTTAGTTGTTCCTATTCTTATGTTATTAGTTCTTTTCTCTTACACATGATTCTTTCATTTGGGTTAATAGACTTACATTGAGGACAATGTAAGAATTAAGTGTGGGGGGAATGATTTAGGATTTCTTTTATTTTTGTCTACTATATTTTTTATGAGTCTTTATTATTATTATTATTATTTTTTTTTGTGTTTTAGTTCCTTTTTAATACAATGATGAGATATGAATTGCATAAGTCTAAAACAGATTTATTAGTGAGAAGATTTTCATGAGAATTGAGCTTGATGTCAACCTTTTTATGAGCCAATGTTAATATGATATGTTGATTGAGAAAGAAGCATGTTTAGACTTAATCTGACTTGTATAATTGATGCACCCAAAAGAGTGTATCTTATTTAACCTTGCACTAAAAAGATAAATTGTAAGTATAGTAGTTAGCAAGGGTCGAGTCCTCAGGGATTGGGTTTTAGTTTATAAGTTAGCAGTTTAAAACTTAAATTCAAGAACAATAAAAGAAAAGGGGTTTTTGAAGCCAGATTTAAACTAAAGTAAATAATAAGAATAAGATGCAAGGCGGTATAACCAGCCAATAAAAATATATATACTAAATTAGGCGGTATAACCAGCCAATAAAAATATATATACTAAATTAGGCGGTATAACCAGCCAATAAAAATAAAACAAAGTTAATATACAAATTAGGCGGTATAACCAGCCAATAAAAATAAATATAAAAAATAAGCAAACTAAAAGTAAGAAAACAAATAAGTAAGAAGAATCAAATATGAAAAATATGGTTAAGGTTTCATTCTCCACCACTAGACATCATTAAGAATCAATTTCAGATCTATCAATATCAACCAACTATCAAAGTTAACAACCGTAGATAACAACAAGCTCTGTTATCCCAATCTTTCCTTAGTTTGTCGTTAAATAGAACAAGCTCTCTATTCAATCTCTAACCATCAAACAACCTAGAATAAACTCTCTAAGTTCAATTTAATGGCAGCTTTATGATGAGAAAGATAGGTTGATCTAAGCAACAAACACATAAGCTCGGATTGTTCAACTTAGGTTATGTTCCACTTTGCAATTATTGAAAACTTGATCATAATCATTAATCACAAATTGCCACTTATGAATAGGAAATCAAGACAATTACACGGATCAAGACTCCTAAACTAGCAATAGATAATTATCAAGATCTATCTAGTTGTACACCTAAACAAATCAAGACAACATCATGAACAATTCTTGTAGAAGAACATAAGCAACTTTGATAGAAAATTAATGATAGATAGAATCTGAAAATCAATCACAAAACATGTCTAGGGCTTTGAAATCACCCTTAACCAAATAGAAGTTTAACCTAGCATTATAAACATAAAATTAAATGGAATCTAAGAAGAAAATAAAAGAAAGAAAGAAGAAGAAGAAGAATATTAATTATCCAACCTCTTGCTCTTTCTAAAGAAAAAGAAAACTAGAGAAAAGAAAGAAAACTAGAGAAAAGAAAGAAGAAGAAAACTTAGAGAATTTTATTAAAATGGCTAATATCCTACCTATGTACAATATGATCCCTTACAATCACCCAAGGCCCTCTATTTATACACATTTGGAGGGCTAAATGACAAGAGACAAGCTTTACAAATTTCAAAGGTAGGTATAATAGGTGGGTGCATTTTCTAACAATTTTCGTCATACATGACGATTTTGATCAGCCAACTTGATGGTCGATTTTGTCAATTTTGCAAGCCTTATCTGATCACATGGTCTTCTAGAAAAATGTTACCCTATCCGTTACGGATCCATAGCCGTTGGAATCAGCTCATTTGCTGATGTGGATAAGCAGATATGGGCAAAATACGAAAACAGGTCAGCACAGACGTCATTGCACATCAGCCAACTTGATGGTCAATTTCGCTAGGGAAAACGACTCCGTTTCAAGAAGTGTAAAACATGAAAAAGATAGATATGCCTCTTAGCTTTGCACAGCTACAAATTTCAGCCTTATTGCTTCAGTGAAACTCGAGATATAGCTGATATGGCAAAATGTGTCGGAACTGGAACTGAACTGGATTTGCCCTTAATTCTAGTAATCTGAAATCACTCAAAGAAACTTGTGAAAAACACCAAAATACATAAAGATCATAAACACAATTAGACTAAACAATAATAACTCGTATTTGACACAAAACAATAATAAAACATAACTAAAAACTATATAATTATACGAGTTATCACACCCCCACACTTAGCTTTTTGCTAGTCCTCGAGCAAAATCAAATAAAAATAAAAGAAGAAAATCTAATCTAATCCACTTTCGTAGGAAATCACGGTGGCACTTAGCATGTGACACAAGCCTTTAAACCCCTAGGTGTCTCTAGTGGACGAGTTTAGTCTCGTGAGGGTTTACTAGAACGATACCCACAAACATTGAAAAACTAAAATATAAATAAACTACATATACTAAAAATATTTACTCCTAATCCTTTCAATACAAATTAGAGACAATCTTTGAACAAGTCTTATAAACTAATCAATAGCTTAAAGAATTTCACAAAAAATCATACTTGAATGTAAATTGTTTGAGTTAAGCCAATATTAACATAACATATTTCAATCAAAATAGTGCATATTCAAACTTAATCTCAACTACTCACATGGGATACCCTCATGATTTTCACTCTTTAAAGTAGTGGTGAAGTGTTTACACTCAATCAATCTCATGAAAACAGTTCTACCATATTCTTGCTTGTCCACCTATTCTCCACTATTTAGATCATACAACTTCATGAATCAAGAGGTCTTTAATCAAGGTTGTAATGGGGCCAAGGGGTTTGTAATGTGGTTGAAGAACAAAAGGATAAAGATATCACAAAGGTTCCAAAGAGTTCATAAAGTTTCGAGACATAAAAAGATCATACAAATAAAACTTCTCAAAACTCTTATAAAGCACATAATAACATAGGCTAAATATTCATGTTGAGCCTTTGCATCATTCTAACCAACTTTGTAACATCTTTTTCTTTACTTTAACTAGAAGTTCAAGAGAAGATTTTTTTTTTTTTTTTTGGATGAGAATGTATTTGACAATGATCCCTTTCTTTTTCTCTTGACTTTTTTCTTTCTTTTCCCCCCACACTTATTTCTTGTTTCTAACCCAAATTTTCAATAAATCTTTTTTGTCTTTGCAACTTGTCTCAAAACATGCTAATTCATCTTTTGGAACAAAGGTAAAGATATAAGTATATTTAGGTTAGGGACAAGTTATGGTTACCAAAGATATAGCTTATTCAATGTAGGCTCAAATTGGTTCACTAAGGTTGTGTTATCTTGGAACATTAATAATGGATGGCTGTTTGGCTCTGGTTATAATCCTAATGCCTCTATCATATTCATGTTGTCACATGTATCAATATAGTCTCAAACGGTTTAAAGCAAGTTCTAGAGAATCATGTAATCATAAGAGCACTCAAGAAAGAAATTAGATTGATTTGTATAATGCATCAATCATTATAGGCTCAAAAACTCACAAGGATGATTATACAAGTCAGATTAAGTCTAAACATGCTTCTTTCTCAATCAACATATCATATTAACATTGGCTCATAAAAGATTGACATCAAGCTCAATTCTCATGAAAATCTTCTCACTAATAAATCTGTTTTAGACTTATGCAATTCATATCTCATCATAGTATTGAAAGTAACTAAAACACACTAAGTCTAAACATGCTTTTTTTTTTTTTAGAAGATTAAATCAAACTGACAAGGTATGTCTCAAGTCTCCCTTACTCAGACCTTGTTCAGAATGAATACTTCTAAATGTCTTAAAACACAACAAATTTTTTTTTTTTTTATATTAGAAAAATATGTCCCTTACCCCCTACTAAAATATGACATTGTCCCCAATGTCAAATTTTAAAGGTAGAATTTAGGAGATATTACCTGCAGAGGTTGCTAACCACTTATTATAACTGAGACACAACAAGCAAAATGTTAGATAATGTCACAAAGACAAAGTGCAATCCACTCCTTGCTCGTCCATATCTCTTTTTCTTTTTCCGAGCGTTTGCGAAACAACCGTAGCAGATAAACACTCATAAGCTTGGAGCTTTTTGAGTAAATCTTCAATGGTTGTAGCAGAAATTATGGTTCTCCTTGCCTCTGAAAACATGAATCCATTATCCACAGCATTATCTAAATATGAAAGCAAATTACTAAAATAACCATTAATATTAAGCAAACCAATGGGTTTCTTATTTGTGACCAAAGATGACCAAGAAGCCACGCAAGCTATTTCTTCCAATGTACCCAGACCTCCTGGTAGAGCAATGAATGCATCGGCAGAATGGTACATGATTGTCATCCGTTCAGGGATACTCCAGACTTGTATTTCCTTACCCACGGTAGGTCCACAAAAACTTGTGAATAGTTTTGGCACGATTCCTAGAACTGGACTTCCTCCGGCGTGTGCTGCTGTAGCGACTGCTCCCATTAAACCCGTACTACCGCCTCCATAAATTAAGTGGATCTTTTGTTGGGCAAGTATTACTCCAACTCTTATGGCTTCATCAGCGAATATGTTATTTTTCCCTGGATAAGCACCTCCAAAGACACAAATTTTTTTAATGCGCTGGGATGAAGTACTTTCCATTTTTTTTTTCGAGTGCCTGAAAGAGAATGAGTACATGGTGTAATATATAGAGGACTCAGTAGTGAATCAGACAAGAGTAATAATGTCGCCGAAAGTGTATCTGACCTGTCAGAAGAAAATGTTAACCTAACGAAAGATTTTTGCGTGATTTCAGGAAGAAAATCAAAAAGAGAAGAAAAAATCAACCGTAAAAGACAAATAAAAAAAACGAGAATAATTACACAAATCGAACAACACGTAAATTAAACCAAAATAAAGTTATTGCAAATCAAACCAAAAGCTGAGAAGTCATTTATTGTAGTTGTGATTGTGGCTCACATCTTCCTCTGGTTTTACGTCCAGAAACGGCTTAAACGCCTTCTATGAGTCGAGGATATGCTTCCCATCCAGTTTTCTTACAAGCTGGCAAACAGGGTCTTTTAACATCAGATTCCCAAGATGTTGCCATTCCCTTTGGAATTGCGGCCATAAATCAAGAATTTCTCTTTGTACGTCTCCACTAGGATGCGTCTCAAGAGAAAGTTGGATATTACCCAAATTCTCCTTACTCAGTCCATCCTTAATGAATTCAATTTTATCATCTCGATTAGAGGACGGAATCCCAATAGAACGACATTTACCGTTACACGTCCATCGTGCACATTTGTGGCAGTTTGAACCCATGCGCTTTGCTCGTCGCTTCTTTGCAAAAGTGCTTCTACCTGTACCTGGTAAATGTAAAACAGGAAGATATTCATCTTCACGTACCTTGGCTTCAACTATCCAACGTATGTCTGCAGGAATCCCTTTGTGCATAAGCATTCTTAATCTTTCAAATCGAACTTGGTAAAGCTTCAGTAAAATATTTCGAGGAAAAGGAGGAAATCGTTTCTGCAATCTTGTGAGAATATCATCCATCCTGAAAAAAAATGAAAAAAAAATGAAAGAGAAATTGGAAGAGAAATTTATATACAATATCAGTTTTTTGGGTAGCTGATGGAACCGATTTAAATAATCACGGAGTACCGTTATCCGCCATTTAACCGGGGTTAAAAAAATAAAAATTATATTTACATCTAGTTATTTTCAAAACAAGGATCAGAAAGAAAAACAACATAAAAAGACTCAAAAACAAAACACTCTAAATAAAATCCTAAATTCTTCCCCCCACACATAATTCTTACATTGTCATTAATGTAATGCTATTAATCCCAAATGAAAGAATCATGTGTAAGTGAAAAGAACTAATAAACAAAATAAACTTATGCAGCCTAAATGAACTTAGAAACACTAAACACAATTAGCAAAGAAACATAAGAAAAAGATAAAGAAAAAGAGAGCAAATCTGAGGATGACAGTTTGGCAATGCTTTCACTAATTAGGCTGCCTCCCCCAATTAGCACTTGATTGATTGTTTCCAGTCTAGCCAATTCCCCTTCTTGGCTTTTTAGGATCTTTTGGCTTAGACATGAAACTTCTCGGATTTTTGCGTTTTGGAGGAAGTTTTCTTTGCAAAACAGCCAATGCATTCTCCCCCACACGTATTATTTCATCATTCTTGGTGGGGTATAGCTCTTTGAGGAATTGTGCATATCTTGGTACTTGTCTAATGGCATCCACAAGCAAGCTGTTTAAGGTTTCCAAAAATTGTTGTACATGTTCCTCCTTCTTGGACTTTGCAAATCTGCTAGGAAAAAGTGGAGAAGGAACATTAGTAGAAATAAGAACCTTAAAAGCTACCTGAGGTGTCAAAGTACTCTCCTTTTGAATAATGGCTTCATTATCCTCAAGAAGTGAATCCATCTTTGGTTTTGTCTCATCCTCATCTTGTTCCTCATTTCTCAAGGTCACAATAGTAGCATTCTCCTTTGGGTTAATCACCGTTTGGGAAGGGAGTGCTAGAGATCTTTCTGCTACTAATTCCACCATACTACTAGCCAATAGGCTCATTTGCCTTTCCAAACTCTGGATGCTTGCCCTTGTTTCCTGTTGAAATTGCAAAGTATCAGTAACAAGAGAATGTACAAGATCTTCTAAATAAGTACCTGAGTTTTGAATCATATGTGGTGGTTGAAAAAGATCTGGTTCTTGAGACCATGATTGATTGAAGCTAGATGGATGAGTGTAATTGGCATAAGGATCTACTTCTTGGTAATTTTTCGAGTAGCCATAATTAGTATGATCCCACCATCCCTCATGGTAAGTGTTTGAGTAATGATCATACTGTTGGTCTTGGAACACTTGATGGCCTTGACATCCTCCCATGGCCAATTGTTGAACTGGGGAGGTGAGCTTGGCTTGTTGATTCTCTATGTTCATGTATGCCACCAACTCTTCAAGTGTTAGATTGCTCAATTCCATTGTTTTTTTTTTTTTTTTTTTAATTTGAAAAGAAAAACTTGTATGTACAAGAAAATAAAACTAATTAGAACTGAAAATAAGTATAAACCAAGTAACAAATAAACTAAAGAAAGCAATCCCCGGCAACGGCGCCAAAAATTTGATGCACCCAAAAGAGTGTATCTTATTTAACCTTGCACTAAAAAGATAAATTGTAAGTATAGTAGTTAGCAAGGGTCGAGTCCTCAGGGATTGGGTTTTAGTTTATAAGTTAGTAGTTTAAAACTTAAATTCAAGAACAATAAAAGAAAAGGGGTTTTTGAAGCCAGATTTAAACTAAAGTAAATAATAAGAATAAGATGCAAGGCGGTATAACCAGCCAATAAAAATATATATACTAAATTAGGCGGTATAACCAGCCAATAAAAATATATATACTAAATTAGGCGGTATAACCAGCCAATAAAAATAAAACAAAGTTAATATACAAATTAGGCGGTATAACCAGCCAATAAAAATAAATATACTTTTAAAAATAAGCAAACTAGAAAAGTAAGAAAACAAGTAAGTAAGAAGAATCAAATATGAAAAATATGGTTAAGGTTTCATTCTCCACCACTAGACATCATTAAGAATCAATTTCAGATCTATCAATATCAACCAACTATCAAAGTTAACAACCGTAGATAACAACATGCTCTGTTATCCCAATCTTTCCTTAGTTTGTCGTTAAATAGAACAAGCTCTCTATTTAATCTCTAACCATTAAACAACCTAGAATAAGCTCTCTAAATTCAATTTAATGGCAGCTTTATGATGAGAAAGATAGGTTGATCTAAGCAACAAACACATAAGCTCGGATTGTTCAACTTAGGTTATGTTCCACTTTGCAATTATTGAAAACTTGACCATAATCATTAATCACAAATTGCCACTTATGAATAGGAAATCAAGACAATTACACGGATCAAGACTCCTAGACTAGCAATAGATAATTATCAAGATCTATCTAGTTGTACACCTAAATAAATCAAGACAACATCATGAACAATTCTTGTAGAAGAACATAAGCAACTTTGATAGAAAATTAATGATAGATAGAATCTGAAAATCAATCACAAAACATGTCTAGGGCTTTGAAATCACCCTTAACCAAATAGAAGTTTAGCCTAGCATAGGCATTGTAAACATAAACATAAAATTAAAGAGAATCTAAGAAGGAAATAAAAGAAAGAAAGAAGAAGAAGAAAATAAAGAAAAAGAAAACTAGAGAAAAGAAAGAAGAAGAAAACTTAGAGAATTTTATTACAATGGCTAATATCCTACCAATGTACAATATGATCCTCTACAATCATCCAAGGCCCTCTATTTATACACATTTGGAGGGCTAAATGACAAGAGACAAGCTTTACAAATTTCAAAGGTAGGTATAATAGGTGGGTGCATTTTCTAACAATTTTCGTCATACATGACGATTTTGATCAGCCAACTTGATGGTCGATTTTGTCAATTTTGCAGGCCTTATCTGATCACATTGTCTTCTAGAAAAATGTTACCCTATCAGTTACGGATCCATAGCCGTTGGAATCAGCTCATTTGCTGATGTGGATAAGCAGATATGGGCAAAATACGAAAACAGGTCAGCACAGACGTCATTGCACATCAGCCAACTTGATGGTCAATTTCGCTAGGGAAAACGACTCCGTTTCAAGAAGTGTAAAACATGAAAAAGATAGATATGCCTCTTAGCTTTGCACAGCTACAAATTTCAGCCTTATTTCTTCAGTGAAACTCGAGATATAGCTGATATGGTAAAATGTGTCGGAACTGGAACTGAACTGGATTTGCCCTTAATTCTAGTAATCTGAAATCACTCAAAGAAACTTGTGAAAAACACCAAAATACATAAAGATCATAAACACAATTAGACTAAACAATAATAACTCGTATTTGACACAAAACAATAATAAAACATAACTAAAAACTATATAATTATACGAGTTATCAATAATCATCCTTGTGAGTTTTTGAGCCTATAATGATTGATGCATTATACAAATCAATCTAATTTCTTTCTTGAGTGCTCTTATGATTACATAATTCTCTAGAACTTGCTTTAAACCGTTTGAGACTATATTGATACATGTGACAACATGAATATGATAGAGGCATTAGGATTATAACCAGAGCCAAACAACCATCCATTATTAATGTTCCAAGAGAACACACCCTTAGTGAACCAATTTGAGCCTACATTGAATAAGCTATCTCTTTGGTAACCATAACTTGTCCCTAACCTAAATATACTTATATCTTTACCTTTGTTCCAAAGATGAATTATCATGTTTTGAGACAAGTTGCAAAGACAAGGAAGATTTATTGAAAATTTGGGTTAGAAACAAGAAATAAGTGTGGGGGGAAAAGAAAGAAAAAAGTCAAGAGAAAAAGAAAGGGATCATTGTCAAATACATTCCCATATTAAAAAAAAAAATCTTCTCTTGAACTTCTAGTTAAAGTAAAGAAAAAGATGTTACAAAGTTGGTTAGAATGATGCAAAGGCTCAACATGAATATTTAGCCTATGTTATTATGTGCTTTATAAGAGTTTTGAGAAGTTTTATTTGTATGATCTTATTATGTCTCTAAACTCTATGAACTCTTTGTATCCTTTGTGATATCTTTATCCTTTTGTTCTTTAACCACATTATCACCCTTTGGCCCCATTACAACCTTGAATAAAGACCTCTTGATTTATGAAGTTGTATGATCTAAATAGTGGATAATAGGTGGACAAGCAAGCATATGGTAGAAGTGTTTTCATGAGATTGATTGAGTGTAAACACTTTACCACTACTTTAAAAGGTGAAAATCAAGAGAGTATCCCAAGTGAGAAGTTGAGATTAAGTTTGAATATGCACTATTTTGATTGAAATATGTTATGTTAATATTGGCTTAACTCAAACAATTTACATTCAAGCAAGATTTTTTGTGAATTTCTTTAAGCTATTGATTAGTTTTTAAGACTTGTCCAATGATTATCTCTAATTTATATTGGAAGGATTAGTTATAATTATTATTTTTAGTTTTTCTTATGTCTTCAATGTTTGTGGGTATCGTCCTAGTAAACCCTCACGAGACTAAACTCGTCCACTAGGGACACCTAGGGGTTTAAAGGCTTGTGTCACATGCTAAGTGCCACCGTGATTTCCTACGAAAGTGGATTAGATTAGATTTTCTTATTTTATTTTTATTGAGTCGTTGCTAGGGACTAGCAACAATCTAAGTGTGGGGGTGTGATAACTCGTATAATTATATAGATTTTAGTTATGTTTTATTATTGTTTTGTGTCAAATACGAGTTATTATTGTTTAGTCTAATTGTGTTTATGATCTTTTATATTTTTATGTAATTTGGTGTTTTTCACAAGTTTCTTTGAGTGATTTCAGATTACTAGAATTAAGGGCAAATCCAGTTCAGTTCCAGTTCCGACACCTTTTGCCATATCAGCTATATCTCGAGTTTCACTGAAGCAATAAGGCTGAAATTTTAACCGTGCAAATTTAAGAGGCATATCTATCTTTTTCATGTTTTACACTTCTTGAAACGGAGTCGTTTTCCCTAGCGAAATCGACCATCAAGTTGGCTGATGTGTAATGATTTCTGTGCTGACCTGTTTTCGTATTTTGCCCATATCTTCTTATCCACATCAGCAAAGGAGCTGATTCCAACGGCTATGGATCAGCAACTGATAGGGGAACATTTTTCTAGAAGACCATGTGATCAGATCAGGCCTCCAAAATTGACAAAATCGACCATGAAGTTGGCTGATCAAAATTGTCATACAATATGACGAAAATTGTTAGAAAAATGCACCCACCTATTATACCTACCTTTGAAATTTGTAAAGCTTGTCTCTTGTCATTTAGCCCTCCAAAATGTGTATAAATAGAGGGCCTTGGATGATTGTAAGATATGGCAGATTGGTAGGAAATTAGCCATTGTAATAAAATTCTCTAAGTTTTCTTCTTCTTTCTTTTCTCTAGTTTTCTTTTTCTTTATTTTCTTCTTCTTCTTTCTTTCTTTTATTTCCTTCTTAGATTCTCTTTAATTTTATGTTTATGTTTACAATGCCTATGCTAGGCTAAACTTCTATTTGGTTAAGGGTGATTTCAAAGCCCTAGACATGTTTTGTGATTGATTTTCAGATTCTATCTATCATTAATTTTCTATCAAAGTTGCTTATGTTCTTCTACAAGAATTGTTCATGATGTTGTCTTGATTTATTTAGGTGTACAACTAGATAGATCTTGATAATTATCTATTGCTAGTTTAGGAGTCTTGATCCGTGTAATTGTCTTGATTTCCTATTCATAAGTGGCAATTTGTGATTAATGATTATGGTCAAGTTTTCAATAATTGCAAAGTGGAACATAACCTAAGTTGAACAATCCGAGCTTATGTGTTTGTTGCTTAGATCAACCTATCTTTCTCATCATAAAGCTGCCATTAAATTGAATTTAGAGAGCTTATTCTAGGTTGTTTAATGGTTAGAGATTAAATAGAGAGCTTGTTCTATTTAACGACAAACTAAGGAAAGATTGGGATAACAGAGCTTGTTGTTATCTACGGTTGTTAACTTTGATAGTTGGTTGATATTGATAGATCTGAAATTGATTCTTAATGATGTCTAGTGGTGGAGAATGAAACCTTAACCATATTTTTCATATTTGATTCTTCTTACTTACTTGTTTTCTTAATTTTCTAGTTTGCTTATTTTTAAAAGTATATTTATTTTTATTGGCTGGTTATACCGCCTTGTTTGTATATTAACTTTGTTTTATTGGCTGGTTATACCGCCTAATTTAGTATATATATTTTTATTGGCTGGTTATACCGCCTAATTTAGTATATATATTTTTATTGGCTGGTTATACCGCCTTGCATCTTATTCTTATTATTTACTTTAGTTTAAATCTGGCTTCAAAAACCCCTTTTCTTTTATTGTTTTCTTTGAACGTAAGTTATAAACTAATAACTCATAGATTAAAACCCAATCCCTGAGGACTCGACCCTTGCTAATCATTATACTTACAATTGATCTTTTTAGTGCAAGGTTAAATAAGATACACTCTTTTGGGTGCATCAAATTTTTGATTGATTTTCAGATTCTATCATACAAAGAGTTCATAGAGTTTAGAGACATAATAAGATCATACAAATAAAACTTCTCAAAACTCTTATAAAGCACATAATAACATAGGCTAAATATTCATGTTGAGCCTTTGCATCATTCTAACCAACTTTGTAACATCTTTTTCTTTACTTTAACTAGAAGTTCAAGAGAAGATTTTTTTTTAATATGGGAATGTATTTGACAATGATCCCTTTCTTTTTCTCTTGACTTTTTTCTTTCTTTTCCCCCCACACTTATTTCTTGTTTCTAACCCAAATTTTCAATAAATCTTCCTTGTCTTTGCAACTTGTCTCAAAACATGCTAATTCATCTTTGGAACAAAGGTAAAGATATAAGTATATTTAGGTTAGGGACAAGTTATGGTTACCAAAGAGATAGCTTATTCAATGTAGGCTCAAATTGGTTCACTAAGGGTGTGTTCTCTTGGAACATTAATAATGGATGGTTGTTTGGCTCTATCATATTCATGTTGTCACATGTATCAATATAGTCTCAAACGGTTTAAAGCAAGTTCTAGAGAATTATGTAATCATAAGAGCACTCAAGAAATAAATTAGATTGATTTGTATAATGCATCAATCATTATAGGCTCAAAAACTCACAAGGATGATTATACAAGTCAGATTAAGTCTAAACATGCTTCTTTCTCAATCAACATATCATATTAACATTGGCTCATAAAAAGGTTGACATCAAGCTCAATTCTCATGAAAATCTTCTCACTAATAAATCTGTTTATATATACTAAACCCAAAAGAGAATCACAAACTTTTGATAATGTGTCGTATTTCCTATGTATAAATTATCTTATTTAACCTTGATAATTAGAGTTATTCTTAATGACCATAATGCGCTAAAAACTTGATGCACCCAAAAGAGTGTATCTTATTTAACCTTGCACTAAAAAGATCAATTGTAAGTATAGTAGTTAGCAAGGGTCGAGTCCTCAGGGATTGGGTTTTAGTTTATAAGTTGATAGTTTAAAACTTAAATTCAAGAACAATAAAAGAAAAGGGGTTTTTGAAATCAGATTTAAACTAAAGTAAATAATAAGAATAAGATGCAAGGCGGTATAACCAGCCAATAAAAATATATATACTAAATTAGGCGGTATAACCAGCCAATAAAAATATATATACTAAATTAGGCGGTATAACCAGCCAATAAAAATAAAACAAAGTTAATATACAAATTAGGCGGTATAACCAGCCAATAAAAATAAATATACTTTTAAAAATAAGCAAACTAGAAAAGTAAGAAAACAAGTAAGTAAGAAGAATCAAGTATGAAAAATATGGTTAAGGTTTCATTCTCCACCACTAGACATCATTAAGAATCAATTTCAGATCTATCAATATCAACCAACTATCAAAGTTAACAACCGTAGATAACAACAAGCTCTGTTACCCCAATCTTTCCTTAGTTTGTCGTTAAATAGAACAAGCTCTCTATTTAATCTCTAACCATTAAACAACCTAGAATAAGCTCTCTAAATTCAATTTAATGGCAGCTTTATGATGAGAAAGATAGGTTGATCTAAGCAACAAACACATAAGCTCGGATTGTTCAACTTAGGTTATGTTCCACTTTGCAATTATTGAAAACTTGACCATAATCATTAATCACAAATTGCCACTTATGAATAGGAAATCAAGACAATTACACGGATCAAGACTCCTAAACTAGCAATAGATAATTATCAAGATCTATCTAGTTGTACACCTAAATAAATCTAGACAACATCATGAACAATTCTTGTAGAAGAACATAAGCAACTTTGATAGAAAATTAATGATAGATAGAATCTGAAAATCAATCACAAAACATGTCTAGGGCTTTGAAATCACCCTTAACCAAATAGAAGTTTAGCCTAGCATAGGCATTATAAACATAAAATTAAATAGAATCTAAGAAGAAAATAAAAGAAAGAAAGAAGAAGAAGAAGAATATTAATTATCCAACCTCTTGCTCTTTCTAAAGAAAAAGAAAACTAGAGAAAAGAAAGAAGAAGAAAACTTAGAGAATTTTATTACAATGGCTAATATCCTACCAATGTACAATATGATCCTCTACAATCATCCAAGGCCCTCTATTTATACACATTTTGGAGGGCTAAATGACAAGAGACAAGCTTTACAAATTTCAAAGGTAGGTATAATAGGTGGGTGCATTTTTCTAACAATTTTCGTCATATTGTATGACCATTTTGATCAGCCAACTTGATGGTCGATTTTGTCAATCTTGGAGGCCTGATCTGATCACATGGTCTTCTAGAAAAATGTTCCCCTATGAGTTACTGATTCATAGCCGTTGGAATCAGCTCATTTTCTGATGTGGAGAAGAACATATGGGCAAAATACAAAAACAGGTCAGCACAGACGTCATTGCACATCAGCCAACTTGATGGTCGATTTCTTCAATATTGGAGGCTTTATCTGATCACATGGTCTTCTAGAAAAATGTTCCCCTATCAGTTAGTGATCCATAGCCGTTGGAATCAGCTCATGGGCTGATGTGTATCGGACGATATGGTCAAAATGCAAAAACTGCTCAGGACAGACGTCATTGCACATCAGCCAACTTGATGGTTGATTTCGCTAGGGAAAACGACTCCGTTTGAAGAAGTGTAAAACATGAAAAAGATAGATATGCCTCTTAACTTTGCACGGTTAAAATTTCAGCCTTATTGCTTAAGTGAAACTCCAGATATAGCAGATATGGCAAAAGGTGTTGGAACTGGAACTGAACTGGATTTGCCCTTAATTCTAGTAATCTGAAATCACTCAAAGAAACTTGTGAAAAACACCAAATTACATAAAAATATAAAAGATCATAAACACAATTAGACTAAACAATAATAACTCGTATTTGACACAAAACAATAATAAAACATAACTAAAAACTATATAATTATACGAGTTATCACACCCCCACACTTAGATTGTTGCTAGTCCCTAGCAACGACTGAATAAAAATAAAATAAGAAAATCTAATCTAATCCATTTTCGTAGGAAATCACGGTGGCACTTAGCATGTGACACAAGCCTTTAAACCCCTAGGTGTCCCTAGTGGACGAGTCTAGTCTCGTGAGGGTTTACTAGGACGATACCCACAAACATTGAAAACATAAGAAAAACTAAAAATAATAATTATAACTAATCCTTCCAATATAAATTAGAGATAATCATTGGACAAGTCTTAAAAACTAATCAATAGCTTAAAGAAATTCACAAAAATTCTTGCTTGAATGTAAATAGTTTGAGTTAAGCCAATATTAACATAACATATTTCAATCAAAATAGTGCATATTCAAACTTAATCTCAACCTCTCACATGGGATACTCTCATGATTTTCACTCTTTAAAGTAGTGGTAAAGTGTTTACACTCAATCAATCTCATGAAAATAGTTCTACCATATGCTTGCTTGTCCACCTATTCTCCACTAAAAGATCATGCAACTTCATAAATCAAGAGGTCTTTAATCAAGGTTGTAATGGGGCCAAGGGGTTTGTAATGTGGTTGAAGAACAAAAGGATAAAGATATCACAAAGGTTCCAAAGAGTTCATAAAGTTTAGAGACATAAAAAGATCATACAAAGAAACTTCTCAAAACTCTTTACAAGTACATAGTCACATAGGCCGGATATTCATGTTAGACCTTTTCTTCATTCTAAACAACTTTGTAACATCTTTTTCTTTTTCCACAAATTCAAGAGATGATTCATAATTTTTTTTTACATAGGAATATATTTGCCAGTATTCCATTACTTTTTCTCTTGACTTTTCTTTTCTTTTCCCCCCACACTTATTTCTTGTTTCTAACCCAAATTTTTAACTAAAAATATCCCTTGTTTTTTTTTGCAATATGTCTCAAAATATATAATCCATCTTTAGAACAAGGGTAAGGATATAAGTATATTTAGGCTAGGTGTAAGTTGTGGTTACCAATAAAACAGCATATTTAATGTAGGCTCAAATTGGCTCACTAGTGGGGATGTTCTCTTAGAACATTAATAATGGATGGCTGTTTGGCTCTGGTTATAATCCTAATGCCTCTATCATATTCATGTTGTCACATGTATCAATATAGTCTCAAACGGTTTAAAGCAAGTTCTAGAGAATCATGTAATCATAAGAGCACTCAAGAAAGAAATTAGATTGATTTGTATAATGCATCAATCATTATAGGCTCAAAAACTCACAAGGATGATTATACAAGTCAGATTAAGTCTAAACATGCTTCTTTCTCAATCAACATATCATATTAACATTGGCTCATAAAAAGGTTGACATCAAGCTCAATTCTCATGAAAATCTTCTCACTAATAAATCTGTTTTAAAAGATTGTTACTGATTTTGTCAATCTTGTAGATTTTGTCGATTTCTTCAATATTGGAGGCTTTATCTGATCACATGGTCTTCTAGACAAATGTTCCCCTATCAGTTAGTGATCCATAGCCGTTGGAATCAGCTCATTTACTGATGTGTATCGGACGATATGGTCAAAATGCGAAAACTGCTCAGGACAGACGTCATTGCACATCAGCCAACTTGATGGTTGATTTCGCTAGGGATAACGACTCCGTTTCAAGAAGTGTAAAACATGAAAAAGATAGATATGCCTCTTAACTTTGCACGGTTAAAATTTCAGCCTTATTGCTTAAGTGAAACTCCAGATATAGCTGATATGGCAAAAGGTGTCGGAACTGGAACTGAACTGGATTTGCCCTTAATTCTAGTAATCTGAAATCACTCAAAGAAACTTGTGAAAAACACCAAATTACATAAAAATATAAAAGATCATAAACACAATTAGACTAAACAATAATAACTCGTATTTGACACAAAACAATAATAAAACATAACTAAAAACTATATAATTATACGAGTTATCACACCCCCACACTTAGATTATTGCTAGTCCCTAGCAACGACTGAATAAAAATAAAATAAGAAAATCTAATCTAATCCATTTTCGTAGGAAATCACGGTGGCACTTAGCATGTGACACAAGCCTTTAAACCCCTAGGTGTCCCTAGTGGACGAGTTTAGTCTCATGAGGGTTTACTAGGACGATACCCACAAACATTGAAAAATAAGAAAAACTAAAAATAATAATTATAACTAATCCTTCCAATATAAATTAGAGATAATCATTGGACAAGTCTTAAAAACTAATCAATAGCTTAAAGAAATTCACAAAAATTCTTGCTTGAATGTAAATAGTTTGAGTTAAGCCAATATTAACATAACATATTTCAATCAAAATAGTGCATATTCAAACTTAATCTCAACCTCTCACATGGGATACTCTCATGAAAATAGTTCTACCATATGCTTGCTTGTCCACCTATTCTCCACTAAAAGATCATGCAACTTCATAAATCAAGAGGTCTTTAATCAAGGTTGTAATGGGGCCAAGGGGTTTGTAATGTGGTTGAAGAACAAAAGGATAAAGATATCACAAAGGTTCCAAAGAGTTCATAAAGTTTAGAGACATAAAAAGATCATACAAAGAAACTTCTCAAAACTCTTTACAAGTACATAGTCACCTAGGCCGGATATTCATGTTAGACTTTTTCTTCATTCTAAACAACTTTGTAACATCTTGTTCTTTTTCCACAAATTCAAGAGATGATTCATAATTTTTTTTTTACATAGGAATATATTTGCCAGTATTCCATTTCTTTTTCTCTTGACTTTTCTTTTCTTTTCCCCCCACACTTATTTCTTGTTTCTAACCCAAATTTTTAACTAAAAATATCCCTTGTTTTTTTTTTGCAATATGTCTCAAAATATATAATCCATCTTTAGAACAAGGGTAAGGATATAAGTATATTTAGGCTAGGTGTAAGTTGTGGTTACCAATAAAACAGCATATTTAATGTAGGCTCAAATTGGCTCACTAGTGGGGATGTTCTCTTAGAACATTAATAATGGATGGCTGTTTGGCTCTCGTTATAATCCTAATGCCTCTATCATATTCATGTTGTCACATGTATCAATATAGTCTCAAACGGTTTAAAGCAAGTTCTAGAGAATCATGTAATCATAAGAGCACTCAAGAAAGAAATTAGATTGATTTGTATAATGCATCAATCATTATAGGCTCAAAAACTCACAAGGATGATTATACAAGTCAGATTAAGTCTAAACATGCTTCTTTCTCAATCAACATATCATATTAACATTGGCTCATAAAAAGGTTGACATCAAGCTCAATTCTCATGAAAATCTTCTCACTAATAAATCTGTTTTAGACTTATGCAATTCATATCTCATCATTGTATTAAAAAGGAACTAAAACAGACTAAAAAAATAATAATAATAAAGACTCATAAAAAAAAATAGTAGACAAAAATAAAAGAAATCCTAAATCATTCCCCCCACACTTAATTCTTACATTCTCCTCAATGTAAGTCTATTAACCCAAATGAAAGAATCATGTGTAAGAGAAAAGAACTAATAACATAAGAATAGGAACAACTAAGACTCAAAACAAAACAAAACCATGCAACCTAAATAATCCTAAAATACTAAACAAAAATTAACAAGTAAACATAAAAAGATTAAAATCAAACTGACAAGGTATGTCTCAAGTCTCCCTTACTCAGACCTTGTTCAGAATGAATACTTTTAAATGGCTTAAAACACAAATTTCTTTCTTCTTTTTTTCTCTTTTTTTTTTTTTTGAAGGTAAAATTTAGGAGATATTACCTGTAGAGGTTGCTAACCACTTATTATAACTTATTATAACTGAGACACAACAAACAAAATGTTAGATAATGTCACAAAGACAAAGTGCAATCCACTCCTTGCTCGTCCATATCTCTTTTTCTTTTTCCGAGCGTTTGCGAAACAACCGTAGCAGATAAACACTCATAAGCTTGGAGCTTTTTGAGTAAATCTTCAATGGTTGTAGCAGAAATTATGGTTCTCCTTGCCTCTGAAAACATGAATCCATTATCCACAGCATTATCTAAATATGAAAGCAAATTACTAAAATAACCATTAATATTAAGCAAACCAATGGGTTTCTTATTTGTGACCAAAGATGACCAAGAAGCCACGCAAGCTATTTCTTCCAATGTACCCAGACCTCCTGGTAGAGCAATGAATGCATCGGCAGAATGGTACATGATTGTCATCCGTTCAGGGATACTCCAGACTTGTATTTCCTTACCCACGGTAGGTCCACAAAAACCTGTGAATAGTTTTGGCACGATTCCTAGAACTGGACTTCCTCCGGCGTGTGCTACTGTAGCGACTGCTCCCATTAAACCCGTACTACCGCCTCCATAAATCAAGTGGATCTTTTGTTGGGCAAGTATTACTCCAACTCTTATGGCTTCATCAGCGAATATGTTATTTTTCCCTGGATAAGCACCTCCAAAGACACAAATTTTTTTAATGCGCTGGGATGAAGTACTTTCCATTTTTTTTTTTGAGTGCCTGAAAGAGAATGAGTAGATGGTGTAATATATAGAGGACTCAGTAGTGAATCAGACAAGAGTAATAATGTCGCCGAAAGTGTATCTGACCTGTCAGAAGAAAATGTTAACCTAACAAAAGATTTTTGCGTGATTTCAGGAAGAAAATCAAAAAGAGAAGAAAAAATCAACCGTAAAGACCAATAAAAAAAAAACGAGAATAATTACACAAATCGAACAACACGTAAATTAAACCGAAATGAAGTTATTGCAAATCAAACCAAAAGCTGAGAAGTTATTTATTGTAGTTGTGATTGTGGCTCACATCTTCCTCTGGTTTTACGTCCAGAAACGGCTTAAACGCCTTCTATGAGTCGAGGATATGCTTCCCATCCAGTTTTCTTACAAGCTGGCAAACAGGGTCTTTTAACATCAGATTCCCAAGATGTTGCCATTCCCTTTGGAATTGCGGCCATAAATCAAGAATTTCTCTTTGTACGTCTCCACTAGGATGCGTCTCAAGAGAAAGTTGGATATTACCCAAATTCTCCTTACTCAGTCCATCCTTAATGAATTCAATTTTATCATCTCGATTAGAGGACGGAATCCCAATAGAACGACATTTACCGTTACACGTCCATCGTGCACATTTGTGGCAATTTGAACTCATGCGCTTTGCTCGTCGCTTCTTTGCAAAAGTGCTTCTACCTGTACCTGGTAAATGCAAAACAGGAAGATATTCATCTTCACGTACCTTGGCTTCAATTATCCAACGTATGTCTCCAGGAATCCCTTTGTGCATAAGCATTCTTAATCTTTCAAATCGAACTTGGTAAAGCTTCAGTAAAATATTTCGAGGAAAAGGAGGAAATCGTTTCTGCAATCTTGTGAGAATATCATCCATCCTGAAAAAAAATGAAAAAAAATTGAAAGAGAAATTGGAAGAGAAATTTATATACAATATCAGTTTTGTGGGTAGCTGATGGAACCGATTTAAATAATCACGGAGTACCGTTATCCGCCATTTAACCGGGGTAAAAAATTAAAAATTATATTTACATCTAGTTATTTTCAAAACCAGGATCAGAAAGAAAAACAACATAAAAAGACTCAAAAACAAAACACTCTAAATAAAATCCTAAATTCTTCCCCCCACACATAATTTTTACATTGTCCTCAATGTAATGCTATTATCCCCCAATGCAAGAATTATATGTAAGAGAAAAGAACTATTAAACAAAACAAAAGAGAAACAATAAAATTCTCTAAGTTTTCTTCTTCTTTCTTTTCTCTAGTTTTCTTTTTCTTTATTTTCTTCTTCTTCTTTCTAATACAAAACATCAAGTTTTTGTCAATATTAGAAAAGGTGCATTGTAAACCCCTTTTCTTTTATTTATTGTAAACCGCCTAATTTATTATTTATACGATCATTATACTTACAATTAAATCATTAAGTGTAATAAAATTCTCTAATAAAATTCTCTAATATTTGGATAAGCAAACTATATAAAAATAGTTTAGATAGCCATTGTAATATCTTATTATAATATGTTATGTTAATATTAGCAATAGATAATTAATTCTTGCTAATCATTATACTTACAATTGATCTTTGATCATAGAAGAAAATTAATGATAGTTGTAAAGAGTTTTGAGAAGTTTCTTTGTATGATCTTTTTATGTCTCTAAACTTTATGAACTCTTTGGAACCTTTGTGATATCTTTATCCTTTTGTTCTTCAACCACATTACAAACCCCTTGGCCCCATTACAACCTTGATTAAAGACCTCTTGATTTATGAAGTTGCATGATCTTTTAGTGGAGAATAGGTGGACAAGCAAGCATATGGTAGAAGTGTTTTCATGAGATTGATTGAGTATAAACACTTTACCACTACTTTAAAGAGTGAAAATCAAGAGAGTATCCCATGTGAGAAGTTGAGATTAAGTTTGAATATGCACTATTTTGATTGAAATATGTTATGTTAATATTGGCTTAACTCAAACTATTTACATTCAAGCAAGATTTTTTGTGAATTTCTTTAAGCCATTGATTAGTTTTTAAGACTTGTCCAATGATTATCTCAAATTTATATTGGAAGGATTAGCTATAATTATTATTTTTAGTTTTTCTTATGTTTTCAATGTTTGTGGGTATCGTCCTAGTAAACCTTCACGAGACTAAACTCGTCCACTAGGGACACCTAGGGGTTTAAAGGCTTGTGTCACATGCTAAGTGCCACCGTGATTTCCTACGAAAATGGATTAGATTAGATTTTCTTATTTTATTTTTATTGAGTCGTTGCTAGGGACTAGCAACAATCTAAGTGTGGGGGTGTGATAACTCGTATAATTATATAGTTTTTAGTTATGTTTTATTATTGTTTTGTGTCAAATACGAGTTATTATTGTTTAGTCTAATTGTGTTTATGATCTTTTATATTTTTATGTAATTTGGTGTTTTTCACAAGTTTCTTTGAGTGATTTCAGATTACTAGAATTAAGGGCAAATCCAGTTCAGTTCCAGTTCCGACACCTTTTGTCATATCAGCTATATCTGGAGTTTCACTGAAGCAATAAGGCTGAAATTTTAACCGTGCAAAGTTAAGAGGCATATCTATCTTTTTCATGTTTTACACGTCTTGAAACGGAGTCGTTTTCCCTAGCGAAATCAACCATCAAGTGGGCTGATGTGAATTGACGTCTGTCCTGAGCCGTTTTCGCATTTTGACCATATCGTCCGATACACATCAGCAAATGAGCTGATTCCAACGGCTATGGATCACTAACTGATAGGGGAACATTTGTCTAGAAGACCATGTGATCAGATAAAGCCTCCAATATTGAAGAAATCGACCATCAAGTTGGCTGATGTGCAATGACGTCTGTGCTGACCTGTTTTCGTATTTTGCCCATATCGTCTTCTCCACATCCGAAAATGAGCTGATTCCAACAGATATGAATCAGTAACTCATAGGGGAACATTTTTCTAGAAGACAATGTGATCAGATCAGGCCTCCAAGATTGACAAAATCGACCATCAAGTTGGCTGATCAAAATGGTCATACAATATGAAGAAAATTGTTAGAAAAATGCACCCACCTATTATACCTACCTTTGAAATTTGTAAAGCTTTGTCTCTTGTCATTTAGCCCTCCAAAATGTGTATAAATAGAGGGCCTTGGATGATTGTAGAGGATCATATTGTACATTGGTAGGATATTAGCCATTGTAATAAAATTCTCTAAGTTTTCTTCTTCTTTCTTTTCTCTAGTTTTCTTTTTCTTTATTTTCTTCTTCTTCTTTCTTTCTTTTATTTCCTTCTTAGATTCTCTTTAATTTTATGTTTATGTTTACAATGCCTATGCTAGGCTAAACTTCTATTTGGTTAAGGGTGATTTCAAAGCCCTAGACATGTTTTGTGATTGATTTTCAGATTCTATCTATCATTAATTTTCTATCAAAGTTGCTTATGTTCTTCTACAAGAATTGTTCATGATGTTGTCTTGATTTATTTAGGTGTACAACTAGATAGATCTTGATAATTATCTATTGCTAGTCTAGGAGTCTTGATCCGTGTAATTGTCTTGATTTCCTATTCATAAGTGGCAATTTGTGATTAATGATTATGGTCAAGTTTTCAATAATTGCAAAGTGGAACATAACCTAAGTTGAACAATCCGAGCTTATGTGTTTGTTGCTTAGATCAACCTATCTTTCTCATCATAAAGCTGCCATTAAATTGAATTTAGAGAGCTTATTCTAGGTTGTTTAATGGTTAGAGATTAAATAGAGAGCTTGTTCTATTTAACGACAAACTAAGGAAAGATTGGGATAACAGAGCATGTTGTTATCTACGGTTGTTAACTTTGATAGTTGGTTGATATTGATAGATCTGAAATTGATTCTTAATGATGTCTAGTGGTGGAGAATGAAACCTTAACCATATTTTTCATATTTGATTCTTCTTACTTACTTGTTTTCTTACTTTTCTAGTTTGCTTATTTTTAAAAGTATATTTATTTTTATTGGCTGGTTATACCGCCTAATTTGTATATTAACTTTGTTTTATTTTTATTGGCTGGTTATACCGCCTAATTTAGTATATATATTTTTATTGGCTGGTTATACCGCCTTGCATCTTATTCTTATTATTTACTTTAGTTTAAATCTGGCTTCAAAAACCCCTTTTCTTTTATTGTTTTCTTTGAACGTAAGTTATAAACTAATAACTCATAGATTAAAACCCAATCCCTGAGGACTCGACCCTTGCTAATCATTATACTTACAATTGATCTTTTTATGCAAGGTTAAATAAGATACACTCTTTTGGGTGCATCAAAACTCTTTCTTTTTCTTTGATGTTGTGAATAATGGATTTATATAGTTTATGTGGATAAGCAAACTATATAAAAATAGTTTAGATAAAAATTACACAAAAATATATGAATAATAAAAGAAAAGGGTTTTAGTTTATAAGAATTAATATACAAAATTAGAGAATTTTATACGATCATTATAGCTTTCTTTTGTGTTTAATATATAATAATAATAATATAGCAATTGTTATCTACCTAAATTATTAAACTATACTTTACTTTTCTACTATACTCCTAGACATCACCCAAAAGAATTTTTAGGTAGGATATTAGCCAAAAGAGGTTATTTTAGTTTATAAGTTAATGATAGATAGAATCTAAAAATCAATCACAAAACATGTTTAGGGCTTTGAAATCACCCTTAACCAAATAGAAGTTTAGCCCAGCATAGGCATTGTAAACATAAACATAAAATTAAAGAGAATCTAAGAAGGAAATAAAAGAAAGAAAGGGTGATTTACAAAATTACCTTAACCATAGGTAGGATATTAGCCATTTTAATAAAATTCTCTAAGTTTTCTTCTTCTTTCTTTTCTCTAGTTTTCTTTTTCTTTAGAAAGAGCAAGAGGTTGGATAATTAATATTCTTCTTCTTCTTCTTTCTTTCTTTTATTTTCTTCTTAGATTCTATTTAATTTTATGTTTATAATGCCTATGCTAGGCTAAACTTCTATTTGGTTAAGGGTGATTTCAAAGCCCTAGACATGTTTTGTGATTGATGTTCAGATTCTATCTATCATTAATTTTCTATCAAAGTTGCTTATGTTCTTCTACAAGAATTGTTCATGATGTTGTCTTGATTTATTTAGGTGTACAACTAGATAGATCTTGATAATTATCTATTGCTAGTCTAGGAGTCTTGATCCGTGTAATTGTCTTGATTTCCTATTCATAAGTGGCAATTTGTGATTAATGATTATGGTCAAGTTTTCAATAATTGCAAAGTGGAACATAACCTAAGTTGAACAATCCGAGCTTATGTGTTTGTTGCTTAGATCAACCTATCTTTCTCATCATAAAGCTGCCATTAAATTGAATTTAGAGAGCTTATTCTAGGTTGTTTAATGGTTAGAGATTAAATAGAGAGCTTGTTCTATTTAACGACAAACTAAGGAAAGATTGGGATAACAGAGCTTGTTGTTATCTACGGTTGTTAACTTTGATAGTTGGTTGATATTTATAGATCTGAAATTGATTCTTAATGATGTCTAGTGGTGGAGAATGAAACCTTAACCATATTTTTCATATTTGATTCTTCTTACTTACTTGTTTTCTTACTTTTCTAGTTTGTTTATTTTTAAAAGTATATTTATTTTTATTGGCTGGTTATACCGCCTAATTTGTATATTAACTTTGTTTTATTTTTATTGGCCGGTTATACCGCCTAATTTAGTATATATATTTTTATTGGCTGGTTATACCGCCTAATTTAGTATATATATTTTTATTGGCTGGTTATACCGCCTTGCATCTCATTCTTATTATTTACTTTAGTTTAAATCTGGCTTCAAAAACCCCTTTTCTTTTATTGTTTTCTTTGAACGTAAGTTATAAACTAATAACTCATAGATTAAAACCCAATCCCTGAGGACTCGACCCTTGCTAATCATTATACTTACAATTGATCTTTTATTACAAATTTGATGCACCCAAAAGAAAGTTTTCATTCTCCACCACTAGACATCATTAAGAATAACACTTAGATTGGCTTACAATTTAGATAGCCATTAAAAATAAAACAAAGTTTTCTAAGAATTGTTAAGAATTGGTTGATATTGATATATGCTAAGAACAATAAAAACACAAAGTTTAACCTTAGAGAATTAATAAGAATAAATAGAGGTTTTTTATCTATTGCTGGTCATACAATATGGCTAATATTTTTAAGAATTAATATACAAAATCATCTAATGCATCAAAATTAATATACAAATTAGAGAATTTTAGGCTCTGTTATCCCAATCAATGGCTAATAAAGACTCATAAAAAAAAAAATAGTAGACAAAAATAAAAGAAATCCTAAATCATTCCCCCCACACTTAATTCTTACATTGTCCTCAATGTAAGTCTATTAACCCAAATGAAAGAATCATGTGTAAGAGAAAAGAACTAATAACATAAGAATAGGAACAACTAAGACTCAAAACAAAACAAAACCATGCAACCTAAATAATCCTAAAATACTAAACAAAATTTTTTTTTTTTTTTTGAAAAGAAGAAATCAAACTGACAAGGTATGTCTCAAGTCTCCCTTACTCAGACCTTGTTCAGAATGAATACTTCTTAATTGCTTAAAACACAACAAACTTTTTTTTTTTTAAGAAGGTAAAATTTAGGAGATATTACCTGTAGAGGTTGCTAACCACTTATTATAACTGAGACACAACAAACAAAATGTTAGATAATGTCACAAAGACAAAGTGCAATCCACTCCTTGCTCGTCCATATCTCTTTTTCTTTTTCCGAGCGTTTGCGAAACAACCGTAGCAGATAAATACTCATAAGCTTGGAGCTTTTTGAGTAAATCTTCAATGGTTGTAGCAGAAATTATGGTTCTCCTTGCCTCTGAAAACATGAATCCATTATCCACAGCATTATCTAAATATGAAAGCAAATTACTAAAATAACCATTAATATTAAGCAAACCAATGGGTTTCTTATTTGTGACCAAAGATGACCAAGAAGCCACGCAAGCTATTTCTTCCAATGTACCCAGACCTCCTGGTAAAGCAATGAATGCATCGGCAGAATGGTACATGATTGTCATCCGTTCAGGGATACTCCAGACTTGTATTTCCTTACCCAAGGTAGGTCCACAAAAATCTGTGAATAGTTTTGGCACGATTCCTAGAACTGGACTTCCTCCGGCGTGTGCTGCTGTAGCGACTGCTCCCATTAAACCCGTACTACCGCCTCCAAAATCAAGTGGATCTTTTGTTGGGCAAGTATTACTCCAACTCTTATGGCTTCATCAGCGAATATGTTATTTTTCCCAGGATAAGCACCTCCAAAGACACAAATTTTTTTAATGCGCTGGGACGAAGTACTTTCCATTTTTTTTCCTTTTTCGAGTGCACTCTTTTGGGTGCATCAAGTTTTTAAAGAGAATTGTACATTGGTAGGATATTAGCCATTGTAATAAAATTCTCTAAGTTTTCTTCTTCTTTCTTTTCTCTAGTTTTCTTTTTCTTTATTTTCTTCTTCTTCTTTATTTCTTTTATTTCCTTCTTAGATTCTCTTTAATTTTATGTTTATGTTTACAATGCCTATGCTAGGCTAAACTTCTATTTGGTTAAGGGTGATTTCAAAGCCCTAGACATGTTTTGTGATTGATTTTCAGATTCTATCTATCATTAATTTTCTATCAAAGTCGTAAGATACACTAGACATAATCATGAATAACTCTAATTTGTATATTAAATTTGATTCAAAGGTAGGTATAATAGGTGGGTGCATTTTTCTAACAATTTTCGTCATATTGTATGACAATTTTGATCAGCCAACTTGATGGTCGATTTCGTCAATGTTGGAGGCCTGATCTGATCATATGGTCTTCTAGAAAAATGTTTCCCTATCAGTTACGGATCCATAGCCGTTTGAATCAGCTCATTTGCTTATGTGGATAAGAAGATATGAGCAAAATACGAAAATAGGTCAGCACAGACGTCATTGCACATCAGCCAACTTGATGGTCGATTTCGTCAATATTGGAGGCCTGATCTGATCATATGGTCTTCTAGACAAAGGTTCCCGTATCAGTTACGGATCCATAGCCATTGGAATCAGCTCATTCGCTGATGTGGATAAGCAGATATGGGCAAAATACAAAAACATGTCTAACAGTATTGACGAAATCGAATTTTATTGTTAAGGTTTCTTTCTAATATGTTTTAAATAATTTCTTTTTCTTATTATTTACAAATAATTCTAGTAAGTAAGAAGAATCAAATATGAAAAATATGGTTAAGGTTTCATTCTCCACCACTAGACATCATTAAGAATCAATTTCAGATCTATCAATATCAACCAACTATCAAAGTTAACAACCGTAGATAACAACAAGCTCTGTTATCCCAATCTTTCCTTAGTTTGTCGTTAAATAGAACAAGCTCTCTATTTAATCTCTAACCATTAAACAACCTAGAATAAGCTCTCTAAATTCAATTTAATGGCAGCGTTATGATGAGAAAGATAGGTTGATCTAAGCAACAAACACATAAGCTCAGATTGTTCAACTTAGGTTATGTTCCACTTTGCAATTATTGAAAACTTGACCATAATCATTAATCACAAATTGCCACTTATGAATAGGAAATCAAGACAATTACACGGATCAAGATTCCTAAACTAGCAATAGATAATTATCAAGATCTATCTAGTTGTACACCTAAATAAATCAAGACAACATCATGAACAATTCTTGTAGAAGAACATAAGCAACTTTGATAGAAAATTAATGATAGATAGAATCTAAAAATCAATCACAAAACATGTCTAGGGCTTTGAAATCACCCTTAACCAAATAGAAGTTTAGCCTAGCATAGGCATTGTAAACATAAACATAAAATTAAAGAGAATCTAAGAAGGAAATAAAAGAAAGAAAGAAGAAGAAGAAAATAAAGAAAAAGAAAACTAGAGAAAAGAAAGAAGAAGTAAACTTAGAGAATTTTATTACAATGGCTAATATCGTACCAATGTACAATACAAAATGTGTATAAACATAATTATATAGTTTTTAGTTATGTTTTATTATTGTTTTGTGTAAAATACGAGTTATTATTGTTTAGTCTAATTGTGTTTATGATCTTTTATATTTTTAATAGCCATTTATAGGTTATGTTCCATTCATTAATTTAAGAACAAAATATACTAAATTTATCTTTTTAGATTAGAAGAAAATTCTAGACATGTTTAGCTTGATCATAATCATTAATCACAAATTGCCACTTATGAATAGGAAATCAAGACAATTACACGGATCAAGACTCCTAGACTAGCAATAGATAATTATCAAGATCTATCTAGTTGTACACCTAAATAAATCAAGACAACATCATGAACAATTCTTGTAGAAGAACATAAGCAACTTTGATAGAAAATTAATGATAGATAGAATCTGAAAATCAATCACAAAACATGTCTAGGGCTTTGAAATCACCCTTAACCAAATAGAAGTTTAGCCTAGCATAGGCATTGTAAACATAAACATAAAATTAAAGAGAATCTAAGAAGGAAATAAAAGAAATAAAGAAAAAGAAGAAAATAAAGAAAAAGAAAACTAGAGAAAAAAAAGAAGAAAAAAACTTAGAGAATTTTATTACAATGGCTAATATCCTACCAATGTACAATATGATCCTCTACAATCATCCAAGGCCCTCTATTTATACACATTTTGGAGGGCTAAATGACAAGAGACAAGCTTTACAAATTTCAAAGGTAGGTATAATAGGTGGGTGCATTTTTCTAACAATTTTCGTCATATTGTATGACAATTTTGATCAGCCAACTTGATGGTCGATTTCGTCAATGTTGGAGGCCTGATCTGATCATATGATTTAAACTAGAGAAAAGAAAATAAATTCTTTAAAAATGTTTTAAATAATTTCTTTTTAAACTTTAAAAGCATTATCTTTTTCTTTATTTGTAAATTAATCACTCCCTAACATATAGTCGTTAATTTTCTATGAATCAAATCTATATAATAAAATCGATATTTCTGTTATTGGCTGGTTATTATTTAAAATAAATTGAAAATAAGATTCTTCTCTTGTCATATTGTAAGGATGGCTGTTTATTGTCATATTCATAAGTGGCAATTTATTAGAAAACAGCCATACAATAAATTAGAGATCTAACATTAGTAAGAAGAAGGGGTTTTTGAGTAAAGGAAAAAGATGTTACAAAGTTGTTTAGAATGAAGAAAAGGCCCAACATGAATATTCGGCCTAGGTAACTATGTACTTGTAAAGTGTTTTGAGAAGTTTCTTTGTTTATGTGGCGGAACAGCATGGTAAGGGTTTTTTTGTGAAATTCTTTAAGCTATTGATTAGTTTATAAGACTTGTTCAAAGATTGTCTCTAATGTGTATTGAAAGGATTAGGAGTAAATATTTTTAGTATATGTAGTTTATTTATATTTTAGTTTTTCAATGTTTGTGGGTATCGTTCTAGTAAACCCTCACGAGACTAAACTCGTCCACTAGGGACACCTAGGGGTTTAAAGGCTTGTATCACATGCTAAGTGCCACCGTGATTTCCGACGATATGTTTGAATGTAAATTGTTTAGCCCAATCTTTCCTTAGTTTGTCGTTAAATAGAACAAGCTCTCTATTTAATCTCTAACCATTAAACAACCTAGAATAAGCTCTCTAAATTCAATTTAATGGCAGCTTTATGATGAGAAAGATAGGTTGATCTAAGCAACAAACACATAAGCTCGGATTGTTCAACTTAGGTTATGTTCCACTTTGCAATTATTCAAGAGATGATTCTTTGTAAAGTACTTTACATAAGCAATAAAAGTGTTTTGAGAATATAAAAGATCATAAACACAATTAGACTAAACAATAATAACTCGTATTTTACACAAAACAATAATGAAACATAACTAAAAACTATATAATTATGTTTATACACATTTTGTATTGTACATTGGTAGGATATTAGCCATTGTAATAAAATTCTCTAAGTTTACTTCTTCTTTCTTTTCTCTAGTTTTCTTTTTCTTTATTTTCTTCTTCTTCTTTCTTTCTTTTATTTCCTTCTTAGATTCTCTTTAATTTTATGTTTATGTTTACAATGCCTATGCTAGGCTAAACTTCTATTTGGTTAAGGGTGATTTCAAAGCCCTAGACATGTTTTGTGATTGATTTTTAGATTCTATCTATCATTAATTTTCTATCAAAGTTGCTTATGTTCTTCTACAAGAATTGTTCATGATGTTGTCTTGATTTATTTAGGTGTACAACTAGATAGATCTTGATAATTATCTATTGCTAGTCTAGGAGTCTTGATCCGTGTAATTGTCTTGATTTCCTATTCATAAGTGGCAATTTGTGATTAATGATTATGGTCAAGTTTTCAATAATTGCAAAGTGGAACATAACCTAAGTTGAACAATCCGAGCTTATGTGTTTGTTGCTTAGATCAACCTATCTTTCTCATCATAAAGCTGCCATTAAATTGAATTTAGAGAGCTTATTCTAGGTTGTTTAATGGTTAGAGATTAAATAGAGAGCTTGTTCTATTTAACGACAAACTAAGGAAAGATTGGGGTAACAGAGCTTGTTGTTATCTACGGTTGTTAACTTTGATAGTTGGTTGATATTGATAGATCTGAAATTGATTCTTAATGATGTCTAGTGGTGGAGAATGAAACCTTAACCATATTTTTCATATTTAATTCTTCTTACTTACTTGTTTTCTTACTTTTAGTTTGCTTATTTTTTATATTTATTTTTATTGGCTGGTTATACCGCCTAATTTGTATATTAACTTTGTTTTATTTTTATTGGCTGGTTATACCGCCTAATTTAGTATATATATTTTTATTGGCTGGTTATACCGCCTTGCATCTTATTCTTATTATTTACTTAGTTTAAATCTGGCTTTCTTTTATATTTAAGATATTACAATATAAAACATGAATCTAATAAGAATAAGATAATAGAATATTTAAGATATTACAATATAAATTATTGGCTGGTTATACCGCCTAATTTAGTATATATATTTTTATTGGCTGGTTATACCGCCTAATTTAGTATATATATTTTTATTGGCTGGTTATACCGCCTTGCATCTTATTCTTATTATTTACTTTAGTTTAAATCTGGCTTCAAAAACCCCTTTTCTTTTATTGTTTTCTTTGAATGTAAGTTATAAACTAATAACTTACACTAAAGCAAATATAGTTTGTCTAGAAAGATCAATTGTAAGTATAATGATTTTGTAAATTAATTACCCCTATAATAAGATATTACAAATATAAAAGATAGCCATTGTAATATATGATTTGATGCCTTGTAAATATAATAAAATCGATCACCAAACAGTTCAAGCCGGAGTATGCGGAAGAGGAAGCTCTTATGATGTTTTTCGTCATATTGTATGACAATAAACTAGTGATTGATTTTTAGATTAATGATATTTTATTTACAATTGTAAAACAGCCATCCTTACTAAATAAAGGCATTAGGTAACTATGTACTTGAAGAAAAGGCCGAATATTCATAGTTACAATTGTTTGGAACTTCTCAAAACACTTTTAGTTACAATTGTAAACAACTTTACAAAGAATCAGAATCAAATATGAAAAATATGGTTAAGGTTTCATTCTCCACCACTAGACATCATTAAGAATCAATTTCAGATCTATCAATATCAACCAACTATCAAAGTTAACAACCGTAGATAACAGCAAGCTCTGTTATCCCAACCTTTCCTTAGTTTGTCGTTAAATAGAACAAGCTCTCTATTTAATCTCTAACCATTAAACAACCTAGAATAAGCTCTCTAAATTCAATTTAATGGCAGCTTTATGATGAGAAAGATAGGTTGATCTAAGCAACAAACACATAAGCTCGGATTGTTCAACTTAGGTTATGTTCCACTTTGCAATTATTGAAAACTTGACCATAATCATTAATCACAAATTGCCACTTATGAATAGAAAATCAAGACAATTACACGGATCAAGATTCCTAAACTAGCAATAGATAATTATCAAGATCTATCTAGTTGTACACCTAAATAAATCAAGACAACATCATGAACAATTCTTGTAGAAGAACATAAGCAACTTTGATAGAAAATTAATGATAGATAGAATCTAAAAATCAATCACAAAACATGTGATCAGATCAGGCCTAACATATTGTAAATAAAACATCATAAGAGATTTTTAGGTAGGATATTAATGATATTGTAAATTCACATAAACAATTGTAAATAAGTGGAAAGAAAAGAAAGAAAGAAGAAGAAGAAAATAAAGAAAAAGAAAACTAGAGAAAAGAAAGAAGAAGAAAACTTAGAGAATTTTATTACAATGGCTAATTTCCTACCAATGTACAATGCCTCATACAATCATCCGAGGCCCTCTATTTATACACATTTTGGAGGACTAAATGACAAGAGACAAGCTTTACAAATTTCAAAGGTAGGTATAATTGGTGAGTGCATTTTTCTAACAATTTTCGTCATATTGTATGACAATTTTGATCAGCCAACTTGATGGTCGATTTTGTCAATATTGGAAGCTTGATCTGATCACATGGTCTTCTAGAAAAATATTCCCCTATCAGTTAGTGATCCATAGCCATTGGAATCAGCTCATTTGCTGATGTGGATTAGAAGATATGGGCAAAATACCAAAACAGGTCAGCACAGACGTCATTGCACATCAGCCAACTTGATGGTCGATTTCGCTAGGGAAAACGACTCCGTTTCAAGAAGTGTAAAACATGAAAAAGTTAGATATGCCTCTTAACTTTGCACGGTTAAAGTTTCAGCCTTATTGCTTTAGTGAAACTCCAGATATAGCTGATATGGAAAAAGGTGTCAGAACTGGAACTGAACTGAATTTAATTGTTGATTTAACCTAGTAATCTGAAATCACTTAAAGAAACTCGTAAAAAAACACCAAATTACATAAAAATATAAAAGATTATAAACACAATTAGACTAAGCAATAATAACTCGTATTTGACATAAAACAATAATAAAACATAACTAAAAACTATATAATTATACGAGTTATCACACCCCCACACTTAGATTGTTGCTAGTCCTCGAGCAAAAACAAATAAAAATAAAATAAGAAAATCTAATCTAATCCACTTTCGTCGGAAATCACGGTGGCACTTAGCATGTGATACAAGCCTTTAAACCCCTAGGTGTCCCTAGTGGACGAGTTTAGTCTCGTGAGGGTTTACTAGAACGATACCCACAAACATTGAAAAACTAAAATATAAATAAACTACATATACTAAAAATATTTACTCCTAATCCTTTCAATACACATTAGAGACAATCTTTGAACAAGTCTTATAAACTAATCAATAGCTTAAAGAATTTCACAAAAAATCATGCTTGAATGTAAATTGTTTGAGTTAAGCCAATATTAACATAACATATTTCAATCAAAATAGTGCATATTCAAACTTAATCTCAACTACTCACATGGGATACTCTCATGATTTTCATTCATTAAAGTAGTGGTAAAGTGTTTACACTCAATCAATCTCATGAAAACAGTTCTACCATATTCTTGCTTGTCCAACTATTCTCCACTATTTAGATCATACAACTTCATGAATCAAGAGGTCTTTAATCAAGGTTGTAATGGGGCCAAGGGGTTTGTAATGTGGTTGAAGAACAAAAGGATAAAGATATCACAAGGGTTCCAAAGAGTTCATAAAGTTTAGAGACATAATAAGATCATACAAAGAAACTTCTCAAAACACTTTACAAGTACATAGTTACCTAGGCCGAATATTCATGTTGGGCCTTTTCTTCATTCTAAACAACTTTGTAACATCTTTTTCCTTTTCCCCAAATTCAAGAGATGATTCATATTTTTTTTTTTTACATAGGAATGTATTTGCCAGTATTCCATTTGTTTTTTTTTTTTCTTGACTTTTCTTTTCTTTCCCCCCCCCCCCACACTTATTTCTTGTTTCTAACCCAAATTTTCAATAGATCTTCCTTGTCTTTGCAACTTGTCTCAAAACATGCTAATTCATCTTTGGAACAAAGGTAAGGATATAAGTATATTTAGGTTAGGGACAAGTTATGGTTACCAAAGAGATAGCTTATTCAATGTAGGCTCAAATTGGTTCACTAAGGGTGTGTTCTCTTGGAACATCAATAAGGGATGGCTGTTTGGCCCTGGCTAAAAATCCTAATGCCTCTATCATATTCATGTTGTCACATGCATCAATATAGTCTCAACAAGGTCTAAAGCAAGTTCTAGAGAATCATGTAATCATAAGAGCACTCAAGAAAGAAATTAGATTGATTTATATAATGCATCAATCATTATAGGCTCAAAAACTCACAAGGATGATTATACAAGTCAGATTAAGTCTAAACATGCTTCTTTCTCAATCAACATATCATATTAACATTGGCTCATAAAAAGGTTGATATCAAGCTCAATTCTCATGAAAATCTTCTCACTAATAAATCTGTTTTAGACTTATGCAATTCATATCTCATCATAGTATTGAAAGTAACTAAAACACACTAAAAACACACTAAGTCTAAACATGCTTTTTTTTTTTTTTTGAAGAAGAAGATTAAATCAAACTGACAAGGTATGTCTCAAGTCTCCCTTACTCAGACCTTGTTCAGAATGAATACTTCTAAATGTCTTAAAACACAACAAATTTTTTTTTTTTTTTAAATTAGCAAAATATGTCCCTTACCCCCTACTAAAATATGACATTGTCCCCAATGTCAAATTTTAAAGGTAGAATTTAACAGATATTACCTGCAGAGGTTGCTAACCACTTATTATAACTGAGACACAACAAGCAAAATGTTAGATAATGTCACAAAGACAAAGTGCAATCCACTCCTTGCTCGTCCATATCTCTTTTTCTTTTTCCGAGCGTTTGCGAAACAACCGTAGCAGGTAAATACTCATAAGCTTGGAGCTTTTTGAGTAAATCTTCAATGGTTGTAGCAGAAATTATGGTTCTCCTTGCCTCTGAAAACATGAATCCATTATCCACGACATTATCTAAATATGAAAGCAAATTACTAAAATAACCATTAATATTAAGCAAACCAATGGGTTTCTTATTTGTGACCAAAGATGACCAAGAAGCCACGCAAGCTATTTCTTCCAATGTACCCAGACCTCCTGGTAAAGCAATGAATGCATCGGCAGAATGGTACATGATTGTTATCCGTTCAGGGATACTCCAGACTTGTAATTTCCTTACCCAAGGTAGGTCCACAAAAATCTGTGAATAGTTTTGGCACGATTCCTAGAACTGGACTTCCTCCGGCGTGTGCTGCTGTAGCGACTGCTCCCATTAAACCCGTACTACCACCTCCATAAATCAACTGGATCTTTTGTTGGGCAAGTATTACTCCAACTCTTATGGCTTCATCAGCAAATATGTTATTTTTCCCTGGATAAGCACCTCCAAAGACACAAATTTTTTTAATGCGCTGGGACGAAGTACTTTCCATTTTTTTTTTCAAGTGCCTGAAAGAGAATGAGTACATGGTGTAATATATAGAGGACTGAGTAGTGAATTAGACAAGAGTAATAATGTCGCCGAAAGTGTATTTGACCTGTCAGAAGAAAATGTTAACCTAACAAAAGATTTTTGCGTGATTTCAGGAAGAAAATCAAAAAGAGAAAAAAAATCAACCGTAAAAGACCAATAAAAAAAAACGAGAATAATTACACAAATCGAGCAACACGTAAATTAAACCGAAATGAAGTTATTGCAAATCAAACCAAAAGCTGAGAAGTTATTTATTGTAGTTGTGATTGTGGCTCACATCTTCCTCTGGTTTTACGTCCAGAAACGGCTTAAACGCCTTCTATGAGTCGAGGATATGCTTCCCATCCAGTTTTCTTACAAGCTGGCAAACAGGGTCTTTTAACATCAGATTCCCAAGATGTTGCCATTCCCTTTGGAATTGCGGCCATAAATCAAGAATTTCTCTTTGTACGTCTCCACTAGGATGCGTCTCAAGAGAAAGTTGGATATTACCCAAATTCTCCTTACTCAGTCCATCCTTAATGAATTCAATTTTATCATCTCGATTAGAGGACGGAATCCCAATAGAACGACATTTACCGTTACACGTCCATCGTGCACATTTGTGGCAGTTTGAACTCATGCGCTTTGCTCGTCGCTTCTTTGCAAACGTGCTTCTACCTGTACCTGGTAAATGCAAAACAGGAAGATATTCATCTTCACGTACCTTGGCTTCAATTAGCCAACGTATGTCTTCAGGAATCCCTTTGTGCATAAGCATTCTTAATCTTTCAAATCGAACTTGGTAAAGCTTCAGTAAAATATTTCGAGGAAAAGGAGGAAATCGTTTCTGCAATCGTGTGAGAATATCATCCATCCTGAAAAAAAAAATGAAAGAGAAATTAAAAGAGAAATTTATATACAATATCAGTTTTGTGGGTAGCTGATGGAACCGACTTAAATAATCACGGAGTACAGTTATCCGCCGTTTAACCGGGGTTAAAAAATTATATTTACATCTAGTTATTTTCAAAACAAGGATCAGAAAGAAAAACAACATAAAAAGACTCAAAAACAAAACACTCTAAATAAAATCCTAAATTCTTCCCCCCACACATAATTCTTACATTGTCATTAATGTGATGCTATTAATCCCAAATGAAAGAATCATGTGTAAGTGAAAAGAACTAATAAACAAAATAAACTTATGCAGCCTAAATGAACTTAGAAACACTAAACACAATTAGCAAAGAAACATAAGAAAAAGATAAAGAAAAAGAGTGCAAATCTGAGGATGGCAGTTTGGCAATGCTTTCACTAATTAGGCTGCCTCCCCCAATTAGCACTTGATTTAGTGTTTTGAACCTAACCAACACCCCTTCTTGGCATTTTAGGCTTGTCAGGCTCATACATGAAATTTCCCAAATTTATGCGTTTGAGAGGAAGCTTTCTTTGCACAACAGTGGATGCATTCTCCATTACAAGTATTATTCCATCATCCTTTGTGGTGCATATGTCATCGAGGAATGGAGCATATTTTGATACTTGTTGAATGACCTCCACAAACAAGTTGTTTAAGGTTTCCGGCATGTGTTGTTCATGTTCTTCCTCCTTGAACTTTGCAAATCTACTAGAAAAAGGTGGAGAAGAAACATTAGTAAAAAGTGAAACCTTAAACGTTACCTCAGGTGCCGAAATACTCTTATTTGGATCTTTGGCTTCATTATCCTCAAGAATAGAATCCATCTCTAATTTTGTTTCATCCTCATCTTGTTCCTCATTCTTCAAGGTCACAATAGTAGCATTCTCCTTTGGGTTAACCATCGTTTGGGCTGGGAGTTCTTCAGATCTTTGTGCTACCCATCCCACCATACTACTAGCCAATTGGCTCATTTGCTTTTCCAAACTCTGGATGCTTGCCCTTGTTTCCTGTTGAAATTGCAAAGAATCAGTAACAAGAGAATAGACAAGATCTTCTAAAGAAGTACCTGAGTTTTGAGTCATATGTGGTGGTTGAAAAAGATCTGGTTCTTGAGACCATGATTGATTGAAGCTAGATGGATGAGTGTAATTGGCATAAGGATCTACTTCTTGGAAATTTTTCGAGTAGCCATAATTAGTATGATCCCACCATCCCTCATGGTAAGTGTTTGAGTAATGATCATACTGTTGGTCTTGGAACACTTGATGGCCTTGACATCCTCCCATGGCCAATTGTTGAACTGGGGAGGTGAGATTGGCTTGTTGATTCTCCATGTTCATGTATGCCACCAACTCTTCAAGTATTAGATTGCTCAATTCCATTGTTTTTTTTTTTTTTTTTAAATTTGAAAAGAAAAACTTGTATGTACAAGAAAATAAAACTAATTAGAACTGAAAATAAGAATAAACCAAGTAACAAATAAACTAAAGAAAGCAATCCCCGGCAACGGCGCCAAAAATTTGATGCACCCAAAAGAGTGTATCTTATTTAACCTTGCACTAAAAAGATCAATTGTAAGTATAATGATTAGCAAGGGTCGAGTCCTCAGGGATTGGGTTTTAATCTATGAGTTATTAGTTTATAACTTACGTTCAAAGAAAACAATAAAAGAAAAGGGGTTTTTGAAGCCAGATTTAAACTAAAGTAAATAATAAGAATAAGATGCAAGGCGGTATAACCAGCCAATAAAAATATATATACTAAATTAGGCGGTATAACCAGCCAATAAAAATAAAACAAAGTTAATATACAAATTAGGCGGTATAACCAGCCAATAAAAATAAATATACTTTTAAAAATAAGCAAACTAGAAAAGTAAGAAAACAAGTAAGTAAGAAGAATCAAATATGAAAAATATGGTTAAGGTTTCATTCTCCACCACTAGACATCATTAAGAATCAATTTCAGATCTATCAATATCAACCAACTATCAAAGTTAACAACCGTAGATAACAACAAGCTCTGTTATCCCAATCTTTCCTTAGTTTATCGTTAAATAGAACAAGCTCTCTATTTAATCTCTAACCATTAAACAACCTAGAATAAGCTCTCTAAATTCAATTTAATGGCAGCTTTATGATGAGAAAGATAGGTTGATCTAAGCAACAAACACATAAGCTCGGATTGTTCAACTTAGGTTATGTTCCACTTTGCAATTATTGAAAACTTGACCATAATCATTAATCACAAATTGCCACTTATGAATAGGAAATCAAGACAATTACACGGATCAAGACTCCTAGACTAGCAATAGATAATTATCAAGATCTATCTAGTTGTACACCTAAATAAATCAAGACAACATCATGAACAATTCTTGTAGAAGAACATAAGCAACTTTGATAGAAAATTAATGATAGATAGAATCTGAAAATCAATCACAAAACATGTCTAGGGCTTTGAAATCACCCTTAACCAAATAGAAGTTTAGCCTAGCATAGGCATTGTAAACATAAACATAAAATTAAAGAGAATCTAAGAAGGAAATAAAAGAAAGAAAGGGTGATTTACAATTACCTTATTTAACCTTGCACTAAAAAGATCATTATACTTACAATTAAATCATTAGAGAATTTTATTATATGATCCCAATACTCATATTGTATGAAAATTGTTAGAAAAATGCACCCACCTATTATACCTACCTTTGAAATTTGTAAAGCTTGTCTCTTGTCATTTAGCCCTCCAAAATGTGTATAAATAGAGGGCCTTAGATGATTGTAGAGGATCATATTGTACATAGGTAGGATATTAGCCATTGTAATAAAATTCTCTAAGTTTTCTTCTTCTTTCTTTTCTCTAGTTTTCTTTTTCTTTAGAAAGAGCAAGAGGTTGGATAATTAATATTATTCTTCTTCTTCTTTCTTTCTTTTATTTTCTTCTTAGATTCTATTTAATTTTATGTTTATAATGTCTATGCTAGGCTAAACTTCTATTTGGTTAAGGGTGATTTCAAAGCCCTAGACATGTTTTGTGATTGATTTTTAGATTCTATCTATCATCAATTTTCTATCAAAGTTGCTTATGTTCTTCTACAAGAATTGTTCATGATGTTGTCTTGATTTATTTAGGTGTACAACTAGATAGATCTTGATAATTATCTATTGCTAGTTTAGGAGTCTTGATCCGTGTAATTGTCTTGATTTCCTATTCATAAGTGGCAATTTGTGATTAATGATTATGGTCAAGTTTTCAATAATTGCAAAGTGGAACATAACCTAAGTTGAACAATCCGAGCTTATGTGTTTGTTGCTTAGATCAACCTATCTTTCTCATCATAAAGCTGCCATTAAATTGAATTTAGAGAGCTTATTCTAGGTTGTTTAATGGTTAGAGATTAAATAGAGAGCTTGTTCTATTTAACGATAAACTAAGGAAAGATTGGGATAACAGAGCTTGTTGTTATCTACGGTTGTTAACTTTGATAGTTGGTTGATATTGATAGATCTGAAATTGATGATTCATATTTCCTATGTATAAATTATATAGTTTATGTAATAATAATAATTTTCTATCAAAATATGATTCTATTTTTATTTTTATTGATACAAAATCTAAGCCATTGTGAAAAACACCAAACTAGAGAAAAGAAAGAAAACTAGAGAAAAGAAAGAAGAAGAAAACTTAGAGAATTTTATTAAAATGGCTAATATCCTACCTATGTACAATATGATCCCAATACTCATCCAAGGCCCTTTATTTATACACATTTTGGAGGGCTAAATGACAAGAGACAAGCTTTACAAATTTCAAAGGTAGGTATAATAACCAGTATTGACGAAATCTCTAATTTTCAATTTCTAATTTCTTTATCACACCCTAAATAAATAAGAAACAAGTTGCTTATGTTGTTTTACAATTGTTATATACACAAAACTATTAGAGAATTTTATTACAAATATGTTTCTCATCATAGGTATAAAAATAGTTTAGGTCGATTTTGTATATATTTTTATTGGCTGATCATCAATACACATAACCTATCTTTCTCATCATAAAGTTGCCATTATCCCCGGCAACGGCGCCAAAAATATGATGCACCCAAAAGAGTGTATCTTATTTAACCTTGCACTAAAAAGATCAATTGTAAGTATAATGATTAGCAAGGGTCGAGTCCTCAGGGATTGGGTTTTAATCTATGAGTTATTAGTTTATAACTTACGTTCAAAGAAAACAATAAAAGAAAAGGGGTTTTTGAAGCCAGATTTAAACTAAAGTAAATAATAAGAATAAGATGCAAGGCGGTATAACCAGCCAATAAAAATATATATACTAAATTAGGCGGTATAACCAGCCAATAAAAATATATATACTAAATTAGGCGGTATAACCAGCCAATAAAAATATATATACTAAATTAGGCGGTATAACCAGCCAATAAAAATAAAACAAAGTTAATATACAAATTAGGCGGTATAACCAGCCAATAAAAATAAATATACTTTTAAAAATAAGCAAACTAGAAAAGTAAGAAAACAAGTAAGTAAGAAGAATCAAATATGAAAAATATGGTTAAGGTTTCATTCTCCACCACTAGACATCATTAAGAATCAATTTCAGATCTATCAATATCAACCAACTATCAAAGTTAACAACCGTAGATAACAACAAGCTCTGTTATCCCAATCTTTCCTTAGTTTGTCGTTAAATAGAACAAGCTCTCTATTTAATCTCTAACCATTAAACAACCTAGAATAAGCTCTCTAAATTCAATTTAATGGCAGCTTTATGATGAGAAAGATAGGTTGATCTAAGCAACAAACACATAAGCTCGGATTGTTCAACTTAGGTTATGTTCCACTTTGCAATTATTGAAAACTTGACCATAATCATTAATCACAAATTGCCACTTATGAATAGGAAATCAAGACAATTACACGGATCAAGACTCCTAGACTAGCAATAGATAATTATCAAGATCTATCTAGTTGTACACCTAAATAAATCAAGACAACATCATGAACAATTCTTGTAGAAGAACATAAGCAACTTTGATAGAAAATTAATGATAGATAGAATCTGAAAATCAATCACAAAACATGTCTAGGGCTTTGAAATCACCCTTAACCAAATAGAAGTTTAGCCTAGCATAGGCATTGTAAACATAAACATAAAATTAAAGAGAATCTAAGAAGGAAATAAAAGAAAGAAAGAAGAAGAAGAAAATAAAGAAAAAGAAAACTAGAGAAAAGAAAGAAGAAGAAAACTTAGAGAATTTTATTACAATGGCTAATATCCTACCAATGTACAATATGATCCTCTACAATCATCCAAGGCCCTCTATTTATACACATTTTGGAGGGCTAAATAACAAGAGACAAGCTTTACAAATTTCAAAGGTAGGTATAATAGGTGGGTGCATTTTTCTAACAATTTTCGTCATATTGTATGACAATTTTGATCAGCCAACTTGATGGTCGATTTTGTCAATATTGGAGGCCTGATCTGATCACATGGTCTTCTAGAAAAATGTTCCCCTATCAGTTACTGATCCATAGCCGTTGGAATCAGCTCATTTGCTGATGTGGATAAGAAGATATGGGCAAAATACGAAAACAGGTCAGCACAGACGTCATTGCACATCAGCCAACTTGGTGGTCGATTTCGCTAGGGAAAACGACTCCGTTTCAAGAAGTGTAAAACATGAAAAAGATAGATATGCCTCTTAACTTTGCACGGTTAAATTTGCCGCCTTATTGCTTCAGTGAAACTCGAGATATAGCTGATATGGTAAAAGGTGTCGGAACTGGAACTGAACTGGATTTGCCCTTAATTCTAGTAATCTGAAATCACTCAAAGAAACTTGTGAAAAACACCAAATTACATAAAAATATAAAAGATCATAAACACAATTAAACTAAACAATAATAACTCGTATTTGACACAAAACAATAATAAAACATAACTAAAAACTATATAATTATACGAGTTATCAGAGGGTCCGTACGTGGTGAAAAGAGTATTTTCAGGAGGGGCAATGATTTTAGCCGAAGTGGACGGCGCAGATTTTTCAAGCCCGATCAATGCTGATGCAGTAAAGAAATATTATGCATAAAAAAAATTAAAATAAAAGAAGAGGAGAGGTTCGAACTGAAAACCTGAAATGGCATTTCGAATCAAAGGAAGGATCCAGGTCGAAAACCCTAAAGGGCGGCCTAGATGAAGGATAAACAAAAGTTGGGGCAACCGGAAATAACCCGTCTGAAGCAATTATGTGGGGCAAAAGATCAAGGCAGGATGGAAACTTTGAGCAAATGGCAAAGTGCAGCATGGTTGAATTGTGCAAGACAAAGAGGGTAATTTGTGGTTGGACGCTCTCAGAAGAGTCAAGGACATCAATGGATATTTCCCTCTCAAAAGAGAAATCCGGATTAGACCGATTGAGTTCGTTTGAGTATTCATTATGAAGGGATCTATCCCCTTTTGTCTTTATTTCCCTTTTGATTTATGCCAATGTGTTCTTTTCTCTCTAAAATGAAAATATTGACCCCAATTCATGAAGTTTTGTCTTTAAGTTATCTTCATTTCTTTGAAATTTTCTTAAAATAATGCATTATGTTGACATGAAATGTGAATGATGATAAATAAATGAACACGGCATAAATGGAACTTTCACGATTACTCTAGGAAAATTTGAGAATTGGAGAATCAGAAAGAGAAAAAATGATGATAAGAAGATGACGGGGCAGTATGAGACATCGATTTACTTATGCTCTTTGGATGTAAAGAAAGTAATGTTTGACATATGAAATGGTTTTGAGGGAAGTATACAAAACTCTGACTCCGGCTAAGAAAAGATCGTGCAGAAGTAGGTTGTGGACAGTTAATCAAGTCGAAGAAGGAAAAGAAAGGAAACTGAAAAAAAAGAAACCTTACAGAAAAATAGCATGAGAAGTTTAATCAAGTTAAGATACACACAGGGACATCAAATCATGATTCGAGCCTTAAATCATACATTTCATTATCATAAGCATGCATTACATTATCATGACATTGCTAACAATCAGGAATTAACATTGTACAAAAAGGGGGTGTGAATGATAGGCAGACAAGAAAAATGGAAACCGACTACAACAGGGAGTCGAAAATCATCATAATCAGGAAGAAGGTAGCATTTTTTTTTTTTCAAGTGATAGAGCCTCTGATGAGAGGAGCAATTTATTTTCCAAGTGGAAGAGCCTCTGATGAGAGGAGCAATTTATTTTTCAAGTGATAGAGCCTCTGATGAGAGGAGCAATTTATTTTCCAAGTGATAGAGCCTCTGATGAGAGGAGCAATTTATTTTCCAAGTGGAAGAGCCTCTGATGAGATGAGCAATTTATTTTCCAAGAGATAGAGCCTTTGATGAGAGGAGTAATTTATTTTCCAAGTGATAGAGCCTCTGATGAGAGGAGCAATTTATTTTCCAAGTGATAGAGCCTCGATGAGAGGAGCAATTTATTTTCCAAGTGATAGAGCCTCGATGAGAGGAGCAATTTATTTTCCAAGTAATAGAGCCTCTGATGAGAGGAGCAACTTATTTTCCAAGTGATAGAGCCTCTGATGAGAGGAGCAATTTATTTTCCAAGAGATAGAGCCTCTGATGAGATGAGCAATTTATTTTCCAAGTGATAGAGCCTCTGATGAGAGGAGCAATTTATTTTCCAAGTGATAGAGCCTCTCATGAGAGGAGCAATATTATTTTCAAAATGATAGAGCCTCTGATGAGAGGAGCGATTTATTTTTTTAATTGATAAGAACCTCCGATGGAGAGAGCCCTCCTAGAACAAACGCATGCACAATTCCAGACAAAAACGTTGCTCATGTCTTTGCCCTATTCCTGATTCTCAGCAATGTGCAAAGAGGGGCAGCTGTCGCAACCGTTTTCGGCCCGGGTCAGATTCGGACCCGACCCGGGCCTTCTACAACAAAGCCCAAATCGAGCCTGCTAACTAGCAGGCCCAAACAGGCCAAATTGGGCCTGCTAACCAGCAGGCGCAAAGATCCAATAGGGCCTGCTACTCAGCAGGCCCAACAAGCCCACTTTTACCTCCAAACCCTGAAACCCTAGCTGTAACCCTAACCCTAGGAAAACCTAGCCCTGCAGCAGCCTCCCCTACCGCCGCCGCCTGCCACAGCCGCCCCCTCTGGCAGCCACCCCTTCACGCCACCCCAAAAAGAGAGCCTGTCAGAAACCCTACACACACTATACCCCTTTCAGACTAACCCACCCCTACACGCCACAGATCAGCCGCCCTATCCCCAAAATCCGAAACCTCGGATCCCGAGTCCTAGGGGTCCGAGATCGACCCCTTCAAAAGGAGAATCCCCCCAGAAAGAAAAAAAGGGATCACTGCACACAAAAAAAAAAAAAAGAGAGGATCGAAAAAAAAAGGAAAAGGGGATTCAGCGAAAAAAAAGGGAAACCTCCCTGCAAAAAAAAAAAGAGGAGAGATCAGAAAGCACAAAGAAAAAAAACGAAAACAAAAAAAGAAAAAAACAAGGAAATCAAGTTTTGGTTTCTTAGATCCGAGAGTTTAGGCCCAGATCTACGGATTTGGGGCACACTCCGGGCAAAACCGTCACCAGATCAGAAGAGAGGAGATCGAGGGGAGTGTTTTGGTGGCCTTTGACTCGCCAACGGAGTTCCGGCGACGGCAGAGACGGCGGTGCAGACGACGGCGCGGCATCGGGAGATTTCAGAGAAGGTGGGGGAGTTTTTTTTTTTTTTCTGAGATGGGTGAAAATGACACACAAAAAAATGACATTTAAATATTAAGTAGCGGGTCGGGTCCAGGGACCCGCGCGTGGGTCCGCGCCTGGACCCGACCCGTATGTTTTTTTTTTTTTTCTCTGAGCCCCCTCATTTTGCGGGTCGGGTCACGGGACCCGCACAGGGGTCCGCGCGTGGACCCGACCCGAGACGCAATTTTTTTTTATATTATTATTATTATTATTGTTATTATTAATATTATTATTATATATAAATATATATATATATTTTTTCAAAAAAAAAACAATGTAAAAGAAGATAAAAAGTAAAAATAAAAAAATAAAGAAAATATATAAAAAAATGAAAAAAAAATGATGAAAAGGTGATAATGTAATAAGGTAATAAAAAATATTAATAAAAATATGATAGCAATAAAAAATAAAAATAATATGATGTTATCAATAGTAAAATATAAAAATACAAAAAAATAGGATATTAAAAAAAATAAAAAAATATGATAGTAAAAATGAAATGAAAATAATAATAAATATGATGGTGATAAAAATAAAAGTAAAAAATATAATGATAAAATAAATATAAAAAATGAAAAAATAAATATATATATAAGGAGGTAAAAAATATAAAAAATAAAGAAAATATAATAAAAATATGATGAAGGTGAAAATATAAAAAAAAGAGACAAAAAATAATGGTAAATAATAATGTAAAAATGAATATAATAATTGTGATAAAAAAAATTATAATAGTAAAATTTAAATATAAATAATATGATGTTAGTAGAAATGAAAATAACAAAAAAAACAATGACGAAATATGTTGATAGTAAAAATTAATAAAAAGAAAGAATAAAAATATGGTATTGGTAAAAAATATATATATATTGGTAAAAGTAAAAAATATATAAAAATAAGAGTAAAAATAGAAAATAAATAAGCAAAAAAAAAGAGTAAATAAAAAATAAAAAAAATAATATTAGTAGTGAAATAAAAATGAATGAATTTTCAAGATAAATAAATTTCATGCACTTTGTACCTTTTTTATTGTTTTTTGTCCACATCACATGCATTCGTGTAACAAAAAGGATGAATACGGATTTATCGACGACGGAATTCAAAGGACGTCACGGTTGTGATTCCTAAGATATCCCGAGGTGAGAGAATTTCGTTAAATATCACCACGAGTAGTGGGAGTATTTAGCGATATGCTCGACAAAAAAAAAATCTCGTTTTCATCTAAAAATGGAATTAATCAAAATATAAATAAATACATAGTGAATGTTACGTATTTGATATTTCGTCATGCTCGTGTTTTTTGAACATTATGTCGTGTATTTGATCGTATAATTAAGCTTTTATTCGTACACGTCATATGCTAAATCGTGTGCATTTAAAATTTTACTTGCATCATTCGCATTTAAATAAAATCGAGGAATACGGATTAGCCGACGACGGAAATCGAAGGACGTCACGGTTGTGATTCCTAAGATATCCCGAGGTGAGAGAATTTCGCTAAATATCACCACGAGTAGTGGGAGTATTTAGCGATATGCTCAATACAAAAATTCGTTTTCATTTATGAAAATCATCACACAAAAAAAAAAAATGAACAAAGAATAAATATTTACACATTTGATATCTTGCTATACTCGTGTTTTTTAATTTGCATGTTTAATTTTATAGTTCGGTATTTAATCATATGTCTTATATGCTAAGTTGTGCGCATCCGATGTTTAAATATTTGCATCATACGTATTTAAATAAAAAAATGGATGTAAATTGCCGACGACGGAATTCGAAGGACTTCACGGTTGTGATTCCTAAGATATCTCGAGGTGAGAAGATCTCGTTAAATACCACCAAGAGTATTGGGAATATTTAACGAGTATTTTCGATAACAAATTTATGTTCACTTTCGATTTAAAAAAAAAAGAATAAAAACAATTCAAAAAATTAAAAATAATAATAAATATATATTTTTTAAATAAATAAAATGAAAATAAAAGAGAATTATTTTAAAAAAAAAAACCGATGTTAAATCCATTAAACCGAGATTTAAGATAACACGTGATTAAATGGTACCGTTTTCTAAACGGGCGTTGCAGGGGTGCTAATCCTTCCCTGCACGTAACCGACTCCCGAACCTAATTTTGTTTTTCTCTCTGGTTCAAAACACGGACTTCGAAAATGGTTTTACAAAATGTTTTAATTAATTTTAAAATGCTTTACTAAAACCGGTTTTAATAGGTGGCCAATCACACCTAGCAAAAAAGATTGGTGGCGACTCCATTTTTGTTTTCAAAAACGTCTTAGCGGTCAAAAAACCGTTACGACAAGTGTCATCTCTCACTTAACTTTTTGCATATTAATGTAAGGATGAATGCCAGCAACAATATCGAAAGTGTCTATGTCAATACAAATGTTAGTTAAGAATATCAAGTAAAGTTCGTAGTAAATGATTAAAAAGAATAATTTAACATTTTAGCAAAAAAATTGAGATGAAAAGAATAAAAAAAAAATACATCAAGGTAATTTTTTATTATATATAAGCATTCTAAATAAAGTGAAATAATTTGTATCAAAATTTATCATTGTAGGAGTATTTCAATTGAATACATCATCATTCTAAAAAAATGACTTACATTGTGAAATTATAGTTATTATTTTTTATTATTTGTTTGCAAGCATCTATGTATTTTATAATTTTTATATATAAAAAATGAGAAATTTTAGTTTATATTAGTTTTGACCATACATCTATTATTACTATTTTTTTATAAAAAAATATATAACAATATATATACTATCAATTTTCCAAGAAAAATCGAAAAGAAAATCATCTTCCTTTATGACATCTTAACAGTATATTTCCAAAAAAACCTCTCAAAATATTATATATTTATATTTTGCTAGGTAAATAAAAAGATTTTAACTTATTATTCATAATTTATCGGGTTTTTGAACTTACAATGCTCCATTAATTTACATTAGTTACCTCATCGTCATTCCAGTTTATAGTAAACATTGCATATATTAATTTAAGTAGTTTAATTTTATGTGAACTCTATTTTTAAAATATTTAGTTGATTTATATATTTAAATAAATTAATAAAAATTACATATTTAAATTAAGAGAAAGTCAATAGTTTTAAAAAAACATTAATTTTGAAGAATATAAAATTATTTTTTAATTAAAAATGCTCTTCCTTCATTAATTAATGATTTTATTATTAAAATTAAAATATTGATTAATTTTATTTATTTCTTTATTAACCATGAATTTCCTTATTAATGTAACTTTTTCTTAATTGATATATTTTTTAAAACTAATTTTTTATTAATGAATTTTTATTAAATTAAAATATTGACTATTCTTTATTTATTATTTTCTTATTAATCTTGAAATCATTATTATTTTTATAATTTTGGACACGATATGATTATACGACACAAATACGATATGAAAAAATTAATTAAAACATGATACAAAACACACAAAAAATAATACGAACACGACATGAATACATGAACGTTTCAAAACCCATATAACATGAATTATTAATATATCAAAATTTATATAAAAATATAATATTTTAAACGTTAACACAAAATCAAAGAACAAAATTTTATAATAATAAAAAAAAAATCATTATCATACTTAGTCCAAAGTGTAGTGTATTTGTATTTCTTTTTCACTAAAAAATAATATTAATTTATTTGCTTTTTATTTATTTCCAAATTATTATGAGAATTAAAAATTGTAATATTGTAGAAGTAGATTTATGTTAGGATATAAATAATATTTATAGAGTTAAATAAGTCCTTTTAAGATCTGGAGTTCAAAAGTGCAATATATTTGTATTTCTTTTTCATCAAAAAATATTATTAATTTATTTACTTTTTTTTCAAATTATTATTAGAAATTTAAAAAATATAATACTATAGAAGTTATTGTTCATGCAAAATTTAGTAATGTTTTATTTTAGTAATTATGTTTCAAGTGCTCTTCTGCAATTCAACCCCAAAAGCAACCGACTGACTTCATGTAAATAAATCATATCAACAGAAAATTTCAAAGATTGTTACTTTCATCGGCATTAAGATCAATAAATTTTAATTTTTAATAATAGGCGAAAGACATAGTATTTGTTAGTGAGGTAAACTGCTTATAACTTATGAGGAGCAATTCCAATGATCATTTCAATGACACAAAGTGATCCAAATTATAATAACCAATATAGTCATAAATTAAGGCTGTAATCGAGCCGAGCCGAGTCTGAATAGTGAGAAGCTCGAGCTCGACTCGAAACTCGCTGCTCGAAACTCGGCTCGAGCTCAACCGAATACTATTTTCTAAGCTCGAGCTCGACTCGAGATAAAATCGAACTATTCGAGCTCGGCTCGATTAAGCTCGTTTACTCAATTTACATACTCGAGCTCAAGTTCGAGCTCGAGCTCGTTTCATATACAATTTTTTTTTGCATTTAAATAATAAATTTTTTAAAAAATGATATAATGATAAAAAAAAAAACCTTACACAACCAAAAATGTTAAAATTTTAATCAAAATAACAATATTATTATATCAATTCAAATTATTAAACTTAAAAATAAAATCCTTGTTCCATTTAACATAATTGAAAAAAGTTAAATCCATAATCTAACACAACATCATATGATTCTCCTCAGCAATACAAAGCCAACCCATACTCAAAAGCTTGCTTTCTGCCTTTCATCATCCTCTTCATGTTCAACTTGATCAAATCAACAATATACATTAGAAAATGGCATCTCTTAGTGCCTATATTCTGTAAAGTTCACCAATGATAGTAAATATACAAAAAAATGAAGGCATCTTTTAGTAGCAGATGAGGCCCAGAAAACAGATACACTAAATGCAACCTTATTTTCCATAATGATGTAATGTAATGTAATGACATGCTCTAAATATTAAAAAACACCTAAAAGACACAACATCTAATCAACTGAGTATAATTGAAGTTACAACTTAACAAAACACATTTAACTTCCTCGTTTCTTCTGTAGAGGATATGGAATGGGCGACAGACAACAATCTTTTCCCACTCAAATTTATCTATACTTTCTGATTAGTAATTCCATTTTCACTTTTCAGAGTCCCTTTGAGGTAATTAACCACTCTCAATAAAGTTCACTAAACTAAGACAAATAAACATCACCATGTATTCCTATTAATTCCAGTCCAGCAACAGGTTTCAACAGGGAACTTGGCCTTGCTTTGATCACTGTCATTACCAATATTGTGATTTGTGAAGCAAGCATACAATGATTAACAACAAAGTAATTAACAAAGTAATCACACAACATGGAGAAAAAAGAATAACTCACGTACTATTAGACATTGATGGCTTCACAAGTGGGGATGGGATAACAAAGCTTGCTTGGCTTTTGATTGTAGCTAGGAAAAACTCAAAAAATGTAATCATGGAACTTTCGGTAACATTACTAATTACTAAATATATATATAAACTAGTATATAAGGAGTGAAAACTGAAAAACTCCTAACTTGATCAGTAGTTTAATTTCGTCAAATGTGACCCCGGCTATGGATCCTGCACGAATTTTATCTTATTATATATAATGAAGCAACATTCATAAGAGAGTTTTTAAATCCAAAACGATGCCCATAACTATTTATATCAGAAATTATAAACATGGAGAAAATCTCTATCAATAAGCTGAATCTAAGAAGTACATATTTTTGGCCATTGTTGGCCTCATGAGTTTAAAGAACACTAAAGAGAAACAACATAAAATCCAAAATCTTTCTAATCTTACTGCAAAAAAGATGAATAACAAATGCATATACAGCAAACACATACCTCTCCTAAATGCAGGAATCGAATTAGAAGAAATATCATCCCTGCATGCCCTCATTGCTGCTGATGTAATATCTTGCCTGCTTCCATACAATATTCAGAAAACCAACACAAACAAATATGTTTTTATTGGATTAAACCAAACAAGCAAAAAAGGAGTTTTTTTTTATATATATATAATAAAGAGAACCCAGAAGAGCGAAGAAGACAAACCCATGTTGATCATAACCAACACCCATCTCCACAAAAAAGAGTTTCATGGGTGGGTTTGAGGTGTTGCAGGTAGTGCTTGTGCCTACTCTTTGATCTGTTTCCATGGCTGCTGTAGCTCTGATTAGGCGTTGAAATCTAGGACGACGAGGAGGCTGAATTATAGAGGAGAAAAGTGGTGGCTTTAATGAAAGTGAAGGGTATGTTTTGAGAGTGGATAGAGATTCAGTAGAAGTAAAAAATGGCAACTTTGAAACGAAGCAGACACAGATACTCATCTCCTCTCTGCCTTTGCCCCAACAAAACTAGGAAATTTGAGTAAATTCATCAAAATTTCCCATTCATATTTACTCTTTTTTTTACTAGCTTATTTTACTTAGACACAACAATTTGCCAAAAACTGTATATGTAGATGAACAACTTATTATATATATACACTACTGATCAGTTCAAAAATATGATTAACTAACCTGGTGATAAAAGAAAGTTTGTCTCGGAAGAGCAATCACAAACACAAGATCCAAATATGAGAGTGAAGAAGGTGAGAGTTTGTTTGTGAGGGTTAGGAACGGCTGAGGTATGAGCGGAAAAAAATAGGTTTTACACAAAAAAGGTTTGAAGATGAGAGAAGAAGAATTTTGTGAGGGAAGAAGGTGAGACTCTGTTTGTGAGGGTGAGGCGCGGTCGTGCGGCTGAGAGGATGAGTGAAAAAAAAAGTTTTAGGGTTTTAAGGATATTATATATATTAAGGGTAAAACAGTAAATTAATATTAAAATATATATTATAAATAAAAGGTTTGATTAGGCTCGCGGGCAACTCGAATTGAGTATTGAGATGCTCGAACTCGGCTCGCTCGATATCTCGAGCTCGGCTCGATAATAATCAAATCGAATTTGAGTTTTTTTCGAGTCGAACTCGAATAGCTTGCGAGTACAAATGTCTCATTTACACCCCTATCATAAATGACAATTTGAATTGGATTTCCTGATATTCAACTCCAATCAAAACCAACTATTCATTCTTTTTCATAACCAAATTAACTTTACGATATAGTATCTTGTCAAAATTAATTATTACGCCCTTAATCAATAATTTTTTATTAAAATAAAATATTAATTAATTTTTATTTATTTATTACCATTAATATTGAATTCCTTATTAAAGTAAAATTTTTTAATTGATTATTTTTATATTAAATATTAACTAATTTTTATCTATTTATTTTCTTATATTTACTTTTTTCTTGTTTCCATTAACATTAAAGTTCTTATTAGAGTAAAATTCGTTAATTGATTAAGATCTCTATGAATTATTCTTTGCCTGGAATCTTGATGGGAGATAAAGGAGTCCACGGGCAATACCATTGATGATGTTATAGCGCTTAGGCCAATCCAACGAGAAGCTTTGAGCTTGATTTGTTCAATTTCTTACACAATTCTGATAAACTCATAAAATATACATTTTATGCCTTTCTACATTTAGTTTTTGTTCTGTTTTCGATCTTTATCATGTTTACTTATATTATGTTTTTGAATTTTAGGTAAAATAAGGAGAATGAAGTCAAAAGATGTCAATAATGATGGTAAAGAGCTTACAAAATCATAATTACAAGATGGAAGAAGATTTGGGAGTCAAAAAGATCAATTTCTTAGTGCTAGATGATCAGGCATATCTAACCTCCAGAGCTTGTTGCAAGGAAATCATTATGTTAAAGTCATTATTTGAAGACACTTCCTCTTGACTTTTGAAGCTAACTTGAATACTTTTCTAACGATAGTTTACACGCCTAAATCGGACAATGGATGGTCATCCAAATCAGCTGACGAAGTGCAAGACAGTGCAGCAGTCGCGAAACCGACGTCAGCGAGCAAAATCACCAAGGCAGCCCACTCGGCACCACGGAACCAAAAAGTGGCACCACGGCGCTGACCTTACTGCTTCCAAAACCGAGAAAAATCGAGAAAAAGTCCAAACTTGTCTTATTTTGCCTCCTAGCTTCCTTGATCAACAAGAAAGGGTTTCCAAGGTCAAAAGGCTCTATAAATACTATCTTTTGAGCCACAAACTATCATCATCTTTTGAGAAGACTCAAAGGATCATCATTCTTATTCTTCTTTATTTTATTTTCTTTTTAGTTTTATGTATATATTATCTATGCCTAAGCTAGGCTAAACTTCTTTTTGGTTAAGGGTGATTTCAAAGCCCTAGCCAAGTTTTGTAATTGATTTCAGATTTATCTATCATTAGTTTTCTATCAAAGTTGATTATGTTCTTCCATAAGAATTGTTTATGATGTTGTCTTGATTTGTTTAGGTTGCAAACTAGATAGATCTTGATAATTATCTATTGCTAGTTTAGGGATCTTGATCCGTGTAATTATCTTGATTTCCTATTCATAAGTGGCAATTTGTAATTCATGATTATGTTGGGTTTTCGGGAATTACAATGTGGAACATAACATAAGTTGAACAATCCGAGCTTACGTGTTTGTTGCCTAGATGAATCTATCTTTCTCTTCATAAAGTTGTTATCAAATTGAATTTAGAGAGCTTATTCTAGGTTGTTTGATAATTAGAGATTAAATAGAGAGCTTATTCTATTTAAGGACAAACTAAGGAAAGATTGGGGTAGCAGAGCTTGTTGTTATCTACGGTTGATAATTTTGTTAGTTAATTGATGTTGATAGATCTGATTATTGATTCTCAATGATGTCTAGTGGTGGAGAATGAAACCTTAACCATATTTTTCTCATATTTGATTACTTCTTATTTACTTGCTTTCTTCTTTGATTATAAGTTTTTAGTTTAAACTGATTTTAAAAACCTCCCATTTTATTTTGTTTTCTTTGAATTTAAGTATAAACTAATAATTTTTAAATTAAACACCAATCTCTGTGGACTCGACCCTTGCTTATTGCTATACTTTACAATTGATATTTTTAGTGCAAGGTTAAATAAAGATACATTATTTTGAGTGCATCAAGTTTTTGGCGCCTTTGTCGGGGATTGTTTTCTTTAGTTTATTTGTTATTTGGTTTATTCTTATTTTCAGTTGTAATTAATTTTATTTTTCTTGTACATACAAATTTTTCCTTTCAGAATTCAAGCAAAAAGATATGGCAGGTGCTACATCAAACCTTCAGAACTTTTAGAACCAACTATCCAATCTCATCTACGTAGTTCAACAAGTGGCCATAAGTAAGATTCAACAATCAAGGCAATGTGGAGTGTGCTTCATGATGTATCATCCAACCAATTGGTGCCCATGCTATCTAAAAGATAATGTTGAACTAGCCTATGATGTGGAAGGATACCAAAGCCATCAAGGGTTCCAAGAACAACAGTATGATCCTTACTCAAACACTTACAATGAGGAATGGTGGGATCATACTAATTATGGCTACTCGGGAAATTATCAAGAAATAGATCCTTATGCCGACTACAATCATCCATCGAGTTTCAATCAACCATGGACACAACAACAAGATCTTTTTGAGCCACCAAATTTGACTCAAGACTCAGGTACTTCTTTAGAAGACCTTATCAATACTCTTACTACTAACCAATTGCAAATTCAATAGGAAACAAGGGCAATTCAACAGGAAAAGGCATATCAACAGGAAACAATGGCAAGTATCTTGAATTTGGAAACGCAATTGAGCCAATTGGCTAGTGGTATGGCGCGATGGGTAGAACAAAGATCTGAAGAATTACATGAACATGATCCAAAGGAGAATGTTAGTGCCACACAACTTGAGGATGAAACAGAAAATCCAAGGGAACCCGAGAATGAGAAAGAACTAGAGATGGATTTACTTCTGAAAGATAGTGAAGATTCACTTTCAAAGGAGAGTACTTCGGCACCTGAGGTAACGTTTAAGGTTTCAATTTTTACTAGTTTCTTCTCCACCATTTTCTAGTAGATTCGCAAAGTTCAAGGAGGAGGAACATGAACAACACATGCCGGAAACCTTAAACAACTTGTTTGTGGATGTCATTCAAACAAGTACCAAAATATGCTCTATTCCTCGATGAGCAATGCATTACAAAGGATGATGGAATAATACTTGTAATGGAGAATGCATCTACTTTTGTGCAAAGAAAGCTTTTTATCAAACGCACAAATTTGGAAAGTTTCATGTATGAGCCTGACAAGCCTAAAAAGCCAAGAAGGGGTGTTGGTTAGGTTGGACAACTTTACTCAAGTACTAATTGGGAAGTCAGCCCAATTAATAAAGAAATTACCAACCTGTCATACACAGATTTGCTTTCTTTTCCTTTTTTTTTATTATTATTTTTATGTTTATTTGTTAATTGTTTGTTTAGTATTTTAGGATTATTTAGGTTGCATGAGTTTGTTTTGTTTTGAGTCTTAGTTATTTCTATTCTTATGTTATTAGTTCTTTTTCTTTTACACATGATTCTTTCATTTGGGTTAATAGCATTACATTGAGGACAATGTAAGAATTAAGTGTGGGGGGAAGGATTTAGGATTTCTTTTATTTTTGGTTATTATTTTTTTTATGAGTCTTTATTATTATTATTATTATTATTATTATTAGTGTGTTTTAGTTCCTTTTTAATACAATGATGAGATATGAATTGTATTGGGTCTAAAACTGGTTATTAGTGAGAAGATTTTCATGAGAATTAAGCTTGATACTATTTTTTTGAGCCAATGTTAATATGATATGTTGATTGAGAAAGAAGCATGTTTAGATTAATATTGACTTTTATAATCATCTTTGTGAGTTTTGAGCCTATATGATTGATGCATTATACATATCAATCCAATTTCTTTCTTGAGTGCTCTTATGATTACATGATTCTCTAGAACTTGCTTTAAACCGTTTGAGACTATATTGATACATGTGACAACATGGATATGATAGAGGCATTATGATTATAACCAGGGCCAAATAAGCCCATCCCCTATTGATGTTCCAAGAGAACATCCCCCTAGTGAGCCAATTTGAGCCTACATTGAATATGCTATTTTATTGGTAACCACATCTTACACCTAGCCTAAACACATTTATATATTTACCCTTATTCTAAGGATGGATTGAATATTTGAGACATATTGCAAAAATAAAGTATACTTTTTGAAAATTTGGGTTAGAACAAAAGATAAGTGTGGGGGAGGAGAAAGGCAAAAGTCAAGAGTAAAAGAAAAGGAAACATTGTAAAAATACATTCCCATAAAAAAAATGAAAAGAAAAAAAAAATTGAACCATCTCTTAAACTTCTAGTTAAAGAAAAGAAAAAGAATGTTACAAGGTTGGTTAGAATGAAGCAAAGGCTCAACATGAAATGTTCAGCCTATGTGATTATGTACTTCCAAGGAATATTGAGAAAGTTTTATTTGCAAAATCTTATTTTGTCTCTAAATTCTATGAAACCTTTGGAACCTTTGTGATATCTTTTCCTTTTTATTCTTTAACCACATTATTATCCCCTGGCCCCATTACAACCTTGAATAAAGACCTCTTGATTTATGAAGTTGCATGACCTAAATAGTGGAGAATAGGTGGACAAGCAAGCATATGGTAGAACTGTTTTCATGAGATTGATTGAGTGTAAACACTTTACCACTACTTTAAAGAGTGAAAATCATGAGAGTATCCCATGTGAGAAGTTGAGATTAAGTTTGAATATGCACTATTTTAATTGAAATATCTTATGTTAATATTAGCTTAACTCAAACTATTTACATTCAAACATGATTTTTTTTATGAAATTCTTTGAAATATTGATTAGTTTATATGACCTATCCATTGATTTTCTTTAATTTATATTGAAAAGATTAGTTGTAATTATTATTTTTATTGATTTATTATTATTATTATTATTATTTTTATGTTTCCAATGTTTGTGGGTATCATCCTAATAAATCCTCACGAGACTAAACTCGTCCACTAGGGACACCTAGGGGTTTAAAAGCTTGTGTCACATGCTAAGTGCCACCGCGATTTTCTACGAAAGTGGATTAGATTTTCTTATTTTATTTTTATTTTGTTTTGCTCGAGGACTAGCAAAAAGCTAAGTGTGGGGGTTTTTGATAAGCTCATAAAATATACATTTTATGCCATTCTACGTTTAGTTTTGTTATGTTTTCGATCTTTATCTTGTTTACTTATATTATGTTTTTGAATTTTAGGTACAATAAGGAGAATGAAGTCAAAAGATGTCAATAATGATGGTAAAGAGCTTACAAAATCATAATCACAAGATGGAAGAAGATTTGGGAGTCAAAAAGATCAATTTCTTAATGCTAGATGATCGGGCAGATCTGATCTCCGGAGCTTGTTGCAAGGAAATCATTATGTTAAAGTCATTATTTGAAGAAACTTCATCTTGAGTTTTAAAGCTGACTTGAATACCTTTCCAATGATAGTTTACACGCCTAAATCGGACAGCGGATGGTCATCCAAATCATCCGACGAAGTGCGAGACAGTGCAGCAATCGCGAAACCGACGTCAACAAGCAAATTCACCAAGTCAACCCACTCGACGCCGCAGAGCTGACCTTATTAAAACCGAGAAAAATCAGGAAAAAGTCCAAACTTGCCTTATTTTGCCTCCTAGCTTCCTTAATCAACAAAAAAAGGTTTCCTAGGTCAAAAAGCTCTATAAATACTATCTTTTGAGCCATAAACTATCATTATCTTTTGGGAATACTCAAGGGATCATCATTCTTCTTCTTCTTTATTTTATTTTCTTTTTAGTTTTATGTATATATTATCTATGCCTAAGCTAGGCTAAACTTCTTTTTGGTTAAGGGTGATTTCAAAGTCCTAGACAAGTTTTGTAATTGATTTTCAGATTTATCTATCATTAGTTTTCTATCAAAGTTGATTATGTTCTTCCATAAAGAATTGTTTATGATGTTGTCTTGATTGGTTCAGGTTGCAAACTAGATAGATCTTGATAATTATCTATTGCTAGTTTACTTTAGGAATATTGATCCGTATAATTGTCTTGATTTCCTATTCATAAGTGGCAATTTGTAATGGGTTACTATATAAATTAGCCCCTGTACTTTAGGCCTTTTGTCTGTTTGGTACATGAAGAATTTTTTTTGTCACTTTGATACTCGAACTTTCATTCCGTCAATCACATTGATCTTTTGCCCTAACATCGTTAGTTAAAAACTGACTAGGCAAAAAAAACCCAATCAGAGCCTGACACGTGGCAAAACTGCCACATCATTAGTGCAACATCATCATATAAGAAAAAAATTCAAAAAAATAATAATAAAATTTAAAAAAATCAAAATTTAAAAATCTCATTTTTTTAAAAAAATTATAAAATCAAAATTCAAAATAAATTATAAAAATTGAAAACTTTATATATATATATTTAAAAATCTCTAAAAATTAAAAAATAAGAAAAAGAAATCTGAATATTTTTAATAAAAATGAAAAAAAAAATCTATTTTAAAAATTTTAAAATCTATTTTTTTTAATTTTGAATTTTCTTATGTATTATAAAAATCAAAATCAAAATAAAAAATCAAAATAAATTATAAAATTGAAAACTTTATATATATATATATATATATATATAAAAATCTGTAAAAAAATAAAAAAATAAAAAATAAGAATTTTTTTTTGAATATTTTTAATAAAAATGAAAAAAAAAAAGATTCTATTTTTAAATTTTAAATTTCTATTTTTTTAATTTCGAATTTTTGTATATATTCTTTTAATTTGAAATTTCTATATTTTAAAAAATTATTTTTTATTTTTCTTTTTTATTTTGAATTTTTTAGATTTATCTTTTGATTTTTTATATTTTTTTATCATTTTTATAATTTTTTAATTTCTAAATTTCTAAAAAAAATTAAATTTTTGATTTTAAAAAAAATCAGTTTTTTATTTTGATTTTTATAATTTTTTTTTGAATTTTTTTTAAAAAAATGGGATTTTCAAATTTTTTAATTTTGATTTAAAAAATAATATATATATTTTTTAATTTTAAATTTTGAATTTTGAATTTTGAATTTTTTGAATTTTATTTTGAATTTTATAATTTTTTTGAATTTTTTTGGATATTTTTTGAATTTTTTTTGGATTTTTTTGGATTTTTTTCTTATACGATGACTTGGCACTAATGATGTGGCAGTTTTTGCCATGTGTCAGCTTCTGATTGGTTATTTTTTGCCTAGTCAGCCATTAATTAACGGTGTTAGGCAAATGGCTAATGTGATTGACGGAATGAAAGTTCAAGTAACAAAGTGACAAAAAAATTTCTTCAGGTACCAAATAAACAAAAGGCATAAAGTACATGGGCTAATTTATATATTAACCCATTTGTAATTTATGATTATGTTAGGTTTTCGAGAATTACTACGTGGAACATAACATAAGTTGAACAATCCGAGCTTAAATGTTTGTTGCTTAGATCAACCTATCTTTCTCTTCATAAAGCTGTTATCAAATTGAATTTAGAGAGCTTATTCTAGGTTGTTTGATAATTAGAGATTAAATAGAGAGCTTATTCTATTTAACGACAAACTAAGGAAAGATTGAGGTAACAGAGTTTGTTGTTATCTACGGTTGATAATTTTGATAATTAATTGATATTGATAGAATGATCCTTAATGATATTTAGTGGTGGAGAATGAAACCTTAACCATATTTTTCTCATATTTGATTACTTCTTATTTACTTGCTTTTTTTTTATTATAAATTTTTAGTTTAAACTGATTTTAAAACTTATTCTTTTATTTTGTTTTCTTTGAATTTAAGTATAAACTAATAATTCTTAAATTAAACACCAATCCTTATGAACTCGACTCTTGCTTATTGCTATATTTTACAATTGATATTTTTAGTGCAGGGTTAAATAAAGATATACTATTTTGAATGCATCAAATTCGATCTCCGTATTAAAAAAAAAAAAAAAAAAAAAAAGAAAGGAATTTGAAGAAAAGAAACAATTTGAAGAAGAAAAGAATTGAAAACTTTGATAAAAAGAAGACCCGGAAGAGTTTGAGATTTGAGATTTGAGATTTGCGTTCAAGAGACTGAAGTGAGTCATACCCATAAAGAAATTTGAACGGTGAAGTGAGACGGTAAAAATTGTAATTAATTATGAACAGTCAATTACTGATTGTTTGATCAAATGAAATTTGACAGTGCCAAAATTGTTTTTAATAAATAGATAAAATAGTTTTCAAAGTAAATAAATTATTATTAAAAATAAAATAATTAAATTTTAGTATTAAGGATAAAATAGTTAATTTTACTGATTGTTTGATCAGATGAAATATGACGGTGTCGAAACTGCTTTTAATAGAATAGTTTAAAAAATAAATAAATTATTATTAAAGATTAAATAATTAAATTTCAGCTTAAGAATAAAATAGTTAATTTTAAAAATTAGCAAGGGTATATATGTCATTCACTATTTTTAGTTTTGGAGTTGATACTTATATATATACAAGATCGAAGAACAACTTCTTGAGAATTCTTGAGAACATGTATAAATGGTGTTTTTCAAAATTTATTTAATTCTTTAGAGCCTGATTCTTGAAACTTTGGAGAGGTTTGGAATCTTCAAAATCTTCTTCTCTTCAGGCTTGTGAATTTTGTTGAATGGCTCAAGAAAGATCTTTATTTATAGTACTAGCCTGCTATGTTAGATAAAATTCTAAAAGGATTTAAATTCTTTGTAAAGGAGTTTTAAAATAATTTTAATTAGATGACTCATGAATCCTTGCAATTTGATTGGTCAAAATTATTGTTTTTTCTTTAAATTATTTTTATTTAATTTAAAGATAAATTAAATGACTCATAATTGAACTTTGATTAGACAAAAAAATTTTAATTAAAAGAAATTTCATTTGACATGTGTCAATTTATAATTGACCAAAAGTTTCTCATTCTACATAAGGATAAGGATAAAATAGTTAATTTTAAAAATTAGTAAGGGTATTTATAATTTTGAAGTTGATGCTTTTATATTATATATATATATATATATAGTGTTGACAATATATGTATATATATATATATATATATATTTATTGTCAACACTATCTATATAAACAAGGATCTATGTACTTTTTTTTCTCCATACAAATCAAATATCAAACAATATAAACCCTTCGAAATTTTCTCTCGTGAAAGTAAGTCACCACAATTTTTTTGTGTTCTTTTGTTTTTGCTTTCTTTATTAATCTTTTTCATGCATACTACAAACCGTGTTATTTAAAATTTAACATTCCTCATTGTGGTGCATCACCATGTAATATCAACGGTGAACCTGGTGGCCTATACGCTTTGGACTTTAATAAATCTCTAAGTTTACGAGAGGAAAGAACAGATGATGAAATTAGTAGTTGGATAGTCCTGGTGAAGGCTATAGCATGGAATTCAATGGGGAAGTAGGAGCTATAGCATTGCTCTCTCTTTCTCTCTCTGTCTCTGTGTTTCAAGTAGCCTTATATTATCATTTGATTAGATTATGAAATGAAATGAAAGTTCAGCTTCAGGTTCAGGCTACAGGATCATGCCTTTCTATTAACTTATTTAAGCTATGAATTAGATAAAATAGACAGCTTAATTTGGTGTTTCATGCATGGGTGTGCATAGAGTTTTCAAATTATAATCAGAATTAACAGATCTAATAGAAGGAATTAAATTGCACTCCAATCACAATTGACAAGAAGGGAATATGAGCTAAGCAAGATTTTTGAAACACATCAGGCTTAATTAGATGACCGCTATGATCAATTGCTGCATGTGCAAAGTAAATATTAGATGAAAAGCTGATGAGCATGATTATATATATATATATATATATATATCTCATTATGTGTCATCCCCCATAACAAAGCAACGTGAAGACTGAAGAGGCTGGCATTCAGATCTTGTACTTCGTTATACCAACATCATCATTATCCACATGATCATGATTCATGATGATGCATTAGCAAATATGGTCCATGAGATGAAGCCCCTTCTAAGCATGCATGCCATGCCTCCTCACACCCAAAGAAATTAAACAAGGATTAATTTTGTATATCCAAAATCTTTCTTTTCCCCAACAATTCCCACCCTCCTAAATCATGGGTTTGTTTAGGAAAATAACCATTTTTGGACAAGAAAGGGATGTGGTCAGCGACATCTTTCAAGGGGAATATATCTGTTTGTAAACCCTTTTGAGGGTTTTATTTAATTATTTCTACCTTGGTTTAGCTAGCTAGGAAAGCTGATCTTGCTCCCTAGAACAAAATCATTGCTAAACATAGATGTTTCATGCTTAAAAGCCTTTTGCAACCTCTCCTTTTGTACCCTTTCAAGAGCTCCTTTTGTATTAAAAATATAAGCTACACCCAAAAGCCGAATCGGAACGGTCGGTTCAATCTGTTCAATCGATTTAATCGGAATCGACAAGTTCGGCGGTTTAACTATTTTTGTAGAATCGAATTAAAGTCAAATCGGTTAAAAATTGAAATAATCTAATAAAACCGGAAATAATAAATTTTTTATTGTTTTTGAGATTTTTTAAACCCAATTGGTTACAAATTAAAAGGCCCAAAAATTAAGTTAAAACCGAAAATAATAACTTATATTATTTATTTCTGTTTTTTTAAATTTTAAGTTTTTTTTCTGATTCTTTTATTTTTCATTATTTTTTTAATTTTTGTTTTTTATTTTTTGCTATAGTTGAACCGGCCGGTTCGACCTCCGATCCGATTTTTTATTCCTTGGCTACACCTACAACACACAAATAGAAGGAGAGAGAATCAAATTAATGAACCGTATCATATAGTAGAATGGGAGAATTCGAAATTTAATACAAATTGATTCATACAATTAATTTTAAGAGATGACATCCAACAAACTTAAATTCAAATATCACTACCTACAATCCTTTTCTTTTATCTTCCATAGAATATATATATATATATAGTAGAAAGTGTCTTCGAATTGATGATTTAATAAGCATTAAACAGCTACCATTCTTCCTCATGATTCTATTCTCTTCTTTTCATGTGGGAGTCTAAGTGGAATTCGCTTTACTGCTATTCTACTTTTTAACTATTATTCCAAAGCTCGATTCTTTGATGCTATTCTTCTTACTTACTGAAAAGGTTAACCAACCATTTTTTTTTTTCAAAAACAATATCTTGGATTTCTTGTTCCTTCATCTTGTTTGTTTTTGCTTTTATGCTTTGATTGCTTCTGCGAAGATTGAGGAAAGGAATTTTAGAACTATAAAAACCATTTAAGTTCCAATTTAATTTGAGAAAGATTCTAAATTAATTGTTTTTTTTTCTTCACTTTTTGTACCTTATTAGAGAGATTAAAGCATTGTCTAAAAGAATAAAGTTCCTTTTTTTTTAAGCCCTTATCCCTTATATCATAATCTCATGTTATACTGTGTAAGTGGAATCGAATAAAGTTCCTTTAGGACTTAATTTGAAATGAAAGATCAGCTAGCTGACCAAAAAATTGTAATCCCATCTTACAAGTCAAGAAATTACAACAATGCCATCATTAGAAAGCTCCCTTATATTCCTTGGAGAGAGCATTTAGTCAGCCAATACAGCCCACTAAATTTGTGGAGTTAAACCTTACATTAATACATTCTCTTTCACATTCTATGGTCATTAAGTCCTTTTTCGAGGCTTCCAGGATTGGAATTCTGTCGTAAAAAGCTCACCTTTGGTTCTTTGTGGGGTTCAAAGAAACCAGTCTCAGTCATGTTGTCTCTAAATGTAAGCCACTGAAATGAAAGTTGATTTTAGTATTGTTGTTCACACGATTTTTGGATTAAAGGTTGTATTTTATCGTAATAGTAATATTAAATAAATAAAATTTATTTTTTGTTGTTAAAATCATGATTTAGAAACCAAATCAAAAAATCAAAAAAAAAATTATTTTTAAAGCATATTTTTAAAAATAAAATAATTTTATTATTTTAACATGTCTAAATTTTTATTATTTTATGTCATGCATATTTTTTTGAATATTTCAATTCAACACATCACTTTTTTACATCAATATGTTAAACAATTAAAATTCTTAAATTAATTTTTCCCATTACAATTTTAAAATACATTTTTTTAATCTAAATTTTTTTAATATAAACTTTTTTTTCAACAACAATATTAAATTAAACGGAAAGGTCTTTTATCAACTGGCTTTTAAAACCATAACAAAAAAGAAGGATGGGAATTCGGTCAATTGGATCTCAGCTTTTAGGCAGGACCCATCTGGCTACATGGACTTACGATCAAGAACATGTTTTTAATGGGCTGGGATTGCCGACAAAGCACCAGCTAAAAGGAAATTGCCAGATCAATATCAAATGTAGATCTGTCCGTGGCCGGATCGGATCTCGACCCGAAAATTTTTTTTTTTTTTCTCATCCAAGTTCATTCGGACTGGGCCCGGCTCGGTCTGTATAAATCCATTTTATTATCAAAAATATTAAAATATTAAAAAATCAATTTTATATTAATATTAATATATATTTTATAATTAAATTTAAATAAAAAATATTTTTTATTTAATAAGTAGTAATTCAAGCCGAGATCGACCCGAATTATAAAATATCTTATCAAAACCCGACTCAATTCGGGTCAGTTCTACCAAACCGGATGGGTTACCTGGTCCGTGGACAGATCTAATCAAATGTAATATGTACTGATTTTACATTATTAATAAAGAAAATGAAACATGGAAGATTGAACAAACGAGAAAAAAAAATATTCTTTTGAAGTGACTTTTCATGTCATTCACTCTATCATCCAGACTCAATGCAGACCCTATAAAACGAGCACTGAAATGTCAAAAAAGGGGACCTTGGCTTCCACTTTGAAATGTCTATTTAATTGTAGAATGTGGACCAGCTTCTTTGTATACTTAAAAAAACATTCTTCTTTCCTCTTCATCTCTGCCTTGAAGGGAAGCCCCATTTCATTCTCAACATGGCGACACCATGATTGTTTCTTGGTATAAATTTTACTATTGAAAATGAACACTAGAAAAGATTTAACTATTCGTGGACAAAAGTTATTGCACTTGCTCAGCTCTTCCAAGTTTCAAGTTCAAAAATTTCTACTATTTCTTAGTATATTTTTAAATTACAAAAAAGAAATATGTCTTTGAATGCTTCGTTTCCTCAAAACATATATCTTTTCGATTGTTGATGAATGGAGATATAATTCTAAATCTAATAAGATCATGTTTCCTTTTATAGACAAAAAACAAGAACAATAAAATTAACCTAAAGTATACAACTGTAACGATGGTGACAATTACAATGAGAACCATGAGAACAACTTACTTTTATATGGGAATTACAAAAAAAAAAGTAAAGAGTTGAAAAAATTATGCTTGCACCAATAACAAAAGATATTTATTAAAAAAATAAAAAATTAAAGAAATAAAAAAAAATTGTTTCTATCTCTCTTTTAAATTTATTTTTTCATGATAGAATGAGTATAGATAAAAACACTACAAGAAAAAAAAAATCCATATAATGGGGTCAAATTCATTTTTAAGTTAAAAATTAATTTAATTATCTAATTAAATTTAACAACAAGATTTTTACAACCAATACTTTCTACGATCAAATATAGCTAAAAAGTTGTTGAATCTAGTAACAAGATTATCAGATGGACCTGTCAATCTTGACTCGAACCCGAAAAATCCGACCAACCCAAATGATCTGAATCCAAAAAGATCAAGTGTCAAACCCGATTGATCCGAAAACCGAAATAATTCGAACCCGAAATGATCCGACCCGCCTAATTGACAAGTCTCGTGGCTTGAAGAAGAAACAAAAAAAATGATTTGAAGTAAATTGATAATAACAGTTACAGATGATAATGGATATTTTAATATCAAATATCCTCGTACTATTCAACTCAACTTTTAAATAATAATATTTAATATTTTGTTATAAATTATTTATTATTAATATAATACTTACTAAATTAATTCATTAATTTTTGGCAAAAAAATTAATTCAGTAATGGTTCTAAATATGATTTTAATTTAAGTTCATTAATAATATGTATAAAAATAAATTTAAAATTTATTTTTTATTTTTTATTTTGAATTTCGTTATTTGAGTTGGATAAAAAAAATTGTTATTTATGATTTAATATGTTAAATTTATTAAGTGAATTTAGATATTAAATATTAATTTTTGATCGAGATTGAATAAAATATTGATCGAATTTGAGTATTTCAAATCGCTATCATTTCTAATGATAAATTTTTCTTTAGCAATTATCAAAATTTTCTTTCATTTTTATTAAATAATTTTTTATTAATGCAAGAATTAAATATTTTTGATGCCTTTACCTTCTAATTGGAGCTAAGCAATCAAAAGTCAAGAAAAAGACAAATGAAAAAAAGTCATTTTCAAATAAAAAAATCTAAAAATTTGTGTAAAACAAAGATTTGCATTGATTCTCATCAAATAAATTTGCATTGTAGTAGTCACCGTGATAACTATACATGCTTAAATTTTTTATAGTATCCAAATCAAGGAATCTCTTAATTGGGTTTGTTTATGGCCGTCTTTTGTGTATTTCTAACAATTTCAGATTTGGCTTTTTCTTCTCTGAAGCTGATGAAAAGGGGAACACTGAATTTTTGTGTAAAGATTACATCACATGGTTTGCTGCCCAAATGGTTCATTTTTTAAGTTTTGAGTTCGATGTCAACATTTATAAATAAATAAATAAATTTAATTTTTTTAAACCTTGACTTTTTTATATACCAAAAAAACATCAACATCAGCCTCTTCTCTCTCGAAAGAGGCAATTATATATGCATATATCTGCACTGATCTAACTTAAAATTTTCGCTATGTTTTCTCAGGCTCTTTGAAATAATTAATAAATAAATAAAAAGGGGGAGAAGAATAAAGGTATTTTTATTAGAATATAGCTTTTTATTTATTTATAGAAATATCAATATTTTAAAATTATTTTTTGAAATCCGTTTGTTTTATATTTTTTTTTTCAAAATATTAAATAATAAATTTTAAATAAAAATAAAAATTATATAAAATTATATAAAATTTGTTTATACAATTTTTATATTTTTTAACTGTATGTATATAATTTATATTTTTTTAACGGTGTGTATACAATAACTGTATGTATAACGGTATTATTGTTGATGCGAACTCTCCCCGATGTACCAAATTGATAAAGATATTTTCGACGGCTATGACCTTCATTCCTACATAATCCACAATGCTTTGATTGGTCTTTCTCCCAGAAGTCCATTTCATTACGAATATGAGTTGAAAGAATCCGATTAACATTACGAAAACGAATACTTTTTGAATATTTAAACGAGCTTTCGGGCCGGCCTGATCCTGGCTCGAAATGGGCTTGGGCAAGGGAAATAAAAAAATTTCGGGCCTTGGCCCGATTCATGGACACCTCTAGTCATAGCCGTAAAAAATGTCCTTATCAATCTGGTACATCAGGAGAGAGTTCGCATCAACAATAATATCGTTATACATATAGATATTGTATGCATACCGTTAAAAAAATATAAATCGTATACATACAGTTAAAAAATTATATAAATTGTATATACAAATTTTATATAAATTTTTTTTTTAATTTTTAAAATTTTTTAAATTTTTTATTTAAAATTTTTTATTTTTTAAAATTATAAATTATATAATTTTATTTAAAATTTTTTATTTAATATTAAAAAAAAAAAAAACAAAAAGATGTGAAGATCAATCTTCATGAAGAAGAACTAATAAAGGGAAGTTGCCACCATGGGAAATGGTGGCGACTTCCCATTCATTTAAAACAAAAAATGAATATTTTATATAAAGAAAAATCATCATCATTTATGATAATTTTTTTTTGTGATTTTTATAAATTTTTTAAAAAGATACATAAAAAAAATTGTCATTATCGATGATGATATTTTTTTTTGTGTTGTTTAAACTAATTTATTTTAAAAATATATTGAAAATTTGTCATAAGGCATTTTGACGAATTTAAAAAATAATTTTAAAATATCGATATTTTAATTGAAAAAAACAATATTTTAGTAAAAAAACCAAGAATAAACCCAACCTTTTTCTTGAACGATCTTAATTTGCTTTAGTTTAAGCACAGTACTGTTACGTCCTGTCTGCACGCATATCACTGCCACTAGGGAACCAGCACAAGTCTAGATTCCTGTCACGAGGGCTTTTTTTCTTTTCTTTTAATTTTTTTTTCAAAGATTACTGTTTTCACAGTCTTATTTCGATTTTTTTCTATGGAAAAGGAATTGATTGATTAAGAATGATAATTTAAAATGCGAATTTGAATATTTACGAATACTCGATTCATATTTTGCTAATTCGGATTTATGGATTTGGATAAAAATCGTATTCGGATATTATAATTACTATCCGCAGCAGATTTGGAGTGAATCGGATATGAAACCTCGGATATCCATTATTCGAATTCGATTACTTCTGCAGATTCGAATAGCGGATTTGGATATCCGAATTCGAATCCGCTTATTTGTAAAACACATAAATTTTGTTTGATTTTATATTTTTATTTATAAAAATAATTGATTTATTGAATTCGAATTTTTAGTGAATTTAGATATTCGACGGATAATGTTATTTAATTCGGATTCGGATAGTAATATGCAGATTAAATGCGGATAATTTGCAGATTTGGATTTTAAAATAGTTTTACGGATTCAAATTCAGATAGTACAAAAAATACAGATATTCGATCCGTTGTCTTCCCTATGATTGATCATCATTTCAAAAATTACGTTTGGCATGCAGAAGAAGGCCGGCATGCATGCAAATCTAAAATGCACATATACCCTAAATTGGTAATAAATCAGAACTGTTAATTTCCGTTTTCACTTGAATAAATATATAGCTTTAGCATATCGTATTTATTGGGATATTATAGAGAGTCGCACTCAATTAAAAAATATTGTTTGTTTTGATTTGAAATTTTTTTATATACATATCATAAAAGATTTTCATAATTTTTCAATATAAAATTGGAGACGTTACAGACACAGCATGCCAAGGTTTTGTTTCTGGTTTTTCCTCTTTTCTGTCGAGTTTCCTTTGCAAATTAAATCTGCTCGACCTACCTATTATAATTGTATTTCAAATTAATATATGTGCAATATATTTTATGTTCAACCTAATAATTGTCTCCATCTAATTATTACTATAAGTTAAACTTTTCCTTTATGAAAAACTTTCATGTGCATGATGTCCCCTCCGTCAAAAAAGCAACTGCATATTGCTTTAGCAGCCTTTTATTTATAAGTGTCAACTTTCAATGGATTTTGACTGGTTAGTTTCTTGTGTTTTGATCCCACAATATTACAGCTTAAAGAGTATGTTTTTTTAATTATGCTGTGCAAATTTTAAATTGGAAATCATTATGAAAATGCAAAATGAAAAACAAAACCCGATATAGAGATCACACAATATTAAGTTATTAACCTCAACCCTTTGATGCTGTTTTTTTTACCCTTACTTTTTAGAGTTCTTTAGTAATTCTTCCATTAATATGGTGTATTTTTCAGGCTCTTCGTCAATTAATCTACCTCCAAAAGGAACCCATTCTGAGGATGGTCCATACAAATGCATTGAAGATCTAACATATTAATTTCTTTTTTTTCTGGGGGGATTAAAGAGATCATTAAATTGAATATTCATGTACACAATTTGTTATTTTTTACTGCATATATATATATATATATATCTTAAAATTCAATGAATTTCTTTATGTACCATAAAAATTACACACATGACTGCGGGTTTCATTTTGTTACATCAACCAAAGTAGAATTTTAACAACATTAAAAAATTGCTTTTTTTTTTTTTTTGTTTTGAAAAGCATAGATTTTATTACTTAATGAAAATGTTTCTGATAACAATGAAGCAAACAACAGTCAAGGATTTAAGGATTATATAATAACAGATCGTTCATCCTGTTAACACCGGATTTAGCTGACTTGTCTGCAACTTCATTAGCTTCTCTGGGAATATGAACAATTGCCCAATTTTGGATGCTAGCTTTTGAAGTCTCTATTGTTCTCAGGAGGCTCCTTATTCGCCATGGAGCCTTTCTCGGATTCGTAATCCAGCCAACAACCGTCTGACTGTCGCTTTCAATAATGAGTTTGTGAGTATTTGCCCATATCGAAGCTCCAAATAACAGGAAAGCTTCTTTAACAGCCCTCAGTTCTGCCACATTTGAATCTACTATACCGATTGATTTAGAAAAAGATAGTTTTACCGAACTTTGTTCGTCATGGAGAATTCCACCAATCCCAGCAGGACCAGGTTTGCCCAACACCGACCCATCGACGTTAAACTTGAAACACCCAGCAGGAGGCTTATTCCAAATAAGTGCAGAGCTATTTTTCTTAAGCTTCGATGTGTGAAGAAAAATAGGTGAAATCATAAGCTCTGATATGCTTCCTCCACATTAGGCTATCTTGCTTTAAACCAAATCAGCATATCAGAGCCATCTTGCTGTTAAATGTGAAAAATAAATCCAATTAGAGATATGTGCATTTGTATGAAGTGTTATTGATTTAATTATATAAATACAAGCAAACTTATAATAATACTTAAAACATTGAATATCTTTTGTTTTTAAATTAACGTACTTGTTTAATTTGCAACTTTCATTGGAACACTATATGGCATGTTCATGTCTTTTTGAATTGGAGAGGGAGAAAACGTGGGAAGTTTGAAGTTGAGAGAGTTGGCAGTACCTATTAAAGAGTAAAATATAGTAAAGGGACGTTGGAGTTGGGACTTAAACACTATTAAATGCTTAAGTCAATAAATGTTTAAGGAGAAGAAGAGCAATCAAGAATATGACCCAAAGTTTATTGTCATTACCTCATATCTTTTAAAGAATCATAAAAAAAATAAATTTTAGAAAAATCCAAAAATTGAAAATCAGAAAAAAAATAAAAAGAAACTGACAAAAAAAAAAAAACCGAAGCTTAAGAAACCAAATCAGTTTCAAGTTTTAGAGATCTAATTTGACTAGGAAGCATAATCTTACTTGAATTAAAACCTAGAATTTTTTACACTAAAATCCACCTATATAAATAGCCATCTAGCTACAATAAATAAAAACAATAAAAGAGCAGAAAGAACACAACAATTCAGAGAAAATAGTACAATCTTTAAAATAAAAAGAAGTAATTTAGTGTTTCGATTTATATTTTTTTTCTAGGTTTTCCGGTATAAGAGTAGACCATGTTCATGGGTCAGACTGGGCCGTAGATCGATTTTTTTTTTTTACCTAAACCTGGTTCGAGTCGGTTCGAAAGCTCATTTTATTATTTAAAAAATATTAAAATATTATTTTTATAATATTAATATTCAAATATTTTATAATTAAATTTAAATTAAAAATTTATTTAATAAATAGTCATTCGAACCGGATCGGTTCGAATAATGAAAATCCTTACCCAGACTCGCCTCAATTCGAATCAGGCCTGTCAAGTCAGGCGGGTAATCTGGCTCTTGAACAGGTCTAAGTGGGAGTGAAAAAAGAGGGAAGTAGTTTTTAAAAAGTTTTTTTGACACGTTGAAAAAAGATTTGACGATGGTGTCTCTATAGAAAAATAATAATTTCTTTTGAATACTATTGTGAAATTTTTTTAAAAATCTTTATGGAATGATAGAAAAATACTTAATTAAAAGAAATTTAATATTCAAATATCTAAATATTTAAATAAATTAAATAATAAGATTTTATTAAGAATAAGATTACATATAGAAATAAATTTTACAATCCAATGATGCATAACTTAACATACAAGCCAAGCCCAATAGCATATGGGTATGTTTAGAGTGTCTTAATTCGAGTCACTATGATTCAATCTCTGACAGCTTCAAGTACAAAAAAAATAAATAAAAAAAAAAAGCTTAACATATATGCAATATTAAAAAATAAACTAAATAAATCAACAAACCAATATAAATTTGAACTAAATCTAGCGGGAGTGGGAGACTTGCGCACAGGTCGAGTTGTCCATCAGGCCTAGCTTTGAATAAGAATTTTCAAGTTTGAGCTCGACCCATGAAAATAATTCAATATAAAATAATTATTTTTATTTAAATTTGATTCTAAATATATTTTTAATTATTAAAATATTAATATAAATTTTGTTAATATTTTAATTATAAATTTAAAGGGGTTGATTCGCATGTTGACTCGCAGGTCGATTTAGGATTCGTACTCGACCTGCTCGAAAAAATTTTAAAAAAAAATTAGTTTGTTAATTATTTTTATTTATTTTGGTTTTATTTTATTTTTAAATGATGTATTTAAGGTTCGTATGTTGACTCACGAGTCGATTTAGGATTTGTACCAGACCAGCACGGAAAAAAAGTTATTACTTATTTTATTAATTTTTAAATTATGTATTTAAAGAGGTTGATCTGCATGTTAACTCGCGAATCGATTTAGGATCCATACTTGATCCGATCGGGTAAGAAATAAAAAAAAAATTAATTATTAATTATTTTAAGTTTTTTTATTTTTATTTATTTTTATATTTTTTAAATGATGTATTTAAAAGGGTTGATCTATGCATTGACTCGCGGATCGATTTAGGATCTATATCCGACCCGCTCGAGAAAAAAAAGAAGTTAAAATAAGAAATTTATTTTATTAATTACCTTTATTTTAATTTTAAATGGTGTATTTAAAGGGTTGGCCCATACATTTACTCGCGAGTCGATTTAGGATCCGTAATCGACTCGCTTGAAATTTTTTTTTTTATTAATTATTTTTAGTTTTATTAATTATTTTACTTTATTCTATTATATTTTTAATGGTGCATTTAAAGGGTTTGACCCACACATTGACTCGCGAATTGGTTTAGAATCTGTATCTGACCCGCACGAAAAAAAAATAAAAAAAAAATTATTTTATTAATTAGTTTTTAATTTTATTTTTAAATAATGTGTCTAAAAGGGTTAATCCGCATGTTGACTCGCGGATCTATTTAGGATCCGTACCCGACCAGCTGGGAAAAAAAGTTAAAAAAATATATATTTTATTAATTATTTTTATTTTAATTTAAATGATTTTTTAAAGGGGTTGGTCTGCACGTTGACTCACGAGTCGTTTTAGGATCCGTATCCGACCGGCTCGGAAAAAAAAGTTAAAAAAATTTATTTTATTAATTATTGTTATTTTGATTTTAAATGATACATTTAAAAGGACAGGTCCGCATGTTGAGTCGCGGGTCGATTTAGAATTCGTACCCGATCCGCTTGAAAAAAGAAAAGGAAAAAACGAACTTGCTGCTAACTTATGTGAGAAAATCAATCTTACGAGAGAATAAAATACAAATCACAATTTTATGTTTTTATTAATTATTTTTTAACTCCTATAAATAAAAATATATAGCATACAATAAAATTTAAATTTTTTAAAATATATATGAAATGACATTTGAAAATGCATTTATATTACGTAATTTATAAATAAATTATTATTACAAATTTAATTTTTATAATTAACAAAATATTATTATAATTTCCAAATAAAAATTAAATAAATAATTATTATTTAATAAAATATAATTTAAAATTAAATTATTATTATTAATTAATTAAAAAATATTAAAAATATTAAAAGTATCCCGGCTAAGTGGGATATTTTTTCTAGTGAGTAATAAAAACAGAGTAGCTGAGCTGACACAAAGAACGTCTAGGGAAGTGAGAAAGAGAAGAACCTAAACTAAAGCAAAGAACTTTGGAAACCCAGAATCTAACCTCCACCAGTGGAGGTGCTCCACTGAACGGAGGTCTAGTTTGGACTGGACCTTCAAAGATCCAGTCACAAATTGGACCTCCGATGGAAGGGATAAATTTTCTTTTATCCCCTTCAATGTTTTTTATTATTTTTATTAATTTTAATTTTTTAAATTAATATTTAATATTTAATATAAATATAATTTTTAATTATTATTTAATATAAATATAATTTTAGTATATATTTATTATTTAATATAAATAAAATTTTAATAATTGTTAATTATTTATTATATATATATACACATTTTAATCTAATATCTTTAATGATAATTAACTTTTTAACATAAATATATTTTTAAAAAAATTTAATTATTATTTAATATAAATATATTTTTAATTATTATATATATATATATACATTTTAATCTAATGCCTTTAATGGTCATTTTTTTTTCCACTATTATTCATCTTATCGCCACCGCTGCGTTTGAATCCAAACACATATCTCACCGTTGTTTCTAATCTCACCGCTATAGTAATTAATCTAATTTCGATCGTTGTTTTTAACCTCATCGAAATCAATCTCACCGTCTATCCAAACGCAACCTTTTTAAGTGTAATTCCTATATCTCCTCACAAACCCAAGTCAAGAATAACAGAAATCAGTACAACCATTTTTCCCAATTAACACAAAAGCTAAAGTTTCAATCCTTGTATTGGAGACTGGAAACACAACCCTTCACATTACCTCTCTTTTTTCTCTCTCTCTCTCTCCAAAATCATTTTTTCCAAAATATTTAAACCCTAAGCATGATTTATCAGTCATCACTATTTAGTATTAGTATCTATATCACCACACCCACATGGACTAAACTTTAAGAAAACTCAACCCCATTTGTGTGTTTTTCTATTCAGGACAATGCTTAGAAGTTCAAGCCAAGGTATCAGGACATCATAAAGACCAAGACATTAGAAGAAGCTGCCTGTGAGAGAAGAAGGAAGAAGAAAAACAGAGCAAGTGTCTTTCTTTCAATTTTTTTTTTTTTTTTGGGTCATTGCACGGTGTTTTCAAGAGCTTCGGCAATGGTGAGAGAGTGAAGCACTCAAGAAAGTTTTCTTAGAATGGTGATCTTGTGTTGGATCATGGATGGATTTGGTGGGAGCTTCATTTCCGAAGGTAAAAACTAGGAATAATTAATGGTGCTGTTTCGATCACAGAAGAAGACGACAACATCAATGTACACAAAAGGAACCCAATATAGGGACGAAGAAATTTCTCGAACATGGCTTCTTTCTGTTGTAAGATCTCACCAATCATTCCCATTTTTGTTATTCCTTCTTCTAGTTTCTTCTTCAATTTGTCCTGTCTATTCCTCGGAAACCGGCAATCTCCATGTAAACAATCAAACTTTCCGGCCAGAAGAAGAGTTACAAAAGTTGAAAATAATAAGAGAACGTCTCAACAAGGTCAACAAGCCAGCAGTGAAGACAATTCAGGCAATTAATCTAATTTGCCTCAGCTTTTTGATCTTTCATTAGGCATTGACTTCCAATCTCCTCTGTTTTTTGTTCTTTTTTTTTTTTTTTTTTCTAAAATACGTTAGGCTTTTTTCTTTGGGTATGTTGGTGCAACTGCAGAGTCCAGATGGTGATATTATAGATTGTGTTTTATTGCGTCATCAACCAGCCTTCGATCATCCTCAATTAAAAGGAAAAAAACCATTGGTAAACAACCATGCATTTATGTTTTGGTTTTTCTTATGAACATTAAAAACAAAAGAATTTATGGAATTTAACAACTTTAATTGTTCTTTTGGATTGTCAGGATCCACCAGAGAGACCAAGTGGTCATAACCCAAATGGGATGGCGGCAGAAGATTTTCAGCTGTGGAGCATGTCAGGTGAATCATGTCCGGAAGGAACAATTCCAATCAGAAGAACAACTGAACAAGACATGTTGAGGGCTAGTTATGTTAGAAGATTTGGAAAGAAACCAAGAAGACATGTTAGGAGAGACTCAACTAGCAATGGCCATGAGGTAGGTGCCTTCTCAAATACTTTAGAAAACAGAAATTAAGTCCTACAATTCTCTTTCCTTCTTTCTTTTGTCCCACAAGGGTTTGTACAAACAGAACCAATAATCAGCTATGGCCATTCAAAAGACAGACTAACAAAGAAAGTAGTCAAAGGCTTGCCAATTGTCTACTTTTCTATGCTTAGTTAATTAAAGATGACAACCTTATGGAACTTTTAGAATGAAAGAAAGAGAAAGAGGATGCCAAAAAACCTGACTGAAATGAGTGGGAAAAAAATTTCTTCGTAGAAAAAAAAAGTTAACATATCATGAAATTAATGCTAGTAATTTCATTTGGAAATTAAATTAAAAGTAGTCAAAAGAAAAAGTGTAATTAACATTGCTCGTACCATGATGAAGTATATTTTTACCGGTTCTCTTTAGTAGAAAATGGAATCTTTGGTAGATAAAATTGTTGTTTAATACGATGTTTAGATTTTCATTGATACTTGATAATTTTAAATATAATATATTTAATAATTTATATTATTTTTATGTTTATATAATTAATACAATAAAAAAATACCAAATACGATATATATAGATTAAGTTGTAATGGTATTGGATTACAGCATGCAGTTGGGTATGTGAGCGGAGATGAATATTATGGAGCAAAAGCAAGCATAAATGTGTGGGCACCTCGTGTCTCTAATCAATATGAATTCAGCTTATCTCAAATGTGGGTCATCTCTGGTTCATTTGGCGACGACCTCAACACCATTGAAGCTGGCTGGCAGGCATGTAATTACTTACCCACCCATCAATTAACTTGTTAATTTTGCCATTTTCATCAACTACATTTTTTTGGGGGCCTGAATCAACTACATTATCTTCAATACTATATATATATATATATATATATATATATATATAGTTACCATTTTTATTTTTTGAATCTAAATGTCTATATAAAATAATTTGTTAAAGTATCATCAGGTTAATTTTAGAAGAATGAGGAAATTCGAACTTAACTCTAGAGTACGAAAAAAACATGACATTTCTTATGCATAATTTTTAAAGTCAAAAATTATTTCTCATTGTAGTTTTAATATTAAACGAATAATTTTTTTTTGATTTTTACGATTAAAATCATGGTTTTACAACCTAAATTAAAAAGTCAATATTTCGATGCTTTTGCGGTTTGAAAATTGACTTTTGACATAAAATAACTTTATTATTTTATACATATCTTATTTGACATTTCAATTACCACAATAATTTTTTATAACAATGTTAAACACTTAAAATTCTTAAACCACGTTTTTTCTACCAATTTTTTTTAATCCAAACTTTTTTCAAAAATAATATTAAACTAGTCCTTAATAGTATTAGATATCCTAAAAATTATTATAGAAAATATTAACCAATGCTATTAGACACTGATTAAGATTATATTTATAAAAATAAAAGTGTAATTATTATTTTATTTTATTTTAAATTAAGTAAAAATAATGTATTAAATATAAAAAAAATCTTAAATAATAATTAAATAATTTTAACTAATATCTATAAATGCAAGCACAAAGTATTTGTACTACTAGTTTTCACATTAAAGGCAATTATCACAACTCATACCTCTCTAACTTTCTTTGTAGTTTAATTTTGTATTGTAGGCATAGATGCTAAATAGTTAATCTCACTTATTTATTTTTTAATGCAGATCAGCCCAGAGCTATACGGGGACAACTATCCTAGATTCTTCACTTATTGGACCGTAAGTATACTATTTTTTTTTTTTTTTAAAATTTCGTCTTTTCTTCGCTTTATTAAGCTGTATCTTAAAGCGTAAGATAAATCATTTTAAGTTTCAAAACAAATGAATGATTTAGCATGAGGTTCTTTTTGCAGACCGACGCATACCAAGCAACTGGCTGCTATAATTTGCTATGCTCAGGATTTGTTCAAACTAATAATAGAATTGCTATTGGAGCTGCAATCTCCCCAACATCATCATATAATGGCGGACAATTTGATATTAGCCTCTTGGTTTGGAAGGTAAAAATACCAACTTGCAATTATTATAGAAACTTGAACTAGAAATGTTTCGTCAAAAGACTTGAGGGCCCGTCGGTCGAAAACATAGAAAGGAAGGAAGAAGAAATTTAATTCAAAAATCAACTTATAAAATAACTAATATGGTTATGAAATGTAATTAATTATTAGATTAATTTTTTTTTTCATCTTTTTTATCAAACAAAGCTTATTTTCTTGAACCCAAAATTTAATCCAGTTGATTCCTACAATTATCTTTTAGAAATAGATCTTAGTTCAAATCTCAAAATCTATATATCTTTTCTTCTATCCTCAAATTACGACATCTTTTATAAAAAAAAAAAATTATTCAACAATGGATCATTTACAAATCATATAGTATAAGTAATAGACACCATAAAATTTCTGTTGGCATCAAACAAAATCATATGTAAAAAACTTTATTGATGGCTAGCTCTATTCATGCACTACAATGGTGCACTTCACCCGCGTGCACTGTTAACCCTGGAAATGCCTGTAATTCCCTACAGCCTTTTTTGCTTTGCAAGATTCTATTCTTTTCCAAGTAAAAGAGCTTCTTGGTGCTCTGACCCCTCAACTTTTTCCATTTTTTTTTTTGGTGGATAATTTTATACTATGTGAATAAGAGAATCATTGTTTTTTACCATGAAACTTCCTTTCCATAACCTTTACTTTTAACACACTAATTAACTCAACACGATGTATTGCAATTAATTCTAGACCCTTTAATGAGTGCTAAAAATGAGAAGAACAATTGATTAAACAGCTTTTAAATACTGTATTTGGTGTAGGATCCAAAGCATGGAAATTGGTGGCTGGAATTCGGATCAGGGATTCTGGTAGGATATTGGCCATCATTTTTGTTTACCCACCTAAGGGATCATGCAAGCATGGTACAATTTGGTGGAGAAATTGTGAATTCAAGTCCAGGAGGTTTTCACACATCAACAGAAATGGGCAGTGGTCATTTTGCTGGGGAAGGCTTTGGAAAGGCCTCCTATTTTCGAAATTTGCAAGTTGTTGATTGGGATAATAACTTAATTCCATTACCAAATCTTCGGGTCCTGGCAGATCATCCAAACTGCTATGATATCCAAGGAGGAATTAATAGAGTTTGGGGGAATTATTTTTACTATGGAGGACCTGGAAGAAATGTCAGGTGTCCCTAAAGGGAAGGGTATCGGCTGGAAACTTTTTCTTTCTTTTTTTATTCTTAATATATAGTTTTTTCTTTAATATTTGTTGGGTGATATTGGGTTTCTTCTGGAGATCATTGATCACTGAGTTTGGGCCTTTGGGGAATTTTTATAGTAATTATTTTTCCATTGTTAATCACATTTTTTCTATTGTTCTTTCTTTTCATTTCAACTAACAGGTGTCCATTAATTATACCAGCTTTAGGACTTTATGTAAATGTGGGAAAAAAATGGAATATAGTGAATAAGTATGGTTTGTGACTTGTGAATGTGATTCCTCTTTTTCTTTTTTGTTGGGATGATTTTCAAGAATTTATAAAGGTTTAAATAACTGGCACTTCATTTTCAACATTGGCAACTAAATTGAGCAGAGCAATTAATCCCAAGAGGGACCACTCAAATGGCTGGAGATCTAACAACTGTCTTAATTAGATGCATCAACCATCCACATGCATTGACCAAAGTTTCAATGTAAAAGTGTTCATAAATTAAGTCGGATTCGATAAGATTAAAAAAAAAAAAATTGCTTGTTCAAGTTTAATTTAATTTAGTTCGAAAATTAATTTTATTATTTAAAATATATAAAAAAATTATTTTTATATTAATATTAATATATTTTTATAATTAAATTTAAATAAAAATATTTTTATTATTTAAATAATAATTTGAATCGAATCAAACAGATTTGAATTATCAAAAACTTATCTTAGATTTGATCTAATTTAAATTGAACCTAAATAATCCTGTATATAGGCCTATATCCATAGACAAATTTATTTTAGTCATTCACATTTCTCTATTGATTTTTTCCAATGTCATTTTCTTATGTTAAGATATTATGTAAAGTTACCAACATTTGGTTGGAAGGAGTGGCTAGTGGCTCCTTCCCCTTGGATGAGAACCAAGGTTCGAATCCAGGGAGTCGCCAATGTTGGGAGGGCTTTGCTATACCAACACTCCCGGCCCGACAGGGATTAGTCTTCCATCAACCATAAAATGGGGGTGGGGGACACCCTGGGTTTAATACCAAAAAAAAAAAAGATATTATGTAAAGTTTTGGGTTTACTGTTGGCCGCCATTTCCGCAGCTTATGGATCTCTAGATTATCTTCTTACAATATTTTTAAATCTAATTAAATAAATATTTTTTTATTATACATCCAAACATTTAATTCAATAATAAAAACATGTATTTTTTATTTAACGAGTCAAGTTTATAAAATCCTCAATAAAAAAAAGGCAATCATCTTTCATTATTATTATTATTATGTCTTCTTCTCTCTCACTTTTTGGAAAAGGGAGATTAGAATCCTATTCAAGGAGAATGGGATATGCACCAATTATTAAATCAAATACTTTAATTTCTTTATATTACTTTGTAAAATAAATTCAATGATTTAAGTTGTTGATCATATTTATGTAACTCACTAGTATATAAATTATGCATTCCACTTATACAAAATGATGATAATGGACACAATTTATTACTAGATATTATCAATAACTTAAAAGAAGTCGTGATGAGAAGTAAAACCTAATTAAGCTTTATTATGATAAATTATGAACTATTGCTTTGAAACCTTACTAGTTTTTTTTTTTTTTTCTCATTTTCAAGGAAACAATTTAGAAGTAAACATTTTGCCTTTGAATTGGTTTACAGATCAAAGAACTATTATGAACTAAAGCCACTTGCAACAAGAAATTAAACTATATTCTTTTGAAGTTGAAAGTTTGTCATGCATGATTTAATTTGCTAGAAATGAATATATTATACTAGTATAAATATATACAAGATGCCTAATTAAGAATTTGCACACACACAAAAAAAAAAAAAAGATTAGGAGAAGGCATAAATATAAATTTGACTTTTGAACTATGTAAATTTAATCATTTTAACCCTTATTCTTTTATTTGGATCACTTTAGTCCTCATGCTATTATTTTCAGTCAATTTAGTCTAAATTTAATGAAAATGTTAAATATTTGGTCACTTTTTTATTTATTTATGGTTAATTTTTTTTATCAATTTCTTATAAAATTAGTCTAAAATTAACAAAATTGTTAGTCACATGCTCGCACATTATCAATTTTTAGTTAAATTTATACGATATTGACAAAAATAATAGAATGAGAACCAAATTGACTCAAATTAAAATGCTATTGTCAAAAATGCTATTGACAAAAATGCTATTGACAAAAATGCTATTGTCCCCTCTATTGAGCCGTGGGGTCTTGCTTGGCTATGCCTCGGGAATTGGGCCTCTAGTTTTTGGTAGTACAGGGAAGAGGTGAAACCCAGTTTCTGGGGAGAAACTATGGGAACGAGACTAAGTCCTCTCGAATGAAACCTGGCTTCGACCCGAAGCGATAGGTTTGGTCTACCACAGTAATGAAACCAGCGATGTTTCTGATGCTACTATCGATACTTCCTTCATTGCCCATGTTCGTTACATTGCGTGGGCGATGTTTTCACAGCCATCAGGGCTTAACTAACGAAAAATCGATCTAAACTGGGGAAGTGTTTTCGCTCTCAAGCGCCCTAGTCGAACCAGAAACGCCGATCCACGCCAGTGGCGAGCTAAGCGAGTGGAAAGCCTACCCATACCAGTATAGCTGCTTGGGCTTCCATCCCGGGATTTACTTCGTTCACCTACCGACACGAACAGCCAGGCTTCCCTTCCCGCCGAGAACTTGATTTCTAGTTTTCCTAGGCCTACACTTAGTCCACGGATTAGCAAAGCTTGTCCGAAAGATGACTTCCCTTTGATCTGCTCATAGACGCAACAGCTGGGCATGAGATGTTCTCATTCATGGATGAGTATAGCGGCTATAACCAAATCAAGATGAACCCTGTGGATGCGGAAAAGACTGCCTTCTGAACTCCGAAAGGTAACAACTATTACACAATGATGCCTTTTGGTTTAAAGAATGCTGGTGCTACTTATCAACATGCTATGACTGCTATTTTTCATGATATGATGCATGAGGAATTGGAGGATTACGTTGATGACATAGTAGTGAAATCCAAGCAAAAGAAAGATCATGTGGAAGTGCTTCATCGAGTCCTACAGAGATGTAGAGAATACAAGCTGAAGATGAGAACCCGATGAAGTGCGCCTTCGGAGTAACATATGGGAAATTTCTTGGTTATTTGGTGAATCGACAAGGCATGGATGTAGACCCAGCTAAAGCAAAAGCGGTGCTCGATATGCCAGAGCCAACCTCAGCGAAAAAGTTGGAGTCATTTTTAGGAAAAGCTTCCTACTTGAGAAAGTTCTTACCAGGGTTAGCAGCCTTATCGGCCCCTCTTATGGAATTGCTAAAGAAAAAGGTGGAGTACAAATGGGAAGAGGTCCATCGACAAGCCTTTGCGAAAATCAAGGAGACCTTAGCGAACGCCCCAGTGATGATGGCTCCAATAGAAGGTAAAGAACTTAAGCTATATCTTGCTTTCAATGATAATGCTATCAGAATAATGCTAGCACAGGATGATCAAAATGGTCAAGAAAAGCCAATCTATTATGCGAGTCGAATTCTCAAAGAAGCTGAAGCTAGATACACTAAAGCAGAGAAAAATTGTTTAGCGCTTATATATTATTTATATGCAGCCCAAAAGTTAAGACATTATATGCTGGCGCACAAGATAAAGTTGGTTGTGGGGGCTAATCCGATAAGGTACTTGCTGTCAAGGACAGCCCTATCGGGAAGGATAGCGCGATGGTTGTTATAGCTGTCAGAATTTGACATAGAATGTGTGTCACTCCCAAAGTGATAAAGGGTCAAATTTTTGCAGATCTACTGGCCCATCAAAAGACTCTATCGAGCTTTCTGAAGAAATTCCTTGTGAGATAGAACAGATTGCAACAGTAGAAGATGGGCAATGGACCTTATACTTTTATGAATCATCCACAGCCAAGGAAGAAGGTGGTGTAGGAATAGTTTTGAAATCACCAAAAGGAGAGTTAACATCTTTATTGTTTAAATTTGAGTTTCCATGCTATAATAACAGTTCTGAATATGAGGTCTTAGCGATAGGGTTGTCTATCGCTAAAGAAATTTGACTTTCTTCTTAAACTTAAACATAATACTCTTTCTTTTTTTACTTACAATTATTGTTCCCTGCCTTTTAAGCGTTCTGGGGCCCTACTGGCCGCCTTGCGCAGTTTTAGAAAAGAGAGAATTCAAAAAGTAACCCTTTCCCGTATAGGAAAGAACAATATGAATTTTTTTTGGATTGTTGACTAACGAAAAGCATGAGAATAATTGGGCGTAACATTCTTCTTCTCCTACGATATTTCGAGTTGGATGAAAAGAGCTTGGGTTGGCCTTTTAATGAACCATCCCCCCTAGGCTGATGCTTCTACTCTACCACTACATAGTCGTGCTGGACCTTACGGAAACGAAACTCGATCAACAACAACAAAGCCGCGGAGCCAACCATCATTGTTTGCCGAATCGCATGTCGAGTGGGGATTCCTTTCAGGATTATGTAGCCAATTCCGATCTGCAACCTCGGTTGAGTTTACTACTTTTGTATAAGGGAAGAGGGTGGGTGCTATTGCTAACTTGCTTCCCGCTCTCTTCTATACAATAATTGCCCACACATTCGGCCTCCCTTTTAGAGAGAAGGGAGAGAGAGAGAGGAGACAGAAGGGAAAAAAAAAGAGTGAAAAAAGAAAAAGACAATAGGGGTTATATAGGCTGCCCAAAACGGTAGTGTTTTGGGCAGAGGGTCAGTGCGCAAACCCAGGTTCGACCCAGGGTTCACATGCCTGACCCGGATTCGGGTGGAAAAAAAAAAGAGGGAAAGAGAAGAAATGAAGGAAAAGAAAAGGAAAGAAAAGAAAAGAAAAAGAAGGAAAGAAAAAAAGAAAGAAAAGGAAGAAAAAGAAGGAAAGAAGAAAAAGAAAGGAAAGGGAAGGGAAGAAAAGGAAAGGAAAGGAAAGGAAAGAAAAGAAAAGAAAAGTAAAGAAAAGAAAAAGAAAGAAAGGAAGGAAGGAAGGAGAGGAAAAAAGGGAAAAAGGGAAAAAGAAGAAAGAAAGGAAAAATAAAAGAAAAAGGAAAGAGAAAAAAAATAAAAAAAGGAAAAATTAAGGAAACAAAGATCTTATTTATTTTTTTCTCTGAGGAACTAATCTTAGCAACCAAGCCTCGACTTTTCACAATTTTTTTAAGGTAAATTTTATTTTCGTTTATGTTCACTTTTTTTTCTCTTTGTTACTGTTTAATTTAATTTATATTTATTTATTTGATTATTATTTTTATTATTTATTTATTTTCCTTTTTTGTAAGTAGTTGCTATTATTATTATTATTATCATTATGTTATTAATTTTAGCTTTTTATTTTTATTTTGTTTCTTTATTTTATTTTATTTTATTATTTATTTATTGTTATTGTTAGTTTTATTTTATTTTGTTGTTGTTAAAATTGTTATTAATCTTTAAAAAAAAAATGAAATTTCTATGCACGCATAATAATTCCATAAATAAAATGCTCTTGAAAAGAAAATTTAAAAATAAATGTGGACGACGAATTGCTGACGATGGAATTCGAAAGATGTCACAGCGGTGATTCTTAAGATATCGTGAGGTGAGAGGATCTCGTTAAATACCACCAAGAGTGTTAGGAACATTTAACGGGTGTTCTCAATAAAAAATTTGTGTTCGCTTTCATTTTCAAAAAAATAATAACGATTCCTGTAGACACCTAATTTTGTCTGAACCACTAAATCAGGTATGTTTTCTTCCTAAATTGATGATTCAGAATGCAAAAAGGCTTTTCTCATCCTGCAGGTGGTACTCTGAGACTTATCTAAGAAGGCAGACAGAAAAAGTCAAACTCAAAAAAAGTCAACCTCGAAAAAGTCAACTACTGAAAAAGTCGACCCACTTTCAAAATCAAGATTTGAATTTCAATTGAAAGATGGTGAAAGAATTTTGATAATCCGAGGTCTACATTGAAAGATATGGAGGTCGGAAGTTGGGTTACGGGATTTCAATAGAAAGGAAATCCTAGTTCGAAAATTTTGGGGAAAAGTGCTTGAACGATCAAATTGTTCAAAATTGAAGGTTCCAAATGAAAGATAAGCACTGACTACGGGTAATGGAGAAGCTACTTGAAAGAAAAACTGAAATAAAAGTCAATTCGAAAGAAAATCGAGAATTAGGGTTTTTGGTGGATTTCGGTGAAATTTGGAAGAATTACAGAAATGGCCAGATTCGATAAGACTAAAGCCCCTAATTGATGAGGGGTGATTAAACAAGGATAGTCCAAGGCTCAGTTTGAAGAAAATCTGAAAATCGAACTTGTTTTGAACAAAATCGGGCTTCGGAGGCAAAAGGGCAAAATTGAAAAATTTGGGAAAAATAGCAAATGAACTTCAAAAATTCTGAAAATTTGCAGATCTCATTATTAAATCGTTTCGAAGAGATCGGCGAAATAAAACCTTGATTCGGAGTTCGTTTGCAAGATGGCCAAATCTCGGGTCTACTATGCAGAAATTCAAAAGGATAAATCTCGGAAAAATAGTAAATGAGCTCCAAAAATTTTGAAAATTTTCAGATCTCATTATTAAATTATTTGGAAGAGATTGGCAAAATAAAATCCGGATTCGGAGTTCGTTTACAAAATAGCCAAATCCCGGATCCCATATGCAGAAATTTAAGCAGATAAATCCCGGAAAAAATAGCAAATAAGCTCCAAAAATATTGAAAACTTCCAGATCACACTTTTAAATTATTTGAAAGAGATTGGTGAAGAAAAATCTGGATTCGGAGCTCATTTACAAAATGACAAAAGTTCGGGCACATTAAGAGGCAATTTTGGAAATAAATCCGAAATAAATAGAAAATGGACTCGAAATTTTTTGAAAACTTCAAGAATTCAAATTTTTATTATTTTGGAAGTATTTAAAAAATAAAATTTGAATTTGGAGTCCGTTTTCTCTTTATTTAGGTTCAAGGGTAAAAAAGATCATTTTACCGAATAAATCAAAAAGGGCAAATTTGTAATTAAGAAAAATATGAAAGAAGAAGGAATTGCTGGGATTTTACCTCCTTTGATCATCCAGCATAGAGGTGAAGAAGGAAGCTTGATCAATTTAATTCCTTAGGCATTATCAAGCTCACATGCTACCACTAGTACCTTGCAAATGGTCCCTTCTTTATCCAATGGCTTAGGTGCCTTGTAGAAAAGTTGAATACACCATTCAATGGCCAAGATCAAATGCCAAGATGACATTTTTATTTATAATGAAAGAACCCTCATCTAATGGCCAAGAATGAAAGAGCACAACTCATCCAAAGGTGGATATCCATTCGGCCAAGCAAGGAAGTGCATGGGATTGTTCCTTTTCATCCAATGGCTTAGGCCATGTACAAGGGCTGAGTACACATGTAAAGGGATGGATTAAATGCCAAGATGACATTTTTATGTTGTCATCCAATGGCCAAGAATAGAAGAGCACAACTCATCTAAGGGTAGGCACTCAAAGGGCCAAGCAAGGGAGTGCATGGGATTGGTCCTCATTTTCATCTAAGGGCTGAGGTTATTACAAGGGCTGAGTACACATCTTAAAGGCTGCTATCAATTGGCAAGATGACACTTTTATGTTGTCATGAAAATATCTTAATCTAAGGGCCAAAATTGGAGGAGAAAAAGTGCAAAAACCATTCAATGGTGGGCATGCCATTAGGCCAAGTCATTAGGGGAGGGGCTGATCAGTTTTTTCACAAGGTTGAAGGCTGGAAGTCAGTAGCTAATTGAGAAAAAAAAAAGGTTTTTGAAATAAAGGAAGAAAAGCTTTTGTTAAGGTAGCCATTCTACCATTGCTACTACATTTTTTCTTCTTCTTCCTCATGCTTTATTTCTTGTTTTCCATGTGATTTCCTACCATTTTTTTTTACATCTTTCTTGTTGTTCTTGCTTTTCAAAAAAAATAAATAAAATAATGGTTAGGCTTCATGATCTTGATGAAAATCAAGTGATAATGGTTAGGGTGGGCTTTGTCCAATATACCAACCATGAAGCTCATCTCCATATTTTTTTCTTACCTTAGTTATTTTTTATGATTTTGAGAACCTTGATGAAAATCAAAAGATAATGGTTAGGGGGGCTTTGTCCAATGTATCAACCATGGAGCTCATCTCTTTGTTATTTATTTGCTTACTTTAATTTACTTATTTCTATTATTGTTTATCTTTATGTATATTTATATTTTTGCTAACCATCTTGTTCTTTTGACTTATGTCATATTTTTGCATCTTGGGGCTATTGTCATATAGTTTAGGCCATTTCCATTTCTCATATCATCTTCCATAGCATTTAGTTAGGTCATTTTACATGACATTTCTCACAACACTTTGGTTCCTAGGCTATTCGACCATGTGCATTTTCTTTAAGCATTAGGCCATTTTCATATGCCACGTTATTTTTCCATGACATTTAGACATTAGGCCATTTTCATATGCCATGCCATTTCACATGTCATTTAGCCTTAGGCCATTTTTATTATTAGATGTCATTTAAGTTTAGGTCATTTTATTATTCTATGTCATTTTACATGTCATATGCCATGTTATTTTTCCATGACATTTAGACATTAGGCTATTTTCATATGCCATGTCATTTCCCATGTCATTTAGGCACTAGGCCATTTTCATGATTTTTAATGTCATTTGCCATGTCATTTAGACACTAGTTCATGCATGTTAAGTTAGGATAGCATTTATTGCCATGCAAACTCACGCTAGGCATTTACGTTATTGATGACATGCATTTTCCATATCACTTAGGCTTTAAACCATGCATATCATGCATTCACTTTGCTGTATTTTCATGCATTTCATGTCATGCCACATGATTTATGACTTAGGCCAATTAATGGCTCAAAGTCATGCTCACTTGAGCATACTTGTGGAAAATTAAAAGGTTGTCAAATTGATTATTCTACCTTTGTGATTTTTTTTACTTAGCCAATTTTTGTCCAAGGTTTTTAAATGTTTTAGCTACTGTTTTTAGGTCTTTAGGATGATCTCCAACAATTTTACTTTGATTTTTAAATAATTTTATCAAAGACAAAAAAATGTGTTTTGGCAAAACAGTTTTTCACCTAGTACTCGTACTTTCTCGATTTTTCTAGGTAGTCATCTTTAATCAGAAAATTAAGACAATTTTTTATTGTGTATTTTTACATGTTCTACGTCTCCAGTATTTCTTTTAGATTTTTTTGAACTTTTTAAAATAGTCTAAAAAATCGTGTGTCAAAATTAGATAGTAGAAACAGATTTGAATTCAAAAGAAAAACAATGGTTGAATTTGGCTAAGGCATTTAGAGGGGGTTGGTTAGAAGCTTTAGCTACTGTCTTAGGATAGTTTCTAAGCCTTTTTAAACTTTAAAAATGATTTTATAAATCTCGGGTTAAGAGTGGTCAAGTCCGGGATTTTAAACTTAGGAAATTAGAGCAATTTTAAAAGGGTTTGGTAGGGGTTTTAATCTTCATTCAAGTTTTTCTTCAAAATTGTTTTCAAACAATCACAAAGTTTTGTTTTTAGAAAATCTAATTTGACATATTTTCCTAAGGTTGCCGGATATCTTTTTAGATATACGGATTTCTTTATTTGGAGGAAAAAATACATTTTCATGCATTGCATTTTCCATGTTCATGCATTTTATTTAATATGTGATTTTTGCTATGATATTTTTCTATGGTATTATTATTATTTCGATTTCACTTTTTATGATGGTTATTGTTTGTTATATGATTTTTTGAATATTTCATGCTATCCTATACTTTTTATTTAGTCATTTATTTTTGTCACATTATCTAGCATATACTATGTTCATGCATTTTTATTTCATTTTCATGCATATTTCATGATAGCATTATTTTATGTTTCATGTCACTTAGATTATATTCCATGTCATTTAGATTATATTATTTAGAATATGCCATGTCATTCAAAATATGCCATATCATTTACATTTGCCATGTCATTTAAATCATTTTATTTCATTTAGAATATGTCATGTTACTTAGGATATTTCATTTCATTTAGAATATGCTATGCCATCTAAATTATATCATCTCATTTAGGTCGCATTATAATATCTAGACTTTATTATATCATCTTTACTATGTCACACATATTCATGTTCATATTTTTTAAATGTTTTGAAAAAGATAATGATTTTCAATAAAAATAAAGATATTCCCGAGTTAAAATAATTTATGAGTTCTCTACCGGATTTGCTGGAGGGGATATCATCAATTATCATTAATTAAAAAATAACTTTCTTTCAAAAAACGAGAATGATTCGGAAAGTTTTCCAAATAAATAAAAATTTCTATATTTTGCCGATTTTGTCGGGGAATATAGGAAAATTTTGAATTAATAAACTCCGGATCATTTTCAATTAAAAATGGAATTATTTTTCTTTAAATTGGGAATTAACTTAAAATACTAAATTAAAAATCAACTTTTTACCGAGACTTGAGATAACACATGATTAATTAGGTACCGTTTTATACGGGCGTTGTGGGGGTGCTAATCCTTCCCTGCACGTAACCGAGTCCTGAGCCCGATTCTTCGATTTTCTCTGGTTTATAACGCAAACTTGAAATTGGTTTTAAAAATATTTTAATTAATTTTAAAATAATTTATAAAATCGGTTTTAATAGGTGGCCGATCACACCTAGCCAAAAAATATTGGTGGTGACTCCATGTCTTTTTCGAGGTTGTTTTCAAACCCTCATTTTATTTCAAGAGGAATTAAGTCGACTTTTTTTTTTCGATTTTTTAATGTCACGCCTAACGAATAATAAAGTCTCGTGATAAGACATTGTTATTTTTTAAGTTGCGACAATTCATTTTTTTTTTAAAAAAAATAATAATAATAAACATGTTTTGGAAAAGAAATAAAAAGAGAAATAATTTTAAATATCGCTGTTGAGTCCATTAAATCGAGTCTTAGGATAACACATGATTAAATGGTACCGATTTTTAACGGGCGTCGTGGGGGTGCTAATCCTTCCCAGCACGTAACCGACTCTAGAACCCGATTTTGTTTTCTCTCTGGTTTAAAGCGCAGACTTCGAAATTGGTTTTAAAAAATATTTTAATTAATTTAAAAATATTTTACTAAAATCGATTTTAATAGGTGATCTATCACACCTAAAAAAAATTGGTGACGACTCCATTTGTGTTTTAAAATCGTCTAGCGTTCGAAAAACCGTTATGACAGCTTGGCGACTCCGCTAGGGACTTTGAGAGTCGAGCCATTAGTTAATCATGTGTTATTATAAGTTTTGATTTAATGGATTTAATTGGTATTTAATTTTAATTCTCTTAATTCTTATTTATTTTTTATTTTGCTTGCATTTATGTCTTGATATTTATTAATTTTGTATTCATTTTTTTTATAATTATCTCATCTATCTATTATTTTTTATATATATATTATTGGTTCTAATAATTATGGGATTTTTAGAATAAAGGGTCGTAAACAAATAGTCAAAGGTTTGTTTGTTCCTTCTCACACACTTACATGTGCATTTGCATAACATGAAACCCTTATACCCGGGTTTCTGTCATTTTAGGTGGAAGTAAAGTAACTATGCTCTCGTGAGGTAATAACCTCTGCATGGGCTAGCGAAACACATCCGGAGTAATAAAGTACCTACGCTTTTGTGAGGTGATAACCTCCGCATAAGCTTGGAGAATATACTCCAACAAATTGAACCCGTTTAAATCGAGATGCCTTACTAGCCCTCACAGGCGACAGTAAGGAGCAATTTGGAGCCTTTAGAACCTAATTTAATCTCATATAGTGAGCCGTATGAAACCAACCTAAGGTAGAGTCATGCCCGTATTTTGTAGAAATTACCTAAAATTAGGACACATGAGGGGACATTTTGGTAAGAAACCATATCCCGCATAATTTGTATAGATTTAAAAATAATAAAAACCTTGAACACTTAAAATTTTTATTTTTGTCTTTTGTAAATTACTTTGTGTTTGTCCAAAATATATAGTTTTTTTTCCCCAAATATTTTGTACATTTTCAAAAAAAAAATTTCTAAAATTTTTATTTTCAAAATATTTTAGATTTCCTTTCCTTATCTTCAAAAAAAAAAAAATCAAAATAAACAAAATGATGATTTCTTAATTTTAATTTTGTTTTCTTCCTTAAAAAAAATCACAAATAATAAAAGAAAAAAAGGTTTGTTTTTAATTTATTTTCACAAAATAAAAGAATTCATTCTTTCTTTCTTTGAAAAAAAAAGTTAAAGAAAAAGAAAATTTTAATTTCTTTCTTTCATAATAAAAAGAAAAGAACTCTAAAAAAAAAAAATTCTTTCATTTAAAAAAAATTAATAAAGTATTTTCTTTAATCATTATCTTAAAAAAAAAAAGGGAGTGATGTTTTCATTGCTCTCACATTTTCAAAATTAAACGAAAAAAAAAATGATAAAAATGAGAATCATGAAAATATAAAAAAATAATAATAAAATTTTTGTGCGGGAATAGTGTTGTAAACAATAATAAAATTTTCTTTTAGTTTTGACTTTTTGAGAAAATATATATAAAAAAAGAAGGAAAAATATCGAAAAGAATAGTTGTCAAAAAAAAAATCACTCTTTAATTCTTGGTACAATATGTTCATACTATTTCTTTTTACATGCATCATGCTGCATACATACATGCATTCATTCGTAAGCATACATGCAATAAATTGGGAGGTAGATAAGATTTGGTTCGGCTTTAAGAGCACTCTAAAGAAAGTTCACCCTCATAACAAAAGGTACAAGATTTGAAAGCCAGCAAGAAATCCAAAATCACTCATTCGGCACTAATACAATACTTGCTCACAGATAAAGCCATGGAAAGTGAATAAATAGCACAAGGATAATAAATGGAAAGAATGCACAGAGAACTACAAGAACAATTAGCCAGATCTCAGCAAGAAGCACGGGAACAGATAACAAAATCTCAAGAGGAGTCACGTGAGCAAATAGACAAGATGATTGAAATGATGACGAGATTGACCCGAGGAAAATGGGTTGCTGAAAGGTCGATCATAAGGGGAGAACCTCGACCTCAAGCAAACAACAACGAAGATCCGATTTACCTACTAAGTCAATAGGGCCAAGGACAATTTCAACTAAACTTGGGACTTCACCCCTCAGACCTGGTTATTGTTCCAAACCAAGATGATTCACTAGAACAAAAAAAGCTGAAGAAACGTGTGGCAAAGCAAGTGGAAGACACAGAAGTGCAACAGAAGTATGATATGTTTGAAAAGAGACTCAAAGCCATAGAAGGAATAGACGTTTTCGGCAATATGGATCCGAATGAGCTCAGCTTGGTCCCAGATTTGGTGATTCCGCCAAAATTCAAGGTCCCTGAATTTGAAAAGTATGACGGATCAAAGTGTCCATCGGCCCACATTACTATGTTTTGTCGAAAATCCGTGGCCACACCAACAATGAAAAGTTGCTAATTCACTGATTTCAAGACAGTCTAACGGGGTCAGCTGTGAGATAGTACAATCAGTTGGATCGAAGTCGTATCCATTCTTGGAGGGATTTGGCAAGAGCTTTCTCGGATCAATATAAATACATGAAGGACATGACACCGGATAGATTGTCCTTGCAGAATTTGGAAAAGAAGAATAGTGAAAGTTTCAAAGAGTATGCCCAGCAATTGAGAGATCTGGCAGTACAGGTGCAACCACCACTCACTGAGAAAGAAAACACTCTATTGTTCATCGGTACACTATCAGCACCGTATTATGACAAGATGGTTGGCAATGCCTCAAGAAATTTCGCTGATATGGTTATTTCTGGTGAGATGATTGAAAATGCAATTAAAAGCGGGAAAATTGATACGAGAGATACTGCTGCTCCCAAGAAAGAAGGATTAGCTAAGGAATAAAATAGAGAAGCACAAGCCATCAGTCTTGAAGACCGAGTATCGGAGAACTTTGCTCCTTACCAACCTTATCCTGGATACCACCCTTACTATCCAGCTCTGAACAACATTTCCTATAACTCATATCCTCTCAACCATTTCCTCAGCCAGTCTATCCCACAGATTTCCAACCACAAATGAATGCCATTGTCTCTGCACCCATTTTTGTGCCTACTCCTCGACCATTGAACCAACCAAGAAACTTCAGAAACAATCAAAGAAAACCTAGAACAATCCGAGAATGAGATCAGTTTGATCCACTTCCTTCTTCTTACACTTAATTGTTGCCACAACTTGTTGAAAAACAGCTCCTTACCAAAGTTCCAGTGGTGCCTCTTCAGCCTCCATATCCGGATTGGTATGATGAGAACGCATATTGTGATTATCATTGTGGAATTCATGGCTATTCCACAAAAAAATTGTCAATCGCTAAAACACAAAGTGCAAGCACTCATCAAAGCAGGAAAATTGAAGTTTTAAACAAGGGTTAAAAGTCAATGGGGACCTGCTGCCTATTCATGGTAAGACAAGCGTGAATGCTGACAGAGGAAAGAAGGTCATGTAGGGTTAAGTGAAGCATTAAGGGATTTTTTGGACTAAGAAAAAACATGTCGGCCGAGGGAAATTTTGATGTTTGTAGTTCTATCTTGATAGCATTCATGAGAATGAGAACTCTTGTCACATCTAAACATTTTCATGAAACAAAACAATTTCAATTTCAAGCATTTTGTGCCATAGTCCATTTATTTGAAAGCATGAAAGTTTTTGAGAATACGACAACACATAAATGGTTCCCTAGATTGCAAGAAAAGAAAAATGGTTTTCAAAATAAGAGGTGATAAAGGACTTTGAAAGATTCATAACAAATATGAGTTTCACATGAAAAAATTCTTTTGGAGATCAAACAACACGATACTCTTTCAAAGAATATAAATTTTGGTAATTTAATCAGTGTCAATATTGAGCCCAATATGCCAAAACCTTCGAACTCTTTGAAATGGCCAAGAAAAATACAAACGCCTTGATGCTCTCCAAGATTACTCTTTTGACTTACCTTTTGAGTGCAAAGAATGAACAGGGATACCCAAAGCCAAATTCATTCCCTTTTTCTTTCACTCGGACAAAAAATCAACTCTTTCGACATTAACCTCAGTAATTCGAATCAGAGATATTATCAAAAAAAATTATGTCACATAAACCCATATTTGTGTGGCAGATTAAAATAAGGGCATCATTCTGTAAATACGGTGGGAAAAGGTGGATTATCGCAAAAATTACGAAAGCATGCTGCAAAAAAAAAAAAAAATTGAAAAGAAAGAAAAAATGAAAAGAAAATTGAGTGTAACATTGTGCATTTGAGATGTTCAGAATAATTCAAAAAAAAAAAAAAAAAGCTTTTTCAACCAATTTTTCAAGGGATGACTTTTCAATTTGGGTGACCATGTTTGAGATGATAAATGGCCATCTTTCATTTTCCTTTCACGAATATTGAAAATTATGCGCTTGCTACTATTGAGCCTAATGTTTTTTTTTCCAAATATACCTTGATCAGGGATCACACCCCACACTGGGGGCAAATAGGATGAGAAATCTTTTCAAAGATTATGAATTGTTGAGTTCTATTACAAGGACAAGAAAAGAATGCCTTATTCCGAAGGGCAAATTTTTGATGATGGGATATCAAAAAGTTGTAAAAAAAATGAGCAAGGCAAAAACAAAAGAGAAGCAAAGAACAAAAAACGAACAATGATGAAATGTCAAAATGAAAAATGAAAAATTTTCTCGCAATGAAGTGATCCCTGGTCTGATCACCCTCAAACATATAATTTAGGCTTACATTCCCTTTCTTTCATAGCCTTGAACCCTGGACTACGTTACATACCTCAAAAGTTCACTTTGATCAAACACGGTTATTTGAACTGGATAGTCTGTACCTTGAGGAATGTTCATATTCATGAGGCTTCAATCATTGTCTCCTCGCCAAGATATACTTTTGAGCCATCATGCTTAGGTTGGATGAAATTTTGAATTCTCAAATGCATGATGGAACAATCAACAAAAAAGGAAAGCATTGAAAAGAAAGGTGAGGCTCTAAATTGAAAACTCGAAAAAAGGGCAGTCTAGAGTAGAAAAAAAAAACTTTTAAAGCCACCCATGGTACTACCAATGAGCATACAGGATTGTCAACTATGTTCAAAACTCGATATTTGTGAGAGAGTTGACGTTGAAATTTTTAAAGAACCATTCTCATGAAGGGGAGTCTGTACCTTGAGGAATGTTCATATTCATGAGGCTTCAATCATTGTCTCCTCGCCAAGATATACTTTTGAGCCATCAAGCTTATGTTGGATGAAATTTTGAATTCTCAAATGCATGATGGAACAATCAACAAAAAAGGAAAGCATTGAAAAGAAAGGTGAGGCTCTAAATTGAAAACTCGAAAAAAGGGCAGTCTAGAGTAGAAAAAAAAAGACTTTTAAAGCCACCCATGGTACTACCAATGAGCATACAGGATTGTCAACTATGTTCAAAACTCGATATTTGTGAGAGAGTTGACGTTGAAATTTTTAAAGAACCATTCTCATGAAGGGGCATGCACTTTTCTTTTTACAAAATTTTCCAAGATAAAAGTTGAATGTCAGATTTTATGAGAAATATTTTGGCTTGGATGTTTTCGACAGATGAGCACATTTCGAAAAGACCAGTTTTTGAAATAACAAATGAAAAGATAAAACTTTTGTGGGGCATTTTTTAGTATAGGATAATTATTTTGGGAAAGTGAATGATAAATAAAAATTGTTTTAGAAAGAGACAGGTTTTTTCATGATCAAGAAGCTTGAAATTATTGGGATAAATCAGTATTCTCTGAGATGAAACATAAAACATGTCTTCAAATTATGATGAGAAAAGTGTTGTTGAAGAAAAGATTTTGCTGAAAGGGAAGTTGGCACATGCATTTATTGACAAAATGATACAGAGAGATCAAAAAGGAGATGATATGAATAGTGGTGAACTAGGAAGAAAATCAGTCAAAGGAATGATAAAAGGTTCTAGCTTGCATTTGCGTCATTCATAAGCATCTCCATCATTCATTACACTTGTATCATTCGTGGGCATCTGCATCGTTTGCGTGTATATAACTTTTGCACATTTGTAAAGCACGTTTACATTTTGATAAGAGTCATTTGCATTTACATTTGCATCATAATATTGGGTTAATCATTACATTGCATCAACAGTGTTATAAACATCCAAGGAACTAATGTGAATAGCCAGAGAGATAAGCAAGATTCAAAATTATGGAATTTTTTAAGAACCAGACTTTGGTTTCGTCCAAGTCACCCTCAAAGTTTTTCAGATTTTGGTTTCGCCCAAATCACCACAAAAAATTGTCAATTCTAGTCCAGTCTTTGTTTTCATCCAAATCACTTTCAAGCTTTATAATTTTCAGACTTTGGTTTCGCCCAAGTCTCTATAAATATTGTCAATCCCCCATTTCGATTTTTGGTTTCGTCCATATCATTTTCAAAGGTTGGTGTCGTATAAGTCATTCAAGAAGTCGTTTTCATCCAAGTCATTTTAAAATTTTGCATCCTAGACAGTCCTGATTTTGGTTTCGCCCAAGTCATCTTTCGACTTCTGGTTTCGCCCAGGTCATTTTTCAACTTTTGGTTTCGCCCAGGTTATTTTCGACTTCTGGTTTCGCCCAGGTCATCTTTTGACTGTTGGTTTCGCCTAGGTCCTCTTCCGACTTTTGATTTCGCCCAAGTCACTATCAAATTTTCAATTCTATTCCTAACTCCAGTTGCATCCATTTCACTTTCAGATATTGGTTTATCCAAACCCTCTACTCAATGAAATTTGTTTAGATTAATCTCGATCTTGGTTTCGCCCAAGTCACTTTCAGGTTTTGGTTCCGTCCAAGCTAATTATGTCATGGGATTTATCTCAGAGTTAAGCCTGACTTTGGTTTCGCCCAAGTCACTATCAAATGTTTTGATTAACCTCGACTTCGGTTTCGCCTAAGTCACTTTCAGATGTTGGTTCTGTCCAAGTCACAAAAGTTATGGAATTAATCTTGACTTTGGTTTCGCCCAAGTCATCTTTCAACTTCTGGTTTTGCCCAGGTCATTTTTCGACTTTTGGTTTCGCCCAAGTCATTTTTGACTTTTGGTTTCGCCCAGGTCATCTTCGACTTCTGTTTTCGCCTAGGTCATCTTCCGACTTCTGGTTTCGCCCAGGTCATCCCCCGACTTCTGGTTTCACCCAAGTCATCTTTCGACTTCTGGTTTCGTCCAGGTCATTTTTCGACTTTTGGATTCGCCCAGGTCATTTTCGACTTTTGGTTTCGCTCAGGTCATCTTTCGACTGCTGGTTTCGCCCAGGTCCTCTTCCGACTTTTGATTCCGTTCAGTTCACTATCTGATTAGTAGTTTCAATCAGACCACTTTACAAATTTTTGGTTTCGTCCAAATCATCTCAGTCAACTTCTGGTTTCGCCCAAATCATTTTAATCAATTTCTGGTTTCGTCCAAATCATTTCAGTCAATTTCTGGTTTCGCCCATATCACTTTTTGATTTCTAGTTTCATCCAGGTCATTAAAAAATTTCAAAATCAATTTTAACTTTCGAATTTAAAAAAAAACGAAAAAAAAATCCCTCGATCTTTTCTAAATAATGAACCAAGAGTCTCTCTCAAAAATCAACCCATTGTGACCGAACAAAATTATTGTCTATTATCTTTGCCCGATCCCTGATTCTCAGTAATGTGCAAAGAGGGACAATTGTAGCCACCAATTTTTGTCCGGGTCAAACCAGAATCGAACCCGAGGCCCAATACAAAAACAAGCTGGGCCTGCTGGCCCAGCAACCCTTAGTAGGCCATTCGGCCTGATTACGCACATCCACCCTAGCCTGCCACCACACTTGCACACACCACCCTAGCCTGCCACTCCTGACCCCTGTTCCTGCCCCTTCCCCCCTACCTCACGCCAAGCCCTTTCCCCCAACACTCAACCCCCTACCCATAGCCTGCACACACCAGCCACCCTAGCCCCTGCCTTTCACGCAACCCCCCACCCTAGCCCTCTTCCCCTCACGCCACCCTCTACCCCTAGCAGACCATAAAACCCTCATTCGGCCCCCTTCTTCTTCCTCTTCTTTTTTTTCCAAGAGCCAGCAACACCCAGAAGAACCACACAAAACAACCAAAACCATCAACAAAAAAAAAAAAACTAGACATTGCCTTGCAAAAAAAAAACATCTGAAACCCACCAACTCACAGACAAAAAAACCTACAACCAACCAAAATATCCACACTCATCAACCAACAAAAAAAAAACACTTTTATTTTCGAAAAAATGGGTTCATGGGGTTAGGGAAGTTATTTTGACTTTCTGAACAGTGAAGGTGTAGAAGACGTGTAGGGGAACAATATGCCGAAATTTGGGCCAAGTCCAACGACGGACGGCACCAGATCGAGAAGTTAAAGTCGCAGGCTATTTTTGTAGATCTGGGCTTTTAGGCTTAGATTTAAGAAAAATGGAGGTCGGATTTGGAACGAAGAGGCCGAAAAGATTTTGGGGACGAAGTTTGGGCTCGATTGGATGTCGGTGAGCGATGGCCGACGGCGGGGCACGACGGACCACCGTCGGATTCTAGGGTTGACTGCCGGTTCCTGGAAATCTTTAGAGAGAAGGGAGAGAATTTTGGGGGAGAGAGAGGAGAGAGAAGGGAAAAAAAGAAAAGAAAATAGGGGGGTTATATAGGCTGCCCAAAACGGCAGCGTTTTGGGCAGAGGGTCCTTGCGAGGACTCGAGGTCCGCGCGCCTGACCCGGATTTGGGTGGCAAAAAAGAAAAAGCGAAAGAAAAGAAAAAGAAGAAAAGAAAGGAAAGGAAAGGAAAGGAAAGGAAAGGAAGAAAAAGAAAGAAAGAAAGAAAGAAAGAAGAAAAAGAAAAGAAAGGAAAGGAAAGGAAAGGGAAGAAAAAAAAAAGGAAAGAAGAAAAGGAACAAAAAAAAAAAGGAAAGAAAAAGAAAGAAATAAAGGAGGGAGAGAGAGACAAAAAATTAAAAAATGAAAAATTAAGGAAACAAAGATCCTATTTATTTTTATTTATTTATTTTTTTCTCTCAGGAACTAATTTTAGCAATCAAGTCTCGACTTTTCGCAATTTTTTTAAGGTAAATTTTATTTTCGTTTATATTCACTTTTATTTCTCTTTGTTACTGTTTAATTTATTTTATTTTTATTTATTTGATTATTATTTTTATTATTTATTTATTTTCCTTTTTTGTAAGTAGTTGCTATTATTATTATTATTATCATTATGTTATTAATTTTAGCTTTTTATTTTTATTTTGTTTCTTTATTTTATTTTATTTTATTATTTATTTATTTATTGTTATTCTTAGTTTTATTGTTATTTTATTTTGTTGTTGTTAAAATTGTTATTAATCTTTAAAAAAAAAGTCAAAAACAAAATTTCGATGCACGCATAATAATTCCACAAATAAAATGATCTTGAAAAGGAAATTTAAAAATAAATGTGGATGATGAATTGCAGACGATGAAATTCGAAAGATGTCACAGCGGTGATTCTTAAGATATCTTGAGGTGAGAGGATCTTGTTAAATACCCCAAAGAATGTTGGAAATATTTAACTAGTGTTCTAGATAAAAGATTTGTGTTCACTTTCATTTTCAAAAAAATAATAATGATTCATTTTATAAAAAAAAATAATAAACATGTTCTGGAAAAGAAATAAAAAAAGAAATAATTTTAAATACCGCTGTTGAGTCCATTAAATCGAGTCTTAGGATAACACATGATTAAATGGTACCGATTTTTAACGGACGTCGTGGGGGAGCTAATCCTTCCCCGCACGTAACCGACTCTCGAACCCGATTTTGTTTTCTCTCTGGTTTAAAACGCAGACTTCGAAATTGGTTTTAAAAAATATTTTAATTAATTTTAAAATATGTTACTAAAATCGATTTTAATAGGTTACTAATCACACCTAAACGAAAAAGATTGATGACGACTCCTTTTGTATTTTAAAATCGTCTAGCGGTCGAAAAACCGTTATAACACAATGTAACAAAATTTGGCCTTTACTCAATCATTAAGTTCTTTAACTAGAAAAAAGCCCCGCTTCGCCGGGGTATTTTAATTTTTAATTTTATAATTTTTTTAATTAATTAATCATAAAATTTTAATTTTAGTTTATATTTTATTAAATAATAATTATTTATTTAAATATTATGTTTTTAAACTATAATAATATTAATATAATTGTTTTTTTAATTATAAAAATTAAATTTATGATAATTTTTATTTATAAATTACATAATACAAATGTATTTTCAAATGTTATTTATATGTATTTTTGAAAAATATTTAGATTTTATTGTACAGTGTATATTTTTATTTATAGGAGGTAAAAAAATAATAAATGAAAAATAAAAAAAATAAAATTGTGATTTGTATTTTATTCTCTCGTATGATCGATTTTCTCATATAGGTTAGCAGCAAATTCGTTTTTTTCTTCTTTTTTTAACTTTTGTTTTCAAGCGAGTTAGGTACTGATTCGACCGCGAGTCAACATGTTAACTAATCTCTTTAAATACATTATTTAAAATAAAAATAAAAATAATTAATGAAATAAATTTATTTATTTACTTTTTCCCGAGTGGGTCGTGCCATGGATCCTAAATCGACCCGCGAGTCAACGTGCAGACCTACCGCTTTAAATACACCATTTAAAATTAAAAGAAAATAATTAATAAAATAATATTTTTTTTATTTTTTTTCCGAATGGATCGGGTACGGACCCTAAATCAACCTGCGAGTTAACGTGCAGATCAACCCCTTCAAATATATATTCCAAAGAGTTTTTAATTTTCTCACATAAGTTAGCAGCAAGTTTATTTTTTCCTTTTTTTTTTTTAAACTTTTTACGAATCCTAAATCGACTCGGCGAGTCAACATGCGAATCAACCACTTTAAATTCATCATTTAAAATTAAAATAAAATAATTAGTGAAATAATTTTTTTTTTAACTTTTTCTCCGAGCGGATCGAGAACGGATCTTAAACAGTTCCGCAAGTCAACGTGCAAACTAACTCATTTAAATACATCATTTAAAATTAAAATAAATATAATTATTAAAATAAATTTCTTTTTTTATTTTTTTTACCCCATCAAATCGGTACAAATCTAAATCGACCTAAGAAATTTTTTTTTCTAGAATATATATTCATTAATAATAATATATTTATTAATTTTTTGTCAAAAAAAAAATTTTGCTCCAAATAGAAAACAAAATAAGATAAATAAATTTTGAACATTTAAAGAAATACCCTTTAGATCTCTAAAGATTTTTTGTAAAAAATCAAAAATATCCATAAAAAATGACAAAATAAGACAAAAAACTCTTTAAATAAAAAAATTCCTTATGTATCCCAAAAGATTCAATTTTCATAGTAGATGCTTAGCGGGCGGCTAGCACAGCACTTTTAGAACCGAAAGCTTCTCAAGTCTCGACCCTCAAAGGATTCAGTCATTCAGAAACAGAACGTACTGTTGTTTTGTATATATATATATATAAATATATATATATATATTTATATTTAGGATACTTTCGGCTTTCGATGATGGATTTAATCCTACCAACCGGCAAATAGCGCAACATGCATATATTTTATATATTAGGAAATTCCATGCTTGCTTTAATCTTTATGCTATTTGAGTATTTGTTATGCCCGTTACTTTTTTGACCTAGGTCCATTAGCCGGTTAAGCTGAAAACGCTATACAAGGATCAGCCGCTAGACAAACTTGGCTCACACGTCAAGAAATGACTAAGTTCGATCATTGTCAGTATATACGTGTCAAAGGTATAAAAATATGAAGTAAAACACAAAATCTTAGATCATATATTTCTGTTATATTTTATCTCTTATTTTTTTTATTTTTTTTAATATTTATTAATTTAAATATTGAAACACGTTTGGAAATTCAATTTCGACCCACTTTGATCATGTTTTACTCTTTGATAGATCCTATCAACCTTCATTCTCACATTCCGTACGGACTCTTCAACAAAACCTCAAAAAAGCATCAACAATTTAACACCGTCTATAAAAAACGAAAGTCATATCTTTACCGCAATTTGAGATATCATAACCACCATTGAATCTTCTTTTACCCCAGGGATACCACCTCATCAACTGCCCCGCCAAGGGCTGCTCCATTTACTAACCTGGAATCTTTTGTTTGGAGGTTGAACCGACAAGGACTTCATGTTGTAATTCAATTCAGCCGATTCAATAAGTATAAAATTTTACTATTAAATGCATGCTTATTAAATAAGTATTAAATGTAATAAAAGATTGATAAAAGGATTTTACTAACGAGTGCCCTAAGGGCACTCGTTAAGGTTATTAAATATAGTAATCTCTTTAATCAATGTATTGAAAATGATGAATAAAGTTATTAACGTTTGCATTTAATACAATATTATTACTATAAATAGTATATTAACTAACTTTAAAAAGTGTCCCAAGGGCACTCGTTAGCAAAACCCTTTTATCAATCTTTTATTACATTTAATACTTATTTAATAAGCATGCATTTAAAGTTATTAACGTTTGCATTTAATATAATATTATTACTATAAATAATATATTAACTAACTTTAAAAATGTGCACCTGACTTAATGATGAGATATTTAATGAAGGGTCAAATTTATAAAATTTTGGAATTTTTTTTTTTAAATAACACTCAAAATCGGTTTAAATATTGACTTGATCGATCTAATTTAGAAGTGCTCATGGATTGGGTTGGGCTTGGCCGGGCCGCGGTCCAAGAATATTTTTTTCTTGCCCAAACCCATTTTGGGCCGAGCCTCGACCGGTCTATAAACCCATTTCACTATTCATAAAATATTAAAATATTATTTTTATATTAATATTTATATATATTATAATTAAATTTAAATAAAAATATTATTTTAATAGATGAATAGGGCCAGGTTGGCCCAGATCAAGAAAATCACTATCCAGACTCAATCCAATACGATCCGAGTCTGTTGGGTCAGACAGACTGCCCGACCCATGAGCAGGTCTGATCTAATCTAGTTCAACCGGATGTTTGATTGGTTTGTTTATTAGTTCAATAATTTATTGGTTTAGTGCCACTAATCAGACCAAACATGTCATTGATTTTCGATTCAATTAATCCGATCGATTGATCTCCATTCAATTTTTTCAACACTACTAACCTGACCGCCCTCGAAAATGATAAACTTTTTCTTTCAAAATTTACTTAATGACCTTAACACGTTTGATGCAAACAAACTTAATTTATAGCATATGTCAATTATATGCATATGTAGAAATATACAGCAGGTAAAAAATAACAGTGCCCATTTAAAGCAGTAATGAATCATGGTCTAGACCCAAAAAAAAAATGATTATACTTGACGCAAAGTGGTGGTCCTATATAATCATCCAAAAAAAGGCTGGTGGTCCTATATAATAATACAAGCATTCATTCAAACCAAAATACTAACTTTACTTGAACCACAAGCAAATACATGTATATATGTATACATAGGAATTAAGAGGATAAAAAAGGAGAGCACGGACCGATCGCAAAGCGAGAGAGGTAGCATTGTAAAGCTGAGTTTTGGAAAAGCTTTCAATTGCAGATATGAAATCTTGTTGATGGATCCTAGTAGCAGCTATTTGCTTCCTCTTTAACTCAGCTTACCAAAACCGTCACCAATATTGACAGTGATTACTGTTTTCAATTAAACCGCCTCAGAATTAGAATGTACTATCCTTCACACAATGCTAGATTAGTGTATTTGATGTAATGGGTGTTAGGGAATAAAAGGACAAAGGCAACCATAGAATGGAGATATGTAGAAACTTGAAACCGACTCATCACTCAAATTAGTATTGTATCCCCCAGCCTTTACAATCTTTGTCAAACACGGCAAGCCAATTGGACCACAGGGCTTAACTTGGCTAGAAGCAGAGGGAAAAAGAAAGAAGATGAATGTATCTTGACATTTCAAAAAAACATGCATATTTTTTTTTTACAAAAGACGACAATCTGAGAATAAAATAAGGGGTTACTGATGCAGAATTCGAATCCTAAACTTATTAAATTTCATCTTTTAAGAAAGATTATACGAACCAACTAGATTAAATTTTGGATTCGAAAACATGCATCTTTGTTTACATGAAATCCTCACCTTTCAATTTGATGGTCTGAAAATGCCCAACCGCTTTTACCTCATAGCCGGGGCTAAGAAGCTGTTTGTGAAGTTTTGGGCTTAAAATCTGCCTTAGCCCCATCCCATTATTTCACCAAGCTAAAGCGAAGTTCAAGATGGTTGGAAAGTTGAAACAAGTTGTCATTTTAAAGGGATGGCTTTAAAAACTTTACTCATCCACTAGAAAATTAGTATTCTAAGAAGGAAGCTTCTGCTTTCTTGCGGTCCTTCTGGTGGTCCAAGATAAAAACTGAGCATAATGGCAGATATGGACCCAACCCAATACCTTCTCAACACTTGATTCATTTAAGGGACCAATATTTGGTATTAATCCGACAGGGGCTTTAGATTTTTGGAGACAAGAGGACATGACAGCTTTAAGGCTCCCCTTGATTCATTTAAGGGACCAATACACCCTTCTACAGCCAGTTATAGCCTTATAGGAGTGCTATTGTGTCAACTCATTTATCTATTTTGACTGACCAAGCATGCAGTAACTGTCGGGTCATAGAATATAAAATCTTCAGTAATGAAAGCCAAAGAGAGAAGCTCAATGTGATGGAGTTCGTGAGAAATAGAAACTGCTACATAGGACAATGACATCATTGAGGCACAACCATTTTTATAGTAATGCATGTAGAAAGGCCCTGCAAGAGAATGTAACCTTGGGCTTAGACGGCAGCAGCTCAATTCATCACACCCTTAATTATTCCTCGAAATCTACGGATGATCTAGCCACTAGTTGGTGGTTTTAACCTATGTTACTCGGATTCATGTTTGAGTATCGGATATGGGTATGTATCCGACATAGGTATGTTTTATATTTTTTCTAAGTTTTCATATATTTGGAGGGTTCTTGAAGGATCATATCTCCGTACCTATGTTCGAATATGTGTCGGACACGAGTACTTCAAGAGAAATGAAAAATCAAAACAATATAGGTTGTAACCTTTGAGGCAGGGGGAGAGTATTCAAATACCACGAGAGCGTCGCAGATGTGTAGAAGTGCAACTTGAAGTGCATCCTTGTTGGCAGTAGCATTTGGCAGGATGCACATAATTAAACCTAATTGTCTGAATAAACATTAAAAGAAAGTACATTATATGGTCTCCTAATCTATTACAACTCACCTCCATGCAGCCACAGTGAACCTAAGAATCAGTTATACATTGCCTGTAACTAAAGAGATGAACAAATAGATCCTATCTCATAACATAACATATGATATGAGTCAACACATCTTTTCTCAAACAAAACAAAAAATATATATGAAAGAAGCATTCTCGGATGACCATACTGTTTTACTATGTATTGGTTCAACATGATAATTACCAATTGCATTTTATTGTAAAAAACAACAGATGATTAAAGCTCTTCAAAATCACTTCTAGAGGAATTGGAATTTCAGAACAACAAAATTGAGAAAACTCACTCCACGGAAATCACCTCAAGCAATTTCCCACCTTTTCCATCTTCAGACGGCGACACATCATAGGACTTGTCCTTCCAGCAGCTGCATAAGTTCCTGATCAATGATCCAAACACTTCCTCTCTTATACAATCTACAGATTTCTTTAAAATCTCCAGAAAACCTTCAGCGCCATCAACATCTTTCTCTTGCTCAAAATGCCGCATTACTGTCCCAATAGTTTCAGATGATGGGACCCACTTTCCACCATCTCCTCTGCCAGTAGAAATTGCATTGACCACAATGTTGTTAAGGGCGCAAACGCACTCTAATTGCTAAAATTATTATATTGCCTAAAATGCAGGACGTAAAAATATATATATATATATATATATATTTTTTGTCCGAGTAAAAACACAATATATATGTGTGTTTTGCATGTATATATATATATATATATATATATATAATTTTGATAATAAACTCTAAAAAGTGGTCCAATTTATTCTTAAAAAATGCAGAATTTTCTTGTTCTATTATTGGTCATATGCATGATTTTTTATGATCACATGTTTATTGTTGAATACTCAAACATTGAGAAGTATAGAGTTTAATATGTCTCTTTTTTTACTATTAAAGGTACAGTCATATCCATGATTTTCTTATGATCACATGTTTGTTTTGCATGTCTACCACCTTAAAAAAGAAAGGGATACCTAAGCTCGTCCAAAAAGGCCTGAGACATTTTTGTTATCTGACGCTAAGATGCAATGTCTAAACGCACGCCTGAACAACATTGATTGGCCATACAATCAACTGCCAGCTTGATGTCCCCATTTTTTAAATAATAATCCAAAAAGATCTCCCAAGTTTTGGCGTTAGGCTTCGCACCTCTCTTGCTGATCCTCTCCTTGAGCACTAAAGCTTTTTCCAGCAAACCTTCCGCAGCATAAGTTCCAATTAAGGCATTTGCAATCCGGATAACATAAGTAGAACAACCGATCCCATTCTCTAAAGGCTTTCTCTGCACATGGAAAATCTTTCAAATTAACTAGTTATTGAATCATATTCAGATAGCTTATATAGGCTGTTTTGCGAAAAGACGTCCTAAATGAATGCCATATTCGATAAACTTCATGCAAATTTCCCACTCGGCCACCCAATGTAATTAGAAACTGGAAAGCAGAAAGATCTCTGTGTGCATTTCTCTTTTCCAATTCCTTAAGTACCTTTTCAAACAAGCTAGCATCAACAGAAAGAGATGCTAAATTGCTATATGTTGTCCAATCATCAGCATCGCTCTTCATTTCCTCAATAACTATTTCTGTTGGGTTTTAGTGGGTCCCTCTTATGTAGAATGAAAATCCCACTTTACTCTTGTCTCATTAAATGAAAAATAAAGGCTTCTAGCTAAAGGAAGAAGGCAAAAGCAAAAACAAAGAAAGTGTCAGTCGAGAGAGAGCAGAAAAACCATTGTGCACAGCTTTGATCAAATCGACAATCAGAGGGTCATTCGTGATCCGATCGATTTGATGTTTTGACAGTAGCTAGAAGACTCGTAGATGCTGATTTTGAAAAGTCGGAATTTTCATTTGAGCACTATAGCATTCCGATTTGGTGCCTGAACAACAGCCCCTGTTTTTGGTGAAATTTCTCAACTTTCTCTCTTCGGTTTTTAAGATCACTTGTTGATAGCTAAGGTAGAGTTATTTACTCATTGTGATAAATGAAAATAGTGATCTTGTAACCACACTTTCATTATAGTGAAGTTTTTTTAAGGGACTCTCAAGTCCCGTGGTTTTTACTTTTCCACGTAAAATTGTATGTTTCGTGTGATTAGTGTTTATTCTTAATTGCTTGTGTTATTGGAGAATATTTTTGTGCTACCGTATTTACAGATTCTGTTAATTGGGAGAGAAAGAACTTCCGGTTGTGCTTCCGCATTTTTCGAGAAGTTCGATTTTTTCCCATCATAGTGGTATGAAGCCGAACCTACCGAAAAATCGCGGAAGCACAACCCACTAATCTTTGAATTCACTCTCTATAGCCTCTTCATAACACTCTGGTTCTTCCTCATTAGTTAAAAGAACATACTAATCAGAAGGATACCTCACAGAAAGCTATCGATCTCTAGTAAACCATCCAAGTGGAACTGCTAATGGAGCATAGGTGCTTGGTGTTGATCATTCACAACATTATCCATAGGAACATCAAACTCACCTATGCCCTGTTAGTCATCATGGACATCTTCTTGCATGTCATCCTCAATCGGATTTGGCGAAGGAGTGAGAGGAATTGGATCCATTTCGGTCAAGTTATCACTATTCTATGGATCTGTTTTCTCCGCCTTATCAATGTCATCAATGGTCTGATCCTCAATGAAAACTACATCTCTGATTCTAATAAGCTTCTTTTCAACTGGATCATATAATCTGTATCCAAATTTATCTTGACCATAACCAAGAAAGATACATTGATGAGCCTTGGCATCTAACTTTGACCTCTCATCTTTTGGAAAATGTACGAATGCCTTGCAACCAAACCAAACACACGCAGGTGATCATAAGACATATCCTTGCCAAACCAAACTTTGTCTGGAACATCACTCTGCAAAGGAACACTAGGAGACAGATTAATCACATGTGCCACTGTATACAAAGCTTCCGCCCAAAAAAATCTAGGCAACTTTGCATTTGAAAGCAAACATCTGACTCTCTCAATCTATGTTCTGTTCATTCTTTCAGCCAAGCCTTTCAACTGTGGTGTCTTAGGAAATGTCTTCTGATGTCTGATTCACTGTACACGACAATACTCATCAAATGGTCCACTATATTCGCCCCCTGTTATCAGAACGGATGCACTTCAACTTCTTTTCTGTTTGCCTCTCAATTGAAGCTTGAAACTATTTGAACACATCAAGTACTTGGTCTTTTGTTTTCAAAGCATAGACCCCGTTATCACGAAATAAAGGTCCACTTTATTTCGTGACTTTTATTGATGATCATTCAAGAAAACTTTGGGTCTATGCTTTGAAAACAAAAGACCAAGTACTTGATGTGTTCAAACAATTTCAAGCTTTAGTTGAGAGGTAAACAGTAAAGAAGTTGAAGTGTATCTATTCTGATAACGGGGGCGAATATAGTGGACCATTTGATGAGTATTGTCGTGTACAGGGAATCAGACATCAGAAGACACCTCCTAAGACACCACAGTTGAATGGCTTGGCTGAAAGAATGAACAAAACATTGATTGAGAAAGTCAGATGTTTGCTTTCAGATGCAAAGTTGCCTAGATCTTTTTGGGCGAAAGCTTTGTATGACAAAGTTTGGTTTCGCAAGGATATGTCTTATGATCATCTGCGTGTGTTTGGTTGCAAGGCATTCGTACATTTTCCAAAGGATGAGAGGTCAAAGATAGATGCCAAAGCTCGTCAATGTATCTTTCTTGGTTATGGTCAAGATGAATTTGGATACAGATTATATGATCCAGTTGAAAAGAAGCTTATTAGAAGCAAAGATATAGTTTTCGCTAAGGATCAGATCATGGATGGCATTGATAAGGTGGAGAAAACGGATCCATAAAATAGTGATAACTTGATCGAAATGGATCCAATTCCTCACTCCTTCGCCAAATCCGATTGAGGATGACATACAAAAAAATATCCATGATAACCAACAGGGTATAGGTCAGTTTGATGCTCCCACGGATAATGTTGTGAATGATTAACACCAAGCACCTATGGCTCCACCAGCAGTTCCACTTCGATGGTCTACTAGAGATCGACAGCCTTCTGTGAGGTATCCTTCTGATCAGTGTGTTCTTTTAACTATGGGAAGAACCAAAGTATTATGATGAGGCTATGGAGAGTGAATGCAAAGATCAGTGGGTTGTGCTTCCGCGATTTTTTGATAGGTTCGATTTCATACCAACGTGATGGGAAGAAACCGAATTTATCGAAAAAAGCAGAATCACAACCGAGAGTTCTTTCTAGGGGTGTAATCTAGCCGAGCCGAGCTCGAGCTCGATTCAAAATTCGTGGCTCAAAACTCGGCTCGAGCTCGATCGAATATTATTTTCTAAGCTCGAGCTCGGCTCGAGATAAAATCGAACTATTCGAGCTCGACTCGATTAAGCTCGTTTACTCGAGCTCGAACTCGTTTCATATACAAATTTTTTGTATTTAAATAATAATTTTTTTTTCAAAATGATATAATGATCAAAAAAATAAAAAAAAATAAAAACTTTATACAACAAAATCGAAAATTTTCTAAACACAATGATAAAAATCTCAATAAAAATAATCAAATATAGCATATATAGCCACCTTAAATTGGTTACATTTTCTTAAGCATTTGCTTGGATTTATCAGCAAATCATCATCTTCATAGTTTAAAGTTTCAGAGGAACTCTCATATTCTCCAGAGATTTTCTGCCAAAGATGAAATAACATAATGGAAAAGAGTTCAAACCCACCGTATGCAACAAGTTTTAGAGAATCTTTGTATACAAATGCACAAAAAATCAAGAGTTTCATGTAAGACATAACAATAACACACAAAAAAAAAAAAAACTCAGATTTAAGCTAACAAAAAATTAAAATATAATAATAAGAAAAAATCATTATCCTCCTTAAGGAATCATGAAACCACAAAAAAATGGCCTCATACTTTATAAACTGCCCGCCTAACCTTTGCCCTCATATTTTGGGAGAGAAGGAAGGAAGTGGGAATGTGGGATGGAGAGAAGGTGAGACGGTGAAATATGAAAGAGAAGGAAGGAAGTGAGACGGTGAGGGAGAGAAAAAGAGGAGCGGCTGAAAGGGAGAGAAGGAAAAAAAATTGAGTTCTAGGGTTTTAAGTAAATATATACACTAGGGGTGAAATAGTAAATTAATATAAAAATATATATTATAAATAAAAAAGCTCGATTAGGCTCGCGAGCTACTCGAATCGGGTATTAAGTTACTCGAACTCGGCTCGCTCGATAGCTCGAGCTACTCGAGCTTGAGCTCGGCTCGATAATGACCGAACCGAATTCGAGTTTTTTTGAGTCGAACTCGAATAGCTTGCGAGCACAAGTGTCTCATTTACACCCCTAGCTCTTTCTCTCCCAATTAACAGAATCTGTAAATACGGTAGCACAATAGCACAAAAATATTTTCCAATAACACAAAAGCAATCAAGAATAATCACAAAGCACCAATCACACGAGACACACAATTTTACGTGAAAAACCCCTTTAAATCAAAGGGTAAAAACCACGAGATCTGAGAGTCCACTGAAAAACTTCACTATAATGAAAGTGTGGTTACAATATCACAATTTTCATATATTACAATGAGTACATAACTCTACCTTAGCTATCAACAAGTGGTCTTAAAAAACAAAGAGAGAAAGTTGAGAAATTTCACCAAAAACAGGACTGTTGTTCAGGTATCAGATCGGAATGCTACAGTGCTCAGATGAAAATTCTGACCGTACAAAACCAACATCTACAAGTCTTCTAGCCACTGTTAAATAATCAGGTCGATCGGGCCATGGATGACCCTCCGATCGTCGACTTGATCAAAGCTGTGCACAATGGTTTTTCTACTCTTTTCTCTCTCGGCCGACACTTTCTTTTCTTTCTTTTTTCTTGTGCCTTCTTCCTTTTGCTAGCCACCCTTATTTTTCATTTAATGAGACAAATGTAAAGTGGGGTTTTCACTCCACAGGAGGGATCCATTAAAACCCAACAATTTCAACCCTAAAATATCATTCATAGCAACCGAAGCCCTCATCCAAACATTGTATGTATATGAATCCGGCATGATACCACACGATTTACTTTCTTGTATAATGTCTGGTACCCTTTCTGGCTGGCCAATCATTGTGTAAAGAGTCATGAGACTGTTATAAGATATGGAGCCTAAAGGAAGGTTAAGTTCCTTCATCTTTTCCATTACAACTTTGCTTTTCCAATCATCAATTCCTTACAGTAACAGTTGAGAAGGGCACCATAAGTGAGATGGTTCTTTGATGCTTCAGGAAGATCAATGAAGTAATTTTCTGAAGCAGGAACCCCTCAAGCTTTGGCAACCAAATCAAGATGGATAGCCTGATCGCTGTCTTATTCATGCCCCGCTTGGTCACCATCGTTCAGAGAGCTGTAAAATCAAAATAATGATATGCATAATCCATTCATAAGAACAATCTGGACCAAGTATTAGCAACAATTATATGCAAATTGGACACCGGTTTCCACACGCATTGGACATGTTTACTTCTGAAAACAAACCGAGCAGCTACACCTAATGAAACGAGGAACAAAAAGCTATCATACTACAAGCAGGAAGAAAACCAAAAGCAGAATTACGAGGTGAGATCACGTACTTTGCCTGTCTAAAAACGCTACTATACTTTTGACTTCAAAAGTCAAACGAATAAAATGGCTGAAATAAATTATAAAAAGAGCCAAGATTCACATTACATCATTAGCCAAAATTAACGAAGCTTCATATCCATTAGAATAACATAAAAGAAATTTTGCATAAAACCCCTGATAAACCCCAAGCTTTGATCTAATATAGGAATACACTACAAACAAATTGCCATATACTGACGCTCACCTATACTGACGGTCGAAATCCGTCGGTATAAAGGATCTATACTGACGGATTTTTGTTACCGTCAGAATATAATTAATATATACCGACACTTTGTTGTTCGTCGCTATAGATACCTTGTATACTGACGGTTTTTCATTGGCCGTCGGTATAGATACCCCTATGCTGACGGTTTACATTGACCGTCGGTATAGATACCCTGTATACTAACGGTTTATTATTGACCGTCACTACAAACAATTTATCATATATCATATACTGACGCTTACCTATACTGACGGTATAAATCGTTGGTAAAAAGGATCTATAGCGACGGATTTTGTAACTGTCAGAATATACATAACCTATACCGACGCACAAATTAACCGTTGCTATAGCCATACATATACCGACGGTGAATGAAAAACCGTTGGTATAGGTGGAATTTTTACCAATAGTTTTTTCTTACCGTCGGTATATTTTCCAAATGACCCATTTTTTTTAAAAAAATTGGCGGTTAAATTTAATTTTTTTTCTTTTTTTTTTCAATTTCATTTTAATTTATTGAACCTATAGCAACGGGTCATTGATTTCGTCCGTCGGTATAGGCACAAATGGTATTTAAGGTTTTTGTTTCTTTTGTTTCGTCACTTCGCTTTTCCCTTTCGCTTTCTGTTAGGTTTTCTTTCGTCTGTTTGTCGCTCGTCCATCGGCCATAGGTATGTTCTCTTTATCTAATTTGCTAATTGTTCTCAGTTCTCTTCCTCATCTCTTTCATCCGTCTGCTGCGATTTTCTGTTCTCTTTCATCCGTCTGCTTTATGTTAGGTTTAGATATTTGAAACTGACACATGGTTTGTTTTTTCCCCAAAATTGGCCCTTGTTTTTCTGGGCGAGTTCCATGTAATATCCATGAAAAAGTTAAGCTTAGGAGTTAGATTCTATACTGTCTTGTCTGCAAGTGTCTTCAATCTGTAGTAACCAAGCCATAGAATTCTCTTTCTCCTTTAGCCACTATTTTTTCTAGTCTTTTGATTGCCAAAAAATCCACTAGATTCAAATTGATTTTGTTTTGTATTTTAAATTGAATATGTTTTGTATTTTAAGGCTTTCAATTAGATTCAAATTTGATGAATCTGTTTTATTTTTGCATGATTTTATTACTTTGTTTCTATCAATCATGTCGTGAGGTCTTGGACAAAGATGTGTGCCTTACATAGATTCTAGAAATTGGGGCTATTTGTATATTTGAATTATTTAGTAAGTCAATTTCGTATTTACTATCTTGGTGAAGAAAGCAATCATGTCTACCACTTATAAGCCATTTGCTACTGCATTATAAGTGGAGAACTTTGTATATGCTTAGTCTCTCATCTATAGTCTAGCTAGCTATATATAGTCTTTCATCTAATCATGTAGCTAGCTATAGGCATCTTCCTCTTCTTGTTAAGTAGCATTAACCTTTAGTTTCTGCACCTCGGCAACCAAAAGTTTCAAGCCAGACCTTTTTTCTTTTCCTTTCCACTTGACTTTGTAGCAGAATCCTGCAGCACATGCTGAGTTTGGTTCTTGGTATCTTTGCTATATAAAACAATGAGGTGGTTGTCTGGTTTAAATTCGACTATCTTTCATTTTCATCTTGTTTTGATGCTAAATTGAATTTTCTTTCAAGATGCTATACTGAAGAACATCTTCTACCCAGTTGGTTGTCTACCAATGCTGCTTATTTTGTGTCTTTTCTGCAAGGGTAATTTTCCAACTTCAAAGAAATGCTCTGAAGAGGTATTTGCCAATCAAATCAAAAGTAGAGATCCCCTTAAGATCAGGTATGTCTATTTCTTGCAACATTTGTTTTATTCTCTTTCACCATTAAGTAGCTTCTAAACTTCTGTCTAATGATTTCTAACTTTCTGCAGGTTTCCAAATCTGTGGGCTCTGCGATTAGTTCGCCAATTCTTACATTGGAATCCTGTAAGTTTTGAAACTGCATAACTAGTATATTTATCTTTGAGTTAGCTATTGGAACCTTTAGATTCAATTATCTTAGCCAACAATCACCTATTGACTATTGTTCTTATTGTATTTAGAATAATTATAAATATCCATATCGCTTCTCATCATAATAGGAGAACAGAGATTTGAAGAGAAAAAATATAGGCTGATAGTGCATGTTAATCTCTTTATTACATTTTTGTTTCTTCAGGTGTCTAAAACAAAAGGATAAAGTAAACTATGGGACTTCCTTATTTGTTACATTCTTGACTATGCTTTCTACATCAAGAACATACGCTTTAAAACATATTTGAAACTTAGCAGTAGAGTTTGTGTCTGCTCTTATTCTGATTCAGATAAGCTTGTTCTTGCAATCAAACAAATGCAAAAATCTTGGACTTTATTATTGTCAAAAGTAGAGGCCTTGAATGAATGGATCATATGGATCTTCGTTTCCCACAGTTAAAATGCTATTATAGTGTAGATTAAAATTCTATCAAAATTGGGTACCAATTCTTAATTTCCTTCTCACATAAACAAAACAAAGTTAATCTAACATAGCCTACTGTCGACAAATTAAAAGGGGTTTGATTTGCCACCAATGGCCTCTAGCTACCACATTGAATTCCAAATTTAAATTGGAATTAATTAATTGATGTTTGATGTTTGATGTTTTGCAATGTTTCAATCATAACCTTACATCAATAAATAGATTAAAAACTTGAGTTCTTGGATCAAAACTGATCTTTGTCTAAATGAAATCAAATCCAAATTAGCACAGCGGGTGGGCAGGCAAAGAAATTTCATTACCGGGCAGGACTTGTTGTTTTCCGGGTTATAAGTTCTGATACGTATTCCAGCTAACGTGGCATGCCACATGTCACTTTCTTGGTGGTACCTCATTTTTACATACTTAGTTAGCAGCCAAATGAAATGATGCTTCGCTTCTTTCTTCATTGGATCAACCACCGTATATATATTCTAGTTGTAGCATTGCATTATTCTCCAGTCTCCAGGAATAAAATGAATATATATATGTATTCATTTTGTATCTTGCAGGTTGAAGGTTTTGAGTTGTCCTGTAAGTTGGAGGTTCTGAGCTGTCCTATTCTTCATTTCTTAGTGCAAAAGCAGACAAGGTACTTTTAGAGTTATTATCTCGTTTGTTAAAATTGTTTAAAATTGAAAAATTATATTTGGCACTAAACTTAAGATTATTTGTATTATTTTACATTTTTTTTCTTTATTTGGCTCCATGAGAGTTTGATGATAGGTATATCTTTTTCAATAGTGTTTCATTGTAAAAATATTTAGCTAAGTCAAAACATAAATACATAGTAGGAGATGTATCCTAAACCTTATTGAAAATGTTTGTCTCTTATTAACTTTTCATGTTTGTGTAGTATATGATTGTGTAGGTTTATTCATAGCAATAGGTTTCATGTTTGTGTAATATATCTAGCTGGAATGTGAGATAACGAAATGTCTTTATATTACAGTTTTAATCATTTCACATTCTATGGATAAGACGTGGATAAATCTTACGTCCAGAGCAAGTGAAGAATACATTAATGGGGTCATCAATTTCTTAGAATTTGCCTTTGCAAGATCATCTGAAAATGGAAAAATTTGGTGTCCTTGTGTTAAATGTGTCAACACATATAGAGTATCTAGGGTAGAGGCATTTGATCACATTATATGTAAAGGTTTTCTGAAAGGATATGTTCGATGGATTTTTCATGGGGAGGTCTTGGATTATGTGTTTGAGCCTTTACTAATAAGTCCTCCTTCCTAAGATTATGTGTGATATTCTTCACTATTTGTGTAAAGACTCAATGTCCTGTTGTTGGTAGGTTATTCTTTAAATTGAATGTAACTCTTAGTTTCCTGTTTGTGTGTTGTTAAGTCCTTGAGCCTTTACCAATCATTATTTGTGTGCTGTTTTTCTCTTTTTAATTTTCTTTCCTACAAACATGAGTTGTTTGTTAGCTTTCAGCCTTTACCAATTTCTATTTGTGTGCTGTTAAAAGTATGAGCTGTTTTGTATTGTAATTAGCTTTCGCTATATAATACCATTAGCTTTGCAGCCACTTGCATTTACTCTAGCAAGTATTGTATTGCAATGAGCTAGTTTGTATTGCAATTTATTCTGTCATTTTCTCTAGCACATATGCTTCACTTGCATGAGTTTTGACTAGTGATGTTCTTGCCATCTGAATTCCATATTCATTATCTCTTTCTTCACTGTATATTTGTAAGTGACTATTGGCTGTTGGCTTGGGGAGGTTCATTTGCTTGGTGGTTGTTTTGTTGGCTATTGGAATGTGATTCTTTGATATGCAAATCGAAGACTTTATTTTTTACTTGATTTTATTTTCTTTTAGTTAGGTTGTAGGTTGTTAACCCTTAAACTTGTTCCTTTTAAGCTTTTATTGTGTTGAAATGTTAATTATTATGTATTCTTGACACTTAAAAACTTGTATCTTCTAAGTTTGAAACTGTGTTGACACTTCATTGTTATGCATTGTTGAAAATTGAATTGACAAAGTCTGGAATCGATATAATCGACATAATCGATTGGATCAAGTCAGTTTTGGTTATGAACATAGGGTTGGTAGATTTCAGTAGAGCAAAATCTACTACATCATCACAGTAGGTACAAGCCTTACAGTTTAACTATGTTCCAAAAATCTAAGATATCTCTATTTACAGTTATTGCATTTACAGCTTCTTGGACAATTTAGTTTGTTTATTTTGGTCGGTTTCATTAAACTGTAACAGGAAAGAAAAGGAAGAACTTTTTACTATTTTTATTTAATTATATTTTTACCTTTTGAGCTTAATTCAATAAATATATATTGACAGAACATATACTTTTTAGGTACCTGATGCTGGTAGTGCTCCAAATTTGTCACCAATAATAAGGTCTTCAACTTCTAGTCATCAAGTTAATGAAAATGAAGATGGTAAACTACTTGATTAATTTATTCTTTTATATTGACTTCATTACTTAATTGCTGCACATTGGTTAATATTTGTCAATTTTATGCAGATGTTGCTCCATAGGAATATTCATAAGATTTGGATTGCTTATTTCACTTCTATTTAGCTTGTAAAAGTTATATAATTAAGACAATTTATTTGTAATTTTATTTTTAATATTATGAAATATTTTGTACTTTCTTATAATGGTTTTTGTACTTTCTTATAATGGATTTCTTATCTTGGATTAAATTATAAATATATCAATATTAGTAATTGAAAATATGAAAAAAATTTATTTTTACTGACCTCTATACTGACAGTTCATATAACAACAAAAAATGTATAGTATACTGATGGAGTAAACCGTCAATAAATTTACGACAAACTGTCGCTATAGGTTAATTGTATATTTTACATTTTAATCTAAACCGACGGACGCAAAAAAAAAAAAAAAACTGTCGGTATATGTATATCAATGGTATCTATATCGATGGATACAAAATCCGTCGGTATAGATACGGTATCGATACCGACGGATACAAAATTTGTCGGTATAGATACGGTATCGATACCGACGGATACAAAATCCGTCGGTATAGATACGGTCTCGATATCGATGAAAACAAAATCCGTCGATATAGATACGGTATCTATACCTACGGCTACAAAATCTGTCGGTATAGATACGGTATCTATACCTATGGGTACAAAAGCCGTCGGTATAGATGCAATATCTATACCGACGGATACAAAATCCGTCGATATAGATACGGTATCTATATCGACGGCTACAAAATCCGTCGGTATAGATACGGTATCTATACCTACGGCTACAATAGCCGTCGGTATAGATGCGATATCTATACCGACGGATACAAAATCTGTCGGTATAGGTAAAAGCAAAAGGGGCTATCCCAACATAGGCTATACCGACGGTAGTAACATAGTGACGCCTAAAACCGTCGATATAGTTATACATCCTATTCCGACAGTCACCTTTTCCGTCGGTATAGGTCTATACCGACGAGGGTTTTACCGTCGCTTTATTTTTTGTCGGAATAGTCATTTTGACCGTCAGTATAGAGTTTTAGGACTTTTAGCGACGGATTTTGGAGTTTTACCAACGCTTTTTGGACCGTCACTATATGACAATTTGTTTGTAGTGATACGAACAATGAGAGTAGGGTAATAGAGCTTACAGTCGCGAAACTTCTTGAGAGTGTCGACAACTTCCATTTATAGACACGCTTGGAGCTCTTGAGGAACTAATTCAGCTGCTGCCGCACGTAAATTTCCGAGCAGCCCTCCTTAAAAACCCTGCGGTAAAGTGCTTCTTCTAAGTACTTCTTTGACCTTCTCGTCACATTCTTATAAATATTATATATGTATATGTATATCTTTCTTTCTTTCTTTTTCTTTGTCTTTATATATAAAGGACGAATTTCAAAACTGCAAATAATAAACGATACTTATACTTTTGATTAAAAAAAAATTATTATTTTTTAATTAATAAATTTTCAAATAAATTAAAATATTAACTAATTTTTATTTATTACCTTATTAGTATTGAAGTTTTTAATATCAATATAAACTTTTCTAAATTGATACTTTTTTTATTAATTTAGATCCACTACTTTTTTATGTATCTATTTCCTTATTACCTTAAACTATTTTATCAAAGTAAATTACTCTTAATAAATAAGAATGAAGATTTACAACAAAAAAAAAATAATTAATTATGATTAATTATATGCTCCTAACAGAAAAAAGGCAAAATTAATTATAAAGTTTGTTAATTGCATGCCAAACATGATGGAATATTAGGAGGTGATAGTTATAATTATAAGGGTTGGAGTGACTAATTTGAAAGTGCCAAACTAACAATTGAGGAGGTGATACTTTTTACTGATATATTCAAGATTACTCATCTTGATTAGTCATACTTCTTTCATAATCAAGATTAGTCATGTTGGCTAGTTTTTTTCATTTTTGTATTGATATATTAAAGATTAATCATAATTTTTTCATATTTTAATTTATTTTCTTAAAAAAATTTGACTTTATAATTAAATTATATTTTAAATTAAAATATTCAATTTCACGCAAATTTTGAGTTTTTATAATAGTAAAGGATTAAAACTCTATTAATAAATAATTTATTAATTAAAGAATAAATACTTACTTATTTATATTTTATAATTATAATTTTAAAATATATAATTCACTTGCAACTTGCAAGGCACAAGATCATTATTATTATTATTATTATTTAAATTAGAAATCTCATATTGGAATATTGAGAAAAGCAAGGATCTCTAATCTTCATGTTCTAATTTGATATTCGTAACAGTTAAGATTTCAAATTTTCAACATAGAGGTCTTGTTAGCAATCTTGTAAGTATTTAATAAATTTTATTACTGCCTACTAATATATATATATATATATATATATATATATATATTACGAACAGAATATTGAAAATACGAACACTTACAATTTCGGTTGAAGCAGAAAATTAGAATATTGAGTCAAGATTGGACCTCTGACCTTAAGATATTTTTTGCCTGTCTAAGGTGCTTACAGTTTGATGCAAATCGTCTCCCAGGTTAATTGTATATTTTACATTTTAATCTATACCGACGGACGCAAAAAAAAAAAAAAAAAAAAAAAAAACCGTCGGTATATGTATATCAATGGTATCTATACCGACGGATACAAAATCCGTCGGTATAGATACTCTATCGATACCGACGAAAACAAAATCCGTCGGTATAGATACGGTATCTATACCTACGACTACAAAATCCGTCGATATAGATACGGTATCTATACCTACGGGTACAAAAGTCGTCGGTATAGATGCAATATCTATACCGACGGATATAAAATCTGTCGGTATAGATACGGTATCTATACCGACGGCTACAAAATCCGTCGGTATAGATACGGTATCTATACCTACGGCTACAATAGCCGTCGGTATAGATGCGATATCTATACCGACGGATACAAAATCTGTCGGTATAGGTAAAAGCAAAAGGGGCTATCCCAACATAGGCTATACCGACGGTAGTAACATTAGTGACGCCTAAAATCGTCGGTATAGTTATACATCCTATTCCGACGGTCACCTTTTCCGTCGGTATAGGTTTATACCGACGAGGATTTTACCGTCGCTTTATTTTTTGTCGGAATAGTCATTTTGACCGTTAGTATAGAGTTTTAGGACTTTTAGCGTCGGATTTTGAAGTTTTACCAACGCTTTTTAAACCGTCACTATATGACAATTTGTTTGTAGTGATACGAACAATAAGAGTAGGGTAATAGAGCTTACAGTCGCGAAACTTCTTGAGAGTGTCGACAACTTCCATTTATAGACACGCTTGGAGCTCTTGAGGAACTAATTCAGCTGCTGCCGCACGTAAATTTCCGAGCTGCCCTCCTTAAAAACCCTGTGGTAAAGTGCTTCTTCTAAGTACTTCTTTGACCTTCTCGTCACATTCTTATAAATATTATATATGTATATGTATATCTTTCTTTCTTTTTTTTTTCTTTGTCTTTATATATAAAGGACGAATTTCAAAACTGCAAATAATAAACGATACTTATACTTTTGATTAAAAAAATTATTATTTTTAACTAATAAATTTTCAAATAAATTAAAATATTAACTAATTTTTATTTATTACCTTATTAGTATTGAAGTTTTTAATATCAATATAAACTTTTCTAAATTGATACTTTTTTTATTAATTTAGATCCACTACTTTTTTATGTATCTATTTCCTTATTACCTTAAACTATTTTATCAAAGTAAATTACTCTTAATAAATAAGAATGAAGATTTACAAAAAAAAATAATAATTAAATATGATTAATTATATGCTCCTAACAGAAAAAAGGCAAAATTAATTATAAAGTTTGTTAATTGCATGCCAAACATGATGGAATATTAGGAGGTGATAGTTATAATTATAAGGGGTGGAGTGACTAATTTGGAAGTGCCAAACTAACAATTGAGGAGGTGATACTTTTTACTGATATATTCAAAGATTACTCATCTTGATTAGTCATACTTCTTTCATAATCAAGATTAGTCATGTTGGCTAGTTTTTTTCATTTTTGTATTGATATATTAAAGATTAATCATAATTTTTTCATATTTTAATTTATTTTCTTAAAAAATTTGACTTTATAATTAAATTATATTTTAAATTAAAATATTCAATTTCACGCAAATTTTGAGTTTTTATAATAGTAAAGGATTAAAACTCTATTAATAAATAATTTATTAATTAAAGAATAAATACTTATTTATATTTTATAATTATAATTTTAAAATATATAATTCACTTGCAACTTGCAAGGCACAAGATGATTATTATTATTATTATTTTTTAAATTAGAAATCTCATATTGGAATATTGAGAAAAGCAAGGATCTCTAATCTTCATGTTCTAATTTGATATTCGTAACAGTTAAGATTTCAAATTTTCAACATAGAGGTCTTGTTAGCAATCTTGTAAGTATTTAATAAATTTTATTACTGCCTACTGATATATATATATATATATATATATATATATTACGAACAGAATATTGAAAATACGAACACTTACAATTTCGGTTGAAGCAGAAAATTAGAATATTGAGTCAAGGTTGGACCTCTGACCTTAAGACGTTTTTTGCCTATCTAAGGTGCTTACAGTTTGATGCAAATCGTCTCCCAGGTTTCCTCGATAAACGTTGCAAATGAGAGCACACTCGGATGTAACACAGCGAACCAGAAAAATGTTTAAATCTCTCTCTCGGATGACACAAAATAATTTGAGTGAATTTTTGTAACCGAAAAACAGACACAGGATGTCTATATTTATAGCAACCAATCTGCCTGTTCGGTAAAGTCACACCGCATGGGAAGGAACCTGTTTGATCAGAACAGGCACACCCATTGGAGACGAACCAGTATGTCTTTACCGGAAAGACAGATTCAGGAAAACAACACGAACCTATTCAGTCCAAGATCTCGAACAGGCATGAATTAATCAGACACCAGTAGCAAGTTGGTCCGACTGGGCAGAAAAAGAAAGAACAGTATTGACCCAAGCCCGGTCCAACCCAGCCCAAGCTCGACGCGCGCGTGTGGTTCAGCCCAGTTTGTGTAGGTCCCACCCACCACAAAACTTGGGTGCCCTTTGAGGCCCAACCCAACATGGAACACAAGTCTATATAAACAACTAGCAAATGCCAAACTTTGTTCTATGTAGGATTAAATATCACACGCAATTACAACCATCTTTCTCTTTAAGTGGGTGTTTAATGAGACTAATTTCTTATTCAATTTTGATATCAATTGTGTACGTTCACCGTATATCTAGTTACTACAACATACGTATTGTAATACGTATTTCGTATATATACACCCAAAATGATACATTGATATCCAACAATCCCCTACATAAATAGAAATTATTTGATTAAAATGACGAACTGACTCGAAGTTTGAGAAAGACTTTTTTTGAAGAGTTATTGCATCAAGATAGATAGCTTTTGGCTTTGAACCTTCCATAGTGAACAATTATCGGATTTACTCGGCTAATTAGTGAACATGATGTCTTGAACTATTTAGCATTTCGTGTAAACAAAGACAATAGGTGTCACACAATTCATCTTCGAATATCTTCGGTTCTCACTGTTGTGTCCATTTTGGCCCCGAACACTTCCTGGTTTCTTATGAGTACTTAGAGAATTTAGCCTGATCAATTCTCATAGAAGTGGCCAGGTTTCTTACTCATAATAGGTGATTGCTTTTTAAGAATATCCTGCAATACCCCACTTGATTTTATCAAGCTATAAGAATCATTAAAAGCATAGCTTATCCTAACTCCTTTGCAGGCAGCACTAAATCATCATAAGAATGGATAAGAGTGTTTAACTCTTTTAGTGCTCACGCTAACTTAACATAATTCAATTGTCCCTTTTGAACCTAGATCTTGGGATCTCCAGTCAGCTAGGTTGGGTTGCCACTATGTAACTTTAATTTATAGGCTTAAGACCTATTCCCCTCAATGATTTACTTGCTCTCTTGTTAAAACTTTTTGTAAGCGTGCTTCATTATCCTTTGATTTTTCATAATCAAAAGAGATAATTCCATTTGAGAGCAACTGTCTAACGGTATTATGTCTTCGACGAATGTGTCGAGATTTACCGTTATAAAAACAACTATGTGCCCTACCAATTGCAGATTGGCTATCGCAATGAAAAAATTGCAGGCACAGGTTTCGGAAAACATGGAATATCTTCTAAAATTCTAAAGCCATTTCGCTTCTTCTCTAGATTTATCTAAAGTTATAAATTCAAATTTCATAGTGGATCTGGCAATACACGTTTGTTTAGAAGATTTTCGAAACATTGCAGCTCCTTCTATAATAAAGATAAATTCGTTAGTGGCTTTGAAATCTTTAGTATCGAATATCCATTTTGCATCACTGTACCTTTCAAGCATAGCTGGATATCTTGTATAGTGCAGTCCATAACTTGAGGTGTATCTTAAATATCTAAGTACCCCCACAATGGCCTTCCAGTATCCTTTCCAGGAATACTTGTAAATCTACTCAGTTTGCTAACTGAGTACGTTATGTCTTTACATTCATTTACAACCTAATAGTTTGCTTTCAGGGTTCGTGCCACTCTTGGCACCATCTGGGATCACCGATCCCATGGTCAAGGTCTCATCCTCCGCTTCACAATAGGGTAGTCATGATAGCACCAGGGCATGCCGATACCATACCATGACACTCTTCCCCACTTACTATGTCGATACCTCATTGACGACAAGATCATACCCGAGTACCATTGTTGCATAAAGTTAACATTTTCTCTCATGTCCTTCTCTTGCCCTCAAGGACTAAGTAATGATCCCATCAAATGATGCAACGAACACAATTTTAGGTCCTATCATGACGTTTTAAGCCGGAGAAACCGATACCTTCACAAGACACCCCGACACTTTCATGTATTTGTAAGATGGTCTTAGACTCTTCCATAATTCATATAATGTCTTATCTGATTACTTCTGGGTATTTTATTTAAAATATAATTAGGTATTAAAACAGCCTCCCCCCACAAGTTCTGAGGTAACCCTGAAACTTATCAACAAAGCATTTATCATTTCTTTCAACGTTCGATTCTCACATTACACGATACCGTATTGTTGAGGTGAATAAGGAAAAGTTGTCTGAATGTTGATTCCATATTTTGAACAGAATTCATTGAATCATATTCGTCACCCCTATCACTCCTTATTTTTTTGCTTAGTTGATTTTCGACCTCATTTTTAAAGAACTTAAAAACTTCCAAGGCCTCGTCTTTGCTTCTTAGCAAGTAGACATAACAATATTTCATGCAATCATCAAATAAAAGTAATTCGATACTTTTTACCGCCTCTAGTTTGCACAAAATTTAAATCACAGATATCAGTGTAAATTAATCTAGAGGTTCACTACTTCTTTCTATTGAATAGAAAGGAGCCTTAGCAGATTTGGATTTCAAACAATTTTTCAAAAGCAAATCCAAATTGCTGATTCTTTACAAGGTCTTGTAATCCACATGACGTAATCTACCATGCCATAAATTAGAGGACACAATCAAATAAACAGAATAAATAATCTCATGATTATTCTTTGTTCTTTGGCACAACAGCCAATACATTGAGCTTAAAAAGTCCATCACATAAATATCCTCTACCTACAAACATTTTACTTTTAGTGAGTACAATTTTATCAGACTCGAAAACAAGCCTAAACTCGTTCTTGCTCAACAGAGAGCCGGAAACCAAATTCTTTAGAATTTCAGGAGCATGAACAACATTGTTCAAAGTTAGTTCTTTCCCGAAGGTCATCTTGAGTACCACCTCCCCATGGCCTTGTACCTTGCAAACCGAAGAGTTTCTCATAAATAGTTGCTCATCAATAGCAGCTTCTATATACTCGGAGAAACTCTTTCTATCAGAACAAACGTGACAAGTGACACCAGTATCAACCCACCATGTCTTAGGGTTTCCTACCATGTTCACTTGTTAAACAACAACAGCGAGCTCAATCTTATTATCATCAACTGAGTTGGCTTGAGCTCTTTTCTTGTTCTGACAGCAGTCCTTCGCTCAATGACCGGGCTTGTTACATACGAAACAAGTTCCCGTGAATTTCTTGAAATTCATTCCCTTATTAGCTTGGGAAGAACAAGAACTAACAAATTTCCTCTTGTTGGTCTTGTGCGAATGTTTTACAACATTTGCCTTGGCTTCCATGGTCTGAGCTTTAACTCTCTTTTCTGAACCACGGTTATCCTCCTCAATTCTTAACCGAATAATCAAGTCCTCTAAAGTCATCTCCTTTCTCTTGTGCTTTAGATAGTTCTTGAAATCCTTTCACGAATAAGACAATTTTTCTATCAAAGCCGTCGTCTCAAATGATTCACTAAGAATCATTCCTTTGGCATCAATTTCATGGAGGATCAACTAATAATTTTGAACTTGGTTGATCATGGTTTTTTGAGTCCATCATTTTGAAATCCAGAAACCGGCCAACCACAAATTTCTTCATGCCGGCATCCTCGGTTCTATATTTTCTCTTTAAGGACTCCCACAACTCTCCACTATCTTGATTGGGCAATACACGTTGTATAACGTGTTTTTCAATCTGTTGAGGATATATTTCTTGCATAAGAAGTCAAGAATGCTTTCATGCTTCCACCAAGACTACAACCGTAGTATCGGTCTCTCCTTCTTTGAGAATCGGGGCCTCCTCCCGTAAGAACCGGGCTAGGTTCAGAGTGGTCAAATAGAACAGCATCTTTTGTTGCTAATGTTTGAAGTCTAGACCATGAACTTCTCGGGTCTCTCACCATGTGTGACATATGGCTGCATTGGCACTACAGGCGCACTCGCATTTACGATAGACTATTCTGTCATCTGTTATTTAGAATAATAGGATCAACTTTATATATATATAATATATATATATAAACACACATATATATATATATATATATATATCTATAATATATATATTACAAACATATATATATTCACAATCAATATATAATATATATATATATATATCCTGAACATTGTAACAATATATATATATATATAATATATCACAATATATTACAAACAATATATATATGATCACAAATAGTATATATATTATAACAAATATATATATATATATGCTCTCAAAACAATAAAATATATATATGTAACAATATATATAAGATACAGTAGCACTCTATTGTTATAAACATGTTATAACAACACGTATAACCATGCTGACAGAAGTATAATACATGAAATATATATATAATATACACGGTACGTATGTATATATTTAATCAATATCCTGCCGCTCCCACAATTGTATCATAAAAATTTAGTGTTACTAAACAAAATAAAAAAGTAAAGAAATATAACAATATCAACTAAGAATGTCGTTTCTTACTAAACAATATAAATGTATATATTAATATTTATATATATATATATATATATATATATATTCATCAAACAGTATATAGTGTTTGTTATAAAAAGTAAACGACAATGTTAAAAAAATTCAATCAATCACAAACAGTGAGGTTAAAACCAATCAAAGTCCGTCACAAACAGAGATGTTAAAACCAATCTCTCTCTCCCAAGTTTCCTCGATAAACATTGTAAATGAGAGCATACTCGAATACAATACAGCAAACCAGAAAAATGTTTAAGTCTCTCTCTCGGATGACACGGAATAATTTGAGTGAATTTTTGTAACCAAAAAACAGACTAAGGATGTCTGTATTTATAGCAACCAGTTTGCCTGTTCGGTAAAGTCAAACCACATGGGAAAGAACCTGTTTGATCAGAACAGGCACACCCATTGGAGACGAACCAGCATGTCTTTATCGAAAAGATAGATTCAGGAAAACAACACGAACTTGTTCGGTCCAGGACCGAACATGCATGAATTAATCAGACACCATTAGCAAGTTGGTCCATCAAATTTTGTTCTATGTGGGATTGAATATCACACACAATTACAACCAACTATTTTTCTCTTCAAGTGGGTGTTTAATGAGACTAATTTCTCATTCAATTTTGATATCAATTGTGTACGTTAATTATACACTGTGTATGTAGTTACGACAATCTACGTATTTAAATATGTATTTCGTATATATACATTCAAAATAATACATTAATATCCAACAGATCTAAGATTCAAATTTTAACATTAACGAAGCAAAGTTTATGAGAGAGGAGAATAACTACACAAATTTCATATTGCTACAAGGACTAAATTAAAAAAATAATAATAATGCATATATGTGAAAATGTCTATGAAATATGTGTATGTAATACTCTCCGATTTTAATTAATACCTATCTATAAGCATCAGTCAACATCATTCATATTAAATAAGTAACATTAATCAAATAAAATTTTTAACAAAAGAGTTTGTGTTCATAACCCTGGGAAGCTACCTTTGAAACAGGAGATTAATTGGTACATCTAAGTTCTAGCAGAAGAGCTTTATTATTAATTTTTTTCTTAATCTTTCCATATGATATTTGATAACTCGTATAATTATATAGTTTTTTGTTATGTTTTATTATTGTTTTGTGTCAAATACGAGTTATTATTGTTTAGTCTAATTGTGTTTATGATCTTTTATATTTTTATGTAATTTGGTGTTTTTCACAAGTTTCTTTGAGTGATTTCAGATTACTAGAATTAAGGGCAAATCCAGTTCAGTTCCAGTTCCGACACCTTTTGCCATATCAGCTATATCTGGAGTTTCACTGAAGCAATAAGGCTGAAATTTGTAGCCGTGCAAAGCTAAGAGGCATATCTATCTTTTTCATGTTTTACACTTCTTGAAACGGAGTCGTTTTCCCTAGCGAAATCGACCATCAAGTTGGCTGATGTGCAATGACGTCTGTGCTGACCTGTTTTTGTATTTTGCCCATATCTGCTTATCCACATCAGCAAATGAGCTGATTCCAATGGCTATGGATCCGTAACTGATACGGGAACCTTTGTCTAGAAGACCATATGATCAGATCAGGCCTCTAATATTGACGAAATCGACCATCAAGTTGGCTGATGTGCAATGACGTCTGTGCTGACCTGTTTTCGTATTTTGCCCATATCTGCTTATCCACATCAGCAAATGAGCTGATTCCAACGGATATGGATCCGTAACTGATAGGGGAACCTTTTTCTAGAAGACCATGTGATCAGATCAGGCCTCCAACATTGACGAAATCGACCATCAAGTTGGCTGATCAAAATTGTCATACAATATGACGAAAATTGTTAGAAAAATTCACCCACCTATTATACCTACCTTTGAAATTTGTAAAGCTTGTCTCTTGTCATTTAGCCCTCCAAAATGTGTATAAATAGAGGGCCTTGGATGATTGTAGAGGATCATATTGTACATAGGTAGGATATTAGCCATTGTAATAAAATTCTCTAAGTTTTCTTCTTCTTTCTTTTCTCTAGTTTTCTTTTTCTTTAGAAAGAGCAAGAGGTTGGATAATTAATATTCTTCTTCTTCTTCTTTCTTTCTTTTATTTTCTTCTTAGATTCTATTTAATTTTATGTTTATAATGCCTATGCTAGGCTAAACTTCTATTTGGTTAAGGGTGATTTCAAAGCCCTAGACATGTTTTGTGATTGATTTTCAGATTCTATCTATCATTAATTTTCTATCAAAGTTGCTTATGTTCTTCTACAAGAATTGTTCATGATGTTGTCTAGATTTATTTAGGTGTACAACTAGATAGATCTTGATAATTATCTATTGCTAGTTTAGGAGTCTTGATCCGTGTAATTGTCTTGATTTCCTATTCATAAGTGGCAATTTGTGATTAATGATTATGGTCAAGTTTTCAATAATTGCAAAGTGGAACATAACCTAAGTTGAACAATCCGAGATTATGTGTTTGTTGCTTAGATCAACCTATCTTTCTCATCATAAAGCTGCCATTAAATTGAATTTAGAGAGCTTATTCTAGGTTGTTTAATGGTTAGAGATTAAATAGAGAGCTTGTTCTATTTAACGACAAACTAAGGAAAGATTGGGGTAACAGAGCTTGTTGTTATCTACGGTTGTTAACTTTGATAGTTGGTTGATATTGATAGATCTGAAATTGATTCTTAATGATGTCTAGTGGTGGAGAATGAAACCTTAACCATATTTTTCATATTTGATTCTTCTTACTTATTTGTTTTCTTACTTTTAGTTTGCTTATTTTTTATATTTATTTTTATTGGCTGGTTATACCGCCTAATTTAGTATATATATTTTTATTGGCTGGTTATACCGCCTAATTTAGTATATATATTTTTATTGGCTGGTTATACCGCCTTGCATCTTATTCTTATTATTTACTTTAGTTTAAATCTGGCTTCAAAAACCCCTTTTCTTTTATTGTTCTTGAATTTAAGTTTTAAACTATTAACTTATAAACTAAAACCCAATCCTTGAGGACTCGACCCTTGCTAACTACTATACTTACAATTTATCTTTTTAGTGCAAGGTTAAATAAGATACACTCTTTTGGGTGCATCAAATTTTTGGCGCCGTTGCCGGGGATTGCTTTCTTTAGTTTATTTGTTACTTGGTTTATTCTTATTTTCAGTTCTAATTAGTTTTATTTTCTTGTACATACAAGTTTTTCTTTTCAAATTTAAAAAAAAAAAAAAAAAACAATGGAATTGAGCAATCTAACACTTGAAGAGTTGGTGGCATACATGAACATGGAGAATCAACAAGCCTTTCTCACCTCCCCAGTTCAACAATTGGCCATGGGAGGATGTCAAGGCCATCAAGTGTTCCAAGACCAACAGTATGATCATTACTCAAACACTTACCATGAGGGATGGTGGGATCATACTAATTATGGCTACTCGAAAAATTACCAAGAAGTAGATCCTTATGCCAATTACACTCATCCATCTAGCTTCAATCAATCATGGTCTCAAGAACCAGATCTTTTTCAACCACCACATATGACTCAAAACTCAGGTACTTCTTTAGAAGATCTTGTCTATTCTCTTGTTACTGATTCTTTGCAATTTCAACAGGAAACAAGGGCAAGCATCCAGAGTTTGGAAAAGCAAATGAGCCAATTGGCTAGTAGTATGGTGGGATGGGTAGCACAAAGATCTGAAGAACTCCCAGCCCAAACGATGGTTAATGATAACTCGTATAATTATATAGTTTTTAGTTATGTTTTATTATTGTTTTGTGTCAAATACGAGTTATTATTGTTTAGTCTAATTGTGTTTATGATCTTTTATATTTTTATGTAATTTGGTGTTTTTCACAAGTTTCTTTGAGTGATTTCAGATTACTAGAATTAAGGGCAAATCCAATTCAGTTCCAGTTCCGACACATTTTGCCATATCAGCTATATCTGGAGTTTCACTGAAGCAATAAGGCTGAAATTTGTAGCCGTGCAAAGCTAAGAGGCATATCTATCTTTTTCATGTTTTGTACTTCTTGAAACGGAGTCGTTTTCCCTAGCGAAATCGACCATCAAGTTGGCTGATGTGCAATGACGTCTGTGCTGACCTGTTTTCGTATTTTGCCCATATCTGCTTATCCACATCAGCAAATGAGCTGATTCCAATGGCTATGGATCCGTAACTGATACGGGAACCTTTGTCTAGAAGACCATATGATCAGATCAGGCCTCTAATATTGACGAAATCGACCATCAAGTTGGCTGATGTGCAATGACGTCTGTGCTGACATGTTTTCGTATTTTGCCCATATCTGCTTATCCACATCAGCAAATGAGCTGATTCCAACGGCTATGGATCCGTAACTGATAGGGGAACCTTTTTCTAGAAGACCATGTGATCAGATCAGGCCTCCAACATTGACGAAATCGACCATCAAGTTGGCTGATCAAAATTGTCATACAATATGACGAAAATTGTTAGAAAAATTCACCCACCTATTATACCTACCTTTGAAATTTGTAAAGCTTGTCTCTTGTCATTTAGCCTTCCAAAATGTGTATAAATAGAGGGCCTTGGATGATTGTAGAGGATCATATTGTACATAGGTAGGATATTAGCCATTTTAATAAAATTCTCTAAGTTTTCTTCTTCTTTCTTTTCTCTAGTTTTCTTTTTCTTTAGAGAGAGCAAGAGGTTGGATAATTAATATTCTTCCTCTTCTTCTTTCTTTCTTTTATTTTCTTCTTAGATTTTCTTTAATTTTATGTTTATGTTTACAATGCCTATGCTAGGCTAAACTTCTATTTGGTTAAGGGTGATTTCAAAGCCCTAGACATGTTTTGTGATTGATTTTCAGATTCTATCTATCATTAATTTTCTATCAAAGTTGCTTATGTTCTTCTACAAGAATTGTTCATGATGTTGTCTTGATTTATTTAGGTGTACAACTAGATAGATCTTGATAATTATCTATTGCTAGTTTAGGAGTCTTGATCCGTGTAATTGTCTTGATTTCCTATTCATAAGTGGCAATTTGTGATTAATGATTATGGTCAAGTTTTCAATAATTGCAAAGTGGAACATAACCTAAGTTGAACAATCCGAGCTTATGTGTTTGTTGCTTAGATCAACCTATCTTTCTCATCATAAAGCTGCCATTAAATTGAATTTAGAGAGCTTATTCTAGGTTGTTTAATGGTTAGAGATTAAATAGAGAGCTTGTTCTATTTAACGACAAACTAAGGAAAGATTGGGGTAACAGAGCTTGTTGTTATCTACGGTTGTTAACTTTGATAGTTGGTTGATATTGATAGATCTGAAATTGATTCTTAATGATGTCTAGTGGTGGAGAATGAAACCTTAACCATATTTTTCATATTTGATTCTTCTTACTTATTTGTTTTCTTACTTTTAGTTTGCTTATTTTTTATATTTATTTTTATTTTGGCTGGTTATACCGCCTAATTTAGTATATATATTTTTATTGGCTGGTTATACCGCCTAATTTAGTATATATATTTTTATTGGCTGGTTATACCGCCTTGCATCTTCTTCTTATTATTTACTTTAGTTTAAATCTGGCTTCAAAAACCCCTTTTCTTTTATTGTTCTTGAATTTAAGTTTTAAACTATTAACTTATAAACTAAAACCCAATCCCTGAGGACTCGACCCTTGCTAACTACTATACTTACAATTTATCTTTTTAGTGCAAGGTTAAATAAGATACACTCTTTTGGGTGCATCAAATTTTTGGCGCCGTTGCCGGGGATTGCTTTCTTTAGTTTATTTGTTACTTGGTTTATTCTTATTTTCAGTTCTAATTAGTATTATTTTCTTGTACATACATGTTTTTCTTTTCAAATTTTGAAAAAAAAAAAAAAAAGATGGAATTAAGCAATCTAACACTTGAAGAGTTGGTGGCATACATGAACATGGAGAATCAACAAGCCAATCTCACTTCCTCAGTTCAACAATTGGCCATGGGAGGATGTCAAGGCCATCAAGTGTTCCAAGACCAACAGTATGATCATTACTCAAACACTTACCATGAGGGATGGTGGGATCGTACTAATTATGGCTACTCGAAAAATTACCAAGAAGTAGATCCTTATGCCAATTACACTCATCCATCTAGCTTCAATCAATCATGGTCTCAAGAACCAGATCTTTTTCAACCACCACATATGACTCAAAACTCAGGTACTTCTTTAGAAGATCTTGTCTATTCTCTTGTTACTGATTCTTTGCAATTTCAACAGGAAACAAGGGCAAGCATCCAGAGTTTGGAAAAGCAAATGAGCCAATTGGCTAGTAGTATGGTGGGATGGGTAGAACAAAGATCTGAAGAACTCCCAGCCCAAACGATGATTAACCCAAAGGAGAATGCTACTATTGTGACCTTGAGGAATGAGGAACAAGATGAGGATGAGACAAAATTAGAGATGAATTCTATTCTTGAAAATAATGAAGCTTCAATTCCGAAAGAGAGTACTTCGGCACCTAAGGTAACGTTTGAGATTCCAATTTTTACTAATGTTTCTTCTCCACCTTTTCCTAGTAGATTCGCAAAGTTCAAGGAGGATGAACATGAACAAGACACGCTGGAAACCTTAAACAGTTTGTTTGTGGATGTCATTCAACAAGTACCAAAAGATGCACCATTCCTCGATGAGATATGCACCACCAATGATGATGGAATAATACTTGTAATGGAGAATGCATCCATTGTTGTGCAAAGAAAGCTTCCTCTCAAACGCATAAATTTGGGAAATTTCATGTATGAGCCTGATAAGCCTAAAAAGCCAAGAAGGGGTGTTGGTTAGATTCAAAACACTAACTCAAGTGTTAATTGCGAAGGCAGCCCAATTAAAGATGAAATTGCCAACCTTCCATATTCAGATTTGCTTTCTCTTTCTTTTCCTTTTTCTTTTATTATTTTTGTTGTTTTTATTTTTATTTCTTATGTTTCTTTGTTAATTGTGTTTACTGTTTTTAAGTTCATTTAGGCTGCATAAGTTTCTTTTGTTTAATAGTTCTTTTCTTTTACATATAATTCTTGCATTGGGGGATAATAGCATTACATTAATGACAATGTAAGAATTATGTGTGGGGGGAAGAATTTAGGATTTTATTTTTGAGTCTTTTTATGTTGTTTTTCTTTCTGATCCTTGTTTTTAAAATAACTAGATGTAAATATAATTTTTATTTTTATTTTTATTTTTAACCCCGGTTAAATGGCGGATAACGGTACTCCGTGATTATTTAAATCGGTTCCATCAGCTACCCACAAAACTGATATTGTATATAAATTTCTCTTCCAATTTCTCTTTCAATTTTTTTCATTTTTTTTTTCAGGATGGATGATATTCTCACAAGATTGCAGAAACGATTTCCTCCTTTTCCTCGAAATATTTTACTGAAGCTTTACCAAGTTCGACTTGAAAGATTAAGAATGCTTATGCACAAAGGGATTCCTGGAGACATACGTTGGATAATTGAAGCCAAGGTACGTGAAGATGAATATCTTCCTGTTTTGCATTTACCAGGTACAGGTAGAAGCACTTTTGCAAAGAAGCGACGAGCAAAGCGCATGAGTTCAAATTGCCACAAATGTGCACGATGGACGTGTAACGGTAAATGTCGTTCTATTGGGATTCCGTCCTCTAATCGAGATGATAAAATTGAATTCATTAAGGATGGACTGAGTAAGGAGAATTTGGGTAATATCCAACTTTCTCTTGAGACGCATCCTAGTGGAGACGTACAAAGAGAAATTCTTGATTTATGGCCGCAATTCCAAAGGGAATGGCAACATCTTGGGAATCTGATGTTAAAAGACCCTGTTTGCCAGCTTGTAAGAAAACTGGATGGGAAGCATATCCTCGACTCATAGAAGGCGTTTAAGCCATTTCTGGACGTAAAACCAGAGGAAGATGTGAGCCACAATCACAACTACAATAAATGACTTCTCAGCTTTTGGTTTGATTTGCAATAACTTTATTTTGTTTTAATTTACGTGTTGTTCGATTTGTGTAATTATTCTCGTTTTTTTTATTTGTCTTTTACGGTTGATTTTTTCTTCTCTTTTTATTTTCTTCCTGAAATCACGCAAAAATCTTTTGTTAGGTTAACATTTTCTTCTGACAGGTCAGATACACTTTCGGCGACATTATTACTCTTGTCTGATTCACTACTCAGTCCTCTATATATTACACCATGTACTCATTCTCTTTCAGGCACTCGAAAAAAAAAAATGGAAAGTACTTCATCCCAGCGCATTAAAAAAATTTGTGTCTTTGGAGGTGCTTATCCAGGGAAAAATAACATATTCGCTGATGAAGCCATAAGAGTTGGAGTAATACTTGCCCAACAAAAGATCCACTTGATTTATGGAGGCGGTAGTACGGGTTTAATGGGAGCAGTCGCTACAGCAGCACACGCCGGAGGAAGTCCAGTTCTAGGAATCGTGCCAAAACTATTCACAAGTTTTTGTGGACCTACCGTGGGTAAGGAAATACAAGTCTGGAGTGTCCCTGAACGGATAACAATCATGTACCATTCTGCCGATGCATTCATTGCTTTACCAGGAGGTCTGGGTACATTGGAAGAAATAGCTTGCGTGGCTTCTTGGTCATCTTTGGTCACAAATAAGAAACCCATTGGTTTGCTTAATATTAATGGTTATTTTAGTAATTTGCTTTCATATTTAGATAATGCTGTGGATAATGGATTCATGTTTTCAGAGGCAAGGAGAACCATAATTTCTGCTACAACCATTGAAGATTTACTCAAAAAGCTCCAAGCTTATGAGTGTTTATCTGCTACGGTTGTTTCGCAAACGCTCGGAAAAAGAAAAAGAGATATGGACGAGCAAGGAGTGGATTGCACTTTGTCTTTGTGACATTATCTAACATTTTGCTTGTTGTGTCTCAGTTATAATAAGTGGTTAGCAACCTCTGCAGGTAATATCTCCTAAATTCTACCTTTAAAATTTGACATTGGGGACAATGTCATATTTTAGTAGGGGTAAGGAACATATTTTGCTAATTTAAAAAAAAAAAAATTTAAGAAGTATTCATTCTGAACAAGGTCTGAGTAAGGGAGACTTGAGACATACCTTGTCAGTTTGATTTCTTCTTTTCAAAAAAAAAAAAAAAAAAAAAAAAAAAAAAGAGTTTGTTGTGTTTTAAGCAATTTAGAAGTATTTATTCTGAACAAGGTCTGAGTAAGGGAGACTTGAGACATACCTTGTCAGTTTGATTTTAATCTTTTTATGTTTACTTGTTAATTTTTGTTTAGTATTTTAGGATTATTTAGGTTGCATGAGTTTGTTTTGTTTTGAGTCTTAGTTGTTCCTATTCTTATGTTATTAGTTCTTTTCTCTTACACATGATTCTTTCATTTGTGTTAATAGACTTACATTGAGGACAATGTAAGAATTAAGTGTGGGGGGAATGATTTAGGATTTCTTTTATTTTTGTCTACTTTTTTTTTTATGAGTCTTTATTATTATTATTATTTTTAGTGTGTTTTAGTTCCTTTTTAATACAATGATGAGATATGAATTGCATAGGTCTAAACTGGTTATTAGTGAGAAGATTTTCATGAGAATTGAGCTTGATGTCACCCTTTTTATGAGCCAATGTTAATATAATATGTTGATTGAGAAAGAAGCATGTTTAGACTTAATCTGACTTGTATAATCATCCTTGTGAGTTTTTGAGCCTATAATGATTGATGCATTATACAAATCAATCTAATTTCTTTCTTGAGTGCTCTTATGATTACAGGATTCTCTAGAACTTGCTTTAAACCGTTTGAGACTATATTGATACATGTGACAACATGAATATGATAGAGGCATTAGGATTTTTAGCCAGAGCCAAACAGCCATCCCTTATTGATGTTCCAAGAGAACACACCCTTAGTGAACCAATTTGAGCCTACATTGAATAAGCTATCTCTTTGGTAACCATAACTTGTCCCTAACCTAAATATACTTATATCTTTACCTTTGTTCCAAAGATGAATTAGCATGATTTGAGACAAGTTGCAAAGACAAGGGATATTTTTTGGTTAGAAACAAGAAATAAGTGTGGGGGGGAAAGAAAAGAAAAGTCAAGAGAAAAAGAAATGGAATACTGGCAAATACATTCCTATATAAAAAAAAAAAATGAATCATCTCTTGAATTTGTGGAAAAAGAAAAAGATGTTACAAAGTTGTTTAGAATGAAGAAAAGGCCCAACATGAATATCCGGCCTAGGTGACTATGTGTAAAGAGTTTTGAGAAGTTTCTTTGTATAATCTTTTTATGTCTCTAAACTTTATGAACTTTTTGGAACCTTTGTGATATCTTTATCCTTTTGTTCTTCAACCACATTACAAACCCCTTGGCCCCATTACAACCTTGATTAAAGACCTCTTGATTTATGAAGTTGCATGATCTTTTAGTGGAGAATAGGTGGACAAGCAAGCATATGGTAGAAGTGTTTTCATGAGATTGATTGAGTGTAAACACTTTACCACTACTTTAAAGAGTGAAAATCAAGAGAGTATCCCATGTGAGAAGTTGAGATGAAATTTGAACATGCACTATTTTGATTGAGATATGTTATGCTAATATTGGCTTAACTCAAACAATTTACATTCAAGCATGATTTTTTGTGAAATTTTTTAAGCTATTGATTAGTTTATAAGACTTGTTCAAATATTGTCTCTAATTTGTATTGAAAGGATTAGGAGTAAATATTTTTAGTATATGTAGTTTATTTATATGAAGTTTATTTATATTTTAATTTTTCAATGTTTGTGGGTATCGTTCTAGTAAACCCTCACGAGACTAAACTCGTCCACTAGGGACACCTAGGGGTTTAAAGGCTTGTGTCACATGCTAAGTGCCACCGTGATTTCCTACGAAAGTGGATTAGATTAGATTTTCTTATTTTATTTTTATTGAGTCGTTGCTAGGGACTAGCAACAATCTAAGTGTGGGGGTGTGATAACTCGTATAATTATATAGTTTTTAGTTATGTTTTATTATTGTTTTGTGTCAAATACGAGTTATTATTGTTTAGTCTAATTGTGTTTATGATCTTTTATATTTTTATGTAATTTGGTGTTTTTCACAAGTTTCTTTGAGTGATTTCAGATTACTAGAATTAAGGGCAAATCCAATTCAGTTCCAGTTCCGACACATTTTGCCATATCAGCTATATCTGGAGTTTCACTGAAGCAATAAGGCTGAAATTTGTAGCCGTGCAAAGCTAAGAGGCATATCTATCTTTTTCATGTTTTGTACTTCTTGAAACGGAGTCGTTTTCCCTAGCGAAATCGACCATCAAGTTGGCTGATGTGCAATGACGTCTGTGCTGACCTGTTTTCGTATTTTGCCCATATCTGCTTATCCACATCAGCAAATGAGCTGATTCCAATGGCTATGGATCCGTAACTGATACGGGAACCTTTGTCTAGAAGACCATATGATCAGATCAGGCCTCTAATATTGACGAAATCGACCATCAAGTTGGCTGATGTGCAATGACGTCTGTGCTGACATGTTTTCGTATTTTGCCCATATCTGCTTATCCACATCAGCAAATGAGCTGATTCCAACGGCTATGGATCCGTAACTGATAGGGGAACCTTTTTCTAGAAGACCATGTGATCAGATCAGGCCTCCAACATTGACGAAATCGACCATCAAGTTGGCTGATCAAAATTGTCATACAATATGACGAAAATTGTTAGAAAAATTCACCCACCTATTATACCTACCTTTGAAATTTGTAAAGCTTGTCTCTTGTCATTTAGCCTTCCAAAATGTGTATAAATAGAGGGCCTTGGATGATTGTAGAGGATCATATTGTACATAGGTAGGATATTAGCCATTTTAATAAAATTCTCTAAGTTTTCTTCTTCTTTCTTTTCTCTAGTTTTCTTTTTCTTTAGAGAGAGCAAGAGGTTGGATAATTAATATTCTTCCTCTTCTTCTTTCTTTCTTTTATTTTCTTCTTAGATTTTCTTTAATTTTATGTTTATGTTTACAATGCCTATGCTAGGCTAAACTTCTATTTGGTTAAGGGTGATTTCAAAGCCCTAGACATGTTTTGTGATTGATTTTCAGATTCTATCTATCATTAATTTTCTATCAAAGTTGCTTATGTTCTTCTACAAGAATTGTTCATGATGTTGTCTTGATTTATTTAGGTGTACAACTAGATAGATCTTGATAATTATCTATTGCTAGTTTAGGAGTCTTGATCCGTGTAATTGTCTTGATTTCCTATTCATAAGTGGCAATTTGTGATTAATGATTATGGTTAAGTTTTCAATAATTGCAAAGTGGAACATAACCTAAGTTGAACAATCCGAGCTTATGTGTTTGTTGCTTAGATCAACCTATCTTTCTCATCATAAAGCTGCCATTAAATTGAATTTAGAGAGCTTATTCTAGGTTGTTTAATGGTTAGAGATTAAATAGAGAGCTTGTTCTATTTAACGACAAACTAAGGAAAGATTGGGGTAACAGAGCTTGTTGTTATCTACGGTTGTTAACTTTGATAGTTGGTTGATATTGATAGATCTGAAATTGATTCTTAATGATGTCTAGTGGTGGAGAATGAAACCTTAACCATATTTTTCATATTTGATTCTTCTTACTTATTTGTTTTCTTACTTTTAGTTTGCTTATTTTTTATATTTATTTTTATTTTGGCTGGTTATACCGCCTAATTTAGTATATATATTTTTATTGGCTGGTTATACCGCCTAATTTAGTATATATATTTTTATTGGCTGGTTATACCGCCTTGCATCTTCTTCTTATTATTTACTTTAGTTTAAATCTGGCTTCAAAAACCCCTTTTCTTTTATTGTTCTTGAATTTAAGTTTTAAACTATTAACTTATAAACTAAAACCCAATCCCTGAGGACTCGACCCTTGCTAACTACTATACTTACAATTTATCTTTTTAGTGCAAGGTTAAATAAGATACACTCTTTTGGGTGCATCAGTTAACCCAAAGGAGAATGCTACTATTGTGACCTTGAAGAATGAGGAACAAGATGAGGATGAAACAAATTTAGAGATGGATTCTATTCTTGAGGATAATGAAGCCAAAGATCCAAATAAGAGTATTTCGGCACCTGAGGTAAAGTTTAAGGTTTCACTTTTTACTAATGTTTCTTCTCCACCTTTTCCTAGTAGATTTGCAAAGTTCAAGGAGGAAGAACATGAACAACACATGCCGGAAACCTTAAACAACTTGTTTGTGGAGGTCATTCAACAAGTATCAAAATATGCTCCATTCCTCGATGACATATGCACCACAAAGGATGATGGAATAATACTTGTAATAGAGAATGCATCCACTGTTATGCAAAGAAAGCTTCCTCTCAAACGCATAAATTTTGGAAATTTCATGTATGAGCCTGACAAGCCTAAAATGCCAAGAAGGGGTGTTGGTTAGGTTCAAAACACTAAATCAAGTGCTAATTGGGGGAGGCAGCCTAATTAGTGAAAGCATTGCCAAACTGCCATCCTCAGATTTGCTCTCTTTTTCTTTATCTTTTTCTTATGTTTCTTTGCTAATTTTGTTTAGTGTTTCTAAGTTCATTTAGGCTGCATTATTTTATTTTGTTTATTAGTTCTTTTCACTTACACATGATTCTTTCATTTGGGATTAATAGCATTACATTAATGACAATGTAAGAATTATGTGTGGGGGGAAGAATTTAGGATTTTATTTAGAGTGTTTTATTTTTGAGTCTTTTTATGTTGTTTTTTCTTTTTGATCCTTGTTTTGAAAATAACTAGATGTAAATATAATTTTTATTTTTTTTAACCCCGGTTAAATGGCGGATAACGGTACTCCGTGATTATTTAAATCGGTTCCATCAGCTACCCACAAAACTGATATTGTATATAAATTTCTCTTCCAATTTCTCTTTCAATTTTTTTTCATTTTTTTTTCAGGATGGATGATATTCTCACAAGATTGCAGAAACGATTTCCTCCCTTTCCTCGAAATATTTTACTGAAGCTTTACCAAGTTCGATTTGAAAGATTAAGAATGCTTATGCACAAAGGGATTCCTGGAGACATACGTTGGATAATTGAAGCCAAGGTACGTGAAGATGAATATCTTCCTGTTTTGTATTTACCAGGTACAGGTAGAAGCACTTTTGCAAAGAAGCGACGAGCAAAGCGCATGAGTTCAAATTGCCACAAATGTGCACGATGGACGTGTAACGGTAAATGTCGTTCTATTGGGATTCCGTCCTCTAATCGAGATGATAAAATTGAATTCATTAAGGATGGACTGAGTAAGGAGAATTTGGGTAATATCCAACTTTCTCTTGAGACGCATCCTAGTGGAGACGTACAAAGAGAAATTCTTGATTTATGGCCGCAATTCCAAAGGGAATGGCAACATCTTGGGAATCTGATGTTAAAAGACCCTGTTTGCCAGCTTGTAAGAAAACTGGATGGGAAGCATATCCTCGACTCATAGAAGGCGTTTAAGCCGTTTCTGGACGTAAAACCAGAGGAAGATGTGAGCCACAATCACAACTACAATAAATGACTTCTCAGTTTTTGGTTTGATTTGCAATAACTTTATTTTGGTTTAATTTACGTGTTGTTCGATTTGTGTAATTATTCTCGTTTTTTTTTATTTGTCTTTTACGGTTGATTTTTTCTTCTCTTTTTGATTTTCTTCCTGAAATCATGCAAAAATCTTTTGTTAGGTTAATATTTTCTTCTGACAGGTCAGATACACTTTCGGCGACATTATTACTCTTGTCTGATTCACTACTCAGTCCTCTATATATTACACCATGTACTCATTCTCTTTCAGGCACTCGAAAAAGAAAAAAAAAATGGAAAGTACTTCGTCCCAACGCATTAAAAAAATTTGTGTCTTTGGAGGTGCTTATCCAGGGAAAAATAACATATTCGTTGATGAAGCCATAAGAGTTGGAGTAATACTTGCCCAACAAAAGATCCAGTTGATTTATGGAGGCGGTAGTACGGGTTTAATGGGAGCAGTCGCTACAGCAGCACACGCCGGAGGAAATCCAGTTCTAGGAATCGTGCCAAAACTATTCACAAGTTTTTGTGGACCTACCGTGGGTAAGGAAATACAAGTCTGGAGTATCCCTGAACGGATAACAATCATGTACCATTCTGCCGATGCATTCATTGCTTTACCAGGAGGTCTGGGTACATTGGAAGAAATAGCTTGCGTGGCTTCTTGGTCATCTTTGGTCACAAATAAGAAACCCATTGGTTTGCTTAATGTTAATGGTTATTTTAGTAATTTGCTTTCATATTTAGATAATGCTGTGGATAATGGATTCATGTTTTCAGAGGCAAGGAGAACCATAATTTCTGCTACAACCATTGAAGATTTACTCAAAAAGCTCCAAGCTTATGAGTGTTTATCTGCTACGGTTGTTTCGCAAACGCTCGGAAAAAGAAAAAGAGATATGGACGAGCAAGGAGTGGATTGTACTTTGTCTTTGTGACATTATCTAACATTTTGTTTGTTGTGTCTCAGTTATAATAAGTGGTTAGCAACCTCTGCAGGTAATATCTCCTAAATTCTACCTTTAGTAGGGGGTAAGGGACATATTTTGCTAATTTAAAAATAAAAAAAAAAAATTGTTGTGTTTTAAGCCATTTAGAAGTATTCATTCTGAACAAGGTCTGAGTAAGGGAGACTTGAGACATACCTTGTCAGTTTGATTTCTTCTTTTCAAAAAAAAAAATGTTATGTTTTAAGCAATTTAGAAGTATTCATTCTGAACAAGGTCTGAGTAAGGGAGACTTGAGACACACCTTGTCAGTTTGATTTTAATCTTTTTATGTTTACTTGTTAATTTTTGTTTAGTATTTTAAGATTATTTAGGTTGCATGAGTTTGTTTTGTTTTGAGTCTTAGCTGTTCCTATTCTTATGTTATTAGTTCTTTTCTCTTACACATGATTCTTTCATTTGGGTTAATAGACTTACATTGAGGACAATGTAAGAATTAAGTGTGGGGGGAATGATTTAGGATTTCTTTTATTTTTGTCTACTATTTTTTTTTATGAGTCTTTATTATTATTTTTAGTGTGTTTTAGTTCCTTTTTAATACAATGATGAGATATGAATTGCATAAGTCTAAAACAGAGTTATTAGTGAGAAGATTTTAATGAGAATTGAGCTTGATATCATTTTTTTTTATGAGCCAATGTTAATATGATATGTTGATTGAGAAAGAAGCATGTTTAGACTTAATCTGACTTGTATAATCATCCTTGTGAGTTTTTGAGCCTATATGATTGATGCATTATACATATCAATCTAATTTCTTTCTTGAGTGCTCTTATGATTACATGATTCTCTAGAACTTGCTTTAAACCATTTGAGACTATATTGATGCATGTGACAACATGAATATGATAGAGGCATTAGGATTTTTAGCCAGGGCCAAACAGCCATCCCTTATTGATGTTCCAAGAGAACACACCCTTAGTGAACCAATTTGAGCCTACATTGAATAAGCTATCTCTTTGGTAACCATAACTTGTCCCTAACCTAAATATACTTATATCTTTACCTTTGTTCCAAAGATGAATTAGCATGTTTTGAGACAAGTTGCAAAGACAAGGAAGATCTATTGAAAATTTGGGGTAGAAACAAGAAATAAGTGTGGGGGGGAAAGAAAAGAAAAGTCAAGAGAAAAAGAAATGGAATACTGGCAAATATATTCCTATGTAAAAAAAAATTTATGAATCATCTCTTGAATTTGTGGAAAAGGAAAAGGATGTTACAAAGTTGTTTAGAATGAAGAAAAGGCCCAACATGAATATCCAGCCTAGGTGACTATGTACTTGTAAAAAGTTTTGAGAAGTTTCTTTGTATGATCTTTTTATGACTCTAAACTTTATGAACTCTTTGGAACCTTTGTGATATCTTTATCCTTTTGTTCTTCAACCACATTACAAACCCCTTGGCCCCATTACAACCTTGATTAAAGACCTCTTGATTCATGAAGTTGTATGATCTAAATAGTGGAGAATAGGTGGACAAGCAAGAATATGGTAGAACTGTTTTCATGAGATTGATTGAGTGTAAACACTTCACCACTACTTTAAAGAGTGAAAATCATGAGGGTATCCCATGTGAGAAGTTGAGATTAAATTTGAACATGCACTATTTTGATTGAGATATGTTATGTTAATATTGGCTTAACTCAAACAATTTACATTCAAGCTTGATTTTTTGTGAAATTCTTTAAGCTATTGATTAGTTTATAAGACTTGTTCAAAGATTGTCTCTAATTTGTATTGAAAGGATTAGGAGTAAATATTTTTAGTATATGTAGTTTATTTATATTTTAGTTTTTCAATGTTTGTGGGTATCGTTCTAGTAAACCCTCACGAGACTAAACTCGTCCACTAGGGACACCTAGGGGTTTAAAGGCTTGTGTCACATGCTAAGTGCCACCGTGATTTCCTACGAAAATGGATTAGATTAGATTTTCTTATTTTATTTTTATTGAGTCGTTGCTAGGGACTAGCAACAATCTAAGTGTGGGGGTGTGATAACTCGTATAATTATATAGTTTTTAGTTATGTTTTATTATTGTTTTGTGTCAAATACGAGTTATTATTGTTTAGTCTAATTGTGTTTATGATCTTTTATATTTTTATGTAATTTGGTGTTTTTCACAAGTTTCTTTGAGTGATTTCAGATTACTAGAATTAAGGGCAAATCCAGTTCAGTTCCAGTTCCGACACCTTTTGCCATATCAGCTATATCTGGAGTTTCACTGAATAAATAAGGCTGAAATTTGTAGCCGTGCAAAGCTAAGAGGCATATCTATCTTTTTCATGTTTTACACTTCTTGAAATGGAGTCGTTTTCCCTAGCGAAATCGACCATCAAGTTGGCTGATGTGCAATGACGTCTGTGCTGACCTGTTTTCGTATTTTGCCCATATCTGCTTATCCACATCAGCAAATGAGCTGATTCCAATGGCTATGGATCCGTATCTGATACGGGAACCTTTGTCTAGAAGACCATATGATCAGATCATGCCTCTAATATTGACGAAATCGACCATCAAGTTGGCTGATGTGCAATGACGTCTGTGCTGACCTGTTTTCGTATTTTGCCCATATCTGCTTATCCACATCAGCAAATGAGCTGATTCCAACGGATATGGATCCGTAACTGATAGGGGAACCTTTTTCTAGAAGACCATGTGATCAGATCAGGCCTCCAACATTGACGAAATCGACCATCAAGTTGGCTGATCAAAATTGTCATACAATATGACGAAAATTGTTAGAAAAATTCACCCACCTATTATACCTAGCTTTGAAATTTGTAAAGCTTGTCTCTTGTCATTTAGCCCTCCAAAATGTGTATAAATAGAGGGCCTTGGATGATTGTAGAGGATCATATTGTACATAGGTAGGATATTAGCCATTGTAATAAAATTCTCTAAGTTTTCTTCTTCTTTCTTTTCTCTAGTTTTCTTTTTCTTTAGAAAGAGCAAGAGGTTGGATAATTAATATTCTTCTTCTTCTTCTTTCTTTCTTTTATTTTCTTCTTAGATTCTATTTAATTTTATGTTTATAATGCCTATGCTAGGCTAAACTTCTATTTGGTTAAGGGTGATTTCAAAGCCCTAGACATGTTTTGTGATTGATTTTCAGATTCTATCTATCATTAATTTTCTATCAAAGTTGCTTATGTTCTTCTACAAGAATTGTTCATGATGTTGTCTAGATTTATTTAGGTGTACAACTAGATAGATCTTGATAATTATCTATTGCTAGTTTAGGAGTCTTGATCCGTGTAATTGTCTTGATTTCCTATTCATAAGTGGCAATTTGTGATTAATGATTATGGTCAAGTTTTCAATAATTGCAAAGTGGAACATAACCTAAGTTGAACAATCCGAGCTTATGTGTTTGTTGCTTAGATCAACCTATCTTTCTCATCATAAAGCTGCCATTAAATTGAATTTAGAGAGCTTATTCTAGGTTGTTTAATGGTTAGAGATTAAATAGAGAGCTTGTTCTATTTAACGACAAACTAAGGAAAGATTGGGGTAACAGAGCTTGTTGTTATCTACGGTTGTTAACTTTGATAGTTGGTTGATATTGATAGATCTGAAATTGATTCTTAATGATGTCTAGTGGTGGAGAATGAAACCTTAACCATATTTTTCATATTTGATTCTTCTTACTTATTTGTTTTCTTACTTTTAGTTTGCTTATTTTTTATATTTATTTTTATTGGCTGGTTATACCGCCTAATTTAGTATATATATTTTTATTGGCTGGTTATACCGCCTAATTTAGTATATATATTTTTATTGGCTGGTTATACCGCCTTGCATCTTATTCTTATTATTTACTTTAGTTTAAATCTGGCTTCAAAAACCCCTTTTCTTTTATTGTTCTTGAATTTAAGTTTTAAACTATTAACTTATAAACTAAAACCCAATCCCTGAGGACTCGACCCTTGCTAACTACTATACTTACAATTTATCTTTTTAGTGCAAGGTTAAATAAGATACACTCTTTTGGGTGCATCAATATTAGTCCAAGAAATAGCTCTCCAGCTAAACAAGAACAAATTAAAGTTGTGTACGAAGCTAAATAGCAAATATAGTTTACTGCAGTGCCTTGCTTTTCTCATAATTAACCTTAAAAATGATACATTTAATAAATATAAAAATGTTATAATAAATATGATACGATATGTTTATTCTATACATCGTATTCATATTTAAAATTTTAACAAATTTAATAATTTATATTAATATAACTGATAAAAAAATATAAAACATGAAACGTATATAAAAGTTATCATATCTACTCAAAATGAAAGTTGTGGCTTCTGCCCTCTCCCGAGTTTTTTTCAACACTAATGTAAAATAAAATTTTACTTTGAATTTTATTTTCACAAATGGAATACTTCAAGGTAAGCCACATCCATATCAAAATTAAAAAAAAAAAAAAAAAACCCTAATAGTTTGAGACTTGAGACATGGTGTGATAATCTTAACATTTGCAATCTTTTGAACAGTTTCATGGCTATGAAGTTAGTATATACATACCCAAAGTTAGAGGCTTTTATTTCCACAATCTTATTGTCTATTGCAGCAATTCAACTTCTCAAGTCTCAACTCATTGCATCCTTTTATTTCTGCAACTTTCTCCAAGCGTCTCTCACAAAATTTTAAAACGTGATTGTTTTTATAGATTACTTTTATTAGGTTACACTTAGTGTAGCAACCGAATTTAGTCTGGGCCTAACCCGAATTAGGCCCAAACCATTTGCGAGGCCCAATAGGACCCGTACCCTTGCCTAGCAGGGTAACTGGGCTTGTAGCCCAATGGCCCAAGTGGCTATCCTAACAGGCCCTCCTAGCCCACACCCACTAGGCAGTCAGCTGCCCAAAACCTAGGCAACCCCCCTACAACCTTAGCCCCCAGCAGCCACCACTCTCACACGCCATCACCCTCACACGCCAGCCCCCTGCCCAGGCAGCCACCCCCAGACACGTCACCACCCACACTCAACCCCACCATAAAACAAAAAAACACCCATCTGGAACCCCCATTCGGAACCCCACACAGGCTCAGACCCCCCCCCCAAAATGCCAAAACGCATTTGAACTGAGCCTCACAAGAGGCTCTCGACCCCCACCCCCACCCCCACCCTCACCTCCACAACCTCCCACCATTACCGAACCACCTCCCTCTTGGAATCCCTCACCACAAAACCGAAATTCCCACAGCTATCAACCCAAAAACACACACACACAAAACACTCACAAGCTGTCAACCACTCCACCAATCATCAAAAACCACACGACAAAAAGGAAAAAACAAAACATCTAAAGCCCTAGATTTCAGTATGGGGGTTCGGGGCATTTTCCTCCAAAATTGAATGATGAGGGGTTAGGAGATAGGGTGGTGAGGCTCGGGCTGAAGCTTGGGCTCCATTCGACGGTGGTCGGAGGAGATCGGAGAGAAGAAAACTGCAACTCTGGGGCTTAGATCTAGGCGTTTCGGCCAAGATTTAGGTAAAACTAAGGCCGTAATCGAGAAGTAGTGGCCAAAATGAAGGGTTTGGGGGCATTCCGGTCGAAATCCGACGTCGACGAGCGACGGAGGGCGGTGGCCGACGGCGGTGGTGGCTGGTCTGGGGGAATTTCAGAGAAAAAGGTGATTTTTTTTTTTTTTGAGAACTGAAAAAATGAGGCAAAAACAAAATAAAGACCTTTTATAGGCTACCTCCGAGTGGGGTCGCGGGACTCGCGCGCGGGTCTGCTGTTGGAACCGACCCGGATGTAGTTTTTCCTTTTTCTTTTTTTTTTTTGTTGTTGTAGCTTTTGTAGTTTTTGTGTTTTATTTTATTTTATTTTTATTTTTTTATTTTATTTTATTCATTATTATTTTTTTTTTGTTTTTTTTCTTCTTTCCATTATTATTTTTCATACCTTTTTAATTAGGATAAAATAATATATATATATTAAAAGAAGAAAAAACAAAGCTATAAAGGTATAAATAAATAAATAAATAAATAAATAAATAAATACAAAGTATATGAAAATGTATAAAAATTTTAAAAATTAGGAAAAAATTATAAAAATGAGTATTTTCAAAAATCAAATAAATATTACCAAGTGACGAGAAATGTTTTCAATTTCCGCCTAGATGTTGGGGAAGCTGAAAATTCTCGGATCATAAGATGTTTGTTTTAAAATAAATAAATAAATAATAAAAATAAATTTTAATTACGAATGTAAAATACGAGATGGATAAAAATAAGTTTTTTTTGCAAATAAAAATAATAATAATAAATAACTTTCTCACCATGGAGTAAAATCTTTCGAGGATCCTGCCTAGATATTGGAGAAATTCCCGAGCTAATTTTCGCAAAAAAAAGGTTCACTAATTGCAATAAATATTAAAAAAAGGGAAACTTTAAGTATGAGATTTATTTTGTTTTCTGCCTAGATGTTGGGGAAATTAAAAAGTTCTCGTATCAAAAAATTTCTACATGTTCTTATAAAATAAAAATAAATAAAAAAATCTTTGCAAATAATTAAATAAAAATCGAGGATCCTGTCTAGACGTTGGAGGATTTTCGAATGAATTTCCTAAAAAAAAAAATCCTTTTAATTTCTGAAATTACGAGAAAATCGAAGCGTCGATAATTTTTTTATTTTCCGCCTAGACGTTGGGAAAATTAGGAAAAAAAAAATTTCACCCAAAAATTGGAATAAAAATAAAGTAAAACTATTTCTCAAAATGAATAAAAAAAAATAATAATGATAATATAAAAATATATATATATAAAATAATAATCAAAATAATAATTAAAATAAGTAATAAATAATAAAAATAATAAAATAATTTTTTAATCAATTCATTATGTCATCTATTTATTCGTGCTTATTTAATCGTCCTTGGTGGGCATGTTAATACTATTCATAATAGATTACGCAGCACAAACATTAAAAAAGGTTTTTTTTTTTTTTTAAAGAGAAGAGTTCTCTCGATTAATCATAATAATATACTTATAATGAGAATTTTCAAGTGCAGAGATCTTCTCCAAATTTCGCCTAGACGATGGAGAATTTGAGGAAGATCTCACATCGAGGGTTCTTGTATTGCCTTTAAAAAATAAAATATTTCATTTTACAATTAAATTAATTTATCATCCACGTTGTTGTATATTTCGGATCAAAAAATAGAAATACGTCATTTTTAAGGATCGGGGTAAGAATTTTCAAATGTAGAGATCTTTTCCAAATTCCTCCTAGACGATGGAGAATTTGGGAAAGCTCTTACACCGAAGATTCTTATACTCACTCAAATGAAAATTTTTATTTTTTAAAATTAAACAAGTTGTTATTTAAATTATTGTTCATGATTTTTTTTATGTACGCTCTTTCACTATAGTTGATTATTCCCTTCATTGCATATCAATTTTTTAAAAAAAAAAAAAAAAAAAGAGAGAGAGTTTTAAGAGAGTCTTATGAAATAAAAAAATAAAATGATATTCCGAGTAAAAAAAAATAGTGATATCTTGCCTAAACGTTGGAGGATTTTGAATAATTGTTATTTACGAAAGAACATTACTTGATTTAGAGGAATATTATGCGAATTCGAAAGCAAAGAAACTCTTCGCAAATTCTAATTAGACGTTGGAGAATTCGGTGAAAGTTTTCGATACCAAAGATTCTCATTTTATTCTTAAATAAAACAATTTGTTCTTTTCTACAAATACAAAAATTTGCAATAAAGAGTGTGATGAGAATTATTTTTAAATATCGAAATTAAAATCGTTTTATCAAGATTAAAAGATAATACATGATTAATTGGTACCGTTTTTAAACGGGCGTCATGGGGGTGCTAATCCTTCCCTGCACGTAACCGACTCTCGAACCCAATTTTATTTTCTCTCTGGTTTAAAGGGCAGACTTTGAAATTGATTTTAAAAATGTTTTAATTAATTTTAATATATTTTACTAAAATCGATTTTAATAAGTGATTAATCACACCTAATCAAAAAAATTAGTGACGACTTCAAGTATGATTTTGAATTCGTCTAACGGTTGAAAAACCGTCATGACACTTAGAACAGAGACAAACACCCATTGACATCTTAAAATAGAATTGAAAGTTCAAATATATATTATAGATAATATTAAAACAAGGGTTTTACTAACAAGTGTCCTTAGGACACTCTTTAAAATTAGTTAATATATTATTTATAGTAAAAGTATTGTATTAATTATAAAAATTGATAATTTTATTTATCATTTTAAATGCAATGAATGAAGATATTATCACATATAGTAACTTTAAAAAAATATCTTTAGAGAATTTGTTAGCAAAATCCTTAAAACAATTGAAAAATACTACAAATCTCCATTCAGTAAAGATTTTGTTAACTTGATTTCCGACCAACACAATAAGCAATCAAGCCAAGTGGCTTGATTAGACTCAATTCCTCAAGAACTACTCTGTTCTTGTTGATAACCTTAGGTATCCCCACCCAATAAAGACCCATTACTGCAGGTCAAGACTTTCTTTATCATCGTTCTTTTCACAAAAAAAAAAAATTACCTTTTCTGAGATTTGATCTCAGACCTAAATATTTCAATCAATCTTCTTTGTTGGTAGCTTTTTGAAGAAGAAACATCAATTTTTTTTTATTTTTCTCCATTTTTTTTATTTTTGAATTAAGAAGATAAGGAAAGATCATACTCTAAATCACGGTTAACCAGAGATTGTATTAGATTTTTGTCTGAAGATAAGTTTTTTTTTTTTTTTAATATCCTAGGTTGATGAACAATAACGTAACTTGAAGTATCCCATCTAAGAAAATAAAATTACAAGTACCCTTATAAAGTAACAAAAAATTTTAGTTTATCCTAGTGCGTGAAAAAGCTCGCCCTCTCCCCGTTATCTTTTTTTTTTTTCCCCGAAATGAAAGGATAAGTTAATTACTGAACGTGTGAAATAAATACTCTTAGTAAAGTGTGCAGGCTTGGTCAACTACTCAACTCCCAAACCATGAAGGAAGAAGATGCCAAATTTAATGTGGGATAGAGCTGTCATATCTAGAGCTTCCATTAATGGAGCTGATCTGTCTTTTTTTTTTTTTTTTTTTGATTATTTCTTCGTGGAGCAGCTGAGTAGTTAAAGAAACTGCTGGTCACCTCGCAACTTTAAAGGCCGAGATAGGATTGGTTTTCTTTACACCCAAAGCAAAAATTACCCATACATACCTAATACATGTTGTAGGTCGATCCTGCTTTTGACGATGCTTTTGTTACGGAGAGTTTTAATTCGAAATTTAATTTCAGTTCGATCGAGTTTTATTTTTAAATTTGAATTTGATTCAAGATAAAAATTGAACTACTCGAGTTCATTTAATTAAGCACGTTTATTTAATAAAATGCGAGCTCGGTTATTATATTCAATTTTAAACTTTGATTATTTGTACTCTAATTCTAATTCGAATTGGTTTTTTTTTTTCTTAATATTATTTAAAAATAAAAAACTCATTTTGACTCGCGAACTATTTGAACTCAACTCGCTTGATAATTCGAATTGTTCGAACTCGGCTCAACAATTATCAAACCAAATTTAAAATTTTTTCAATGCCAATGATTCTCAACCTATGTTGGCCTTCTTGGATTTTGTTTCGAGTTTCTAGTCGCTAACAAGCCCATTCTGTATCTAATGCTCGGGGGAAAGCCCATAAATAGTGGAAAAAGAAAACACAAAGGATATACATAAATGCTGGTAGCGCCACAATTTAGAATTTACTTAAGCTACTAAAAATTAAGAAAAGTCCAATGTCGAACCAAAAAATTTAGACCTTCGAAAAAAAATTGTTTTTATTTATTTAATTGAATGTCTTAATTTTAAAATTTAATGTAATGTCATATTTTATAATTAAATGTGTAATAAATATGTTTTTCATTTTCCTTCTTCGTTTATACTCATTATCCTGCCAGTATGGTTGATCACTTGAAAGTTGAACCCAAAAAAATATGGTTGAATATATAGATGTGACGCTGGCTAAACCCAAGTCCCAATTAGTAACTGTTAGGTCCCGCAACCGTGAAAGTTGCGAATCCAATCTCACTTTATAGCCAAGCCACGTTTTGAAGGTGCGTTTTTGGCTTTTGGAAAATAGATGTGTGGTTTAGCCCACTGTTATTAAGGCTTCATCCAACGAAGAGAAACATTTTGGGTTAGTTAAGCATCGTTGTTAAAAAAAATTTAGATTAAAAAAATTCGAGTTAAAAAAAGTGTGTTTATAAAGTGTAGTGAAAAAATGTGGTTTAAAATTTTTTATGTGTTTACAATTACTGTGAAAAAGTATTGTAAGAAATTGAAATGTCAAAAAAAGATATGTTTAAAATAATAAAAGTGTAGAGATGTGAGGATAATAAAATCATTTTATCCAAAAGCCAGCTTTTAAAGCCCAAAAGCTATATTTTTTGGTTTGGCTTTTCAAACCATGGTTTTAACAGCAAAAACCAAATTTTTTTATCTGTTTAGCATTGCGTTTGCGATGAAAAGCAACTTTTAACCTCAAAAACTGTACCAAAAACAATGCTAAACGAGGCCTTAAACTACTCGTGAGACGCATTTGGATTGCATCCTAGATGCAGTCATTCTTTATTTATTTTTTTGATAATTAGATGCAGTCATGCTCATTGCTTCTCCGGTGAAAAATTGGAGGGGAAAAGGTCCATTTAAAAATTGGATCTTGCGATGGAAGTTAAAATATCCCATTTGTCCTCTATTTTTTTCAATATTTTTTTTATTAATTTTTTATTTATAAAAGTTTTTAAATTATTTATTTTTAGTTGATTTTTTAATCTTTTATTTAAAGATTTTGAACTAATTAATTAATTTAATATATTAATAATAAATTTATTTAATTATATAATAATTAGTTAATTAATTAAAATATTCAAATGTTAAATCTATAATATATATATATATAAAAGCACGAATATAGATAATTTTTTGAACTGACGAAAATAGTTATCGTTGTTCACTATATTTTTAAATTGCCATTATAAATATTTTTTATTATTAATAAGATTTATCTAATTTATAAGTAAGAAGTTTAATTTCATTAAAACACTTTCTTTAAATGGATTAATTTAATAATAAATTTTAAAATTTATGTAGAATTACTTTATTTTAAAAGTTTTAATTTTTCACTAATCTTAAAAACTTAATTAATTTATTTGATATAAATAAAAAGTTAAAATTTACATTAAATTTTTTTTCTTCATAATAATTTTGCACTAATATTAAAAATAATATAATAATTTGATATAGTTTGTATATGAAATAAATTTTACATGCAAATTTTAGTTAATATGTATTTTATTATTTTTATTTATTTTTAAAATATACAATTATATATTCAAAAATAAATAAATCAACGAGCATTCACATGTGAATGCATGTGATAACAAATACTAGTATTATTAAAATATATATATAAATAATTTATCAATACACTCCTTAATAGTTATTTTCATTCTCACTTCATCGTCACCGCTGTTTTATTATCCAAACACATATTTCATTATTAATTTTAATCTCACTGCTACAGTAATAGATCTTAAATTCAAAAAAGTCTGGCGGTCATATTAGTCGGTGATATGATTTTTAATTCGAATAGATTCACTAATCAGATCGTTTGTACAAAAAAAATCCAAATTAATTTACGGGGTTTATGAAAAAATCGTTGATCCACCGAATTTATTATTGACCTGGATCAATTAAAAATAACTTTTCAAAATGATTTTAAAATGTATCGAACTTAGTTTTTTATACTAACTATTAATTCTTTAATCATTTTCATTAAAATTTTATTTTAAAAAAAAAAATTATATTATAAATTCCAAAAAGTGAAAACAAATTGTAAGTTTAAATTTATTTCTAATCTTTAAATGATAATGCATTTTTCTAATTTTTATAACATAATTTTTAATTTCTACGATTACATAAATTATTTATATAATTTATTTTTCAAAGAAAATAAAATAAATTTTTTTTTTTTCTAAAAGAGAATCATAAAATTATGAAAGATTAATTCACGTGCATCATATTTATTGGTTTACATCATATGTATTTATTTTAACGATAAAAAGTATATGTGGGGTTCTAACTTCTAAGAAAATTAGTGATTGTTAAAAAATTTCTAAGTGAGTAATTCTTTTAAATAGTATAATATCATGAATAATTTTTGAAGTTTATCAAAATTATTAATATGATATTTGTATTTTAAAAATATTTATTTTGGCATTTAATGTTTTTACTTTATATGTTATTGTAGTACTTGTCAGTAACACCATTAAATATTGATAAAGTGACTTTTGTATTTAATAAAAACTTGACATGTGATACCTTATAATGATGCCACGTATATTATCAAAAAAATTATTATTTTAATTAAAAATTATAATTTTTTTCTTTACACATGGCACCACATAGTGATGCCACGTGTATTAACAAAAAAAATATAACTTTTATTTTAAAAATAAAAAAATATTTTTTTTCTTTCTCCTCCATCTTTTAATTTTAATAAATATTTTTAACAAAAATTAAAATAATAAAATATTTTTTTTTGTAATTTTTTAATAAATTTTTTTAAGAAATTGAAATAATAAAATATTTTAATTTGATTTTTTATTTTATTTTTGAGTTTAGTAATTTTTAAAAATAAATTTTCTTTTTAAATATATTTTTTAAAATTTTTTAGATATTATAAATTTTTTAACAAGTATTTTAAAATATTTTATATTTTTAAAATAATTTTAGTTAAATATTTTAATTTTTAAAATAATTTTTTTAAAATTTTTAAGAAAAAAAATATTAATTTTAAAAAATATAATTTTAAAATTTTTATATTTTTAATATAATTTTTTTTAAAGTTAGATATTAATTTTTAAAAATATAATTTTAAATATTTTAATAATTTTAAATTATTATCTCCTTTTTTATTTTTTTTAACAAAAATACAGATATTAATGTCTAAAAAATCAAGTGTTGCCAATAAGCTCTTGGCTAAGTGGCCAAGAGTCTTGGGGGCATGAAGTCTTGGGTTCAAACCCAAGCAACCCCTCCCCCTACCTAATTATCAAAAAAAAAAAAAATCAAGTGTTGCCACGTGTTATCACCTAATTGGTCAATGTCACATCATCATTTGTATTTAATGGTGTTAGGTCAAGGTACCACACTGATACACGATTTGATAGTATAAGTACCACATTGAACATTTTTAAAGTACAGGTACCAAATTGACAAATTTGATAAACTTAAAGGGTCATTCATAACATTATCCTTTCTAAATATTATTAGAGTATTGAATATTTAGAGGATTCATTTTTAATACATAAATTCTCATTTACTTTTTCAAAGGAAACACAAATATTTATTTTCTCAAAAAAGAAAGGGTGAAATAAAGTTGGTAACTTATAATCTATAATCTATATCTATAAATATATGTATATATCTGTAATGTATAATATATATATAAAAGTACGAATGTGAATTTTTTTTTGTGAATTTTTTTTTGAACTGAAAAAATATATATTATTATTTATTATATTATTAAATTGTCATTAGAATAATGTTTTATTATTCTATTATATATTATAAAATTTATGGGATTATTTTTTAATATTTTAATCAATTTTCCTTATAATCAATAGGAATAATGTCATGAATAGCCTCTGAAATTTATCAAATTTGTCAATGTGGTACTTGTACTTTAAAAATATTCAATGTGATACCTGTACTATCAAACCGTGTATCAATGTGGTATTTTGACTTAACACTGTTAAATACAGATGATGATGTGGCATTGACCAATCAGGTGATGACACGTGGCAGCACCTGATTTTTTAGAAATTAATATCTTAATTTTTGTAAAAAAAAAGAAAAAAATTTAAAAAAAAAATTAAAAATACAAAAATATTTTTAAATTAATATCTAATTTTTTAAAAAACTTAAAAAATTATATTCAAATAATAATAAAATTTAAAATTAAATTCTATTTTTTAAATTCAAAATTTTAAAAAATAACAAAATAAAAATATATAACTAAAACTATTTTTAAAATATAAAATATTAAATCATTTATAATATCTAAATTTTGTTAAAATATATATTTTTAAAAAAGTTATTTTTGAAAAGTACAAAAATTAAATTATGAAATTATTTTAATTATTTAAAAAAATATTTATTAAAAAATTACAAAATTTAAATATTTATTAATTTTTTAAAATTTTTAAAATTTTTAATTTTTAATTTTTTTTTAAATTTATACACGTGGCATCATTATATGGTGCCACGTGTCATCATTATATTTTTTAAAAATAATATTTTTTATTTTTAAAATTAAAATAATAAATTTTTAGTTAGTACACGTGGCTTCGTTATATGGTGCCACGTGTCAAGTTTTCATTGGATACAAAAGCCACGTCATTAATTTTTAACGGTGTTACTGACAGGTACTACAATAGCAAACAGAGTGTAAACTTTAAGTACCAAAATAGACATTTTTAAAGTACAAGTACAACATTGACAAAGTTGATAAACTTCGGGGGCCATTCATAACATTATCCCTAATCAATACAACCTTCTCCTATCCATGTTGAATTACACTTTCATTGTAATTTAAAGTATTTCAATTGGTCAATGAGCATAGACTTATAGTTTAGAGTAATTCTCACTTAATTGGTATTAAAGTTATATACCAATTAAAACTAAGATTTGTCACTATAAAATAAATGCATTAGCATCCAACGTTTAAAGTTCTGCATATCGCATGAGGTTTGTTGCTTCTTTTAGCATCCAATGTTTAGGGTTTGCATATCGCATGAGGTTTCTTGCTTTTTCTTCTTAATTTTTGTTAGAATTCCCAATATAAAATTGATGCATTAGTGTTCAACGTTTAGGGGTTTGCATACCTCATGAGGTTTTTTGTTTCTTTTTTTTTTTTGTTATAATGGTTTTGGTTTTTTCATTCACTGTCATAACACATTCTTCTTTTGTATCTCTGGTCAGATTTAGACATATTGCAAATTCAATCGATTTTAAAAAAAAAATTCAAACAAAAATTTTTTTGGCTATTTGGTAAATTGTTGTTCTTTTTAATACGGTTTATTGCTGCTTATTTTTTTCTTAGATTTGTTTTGGTCTGAGCAGATTTTGACATATTGCAAATTCAATAGGTTTTAAAAAAAATCTTTTCTGGTTTTGACATATTTTGAACTAACGAAAATACCCATTATTGTTTATTGTATTACTAAATTGATATTAAAATAATATTTATTATTATATTATATATTATAATATTTATGAGATTATATTTTTTTTAAACTTTTATCCAAATATTCGGTCAAAATAAGATAATGATATTTTCATTGATTTAAATTTAATCATTGGTTTTTATATTGTTTCATAATTACTAAATTTTGCTCTATAGTATTATTATCTTTTATTTGTCTATTTTTTACTTTTTTATTTGTTTAATTCGTGTTTGTGTACAACATCAAATAATAATTATTTATATTAATCCATATTAAATGGTGGTCTTTAATATTAATAAGTTAGAAATATCTCAAAAGGAATGGAATATCAAAGTAATGGTTCTTTGAAGAGGAAATATTGAAACATATTCAAATGATAATGGCAAAAGAGAGAGAGATGAAAAATTATTTTAATTGATGATAAGGTAATATTATGATATTTAAATTTAATGATCTTTTAAATTTAATTTTTATCCAAAAAATTTTTAGATTTTTTTTTTTTTTTTTAAATTTCAAGAAATCAAAATCCAGGCTGTGATGTTTAATGATAATGTGACAAAGTTCAAAGATATTTTTGAAAAGGAAAAAACTTACACCATTACAAAATGGTGCAGTGAAAAGTGCATTTGATGTTATACCATTACAAAACTTACACCATTACAAAATAGTGAAAAGTGCATTTGGTGCAGTGAAAACTTACACCATTACAAAATAGTGATAAGTTTATTAATGTTGATAGTAAACTTGAATTGGAACTGACAGCATATATCATTGTTACTGAAGCAACTTTTCCAATCTACAAAAATATTTTGTGTTATGATTTTATTTCCTTTGATGGTTTGAGAAATAAGAAAATTATTCTGCAATAATTTATTTTATTCTTTTGGTAGATATTATTGGTGTGATTGTTAATGCCAAATCAACATTTTCAATTAAAAAAAAGGAATGAAAGTATGATGGATAAAAAGAGAAATTATCATTGTCAATGATAGATAAGTATTTATTTTAATACTTTTATATTGGGATATTATTGTTTATTATAATAAATATATATTTAATGTGTATACGATGAATTTTTTTTATAACATATATTTTTCAATTTTAAATTTTATATAACTTTTGAATAAATAATAATGCATATGTCATTAACGTTGTGGGGAGATATTGTTGATAACGGGTGTCAATTGCTTGAAGATGATTTTTATAAAAATCTATTATTATATTGTCTAATGTGAAAGCTTCACTTTATGATGGTAAATTCTTAATGATTTTAATGTTACTTCATGTTATTTTATTCTAATTACTACTATAATTCTATAATTGTATAGGTAATTTTCAACTTCAAAGTAATTCAACAATCACGTTACAAATTAATTCAAATATGTTAGAAATGGATGAGTTGAGTAGAATGTAAGTCAAAATAGTTTTATATTTATCAAATTTTTATAAACATATTTTTACAATCTAATATATATATATATATATATATATATGGATTTTGCTAATGCCCTTAAGACACTCTTTAAAGTTACTAGATATAGTAATATTTTTATTCAATGCATTGAAAATGATGAATAAAATTGTTATTTTTTGCATTTAATACAATAATATTACTATAAATAGTATATTAATTAACTTTAAACAATGACTTAAGGACACTTGTTGCAAAACCCTATATATGTATATATATTATGTTGCCTTATTTGCAGTTTTAGTTCCTTTGAAAGAAATAAAAGTGAACTTTTTACCACCTTCTAAAAAGTTTACACAAACACACAAACAAGCTAGTCTGAAAGTTATAATGGATAAAAATTACAAGGTACGTAACTATATGTTTTCAATAATAAATATATATTATTTTTAACAATTAAATTATGTGTAGAGTTCTTAATTGAATTTTATCAAACAACAATTGCAAAATTAAGATTTACTAAGTAACTAAATTTCATGTGATTATATATATATTATGATAATTTTTTATTTTAATTTATTCATCACATAAAGTGTGAAAAATGTTTGATTTTTTAAAAATGAATAAATGTTCAAGATTTTTCTTTCATTTGATTTGTTAAGTATAAATCATTTAATAAATACAAGATAATTAATATGTAATATCACGTGCAACGCATGTGACACAATTACTAGTATATATAAAAGCACGAATGAGAAAAATCTTTTGAACGAAAAAAAAACAGTCATTGTTATTAATTATATTTTTAAACCGTCATTGTAAATATTTTTAATAAGATTTATCCAATTTATAAGTAAGAATTTTAATTTCATTAAAGTCTTTGATTAAATATATTTATTTGATGATAAATAAAAAAGAGTTAAAATTTATATTGAATTATTTTATTTTCAAAATTTTAATTTTTCATTAATATTAAATTTTAAATAAATTTATTTTATAAAAAATAAAAAAGTTAAAATTTACATTCACTTTCTTTATTTTTATAAATTTTAATTTATATTAAAATTATAAATTTATATAATTTGAACATTAAACATTAAATATTGAACAAATCTTATATGTTAATACATTTATTATTTTTAATTATTTCTAAAATATATAATTTTATATTTTAAAATAAATAAAATAATAAAATTCTTTTTGGCGCTTAAATAAATAAAAGGGTAAAAGATACTTACCCCTCAGGTTTAATAGAAAATACACTTACTCACCTAAAGTTTGAAAAACACCTATTTAGCCCTTTGGCAAAAAATACTTTAACCCCCTAAAGTTTTATTTATAGATTAATTTTAAATGAAAAGACAAATATGCCCTTTTTTAATTATTAATCATTTATTTTGTTTATTTTTTTTTTCTTTTCATTCTTTGTTTTTCAAAACTTTTTTTAACTACAAAATAATAAAAAATTATTTAGTCTTAAAATTATCTTTAATTACTATTATATTAAATTCTAATTCAAGTGCATGTTAAATATTTTAAACTTATCTTTAATTCAATTATATATTAACTTTGAAATGAATTTATTAAAATATTTTTATTTAATTAATTAATTATCGTTATTTAAAAATTTTAGTGATAATGAAATTGGTTAAAAAAAAGAAAAAAAAAAGGAGAATAAAAAAGTATATAATTATCTTTAATGAGATTTTATTGAAAATAAACTTATCTCTATTACTTTGAAAAACATATTTTATCTCTTAAAAAAGTAACTATATTAGCATTCTGTTAATCAAATTAATATTTATTCAAACTTTATTTTAAATATTAAAAATACGATATTTTAAAATTATTTTAATCTATTTTTAGTTTTTTGTTTTAATCAATTTTTTTATCATTAAACTTTTTTAAATAAGAGCAATTGATTTATTTTTAAATAATAATAACATAATATATTAATATCAAAGTTAATATATAATTGAATTAAAGGTAAGTTTAAAATATATTTATTTGGTACAAAAAAGTTTAAGTGAGGGGAGGCTACTCAGTTCAGGGTCAGGGCGTGCCACAGGTCTCAATGAGGGCTAACAGTGATATTTACAGATCACCCATCAAGTGGAACTGTTGGTAATACTCGAAACCTGATATTTGCTAAGGTGCTAATGAGTACTCAACTAACTCAATCAATCCAAATTGGCATAAGTTTAAAATATTTAAATGTATACTTGAATCAGAATATAATTTAACCTGATAGTAATTAAAGATAATTTTGTAGTTAAAAAATTGAGTAAAAAAAGAATGAAAAGAAAAAACATAAAAAAGGAAAAATGATTAATAATTAACAAAGAGTTAATGTATTTTATGTCAAATCTTAAAAGGTAAGTGAGTATTTTTCAAATTTTAAGAGAGTAAATGTATTTTTTATCAAATATATTTTTTCCTAAATAATAAATATTGAAAAAATAATATGTGAAAACAAATTCTAGCATGTCAGAAGTTGCGTGATTGACAGCATTGAACAATAAAATACACAAAGAAACAAGGACATGATTTACTAAAATGGATAAGGGTTTGGCTTGAGAGGGAACCTCCCAGGCCAGCTCTGCTCCAGCACACCAGTCCTGGCAAGAATCGCCTAGAATAATCTTTTACCTAAAAATCAAACTTCCATCGTTTTTTTTTTATAGATTTTTTATTTGGTTTCTGGTTTTTTTATCAAACGACCAGCATCAAAATTCCAATCCATCCTAACAAAGAGGCCGTTTTTTTTGGGTTTTTAAATTTATCCATAAAAACAGGAGTTAGAGATTTTTGGATTTTCTTTAAATGGAATGGATTATATTTAATATCTTTCCCATAATTTAGTGGGGTCCCTTAACTCCACCTATGAAAAAGAGATAATTTACAAATTACAGAGGGTGGGGGTGGGGGGCAGTTACCGGTTGCCTCTATGACACATGGCGTCAATAAAACCCCAAAAGGCTTTTCATTGGTCACGATTTATGAATGTTTGGAATTGAGGAATTTGAGGGAAACCATTTTCAAAGTTTGAAATTGAAACCCGGAAGAAAGTAGTAATAACAAAAGAAAAATTGGTAACCTGTTTCATCTGCACCTTCGATGGTAGTAGCATATTATCTTTGAAGGGTTCTAGCCTTTTTTTTTTTATTATTATTATTTTCTATTCAGAGGAGAGCCTTCTTTTTTTCTTTTGGGTTTTTAAGAAGGAGGAGGCTCTTTGTTAGAAAATTTTTTGGGGGGTTTTGACTTTTAAGAAGATGATAAGATGGTGGATATCTGCTTTGCAATTAGCCGAGCTGTTTGTTAGTTCAATGGTGCATGTGCTATATGGGTTTTACATATTTAGCACAGCTGTGGCTGGGGACCTTTCTCAGGCTTTGAGTGAATGGTTTTTTAAGCCTAATGCAAGTATAGAGGTGAAAAGAGAAGATCCCAGTGGGACCAATGTTGATGATTTGCCTCCTATCGTATTGGTTCATGGCATTTTTGGATTTGGCAAAGGAGTATGTTTTTCTTCTCTTCATATATTTTTTTTAATATTCATTAATATGGGTTTTTTAGTTTTAATCTGGATTTTTGTCCTGTTGTTGGCAGAAATTGGGAGGTTTTTCATATTTTGCAGGGGCAGAGAAGAAAGATGAGAGGGTTCTTGTGCCTGATTTGGGATCTCTTACCAGCGTATACGATAGGTAGGCAGCTCATAGCATAAATACTTGCCATTTAGTTTTGATTTTGTATCTTTATATGGGATTTGGTTGGTTTCAGGGCGCGTGAATTGTTCTATTATTTGAAAGGAGGGCAAGTTGATTATGGTGAAGAACACAGCAAGGATTGTGGGCACTCGCAGTTTGGACGAATTTATGAACAAGGCAAGCAGAAATTTCCCAGCTTTTTATTGACTATTATTGCTGTTTCTCTGTTTTAATTGGACAAAATTGCGCATGTTGGCCTAATTAATTGTTTAATTTGTTTACTGTGATATTGGGATGTAGGGCATTACCCAGAATGGGATGAAGATCACCCTATTCACTTTGTTGGCCATTCAGCTGGTGCTCAGGTTGTGCGTGTCTTGCAGCAGATGCTTGCTGATAAGGTTAGTCCATTTCCCATTCATATGAAGTGCAATCGCTTATGGACTTCATTCTCCTCCTGCATCCTGATCTATGTTAATTGGACTCGGAGGTGAGTGTCGGATACGGGTATGTGTCCGATATTGGTATTCTCATTTTTTTCTAATTTTTTTCATATATTTGGAGAATCATATCCCCATACCCATGTCCGAATATGTTTCAGAACACAAGTACTTTAAGGAAAATGAAAAGTCGGAGTAACATAGGTCCTGATTATATGATTTTTTTTCCAGGCATTCAAGGGGTATGAGAATACTTCTGAGAACTGGGTATTAAGCATAACATCCTTATCCGGGGCTTTCAATGGGACTACCAGAACATATTTAGACGGCATGCAGTACGTTCCCTTTACACTCATCTTCTTTGGCTTGAAAGCTTTAACTGAAGTGGAATTCTACCATTTATATTAAGTATTGTAAAATTTGATATTGTGATTAAATGATACTATAGAGTTTAGAATAATCTTGAATTAAAAAACTGTATTTCATTTCCATGATGCTTTACAGTGATGATATTCATACCATCTTCCTTGGACTTTTCTTGAACTCAGCCATGTCAAAGAGTTTCTGATTCTTGGTTGCTGTGATTGATTTCAATTGATTTCAGGCCAGAGGATGGGAGAACGATGAAACCTATAAGTCTGCTGCAGCTGTGCCGCTTAGGAGTTATAATTTATGATTGGTTGGATATCCCCTGGCTAAAAGGGTACTACAATTTTGGGTTCGATCACTTTAACATGTCCTGGAAAAAAGTGGGTCTTTGGGGTCTTGTTGACTGCCTCTTGGGCAATGCAGGGCCGTTTGTCACGGGAGATTGGATCCTTCCTGATCTCACGATTCAAGGGTCAATAAGACTGAACTGCCATTTACAAACTTTTCCTAACACCTTCTATTTCAGCTACGCTACCAAGCGTACAAGGAAGATCCTGGGTGTCACAGTTCCTTCCGGCATTCTTGGTATTCACCCATTGCTTTTTATACGAGTACTACAGATGAGCCAATGGCGTCATCCTCCAGATGTTTCTCCCCCTTATAAAGGCTATAGGTGCGCTCTAAACAACATATATTATTGATATATCAACTTCTTCATATATAAATTCTCTGGCTCTGGCTGCTTTCATTTGGTTGCTCAAGGTTCTTAAAGTTTGACAACATCTTAATTAATATATTTGAAGAGGATCCTGAATAAATTCCTATTTTACTAGACATAGGTATTCGGATCAAACGACCACTTACCTTAAAAAAATTGTCATGATATCACCAAGAATACTGTGCAAAATCTCTAAACTTTCAAAATACTGACTTTCTTTCATGGGTTGCATATATATAATCTATATTTCAAATTTTTAGAAATTAGAATTTTCACATTCATTTAAAACTATGGTCTTTCTGATAATTTTTTGAAAAATGGTTTGAGTATGGAAGTTTTGGGAACTTTTAATTTGAATCAAGTGACATCCTAGTCCTACTCATGCCTTATAAAAAGAGTATTTGCAGGGATGAGGATTGGCAGGATAATGATGGAGCTCTCAACACGATATCCATGACTCACCCTCGTCTCCCAATTGAACATCCAAGCCGTTTTGTCGTGAATGATTCTGACTGCCAACCCTTGCAGCCAGGCATATGGTTAGTATTACTCATTTACACTATCATTAAAATACTGCCTGTTACTAATAAAATGACAATGACGAGTTCGATTATAAATTTCAATTATAATATGGTTCTTTTCAACAACTTGCTTTAATTGGATAAGTGGTTTCCTCCTGATGAGAAAGGGTCCAGTGACTCCAGTCCATACAGGTGAACTAATAATTGGTATTATGGAATAATATTACCTGGATTCGAGGTGAGTGTCGGATATGGGTATATTTCATTTTTTTAAATTTTTTTCATATATTTGGAGAATCATATTCCATATCCATGTATGAATGTGTCAGACACAAATATTTAAAAAAAATAAAATAAAAAATCCGGATAACATAAAATACTACAATTGCATTATTACAATGTTGATTAAATCTGTTAGAAAGTTGTAAGTTCTTCATTGTAAATGTAAAGATTTTGGAACTAATGGGGGAAGACTGAATTTTTTTTCTTTCTAAACTTGCCCCAAACCGCTTGCATGCCAGACAGATGTGTTGATTCCAGTAATTTCTTTTGAAAAGTTGTTTATGCAATTGACAAGTTGTTTATGCAACCATGGCATTACTAAAAAAAATCTTGCTAATCTTATCATTACCAAATATTAATGTCCAATCTTATGAAACGGTTGCTAAACTTATTGTTTGCTATTTTGGCATTAGCTTTTTGTTACTGTCTTGAATTCAGAATGTTTCCTTCTTTATTGCTAATGTTAAACAAAAGAAATGAAGAAAAATGTAAACAAACATGTAAATCCGTAGTAAGGTAGGACCACCAATTTTATCTGACTGAACCGTTTTGAAGAAAAGCATCTGATTAAATTTAGAAATTTTACAAGCAGCATCCATAAAATTGCAAAAATTTTAAGATAATAACGAACGTATGCGAGTGTTGGACACGGGTATGTGTTCGATACGGGTATGTTCAATTTTTTTTAAGATTTTCATGTATTTGGTGGGTCTTTGATGGATCATATCCTCATATCCATATTCAGATATGCGTCGAACATAGGTGTCAGATGCAAATACTTCAAGAAAAATGAAAAGTCGAAACAATATAACTGAAAAATACTAGCTCTCCTGATGTTTCTCTTAGCTGACTTTGAATTGCATTGATGGTTGCAGGTATTACAAGATCGTAGAGGCAGATCACATATTGTTCATTGTGAATAGGGAAAGAGCAGGCGTTCAGTTTGATCTGATATATGACAGCATTTTTGAGCGTTGCAGAAAACATGTTTTTAGGAAGACTCCACAAACTTTACCCAATCAGGCTCCCTGAATAGTCTAGCAACTGTTATTCTTACACATATACTACAGTACGTCTACAGATGGTAAGGAAATCATAATAACTCTCATTATTTCCTTTTATTTTCCATCTACCATTTTCACCCTTTTTGGCCCTGCTGTAAATGTAATTTTTTCCTTTTTCATTTCTAATTTTCCTCGTACCACTTCACGAGGTTGTAGTTATGCGAGGGACATCAGAAGCTTAGTCTATATGTCGATGTTTTGTCTTTACTAAATTTAGATGCATTTTGGAAGACATTCATTCTGATATCGTTATGGTTTTTTGTGTTCTGTTTCTTTTCTATTGGGCCACTTTTTTTTTTTTTTTTTTTTATAAAAGGGAAAGCGATTTTCTTTGCTTTTTCCCTCTCTTGGGAAAAAAACAGAATGAAACTAAAAAAATAACAATAAGTATGAAGTGGAAGAAGAATCTGATGTGATGTAATTTGATCAAACGAGATTATGATTGACGTGGTAAGAAGAGTTCATGAAATAATTTTTCGTTTGTTTGGGAGGTGGACCTTGATGACTGGGTAAGATAAATTTTAAGAGCATAATTTTTGGGGTTAAACAAAATTTTAATTACAGTCGTCGATAATTTATATATATGTATATATTTTAAAAATGCATGTATATCTTGAACTATAAAAAGTTGGGCAATTTTCTATTAATTCTTAAATCACATTCCTCCCATCCTAAAACTTTTAATTTTGATACTCTAAGTTGGATGTTTAGAGTTTTAAGTTGGGTTAATTATGTATTTGGTACTCAAATTTTAGTTAAAATTTTAATTTGATATTTAAAGTTTAAAAATTTGTAATTAATATTCCAATTTTGCTTTGTCCATCAATTTGCATACTAGATTAACATTGCCAATCAAATGGATGATGTGTCCGAATATAACCAGTTTAAAACTGTCAAGTGATCCAAAATGACATGTCAGCATGCTATGTGTAACAATTTTATTAAATATTTTAGACACATCATTCATTTGACTAACCATACTAGTCTCATGTGCAAAGTACAAACTGATTGACAAAAGCAAAGTTCAAATATTTAATTGCAAGTTTTTAATCTTTAAGTATCAAATTGAAATTTTGATTGTAATTTGGATACCAAAAATATAATTAATCCTTTTAAGTTTTAACTATTAGGGTTTCTTGTTGGAAACCATAGCAAATAAGTTTCACTTTAGCTAATTCTTGGCGCCAGGACATGTAAGGTTACTGTATCTAAAGCAAAACCTGTGAAAAACATGCCCACATCTCAACTCACCAATCTCCCTCACCTTCTTCAACTTTGAATAGGCAGACGGCACGGGGCATTCAGTACCAGCATCTATCGACGCTGCTCGCTTCCACTCGTAGCCGCCTGCTCTTTGCTCCGCACCAATTTCCCCTCGCCCTTTTAAAATTTTACGTAAAATGTAACATCTTTCTAGGTTCAAAATTTTTAGTGTTTAAATTTTTGACTTTTTTTTTTGTCACGTTTGATCGATTTAAACCATTTTGAGTTGAAGTTTTCTCAAATTCAATTCTTTCATTTTTTTTTACAAAACCGAGTTCGGTCATATTCATTTTGGGCTATTTTGGATGGATTTTCAGATTCAAATTCATTTTACCTCTTCTATCAATGTGCTTTGCATTTCTCATATAAACGCCTCCTGTAGAGTTGGTTGCCTATATGGGAAATTGGGAACAAAGTTGAAGGGAATAAAGTTTGGTTCAGGTAAGTTAAAAAGGAAGATCGATAGAGGCATTTTTAGGCCACTCCAAAGTCCAAAGATAACAGGACCTTGAAGGAGGGGGGAGGAAAAAAATGGTCCAATGAGGGGACAATTCTGTTATTACGATATCTTCAATTCTTCATGTTTCAGCTGCTTCCAGCGACAAAGGAAACAAGACCTACCATCTTCGGCAGTGGGTGCAAATAACTCAATCATAATGTTCTAAGACATTATTTATTTATTTTGCTCGCCAGAATCTAAGATATTTATTTAGTTTCAAGTTATATTAGCTTTGGTTTGTAGTTAACTTCTGCCTACAAGGTACAGTTAACCTAGGGTAACCTTCCACTTCCAAACAGTGGCAATAAAAATATGAAAACCCCACTACTCTACCAGGCAAATAGAGCGCAGTGCCAGTGGGTGTAAACAATATTGACCAATGGGCAAAACTGCATCAAAGAATTTCCCACTGCCCTGGGCTGACACATTCAAACAATAGATCATTGACAAAAAGGAAAAAAGAATTCACAGTATTCAATTTGTAGTTCGTTAAGAGAGAAAAATTCTTGGTGATCATAAACTCTTGCACACCTATTAGATAAAACAAAAATAATGCAGAGAGTATAATATGAAGCAAAAAAAAAATTTCAGGACAAACCACTCTTTCATGCTCTTCACAGGACTTTGTTTTATCAACTAGTTTCCTTGTATCCTTGTGTCCCTTAGTGATTCAAACTCATGAAAAGCTCAGTGACGAATGGCTATCAAATAAGTCTTAGTTCATACTCGCCGCCCATTGTAATGTACCGTACCCATGGAAGAGCCTGGTAACCACTTTTCTCAATAATCTTCAGATAACGAACCTACAAAACCCCAACATGTGCAAGTTAGAAAAATTACCAAAAGAAACACAAAACTAGAAAATCCAGTGGTTTAAGGATTGTTAGTTCCATTAGCAGCATATTGAAACAACAATAATATCATTCTGGGCTATGCCTAAAGCCAAGAGTTATTAACATAGTGCTGCCAAGTGATCATTCTTGACGCTTACATTGGATCTCATTGGCAATTTCCATGGTCTGCTAGGTAGATGCACTCATATTAGTTGTGTGGTTAGCATGTTTATAATGGATATCTATCTAGCAAGTAAGCAAAACTAGCATGCAAACCAATAGTCCTTTCTCAAAATAATCCTTGAATGAGACAGGAAATGTTTGATCTGCAGCTTATTATGTTTGCTATGCACTGCATGTCTGCATCATGTTAGATTGCTATCTTCAATCCACCAATCCATGAACAATTCATCACCACCTTGAATACCCCTAAACCTAAGGCTATGCTTGGAATGAAGGTAGTAAAGGAAAGGAAAGTAAAGGTTTTTAAAGGAAAAGATACACTATTCACTTGTTTGGATAACTAAAATAAGTAAAGGAAAAAAAAGGAATGAATTATGAAAATTCTTTGTTTGTTTAAGGAATGAAAAGGAAAAGAAAGGAAAGGAATGGGTATATTATAATATATTATTCCAATTATATCTTTTTTAAATTAAATGTTTAATTAATTTATTATGTGAATAATGAAATTAATTGTTATAATTATATTTGAAATGTCAGAAAAAGAAAAGGAATTTCAATTACAAAGATGTATTATTTATGAATTCATAAAACATGTATGATTGGAATTATTTTTAGACAACAATATAACTTTTTGAAATTTAATTCTAATGACGAAATTCAAGAACCTAAATATTTCTTATTAAGATCAGTGATGTTAAGGCGAGCTCCTAGGCGCACCTAGGCGCCAAGGCGCAGCGCCAGAGAAGAAAAACGCCTCAGAGATGTTAAGGCGAGGCCATTTGACTCAGGCGTTCGCTTTTGGAGCTTTTTGTCGCAATTTGTTGGACACCCAGGCGCCAGAAAAGCGTGTCTCAGTAAATCTCCTAGTGTTTTTTATTTTTTTAAATTCTAAAAGTCAACTTACCATATTCAATCTCAAGTATCTGTCAAAAACAGACCCCAGCCACCAATATTTTTAGGTTAAAACAACGATTGGAAGCCATATAAAACAGAATCAACTCAATTCTACTATTGGTTTTTCACTTTTGAGTTTTGACTACAGACTGACAGAGTACAACTAAGGTACGTAATTTTTACTTTTTTTTCTTCTTTTGCTCTACTCTCTACTCCCTTTTCTTATTCTTTTTTTTTTTTTTTTTTTTTCTAAAATCAGACTTGTTTGGTCTGTTTCTGTTTTCAGAAACAGACCAAACATTGCCCTGTTTCTGTGTTCAGAAACAGGGCAACGCAACGTACAGAAACAGGGCAGACGTTGCCCTGTTTCTTTGTTCAGAATCAGGGCAATCGTTGCCTCTGTTTCCGACTCTGTTTCTTTGCTTTTTTTTTTTTATATATATATATAAAAAATATTATAATTTTTATAATAATTTATATTTTATAATAATTAATCACAATTCACAAAACATTCAATAGTTTATGTTCTCTGTGCAGTTTCAAATTATAATAATGTTTTGTTTATTATAATAATGTTTTGTTTATTACAAAACATTACAATATTTTATGTTCTCTGTGAAGTTTCGAATTCACAAAACATTACAATATTTAGCTATCTTTTTTTTATTATAATAATGTTTTGTTTATTATAATAATGTTTTGTTTATTACAAAACATTACAATAAAATGAACTATATTAAAGTCTAGTTTATTAGTTACATATCATACGTAAATTTTATTTTATATATTATATATATTTATATATATGCGCCTTATTTTGCTCGGGCTAGCGCTTTTTTTGCGCCTTGCGCCTCAGGCTATGTAGAGGTCTTAGCGCCTAGAGTGCGCCTAGCGCCCTTGACAACACTGATTAAGATAAAGTTTATTATAAATCTGTACAAGTATTATTAGTATTTTAATATAGGTTTGAAACTATATTACTCGGATTCAGGTTTGAGTGTCTGACACGGGTATATGTCCGACATGGGTATGTTCAATTTTTTTCAAGATTTTCATGTATTTGGAGGGTCCTTGGAGGATCATATCCCCATACCCATGTCCAGATATGCGTTGGATACGGATGTCGGACCCCTTACTTCGAGAAAAATGAAGAGTCGGAGCAACATAGGTTTAAAAAGCTCTATTATTATAGGTATTAATTCTTCATTTTTACACGTGTCTTTGTCTTCTTTTTTATCTTCTTTTAAACAAAAAAGAGAAAATTGTGAAATAATAATAAAATGGGAAAAAATTAAGATCCAAGCACAAAATAAAGAAAAAAAAGTTGCTAAATGAATTACAGGGGTAATGGATTATAATGATCTTTGAAAATTGAAAAAAAAATACTAAGGGTATAAAAGTCATTTTATAATTAAAAATATTTTAATCTTTTTCTTTCCCTACCATTTCCCCAATTTGGGGTAATTGAAGAGTTGAGCATTTGAGGGAAAGTGAGGAGTGCGCAACTCCCCTCACTTTCTTTTATTTTATTTAAAATTTATCTAAACAAGGGAAAGGTTTCTATGTTTCCTTTACTTTACTTTCCCTCCTCTCCCCTCAATCCAAACATAGTGTAAATCTAGTCAATTTAGCACACTTCTTTATGGATACAGTGCATAATAGATCAACCATTTTGACATTGACCCAGTTTCAGGCTGGATAAATTGGCTGAACAACCTGGCTGGATAAATTGAATGAAGAATCTGTTATATGCTATTTGAAGTATCTTAAATGTTACTCGTTATAACATATGGCATCTGTAGTCGTAACATCATTGCTTTAAAGGGGGCACATTCTAAATTCTAAGCATAATTTTCACTCGTTGCAAAAATAAACGGTATTAATGATGAAAGTTAACACAAGTTAATGTTCTCCCAAATTCAGATATATACTCTAGTTCTTGACTCATGAGAGTGTGAGGAAGAGACAAGAGGGGGAGTATGAAAAATTCCATTTCTATATCTCTTTGAGCAAGAGAATGTGGAAGAGCAGAAGATTGACAAAACAGTTACAATTGACATAACAATAAAAAATAAAGCATCTGAATGAATACCTGTATCCCAGAAACAGTAAAATATGGAATCTCAAACTTCACACGTATAGGAGCTTTCCTCTCTGGAGTTGCCTCTTCATCTGTTATGCTTGGAAGAGTAAACTCGGCCCTCAGCATATACTCCTAATGTTATTAATTTCAAAATGATAAGTACCGTGGCTAGACAGAGAGTTTTTAATACGTTTGGAGTTGGTAGATGATACCTTGCCACCAGGAAAAGATCTTATTTTCCACATTAATGCATCATTTTCAGGTGCATACGCTGCAGATCCCATTGATGTCCTAACATTTGGACTGGAGGCATCAGCAGGCACAGGCACCGCAATCTCAACATTTGTAGCAGTACTGTAAAGAACCATTATGTCTTCATGAGTGCTTAGTAATCTAAGCATAAGATAAGCCCACCTACAGATCTGTGAAACTAAATAAAGAGACTAGTATGTAGGAATAGGGATAAAAGCCCAATACCTACGCTCCTTGAACTGACTCCTGGCCTTTACCATAATCTCAACACGGCTTCTTGAATGTTTTTCAACTTGAGCTTCCACCCAGATGAGAGGCTTTACCTGAGAGCAGAAATAATCAACACCATCAATCGTCAAGAAATAAGCGATTGGACAAAAGAAAGAAGGGGGGTGAGAAATCAGAAGCAAAAAGGTCCACCTGAGTACTAAGTCTATATGTCATGAGATCAAAGGACCCATCAGGAGGTATGAAGGATATAGTCCGGTCATTTTCAAATCGGGCCAGACGTACACACCTAGACCAAAGCATTAATGGGAGGGAAATTTGCAACATCAGACTTCAGTAGCTGTTGTACCCAAAGCTAAAAAAAAAAAAAAAAACTACAGAACCAATATTAAAGAAGAAAAGCGAGTTAGGCTACATACTGATGAAACTTTATATCCTCCAAATCAATCGCCTTTCCCTTTGTTGCTCGGCCTTGTGCCTCAAGCAATACTCTATCATTTAGGCCAAGCTTACACTCGGGCATGCCACTGAAATAGATAAATTGAACCCAAATAAATAAATAGATAGCTCAAATCAGAACTTCCAAAATGAAAGGATGCTTTTTGATGCCATAAATATCAAGATTCAAGACAAAAATCAATTGTTTGTAGTTTGTACCACGTCTGTGTGCATGAAGGTTTGAGTTGGCTACTATAACATAGAATAGACAGAACTGGCATGCATGAACACGCCAGAATTTTCAGAGCTTCCAGTATAACACGCATGAATTACATGGCAAACATATTCAAATGAATGATGTTGTCAACAAGGGAGCAAAATAAAGATGGAAAAACACCAATTCTCACTTCTAAATTAATAATGCTTTATCCAGATTGCAGGAAGTTGTATATTTGAATCCAGGTCACATCATATCAATCCTCTACCACTTCAATCAGCACCACCTTCCCCCATACAACTTGCAAATTACAAGGAATTATCACACATTCACTCTAAAATGCAATATTTGTTGAAATATGGATTTTGCTACACTAGACACACTCTTCTATATAGCCACTTTATTAGACATACAATTAATCTATTCAAAAAAATAAGCAAGTACATTCTTCAGTAAAGATAAAGAGTCCTGAGTTTAATTAAAAGCATATTTCCTTAAGATGAACCATATATTTTCAAACTACCAGAAAACACACCTCAAATAAGTTCTCATCTTCAACGCCCCAACAACATCTGACCTAATTATTTGTCCATTGCTGTTGACAAGTATGTTCACACTTTCTACCACATCCAAAAAAACCTGAAATAAAGAACAAATCTTCATAAGCTAGTGTCTCAAGACATTGATAAATAACTATAAGAAAAGCCACCTACTTCATTCTTCTTGTAGTTTATCCCTTCACTCCGCCAAGAGACTGCATTTGTAACAGCCATCGGAGGCCTCTGTGTAACTTCCATCCTATATGCATCAGTCTTGATAAATTCACTAAGTATTTTTGCTTCGGTGTATTGAGGGTAGCCAAAATCCATAATCTCGTCAAGTAACTCGTACTGAAAAAGGCATAACAAATAGCCAATTATAAACTCTTTTAGTATAAATTAGTAAATTACATACCAATAACATCTAACAACCAATGGTGGAACTATTTAACATAAAAGAAAAAGAGTTTGATTTCCACATACCACTACAACGAAGTTATCCCTAAGTGATTCCTCTTCTAACTCCTCAAAGTAATGCTTAAAGACCTGAAAGATTAATTCAGATCGATATAAAGAAATCAAGATCATATACTTCATTAAGAAAACAGTAAAAGTACACAACTCAACACAATTGAAAATTTAATAAAAAGGCATGAAACTTCAATTACCGAATTGCGCTTACATCAACTACACGGTGCAGGAAGAAAAGAAGACTGGCGGCATTGCAATTCTGCCTAGTCGCGATCATCAAGTACACGTTGCTGTGCTGTATATACATGTACGTTACTCCGTTATCGTACACCACTGGATCTTGTGACTGCGGATCCCCCTGAGAACCAAATCCAAAGGACGATATTAACAATAGCTAACCACTTTGAGCCCCATCAAATAAAAGCTTATTCGAAGTATAAATAGCCTCATTCAAACTTTAAAAAAAAAAAAAAAAAAATTAAAGCAATTAAAACTAATATGATTTATCCTAAACCGGAAAACAAATATAAATCGAAATTCTGAGATTATATAAAAAGGAACCTCTTTTTCGATGAGTTTAGTGAAAAAGCGTTCAGCTTGAGTGGCGGAGACGTCGCCACGGTAGTCACGCCACACCAGAACGCGGCCCTTCATATCTAGAAGAAATAGTGCCGATGCCGCCCCCGCCATTTTTTTTTTTTTTGGAATTGTCCTACGAATCCCTAGTAGTTTTGCAGATCAGATCGGTGTGGATCACGATTTTCTTTAAGATCTGATTGAATCAGAGCCGGGGATTGATGCGAGACGAAAGATCTAAATGAAGTGAGTGCAAAGTTGGGCGAGCTTGTTGAAGCTGAACCATAATTTGGAATGTTAGTTTACGATCTGCCCACACAATTAATTTTCTTTCTATTTCAGATTTTAAATGGGAGAACGGTGACTCGGCTTGGAGAGCTCCATCTTGCGATTGCCTGCCTTCATTGCCAAATGTTTAGATGTTAGATTTGACATTTTGGAAAACGATGCCGCTTTACAATCTTTAACTTCGTGATCTCACGCGCCAATGCTGTTAAATTGACTTTACATTTTGCAAAACAACGCCGCATTTGAATCTTTAACTTCGTGAATCTCAACTCTCAAGCACCCATGCTGTTAAATTCTTTCTTTTTCTTTTATCGTTTTTCTCTTCAATTTTAGAGTCAAAACTTGCTGTAAAGAATCGGACTTGAATGGGTAGTTTTTTGTTTATGTTCATTCGTTTATGTTTTTAGTTTTTTTTTTCTTAATGTTTGTTAAGAATTTTTAAAATATTACTTTATATGTTTGTCTAAAATTTTACACAAAGAGATCTACAACTTTTAAAATGATTTTTTTTTTTTATTTAAAAAATCGATCGATCTAAAAAAAAAAGATACCTCTCAAAAAAAAAATATATATATATATATAACTAACAATAAAACATATTAAATCAGGCCGAATTTGAATAAAAAATGTTATGTCTAAAATCTATTTTTTTGTTTTAAAACAGATTTTTTTTATCCAAATATATTTTTTTAAATTTAATATTTATGTTCAAACATTTTCAAATATCATATGAATTTTATAAATTTAAATTGATAATCCTGCTCTTAAAAAAGTCTGATGAGGATTAAAATGTTTTCAAATGCAAATTGATTTTAAGTTAACAAATATCCATAAGATAAATTTTGTTTCTTTAAGCAAAATGAGGGTGGCCATGTCGCTCCTTTTTTTTTTTTTTTTCTTCTGTGGACCTCATTTTGGGTCTCATGTTTTTAGTGTAGGAAAAAAAAAAGATTGGTAGTAAAAAAAAAATTTGTATGTGTTCATGTTATTTTTTTATGTTTAAAGTATTCTAAATTTATATAAATTCTTATACGTTGATAATTCGTTTTATGTATATTTTTAAACGTTCGTGTATCCGTATCGTGTTTGTGTTATTTTTCGTGTTGTGTTTTAATTATTTTTCTTATATTGTGTTCGTGACGTGTTCGTGTCTTTTTTTTTGTTTTTCAAAGTATTATAATTTTGTGTGTTCGTGTTATTTTTTTTGTGTTTAAAATATTATAAATTTATATAAATTTTTACACGTTAATAATTCGTTTTATGTATATTTTTAAACGTTCGTGTATCGTATCGTATTTGTGTTATTTTTCGTGTTGTGTTTTAATTATTTTTTCTATGTTGTGTTCGTGATGTGTTCGTGTCCGTTTTATTATTTTTGTTTTTCAAAGTACTATAAATTTGTATGTTCATGCTATTTTTTTTGTTTAAAATATTATAAATTTATATAAATTTTTACACATTAATAATTCGTTTTATGTATATTTTTAAACGTTCGTGTATCCTTATCGTGTTTGTGTTTTTTTTTTGTGTTTTAATTATTTTTTATGCTATGTTCGTGACGTGTTCGTGTTCCTGTCCCTTTTGTTTTGTTTTTTTTTGTTTTTCAAAGTATTATAAAATTGTGTGTTCGTGTTTTTTTTTTTGTTTAAATTTATATTAATTTTTACACATTAATAATTCATTTTATGTATATTTTTAACGTTCGTATATCCTTATCGTGTTTGTGTTTTTTTCGTATTGTGTTTTAATTATTTTTCCTATGTTGTGTTCGTGATATCTTCGTGTCCGTTTTATTTTTTTGTTTTTCAAAGTATTATAAATTTATATACATTTTTACATGTTAATAATTCGTTTTATGTATATTTTTACACGTTTGTATATTCGTATCGTGTTCATATTATTTTTTGTATTGTATTTTAATTATTTTTTCATCTTTATGTTCGTATTCATGTTATTTTTTCGTGTTGTATTTTACTTATTTTTTCTATGTTATGTTTGTGTCATATTTCAATTAATCTAATATTTTTCATAGTTTGTAATTGTGATTCAATTTAAAGAAAAAATTATGTGTTCTTACCGTGTTCGTGTTGTTTTTTTGTTCAAAGTATTATAAATTTATTTAAATTTTTACACGTTAATAATTTATATAAAGTACTATAAATTTATATAAATTTTTACACGTTAATAATTCATTTTATGTATATTTTTACATGTTCGTGTATTCTTATCGAGTTTATGTTATTTTTCGTGTTGTGTTTTTAATTATTTTTCTTATGTTGTGTTCGTGTTTTGTCTCAATTCATTTTATATTTTTTCATAGTTTGTCATTGTGATTCGATTTAGGAAAAAATTTATTTCACTTAAATTTATCTTTTAAGCTACCTTTATAAATTGTTTAGAACTTTAAATTGTTAAGACACAGTTCTTTTTTACTATTTTATAAAATATTAATTTATTTTTTTGTTTAATTATTAATTTTCGTTTTTAAGAATATTGTCAACGTATATTTAAAATTTAATTTTCGCAGTATCGCGAGAATATCATTCTAGTTGCATATAAATATTGCACTTTTTTGTTATCATAGGTTAAAGTGATTTGAAGATATTGTGGAATATGCACTGTGACAACACAACAAGATTAAAAAAAAAAAAAAGCTTTCTCCAATGATTTATTTGATTCGCATTTTCTCCTTACAGGCCTAGACCTGCTCACGGGCCGGGCAGCCCGCCCGGCCCGTATCGAGCCGGGCCTGAGCAGGATATTTTATATTTCGGGTCGGCCTGGAACAGTGATTTTTATTATAATAATATTATTTTATTTAATTTTAATTATAAAAAAATATAAAAAATATTTTTTATTCCAATGAACAATATTTCGGGCTTAAACGGGCGGGCTTGGGCTACCCAGGGCCGGGCCTGGGCAAAGGAAAAAAAAACCGAGCCGCGGCCCGGCCCATGATCACCTCTACTTACAGCTATTTAGAAAGAAAAAAAAAAAAAGTGATGATCATTGGTCCAAAATCCAAATAATTCCGTCATGATTCAACAACATTAACACCACAATTAACCAAACACGCCGTCAAAGTTGATGAGAGCGACCAATGTGGAATGCGTCCAAAAAAGATTGAGAGTCCTCAAAGGTTCATTATCTACCAAGAACTCACAGTTTGAAGCTACACCACACTTCACCAATTTTATCCTTTTTGTCTTTGATCTTTAAAATTAAAAATAAAAGAGCAACTTCCCAAGTCCCAATCCATTTACTTCAGTGGCTCTGCTGCTGCCACTGCCACTGCCACATATGAAACATATTTACATATTTTGCCTTTCCCCGATACGAAAAAGCTCTGACACTCACAACATAACATAACAAACTAAACATAAAATCTGTGCATGGCCCTTGCTCTGCGCACCTCGGAATATCAGGGTTAGCTTCGTTTAAGGAGTCTTTTCCTGTTTCCATTTGAGTTCACGGGTAAGCTATTTTGAATTTTCTGGTGATTCATCACGATTAATCAAGTTTGGATTCTGATTGTTAATTGATTTCTTTAACCGATTCTTGGTTTTGCTTTTAAGTTAACTATGTGATTTTGTTGATAGAGATCAGTGGTTCATTGATTATTTTCATTTCCCAAATGTATTTGGCTGCCAGAATCTTCAAGTCCTGTAGTTTGACTTCGTATTTACTGGCAGTTGCATTGATCGCCAGAAACTCTGTTTAATTTTATGATTTTCATTTTAAACTTTTTAGTTAATGCATGTATTCGTATCGGATGAGCTTTAGAGCCTATTTTACGATTTAGGATTAAAGTGATTTTATACTGATTTTTATGCATCTGGTTCTTAAAATATATAATGGTCATTCCATAGTAATTCATTTATTGAAGCTTGAAAAAAAAAAATATTAATTACTTGCATACAAAACCAGAATGTTAAATTCGACTTAGGAAGCACGGATATGGACAAACAATATGGGTACGAGTACAACAAGATACGGACATGATGACATGGGATTTTCTAAAAAACTAAAAAATTAAAATATGGGTACGGTAAGAAACGATAATAAAAAATATTTTTTTTTATATAATAATAGACAATAAAAATGTAAAATTGATATTTTTCAATCAAATATTAACATGCAAATACCTTTTCAATTTTTTAAAATCAGTTTTGAATTTAAAAAATTGAACCCTCAAACTCAAAGGCCACAAAGGCCTAAATTATCATATACTCTAAATTACTCAATAAGAGAATTCTCTTCATACTTGTCTCATTTTGTATTGCCTCTGTTTTTTTTGTCTCTCGTTCTCAATTCCTGTAATATATTTACGTTGATACTTTACTTTGTACTCCCACTCTTTCTAGCATTTAACTCTCTGTTTTTGTTGTTTTCTCTGTTTTTTTTTTTTTTCCTTTATGAATTTCAAGCATTTGATGACTTCCTTAGGATATGAGATTTTGCTCATTGTTGAATTCATATTTGGGAGAAAAAATGCAAAAAAAAAAACCTTCATCGCGTGTTCAGCCGTGTCTTGATCATTGTTTGACCGTGTCCGATTTTAGACACGTGTCCGACACTTGGACACTCTCACTCCCCTGATAGGAATGTCCGTGCCTCATAGAATTCGACTTATTCTTACAGGTTGAGTACTGAGTCCATAGGTTGATAAGTTTAAGGAAGGAACTTGAAGAGTATCATGGGTATGAAGGCATTAGACTATGAGACACTGAATGAAAATGTGAAGAAAGTTCAATATGCAGTCAGAGGCGAGTTGTATCTTCGAGCTTCTCAGCTTCAGATGGAAGGGAAGAAGGTATATTTTGCTTGCTTCCTTCTTATTTTATTTGAATATGGAGTTTGGCTTCTTATGCATCTTTTTGAACAACTAGTTGGCGCAGAGGTTTATATGTAGTTGCTTTTAGCTTTTGCTGTAAACAGAAAATGTATAAATTCCTACATATTCATTATTGGGGCATTTAAAACCACATTATTGTTCTTAGATATTGTTGAGAAATTATCATAATCAGTATCTCTCACTCTTGAGCTAAACTTTAGTACTTATTTACCACACTGCTTGTACATACTTTCTTTTTTTTAATTGTAAGCTATTTTAGTGTCTTTTGACTACTAGTTTCCTAGTGAAATGCCTGGCTCGATTCTATTATCATCTTTTTTCTGTATATTTCCCAATGATGGATTCTTGCTGTGGAATACAATTAAAATGTCAGCATGAACAAATATGTGGGATGTGTATTACTAGAACCCACTATAGGCTGGGACTGGGAGAGTATGCACTTCAATGTATTTAGTGATTCACAAGAAGAATGGTTTTCAGTATTTGTGTATTTCAGTAGTCTGGGGAGTATGGTTGATGCTTTTTCTTGTGATTAGTGACTAGAACTCTAATAGCATGGTGCTATTAAATGCTAATATAGATGCGTATGTGTATGTGCCTTCTACAGATAAATACTTCATCATGGTTTAATTTTCGTTTTTCACATGATAATGTTCTCATGTGTGTATTAATTTTATGTCTACAGATTATTTTCACAAATGTTGGCAACCCTCATGCTCTTGGACAGAGGCCACTGTCTTTCCCTCGCCAAGTATAAGTTCTATTTATTTCAGTTTTTATCTGTTGGAAATATTGTGTGTTGCGGATTCAGTTGTTAAGCAACAAAATGTGCTACTGCATGCAGGTGGTTGCTATGTGCCAAGCTCCATTTCTGTTAGATGACCCTAACGTAGGACTGCTATTTCCTGCAGATGCAATTGCGAGAGCTAAACATTATCTTTCGATGACTTCTGGTGGTCTAGGTATATCATCGTGTTATTTATAGGAAAATAACAGTCAAATCACCTGAAATACCACCCTGTCATAGTGTCATTTAATGACTCAAGTCTTCTCTTCAGTCTATATTCTTGTTAAATAATGTGCTAGTTGAGTTTTTATCTTGTCATTTCTTTCAGTGATTCTTATGTTTTGCTGATGTTGTTATATTGAATAAATAATTATCTTACGTTTTAGCACTTTCTTTCCTATATATACCTTAGTCTTCAATTTTAGTTACTACTTAACAATTACGCATATAACTGATCTAAGAACAGTTCCAGAGAGTTCTCAGAATTTAAAGGGTGTGAAAATGATCTACAATATAAATAACATTTGTTCCTTCACCATATATATCTAGGTGCATATAGTGATTCCAGAGGTCTTCCAGGCATAAGGAAGGAGGTAGCTGAATTCATCGAAAGGCGTGATGGGTATCCTAGGTGATAATCTAGATGCTATCACTCATAATATCACCTTTCTTTACAAAAGAATTCTCATTTGGTTCCCAAGTTGTAAGCTTAGTGTTTGCTTCTTTACCAATGGCAGTGACCCAGAACTCATATTTCTCACCGATGGTGCCAGCAAAGGTGTGATGCAGATCTTGAATTGTATTATCCGTGGTCAAGGTGATGGGGTAACATATTTTCCTCATCCATTTTGCTAAAACATGATTTCACAATCTATATCATATATTTTTTTTCATCCTAGTTTAATTTCTTCTGGCTTATAGTTTAGAGATTTACCATGTTCCCAGTGCATCATAATGCTGATATGTTGTATTTTATTAAAAAATTTGCATTGCCAGGTTTTGGTTCCTGTCCCACAGTATCCACTTTACTCAGCTACAATCTCTCTCTATGGTGGTTCTCTTGTTCCGTACTACTTGGAAGAGACTGCAAACTGGGGGCTGGATGTTAATAATCTTCGTGAATCAGTTGCACAGGCTCGCTTTAAAGGAATAACTGTTAGTATACTTTTTTATCTTTCTTGTTTCTGAAAGACTCTGAGAAATATGGTCTGAAACTACACAAGCATCACAATTGGATGAATTGATGGATGAAAAAGAGGCCTGAATAAGAATCATTAGCATATATAATTTGTTTGACTCAATAATCCATTCTGATGCTATGCAGTTCCGGCACTTAAAAAATTGATTTATTTTGGCCGGCACCAAACAGTTTTACATCCCAAATATACTCTCTACTCAACTTGTAGAAGCTGTTTGTTGCATTTTTATTCCATTGGGATTTAATACTCTACTGTAGCGATCTTTATTTTGGTATGAACTACATTTTCCTTGATACACGCCGCCACCAACTGAATCTCTTTTATGTTTCTATATGACCAGGTTAGAGCAATGGTAATTATTAACCCTGGCAACCCTACCGGTCAGTGTCTCAGTGAAGCTAATTTAAGAGAAATATTGAACTTCTGTTACCAAGAAAACTTGGTTTTACTTGGAGATGAGGTTTATCAACAGAATATATACCAGGATGAGCGCCCCTTTATCAGTGCTAGAAAGGTAAATGCTATTTTGCTGTTAGATCAAGCTACATCTGAATCTTCGCATGGAGTTTTAACAATTTTAATTGCATATTTTTCCTTGTACCACTGGAAGGTTTTGATGGATATGGGGCCAGCCATAAGCAAGGAAGTCCAGCTCGTTTCTTTCCACACTGTGTCGAAAGGATATTGGGGTGAATGTGGGCAGCGGGGTGGATACTTTGAGATGACCAACATTCCTCCACAGGTTAGTGTTGTTTTAATTAGCCTAATGAGTTTCGTGAATTTCTCCCAAATGTCAATACATGATGAAATGCGAAATAATTATGCTTTTTATATTCACAACTAAATTGCTTTTACCATGTTGTTATATACTTTCGTTCATACACTTTCTTCTTTTTATCATTCTTCTGACCTGATGTAGGTTGGAAATCGAACATGATATAGATTATCGAACTGATGCTCAGTTCTGTTTTGCTTTCGTGATTTTATATTACAGACAGTTGATGAGATCTACAAGATTGCATCAATATCACTCAGTCCAAATGTTCCTGCTCAGATTTTTGTGAGTTGATGTCATCCTATTTTCTGTGAATTTGGCACTATAATATTTCTGTTCTAGTTGTGTTAACAATAAGATAAGTAAACTTCATCTTCTCTTTACAGATGGGATTGATGGTCAACCCACTCAAACCTGGAGACATTTCATATGAGCAATATGTTAGGGAAAGGTATGCCTTCTAAGACAAAGTTTGTAAAGACATTTCATATGGTCTGGTTGGTGCATATTTTTTCAGTTTTCTGATGGTCATGTTGAATAGATGCCTAAGGTTGATGACGCCTTTTTAACTTTCAAAATTTTGTGTTAGAAACTACTGAAAGAAGGTTTTTCAGTCATTAGTAATACTGTACATGGAAAAATCCAAGTTGGTTTGAACTTTGGGATGTTGATTTCCACTATGAAATGAAAAGAAGCTTTCTTCCTTTAGCTTTAATTAACAATGCCGTTTAAAACTTGCAGCAAAGGAATCCTTGAATCATTGAGAAGAAGAGCAAGGATAATGACTGATGGATTTAACAGCTGCAAAAATGTTGTTTGTAATTTCACTGAAGGTAACTAAATAGTTGTTCTCAACAGATAATTTGAAATCTTTCAGTTTTTTGCGATTCCTCCTCACTATAGAGGTGGCAATTGAACGGGTTCGGTTTTTGACTTTTTGGTCAAATCGGATTTGGCCGAGTTTGGGTTCGGGTTTTTGGTTTGAATTCATTTTGTCACCTCTACCTCCTCAGTACTTTCCTGTTGGTAATCATACAGGTGCCATGTATTCTTTTCCTCAAATACGCTTGCCACCAAAAGCTATAGAAGCAGCCAAAAAGGCAGGAAAAGTTCCAGATGTTTTCTACTGTCTCAAGTTGCTGGAAGCAACTGGCATCTCCACTGTCCCTGGTTCTGGATTTGGACAGAAAGAAGGGTACTTCTCCATTTATTCATTACTTCAGAATTTTAATAATCATCTTCCTGTTTTCCTACCAGAAAGCTTCTTCTACGCTTTACCTAGTTCTCAAGAATGTTTGTTTCTGTTTCCTTTGATAATGTTAGAAAATTTGCATGGATCAGTCCTGCTATTTATTTTGATAATACTTTTTTAAAACAACTATGTTTAGGTCTAGAATCAGATTTCATAGTTTAGAGTATGCTTATATGTTTTGCTCTAGATCGAACCTGAACTTATAGTTTAGTAAATGCTTAAGTTTAGTACGCTTGTATGCTTTTTTTCTGAACAGGGTCTTCCACTTAAGGACAACAATTTTACCTGCTGAGGAAGACATGCCTGAAATCATGTCAAGTTTCAAGAAATTCAATGACGAGTTCATGGAGCAATATGAAGATAATTGGAGTCGGTCGAGGATGTGAAGGATGCATTAAATTCCTTGATTCTGTATTATATTAATTGACTATTGCAAGCCACTTTATACACGTGCAAACTTTTTTATTCATGTTCTCCTTTACTTGAGCTATAAACTTCAATGCTATTGAGGATTTTCTTTGCTTCTCTCTCTCTCTCTCTTTTTTCTTCTCTAATGACATCCCTCCCTCAAATAGTACTAATCTTTACACCTCGGCCTCATTGAGCCTCTAGTATTGTCATGCACGGATTTAAATAGTAGTTTTTAATATGACGTTACGATCGATATTTTGCGATTTCGATTCTTTTCGTTGTCGATATTTCCCGCAATAACATTAGTTACGTCCGCAATTATGATAAATACAACGCGATCAAAATCACATCCGCAACCAATATTTAAATCCATGTTGTCATGATAGAGTTGAATGCAATTCTAGTTGATCCGTCAACAAGTGTTGGAGGGAAATGCAAAATTAATCTAATACAAGGTACAATTGGTTTAATTATTAATTCCAACGTGAAGTTGTGAACTCTTACCTGTCTGCCTGTCCAGGACCTCTTACCGGCTTAAATCAAACACTACAAGAGAATGTTAAATCACCGACGAAATTATTTCCGACGAAAATAATCCATCGGTAATAATTGGAATCACCGACGAAATTTATTAAATTACCGACGGAATTCCGTCGGTAATGTTTTTGAGCAATACCGACAGAATTAATTAACATTACTGACGAAGAATGTGTATTATCGACAGATTTATTACGACCGAAAGTTTCCGTCAGTAATACTTTGGCAGGAACCAATTTGATTCCCGCCAAAGTATTATCGACGAAAATAAGGTTTTTATCGACGGAATTATATGTCGGTAAAAAAAAAAAAACTAACGTTTTTGTTAAAAAAAGAAAAAAAAATGTTTTTTCTTTTTAAAATGAAACATTTAAAATTAATTGTAAAATATTATTATCCGTTGGTAATAGTAATTTTCGACGTATATTCCATCGGTAATAGTATTTACCGACGGAATATTTTTTTGGAAATCAAGAAAAAAAATTAATTGTAAACTATTATTATCCGTCGGTAAATACTATTACCAACGGAATTGTTTTTTGGAAAACGAGGAAACTTTTATCGACGAAAATTTCGTCGGTAAAAGTCTTGGGCATAATTAATATGCCCGAGACTCCATCTTCCTCTTTTCTTTTTTCTTCCTTTTCTCTCTTTCCTCTCCTTCCCCCACTGATGACCGTACCCATCGAGCCCAGCCCAATCGTCGACCGTCAGCCATTCATCCTCGTCCTCACTGTCGCCGTTCACCCTTGCCGTGTTCGTCACCGTTCGGTAAAGTCTCTTCTCTTCTCTCTTCTCTCTTCTCCCATCTCTCTTCTCTCTTCGGTAAATTTCGAATTGGACTTTATATGTGTGAAGACTTTTCTTTAGGTTATCACATTTATATGATTATAATGTTCAGTAAATTTGAATTTGGCATATATATATATACACAATAAATGGATAATGATTGATTACAATAGATTTATCACCTAAGTTTGATGCTAGGTTGTTTTTTTTTTTCTTTTTCATGCTTCATAATCAGTTGTGTCGAGTGTTTAACCGGAAAAATTAATTTTATTTTCTTAAATATGTGCTTTGCTATTATCTTTGTTGTTATGCATCTTTTTCTTCCCTTTATAGATGTGTATGTGTGTATTTTTGATACTTCATTTCTTTTGGTAAATGAGATGGTATTTTATCTTTCATTCTAGGAAGAAGTTGAAGTGGAGGAAGAAGAACAAGAAGAGTCTGAAGAGGAAGTAGAAGAAGAGCCTGATGTAATTACATTCTGCACTTTTTTAGTCTAATGTAAAGGATATTGGTTCCATTTGCAATGTGTTTTTAGTGTCTTATTAATGCGAAATAATAATATATTTTAGTAATATTATATATTTTTTAAAAAATTATTTTTTTAATCCAATTCAAAAATTAACGATAGAATATTCCGTCGGTAATGTTTATACCGACAGAATATTTCGTCAGTAAAAAAAAAATCCGTCGATAATACTTTTTTCGACAGAATATTCCGTCGGTAAAAGTATTACCGACGGAATATTTTTCACTGACGGATTTAGTATTACCGACTTAAAAATTAACGATGAAATTTTTCAACGAAACTTTTCGTTGGTAAAAACCTTTACCGACGGAATATGAACTTTTAACGAAAAATTTCGACGGTAAAAATCTGTTCTCTAGCGAAAAACAGGATTTGGCAGAAAGCAATGGCCATGCAAACTCACGCTTCTGGGTACTTCTCGTTCCCATCCTGCGTCAAACTAAGTGAAGTACTAAGTACTCTTTGTTGATACCCATCAATATGATCAATAACGTGCATCTTAATGAAAGAAATGGCAGTACCAGTTAGCTCCCCAGCCAATTGAAGCAGAGACAATTGTTTTAACATTTCCTTAAGGCCCCGTTTGGACTCAAACGGGGCTGTCGTGAGGCACGATTGGGGCACTTTATGGCCCCAATCGTGCCATTGAAACCGTGCTGTCCCCCAATTTCTCCACTGGAGCTTCTAGCTCAGGTGGAGAAAAAAGCCTTTTGATGAGAGGGCCTTTTGCCCTTTTAACCCTATGAAGCATTAAGCTTTACAGTGATTTTTTTTATTATATAATAAATATATAAATTTTATTATTGTATATAATAAAATAAAATATAAATTTTATTATTATATAATTAATATGAATTAATTAAAAAAATAGTTCTATGAATAAAAAATATATACAAAAATATTATTTGATATATTCTTATCATTTTTATTAAATTTCAATTATCAATTAATAAGACATAAATATAAATTTTAATTACTTATTAATTTCAAATAATTTAAATTTTTTGTTATATATATATATATACACATTTTAATTCAATGTCCTTAATGATCATTTCTCTCCTCACTATAATTCACCGCAACCGCAGTTTTTGAATCCAAACACATATTTCACCACTGATTTTAATCTCATCGCTATAGTATCCAATCTCACCGCTACAGTAACTAATCTCATTGCCATCGCTGTTTTTAATCTCACCGAAACTAATTTCATCGCTCATCCAAATAGATCCTATGTAGCATCAAATATTAGTGTGACCAATCACTTGCTCAACAAATTGGTAGATTCCTTTTAAGTTCCTTTACAGAACCAGTTGTCTATCTCATTGTTTTCCGATTGCCTTCGATCTTAGACCAGGCAATCCTGTATTCGTGTCTTATTTTTCAATATCATAATCTTTTTAAGATGTTAAATATTTGAAATTAACTTATATTATAATTTTTTAAAAAGTAATGTTTTAGGTATCATTAAAATAATGTCCATCTCATTTTTTTTAAAGATATCCAATAATTAATATGTATTCACCTTCGTCAAATCAACTCTTATTAAATCAAATAACTCTGATTAAGAATGAAAAAGTATATATACAATAAAGATTAAAAACTCACAGAATTAAAAAAATATTGATATTTAACCAAAAAATAATCTGAAAATTTTCAAAAAATTAGTTTGCAACTTCCTATACATGCTGAGACCCACAGGTTTGGTAACACCTGATTGAGTTCAATTTGGTACGAGATTATCATGGATAATTGCAGTGTCCTCTATTCTGACAAAAATTTTGCTGTAGACTTTGTCTTGGGGATTATGAGAGGTAGAGGTGTGTAATGAGATTTGGTTGTCATTAGCCCTTGTAGACATTATATGGTAATCTAATAAATCCTAAGTCAATTTTAGAAGTTTTGTTTTTATCACAGTAAACCATGTTTAAACATTTTTTTTCTTTTTTAATTAATTATTGATTTTTAGATAAATTAATAAGATTTAAATTGTGTTAGGGGAGCATGTGTATATAATAATTATTACATGTCTTTAAAAAAAATGAGGTGTCATTATTTTAATGGTGCCTAAAATGTCACTTTTTAGGATTATCTTAATATAAATTTATTTTTATATATTTATATAAATTTTGACACGTTAATATTTTTTTGATATTTCTTTCACACATTTGTATATTCATATCATATTCTTATTATTTTTTTCGTGTCGTATCGTATTTTAATTATTTTTCTTATAGCATATTCATATTGTGTCCAAAATTATCAATTCTATTCAATCTGAATTATGGATTTTTCTCATGGTAGTCGGTACCGTACCGGTACCGTCGTACCTACCAGTACGTACCAGTTTTGAAGAAAAACGAAACAGTACCAACATCGTACCATTTTGGTTTTTATACCGGTCCTTGCCAGTCGTACCAACTCGTATCGACCTGTATCGGTCCGTATCGACTTGTATCGGTACGTACTGACTCGTACCGATTGGTACAAGTTTTTTTATTTTTTAAACAAAATTTTACTTGATTTTTGTAACCAATTCCTAATACTTTCTAGTAGAGGTGGCAATTGGGCGGGTTCGGGCGGGTTCGGGTCGGGTTCATTCGGGTTCGGGTTTATTCGGGCTCGGGCTCATTCGGGTTCGGGTCCATCCGGGTTCGGGCTCATTCGGGTTCGGGTCCATTCGGGTTCGGGCTCATTCGGGTTCGGGCTCATTCGGGTTCGGGCCCATTCGGGTTCGGGCCCATTCGGGTTCGGGCTCATTCGGGTTCGGGCCCATTCGGGTTCGGGCCCATTCGGGTTCGGGTTCGGTCTGGGTTCGGGTTCGGTCTGGATTCAAGTAACATCATTTTATTTTATATTAGATGTAATCATTTTTACGTAATTTAAATATTTATATCTAAAAACAAATTATTAATTTATTATTATTTTTATACTTTTGCTATTATATGATATTTTTAATTATATTTATTTTTTAAAATTAATATTTGTTAGCACCAAAAGAATAAGAAATTAATTTGTTATATAAAATCAAATTTTGAAATAATTTATTATAAAAAATATGATATATTATATTTTAATCATATTGATATTTAAAATAATTGATTTGATGAACTCGAATTTCAAAATATAAATACATTATAATTTATATTCACTATAAAATAAAAAAACTTTTAAAAATAAATTTTGGTCTTCATCTATTAGTTTATATACTTATAAAATGCAAAAATTTTATGCTTATAGTCAAGATATATATATATATATATATTGAGTACTTATATTTTTTCATCAGTATAAAGTATAAATTATAAAGTAGTACTAAAAAAATATAATTTATATTTAAATTATACATAATAAATATATAATTAATATGATTATTTATTAATATATAATAAATATACCCAAAACCAAAAGGCCATAAAACCCAAAACCCCATTAAACCCACCCGCTAAAATAAAATCCCATGAAAGCCATAATCCAATTAAACCCACTCTAACCTAACTGTATAAGTATAACCCAAAAGGCCAAAATAATTGAATTATTGTCAAATTTTTTTACCCTTAAAGAACAATTTAATTAGTGTCAAATTTTTTTTTCACATCTCTAAAATTTTCAAGAATTTAAAATATTTAGATTGTAAATTCATCATGATATGAGACGTTAAAGTTATAACTTATAAGTACAAAATATAATTTACTTTTTGATAAAATTATTATTTCATCATCATATATATATATATTTTAAATTTTAAATTTTAATTAAATTATTTAAAAAAATTAGAATAAAATTAATAATTAAAGTTATTGCTTTGTAAAAAAAAAATTAATTAATTGCAATTTGATTATTTTTATTTTTAGTATTAAATTCGGGTTCGGGTTCGGGCCGGTCTCGGGTTCGGGTCCATTCGGGTTCGGGCTCATTCGGGTTCGGGCTCATTCGGGTTCGGGCCCATTCAGGTTCGGGTCCATTCGGGTTCGGGTCCATTCGGGTTCGGGCCCATTCGGGTTCGGGTCCATTCGGGTTCGGGCCAATTCGGGTTCGGGTTTTTTCGGGTTCGGGTTTTTGACTTTTTGGTCAAATCGGGTTTGGGCGGGTTCGGGTTCGGGTTTTCCTGGGCGGGTTTTCGGGTTCGGGTTTATTTTGCCACCTCTACTTTCTAGTCATAATAATTTTTTATTTTTTCATAATTTCATTCAAACAAATATTTATTAAATTAGACCATTGAATCTAATTAATAATAATTTATTATTTTTTTTATTTATGACTAAAAATTTTAGATATTAAATATTTAAAGTTTTATATTTGCATATAAGTAATTGAGATGTATTTGTATATAAATATATATATAATATTTTATTAGGAAACTTGGAAATAAATTTTATAAATATATATATATATATATATGAAAAAATATTTGAAAAATACCGGCAAACCCAAAACGATATGTCGAAACACACCAGTACCAGTATGTATTAATACCAAAAGAAAAACGATACGCCCCCGGTACGGTACTGACTACTTTGGTTTTTCTGCCTTGAATTTACTGTTAAGTATGTTGAGTCAAAGTTCCATATTGAGTCCAAGTCCCATATTGAGTAGGAGTGCTCATCCCACATCAACTAACTTGACTAAGCCAAAGGGGTTCCTAATTCCACATTGAGTAGTATTGATGAGCCAAGAGGAATGCTCACCTATAAATAGAAACCTTGGCTTGTGGAGAAAAACTTACCACCACCTCTTGAGAGAGAGTCTATGCACTTAAGTAGAAGTTGTATTGGGGTTTTATGAGTGGTGAGTCATAGTATTTGTTGAGATGATTTGTAACTTTATCTGTACAAAGGTATAATATTGAGAGGATGGTTTGTAGTTTTATCCGTGCAAAAGTTATAATATTTGTAAGAGGGTTTGTAACTTTATCCGTGCAAAAACTACAAGTGTCTTGTAAAAAAGGTTTATAGTTTTATCCATCGAAAAGCTACAAGTTAGAATTCTTCCTTAGTGAAGTATGTTTATCCTTTTGGCATCGTGAACGTAAGCCAAAAAGAACTGAATCACATTAAAAATATTATGTTCTTTTATTTTCTTTTTTCCGAATATATATTATAAATTAATGTTTGTTATTAGACTGTCACGTTATTTTCAACATCTAATACTCCTTTCTCATCAAGTAGCAGCCACCAAAATCCTCCTTCTGATTCCTGAATGACACATGCTGCTGTAATATATGCGTCATTGAGCTTGTTCTCGAAAGGTCAAAGGTGGCTGGAACCCTGGACGACCTCTGCAATTGGCATATTAATGTTTTGTTTTAAAGTGACCACTGACCACCCTGTCTAGGGATGGCAAAACCCGAACCGACCGATGGATTTCGAACCGATCCGATCCGAATGGAGAGGTTTTTTTTTTTTGAACAATGGATGCGGGGCGGGGCGGTTTTTTTTGTTTGAAAGGCGGGTATGGAGCAGTTGCAGTATTTACCTGATCCGCCCCGCCCCAACTAGTAAAATTACTATTTTACCCTTCCCTAAAAACCTAAAATGTTTACTTCTTCTCTACAACTCCACTGCCGCTCCCTTTCCTTCTACTTTCCCTTTCCTTCGACTAGTAAAATGTTTTAGCTGTAACTGACAATGGAGTAGTTTACTCTTTTGGTTCTGGTTCTAATTTTTGCCTTGGCCATGGGGAGCAGCAAAATGAATTTCAGCCACGTGCAATCCAGACATTTAAGAGAAAGGGTATTCATGTTCTTCGTGTCTCTGCTGGTGACGAGCATGTTGTGGCACTTGATTCGAGTGGATATGTGAGTCACTGCATTTGAGTTGAACTTTGTGGTTGTTGATTACTTGTTTTTTGTGGTATTATGATTTTCTATGCCAATTGTAGGTATATACCTGGGGAAAAGGCTACTGTGGTGCATTAGGCCATGGAGATGAGATCGATAAGACTCTTCCAGAGCACTTGATCAGCCTTAAGAGTCAGCTTGCTGTGCAGGTTAGTTTCATCCATCATTATAACATCTCTGATGGAGTAATATGTTTTGAGTGAATCAGAATATGGAATATTTAACTCTACTTGTACAGAAGACCTATATCGACCTCTTCCTCCTACCCAGTTTTTTTTTTTTTTTTTTTTTCTTGTGGATGGGTTTTAAGATTCAGTCATTTAATTATGGCTTGGATCCACATCAAAACTGATAAGAGTTTTGGAAACTCTGAGGCCTTCTCCTTACCGCCTATGCAACTTCATTGTGAGCACATATCATACTGGCTCACCTGCCTAGCTGGTTCAGCTTTGTATTGTTTTTAGAGCACACTATTCTCTTAATGAATTCAAGAATTGGGCTTTAATGTGCTGATAATATTTAATTGTGAGTGCATATCAAAGCTTGCTGACATGCCTATAAGCATATTGAAGCTGACATGGATGCTTGTAATCTCTACTCTCTAGCCTTCACTATGCATGTATCCTGTATTCATGACTATCTTTGTCATGAGAAGAATCCAGTTGATGTGTTGGACTCTTAGTTTCAGTGATTAGGGTTTTATCCCTGATAACTTCAATTATCAAAGAAAAAAAAGAATCCAGTTGATTTTGTATAATCAAATGACATGTTTTGCTTGCATGATTGAATGACACTATGGTTACCATCTGATGTAGGTTTGTGCAAGAAAGAGGAAAACATTTGTTCTGGTTGACAGTGGTTCTATCTATGGCTTTGGGTGGATGGGATTTGGGAGCCTGGGGTTTCCAGACAGGAGCTTATCCGACAAAGTTATGAGACCTAGAATCCTCGATAGCTTGAGTTAATTTTAAGTAACATCCATGGAGCGGGGCGGGGCGTAACCGACATCCATGGAGGTGGTAGTGGTATTGAAAATCCAACATCCACGGTGGTGCGGGGCGAGGCAGAGTAGGTCACTGGCGGGGCGGGGGCGGATTTTACAAAATCCCTCCCCGCCTCGCTCCATTGCCATCCCTAACCCTGTCTCATAGTATTTAAAGGGTTTCGATGAACATTAATACTTTATAAATATATTATTCAGATTTTTTATTTTTTTAAATATGTATTTGATATTTATATTGAATATATAAATTAATAATTCTTAAAAAAATAAAAAATATATATGTTCATATAATACTATAATAAAAAAAAATACTTAACAATTTTTACCTTTTCATGTAAGTTATTTATCAAAATATGCATCTAAAATTGTTTTTTTTTACCTAAACCAAACTAAATCTCATACTTAATTTTTTGCAATGCACACACCACATACGATATATTCTTTTCATATTGTAGCAAATAGTTTTTATGTAAATAATTGTTGATTCTATCTAATATTTTTTTATTTATAAGTCATTCATTTATCTTAGTAAAAGAAAATAATAATATACATGTATAAATATTGAAAACATAAATTTATTCATTTATCGATAATTAAATAATATTTTTTTGTCCCAATAGTATTATTTTATAAGAGTTTTATTGTATATGATTTTTTTTTTAAAAAAATTAAATATATTCATATCAGATATATATCTATATTCAACACTCGTCTCAAATTCAAATAACATAACTTAATACATTCAACTTTAAGCATTATCCTTCATTCACTTGTTAACAAAATTCAAAATTTTAAAAGTGTACTTTGCTTATAAATTCAAATTGTTTAAGGTGAAGAAAAATTTTCATTCGGCTTTACTTATACAAAGCATTCTTGTTTGAATTTTTCTTTCTTTCAAAGAGGCTTTATGTTCTGATCAAAGAAAGGAAAGGAAAAAGCCTCCTTCTGAGAAGAACAGATATCTTTGGCCTTTTTTTATTGTCTTCATTGGGTTCTTTTTAATAATTATTTGATATGTGTATATAATAAAATTAATTTTAACATTAAACACTTAATTATATTACAACATGACATAATTATAATAAAAAGACACTGAACGAAATAGAGAATAACGTTTTTTTACCAATAAAAAGTTAGGCTTTTATTATTAGTTTTCTGATTTGGTTAACAAGTACCTTTAGATACTTTTTAAAGTTAATTAATATATTATTTATAATAATAATATTATATTAAATGAAAAAAGTTATCATTTTTAATATATTAAATAAGCATATTACTATATATAATAATTTTAAAAAATATTTTTAAAATACTAGGTAACAAAATCTTTATTTTTTTGTGTTTAAAAAGAAAAAGATTATTAAAAAAACTCGGACAAAGCCGGAAATAGGACATTTTTAAATTTACAAAAATTTGTCACATAAAAAGTAAAACTAAAAAAAAAAATGAAAAAGTATGAGGGAAACTATCGGTGATCTCAATGTCTACCACCCCCAAAATTTGGCGCCAAATTCCAAGTCAGTCCTCCAACCTTTTTTATTTGAATTTTGTAATATTTTTTAGAACACCGGTAATTAAATTATTATTTATAATAATATTTTAAAAAAGAATATTGTTAAGTATTTTTTAAAATTTAATAATATATTATTTATAGTAATAATGTTATATTAAATATAATAATAAATAAATTTTTGTATTATTTCAAATATATTGAATAAAAATATTAATTATATAATAGTTTTAAAAATTACTTTTAAAATACTCGTAAAATTTTAATTTGTATTAAATATAATAATTAATTTAATAAATTTCAATATATTAAATATAATCTTACCTAATATGCTAATAATATCTTAAAAGTAGTCAACAAAAATCATTTTTATTTATATATTTTTTTAGCAAACTGCCCACGGCATCTAGTTTCATGGGCAACTTATAGAAGTAGTTTATATATATATATATATATATATATAAAAGAAATTGCAATGTAAAAATAAAAATAAATTGTAAAAAAATTATAAATATTAATGTTCGAATTGAATGCCATTTTTTTTAAAAAAATTGTATTAATTAACTAAATTAAATTAAGAATCTGTTCTTTTTGGCGTTAGTCTTTTATTTTTTTATTTTTTTATGTCACGAGTTTCCTCGGGTTCTCTTTTTATCTCTCGCCCTGATTTGTATAAAGACAACATTCAACGTTGCCTCCTCCTCCCAATTCCTTCTTGCTTTCAGTTACTGTCATAAAGCCCTTTGCATTTAGCTGCAAACATTTCTCTTTCTCTCATGTTCCTTCAGGCGGCCTTCGCTTCCTTCCTTTCTTGCTAACCAAAACCTCTATTCCTTTCCACCACTGGCCTTCGGCTTTCCTTTTGAGTCTCTCTACAAAGGGAAATTAGAAAATAAAAAGAAGAGAAAAGCCCATCTTTGTTCTTCTTCTTCTTCTTCTTCTTCATTATTCCTTTATTCAGTTATTTCATTATTCTTTCCTGGCTCAGTGGCTGGCTAGCTATAATTATAGTTGAAAGTTTTGGGTATTTCGGTTTTTGATCCAAGGTTATGGGGGTTTCAGGGAAGCCTGAAGTGGATGGAGGGTTAGAATCTGAAGGCCAAAAATGGGTTATTGCTGGGATTTCTTTACTAGCTCCATTGAAGGCTATATACACAAATACAGTGGAGAAAGAGAAAGATAAAGAAAGTGATGATGACCAAGGAGACGAATCATGTTCGACGACTCCAACGGGAGAAGAAGCTAGAATTCCAACCATATTGACGTGTCCACCTGCTCCAAGGAAGCGAAAACCTTTTTTGAACTGTAACTATGGAAGTGTTAGAGAGTTCTTTACTCCTCCGGCCTTGGAGACTGTCTTTATACGCCATGTTGAAAGGGCTAATTAACTACTAATTCATCAACCCAATAAAAGCTTAAGCTTAATTTTGCATCCCCACCTCTAGTCATCTGCTAATCATTTTTTTTACTCTTACTTTTCCTTCTCTCTTTTCTTCTGATCTAGAGTATTTTCTAGTGATCAGTACAAGTTTATGTACAGGGGAATTCATAAATAAATAATCTGGAGACTTTTAGCTTCTTTGAGTTCTTCGTTTTTGTGCTTCACCTTTCTTTTTTTTTTTTTTTTTTTTGCTAAGCCAAGATCAGTTTATTGATTAAAGAGGAGCCAAGAAGACTCAAAAGAAGCATCAAAGATGCAAAACAGCATTCAAGACTTCAAGTACACACTGTATCACAAACAGGAAAACTGCTAAAAAAACAGAGATAAAAACAGGGGACCAAACCTAAGACAGGAAACAAACTTGTGAGGCCTTGATACCTCCAATTTATCAAACAATCAGCCAACCACTTTAAGTTGCCATGCCATGCCATGCCAACCAGATCAGATATTTGACAAAATCAAACCACGTTAATACAATGAAATCGAACTCAATAACCATCAAGTAAAGTAGAAATCAAACCAATCCACTATTATCTTTTCAAGAGAAGCTAGTGCAATGCAGGTTGAAAAGTGAGAAGCTGAGGTATGCCACCAAAATAGTCTACCTAGTACTGCGGCACTGATGACTTGGAAAGTAATACTAATAACCTGGTACCAACATGGCAAAAAGACCAACACCACCAAGCTCTTCAAAGACCAAGAAACTGTAACTTTAGAAATTAGAAATCCAACCAAAGAATTCACCAAGAGAAAGCCCATACAAATGATGTGGATTCTAAAATAAAAAAAACACTTCAAGCCGAACTCTGGAAAACAACCCATACAGCTTCTAGAAGCTCCAACAACAAAGCACTCCAAATCGAAAACATCCAAAAACTGCACAAAGATCAAAACCAAAACCCCCAGAATCAAATATTACCTACCACTGCTCAAAGTTCATTTCAAGATCAAAACTTATTATTGACCACCCATTAGAAAGCGAGAATGCTACCTTAGAACTGATAAAACCATGATAAGAAATCTGGACCAAACAAGACTTCAAGAACACCAGACAATATCAACCCGAGCGGCAACCAAAGAAAACACCAAATTAGCCATCGAAACCAAGACAGAAATTATCTTTCAAAAGACAAACTTCCAAAACGTGAAGAAAATCACATGAAAAGAAAGAAAAAAAAAAAAAGGAAAATCAAGCCAAACTTTCAGCAAAGTATCAGGAGAAAAAACTTCGGTAAGATTGAGAACGCAACAGCAAGAAAAAATCACCCAAATCAGCTAGTCAGTTAGAAGACTCACCGAAGAGAACGAACCCAGTTACATACTTCACACTCAATTATTTTCTTTTTCAAGAGTTATTGTTTAATCTGATTTTCTTCATGTTTTTACGATATTATTCATTTTTTCTGATCTCTTGCTGCTCTCTTTTTGTTTAAAACTATAGCAGCTAGAACTATTCATGTTCATGCGTGGGAGTGACACATGCAATTTAACATCTAGCTAAGGTTAGAACTAATTATACCATAAGTTGTCAAACGCAAAGTAAAGGTAAATGAATCCTTTTCAAAGGGTAAGAAGATGCTTCACACCAGCTGATTGACTGAGACAAATCCCTACAAAACGCTTAGCCCAAAGACCCACTGGCTTTTCTGGGGGTCTCTGCCATCATCCCTTCTTTAGACTTTAAGCTTAGTTTTTCACTGTCCCACAAACATGATCCCCCCGCCCACCTCGGACTTTTATGATTGTGGGAAGGTTCTTTGTAATGCTTTTGTCAAAACTCAAGCGCAAAAAAAAAAAAGAAAAAAGGGGGGGGGGGGGGGGGGACAAAACACGTATGGGGAAACCTGGATTAGAATCCTATTCAGAGTTTGAATGGACCTTATTTTAAACCCTTCAAGTTCTGCACACCAAAATTGACAATGTCACTTGCATATGCATTTCTAGAAGTGATCTTTATACTACTACTAATTATTAAAATATTTTTGAATTAGGATATCGGAGATGGAATGTTTATTAACAAAAGTGAAAAAAAAGAAAAAGAAAACAAAGTCAATCTATTTGTTTATAAGTGAGGAATATGCAGCATCTAGCCTTAGTTAAAAAGTGACAAGGGGACTTCACCTAATCTGGAGTTCATTTTGTACACTTAAACAAAGTTTTCTCGGGATCAGAGCTCTGAGATTGAACATTGAAGCAATAATATTTCAACACATCTAAGTACTAAAAAAGGCTGGGAATCTCTTGTGGCCTCCGGGCTCTAGTGAAATCAAATAATTTTGGATTAGATTATTCACTAAACTCTCCTTAGTTAGTCTTACTATTGGACACCTTATGTTATACAAATATTTATGCATTTGGCGATGTTGCCGGCTAGCCCATAGCGGTTAATTTATAAATATGATAATTTTGGATACTATATGAATATAATATAAAAAATGAGTTTGTATTTGATGCACGATCAATGTATAAATTTATATACTGACAGTGAATTATACGATGATACCTCATTAATAAACATTTTTAAATTTTTAAATTTTTTTGAAAATAAGTATATGTAACTATACCTTTTAACACATGACGTCAAGTAGTTCACTATCAGTGTATAGATCTATACACTGAAAGTGTATCAAATATAAATCCATAAAAAAATAATTAAAATATGATATAAAATACAATATGAAAAAATAACACGAACACGACACGAATATATGAACTTATCAATATTTATAATATTTTACACTATTATCAAGTAAAAAAATATATAAATACGACATGAATACACAAACTGTGAATCTACTAATTTGTCATTGAGTGTTAATTTTTTTTTTTTTTTAAATTCTGTCTTTTTAAGTCTGTTTTTTTCAATTGTAACATTGAAGGAGAGAAGGGAGAAATGGGGGTAAATCATGCAAGAATATGCTGATAGAAGATGGATCAATTTAATTACTGTTGATACTTTTGTTATTTCCAGAACCACGATAAATTATGCTTGTTTACTTACTCTAAAGTGAATTTTGCTTCATTTATTGATGAGAATCTAAACCTATACATAAAATTTAATCGAATGAGTTGCTATATCTAACACAGTTTTTGATACTGTAGCAATGAAGTATTGTAAACTTACCTACCCGATAAAATAAAAAGAGAAAAATAAAGAAACATTAATGCAATCATCGATGATGCACTCTTTATCTAATCCTTTAGATCAGCTTTGCATTTTGCAGATGCAACCTAGCCTAGCTATATTTTTATGTGTCATCTCAGTGCTAATTAGATTTGATAATTCGTATATTTGTATCATATTCATATATTTTTATGTGTCATAATCGTGTTTAAGGTATTATATATTTTTATAAATTTTGATATATTAATAATTCGTGTTATATAGATTTGACACGTTCATATATCCATATTGTATTCGTGTTATTTTTTTATGTCGTATCGTATCGTGTCGTGTCGTGTCGTGTCGTGTTATGTTTTGTATTGTGTTTTAATTATTTTTCTCGTATTATATTCATATCGTATAATCATATCATATTCAAAATTATGAAGTCTAGTGCTAGTTAGAGGGTTGTGAAATTTGAATCCAAATCTCTACAGGCATTAAACATCACGTGATATCTACCAGAACATACTGCAAATAATTTCCGAATTCAATTCCTTTGGCATTTCAAATTGTTATAAAATTTGTTAATACCTGTAACAGAGATTTACCCAAACCGTTCCAAAACCTCCATAAATACTGAAAAGCCTTAAATCCAAAACCTTTCCGTGGGCTCTGTTAGTTGAGATAGCAAACGGCCGAGTTCGGATCAATTTGTTTTTAGATTCGGATCATTTAAGTTCAAATTCATTTCAAGTTTGCATCGTTTTAAATCATTTTGGTTTTGAGGTTTTTTCCGAATTATGATTGTTACGAATTTGAACTATTTCAAATTTGGATAATTTTAATTTTTAATTGCTTTGAGTTAAGATGGATTCGAGCGGGTTTCAAATTTTTCATTATTTTTGAAATTTATAAACTATACACATTTTTTGTAAAGTAAAATGCAATAATTAATTTCAGGCAAATTTATTTGAATATTGATAAAAAAAATAATTTTCAAATTATAGATATTTTAAAATTATTTATCAAAATACTCCAATTTTTGTACAGATTAAAAAAAATTAACAAGGGAAGTCGCCATATCATATGGCGACTTCCCTTGGTTAAATTTAAAAAAAAAATGAAAAAAGAAGAAAAGAAGTCGCTATATATAATAAAAAAATTGAAAAAAATTACAAGGGAAGTCGTCATATCATATGGCGATTTTCCTTGTGTTTTTTTCATTTTTTTTAAAATATCAGTTCAGAAGTCGCTATATTATTTTTTTTTAATTTAAAAAATTTGACCGTTTTCAAACGATAAAATTTTTTTTTGAAGGCAACAGTCAAGTGACCGTTGCCTTCAAATTTTCACTGACCCACCAACCTCAAAATAATCCTATAAATACCCCTATCAATTTCATTTTTGTCATACATAAACTCTCAAATTCTCTTCCTCTTATTTCATACAAAAAAAATCTCAAATCTTCTCTTAGTTTTGATTCTTCATTCTTCCATACAAAATCTCTTAGTGTTGATTTAAAAATGGCTTCATCATCAGTATTGAGGTTGCAAGAGAATCACATATCCGCAGTTATATGTCAAGAGGTTAGTAAATTCTTTAAAAAAATTTTAAAATTAATTAACTATCATTATAATTTTTATTAATTTTTTATAATAATTTTTATAATTTTATAATAATTTTATAAAATTATAATAATTTTATAAATAATTATCATTATATGTCAAGAGGTTGCATTATTATTTTTTTTTATAATTTTATAATTATTTAATTTAATTAATTATCAATAGGATATTGTTCGCGTTTTACGTTCGAGAAAAATTTCTTTTCAAGACCCGCATCCATATATTATTGACCACTTAAAGAGTGCCAGATTTTATTATGCAAGTCAAATTCGTCAATGTATGTTTCTGCCGGACTTAATTAGTGCGTTGGTCGAACGATGGAGACCCGAGATGCACACTTTTCATTTTTCGTGTGGTGAATGCACGATTACTCTAGAAGATGTTGCGCTTCAACTTGGACTACTAGTGGATGGCATGGCAGTTACAGGCGCAAGCCTTCTAGATTGGAATGAAGAGTGTCAAAATTTATTGGACACTGTACCTTCAGAAGAGTGTCTCAAGGGCATAACGGTGACAAAAACTTGGTTGCAATCATTTCAAAATCTCCCCGAAAACGCAAGTGAAGAAGAGGTAAAATATGCTGCTAGAGCATATATTTTACGTTTGATTGGAGGAATGCTAATGCCCGACAAATCAAGTAGTCGAGTACATTTAATATATATTCCATTACTTCGTGATTTAGAGCATGCAACAAATTATAGTTGGGGTTCTACGTGTTTGAGATTTTTGTATAGAGAACTACGCCGGGCTACAGTTCCAAAGAGCCATGACATAGGCGGATGTTTGCTGCTTCTGTAGTCATGGGCTTGGCATCGACTGCCATTTATTACTCTGCGTGGGAATTTTTTGCCTATATACCCCCTTGCAAGTAAGTAATAATCTTGACTATTTTATTAATTTTGTATGAACTTGTATTTTTTTAGGGATAATGTCATGAATGGCCCCTGAAGTTTATCAAATTTGTCAATGTAGTACCTCTACTTTAAAAATGTCTATTTTGGTACATAAAGTTTACATTCTGTGTGCTATTGTAACACTTGTCAATAACACCGTTAAAAATTGATGACGTGACTTTTGTATCCAATGAAAACTTGACATGTGGCACCATATAAAGATGCCACGTGTACTAACTAAAAAATTATTATTTTAATTTTAAAAATACAAATAATATTATTTTTAAAATATAATGATGACACGTGGCACCATATAATGATGCCACATGTATTAACTTAAAAAAATAATAATTTTTTTTTAAAAAATTTTAAAAATTTTAAAATAATTAAAATAATTTCATATTTAATTTTTGTAATTTTTTAAAAGAATTAAAAGAATTTCATAATTTAATTTTTGTAATTTTCAAAAATAATTTTTTTAAAAATATATTTTTAAAAATGTTAGATATTATAAATTATTTAATATTTAATTTTAAAATATTTTATAATTTAAAATTAATTTTAGTTAAATATTTTAATTTTGTTATTTTTAAAATTTTGAATTTAAAAAATATTATTTTAATATTATTATTTTAATATAACTTTTTAAGTTTTTTAAAAAATTAGATATTAATTTTTAAAATAACTTTTATTTTTAAATATTTTTTTATTTTTTTTATATTACAAAAATTCAAATATTAATTTCTAAAAAATCAAGTACTATCACGTGTCATCACCTGATTGGTCAATGTCACATCATCATCTATATTTAACGGTGTTAAGTCAAAGTACCACATTGATACACGGTTTGATAGTACAGGTACCACATTGAACATTTTTAAAGTACAGGTACCACATTGACAAGTTTGATAAACTTCAGGGGGCTATTCATGAAATTATCCCATTTTGTTTATAAGTCTATTAATATTTTATATGCATTTTAATAGGTGGAGTCATCCTAAAGATTGTAGCGATATTCCGATCGACCTTCCAAGTATAAGATCACGACTAGATCGAGTAGGATATCATAAGGTAAATGTTTCGATTGTTACATTCAAGTCTTTTTGAATTTAATCCATATGAAACTAATAATTTGTAATAATTATTCGCAATTTGTGTGGATGCCATATTCTTCAAATGAAATTATGACATGCCTTCCATCGGATGCTTACAATAATTGTAATATATGGAAAGCAAACACAACATTGATATGCTTTGGATATGTAGAGTAGCACCACACTAACAGGGTGATGCGATAATTTAGGATGCAACAACCAATTCCGCAACCACCGGTGAACCTTGATAAAGTTCACAAGATTGACATGTGAGGGTGTCATGAAGAATTTTGGCCTACGAAGCATCGACAATGGATCCAGTGGTGAAATCTACGTTCTGAACGAATTTCGACAGGTTTATCCATTGTTCGTAATAAATTCGACCCATCTGATGATTACATAAGATGGTATAAAAATGAAGGCCGACTTTTTGTTTGTCCACCATCGGAGTTTAAGGATGTTAGGAGTATGCCTTTCTTGGACCAACTTCAAATCCAGTCCCTCCTACACACGAAATGAAGTTCCTAGACCTAGCTGACAACGTGGGGGACGCGTCAACCAACCTCATCACATGCGGCGGATTTTACTGCACCGAAGATGTCATTTAGTCATCCTGAACCTCAACCATAACATGGCGTAGCATCCAGTCATCGTAATTCCGTCAGTCACCCCGAGTTGATGAGTATTACCGACCATCACCGCCAATGACGAGGTTAGATGACAAGCATTTGATGGTACATCATTTGTGGGTCCATCTAGTACTTAAGTTCCCCTTATGGGTGGATTAGGTGTTGGCTCCTCCAACAGTGGGTTTTCATTTGTTGATACAGAACATATGGGTCCTTCTAGTAGTGCGTTTCTATCGACTGATGTGGATCATTTCCATGAGCATACGAATAACATACAACCAAAACCAGGGATGTAAGTCATATCTATGAGCATGCGGATGGCATACAACCAAAACCAGTGGCGGTAGGTCGAGGACGAGGACGAGGTCGACAACGAATACGTGCCACTGACGAGGTTGAACGACGAGTGCAACCACTACGCAATAGGAGAGCTCGACACTGTTGCTCATCACCACGCGATACGAGAGCTCCTCCGTAAATAATTAGAATAAACGTACTTTTTGTATAATAATCATGTATTTTTGTATATTTTATATAATAATATACTTTTTGTATTTTTCTTTCATTAAATGTAAAAGTTAACCGTTATTTAAAATTTAAAATTATTACTTTTTTAATTTTGTTACTTAAATTTTAAATTAAAAAAATTAGTTTGGAAAACGGTATAGTTTTTTTAAAATTTTTTTAGTTTTGTAAAATTAGTTTTTTTAATTTAATTTTTTTAAATTTATTTTTGTAAAATTTAGTTATACAATTTAATTTTTTTTTTTACCGTTTCCAACGGTGTAATTTTTAAAATTAAAAAGAAAAATTAATTTGGAAAATGGTATATATATTTTTTTAATTTATTTTTTTAAAATTTAATTTTGTAAAATTAAATATACAATTTTTTTTTTACTGTTTTAAAACGGTAACATTTTTAAAATTAAAAAAAAAAAAACAGTTCGGAAGTCACCATATGATATGACGACTTCTGAATTGTAATTTTTTTTTTTTTTTAAATACAAACGGAAGTCGCCATATCATATGGTGATATGGCGACTTCCCTTATTTTATTTTTTCTATTTTTTTTATAATATGAAGGGAAGTCGCCATATGATATGGCGACTTTCCTTCTTCTTTTTAATTTTTTTTTTTAATTTTATCAAGGGAAGTCGCCATATGATATGACAATTTTCCTTGTTATTTTTTTTATAAATCCGTACAAAAATCAGAGTATTTTGATAAATAATTTTAAAAAATCGGTAATTTGAAAAATAATTTTTTTATAGCAATATTCAAATAAATTTGCCATTAATTTCACTTTTCACATTATCATTACTTAAATTAATAAATTTAAGATAAAAATATTAAAGTTAAATTTTAAAAATTGATAAATATTATAAAAATACAAATTATATTATAATTTTTATATATAAATTATACTATCAATATTTTTTATTTGATATTATCCACCATGTTTTTTAAGTTATCCTTAAATTCAAATAAAAACTAAATCTAAAAGCCCCGTATATTTACCTAGAGCATGAATAAGTGAGAATTTATATATTTTCGTATTTCTTATTATTTGACAATGATTACTTATGTTTTTAAAATTGTTATAATATTCAATATTCAATATTGAATATAATTATAATTATGATTATATAAGGATTTCTTTTTTTTTTATTTTTTATAATTGAGCTAAAATAAATGTAAAGTAACATTAAAAAAATTAAAATCCAAAATCATTGGGCATTTGGGCTTATATATAAAAAATCAATCAAAAGAAACAACTTACAAATAAAGCCTATTATTAATTTACTCTTAACCCATTGGACCATCTACACGTAGTCCACCAATTTTTCATTTTCATTTTTGTTTGTAATTTATTTTCATTTTTAGTCATTATATTATAATTTATTTAACATTATTGCATCTTTAAAAAGAAAATATTATTTCAAAATTTCAAGAATTTATTCTTATATCGATTTTGTTCTTGGATTGTACATGAATTATAATACTAACATTACTATATTAGATATAATCGTATACACCAATTGATCAAACATTACATTACAAAATTGAATAATAAACATTATTAAAAAGAGTACTAATTACTATATTCAAAAAAATTACTAAATTAATTACTACTATGTTTGGAAACATAAATTTGAAAATTTGGATTTAGATTTAGATTTAGATTTAGATTTCATTTGTTACATAAAATTGAGAATGAAATGTATACATTATGTATAAATTAGTTAAGATTCAATATAATTATATATTTGAAAGGTATAAAAATATAAATTTCAAATTCACAAATATCTATATGTATTTCAAATTCACTACTAAATAGGCATCCAACAAATCCATGAATTTGAAAATTAATCATCAATGTTACATTTATATGTGTTTTATTATACAATTTATACTATTTTTGAAATCCAAATCCATCTTTTGAAATTCAAATTTTCAAACGCAACCTAAAATAATTGATCAATTAATTATCTTAACCTTAATAGCTAATACTATTTTCTTTTAGAAAATCATGATATGTAAGAAACTAGATTATAGTATTTATCTAATTTGAATATTTGACCATTTGATATTAACATAATAACATTGGATATAATCAATTGATTATATACATCAATTGACCAAATGTCCTGAAGTTGAATAGTAGACATGTAAAAACTAATTAATATAGTATTGATCCAATTTTAATATTTGACCATTTTAATATTATTGTTAGATATAATCATATATCCTAATTGACTAAATATCCAATTAAAATGTTGATTAGTAAAAATTATTAATTAAAAAGAATACCAATTACCATTTATAAAAAATGTTAACAACAACAAGAACAATAATAATAATAATCATCATCATCATTATCATCATCTGATAGCACTTGTATTTTAAATATATCTTTTGTGATCTTAATATTTTAAATCTTGTAAACTTATCCTATGTAGCTTGTACTATTTATACATTAGATGAATACAATCTTGTTTTTATGCCTTCAACATAAAACTTTATGTTATCTAAATTTCTTATGTATCAAAGCTACTAGTTCTCTAATGAGTTTTTTTTTTTTTTTTTTTTTTTTTTTTTTTTTTTCTTTCTGTTATAATGTCTTCCACTAATTCTTTTGCATATATTCCTTTTGCACCCGTTATAAATACTCAAACCTTCATAACCCTCAATTTCTTTTCCCAAATCAACCTCTTATCATCACCATTAATGCCGTTACTTAACTCCCTAACAAACTTACTCCTTTGAATTATCCAACATGGCAAGCTCAGTTTACCTCATTGCTTTTAGGAAAAAATTTGCAAGGCTATGTTGATAGCTCCAAACTATGTCCCCGTCTTACGATTCCAAAACAAGGCTCCACCATCAATCCACCTGGAATGATTTGCATATGAACACTAAATTCAACAAGACCAATTATTGATTCATAAATAGGTTTCAAAACAACATTTACAAAACCTAAACAATGGTATACTATCACTAAATATCATTTTCCCTCTACTGTAGAACCCTCTTGTGCCACTCATGCCATTAAATATCCTAAATGGAAACAAGCTATGCTTGAGGAACTTTATGCTTTAGAAAAGAATGAGACCTAGAATTTAGTTTCACCACCATCAAACAGAACAATAGCTGACTACAAATGAGTTTTTAGAATTAAAAGAAATCCTTATGGTTTTATCGCTAGATATAAAGCAAGATTAGTTGCTAAGGACTTAAATCAAAGGTCGGGTCTTGATTATTTTGAAACATTTAGTCCTATTGTTAAACTAGTTACTGTCAGGCTTGTTATTTGTATTGTAGTCACCAACTGGATATTAACAATGCATTTTTACAAGTGATCTATAAGAAGAAGTTTACATGAAGCAACCTCTAGTCTTATCTTCCAAAATTAATCCTAGATATGCTTGTAAATTAAAGACGGTTATTTATGGCTTAAAATAGGTTTTAAGGGCTTGATATCGAGCTCTCAACTCATTTTTGCTGAATTACAGTTTTAAAAACTCAGTGGCAGATGTAAGCTTATTTGTTTTTAACAATGATAGTGTTCGGGCTTACATGTTTATTGTAGAGTGTTTTTTGGTAGGGAGAGAAAGCGTTGCAACAAGTGAACGAGATGTCGCCGGGAGACGACGGAGAGGAAGACTGGAGTAGACCCTGAAGTGTTGAGCACAGCGGTAGGTGATGGTAAGTAAGGTGGAGGAAGTGGAGAGATAGTGAAATAAGGCTGAGTATGGCTGAGAACAAGGTTGAGGAGAGAATTGGAGAAAAGAGAATTGCAGAGAGAACTTTAGAGAGAAAGTTTGCTCCAATCCCCCTAAAGTCCCCAAATGAGCTGTGGGAACTTCTATTTATAGGTGTCAGAATAAGAGTTACAAAATATGAGTATTTAATAGGTATAATGGGGAGGATTGTCAGTTACTAAAATATTAATGTTTTATTTGTTGGGAGTTTAGGTTGTTGTTGGTAATAGTGGATAGTGAACAAGAATTCACTATCTGTTTCTGAAAGGAAGGGAGAAGCACTCATACTTCAGGGAAAGGTTAAGAGGAGACCTCTTAACTATCTCTATATCAGCTCTCCAGAACATCCCAATAATGAAATTAACCCAGGAATCCTATCATATTCTAGGGTTATTTTCACTTCTTCTGTTTCAGTGAAATAGTATTAGGCAGAACGTCTTAAGTAGAATACTTATCGGTAAAGGTCCCTTTCCATGAGAGTGTTGTTCTGTGAGTGACTTGTTCCATGTATGTGTTGTTTCTGAACATGAGTTGTTCTGAATAAGAGCTGTTTCTAATAGGAGTTGTTCCTAACAAGAGCTGTTTCGAACAGGAGTTGTTCTGAACAAGAGCTGTTCTGGACATAAACTGTTCTAAAGAAGAACTGTTCCGAACTGAAGCTGAATACCTTACTATTGTATGCGGAAGTACAATTTCCTATAAAACAACTTTATTTTTCTCTAAGAAGAGATAATATATTAGTATCAAAAATCAAGTATCTACATTTTGCCCCCTACATGAGAATTCTTAGTAGAAGAGTTCTCATGCAATATTAATGTAATAAAAAGTAAAAGATGAACTGTATAGAAAATATGATAGAGTAATATAATCTCATAGTTTAGAAATAGATGGTATAAGTTGTTTCACCAAAAAAAAATATGTGAGGTACAAAATTATCTTAAAGAAAATAAAATATTTTCTCACTTTACTGAAAAAAATTAAGAAAAAAAATGTATTCTCACTTTACTGCCCCTGCATGAAAAATGCTTTATATAAAAATAAAATTAAAGAGTTTTCCATCCATAAAGTTAAGAAGAAACATGAATATTTTACTTTAATTTGAATTGTGTAACAACTTTACAACATTAGTTGCGCCTAAAAAATAGGAAACAAGTGCAAATACTGCGTCCAAAAAAATAGGGAACAAGTGCAAAAGCTGCATCCAAAAAAATAGGAAATAAGTGCAAAAGATGAGTTCAAAAAAATAGAGAACAAGGGTAAATGCTGCACCCAAAATTTTAGGGAATAAGTGCAAATGCTGCGCTCGAAATTTTAAAGAACAAGTGCAAATGCTGCATCCAAAAAAAAAAAAAAAGTGTAAATGTTGCGTATAAAAAAAATAGGAAACAACTTGCGCCCCAAAAAATAAGAGAATAGCATATAAAACTATTAAAAAAATAGGGGTGTAACAACAAACTGCACTCCGATAACAATGAGGGCGTATATGATGCGCCCGAGGTGAGCCCATATGACATGTTATGAGAAGTTGCCTGCACCGGTGCAATTCCGCAAGTGGGAATGTACTTTCGTGTAGAAGCAAGAAACATAAATGAGGGTAATATACATAAATGATAGTGTAAACTTATTGAAATAATAAAATTAATTAGGAAAGTATTTTAATAATTGAAATAATTAAAATAGTGATAGCACAGACAAGTTAGTTGAGAATTATGCTTGGAAACTGTGTAAACTATCATTTCACTATTTTTTTTTTTTATTTTTTTTATTTTTCATTTGCATGTGTAATTGAAAGTTGTGGAAATTGCACAAGTCTACCAGAAAATGTTCCGCGAGGTAATTACCTCGTGGATATCATCCTGCGAGTTATTATTAGAGGTGATAAAATAAATTCGAACTTGAAAATTCGTTTAAAAAATTCGAATTCGTCTAAATTCATTTGATCAAAAAGTTAAAAATTCGAACTCGAAAAAATTCGAACCCGAAATGATCCGAATTCGAAATTACTCGAATTCAAAAGGGCCCGAATCCGAAATGACCCGAATCCTAAAAAACACGAACCTGAAAAATCCGAACCTGAAAATATCGAGCCCGACCCGAACCCGAATTTAATACTAAAAATAAAAATTATCAAATAATAATTAAATAATTTTTTTTATAAAGTAAGAACTTTATTTATCAATTTTATTCTAATTTTTTTTAATAATTTAATTAAAAATTAATTTATATTTTTATATATATATATATAATAAAATAATAATTTTATCAAAAATAAAATTATATTTTGTACTTATAACTTTAATGTCTCATAACTTGATGAATTCACTATCTAAAAATTTTAAACTCATGAAAACTTTAGAAATGTGAACTTTTTTTGACATAAAATATTACTTGTCTTTTATTTATGTTATTTTAGGAGCACCCTTATAATAGTATAATAGTATTTTTTATATATTAAAATTAATTAACAGCAATTCATTCATTTTAACTTATCTCTAGTATAATAGTATTTTTTATATTAAAAAAAATAAAAACTACTTTTAAAAAAATGTGTTGCTCTTTGCAACATATATATAGTTTTCCTAGACACATTATTAAATTAAGTCATAAAATATTGATTTATAAAAGTTTTATGTCTTTTTAGAATTTAAAAGTATTTAATATAATTAGCTAATTTAATTTTGTAATTAATTTATTATTTATTTTATTTTGGATAAGTATTTTTTAAATTATTATAATTTTATTACACTTGATATAATTTAAGATATAATTTACTTTTAGTAACATATCATATCAAAATTCAAGATTGGTTCACTTGGTATAGAGGTGCTCATGAGTCAGGTCAGGCGGGTTCGGGCTGGGTTTAGGTATGGTATCAACACCATATTCACTTCCCCAAGCCCAAACGATCCGAAATATAGGCCTCAAATTCTGCCAAAACCCGCCCATATTTGTAAATGGATAGTCCAAGCCCGTTTAGGCCTCAAAGTTGAATGGAAGGGTTCGTCCCTAAAAGTCTCTTACTTTGTAGTGAATATAAATTATAATGTATTTACATGTTGAAATTCGAGTTCATCAAATCAATTATTTTAAATATTAATATGATTAATTTATAATATATCATATTTTTTATAATAAATTATTTTATATAAAAAAGTAATTTTATTTTCTTTTGGTGCTAACAAATATTGATTTTAATAAATAAATAAAATTAAAAAGATCATATTATAATAAAAGATTATTTTTAAAAATAAAAATAAAATATTTATTTTATTTTTAAAAGTAAATATTTAAATTATGTAAAAATGATTACATCTAACATAAAATAAAAATGATGTAAAACAAAATTGATCCCGAACTGAACCCGAACCCGAACGGGGCCAAACCCGAACCTGATCGGACTCGAACCCGAATGAGCTCGACCCGAACCCGTCCAATTGCCACCTCTAGTTATTACCTCGCGGGGACCACCCTTGTGCCATAATTTTTTTTTTTAAGAAATATATATATATATATATATATTTAGCCAATCTAATCGTAAATTCTTTTTTTTAGTCAACATAATAATATTTTCTTAAAAAAAAAATAAAGTATATATTCTTATGCATATGAATAAATACTTATCTGATTTTTTGTTGTTGACTTTGTAGATAATTTTTTATGGCTAAGATCAATTACGTTCAAACTTCTCACGCCGCTCGGGCTCCTATATCTTTCAGAGTGCAGACTTTATTTCATGTACATTGGATATGTTGGGAAAAGTTTTGGTGATAGCTGATTCTCCATAGTCTAGCATTTCTCCAGAAAATTTATGATTTATGTTACAATTCATGGATGATTCTGTGAATAACTAGATTCAAATTTGTTTGTGTTGACACCTGCACATCTAGAGTCGGAGCTTTTCTATAGGAGTTAACAAGGAATGACATGCCTGAAACATTTCTTAGAGTAGTATTGCATGAAGGACACTTCTTGACAATCTCACAAGAAGTATTTCTCATTAAAAAAATAGCACAAGAGATTACAATAATCAACTTTTACTTTGGAAGAATTTATATAACAAGTGACGGAAGTGATGCTTAAGACCACGACAGCCAACTTTTCAATCAGAAGAATATGTATATGACATGATGGAAGTGGTGTATGAGACCATAATAATTGACTTGTCGTTAAAGAATAAGTTATATGTGAGAGTGAAGGAAGTGGTGAATGTAACCACAACGTTCAATTTCTCTTTTGAGAATAATTTATAGGTGAGAATGACGGAATTGACGCTTTGGCCACAACGATCAATTGTTTTTTTTTTAGAGTAATTTGTATGTGAGAGTGACAGAAGTAGCACTTGAGACTACAACGATCAACTTCTCTTTTGAGAATAATTTGCATGTGAGAATGACGGAAGTGACGCATATGGCCACAACGATCAAGTTTTTTTAGAATAGTTTGTATATGAGAGTGACGGAAGTGATACATGAGAACACAATGGTCGACTTCTCCATTGGAAGAATTTATATAGGAGAGTGACGGAAGTGGCATATAAAACCGCTGTGTCGACTTCTTTATTGGGAGAACTTGTGAATGGGAGAGTGACAGAAGTGGCGCATATGACCACAACGATCAACTTTTCTTTTGAGAATAATTTGTATGTGAGAATGACGGAAGTGACGCATGTGGCCACAACAGTCAATTCTCTTTTAGAGTAATTTGTATGTGAGAGTGACATAAGTGGTGCATGAGACCACATCAACTTTTCTTTTGAGAATAATGTGGGAGTGACAAAAGTGACACATGAGGCCACAATGATCAACTTTTCCATCAAAAGAATTTATATGTGAGAGTGACGGAAGTGGTACATGTAACCACAACGACCGACTTTTCCACTAGAAAAATTGTATATGAGAGTAACAGAAGTCATGCATGAGAACACAACTGTCGACTTCTCTATTGGAATAATTTATATGCGAGAGTGATGGAGGTAGTGCATAAAACTACAACGATCGACTTCTCCATTGGAAGAGTTTGTATATGTGAGAGTGACCGAAATGGTGCATATGATCACAACAGTCGACTGTTGGTGTATGCCCTAGAGCCAATCAGATTGAGCATGAGATACACAGTCTATAAAGCAAACCCTTCACTATGAAGATAGTGATACAAGGTTTTTCTTCATGTTAGTACAATAATAAGGAGTTATTAAGTACTAATCGGATGAAACCCATGGAACATAATGTCCTTGCAAAGGAATTATAAAGAGTTATAATTATGAGATCCTTATGCATCAAAGCCTTGTTCCTCAAACTGTTCCTAGTCATCGTATTGCCAAGACGGGGCATTGGCAATGCTTAAAGACTAGTATATGTTACCGATCTCATATAGGTTGAAGTATGGGATACTTGGGATAATATATAGGTGCTTGTCTGTTGAACAAGTTCACTGAACATGGCCCGCCAAGAGAACTTCATTTGGTAATATCACTCTAGTGTCTATGATAATGTTCTCTTAGTACCAGTCGTGTAAATTAGTCTTCAGACTTGTGATACCAGGTCATCTTGTATGGAGAGTGTCAAATTTAGATTCCATCACGAACGGGTCCAAAAAGGGATGCTTATTGTAGGGTGTTATTGGGTATGACATGAACCATACGAAGATGAATGAGTGATCCAGAGAGGATTCACCACTCCCTGTGATAATGGAGACATATCTCGTTTGTTCTTGACTACGATTAACTTGATTAAGTCTTTGGCCAAAGCATGATGGATTTAGGAGAAAGTTGTTTCTCTAAATTTATAAGGTTAATCATAAGTTGCGAAGAACTAATATGGATTGATCATGAGTAGACATTGCACCATGCTCATGCGCTATCCGGGATATATGGTGAAAGAACCATATTACACTGACAGGCTGGTTGCTGAAAGGTTTCTAAAAGATCACATTAACTTCACAATATTTAGGTGGTCATAATGGGTTGCTAGATCCCGCTCATGATCTATGAATACAAGTTAATGAGATTAATTTATGTTCATTGCCAATATATTGGGAACCTAGAGGGTCACACACATAAGAACAATTATGTATGGATTAAACATGGTATTCTATTAAGGTAAAACTTAATGGAATAAAAGATCTATATTGAGGACTTAATTGAAGAAGTTCAATTAAGAAATATTAAGACATAATTGAGATTTGGGAAATCCAAAGACAATGTCTTAATGAGAAAAGAGGAATCAAGAAGTCTTATATAAACTAGTATAGTCGACTTTGACATAGTGATGTGCAAGGTGAATTTCGAATGACTATCTATATTGGATTAATGTCATGTGATGATATTAATAGATTAATGACATGAATTTTTCATGAGGAGAAAGAAATTTAACTGAGAATTAAATAACTTTTGTTTAGAAATTAATCTATCCAATAAATAAGCATGAGAAATTAAAATGGGTTCAAAGAGACTATTCTAATTTAATACTGTCTATTAAGGATGGTTAGCCCAACTTAAGGCATTAAGGTTGATGGACCATTATTATTATTAGATAATATAATGGGCCTATTGATCCATCTTTGAATTAAATTGTTTAAGTCCAAGTGAATTAATGAAAATCTTATGCAAGAAGTTACACTAGCCGGCCAAGCTCAGGGAAAAGGGGTCAGGGTTTGAGCCTGCATATATATCAGATATAGAGGTTGTAGCCGCCCATGAGACATTCATTCTACTTGAGATATTCTGATTTTTGCTTGAGAGAAGTTTTGGTTTCAAGAAGAGAACCCTAACTTAGCAAAAGAAGAAATCGCCACCTCCCTATAGAAAAAGGGGTTGCCGCAATTCCTCTTGTCTTTAGTGTGTTCTTGCCGATTCTCTTCCTTGTTGAGTAAGATTGCTTTAGAGAGTTAAACACCAAAGATAGATCTTTTTATTGTGATCTTAGGATCAACTTGCTAGCACAAGTGAATCACCATACCTTAGTGAAGGATCCATCAGCTGTTCGTGTGGATTAGCTCTAGAGGAAGGAAAATTGTGCTTCTTGTGATCTTGTTCGAATTGGATCTTGCACTCCATAGCAACTTGCGATTTGGATTTGCAACTTAAGATTACGATATCTTAAGTAGGTAACTTCTAAATCATATGGGTGATTTATTTTGTTTTGAATGCTGTAAACCTATGCTAAACACAAGTCTAAGATCCTATCGTACTTCAAGTGCTTCTTTGTTTACTTCAGTTGCACTTTGATTATTTTATTTAAGCATGCACCCTAGAGTAGTATAACCCAACACCGTACCTTTTAGACCAACATTCAGATGTTATTCACCTTGTCATTGTAAATCTTTCTTAGAGTATTACACTTTTTGGTGGGATGTCCAATGGTTCTATGAAAATGGCAATACATAGGACTTGCCTTTTCTTTATCAGTAGGTTGGCGCTCAACATTTGGTAGTCGTATACTTCCTTCATTCACCCATTTATTTAGGAGTTCAAGAACTTTTCCCATAGAGCATGAAAATGACAATGAAGAAACTTGTTTATTATGGCTGAGCTTGGATTTCTTATATGAGTTCTCCTCATGTGAAGCAAAGAGAGCACTTTCTCTCTCGTGAAAATGATTGATTTGTTTCTTATTCCCCATGATAGTGTTGTTGGTTTTTCTTGCAGCCTCCACTAAATTAGAAAAAGAAGGCAATGACAAGTTTTGTAGATAAAGTTGAAATTCATCAAACATTCCTTGGATGCACACCTTGACCAGTTCTTTCTCATCATTAGCTTCTTGTACATCGAAAACTTTTTCTCTAAAACGTTGGATATAATCCATCATGTCTTCTTTTGGCTTTTGATATTCCCTTCCTAAGTCAATAAGAGTAACTTTCTCTTGAGTGGAGAAGAATTTCTCTCCAAACATATTGCACATCTGACTCCAAGACTCAACAGAGCCAGGAACAAGGTTGACATACCATGTGTACGCTTTTTCAATCAGAGATTTGGAAAACTCTTTCAACTTCAAATCATTATCTAGCCCAGCTACTCCAAGGGTTTCCAAAAATTTCATCACATGTTCACGAGCATCTGCCGTCTTCCCATTGAGTTGCTTGAACTTAGGACTAGTGTAGTCCTTAGGATATGGCTTAGCAGCCACACTAGCGGGATAAGGTAACTTGAGGTCAAATTCAGAAAAGCTCAAACTCTTGTTCTTCTGCTCAAGTAGTCTTTGAAGCTCTTCCTTAGTGACAAAACCCTGGGTAATGGTCTGAGGAGTAGTTACGGTAGAGGTACCAGCAACAGTGGTGAAAGTTCCAGCAACAATGGTAGAAGGATTGACCATATTGGTATTTCCAGATGGTATAAAGTTGTCAGGTGTGTTTTCTCCGTTACCAGTGTTTGGAAGAGTAGCTCCATCAGAATTATTTTCACCTCCATTGACATTCACAGGTTGAACTTGAGGAGTTGTGGAAGAGGATGCAAGCTTGGAAATGGTTTCCATCATTCGCTTGTTGTTCTCTTCTAAAGTTTGCATTATTTCTTGGGAGGCTTGAATCATGTTCATCAGCTCTTGGATGTAAACAGGAATAGAAGCGTTCTGGTTTCCGACAGAGTTGTCCATGTCTTTGGTAAGTGTTGAAGAATTTCACCTAATGCAATCACTCCTCCCCAGTGGAGTCGCCAAAATGTAGAGGGTTCTTTGGTAGGGAGAGAAAGCGTTGCAAACAAGTGAAACGAGATGTTGCCGGGAGAAGGCGAAGAGGAAGACTGGAGCAGACCTTAAAGTGTTGAGCGTAGCGGCAGGTGATGGTAAGTAAGGTGGAGGAAGTGGAGAGATGGTGGAATAAGGCTGAGTATGGATGAGAACAAGGTTGAGGAGAGAATTGCAGAAGAGAGAATTGCAGAGAAAACTTTAGAGAGAAAGTTTGCTCTAATCCCCCTAAAGTCCCCAAATGAGTTGTGGGAACTCCTATTTTTAGGTGTCAGGAGTTACAAAATATGAGTATTTAATAGGTATAATGGGGAGGATTGCAGTTACTAAAGTATTAATGTTTTATTTGTTGGGAGTTTAGTAGAGGTGGCAATTGGGCGGGTTCGGGTCGGGCTCATTCGGGTTCGGATTCATTCGGATTCGGGCCAATTCGGGTTCGGGCTCAATAGGGTTCGGGTTCAATCGGGTTCGGGCCCGTTCGGGTTTGGGTCCGATTGGGTTCGGGCCCAATCGGGTTCGGGTTTGTTTTGCATCATTTTTATTTTATGTTAGATGTAATTATTTTTACATAATTTAAATATTTAATTTTAAAAATAAATTTATAATTATTTTTAAAAATAATCTTTTATTATAATATGATATTTTTAATTATATTTATTTATTAAAATCAATATTTTTTAGCACTAAAAGAATATAAAATTAATTTTTTATATAAAATAAAATTTTAAAATAATTTATTATAAAAAATATGATATATAAATTAATCATATTAATATTTAAAATAATTGATTTGATGAACTCGAATTTCAACATAATTTATATTCACTACAAAATAAGAGATTTTTAGGGACGAACCCTGGCATTTAACTTTGAGGTCTAAACGGGCTTGGACTATCCATTTACAAATATGGGCGGGTTTTGGTAGAATTTGAGACCTATATTTCGGATCGATCCGGGCTTGGGCAAGTGAATATGGTGTTGATGACTTAATTTAATAATATGCCTAAGAAAACTATATATATGTTGCAAAGAGCAACACATTTTTTTAAAAAGTAGTTTTTATCTATTTTTTTAATATAAAAAATACTATTATACTAGAGATAAGTTAAAATGAATGAATTGCTATTAATTAATTTTAATATATAGAAAATACTATTATACTATTATAAGGGTACTCTTAAAATAACATAAATAAAGGATAAGTAATATTTTATGTCAAAAAAATTTACATTTCTAAAATTTTTATGAGTTTAGAATTTTTAGATAGTAGATTCATCAAGATATGGGACATTAAAGTTATAAGCACAAAATATAATTGTATTTTTGATAAAATTATTATTTTATCATATATATAATATAAATTAAATTAAATTTTAATTAAATTATTAAAAAATATATTAGAATAAAATTGATAAAAGTTCTTTCTTTATAAAAAAAATTATTTAATTACAATTTGATAATTTTTATTTTTTGTATTAAATTCGGATTCGGGTTCGGGCCGGGCTCTGGTTCGGGTATTTTCGGGTTCGGGTTTTTCGAGTTTGGGCTTTTTCGGGTTTGGGTAATTTCGGGTTCGGGCTCGGGCCATTTCGGGTTCGGATTTTTTTCGGGTTTGGGTTTTTGACTTTTTGGTCAAATCGGGTTTGGGCGGGTTCGGGTTTTTCTGGGCGGGTTTACGGGTTCGAGTTTATTTTGCCACCTCTAGAGTTTAGGTTGTTGTTGGTAATAGTGAATGGTGAACAAGAATTCACTATCTGTTTCTGAAAGGAGGGTAGAAGCACTCATACTTCAGGAAAAGGTTAAGAGGAAACCTCTTAACCATCTCCATATCTGATCCACCAAACCAAGCTCTCCAGAACATCCCAATAGTTAAATTAACCCAAGAACCCTGCCATATTCCGGGGTTATTTCCACTTCTTCTGTTTCGGTGAAATAGTATTAGGCAAAACGTCTTCTGTAGAATACTTCTCGGTAAAGGTCCCTTTCCATGAGAGTGTTGTTTTGTGAGTGACTTGTTCCATGAAGGTGTTGTTTCTGAACATGAGAGTGTTGTTCTGAACAAGAGCTGTTCCGAATAGGAACTGTTTTGAATAGAAGCTGTTCTGAACATGAGTTATTCTGAACAGGAGCTGTTCTGAACAAGAGCTGTTCCGAACGAAAGCTATTTTGAATGGAAGCTGTTCCCATAAAAGAAATTACAGTGAAGCAACCTTCAATGAAGCGATCTTATTACGTGTTCTAGAATACCTTACTATTGTATGCGGAAGTATAATTTCCTGTAAAACAACTTTATTTTTCTCTAAGAAGAGATATATTAATATCAAAAATCAAGTATCTACACTTATTTATGTGGATGACTTAATTTTGTCAAAAAATAATATGTCTAAACTTGTTTAAGCTTTATCGGCTAAGTTTTCACTTAAAGACTTAGACTCATTACACTACTTTTTTGGTGTAAAGATGTTTTCTCAATCCTAGGGCTTATTTCTCACCCAACACAAACATATTTAAGATATTCTTAAAAAGAAAAAAAAGAAAATGGATAGTGCCAGTGACTTCTACACCATTGTCTACATCAGTTTCTCTAAGTCTTCTTGATAGTTCAACTATCGTGGATGCAAAGGAATTTAAAAAGATTGTTGGTTCTCTTTAAAACTTAGTTCTTACAAGATCAGATATCGGTTTTGCTATGAACAAATTGTCACAATTCATGCATAAACCTACACAAGGCATCTCGTAGCATTAAAAAGGGTTTTATGATATCTGAAAGCAACCATGTTTCATGACTTATTTATCAAAAAGGAAACTAAACTAACTCTTACAGCCTTCTCTGGTTTCGGATTTGGGCTTACAACCTTCTATGATTTGGATGTATGACCAATGGATGAAATGTTTCTAAAATTGTTCCCAAGTTAAGAGGTAAAAGGTAACGAAACTCTAATTCTACGTTGAAAAGATCACATGTGATCCAAGAATAGAGTTGTTCTAAACTATTATTGTTTTCTTGACAAATCTTAATGCAGTAATTGAAATCCATGGCAATATTTTAGAATTCTTGATTTGGGTTTTGTTGATTTTTGAGAATTGGAGTTTGTTGGTAAGTGAAAAACATGTTTTTAGGTAAAGTTTGAGGCTTTTAAAGATTTTGAAAGGGGGTTTGGAGTTAGAAAGCATCAACTCTTATATGTTTTGCTTGTAACCAAGATGAAAAACTTGGTTTGGCATCGTTTTTATTTTCTGTTTTCCTTTTTATTTTTCTAAAAATAACAATAAAAAACATGTTTGGTAACATTTTTTTTGGTAATATTATGAATGACCTCTAAAGTTTATCAATTTTTTTTAATGTAGTACCTATACTTTAAAAATATTCAATGTGGTATCTGTATTTTAAAAATGTTCAATGCGGTACCTGTACTATCGAAACGTGTATCAGTGTGATACATTGACTTAACACCGTTAAATATAAATGATGATATGGCATTGACCAATCAAATGATGACACATGGCAACACCTGATTTTTTAGAAATTAATATCTTAATTTTTGTAATAAAAAAATTAAAATTATATTTTTAAAAATTAATATCTAATTTTTAAAAAATATATATTAAAAAATAAAAAAAAAATTTTTAAAAATAAATTTATTTTTTAATTAAAAAAATATTTAACTAAAATTACTTTTAAAATATTTTAAAATTGCCTGTTAAACAATTTATAAAATATGAACTTTTTTAAAAGATATTTTTAAAAAGAAAAAATTATTTTAAAAATTAAAAAATTTTAAATATGAAATTAAATTATTTTAATTCTTTTATAAAATATTTATTAAAAATTACAAAAATTAAAATATGAGATTAAAATATTTTATTATTTTAATTTTTAAAAAATATTTATTAAATTTTTTCTTTTTTCTTTCTTTCTTTCTTCTTTAAGTTAATTTATTTTTCTAAAAATAACAATAAAAAACATGTTTGGTAACATTTTTTTTTGGGATAATGTCATAAATGAACCCTGAAGTTTATCAAATTTGTTAATGTGGTACTTGTACTTTAAAAATATTCAATGTGGTACCTGTATTTTAAAAATGTTCAATATGGTACTTGTACTTTCAAAACGTGTATCAGTGTGGTATCTTGACTTAACATCGTTAAATATAGATGATGATGTGGCATTGACCAATCAGGTGATGACACGTGGCAACACTTGATTTTTTTAGAAATTAATATCTAAATTTTTGTAAAAAAAATAAAAAAGAAAAAACATTTAAAATTATATTTTTAAAAATTAATATCTAATTTTTTTAAAAAAATATATTAAAAAATAAAATATTTTTAAAAATTAATATATTTTTTAATTTAAAAAATTAAAATATTTAACTAAAATTACTTTAAAATTACCTGTTAAACAATTTATAATATTTGAACTTTTAAAAAAATATATTTTTTAAAATTACAAAAATTAAAATATGAAATTATTTTAATTCTTTTATAAAATATTTATTAAAAATTACAAAAATTAAAATATGAAATTAAAATATTTATTATTTTAATTTTTAAAAAAATTTATTAAATTTTTTCTTTCTTTCTTCTTTTCTTTAAGTTAATACACGTAACATCATAATATGATACCACGTATCATCATTATGTTTTTAAAATAATATATTTTTTTTAAATTTAAAATAACAATTTTTAATCTTTAAACATGTGGCATCATTATATAGTGCCACATGTCAAGTTTACATTGAATGCAAAAGTCACGTTTCTAATATTTAACGGTTTTACTTGATAGGTACTACAATAGAGTGAAACTTTAAGTATCAAAATAGATATTCTTAAAATAGAGATATCACATTGACAAATTTGATAAATTTTAAAGACCATTTATGACATTATTCATTTTATTTTATTTTTTTCAAAAAAGCAAAAACAAAAGCTTCTAAAATTATTGGAAGCAAAATTTTTTTTGTTTCCATTGTTTTCAAAAACATGTTTTCATTTCATTAGATCTATGGACTGGGTCAGGTCGTGATCAGAATTTTTTTTTTTTTTTCCTTACTAAAAGTCACTTCGAGTCGGGCTCGGAAGCCTATATTGCTGTTCAAAAAATATTAAAAAAATAATTTATATTTATATTTATATATTTTATAATTAAATTTAAATTAAAAATATTTTTTATTCATAAATAATAATTTAGGTCGGATCATCCGAATTGAAAAAATCTCTGTCCAAATTAAGCTTAATACTAGCTGGATCGGACGAATAACCCGATCCTTTGACAGATCTAGTTTTCATATTCTACTTTGTTATTAATAATAATCTATTAAAAATTTATAGTTGTAAATTTTAAAATTAAATTAATATAATAACTTTTCATAGTTTATCTTTTTATTAGTACAAAATTTTTTCAAAAAATATTCTAATTTTTTTTATTAATCCTAATATGAAAATAATTAAATTAATATTATACTTCTTAATATTCTATTTTTTAATACTAAATTATTCAAAAAATTAATATGAAATTTATTCCTTTTATAGTTTTTTTGGATCTTTAAAAGAATTTAATAACTAAATAAATATTATTTAAAATTAAATATTTAATGAGCATATTTATTGTTTAATTTTTGGGTAAATCTAAAAAATATGCTCTTAATAGTCAAATAATTGTTAAATGATCTAATGAGTATGAGTTATTTGAAAAAAAATAAAATAAAAAAGTTAGAAATTGTTAATAAGGATATTGTAAAGACAAAATTGCCCTTAATGAAAAAACATCTTTTTCCTTTCTCCTCCCATTAAGAAAATATTATTTTTTTAAATTTTAATTGAAAATAAATTAAAAAAATAAAATATTTAAATATTAATTTTTTTAAAATAAAAAAAAATAATTTTAGAAATATTATTTTTATTATTTTAAAAAAAATTTAATTAAAAAAAAAACAGTGATTAAAAAATCGGACCGGACAGGCCGGTCGAACAGGTTGAATCGGGAATCGGTGGTCAGTCCGATCCGATGAACATATTAGAACCGGATTTTTATCGAACCGGTTCAATCGGTTAAAAACGGTAAAAACCGGATTGAACGGGTAAAAAATCGGTTTTATATGTATTTTTCTTTTTTTTTAAAAATTTTATTTGTAATTAATAAGATTTGAACATTTAACCTCTTAGTATTAGATTAAAGACTATAGTATTAAGCCAAATTCATTTTTTTGTTAATTATTAACTTTATTTTTAGTGTTTAAATATTTAAAAAAAGAGTTTTATCGAACCGATCGGTCCAACCGGTTGAACCGATTGGATCGAAAATCGGAGGTCTAGTCGGTTCGACTTCCGATCCGATTTTTTTAATATTGAAAAAAAGTAAATTAAAAAATATTTAAATATTTATTTTTAAAATTAAAAAAATTTATTTTAAAAGAAAATATTATTTTTTTTATTTTAAAAAAAGAAGAAGAATATTTTTTTTATCAAAGGTAATTTTATTTTTATAATTTTATTTTTAATAATTTTTTATTTTTAAATAATTTTTACTCATTATATCATTTAATAATTTTTATATTGTTAATAGTATATTTTTCAAATTTACCCTTAATTTTTTATATATACAAATATAAATAGATTGTGTATTGGAGTGTATATTGTGCTTTTTTTTTTTCATGTCTTTTCTTTCTCATTCTCTTTTCCATGGAGTATTGTAGGGTTTTTTACTACAATATAGCAACAAAAAAAAAAAAAATCTCAAATTACCGTTGGTTTCGGATTAATTCCCAAAATATGGCTTTTTTTTCCCAAGCTGGGAAATCGCCATCCCCCATGGCGATTTCCCAGCGTTAAAATTTAAAAATTTGTAAAAAATACCAAGGGAAATCGCCATGGGGGGTGGCGATTTCCCTTGGTGTTTTTTGCAAATTTTGCAAAAAAATACCAAGGGAAATCGCCACCCCCCATGACGATTTCCCTTGATATTTTTAGCCAAATTTGCTAAAAACATGAAGGGAAATCGCCATGGGGGGTGGCGATTTCCCTTCATGTATATATTTTTTTTTTTCAATTCTTAAGAAAATTTAAAAAACATGACTCAATAGTGAATTTATTGTGAAATGGTATAATGAATAAAAGTTATTTGAAAAAGAGAAATGAATAATTAGAAATTATTATAAAGGATATTATAAAGACAAAATTACCCTTAATGAAAAAACTTATTTTTTTTTCTTTCATTAAGGAAATATTATTTTTTAAAAATTTTAATTGAAAATAAATTTAAAAAATAAAATATTTAAATAAAAAAAAGTAAATAAAAAATTTAATTTTTTTTTTAAAATTAAAAAGTTTTTATTTTCAGAATATTTATTTTTTAATTAAAAATTAAATTAAAAAATAAAAGAAAAAGGGAAGAGAAGAGAAGGTTTTTTTTATCAAGGATAATTTTGTCTTTACAATATCCTTTATAGAGGTGCTCATGGGCCGGGCCGCGGCCCGTATTTTTTTCTATTCTGCCCAGGCCCGGGCCTAGGTCGCCCAGGCCCGCCCGTTTAAGCCCGAATCACTGTTCATTGGAATAAAAAAAGATATTTTTTTATTTTTTTAATTAAAATTAAATAAAATAATATTATTATAATAAAAATCACTGTTCCGGGCCGGGCCGGCCCGGAACATAAATTATCCTGCCCAGGCCCGGCCCAATACGGGCCGGGCCTACCGGGCTGCCCGGCCAGTGAGCAGGTCTAATCCTTTATAATAATTTCTAATTATTCATTTCTCTTTTTCAAATAACTTTTATTCATTATACCATTTCACAATAAATTCACTATTGAGTCATGTTTTTTAAATTTTCCTAAGAATTGTTTTTAGCAAATTTGGCTAAAAATACCACAAATTTTCAAATTTTAACGCTGGGAAATCGCCATGGGGGATGGCGATTTCGCAGCTTGAAAAAAAAAAGCTGTATTTTGAGAATTAATCCGAAATCAATGGTAATTTGGGATTTTTTTTTTTGGCTATATTGTAGTAAAAAACCCGAGTATTGTACCTTGCTCGTTGTAAAGGAAAAATATCTAAACGTCGGTTAAAAGTGCCACGTGTCGAGTTACTGTGTTCCTAATTAAATAAGAGATCACGTCATGCTAAAAGCATTTGCTACCATAATAACTTAATGTAGAGGGTTCTTTGGTAGGGAGAGAAAGCGTTGCAAACAAGTGAAACGAGATGTTGCCGGGAGAAGGCGAAGAGGAAGACTGGAGCAGACCTTAAAGTGTTGAGCGTAGCGGCAGGTGATGGTAAGTAAGGTGGAGGAAGTGGAGAGATGGTGGAATAAGGCTGAGTATGGATGAGAACAAGGTTGAGGAGAGAATTGCAGAAGAGAGAATTGCAGAGAAAACTTTAGAGAGAAAGTTTGCTCTAATCCCCCTAAAGTCCCCAAATGAGTTGTGGGAACTCCTATTTTTAGGTGTCAGGAGTTACAAAATATGAGTATTTAATAGGTATAATGGGGAGGATTGCAGTTACTAAAGTATTAATGTTTTATTTGTTGGGAGTTTAGTAGAGGTGGCAATTGGGCGGGTTCGGGTCGGGCTCATTCGGGTTCGGATTCATTCGGATTCGGGCCAATTCGGGTTCGGGCTCAATAGGGTTCGGGTTCAATCGGGTTCGGGCCCGTTCGGGTTTGGGTCCGATTGGGTTCGGGCCCAATCGGGTTCGGGTTTGTTTTGCATCATTTTTATTTTATGTTAGATGTAATTATTTTTACATAATTTAAATATTTAATTTTAAAAATAATTTTATAATTATTTTTAAAAATAATCTTTTATTATAATATGATATTTTTAATTATATTTATTTATTAAAATCAATATTTTTTAGCACTAAAAGAATATAAAATTAATTTTTTATATAAAATAAAATTTTAAAATAATTTATTATAAAAAATATGATATATAAATTAATCATATTAATATTTAAAATAATTGATTTGATGAACTCGAATTTCAACATAATTTATATTCACTACAAAATAAGAGATTTTTAGGGACGAACCCTGGCATTTAACTTTGAGGTCTAAACGGGCTTGGACTATCCATTTACAAATATGGGCGGGTTTTGGCAGAATTTGAGACCTATATTTCGGATCGATCCGGGCTTGGGCAAGTGAATATGGTGTTGATGACTTAATTTAATAATATGCCTAAGAAAACTATATATATGTTGCAAAGAGCAACACATTTTTTTTAAAAGTAGTTTTTATCTATTTTTTTAATATAAAAAATACTATTATACTAGAGATAAGTTAAAATGAATGAATTGCTATTAATTAATTTTAATATATAGAAAATACTATTATACTATTATAAGGGTGCTCTTAAAATAACATAAATAAAGGATAAGTAATATTTTATGTCAAAAAAATTTACATTTCTAAAATTTTTATGAGTTTAGAATTTTTAGATAGTAGATTCATCAAGATATGGGACATTAAAGTTATAAGCACAAAATATAATTGTATTTTTGATAAAATTATTATTTTATCATATATATAATATAAATTAAATTAAATTTTAATTAAATTATTAAAAAATATATTAGAATAAAATTGATAAAAGTTCTTTCTTTATAAAAAAAATTATTTAATTACAATTTGATAATTTTTATTTTTTGTATTAAATTCGGATTCGGGTTCGGGCCGGGCTCTGGTTCGGGTATTTTCGGGTTCGGGTTTTTCGAGTTTGGGCTTTTTCGGGTTTGGGTAATTTCGGGTTCGGGTCTTTTCGGGTTCGAGCTCGGGCCATTTCGGGTTCGGATTTTTTTCGGGTTTGGGTTTTTGACTTTTTGGTCAATTCGGGTTTGGGCGGGTTCGGGTTTTTCTGGGCGGGTTTACGGGTTCGAGTTTATTTTGCCACCTCTAGAGTTTAGGTTGTTGTTGGTAATAGTGAATGGTGAACAAGAATTCACTATCTGTTTCTGAAAGGAGGGTAGAAGCACTCATACTTCAGGAAAAGGTTAAGAGGAAACCTCTTAACCATCTCCATATCTGATCCACCAAACCAAGCTCTCCAGAACATCCCAATAGTTAAATTAACCCAAGAACCCTGCCATATTCCGGGGTTATTTCCACTTCTTCTGTTTCGGTGAAATAGTATTAGGCAAAACGTCTTCTGTAGAATACTTCTCGGTAAAGGTCCCTTTCCATGAGAGTGTTGTTTTGTGAGTGACTTGTTCCATGAAGGTGTTGTTTCTGAACATGAGAGTGTTGTTCTGAACAAGAGCTGTTCCGAATAGGAACTGTTTTGAATAGAAGCTGTTCTGAACATGAGTTATTCTGAACAGGAGCTGTTCTGAACAAGAGCTGTTCCGAACGAAAGCTATTTTGAATGGAAGCTGTTCCCATAAAAGAAATTACAGTGAAGCAACCTTCAATGAAGCGATCTTATTACTTGTTCTAGAATACCTTACTATTGTATGCGGAAGTATAATTTCCTGTAAAACAACTTTATTTTTCTCTAAGAAGAGATATATTAATATCAAAAATCAAGTATCTACACTTATTTATGTGGATGACTTAATTTTGTCAAAAAATAATATGTCTAAACTTGTTTAAGCTTTATCGGCTAAGTTTTCACTTAAAGACTTAGACTCATTACACTACTTTTTTGGTGTAAAGATGTTTTCTCAATCCTAGGGCTTATTTCTCACCCAACACAAACATATTTAAGATATTCTTAAAAAGAAAAAAAAGAAAATGGATAGTGCCAGTGACTTCTACACCATTGTCTACATCAGTTTCTCTAAGTCTTCTTGATAGTTCAACTATCGTGGATGCAAAGGAATTTAAAAAGATTGTTGGTTCTCTTTAAAACTTAGTTCTTACAAGATCAGATATCGGTTTTGCTATGAACAAATTGTCACAATTCATGCATAAACCTACACAAGGCATCTCGTAGCATTAAAAAGGGTTTTATGATATCTGAAAGCAACCATGTTTCATGACTTATTTATCAAAAAGGAAACTAAACTAACTCTTACAGCCTTCTCTGGTTTCGGATTTGGGCTTACAACCTTCTATGATTTGGATGTATGACCAATGGATGAAATGTTTCTAAAATTGTTCCCAAGTTAAGAGGTAAAAGGTAACGAAACTCTAATTCTACGTTGAAAAGATCACATGTGATCCAAGAATAGAGTTGTTCTAAACTATTATTGTTTTCTTGACAAATCTTAATGCAGTAATTGAAATCCATGGCAATATTTTAGAATTCTTGATTTGGGTTTTGTTGATTTTTGAGAATTGGAGTTTGTTGGTAAGTGAAAAACATGTTTTTAGGTAAAGTTTGAGGCTTTTAAAGATTTTGAAAGGGGGTTTGGAGTTAGAAAGCATCAACTCTTATATGTTTTGCTTGTAACCAAGATGAAAAACTTGGTTTGGCATCGTTTTTATTTTCTGTTTTCCTTTTTATTTTTCTAAAAATAACAATAAAAAACATGTTTGGTAACATTTTTTTTGGTAATATTATGAATGACCTCTAAAGTTTATCAATTTTTTTTAATGTAGTACCTATACTTTAAAAATATTCAATGTGGTATCTGTATTTTAAAAATGTTCAATGCGGTACCTGTACTATCGAAACGTGTATCAGTGTGATACATTGACTTAACACCGTTAAATATAAATGATGATATGGCATTGACCAATCAAATGATGACACATGGCAACACCTGATTTTTTAGAAATTAATATCTTAATTTTTGTAATAAAAAAATTAAAATTATATTTTTAAAAATTAATATCTAATTTTTAAAAAATATATATTAAAAAATAAAAAAAAAATTTTTAAAAATAAATTTATTTTTTAATTAAAAAAATATTTAACTAAAATTACTTTTAAAATATTTTAAAATTGCCTGTTAAACAATTTATAAAATATGAACTTTTTTAAAAGATATTTTTAAAAAGAAAAAATTATTTTAAAAATTAAAAAATTTTAAATATGAAATTAAATTATTTTAATTCTTTTATAAAATATTTATTAAAAATTACAAAAATTAAAATATGAGATTAAAATATTTTATGATTTTAATTTTTAAAAAATATTTATTAAATTTTTTCTTTTTTCTTTCTTTCTTTCTTCTTTAAGTTAATTTATTTTTCTAAAAATAACAATAAAAAACATGTTTGGTAACATTTTTTTTTGGGATAATGTCATAAATGAACCCTGAAGTTTATCAAATTTGTTAATGTGGTACTTGTACTTTAAAAATATTCAATGTGGTACCTGTATTTTAAAAATGTTCAATATGGTACTTGTACTTTCAAAACGTGTATCAGTGTGGTATCTTGACTTAACATCGTTAAATATAGATGATGATGTGGCATTGACCAATCAGGTGATGACACGTGGCAACACTTGATTTTTTTAGAAATTAATATCTAAATTTTTGTAAAAAAAATAAAAAAGAAAAAACATTTAAAATTATATTTTTAAAAATTAATATCTAATTTTTTTAAAAAAATATATTAAAAAATAAAATATTTTTAAAAATTAATATATTTTTTAATTTAAAAAATTAAAATATTTAACTAAAATTACTTTAAAATTACCTGTTAAACAATTTATAATATTTGAACTTTTAAAAAAATATATTTTTTAAAATTACAAAAATTAAAATATGAAATTATTTTAATTCTTTTATAAAATATTTATTAAAAATTACAAAAATTAAAATATGAAATTAAAATATTTATTATTTTAATTTTTAAAAAAATTTATTAAATTTTTTCTTTCTTTCTTCTTTTCTTTAAGTTAATACACGTAACATCATAATATGATACCACGTATCATCATTATGTTTTTAAAATAATATATTTTTTTTAAATTTAAAATAACAATTTTTAATCTTTAAACATGTGGCATCATTATATAGTGCCACATGTCAAGTTTACATTGAATGCAAAAGTCACGTTTCTAATATTTAACGGTTTTACTTGATAGGTACTACAATAGAGTGAAACTTTAAGTATCAAAATAGATATTCTTAAAATAGAGATATCACATTGACAAATTTGATAAATTTTAAAGACCATTTATGACATTATTCATTTTATTTTATTTTTTTCAAAAAAGCAAAAACAAAAGCTTCTAAAATTATTGGAAGCAAAATTTTTTTTGTTTCCATTGTTTTCAAAAACATGTTTTCATTTCATTAGATCTATGGACTGGGTCAGGTCGTGATCAGAATTTTTTTTTTTTTTTCCTTACTAAAAGTCACTTCGAGTCGGGCTCGGAAGCCTATATTGCTGTTCAAAAAATATTAAAAAAATAATTTATATTTATATTTATATATTTTATAATTAAATTTAAATTAAAAATATTTTTTATTCATAAATAATAATTTAGGTCGGATCATCCGAATTGAAAAAATCTCTGTCCAAATTAAGCTTAATACTAGCTGGATCGGACGAATAACCCGATCCTTTGACAGATCTAGTTTTCATATTCTACTTTGTTATTAATAATAATCTATTAAAAATTTATAGTTGTAAATTTTAAAATTAAATTAATATAATAACTTTTCATAGTTTATCTTTTTATTAGTACAAAATTTTTTCAAAAAATATTCTAATTTTTTTTATTAATCCTAATATGAAAATAATTAAATTAATATTATACTTCTTAATATTCTATTTTTTAATACTAAATTATTCAAAAAATTAATATGAAATTTATTCCTTTTATAGTTTTTTTGGATCTTTAAAAGAATTTAATAACTAAATAAATATTATTTAAAATTAAATATTTAATGAGCATATTTATTGTTTAATTTTTGGGTAAATCTAAAAAATATGCTCTTAATAGTCAAATAATTGTTAAATGATCTAATGAGTATGAGTTATTTGAAAAAAAATAAAATAAAAAAGTTAGAAATTGTTAATAAGGATATTGTAAAGACAAAATTGCCCTTAATGAAAAAACATCTTTTTCCTTTCTCCTCCCATTAAGAAAATATTATTTTTTTAAATTTTAATTGAAAATAAATTAAAAAAATAAAATATTTAAATATTAATTTTTTTAAAATAAAAAAAAATAATTTTAGAAATATTATTTTTATTATTTTAAAAAAAATTTAATTAAAAAAAAAACAGTGATTAAAAAATCAGACCGGACAGGCCGGTCGAACAGGTTGAATCGGGAATCGGTGGTCAGTCCGATCCGATGAACATATTAGAACCGGATTTTTATCGAACCGGTTCAATCGGTTAAAAACGGTAAAAACCGGATTGAACGGGTAAAAAATCGGTTTTATATGTATTTTTCTTTTTTTTTAAAAATTTTATTTGTAATTAATAAGATTTGAACATTTAACCTCTTAGTATTAGATTAAAGACTATAGTATTAAGCCAAATTCATTTTTTTGTTAATTATTAACTTTATTTTTAGTGTTTAAATATTTAAAAAAAGAGTTTTATCGAACCGATCGGTCCAACCGGTTGAACCGATTGGATCGAAAATCGGAGGTCTAGTCGGTTCGACTTCCGATCCGATTTTTTTAATATTGAAAAAAAGTAAATTAAAAAATATTTAAATATTTATTTTTAAAATTAAAAAAATTTATTTTAAAAGAAAATATTATTTTTTTTATTTTAAAAAAAGAAGAAGAATATTTTTTTTATCAAAGGTAATTTTATTTTTATAATTTTATTTTTAATAATTTTTTATTTTTAAATAATTTTTACTCATTATATCATTTAATAATTTTTATATTGTTAATAGTATATTTTTCAAATTTACCCTTAATTTTTTATATATACAAATATAAATAGATTGTGTATTGGAGTGTATATTGTGCTTTTTTTTTTTCATGTCTTTTCTTTCTCATTCTCTTTTCCATGGAGTATTGTAGGGTTTTTTACTACAATATAGCAACAAAAAAAAAAAAAATCTCAAATTACCGTTGGTTTCGGATTAATTCCCAAAATATGGCTTTTTTTTCCCAAGCTGGGAAATCGCCATCCCCCATGGCGATTTCCCAGCGTTAAAATTTAAAAATTTGTAAAAAATATCAAGGGAAATCGTCATGGGGGTGGCGATTTCCCTTGGTATTTTTTTGCAAAAACATGAAGGGAAATCGCCATGGGGGGTGGCGATTTCCCTTCATGTATATATTTTTTTTTTTCAATTCTTAAGAAAATTTAAAAAACATGACTCAATAGTGAATTTATTGTGAAATGGTATAATGAATAAAAGTTATTTGAAAAAGAGAAATGAATAATTAGAAATTATTATAAAGGATATTATAAAGACAAAATTACCCTTAATGAAAAAACTTATTTTTTTTTCTTTCATTAAGGAAATATTATTTTTTAAAAATTTTAATTGAAAATAAATTTAAAAAATAAAATATTTAAATAAAAAAAAGTAAATAAAAAATTTAATTTTTTTTTTAAAATTAAAAAGTTTTTATTTTCAGAATATTTATTTTTTAATTAAAAATTAAATTAAAAAATAAAAGAAAAAGGGAAGAGAAGAGAAGAGAAGGTTTTTTTTATCAAGGATAATTTTGTCTTTACAATATCCTTTATAGAGGTGCTCATGGGCCGGGCCGCGGCCCGTATTTTTTTCTATTCTGCCCAGGCCCGGGCCTAGGTCGCCCAGGCCCGCCCGTTTAAGCCCGAATCACTGTTCATTGGAATAAAAAAAGATATTTTTTTATTTTTTTAATTAAAATTAAATAAAATAATATTATTATAATAAAAATCACTGTTCCGGGCCGGGCCGGCCCGGAACATAAATTATCCTGCCCAGGCCCGGCCCAATACGGGCCGGGCCTACCGGGCTGCCCGGCCAGTGAGCAGGTCTAATCCTTTATAATAATTTCTAATTATTCATTTCTCTTTTTCAAATAACTTTTATTCATTATACCATTTCACAATAAATTCACTATTGAGTCATGTTTTTTAAATTTTCCTAAGAATTGTTTTTAGCAAATTTGGCTAAAAATACCACAAATTTTCAAATTTTAACGCTGGGAAATCGCCATGGGGGATGGCGATTTCGCAGCTTGAAAAAAAAAAGCTGTATTTTGAGAATTAATCCGAAATCAATGGTAATTTGGGATTTTTTTTTTTGGCTATATTGTAGTAAAAAACCCGAGTATTGTACCTTGCTCGTTGTAAAGGAAAAATATCTAAACGTCGGTTAAAAGTGCCACGTGTCGAGTTACTGTGTTCCTAATTAAATAAGAGATCACGTCATGCTAAAAGCATTTGCTACCATAATAACTTAATGTAGAGGGTTCTTTGGTAGGGAGAGAAAGCGTTGCAAACAAGTGAAACGAGATGTTGCCGGGAGAAGGCGAAGAGGAAGACTGGAGCAGACCTTAAAGTGTTGAGCGTAGCGGCAGGTGATGGTAAGTAAGGTGGAGGAAGTGGAGAGATGGTGGAATAAGGCTGAGTATGGATGAGAACAAGGTTGAGGAGAGAATTGCAGAAGAGAGAATTGCAGAGAAAACTTTAGAGAGAAAGTTTGCTCTAATCCCCCTAAAGTCCCCAAATGAGTTGTGGGAACTCCTATTTTTAGGTGTCAGGAGTTACAAAATATGAGTATTTAATAGGTATAATGGGGAGGATTGCAGTTACTAAAGTATTAATGTTTTATTTGTTGGGAGTTTAGTAGAGGTGGCAATTGGGCGGGTTCGGGTCGGGCTCATTCGGGTTCGGATTCATTCGGATTCGGGCCAATTCGGGTTCGGGCTCAATAGGGTTCGGGTTCAATCGGGTTCGGGCCCGTTCGGGTTTGGGTCCGATTGGGTTCGGGCCCAATCGGGTTCGGGTTTGTTTTGCATCATTTTTATTTTATGTTAGATGTAATTATTTTTACATAATTTAAATATTTAATTTTAAAAATAATTTTATAATTATTTTTAAAAATAATCTTTTATTATAATATGATATTTTTAATTATATTTATTTATTAAAATCAATATTTTTTAGCACTAAAAGAATATAAAATTAATTTTTTATATAAAATAAAATTTTAAAATAATTTATTATAAAAAATATGATATATAAATTAATCATATTAATATTTAAAATAATTGATTTGATGAACTCGAATTTCAACATAATTTATATTCACTACAAAATAAGAGATTTTTAGGGACGAACCCTGGCATTTAACTTTGAGGTCTAAACGGGCTTGGACTATCCATTTACAAATATGGGCGGGTTTTGGCAGAATTTGAGACCTATATTTCGGATCGATCCGGGCTTGGGCAAGTGAATATGGTGTTGATGACTTAATTTAATAATATGCCTAAGAAAACTATATATATGTTGCAAAGAGCAACACATTTTTTTTAAAAGTAGTTTTTATCTATTTTTTTAATATAAAAAATACTATTATACTAGAGATAAGTTAAAATGAATGAATTGCTATTAATTAATTTTAATATATAGAAAATACTATTATACTATTATAAGGGTGCTCTTAAAATAACATAAATAAAGGATAAGTAATATTTTATGTCAAAAAAATTTACATTTCTAAAATTTTTATGAGTTTAGAATTTTTAGATAGTAGATTCATCAAGATATGGGACATTAAAGTTATAAGCACAAAATATAATTGTATTTTTGATAAAATTATTATTTTATCATATATATAATATAAATTAAATTAAATTTTAATTAAATTATTAAAAAATATATTAGAATAAAATTGATAAAAGTTCTTTCTTTATAAAAAAAATTATTTAATTACAATTTGATAATTTTTATTTTTTGTATTAAATTCGGATTCGGGTTCGGGCCGGGCTCTGGTTCGGGTATTTTCGGGTTCGGGTTTTTCGAGTTTGGGCTTTTTCGGGTTTGGGTAATTTCGGGTTCGGGTCTTTTCGGGTTCGGGCTCGGGCCATTTCGGGTTCGGATTTTTTTCGGGTTTGGGTTTTTGACTTTTTGGTCAATTCGGGTTTGGGCGGGTTCGGGTTTTTCTGGGCGGGTTTACGGGTTCGAGTTTATTTTGCCACCTCTAGAGTTTAGGTTGTTGTTGGTAATAGTGAATGGTGAACAAGAATTCACTATCTGTTTCTGAAAGGAGGGTAGAAGCACTCATACTTCAGGAAAAGGTTAAGAGGAAACCTCTTAACCATCTCCATATCTGATCCACCAAACCAAGCTCTCCAGAACATCCCAATAGTTAAATTAACCCAAGAACCCTGCCATATTCCGGGGTTATTTCCACTTCTTCTGTTTCGGTGAAATAGTATTAGGCAAAACGTCTTCTGTAGAATACTTCTCGGTAAAGGTCCCTTTCCATGAGAGTGTTGTTTTGTGAGTGACTTGTTCCATGAAGGTGTTGTTTCTGAACATGAGAGTGTTGTTCTGAACAAGAGCTGTTCCGAATAGGAACTGTTTTGAATAGAAGCTGTTCTGAACATGAGTTATTCTGAACAGGAGCTGTTCTGAACAAGAGCTGTTCCGAACGAAAGCTATTTTGAATGGAAGCTGTTCCCATAAAAGAAATTACAGTGAAGCAACCTTCAATGAAGCGATCTTATTACTTGTTCTAGAATACCTTACTATTGTATGCGGAAGTATAATTTCCTGTAAAACAACTTTATTTTTCTCTAAGAAGAGATATATTAATATCAAAAATCAAGTATCTACACTTATTTATGTGGATGACTTAATTTTGTCAAAAAATAATATGTCTAAACTTGTTTAAGCTTTATCGGCTAAGTTTTCACTTAAAGACTTAGACTCATTACACTACTTTTTTGGTGTAAAGATGTTTTCTCAATCCTAGGGCTTATTTCTCACCCAACACAAACATATTTAAGATATTCTTAAAAAGAAAAAAAAGAAAATGGATAGTGCCAGTGACTTCTACACCATTGTCTACATCAGTTTCTCTAAGTCTTCTTGATAGTTCAACTATCGTGGATGCAAAGGAATTTAAAAAGATTGTTGGTTCTCTTTAAAACTTAGTTCTTACAAGATCAGATATCGGTTTTGCTATGAACAAATTGTCACAATTCATGCATAAACCTACACAAGGCATCTCGTAGCATTAAAAAGGGTTTTATGATATCTGAAAGCAACCATGTTTCATGACTTATTTATCAAAAAGGAAACTAAACTAACTCTTACAGCCTTCTCTGGTTTCGGATTTGGGCTTACAACCTTCTATGATTTGGATGTATGACCAATGGATGAAATGTTTCTAAAATTGTTCCCAAGTTAAGAGGTAAAAGGTAACGAAACTCTAATTCTACGTTGAAAAGATCACATGTGATCCAAGAATAGAGTTGTTCTAAACTATTATTGTTTTCTTGACAAATCTTAATGCAGTAATTGAAATCCATGGCAATATTTTAGAATTCTTGATTTGGGTTTTGTTGATTTTTGAGAATTGGAGTTTGTTGGTAAGTGAAAAACATGTTTTTAGGTAAAGTTTGAGGCTTTTAAAGATTTTGAAAGGGGGTTTGGAGTTAGAAAGCATCAACTCTTATATGTTTTGCTTGTAACCAAGATGAAAAACTTGGTTTGGCATCGTTTTTATTTTCTGTTTTCCTTTTTATTTTTCTAAAAATAACAATAAAAAACATGTTTGGTAACATTTTTTTTGGTAATATTATGAATGACCTCTAAAGTTTATCAATTTTTTTTAATGTAGTACCTATACTTTAAAAATATTCAATGTGGTATCTGTATTTTAAAAATGTTCAATGCGGTACCTGTACTATCGAAACGTGTATCAGTGTGATACATTGACTTAACACCGTTAAATATAAATGATGATATGGCATTGACCAATCAAATGATGACACATGGCAACACCTGATTTTTTAGAAATTAATATCTTAATTTTTGTAATAAAAAAATTAAAATTATATTTTTAAAAATTAATATCTAATTTTTAAAAAATATATATTAAAAAATAAAAAAAAAATATTTTTAAAAATAAATTTATTTTTTAATTAAAAAAATATTTAACTAAAATTACTTTTAAAATATTTTAAAATTGCCTGTTAAACAATTTATAAAATATGAACTTTTTTAAAAGATATTTTTAAAAAGAAAAAATTATTTTAAAAATTAAAAAATTTTAAATATGAAATTAAATTATTTTAATTCTTTTATAAAATATTTATTAAAAATTACAAAAATTAAAATATGAGATTAAAATATTTTATTATTTTAATTTTTAAAAAATATTTATTAAATTTTTTCTTTTTTCTTTCTTTCATTCTTCTTTAAGTTAATTTATTTTTCTAAAAATAACAATAAAAAACATGTTTGGTAACATTTTTTTTTGGGATAATGTCATAAATGAACCCTGAAGTTTATCAAATTTGTTAATGTGGTACTTGTACCTTAAAAATATTCAATGTGGTACCTGTATTTTAAAAATGTTCAATATGGTACTTGTACTTTCAAAACGTGTATCAGTGTGGTATCTTGACTTAACATCGTTAAATATAGATGATGATGTGGCATTGACCAATCAGGTGATGACACGTGGCAACACTTGATTTTTTTAGAAATTAATATCTAAATTTTTGTAAAAAAAATAAAAAAGAAAAAACATTTAAAATTATATTTTTAAAAATTAATATCTAATTTTTTTAAAAAAATATATTAAAAAATAAAATATTTTTAAAAATTAATATATTTTTTAATTTAAAAAATTAAAATATTTAACTAAAATTACTTTAAAATTACCTGTTAAACAATTTATAATATTTGAACTTTTAAAAAAATATATTTTTTAAAATTACAAAAATTAAAATATGAAATTATTTTAATTCTTTTATAAAATATTTATTAAAAATTACAAAAATTAAAATATGAAATTAAAATATTTATTATTTTAATTTTTAAAAAAATTTATTAAATTTTTTCTTTCTTTCTTCTTTTCTTTAAGTTAATACACGTAACATCATAATATGATACCACGTATCATCATTATGTTTTTAAAATAATATATTTTTTTTAAATTTAAAATAACAATTTTTAATCTTTAAACATGTGGCATCATTATATAGTGCCACATGTCAAGTTTACATTGAATGCAAAAGTCACGTTTCTAATATTTAACGGTTTTACTTGATAGGTACTACAATAGAGTGAAACTTTAAGTATCAAAATAGATATTCTTAAAATAGAGATATCACATTGACAAATTTGATAAATTTTAAAGAGCATTTATGACATTATTCATTTTATTTTATTTTTTTCAAAAAAGCAAAAACAAAAGCTTCTAAAATTATTGGAAGCAAAATTTTTTTGTTTCCATTGTTTTCAAAAACATGTTTTCATTTCATTAGATCTATGGACTGGGTCAGGTCGTGATCAGAATTTTTTTTTTATTTTCCTTACTAAAAGTCACTTCGAGTCGGGCTCGGAAGCCTATATTGCTGTTCAAAAAATATTAAAAAAATAATTTATATTTATATTTATATATTTTATAATTAAATTTAAATTAAAAATATTTTTTATTCATAAATAATAATTTAGGTCGGATCATCCGAATTGAAAAAATCTCTGTCCAAATTAAGCTTAATACTAGCTGGATCGGACGAATAACCCGATCCTTTGACAGATCTAGTTTTCATATTCTACTTTGTTATTAATAATAATCTATTAAAAATTTATAGTTGTAAATTTTAAAATTAAATTAATATAATAACTTTTCATAGTTTATCTTTTTATTAGTACAAAATTTTTTCAAAAAATATTCTAATTTTTTTTATTAATCCTAATATGAAAATAATTAAATTAATATTATACTTCTTAATATTCTATTTTTTTAATACTAAATTATTCAAAAAATTAATATGAAATTTATTCCTTTTATAGTTTTTTTGGATCTTTAAAAGAATTTAATAACTAAATAAATAGTATTTAAAATTAAATATTTAATGAGCATATTTATTGTTTAATTTTTGGGTAAATCTAAAAAATATGCTCTTAATAGTCAAATAATTGTTAAATGATCTAATGAGTATGAGTTATTTGAAAAAAATAAAATAAAAAAGTTAGAAATTGTTAATAAGGATATTGTAAAGACAAAATTGCCCTTAATGAAAAAACATCTTTTTCCTTTCTCCTCCCATTAAGAAAATATTATTTTTTTAAATTTTAATTGAAAATAAATTAAAAAAATAAAATATTTAAATATTAATTTTTTTAAAATAAAAAAAAATAATTTTAGAAATATTATTTTTATTATTTTAAAAAAAATTTAATTAAAAAAAAACAGTGATTAAAAAATCGGACCGGACAGGCCGGTCGAACAGGTTGAATCGGGAATCGGTGGTCAGTCCGGTCCGATGAACATATTAGAACCGGATTTTTATCGAACCGGTTCAATCGGTTAAAAACGGTAAAAACCGGATTGAACGGGTAAAAAATCGGTTTTATATGTATTTTTCTTTTTTTAAAAAAATTTTATTTGTAATTAATAATATTTGAACATTTAACCTCTTAGTATTAGATTAAAGACTATAGTATTAAGCCAAATTCATTTTTTTGTTAATTATTAACTTTATTTTTAGTGTTTAAATATTTAAAAAAAGAGTTTTATCGAACCGATCGGTCCAACCGGTTGAACCGATTGGATCGAAAATCGGAGGTCTAGTCGGTTCGACTTCCGATCCGATTTTTTTAATATTGAAAAAAATTAAATTAAAAAATATTTAAATATTTATTTTTAAAATTAAAAAAATTTATTTTAAAAGAAAATATTATTTTTTTATTTTAAAAAAAGAAGAAGAATATTTTTTTTATCAAAGGTAATTTTATTTTTATAATTTTATTTTTAATAATTTTTTATTTTTAAATAATTTTTACTCATTATATCATTTAATAATTTTTATATTGTTAATAGTATATTTTTCAAATTTACCCTTAATTTTTTATATATACAAATATAAATAGATTGTGTATTGGAGTGTATATTGTGCTTTTTTTTTTTCATGTCTTTTCTTTCTCATTCTCTTTTCCATGGAGTATTGTAGGGTTTTTTACTACAATATAGCAAAAAAAAAAAAAAATTCTCAAATTACCGTTGGTTTCGGATTAATTCCCAAAATATGGCTTTTTTTTCCCAAGCTGGGAAATCGCCATCCCCCATGGCGATTTCCCAGCGTTAAAATTTAAAAATTTGTAAAAAATACCAAGGGAAATCGCCATGGGGGGTGGCGATTTCCCTTGGTGTTTTTTGCAAATTTTGCAAAAAAATACCAAGGGAAATCGCCACCCCCCATGACGATTTCCCTTGATATTTTTAGCCAAATTTGCTAAAAACATGAAGGGAAATCGCCATGGGGGTGGCGATTTCCCTTCATGTATATATTTTTTTTTTCAATTCTTAAGAAAATTTAAAAAACATGACTCAATAGTGAATTTATTGTGAAATGGTATAATGAATAAAAGTTATTTGAAAAAGAGAAATGAATAATTAGAAATTATTATAAAGGATATTATAAAGACAAAATTACCCTTAATAAAAAAACTTATTTTTTTTTCTTTCATTAAGGAAATATTATTTTTTAAAAATTTTAATTGAAAATAAATTTAAAAAATAAAATATTTAAATAAAAAAAAGTAAATAAAAAATTTAATTTTTTTTTTAAAATTAAAAAGTTTTTATTTTCAGAATATTTATTTTTTAATTAAAAATTAAATTAAAAAATAAAAGAAAAAGGGAAGAGAAGAGAAGAGAAGAGAAGGTTTTTTTTATCAAGGATAATTTTGTCTTTACAATATCCTTTATAGAGGTGCTCATGGGCCGGGCCGCGGCCCGTATTTTTTTCTATTCTGCCCAGGCCCGGGCCTAGGTCGCCCAGGCCCGCCCGTTTAAGCCCGAATCACTGTTCATTGGAATAAAAAAATATATTTTTTTATTTTTTTAATTAAAATTAAATAAAATAATATTATTATAATAAAAATCACTGTTCCGGGCCGGGCCGGTCCGGAACATAAATTATCCTGCCCAGGCCCGGCCCAATACGGGCCGGGCCTACCGGGCTGCCCGGCCAGTGAGCAGGTCTAATCCTTTATAATAATTTCTAATTATTCATTTCTCTTTTTCAAATAACTTTTATTCATTATACCATTTCACAATAAATTCACTATTGAGTCATGTTTTTTAAATTTTCCTAAGAATTGTTTTTAGCAAATTTGGCTAAAAATACCACAAATTTTCAAATTTTAACGCTGCGCAGCTTGAAAAAAAAAAGTTGTATTTTGGGAATTAATCCGAAATCAATGGTAATTTGGGATTTTTTTTTTTGGCTATATTGTAGTAAAAAACCCGAGTATTGTACCTTGCTCGTTGTAAAGGAAAAATATCTAAACGTCGGTTAAAAGTGCCACGTGTCGAGTTACTGTGTTCCTAATTAAATAAGAGATCACGTCATGCTAAAAGCATTTGCTACCATAATAGATTTCTTTCACTTTGATTTGATTTTCTTTTTTAAAGTAAAAGAGAAAATAAATAAATGCTGCCAATGACGCTTTCGGTGTGAGCTTAGGAAAGTACAGCGGCAACATGAAGCAAAAAACATGGCCAGATCGATCCGGTGGCTCTCGATTCACTGCTTTTACGTTGTCAAAACCGAACGATAGAGAAGGAAAGGCCAAATCATCCCGCCGTTCCAAATTCAGTTCAAAACCGTCATTATCCCCGATCGACGGTACTGATTTTTCGGCTCTCCCTTTCGACATATTAACGAAAATCACGGCGCCGTTTAATTTCCCGAATCTTCTAGCGGCGTCGCTGGTGTGCAGGTCATGGAGGGACGCGCTTCGGCCGTTGAGGGAAGCGATGATGCTACTGCGTTACGGGAAGAGGTTCAAGCACGGTAGAGGCAGTGTTCGACGCAATTTGGAGAAAGCTCTCGGCTCTTTCTTGAAAGGCGCTGCGCGTGGCTCCACGCTCGCTATGGTCGATGCGGGGCTTATTTACTGGGAAAGGGGTCAAAAGGAAGAGGCAATTGCTCTTTATCAGAAAGCTGCTGCCCTCGGTGACTCTGCTGGCCAGTGCAATCTCGGAATTTCCTACCTGCACGGTATCTTTTTGCCCAAATTAATAAACTATTTCTCAAATCTTAGCTTATAATTTAATGTCATATAGTTTGAATTCTATTTAATGATGTTGCAGCTCAACCTCAAAATCATAAGGAAGCTGTAAAATGGTTGCATCAAGCTTCAGTTGGGGGCCATGTTCGAGCTCAGTACCAGCTGGCACTTTGTCTACATCAAGGTCTTGGGGTGGATCGAAATCTTCACGAAGCTGTATGGAGTTCTTTGCTTATCCGTTTTAATTGTATTCATAAAGTGAACGTTTCTGTTTGAGAAAACTTGGGATGATAGGTTTTACTTTGTTGCTTATTGATACTCAGGCTAGATGGTATGTAAAGGCCGCTGAAGGTGGATATGTGCGTGCAATGTATAATGCTTCGCTTTGTTATACATTTGGGGAAGGTTTGTCACATAGTCATAGACAAGCAAAGAAATGGATGAAGAGAGCAGCTGATCGTGGCCATAGCAAAGCTCAATTTGAGCATGGACTTGCTCTATTTTCAGTATGTCACTTTCTTATTTCTTTGTTTATAAATATAAACAATAATAGATGCATGTCTGAGATGAAAAACATTTTTTGATGCACAAAACTTCTTATCTTTTAATAGCAGAAAGTAATGGCCTTCGATTTTGCCTTGGATTTTTTTTTTTTAGAAACAAGAGGCTTCTCAAAGACTCAAAGGAATGTGAACTTCTGCTCAAGGCATGTTGAAGTAAAATGGGGAAATATGAATGAGGAAAATAAAACGCAACTTTTTTTTTTTTTGCTTGTATGTGTGTGGGTGGGTGCTGGTGCTGTTGGTTAAATGTATGCAAGCTTGCTTCTTGATCGAGTCTGCCCTTTTTTGTCTGTGTGATCATTATCTCCCTTCTTAATGGCATGGTTGTGTGCTAATACTGTTGTACTTGTATTTATGCGATCTAAGCTGATGCGGGTTTTGATGATAATACTTGGGCAGGAAGGGGAAATGATGAAAGCTGTAGTGTACCTTGAACTTGCTACACGTTCTGGTGAAACGGCTGCAACTCGTGTCAAAAATGTAGTTCTTCAGCAACTCTCAGCAACTTCTTGTGACCGTGCCCTGCTTCTTGCTGACAATTGGCGTGCTTTGCCTTCATCTCGCTGAGTATACCTTACTGTCTACTAAACTTTCTCATATAATCCTGTAATTGCCTCTTCCCTTTCGATTGTCTTGTTATGCTTGACGAGTGAAAAATTATAAGTATATAGATGTCGTCTCCTTTTTCCTTTTGGTTCCAGTGTCTTTAATCTTTTATTAACATTCTATGTGATTTTTTGTTATTTTTGCCTTGACCAGCCAAAAGGAAAAAATAACACAACAAAAGATTTCAACCTAGCATATTTCAATACTTGCATTGGAGGAAATGAAATTTGGACTCTAAAGTCTAAACCTAGTTTTAAGGAAGGCGTGACTACCTTAGGCTACCATTAGGTTATTGCCTCAACCATGTTATTTACCAGGTCACCTGTTTCAGCTGCTTGTATAATAGTCAAGCGCAAATGGCACTTTTATCTTGTTGATGATTGGAAATAGTTAGCATTTCTTTTCTTGTTTGAAGATTGGTAAGTCATCCAACAGCTTTTCATCAACCATTAGCTACATTGGAATACTTTTACAGGAGAAGGGGTAAAGAGAAGAGATTTTGGTTTTCTTTCTCTCTTCCTATTCTTTTTCCTTGTTATGGGGTGGAGAGGGAAGTGGCTGAGGTGTTAAATACTTGGTATATTTGAATATCAGCAACAGAAAACATGTTATGAGTTTAACTCCCTTTCTTTCTGTGTTTTTTTTTTCCTTCAATAATAATTACTAAATTGTTCTTACACGTGGATGGAAATTCAACCGTTGATTATTACTGCGATATGTTGATCAATCACCATTGATGGTAAAACATTTGTGTTTGAGATTGCTAAAATTGTTTGTATTGGCTTTACAACAAGATCTGTTAGTACAAAAAAGAATCTTGGCGTGTCAACTGTTAAGACTTATGACGTTATAGATCATACTCTCTTTTTCTTAGGATGGGGTTTTTTTTTTTCCATTGTATTTATTGGTTTAGAAGTTAGAACAGTGGGGATGAATCAATTTGATGATTCTTTTTCTTCCTCTTGCTTGTTATTATATTCAAATATCAGCTCAGTCCATGGTCCTTGCGGGAAGCATTGAAAGTTGTTGGGCTCTCTAGACTTATGGTCTGGGGAGCGGATGGCGACCTCTTACAGAATGTGGCTATAGGAAGCGACACCTATCCCTGCAATTGTCCATGGAAATTCATAGCGTACAGAATGAGCTGGCCTTATTACAAAGATAATCTAGCACTTTTATGAATACGATGTAAGGTGGTGGAATATTAAGAATCTCGCTGAAAGGGCTGAATCTCATAATTGAATTTATCTTTTAGTTTTGTTTAGGATTAGGAGCTTTTAAATGTTTGCTCATTGCAGCTTTCATTGAACAGCATAAGATTAAAGAATGTAATTCTTGGGAGTGAGTTTCAACATCTCTACACATGAATTTTATCGCAGCTCTAGTCTTTGATATCTTTTGTTCATCTCTTTAATAACTCACTAAGTAATATATTTTTACCAAATTTCCGAAAAGAAAACAAGTAATTACCAAAACATAAAATTCTAAACCACAGTCACTTGAGGTATATTGGAGGTCCGAACAATTCGGATTTAGGACAACCATGTCTTGCCGATGAAGCAAAAATCCACAGCATGTCTTGAAGTTGAGGGAAGATAAAATGCTAGAGAAGACGGGAAGGAATCAGTTAATAAAAATGAAAATATTCACAAACAAATTGACCACTAAAAAGCCATTACAGCAGATAAGCTATTTTGAACAATGTAAAATGCTTAAGCAGAAACCTGTCTACTTTGATGAAACTACTCTTTTTTCTAACTGATCCAAATCTGTATATCTGTATATGCCCTATTAGCTTTGCCTTCCAATTTAACCTGAAAAGCAGAACAATAACCCTAACAAAAATATTGGGTGCATAAATTTCAAGGCGCATACGATTGCCTCTGAGGATGGACTCCGGTGTGATAAAGGTTTAGGTGATAAATGGCCATGGACACCAATTCTTTCAAATCAGGATGTTGGGTAACCACTGTTGGGTCTGCCCCTTCAAGGGCAGTCAAAACCCTAGCTTGTTCCAAAGCCTCATTATCACCCGCATGTATAGCAAGGTAGCACAGCAGTACCGCTCCATGCAGCTGCGTCCTTTCGCCACATCTAAGCAATCTCATCAAAGGTGGAACACCATTGAACTCAATTATCGACTTTGAATGGTCCATACAGAGAAAATTGTGTGGAGATGCAAACTTTTGCAATGCAATGGCAGCTTCCACTGCCACTTCTTCATCCTTATTACCGAGCTGTGTCACCAAAGGACTAATCAATCGAGTCTCCCTAGCTAGGAAAGTCCTTGCCAGCGAACCAAATGATCTAATAGCAGGAATTTGCAATGTAGAGTCATCTGATTCCTTGATCACCCTCAAAAGCTGATCAACAACAGCCTTTGCAGCAGATGAATTCGTCTTAAAAGCTGCACGTCTAAGATCGGAATTCGATTCAGCAGCAGCTGTAATCTCCGTTATTGTCATCAAACAATTATACTGTAATTCACCTTGTTCATTCTCCACCAACTTAGCCAAGCAAAGCAATCCTTTTGTCTCAGTTATCTTCCTCCTATTTGAAACACTCCCTTTAGCAAGCATCCACAAAGCTTCAGCACCATTAATTTTCAACTGAATTTTCACTTCAGGTTTCACATTTTCCCTTTCTTTCCTATAATTTCCTTCCCCTACTACTCCCTTCCATATGCAAATTTGGGTACGAATTAGTATACGGTTTATAACTATAATTCCTCGAATTCGATATAGTCGAAGAATATTTCTCCATTTCTTTATTAATTTGAACTATAGAATGAATGCTTTGCTTACCAACTCAGCCCTAGAATCTTCCACAAATGTCTCAAACGACAACAAAGTCACCAACGGCGAAATCCTCTTGAGCCACCGGATCATGTTCCGCCATTCTCGCCACCAATTTTGCTGCCGGAATTTGAACCTTCATCGGAGAATCTCCCAACACTTGAACCACAATAGGAACCCCCATTTCATCAACAATACTCCTAACCTTTTCCTGTTCGTTTGCTAAAACAAGAAGCGCATTAGCCGCCGCGATTTGCGCTTCGGTTGAGGAGCTTTCTTTAAGAAGTTTTAGTAAAGGAGGGAGGCCGCCTTCTTCGACGGTTATCTTTTTGTTTCGGTCGTCGTCTTCAGCGAGGGAAGCGAGGTTGTTCGCGGCTTCGATTCGATCGGTTAATTGGCCCATTTGGACGGTTGCGATGTAAGACCAAACCAAGGAGATAATCGGGTCGTTGCTGGCGATTGGAGGGAGGGAAAGGAAGATTCCGTTCGCAGTCCCGTTGTTTTCGGTGTCGAGGACTCCCATGAGCCACTTCATGTCGCCGATGGAAGCGTCTAGAAGGCTTAACACTTTGCGAAAATCGGTGGCGCTCGTGATTGTAACGACCCGGCGCAAGATGCTCTGGCGCTTGCACTTTCGGACTAAAGTGAGGGCTCGCTCAAGGTTTTTCGAAACCTCGGAGATTACCCGGCGAATCGGACGTTCGTAGAGGGATTGAACCGAGGTGGTGAAGCGGACCAGGGTTCGAAGCATTTGGGAAAGCCGATCCACTTGCTTCCAACCTCCCCGCAGTCGACTTTAAACGACTTGGCCTCGTCCGCCGCGGAGCGAACTCGTTCTGCTAGCAAAATCGGATAGGAAATGTGGTCCTCGATTCTCTTCCCATCATGAAGTCTTAAAGAGGTTAAAGAGTAATTCGTGGTGAGAATCTCAATCTAGTGTTGGTTTTGGTGGTGAGTTTAGACTGAGGTTGGAGCTTGCTTTGGTCATTCATTCTTCCTTCGCAATCGCATGTTTGTTTTGTGTAGTCAGAGGTTTCTTTTGGAGTCTCTAGGGAATTGTGTTATTTTTTTTATGTCAGTCTGACTGATATTAGTATTATCCCACTTTGGATGAAGCGCGTGACGTGAGTAAGGAATTCAATTAACGGTGCATTACCACATAATAATTGGGAAAAAAAAAAAAAAACTGAATTTGGCAATTATGGTTTACCCCACATTTATTTATCATTAAACGATACATAATATAGTATATTATTATTCCAAATTGTTTTTATAAAATAAATAAATAAATAAATTTGACATTAATATAACACGTTTAATAAATTTAAAAATAATTTAATAAATATGATACGATATGTAATTAATCTAATACATTTAATATAGTATCTTATTCATATTTAAAATTTTGATATATTTATTAATTTATGTTATATTTATATTTACACTATTAATATAAAAAAATAAATGAAGTATACAATTTTATTAACAAAAGGGGCATAGCCTTTCTTTCTTTTTTTTCTTTTCTTGTTTATTGCACACTTTACCACTGACGAATTTTTACATTTGATTTTAAGGGTGTCAATTAATATATTATTAAATCTTAATTTTTTCATAAAATTTATCTTATTATATTAATATAAATATATATATGTAAGTAATATACTAACAAAAATAAATACGATTTCAAAATTATAGAATTTATCAATTCATAAAATATATATATAAAAAAAAACATAATACATAAGATAAATAATTTTATGCATAATATACCAAATAAATAATTTTATTTAAAATTATGGAAAACTTTCTTTTAAAAAATATTTAAATATATCAATTGCTAAACAATATATTTTTCATCAAAATATATATATATATATATTTCATTAAAATAATAAAGTTCAAAGTTTGAGTTTAAAAGTTAAGATATTTTTATAATATTTTATAAAGTGGTTCCTATTTAATTTTTGTGTTAATGAAAAGTTGTATGATAACAAAAGAAAAAGATCTAAGATAAAATTAAAAGTGAAAAATTATATCAAAAAAAATTATAATCAATTAAAAATAAAATAAAAAAACATATTTGATACTTAGTTGGAGACTTAGAGTTTTATTGAAAGTTAAAAAGTCAATTTAACTTTTGTTAAATTTACATAAATGTGATTTAACTTTTGTGACAAACCTTTTTATTTTAAAAATTTGTGAGTTATGATTAGTCAGTACAATAAATAGACAAATAATAATTTGATTTTAACCATCTTAAATGATAATGCATAAAATTAAATAAAAAATCACATAAATAAGCAAAATTGACAATATTAATTTTTTTTTTTAATATTTAAATATATATATATATTAAAATGAACTTAAAATTTTTGGGGGTTCAAAGACCTCTGGCTCCTATTAGGAGCCGCCACTGCACCTCACGCTGCAAATGCAATCTACATTTTCACGTAGGCAACGACTTTGCATATCTCTTTTTATTCATTGATTACATTCTATTATTTTTAAGCACAATATCTCTATAAAATTTTCATTTTAGAATATCCTTCAACTAGAATAGCTTAGGTTATGGAATGGAATGGGATATCTTATGTCATTTTCATTCTCTTGTAAATATATTGACTATTTGACTGTATATCACCTATAATTAATTAAGCACAATTTAAATTATATGAAATTCATCAAAATTTTATATAAAATTTACACTTATAAATGACGAATCTTTAGATATTTTGTTATTATAATTAAATAATTATAAAATTGTAATAAAAAAATTGTAGGTAAAATACTCTTCTTATTTTCTTTGTTTACTTTTCTTCCAAAGAGATTTGAAATTGAAGTTGAAGGCACCCATCTTGATAATTTGAATGACATTAGTATTTTATTAATTAATTAATATTATATATATAAAAGTATCAACTCTAAAATTATAAATAGTAAATGAAAATTATACATTAATAATTTTTTATAATTAACTATTTTATCTTTAATTAATGGTTTTTCTAATCATAAATTAAAATATTAACCAATTTTATTTATTATTTTATTAATATTGAAGTCCTTAATTATTAAAGCAAACTTTCCTTAATTGATAATTTCTTATTAAATTAGACATTCACTAATTTTTATGTATATATTTCTCTTATTTACCTTAAACTCTTTAATGAAGTAAACTATTCTTAATAAATAACAATGAAGATTTGCTTATATAAATTTAATGCTTTTGTATTTTAAATGTTAATTAAATAAATATTAATCGATTCAAAATTTTATTATTACTAGGAAAAAGACCCGCACTACACTGCGGGTGAAACGATTCATTTTCTATTTTATAATAGCAATGACAACAATATTAAAAATAAATAAATTAACGTGTAAAATTAATTATTAACGTGAAAAAATTTATATAAATTTATAATATTTTGAAAACACGAACACGTTATGAAAACAGAATTTTTTTAAAATTGAATAACTATAACAAATTATGCAAAATATGTCATGAATTAAGATAAAACACGAATACACAAAATTTTCTCTAAATTGAATCACAATGACAAACTATATAAAATATGAGATGAATTGAGACACGACACGAACACAACATAGAAAAAATAATTAAAACACAACACGAAAAATAACATGAACACGACACGAATACACGAACGTGTATAAATTTATAATACTTTATATAAATTATTAACGTGTAAAACTAATTATTAACGTGTAAAAATTTATATAAATTTTAATACTTTAAAATCACAAAAAAAATAACATGAACACGAACACATAAATATTTATCTAAATTGAAAAACTATGACAAATTATGTAAAATATGTCATGAATTCAGACATGACACAGACACAACATAGAAAAAATAATTAAAACACAACACGAAAAATAACATGAACACGATACGAATACACAAACGTGTAAAAATATACATAAAACGAATTATTAACATGTAAAATTTATTATAAATTTATATAAATTATTAATGCATAAAACTAATTATTATGTAAAAATTTATATGAATTTATAATACTTTGAAAACACAAAAAATAACATGACCACGTCACTAACACACAATTTTTTTTTCACTAAAATGAATCACTATGATAAATTATGTAAAATATGTCATAAATTGAGGCACGACACGGACACACAAATTTGTTTTCTAAATTGAATTATAATGACAGACTATGTAAAATATGAGATGAATTGAGACACGACACGAAGACAATATTGAAAAAATAATTAAAACACAATACGAAAAATAACATTGACACGACACGAATATACGAGCGTGTAAAAATATACATAAGATAAAACGAATTATTAACGTGTAAAAATTTATATAAATTTATAATACTTTGAAAAACAAAAAAATAAAGCGAACACGAAGACGTCACGAACATAATATAGAAAAAATAATTAAAACACAACACGAAAAATAACACAAACATGATTCGAATACACGAACGTTTAAAAATATAGATAAAATGAATTATTAACATATATAAATTTATAATACTTTAAATAATAAAAAAAAAAAAAAAAAACAAACAAACAAACACAATTTTTTCCTCTCTCTCTCTTCCTTTCTTTCTCTCTCTCCACACACACAAAAAAAAAAAAATTGAAAAGTAAGGGAAGACCTGGATTGTCTCTCATTCTCAAAAACTCCAAAACTTATCTTATGAATTATTATTACAATTATAAAAATTATTATATTATAAACTAGAATTAAGCCCCTGTTTCACTAGAAATTTAAAAAAAAAAATTCGTAATTTTTTAATTAATTAATAAAAAATAAAATTTATTAAATAATAATAATTTTTTAATATTAATATAATTATATTTTCTAATTATAAAAATTAAATTTATGATAATTATTTATTTATAAATTACGTAATACATATGCATTTTAAATTGTTATTTATTAAAACACAACACGAAAAATAACATGAACACGATACGAATACACCAAAAAAAAAATTGAAAAGTAATTTATGATAATTATTTATTTATAAATTACGTAATACATATGCATTTTAAATTGTTATTTATTAAAACACAACACGAAAAATAACATGAACACGAACACATAAATATTTATCTAAATTGAAAAACTATGACAAATTATGTAAAATATGTCATGAATTCAGACATGACACAGACACAACATAGAAAAAATAATTAAAACACAACACGAAAAATAACATGAACACGATACGAATACACAAACGTGTAAAAATATACATAAAATGAATTATTAACATGTAAAATTTATTATAAATTTATATAAATTATTAATGCATAAAACTAATTATTATGTAAAAATTTATATGAATTTATAATACTTTGAAAACACAAAAAATAACATGAATACGTCACTAACACACAATTTTTTTTTCACTAAAATGAATCACTATGATAAATTATGTAAAATATGTCATAAATTGAGGCACGACACGGACACACAAATTTGTTTTCTAAATTGAATTATAATGACAGACTATGTAAAATATGAGATGAATTGAGACACGACACGAAGACAATATTGAAAAAATAATTAAAACACAATACGAAAAATAACATTGACACGACACGAATATACGAGCGTGTAAAAATATACATAAGATAAAACGAATTATTAACGTGTAAAAATTTATATAAATTTATAATACTTTGAAAAACAAAAAAATAAAGCGAACACGAAGACGTCACGAACATAATATAGAAAAAATAATTAAAACACAACACGAAAAATAACACAAACATGATTCGAATACACGAACGTTTAAAAATATAGATAAAATGAATTATTAACATATATAAATTTATAATACTTTAAATAATAAAAAAAACAAACAAACAAACAAACAAACAAACACAATTTTTTCCTCTCTCTCTCTTCCTTTCTTTCTCTCTCTCCACACACACACAAAAAAAAAATTGAAAAGTAAGGGAAGACCTGGATTGTCTCTCATTCTCAAAAACTCCAAAACTTATCTTATGAATTATTATTACAATTATAAAAATTATTATATTATAAACTAGAATTAAGCCCCTGTTTCACTAGAAATTTAAAAAAAAAAATTCGTAATTTTTTAATTAATTAATAAAAAATAAAATTTATTAAATAATAATAATTTTTTAATATTAATATAATTATATTTTCTAATTATAAAAATTAAATTTATGATAATTATTTATTTATAAATTACGTAATACATATGCATTTTAAATTGTTATTTATATACATTTTTAAGCATATTTATTAATAATAAAATATTAATTTTAAATTAAATTTTATTAAATAATAATTTTTATTTTAAAATTTTAATAATATTAATATAATTATATTTTATTAATTATGAAAATTAAATTTGTGATAATTGTTTATTTATAAATTATGTAATACAAATGCACTTTCAATTGTTATTTATATGCACTTTTAAAACATATTTAGATCTTATTGTATAATGTATATATTTTTTTTATAGAAAATAAAATATAATAAATGAAAAATAATAAAATAAATTATAGTTTGTATTTTATTCTGTCGTTGAGTTGACTTTTTCACATAAGTTAGCAGCAATTTCTTTTTCTTTCCTTTTTTTTTGGTTAAATTAATGAACTATTTACTCCTTTTAATATTTTATTTTACATATTTAGTTATTCAAATAAAAAAGAACTAAAATAAAATTATAGTTATATTTAACTCAATTAATCAGCTTTATCACTCTAGTTAGAGCTTTCTCACTCTAGTTAGCAGTAAGTTCGTTTTTTCCTTAAACATTTTTTTGAGCGGGTCAGGTACGAATCTTAAATCAACTCATGAATCAATGTTTAGATCAATCCTTTTAAATATACCATTTAAAAATAAAATAAATTAATATAAACTAAAAAAAAACTTAAAACTATAAAAAGTGAAACTAAAAAAAAACTAAAACTCTAAAAAAAAAAACCTTGACACATGCCCATTAAGAGATTTTTTCGGCTTTCTCACACTGGTTAATAACAAATTCTTTTTTTTTTGAATTTTTTTTCGAGCAAATCGGGTACGAATCTTAAATTGATCCGTGAATCAATGTGCGGACCGATCCCTTTAAATACATCATTTAAAAATAATATAAATTAATATAAACTAAAAAAATAAAACTTAAAAAATATAAAATAAAAAGAAACTAAATTTAAAAAAAAAAAATACCACATGTCAAGCAAATGAAGCTTGACCACGTAGGAAAAACTAGTCTTCTAGATCCGACAATTTGTCTTCCTCATCAAAGAGCGGTTAAAGTATTTAAATAGTATTTGTACTATAGTCAAAAGTATATTTCAATCCTTATATTATAAAAGTGAGTAATTTAATCTTTGTATGTTTGAAATTTGTGCAAATAAGTAAAATTGATAACAGTATTAATGGAAAACCGTCTAAATACTGACATGGACATGTGAAACTGACAGAAAAGATGACTTGAAAAAAAAAATAATGGCGTGTCAAATTTTTTTACTCAAGTGAAATTTTAAAAAAAAAAACATAAATTTTTTTTACCCAAATCCCTTCCTTACCCGTAAAAATATATCATAATTTTTTTTCGAAATCATCTATTCTATCAGTTTCTAAATTCCACCTGAGCAAAAAAAATTGACACATCATCATTTTTTTTCCAAGTCATCTATTGAATCAGTTTCACATATTCACATCAGCATTTAGACGATTTTCCATTAAAACTGTTACCAATTTTACTTCTTTGCATTAATTTCAAAAATATAAAGATTAAATTACTCACTTCTATAATACAGAGACAAAAATACACTCTTATCTATAGTACAAGGACTTCCTAGATACTTTTATCTCAAAGCAGCACAACACAAATCAAATTTATTCAAGGAATCAGATGCACAAACTACTGCAATAAAATAATTCCACCACCATTAAAAAAATGGAGTGATGCTCTTCACGAAGACCAACATAATCAGGCAAGAATTCTATTATTCAGAGGCTGGAAATACATTATGATTCTATAACAGTAAAATAGATTGGCAAACTTTACCCCACACAAATACAAACAAATGTTCATACTTATTTAGTACACCTAATAATGGCTCAATTATTTGATATTTGATGAACATTTTGCAGACTGCGGAGATCAATTCAAAGCTTAGCAATTATCTCGTTTTGGATAGGCTTTGTTGCAATGTCATTGTCCTTGAGCTCCAGATCTGTTGCGCTAGGAGGAACATCAACCGCCGGTGAGCAATTAAAGAAACCGTGTGGCTGCATTGCATTATAGCAAAGGGTAACTTTAAACATCATGCTCCTATTAAGCAAGCTGTAAAATTACTAAATTGTGTTGAACTTATGTTGTTTTTTTTCTTCTTCCGCATAGCATTTTCAAACACAAGCGCAAACCCGCACCACATGCATTCTTGCAATCCATTGCAAGAGTGGGACCCTAATGACTCGCATCTTGACAAAGCGAGTCACTCCCTTCCTATATACTAAGGCTGCTAAAATGCATGATCCCGGCTTACACTCCTCTAAGAAGACTTGGGATGAACTCAAAAATCACAAATACTAGAAATGTGAGCAGGCTATTCATTTCAAGCATTTTGTTTAACATGCAAACCTATCATGACAGCGAATGATGTCTGAAGGGGACAACTTGTTGACAACATCTTCAAACTACATTACACGATAAACAACTTCACGAGTTTACAATCATCCAGAGAGGTGTAAACTCATATGATCCCATCTCGTGTCAGTAACTAAAAACTAGTAAACCAAAAGCATTAAACTCATGAGATGGAGTAGCTCTTAATTGCAATATCGTTGGTGAAAATGATGAATTATCAGAAAAGAAAAAATAAATTTTAATATATTATGTTATGAAGAATCAATCAGGTGATGCAAAAGAGTGTATGTTATTAGGATGAGTGTATACCATGAGCATAAAGCCAATGCGTTCTACTGGCATGACAGGCCAGTCTTCCAGCCGAGGAACATGTGTCACTCCAAAGACATACCTGCGCATAATTTCCAACACAATTAGATATCATGAAAGACTGATTCATTCTAAATACCATCTTTTGTGAATAAAAATGAGTTAATATTAGATGATAGCTATGTTTATCGGATTCGGGTGTGAGTGTCGGACACGGGTATGTTCAATTTTTTTCAAGATTTTCATGTATTTGAGGGGTCCTTAGAGGATCATATCCCCATACCCATGTCCGGATATGCGTCGGACAAAGGTACTTCAAGAAAAATGAAGAGTCGAAGCAACATAGACGGATAGACTTGATAGTTATATACCAAAGGCAAACATACACGATACATACCAAAGATGCCTGTGAATGCATATGAAGTTATTCGATGTGATTTTGTAGTTAAATATATACACAAATTATCACTATAGTCCTTAAAGAAAGATGTGTCAGAAACTAACCACAGCACTATATCAGCTTCTTCCAAAGAGCGATTCTGCTTGACCCAAGTAGCTAATCCCTCCCCAACACGTGGATTTTGATTGGGAAACTCCCCTCCTGGATACATTTCTTCACGTGCATAGGGTGTGACCCAAAGATTATGTTTCAAGAAAGCAGCTCTTCTTAGAAATTTTGCCTCAGAGCCAGCCAGTGGCAAACAATTTGAACCAGGTACCAGTTTGAAACCTGTTAGCTGCCCAGTCCTGTTGACGTTTCTTGTGTTTCTAACCTAAATTTGAAAATAGAAAGCACAGTTGAGGGATCAATTTGTTGAACTCTACAGAAAAAGAGGCATCTTCAAAATAGAAAATAAATTGCCAATAAAAGCAAGGATATCTGTGCAAGCATCATTGCACCCACCCGCCCTAAGATTGCTCTTATGCATAATTTATGGTAGTGCAACAACAAGGCTAATAACTTAAGACTAGTACAAGCCATAGCCTGATCTAATTTCAGAAACAAGGAACAGAAGGAAGCTATAAGTAGTTGGGATTAGTACCTGATAACTCGTATAATTATATAGTTTTTAGTTATGTTTTATTATTGTTTTGTGTCAAATACGAGTTATTATTGTTTAGTCTAATTGTGTTTATGATCTTTTATATTTTTATGTAATTTGGTGTTTTTCACAAGTTTCTTTGAGTGATTTCAGATTACTAGAATTAAGGGCAAATCCATTTCAGTTCCAGTTCCGACACATTTTTCCATATCAGCTATATCTGGAGTTTCACTGAAGCAATAAGGCTGAAATTTGTAGCCGTGCAAAGCTAAGAGGCATATCTATCTTTTTCATGTTTTATACTTCTTGAAACGGAGTCGTTTTCCCTAGCGAAATTGACCATCAAGTTGGCTGATGTGCAATGACATCTGTGCTGACCTGTTTTCGTATTTTGCCCATATCTGCTTATCCACATCAGCAAATGAGCTGATTCCAATGGCTATGGATCCGTAACTGATACGGGAACCTTTGTCTAGAAGACCATATGATCAGATCAGGCCTCTAATATTGACGAAATCGACCATCAAGTTGGCTGATGTGCAATGACGTCTGTGCTGACATGTTTTCGTATTTTGCCCATATCTGCTTATCCACATCAGCAAATGAGCTGATTTCAACGGCTATGGATCCGTAACTGATAGGGGAACCTTTTTCTAGAAGACCATGTGATCAGATCAGGCCTCCAACATTGACGAAATCGACCATCAAGTTGGCTGATCAAAATTGTCATACAATATGACGAAAATTGTTAGAAAATGCACCCACCTATTATACCTACCTTTGAAATTTGTAAAGCTTGTCTCTTGTCATTTAGCCCTCCAAAATGTGTATAAATAGAGGGCCTTGGATGATTGTAAGGGATCATATTGTACATAGGTAGGATATTAGCCATTGTAATAAAATTCTCTAAGTTTTCTTCTTCTTTCTTTTCTCTAGTTTTCTTTTTCTTTAGAAAGAGCAAGAGGTTGGATAATTAATATTCTTCTTCTTCTTCTTTCTTTCTTTTATTTTCTTCTTAGATTCTATTTAATTTTATGTTTATAATGCCTATGCTAGGCTAAGCTTCTATTTGGTTAAGGGTGATTTCAAAGCCCTAGACATGTTTTGTGATTGATTTTCAGATTCTATCTATCATTAATTTTCTATCAAAGTTGCTTATGTTCTTCTACAAGAATTGTTCATGATGTTGTCTTGATTTATTTAGGTGTACAACTAGATAGATCTTGATAATTATCTATTGCTAGTTTAGGAGTCTTGATCCGTGTAATTGTCTTGATTTCCTATTCATAAGTGGCAATTTGTGATTAATGATTATGGTCAAGTTTTCAATAATTGCAAAGTGGAACATAACCTAAGTTGAACAATCCGAGCTTATGTGTTTGTTGCTTAGATCAACCTATCTTTCTCATCATAAAGCTGCCATTAAATTGAATTTAGAGAGCTTATTCTAGGTTGTTTAATGGTTAGAGATTAAATAGAGAGCTTGTTCTATTTAACGACAAACTAAGGAAAGATTGGGGTAACAGAGCTTGTTGTTATCTACGGTTGTTAACTTTGATAGTTGGTTGATATTGATAGATCTGAAATTGATTCTTAATGATGTCTAGTGGTGGAGAATGAAACCTTAACCATATTTTTCATATTTGATTCTTCTTACTTACTTGTTTTCTTACTTTTAGTTTGCTTATTTTTTATATTTATTTTTATTGGCTGGTTATACCGCCTAATTTGTATATTAACTTTGTTTTATTTTTATTGGCTGGTTATACCGCCTAATTTAGTATATATATATTTTTATTGGCTGGTTATACCGCCTTGCATCTTATTCTTATTATTTACTTTAGTTTAAATCTGATTTCAAAAACCCCTTTTCTTTTATTGTTCTTGAATTTAAGTTTTAAACTATCAACTTATAAACTAAAACCCAATCCCTGAGGACTCGACCCTTGCTAACTACTATACTTACAATTGATCTTTTTAGTGCAAGGTTAAATAAGATACACTCTTTTGGGTGCATCAAATTTTTGGCGCCGTTGCCGGGGATTGCTTTCTTTAGTTTATTTGTTACTTGGTTTATTCTTATTTTCAGTTCTAATTAGTTTTATTTTCTTGTACATACAAGTTTTTCTTTTCAAATTTAAAAAAAAAAAAAAAAACAATGGAATTGAGCAATCTAACACTTGAAGAGTTGGTGGCATACATGAACATGGAAAATCAACAAGCCAATCTCACCTCCCCAGTTCAACAATTGGCCATGGAAGGATGTCAAGGCCATCAAGTGTTCCAAGACCAACAGTATGATCATTACTCAAACACTTACCATGAGGGATGGTGGGATCATACTAATTATGGCTACTCGAAAAATTACCAAGAAGTAGATCCTTATGCCAATTACACTCATCCATCTAGCTTCAATCAATCATGGTCCCAAGAACCAGATCTTTTTCAACCACCACATATGACTCAAAACTCAGGTACTTCTTTAGAAGATCTTGTCTATTCTCTTGTTACTGATACATTGCAATTTCAACAGGAAACAAGGGCAAGCATCCAGAGTTTGGAAAAGCAAATGATCCAATTGACTAGTAGTATGGTGGGATGGGTAGCACAAAGATCTGAAGAACTCTCTGCCCAAACAATGATTAACCCAAAGGAGAATACTACTATTGTGACCTTGAGGAATGAGGAACAAGATGAGGATGAGACAAAATTAGAGATGAATTCTATTCTTGAGGATAATGAACCCAATGATCCAAATAAGAGTATTTCGGCACCTGAGGTAACGTTTGAGATTCCAATTTTTACTAATGTTTCTTCTCCACCTTTTCCTAGTAGATTCGCAAAGTTCAAGGAGGATGAACATGAACAAAACATGCTGGAAACCTTAAACAGTTTGTTTGTGGATGCCATTCAACAAGTACCAACATATGCTCCATTCCTCGATGAGATATGCACCACAAAGGATGATGGAATAATACTTGTAATGGAGAATGCATCCATTTTTGTGCAAAGAAAGCTTCCTATCAAACGTTCAAATTTGGGAAGTTTCATGTATAAGCCTAACAAGCCTAAAAAGCCAAGAAGGGGTGTTGGTTAGGTTGGACAACTTAAATCAGTACTAATTGGGAAGGCAGTCCAATTAATGAAGAAATTACCAACCTGCCATACTCAGATTTGCTTTCTTTTCCTTTTCCTTTTATTATTTTTTATTGTTTTTATTTATTTATTTTTATGTTTATTTGTTTAGTAATTTAGGATTTTATTTAGAGTTTTTTGTTTTTGAGTCTTTTTATGTTGTTTTTCTTTCTGATCCTTGTTTTGAAAATAACTAGATATAAATATAATTTTTTTTAACCCCGGTTAAATGGCGGATAACGGTACTCCGTGATTATTTAAATCGGTTCCATCAGCTACCCAAAAAAAAACTGATATTGTATATAAATTTCTCTTCCAATTTCTCTTTCATTTTTTTTCAATTTTTTTTTTCAAGATGGATGATATTCTCACAAGATTGCAGAAACGATTTCCTCCTTTTTCTCGAAATATTTTACTGAAGCTTTACCAAGTTCGATTTGAAAGATTAAGAATGCTTATGCACAAAGGGATTCCTGGAGACATACGTTGGATAATTGAAGCCAAGGTACGTGAAGATGAATATCTTCCTGTTTTGCATTTACCAGGTACAGGTAGAAGCCCTTTTGCAAAGAAGCGACGAGCAAAGCGCATGAGTTCAAATTGCCACAAATGTGCACGATGGACGTGTAACGGTAAATGTCGTTCTATTGGGATTCCGTCCTCTAATCGAGATGATAAAATTGAATTCATTAAGGATGGACTGAGTAAGGAGAATTTGGGTAATATCCAACTTTCTCTTGAGACGCATCCTAGTGGAGACGTACAAAGAGAAATTCTTGATTTATGGCCGCAATTCCAAAAGGAATGGCAACATCTTGGGAATCTGATGTTAAAAGACCCTATTTGCCAGCTTGTAAGAAAACTGGATGGGAAGCATATCCTCGACTCATAGAAGGCGTTTAAGCCGTTTCTGGACGTAAAACCAGAGGAAGATGTGAGCCACAATCACAACTACAATAAATGACTTCTCAGTTTTTGGTTTGATTTGCAATAACTTTATTTTGGTTTAATTTACGTGTTGTTCGATTTGTGTAATTATTCTCGTTTTTTTTATTTGTCTTTTACGGTTGATTTTTTCTTCTCTTTTTGATTTTCTTCCTGAAATCACGCAAAAATCTTTTGTTAGGTTAATATTTTCTTCTGACAGGTCAGATACACTTTCGGCGGCATTATTACTCTTGTCTGATTCACTACTGAGTCCTCTATATATTACACCATGTACTCATTCTCTTTCAGGCACTCGAAGAAAAAAAAAATGGAAAGTACTTCATCCCAGCGCATTAAAAAAATTTGTGTCTTTGGAGGTGCTTATCCAGGGAAAAATAACATATTCGCTGATGAAGCCATAAGAGTTGGAGTAATACTTGCCCAACAAAAGATCCACTTGATTTATGGAGGCGGTAGTACGGGTTTAATGGGAGCAGTCGCTACAGCAGCACACGCCGGAGGAAGTCCAGTTCTAGGAATCGTGCCAAAACTATTCACAAGTTTTTGTGGACCTACCGTGGGTAAGGAAATACAAGTCTGGAGTATCCCTGAACGGATAACAATCATGTACCATTCTGCCGATGCATTCATTGCTTTACCAGGAGGTCTGGGTACATTGGAAGAAATAGCTTGCGTGGCTTCTTGGTCATCTTTGGTCACAAATAAGAAACCCATTGGTTTGCTTAATATTAATGGTTATTTTAGTAATTTGCTTTCATATTTAGATAATGCTGTGGATAATGGATTCATGTTTTCAGAGGCAAGGAGAACCATAATTTCTGCTACAACCATTGAAGATTTACTCAAAAAGCTCCAAGCTTATGAGTATTTATCTGCTACGGTTGTTTCGCAAACGCTCGGAAAAAGAAAAAGAGATATGGACGAGCAAGGAGTGGATTGCACTTTGTCTTTGTGACATTATCTAACATTTTGTTTGTTGTGTCTCAGTTATAATAAGTGGTTAGCAACCTCTACAGGTAATATCTCCTAAATTTTACCTTCTTAAAAAAAAAAAAAAAAGTTTGTTGTGTTTTAAGCAATTTAGAAGTATTCATTCTGAACAAGGTCTGAGTAAGGGAGACTTGAGACATACCTTGTCAGTTTGATTTCTTCTTTTCAAAAAAAAAAAAAAAAAGAGTTTGTTGTGTTTTAAGCAATTTAGAAGTATTCATTCTGAACAAGGTCTGAGTAAGGGAGACTTGAGACATACCTTGTCAGTTTGATTTTAATCTTTTTATGTTTACTTGTTAATTTTTGTTTAGTATTTTAGGATTATTTAGGTTGCATGAGTTTGTTTTGTTTTGTTTTGAGTCTTAGTTATTCCTATTCTTATGTTATTAATTCTTTTCTCTTACACATGATTCTTTCATTTGGGTTAATAGACTTACATTGAGGACAATGTAAGAATTAAGTGTGGGGGGGAATGATTTAGGATTTCTTTTATTTTTGTCTACTATTTTTTTTTTTATGAGTCTTTATTATTATTATTATTTTTTAGTGTGTTTTAGTTCCTTTTTAATACAATGATGAGATATGAATTGCATAAGTCTAAAACATATTTATTAGTGAGAAGATTTTCATGAGAATTGAGCTTGATGTCAACCTTTTTATGAGCCAATGTTAATATGATATGTTGATTGAGAAAGAAGCATGTTTAGACTTAATCTGACTTGTATAATCATTCTTGTGAGTTTTTGAGCCTAAAATGATTGATGCATTATACAAATCAATCTAATTTATTTCTTGAGTGCTCTTATGATTACATGATTCTCTAGAACTTGCTTTAAACCGTTTGAGACTATATTGATGCATGTGACAACATGAATATGATAGAGGCATTAGGATTTTTAGCCAGGGCCAAACAACCATCCCTTATTGATGTTCCAAGAGAACACACCCTTAGTGAACCAATTTGAGCCTACATTGAATAAGCTATCTCTTTGGTAACCATAACTTGTCCCTAACCTAAATATACTTATATCTTTACCTTTGTTCCAAAGATGAATTAGCATGATTTGAGACAAGTTGCAAAGACAAGGGATATTTTTTGGTTAGAAACAAGAAATAAGTGTGGGGGGAAAAGAAAAGAAAAGTCAAGAGAAAAAGAAATGGAATACTGGCAAATACATTCCTATATAAAAAAAAAATGAATCATCTCTTGAATTTGTGGAAAATGAAAAAGATGTTACAAAGTTGTTTAGAATGAAGAAAAGGCCCAACATGAATATCCGGCCTAGGTGACTATGTACTTGTAAAGAGTTTTGAGAAGTTTCTTTGTATAATCTTTTTATGTCTCTAAACTTTATGAACTCTTTGGAACCTTTGTGATATCTTTATCCTTTTGTTCTTCAACCACATTACAAACCCCTTGGCCCCATTACAACCTTGATTAAAGACCTCTTGATTTATGAAGTTGCATGATCTTTTAGTGGAGAATAGGTGAACAAGCAAGCATATGGTAGAAGTGTTTTCATGAGATTGATTGAGTGTAAACACTTTACCACTACTTTAAAGAGTGAAAATCAAGAGAGTATCCCATGTGAGAAGTTGAGATTAAATTTGAACATGCACTATTTTGATTGAGATATGTTATGCTAATATTGGCTTAACTCAAACAATTTACATTCAAGCATGATTTTTTGTGAAATTTTTTAAGCTATTGATTAGTTTATAAGACTTGTTCAAATATTGTCTCTAATTTTTATTGAAAGGATTAGGAGTAAATATTTTTAGTATATGTAGTTTATTTATATGTAGTTTATTTATATTTTAATTTTTCAATGTTTGTGGGTATCGTTCTAGTAAACCCTCACGAGACTAAACTCGTCCACTAGGGACACCTAGGGGTTTAAAGGCTTGTGTCACATGCTAAATGCCACCGTGATTTCCTACGAAAGTGGATTAGATTAGATTTTCTTATTTTATTTTTATTGAGTCGTTGCTAGGGACTAGCAACAATCTAAGTGTGGGGGTGTGATAACTCGTATAATTATATAGTTTTTAGTTATGTTTTATTATTGTTTTGTGTCAAATACGAGTTATTATTGTTTAGTCTAATTGTGTTTATGATCTTTTATATTTTTATGTAATTTGGTGTTTTTCACAAGTTTCTTTGAGTGATTTCAGATTACTAGAATTAAGGGCAAATCCATTTCAGTTCCAGTTCCGACACATTTTTCCATATCAGCTATATCTGGAGTTTCACTGAAGCAATAAGGCTGAAATTTGTAGCCGTGCAAAGCTAAGAGGCATATCTATCTTTTTCATGTTTTATACTTCTTGAAACGGAGTCGTTTTCCCTAGCGAAATTGACCATCAAGTTGGCTGATGTGCAATGACATCTGTGCTGACCTGTTTTCGTATTTTGCCCATATCTGCTTATCCACATCAGCAAATGAGCTGATTCCAATGGCTATGGATCCGTAACTGATACGGGAACCTTTGTCTAGAAGACCATATGATCAGATCAGGCCTCTAATATTGACGAAATCGACCATCAAGTTGGCTGATGTGCAATGACGTCTGTGCTGACATGTTTTCGTATTTTGCCCATATCTGCTTATCCACATCAGCAAATGAGCTGATTTCAACGGCTATGGATCCGTAACTGATAGGGGAACCTTTTTCTAGAAGACCATGTGATCAGATCAGGCCTCCAACATTGACGAAATCGACCATCAAGTTGGCTGATCAAAATTGTCATACAATATGACGAAAATTGTTAGAAAATGCACCCACCTATTATACCTACCTTTGAAATTTGTAAAGCTTGTCTCTTGTCATTTAGCCCTCCAAAATGTGTATAAATAGAGGGCCTTGGATGATTGTAAGGGATCATATTGTACATAGGTAGGATATTAGCCATTGTAATAAAATTCTCTAAGTTTTCTTCTTCTTTCTTTTCTCTAGTTTTCTTTTTCTTTAGAAAGAGCAAGAGGTTGGATAATTAATATTCTTCTTCTTCTTCTTTCTTTCTTTTATTTTCTTCTTAGATTCTATTTAATTTTATGTTTATAATGCCTATGCTAGGCTAAGCTTCTATTTGGTTAAGGGTGATTTCAAAGCCCTAGACATGTTTTGTGATTGATTTTCAGATTCTATCTATCATTAATTTTCTATCAAAGTTGCTTATGTTCTTCTACAAGAATTGTTCATGATGTTGTCTTGATTTATTTAGGTGTACAACTAGATAGATCTTGATAATTATCTATTGCTAGTTTAGGAGTCTTGATCCGTGTAATTGTCTTGATTTCCTATTCATAAGTGGCAATTTGTGATTAATGATTATGGTCAAGTTTTCAATAATTGCAAAGTGGAACATAACCTAAGTTGAACAATCCGAGCTTATGTGTTTGTTGCTTAGATCAACCTATCTTTCTCATCATAAAGCTGCCATTAAATTGAATTTAGAGAGCTTATTCTAGGTTGTTTAATGGTTAGAGATTAAATAGAGAGCTTGTTCTATTTAACGACAAACTAAGGAAAGATTGGGGTAACAGAGCTTGTTGTTATCTACGGTTGTTAACTTTGATAGTTGGTTGATATTGATAGATCTGAAATTGATTCTTAATGATGTCTAGTGGTGGAGAATGAAACCTTAACCATATTTTTCATATTTGATTCTTCTTACTTACTTGTTTTCTTACTTTTAGTTTGCTTATTTTTTATATTTATTTTTATTGGCTGGTTATACCGCCTAATTTGTATATTAACTTTGTTTTATTTTTATTGGCTGGTTATACCGCCTAATTTAGTATATATATATTTTTATTGGCTGGTTATACCGCCTTGCATCTTATTCTTATTATTTACTTTAGTTTAAATCTGATTTCAAAAACCCCTTTTCTTTTATTGTTCTTGAATTTAAGTTTTAAACTATCAACTTATAAACTAAAACCCAATCCCTGAGGACTCGACCCTTGCTAACTACTATACTTACAATTGATCTTTTTAGTGCAAGGTTAAATAAGATACACTCTTTTGGGTGCATCAGTACCTCACCATCCACACAATATTCAGACAATCCTTGTGGATTAAACACCACTCAAAATGAATATCCTTGCAATTTAGACAAAGAAATGTGGGAAAAATTACTTACAATCCAGTGGCGTGCAGTCAATGGATTACAATCACGCATTGCTTGCAGTTCGGACCTAAGTAGTTCCTCTTCAGCATAGAATGCATTGTTATGAACATTATCCTTCCCTGGTTCTTCAACTTTAAGATTCACCTCAACGACCTGTGAGAATGTATATATGTCTTAGTTTTGCATGAACTTATGTTGAATAACTCCTAACCTTCTTGCTAAAGGAGCAAACAACAATGAAAAAGTCATTGTGATGATCAATGTTAGCTTTTTTGCAAGTTTAAATTTAAGTTACAATTGTCATGAACATGTTATATATGACAAATATAAATATAATGGATATCATAGGATGCATTACATACAGAAAATGTCAGCATAATAAAGGAGCAAAACCATAACAATGGGATAATAACACAACTTACTTGATTAAATGCTTCACCAGGTTTACAATCAACTGCCATGTCCATGCGAGCCACAAAAAAGTGTTGATGAACAGGGGCATATAATCCAGGAGCAATGGTTGTGCCATATTTCCGTGTTTCACCAGATTGCAAAGCTCCTAAACTGAGGATTCCAGTGAGTTTAACCTCAGCTTCAATTTTACCATCCTATAACAAGCATCCAAAATTGAAATTTTAAGTAACACAACTTTCAAAATGAGGGAATATTCACCATTAAAAGCTGAAGAAATTTTGAAACGGACCATTAGATGGAACTAAGAAAGAGATATGACTAATGTATAAGCATCCCTCATTCAAAAGACAACCCAATGTCTAAAATTTGAAAAGAAAGGACTGAATATTCCTACTGTTGCTATCCAAGAAGCATGCCTTATTAACCAGGGGCAGGCCTCACAACTAGTTAAGAGGAGGAATTAGTTCATCAGAAGTCGGAACAAAGACAAGCATAACAGCCAATTCATGCAAAGTAAGCAAACAAAATCCTGGCAGACACCAACTTGCCTGATAGAAATGCCAGAAAAATCCATACTCATAATTAGCCACAGTGCATATAAAAGACACTGTTAGCCTTCTTGACCGTCGGACTTCTGCTAAACCTGTTCTCCAATCTTGATGCTTCCATAAGATACCATGATCCTCTTCATGCAAACAAACACAATTCTCAATTGTTTCAACACCTCCAGTGAAATTTGTAAAATGAGCATCAAAGTACTTGATATATCCCAAACAATCACAACCCTACAGAAGATAAAGGCAAAGCAGGGAAATTTCAACTTAAATTAATGAAATGGAAGATCTAAATGAAACTTAACATGAAAACAAAAACCACAAAAGAAGCGCCAAACCTTCTTAAGAGAATGTGCATTTTTACCCAGCCCATCTTCTCCTGCATCAAATGCATTCTTCCTATAATGTGGATCATTTGGATCTCCGTAAGGAACTACCATTTCAACAAAACTTAATCTATGGGCTACAGGCCTCCGACCACGACTACCATCAACATAAGCAACAGAATAGATTACAAGACCCTCCCTAGGAGTGAAACCAATTCGGAAATTCCACTGAAACCAGAAATTGAAAATAAAATATATAAATTAATACAACATCTTGAACTGATAGAAGTTATAAATAGTTTAACAAGCAAGCACCTTCTGCCATCCAATAAAATTCCCATTAATACGAAAACTGGGACCTTCAGGTTGAATGATTTGTAGTGGTTTCACATCACTCCGATCAACACCTCCTCGTGTTTCACCAGCAGTGTAATTTCTTAAAGGATCAGCTGGTGGAAGGGGAACAAGTTTGCGGTCTTCAAATTCAATCACCACCATATTTTGCATGTCAACAAGGACATGGATTCCCTCAACTGGACGAGCATAACCATTTTCTATGGGGCAGTCACTCTCAGTTCTGCAGAAGATAAGTGGTTTAGCAAGTCTTCGGCTAGGAGCATCAGCATTGCTATGATATCCCATACACCTATAGAAAAGGGCAAGGCACCGAAATTTAAAAGGGTAAGAGACCTGCATTGGATGATTTTATAGAACACCCAAGTGTAAGAATCTAAACATGATCACTTACCAGGTATCAACCATCACAAGATCCATATCCTCAATGCCCCTCTTCTTCATTGCCTCTCGAAATGGAGGAAAGTCCTTAACAACAGCCTCACAATCAGCATATTCCATAGCATCCTATAATTTGAGAAATAAGGGACATTGAAAAACAAACACGCCGGTTACAGATTATCAGATATGCTGGGTGCAAAAACTATGATAGATGAGAAACACAAAACAGATTAGCACCATTAAACATACACTATCCAACCCATACAGATAACTAATAAAGTCACTTATTGAAAGTGTTCTAACAGCATTTTGCGGGCAGTGGACCTACTCTAATTTTGCTGAGTGCAACTGTAGTCTGCACCTAGGGCTTTCTGTTGATAGACATGATCTTGTCAAAAGAACATAATATTGGTATTCTAAAGTAGGGGTATAGATCTTGATGAGAACCTCAACACAAAATCCAATTGAATCAATGGAAGACACATATTTACCATGGGAGGCTGGACATTTGGAACAACTTTAGACGAAATGGCTTTGCCCCTGTGGTGACCTCCTCGAGTTGCAGCATGAACTTGTGACAATTCAACAATCCATATACTTGTCTCATTGGACCTTTTGTTGTAAACAACAAGTCTTGCTTGCCGTGGAGGAAGTTTACTAGGAATCAAAGGTCCACCCTTTTTCCTGGGGAGTAATGAAGGCTGGAAAGGAGGAAAGAAATATGCATCTGCCAATGCAACAACATGCTTATCTGGTTCCACCAAAACCACTTCAATAAAGCGCATGCTATCTCTCACCTAAAGAAAGAAAATATACATTTCATTTCATTCATAGAAAAACAGCATAAATTAATTTCTCCCCTAAAATGATAACATCAAGATTGAAGCAGCAATACAAGTTAAACATAGCTTAATTCTTTTTACCTCAGGGGTTGCTCCAGCTGCCCTTACAGTTGCCACTGCCACCGAGATTTCAGCAGCAGACAATGGATCCAAAGGATGGCTGGTTTGAGCCCTTGTCATGATTGAAATTCCTATGCAAAAAAATAACCAATTTGTACAAGAAATATGTAATCAGAATAATGCCAGCCAATACGATTGACAGGGAAACATTTTGAAAATATGATATTATATAAAAATAAATAAATGAACCCAAGTCAAAAGCGTCTTCATATGAATGCAAATCTGACATCAAAGAAATATTATAAGAACAATATATATATATATATATATATATATATATATATATAAGCGCATAGAGGAAGTGGAAGAAAAATAAAAAACATCTTGTTTAATTGCAAAGAAAATGTTGTGAAGTGAAAGAAGAAGAAAAAAACATCTTTCTGACAACAAGATTCTTATTTGGGACCCAAAAACATAAAGACCTTTCCTTCTTTGACTTCAACTTAACTACATAGCGTTCTTAAACAGAGCCTCCCAATTCTTGCAAACTCAAAACAACCAGGAACCAAAAGATAATGAACAAAGAGAGAAGTTATTATTTAGAACAGTGTTTAATTTAAGTTTAAACCTTTGGTGGTAGTGGTCGCAGGAGGATCTGAGATGGGCTCAACAGGGCGGATCAGGGTTGCCATGGAAGCTGTCTTGGGGATGGGATCCTCAGACGGACCAGACCCAGAGGCGACAGCAAGACTCCAGTTCTGCAAAACCTCAGTAGATGAAGAAGAAGAAGCAGAAGAGGTCTTCTTCTTGTTGATGTCGTCGTTGGTTTTGGGAATGCAACAAGGCGTCGCCTTTTCCTGAGTTGAGGCCATTGCAAAGGGTTAGCAACCTCACCGTATCCACCGTAGTATTTGTCACTATAGTATTCTACTGACATACAGCAAACACTATGTCTCTGATTTAGTGCTTTCTGTTTTCGATTCTGAGTTTCTAACCTTTCACTTCAAAATTCAAAAGCCTTCTCTCTCTCGCTTTCCCGAGCAACCCGAATGGGGAATGAAAGATGGTTTCGGCGTTTGGCTTGCAGATCGGTTTAAGACAAGAGGAGGAAGATAATTGACTGGTTTCAAGTAAAAGACGAAAACAAAGGAGAAGTGGGCTTAGTTTTGGTACTTTGGTTGGCTTGGCTTTAAAAGGAAAAGGAAACCTTGGGACAGAGCAATGAGCATGGGGACTTTTACTACAAGACAAAGTGAAAAACAAAAATGGAGTTCGTTCGTGCGACTTTAGCTGTATTATTTTGTTCATTCCTTCGTATTATTGGTTGTAAATGTAGTTGACAATCTGTGTATATGGATCGTTTTTTATAATTTTTTACGTTAATTATATAAATATAATATAAATGATTAAATATATTAAAATTTTAATTATAAATATGATATGAATATTAAATATATTGTGTTAATTATATAATCATATTTAAATGTGTCAAATTATATTTATTATAATATTTTTGTATTTATTAAATGTACATGTACGTGTTATATTTTTTTTAGCGATACTTTAAAATCTTTATTCTCTTATAGTAGTTATAAATTTATTTTCCTAAATGATACTTCAAATTAAATCTGTTCACTGATCGAGTTATCCATCCAAGTCCAATGGCCTACCTAATATTTGAGAGGATTTCAACAAAAATATTAAATCCAAAAAATAGACTTAGATTAAAAAAAAATTAGGCCCTTTCAGAAAATGAGCCGATTTTGACTCCAACATTCAAGATCCGAACTTGACTTGTTTTTAAATTATATAATATATATTATTATTATGTAATTTATATCATATAAAAAATAAATATATATCATAATGTAAACATTAAAAAATTTGTTAAGTTATTCATGTTATAAAACTTAACAAAAGAAAAAAAAAATTAAAGATTAAATAAAAAAATTTTTTTTTTTTAATTTTTAGAAAAAATAATGTGTGGGTTTGGACAGAACTGGACTATATATCTACAAATATGAAAGGGATTTGACATAATTTGAAGTTCATATTTCGAGTCAGGCCTGATTTAAATAAATATATATAATATTGATACCATTCTTAAATCAAATCCGAATCCGAACTCATTAATAAAGACTTCTACCTCAAACCCATCACTCCATGTCTATTTTTTGCTTTTTATTTTTTAATACAAATACAAGGCTAAAAAGATAAAGCCAACGTGTTCTACCATTCTTTTTCCATTTGATTTAATCCTCTTAAAAACCCTCTTTAAATAAAAAAAAAAATGCTAGTGAAAAGCATAAATAAAAAACTGCTAGTGGAAAGTAACATACAAAGTATAAAAGGTTCGTCGGTAAGGAGGAAAAACTTTTCAAATAAGTGAAATGAGATATGTAGGAAGATAGCATAGAAAGATTGGAGCAGACTCTGAAATATTAAGTGTAGTGGTAAGTGATGGTAGTTAAGGTGAAGAAGTAGAGAGATAGTTGAATAAGACTAAGTATGACGGAGAATAAAGTTGATGAGAGAATTAGAGAAGAGAGAATTTTAGTAAAAAGTTTGTCAAATACCAAAAGTTTCCAAATGAGTTGTGAAAGTTCTTATTTATAGGTGTCAAGAATAGGAGTTATATATCATAAATATTGGATATGAATAATGATAGAAATTGTGATTTACTAAGGTATTAATGTTTTGTTTAATAGGAGTTTAGATTAATGGTAATAGTAAATAGTGAATAAAAATTTACTATCTGTTCTAAAAAAAAGAAAAAAAACTCATATTTCCGGAAAACGTTAAGAGGAGACCTCTTAGCTATTTTCATATCTGATCTACCAAGTCAAACTTTTCAGAACATCCCAATAGTGAAATTAACCCAAGAACCCTGTTATATTCCGGGGTTATTTTCACTTCTATTGCTTTGATGAAGTAACATTAGGTGAAATTTATTTTGTAGAATAATTCTTAGTGGAGATACTTTTCATGAAGTGTTGTTCTGAACATGAGCAGTTTTGAACAAGAGCTTTCCAATGAAGGAGCTATCATGTGAAACAACCTTCAGTAAAGCATTTTTGTTATTTGTTCTGGATTAGCTTTGCTATTGTATGTGAAAGTGTAATTAATTTTCTATAAAACAACTTTATTAATCTTTAAAAAGAGATAATATATTAGTAGCCAAAATCAAGTATTTAATAAAGTAATCGTGGGAAAGATTTAATTGGGTTCTTCATCTTTGTACTTATTTTTTTTTTCTTTTTCTTTTTAGGATCTGTTTAAAATTAAACTCTTGGGTTATTCATCTATGTGCTTAATTTGTTTTTTCTTTTTTTGGTTCATTGTTACTTTGATGTTAAACTTTTGTGTGTGTTTTATTTGTTAAAAATACACCGACTACTCTATTTCTAGAATCATCTCCAATCTTCTCTCTAGCCTTCTCTATATTCTTCCCCATTGTTCTTTCACTAGAACATTATAGTTTAGCCACCATCCTAGAAAATGTAAGAAAATACTAGAAAGTTTGAAAGTTAGTTTAGTAACCGACTTAGACAAACTATAAATAGTGGTAAGTTGTTGTGTGCAATATGTAGTGGAGGTGAAGTAGAGAGAAAAAGAAAGAAAAAGACGTGAGTGATTAGGAAGATAAGGATGTGAGAAATATTAGAGTGTAAGGTGTTGTATATTATGGTGTATGTGAGTGAATAGTAAAGTGAGAAAGAGTTTGTGTGAGGTTGTCTCTATTGTTAGTTGGTGTTCACACCAATTGTATTTAGTCTTTTCTCATATTAATAAAGAGTTGTTTTTCGAAAGTTACTGTAGCGTCCCGAGATAAAGTTACTGTAGCAAATCGGTACTGTAGCACAAAACTACAATTGGTACCGAGAGTCAAAATTCAACATTATTAATTATGGATGGATAGATATATGGTAAAGGAATCTCTGATTAACACGCATGATTGAGGCCTCGTTTAACATTGTTTTTGGCACAGCTTTTGAGGTCAAAAGCTGCTTTTCACCGCAAACGCAATGCTAAACAGATAAAAAAAATTAGCTTCTGCTGTTGAAACCATGGTTTGAAAAGCCAAACCAAAAAGCCAAAAAATATAGCTTTTGGGCTTTAAAAGCTGACTTTTGGATAAAATGACTTTATTATCCTCACATCTCTACACTTTTATTATTTTAAACATATATTTTTCTGACATTTCAATTTCCAACAACACTTTTTCATAGCAATGCTAAACATTTAAAAGTTTTTAAACCACACTTTTTCACCACACTTTATAAACACACTTTTTTCAACTTGAGCTTTTTCCAACCCAAATTTTTTCCAACAGCAATGCTAAACTAGCCCTGAAGTGACTTTTGTTTGTAATTCTTTTAAAAAAAATAAATAGCTTTGTTAGTTTATATGTACATACAGGTTTTTGTAGTTATTCTCAAAGAATATGTGTTTTAGGTTTTGTATTTATTCTTAGGTACGGTAAAAGTGGGTGAGGAAGTGATTAAGGTGTTGTTTGATAAATTAAAAAAAATTAAGTATTTAATTTTTAGTATTGAATTTACAAGTATTGAATTTGTATTAAAAAAATTGTTTGGTATATTACTGAAAATTAAGTACTGAATATAATTATATTGTTTGATAACTGTAAATATTGAATTTTGAAAATTATTAATTTCACAATTTTAATTTTATTAACATAACATTTTATATTATTCTAAATAGTTTTGGATAAAAATTAAAAGGTTAATTTAAATATTTCATCTTTTGTAATTAAAAAAAGAGATAATTTAGTTTAAATATAATTTTAAAAAAAATAAAACTGACTTAATGTATTCTACATTAAGTGATAAGTAGCTTTCTATCTATTTACCACATTCAATTATTTTTTGTTAAAAATTTTCTATTAAGTATAATCTACTAGGAGTTATCAAACGCTTTGAAAAAACTAAACCATTGAGGGTTTTTTTTTTTTTTTTTTTTTTGCATTCATTATACTTTTTCTCTACAATTCTTAATTGAAGTTGGACTTCCACTATTTGCTTCTTATTTTGATCCAAAAAAAAATTATTTGCTAGTACAAGGCTTTATGTCTTTATATTGTGAGGTTTTTAAGTTTTTTATTTTTGTCATTTTAATACTTATTATACAGTTATATCCCACTCTCACTCTTTTTCTCTAAGGAGCAACAAGTGATCATCCAGAATCTAAGATTTAACTTAAATGATTTATGCAATCACGCTTAAAAAATGATATCTAATAAGTAAGTGATTTGAATTTCACCATTTACAATTTTTTTTTTATTCTTAAGTTGCGATTCTCTTTATATATAAGAAAAAAAAAACACAAATAGTCATGCAGGATTATAATTAACCATAACTTTGCAAACCTGGGAAAGACAAATGGAAAAGAGGTTACAAAGTATACATGGATGTCTTACTATACGTTTTATTAAATTTTGACTAAAATCTGTGCAACATTATCTTGGAGACAGAATATGCCACTTTTTTTCTATCATTTACATGTGGATGCTTGTCTTTTTCAACCTTTGGGATCTTTGGTCCTCTGAGAATCCATAAAATAGGCTGAGACTTCAGAGTAACAGTGACTAAATGGTATTTACTTTCTGAGGCAGTGGGAGACATGGAAAATAGTTTTTTTTTTTTTTTTTTTTTTAATACTAAATCTGGAGAAATAGACTAAAGTGGGAAATTTGGTTTGTGCTTAGCTAGTTAAGTGGTCAAAATAGTTCAATGCTTGAAATTTTGTTTGTCTTAATGTGGAATTATTCTGGTTGGAATTTGGATGCACTAGTTAGTCATTTCGTCTTTTGGAGTGTATAAGTTTATGCTACTGGATATAGATTCCTATGCCATGCAAGAAGGCAAGATCGTGTGGTTCGAGAAACAGAGACAATATTGCCTGGATATCAGTGTGGCTGCTCCTTATAACAACAAAATGTTCTCTTCCAATTCTTCCACGAAAAGTTCTTCGTGTAAGTATAAAATTTTGCATTCTTGAAACCCGATTTTGATAAATCAATTTTAATTTAACAATAAGCGAAAATAACATAAAATAATAAATTTTGGTAGAGTTAACTTGTGCCGGTCGATACTTTTTTGTGTCGATCGACACATATGCATGGTGCTCAAGTAATTCCTTGGCGCCCAAGCAAAAATTTCGGTTGTTAAGACTTGATCATGTGCCGATTTGCACACACGTACTTAATTTTGAGATTTTTAAGATATTTTCTCGCGATCTCATTCATTAGAATCAAACCTTTGAAAAAATCTAGAGAGTCGGTCGTCCTACCTCCGACCTAAACCCTCAAAACCTTAATTTAAAACCCCTTTTGCTTATAAATAGGCACATTTATTCCCCTATTTGAAAAGCTCAAATCATCTTTCAAGCCTCTCTTTCTATTAGCTATATTTTTTTTCTTCAATTCTTAGAGAAGTTATGCCTCTAAGAGCCACCCTTAGCTTTCCAATAACTAAATTTTTGCCTCCAAAACCACCCGAATACTTTACCTACCTCGAAAAAACCCTAAATCTGTTTTTGTCTCTTATCCTTATGTCGATCAACAGTACCAAGTGCCAATCGACACACCTTTGGTTACACAGACCTGAATTCCTCTTCTGCAACCCTTAGCTTGATATTGGTCCAGTCTCCAATTTTTCAGACGACCAATAACTATTTTTGTTTGTTTGGAGGTCTTTTTGTATCTGTAAGTAAGTTAAGACTATTGAAATCTACTCTTCTTCATCCTGATTTTACATAAAATTCTTGTTGATCTTTTGTATCTACCAACAGATTCAATTAGGTAATCCCTATTCCTTTTCTTTTCTTACATTGAGCATATGACACAATTTGTCCATGATCATTCATCATGTAGACTTAGGTATGCATGATGTTCGTTTAGAATCTTATGTTAGATTTGTTTATTTTCTTTTATTTCTTTATTGTGGTTTAATGTTTGTTAAGTATGCCATGTAGAAATATGTTTAGGGTTTGATCAAGCATGTTCATGTTATGGAGGCACCTAATAATTTAATTTGTCATTTTGCATAAACATATTCATTATCTCTGTTTTATTTTATTTGTTTATTTGTAATTTATTTTCAAGTTTTTAATCTTAAATTCTTGTTTGCATCATATCATTAAGATCGAAAGATCGCCCAAGACTATTAGTCTGCCTGTATCTCTTTAGATGCATGCGTGACAATAAAGGACATTCAATTTCATAATTGCATGCATGCATATTAGGTGAGTGGTGAGATATGCTCTTTGATTTGAAAATTTGATGGTGTCGTATCTGAAATGGAATAATAGGGACTGAGTTATCCCAAGTAAGATTAGGAACTTTGATTCCTTTTAATTTTGTACCATAATTTACTATCCAAGTTTTTTGGTAAAGACGAAACTAGTGACCTTGGTGTCTATAATCAGTTCTCGATTTTCTACATAACTTGGATGACACTCTTGAAATCGAACTTACGTCCAAACGAGACCGCTCATGATTGGAGATAAAAACACACCTTGTTGGGTAAAGTTGTGAAATTGCAGAGATGATTTTTAACTTCTAATTGGACTCTGAAAAAACCAGTTTTTCTCTAAAGAGCTGAAGTTATAAATCTTGTAATAGAACCTTCTATCAGTTTCAAGTTAAATGATGCAATTTTAAACTTTCATAGGTAAATGAAGTAACAATAAAAGTATTGATTATTACTAATCAGTTAATAGAAAAACTTTCAAACAGTGTACATGAAAATATAAAATGAATAGATTCATGTTTTAAAAAGGAAAAACAATACATTAGCTCAACAAAACTATTTGGATAGATGTGTCATTACTCACTTCACAAATTGAAGGATATTAGGCTTCGGTCAATAAGCTTCATGAGGGTTTGGATTAACTTGATGTGCCAAAGTTTGATAGTTTTTTTAATGGAATAATAATATTTTATGTATTGCCAACTGCCAAGGGCCAATATTCCCCATATAGCCATCACATGCGAACATGAAAATTTAATTTTTTCATTTTTCGCATGTACATATTCGTTTATCAAGTTAAACAACTTGTTTGTTATGATCTCGCAGCATTCTCTCACCATAAGATGCAGTTATTATTTAAAACACTCCTCTTTGTCTATCAAAGGGGACAAGGTCATGTGTGTTGGCTTTTGCCAAATGATCTTGAAGTTTAATGATAACATGAGGAGTGTAAAGGTCTCCTTTTGTCAATGCCTCTACTACACAGCCTCGTCTAAAACTAAAAAAGTTAACTAATCAATAAAAGAATCAATAAAAGGTTAATTGCACACGTGCACTGATAGGCAAATATTGAGATACTTTTAGCACATTGTTGCACACGATCAATAAAAGGTTAGTTGTCATTATTCCATAGTGCCGACCACCATCGTGTGTCAATGCCCATTGCCTCATAAGTATCTCATCTAACTATTTTGAGCTTCGAATTTAACTTTTTTATCTCTTTCATTATGCCATCAAACTTTTGTAATTGGTGTGCACTTCCAGCTTTATAGACAAACAATTCCAAGTGCTTATTGTGAAACTTATCACTGAAATTACTGTATATATGTCGTAAGTAAAATTGATGATAAGCCCATTGTTCTTGCAATCTAGAGCCAGGTTCATTCAATGTTGCACAGATATTGCAATGTCGATCAAATATCAAACAAATCCCTTTTCATTGAGTGGCATTCTCTCTAATGCAAGTTGTCATAACGTGCCAAATACGAATTCAGCATGTTAGACGCAAATAATGGAGTCGCCACTAATCATCTTACTAGGTGTGATTAGTCACCTATACGAATCTATCCTCTTTAAAGTAATCCTAAACTTGACTAAGGCACCCTAAAAAGAATAGGTTCTGGTCTACTTATCAGAATTGAGTTCAGGAGTTCGGTTACATGTGGGAAGAATTAGCACTCCCACACCGCCTATCTGAAAGATAGTACCTAATTAGTCTTGTGATAATAAAAAGTCTTAACTTAAATGGTCCTATCTATCCTATATTCACTACAAAAAATTGCCATTTACTGACGGTCCAAAATCCGTCAGTAAATACCTCAAAATCCGTTGGCAAAGACCCGAAATACCTTTATCGACAAAAATTATAGATATTTTGACAAAAAATTAACCGTCACTAAAAGCCTTGTAGGTAAAAACTTTTAGCGACGGGCTTTTTTCGTCGATAAAGACATATTGTCATATAGTGACGGATTATTCCGTCAGTAATTTCCAATTTGTCAATTTGTATAGATCTTTACTGACGGCTTTTTCCATCAGTAAAAATGTATGACCCTATAGTGACAGTTGTACCGTCAGTAAAATGATTTCCAAATTTTTTTATTATTCAATCTGTCTGTCGGTGTAGGTTACTGTCCGTCGGTAATACATTATATTTACCAACGCACTTTCCCTCGGTAAAAGTTTAGTTTGTCAATTTTTATCCGTCAGTATTGCCCTATTTGTCCGTCGATATTCCTATGTCATTGGTATAAAATCTTATATTTATTTGCTAAATAACTTTTCATTTTGTTTATGCATTTTACATTATTAAAATTCATTTTATTATAATTGTAGTTATAAATAAAAAAAAAATTAAATTAAAATATAATCTCTCATAAAAATAAAGAAAAAAAAAACAATTATCTTATAATTAATAAGATATGAGTCACAAATAATTAAGTTATAACACAAAGTTTTCAACTAAACATCAACCCCCTTTGAAGCTACAATTGGGTTAGGATCCACCATACCAACCACAACCCTTTTCATTTTGGCTTTAATCAACGCTTTAGTACATGGTGGAGTTCTTCCATAGTGATTATATGGCTCCAAGCTCACATATGCAGTTGCATTCTCAACCAAATCTCCAGCATCTCTCAAAGCAAAAACCTGCAAATATAATATCCTGCATTTAGTCTAATATACATTCTCAAAAGCAAGAAAGAATGGTCAAATTCCAATTAGAAAGTATCAAATGAAGTTACCAACTAAAAATAGATCAAAGAAACTTAGGCTAGTAATCCTCATTGATCAAGTTCTTCCTTGCATTATTTTATTAAAAAAGAAAAGGAAATAGCAAAAGAAGTTTATACTTTTTTTCACTCTAGGGACCAAACTTCATTCACTGATTTTGCTCTAAGTTCATCTCTCCTAAGATTCCAGATTGGCAGTTCTTTAATTACTCTAAAAAATCATACAATTTACAAGTGAAGATAAATGGATAAAAAATAAAATAAGGATTACCTCATCATGCTGGCCAGCATTAGGATGAAACCTTTCACCAACAATCTTGCCATCTTTCACAATAACACACCCCACCATGCACATATCATTGATAAAAAATACAGGTTGTTATAATGATTTTCACTCACAATTGGCTTAGAAAGTGGGTTGTCAAATTCCATACAGCATGTATCCACTGAAGAAAATATGTTATGACAGGAATAATTACCTAGATTGAAAGAGATTTCACAGCTGACTCTCTGTTCCTTGTCCACCTGGAGAATTTGTCTGCTACTGCTGAATCCGGACCAAGAGGCCACCTGCAGAATTTCACAAACCAAATATGTCATACTTGTTTCTTAGAGAAGGATGACCCACTATGACATTTTGCAAATAAAAGCTTTCGGTTTCAGGTTAATTGAGAAGCAAGTGAGATGGAGAAAGATGACTTTAAATATAGCCATTAAACCAAGAAGCTATGAGTAAATATAGCCATTAAACCAAGGAATCATCACACCATTCTTTGGTAGAATATCTCCATACACTAAATAGTTTCTATACATTGTTTCAGCTAAACTGTAAAAAAAAATTTAGAACTATATGTAACCACAATATCATCAATTAATCACCAAACCCACTTTATACATGTTGAAAATTCCTAGATAAATACAGAATTTTGCAGAAAAAGATGCTAACAAGTAGGAAAATTAGGAACCCTATGATCAAGAAAGCAAAATCCTATTCTATTTATGAAGAAAGGGGAAAATAAGATGCAAAAAGTAGTAAGCAAAGTTACTAGAGTAGATCTCACATAACTAATATCTAAATTAATATGACATATTAGCAAATATTAACAGCTGAACATATCATTACAAAAGCTATGATCATCCATCAAATCAAAATTAGCATCAACCCCAATCCAGAAACCATAAGACCCACAAGTCAGCAGTCAAGGAAAGTCAAAACGTACATATGACCCACAAGCCCAAGAACAAACAGCAAAAAACAGACCATTTTCAAGGCATAAAGAACAAAACGACAAGACAAACCTCGATCCAGCAAAACCAAAAAAACCAAAACCTCGGGTCGACCCGGATCACTAAAATTCCTGTCCAGGACCGCCCGTGAGCAGGTCTAACTGCTACAAACGGGTCGGGCATGCACGCGGGTCCCACGACCCGACTCGGATCCTAACTTTAAATAACAAACTTTTTTTAATCAGTTTTTAGTACCTTTCAAAAAAAAAAAAAAAAAAAACTGAGTTTTCTCTCCCAACCCAAGAACACCACCATCTGTTCTTCCTCTGCTCAAAAATCGATGAGCTTCCACCGCTGCTATCGCCGTCGACCGAACCCAGAAAAATCCCAAAAATTCACCAAATCTTCTTTTCGGCCTCCTCTACTCGAAAACCAACTTAGTTTTGTCCAAATCACCTCCGAAAATCCTAGATATGAGTTTGAATCCTGCGGCTTTCTACCTTCCGATCTCCTTCGACAACCGTCAGATGATCTCCAAAATTCGACTGAAGCCTCCTCTCACCCTTTCCTAAATTCCTACCGTTGGATTTCTTGTAACAACTCCTAGAACCTAAAACCCAAGAAATTTCGAACCCAATAGCTCTCCAAAAAAATTTCTTCTCCCTTTTTTTTTCCCACCAATTCCTTGCTTATTTGCTCTCTGATGATTATGTTTCCCGAAATTGTGTGTGTTTGCTCTGTTGAATCCAAGGTCTTTTTATAAGGAAAATCTTGAGAATCCTAATGTGATATGGTTTAAAAGTTCTATCTATAATCCATATAATTTTTTTTTTCACATTTATCATGAACTGGGAACTTGATCTTAATCTAGAAGAAGAGTTGAGATTTGATCCAAACTTTTTTTTTTCTTTTTTCAATTTTTTTCTTCTTTTTCTTCTGTTTTTTGTTTTTTCTCCTAATTATTATCCGAAAATAAGAATTAAAATTTAAAATTAATATCAAAATTAAAATTAAAATTAAAACTAAAGTTAAAATTAAAATTAAAACTAAAAGTTAAAACAACTCGGACAAAAATGGGTGTCTACAGCTGCCCTTCTTTGTGCATTTCTTGAAAATCAGGGGATGTGCAAAGACGTAGACACCTTAAATGTTCTCAATAAGTAAAAGAAAATAAACATTAAAGCAAATCACATCGTAGAAATGCTCCTCTAAAAGAGGCATAAACTTTAAATTAAACCCAATGTCAAAATATACTCCTCCACCGAGGCTTCAACTTTAAAACTTTTCATTTTGAAAAATAAACTTAAAAACTACAATATAAAAATAACTTGAAAACAAAAGATTCACAACTTAAAAATAACTTGAAAATAAAGGATTCACCTCTAAAAAATAACTTTTGAAAAATGAAGGATTCACACATAAACTTTTAAAATAAAGGATTCACACATAAACTTTTAAAAATAAAAGATTCACATCTAAACTAACTGATTCGTACCAAAATAAGGATTCTCATTGAACTAAAGGATTCACACGAAAACTAAACTAAGGATTCACATCAAAATCAAGGATTCTCACCAAAACTAAGGATTCTCACTAACACTAAGGATTTCTCACTAAAATTAAGGACTCTCACTAAATTAAGGATTCTCATTAAAACTAAGGATTTTCACTAAAATTAAGGATTCTCACTAACCAAGGATTCTCACTAAAATTAAGGATTCTCACTAAAATAAGGATTCTCACTAAATTAAGGATTCTCACTAACTAAGGATTCTCACTAAAAATAAAGGATTCTCCCTAGAAATTCTCATATTTGATAAAATAAATCTAATCTTAAAAAAAACTTACATTTGAAAAATAATTCATCTTGAAGATTTAAAATTAAAATTTTCATTTCTACCAAAGTCTAAATTCATCTCTTCAACCAAGGTGCAAAATCTAAAAGAGTTTCCCTCAATCGAGGTTTAAAAATCCAAGAGAAATTCTTATCCCCTTATTGAACTATCCTTCAAAATTCGAAATCTTTCTCTCTCTTATATACTGAATGCATACATTGAATGCCATGAATACAATAAAATATAATGAATATCATGTGATAGAATGCAAACTATTATCACTAATCTTTCATTATGACAAAAGGATACTCAAACTCATTGTTTCGTCCTTTTTCAATTTTCAAACGCTTGGACTTAGAACCAGGCTGACCTCCGCTAATTTCATAAGTTGATCACAACACCTTTTCTTTCTCAAAAAGACATCTTTTTTAGTTCCAAGGCTTTAAACAGATGTATTTCTAGACTCTTTCATTGTTCTCATCTCATTCTTCTTTCTTTCTTTCTTATAATGTCAACTTCAAGCACATTCAAATTCCAAGTGAAAAACCTTCAATGACAATATTGCAAAAGTGCCTACTCTGCCATTCACCGACTCAATAAATCCCATTCTTGAAAACTATTCTCTCATCATGGAAATGAAACCCAAAGTCTTTCTCAGCATTCCTTTTGCCCCTAGAAATGTCACTCTTGTCATATTAGTCCAAATCTTAAATATGTATCATTTCAAATCTGAATGTTTTCATGGTTTACTTTTTGAAAATTCTTTGAAAAGAAAGAATTTCACCCATAAATCATTTTTCATTTTTCAATCATGCCCCCCAAATCAAGAGCAATCGTAAATTGCCCCACATTATTATTTTTAATGTTTAAAAATCAAGTCCCCATTTTCTAAACAAAATGCAACTTTGGATCTCTTAAAAAAAAACTGATGATAACTTCCAAGAATAGACAAGGTGAAACACAATTTGGCTAATTCAAGTGAATTGGGTATTTCAATTTGTCAAGGTTTTGGTCATCATCACATAAGGGAAGATCAAATTTCTTCATCTAAACTCACAATGAATATCTACAATAATCAGATTTTCACAAAAAAAATTTGTTTTGAAGACACAATCCATTTTGACACACTCTCAGTTTCTTGATATATAGCATTTCAATAATGTCAAGACTAACTAGGATATGTTCAAAATTTGGGAAAGAAAGGAAAAAAGATTTTCAATTTGGAACAAGTCATCCAAGCGATGTCAACCTTCTTAAATTTCTCAAGAGTGTTCGGTGTTCCCTAGTGGGTTCAAGATATCATTTCTCTTGTACTTCTTGTTGGGCCTTGGCACAGACATACAAAGTTGCTTTCATATTTTTTATTTTTGCTCTATCTGCCCGTTTTTGGGTTTTCACCCTAGAGTTTCATTACTTTTTTTTTCTTTTTTTTGTTCTACCATGCATTTGAGAATTCAAAATAGCAAAATGATAATTCAAAGAGATGAAATGAGCCTGAGGAAAACTCTTCAAGTTAAATATTCATACTCGATCAAAATGGACTTTTAAAGCTTGTAATGTAGGCCAGGGTTTGGAGTTATGAAAGAACAGATAATCAGGCTCAAAAATGTGTTTAAAAGTGATTAAACCAAGGATTATATCTTTAATGAGGATTTTCATCCTTTCTGTTTCTCAAACATTTTATCTCCTTTTCATTTTCAAGGTAACCAAACCCAATGATCATTCCTTTTCATGATGATTTCATCCTTTCAACTTCTCAAAACATTTCACATCTTTCTCTTTATTTTCTCATCGATCTTTCAGCGGCGTTTTTTTTCAGGAATAGCGGCGTTTATAAACGCCGCGAAAAAAATTAGAGGCGTTTTAAAAAACGCCGTTACAAACGTCGGTAAAAACAGTGACGAGAAATTTAGTGGCGTTTTCACCATAAACGCCGTTAAAGTAGTGGCGTTTTTAGGTACATTAGCGGCGTTTATAAACGCCACAATTGAACGTCTGAAATGGTAATACTTGAAACTTTAGCGGCGTTTTCTGTTCTCAAACGCCACTAAGTGTTCGCTATTAGCGGCATTTTGGAATAAAAAACGCCGCTACGTGCTGCCTTTTAGCGGCGTTTTTTGATCGCAAACGCCGCTAACTTTTGGCTTGCAGCGGCGTTTTCTGATCAGAAAACGCCGCTATATTTGCAGAAATTTATGTATATAGCGGCGTTTCCTTATCAGAAAACGCCGCTATATTTGCAGAAATTTATGTATTTAGTGGCGTTTTTTCCGCAAACGCCGCTATAAATGCAGAATATGTTTTTTAAAAAAAAAAATACTATTTATTTCCTTTAAAAAGTTGATATAAATACAAAAATGCTATTTGATAAAATTACTAATTACAAAAATGTCGAATAATACACAAACAACACAAATTATAAAAAAAAATATATAATATAAAAATATATTTAATATCAACCATACAAGGAATGTATTATTCAACACATCAAAACCACTAACAAATTCTTTAATCTGAAGTGGATGAGCCTCCTAAATTCTTTTGCTGCACTAAATTCATCAACGTCTGAAACTGTGTCTGCAGCTCCTGATATCGTCTATCCTGTTCTTCTTTCTGAGCTTGTCTCTCTGCTTCCCTCTCCTAAAAACGTTTATTCATATTTTGCATTTCTTCTCTGAGCATCTGAACTTCATATGCACTGGAGTTTTGTGAAGAAGAAGAAGCAGTAAACCGCTGAGAACCAAGTCCATAGTAACTAGATGGTGTCGGACCCATTCCGACACCTCGAACCCGTTCATATCGTTCTTTTCCAGCTACTTCAATGAATATTTGATTCTCGACATCTTGCATATTCGCTGATGACCCATCTGATGCTCCGACTTGATACTCAGCAATTTTATTTCGAGCTTTCTCCTATAAAACAATAATATTAATAAAATCTTTTGTAAAATATATTTGTAAATGAAAACAAGTTTGAAGAAAATATACCACAATTTCCTGAGTCTCGATGTTTAAATAGGATCCATCCTTCTTAGTATGAGTTAACTGAAACAGTTCAACTCGTCCAATTTTTTCACCCCGCTCAATTTCCTACAAAACAATAATAATTAATACTAAATTGTATTAAAAGAATTGAGAACTAATATATTAATAGATTATGAATGTAAACTTACTTTTTCATTAGCTTTTCTGGAAAAACTTTTTGAACCACTGGTGTGATTGTATTTCTGTTGTTGTCTACTGCTTACCCCTATCTTTTCTCGTTCCTGTACATTAGACAAAGCACGTTATTAATGTATACATATTCCATACAATTGTATTATATCAAGTACTATAAGTAAATGACCAAAATAAATTATAAATGATACCTCTCCTTTTTTTGAATACCAGAATCTAGCCAGTCTCTCATACTGTCACATAATCACACCACGCGGTATGGTTCGTAGTAAGACATTAGGATCAGTATTTCGATCGAAATACTTTTTCTTCAACTCATGCTTAAAGTCTTTCCATTTTTTCCCCAATGATTTAATAACAAATGATGTGGGAATCTGCAAAGAAAATCGTGACTGAAACAGAGAAGTTGTACAAAGTTAGTTTTGATGATCAACAAAATTATTAAAATAATGCAATACTAATTTAACACGCTTATACCTCAATAAACTTTAACAGCTCGACCTTCTCAGTATTTGGCACATCACGCCATGACTCATAATGAATGGGACACTTCATCCCATTTCGAGCAATTAGGCCAAGAAAGCTAGCCAATAATTGTGCTTCTGGACCAATTGGCTGCTGCTCATTATTTGCTGTGACAACAATACGCTCTTCAGGAGGTAGTGCCCATAACTCCTTTAATGTCGTACGACCACGAGTTCTGCGTTGTCCAACATTATCAACTACACAAAAGCAAATATATTAGCAATTTCCAAACTATTTTGCGTACTTTTAACACTTCTGTAACACGATACCTGTATTCAAGTTCGTATGAACTGCAGTTTCTACAGCTGTGGAGGCAGCCGACAACTCTGGTGGGTTAACATCTGCAGTAGACACATTCGGCACCTCTGAAGGCGTCACTTTAGTGTCACCCTCAACAGTCTGAATGATATTGATTTCCCTTAATCTTTTCCTCGCCATGCTATCTGCATCAATTTTAAGTAAACAACATTAGTATAAGAATGAAATACTATTATGTAAAAAACATTAATAATAATATTTACAGTATAAAAACATATTATATACACAGTATTTGTTTCAAAATAATCTTACTAGATTCCGTTTTTTCATCAAGTTTCATAAATGTCTTCATCAACATCTTTGCGAACCCACCGAACATCTGTATTGGTACTAGGGATATTTTCATCCAAGTTTTGATCCGTAAATGGCAAGCATTCAGTTCTTTGTTCAATATCATCTTGAAATTTATCACCCATATCAAACAGGTTTCTAGGTGTGTTACGGAGTACAACATACCAACCCGCATCATTCGGATCTTCGGAATAAAATACTTGTTTGACTTGAGATGAAAAAACATAAGGTTCGTCAATCAGTTGCTGTCCGGTGTGAATTAATCGAGAGAAATTCACCATTGTAAATCCGAACTGATCTTTTTTAACACCTCTACTAGTATTCACATCAGCCCAATCACATCGAAATAACACGACCTTCCACTTGCCATAATAATCCAACTCAATAATATCATTTAGAATTCCATAATAATCAATATCCCCCTCCACAGGATTACTATCCCTAGCACTAGCATAGCTTGTTGTTGAAGAAGAAACAACAACTCCACAATTTTGTGTTCTCCTAAAGCGTTCACGGGATTTAGTATGAAATCTAAATCCGTTAATGATGTAAGCACTGTATCTTTTCACTATTCTATTCGGTCCTTATGAAAAACACTTAATTTCTTCGCTAAAATCTCTTCCACTCCAAACCTATTACAAGAAACGCAAAGGCAAACACTTCACTTTATTTATATATTAAAGAATACATTGATTGTAATAAAATGATAAAAAATTGTGTTACTTACAACTTCTCCTAACCATTCGTGGAAATTTTCCGTAAATAACTTCTCTCAAGTAGCTTCTATACTCACTATCATAAAAAGTACGTTTTTTACGTGAGAAAGCAAAAGAAAAATTAAACTGTTTGTTAAATTAAAAATTATACTGAAACTTACGTGCGTAATGATTCCAGTGAATCACTATGGAAAAGCACATATCGATGCGCTTGTGCCCAAGATTTATCATCTAGCTCAACCACTTCAACCTTGCCGATTGGTTGTCCAACACTTTGAAATAAGTATGTTTCGGCTAAGTTGTTATGTGTGAGCACATCATTTCTTCCCGGTCTATTAAATCTTGTTTCAACATCATCCAAATATCTTGCACAAAATGTCATACACTCCTCCGCTAAATATCCTTCAGCAATAGAACCTTCTGGATAGCGTTTGTTCCGACAATAAGATTTTAACTTTCCTAAAAACCTAAAACAGAATACATAACAATCTTAATGTGTAATTAAATGCTATGTAAACCAGATAAAAGTATAATAAGCTAATTAGCAAAGTATACCTCTCTAATGGGTACATCCATCGATAAAAACTGGTCCGCCGACTTTTGCTTCATAAGGAAGATGGATAACCAAATGCACCATTATAGTGAAGAATGATGGAGGAAAAATCTTCTCTAAGTGGCACAAAGTTAGAGCTGCTCGATGTTGAAGTTTTTCAAGCTCATCTACCTTGAGAACTTTGCCACAAATAGCTTTCATTATATTACTAAGTTCAATTATAGAAGAAGTCACTTGCTTTGACATAGAACAACGTAAAGCAACTGGAAGTAAGTCTTGCATCAAGATATGGTAATCATGTGACTTTAAAGAAGAAAGTTTTCGATCCTTCACATTCACACATCTTGATATATTGGCGGCATACGCATCCGGGACCTTCATATCTTTCAACACCTTACAGAAGACGTCCTTCTCTTTTTTAGACATCCCAAAGCAAGTAGGAGGCAGCCGTGATTTTCCTTTAGGAAGTAATTCCGGATGAAGATCACGACGAATTCCCATGTCAACTAGGTCAAGCCGACTCTTTAAGTTGTCTTTTGATTTTCTATCCACATTAAGAATTGTCCCGATGATATTTACACAAACATTTTTCTCTATATGCATCACATCAAGGTTGTGACGCAATAAATTATGCTCCCAATAAGGTAACTAAAAAAAATACTTTTTTTTTCCACAAATCCGCCTCATTTGGATCATCTTCTTCATCTTCCTCCTCATCACTCTGAATTTCAACATCACCTTCTAACATCTCCCTTGATCTTTTCCTTGACTGTGTGCTACTTGTTTGATGCATCTTTCCATAAGTGAAATTGATATCTTTCAACATCAACAAGATATCCGACCCAATCGTGGTCTCAGGTGCTTGTCTTAACTCTTCACTACCATCAAAGACATGTTTTTGGAATCTAAATCTATGATTTTCATCTAACCACCGACGATGTCCCATATAACAGAATTTCTTTCCGTTATATAACCATTTTGAACATGTTTGTGCATCACAGCAAGGACAAGCATAACGACCTTTGGTGTTCCAACCAGATAGATTTGCATAAGCAGGAAAATCGTTTATAGTCCATAACAAAGCTGCACGCAAATTAAAGTTTTCCTTTTTTGATGCGTCATATGTTTCAACCCCTTCCTATAACTGCTTCAACTCTTGAATAAAAGGTTGCATATAAATGTCAATATCATTTCCGGGACCTTTCTCTCCAGGAATTATCATGGATAAGATAAAAGAGGATTGTTTCATGCAAATCCATGGAGGCAAATTATAAGGAATCAAGACAACCGGCCAAGTACTATAAGAAGTACTCATTATTTTGAACGGATTAAAACCGTCAGAACCAAGTCCAAGCCTCACATTCCGGGGATCATTAGCAAAAGATGGGAACTTATTGTCGAATGATTTCCAAGCCAAAGAATATGCAGGATGTCTTAATAAGCCATCATCAATCCTTTCATCATGATGCCACCTCATAGAATCAGATATTTTTGATGACATGAAAATTCGTTGAAGTCTTGGTATTAACGGAAAGTACCGCAAAATCTTTGCAGGTTTCTTCTTTAAATGTGTGTCACCATCGTCCTCATTCATATTTTATTCTGTATTTCCATTCAACCATCGAGATTTACCGCAGACATGACAAAATTGTTCATTTGTTCTATCACCCCAATACAACATACAGTCATTCGGACAACTATGAATTTTCTCATATCCAAGGCCTAGATCTTTTATCATCTTCTTCGAATCCTTACAAGACTGAGGGATTTTTGCAAAAGGAAACATTTCTTTCAAAAATTCTAATAACAGTGTCAAAGAATTTCCTGTCCACCCGCTTAAGCATTTTAAGTGAAAAATACTGACACAGAAAGACAATCTTGTATGCTTAGATCCCTCGTAAAGTTCTTCATTCATATCATCAAGCAACTTATAAAACTTTGCCGCTTCTCCATTGGGTTCCTGATCACCCATACCTCTTCCCGTTTCAGCAAAGTCATTCATGCCAACATTGAACCCATCATTCCCTCCAGGAACTTCTGGTGAAGATGTGTACAAACTATGGTTACGCATGTTAAATGCATCTCGCAACATGCCTTCCATGTCATCTTGTCTAATAGACTGATGTTGATTGTTAGAATTACTTGGACGAACTCTAGAATATGACCTAGAAGTTGCGGACTCTCCATGAAAAAACCATTGTCTGTAACCCGGGAGAAATCCTTCACAAATCAAATATTCGAAAACAACTCCACGCATATGCCAATCAATATTGGCACACCTCGAACAAGGACATAATATCTTATTATCTTCGCTTGCGTTCTGAAAAGCGAAATCGAGAAAACTATGTACTCCATCTTGCCACTCTTGACTTAGTCTCGACTTTTGCATCCAACTCTTATCCATTTTGTACATTCTGCATAGTTAAGTCCCATCAGAAACTCATATTTTAGCATTACCATGAGCTTATGACAAAAAAGACTAATAAGATAAACCACCTAATGCTAATTGTATAGAAATATATATATATATATATATATATATATATATATATATATATATATATATATACAAAAGGCTAATAACATGGCAATTGATAGAGATGTAAAATCTCTTGCCATATAGTCTTGAGAAATCATATTAAAAAAAATGAGCTGCTAAATGCCTCAATTCTAACAATTTCTGAGTTCTGGCTCAAGCCATTCCCTTCTAAGGGCTAAATTTATGAGATCTAATTTGTTGGTTTGCTTTACTTATCCTAATTGGAGCATTTGTTCATGCTTAGGATGGTGAGTGTACCTTGGAAGAAAGTTGGTTAATTCAGATATTATCTAGCTCTTTCACTAACACCACTCATAAACTTTCCTCACTTTCTTCTCTTTGGAAAAGTCAGATGGTTCTTTTATTAAGTTTACTGTTGTAGCTACCTTAGACACAGTTTCACTTCACTATAATCTTAATGGGTCAACTTTCATTAAATCGAATAGGCAATGCATTCATTCTCCTTTACCTTCCTTCCACTATACTACAGTCTATCTGACTTATCTATTTGTGGCTCCTGATGACTTTTGTGCAAATTGATCGACTGTTGATTTACATGTACCATCTCTCTATAGTTGCTATCTTTGCTACTATAGATATATATATATATATATCTGTGGTGGGGTTGAACCGGTTGGTGGGCATTGCTAGATGTATGCAAGTAGGACAGACAGATGGTGATGGTAGCAGAGAGCAGATTATAACTACTTTACACCAAATAGAAGCCAGATCAAGGGCCCTACCATTGCATAATATGCATCCACCTAAAGCTATATTCAACCCAACACAATAATATGCATATTTCCCATTGGCAGCTGGGAAATTTGTGGGAAGGAAAGAAAACCAGATACTGAACCATTCCTCTGACGTTTGGCAGGAATCAGATGTTGATGCATAAGCATGCTATGGGCATTTACCAAACAACAGAGAACTTCAGGAAAATTTGTTATCACCCACAGAAGTTTACTTCTGCATCTACCACAGCCCAGAGGTGGATCAAGAAAAAGTACAAGAACAAAAAGGATATGGTATACGATCTTTACATAACTTTACGCAAAACCTAGCACCTTTGTTTCCATCACATAAAGCTCCAAGCTACAAGATGTGACGACAAAAATAAAAATAAAAAATGCTCAGAGGCAGAGCATATCAACATACTCTCCATCTCCACTATGTAGAAAACAGACAATCAGTACTCGGTAAACCTATGCAATATAATTTGGGTCACCTAAACAAAACATAAGGAAAATAACCCAAATTTAATCAACCCACAAGCCACACAAGTACTCCACCCTTAATTAGGCAAGTACACTCTTAATTTGATTAATGTACACAATCAAATCCGTGTTACGAATCTTCTATCGTTTATGTTTAAATTCCTTGTGAGTCTACAGTCTAGACAACATTTATTTATCTTTTGAAACCTCTCCTGTTAGTTAAATGACTAGAATTCTTAAAGTTGCTCTGACTTCATATAGCTTGATAACTAGATGATGAAAATACGATTAAATAGCAGTGAAGGTTCGAGTTGAAACTCAAATGACAACTAATAAGCAAAACAAGCAAATGAAATCATATTCCATAACTCAGAAACACAACAAAAGTCATGCCTTTGCTTTCAATTCTGCAGATATCCCAAGAGCTTCAGGCTGTCTTAATTGTCCAGACTTCACACGTACGGTGCAGCTAGTACAGCAACCTGTCATGTAAAGGAACTATTCATCCAATTAAACAATTTCACCAATAAGCAAAGACATTCAAAAGAATCAAAGCAGCCTTAATGTTCAATTAGTAAGCTCCATTGCATTATCATAATGATCAGCAAAAAAATCAAATCAATAAATCTGACACCTTTCACAACATTTAAAAACAAAACTTCTGTGAATTTTAAAGAACAATACCGTGCCTGCAAGCGAATGGAAGCGTAATGTTTTGAGATTCAGCTGTATGTAATATGTATTGGTCCTGCAATTTTGATCAAATAACGATAAATCAGTCTCTAATCAATCATTTAATAAGTTGTTCTAAGAAACCAACTGTAAGCCTAAGAAATTCAAATATGAGTCCAAAAAAAATTAATTGACCAATTAGTAATTGTTCTAAGCTAACTAGAAAATAGGTCAATAATATCATCGGCATTTTCTCGGGAAACAAACAGAGAGGAACGCCGTACCTCAGGAACAAGAAATTCGTGAACGACACCTTGTTTTCTGTCGTGGACGGTGACTTTGTGAGTGAGAATTGAAGGAGAAAGATTACCGTTGGGGCTGGTAACGGTCACCGGCGTCTGGAGCTCTGACGTTGTTTTGCATCCGCATTTGAAGGAATTGAAGGGAAAACTGGTGCGTTTTGGAGAAGAGAATTGCCGGTGAAGAGAGACAAATCGGCTTGGAGATGATGATTTGGAGATGAAATGCAAAAAATCGGCTTGGAGATGAGTTTTTGGGGTTGGAGATCTGTGAGAGAGAGAGAGAGAGAGAGAGAGAGAACAGGTTTAGGTTTTTGTTTTCGAGGATGAATCATATTAACAAACATAGCGGCGTTTGTATCAACAAACGCCGCAAATTGACAAGGTAAAACACATCGTTTTGCCTAAAGCCATAAATGAATCAATATAGCGGCGTTTTTATTACCAAACGCCGCTATGTCGAAATATTTAGCGGCGTTTATATTTACAAACGCCGCTTTATCTAAGTTTTTAGCGGCGTTTATATATAAAAAGCCGCTATATTATATTAGTTAGTGGCGTTTGTGGATACAAACGCCGCTAAAACAAAAGCCTAAACGCATCGTCTCGCCTCCAAATTTTGGCGCCCAAATTTTACTAAAGTGATAAAAATTGATTTTAGTTTAGCGGCGTTTATATAATGCAAACGCCGCAATTAGTATAGATTTAGCGGCGTTTGTATATATAAAACGCCGCTACTTTACAACTTCCCGGCGTTTCTTATAGAAACGCCGCCGGGTATTCAAAAACACGATACTCCGCGGCGTTTTTAAGTCAAACGCCGCTATGTTAGCGCCACTGAAAACCAATTTGGTTGTAGTGATCCATCCATCCATCCATCCATCCTTCCTTCCTTCCTTCATTTCTTTTTTTCTTTTTCTTTTTTTTTTTGATGCTTTTTTTTCTTCTCTTTCTCCAAGTTTTTGTTTTACAGACTTTTCTACCAGAAAGTGAGTTCAAAATTTTTGGAACTCAATCCATTTTAGCATTTGCCCCATTGACACAAGGTATTCTTTTTAAAGCTTAAAAATAGGATCCAATCACTCACATGATCCTTCTTCATACTTGCCCCCAATGTGGAAGGTGATCCTTGGTTAGGGTTTATTTCAAGAAAGAATTTAATATGCTCAATAGGGGTAGCAAATGATAATTTCTCATTTTGTGAAAGGAATGTGAAAGATTGCCATCTCTCATGTCAAGTATGAATACTTATATTGAAGAGCAAACCTCAGGTGAGGTAGATAATAAGAATTTCTTTTTGCCTTTAAAATCATTTGAATATCTCATATGCATGATGTTACAATCTTTTTTTTTGCAACTCATGTAAAATATATCATCTCAATGTGCCATCCAAGTGAAGGCCCAACCCAACAATTCTCCTTTTCATGGCTTTCTCAGGATGTCCATGCAATTTCATTTAATCATAGAGGAAAACAAAGTTGCACAAGTAGGAGTGGTGTTCCAAGGATATTAAAAACATTAGGTAATTTGACTTCTTGGTAATCCTGCCCCAAGATGTAGGCAAGGAATAACTTTGGGTGAAAATATATATTGCTCAAGTCAAGGCTGTTTAGAAAATATGGCCTTTAAGGTAATCTTGCCCCATATGTAAGTAAATGACACCATTCAAGAAGAGAAAAGTTTGAGCACGGTGAAAGAACTTAAAGGTGATGTGTTTGAGGCTGTAGATAGCTTTGACATTTACCAAATTACCAAAATCCAGATTCTTTTGAAAAAATGCCTCATGTATTGGTTTTTTTAAAAAAAATATTTTTGCACATCAATATAATCATTTCATTGTTCATTGCTTAGATAAAGATAATTGACCTTTTGGAATTCATTTCATGGCCAAAAGAAAAGTTCATGAAATTTCAAACTCATACCATCAAAGGAATCATGTTTTTTGAGTAGTTTGATTTGCAACTGAACTGAATATGAGAATGGGTTGCAAAGTTCATTCCTGAGAAATAATCACCAATTTTCTTCGAAATAAAAAAACATGTTTAATCCTAACTTTAAAAAAAAGCCATGCGACCATATTCAAGCAATTTCCAATAAAACTATCAAAACACATAATTAATGCTTGAAATGTTATACCTAGGAAAAAATGAAAACATTAAAAATTTAGAATTATCCAAATTGAGTATTCGAGTGACATTCCTCATCTTTAAACTTCAGATTTCCATTGTTCCATAACCTCCAAAGTCATGGTGCCGTTATTGATGAGATCTCCTCAACACTTGGCTTCGTCTTCTTTTCAAAGCTCAGAAAACCTGCTTTAATCAAACTCTGTACTTTCCGCTTCAAAGCTCCACAATTTTTCGTAGAGTGCCCCAAGATTCCAATATGATAACCACAGGTAACATTGGCATCATGACCCTTAGGATAAGGAGGCTTTAAAGATTTTGGATAAATTGGTTCAACAAAATGGGCTTGAAAAAGCTGGGGGAGTAACTCAGTGTAGGTCATTGGAATTGGATCAATGGGAGTTCTATCTCGATTGCTACATCATTTTTTCTGAGTAACAGGTCCAAAAAATGGTCGAGAAGTGACAAAACAGTATCTATCTAAGTGCGGACCAATCTATGGTGACGATGCGAAGCTGAGAGGCTCTGTTTTAGATATCTGAAAAGGTATTGAATCAAAAGAATTTGTACTCGGCATTAGGTATCTAAGTTCAACTATTGATACTCTGGTTCATCATTTGGGCCACTGAGTACAAGTGGTTGAGCTAAAGGCGATGGAGATTCTAGAGGAATTAACCATCCTGGTTTGATCAAGACTTTCAACCATCTTCATCAAATTGGAAAGCTGCCCTTTCATCTCTCGAATATCATGTCCAAATTCTTCCTGATTTTCCTCTAATGCATTAATTCGTGCTTCTAATTGATCACCCATATCTCTAGACTCTATCTTCTCAAGAAGAAATCACCAACATTATTGCACTCTCATTTATGTGATGAATGCATGAGCATCATAAAAAATGTAATGAATGCATGAGCATTATGAATGAAGTATGTATTATTACACATGAATGATGTATGCATGAGCATTATGAACAATGTGTGCATGAGTTATGGGTGAGAAATAGAGTATTTCAAAGATGTAAATGAGAGATGACAATCCTAAACATATTCACAAAGTTTAACAGTAGCATTATGAAAATTGTACATGATAAAAATATTTAAATGATGCATATACATAAAGTCAAATGACATACACAAGGATTTTACAAAACTCGACACAAGAAAATTAAGTACAAATTACATCGAAGAAAAACACAAGTGATATTCACAACAATTTTAACAAGAAAATGCGAAAAGAAAAAATACAAGGACATTCCTTCATGTATTCTATTATGGGTCATTCTCTATACAAGGGTTGGCATGGCTCTATCCTATAGTTGGCCACTTACGTGTCATTTATATGCTGGGTTTAGGATACTTGACCAAGCTAAAAAGGTCCCCAAATTGCTCTTTAACTTCATCCATGGAGGATGAGTAAGGCACCCCAATCCTCGCTCATCACAGGCTCCAACCGAAAAAGGTTCAATTTGGGTGAGAGTATTTCCCAAAGCCGCTGCGGAGGTTATCACCTCACGAAAGCTTTGGTACTTTACACTCTGAGGGTGTTTCGCTAGCCATTGTGAAAGTTATCACCTCACGAGAGCGTAGGTACTTTATCCCCTCCTAAAAGGGATGAGCCCGAGTATAAGACTTATAAAAAGCATCGTGTAGTGTGTGCGAAGGAACATGACAAACCTCTTTTTTTCCACCAAAGAACAAGAAAACATAAGTTGTTAGCACAATAACAATATTAAACTTAAAATGAAGACAAAGATAAAAACTAAGCATTTTTAAGACCAATCATTAGGACCTAAGGTATCACAAGACTAATCTATGGCTCGACTCTCTAATGTCCCCAGTGGAGTCACCAAACTGTCATAACGTGTCAAATACGAATTCAGCATGCTAGACGCAAATAATGGAGGTGCCACTAATCATCTTACTAGGTGTGATTAGTCACCTATGCGAATCTATCCTCTTTAAAGTAATCTTAAACTTGACTAAAGCACCCTAAAAAGAACCAGAACTGAGTTCAGGAGTTCGGTTACGTGTGGGGAAGGATTAGCACCCCCATAATTTTTAAGTTAAAATATCAAAAATAATTTTTTAGGTCTCCCTTCCATCAATCTGGAGGAATTGCTAAAAGAATTTCCTTACCTCGAGAGTATTCAAAAGAAATCAATGTTTCCCTTGAAGAGGCTCCGTTGTGGGAAAAGTTAAGTTTTACGCAAGGCACTTAAACCTATGTCTAATCTTCAAAATTAAATGCATATCAAAATCTCATATTTTATTCATGTTTGCTCAAAAAAAAAATCTTGACTCAATATCGAAAATTATCTCTCAGAAACCTTTCCATCAATTTAAAGAATTTTTAAGAGAGTTTTCTCACCTAGAAATTTCTTAGAAATCAACCAATCGTGATCTCCTCGAATTTCATCCTTGGAAGAGATCTTAATTTATTCCTTGATTTTTGATTAAACATCCATTATGAAAAATTATGACTTAGAAATGATTATTGAAAATTAATTATTTCAAAAAATAAATTTTGACCTTTTTGGTATTGAAAATTATCCCTTAAAAACCTTTCCATCAATCTAAATATTTTTTAAGAGAGTTTTCTCACCTAGAAATTTCTTGAAAATCAACCAATCATGATCTCCTCGAATTTCATCATCGAAAAAGATCTCCATTTATTATTTTAATTTAATTAATCATCAATTATATATAAAAAAAAACTCTATTAGTAAAAATTTTAACTAACTTAATTACAATTATCCTAATAATAATAAAAAAAGTAAGTAAACAAATAATGAATAGATAATTACTAATTAATATTTATAATAATTTACAAAAACTCAAGTAAATCAGATTAGTCCTAAAAAAAATCCCTGTAACAATCAAATTAAATAAAATTAGTCCAAAATTCAAATAATAAATAAAAATTAATAATGCAATTAAATAAAACAAAACATAAAAAATATGAAATAAAAATAACAAAAAAAAAAAAACAACATAAAAATCAAATCAAAACAAGGAAAAGGAAACTGCTACAAACGGGTCGGGCATGCGCACTGGTCCCACTACCCGACCTGGATCCTAACTTTAAATAACAAACTTTTTTTAATCAGTCTTTAGTACCTTTCAAAAAAAAAAAAAAAGAAGCTAAGTTTTCTCTCCCAACCCAAGAACACCACCGTCTGTTCTTCCTCTGTTTAGAAACTTATGAGCTTCCACCGTTGCTGTCGTCGATCGAACCAAAAAAATCTCGAAAATTCACCAAATCTTCCTTTCGGCCTCCTCTACTCGAAAATCACCTTAGTTTTGTCTAAATCACCTCCGAAAATCCTAGATCTGAGTTTGAATCCCGCGGCTTTCTACCTTCTGATCTCCTACGACAACCGTCAAATGATCTCCAAAATTCGAGTGAAGCCTCCTCTCACCCTTTCCTAAATTCCTACCGTTTGGTTTCTTGATACAACTCCTAGAACCTAAAACCCAAGAAATTTCGAACCCAATAGCTCTCCAATTTTTTTTTTTCCACCGATTCCTTGCTTGTTTGCTCTTTGATAATTGTGTTTCCCAAAATTATGTGTGTTTACTCTATTGAATCCAAGGTCTTTTTTTTTATAAGGAAAATCATGAGAGTCCTAATGTGATATGGTTTAAAAATTCTATCTATAATCCAGATAATTTTTTTTTCCACATTTATCATGAGTTGGGAACTTGATCTTAATCTAGAAGAAGAGTTCAGATTTGATCCAAACCTTTTTTTTCCTTTTTTTGATTTTTTGATTTTTGATTTTTGATTTTTTCTGTTTTCTGTTTTTTGTTTTTTGTTTTCTGTTTTCTGTTTTCTGTTTTCTGTTTTCTGTTTTCTGTTTTCTATTTTTCCTTTTTTTTGTTTTTTTTTTATTTTTCTCCTAATTATCCAAAAACAAGAATTAAAATTAAAAATTAATATCAAAATTAAAATTAAAACTAAAGTTAAAATTAAAACTAAAACTAAAAATTAAAATTAAAACTAAAATTAAAAAACCGGACAAAAACGAGTGTCTATACAAGTAAAAAACCATCTCCAACTATCAAAATATTCTTCCTCAACAATAGCAAATGCAAGTGGAAAAAGTTGGTTGTTGGCATCAACTCCCATTACAATAAGCATTTTATCTTTATATCTTCCAAACAAAAAAGTAGCATCAATACTTACAACTGGCCTACAATACCTGAATCCTTCAATAAAAGGTGAAAAAGCCTAGAAGACACGACGGAATACTTTGAATAATTCGACAGTAAAATCTCGCAACTGCTCAAATCGCCACATACCAATTGTCCTATTATACTTCTCAAGTGCAACAATAAATCTAGGTTATACTCGATAAGATATGTCCCAATCATCAAAAACATTAGTGATGGCCTTATGTTTTTCATGCCACATCTTTTTATATAAAACATCATAAGAAAATGTCTTTTACTTTAGCGCTTAAAGCTGCAATTTGTTGGATATCATAGTATATATTAAATGTATATATATACGAAATACGTATTCTAATATGTAGGTTATCGTAGCTAGATACACGGTGTACATTAACGTACACAAATGATATCAAAGTGAATGAGAAATTAGTCTCATTATTTACCCACTTGAAGAGGAAGGAAAGTTGGTTGAAGGTATGTGTGGTAGTCAATCCCACATAGGACTAAGAATGGCTTTAGCTTATAGTTTATATAAGCTAGAGTGTCATGATAGGTTGGGCCCCAAGGGGCACACATATTTTTGTGGAGGGTAAAGACCTACACAACTTAGGCTGGACCACACGCGCGCACGCCGTCGCTTCCGAGCCAGGCTGGGCTGGGTCGGGTTTGGGTCAGTAATTAATTTTTTACTGCCCAACCAGCTTAATTTTTTATCCAAACCGAACTAGCTCAACACCAACCAGCCGAATCAGCTCAACACCAACCAACTTTATTTTTGTCCTAATAATTCTCCTTCTAGAATGTGTCTGTCTTGTCTTTGCTTTTTCCTTCAATCATGTCTTTGCTTGTTGGATGAACCGGTTGATTAAACAGACTTGTCGATTGACCGAACCGGTTCCTGTCCAACAGATGTGTTTGACTGGACAGACTTCTTTTTCACTATAAATAGGAGTGTTCTTTATCAGTTTCATACACTAATTCACCAAAATATTCTTGTCTTCTGAGAGAGAGACTTCAGCATTCTTCTGTTCGCTGTGTTGCATCTGAGTGTGCTCTCATTTGCAACGTATATCGAGAAAACCTGGGAGACGATTTGTATCGATACTGTAAGTACCTTAGACAAGCAAAAAACGTCTTAAGGTTAGAGGTCCAACCTTGACTCGATATTGATTTTTTCAAATCAATTCCTGTAAGTGTCTTTAAATTCAATTATGCATATTGGTTGTAATCTGTTCGTATATATATATCCAGTTTTTCTTCTTCTTTTCTGTTTAAATTTTACAGTATATAGCATCCATTATTTCCAACAAATTTTAATCGAAGGTTAAACTTTCACTCGACTTTCAATCTCATGTGCTAATAAATTTGAGTTTAGTTGTGGGTAATCACAATTCAACCTTCGTTGGACACGCGTTTGAGGACCATCGTATTGAGTAATCTCAAATAACTCATCACTTTTACGTTGATACACACGAAGCTCCATTTGCATCCACTTTCAAGATATCTTTTACATCTTAAGGGCCATTTTTTTTTTGTTTCCACTACTTCATACTTTTGGTGTCTCATAATAGAGTACAATTGCTCAACTCTTTCAATTACGCCTTGTCATTGAAAATTAAACCTTTCTTTAATTCAAGATCATGATTTCAAGCAATAGTTGAGTTTCTAGTGCCCAATTACTAGTAACATCATCATTAACTCGATCAATACTTGTGAAGAATGACATATTTGGCTCGTGATATGGCACCTCTAAAGTGGCAGTATCAGTTTTTAAGCCTACATCTTACGGATATTGGTGAGCAATTGGACTTTCAACAGCATATTCTTATTAGCATCTTCAACTTCTTCAAAATCTTCTTGCTCTTCATGGTCTCATATTCTTCTTCAAGCATTCCATTATCCACATTCATATCTCTGAACATATCATTGGTTTTGGAATTAACCAATTGTTCTACTACAATCATATTTACACTCATATCTCTGTCATGTTAGCTAATAGTTACATAATTTGAAAATCTAAAAATATTACCAATGACTAATACTTGCCTTTACATGGTAATTCACTGGTTGGCGAGAACGGATGATTAGCATGGTGAACATTAGCATGATTCAGCAAGGTGCCATTTTCTTGAGTACACTCTCACGTTCTGCATATTCAATGAAGATCAATTCTACTTTCAAATACAATTCAAATTGTTGATTGAGAAATGAATAGATGGAATTTTTAGCATGATATGTACGCTGTCATCCATAATAGGTAAGTAAATAAGCTTAACAATCGATGATTGCACTATTGTTGGATATCGACAAACCAAAGTTAATCGCTCTTTCTCTGTATCAAATCTCATGATGCAATACATTTTGTCTAACAACTTATTTTCATTTCTTCAATTTAATTGCTCTTAAAGGAGGCCATCATAACACAGTTACATAAACCATTTGATCCTTTTGAAATGCTGTCATTCCAATAACAAAAATACTGAAAATTTTCTTTTAAATATAACCAATTAACATTGAAACATTGAAATATTAAATAATAATTGTTAGTTTATCTTCATAAAACTATGTAAAGAATATGTCATCCTAAAGTAATAAGAACAAAAAATGTAACGTTCATAGTCATTTTTAAAAAACAAAGTCATTTACAAAAAAACTACTATTATGAAATAGTATAAAAATCATATCAATATAAACCAAACTTATGTAACACCCATTTTTGGAACAAAGCCACAATTCAAGTATGCTTACTTTTCATATTTAAATGCAAGACGAAAGCCATATGAATAATTGAAAGAGACAAAACTTATACTGTTACAAGTAGTTGCTAACTTCATATATTTTTTGCTTTGAAAGTTTGTATGATCCATACATAGGGATGGCAATGGAGCGGGGCGGGGGCGGATTTTGCAGTATCCGCCCCCGCCCCGCCATTGTATTGCTCCGCGCCCCGCCCCGCCCCGCTCCGCCATGGATGTTGAAATTTCAATACCACTACCACCTCCATGGATGTCGGTTACATCCATAACCGCCCCGCCCCGCTCCGCCCCATTTGATATTTATTAATTATTTTTATTTTTTTCAAATAATAAAGCATTTTAAAAATAAATTAAATATAAACATAAAAATAATAAGTTTAATTATATTATTTTATGATTCATTTAAAAGCTAAATATGTAAGGGTAAAATTGTAATTTCACTATTCGGGGCGGGGCGGTGCGGAGCAGGCAATTACCACAACTGCTCCATCCCCGCCTTTCAGACAAAAAAAACCGCACCGCCCCGCCCCGCCTCCATTGTTCAAAAAAAAAAAACCTCTCCATTCGGATCGGATCGGTTCGAAATCCATCGGTCGGATCGGGTTTTGCCATCCCTATCCATACACGTAATCTCTTGCTATATTTTTTTGCTTTAGACAAAGACAAAACACATGTTAATGGCTATATACATGAAGCAAAACTTGAAACTGAGGAAGGATAGCCTAATTAGAATTGCACAGCACCGACACACATGAAATGTTAGGAGAGTCGAACATGTTTGCAAAATCTGATTTAGAAGATGATGGAAAGTTAAACAGTCAATCTTCTTTTAATAGATAATCTTTGTTGCATTCAAAGAAAGATATATTAATATTACTAACTTGTTTGAATTATTTTCTTAAAATTGAAAAAAAAAAAAGAAAAGAAATCATTATCATAATTTAAAATAAAAAATTAAACAAAAAGGACTGGAAACTTACAATATTGATTTTTCAATATGAGGTAAATTTAATTATAGATCACTCTGTAAAGAGAAAATAATGTTTAAAGTTTACAAGATATACTCGTTTAGTAAAAAAAAAAAAAAAACTTAAAAAATCGTGTTTCAATTCTTAAAAAAAATTATTTTTAAAAAATAAAAATGATTTTAAAAATTTGTCATGCAGCTGATATGACACTGCCGTAACTAGAGTTTGGAGCATCCCATGTAGAGAAATAAGTTTAAAACTCTTTTAGAGAATAAATTTTTTAATGTATCTCATTGTCGGAAAAAACTAAAAAAAAAGAAAAGAAAATTAGATGTATCGTTTTATTGAGTAGTTTTTTTTTTTTTTTTTTTTAGTATTGTTGATATAAGAATAAGGGTTAATATATAAATTAACCCTTGTACTTTAGGTTTTATGTCTGTTTGGTACTTGAATTTTTTTTTTTTTCACTTTGGTACTCAAACTTTCATTCCGTCAATCACATTGGCCCTTTGTCCTAACACTGTTAGTTAAAAGTTGACTAGGCAAAAAAATCCAATCAGAGCCTGACACGTGGCAAAACTACCACATCATTAGTGCCACGTCATCATATAAGAAAAAAAATCAAAAAAATTCAATAAATTAAATAAATTAAATAAATTTTAAAAATTAAAAATTAAAAATTTTAAAATCCATTTTTTTAAAAAAATATATATAAAAAATTAAAAACCAAAATTCAAAATAAATTATAAATTATAAAAATTGAAAACTTTATATATATATTTAAAAATCTCTAAAAATTAAAAAATAAGAAAAATAAAATTTGAATATTTTTAATAAAAATGAAAAAAAATCTATTTTTAAAATTTAAAATTCTATTTTTTTTTAATTTCGAATTTTCATATATATTATAAAAATAAAAATAAAAAACCAAAAATCAAAATAAATTATAAAATTGAAAACATTATATATATATATTTAAAAATCTGTAAAAAAATATATATATATAAAGGAAATAAGAAAAAAAATTTAATAAAAATGAAAAAAAAAGTTTCTATTTTTAAATTTTAAATTTATATATTTTTTTAATTTGAAATTTTTATATTTTAAAAAATTATTTTATATATTTTTTTTAATTTTGAATTTTTTAGATTTATCTTTTGATTTTTTTTTATAATTTTATAATTTCTAATATTTAAAAAAAAAATTTAAAATTTTGATTTAAAAAAAAAAATCAGTTTTTTATTTTGATTTTTATAATTCTTTTTTTTGAATTTTTTTTATTTTTTTTCTTATATGATGATGTGACAATAATGATGTGATAGTTTTTGTCACGTGTCAATCTCTGATTGGTTGTTTTTTGTTTAGTCAGTCATTAAATAACGGTGTTAGGACAAATGGCTAATATGATTGACAGAATGAAAGTTTAAGTACCAAAGTGATAAATTTTTTTTAAAAAATATCAAACGGATAAAAAACATAAAATATAAAGATTAATTTATATATTAACCCTGTGAATAACATAGTCAAATTTGTTTGGGTGCACAATAATTGTCTTAGTAAATCGCACAGCTGGAACTCACTCAGTCATTGCATCTTGACACACGAGTCGAGTGCAAGGCCCAAAGGAAAACAACAACCACAGCCACAGCCACAGGCCAACACCTCATGCTCTCAATTATATTCAACAACTTGCTTTCCACCCCCCTTACCTAACCCCATAATCATACTACATGCTAATATATTTTTCTTTATTTTTTTTGTGCACCAACATTTAATTTAATAATACAGGTTCGAATTTTTTTAAATTAAAAAAATACCCACACCTTGTTAGTTGTTTATTTGCATAATTTGCATGCTAGAAAATTTCCTACTTTAATTGTACTTAGCATTACTTGACAACAAATGAATTCTGAATAATTACTATCTTATATATTGATTAGAAGTATTCATGAATTGGATTTGATCAGATCTGTTGAGTTTGAAAATTTATTTTACTGTTTAAAATATATTAAATATAAAAAAATTTATTTTTATTTTAATATTTTTATAATTAATTTTAAATAAATTTTTTATTATTTAAATAATCATTCGATTAAATCGGATCTGTTCGAATTACAAAAATCAAATTCGATCTAATTTAAATAGGATGAATAACCTACCGTGAACAAATCTAATAGAGCAATAGGAAATAGAACTTAAGATAGCAGTAGTAATATATTTTAGGAAAATGTGCGGCTCTTATGAGATTGTTCCTATTCCATGATTAAGACTTGGGACCAAAGTTTTGAAAGATAATTAATGGTAGTAATAACCAAAGTGGGTGTTCTTATTGTTGAGGGAATGGAAGAGCACTACTTTTCTTTATTTTATTTCAGGCTTTGGTGGATACAAAACTAAAAAATTTAGACACAAAAGCTGACCAAAGGTGAAAGCTGAAAGCAACAGATTCCAACCACGTAGATGGTGGCATTAGCCTTAATTTATTGTCTTATCCAGCTGACAAAATGTATCTATTTAACTTAGAATTTAATTTAAATGGTTCATTTATCTTTTTTAAGAGGTGAATTTCATGAGATTGTAAAATTACAACTTAAGGTTATAATTGGAATTAAAAAAAAAAAAAAAAGGAAAAATCGAAGATGTAAGAAAACCCATTACAGAAAATAAAAATAAAAATAAAAATGGAGTTCTAGGTTTTAGCTGGGTAGCTATATTTTGGTACAGACAACAGACAATGGAGCAATGGAGTGAGTTTCTGGGCTTGTCTGAAATGGGCTAGCTGGCTTGATCCTTAAGTTTTTGAAGTTAAGACCCAGTTCTCTGTCTGACCTTACTATCTCCCTCCGAGCGGCCCTATGTGCTAAGGCCCACTTTTTTGCAATTCATTGTGGGAGCTAGGAACTAGGAAGGCAGTGAAACAACAACGATCAGGCTTTCTGATAAGAGATCCTTGTCCCAAGAATGAACAGTTGATTGCATGACCCACGGCCCAATCAATATCTGAAACCATAGCAATTGTTATTTGTTAACCATGATGAAGAGTTCTAGCCCAAAAAGGAAAATTGATTCGTACATTTTTTTACCAGGTGTTTGGTATGGTTGATCATCCTAAAAATTAGAGTAATCTGTATTCAATAATTACATTTTTTTATTTGTTAGTAATTTAAAAATACTATATATCAATAATTTTAAATCACTAGAGTGATATGATCATTGTCTTAAGGAGTGATCTGATTCTCATTCAAAATGATGAGAAAGTTTTATTACCGTGTAAAAGTAATTTTTAATATTATTTTATTATTAATTTGCCTTGATAATGGCGAGAAAAAACATATGTGAAAAACTGCTAGCTAATTTTTGACGTAGACCTCTAAACTTGATCAAATTTTTATGGCTTTTGTGCGTTTAAGGTGATGATACAGTAGCTTTGTTGCCTCATAATTTTTGTGCTCAATCCTTATTATGTTCTAAATTTTGGTGTATTTTTATCGATAAACATTTTTTTAAGAGTAAAATCTGAACACCAAAAAAAGATAAGTGAAAAAATGTTTCTATAAGCAAACAATTTTTTTTTTTCTTTTTTGTAAGGTTATTTTAGATATTTTGCACTCGATAATCTTTTTTTCTTAGAAATACCAAACATTATAGTTTAAAATCACTAGTAATTTATAATGTTATATCAAACATAATAATATAAAATCACTTATGATCAAATCATCTTGGTAATCTTATCATCATGATAATTAAATCATTACGATAATCTTGCAAGTGATACCAAAATCTACCTAAGAAAAATGTTAACCGGTGTCTAATATATAAATTTTAATTAATGCTTTTTTTTTTTTAAATTCAGTAAAAATAATGTATTAAATATAATTTTTTTTTTATAAAAAAATAATTAAAAAATAATATTTATTCGATACCTATAACAATTTTTTTTTTTTTTTTTATATTTTAAAAAATATATATGTAACACTCTTCATCATAAAATTACGATAAAGAATCAAGAAAAGCTGAAATTTTATAATTATCTGCTAAAAGAAAAGGCTCTTCTATTCTATTCCTCAAAAAGTTTTTTCTTTCTTTAAAAAGATTCTTTGTTTGCCAGTAAGGGTCCAAGCGAAAATGCAACATTATTTTAGGCTTTAATTAGCCAACCTATTCCTATCATTATCACAATTCACATCATACTTTCCAGCACATGTATTTTGGCAGTAATAATTTATGGGGTAATTGATGACAACAATAATTAAATTAGACGGCAGACAAAAGAAAAAGAAGATGATTCTCCATGAAGCCATGGATCTTAAGTTTTAGTTTCGTAACAGGTAAATAGATTTGTTGAAGAGATGAGTTATTTATTTAATTAATTAAATTTGATTTGTATTGAATTGAATTTAAATAAGAAATTTTTATAATAAATTGGTTGGGTCCAATTTAATTATTATTTATCAATAAAAAAATAATATTATTTAAATTTAATTATAAATATTATTATAAAAATAATTTTTTAATATTATTTTAAATAATAATATAAATTTCGGATCGATTTGAATCTAATTCGAGCATAAATAAGAAAAAAAATTGAGTCACGACCGATTCGATCCATGAATAAAAGTATGTAAGTAATAAACATTTGGAAGCCCGGCTGCTCTCCTCCTCCAGCCATGATAACCACCAATAACAAAAAAAAAAAAAAACATTCGGAAGCAACATATTCTTTAGTTATTAATGTAGGACGTCATTGCATATATATATATATATATATATATATATATATTTATTTATATAAACGAAAAGCAAAAAAAGAATATGGTGACAAACAATTGGTTTTCAAGGGAGGATGGTAGTGAGAGCTGGGGCAGTCTTGACCCCTCAAATTTTTTGAAACCCTAATATAATTATACAATCATATTAAATAAATTTAAGTTGGTTCTTCAAATTAATATTGTTATTTGTTAATTTTATTTATTTATTTTTAGTATATTTTGTAATTTAAGATCACGTTTTTGTTCGTCTATTTATTGTACACACCAATCATTATTCACAAACTCTTATAATTAATAAATTTATCATTAATATTAAGTAACAATCTTATAAACTTAAAAAAAATCAAAATTACTTTTTAACTTTTTCGACAAGATTTTAAATCTTCAACTAGGTAACAAAAAACCCTGTCCAAAAAAAAAAAAACCTAGGTATCAAACATTGTAGTGCTTTTTTTTTTTAATCGACTGCAACTTCTCTTTTCATTCAATTCTATTTTATATTTTTGTGATTGTTTCCAATATTTTGCTTAATTATTTGGGTTGCCCATTTTACAAAATTTAAATTATTGATAAGGTTTATTTTTAAAAATGTATATATATATATATATATATTTGTCTCTAGAGTAATCTTAAATTTTTTGTGTTTTGTCAAAATGATATATTTTTTCTTAATTTTTGTTAGTGTTAGTAAATTTTTTTATCTTAATCATTTATGAAAAAAATTTCTTTTACAAAGTTTGACACTTTCATTTGGAGAGTTTATTATAAAAATTAAATTAATAAATTTATAGATTTAAGAATCAATAAAATTTATAATTTTATGAAATTTTTATTTTTTATTAGCATATTGCTTATACATATTTTTTATATTAGAAAATATAATAGAATAGAGTACCTAAAAGCTCAAACAAAAAAAAAATTTTAGAATGAATTAATTATGCTTTGAATTTATGAGATGTCGATGATTAAGTTCCTCCGATTCTTATTTCCTCCGTGGTATCTTCCCCTGCATTGGCATTCAATCAATTATTTGCCATGCCATGCATTTCATCCATCCATGCATTAGCATTGGGTTTATTTACGCATAGCAATGGCTTTATCAATGCCAATGATAGAGAAGTCAATATTATCATCGATAATTTATGATCTCTAGAGGCAAATAAAAGGGGTTTCCCTCAAACCCCTAAAATAAAGAGCCATGATAGAGTTCATGCCTAAAAGATAACCTTGGTTTTCTTTTTGCAAAAAAGTAAAATGGGAGAGGATCATACTACCCAATTGGAAAAAATAGAACAAGTGCAGAATGAGACATCTGAACAGGTCGCACAGGGGATTCAGATGACTCAGGCAAATAGTGGACGATGGATAGAAACTATGGGAGAACACTTTACACACAAAAGTAATCAACTTCAAGAGCATGGAAATATGGGTAAGAATATTCAAGGCCAGATTTCTGACCAAGTTCATTCACAACAAGTTCTGAGCCAAAAGGCAGAGATACAACAAGAGTATGACCTATTGGAGGAAAGGATTCGAGCTGTTGAAGGTGGAGATGAAGTAATTGTAAGGAAGTTTCTTTTGATCCCTAATGTGGTGATCCCGCCAAAATTCAAGGTTTTAGAATTTGAAAAATATGGTGGACTTAAATGCCCCAAAAACACTTGTCTGCATATTGTAATAAGATGGTGGGGAACGCGCATGATGAGAAATTGCTTATCCATGTTTTTCAAGACAGCCTGACAGGTGGAGCATCTAATTGGTATTATTATTTGAAAAAAGGCCAAGTGCATACATGGAGAGACTTAGCCCGACCATTTCTAAAACAAAACAAGCACATGTTGGAAGCAACTCCAGATCAATTGACACTCTAGAACATGAAAAAGGGATCCGATGAGAGCTACGAAGAATATGCTTATAAATGGAAAGATGTAGCCTCACAAGTCGAACCACCTCTTATCGATAGAGAAATGAATGCTTTATTTGTGGAAACCCTCCCGCATCCATAATATAACAAGTTGATCAGCAACGTTTTTTCAAAGTTTATTGTTTGCAGTGGGTAGAATTGAGGATGGGATAAAAAAGGGGAAAATTATGGATAATAATGCCAGAATTTCTCTCGGGAATAAAGATGATGTTGCCAAGGGGCACGTTCAAGTCGTAAATGTCGAAGGCAAAAACAAAAGAGGGTTCAACACAATGCAAGATAATCCTTTTAGTGGTTATTTACATCTCCGACCCTATGTCGACCATTGGCTTCAGCACGGTCATCATCATTGTAGACACCTAATTTTGTCCAGACCACTAAAACAGGTATGTTTTCTTCTTAAATTGATGTTTCAGAATGTAAAAAGACTTTTTTCATCCTGCAGGGGGTACTCCGAGACTTAGTCTAAGAAGGCAAGCATAAAAAGTCAAACTCAAAAAGTCAACCTCAAAAAGTCAACTACTAAAAAAGTCAACCCACTTTCAAAATCAAGATTTGAAGTTCAATTGAAAAATGGCAAAAGAATTTTGATAATCCGAGGTCTACATTGAAAGATATGGAGTTCGAAAGTTGGATAACGGAGATTCAGTAGAAAGGAAACCCTAGTTTGGGAAATTTGGGGAAAAGTGCTTAAACGATCAAATTGGTCAAAATTGAAGGTTCCAAATGAAAGATAAGCACTGACTACGGGTAATGAAGAAGCTACTTGGAAGAAAAACTGAAAGAAAAGTAAATTCGAAAGAAAATCGAGAACTAGGGTTTTTGGTGGATTTCGGTGAAATTTGGAAGAATTACAGAAATGGCCCCATTCTGTAAGACTAAAGCCCCTAATGGATAAGGAGTGATTAAACAAGGATAGCCCAAGGCTCAGTTTGAAGAAATTTGAAAATCGGTCATGTTTTGAGCAAAATCGGGTTTCGGAGGCAAAATGACAAAATTGGAAAATTTAGGAAAAATAGCAAATGAACTCCAAAAATTATAAAAATTTGTAGATCTCATCCTTAAATTATTTGGAAGATATTGGCAAAAGAAAATCCGGGTTCAGAGTTCGTTTGCAAAATGGCCAAATCCTGGGTCCCCTATGCAGAAATTCAAGAAGATAAATCCCAAAAAAATAGCAAATGAAATCCAAAAATTTTGAAAATTTGTATACATCATTCTGAAATTATTCGGAAGATATTGGCAAAAGAAAATCCAGATTCGGAGTTCGTTTGCAAAATGGCCAAATCCCGAGCCCACTATGTAGTAATTGAAGCAGATAAATACCAAAAAAATACCAAATGAGTTCCAAAAATTATGAAAACTTCCAAATCATACTTTTAAATTATTTGGAAGATATTGGTGAAGAAAAATCTGGATTTGGAGCTCGTTTAAAAAAATGGTAAAGTTTGGGAACATAAAAGGGCAATTTTGGAAGAAAAAATCTAAATAAATAGCAAATGGGCTCGAACAATTTTGAAAACCTCCAGAATTCAATTTTTTATTATTTTGAAAGTATTGAAAAAATAAAATTTGAATTTGGAACTCGTTTTCTATTTATTTATGTTCAGGGGGCAAAAAGGTCATTTTACCCAAGAAACCGAAAATGGCTTTTCTTGTCTTTTGAAAAAATTAAGATTGGGCTGGAAGATGAGGGGTCAGACGGCCAAGGCCTAAGGGTGGGCAAATATTTTTTGATTTTCAATCAAAAAGGCCAATAATAAAGAGGAAGGTAGTTATTTTTTTGATCAAGCCTTTGTAAATAAGCCACATGGACCAATGTATGAAGAGGGAGAATGTCAACATAATGGCTTAAGATTCTTGAACAACTGTAATTGTAGATAGCTGATTGCCTAATCTAAGGATGATAATTTCACATTTTAAACATCTTGGATCAATAGCCTTTGGATCAAAATTGGTTGAAGAAAAAATGACAACATTCCTAGCATCTAACAAGCCATTCGGCCACTACAAGGGAGGGGTCTCTCTCTTTCATTTAGGGAGCTATTCACTCTCTATTCACTCTTGTTTTTGGCTGATTTTCTCTCCATTGTTGAAAGGCAAAAATAAAAGTTTAGAAAAAGGAAAAAAAAAAGTTAGAAGAGAAAAAGCTTGCAATATAGCTTCTAAAGGTTGCTTTAAGCACCATACTCTTGCACATTCTTTGATTTACCATTCTTGATTTGCTACTTTGATTACTATTTTGGTGAGTTTCTTTTGATTTTTCTTTTTAAAATAAGTGTTTTTAATATTCTTCTTCAAGTTCTTCTTCGGCAAAAGCTTTGAGAAATTTCTTTTCCTTTGTTTTTGGTTGGCCGAATGGCTTTTTTTTTATTTTTTTTATTTTTAGTGTAGTTGTTGTTTTGTTTTTTATTTCATGTTATTAGTGATATTTAACAAGTTTTGATGCTTTAAATCTTCTTCAAATACATGAAGCTTGTTTTGATTTGGTTGCTTGCTTGTTTCCATTTTTGAGTCTATTATCTTGTTATCATGTTTATTTTACTTGTCTTGCATTTTTGATTTTCTGTTTTCTAAATGTTTAAGTTTGTTTATGTTTTACATTTTGGTAATCCATGTGTTTGTGAAAATGCCTATTGGTTTTCATGCCTTTACTTTATATTTTCATGATTTGAGTATTATTCTTTAGCTATGCATGTTAGTATATCATGTTTTTGTGAAAATGCCATGCTCATTTTAAGGCATGAGACCATTCGGCCACCCCTCTCTTTTAAGCTTTGTGTGTGCATTTTTGTTATTCTAGTTGATATGTTTGCATTTTCATGATATTTGGTTGTGTATTTTTTTTAAGCATGCTATATGTTTGTATTATTGCCATGCATTTTTTAGGTCTAGGTTTTGCTTGTATTGCCACACATTTCATGCATTTTAGACCTAGGTTTCATTTATTGCCATGCAAGTTCATAATAGGTTTAGCTCATTTTATTGATGCCATGCATTTTTCATGTCATTTAGGTTTTAGATCATGCATTTCATGCATCATATTTGCTGTATTTTCAAGCATTTCATGTCATTTCCACATGATTTATGACTTAGGCCAATCAATGGCTCAAAGTCATGCTCATTTTAAGCATACTTGTGGAAAATTAAAGAGTTGTCAAATTGATTATTCTACCTTTGTGATTTTTTTTACTTAGCCAATTCTTGCCTAACTTTTCAAAAGTGTTAGATACTGTTTGTGAGTCCTTAGGAGAGTCTCTAACATTTTTACTTTGATTTTTAAATGATTTTATCAAAGGCAAAAAAATATGTTTTGGGAAAACAGTTTTTTCACCCAGTACTTGTACTTTCCCGATTTTTCTGGGCAATCATCTTTAATCAGAAAATTAAGCCGATTTTTTTCCGTGTAGTTTTACATGTCCTGAGTCTCCAGTACTTTTATACATTTTTTTTTGAATTTTTAAAAATAGGGTAACAAATCATGCTTTAAAATTGGACAGTAGAGGCAGAATTGAATTTGAAGGAAAATCATTTTTCTGTTTTGGTTAAGTTACTTAGAGGGGGCTGATTAGGAAGTTTAGCTACTGACTTAGGGTAGTTTTTAAGCCTTTTTAAACTCTAAAAATGATTTTTTAAATCTCGGGTTAAGGGTGGTCAAGTCCAGGATTTTAAACTTAGGAAATTAGAGCCATTTAAAAAGGTTTAGCTAAGTTTTTATTTTTAATCTAAGCTTTTCAAAATTGTTTTAAAAAATAATCCCAAAGTATTTTGGTTTTAGAATATTTATTTTGATATATTTTCCTAAGGTAGCGGGATATCTTTTTAGATATACGGATTTTCTTAATTAAAGGAAAAAATACATTCTCATGCATTGCATTTTCCATATTCATGCATACTATATAATATATGATTTTTGCTATGTTAATTTTCATGATGGTGTTATTGTCTTTGATTTAAATTTTTGATATTTTATTAATTGTTATATGATTTTGAATATTACATGCTATCCTATGCTTTTTATTTAGTTATTTATTTTAGTCACATTATTTAGTATATATTATGTTCATGCATTATTATTTTATTTTTATTTTCATGCATATTACATGATAGCATTATTTTATGTTTCATGTCATTTCATATCATTTAGAATATATTATGTCACTTAGGATATTTTATTTCATTTAGAATATATCATATGACTTAGGATATTACATTTCATATAGAATATATCATGTTACCTAGGTCATTTCATTTCATTTATTCTAAATGAAATGAAATGACCTAGGTAACATGATATATTCTATATGAAATGTAATATCCTAAGTCATATGATATATTCTAAATGAAATAAAATATCCTAAGTGACATAATATATCATATGGCTATCAAAAAAAATATATATATATATATATCATATGACTTAGGATATTTCATTTCATTTAGGATATACTAAGATATTTAAATTATATCATACCATTAAGGTTGCATTATATTATCTATACTTTGCTATGTAATTTTATTTATGTCACACATATTCATATTTTTTAAAATATTTTGAAAAAAGGTAATGACTTTCAATAAAATAAAGATATTCCTGAGTTAAAATAATTTCTGAATTCTCTGCCGGGTTTGCTGGGGAGGATATCATCAATTATCATTAATAACGGAATATCTTCTTTAAAATGAGAATGATTTGGAAAGTTTTTCAAACTAATAAAAATTTCTATATTTTGCCACGTTTGTTGGGGAATATAAAAAAATTTGAATTTATAAATTTCAGATCATTTTCAATTAAAAATAAAATTATTTTTCTTTAAATTTGGAATTAACTTGAAATACTAAATTTAAAACCGATTTTTTTTACCGAGACTTGAGATAACATACGTTTAGTAAGGTACCGTTTTATACGGGCGTTGTGGGGGTGCTAATCTTTCCCCACATGTAACCGAGTCTCGAACCCGCTTCTTTGATTTCTTTGGATTAAAACACAGACTTGAAATTGGTTTTAAAAATGTTTTATAAAATCGGTTTTAATAGGTGGCCGATCACACCTAGCTAAAAAATATTGGTGGCGACTCCATGTCTTTTTCAAGGTCATTTTCAAAACCTTCATTTTTCAAGAGGAATTAAGTCGACTTTTCCTCGGGTTTTTTTAATGTCAAGCTTAACGAATAAAAATTCTTGCGATGAAACTTGTTATTTTTTAGGTTGCGACAATCATGCTCCAAAGCCTTTCACACCACCCCAAGGGTTCGTCATGCCAATTGATTCGGAGTTTGACTCAGTTTGTTCTCAGAGCAGTAAGAGAAAGAAGGCAAAAGTGTACTATTCAATTCCGATGACCTACACAGAACTTCTTCCATTGCTTGTCCAAATCCAAATGATCTCCATTGTACTTGCAAAGCCCAAGAAGTCTCCTTACCCGAAATGGTATGATCCTAATGTCACATACGAGTATCATAGCGGGGTTAAAGGGCATTCCATGGATAACTGCACTGCATTCAAGGACAAAGTTCAAGCCTTAATGGATGTAAACCCGACAAAGTTCAAAGAGCTCATTGGTGTTTATCAGGGACGACGGGGCTAAATGCCATTTGTTCTCAAAGTAGCATGCCAATTAAGGGCAATCCTTAACCTTGTTTTAAGTTTTGTACACATTTTCACTTTGTTTGAAATGAATGAACTTCAAATTGCAAGCATCATACATCATACCTCATTTAAAGTTTTGAATATTCTTCTTAAGCCTTGTTTTTATGATTTTTGAAAGAAAAAAAAAACAACAACAAAAAGTTGAAAAAAAAATTCCATTTTCAAATAAAAAAATTAAGTTCTTTGAAAAGTGAAAAAATAGTCTTGAAAGAATTAGTGATCATCATGAGGGATGGACTAAATCCTAGGAAACACCTTATTTCTATATGCACCTAGATCATAAACCAGTTGAATAAAGACCACTCAAAAGCTGCTAAGAATAACCTTTATCGAGGCTGTGAGTAATGAAAATTTGAAAATTTCTTTCGTGGATTTCTTGAAAGTCAAGCAAACATGACAATCTTCCAAAAGATCTAGATTTGGTAGCTTCATATGTGTTAAAGTTATGCCATACTGCCAATCACAACGGAAGCTTCCAAAAAGACTCAAAACCTCTCGAATCCCTTCGAAAGATTCCAAATGTCAAATCCCCAGGCCTTTTCCAAGACCCTTGAATTATGAGCGCCTAAACCAAAGAATGAACCAGAGCACCTTTCTTTTCTCTCCCCATGTGTTGGAAACACTTCGAAGAAATTAAAACCCAAATGAGCTTACTTAGCGAAAGGCTTAAAAATAAAACATGAGATGTTCCTTCATAGCAAGAATCCCACAAACCAAAGGACCTTCACTTGAATGGCAAATCAAAATGAGGCATCATTTGTGGCTGAAGATGAATCACGCATGAATTTTTAGGGCATGCAGGAAAAAAAGAAAAAAAAAAGAAGAAAGAAAAATTGTGATATCATGCATATGAGAATTCAGATGATTCTTAATGTAAAATGAAATTTTGATTATTTATTTCCCCTGGGGATTGCTTTTCAATGAGAATATTTGTGCTTGATATGAGAAATAGCCATCTTTGATATCCCTTGCACTAAGAAGAAATTATCCATAGTCACTTTGTTTTGAGCTGAAAGAATTTTCTTCTTTGAACCCTGATCAAGGATCACCCTCTGCACTAGGGGGCAAATGCGAGGAAAGATCTTCTCAAAGATCACGGAGAAATGAGTCCTAACTCAAAGATAAATACAAAGCAAATTGGGCCCCCAAATAAATACGGGCCCACTCTATCGAAATGAAGATTGCAAAAAGAAAAGGAAACTGTAGATTAGATGGCAAAATGAAAGCCAAAAACAAAAAGAGAAGAAAAAAAACACACAAAAAAATGTGTGAAAAAGGATGGCAAAATGAAAGCCAAAAACAAAGAAGGAAAAGTCAAAAGAAGGAAAGAAAAGTCCAAAAGGGACAAATGCTTCAAAGGGAATCCTCCTCAAGAAATGACTGATTACCCTCAAACACATATTTTGGGCCTATTTATCCTTTCTTTCTGAACCCCGAACCTTGGCATACATTACGTGCTTTAAAAGTCCATTTTGATCAAGCATGAATATTTAAACTTGAAGGGTTTTTCCTTAGATTTTATCCCATCTCATCGAATTATCATTTCACTATGGAAGAGTTTAGAATTCTCAAGTGCATGGTAGAACAATAAAAAAGAGAAAAAGAAAAAAGAAGCTCTAGGGTGAAAGCCCAAAAAAGGGCAGTCTAGAGCATAACAAGAAGAAATTTTGATGCCAGACATGGTATTGCCAAAGCCATCAGTTTGAGGAATACAAAGAGCCTCAAAGATCTCCTAGACATACCAAAAGGACTTTCTTTGGAATTGATTTTGAAAGCTAAACCTTTTCTCCCTTCCAAATTGACCTTTAACATTGAACCTATCGTGGCTAAGGTTGACACTTATTAAAATGCCATATTTAGGGAATGGATAATTGTTGAGATTTAAAACTTTTTTCGAAAAAAACATTTGGTTTTAAGAAATTCATGTTTTGAGAAAACTTACTCATGAGCTGAGACAAAGGATATTCACCTTCTCCTCTTTATCAAATTGAAAAGCTTCCTAGAAAAATTTGGACCTTATTGCATCAGCCCATTGACCTTGTTGCTTTAAATCGTTCAAATCACTCGAAAAAGTGAGGCTGATTTCCCATATCGCTTAGAAATGTCTCTAATGGTGATCACCAATTTCTGAAAGATTTCAATTTCACATGTTTTGGAAGAAATTAATTTGACATGACTTAGGAAGAACAAACTAAAATTGAGATGTGGATATGCTTTAGCAAAATGTTCATATTGTATAGGGGCATGAAATTTTGAGTTTTTATTTGAATGGAGTCTGACTCTGTGTTATGGTTTTGATCAGATAACCGAGAAGAAAGAATCTGCTGGGGCAAGGACAAATTGAGAATATGAAGCCATGCGATTTCTTTCAACAAGATGATTTGGAAAATGCGAAGGTAGGGCAGAGTTCATCCCTCCAGTAGGACAAGATAGCAAGGAATGAGGAAACCTCGCTAGGACACAAAGAAAAAAAAAGATGATCAACTCCCTTAACATTTTCCTAATATGAAATTATGTCATGCATCCCCACAAGTATTCATGCATCATATAATGAACATTTTGCATCTACATCTTCATAGATTGCTTTGTCTTTTGTATCAATACAATTGATCATGGCATTCACCAAGCATTGAAAAGACAAAAAGGAAAAGAAGATAGGTTTCCTAGAGAGGGAAGGGTTTTCTTTAGATTTAGAAAAAAAATCTGTTAAAAAAAGAAAAGCAAAAGCTTGTCTGAAAAGAAAAGATGTGAGTCTTGAGAATTTCTTAGAGACAATTACAATCAAGGAAGTGAAAAATTTTGAAAAATGAAATTGATTTTTGGATGAGAAAATTTTCAAAGTTGTGGAGCCTCTGTTGAGAGGAACAATCTATTTTTCAAAGTTGTGGAGCCTCTGCTGAGAGGAACATTTAATTTTTAAAGTTGTAGAGCCTCGAAGAAGGAGTTTTTCAGAAGAAATGATGGTTAAGCCCAACGTAAGCTGGCGGTTGTGAAGTAAGCCCAGTGAAGTTGGCATCTTAGTTGGTTAAGCCCAATGCAAGCTGGCAAAAGTGATTAAGCCTAGTGAAGTTGGCATTTTAAAGTTGGTTAAGCCCAATATAGCTGGCAAAAGTGATTAAGTCCAGTGAAGTTGGCATTTTAAATTTGGTTAAGCCCAATATAGCTGGCACAAAAGTGATTAAGCCCAGTTAAAGTTGGCATGTTAGATATGATTAAGCCTGATCTAGCTGGCACAAAAAAGAGATAAGCCCAGTGAAGTTGGCCTTTTAAATTTGGTTAAGCCCAATATAGCTGGAAAAAGTGATTAAGCCCAATGAAGTTGGCATTTTAAATTTGGTTAAGCCCAGTTAAAGTTGGCATGTTAGATATGATTAAGCGCGATGTAGCTGGCACAAAAAAGAGATAAGCCCAGTGAAGTTGGCACGATATATGTGATTAAGTCCAATGTAGCTGGCACAAAAGGAAGTAAGCCAAGTGAGGCTGGCATTTTTGGTTAAGCCCGATGTAGCTGGCACAAAAAGGAGATAAACCCAGTTAAAGCTGGCATAAAAGTGATTTAAGCCCAGTGAAATTGGCATATTAGATGATATAAGCCCAGTTGAAGTTGGTTGAAGATAAGATAAAGCCCCGAGACTTACCGTCAAGATATTTTCATCGAATCCGTTTTTTCTAAATGGGTCGAAGTCCCGAGACTTACCATCAAGGTATTTTCATCGAATCCATTATTTCTAAATGGGTCGAAGTTCCGAGACTTACCGTCGAGGTATTTTCATCGAATTCGTTTTTTCTAAATGGGTCAAAGTCCCGAGACTTGTCGTCTAGGTATCTTTCGTTTTAAGCCGAATCCGTTTTTTCTAAATGGATAAAGCCTCGAGACTTATGTCGAAGTATCTTTCGTTTTAAATTGAATCCAATTTTTCTAAATGGGTCATCGAGGTATCTTTCGTTTTAAGCTGAATCAGTTTTTTCTAAATGGATAAAGCCTCGAGACTTACGTTGAAGTATCTTTATTTTAAATCGAATTCATTTTTTCTAAATAGGTCGTCGAGGTATCCTTCGTTTTAAGCCGAATCCAATTTTTCTAAATGGATAAAGCCCCGAGACTTACGTCGAAGTATCTTTGATTTTAAATCGAATCCATTTTTTCTAAATGGGTCGAAGCCTCGAGAATTACGTCGAGGTATTTTCGTTTTCAATCGAATTCGTTTTTTCTAAATGGGTCGAATCATGTATATTTCGTTTTAAATCAGATCCGTTTTTTTTTCTAATTGGGTCGAAGCTTCGAGACTTACATCGAGGTATTTTCACTTTTAAATCTCTGCTAATAAAAAAAATGAAAATCAAAAAATATTTTCTTTACGTAGATAACCTCCACACCCGGACAAAATGGTAGTCTAATAGTCTTTGCCTGATTCCTGATTTTCAGTAATAGTCAAAGAGGGACAGCTGTAGACACCTAATTTTGTCCGGGCCCCTAAACCAGGTAAGTTCCTTCTTGTACTTCTCAGAATGCAAAGAAACTCCTCTCATCCCACAGATGGTTCTCCAAGACTTGTGATTCGGAGTTCAACACAAAAAGTCAACTCAAAAAAGTCAACCCCAAAAAGTTAACATCAAAAAGTCAACTACTAGAAAAGTCAACTCCCAGTCAAAATCAAGATTCAAGGTTTAATTGAATTTGATAATCCGAGGTCTACAACGAAAGATATGGAGTTCGGAAAATGGGTTGCGGAAATTCAGTGTAGGGGAATACCTAATTCGACAAATTTGGAAAAAACTGCAGAGATGACCCGATTCGATAAAATTGAAGCCCCAGTTGATGAAGAATGAATAAAGAAAGATAGCCAAAGGCTCAGTTTGAAGTGGATCCTAAGGAAGAGCCAGTTAGAAGAAAAACGAAAAAACGAGAAAAATTCTCAGTATGGAAAAGGGGAAAGCTTAATCGAAGGAGAATTTGATCGTAAAAATTGGACATTTTCAGACCAACTCAAATTCAATATATAACAAAGGCAGTGGAAAAAGAAAATCCAGAAATCGAACCCGTTTTGAGTAAAATCGAGGTTTCGGGGTTAAAGGGCAATCTTGAAAAATCCGAGAAAAATAGAATCCGAGCTCAAAAAATTACGAAAACCTCCAGATCCGAGTTTTATATCAGATGGAAGGTAATAGAGAATAAAAATTTGGAATCAGAGCTAGAATGAAAAAAGACAAAGTTCGGGTGCACTAACTTGAAATTTCAAGAGAAAATTCCAGGAAAAATAGAAAACAAGCTCGAAAAAAAAATGAAAACTTCCAGATTCGAGTTTTATATTTTTTGGAAGGTATTGGAGAAAGAAAATCCAGAATTGGAATTCAAATGAAAAATGACAAAGTTTGGGTGCACTAATCCGAAATTCCAAGAAACAATTCTGGGAAAAATAGGAATTGAGCTCGAAAAATTATGAAAACTTCTAGATCTCAATTTTATAATTTTTGGAAGGTATTGGAAAAGAAAAATCTGGAATTAGAGCTCAAATTAAAAAGGCTAAATTTGGGAGGAACTAAACCGAAACTTTTAAAGAAAATTTCGGGTAAAATAGAAAACGAGCTCAGAAAATTATGAAAACTTCTAGAACTGAGTTTTATATTGATTTGGAGGTATTGGAAAAGCAAATTCTTGAATTTGAGATGATTTGAAAAAAAGCAAAGTTCGGGGAGGCCTAATCCGCAATTTTAATGAAAAATCCGAGAAAAATGAAAAACGAGCTCCAAAAATTATGAAAATCTCCATAACTGAATTTTATATTTGGAGGGATTGGAGAAATAAAATCCATAATTGGGGTCTGTTTGCAATTAGTACAAATGAATTTTATATTCGGATGGATTGGAGAAATAAAATCTGAAATTGGGGTCCGTTTGCAATTAAATTAAGTTTGGGGGCTAAAATGCAATTTTACCGAAGAAATTGAAAAGGGCTATTTTGCAAATTAAAAATAAGGAAGTTGCTGCAGTATTCTAGGTCATTTGGCCAGCTCATGAAGGAATGAAGGCTGAGATTTGATTAATTTTATTCAATGGACAAGATTGAGTTGCAAGAAGACATTTTTAATCTTTGGTTAGTTATATTTTGTAAAAGGATGAGCACATTCTTAGCTAGCATTTTCAGCCAACTCATGAAGGGAAGGCTGATGATTTCATTCAATGGCCAAGATGAGGTTGCAAGATGACATTTTTATTTTCTTTGGCTAGTATACCTTGTGATGGATGCCATGGCTTAGAGAGGAAAAAGATGAGCACATCTTTTCTAAGGGGGTAGTGGTCGGCCAGCTTTCTAGAAGAGAGGAGGGTTTTTTTTTTTAATTAGTTAGTCATTTTACAAAGTAAGGTCAGTAGCTAAACTTAAAGGAAAGAAAGAAAAATTTTGAAGAGAAAGCTAGCTTGAAAGAAAGCTTTAAAGGTAGCCATTGGCACCCCTCTCTCGCATTTTTGTTTCATTTCCATGTTTCTTTTTCTTTTCCTTGTGATTTCTAATCCTTTCTTATGTAAATAAAGGTTTTGAAAGTTTTCTTTGAAGGTTTTCATCTCTTCTTTTCATCAAAAACCAAAAAACATTTTATCACTTCTTTTTCTACCTTGGCCGAATACTAGTGTTTTGTGCTTACCTTGTGTTTGATTTTATTCTTGCATGGTTGTGGTAGGATAGTTTATTTTGTTGGTTTAGTTTTCAAAAATAAAAAATAAAGAGGTTGAAAGGCTTCATGACCTTGATAAAATCAAGAGATTATGGTTAGGGGAGGACTATGTCCAAGGTACCAACCAAGGAGCTCATTTCTATTTTCTTTATTTGCTTATTTTAACTTGCTATTTTTATTATTTATTTTTATGTGTATTTTTGCCATACTATTTTGTTCATACCAAGTTATCCATGCCTTTGCATTTTGTGGCTATGTCATTTAGCATCCTTGCTATATTATGTTTTTGCATCATTTGCCATGCCTTAGGGTTATTCGACCATCCTTGTATTTGTGACCATGTTCTCCATGATTTTCATGCTAGGTCTCCATTGTGGTATATTCGGCCATGTCATTTAGTTAGGTCATTTTTTACATGCCCATGACATTTTCAACATCATTTAGATATTAGATCATTTTTATATGACATGTCATTTTCCATGACATTTAGACATTAGGTTATTTTCATGTGCCATGACATTTTCCATGTCATTTAGATGTTAGGTCATTTTTCATATGACATGTCATTTTCCATGACATTTAAACTTTAGGTTATTTTCATTGTGCCATGACATTTTCCATGTCATTTAGATGTTAGGTCATTTTTCATATGACATGTCATTTTCCATGACATTTAAACTTTAGGTTATTTTCATTGTGCCATGACATTTTCCATGTCATTTAGATGTTAGGTCATTTTTCATATGACATGTCATTTTCCATGGCATTTAGACTTTAGGTTATTTTTGTCATGCCATGTCATTTTCCATGACATTTAGATGTTAGGTCATTTTTCATATGACATGTCATTTTCCATGACATTTAGACTTTAGTTTATTTTCATCATGCCATGACATTTTCAATTTCATTTAGATGTTAGGTCATTTTTCATATGATATGTCATTTTCCATGACATTTAGATATTAGGTTATTTTCATGTGCCATGTCATTTTTCCATGTCATTTAGCACTCTAGGTTATTTTGCTATGTCACTTAGAACCTAGGTCATGCATATGGTGCCATGCCACTCATTTCATGCATTTTTACATTCCCCACTTGTTGGACTTGAGCCAATCAATGGCTCAAAGCCTAGCTCTCTTGAGCATGCTTGTGGAAAATTAATAGTTTAGATTGGGTATTGTGACTTTGGTATTTTTTTTCACTACTCATCCATGGTCAAAATAATTTGATTTTTTTACCACATGCATTAGTCATTTAGGGGATGCCATGATATTTTTCTTATGATTTTTAGATTTTTTTATCATGGTTGAAAAAAAGGATTTTGACAAAGCAGATTTTAACTCACTGTCTTGATTTTGGTAAAGTTCGGTCATAGTATCCATGCTCCAAAAATTAAGCTGATTTTTTCCATGGAGGCCAACATGTCCTGGGTTTACCCTAATTTTTACAGATTTGTCTGAAATTTTTTAGAAGGGAAAAAAAAATAGGTTTTCAAGACTGTCTGTAAGAGTCAGAGTTGTTTTTTAGAAATAGTAACTTTCTGTTTTGGTTAATTTGGTCATAGTATCTATGCTCCAAAAATTAAGCTAATTTTTTCCATGCAGATCAACATGTTATAGGTCTCGCCTAATTTTTTCAAATTGTTTTGAAAATTTCTAAGAGGGTAAAAAATCGGGTTTCAAAACTAGTTGTAAGAATCAGATTTGTTTTCAAGAAATAATAATTTTTTTTTGTTTTTATTAGTATATTAAGAAGGGGTTGATTTGGGACATTAGTTACTGTCTTAGTGTGATTTCCATGTCATTTCAACCATAAATTTGATTTTATAAATTTCGGGTCAAGGGTGGTCAACCCAAATTTCAAAACTAGGAAAATATAGCCTTTTAAAGAGGGGGTCCGGCCATGAGGCCTTTTTCATCTCAAAAATTTCATATTTTTTTTAAACCCGAGTGCAAACTAGAAAATCCAATTTAGGTCTCTTCTAAAGGTAGTCGGATACCTTTTTAGGTATATGGATGTCCTTACTTCATGGGAGAAATACATTTCCATGTATTGCATTTTCCATGTTAATGCATGTTCCATGATATCTAATTTTTGCTATCTCCGTCATGTAAATTCCATATGTACGAATATTTCATAGTGATGTCATTGCTTTGATTTAAATTTCATGTTGTTATCTTGGTTGTGATATAAACATGGATATTTTATGATAATGTCATTTTTTTGCTTTTTGCCTTGTCATACCATGTCAAGTATGCCATGTCATTTAGTAATGATTTGCATATTGATAACCATCTTTTTAAAATGATTTCTAAGATAATGATTTTCAATAAAATAAAGTTATTCCCGAGTTAAAATAATTCATGAGTTCTTTGCCGGGTTGTCGGGAGGATATCATCAATTATCATTAACAGCAGAATATCTTTCTTTCAAAAATGAGAGTGATTCGGAGATTTTCTAAGTAAATAAAAATTTCTATGTTTTGCCGGTTTGTCGGGGAATATAGAAAAATTTTGAGTTAACAAATTCCGGATCATTTTCAATAAAAAATGGGATTATTTTTCTTTAAAATGAGAATTATTTTAAAATGTCAATTTCAAAACTAACTTTTACCAAGACTCGAGATAACACATGATTAATAAGGTATCGTTTTATAAGGGCGTTGTGGGGGTGTTAATCCTTTCCTGCACGTAACCGACTCCCGAACCCGCTTCTTTGATTTTCTCTGGTTTAAAAGCGTAGACTTCGAAATTGATTTTTTAAAAAATATTTTTAATTAATTTTAAAATGTTTTACAAAACCGGTTTTAATAGGTGGTCGATCACACCTAGCCAAAAAAGATTGGTGACGACTCCATTTCTTTTTCGAGGTTGTTTTCAAACCCTCATTTTATTTCAAGAGAAATTAAGTCGTCTTTTCTTTGATTTCTTCAATGTCACACTTCACGAGTAATGTGTCACGATGAGACTTATTATTTTTTTAGGTTGCGACAAATATCATACTAGACATTTTTAAAATAGAAATATCACATTAAAATCTTTTCATATAGTCCAATGGCTAAACATGACATTAACATTAAGTTTAATTATATATTTGATATCTGAATTATAATAAGTTATCGATTTAATACTTAAAATTTAAAATTTTGCAATTAAATGCTTAAATTTTGCTTTCGTCTGTCAATTTGTATGCGATACTAACATTGTCAATCAAATTGCTGATATGTCAAACACATGACATGTTGAAGTAGCATTTTTGAGACATGTGGCTTGTTTTTATTAATTGTTTTTGGATAGGTCATTCATGTTTTTATTAGTTGTTTTTTGGATATGTCATTCATTCTAATACTAGCGTTAATCTTACGTACAAACTAATGAAAAAAAAAATCATAGTATATAATTACAAAATTTTAAATTTTAAGTATCAAATTAAAAAATTAACTATAATATAAAATATGTAGTTAACTCTATATAATATATCTTGTCCGGCCTTAGACTTAGATCTATTAAAGGGTAGGGCTACTCATCCAAATTCGAAATTCCATTCGATATTTGAAAAGGTTTGAAGAAAAATATTAAGCTCGAAATATGGGTTTAGGCAAAATAAAATGAGACCCGTTTAGAAAATAGATCGGTATATATATATATATATATATATATTTTGGTAGTTTTCCTAGACTTTTACGTTGATAATTTTTAATGGCTTTAATACTAATTAAAGCTACTCAAACATAGTGTATTTTTTTTTGGAAATGCATAGAGGGTAATGGAGGGGTCCATACTCCACTAAAATTCATATCTTCCTCATGATTATCCAAGTAGTCTTATCGTAGGGTGTCTTACATCATATCTCTTTCCGAGCTCTTTTTTTTGTTGTCTTTTTTATGAGTTGGTAGATTTTTTTTTATGTGATTTTGAACGTAATAATTATTTTAGCTGATTTTAGTAGTCTTTTTCTCATTTCTGATTATAGTATAATTAGTGTGCATGGATATGAGTGATACAATTGTTGTAAAATTTCATCCACATAATTTTTTTTATTTATTTCTAAATACCATTCTTTTTTATTATCTTTTTTTTTTTTTTTATCATTCTTTCTTCTGGAGTATAATTTTCTATAAAACATTTTCTTTTTATTTTATTTCGTTCATAAGAAAAATCATCTCTTAACATTTTATTACCTATTTTAAAGGATATTTCTATAGCATTTATATTAAAAGCTAAGAAGGTTGGGGAGCCTTTCTTGTACTAAGTTACTTGGTGTTTTTCTGGTTTCTATCTCATAACTTAGATGATTAATTTGTTCTGTTGATTGTCTTACAGCATGATATGTTATGTTTGATATATTATTTGGCATGTCAGAGGTTGATACTTTAGATGGAGCTATATAAGATATTTTTGAAAGAGCTTTGCTATTACTTCCTAATTCTGAAATACTAATCTTGTTATTCTATCTTGATTAAATTTTATTTCTATATCTCCATCTTCATATTCTACAAAATTTTTAAATTTCTTGAGATCTAAGAGGTCTAGGTGGAGGTTCATTATTTAATATCTATTTATCTGAGAATTTCACATCAAATCATTTTATTGGTTTGGGTACTACTGTATTTGAATTTTTTTTTTATTTACTTGATGTGAAATTCAATTAATTGTATTTATCTGGGAATTTCATATCAAATCATTTAATTGGTTTGAGAGTTAAGAGGTCTAGGTGGAGGTTCATTATTTAATACCGTTTCTCCTTTAAATGATTCTAATAATCTAGCATTTGGACATAGTATTCATTACTTTGTAATAAACTCTATATACTAATACTGAATTATGAGATCCATGTTCCATATCAAATCTTGATGTTTTCAAATTAACAATTGAAGTTTTCATTACATGTTGGTCTCTTAATGATATTGTAAAGTTTGGGCTACAATAAAAATATACTTGTCCTTCATTCAAACTTGATTCTACTATATATAACTAATATTGAATCTGCAAATTTAAAAATACCATTTTGTAATCCTATTCTAATTAGAGGTTTGACAACAACTTGTATTAATCCTAAATGTAAATATTTAAATCCTCTTTCTTATGATCTTCAAGCATTATGCAGAATAGTAATTGAATACTAGTATTTTCTTCAATTACCGAAATAGTATCTTTTATTGATCTTATTGCATAATCTATTCCTAATATGAAGTTTCCTTTACTATAAATATCACATGTAGGTACTCTTGGAATATTTCAATTTTGTAATTTTTTTTCTTCTTCTAAATCTCTGATTATTATTTCTTCTGAAATTTCCTAATTCTAGTCTTAGGATTTCATTACCTTCACTTTCATTCTTAGATTCAGATCTAGATTCATGTTATCTTATAAACTCTAATAACTTTTTACTTAATCTGCTAATATGTCAATGATTTACTCCACTAACTACCCTAACTCAATCACTTAATGAGATTTACTGGGATATCCGACTTGGGTGATAATCAGATTTTTTTAAGACCTAAAATAATTTTTGTTTACTTGATAACAAAAATTTTAAATTGTTTATCTATTTCTTATTTTAGGAGACTTAACTGAAAATTAATAAAAATTTTATAAGTTATAATAAATTTTTAATAATTTAAGAGGTAAAAATTATATATATGTATCTAGTATGTAATTTTATAGGTTTATATTTGATGTACTGATAGTGTATAAATTTATACAGTGACAGTAAATCAGATGATGCCACATCATTAAAAAAAATTTAAAATTAAATACAAATAATTTTATTTTTAATGATGTGATATCATCTAATTCACTAATAATATATAAATTTAAAAACTGTCCATCAAATATAAATTCTAATTTTATTACGTAAACGTAACTTTCCCTTGTATTATAAGATCTTCATGCAATCTCCACCCAAAGCCCTCTCCTATCAAAACATATAGGTTATAGCTTGGCCTGTTGCTTTGATTAATTTTTATCCTTCGTTCTTTATCGTCTCCCATGGAGGATGCTAAGCAACCGCTTCTTTCCCCTGACAGCCACCTCCAGGAGCAGTTACTTTCTAAAGCCTCAAACCCCTCCTTCTCCTCCACCACTTTCACCGCCGGCACCAATGACATCCCTCCGATCAACGGCGTCCGCGACTTCTTTAGAGAATACTTGATTGAGTCCAAGAAGCTCTGGTTCCTTGCTGGCCCCGCCATCTTCACCTCCATCTGCCAATACTCCCTTGGCGCTATCACTCAAGTCTATTCTGGCCAGGTTGGCACTCTGGCTATCGCCGCTGTCTCCGTCGAGAACTCTGTCATCGCCGGTTTCTCCTTGGGTGCCATGGTACAGCAATTAATTAAATGCTAGCTTTGTGCTAGTTTTTGTAACTTTTTGTTGCTTAATAAACTCTGACTTACCAAAAAAAAAAAAAAAAGAGTTCATATAAACTTGTTTTTCTCATTAAAAACAAGAAGTATAAATTTCCATTTCCTTTGTTAACAGTTTTTTTGTTTAGCTTAGTTCCTAATAATACTAATTAGAATACTTGATTCGATTTCAATAAGCTTGGCATGGGAAGCGCACTGGAAACTTTATGCGGCCAAGCTTTTGGAGCAGGGCAGCTTGATATGCTAGGAATATATCTGCAAAGATCATGGGTCATCCTCAACTCAACGGCTTTGATCCTAAGCTTGTTATACATATTCGCGGCCCCAACTTTGAAGCTAATAGGCCAAACAGCGAGCATATCGAAGGCTGCTGGAATCTTTTCAATATGGATGATACCACAGCTGTTTGCTTACGCCTTTAATTTCCCGATGGCAAAGTTCTTACAGGCGCAGAGCAAGATGATGGTGATGGCGGTGATAGCCGGTGTGGCCTTGGTTCTGCACGTCATATTTAGCTGGCTCTTGATATTGAAGCTGGGATGGGGTCTGGCTGGTGCAGCCATCGTATTAAATGCCTCGTGGATTTTCATTGATGTGGCTCAGTTCTTGTACATTATTAGCGGGACTTCTGGGCGCGCTTGGACCGGCTTCTCTTGGAAGGCTTTTCAACATTTGTGGGGATTTGTTAGATTGTCCTTAGCTTCAGCGGTGATGCTCTGGTGAGTAAAATATAACATTAAACACTATTTAATTTCCACTTTTTCCAGCGCTATTTAAACTTTTTTTTTGTTGAGAATTTTTAACTTTATTTTTGAACTTTTGGGTCTCAAATCGATTAACTATACATTATCACCTCATTAACAAACAATTTAAAATTTTGAAAGCCCTTAGAAATAAGTATCTTAAAAATTTTATTTGTTTAGCTTGAAAAAGATAATTTATTTTCTATTTTCTACATGAACTTATTCACAACCTTAGAACTTTTAAATAGATTGAACTTAAATCTGTCTGTGAAAATGAATCTGAATGAACTTTTCAAGCTTTGTTACAGTGAATATTAACACTTGAATAAAAAGTAAAATTCAAAATCACAATTACAGCTAATAATAGTGCAATAGATAGAGGGAAAAACTGACTTTGATTTGAACAATTTAATCCACAAAAACCTACCACCATGACCCATGTCGACAACAACTAGTCACCATTCCGACCACCACAATTCAGCCTTCAACCATCATTAATGGAGCAATATGTGCTCTTACGCCTATGTTGTACCCTACCAAAAAAAGAAAAAAAACAAGTATCAATGATTATAAAACCCTCAAATCCCAATTGTACATCGGTCAATAAATATGAGAACAATCTCTTCGTTCAAGATTATGTCCAATTATGTCCTTGACCTAGGTTTCGTTTCCAAATCTCAAGCCTGCCATCCTACCTTGTCTCCTTCCATCCCAATTTACTTTATGTCTTCCTCTTTTAGTTTTCCATTTTGGTTTAGAAGCAAAGTTCTCCATCGGTTAACATAAAGATAATGACTTCCAAATTGGCTGTATTTTTTCCCTTCACCAAATCACGCAATTAATGATATAGCTAGCTTATTTTATTTAATTATTAACTTCTTCTTTATTGTAATTTAATTTTTATTTTTTTATTTTTAAGGGTTTTTAAGTTTTTAAAAGTATTCAGTCAATATCTAATCGTCAGACAGTGTATGAAATATATAAACTGATAAACTTATCTAGTAATGTGGTGACTCACGTGTTGTGGCATTGATGTTCGTGTAGTTTACTAAATTTATGGAATTTGAAAGCTTAAATATTATGATTTCAGACATATATATGTATTCAGACATTGATCACAGCAAAGACCAATGTTTTTGTGCCACGTATAGTATTGGCATGTTGGTTTTTTCCTTTGTTTTTTCTGAATAATAATTGTAACAGAATCAAACAAGTTTAGGGAAAAAAAAATATTATATGATCCTACCCTTCCTTTTGTCTCTATCTATATAATATCTGATGCTCAATGAAAATTTAATATTACTAATTGATTCTGCAGTTTAGAGATATGGTATTTTATGGCATTGATACTCTTCGCTGGATACCTAAAAAACGCAGAAGTATCAGTGGCTGCCTTGTCTATCTGGTGAGTACTATTAGTATTTAATTACTAATAATTAATTAATTGTTAATTATTTTACCACCGGAACTTGATTGTTGAAAACAATTACTACAATTTTGCTTAAAAATCTTAAACTCTGTTCCATTATTTTATTCTCATCAACCAATTATATAATCTTACTATGAGCTAGAGGTGGCAAAATGAACCCGAACCCGAAAACCCGCCCAGAAAAACCCGAACCCGCCCAAACCCGATTTGACCAAAAAGTCAAAAACCCGAACCCGAAAAAACCCGAACCCGAAAAAACCCGAATCCGAATGGGCCCGAACCCGAATGGACCCAAACCCGAATGGGCCCGAACCCGAATGGACCCGAACCCGAATGGGCCCGAACCCGAATGAGCCCGAACCCGAATGAGCCCGAACCCGAATGGACCCGAACCCGAGACCGGCCCGAACCCGAACCCGAATTTAATACTAAAAATAAAAATAATCAAATTGCAATTAATTAATTTTTTTTTTTTACAAAGCAATAACTTTAATTATTAATTTTATTATAATTTTTTTAAATAATTTAATTAAAATTTAAAATTTAATATATATATATATGTTGATGAAATAATAATTTTATCAAAAAGTAAATTATATTTTGTACTTATAAGTTATAACTTTAACGTCTCATATCATGATGAATTTACAATCTAAATATTTTAAATTCTTGAAAATTTTAGAGATGTGAAAAAAATTTTGACACTAATTAAATTATTCTTTAAGGGTAAAAAAATTTGACAATAATTCATTTATTTTGGCCTTTTGGGTTATACTTATACGGTTAGGTTAGAGTGGGTTTAATTGGATTATGGCTTTCATGGGATTTTATTTTAGCGGGTGGGTTTAATTGGGTTTTGGGTTTTATGGTCTTTTGGTTTTGGGTATATTTATTATATATTAATAAATAATCATATTAATTATATATTTATTACGTATAATTTTAATATAAATTATATTTTTTTAGTACTACTTTATAATTTATACTTTATACTGATGAAAAAATATAAGTACTCAATATATATATATATATATATCTTGACTCTAAGCATAAATTTTTTGCATTTTATAAGTATATAAACGAATAGATGAAGACCAGAATTTATTTTTAAAAGTTTTTTATTTTATAGTGAATATAAATTATAATGTATTTATATTTTGAAATTCGAGTTCATCAAATCAATTATTTTAAATATCAATATGATTAAAATATAATACATCATATTTTTTATAATAAATTATTTCAAAATTTGATTTTATATAACAAATTAATTTCTTATTCTTTTGGTGCTAACAAATATTAATTTTAAAAAATAAATATAATTAAAAATATCATATAATAGCAAAAGTATAAAAATAATAAAAAATTAATAATTTGTTTTTAGATATAAATATTTAAATTACGTAAAAATGATTACATCTAATATAAAATAAAATGATGTAAAACATACCTGAATCCAGACCGAACCCGAACCCAGACCGAACCCGAACCCGAATGGGCCCGAACCCGAATGGGCCCGAACCCGAATGAGCCCGAACCCGAATGGGCCCGAACCCGAATGAGCCCGAACCCGAATGAGCCCGAACCCGAATGGACCCGAACCCGAATGAGCCCGAACCCGGATGGACCCGAACCCGAATGAGCCCGAGCCCGAATGAACCCGAACCCGAATAAACCCGAACCCGAATGAACCCGATCCGAACCCGTCCGAACCCGCCCAATTGCCACCTCTACTATGAGCCCCTCAGTACTATATTTGAACTTAGACTCATTATGTTTTCTTCTCCTAAAACTTTCGTATCTTTTTGGAGTCAACATTTAGTCAGGAATTTAAATTGTAATTGCGGATGCATTTATCGTAGTTAGATCTGCTCATGGACCGAGCCGGGCCGCGGCCCGATTTTTTTTCATATTCTTTGTCCAGGTCCGGCCTTGGGTCGGGCCGAACCGGCCCGGTAGGCACGAATTTACTGTTCATCGGATTAATTTTTTATTTTTATTTTTTTATAATTAAAATTAAATAAAATAATATTATTTTAATTAAAAAATACTATTCCTGGTCGGCCCGAAACAAAAAAAAAAATCCTGCCCAGACCCGATCCAATACGAGCCGGGCCTGACGGGTTGCCCGACCTATAAGCATGTCTAATCATAATTGCAGACGTAATAAATATTATCGTAATTAATTATGATAAATATCAATAATGAACATCAACAACAACAAAAAAATCAAAATTATAACATTATGTTATTATCGCTATTTAAATTATAGTAGGGGAGGCAGTCGTTGAAGACTGTCCCTTTGCTGTTGCCTGTTGCTAGAGTTTGTTACCAATTCAGCATTGAATTTTGAGACACTGACGCACGCACTTATTTCATATGATATGGACAGATAAGCACACAAATTTTTTGTCCACAAGTGGTTCCGTTAACATATTTAAATGTTAAGTTTGGCTCATTTAGGTTTGTTCATTTAAATTTGATTGTTTAAAAAATTATGTTTATATTAATATTTTTTAAACATATTTTATATTGAAATAATATCTCAAACCGAATTTATTTTTGTTCAAAACTCAATTCATGTTTAGTTAGGTCTAGCATGCATCCGACCCATAAACATGTCTATGAACACATAGCTCTTCTAAACCTATCTATTATTTATTGATCACCAAAGTTCACAAAAAATAGTCATAAGAAAACCTATTATAAGCACAAAATATATTTGCTTCTAAAATGAAATTAATTTCAAATATAGATCAACTTCTGTTGCCCAAAAAAAAAAAAGATACGAAATTGTTTTTCAAACTATCTAAAAGGATTTAATTGTTATGAAGCCACGAGAATAAAGTATGGTTTTAACAAGTTATCGTCTAATTTATACAATTTGGCAGAATATTATATGTAAATTAGCGATAATTGGGTTGCTGAATTTTGCAGTATGAACATATTGGGATGGACAATCATGGTAGCTTTTGGAATGAATTCAGCTATAAGGTACTTAATTTACAAGGAGAATTAATTTGTACTAAATTTCTATATATCCTAATTATAAAATAATAGATGAGTTGTTTATGGATTGAATCGGGCCGAGTTAAGTTCGGATACACAAATTTTACTTATCCAAGACTTAGTTTGGGCTCGAAAAACCCATTTTACTATTTAAAATATATTAAAATATTATTTTTATGTTAATATTTATATTTTTCATAATTAAATTTAAACAAAAATAATTTTTATTTATTAAATGATAATTCGAATCAAGTCGACTGACTCAAATTTAAAAGGCTAAAATACTAAAAAAAATCCTGAACTATTTCAACTTTTTTTGAAGTAAGCCTCTATACTTTTATTGTACCCAAATTAACCTTTATACTTTGATTTGTATCCAAATAAATTCTTATTTCAAATGAAAGATTGATGTATATTAAGGGCTCATTTGGGTACAAATTAAATATTAAAGGCTTATTTGAGTTTAATAAAAGTATATGGATTTATCTTGATAAAGTGATAAAATTCAAGAGTTTTTTAATTATTTTAATCAATTTAAAATAGGATTTATATTTGATGCATTGACAGTGTATAAATTTGTATACTGTCCGTAAACCAGATGATGCCACCTTATTAAAAATAAAATTATCTATATTTATTTTTACAAACTTTTAATGAGATAACATCATTTGGTTTACTGATAGTGTATAGATATACATTGTCAGTACATCAAATATAAACCCTTTAAAATATTCTATCTCAGATTTAATCCAATTCTGTCTGAGTCCAACGGACCGAGCGAGTAGCCCATCCGAAGTCTAATACGAAGTAAAGGAAGATAAGTATGGCAGACATGTTTATAATGTCATTTAAATTATCTGAAACTGATGTGCAGCGTGAGAGTTTCCAACGAATTGGGAGCAGGGCATCCAAGAACAGCTAAATTTTCATTGGTGGTGGCCGTCATCTCTTCATTTCTGATTGGTGTCATCATCTCTCTTATTCTCATCATCTTTAGGAATAATTATCCAAAATTGTTTTCAAATGATTCACAAGTTCAAGATCTGGTTAAGGACCTCACTCCACTTCTGGCTCTATGCATTATCATCGACAATGTTCAACCTGTCCTCTCTGGTAATTAATTTACCAAATAATATCTAACATCTTTGTCTTTGCTCTTAATTTCATCATCTTTGCTCTGTTAAATTGCTCTTGTTTTTTTTATCCAGGGATGGCCATTGGAGCTGGATGGCAAGCTGCTGTTGCCTATGTCAACATTGCATGTTATTATCTCTTTGGAGTTCCTTTAGGTCTCACATTAGGTTATGCGCTTCACATGGGTGTCAAGGTATGCGTTTCTCCATCTCCTTATATATAACCCAAAGTATACTCCACAAAACCTACCTTTAGCCATTCACTCCATTAATATTTTGCTTTCTTGGCATGCATAATTAAAAATTATCATCGTGCCTGCTTCATTATATGGATGGGGCATGAAAAGCGGCCCCATCGATCAGGTTCAGGCCATCATTTGCTATGAATGAACCGGCAGACCAGATTAAAATGGAAACGATGATGTTCAAAATGACTGATCAGAAGCATGGGATTCGATAAAAATGCCAGTTCAACTAATTAACAGTATCAAATGTTTCCTTTTTTCCCTTTTGCTCAGGGGATTTGGTATGGGATGCTATTAGGGACAGTCTTACAGACTGTTGTACTATTTGGAATGATTTACAAAACCAACTGGAGCAAGGAGGTAAATTCTTTTTTATTAAAGAAAAAGAATCATTTTCTGCTTGAGCTCTAACATAACAAAATTAGAAGCATTAATTTTTTTACTCATTTAAATGCTGTGTACCTAACTTGAATTATATAAAATATATTACTGCAGGCTTCAGTTGCTGAGGAGAGGATAAAGAAATGGGGAGGTAACATTGACTCCAAAGAGACCAATGTGGAAAATAATAATATGCAGAAAACATGATTACAAAAGAATAACTGAAGTGGATTTTTGGCCCGATGTGATGTATTGAGTAAAAAGAGGAATTGTTGAAGTTCGTTTTCATCAAATGTACGTGACTATGACAGTAATTCTCTTCAAGAATATTCAAGGTCAAAAGCAACAAGATATGTTTTCTACATTTTTTTTCCTTCAAAATGAAAAAACAAAAAAACCTTTGAATTTTTTGTTCTCTACAAGATTATTAATGCCCAAATATCCATTTCTTTTCTCTTCTTTTACCTCACACCGGGAGGGAATTTGAGAAAAGTTAATTGTTATTGGACGTAAACTCCAATACAATGAACTTCATCTAGGCCCAATTAAAGCTGAGGCTGAAAATTTGGATTAGATTAATTCAGGCTGGATTAATCCGAATCTTAAAAAATATTGGTTAATTTTGAATTATAGTTGTTTTGTGTTTAAATTATTTTGGATTAGGTTTATTTCGAGTTTTGATTATTTCGTGTTTGGATCATCTCAAGTTCAGGTAATTCGGGTTTGATACTCGAATTATTCAGATTTAGATCATTCGAGTTCGGATCATTTCAAGTTTAATTTATTAATTTTTAAATCAAATAAAACTAAATTTTAACATATTATTTGATCAATTCAGATTTTATTATAATTTTATTGAAAGATAAAAAAATTATTTTAAAAATAAATATAACAATATAATTTGTATGTTTTATATTAAACTTAATATTTTTATTTTTATAAATGAAAAGATAAGTGATTTTACTTTTTTATGAAATTAAAATGATTTTAACTTAATGTTTTAATAGTCATTGCTTCACTAAGTCCAACAAAATCATCTCAATTCTCAATTTTTTACCTAAAACATTTTAATTTCAAACTTTCAAAATCGTTTTTTTAAACCAATTCAATATTATTAGATTACCACTAACTAGACCTGCTCATGGCCGGAGAGCCCGCCCGGCCCATATTGAGCCGAGTCTGGGCAGGATATTTTATGTTTCGGCCCGGAACGGTATTTTTTTATTATAATAATATTATTTTATTTAATTTTAATTATAAAAATATAAAAAAATATATTATTTTAATCCAATAAACAGTGTATTCGGGCCTACCGGGTCGGCTCGACCTAGGGCCGGGCCTGGGCAAAGAAAATGAAAAAAAATCGGGCCGCGGGCCGGCCCATGAGCAGGTCTACAACTAACTATGGATCATATATGTAGATATCTATATGAATTAATATGATGAATGATATTATTATTGAAATGAAAATATTATCTAGTAAATCAAATACAACAAATCTATCTCAATTTTATTTTGTACGAAATATATATTGAGGCCATATGAGTCTTAAATAACAGGTCATCAATAGTTTTTAAAATGAATCCAAAAGTACGTACTATACCTATACAACTATACCACTATAGTTTTATGTATAAGTTATATCAATGTGATATGGTATGTTAATAAAATGAAATTATTATCAAATAAGTACTAAGTTTGAAATGAAAAATCCAAATAGAAAATATATAAAGGGCTTAAACCTTAATGTTTACAACTTGCTCTAAGCTCACGTTAGCATGACTTTCATGATATGAAGATTTTCTCGCCAGATTTCCTTAAATCCCATCCCAATTTCCTGCAAATTTCGTTTTTCTACTCACATTGATTCAGTTTTTTCACCATTTCACATCAATTTCATCCATCCATCCATCCCACCCATTTTCATTCCAGTTTTCACGATTTCAAAGATGTACTCATCGCGCTTGACTTCGATGTCTGTTTCTTCTCAAGAAGTAACGGTTTTTCATGATGGATCAGATCTTGAGCAAAGAAGTCTCAAGCTACCTGTTAATGGAGGTTCCTCATCCAATCCAGGTGGAATGCATCCATGGAGAGAATCGAAGGAATGTGGACGAGACGAAGGGAAAACAGAGTCAGTTATAATTAACTCTGTCCACGTGGAGAAGAAAGCAGAATGGAGGAGTTTGTTCGTTGCATCAGAAAATAATAGTGGAGCCCCCAGATGATGTTGGAATCCAAGAATGGAAGAATTCACTTGTTGCAAAGTTCATTGGTCGTGCTCCAAACTTTAGCCTCTTCGAGAGAATGGTTAACTTGCTCCGAGGGAAGGAAGGCGTTGAAGTCAAACCAGCAGTGGTGAATCTTTATGTGATCCAATTTGTGAATGCTGAGACGAGGGATTGGGTCTTTGAGCATGGTCCATGGCATATTCAAGATAACCCTATCATTTTTAAGAAATGGACACCTAGAATGAAATCCCTAGAATTCAACATGAGTAAGCTGCCTATATGGGTACATTTAGGGAATATGCCACTGGAATTTTATACCATGAAAGGGCTAATTTACATTGCCAGTGCTTTAGGCAACCTTCTCTATATGAATAAAATCACTGCCAACAAACAAAGGTTAGCCTACGCCAAGATTTATGTTAAAACTGAGGCAGCAGTGCACTTGCCAAAGTTTATTGATGTTGAGCTAAATGATGGATCCTTGGCCTCGATTTCAGTAGAAGCACCTTGGTTACCATAAAAATGCCCACAATGCATTTCCTTTGGACACTTTGAAAAGACCTGTCCTTGAAAGCCTGTTAAGGCTGCCACCAAGGTCTGGATCCCAAAGCAAGATGGTAAGAAGACTGATACGAGCAAGGAGGAGGACAATGAGGTTAGCATTCAGGCTGATAAGGAAAAGAAATGGGCCATGATCAAATTTGCATCAGCTGAAGTCCCATTAGAGCACAGGATCTCTTGAGGATGTCATATGTATCTCCCCAAGGAAGCTTAGGGCAGCAGCTGTAGGGATTACAGATTTAATGCAAAGTCTAAAGAATAAGATAAAGGGCCAACTGACAAGGGGAAAAGGAAAAATGGCAAGGCATATTCCACTGTTTTGAGTGGTCAGGTACCTAGTTCTACTCACTTATGAATATCATAGCTTGGAATGTCAGAGGGTTCAACTGCCTTCTGAAACAAAAAGAAGTTGTCATTAGAATTAGGGAGTTGAAGATTGATATTGCTTGTATAGTTGAAACAAGAGTAAAACTCCATAAGATGCAGCCCATCCTTGATAAATACTTCTGTGGATGGAAGTTGCTGCATAACTATTTTATGGCTTCAAACAGCAGAATTGGCTCCTTTACAAAGATGATCTGAATATGGTAATGATAGACTTCACAGACCAAGCAATCACATATCAAGTATCTAAGAAATCTCAGTGTTTTTACTTGTCAGCAATCTACGGGAAAAATGATGGAGTTGCAAGAAAAGGGTTATGGTCGCACCTGAACTCTCTCCATGGGCTTATTAATGACAAGCCTTAGATCCTGGCTGGAGATTTTAATGTCATTGCCCACCTTTTTGAAATCTCAAATTTCAATAGCTTTCAATGTTTAAACTCTCATATTAAAGAGATTCGAGAATGCCTGATGCAAACCTCCTTAGTGGATCATGCATTTGTTGGTCCCTGTTTACTTGGTCCAATCACCAAGAAGACCACTTAGCCAGGAAGTTGGGCAGAGTGATGATCAATGAACATTGGCACACTCAGTTCCTACACTCATAAGTGGAATTCATTGCCCCTGAAGTATCTGATCATTGTGCAGCAGTGATCAAAGTTGAAAAGGTTAATTCTTCCCCACCAAAACCCTTTAAATTCTTCAATTTTTGGATTATGAACCCAGAATTTGTGAAAATAGTAGATGATTCTTGGGCTGAGCCTGTTCTAGGCAATCTTATGTCAATCTTGCACAAAAAATTGAAGAGACTAAAGCAAGTACTAAAGAATTTTAACCTCGCAAACTTTAAGGCCATTTCTGAAAGAGTTCTAGCCAAAAAGAAGGAACTAGAAGAGGTGCAACTTTCAGTCTTGAGAAATCCAGTAGATGCAGACATGGTAACTGCGCAGACTTCCCTCTTCCTTGACCTTCATGAACTACTAAAGGCTGAGGAAAGTTTCTTCAGACAAAAATCTAGAATAACGTGGATTCAGGAAGGTGACCAGAACACATGTTTTTTCCACAAGATGATGGCAGCAAAGCAGAGTAAAAATTCTATCAAATTGTTGTTTGATGATGAGGGGAACAAACTAGAAACCTTTTCTCAAATCTCAAGTGAGCTAGTATCTTTCTTCCAGAAGCTGATAGGATCCACTGATCCATATCTCTCTAATTATCCTAGAGAATTATTAGATGAGCTACTCAATTCTGCTTTCTCTATGGAGGACCAAGAAGCACTGATCAAACCTGTCATGAGGGAATAAATCAAGAACTCCATGTTTACTCATCACAATGACAAAGCACCTGGGCCTGACGGTTTTCACCGTCCATTTCTTTAAAATAGCCTGGTCAATAATTGGAGAAAATATAACCAAAGCAGTCCAGTACTTCTTTAGGATAGGAAACATGCTTACTACATTCAACTCCACAAGTGTTACCCTCATCCTAAAATGCAATAATCCTTGCACCATTAAGGATTTTAGATCAATAGCTTATTGCACCATTCTATACAAAGATATTGGATAACATACTTAAGAGCTGCCCCTCTTTCTTAGTCAGTGGAAATCAGAGTGCATTCATACCAAGTAGAAGTATAACAGATAATGTCCTCCTCGCAAAAGAGTTGGTTATGAGCTATGGTAGAGCTTCCCTCTTACCTAAATGTGCTATCAAAGTGGACTTGCAGAAAGCTTTCGATTCACTGAGTTGAAAGTTCATCACTGCTGTTTTATCAGCTTCAAAAATCCCATATCAGTTCATCACTTGGATAAGCAACCGCCTTTCCACTTCCATGTTCTCCATTTTCGTCAAAAGAAGCTTAATAGGTTACTTCAAGAGAGCCAGAGGGGTGAGGCAAAGAGACCCTCTCTCTCCTTACCTTTTTGTATTGACAATGAATATGCTTTCAAAGCTCCTAGATAGTGCAGCTAAACATGGAATCTTTGACTACCACCCAAAATGTAAAAAGCTAAATCTTACCCATTTAAGCTTCGTTGATGACTTACTAATTTTTGCAATGGGAAGTTTGGATTCTGATGCTAGTATTCAACAAGTTTTGCACCTTTTCTATCCCTTCTTTGGCCTCCAACTAAACAGTGCAAAAAGTGAGGTCTTTGTTTCTGGGATCAGTAGAAAGGAGCTTGCACTCATTCATGAGTATTCTGATTTTAAGCTGTGTACTTTACCAGTAAGATACCTAGAAGTCCCACTGGTGACCAGGAGACTGACAGGGAAGGATTGTGAGCCACTGATGAACAAGGTTCTAGCTAGAATCAATGGTTGAACAGCAAAACACCTTTCATATGCTGAAAGGTTGCAACTGATCTAGTCTGTTCTCTCTAGCTTGCAAAACTACTGGTGCATGCATTTCATTCTTCCCAAGCATACTTTAAAGAAGCTAGCCCAACTTTGCTCAAGCTTCCATTGGAAGAGGAAAGAAGGGTCTACCAAAGGAGCTAGGGTAAGCTAGCAGGACATTTGCATCCCAAAATCTGAAAGGGGCTTGGGAGTTAAAGACATTTCATCTTGGAACGAAACTTGTATCTTGAGAAATTTATGGTCTATCCTTGCTAATGCAAGTCACTCCGGATAGCCTGGATTAAGGCCTATATGCTGAAGGGTGGGGACGTATGGAAGATTTCCCCTCATAGTGGAAGCAGCTTAAATTGGACAAAGGTAATGCAGCTAAAACATGTGGCCAACCAAGCAGTTGAACAAGGCAATGGTTGTGTTATTTGGCCTTTCCCTAGAAATAACTATTCAGTGGCTATTGTCTGGAGTAGAATCAGGCCAAGGAGAGAAAAGGTAGAATGACATAGGCTGATTTGGTCCAAATTCTACATCCCCAAGCACTATTTGATTTCCTAGATGACATTGCTCAACAGACTTCCAACAAAAGACAGATTAGCATCTTCGGGCATGGAAATTGAGGAAGAATGTTTACTCTGCAGGCATGAGAAAGAATCAAGAGATCATTTGTTGTTTAGTTGTGAATACTCAAAAGCATTGTGGCAAAGAGTCATGGATATGTGCAGGATCCAAAGAAGAGTTTCAAACTGGAAAGAAGAATTGCAATTGGCCATAAAAAAGATCAGGGGCAGAGCTTTGATCACAATTGTTCTTTGCATTGCTTGGAATGCAGTGATCTATCACATTTGAAAAGAAAGAAATAATAGATATCATAATCATGCAAAAGTCACTGAAGACAGACTGTTCACTCATATCAGAGAAGCAGTTTCCATGCGTCTAAATGGTCTTAGGAATGTTAAAGTGGACTTGGTAAACCTGGAAATATGTAATGCTTGGGGTCTAAATTATGCTATTTTTCCTTAAATTCTTTGATTGTTTGTACAGATTTGTAAACTGGTAGCAGCCTTCCTGCTCTTTGGGAATAGAAATCCAACTACTTATCCAAAAAAAATGTTTACAATTTACAACTAAAGCTTCATATAGTCATATGTCCATACAATCATTTAACTATAAATTAAATCATGATTAATATAAAAATTGATAATATTTTAAATTAATTGGTTGAATTTATTTTTATTGTTATTTTTTATATGGTTTTGATATAAAATTAAAATTAAAAGAATAATGATTCAATAGATAATTATTACCATTTATTAGACTTATTAGTACAAAGATACTATTTACATATAAAAAATAATAAGTTTCTTAATATCCAATTAAGTCTTTGATAAGTGCTTAATTTCATACATTTTTCTATTTAATTTCCTTATACTTTGTGCTTTGATTCTTAAGTTCTTTGACATTTTACTAGGTTTTTATTCTTTGTAGGTATTTTGGAAGAGATGAAGTCAAAATATGTCAATTAGGATGTTAAAGAGCTTACAAAATCACAATCACAAGATGGAAGAAGACTTGGGAGTCAAAAAGATTAATTTCTTGTTGCGAAACAATAAGGCAGATTTGACCTTCGGAGCTTGTTGCTAGGAAAACATGATGTTATAATCTTTATACAAAGAAACTTACTCTTGACTTTTGAAGCTGACTTGAATACCTTTCCAACGGTATATCATGGGCCCAAATCAAGAAATGGTCATCCAAATCGGCACTAGAAGATCTCCCAAAACAACCCTACGGCCTGAAAAACCCTAGCCACAAATCCCTCTTTAAAACCCTAAGAGCCCTAGCTGCAAATCACCTTTTGGAAGCCCTAGTTGCTGCTTATAAATAAAGGATGAGAGGGAGAGCCACAACACACTACTAGCATTATATTCTGATTTTCTTCTTCTTTTTTTAGAGAGTTTGAGAGAGCAAGAGGCTGAATAATTATTATTCTTCTTATCCATTCTCTTAGTTTTCTTTTAGTTTTCTTTTTGATTTCATGTTTTATGTTAACAATGTTGGTGTAAGCCCTACAAGCCAATCTAGTTGGGCTTGTAAGACACTATTTATATATTCATGTATTGTACATTATAGTTTATTAATTATAATTGAGTTATTTCTTTATCCATAAGTTTTGTTATAATTGTTATAAATTACTTGTGAATATAAAGCCCATGAAACACAATGGCATTGCAAAGGAATTGTAAAGAGTTACAATTATGAGGATCCTTATGCATCAATGTCGTGTTACTAAAACTGTTCCTGTTCATCATATTGTCAAGAAAGGGTATTGACAATGCTCAAAGACTGGCATATGTTAAGCCTTCATGCACTTGATGCATGCAACTGATCTCATAGGTTGAAAGTATAGAGATACTTGGGGATAACATATGGGTGCTTGTTAGTTGAACAAGTTCACTGAACATGACCTGCTATGAGAGTTCCATTTGGTATTTCACTCAAGTGTCTATGGTAAATACTCTCATGTGTCAATAGTGTAAGTAATCCTTTGACTTGTGACACCAGGTCATCTTGTATGTGAACTGTCATACTTAGATTTCATCACGAACGAGTGCCAATAACGAGGATGCTTATAGTAGGGTGTTATTGGGTATGACATGAAGCATACGAAAATGAATGAGTGGTCCAGAGAGGATTCATCACCTCAAGTGATTAAAGGGACATATCTCACATGTATCTGGCTTATATTAACTTATGGAAGTCCTTGGCCAAGGCAATACTTAAAGAGTTAATATAAAGCTGCAGATCTAATATGGAACGGGTTAAGAGCAGACACTGAACCATGCTCTTTTCTATCCCGGGATATTTGATGAAGGGATCGAATTACAGAGACATATTGTACACGAAAGGCTAGTCGAAGCTTGATGACTATTTTGGCATTTGGGTGGTCATGATGCATTGCTAGATACCGCTCATGATCTATAAATATAAATAGGAAATTCTTAATTGAATTTATTATATTTATTGCCAACATGTTAAGGGCCTAATGGGTCACACACAAAAGGTGATTAATGGAATTAAAATGAGATTGGGCCAGATTAAATATTCATTAATTGTTGTGGGCTTATTGTGAATATTTAATAATATGTATAAGGGCTGTCGCAACCTAAAAAATAACGACGAGTCTCATCGCAAGACTTTATTATTCGTTAAGCGTGACATTTTAAAAAAACCGAGGAAAAGTCGACTTAATTCCTCTAAAAACGAAGGTTTTGAAAATGACCTTAAAAAAGACATGGAGTCGCCACCAATCTTTTTTAGCTAGGTGTGATCGGCCACCTATTAAAACCGGTTTTATAAAATATTTTAAAAATTAATTAAAACATTTTAAAAACCAATTTCAAGTCTGCGTTTTAAACCAGAGAAATCAAAAAAGCAGGTTCGGGAGTCGGTTACGTGTGGGGAAAGATTAGCACCCCCACAACGCCCGTATAAATCGGTACCTTATTAATCGTGTGTTATCTCAAGTCTCGGTAAAAGTTGGTTTTAAATTTAGTATTTCGAGTTAATTCCCAATTTAAAAATAATTCCATTTTTTATTGAAAATGATCCGGAATTTATAAATTCAAAATTTTCCTATATTCCCCAACAAACGTGGCAAAATATATAAATTTTTATTAGTTTTGGAAAACTTTCCGAATCATTCTCTTTTTTGAAAGAAAGATATTCCTTTATTAATGATAATTGATGATATTCCCTCCAGCAAACCCGGTAGAGAACTCATGAATTATTTTAACTCGGGAATATCTTTATATTTTTTATTGAAAACCATTATCTTTTTGAAAACATTTTAAATAAATGAATATGTATATGCATGACATAAATAAAATGACATAGCAAAATCTAAATAACATAATGCAACCTAAATGACATGGCAAACATGAATGATATGGCATATAATTTAAATGACATGGAATAAAATAATGCTATCATATAATATGCATAAAAATAAAAATGCAATGCATGAAATGTATTTTTTCCTTTAATTAAGGAAATCCGTATATCTAAAAAGATATCCGGCTACCTTAGGAAAATATGTCAAATTAAATATTCTAAAACCAAAATACTTTGTGATTGTTTGAAAACAATTTTGAAAAGCTTGAATTAACAATAAAAACTGGGCTAATTTCTTTTTAAATGGCTCTAATTTCCTAAGTTTAAAAAATCCGGACTTGACTACCCTTAACCCGGGACTTGAAAAACCATTTTTAGAGTTTAAAAGGGCTTAGAAATCATCCTAAGTCAGTAGCTAACCCTCCTAATCAGCCCACTCTAAGTAAATTAACCAAAACAGAAAATTGGTTTTTCTTTAAATTCAATTCTGACTCCACTGTCCAGTTTTAATACACGATTATTTACCCTATTTTTAAAAATTCCAAAAATTCTAAAAAAAATACTGGAGACTCAGGACATATAAAACTATACGAGAAAAAATCGGCTTAATTTTTTGATCAAAGATGAATTCCCAGAAAAACCAGAGATGTACGAGTTTTTGGAGGAGAAAAAACTGCTTTGTTTTTCTTTAAATTCAATTCTGACTCCACTGTCCAGTTTTAATCCACGATTTTTTATCCTATTTTTAAAAATTCCAAAAATTCTAAAAAAAGTACTGGAGACTCAGGACATGTAAAACTACACGAAAACAAATCGGCTTAATTTTCTTATCAAAGATGAATTCCCAGAAAAATCATAGATGTACGAGTTTTTGGAGGAGAAAAAAGACTGCTTTGTTTTTCTTTAAATTCAATTCTGACTCCACTGTCCAGTTTTAGTCCACGATTTTTTACCCAATTTTTAAAACTTCCAAAAATTCTAAAAAAAATACTGGAGACTCAGGACATGTAAAACTACATGAAAACAAATCGGCTTAATTTTCTAATCAAAGATGAATTCCCAGAAAAATCATAGATGTACAAGTTTTTGGAGGAGAAAAAAACTGCTTTGCCAACACATTTTTGCTTTTGATAAAATCATTTAAAAACCAAAGTAAAAATATTTGAAACTCATAAAATGACTTGAAAGCAGTAGCTAGGACTCTTTGAAAGTTAGATAAAAATTGGCTAAATAAAAAAAATCACAAAGGTAGAGTAATCAATTTGACAAACTTAATTTTTCACAAGTGTGCTCAAGAGAGCATGATCTTGAACCATTAATTGGCTCAAGTCATTATTCAAGTGGCATGAACATGAAATGCATGAAACAATGCAGCAAACATAATGCATGAAATGCATGGATTTAAACCTAAATGTAAGGAAAATGCATGACACAAATAATATGGCCTAGACCTAACATGAACTTGCATGGCATTTAATGTAACCTAGACCTAAGACATGCATGGCATTTTCACAAAGACAAGGCATGCTTAATTCAAAAATCCAACCAAATATCATGCAAATGCAAAAACCTAACAACTAGCATGACAAAAATACAACACACAATGCAAAACACATGGAGTAGCCAAATGGCCCCAAGCTTCAACAAGCATGGCATTTTCACAAACACTTGGTATGCTAGCATGAAAAACTAAGTCATAACACAAAAATCACACAAGCATTTTCACAAACACCTAATATACTAAATCTAAAACATGCTCAAATTTAAACAACATAAAAATAGAAAATTAAAAATGCAAAAACATGATATCTAAGACATAAATGGCAATAAACAAAGCAACCAAATTAAATATAACTTAAGAACATGAAATAACATAATATTTAAAACATCAAAAATAAAGAAAATAGCATAAACAATATGGTAAAATGAATCAAAAACAACAACTTAAAATAATGTAGGCCATTTGGCCATGGTGAGTTTATTGTAAAAACAAAATGTAAAAAAAAAAAAATATACTTAAGAAAGGAAATGAAGGAAGAACAAGAAACATTATTTTAAAATGAAAACTCACCAAGTAGAGATTAAAATAGCAAAAAATAAGAATAGAAAATGAAAGTGCAAGAGTTGGTGCTCAAGAGCAACCTCAAGAAGCTAATATTTCAAGCTTTTCTCTTCAAACTTTCCTTTTTTTTCTAAACTTTTCTTTTTTTGCTCTCAACCAAGAAGATAAAAAACTAAGAAAAACTAAGAGAAATCAACCAAAATGGAAAAGAAAAAACAAAATCTGCCTCCCCTCTAGGGCTGGCAGAAAATGATGCTTATATGGACTCCAAGATGTTGTCATTTTTGTGTAACCTAATTTCCATCAAATGGCCAATAATTCAAGATGAAAAGTCATGAAATTACCACCCTTAGATTAGCATCTCAGCCCTCTCAAATTACAGCTGTCCAAGAAAAATGTTGACATCTTTTTTCCAGCCCAACTCTGATTTTTTGAAGGGCCCAAAAAGCCCTTTTCGGTTGCTTGGGTGAAATGACCATTTTGCCCCCCCGGATGCAAAATAAATATCAAACGGGCTCCAAATTCAATTTTTTTTTAATACTTCCAAAATAATAAAATATTGAGTTCTGGAAGTTTTCAAAATTATCCGAGTCCGTTTGCTATTTATTTGGATTTTTTCTTCCCAAAATGTCCTTTTATGCCCCTACTTTTTACCATTTTTTAAACGAGCTCCAAATCAAGATTTTTCTTCACCAATCTCTTCAAAATAATTAAAAAGTGTGATCTGGAAGTTTTCATAATTTTTGGAGCTCATTTGGTATTTTTTAGGGATTTATCGGCTTGAATTACTGCATAGGAAGCTCGGGATTTAGCCATTTTGCAAACGAACTCGGAATCAAGATTTTCTTTCGCCAATCTCTTCCAAATAATTTAAAAATGAGATTTGCCAAATTTCAGAATTTTTGGAGTCCATTTACTATTTTTCCGGGATTTATCTTTTTGAATTACTACATAAGAAGCCCGGGATTTGGCCATTTTGCAAACGAACTCGGAATCAAGATTTTCTTTCGCTAATCTCTTTCAAATAATTTAAAAATGAGATCTGCAAATTTTCAAAAGATTTGGAGCTCATTTGCTATTTTTCCCAAATTTTTCCAATTTTGCCCCTTTAACCTCCGAAACCCGGTTTTGCTCAAAACAAGTCCGATTTTCAGATTTTCTTCAATCTGAGGCTTGGGCCATCCTTTTTAATCATTCCTCATCCATTGGGGGCTTTGTTCTTTCCAAGTCGGGCCATTTCTGTGATTCTTCCCGATTTCACTGAAATCCACTAAAAACCCTAATTCTCGATTTTCTCCTGGATTGACTTTTCTTTCGGTTTTTCTTGCAAGTGACTTCTCCATTACCCGTAGTCAGTGCTTATCTTTCATTTGGAACCTTCAATTTCGACCAGTTTGATCGTTTAAGCACTTTTCCCCAAATTTCTCGGATTAGGGTTTCTTTTCTACTGAATCTCCAAATCCCAACTTCCGAACTCCATATCTTTCAATGTAGACCTCGGATTATCAAAAGTCTTTCTCCATTTTTCAATTGAACTTAAAATCTTGATTTTGAAAGTAGGTTGACTTTTTCAATAGTTGACTTTCTGGGGTTGACTTTTTTGGGGTTGACTTTTTTGAGGTTGACTTTTTTTTGAAGTTTGACTTTTTATGCTCACCCTCTTAAACTAAGTCTCGGAGTACCACCTGCATGATGAAAACAGTCTTTTTATACTCGGAAACATCAATATGGGAAGAAAGCATACCTGTTTAGTGGCCCGGACAAAATTAGGTGTCTACAGCTGCCCCTCTTTGGCTATTGCTGAGAATCAGGAATCAGGCAAAGATAAACCAACACTAATTTTGTACGGTCAGTGAAATCACATGGAAAGGAAAGGGGTTTTCTTTTTCATTTCTTCATTCATTTTTGCATTTTGCATTTTCCATTTTTTATTTTCTTTTTTTATTTTCTATTTTTTTCATTTTTTCTCTTTTTTTTTCTTTTTTTTTTCCAATTTTTTTTTGAAAACAGTAAATTGAAGATTTGTCCTTAAATTGAATTCCCTGACTAATCAAGGCTCGATTCGTCTTAAGGAAACGAATTCGATTTGCAAGAAAGGAAACTACCTCGACGATGTTCTCGGGGCCTTAACCTTTCTTGTTCTCAGCTGTGTTTAAAATTCTGGATATCTCCTCCAGAAGCTTCGGCTATCACCACCAAAGTCTTGCTCATTTTATAAAATGTAAAAATTCTGGGTATCACCTCCAGAAGCTTCAGCTATCACCACCGAAGACTTTCTATTTTTTCAAAGGATTTTAAAACTCTGGATATTTCCACCAGAGGCTTCAGCTATCACCACCGAAGTCTTGCTCATTTTTAAAACTGTAAAATTCTGGGTATCATCTCCAGAAGCTTCAGCTATCACCACCGAAGACTTTTTACCTTTTCAAAGGATTTTAAAACTCTGGATATCTCCACCAGAGGCTTCAGCTATCACCACCGAAGACTTGTTCATAATAATAAAAAATAAAAAAAGTACCTCGATGATGATCTCGGGGCTCGACTCCTTTGAGAAGCAAACGAGTTCGATTCTACATGACAGCTTTAAGAGATGATGCAAATGCTTCATGATGCAAATGCAAATGTCTTTTGTTGATGCAAATGCTTCTTGATGTAGATGCAAATGACTTAGATTGGTGCAAATGTCTTTGATGCAAATGTAAATGACTTGATTTGATGCAAACTTTCTTGATGCAGATTCAACTAACTTAGATTGATGCAAATGCTTCTTGATGTAGATGCACATGTTGAATAAAATTTTGGATAACTTCTTTAAAAGAAGATTTCTCATTTTTCAAAATTCTAAAACCCTGGATATCTCCACCAGAGGCTTCGGCTATCACCACCGAAGTCTTGCTCACTTTTAAAACTGTAAAATTCTGGATATCCCCACCAGAAGCTTTGGCTATCACCACCAAAGACTTGCTCAATATAAAATTCTAGATAACTCATCTAGAAGAAGATTTCTCATGTTTCAAAATTATAAAACCCTGGATATCTCCACCAGAGGCTTCAGCTATCACCACCGAAGACTTGTTCACTTTTAAAACTGCAAAATTCTGGATATCACCACCAGAAGCTTTGGCTATCACCACCAAAGACTTGCTCATTGTAAAATTCTGGGTAACTCCTTCAGAATAAAATTTCTCATGTTTTCAAAATTATAAAACCCTGGATATCTCCACCAGAGGCTTCAGCTATCACCACCGAAGACTTGTTCACTTTTAAAACTGTAAAATTCTGGATATCCCCACCAGAAGCTTTGGCTATCACCACCAAAGACTTGCTCATTGTAAAATTATGGGTAACTCCTTCAGAATAAAATTTCTCATGTTTTAAAATTATAAAACCCTGGATATCTCCACCAGAGGCTTCAGCTATCACCACCGAAGACTTGTTCACTTTTAAAACTGCAAAATTCTGGATATCACCACCGAAGACTTACTCATTGTAAAATTCTGGATATCCCCACCATAAGAAAATTTCTCATTTTTCAAAATTATAAAACTCTGGATATCTCCACCAGAGGCTTCAGCTATCACCACCGAAGACTTGTTCACTTTCTAAAAACTGTAAAATTCTGGATATCACCACCGAAGACTTGCTCATTGTAAAATTCTGGATATCCCTACCAGAAGAAAATTTCTCATTTTTCAAAATTATAAAACTCTGGATATCTCCACCAGAGGCTTCAGCTATCACCACCGAAGACTTGTTCACTTTTTAAAAACTGTAAAATTCTGGATATCCCCACCAGAAGCTTTGAGAAATGATGCAGATGCACATGTCTTTTAACAAGGTGCTCATGCTTCATGGTGCAAATGTAAAATATTTCTTAGTGCAAATGCAAATGGCCTGGATTGATGCCCATGTTTCATGATGCAGATGCCCCTACTAATTGTGTTCATGTAACTGGTTTATGAATGGTATAACTACAATTACCACACAATAATGAAAATGCAATGATTCTAGAAATGATGCAATTGCTTGAGATGACACAAATGCGAATTCCATGAAGAATGTAAATGTAAAGGTAAAATGCAGATGCTTATGGAATAATGCCAATGCAAATACCCATGAATGATGCAAATGCTTGCCGACACTGTGCAGATGCAAAAGCTCGATAAAGAGATGAATGCTCATGAGTGATGCAAATGCCCCCGGTTGTTTTTCTAGACTTTGGCTTAGCCTTTCAAATTCATTTTTCCTCTTCAAATCAGAGTATATCTTCAATTCATTTCGGCTATTCTCTTTGCCCCAACAGTTTTCAAACTTTCATCAACAGAGATCTGAACTGGGTTCGATATCTTCTTCTCATATCTGGAAGTCAGGACCTATCCTGGCAGTTCTATACCTTTGAGTTAGAAAAATCCTTGTCACATGTCATCATCAAAAATGGGTATTTCAAAATTTTTTTTTTTGTTTCGAAAAACAATTTTGCTTATTTAAGGAAAACTTCTAAGCCAAAAATTTTAACTCCACAGTGTATGATGTACAAATCTTTTGATGACTGATGATCACTGTTAGAAAATTCCCTAAGTATCAATCTGGTTTTTTTTCAACTGGGATTGGCAAGGCTTGGTATAACAAGATTCTGGCTTTTCTAGGAAAACTTCATGACAAAAATGTATATCCCTTTTAGGCTCACAAATGGAACAGTTTTTATAAATCATGAATTCATTGAGAACCAAACAAATTCAACATTCCTTTAGTTTCCATATCAAGGCATTTTGACAAGCGTCAAGATTGGCCAGGATGTTTAAACTGGAAAGTTGATTTTGGAGGAAAAAAGTTTCAGTTTTTGAAGACAATCCTCTGAATGAGAACTGACAATTTGGGGGGTTCAGGAATTCCTAGATGTTCCTTGATGACCACTTTTTTAATAAGATCTTTTCTTTTGGGGTATCGACACTATCATAGATGGCATCGAAAATTTCCAAATTTACTCTAGACCGCCCATTTTTGGGTTTTCGCCCTAGAGTCCCATTCTTTCCATTTTTTTTTCATTGTTTTACCATGCACTTGAGAATTCTAAGTTCTTCCTTAGTGAAATGATAATTCGATGAAATGGGATAAAATCTGAGGAAAAACCTTTCAAATTAAATATTCATGCTTGATCAAAATGGACTTTTAAAGCATATAATGTAGGCCATAGCTCAGGGTTCAGAAAGAAAGGATAAATAGGCCCAAAATATGTGTTTGAGGGTAATCAGATCAAGGATCATTTCTTGAGGAGGATTCTCTTTGAAGCATTTGTCCCTTCTCGGACATTTCTTTCCTTTTGACTTTGCTCTTTTTCTTCCTTGCTTTTGGCTTTCCATTTGCCATGTCTTTCACACATTTTGTTTTCTTTTTTATTGTGTTTTTCTTTTGTTTTTCTTGGCTTTCATTTCACCATCTTTTTCTCTTCTTTTTCTTTGACAGAGTAAGCCCGTTTTTATTCGGGGCTCCATTTGCTTTGTGTCTGTCCTTGAGCTAGGACTCATTTCACAATGATCTTTAAAAATATCTTTCCTCGCATTTGCCCCCCAGTGTAGAGGGTGGCCCTTGATTAGGGTTCAAAGAAGAAAAAAAAATTCTTTTGGCTCAAAAGGGGTGACTATGGATAATTTCTTTTTGTGCGAAAGCGATATGAAAGATGGCCATTTCTCATGTCAAGCACAAATATTCACATTGAAAAGCAATTCCCAGGGGAAATAGATATTCAGAATTTCATTTTGCACTTTGGAATCATCCGAGTTCTCATATGCATGATATCACAATTTTTCTTTTTTTGTTTGTTTTTTTTTTTGTTTTTTTCGTCGCATGCCCCCAATGATTCATGCATTAAGTCCATCCTTATTCACGATGTATCCATCATTTCCACATATGATGCCCCAATTTGATTAACCATGAAGAATAAGAGACAAGGAAAACCTGTTTTTGGGTCATATTTTCCTTGTCTCTTCAAAGAACTCAGATTGGAAACTCAGCCTTTTCTCTGGGACAAGGGATAATCTAGTTTAATCATTGTGCCCCAGGGTGTCAATCATGAAGTGATGTCTAGGCAATGAATGGTTTTAGCACAATCTTGACACACATCAAATTACCAAAATCTGGATTCTTGATAGAATGTCTCATTTGTTTGATTTTCAAGGAATTTGAAAATTTTCAAAAAGTTCGTTCCTTTGTTCATAGCCTAGACTAAGATCTACGTCTTTGCTTATTCTGTGATGACAATGGTTTTATGAACTCAAATCATTCATATTCCTTGAAGCATTAGGTCTTTCAAGTGGTCTCGGTTCAAAAGATTTAGGCTTAGGAAAGCCTAAAAGAGAGGGCTGAAGGTATTGGGTCATTTCTAACAATGAACATCAATCTTCTTGAGACTATCCATCACTAAAAATTCCTTAATGCTTGTTTTTGCAAATTCAAGTTATTGTTGAAACACAACAAACACAAAGCATTTAAAATACAAAATTCATTTAATTAACATGAGACAAGTGCTTTCCTCATCACAGTGTATAGAACTACATGTGTCAAAAACCTAATGTGATCATGCACAATGTTTCTTATGACACTTGACTTCCCCATCTTCAAAACTTATCGAACCAGCCTTGATGAGATCTCTGACCTTGTACTTCAAAGCGGGGCAGTTCTCTGTTGAGTGACCTTGATTGCCAGAATGGTACCCACAACACTCATTAGCATCATACCAGCTCGGATAAGGGGGTTTCAGAGGCGCTATTTGCATGGGTGTCACAAGGTGATTCTGGATGAGTTGAGGTAGTATCTCACTGTATGTCATAGGAATCGAGTCAACCGGATTTCTTTTTCGCTTTTTATGCCCCTTTCGATTATCCCCAAGGGTGTTCGATTGATAGACAGATGTAAATTCTGGTGTATTTGCAGTCATTGGTTGGTAGGGATAAAAACCATTAGAGACATTATTCAGGGTAGAGTAAAATGGCTGATATGAGGAGAATTGGGGAGGTGGGGCAAAGTCTTCCACGACTTGGGTATCTTCCTTTTTCTTTTCAGATGCCCCCTTGTTCTTGGTATTGGATGTTCTTTCTCCTTCAATTTTCCCATCCTTGATAGCATTCTCAATCATCTCCCCTGAAATTACCATGTCTGAAAAATTATTTGTGATGTTGCCAACAAGTATATAATAGTACGGGGCCTGCAGTGTATTCACAAAAAGGACAGTGGTTTCCTTCTGAGTTAAGGGCGGTTGTACTTGGACGGCCAGGCTCATCCATCGTTGCACATATTCTTTGAAGCTCTCAGTAGCTCTTTTCTTCATATTTTGCAAGGTGAGACGGTCAGGCGCCGTGTCAGTCATATGCTTGTACTGGTTTAGAAAAACCCTAGCCAGGTCATTCCAAGAGTGAATCTGATCCTTGCTCAACTGACTATACCACCTAATTGCGGATCCGTTGAGGCTATCTTGAAAGTAGTGAATCAAAAGCTTATCATTATCTATATGACTTGTCATCTTCCGGCAGAACATAGTGATGTGGGCTGATGGATCAGTCGTCCCGTCATATTTCACGAAGTCAGGGATCTTGAACTTAGGAGGAATGACTAAATCGAAGACCAAGCATCGTTCTTTCGCCACCACACTCCCTAATACGTCTGCATTTTCTACTGCCCGGAGCCTTTCATCTAGCAACTGATATTTCCCTTGGGAATCTGCCAACTCAACCTCATTTACTGCAACCCTTTTCAACTTTGCCTCTTCAGCTAGATCATCTGAGTTTAGGACATTGACGAGGTTAACAGTGTTCTGGGCATCACTTATTATGACCTCATCCTGGCCCTTTTGTGCCTCTAACCCTTCTCCGGCGACAAAGTTTTCGGTGTATCCTTTTTCCTTGATTACAACAGACATTAGCTCCATCAGTTTAGTCATCTGATCCTTAGATTCTGCTTGAGATTTTGCTAGCTGTTCTCGCAATTCTCTCTGTTCCATTTCCATTTTTTCCATTTGAGCAACTTGTTCATCCTCCATAGCACCAGCCTGTATTAAAAGTGTACTCAGTACTTCTTCTGATTTGAAATGGAAATTATTTCAAAGACTCCTAAAGCCAAGCCAACTTCTATTTTATTTCCCCCAAATGTATGTCATGATGAATGAGCCATGAATGCAATTTGATGCATGTGAAGCCTAAACAATATGATGTATGGATATGTACAATGGAAACATGCTGACCATATATGTAATAAATGCAATCACAATGCCAACATGTTGCAAACAAAGAATAAACAAATCAACACATGGATACATGCAATGACTGATCATGTGCATTTTAGCATATTTCCCAATGAATGATCATATATCCTATGAATGCAACACGGTGTCAATTATGATACATGCAAACAATGAATGATTGATATAGAGTATATACAAAGAAAATCATGCTAACCATGTGTGTCATGAATGCGACCTAATGCTAACATGATGTATGTAATAAGCAAATTAATGCATGAACATATACAAAGAAATCATGCTGACTATGTTTGTTATGAATGCAATCTAATGCCAGGTATATACAGATAATGACTATGCATGTCATAGACGTGTCCTACAATGAATGACCATGCATGCTATGATGTAATATGATGTCAAAATGATACATGCAAAAATAAATGAATTAACACAAAGGTATATACAATGAAATCAATGATTACACGAAATTGGTGGGACTATTCAAAAATCTCATTATGTAGGATTTGCCTCCAATTTTTTTTTTTTTTTTGATTTTTTTTTGATAAACCAATCACATCATTTTCAAAAGAATTTCAGGGTGGATCTTACTATGGTACAATATGCAATTGTTCATGGACACTACCGGTTTTATGAAATCATCAAATTCAATTACCAACTGTTTATTGCAAAGAATGAGATCAATAATACAACCAAAAATGTACATGCTTTATTTACACATGCATGAAATGTGCCACATGCAAAAATGCTTGAAAAAGGATTTTTTTTTTTATAAAAAAAAAAGCTAATAAACATCTGCCCCAACAATATCTGCTTATTTAGGCATCACGATGCCTTCGAGGCGGAGTATCACATTTATTACGGGCGATGTACGTACATCGTTGCCTGATTTACCACACTTATTCGGAGTGTAAAATAGGTAACAAAAAGTTTAGAAATGTCCCTCCATGTGTTCCTATTTTCGGTATATCTAACAAAAATTCGGGATGGCTTCTCCTAGGTTCAACTATATGAGGGTGAATCGGTTCTAAGGCCCCGAATTGTTCCTCACTGTTGTCGGTGAAGGCTAGTAAGGCACCCCGATAAAAGCGGGTTCAATTCGTTAGAGTATATTTTCCTATGCCCATGCGGAGGATCATCACGAAGGCATTAGGTACTTTATACTTCGGAAGTGTTTCACTAGCCCATACGGAGGATCAATCACGAAGGCGTAGTTACTTTACTTCCACTTAAAAGGACGGAATCCGGGTAGAGGATTCATGTTATGCAAATGCACGTGTAGTGTGTGTGGAGGAATATCAAACCTTTCACTACCTATTCTACAAACCTTATTCTAAATGCCCTAGCAATTAAAACATTCAAGAATAGTGTAACGCATTAACCGACAAGCAATTATAATATACAACCTTAAATAACTAGAGAAAAAAAATAAAATGCATGCACATGAGTATGAACATATTTAAAAACATTTTATTATTTTCAAAATTCTCCTTATTAAAAAAAATGTGGGAATTAAAATTAAATACCAATTAAACCAACAAAACCGAGACTTTGATAACACACGACTAATTCTAGGCCTGACTCTCTTATATGTCCCCAGTGGAGTCGCCAAGCTGTCACAACCTAAAAAATAACGACGAGTCTCATCGCAAGACTTTATTATTCGTTAAGCGTGACATTTAAAAAAAAACCGAGGAAAAGTCGACTTAATTCCTCTAAAAATGAAGGTTTTGAAAATGACCTTAAAAAAGACATGGAGTCGCCACCAATCTTTTTTAGCTAGGTGTGATCGGCCACCTATTAAAACCGGTTTTATAAAATATTTTAAAAATTAATCAAAACATTTTAAAAACCAATTTCAAGTCTGCGTTTTAAACCAGAGAAATCAAAAAAGCAGGTTCGGGAGTCGGTTACATGTGGGGAAGGATTAGCACCCCCACAACGCCCGTATAAATCGGTACCTTATTAATCGTGTGTTATCTCAAGTCTCGGTAAAAGTTGGTTTTAAATTTAGTATTTCGAGTTAATTCCCAATTTAAAAATAATTCTATTTTTTATTGAAAATGATCCGGAATTTATAAATTCAAAATTTTCCTATATTCCCCAACAAACGTGGCAAAATATAGAAATTTTTATTAGTTTTGGAAAACTTTCCGAATCATTCTCTTTTTTGAAAGAAAGATATTCCTTTATTAATGATAATTGATGATATTCCCTCCAGCAAACCCGGTAGAGAACTCATGAATTATTTTAACTCGGGAATATCTTTATATTTTTTATTGAAAATCATTATCTTTTTGAAAACATTTTAAATAAATGAATATGTATATGCATGACATAAATAAAATGACATAGCAAAATCTAAATAACATAATGCAACCTAAATGACATGGCAAACATGAAAGATATGGCATATAATTTAAATGACATGGAATAAAATAATGCTATCATATAATATGCATAAAAATAAAAATGCAATGCATGAAATGTATTTTTTCCTTTAATTAAGGAAATCCGTATATCTAAAAAGATATCCGGCTACCTTAGGAAAATATGTCAAATTAAATATTCTAAAACCAAAATACTTTGTGATTGTTTGAAAACAATTTTGAAAAGCTTGAATTAACAATAAAAACTGGGCTAATTTCTTTTTAAATGGCTCTAATTTCCTAAGTTTAAAAAATCCGGACTTGACTACCCTTAACCCGGGACTTGAAAAACCATTTTTAGAGTTTAAAAGGGCTTAGAAATCATCCTAAGTCAGTAGCTAACCCTCCTAATCAGCCCACTCTAAGTAAATTAACCAAAACAGAAAATTGGTTTTTCTTTAAATTCAATTCTGACTCCACTGTCCAGTTTTAATACACGATTTTTTACCCTATTTTTAAAAATTCCAAAAATTCTAAAAAAATACTGGAGACTCAGGACATATAAAACTATACGAGAAAAAATCGGCTTAATTTTTTGATCAAAGATGAATTCCCAGAAAAACCAGAGATGTACGAGTTTTTGGAGGAGAAAAAACTGCTTTGTTTTTCTTTAAATTCAATTCTGACTCCACTGTCCAGTTTTAATCCACGATTTTTTATCCTATTTTTAAAAATTCCAAAAATTCTAAAAAAATATTGGAGACTCAGAACATGTAAAACTACACGAAATCAAATCGGCTTAATTTTCTTATCAAAGATGAATTCCCAGAAAAATCATAGATGTACGAGTTTTTGGAGGAGAAAAAAGACTGCTTTGTTTTTCTTTAAATTCAATTCTGACTCCACTGTCCAGTTTTAATCCACGATTTTTTACCCAATTTTTAAAACTTCCAAAAATTCTAAAAAAAATACTGGAGACTCAGGACATGTAAAACTACATGAAAACAAATCGGCTTAATTTTCTGATCAAAGATGAATTCCCAGAAAAATCATAGATGTACAAGTTTTTGGAGGAGAAAAAAAACTGCTTTGCCAACACATTTTTGCTTTTGATAAAATCATTTAAAAACCAAAGTAAAAATATTTGAAACTCATAAAATGACTTGAAAGCAGTAGCTAGGACTCTTTGAAAGTTAGATAAAAATTGGCTAAATAAAAAAAATCACAAAGGTAGAGTAATCAATTTGACAAACTTAATTTTTCACAAGTGTGCTCAAGAGAGCATGATCTTGAACCATTAATTGGCTCAAGTCATTATTCAAGTGGCATGAACATGAAATGCATGAAACAATGCAGCAAACATAATGCATGAAATGCATGGATTTAAACCTAAATGTAAGGAAAATGCATGACACAAATAATATGGCCTAGACCTAACATGAACTTGCATTGCATTTAATGTAACCTAGACCTAAGACATGCATGGCATTTTCACAAACACAAGGCATGCTTAATTCAAAAATCCAACCAAATATCATGCAAATGCAAAAACCTAACAACTAGCATGACAAAAATACAACACACAATGCAAAACACATGGAGTAGCCAAATGGCCCCAAGCTTCAACAAGCATGGCATTTTCACAAACACTTGGTATGCTAGCATGAAAAACTAAGTCATAACACAAAAATCACACAAGCATTTTCACAAACACCTAATATACTAAATCTAAAACATGCTCAAATTTAAACAACATAAAAACAGAAAATTAAAAATGCAAAAACATGATATCTAAGACATAAATGGCAATAAACAAAGCAACCAAATTAAATATAACTTAAGAACATGAAATAACATAATATTTAAAACATCAAAAATAAAGAAAATAGCATAAACAATATGGTAAAATGAATCAAAAACAACAACTTAAAATAATGTAGGCCATTTGGCCATGGTGAGTTTATTGTAAAAACAAAATGTAAAAAAAAAAATATATACTTAAGAAAGGAAATGAAGGAAGAACAAGAAACATTATTTTAAAATGAAAACTCACCAAGTAGAGATTAAAATAGCAAAAAATAAGAATAGAAAATGAAAGTGCAAGAGTTGGTGCTCAAGAGCAACCTCAAGAAGCTAATATTTCAAGCTTTTCTCTTCAAACTTTCCTTTTTTTTCTAAACTTTTCTTTTTTTGCTCTCAACCAAGAAGATAAAAAACTAAGAAAAACTAAGAGAAATCAACCAAAATGGAAAAGAAAAAACAAAATCTGCCTCCCCTCTAGGGCTGGCAGAAAATGATGCTTATATGGACTCCAAGATGTTGTCATTTTTGTGTAACCTAATTTCCATCAAATGGCCAATAATTCAAGATGAAAAGTCATGAAATTACCACCCTTAGATTAGCATCTCAGCCCTCTCAAATTACAGCTGTCCAAGAAAAATGTTGACATCTTTTTTCCAGCCCAACTCTGATTTTTTGAAGGGCCCAAAAAGCCCTTTTCGGTTGCTTGGGTGAAATGACCATTTTGCCCCCCCGGATGCAAAATAAATATCAAACGGGCTCCAAATTCAATTTTTTTTTAATACTTCCAAAATAATAAAATATTGAGTTCTGGAAGTTTTCAAAATTATCCGAGTCCGTTTGCTATTTATTTGGATTTTTTCTTCCCAAAATGTCCTTTTATGCCCCTACTTTTTACCATTTTTTAAACGAGCTCCAAATCAAGATTTTTCTTCACCAATCTCTTCAAAATAATTAAAAAGTGTGATCTGGAAGTTTTCATAATTTTTGGAGCTCATTTGGTATTTTTTCGGGATTTATCGGCTTGAATTACTGCATAGGAAGCTCGGGATTTAGCCATTTTGCAAACGAACTCGGAATCAAGATTTTCTTTCGCCAATCTCTTCCAAATAATTTAAAAATGAGATTTGCCAAATTTCAGAATTTTTGGAGTCCATTTACTATTTTTCCGAGATTTATCTTTTTGAATTACTGCATAAGAAGCCCGGGATTTGGCCATTTTGCAAACGAACTCGGAATCAAGATTTTCTTTCGCTAATCTCTTCCAAATAATTTAAAAATGAGATCTGCAAATTTTCAAAAGATTTGGAGCTCATTTGCTATTTTTCCCAAATTTTTCCAATTTTGCCCCTTTAACCTCCGAAACCCGGTTTTGCTCAAAACAAGTCCGATTTTCAGATTTTCTTCAATCTGAGCCTTGGGCCATCCTTTTTAATCATTCCTCATCCATTGGGGGCTTTGTTCTTACCAAGTCGGACCATTTCTGTGATTCTTCCCGATTTCACTGAAATCCACTAAAAACCCTAATTCTCGATTTTCTCCCGGATTGACTTTTCTTTCGGTTTTTCTTGCAAGTGACTTCTCCATTACCCGTAGTCAGTGCTTATCTTTCATTTGGAACCTTCAATTTCGACCAGTTTGATCGTTTAAGCACTTTTCCCCAAATTTCTCGGATTAGGGTTTCTTTTCTACTGAATCTCCAAATCCCAACTTCCGAACTCCATATCTTTCAATGTAGACCTCGAATTATCAAAATTCTTTCTCCATTTTTCAATTGAACTTAAAATCTTGATTTTGAAAGTGGGTTGACTTTTTCAATAGTTGACTTTCTGGGGTTGACTTTTTTGGGGTTGACTTTTTCGGGGTTGACTTTTTTTGAAGTTTGACTTTTTATGCTCGCCCTCTTAAACTAAGTCTCGGAGTACCACCTGCAGGATGAAAACAGTCTTTTTATACTCGGAAACATCAATATGGGAAGAAAGCATACCTGTTTAGTGGCCCGGACAAAATTAGGTGTCTACAAGGGCTTTAGTGCAGTTACTCCAAGAGTTTGCATACACTAAACCTACTTATATATAGGCTAATGTTGTTGCCACCTTCCCCTAAGAGAATACCTGAATCGGCACCTCTCTCCCCAATAAGTGAGAATCGGCCGAACACCTATAGAGAAAGGAGAATACGATTCTTTCATTTTCTTTAGGCTAATTAAGGTAGAGGAAGGTTTTCCACAACCTAGACTACTAGCATCGTCTTGGCAAAACATAATCTCAACCTTATGAAGGCTTTCAGATCACATGTGTGGATTACTATTAGAGGTCGGACAATTTGACGACTTTGGTTTTCAACAAGCAAGCTTTGTGTACAAGAACAAGAACATCAAGAATCTATCTTGAGGATTCAGCAATCTTTAAAATAGAGGTATGAGTTATTTCTATTATTACCTGTTCTTGATAGCCTGATCGTTTTGAATTCATAGGCAGATCCATGGAGGGATTCGGTATCTCTATGTTTTATTTTAATTCCGTTGCGTTGTATGTTTAACTTGTTGATTAAATTATACATTATCTATGTTTGAGCATGAGCCGAATCCCAACAAACAATGATTATGCTAGGCTAAACTTCTTTTTGGTTAAGGATGATTTCAAAGCCCTAAACATATTTTGTAATTAATTTTCAGAATCTATATATCATTGGTTTTCTATCAAAGTTGCTTATGTTCTTCCATAAAAATTGTTCATGATATTGTCTTGATTTGTTTACGATACATACTAGATATATCTTGATAATTATCTAATGCTAGTTTAGGAGACTTGACATGTAATTGTCTTGATTTCCTATTCAATGGTGGCAATTTGTGATTAATGATTATGTTAAATTTTCGCTAATTACAAAGTGGAACATAACCTAAGTTGAATGAATCCATGTTTATGTGTTTGTTGCTTAGATCATCATATCTTTCTTATCATAAAGCTGCTGTCACTTTGAATCTAATGATGTTTATCTTAGGTTATTTGATAGTTAGAGATTAAGTACTGGCGTTTGTCCTATTTAACAACAAACTAAGGAAGGATTGAGATAACACGGGAGGTTGTTATCTACGGTTAATAATTTTGATAGTTGATTGATGTTGATAGATCTGAAATTGATTCTCAATGATATCTAGTGGTGGAGAATGAAACCTTAACCGTACTTTTCTCATATTTTACTTCTTCTATTTACTTACTTGCACTCATATTATTCTGATTTGCTTTGCTTTTAATTATTTCAAAACCCCTTTTCCTTTCTTTTGTTTTCTTGTTCTTTGAATTTAAGTAATAAACTAATAATTTATAAATTGAAACCCAATCCCTGAGGACTCAACCCTTGCTCACATTATACCTAACGATTGATCTTTTTAGTGCAAGGTTAAATAAGATACACTCTTTTGAGTGCATCAAGTTTTTCACGCCGTTGCCGGGGATTGCTTTCTTTAATTTATTTGTTACTTGGTTTATTCTTATTTTCAGTTCTAATTAATTTTCTTTTTGTATATATAGGTTTTCTTTTCTATCCAATCAAAGAGACATGGCATGGGCTACATCAAACATTCAAAACCAACTAGCCAATCTCACATCCATAGTTCAACAATTGGCCATGGGTAATGTTCAACAACCGAAGAAGTGTGGAGTATGCTTTATGATGGATTATCCAACCAATTCGTGCCCATACTTTCGAGATGATAATTTTGAACAAGCCTATGATTTAGGAGGATGTCAAGGCCATCAAGGGTTCCAAGGACAACAGTATGATGCTTTCTCACACACTTACAATGAAGGATGGTGGGATCATACTAATTATAGCTATTCGGGCAATTATCAAGAAGTTGATCATTATGCCAATTACAATCATCTATCCAGCTTCAATCAATCATGGCCTCAACAACCAGATCTTTTTCAGCCACCACATGTGACTCAAAGCCAAGGTACATTTCTTGAGGATTTAGTTTATTCCCTTGTTACTAATACTTTGCAATTTCAACAGGAAACAAGGGCAAGTATCCAGGAAACCAGGGCTAGTATCCAGGAAACAAAGGCAAGTATCTAAGAAACAAGGGCAAGTATCCAGAGTTTGGAAACGCAAATAAGCCAAATGGCTAGTAGTGTGGTGAGATTGGTAGAACAAATATCTAAAAATCTTGAGGAAGCTAATGCTAGTGCCGTAATCTTGAGAAGTGGGGAACAAGTCGAGGAAGTACCAAAAAGAGAAAGGGATTCAATCCTTGAGGATAATGAAGCTATAATTGAGAGTACTTCAGCACCTGAGGTAACTTTTAAGGTTCCTATTTATACTAATGTTCCTTCTCCATCTTTTCCTAGCAGATTTGCAAATTCTAAGAAGGAGGAACATGAAAAACAAATTCTGAAAACCTTCCATAAAGTACAAGTAAATATACCTCTTCTGGATGCCATTAACCAAGTACCAAAATATTCACCATGCCTTGATGAGCTATGCACCAACGAGAGCAATTTAAAGTGTGATGAGATAATATTTGTGGTGGAGAATGCATTTGCTATTTTAAAAATAAAGCTTCCTTCAAAACACAAAGATCCAGGAAGTCTTATATCAAAGCCGGAAGATCCCAAAAAGCTAAGAAGGGGTATAGGCTAGGTTGAAGACAATCAATCAAGTGCTAATTGGGAGGCAGCCCAATTGATGAAAGATTAGCCAACTTGCCACATCAGATTTGCTTTCTCTTTCTTTCTTTCTCTCTTTGTTTTGTTTAGTTATTAATTTTTTTTTTTTTGTGTTTTAGGAGTATTTAGGTTCCATTAGTTTGTTTTGTTTTGAGTCTTTAATATTTTTATTTGTTTGTGTGTTTTAGCAAGTCGGACTGAGGATAATAAACCAAACACTTCTTTGGAGGCAACCCAAAAGAATAGAGAGCACACATAATAATTAGATTTTCTATTTCTTACTCTCCATCATTCTATCTTTTATTAGTTATTTTCGTTATTTTGTTTATTAGTTATTTTCTCTTGCACATGATTCTTTCATTTGGGATAATAGCATTATATTGAAGACAATGTAAGAATTAAGTGTGGGAGGGAGAATTTAGGATTTCCTTTATTTAGTTTGTTTTGTTTTGAGTTTTTTTTTTTTTTAATTTTAATTGTGTTTTAGTTACTTTCAATACTATGATGAGATATAAATTGTGTAGGTCTAAAACTGGTTTATTAGTGAGAAGAATTTTAATGAGAATTGAGCTTGATATCATCTTTCAATAAGCCAATGTTAATATGATATGTTGATTGACAAAGAAGTATGTTTAGACTTGATATTGACTTGTATAATCATCCTTGGGAGTTTTTGATCTCATATGATTGATGCATTATATATATCAATCTAATTTCTTTCTTGAGTGCTCTTATAATTACATGTTTCTCTAGAACTTACTTTAAACTATTTGAGACTATATTGATACATATGACAACATGGATATGATAGAGGCATTAGGATTTTTACCATGGCCACATCAGTCATCCCCTATTAGTGTTCCAAGAGAACATTACCCCTAGTGAACCAATTTGAGCCTACATTGAATAAGTTATTTCTTTGGTAACCACATCTTACACCTAGCCTAAACACATTTATATCTTTACCCTTGTTCTAAAGATGGATTGAATAGTTTGAGACATATTGCAAAAGCAAGGGATATCTATTGAAAATTTGGGTTAGAAACAAGAAATAAGTGTGGGGGGAGGAGAAAGGCAAAAATCAAGAGAAAAAGAAAGAGAAATTGTAAAAAGACATTCCCCTAAAGAAAAAAAATATATCATCTCTTGAACTTTTGGGTAAAGAAAAGAAAAAGAATGTTACAAAGTTGATTAGAATGAATCAAAGGCTCAACATGAAATATTCAGCCTATGTGATTATGTATTTCTAAAGAATATTGAGAAAATTCTATTTGCACAGTCTTATTTTGTCTCTAAATTTTATGAAGTTTTTGGAATATTTGTAATATCCTTTCCTTTATTCTTTAACCACATTACAACCCCTTGGCCCCATTACAACTTTGAATAAAGACCTCTTGATTTGTGAAGTTTTATGATCTAAATAGTGGAGAATAGGTGGACAAGCAAGCATATGGTATAACTGTTTTGATAAGATTGATTGAGTGTACCACTTTAAAGAGTGAAAATCACGAGAGTATCCCATGAGAGAAGTTGATATTAAGTTTGAATATGCACTATTTTGATTGAGATACGCTATGTTAATATTGGCTTAACTCAAACTATTTACATTCAAGCATGACTCTTTATGAACTCTTTAAGCTATTGATTAGTTTATAAGACTTGTCCAATGATTGTCTCTAATTTTTATTGAAAGTGGACTAGATTAGGTTTTCTTACCCTGTTTCTATTTTGATTGCTCGAGGACTAGCAAAAGATTAAGTGTGGGGGAGTTTGATAAGTACTTAATTTCATACATTTTCCTATTTAATTTCCTTATACTTTGCGCTTTGATTCTTAAGTTCCTTGACATTTTACTAGGTTTTTATTCTTTGTAGGTATATTGGAAGAGATGAAGTCAAAATATGTCAATTAGGATGTTAAAGAGCTTACAAAATCAAAATCACAATCACAAGATGGAAGAAGACTTCAGAGTCAAAAAGATCAATTTCTTGTTGCGAAGCAATCAGGCAGATTTGACCTCCAAAGCTTGTTGCTAGAAAAATATGATGTTAAAGTCTTTATTCGAAGAAACTTCCTTCTTGACTTCTGAAGCTAACTTGAATAAATTTCCAACGGTATATCATGGGCCCAAATCGGATAAGAAATGGTCATCCAAATCGGCACTAGAAAATCTCGCTAAACAACCCTACAGCCTGAAAAACCCTAGTCGCAAATCCCTCTTTAAAACCCTGAGAGCCCTAGCTGGAAATCACCTTTTGGAAGCCCTAGTTGCTTCCTATAAATAGAGGATTAGAGGGAGATCCGCAACACACTTCTAATAGCATTATATTTTGATTTTCTTCTTTTTTTAGAGAGCTTGAGAGAGTAAGAGGCTGAATAATTAATATTCTTCGTCTTCTCCATTCTCTTAGTTTTTTTCATTCTTCTTTTAGATTTCATGTTTATGTTAACAATGCCTATGCTAGGCTAAACTTCTTTTTGGTTAAACGTGATTTCAAAGCCCTAAACATGTTTTGTAATTAATATTTAGAATCTATCTATCATTGATTTTCTATTAAAGTTACTTATGTTCTTCCATAAAAATTGTTCATGATATTGTCTTGATTTGTTTAGGATGCATACTAGATATATTTTGATAATTATCTAATGCTAGTTTAGCAGACTTGATATATAATTGTCTTGATTTCCTATTCAATAGTGGCAATTTGTGATTAATGATTATGTTAAAATTTTCGCTAATTGCAAAATGGAACATAGCCTAAGTTGAATGAATCTATGTTTATGTGTTTGTTGCTTATATCAACCTATCTTTCTTATCATAAAGTTGTTGTCACTTTGAATCTAATGATGTTTATCTTAGGTTATTTGATAGTTAGAGATTAAGTAGTGACGTTTGTCCTATTTAACAACAAAGGATTGGGGTAACACAGGAGGTTGTTATCTACGGTTGATAATTTTGATAGTTGATTGATGTTGATAGATCTGAAATTAATTCTCAATGATATCTAGAGGTGGAGAATGAAACCTTAACCATACTTTTCTCATATTTGACTTCTTCTATTTATTTACTTACACTCTTATTATTCTGATTTGCTTTACTTTTAATTATTTCAAAAACCTCTTTTTCTTTACTTTCTTTTCTTGTTCTTTGAATTGAAGTAATAAACTAATAATTTATAAATTGAAACCCAATCCCTGAGGACTCGACCCTTGCTCACTACTATACCTAACAATTGATCTTTTTAGTGTAAAGTTAAATAAGATACACTCTTTTGAGTGCATCAGTCTTAGTAATTATATTTATTTCAATGCTAATTCTTTTTTATAAAACATAATTAGTTATATTTTGTATTTTATATTTTATACTTCGATAATTGGTTAATTGCCTAATTAATTGAATAAATATGTAAAAAAATTATCATATCACAATTTAACATGAATGAAATTGGAAATTGAAGAATCGTGATATAATTGCCAATTCACATTGGTGGTGGCGCCTAATGAAAATTGTTTAAAGAAAAAACAAATTGATAAAATCAAAAATGAGAAAAATAATAATATGATAATTAGTTGTCTTCCACTTTTTCATGTGGCTGCCATGTTAATAAAAAAAACTTCATTTATAATGTACAATAAACATAAAAATTCAATTCAATTATAATAATAGGAATAATCTATTTTTATTTTTTTTAATAATAATTAAAAACGATAATATTAAAATTATATAAAATTTCAATAGTGAAGAAAGAAAATTTAAAAGATAATTTAAAGTTATAAAATTAAAATAAGTTAATAGTTTGTGTTATATTTATTATTTTATTAAATTAATATATTTTTAAAATAAAATTTTATTTAATTTAAATTCGGGACATTCAAATTGGATCATTTCACAACTGGATCATTTTGGGTTCAGATCATTTCAACTTCATGTTATTTCGGATTTGAGTAATTTTGGATTTAGGTGATTTTCAAATTTGGGTTGCTTTCGAGTTCAGTTGACGTATTCATAGTGTTGATTTTTTTGTCAAATCAAATTAGACCGCGTTCAAATTTGGATGGATTAAATGAATTTTTTTTGTTCAAGTCAAATTTGATAAGTTTAAATCCATCACATTAATTATTAGAATGAATTGATATATTAATAGTCCCAGTTAATTAGTTTTTTCTTTGAGGTGCTAAACAATTAAAAGTAAGAGTGATTTGATAAAGTATTGAACTCTTAAACGAAATATACTTTACTTTAATATTTTCAAAATAACATCTTAAACGAAAAGTAGTTTTTAAAATCTTGAAAAAGTTGCAATTTTACATTTGGTAATTATATATCTTTTTATCATTAAAAAAAGAAATAAATCAATTAATTTGTATTGAGAAATACATAGAAATAACTTATAGTTATAAAAAAATGTTCATATATAATAATTTTTTGAGAAAAGATTTCTTAATATATTATTAAATCAAAGGATTCTAAGATTTTCTAATGAATAATCATTAACTATATGTTATATTTATATGCCCACTCTATTCAATGAAATTTATGCATGTTTTTTCTTGTTTAAAGAGTTAATTTAGCACGTTTTTGAATCAAATGGCGCTAAGTTTTCAGTGTCACGAATATTAGTGGCATTTTCAAAATAACGCCGCTAGTAAACACTATTAGAAGTCTAATTTGTTGTAGTGTAATTAGGTTCAAATTAAACCTGTCCATGGGCTGGGCTGGCTGCGACGGAAATTTTTTTATTTCCTTATCTAAACTCGGTGTTGACCCAAAAGCCCATTTTATTGTTCATTTAAATATTAAAAATTTATTTTTATATTAATATTTATAATTAAGTTTAAGTAAAAAATATTTTTTAGTTAATGAATAATAATTCGGATCGGACCGATCCGAATTATTAAAATCCTTGTCTAGACTAAATCCAATTCAGATCGAGCGGATTACCCGGCCCTTGGACACGTCTATTTCAAATCTCTAGTTATCTCTTTTAATATATATAAACTATAAATAATTTTGATAATTATCACAATATATATATATTATTGTAAAACATTACAAGAGAACGGACTTTTACCGACGGAAAATTTCATCAGTAAAAGTCCACATTCTGTCGGTAAAGGGTATTACCGACGAAAAATTCCTTCGGTGATACTCTTTCCATCGGGGGATAAAAATTCCGTCAGTAATACTATTACCGACGGACTTATTACCGACGGAATATTTCGTCTGTAACTCACTATTATCGAACGAAATATTCCGTTGGTATTAAGCAATTTGCAAAAAAATAGCAATAAATTATTAATTAAAATTATATAAAAATATAAAATATATTATTGTACCATAAAAATAAACTAAAATCCGTAAAAATATTTAAAAAAATTAAAATTATTATTAATAAAAATAATATTCATGTTGTCATCACTGGGTACTGCGATCATTGGCTTCACTGGCTACGTCGGCATTGCCTATGACACCACCTCCGGCATCACTGCCTACAACAACACCTACTCCAGCACCACTGCCTCCAATAGCACCAACTCTGGCAGCACTGGTTCTGATCCCGCCTAATCCAGCTGCTAGCTGTGACTGCAGCAAAGGTGAGAACATTGTACTCCATGTTGTCATGAGATTCTCAAGTCTCACGATTGATGTTTGGATTTGTGAAATATCGGACCTCAATGCATTATACTGGTCCTCAGACTACGCTGCTGACGACTGCTGTGGCATATAGTAAATGAAAGGGATTTTATTTTTGGCTTTTAATATAAATGTCCATGTGGCATAAAAATTTCATTTCAACATTCTTTTTTTTTCTCATCCAATGAAAAATGCCATGTCATAATTTTTAACAGATGAAAACTAACAGAGTTATCAATTGGATCAAAATTGTTAAATCGATGTAGTAGGAGGATTCGATTTACATGAATTATATTATAGGGATTAAATCTCAAAATTTATCGAAATACAAGGACTAATTGCATAATCTTTGTTAATTTCAATTTAATCAAATCAAAGCTTTTTGTTTATTACTCAATGTATAATTAAAAAGAGAAAATTATATGAAAAGTAATTAAATTTCATGTAATTTTCATTTTGATTATTAAACTTTAATTTGTTTCATATAGATTTATATCAAACATAATAGATGATAACTCGTATAATTATATAGTTTTTAGTTATGTTTTATTATTGTTTTGTGTCAAATACGAGTTATTATTGTTTAGTCTAATTGTGTTTATGATCTTTTATATTTTTATGTAATTTGGTGTTTTTCACAAGTTTCTTTGAGTGATTTCAGATTACTAGAATTAAGGGCAAATCCAGTTCAGTTCCAGTTCCGACACCTTTTGCCATATCAGCTATATCTCGAGTTTCACTGAAGCAATAAGGCTGAACTTTGTATCCCTGCAAAGCTAAGAGGCATATCTATCTTTTTCATGTTTTACACTTCTTGAAACGGAGTCGTTTTCCCTAGCGAAATCGACCATCAAGTTGGCTGATGTGCAATGACGTCTGTTCTGCACCGTTTTGGTATTTTGACCATATCTTCCGATCCACGTGCGCAAATGATCTGATTCCAACGGCTATGGATCCGTAACTGATAGGGGTATATTTTTCTAGAAGACCATTTTATCAGATCGAGCCTCCAACATTGACAAAATCGACCATCAAGCTGGCTGATCAGAATTATCATACAATATGACGAAAATTGTTAGAAAAATGCACCCACCTATTATACCTACCTTTGAAATTTGTAAAGCTTGTCTCTTGTCATTTAGCCCTCCAAAATGTGTATAAATAGAAGGCCTTGGATGAGTATTGGGATACATTATACATTGGTAGGATATTAGCCTTTGTAGTAAAATTCTCTAAGTTTTCTTCTTCTTTCCTTTCTCTAGTTTTCTTTTTTATTTACTTATGCTTCTTACATTTCTTTTCATTTTATTCATATCTAGTATGTGTTGCTAATCATATTGTTGAGGTGATGAGGTGAAGCTCTTGGTAAATGCTAAGGTTAGTCTCTTAAACATGAGCTAAAATGAATCATCATTTATAAACACTAGTATAGATAATATTTTCTTTTGGTTTAAAATCATACTTGCAAAGTAGAGATCTTGATTCATTATTGACAATGAAAATGGCACAGTAAATGCTTGGTTTCATAACCTTGATTTGTTGTAGACATATATACCTTGGCATAAGGAATGCTTGGACTCTTTTTATGAGTTTTGAGGACACCAAATGAACATAATATCATATGCTATGGACGTTGGACTGAATTGCTAAACCTTCCGATTGGAACCTCCCTTATGTGTGGATTTCAATTGTGTAATAAAACAAGATTAATCTTAGCATAACACCAAGAGTGGATTCTCTAACCTCAACATCCTTTCTTATTGTTTTTTTATATCTTGTTTAATTGTTTTTATGTTATTTTGTTTATTTTGTTCTCTAATATCTTGTTTATCTTATTTTGTTGTTGATTCCCTAATATCTTGTTTACTTTCTTTGTCTTATATATTTATAAACTTATACTTATTAATACGCTTCCCTGTGGTTCGACCTCGGACACCCGAGAATTTATTACTTGAACATAACCTGCACTTGGGTTTACAACTCTTAATTGAGTTTCCATCAAGTTTTTGGCGCCGTTGCCGGGGAAGCAATACTAAGTATATAAGTTTATAAGTATATTTATTTTTATTGGCTGGTTATACCGCCTAATTTGTATATATTTATTTTTATTGGCTGGTTATACCGCCTAATTTTGTTTATTAACTTTGTTTTATGCTTGTTTGGCGACGTGATTTTAGATCTCGTCGTTTAGTTAGATTTTATTGTGAAACTTTTTCAGGTAATCTTTCTAATACAACTCCTACCATGGCTGACAATGAAAGTGTTCATGCTGAAGATGAGAACAGACAAGTACGCACCATGCGTGACTACTTGCAACCAACTCGAAGCTCATCACCCTCTTGTTTTATTTTTCCTCTCAATGCAAACAACTTTCGTTTTAAACCAGGTATGATAGCTTTGCTTCCAAATTTCCATGGGTTAGAATCGGAAAGTGCTTACTCGTTTCTAAAAGACTTCGAAGATGTATGTGTCACCTTTAATGACCAACAATGTACAAATGAAATTGTCAAGCTAAAATTATTTCCTTTTTCTTTAAAAGATAAAGCAAAAATTTGGCTTCATAATTTAAAACCAAGGTCAATTGGCACATGGCAAGAATTACAAACTGAGTTTCTAAAGAAATTTTTCCCAGCACATAAAACTACTGCTTTGAAAAGACAGATTCAAAATTTCAATCAAAATCAAAATGAAGCATTTTTTCAGTGCTGGGAGCGTTTTAAAGATTTGTTAAGTTCTTGTCCACATCATGGTTTTGAAAAATGGCGTCTTATTAGTTTCTTTTATTAAAGTTTAACTCCCGAAACTAAACAATTTGTTGAAACAATGTGTAACGGTGAGTTTCTAGAAAAAGAACCTGAAGAAGCCTTTGACTACCTAGACCATTTGGCAGATAACTCTCAAGCCTGGCACACAGATAATTCCTCTGAAAGTTCCAATAGATCTAATCTTTTTTCTAACAGAGGTAAATATCATTTTAGTCAAGAAGATGAGATAAAAGCTAAAGTAGCTAATTTGGCTAGAAAGATTGAAGCCATGGAACTTAGAGAAGTAAAAGAAGTCAAAACGGTTAAAAATGAAGAAAGTTGTGGAATTTGTGAAATCATGGGACACCCCACTTCTGAATGTCCAAACATTCCCATTCTTAAAGAAGCGTTGCATGATCAAGTAAATTCCATAAACACATTTAAAAAGCCTTTTCCTTCTCCTTACTCTGAAACGTATAACCCTGAATGGAGAAATCATCCCAACTTCAGTTGGCGGAATAATAATCATGTTCAGGTACCACAATCTCAAAAGCCGGGCAACACTTTTTCCTATCAACCTTCACGTGTACAAACCTTGGAAGAGACATTGCAAGCATTCATGCAAACACAAGCAAATGTGAATAGCCGGACTTCACAGGACATCAATGAGATCAAAAACACCTTGTCCACATTGACAGCTTCATTACGCACTCAAGAAAAAGGTAAGTTTCCTGCTCAACCTCAGCCTAACCCTTCTACTCAATGTCTTGTTTCTTGCTCCAATGAAACTCAACAGGAAAATGCCAGTTCTATCACAACTCTTCGAAGTGGAAAGGCAATTGACAAAAACATTCCATCAAAAGACCAAGATCCTCTTTCCTCTCCGAAAAGTAATGGTAAGGATGATGGTAAGTCTGAACTTCTTGAAAATTTGGACAAAGAAAAAGGTATGCATCCTGCTCCTTTTCCTCAAAGGTTGCAAACAATAAAGAATTTGAATCAAAATGCAGAAATTTATGAACTTTTCAAACAAGTTAAGATTAACATTCCTTTATTGGATGCAATCAAACAAGTTCCATCTTATGCTAAATTTTTGAAGGACATGTGCACAGTTAAAAGGAAACATAATGTACAAAAGAAAGCATTTTTGACGGAAAGTGTGAGCTCAATCATTCAGCACCTTACTCCACCAAAATTCAAAGATCCTGGATGTCCAACAATCTCATGCATCATTGGAAACACTAGAATAGAACGTGCATTGCTTGATCTTGGTGCTAGTGTTAATCTTTTGCCTTTTTCTGTTTATCAACAGTTAGGTTTAGGTGAACTCAAGGAAACACCTGTTACACTTCAACTAGCTGATCGTTCTGTAAAAATTCCTCGAGGGATAGTTGAAGATGTTTTGGTTCAAATTGATAATTTTTACTTCCCTGTTGATTTTATTGTTTTGGACACACATCCTGTTTCAAATCCAAATGTTCAAATTCCTGTTATATTAGGCCGTCCATTTCTTGCAACTTCTAATGCTCTGATAAATTGCAGGAATGGTATGTTGAACATTTCTTTTGGAAATATGACTTTAGAATTAAATGTGTTCAACATTTGCAAGCAACCTGGTGATAATTCAGAAGTACATGAAGTGGATTTCATTGAAGAACTTGTTCATGAACATCTCACCACTACCACATTCCATGATCCTTTAGAAGCTTATTTAATTGAATATGAGTTTGATAATGCTTCAGAAATTTCACACACTGATTCTTTGTTAAAATCTTTTCAGGATAAGCATTGTTGGAAACAAAAGTTTGAGGAACTTCCATCACTTACAAATGTCACTGTACCATCAACTATTGAACCACCCAAGCTGGAGTTAAAACCATTGCCATCCGAGCTAAAATATTCCTTTTTGGGTGAGAGTGAAACTTTTCCAGTCATAATTTCTTCACATCTTGATGAACTACAAGAAGGTAAGTTGTTACAACTTTTGAAGATGCACAAAAATGCATTAGGATGGACCTTAGCTGACATAAAGGGAATAAGCCCATTAATCTGCACACATAATATTTATTTAGAGGAAAATGCTAAACCCTCTAGACAAATGCAACGAAGGCTTAATCCTAATATGAAAGAAGTAGTGAGAAATGAAGTCATTAAACTTCTAGATAATGGAATCATTTATCCTATCTCTGATAGCAAATGGGTAAGTCCTACTCAAGTCGTACCTAAGAAATCTGGAGTTACTGTAGTTAAAAATGAAAACAATGAATTAATTCCAGCTAGGACTGTTACTGGTTGGTGCATGTGCATTGACTATAGGAAACTTAACTCAGTGACGAGGAAAGATCATTTCCCTTTGCCTTTCATGGATCAAATCTTAGAAAGAGTTGCAGGGCATGAGTTTTATTGTTTTCTAGATGGATATTCTGGGTATAATCAAATTGCCATTGCACTTGAGGACCAAGAGAAAACCACTTTTACATGTCCTTTTGGTACTTTTGCATATCGTAGAATGCCATTTGGATTATGTAACGCCCCTGCCACATTTCAAAGATGCATGCTTAGCATTTTTAGTGACATGATTGAACGTAATCTTGAGATTTTCATGGATGATTTTTCTGTTTCTGGTGATTCATTTGATGATTGCTTAGCCAATTTGAAAAATGTATTGATTAGGTGTGAAGAAAAAAATCTTGTTCTTAATTGGGAAAAATGTCATTTCATGGTCACTAAAGGTATTGTACTAGGTCACATTGTTTCTGCAAAAGGGATTGAGGTAGACAAGTCAAAACTTGAATTGATTGCTAATCTACCCACACCAAAGACAGTAAAGGACATTAGGTCATTCTTGGGACATGCAGGTTTTTATAGAAGATTCATAAAAGATTTTAGCACGATATCTAAACCTCTATGTAATCTTTTAATGAAAGACACTGCATTTGAATGGACTAAAGATTGTGAAGATGCTTTTGAAAAACTCAAAAATATGCTCACTACTGCTCCTATTATGAGATCTCCTGATTGGTCTTTACCATTTGAAATAATGTGTGATGCTAGTGACTATGCTGTTGGTGCTGTGTTAGGACAAAGGAAAGATAATAAACCACATGTAATTTACTATGCAAGTAAAACTTTAAATAGAGCCCAAATGAATTATTCCACTACAGAAAAGGAATTACTTGCAGTTGTTTTTGCATTGGATAAATTCAGATCTTACCTTGTTGGATCATCAATTGTTGTCTTTAGTGATCATGCAGCTTTAAAATATCTTCTCTCTAAGAAGGATGCAAAACCTAGGTTGCTGAGGTGGATCCTTTTGCTGCAAGAATTTGACATCACCATTCGAGATAAAAAAGGAGTAGAAAATGTGGTGGCTGATCATTTATCAAGACTTGTTTGTGATGAATCTTTTGGAACCTCACCAATAAATGATACTTTTCCTGATGAACAACTTCTAATTGTCTCCACGACACCTTGGTTTGCTGACATTGCTAATTTTCTTGCTACAGGAAAAATTCCTTCTCAATGGAGCACCCAAGATAAAAGGAAGTTTCTGAATGAGGTAAAGAAGTTCTATTGGGATGACCCTTACTTGTTCAAATATTGTCCTCATCAGATTTTTCGAAGATGCATTCCCGACAATGAGGTAAGTAGTGTAATTAAGTTTTGTCATTCCGAGGCATGTGGTGGTCATTTTTCATCAAAGAAAACTGCTGCAAAAATTTTACAGTGTGGATTTTACTGGCCAACTTTGTTCAAAGATGCACATAATTTTTGCAAGTCATGTGAAAGTTGTCAAAAATTAGGTTCCATTTCGAAAAGAAACATGATGCCTTTGAACCCAATTCTTGTAATTGAAATTTTTGACTGTTGGGGTATTGATTTCATGGGACCATTTCCACCATCTTTTGGTTTCTTATACATTTTAGTTGCAATAGATTATGTTTCAAAGTGGATAGAGGCAATTCCATGTCGAAATAATGATCACAAAACAGTGATTAAATTTTTAAAAGAAAATATTTTGAGTCGATTTGGAATTCCTCGATCTATCATAAGCGATGGGGGAACACATTTTTGCAACAAGGTTTTTGAAACATTAATGAAGAAATATGCCATTACACACAAAGTTGCAACCCCTTATCACCCGCAGACAAATGGACAGGTAGAATTAGCAAATAGGGAGATTAAACAAATTTTGGAAAAGACAGTTAATCCAAATCGCAAAGATTGGTCTCTTAGACTTAACGATGCATTATGGGCCTATCGAACAGCTTTTAAAACAGCATTGGGCATGTCTCCTTATAGGCTAGTTTATGGAAAACCTTGTCATTTACCTGTGGAACTTGAGCATAAAGCATATTGGGCCATTAAAATGTTCAACTCAAACCTTGATGACGCTTCTAATTTACGAAAATTACAAATCAATGAACTTGAGGAACTCAGAAATGATGCATATGAGAATTCTAAAATTCATAAAGAAAGAACTAAAGCCTTTCATGACAAGTTAATTTCAAGAAAAACATTTAATGTTGGGCAAAAAGTTCTACTTTATAATTCTAGACTTCACATATTTCCTGGTAAGTTGAGATCAAGATGGACTGGCCCATTTGTGGTTAAGCATGTGTATCATTATGGAGCAGTTGACATTGAGAATCCTCAAAATGGTAACGTATTCAAGGTAAATGGACAAAGACTCAAACTCTTTTTGGAAAATCATGTTACTCAAGAAGAGGTTGTTTTTCTTTCTGATCCTTGTTTTGAAAATAACTAGATGTAAATATAATTTTTTTTTAACCCCGGTTAAATGGCGGATAACGGTACTCCGTGATTATTTAAGTCGGTTCCATCAGCTACCCACAAAACTGATATTGTATATAAATTTCTCTTTCATTTTATTTTATTTCATTTTTTTTCAGGATGGATGATATTCTCAAAAGATTGCAGAAACGATTTCCTCCTTTTCCTCGGAATATTTTACTGAAGCTTTACCAAGTTCGATTAGAAAGATTAAGAATGCTTATGAACAAAAGGATTCCTGAAGACATACGTTGGATAATTGAAGCCAAGGTACGTGAAGATGAATATCTTCCTGTTTTGCATTTACCAGGTACAGGTAGAAGCACTTATGCAAAGAAGCGACGAGCAAAGCGCATGAGTTCAAATTGCCACAAGTGTGCACGATGGACGTGTAACGGTAAATGTCGTTCTATTGGGATTCCGTCCTCTAATCGAGATGATAAAATTGAATTCATTAAGGATGGACTGAGTAAGGAGAATTTGGGTAATATCCAACTTTCTCTTGAGACGCATCCTAGTGGAGACGTACAAAGAGAAATTCTTGATTTATGGCCGCAATTCCAAAGGGAATGGCAACATCTTGGGAATCTGATGATAAAAGACCCTGTTTGCCAGCTTGTAAGAAAACTGGATGGGAAGCATATCCTCGACTCATAGAAGGCGTTTAAGCCGTTTCTGGACGTAAAACCAGAGGAAGATGCCAAATACACTTTCGGCGACATTATTACTTTTGACTTTTACGGTTGATTTTTCTTCTCTTTTTGATTTTCTTCCTGAAATCACGCAAAAATCTTTTGTTAGGTTAACATTTTCTTCTGACAGGTCAAATACACTTTCGGCGACATTATTACTCTTGTCTGATTCACTACTCAGTCCTCTATATATTACACCATATACTCATTCTCTTTCAGGCACTCGAAAAAGAAAAAAAATGGAAAGCACTTCGTCCCAGCGCATTAAAAAAATTTGTGTCTTTGGAGGTGCTTATCCAGGGAAAAATAACATATTCGCTGATGAAGCCATAAGAGTTGGAGTAATACTTGCCCAACAAAAGATCCACTTGATTTATGGAGGCGGTAGTACGGGTTTAATGGGAGCAGTCGCTACAGCAGCACACGCCGGAGGAAGTCCAGTTCTAGGAATCGTGCCAAAACTATTCACAGATTTTTGTGGACCTACCGTGGGTAAGGAAATACAAGTCTGGAGTATCCCTGAACGGATAACAATCATGTACCATTCTGCCGATGCATTCATTGCTTTACTAGGAGGTCTGGGTACATTGGAAGAAATAGCTTGCGTGGCTTCTTGGTCATCTTTGGTCACAAATAAGAAACCCATTGGTTTGCTTAATATTAATGGTTATTTTAGTAATTTACTTTCATATTTAGATAATGCTGTGGATAACGGATTCATGTTTTCAGAGGCAAGGAGAACCATAATTTCTGCTACAACCATTGAAGATTTACTCAAAAAGCTACAAGCTTATGAGTGTTTATCTGCTACGGTTGTTTCGCAAACGCTCGGAAAAAGAAAAAGAGATATGGACGAGCAAGGAGTGGATTGCACTTTGTCTTTGTGACATTATCTAACATTTTGCTTGTTGTGTCTCAGTTATAATAAGTGGTTAGCAACCTCTGCAGGTAATATCTCCTAAATTCTACCTTTAAAATTTGACATTGGGGACAATGTCATATTTTAGTAGGGGGTAAGGGACATATTTTGCTAAAAAAAAAAAATTGTTGTGTTTTAAGACATTTAGAAGTATTCATTCTGAACAAGGTCTGAGTAAGGGAGACTTGAGACATACCTTGTCACTTTGATTTAATCTTCTTCTTCAAAAAAACAAAAAAAAACAAAAAAAAAAAAAAAAAAAAGCATGTTTAGACTTAGTGTGTTTTTTTTTTAGTTACTTTCAATACAATGATGAGATATGAATTGCATAAGTCTAAAACAGATTTATTAGTGAGAAGATTTTCATGAGAATTGAGCTTGATGTCAACCTTTTTATGAGCCAATGTTAATATGATATGTTGATTGAGAAAGAAGCATGTTTAGACTTAATCTGACTTGTATAATCATCTTTGTGAGTTTTTGAGCCTATAATGATTGATGCATTATACAAATCAATCTAATTTCTTTCTTGAGTGCTCTTATGATTACATGATTCTCTAGAACTTGCTTTAAACCGTTTGAGACTATATTGATACATGTGACAACATGAATATGATAGAGGCATTAGGATTATAACCAGAGCCAAACAGCCATCCATTATTAATGTTCTAAGAGAACATCCCCACTAGTGAGCCAATTTGAGCCTACATTAAATATGCTGTTTTATTGGTAACCACAACTTACACCTAGCCTAAATATACTTATATCCTTACCCTTTTTCTAAAGATGGATTATATATTTTGAGACATATTGCAAAAAAACAAGGGATATTTTTAGTTGAAAATTTGGGTTAGAAACAAAAGATAAGTGTGGGGGAAGAAAAGAAAAGAAAAAGTCAAGAGAAAAAGAAAGGGATCATTGTCAAATACATTCCCATATTAAAAAAAAAAAAAAAAAATCTTCTCTTGAACTTCTAGAAAAAGATGTTACAAAGTTGGTTAGAATGATGCAAAGGCTCAACATGAATATTTAGCCTATGTTATTATGTGCTTTATAAGAGTTTTGAGAAGTTTTATTTGTATGATCTTATTATGTCTCTAAAATCTATGAACTCTTTGGAACCTTTGTGATATCTTTATCCTTTTGTTCTTTAACCACATTATAACCCTTTGGCCCCATTACAACCTTGAATAAAGACCTCTTGATTTATGAAGTTGTATGATCTAAATAGTGGAGAATAGGTGGACACGCAAGCATATGGTAGAAGTGTTTTCATGAGATTGATTGAGTGTAAACACTTTACCACTACTTTAAAGAGTGAAAATCAAGAGAGTATCCCATGTGAGAAGTTGAGATTAAGTTTGAATATGCACTATTTTGATTGAAATATGTTATGTTAATATTGGCTTAACTCAAACTATTTACATTCAAGCAAGATTTTTTTGTGAATTTCTTTAAGCTATTGATTAGTTTTTAAGACTTATCCAATGATTATCTCTAATTTATATTGGAAGGATTAGTTATAATTATTATTTTTAGTTTTTCTTATGTCTTCAATGTTTGTGGGTATCGTCCTAGTAAACCCTCACGAGACTAAACTCGTCCACTAGGGACACCTAGGGGTTTAAAGGCTTGTGTCACATGCTAAGTGCCACCGTGATTTCCTACGAAAATGGATTAGATTAGATTTTCTTATTTTATTGAGTCGTTGCTAGGGACTAGCAACAATCTAAGTAAGGGGGTGTGATAACTCGTATAATTATATAGTTTTTAGTTATGTTTTATTATTGTTTTGTGTCAAATACGAGTTATTATTGTTTAGTCTAATTGTGTTTATGATCTTTTATATTTTTATGTAATTTGGTGTTTTTCACAAGTTTCTTTGAGTGATTTCAGATTACTAGAATTAAGGGCAAATCCAGTTCAGTTCCAGTTCCGACACCTTTTGCCATATCAGCTATATCTCGAGTTTCACTGAAGCAATAAGGCTGAACTTTGTATCCCTGCAAAGCTAAGAGGCATATCTATCTTTTTCATGTTTTACACTTCTTGAAACGGAGTCGTTTTCCCTAGCGAAATCGACCATCAAGTTGGCTGATGTGCAATGACGTCTGTTCTGCACCGTTTTGGTATTTTGACCATATCTTCCGATCCACGTGCGCAAATGATCTGATTCCAACGGCTATGGATCCGTAACGGATAGGGGTATATTTTTCTAGAAGACCATTTTATCAGATCGAGCCTCCAACATTGACAAAATCGACCATCAAGCTGGCTGATCAGAATTGTCATACAATATGACGAAAATTGTTAGAAAAATGCACCCACCTATTATACCTACCTTTGAAATTTGTAAAGCTTGTCTCTTGTCATTTAGCCCTCCAAAATGTGTATAAATAGAGGGCCTTGGATGAGTATTGGGATACATTATACATTGGTAGGATATTAGCCTTTGTAGTAAAATTCTCTAAGTTTTCTTCTTCTTTCCTTTCTCTAGTTTTCTTTTTTATTTACTTATGCTTCTTACATTTCTTTTCATTTTATTCATATCTAGTATGTGTTGCTAATCATATTGTTGAGGTGATGAGGTGAAGCTCTTGGTAAATGCTAAGGTTAGTCTCTTAAACATGAGCTAAAATGAATCATCATTTATAAACACTAGTATAGATAATATTTTCTTTTGGTTTAAAATCATACTTGCAAAGTAGAGATCTTGATTCATTATTGACAATGAAAATGGCACAGTAAATGCTTGGTTTCATAACCTTGATTTGTTGTAGACATATACCTTGGCATAAGGAATGCTTGGACTCTTTTTATGAGTTTTGAGGACACCAAATGAACATAATATCATATGCTATGGACGTTGGACTGAATTGCTAAACCTTCCGATTGGAACCTCCCTTATGTGTGGATTTCAATTGTGTAATAAAACAAGATTAATCTTAGCATAACACCAAGAGTGGATTCTCTAACCTCAACATCCTTTCTTATTGTTTTTTTATATCTTGTTTAATTGTTTTTATGTTATTTTGTTTATTTTGTTCTCTAATATCTTGTTTATCTTATTTTGTTGTTGATTCCCTAATATCTTGTTTACTTTCTTTGTCTTATATATTTATAAACTTATACTTATTAATACGCTTCCCTGTGGTTCGACCTCGGACACCCGAGAATTTATTACTTGAACATAACCTGCACTTGGGTTTACAACTCTTAATTGAGTTTCCATCAATAGATTTCAACAAATCAAGTGATCAAAGAATGACGTGGTTCCAAACATATTTCAAATAACAAAAAATAGAAACTGTATGAAAAATTAATAATTATTATTGTAATTTATTATATAATTAAACAAAGAAAAAGAGAAACCTTTTTCTTTAAATGAATTAATAATGTTTAAGTTGGTGGAAAACAAAAATAACTTTAAAAAACATTATTAGTATTATTAAAGGTTAACATGATCATCAATCATCTAAAAGGTAAATGATCAATTTTTTTATATATAAATAATCTATTATAATCCTGAATTGGGTAAAGTCTACGAAAATATTACATGAAATCCGTATATTTTTTTAGACATATTATGCACATCATTTTTTTTTTCATAATTTCATACAATTTCATAACTAACAATCACATTATACACATCATATATTGTTTTAAACATATTAAAATTTCATAAATTACAATTAAATCAAAAATAATAAATTAATTTTAACACAATTTTTAGAAATAATTTCCAACAGAAAGAGAAATCTGCAGAGAGAGAAGAGAGAAGAGATACCAGGCGCGACGGTCGGTGACGTTGGTGGTGCGATCGGATGGCGACGGCGGTGGCTCCCTCGGACGGCGAACGACAGGGGGACCTGGTTGGGTCTTGGGCAGGGGAGGATATACCAGATTAGAGATAGAAATTGAAGAAAAAAAAAAGAGAGGGAAGAAAGAATAGAGAAGAGGATATACCAGGAGTTCGAACGGCGATGGAGCGCTACGGAGACGGTGGTGGCGTACTTGGACGACGGACGGCAGGGGAGAGCTGGTTGGGGGTCTCGGGCAGGGGAGAAATAAGAGAAAAGGGAAAGAGGAAAAAGGAAAGAGAGAAAAGGGAAGAAGAAAGAAAGGAGAAGTCTCGGGCATTTAATTATGCCCGAGACTATTACCGACGAAAATCCGTTATTACTGACGAAATTTTCGTTGATAATATTTTTGGCAGTTTTACAAATTCCTTTTCGTCAAAAAAGTATTACCGACGGATTTCCATCTCCGACAGAATATGCTTATTACCAACGGATATTCCGTCGGTAATATTTTTGGCGGTTTTTCAAATTTCATCCGTCGGTAATAAGATTTTACCGAGGGATTTTTCGTCGGTATTAGATAATTCCATTGGTACTATATTACCGACAGATTATTTTTTAATGACGGAATATGTGTATTACCGACTGAATGTCCGTCAGTAATACTTTTGACCGTTCAGTTTTTAATTTTTTTTTTATTTGTATTTATTGCATATCAAAAACCTTGCCTTTTTTTTTTTACCGACGAAATCTTCCTTTGATAATACAGGTAAATTTGTCGGTAATACTTTGGCGGGAAGCTAAGTCGCTCCCGCCAAAGTATTACCGATGGAATAGTTCGATTGTTAATTTTCTGTCGATAATATTAAAAAAATTCATCGGTAATGCGTAAAAATATTACCGACGGAATTTTGTCGGTAATACTTGAAATTTCGTCGGTAAAAAATATTGTACCGACGAAATTTTTCCGTCGGTAATTCGACGTTCTCTTGTAGTGAAAGTTGGGGTAATTTACATTATGGATCAGTGAACTTAGCATCAACTTTCATGTAAATCACAAACCTTTAATTTCATCAAATTACATCAATGAACTTTTATTATTATTAAATTAGGTCACTTATGCTAACTGCGTTAAGTAATTCTAAAGGAAAAACTTATTCAGCATGCATACATGACTTATTTTTTGCATCTCATCAAGATAATGCCTAGCTGGTATTTTAAGTAAAAATGTTTATGTGCTGACATTGTGGGGTCCATTTTAAAAAGGAAAACATATGGTTTGTTGGCCAAATTTTTTTAGGGTTTTCTCAAAATTCGATTTGAGTAAATTATCAGGAAAACTAATGTTTGTATCGCCTAATAAATCATATATGCTAATTGAGTCAGTTTTTTCATTAAAATTACTTAACGAAATTAGGATAAATGACTTAATTTATTAATAATAGAAATTTAATGATGTAATTTGATAAAGTTAAATGTTTACATAAAAATTACCCTAAAAAGTTGTGTCGCGTTTGAGAATATAAGCACTCCAATGCAACAATTCCAATACCAGTGATCTCTCTTACTAGTTATTAAGTACTGCTTATTAATTAGCACCAAACTTCCTCTCTGTCCTGCATGGATAATGCAAAATATCATTTTAACCGATCAAACAATAAAATACTATTTCTCCTCTACTACATTCAACCAAGCAAACATTTTTCTTGAATGGTTGAATTTGGTGTGAAAATTCATTGGCATTCAATGAACTTTCAGGGAATTTGGTCTGGAATTATATCAGGGACAGTTGTGCAAACTTTTGTCATTAGTCATTACTGTAAAAAGTTGTGTGGAGTTTGAGATTATAAGCACTCCAATGCAACATTTCCAAATACCAAATGATACCTCTTATTAGTTGTTAGGTACTGCTTATTAGCACCAAACCTTCTCTCTGTCCTGCATGGATAATGCAAAATATCCTCTACTCTTCCCCACCCAACAAGACCAGATACAGCCACACCCCACAGCAGCTAACACCTCTGTCCCCTCCTCCTCCTCCTCCTCCTCCACCTTCACCGCCTGTTCTGAAGACATCCCTCCGATCAACGGCGTCCGCCACTTCTTCAGGGAATGCTTTGATGAATCCAAGAAGCTATGGTACCTAGCTGGCCCTGCCATCTTCACCTCCATCTGCAACTACTCCATTGGTACCATAACTCAAGTTTTCGCTGGCCACGTCGGCACTCTTGCCCTCGCCGCCGTCTCCGTCGAAAACTCCGTCATCGCCGGCTTCTCCTTCGGTGTCATGGTATACCATATATTACCATATATCCATAACAAAAATCACAGATTTATTTGTTTTGACTTTTGATGACTTTCTTGCTTAATTCTGATTATAGACTACTTGTAGTAATTACAAAAAAAGTTGATGGTATTACTTGAACATAATCAGCTTGGCATGGGAAGCGCGCTTGAAACCTTATGCGGTCAAGCGTTTGGAGCAGGGCAGATTGACATGCTAGGGGTTTACATGCAAAGATCATGGATCATTCTCAACTCAACAGCTTTAATCCTTCTCTTTTTATACATATTCGCTGAACAAATTTTGAAGCTGATAGGCCAGACAGAGGAAATATCAAAGGCAGCGGGGAAGTTTGCAATATGGATGATACCACAGTTATTCGCTTATGCCGTGAATTTCCCAATGGCCAAGTTTTTGCAGTCGCAAAGCAAGATCATGGCCATGGCCGTGATTGCAGCGGCGGCCTTGGTTTTGCACACGATTTTCAGCTGGTTGTTGATGTTAAAACTGGGGTGGGGGCTAGTGGGTGCGGCCGTGGTGTTGAATGCGTCGTGGATTTTCATAGACGCGGCTCAGTTGTTGTATATTATTAGTGGGACATGTGGGCGTGCATGGACCGGATTTTCATGGAAGGCTTTTCAAAACTTGTGGGGATTTATTAGGTTGTCTCTGGCTTCAGCCTTTGATGCTCTGGTGAGTGTTAGAAAATGAGAATTTATATACTTATGCCTCGTTTAGCATTGCTTCTAGCACAACTTTTGAGGTCAAAAGCTGCTTTTCACCGCAAACGCAATGCTAAACAGATAAAAAAATTTGGCTTCTGCTGTTGAAACCATGGTTTGAAAAGCCAAACCAAAAAGCCAAAAAATATAGCTTTTGGGCTTTAAAAGCTGGCTTTTGGATAAAATTACTTTATTATCCTCACATCTCTACACTTTTATTATTTTAAACATATCTTTTTTTGACATTTCAATTTTCTACAACACTTTTTCATAGTAATGCTAAACACTTAAAAGTTTTTAAACTACACTTTTTCATCGCACTTGAGGGCTAGTTTAGCATTGCTGTTGGAAAAAGTTTGGGTTGGAAAAAGCTCGAGTTGGAAAAAGTGTTTATAAACTTTATAAACAATTGATGGCTAGTTTAGCATTGCTGTTGGAAAAAGTTTGGGTTGAAAAAAACTCGAGCTTTTTCCAACCCAAACTTTTTCCAACAGCAATGTTAAACTAGCCCTCAATTGTTTCACTGTTCTAATTAATTACTAATTCGACTATCGCTTTGGACCTGTTTTAATAATATAAACGGTTCCGGTTTACTTTCTTTCTTTCTTTCATTATTTATTTATTAATTGTTAAAATAATTTTAATTATTATTTATTAATACGACTTTTATATTATTTTAAATGAATTTCATGTATGTTAATAATTATTAGGAATATATTGAAAATTAATAGAAAAATAAAATATAAACAAGAGTACAACCCAATATAATTATTTTTTATGGTTTAGTAAAAATAAATTTAAACTTGCAAATAAAAAAAATAAAATTATGCTTGGATCAATGTTAGTTTTAATTTATTAAATTCCATATCAAAATATATATTTTTCTTAAATGTGATAATTATGAATATGCTTTTCAAAATTAGTAGTATAGTATAACTTTTATAAATTTGTATAGTATATATAGCTATTTTATGTGTATTATTTTATTATACAAAGGAATATGAAAATTTAATCATAAATTAATTACAAGCACATGGTTTTGGGCCTAGGCCTAGTGGTCACGTGACTCACGTCCCACCAAACCTTATGGTGGCGGAGCCGCCCCTGTGTCCTTACTCCTTAGACTCTGTCCCTCCCTCACTTTTTAGGTTCTACCAAAAAGGGAAAATTTTGATTTTTAAAGTCAATGAATAGTAAGTTCTATACTCATGTTTGGTTGGTATTTTTTTAAATTTTCTATTATATAGTGAAAAAGTAAAAAAATAAATTCAAATAAAGAAATAAATAACAAAATAAAATCATCAACCAAACGATATCTAATAATATTAATAGCATTTAGCTACTTGAGAGATTTGAGAATTAATAATTCGCGTTTTTCATATAATGTTCAGAAAAAGAGAAAAGTGAAAGAAAAAAAAAAGGTAAATTTGAAATATATACCATCAACAATATAATAATTGTTAAATGATTTAATGAGTAAGAATTATTTGAAAAAATAAATAAATATTGTTAGAAAGAAAATTGTAAAAACAAAATTATTTTTTAGAAAAACATTTTCTTCCCTTTTTCCTCTCATTTTTTAATTTACTTTTTTAATTAAAAATTAAAAATTTTTTAAAATAAAATTTTAAAAACTAAATATTTAAATTTTTTTATTTTTAATTTACTTTTTTTAATTAAAAATTTTTAAAAAATAGAAATTAAATTTTTTTATTTTTTAAAAATTTTTAAAAAATAAATATTTAAATTTTTTTTATTTTTTAAATTTATATAAAAAATAATAATATTTTCTTGTTAAATGGTAATTTTGTCTATTACTTATTATTAAGGATAATTTTATCTTTACAATTTTTTTTCCTAACAATTTTTAATTTTTCTATTTCTTTTTTTTTAAAATAATTTTTATTTATTAGATCATTTAACAAATATTGTATTGTTGATGGTATGCTTTTCAAATTTACCCAAAAAAACAAACCAACTAAGGTATATATATTTTTGATAAATGACATTATATATACACATAGCAGTCATATCCAAATATTTTAATGGTTAACTTTAATTAGAAATATTTTTATGTATAACTCTCTTTTTAATCCTTATTACAATTAAAAATTTTAATCTCAATTAAAATTATCATAATTTTAACAAATAATATATTTTGTTTCTGCAGCTTGGAGGTATGGTATTTTATGTCGCTAATACTCTTTGCGGGGTATTTAAAGAATGCAGAAGTTTCTCTAGATGCCTTGTCCATTTGGTAAGCTAATTTATTGCTTCACTGATTTTCATTAAATTATGCAATAACTAGTTTTTTTTTAACGCTGCACGGAATTTTTATTATATTTTATAATTTTAAATTATTTTAAAATTTTTATAATAATTTTATATTCTTTATAATATATTATAAAAATTAGTATGAATTACAACAACAACAAAAAAAATCACTTTTGTTTTCTCTTCTTTTTTTTTTTTTATCATTTTCCCAATTCACCGTAATAATCTAAAAAAAATACATGATTTTATTAATAAATAAATCAAGATAAATTTGAATGATATTTAGGTTCAATGGTAGTTTCATAATTTGCATACTTTTGAAAATTAAATTTATAACTTTATGTGACCATGATGATTTTTGTACTAAAATATATATTTATTTATATTGTTTTTAATAGTGAATTATATTATTCATCTATTCTTTTAATACAAAAAATTACTCTTGAATGACTCTTAAAGAGAATTAATAAATATATATAACTTTGAGTTAAAATGATAATAAAATTTTAATTAAAAATTAATCTAAAATACGTAGAGATTGAAAATTGTATATAAAAGTCCATTCTAATTATGACATGTTAAGTATCGTACATAATTCAAGTTTAATACTTGATGATTAAAAAAATATATAATTAAAGTTCATTTTAATTATGACATGTTAAATCATTATTTTCTTATAATATAGTAGTTGTTATTGACCATAAATTGAAATAATTAAGAGTAGTAGTGAGATGGAAAGACCAATCAGCTACCTTAAAAACAGACTAAATTATATTGTTTTACTTTTCCTCTTATTAATGTGGGATTGAAGATTGTACCAAAAAAATGAAAAACTTCTTACAATAATTAGGTTGAACTTTGTTTAGATACAATTAGGTTGATCTTTGTGTTGCCATTTTTACCATCGTTAACAAAAATTGTTATCAAGAGGTAGAAGACTATTTCATTAAATTTATCTTTTAAATTCAAAATAGAAAAAAAAAATACAAATCTAATCAATTCTGATTCAAAATTTATATGCATATATATATATATTTATAACTATGGTTAAATTAAAAATGAAGATAAATTATGAATTTGCTAGGTAATAAAATACAAGGGATAGAGAATTTAAACACAATGATTTATAGAAGTTCAGTCCTTCCTTAAGGCACCTAAGTCCATTCTTGGCTTCCTCTTGTTAAGAAGTCCAATCCACTAATTTCTTTAAGTATACTTTTTCAAGGCTTTAGGTATAACCTTTACATTCATTATCTTAAGCTAAGTAACCTCTAAATTCTTATCTTTCAAGATTAAGGTAGAAATTATGTAAACCTAAAATGACTTTTTACCAAAACCTAGAGATACAATTAAGATGACACCTCATATATTGAACTCAAATAAACTCTAAGGTTTTTCAAATGATTCTGCAAACTAAAAATATCTCTTAAAAGTTGGGTGTTTGTTAATTTAGTATACTGAGAGATAAATGAAGAATTAATAAAGATTGGATACAAGAATTGAAAGAATTAAAGTACTAAACACTTGGAAGCTCTTAAATCTCTTGGGGGAATTGATTAAATGGTCTTAAGAAGATGTCTCTTTTGTGAAATGAAAATATGACTCTTTGGTGCTTGTTCTCATGTTTCACAAATGTGTTGAAATGCTTCTTTTATAGTTGAAATGAGCTCGGAATAGTTGGGACTAGAGCTGCTCATGGGCCGGGCCGGGCCACGGCCCAGTTTTTTTTATTTTCTCTGCCCAGGCCCGGCCCTGGGTCGGCCCGGCCCGCCCGTTTAGGTCCGAAACATTGTTCATTGGAATAAAAAAATAATTTTTTTATTTTTTTTTATTTTTTATAATTAAAATTAAATAAAATAATATTATTATAATAAAAATTACTGTTCGGCCGGCCCGAAACACAAAATATCCTACCCAGACCCGGCCCGATACGGGCCGGGCAGGCTGTCCGGCCCGTGAGCAGGTCTAGTTGGGACTAATGAAGTAAGAAAAGAGTCGTTTATTGGAGTAGAAACTAGCGGTTGCTACTTGCGACACAAGGGGTTCGATCCCTTTTTGGAGAGGATCGATCCCCTGAATCAAAATGACTTCAGGGAGGCTTTCTGCCATTAGGGGATTGATCTCCTAAAACAAGAGATTGATATATTTTTTTACAAATTAAAAACAAGAACTTTTAAATTATGAAAATCTTGTTTTGTTTTGTTTTTTATTTTTTTTTTATCAACCTTTTTCAATTTCAAATATAATTTATTTGAAAGTTCATTTAAAGTAAAAAAAGTTGAGATAAAAATAAAAGAAATTTTAAAATTTTATTTTTCACTTTATGTTTGAATCTAAAAATAAATATTTGCAAAATAAATTCTTTGGACTTTCTGTAAGTTAATTATGAAAAATATTTCTTCACTTTAAATTTTTTCAAAAATTGATTCCTTTAAAAAAAAATTAGAGTTCAGGAATTTTATTTCTTTTGAAGAACAAAAGTTCTAGTCAAGTTTAATACATAGAAGTCAAATTCAATAAAGTGAAAACTATATTAAGTTCACGAGAAATAATTTTTTAAAAATATCAATTAAACTTGCAATTTTAAATTAAGTATGTCGTAACTTAAAAAATAACAAGTCTCAACGCGAGACTTTATATTCGTTAACCGTGACATTGAAAAAAAAAAGAGAAAAAGTTGACTTAATTCCTCTTAAAAATAAAATGAGGATTGAAAATGACCTCGAAAAAAACATGGAGTGGCCACCAATCTTTTTTGGATAGGTGTAATCGGCCACCTATTAAAATCGGTTTTGTAAAACATTTTAAAATTAATTAGAATATTTTTAAAATCAATTTCAAGTCCGCGTTTTAAACCAGAGAAAATCAAAGAAGCGGGTTCGGGACTCGGTTACGTGTAGGGAAGGATTAGCACCCCCACAAAACCCGTACAAAACGATACCTTATTAATCGTGTGTTATCTCAAGTCTCGGTAAAAAGTCGATTTTTAATTTGGTATTTCAAATTAATTCCCAATTTAAAGAAAAATAATTGCATTTTTAATTGAAAATTATCCGAAATTTATTAATGTAAAATTTTCCTATACTTCCCGAAAAATCGACAAAATATAAAATAAAAAAAAAATTATTTATTTGGAAAACTTTCCGAATCATCCTCGTTTTTTTGAAAGAAAGATATTTATTTATTAATGATAATTGATGACATCCTCTCTAGCAGACCCGGTAGAGAACTCATGAATTATTTTAACTCGGGAATATCTTTATTTTTATTGAAAATCATTGTCTTATTTTAAAACATTTTAAATATATATATATATATATATATATGAATATGAATATGTGTGACATAGTATGATCTAAATGATATGAAATAATCTAAATGAAATGATATAACCTAAGTGACATGGTATATTCTAAATGAAATGATATAACCTAAGTAACATAACATATTCTAAATGAAATGAAATAACCTAAGTAACATAATATATTCTAAATGAAATGAAATAACCTAAGTGACATAACATATTCTGTATGAAATGAAATAACCTAAGTAACATGATATATTCTAAAGAAAATGAAATAACCTAAGTTATAATATATTCTAAATGAAATAACATGTCCTAAGTAACATAATATTTTCTAAATGAAATAATATGTCCTAAGTAGCATAATATATTCTAAATGAAATGACATAATTAAAACGACATGAAATGATATGTAATAAAACAATGTTATCATGGAATATGCATGAAAATAAAAATAATAATGCATGAACATAATAAATGCTAAATGATGTGACAAAATTAAATGACAAATCAAAAAGCATATGATAATATAGAATATTCACAACTATATATCAAACAATATAACACCATAAAACATAAATCAAAATAATGACATTACCATAGAAATTATCATAGCAAAAATCATATATTATATAGTATGCATGAACATGGAAAATGCAATGCATGAAAGTGTATTTTTTTTCCTTTAAATAAGGGAATCCGTATACCTAAAAAGATATCTGACTACCTTAGGAAAAGACATCATATTAAGTTTTCTAAAATCAAAAAATACTTTGTGATTGGTTGAAAACAATTTTGAAAATCTTGGATGAAAAACAATATCATAGCCGAAATTCCCATTTAAAATGGCTATATTTTCCTATCTTTGAAAACCCGGACTTGCCACCCTTGACCCGAGCTTTATAAAATCATTCTTTAAGATTAAAATGGCCTAGAAACCAACCTAGGACAATAGCTAAGGTTCCTAACCAGCTTTCTCTTAATGCCTTAGATAAAACAGAAAATTAATTTTCCCTCAAATTCAAATCTGACTCTACTGTTCAGTTTTAAAACGTGAACTTTTAACTTATTTTAAAAAATTCTAAAAATTCTTAAAAAATATATATGAGACATAGAACATGTTTAAATTTCAGGGAAAAATTTGGCTTAATTTTTAGACTAAGGATAACCCTCAATCACGAAAGTCAAAACACTGGTGAAAAACTGTTTTGCCAAAAAACATTTTTAAGCCTTTGATAAAATCATTCAAAAATCAAAGTAAAAATATTGGAGACTCTTCTATGGACTTACAAACAGTAGCTAAAATTTCTAAAATTTTGGACAAAAATTGGCTAAGTAAAAAAAAAATCACAAAGGTAGAAAAATCAACTTGACAACTTCTCAATTTCCCACAAGTATGCTCATGTGAGCTTGACTTTAAACCATTGATTGGCTTAAGTCAAAAATCAAGTGGTATGGTATGAGATGCATGAACAACTAGCAAATTTGATGTATGAAATGCATGATCTAAAGCCTAAATGATATAAGAAATGCATGGCAATTCAAAATGACTTAAATGCCTAGCATGAGTTTGCATGGCAATAAATGCTATCCTAACCTAAACATGCATGAGATGAATAATACTGCAAATGTAACCTAGACCAAAAATGTTATGAATATGCATGACAATACAAAATTATCCTAATGCCTAAACCTAATTTGCATGAGATGCATGGTAAGGCAAATGTAACCTTAACCTAAAGTGACATGAAAATGCATGGTAATACAAAGATGTCCTAATGCCTAGCATGAATTTGCATGGCAATAAATGCTATCTACCTAATATGCATGAGAAGCATGGTAATGCAAATGTAACTTAGACCTAAAGTGGCATGAAAATGCATGGCAATACAAAGATGGCCTAGACCTAAAATGTTATGAAAATGCATGAAAATATCATGAACATATAATGACCAAATAAACCTAATACTAATGCATGAACATGGCACAACTAATACACAATCTCATGGCATAATAATGCAACGCATGGTACCTAAACAAAATGCAAATGCACACACAAGGCAAGGAATACATGAAGAGGTCGAATGGCCACTAATTCTATGTGGAGAGATGTAGCAAGGCATTAACACAAACACATGGCAAACTAAATCAAAACACACAATTTTATGGCATGAAATGCAAACCTATCACCTAAATAAGATGAAAATGCACACATAAAGCAAAAAAAAGAACATGTTGGCCGAATGGTCACTAAGCAAAATGGTGAAATCCTAGATAAACAATAACACAAAAACATGGTAACCTACATATGTAAAATCTAAATGGAAGAATATTAAACTAGCAAACATGATAATAATGCAAACATGGTGACTAACATAACTCATGAACATAGCAATGACAATATAACAAACACATGGCATGGTCTAAATATATGAACATAAATGGAAGCATATTAAGCAAGTAAACATAAAAATGCAAGCATGGTAACTTAAACTCATCATGGCCGAATGGTGTAGCATGAATCTAGCATAGTATTTCCACAAACACATGGCATGATGTATGGCTAAACTATCACAATAAAGCTAACCTACCACAATCAAGCTAATCTAACACAAGTAAGCTAACCTACCACAACAAATTACATGAACAAAATCAAACACAAAATCATTTAACAAAAATACTCCATTCGGCCATGATGAAAAATAGAAGAAAACTTGTTTTCTTGATTTCTTTTAAAAATTAAAGTAGAAGCTTCATAGAACTTATTTTAAAAAAACAAGTTTATTTCATAAAATAGAATAAAATAACAATCAAAATAACAAAATCATGTCAACAAATTATGAGATAACCATGAAAGAACATAGCTACCTTGCTCTAGCTTTCCAAATCAAGAAGTTCCAAGCCAAAACCCTCATTTTTTCTCCTCTCCTTTTCCTTTATTTTTTCTCTCTTTTTCCCCTTAGCTACTGCCTCTATTCAGCCCCTCAACCTTGTGAAAAAATCTGAATTCCCTCTCCCAAAATGCCTTGGCCGAATGGTAGTAGAATTCTCTAGAATGTTGTAGATTTTTCCTAACCAATTTTGATCCAATGGCCCTTAATCCAAGATGTTTTTTACGAAAAATTCCCACCCTTAGATCTAATCAGCCCCTAACTAATATGATGTCATGAATATGATATCATAAATATGACATCATCCCTTTTCATGCATTGGTTCTTGTGTCACAATTGCAAAGGCTTGATTAAGAAAAATAACTACCTTCCTATCCACTCTTGGCCCTTTGATGCAAAATCTCAGCAAAATCACTCTCCATTATGGGCTTGGCTGAATGACTCTTGGAATTCTAGCCCAAACTCCAATTTTTAAAAGCCCTCTTCGGTTTTTTCGGTAAAATGACCTTTTTGACCCTCAAACCAATTTAAATAGTAAACGGACTCCAAATCTAAATTTTCTTTTTTTAATACTTTCTAAATAATAAAAAAATGTATTCTGGAAGTTTCCATAATTTTTCAAGCCCATTTGCTATTTTTTTGGATTTATTTCCAAAATTGCCCCTTAATGCACCCGAACTTTTGCCATTTTGCAATTGAGCTCCAAATTCGGATTCTTCTTCACCAATCTCTTCCAAATAATTTAAAATTGAGATCTAGAGATTTTCAAAATTTTTTGAGCTCAGTTGCTATTTTTTTCGGGATTTATCTTTTTGATTTTCAACTTAGTGGGCCCAGAATTTGACATTGTGCAAACGAGTTTCGATTCGGGATTTTCTTTTGTCAATCTCTCCCAAATAATTTAAAATTGAGATCTGGAGATTTTCAAAAAATTGCGAGCTCATTTGCTATTTTTTCGGGATTTATCTTCTGGAATTTTCAACTTTATGGGCTCGAAATTTGACATTTTGCAAACGAGCTCTGATTTTGGATTTTCTTTTGCCAATATCTCCCAAATAATTTAAAATTGAGATCTGGAGATTTTCAAAATTTTCTGAGCTCATTTGCTATTTTTTCGGGATTTATCTTATGGAATTTTCAGCTTAGTTGGCCCGAAATTTGTCATTTTACGAATGAACTCCGAATCCGAATTTTTCTTTGTCAATCTCTTCCAAATGATTTAAGATTGAGATTCGAAAATTTTGGGAATTTTTGGAACTCATTTGCTATTTTCTTGAATTTTCCAAGTTTGTCCTTTTGTCTCCAAAGCCCTGTTTTGCTCAAAAAAAGTCTGATTTCCATTTTTTTTTTTGTGCCTTTGATATATATTGAATTTGAGTTGGTCCAAAAATATCCAATTTTTACAATAAAATTTCCTTTCGTTTTGATTTTTTCTTTTTTCAGTATCGGGAATTTTCTTTTTTTTTCCATTTTTCCTCCAATCAACTCTTTTCTCGGAATTACTTAAAACTGAGCCTTGGGCTATCCTTGTTTACTCACTCCTCATCAATTAGGGGCCTTAGTTTTACCGAATCAGGCTATTTCTGTAATTTTCCCCAATTTCACCAAAATCCACCAAAAACCCTAATTCTCGATTTTCTTCCAAATTGACTTTTCCTTCAGTTTTGCCTCCAAATGGCCTCTCCATTTCCCGTAGTCATTGCTTATCATTCATTTGGAACCTCCAATTTCGACCGATTTGATCGTTTAAACACTTTCCCCCAAATTTTCTGAACTAGGGTTTCTTTTCTACTGAATCTCCGTAACCTATCTTCCGGACTCCATATCTTTCGTTGTAGACCTCGAATTATCAAAAAAAATTCACCATGTTCAATTGAACTTTGAATCTTGATTTTGAATATGGGTTGACTTTTTTAATAGTTGACTTTTTGGGGTTGGCTTTTTTAAGATTGACTTTTTATGCCTGCTTTCTTAAACTAAGTCTCGAAGTACCAACTACAGAATGAGAAAAGCCTTTTTGCATTCTGAAACATCACTTTATGAAGAAGAATACCTGATTTAGTGGTCCGGACAAAATTAGGTGTCTACAGCTACCCCTCTTTGGCTATTGCTGAGAACCAAGAATCAGGCAAAGATAAACAAACACTAATTTTGTCCGGTTAGTGAAATCACATGTGAAGGAAAGGAAAGGGAGTTCTCATTCATCATCACTTTTTTTTTTTTTTGAAAGCTGTAAATTGAAGATTTTGTCTTTAAATTGAGTTCCCTGACTAATCAAGCCTCGACCCGTCTTAAGGAAACGAGTTCGATTTGCAAGAGAAGAAAAGACCTCAACGATGGTCTCGGGGTCTTAACCTGTCTTGTGCTCAACTGTGTTTAAAATTCTGGGTATCTCCTCCAGAAGCTTCGGCTATCACCACCAAGGAATGGCTCATTTTTAAAACTGTAAAGCTCTGGATATTTCCACCAAAGGCTTCGGCTATCACCACCAAAGACTTGTTCACTTTTAAAACTGAAAAAATCTGGATATTTCCACCAGATGCTTTAGATATCACCACTAAAGACCTGCTCATTGTTTAAAACTATAAAACTCTGGATATCTCCACCAGAGGCTTTGGTTATCACCACCAAAGACTTGCTCATTGTTTAAAACTGTAAAACTCTGGATATCTCCACCAGAGGCTTTGGCTATCACCACCAAAGACTTGTTCATTGTTTAAAACTGTAAAACTCTGGATATCTCCATCAGAGGTTTTGGTTATCACCACCAAAGACTTACTCATTTTTTAAAACTGTAAAACTCTGGATATTTTCGCCAGAGGCTTTGGCTATCACCACCAAAGACTTGTTCACTTTTAAAACTGAAAAACTCTGGATATCTCCTCCAAAGGCTTTGGATATCACCACCAAAGACTTGCTCATTATTTAAAACTGTAAAATTCTGGAAACTTATGCCCGGAAGTCTTAAGAATGGTGCCCGGAGGTCTTATCCATGATTCAAACAGAAAATACCTTGACTCAGGGCTCGACTCATTTGAGAAGTAGAACGAGTTCGATTTAAAACAAAAGGAAATACCTCAACGATAGTCTCGGGGCTCGACTCATTCGAGAAACAGAACGAGTTCAATTTTAAAAACAAAAAGAAAGCACCTCGACGATGGTCTCAAGGCTCGACTCATTTGAGAAGCAGAACGAGTTCGATTTAAAACAAAATGAAATACCTCGACGATGGTCTCAGGGCTCAACTCGTTTGAGAAGCAGAACGAGTTCGATTCAAAAACAAAGAGAAATACCTCGACGATGGTCTCAGGGCTCGACTCATTTGAGAAGCAGAACGAGTTCGATTTGAAAACAAAAGGAATGGTTTAAGAATAATCCTGGGTTTGACTCTTGTGAAAAAATAAATTTAATTTGAAAACGAAAGGAACATACCTCGACGGTGGTCTCAGGGCTCGACTCATTTGAGAAGCAGAACGAGTTCGATTTGAAAACAAAATTTCCCTGATTCCTACAATGTTAGCTAAATGCAGTGATGAAAATGACATGCTTTGCAAATGCTTGTATGTTTCCTAAGGATGAATGCAATCAAATGTTTATGTCATGATTTTTAATCCATGGTTTCTTTGCTGGTTCACAGATTATCTAACTTCATGAGGGAGTCCTCAACTTTTCATAGATGCCCCACTTGAGGAACCTTCAATCAAGATAAATTGTCAAACAGTCCCAGTTTATGACTCCGCTGAAATTCACAAATTTTCTGACTTCATCACAGAGTCTCCAACACATTCACTGTTTTATCTTTACTTGGCGAATTTTCCATCAAGATTAGTGGTTTCCGAACCTTTTCTAAGATTTAAATCTACTCCTTAGTAATACTCTGAAATCCTTCTATTTAAAGATTTTTATGTTTACTAATCATCATTTAATTTAATAACAATCAACATGCATCACAAAAATGTACGAAAGAAAGTATGAAACAAGCAAATGTCATGAAAGGGATAACAAGAATTTATTGCAACAAATGTCTTAAAATGACAGAGGTGAATATCAAGGATATAAGATAACAAGTGTAGAGTGATAGGTTGTAGATTCCCTAGATGCGGAATATCTTGGACACCTCCTTCTTCGATTCATCTGAAATTTCTCTTGAATGAGCAATTTACTTGGGTAATTTCTCGACCTACGTAGTTACGTCACACTGAGTTTTCCCCTTTTTCTCTTTTGATTTTCAGATACTTCCTCCCCCTTACACGGAGCATTGATTCAAACCTTAATCAGTACTTGAGTCGCCCTTTGCGGGTTTTCAACTCAAGTGTCCCCTATTCGGTATTAAGTCGCCTTTTGCGGGTTTTCGGCTTAAATATCTCCTTTTACATTCTTTTTTTTCATTTTTTCATTTTTTTTTGGTGTTCTACCATGCATCTGAGAATTCTGAATGCTTCCAAAGTAAAAATGTCAATTCCAAAAGATGGAATGAATTCTGAGAAAAAATCCTTCAAATTTAATATTCATGCTTGATCAAAATGGACTTTTAAAGCACGTAATGTAGGCCATGGCTCGGGTTTAAAAAGAAATGGTAAATAGGCCCAAAATGCTTTTAAGGGTGATTGGATCAAGGATCATTTCCTGAGGAGAGTTTTTTCTTGAAACATTCCTCTTTTTTGGACTTTTCCTTTCCTTTTTGGAATCTTTTTCATTCTTGGCTTTCATTTGCCATTCTTTGATTTCACACTTTTTCGATGGCTCTCTTTTTGCCATAATCTTTTTTTGGTTACTTTTCTTCATATCTGCCCTCCAGTGTAGAGGGTGATCCTTGATCAAGGTTCAAAGAAAGAAAAAATTTGTAAGGCTCAAAGGGGTGACTAAGGATAATTTCTTCTTCGTGGAAGGAATATGAAATCTGGTCATTCATCATATCAAGCACAAATATTCTCATTGAAAAGCAATCACCAGGGGAAATAGATATAAAGAATTTTCACTTTTGCATTTGGAATCATTCGAATTTCCATGTGCATCATATCACACTTTTCTTCTTCTTCTTCTTTTTTCAAGCATAGTACTTCTTCAATTCGTCGGTATTTACGGGATTTCTCAAATCATCCCCATCCATCCGAGTCAAAATCAATGCTCCTCCAGAAAAAGCTCTTTTCACCACATAGGGCCCTTCCCAATTTAGAGCCCATTTGCCTCGCGGATCCTTTACTATAGGAAGAATTTTCCTTAGTACCAACTCCCCTTCTCAGAATTGCCTGGGATGAACCTTTTTGTTGGGGCTCGAATCATCCTTTTCTGATACAACTGCCCATGACATATTGCCTTCAGTATTTTCTCCTCAATAAGATTCAGCTATTCGTCTAATCCAACCTCCATATAAATACAAAGTGAAGGGATTTCAACTTCAATAGGCAATACTGCTTCCATCCCGTATACCAGAGAAAATGGTATAGCCCCCGTAGATATGCGAACCAAAGTACGGTATACGTGAAGAGCAAAAGGAAAAATCTCATGCCAATCCTTGTACACATCAGTCATCTTCTCGACAATCTTCTTGATGTTCTTATTAGCTGCTTCTACTGACCCATTCATTTTCGGGCGGTAGGGTGCCGAATTATGATGGTTAATCTTGAACTGGGTACATATTTCGCTTATTATCTTATTGTTCAAATTGAGAGCATTGTCTGTGATTATTCTCTCCGGGAGTCCATATCGGCATATGATTTCCTTCTAAACAAATCTGCATATCACTGACTTCGTTACATTCGTGTAAGAAACAGCTTCTACCCACTTTGTGAAGTAATCTATGGCCACTAAGATGAAACGATGTTCATTTGAAGCTTTTGGAGTAATAGGCCCAATCATATCCATTCCCCACATCGAAAATAGCCATGGTGCAGTCATGACATGCAATGGTAATGGCAGCACATGAATCTTATCTGCATATATCTGGCATTTATGGCACTTCCGAGAGTAACTAATGTTATCTCCTTCCATCGTTAGCCAATAATACCCTGCCCTCATAATATGCTTGGCATGCATGTGACCATTAGCATGAGTGCCACATATTCCTTCATGGACTTCCTCGATGATTCTTCAAGCTTCGATAGTCCCGACACATCTCAATAGAACCTGATCTTTTCCTTTTTTGTAGAGAATCTCATCATCTAAGATGAAACCCATTGCTAATCTTCTCAAAGTCCTCTTATCATTTTCTGTTGTTTGCTCAGGATATCGTTGGCTCTTGATATTTTGCAAGATGTCATTATACCAAGGAAGGCCATCCACCTCTTCTTCAATACTCAGGCAGTGGGAGGGAGACTCATATATGCTCATCTTTAATGGCACAATTTCGGTTCCTTCGTTTACTTTAAACATGGATGATAAAGCAGCTAAAGCATTCACCATTCGATTTTCTTCTTGGGGGAAGTAATTGAAACTCACTTCTTCAAATTCTTCTATCAGATTCATTATGAGCTCTCGATATCGGATTAACTTTGCATCTCGGGTTTTCCATTCTCCGCGCAGTTGATATATCACTAAAGCTGAGTCTCCAAAAACCTCCAGTTTTTTTATCTTTCTATCTACGGCAGCACGAAGGCCTATAGCACATGCCTCATATTTCGCAGTATTGTTTGTACAATCAAAATCTAATCTGGCAGTGAAAGGATAATAATCTTTTTTCGGGGATATGAGCACTGTTCTGATTCCATGCCCCATGGCATTGGATGCACCATCAAAGTATATTTTCCACAATTTCTTCTTTTTAGGGGGAACCTCATCTTCCTGTGAGACGCACATCAAATCTTCATCCGGAAAATCAAAGTTTAAAGGCTCATAATCTTCCACCGCCCGACTTGCTAAAAACTCAGCTACTGCACTACCCTTTATAGCTTTCTGACTCACATATACAATGTCGTATTCTAATAGCAAAACCTGCCATCTTGCCATTCTTCCTGACAAAGAAGGTGCGTCCAACATATACTTGATAGGATCTAGCTTGGCAATCAACCACGTCGTGTGGTACAACATGTATTGCCTGAGCCTCCGAGCAGTCCAGGCTAAGGCACAACATAGCTTTTCTACCGATGAATACTTCAGATCATAATCTGTGGATTTCTTGCTAAGGTAGTAAATTGCTTGTTCCTTCTTCCCAGTCTCATCAAGTTGCCCCAATACACAACCCATAGATCTTTCAAATACTGATAAATACAGTATCATTGGTTTATCCGGAATAGGTAGCATTAATACTGGTGGGTTTGATAGATAATGCTTAACGTTTTCAAAAGCAATCTGACACCCTTCAAGCTTAAATATTGGATCACATTTTTGAAGTAGCTTAAAATTGGATCACATTTGTCGGTTAACTGAGAAATAAATCGAGCAATATAATTCAATCTTCCAAGAAAATCTCTCACTTCCTTTTGAGTACGAGGTGGTGGCAAATTCTGAATGGCCTTCATTTTATTCGGATCAATCTCGATTCACGTTTTGCTGACGACAAAACCCAACAACTTCCCCGAAGTGACTCCGAAAGTGCATTTTGCTGGGTTTAGCTTGAGTCAAAACTTTTTTAGTCTTTCAAAAAGCTTCTTAAGCTTCTCAATATGCTCCTCTTCTCCTTGTGACTTTGCAGTCATATCATCAACATAAACTTCAATTCCTTTATGCATCATATCATGGAACAAAGTCACCATGGCTCTCTGATACGTTGCCCTAGCATTCTTCAACCCAAACAGCATTACCTTATAGCAAAATTTTCCCCATATTGTAACAAACGTGGTTTTCTCCATATCTTCTGGCGCCATCTTTATCTGATTGTACCCTGAGAATCCATCCATGAAAGAAAACAAAGAGCTCTTTGCCGTGTTATCCACCAAAGTATCAATGTGAGGCAAAGGGAAATTATCCTTAGGACTGGCCTTGTTCAGATCCCGATAATCGACACACATTCGTACTTTGCCATCTTTCTTTGGTACTGTGACAATATTTTCTACCCACTCCGAGTATTTTGCCACTTCCAAAAACCCAGCATCAATCTGCCTTTTCACCTCTTCTTTTATCTTTAACAGCATATCTGGCTTCATTCTTCTCAATTTTTATTGAATCGACTTGCACTCTGGTCTTAATGGGAGTTTATGAACCACAATGTCTGGATCTAACCCTGGTATGACCATGCAAATACATACTATACTCCTGTAGCAAAGCCATCAATTCATCTTTTATTGATGATGACAATGCAGTCCCAATTTTGACTTTCTTTATTTCTTCCCCTTTTCCCAGATTTATCATTTCCAACAGTTCTTTATGAGGTAGTACTTGTTTCTCCTCTTGTTCTATTTTTCTCAATAAATTCAGAAGCAATCCATAATCATCGACTTCTTCGTTGGCGTCAAAATCACCCGTGCAAATGCATCTTTTAAAATCAATTTCAGAATTATTGACAGGGAGGTCCTTATATTCCATATCCATACACCTGTAAATAGGTAAGGAAGGAAAAATATAGGAAAGTATAAAGGTAATGAAAGAAAATGAAAAGCAAGAATGAAATAACATGGACGCATTACTATGAAGAAAATGCATCATGCTTGTTATTTATTGAATGAAATTTTTTAAACATAAACCCATTACAAAAAGGATTCTTAATATCCTTGGGTAAAGATAATTAAGATTGTTTTAAAGTTATTACTTTGGAGTAGACCTAAACACTATAGGCAGCTCAGTTGCACTCCAATTCGTCAATCTATATCCTGGTGGACAAGGTCGCACCATCCAACTTGCACTCCGTTCTTCAACTCCTTCCTCCCCAACCATACAGATCACCATATCCTGTGTCTGCTCTTCCCTATTCATGTTGAACTTCTCGAAATCTTGTTCGATCATTATCAGTACATCATCAGAATCTCTATCCCCGAACAAAAAACTAGCCGACCGAAAGCTGTGTAGAATTGGTGGAAAAGTCATAGGAACCCACTCAATATCCATACCCGAGAGATGGGCCATCCTCTTCTGTCAGTTTTTCTCTATTTGCCTCCTCTTTTTATGGGCCTTCGAAAGTTACCCAAGCCTAAAACAATATTTCTTTCCAGTCACTTCAATTGCCTTAGTCATACCTTGCAAATACTTACCCAATCCTTTTCCAGCCCTGCAGCCCTTTTCGACTATCGTTCTCACTCCCAGCCAGGTATTCTTGGACAACTTTGGCTTTGGAATTCTACGTCCTTCGGTGACGAATACGGCATTAACAAATTCCAAAGACCGGAATGAGTATTCCAACGCATCCTCGTTTGGCTCAATGTAAGGGGAATCAATAGATGCAGAGGCTATGATATCTTCTTCCCCTGACACACTAACTAAACGTCCCTGAATTACAAACTTCAGCTTTTGGTGGAGAGATGAAGGTACAGCCCCAACAGAATGTATCCAAGGCCTTTCTAACAAGCAATTATAGGAAAGGGTAATATCTATGACCTGGAAATCCACCTTATAGGTACAAGGACCTATCTCTATTGGGACCTCGATAGTTCCCATTACCTCCCGTCTAGTTCCATCAAAAGCTCTAACCATCGTGCAACTTGGTAGTATATAAGAAATATCAACTGGCAGTTTAGACAGGGTTCCAAGGGCATCACATTTAACAAAGAACCGTTATCCAAAAGCATCCTCAGTAGTATGTGCCTCTTGCAAGTGGTCGTTATGTGAAGAGCTTTTATTGATCCAATACTATTGGGTGGTATTTCATCATAGCTGAAAAAAGATATGATCATATGCTGCTATATTTCCCACCAGTCTATCCAACTTCTCCACCGATATATTGTTGGCTACATATGCCTGATTCAGAACCCTTAATAAGGCATTTCTGTGTGGTTCCGAGTTTAGCAGTAGTGAAAGGATCGAAATCCTTGTTGGTTGACGTTGCAATTGCTCGACCACACTATACTCACTGTGCTTTATGAATTTTAAAAACTCACAAGCCTATTTTTCGTTCACCGGCTCTTTTATCTTGTTAACCGAGGCTGACCCCCTCTGCTTCTTTTGACAAATCCATCTCAATATGAATTGGTTTAATTGTTTTTTTCCCTTTATCCATTCCTCTATCCTTTCTCGGTGATCCCTATTCAACAATCTCAGGGGCATAACATCTTCCACTTCGTGTTAATTGCCCTACATTTGTTATGTCAACCATTGCTTGCTTACTCAAAGACCCTGGCATAACCATGCTGTAGTCATACTTTCACGGTGCAGCTTTGTTTTCTTTGTATGAAAAGGAAAAAAGGCAATTCTATGATTAACTTAGGCGTAATTTCCTAAACAACCGACATAACTTTCTCCTCTGGTTCATCATAATAGATGATCAAAGGTCTCCCTACCCCGTAGCCAATTGCATTCTCAATAACCTCTACTTTTTCCTCTACCTCTTCGTAAAACTGAGCCTCGTCCTCATCCATCATTGTTTGGACTTTAGTCAAAAAGTCCCCATATTTCTGTATGGTGTGATCTTTACATCTATGGAACGGGCACCAATTCTCCACCTTTTTTGCAACCATTTTTAAACTGTCTTCATCCTCAACCATTCCTGCTTTAACCATTTTGACCCACACTTTTATCATTGGAGTCTTGACCTCACTAATGTACCTTTTCACCTTACTAACTCCCCCTGTCAATACTGCATTTACCCGATTCTCAACATGATCAGGCAATGGATTTCCCGCTATATTTGGCCCTTTTCTTGACCCAAACTTCACAACCCTGGAGTTTATCAAACTCTGGACTTTTTTTTTAAAGGAAATGCAATCTTCGATTGAATGCCCCTGAATGCCCGTGTGATACGCGCAGTTAGCATTTACATTGTACCATTTTGGGTATGGTGGTGTCAAAGGTTTAAGGTATAAGGGTGCGACAAGCTAGCCTTGCAGCAGTTTGGGATATAGTTCACCATAAGTTGTAGGAATGGGATCAAATTAGGGTTTTTGATCATTCCTTGGTGAACGTTGGTCGTTGCGCATGGCACCCTGGGTATTTGGGGCAGTGTTCGGGAAAGGGTTATCTGTGGGGACATGCTAGTTGAGTATGGCTGTTGTGGTATGTTGGTATAAAGGAATGGGTTTTGAGTAAGGTGGTTTATAGTGGGGTAGTAAAGGTTGTACCTCGGATAAGATGTGTAAGGTGTAGGAGATGCATAAGATGCAAAATGAGTGTAAGGTCTAGGAGATGTATATGGTGTAGGAGGTGTATAGGGATACTGGTTGTAGCTAACTACGTGAGTTTCTTCTTTTTTCTTGGCGGGAAATGTCTTTTTAGGAGTAGCAGGCTCTCCACCTTCTATTTTGCCACTCTTAATGGCGGTCTCAATCATTTCGTTGGATATAACCATATCCTTGAAATTCTTAGTAGCACTCCTCACCAATTTGTCATAATACGGTGTCTTTAAAGTATTGATAAAAAGCACCGTAGTTTTTTTGCTGGTCAAAGGAGGTTGCACTTGTGTAGCCAGATCCCTCCACCGTTGAGAGTACTCTTTAAAACTCTCAGTAGTTTTCTTTTCCATATTCTGTAGTGACAACCTATCAGGTATCATATCAGATACATGCTTATAATGCTCCATGAAGGCCCTGGCTAAATCCATCCAAGAATGGATCTTAGTCCGAGTCAGCTGATTATACCATCAGGTTGCAGAACCTGTTAAACTATCCTAGCAACAGTGGATGAGCAGTTTTTCATCATCATCATGTCCTGTCATCTTTTGGCAGTACATGGTCAGGTGAGCTTATGGGTTTGTAGTCCCATTATACTTCTTGAAGTCTAGCACTTTGAACTTTGGAGGAATCACCAGTCTTTGTACCAAACTCATTCCTTGGCATCCAAACTGCCAAACAATTATGCCCCTTCAACTTCCCTTAGCCTTTCCTCCAACAGCTGATATTTTTTCTGGAATTATGCAGTTTCAACCTTTTTTAGCTCAGCCATCTTTGCCCTTTCCTTCTCAGCAAGTTCTTCAAAGTCCGGAACATCAACAACATCAATTGGGTCAGCCCTAATGTTACCCTTTCCAGGACCATAATTTTGTGCTTCAGCCACTAGTTGAATATAAACATAGGATGCTGCCCCAGTTGGAAGCTTGTTTCCCGCATGCTGGGATGTTTGACCATTCAGCTGCACAATTTCAGGTCGACCTTCCTGATTCCTTGCCCCTTTTCCTGTCACCGAATTCTCCCCCGACCCTTTCTGCCTCATCATGGCGTTCATCATTTCCATGAGTTTGGCCATTGTTCTCTGGATTCCTCTTGAGATTTAGTCAGTTGTTCCTGTAGTTCTCTCTAAACATTTTCCATCCTCTCAATACGGGCAAGCTGATCATTCTCCATTACTCTGGCTTGAGATCGGGTGTTGTAACGGTGTCGAAAATCCAGTTCTTACAGAATGCACCCAATTTTACCTTAAGTTTTTAAAAACCATGAATTAGATTTATTGACACACACTTTTTTTATATTTTATTAAAAATGAATGAATGAATAACTAAATGTGAATGAATGAACAGATAAAATGAATATATAAATGAGTAAGTATATGAATATGAATGAATAGATATAAAGAATAAACGAATGAATGATTATAAATATGAATAAATGTATGAATAAACAAACAAATATATACAAGAAAGAAAAAATGAATGATAAAAATATGAATGCATTTGAAAGTATTGGCCCCGGGATAGTTTCAACCAAATGGTCTTTCATTGATTTCTGGAATTTAAATACATCAAAAATAACAAAACCATTGTCTAAAATAATCCAGTAATTTGCCTATCTATTTCAAAGTGTTGTTACAAAATACTGGTCCTAGAGTAACTCTCTCGGATCTTGGAATTTCTTTCATAGTCCCCTTTGAATTGCCTTGTCTTTCAATCTGGCCCGTACTTGTTCATTCTACGACTGGCCCTTTGATATATTAGCAGAAATATCATTGTGTAAGCTTTCCCTAGCTTGCTTCTCTTGCTCAAGTTGGTTGGCGCGGGCTTCTTCATGCTTTGCTCTCTCTTTCCAATAGTTACTCTCTTTCTTGAGGTTTTTGATTTCTTGTTCCCATTCCCTGGAAGTCTTGATGGTTCCTTCAAATCTGAGCTGAAAATGGAATCTTTCATTTTCTAGGTGTAATTCCTTGAGATCTCCCCTAACAGTGTCCCTTTCTCTCTTGATCTTTTCCTTTTCTCTTTCCTTAACTGATTCTCTATTTTTCATGTCCTCAGTCTCTTCTTGAAGTCGGGCAATCTCTTTGCTCATTTGGGTCATTTCTTTTTCGAATTCTGCCCTTGCAATTTCTAGCTCCGATAGCTTTTCCTTTGGTGGTGAATTCATAAATTGGACCTCCTTCCCATCAGATATCAACAATCTATCATTAACCCTCAATTCCCTCCATACCATCAGCATATTGAGCCACTTTTATCCAATTAGTCTTCTTCCATGCTTCAATTACTGCTCGCACCTTTCCAGAATACCCCTCCTCTCCATAAGTAAACTCTGATAATCCTAGTTTATAAGTCGAGGGTGTAAATTGTCGAGACTCAACCTGTCTTTGCACCAACTGAGGTGCATAACTCACAGATCCCCAAATTTCGAGTAGTGGAACCCCCAGGTTATCCCTACATTTATACATGATAGGCATAGGAACCATCCATGGAGCTCTCCAAGTTACCATCTTCCTTTTAAGATTCCGAAACATGTTGACCCATTTCTCTTCATCTTTGTCTTCAGGCCAATCCTTTTTAAGGAATTCACTAATCGGTACTAAATACTTCATGTATGGTTTGAAGGAAACCTCCTCTATCTTCCAGAAATGACTTTGAATCCAAACATAAAGGAGTTGTACACACCCCTTGATTCTCCCTCGTCTTTCCCTTTTACAAAAATTCAAAGATCGGATAGTTTCCGCTATGATGGCGGGAGATGGGTTGATTTTCTGTTCCAACTTTCCAAAGAAATCAAACACAGCTATATCCACATGACCCAATATCTTTGGGAATATGATCAACCCATAGATGGCTAAAGCAAAGATGTCCTTGGCTTTTTCTTTATCGGAGTGACCCAATATCAATTGTCGGAGAGTCTCCCATGGAATACATCCATTTTTTTGCTTTGTATCCACATGACTCTCAACCCATGCTATATCCATTCCTGTGATCCTAGCCACTTTCCTCTTAAAACCTGAAGGTTTCACCTCCTTCAAATACACCCGATCTGGATTAGGAAAATCAATACGTAACAGTGCTGAGTATTCTTCAATAAGTGGGGTTATATCCTCCTTGTTAAAAGTGAAACATCTATAAGTAGGATTCCAAAACTGTACCATAGCTTGAATCAACCCACTATTGATCCTAATCGGAATTAAAAGTGCTACATCTCCATATTTCTGGGTGAAGGCTTCTTTCTCTAATACATTCCACTGATTCCAAATGTCGGCTAACCCTTGAATATTATTCTGTTTAAGATCCATCTTTACCCTCTCTGGCAATACTGACACATAACCTTTCTTTAAGCAATCACCATCCTCCCTCTGATCTTTTTTCGACCTTTCCCTAACTGCTGCATGATCTTCTATTACTGAAATAACCTGACACTCCATGAAAGTCCTTTGGGTTGGTGACTATCCCAAGGCCAATAAACTTCAAGTGCATGATGGTGTCAATAATGCATGTCAAAGAAAACAAAACAAAAATAAATAAATAAATTAGTAAGGAAATGAATTCACAAGTATAAAATAAATAACAATATGCTTAATCAAAAAAATGTTCCGAAAAGTTTAACAGAATTTCGGCATTACGACACCTTTGGGACAAAATATCAAGCTTATTGCGAGCTATGTGATGTTCGTTCATCACCACCCGATTTGTAAAATCTAAAGTATAGAAAGATGGTAAAAGGTTGGAAATGTTCCTCCATGTGTTCTTAACTTCAGGTATCTAACGGAAATCCGGCATGGCTTCGCCTAAGTTCACTATATGAAGGTGAATCGATTCTAAAGGCCTCGAATTATTCCTCACTGTCGCCTGTGAAGGCTAGTAAGGCACCACGATAAAAGCGGATGCAATTCGTTAGAGTATATTTTCCTAAGCCTAAACGGAGGATCATCACAAAGGCTTTAGGTACTTTATACTCCGGAAGTGTTTCACTAGCCCATACAGAGGATCATCACGAAGGCGTAGTTACTTTACTCCCACTTAAAAAGACGGAACCCTGGTAGAGAGTTCATGTTATGCAAATGTAGTGTGTGCGGAGGAACAAAACAAACCTGTCACCACCTATTCTACTCCCCTTATTCTAAATACCCCAATAAAATCAAACAATGTACATATCAGTTAAGCAACACATAAATATACACAACAAAATAACCAGAGAAGAATAATAATATGCATGCATATGAAAAACGAACATATTTGAATCATTTTACTATTTTCAAAATTCTCCCTATTTTTGAAAAAAAATGTGGGAATTAAAATTAAATACCAATTAAACCAACAAAATCGAGACTTTGATAACACACGACTAATTCTAGGCCTGACTCTCTAAATGTCCCCAGAGGAGTCGCCAAGCTGTCGCAACCTAAAAAATAACAAATCTCATCGCGATACTTTATATTCGTTAAGCGTGACATTGAAAAAAAAACAGAGAAAAAATCGACTTAATTCCTCTTAAAAATAAAATGAGGATTTGAAAATGACCTCGAAAAATACATGGAGTCACTGGCTAGGTGTGATCGGCCACCTATTAAAATCGGTTTTGTAAAACATTTTAAAATTAATTAAAATATTTTTAAAACCAATTTTAAGTCCGCGTTTTAAACCAGAGAAAATCAAAGAAGCAGGTTCGGGCTCGGTTATGTGTAGGGAAGGATTAGCACCCCCACAATGCCCGTATAAAACGGTACCTTATTAATCGTGTGTTATCTCAAGTCTCGGTAAAAAGTCAATTTTAAATTTAGTATTTCAAATTAATTCCCAATTTAAAGAAAAATAATTTCATTTTTAATTGAAAATGATCCGAAATTTATTAATTTAAAATTTTCCTATACTTCCCAACAAAATCGGCAAAATATAGAAATTTTTATTTATTTGAAAAACTTTCCGAATCATCCTCGTTATTTTATAAATAAATAAAAAAAAGATATTCATTTATTAATGATAATTGATGATATCCTCTCCAGCAGACCCGGTAGAGAACTCATAGATTATTTTAACTTGGGAATATCTTTATTTTTATTGAAAATCATTGCCTTATTTTAAAATATTTTTTTAAACAAAAAAAATATGAATATGAATATGTGTGACATAGTATGATCTAAATGATATAAAATAATCTAAATGAAATGATATAACCTAAGTGACATGGTATATTCTAAATGAAATAAAATAACCTAAGTGACATAATATATTCTAAATGAAAAGAAATAACCTAAGTAACATAACATATTCTAAATGAAATGAAATAACCTAAGTAACATGACATATTCTAAAGGAAATGAAATAGCCTAAGTCATAATATATTCTAAATGAAATAACATGTCCTAAGTAACATAATATATTCTAAATGAAATAACATGTCCTAAGTAACATAATATATTCTAAATGAAATAATATGTCCTAAGTAACATAATATATTCTAAATGAAATGACATAATTAAAATGACATGAAATGATATGTAACATAAAACAATGTTATCATGGAATATGCATGAAGATAAAAATAATAATGAATGGACATAATAAATGCTAAATGATGTGACAAAAATAAATGACAAAACAAAAAGCATATGATAATATAGAATATTCACAACCATATATCAAACAATATAACACCGTAAAACATAAATCAAAATAATGAAATTACCATAGAAATTATCATAGCAAAAATCATATATTATATAGTATGCATGAACATAAAAAATGCAATGCATGAAAGTGTATTTTTTTCTTTAAATAAGGGAATCCGTATACCTAAAAAGATATCCGACTACCTTAGGAAAAGACATCAAATTAAATTTTCTAAAATCAAAATATACTTTGTGATTGGTTGAAAACAATTTTGAAAATCTTGGATGAAAAACAATATCATAGCCGAAATTCCCATTTAAAATGGCTCTATTTTTCTATCTTTGAAAACCCAGACTTGACCACCTTTGACCCGAGCTTTATAAAATCATTTTTTAAGATTAAAATGGCCTAGAAACCAACCTAGGACAGTAGCTAAGGTTCCTAACCAGCTTTCTCTTAATGCCTTAGATAAAATAGAAAATTAATTTTCCCTTCAATTCAAATCTGACTCTACTGTCCAGTTTTAAACTGTGATTCTTTAACCTATTACAAAAAATTATAAAAATTCTGAAAAAATATAGGAGATTTAGAACATGTTTAAATTTCAGGGAAAAAATTGGCTTATTTTTAGACTAAGGATAACCCCCCAGAAAAATCACGAAAGTCAGAACACTGGGTGAAAAACTGTTTTGTCAAAAATCATTTTTAAGCCTTTGATAAAATCATTCAAAAATCAAAGTAAAAATATTGGAGACTCTTCTATGGACTTAAAAACAGTAGCTAAAATTTCTAAAATTTTGGACAAAAATTGGCTAAGTAAAAAAAATCACAAAGGTAGAAAAATCAACCTGACAACTTCTCAATTTCCCACAAGTATGCTCATGTTAGCTTGACTTTAAACCATTGATTGGCTTAAATCAAAAATCAAGTGGTATGGTATGAGATGCATGATCAAACAGCAAATTTGATGTATGAAATGCATGATCTAAAGCCTAAATGATATAGGAAATGCATGACAATTCAAAATGACCTAAATGCCTAGCATGAGTTTGCATGGCAATAAATGCTATCCTAACCTAAATATGCATGAGATGCATAGTAATGCAAATGTAACCTAGACCTAAAATGTTATGAATATGCATGACAATACAAAATTATCCTAATGCCTAAACCTAATATGCATGAGATGCATGGTAAGGCAAATGTAACCTAGACCTAAAGTGACATGAAAATGCATGGAAATACAAAGTTGTCCTAATGCCTAGCATGAATTTGCATGGCAATAAATGCTATCTACCTAATATGCATGAGAAGCATGGTAATGCAAATGTAACTTAGACCTAAAGTGGCATGAAAATGCATGACAATACAAAGATGGCCTAGACCTAAAATGTTATGAAAATGCATGAAAATATCATGAACATATAATGACCAAATAAACCTAATACTAATGCATGAACATAGTACAACTAATACACAATCTCATGGCATAATAATGCAAAGCATGGTACCTAAACAAAATGCAAATGCACACACAAGGCAAGGAATACATGAAGAGGCCGAATGTCCACTAATTCTATGTGGAGAGATGTAGCAAGGCATTAACACAAACACATGGCAAACTAAATCAAAACACACAATATTATGGCATGAAATACAAACCTATCACCTAAATAAGATGAAAATGCACACACAAAGCACAAAGAAAAAATAACATGTTGGCCGAATGGTCACTAAGCAAAATGGTGAAATCCTAGCTAAATAATAACACAAACACATGGTAACGTACATATGTAAAATCTACATGGAAGCATATTAAACTAGCAAACATGATAATAATGCAAACATGGTGACTAACATAACTCATGAACATAGCAATGACAATATAACAAACACATGGCATGGTCTAAATATATGAACATAAATGGAAGCATATTAAGCCAGTAAACATAAAAAATGCAAGCATGGTAACTTAAACTCATCATGGCCGAATGGTGTAGCATGAATCTAGCATGGTATTTCCACAAACACATGGCATGGTGTATGTAAACTATAACAATCAAGCTAACCTACCACAATCAAGCTAATCTAACACAAGTAAGCTAACCTACCACAACAAATCACATGAACAAAATCAAGCACAAAATCATTTAACAAAAATAGTCCATTCGGCCATGATGAAAAATATAAGAAAACTTGCTTTCTTGATTTCTTCTAAAAAAAAAAAGTAGAAGCTCCTTAGAACTTATTTTTAAAAAAAAAAAGTTTATTTCATAAAATAGATTAAAATGACAATCAAAATAACAAAATCATGCCGACAAAGTATGAGATAACCATGAAAGAACATAGCTACCTTGCTCTAGCTTTCCAATTCAAGAAGTAGCAAGCCAAAACCTTCCTTTTTCCTCCATTTTTTTTCTCCTTTCATTTTCCTTTCTTTTTTCTCTTTTTTTTTTTCCTTAGCTACTGCCTATATTCAGCCCCTCAACCTTGTGAAAAAATCTGAATTACCTCTCCCAAAATGCCTTGGCCGAATGGTAGTAGAATTCTCTAGAATGTTGTAGTTTTTTTTAACCAATTTTGATCCAATGGCCCTTAATCCAAGTGCTTTTTATGAAAAAATCCCACCCTTAGATCTAATCAGCCCCTAACTAATATGATGTCATGAATATGATGTCATAAATATGACATCATCCCTCTTCATGCATTGGTCCATGTGTCACAATTCATAGGCTTAATTAAGAAAAATAACTACCTTCCTATCCACTCTTTGCCCTTTGATGCAAAATCTCAGAAAAATCACTCTCCATTATGGGCTTGGCTAAATGACCCTTGGAATTTCAGCCCAAATTCCAATTTTTAAAAGCCTTCTTCAGTTTCTTCGGTAAAATGACATTTTTTACTCTCAAACCAATTTAAATAGAAAACGGACTCCAAATCCAAATTTCTTTTTTTAATGCTTCCTAAATAATAAAAAAATGTATTCTGGAAGTTTCCATAATTTTTCGAGCCCATTTGATATTTTTTCGGATTTATTTTCAAAATTGCCCCTTAATGCACCCGAACTTTTTCCATTTTGCAAACGAGCTCCAAATCCGGATTTTCCTTCACCAATATCTTCCAAATAATTTAAAATTGAGATATGGAGATTTTCAGAATTTTTCGAGCACATTTGCTATTTTTTTTGGGATTTATCTTCTTGAATTTCAGCTTAATGGGCCCGGAATTTGACATTTTGCAAACAAGCTCTGATTTTGGATTTTCTTTCGCCAATCTCTCCCAAATAATTTAAAATTGAGACCTGGATATTTTCAGAATTTTTCGAGCTCATTTGCTATTTTTCCGAGATTTATCTTCTGAAAATTTAAGCTTAGTGGGCCCGGAATTTTACATTTGGCAAACGAGCTCCGATTCCGGATTTTCTTTCACCAATCTCTCCCAAATAATTTAAAATTGAGATCTGGAGATTTTCATATTGTTCGAGCTCATTTGCTATTTTTTCGGGATTTATCTTCTGGAATTTTCAGCTTAGTGGGCTCGAAATTTGACATTTTGCAAATGAATTCCGAATTCGGATTTTTCTTCACCAATCCCTTCCAAATGATTTAAGATTGAGAATCGGAAATTTGGGAAGTTTTGGAACTCATTTGCTATTTTTCCCAATTTTTCCAAGTTTGCCCTATTGTCTCCAAAGTCCGGTTTTGCTCAAAACAAGTCCGATTTCCAGATTTTCTTTTTTTGTGCCTTTGATATATATTGAATTGGAGTTGGTCCAAAAATGCCCAATTTTTACTATCAAATTCCTTTTTGTTTTGATTTTTCCTTTTTTCAAAATCGGGAATTTTCTCGTTTTTTCGTTTTTCCTCCAATCAACTCTTTTCTCGGAATTACTTCAAAGAGCTTTGGGCTATCCTTGTTTACTCACTCCTCATTAGTTAGGGGCCTTAGTTTTACCGAATCAGGTCATTTCTGTAATTTTCTCTAATTTCACCAAAATCCACCAAAAATCCTAATTCTCGATTTTCTTCCAAATTGACTTTTCCTTCAATTTTGCCTCCAAATGGCCTCTCCATTACCCGTAGTCATTGCTTATCTTTCATTTGGAACCTCCAATTTCGACCGATTTGATTGTTTAAGCACTTTTCCCCAAATTTTTCGAATTAGGATTTTTTTCTACTGAATGTCCGTAACCCATCTTTCGGACTCCATATCTTTCGTTGTAAATCTCAGATTATCAAAATTCTTTCACCATTGTTCAATTGAACTTTGAATCTTGATTTTGAATATGGGTTGCCTTTTTCAATAGTTGACTTTTCGGGGTTGACTTTTTCGAGGATGACTTTTTCAAAATTGACTTTTTATGCCTTTTTTTTCTTAAACTAAGTCTCGGAATACCACCTACAGAATGAGAAAAGCCTTTTTGCATTCTGAAACATCACTTTAAGAAGAAAAATACCTGATTTAGTGGTCCGGACAAAATTAGGTGTCTACAAAATACATAAAAAAAAAAAAAATCTTTGTTCAAAATTAATAGTATCGCAAATTTATTAAATCCAAAAAAAAATATTTTTTTTTGGAATAGTAAATGTACTTGCATTTAGAAAATATGTTTCCTTCTGCCTTAATTTCTCGTTTAAAAGCTGTAACATTCTAGGATGGACGACCATGGTATCTTTCGGGATGAACGTGGCTGTAAGGTACGTCAACAGCTCCTAAAGAAAGTAGCGAGAACAAGAATCATCAGAATGTACAGTTTAGATCAGATTAATGTCTTTCTTATTTTACAGTGTGAGAGTCTCAAATGAATTGGGGGCTGGACATCCCAGAAAAGCAAAACTTGTATTGCTAGTGGCTGTAATTTCTTCGTTTCTGATCGCTCTTGGCATAGCGGCTATTCTGATTATCTTTCGAGACAAATATCCAGACTTATTTTCAACCAATTCACAAGTTAAAGAAGCTGTCAAGGAGCTCACGCCATTGTTGGCCTTCTGCGTTACTCTTAACAATGTTCAAGTCGTTCTCTCAGGTAATATTTTCAATGGATTTTGTTGAAACATACATTCCAATATTTATAGAAAAAAGAAAAAAAAAAGCTAAAAATTTGGCTTGGATTGGTGGCAGGGGTGGCCGTCGGAGCTGGATGGCAAGCTTTTGTTGCTTATGTAAACGTTGTGTGTTACTATATCTTTGGGGTTCCTCTGGGTCTCATATTGGGTTTCAAATTCGACATGGGTGTTAAGGTAATTCTCTTCCCTTTGTCTACCTGTTCTGATTTCTGACTCCAATTTAACACTTTTTTTGTTTATGGTAATGTAATGGTTGGAATTGGTGCGAATTCGATAAACTTTCAGGGAATTTGGAGTGGAATGATATCAGGGACAGTTGTGCAAACTTGTGTCATTTTTGGGATGATTTATAGAACCGACTGGAACAAAGAGGTAATACAAAGCATTTTCGAATACTCGTATAGTCGTGTCAAGTTTAAATCTACTCTTGCTAAGTACTAATCCGTAAGAAATTTGGTGCGAGGTGCAGGCTTCTATTGCTGAAGATAGAATTACAAAATGGGGAGGACAAAAAGAATCCAGAGAAAACAATGCCGAATAATGAAGGGTACGTCTTGCCCTTCACATTTCACCAACAAATTTTAGTACCCATTGGGCCGGAATGGAATACTCTCAAATTTCTCTTGGGAACAGCAACTGAACAATGAACGGTGATATATACAGTCATTTCACCATTAAATTTTAGTACCCAGTGTGATGAGATTCTCTCTCTCTCACTTAAAGTTCATGAATCATGATAGTGATGAGAAAGTCCTGCATCCCCTTCCTACACACTCCCTAGCTTTAAAAATAAATAAAGATTATTGTGTTAAAACTATAAATAAAATGATTAAGAAGAATAGTTTGTATATGATGCATTATTAACGAATTATATAATGTCATTTCATTGGCTTTATATATTTTATTACTGACGAAATTTCATTGTTAATTCAATATAAATTCGTCGAAAATAATTTTTTCAGTTTTTCCAATTCTATTTTTGATTTTTTTAATATTTAATTTAAATATTTTTTATATAATTAACTTATAAATTGCAACAATTTATAATATAAAAATTAATATGATTTAAAAATATAAATAAAAATCACCATAATTAAATAAAATTTTATAAATAATTAAAAAACATAGTAATATTCGAATAACAAAATATTAAAAATTATTTTAAAGCATATTATCTAGAATGGAATCAAAGGCTTGTATCACCACCGGATCCACCAAAATAACTGCCACCTGCATCAAAAGATCTAGCTCCACCACATGATTGCACCAAAGGTTCGAACATTTGCCTCAAGTCAAGCAAGATATCCTTTATTTCCTTGACCTCGTTTTGTAAGTGATCAAAATTGTGTTACAAGCGGTGCACTGTCTCATACTCAATTGCCTTCTACTGCGATGCAGTGGAAGGACTACATGTTGAGTAGCTGTTAACTTCTGAACTAGAGCTAACAGAGGAGAAAACACCCCAAGTACGTGGTCTTGATCCAAACCCATAAATATGAGTTCGAGTAGTCTGAATGCTCCCAATAGCTTGAGACCAAACCTGATGATCAAACTCTAAATATCTAAATGCATCGTCACCATACTTTTGTTGCAAAAAAGCATTATAACTTTCCTACAATTTCAAACATTAAAAGATAGTTAGTTGAATACATTATAAACGAAATATAAACTATTCAGTTATGGAAAGAAAGTATAGATAATAAATGTAAAAAAAATCTGTATAAACATAAATTTATATAGTTAAAGACTTACACTAACAGCTCTAGACTTATTATCCACGTAATTACCGTACCCCCTTCACGTTTATGTGGCAATTAAATACTTCTCTGAAGGTAGTTTGACGATGCATCTCTTGTGACTACATTCAATTAAATTTCACAACACATAGTTTTTTGTATAAAACAATTAATGAAATATAACTTAATATAAAATTTTCAATATATAAATCACGTCGAAAATACAAAAAGTTCTTACCATCTGGTGGACATGAAGTAGAAAATGAGCTAATCCTCTTATGTGCTTCGTAATACTTCCTTCTTTTTTCGTGTTTCAATTAGCTCTGGCCTGTTGGGACTTCTTTTTAAAGCGTCAGTACTCCATACACTGTCAATAAGTTCATCCCAAAAATCAACAATTATCTAGTCACATTTGTATCCTTTGCATTCTTCTATTTTATCAGTCGCAAATACGACCATAACATTTTTCCTCTTAGTTCCCAGCATGTCCTTCATTTGTTTATTACATCTGACCTCTCATATCTTTCTAATAAGAGGTGCTTGTTCGGGAGACAACATGCATTTTTGTTCAATGACATAATATTAATTAGTATATAAAAACAAACATGTTCGCTTAAGTAAATTAAAATAATGATATATATTTATAAAAGCAAATGATACCTCAAATAAATCTCACATGGATTCCTTGACATTTGAGGGAACCTTTTTCCAAGTCGACCACGGTCTATTGAAGTATTGTCTGATCAATGAGACAATAGTGGATTTGACACAACTTTCCATGAAAGTTTATGAAAAGCGAAGCAATTCAGTCCAATTTAGGGGAGTAAGTATAATTAACTATTATTAAAGAATGAAATTAAGAAAATGTAATGAACTTGTCTTGCAAACATGTCAGCCAGAACCTGTCGGCAGGATTAGGTTACGTTGGCAAACATTTAGTCCGACCTCTACCCCGTTTCCTTGAATTGTCAAAAGTTGTACTATCAGCAGTGGGTACCTAAGGGAGCTTCGTTTTAGGCACCTCGGTATCCTATTCATTTCCCTCAGGGACATCCATGGGTGGTGGCCTGGTGGATCATTGACCATGTACGAGTCTATGTCTGAAAGTGCCATAGAGGGGAGGGGTTCCAAGAAAGGCAACTGAGTGGGAATACACAGCAACGAAGGGCCCTTTAACGATCCTCGTTGCCTATTGGTCGCTTTGAAAATGGCCCATATTCCACCTCGTGCTTTCTTTCCACTTTCTCCAACTCGTTGCATTTTATTTGTAATAAGAAATCCAAAAAAAAATAGTAAATCAATAATTGACTTTATAAAAACACAATATAAATTTACTTCAAATTAAATAACTTATTAAATGAACAAACATATAATAACATGTTATGCCTATAACAAAAAACATAATATAAAATGAAGAAAAATATAATAGTAAGGTAAGTGAATTTTTTTCAACTATTACTTTCTAATCATCATTGTCGTCTTCATCATCACCATTGTCGTCTTCTTCTTTTTCATCCTCTTACTCTTCTTGTTCGTCTTCTTCTTCTTCTTCAAATTCGTTTTCTCATCACCATTTTCTTCTTGATATTGTGTCACAACAAAACTTACTTATTCTATTCACCATGAGCAAGAAGTCGAGGATTGTCAAGATCCACTAAATATGTTACAATTGTCGGAATAAGCACTTCCATTTCTTGATAAACCCCTTCATTAAGATTAACTATATCTTCTGCACGAGGTCGAAAGTCAAATCAACTCATAGCCTTTGTTTTGAAGACAACCCACCAATCCTGACGTTATCTTCCTATTGAAGGAAAACTACTATAGTAGACTTGTTGACATTGTTGGGCTAAAATAAAAGGTTGATTTCTTGCAAGTACTAACCAATACTTTACTTCAACAAGACCATTATGAAGATCTACCCGAATACCTTTATTCGTATCAAACCAGCGACATTTAAAAAGTACGACCCGATTTCCCTATCAAAATATTTCAACTCGATAATATCTACCAGCAGTCCATATAAGTCATGTTCACAATCATTATAATAGATGTCTTTCAAGCATAAATCATTATTCATGGTTTTTTGAGTTTGTCCATAATCTAATGTATGGAACTTGAAACCATTAACGAAATATCCTTGATAACATTATACCATACATCCTGGACCATTTGATAGCTCAATGATACGAAGGTCAGTTTAAACAGAACTTTGTTGAACCTAGGAATAATAACGAAAATTATTAAAACTCAACAAGTTTGAAATATAACATCATGTTTGCAACTATTATGAAATAACTTACATATTCCTTAAACTATTTTCTAAATCAAACTGCACAAACTTTCTCCAACTCGGCATCGTTAATGTTCGGTGCATCATTTTTCACCATCTCATCAAACATCCTAATATGGATTATTAGGATAATTATTATATTACCTCACAATATATGAAGGTTACAAAGGTTCTTACTCAATGTAGGGTATGACTTTCTCACAATTCATTAAGACATTTATTTTAGTTGCATCGAGCCTTACTTTTTTGGGACAGAAGGATTTCCCCGAATGTGTGAAAATTGAAAGTCATCCCATTGGATCCACATCTCCCCATCATCATTTAGTGGCACTCGAGTAAATATTGTTTGTACATTTGGTTCAAAGTACAAGACGCAAAATGATAAAATTTCTTCCATAATATATGCCTCTACTATAGACTCTTCTACACATGCCGGATTTTTCACTTTTAGTTTTAGATGATGCAAGAACCTAAGAATTATAACGAATAAAAAAATGAATACGCAGATTTAGGTCATGTATAAATGTTATATATAAATTCAAATTCAAATTTAGTACCTTTCAAGTGGATACATCCATTGATAATGGAAAAATCCACCAACTTTAGCCTCGTAAGGTAGGTGAATAGGTAAATGTTCCATTGAATCAAAAAATGTGGAAGAAAAAATTTTCTCCAATTTGTAAATGGTTTCAACAATATTTGTTTTCAACACCTCTATCTGCTCGATATGAATTTCAGTGGAGCATAGATTTCTAAAGAAATGAAATAGCTCCGTAATTGTATACCAAATTGTGTTTGGAACAAAATAATGAAATGCAATTGGAAGCAATAGATGCATAAAGATATGAGAATTATGACTTTTCATGACATAAAACATCCCTTCAGCCACATTTGCACAACGACCGATATTCGAGGCAAATCTTTTAGGAAGTCTTAATTGTTTGACCCAAGCACAAACTCTTTTTTAGTCTTCTCTTTTTAAAGTGTAAGTGGCTTTAGGCTTGTATATTTTTCCATTACTTTATACCAATTCTAATTCGGGTCGTTGGCAAAGCAATGGTAAATTCATTCTAGCTTTTATATTGTATTTTGTTTTGCCTTTGATATCCATCATTGTGTTGAAAATATTGCCGAACAAATTCTTTTCAATATGCATAACAACCAAATTATGACGAATGATATTGATATGTCAATCTCAGCAACTCCCAAAATATACTCTTTTCGTTCAATTATAACTTTCCTCAAATCCCATCAATTTTTAGTTATTACATTTTGCCCCAAATGTGATTGAGAACGCAATCTATCCGTTCCAAAATTGCATCAATGAATAATCTCTCAACGGGAGAGTCATGCTTAACTTTTCAATAAAATTTCTCTTTGCCTTTTAAATGGATAATTTAATGGTAAGAACTAGCGAAAGCAATAAAAATAAAAATAAAAAAAGCAAGATTTTTTGCTAGAATACAATATGAATGACTTCACTTGTTTCATACAATAAAGAGAAGCTAATATTCCATGTTTACTCCATCCTGATAACATGTCATACACAAGAAAGTCATTAATCGTCAATGATAGTGCAATCCTTAATACCAAAAAAAAAAAAAAAAAACTCCTATACCCATCACAAGTCGAAACACCATCTTTCTACAATAATTTCAATTCATCTATTAAAGGCCTCAGGAAAACATCAATGTTCCTCAACAAACTATTAGGGCCCAAAATTACCATATTAAGAAACAAATATGGTTGCTTCATACACATTTATAGTGGTAAATTGTAGATAGATAGTATTACCAGCCAACAAGAGTATTATTTTGCTGACGGGCCAAACGGACAAAAACCATTCGCATATAAACCTAGTCTCACATTTCGAGCTTCAGTTGCAAAAGACGAATGGTTGCAATTGAAATCTTGCCAAGCCTCACCATCAACAGGATGAATCAACATACTATCATCCGTTCAGTTATGCATATGTCACATCATATATTCAGTAGTTATTGTTGACATATAAAACATTTTCAGTCTCGTTATAAAAGGTAAATAACGAAGAATCTTATAAGGATTTTTGTTACCTCTCAACACTTGATTTGCTTGGTTTTTATCGAGGATGGTTTATATCAAATAGTACGTTAACCCGGCAGACTCGTTATAAAACAATATACAATTGTTCGAGGATGCATGCATCTTAACATAATCTAGTCCAAATTCGATCATCTTCTTCTTTATTCTATAAAAGTTCTTAGGCAAATTATCATCTTCTACCAACACACTCTTTTATCATAGCCATCAGACGATCAGATCACGCTTCACTCATGTTAAATTTTGACTTAACATTTAACAATTATAACATAGCATATAGGGTTATATGCTTTGTATATCCTGACCACAATGGTTCATCTGCTTCATTCAACAAAAAGTAAAAGTTTGTTGAACTTGAATTCGGTTGATGATCCTAAAACATTAACTCCTCACCATAATTACCAAGCAAGTTAACATTTGGATTTAGACCATCCATAACCATTCTCGAATATGGATTCTCTCTCAGTACATCACTTATTGGCTCAACATCATCATTACTCTTTGATGATTGACCTTGATAAGCTTCCCCATGTGCATCCCAAATCAAGTAACCATTAATAAAACCTTTGTAATACAGCTGCTTACGCACTACATCAGCTTCTACAAATGGATTATTCTGACACTTAGAGTCGCGACACCTAATTCTATTCTCTCTCACATTCTAAATCTGAGAAAATGCAAAAGCTAAAAATTCTTCGACTCCGTTCAAAAAATCATTAGTAATATATCCATTCGCGTCCAAGATAATACATCCAAGACTTATCTCTATACATTGTCCAAGCCTAATCCATTAAACCAAAATCGAATACATCAAATTCTCGGAATATAGAACATATATTCAACCACATTGTTCATATTACGACTATAGAGCCTAAACACAATCAAATTACCTCATTGACAGAAGCACAACCAACCATCTACAAAAACACAAATATTTTACACAAGCCTTAATACTTTGCATCAATAACACAAGTAAAAACATTTTACATAAGCACAACCCACCATAGATTATGTTATATACATTCAAATAACACAAAAACACATTAATATATTATATTCTATAGATTCAAATGTCCTCAATAACACTAGTACAAATATATTATATTCTATACATTCAAATAACCACAAACACAAATATATTATCTCAACAATACACGCACTATTATTAAAACTTAAATAAAATTACATCAATAAGTATGATTCCAAGCAATTCACAACCTCAAAAAATATCCTGCAAAAATTGTATAACATATAAATTAATATATAAAATATAATATACATCTAATTAAAAAATTAATACAAGACAAAAAATAATAATAACATAAATACAATAAAAAATCAAAATTAAAACAGAAAAAAAAAATACTAGAAAATTATTTCAAAAAATGATTACATAAGGAGGAAGGAATAGGCGGTTGGCGTTGGCCAGAGGTGCGCCAGCTGGAAAGGGAAAAAGAAAGGAAATAAAGAGAAATGAGATTTATAGGAATGAGAAAAAAAAAAGAGGGAAGGCTAGCCAGACAACGTCAATGCTGTCGGACGGTAAGGTAGAGGTGGCGCGAGGGAGGGGAGCCTTGGTTGGCACGAGGGAAATGGAGGAAGAGAAAAGAAGAGAGAGAAGAGAGAAAAGAAAAAAGAAGAGAGAGAAAAGAGAAAAGAAAACAAGAATATGCAATGTACCTAGATTTATTTAGCAACAAAATTTCTGTCCTTTAACGAAGAAAATTCCATCACTAAAAAGTTTTCAAAATTTTGAATTTTTATTTTTTCGTCAAATTTTTAAGACGGAATATTTCGTCGAAATATCTCACCTACCACTTAATGTGGTAGGGAAAAATACCAAAGAAATATTCTGTTAGACTAATTACTTCGATTGGAATTTCGTTGGTAAAACTTATTACTGACAGAAATTTTTGTCAAAAATTATTTTTTTTAATTTAACCTTAAAGATTATTATCGACGGAATTTTCCTCGCAATAAACCAGAAATTTCGTCAGCAATGTTTGGCGAGAACAACCACGGTTCCCGCAAAATTTTTTTCGACGGATTTTAGCTACGAAATAGTTTCCATCTCAAATACTCTGTCAAAAATATTATATTTTTCATCGTTGATATTTTTTTTTCATCATTTGTTAATTTTCCACCGCAAAAAAATGATATTCTGTCGAAAATATCGTTTTTTCTTGTAGTGACCATTGGCTTTTCGTGACGCTTAACAATGTTCAAGTCGCTCTCTCAAGTAATATTTTCAATATATTTTGTTGAAAAATACATTCCAATAAATATATAGAAAGAAAAAAAAAAACTAAAATTTGGAGTGGGTTGGTGGCAGGGGTGGTCGTTGAGCTAGATGGCAAGCTTTTGTTAATTATGTACACATTGAGTGTTACTATATCTTCAGGACTCCTTTGGGTCTCATATTGGGTTTCAAATTCGACACGGGTGTTAAGGTAATTCTCTTCCCTTTGTCTACTTGTTCTAATTTAACGCTTTCAACATGTTTGGTTAGCCGGAATGGTTATTGGATTACGGACATATTTGGTGCGCTATAGTAGGGCTGAGCAAAAAAATCGAGAAAACCAAAAAATCGATTCAAATCAAGGATTCGGTTTGAGTTTTTTATGTTCGGTTTTGATTTGATGACATCATCGAACCGCATCAATTCGGTTCGGTTTCTGTTTTTTCCATTGGACACCGAACGGTTCAAAAAAACTCGAAAACAAAAAAGTCCAAAAAACTTTAACCAATCGGTCCAACCCATACCCAAATAGCCAAAATTGCCATAACCAAACCCCTTAAGCCCATATACAACTCCCTGACAAGTGACAACCCCTTGTAACCCATCCACCAATTAACAAAACTAAAAGTAACCCTAAAACTCTTTCCTTTTCAAAGTTTCCTTAACCCTAAAACTAAAAGCACCTAGCGGCTAGCAGACACTACAGCAGTTTTTCTTCTCTTGCGGCTTGCGTAGTTGATGTTACCAGTTTCCACTTACTACTTACCACACACATCAAGCACCCAGCAATATTTTCTTCTCTTGCGTCGTTGGCGTTACCACTTACCACACATCAAACACCCAGCAGTACCCACAGGCAGTCAGGCACCCACCATTTCCTCGGCACAACACCCATACTTTGTAGGTATCAATTCCTTGTTCTCCATCATTTCCTAGCTTTTTTCTCTCTTTTTTCAACTACTATTACTGTTTTTAGTGTCCATATGTGCAATTATTCTTTCACCAAAAAATAAAATTTTTAATGTTTACAAATTGCAAATGGAATTTTCAAAAACCTAATAACAAATATAATGAGCTGGGCTTTTTGCACCCTGTATCAACAAGAAATTTTTTTAATTAATTAGAGAAGGCCAAGCAAACAATTTGGAACCTAATGACAAATTTACAGAAACCTAATGACAAATTGCAAGTAAAAGTAGCTAATTAGAGAAAGCCAAGCAAACAATTTAGAACATCCATGGCTATTAGACATATGTCCTCCTGTCCTGTTTACCTGCCTAGCCTAGTCATGTTCCTATAATTAATGAAACAATTTAAACCTGATAAAGTGATAAATTCATGTGGGTTGTCTCCGAAATCTGCTTTATTAGTTTATAAAAGGGTTCACTTGAAACCCTAAAAAACTAGATTGATGACAGTGGCATAATTCTGTTTGGCATGTTCTGTTTATTTTTTAAATTTATTTATTTTATATTTAACATGTTTTGTTTGGCATAATTCAGATAGTTTGGATGGATTCAACTGCATCAAGCAATCCTCCTCTACAATTGACTGAAAGTGAAAGTGTTTATGACCTTTCAACAAAGAATCAACCAATGGCTGCAGCAGAAATCGGAACCCTCGAACCAGCAGCCACAACATTTGACCCAGCCAATGTTACTATCCATCTCCCATCAGATGCTCCAAAAACACCTAAAGCCAAATTGGGAAGTGCAATTTCCAAGGTATGGCAACATTACACTAAGCTGCCTTGTAAGGGTAGAACTGAACAAAAGGCATATTATAATTATTGTAGTACAGTAATTAAGTGTCCTAGTACAAGTAGAACTAGTGCCTTGCACAATCATCTTGCTAGATGTGCAAAATACCCCTTGAATAGTGTTGACAATAAGAAAACAACCCTAAATTTTAAAGGTTTAGCATATGGTGATGATGGTAGTGGTAGTGCTTCACTTGTTACTTGGAAATTTGATCAAGAAATGTGTTGAAAATATTGTGCTAGAATGGTGGTTATGAATGAATTACCTTTTAGGGTGGTCGAGCATGAGGTATTTTGTGATTTTTGTAGTGTTATGCAACCTCGGCTCCAAGTTCCTTCAAGGTTCACTATTGCTAAGGATAGCTATGACCTTTTTTTTGAGTGCGAAAGAAAAGTTCTTCATGCATTTGAAAAAAAAAATCAAAGTTGAGAGTTTGCCTCACTACTGACATTTGGACATCTAGGCAAAATCTTAGTTATATTGCCTTACGGTTCATTTCATTGATCAAGAATGAAAATTGCATAAACAAATATTGAAACCATTCCGATAATGTGATTGGAAAATGCATTGAGAAACATTTGCTTGAATAGGGGATAGATAAAGTTCTCACTATTACGGTAGATAATGCAAGCTCTAATGATGTTGGTATTCAGTATGTGAAGAGAAGACTTAATAATTGGAATTGTAGTGTTTTGAATAGTGAACATTTACATATGAGGTGTTGTGCAAACATTTTTAGTCTTACTGTAAAAGAGGGTTTGAAAGATTTGGGCGATTCCATCTTTCGTATCCGTTCTGCTGTAAGGTATGTGAGGTCATCCCCTGCAAGGTTGCAAAGATTCAAGATTTGTGTGCAACAAGAAAAAATAGAAAGTAAAAGCCTTGTTAGTCTAGATGTTGAAACTAGGTGGAATTCCACTTATTTGATGTTGGAAGCTACTTTGAAGTTTGAAAAAGCTTTTGATAGGTTAGAGGAATAAGATGACAAGTATAGAAGTGAGCTTAATGTAGAAAAAATTAGGGGTTTGCCCCTGTAGCCGATTGGGATTATGTTCGTGGATTGTTGCCTTTTTTGCAATGTTTTTATGATTCCACTTTGCGTGTCTCTGGTTCTTTGTATGTCACTAGCAATAATTACTTTCATGTGGTGTTTGGTGTTGAAATGCAAATTAAGGACAAATTACACGATCCAAATCCAACGTTTAGCTCAATGGCTGTTTGAATGAAAGAAAAGTATGACAAATATTGGGCAAATGTAAAGTTAATCCCTTATTGTTTATTGCTGTTGTATTGGATCTTAGGCGCAAGTTGGAATATGTAAGTTTTGTCATTGATGAGATTTATGAAGGAGAAAAGGCGCAACTGTTGGGTGCTAGGATTTTTAACACCTTAAATGGTATTTTTGAGCATTATTCTGCCTATGTTACTACTGCAGTTAATGAAGAAGCAAGTCCTAGTTCCAAGAAAACAATGAAAATTGAGGAGGATACTGTTGATATTGGTGATGCAGAGGCATATGTCTTGTCAAAATTCAAAAAAAAAAAAGGCAGAGTCACAATGCACAGATAGGAAATCGGAATTGCAAAGATACTTAAATGATCAACTTGAGAAAGGTGAGAAGGACTTTGACATATTACTTTGGTGGAAGGTTAATGCTTGCAAATTTCCAATACTTGCTTTGATGGCTCGAGATGTGTTAGCCTTTCCTGTCTCGACTGTAGCCTTCGAATTTGCTTTTAGCACAAGGGGGTGCATTCTTGATCCATTTCATAGCTCTTTGACTCCAAAAATGGTTGAGACCCTTATATGCACACAAAATTGGTTAAAATCTGCTCCAATTCCGATTGAGAATGAGGAGAATTAGATGTTTGGGAAGGCACTGAAACAGGTAAAGATTTACTATTTGCATATTTAATGTTGTATCTATATCTATCATTATTTTTAGTGATTTAATGAATCTTATAATTATTGTTCTTGTTGTAGATTTTAAGGAGTTGGTTCTTGATGAAACAAGAATGGCTATTGATGATTGACTTGAAGAGTGGAAGGTAATTGATTTCATCATTTTGTGTTTTTATATATATATATATATATATATATATATATATATTATAAAGTTGAACAATTAGATTTATAAAAACCTTCAACTTCTTTTAAGTTTTAAAAGGTTATGTTTGTTTTAGTAACAAGTTTTTGAGATTTGCATTGGGATGTTTATTTTTTTCAGGCAGTTGAAGATGGAAGGAATTCTAAAACAACAATTCCATGAATATGAATTTAGTTTTCTAATTTCTAGATTTTAATTTCATATCTTGAAATGTGGATTGTTATTTTAAATTGAGCTTAGTTTGTACTTCAGACTTGTAGTTGTTTAGTAGGCTAATACGCTTGGTAGTGATCATACTTTGACTCTTTGATGGACACTAGTAGTTGCACTTCAGACTTGTAGTTGTTATGAAAGCTGGTAATTATGTAATGTTAGAAACTAGAGTTTGTGTTACTCTATGCACCCCTGCTTCTGTTTCTGTTTCTGTTCATTCGTCTCTGCGGGCAGTAAACTGTATATTCAAGGGTTCTTGATGGTTGATTTGGATTTTCTTTTTGTGGTTATTATATTGTTCACTTTCAGTTTCACTCTAATTCCTATTTTGGCTTGAATGGTTTTTTTCTTTAGAGGTCATTTTGCGGAAATGAACTTAGGCAGGGTATTTTACAGGGGTCTGGGTACATTTTGTTCAGTAAATGAGCCTTGTGGCCATGATTTTGCTAAACCATGATTCAATATTAAATAACTGAAGAGGGAAAAGGGTGCATGGATATGGTGCAGTAGTCAGTAGCCAACAGAGGGGGACATGTCTTGTAATGCAAGATTGAAGGCTTTTGGCATGTGATTTGAAGCCATATATAAGAGTCAAATTTTCTTTTGTCAACAAATAGTTTGTCAATTGTCATTAAATGTTTGGGATAATCTTAGTTCTCCTACATTGGCTATGGAATAATGTCATTTGCTAAGATTGTTGATTTGAAAAACCCAGTTTTGTTTTTTAAGTTTTAACCAATGTTTGAATGATCCCCAATATATAAGGAAACGAAGTTAAATTCACAGTGGAAAAATCCTATGCCTAGCATCAAGCTGGGCAACATATATAATAATGGTTGTAAAATGAGGCAATTTAATTTAGTTTAAAATAGCATGTAATAAATTAATCACAGAGTTTTTAAAAATAATATGGAAACCCGTTGACGCTAGGCATGATTAATTTAAAGAACAAAACTCATGTTAGGCATAAATAATCTGTTAAAATAGTATGTAATAAAACTTAAAAATTCAAAAACCCAAAAATAATATGAAAAATTGATAATCGAACCGAATCGAGCTATCGCGGTTCGGTTATAATCAATTATTAAATTTCTTCGATTCGATTTTAGTTACGAATATGAAAAAATCGAATTCTTTAACTCGATTTTTAAAACCTAAAAACCGATTCGAATCGAACCGAACTCACCCCCTACGCTATAATAACACATGCGTTTGGTTCACTTAATGAGAATTCGACGGAGTAAATATTTCGGTCCTATTCTTCAACCTCTCGGAATAGTCATTCGATGTTATAGTAACAAAAAAATCATCACTATAGCAAAAAAAACAACATCATTTTCACCAAGAAACAACACAATACACTAACAAAGCAATTTTGATTAAAAAATGGAAAAGATAAGAGAGAAAATCTAAGGTTCCAGGTTTAGGATGTTTTATGAGGATTCAATGGTTGAAATTTGGTGGAAAAGAAGAGCAAAAGGAAGGGAAAATATATATATAAATCAGACGACAAAAAGCAACAGAAAGAGGATTCTTTAAAAGTTTTTTTCACTGATTTCTTTTGAATCTAGGCTTTTTCATAAATTTTTAGGAAAAAACAAGTGAATAAAAGGAAAGAGTGGTTGAGAGGAAGTTTAGGTGAAATTTGGGGAATTTATGGGTAGCGGTGGACGGCCATGGCAGCCGGTCGAAATCTGAATTTGGACGATGGTTTCTGAATTTTCCAATGGCTTTTCGTTGAATTTAAGAGAGAGAGGTTTGGAGAGAGAATGAGATGTTTAGAAAGGGAGGGGGGAGTGAAAAAAAAGAGGTGTTTATATATTCTGAAAAATTAAAAATATTTTATTTAAATTATTTTTTTATATAATATATAAAACATTTTTATATTAAATTAATTTTTAATATTAAATATATTTATAAATATTATTTTTTCAATCATACTTTTAAACATTATTTTTGAAATAATTCTAAATATTATTTTTAAGAATATTTTTAGATTTTATTTTTTATTAAAACATTTTTATTATTTTATTTTATAATTTATTAATAAAATATAATTATTATATAAGATATTTATATATATTAATATTATAAATAAAATATTATTTATTTAATTCATAGGTAAAATTATCATTTTATACCTATTTTTACATATTTCTTAACATTTTAACCAATCAAACAATGCAATACTATTTCTCCTCTACTACATTCAACCAAGCAAACATTTTTCTTTTTATTAATGGAATGGTTGAATTTGGTGTGAAAATTCATTGGCATTAAATAAACTTTCAGGGAATTTGGTATGGAATTATATCAGGGGCAGTTGTGCAAACTTGTGTCATTAGTCATTACTGTAAAAAGTTGTGTGGAGTTTGAGATTATAAGCACTCCAATGCAACATTTCCAAATACCAAATGATATCTCTTATTAGTTGTTAGGTACTGCTTATTAGCACCAAACCTTCTCTCTGTCCTGCATGGATAATGCAAAATATCCTCTACTCTTCCCCACCCAACAAGACCAGATACAGCCACACCCCACAGCAGTTAACACCTCTGCCCCCTCCTCGGCCTCCAATTTCACCGCCGGTTCTGAAGATATCCCTCCAATCAACGGCGTCCGCCACTTCTTCAGAGAATCCTTTGCCGAATCCAATAAGCTATGGTACCTAGCTGGCCCTGCCATCTTCACCTCCATCTGCAACTACTCCCTTGGTTCCATCACTCAAGTCTTCGCTGGCCACGTTGGCACTCTTGCTCTCGCCGCCGTCTCCCTCGAAAACTCCGCCATCGCCGGCTTCTCCTTCAGTGTCATGGTATTAATACCATATACTACCATATATCCATAACAAAAATCACAAATTTATTTCTTTTCATGACTTTCTGGCTTAGTTTCTGATTGTAGATACGTATAGTAGTAATTACAACCAAAAAAAAAAGTTGATGATAATATTGCTTGAACATAATCAGCTTGGCATGGGAAGCGCGCTTGAAACCTTATGCGGTCAAGCGTTTGGAGCAGGGCAGATTGACGTGCTAGGGGTTTACATGCAAAGATCATGGATCATTCTCAACTCAACAGCTTTAATCCTTCTCTTTTTATACATATTCGCTGAACAAATTTTGAAGCTGATAGGCCAGACAGAGGAAATATCAAAGGCAGCAGGGAAGTTTGCAATATGGATGATACCACAGTTATTCGCTTATGCCGTGAATTTCCCAATGGCAAAGTTTTTGCAGTCGCAGAGCAAGATCATGGCCATGGCCGTGATTGCAGCGGCGGCCTTGGTTTTGCACACGATTTTCAGCTGGCTGTTGATGTTAAAACTGGGGTGGGGGCTAGCGGGTGCGGCCGTGGTGTTGAATGCGTCGTGGATTTTCATAGACGCGGCTCAGTTGTTGTATATCATTAGTGGGTCATGTGGACGAGCATGGACCGGATTTTCATGGAAGGCTTTTCAAAACTTGTGGGGATTTGTTAGGTTATCTCTGGCTTCAGCCGTGATGCTCAGGTGAGTGTTAGAAAATGAGGATTTATGAGACTCGTAATTTTTAAGTTCAACAACTACTGTTCTAATTAATTACTATTCGAAATTGCTTTAATTGTTAGAAAAATATTAATCGGTCTAGTGAAAATGTGTAATTTAATGATAAATGTATTAAAAAATAATATATAAATAAGACCGCAACAAAATATAAAATTATTAATGTGGTTTAGTAAAAATAATTTAAACATGCAAATAGAAGAAGAAAATTATGCTTGGATCAATGTTTGTTTTAATTTATCATATTCCATATCAAAATATATATTTTTCTTATTTAGTTGTGTTGAAGGATTAATATGATCATTATGAATATGCTTTTGAAAATTAGTAGTATAGTATAGTATAACTTTTATAAATTTGTATAGTAAATATAGCTATTTTATGTGTAGTATTATATTATATACAATGGAATATGAAAATTTAATCATAAATTAATTACAAGTACATGGTTTTGGGCCTAAATTCTAATTGTTATTAAAAAAAATTAGGTGAGGAGAGACTCACGTGACTCACGTCCCACCAAACCTTATGGTGGAGGAACTGCCCCTTGGTCCGTAGTCTCTGACTCTCTGTTCCTCCCCTCACTTTAGGCTTTATCCTACCAAAAAGGGCAAAAAAGTGATTTTCTAAGGTCAATGATAATTTTGGTCCAAAAAAAAAAAGGTCAATGATAATTGATAAATAATAGTATTAATAGCTAGTATTTAGCTACTTGAGTGAAAAGTGAGAAAAAAAAATCAAAAAAAAAAAATATCCACACCTGTTTATACGTACATTCAATGTCTATCATTAATTATCTACTATTTTTAATACTTAGATCATTAATATTATTATGAACAAAAAAAAAAAAGATCATTAATATTATTACCACTGTCTTTTAATTAGACATATATATAATTATTTTATTTACTATTAGTAAAAATTTTAAATTTCATAAATAAGATGAGTAGAGTAATGCACATCTTTTAAGATCTATTTAAAAATATAAAAAAAAAAAATTTAAAAATATTTATATATGATAATTTATTAATCCCGTTTATAAAATTAAAAAAAATACTATTATTAATGTATAAAAAATAAATTATATATATTTTTGATAAATTACACTACTTATACACTAGCAATCATACCCAGATATCTTAATGGTTAAAACTTTAAGTAGCTTTACTTTTTTATTTATAATGCATTTATTTAACCTTTATTCACACTAGGATATTTGAAATTTGTTTAACTTTTAAAATTTTCAATTCCAATTTAAATTTATATGAATTTAACAGGTGATGTATTCTATTTTTAATAAAAAGAAAACAAATATTGTGCAGTTTGGAGGTATGGTATTTTATGGAACTAATACTCTTTGCCGGGTATTTAAAGAATGCTGAAGTTTCTGTAGATGCCTTGTCCATTTGGTAAGCTAATTTATTGCTTGGCTGATTTTCTATAAATTATTCAGCAATTTACTCTTTTAATGGTGGAAAATAACCAGTGAATATCATTAATAATAATAAATAAATAAATTCCTTATCTCTCTTTTTTTTTAAAAATATGTCTAACAAATATATTGATTCTATGACTATGAGTGCCATGTGGCTTCTTTTTAGGCTTGGTTTTTTTTTTAGAAGGGTTTCGGGTTTTGGATTGAGTATATTTTTTATACACTCGTAGAGATTTTTAACTTAATAAAATATATATATTTAAAAAATAAAAAAATATCAATTACATCTGCAATTATGTTCATGATATAAATTATACAATTTATAAATAATTATTTTAATATATTGAATTTTTTAACTTTAATTTTATGTCATTTTCAGATTTATCATTAATAATAAAAAATATATAATTAAATGAATTTTTCAGGTCATCACTCTCAATTAATGGCCCTTGTTACTGAAAAAAAAAAAAAAAAAAAAAAGCTCTTGTTAATGAAACATTTTGTTAATTTTATGTAATTTCTAAGCAAAGTTGGTGCTTGACTTCTTCTTTTTTTCTTAGTTTTTAAATAATGTATTAGAAAGAAGAGTAAAATGGTTTCCATATTTTCCAACTCCATTGTCTTTTAAGTGTTTCTTTCTGCCCTAATTTCTCGTGACAAAGCTGCGAAATTTGCAGCTGTAACATTCTAGGGTGGACGACCATAGTAGCTTTCGGGATGAACGTGGCTGTAAGGTACGTCAACAGTTCCTAAAGTAAGTAGCGAGAACAAGAATCATCAGAATGTACAGTTTAGATTAGATTAATGTCTTTCTTATTTTACAGTGTGAGAGTGTCAAATGAATTGGGGGTTGGACATCCCAGAAAAGCAAAACTTGCATTGCTAGTTTCTGTAATTTCTTCGTTTATGATCGCTCTTGGCATAGCGGCTATTCTGATTATCTTTCGAGACAAATATCCAGACTTATTTTCAACCAATTCACAAGTTAAAGAAGCTGTCAAGGAGCTCACGCCATTGTTGGCCTTCTGCGTTACTCTTAACAATTTTCAAGTCGTTCTCTCAGGTGATAGTTTCAATGGATTTTGTTGAAACATACATTCCAATAATTATAAAGAAAAAAAAAAAAAACTAAATTTGGCTTAGGTTGGTGGCAGGGGTGGCCGTCGGAGCTGGATGGCAAGCTTTTGTTGTTGCTTGTGTAAACATGGGGTGTTACTATATCTTTGGGGTTCCTTTGGGTCTAATATTGGGCTTCAAATTGGACATGGGTGTTAAGGTAAATCTCTTCACTTTGTTGACCTGATTTCCAAGTCCAATTTAACACTTTGTTTTTGGTAAAGTAATGGTTGGACTTGGTGCGAATTCGATAAACTTTCAGGGAATTTGGTGTGGAATGATAGCAGGGACGACAGTTGTGCAAACTTGTGTCATTTTTGGGATGATTTATAGAACCAAGTGGAACAAATAGGTAACATAAAGCATTTTCGAATACTCGTATAGTCGTGTAAAGTTTAAATCTACTATTGCTAAGTACTAATCCGTGAGAAATTTGGTGCGAGGTGCAGGCTTCTATTGCTGAAGATAGGATTCCGAAATGGAGGGGACACAAAGAATCCAGAGAAAACGATGTACAACAATGAAGGGTACATCTTGCCCTTCACATTTCACCAAAAATTTTAGTACCCATTGGGCCGGAATGGAATACTCTCAAATTTCTCTTGAGAACAACAACTGAACAATGAATGGTGATATATAGTCATTTCACCATCAAATTTTAGTAACCCATTGTGATGAGATTCTCTCTAACTCTCACTTAAAGTTCATGAATCATGATAGTGAGGAGGAAGTCCTGCATCCCTTTCCTAAACACTCAATAGCCCTAAAAATAAATTTGGATTACTGTGTTAAAACTTGAAATAAAATGATTAACATCAAATTTCTCATTCTCAATACGTAAAGACAAGACCATCCATTTTATAGGCCATTAACTGCCTATCAGAAAACAAAAAAAAAAAAGGCGTACATAAGACCATAACCATAAGCATCTCATAGAACAAATACTAGGTAAATTGCAGGAGGGAGGCAGAGAATTTATAGGCATGCAACATATGTAACAAGTCAATTAATCTATTATTCACAAACAAAAAAAAAAAGTCAATTAATGTATTGATCTCTCCAAACAAATTATGCAAGCTTGATAAAACATTACAGGTATCTTTAATGCAAAGTGCTGTAAGGGGCAGGGCAACCTAAGTCTGTTTAAACCCAGCCATTGCAAATTATCTTAATTGCAAAGTCGTGTTAGGGTTAAACCTGGATCAAGTAAATCCCCAGCCAGTTCTAATTAAAAGAAAACTTATCAACGATATGCAGAAGGGGGCACAACTATTCCCCTCCAAAAAAGGTTAAATCACTATCAAATCCCTGTGTGGTGCAGAAAATTATCCTTATGACTTAAGGGCTGATAACAATATTGCTAGAAAATAAAGTGAATTCAATCAATGAAATCATTTTCAAAAGAATTTTGATCTACCTAGCTAACACCGTTCATGCTCAAAATACCAACCACATAGTTGCCAAACAATGGTTGGTGACCATGTGATGTGATCATCCCTTAATGGCTCCATAACCCATTGACTACTCTTCCCCTTTGCATCTCTGATAATCTCTGTAACTTCTTGAAAAGGTATGACCTCAAAGCACGACAAATGTGCAACAACAAGCAATAACATACCATTCCCAGATTCGTAAGCCACTAATGACAATAAAGTCAGGCATAAACCTTACTCCAACTAGAAATATGCATCTGATAATATATAAATTTAATGACAGATGATTAAAGAGGATATTTCATTTTGATCCATAACAGCTACTCATAAGATTGGGTTCTGCCCGGAAAAATGGCTCAATAGAAGGAATCATATCACTAAATTCTATCTCATGATTCTCCAATAAAGATGACCGCTGTGTTCAGTCACCCATAAGACTCATTAAATTTCCATAGACCAAGCATATATCAGAATTTGTGAACCACTTGAAAGTGAGCATGTAAAGCTTGTCAAATCCCACAAAATAGTAACATTACCCCGATTGCATCCAAGGCTAATTAGTTTTTGATTCAACTTGCAACAACTAATGTATTTTATAGGACTAAATCAAAGAAATTCAACAATGCAAAAACAACAAAATAAGCATAATCTCAGAACTTAGCACACATAATATATAATTGGACGACAAAATTAAGGACATTAATATAAAATATCATTTCAACCATAACTCCAAACAACGCAAGGTAATAATATAACAGAAATGTCATTCAGATTCAAAAACAAAAACATAAAACCTAACCTAGGCTGTGAGCACAACAGCACCACCAGCCTCCTTAATCTTCTTCTCAGCAGTCTTGGACACCAACTTAGCCTTAAGCACGATCGGTTGATTCTCGGGCAACACACCTTTTCCGAGGACCTTAAAGTACCCGAACTGGGTCACGTCGATCATCGGTGCGGCATCCTTGTTGGCTTTTGCCTTCACGTCTTGTGGGACGAGAGACCAGAGCTTGTCGATGTTGACGATGGGGCAGTAGAACTTGTTGCGGAGCTTGTGGAAGTACCTCATACCGACTTTCCCAAAATACCCAGGGTGGTACTTGTCAAAGAGGATCCTATGGTGGTGCATGCCTCCGGCGTTTCCGCGACCTCCCGGGTGCTTGCGGTGCTTGCCGATACGGCCGTGACCGGCGCTCACGTGGCCGCGCTTCTTGCGATTCTTCTTAAAGCGGGTTGTCATTTTTGGATTGATGTGGATCTGGGGGAACGAAGGGTTAAGAGCGGCTGAGAGACGAGAAAATGAGAGTAGGGTTTCTGGGGATTTAATTTTGGGAGAGGAAAATGGTGGGGGTTTTGGTTTCCAGGTTTGCCCTTATTCTAGGGTTTTGGGATTTTACGGCTGTGGTTCGGCCCTTACGACTTAGGCTTTCGGCTTAATATGAGGATTGATGGGCTTCAAGGATGTAGATTAGATTGGGCCTTGTGATATTTATCAGAGTTGTTGGGTTGGGTCGTTTAGGTGAGTAAGATGAAGGTTAGAAAAAGGGATAATGTCCTATGAGGCCCTATAATATTAAACAATTTCTAATATAGTTTTTATACTTTTAAAATGTTTAATCAGGTACCTGAATTTTGAGTTAGTTTATATTGTTAATCAAACTCTTAACACCTTTAAAAAATATTAATTTGACTTTTTTATCTAACTAAATTCTGACATGTGATTTTTAATTATGTTAAGTGTCATAATTAAAAAAACAAAAATTAGAAAAACATTTTTTTTTCTTTTTTCCCTTTCTCTCCTCTTTCTTCTCTCCTAATTTCCCACCCTCCCCACCTTTTATGATCGGATTCGACCATTATTCGACTGGTTCTAGCCAATCGAGGTTGGACCTGCCATCGAAATGATTGATCAGCCTCTAAAGAGGCCAGAAACGATCTGACCAAGTCAGGATCCACCTTGTGATTTCGACTTCTTTAGGGTCGATCGACCATTTCGACACCAATCCAGCTTTGTATGGTCAAATTCGATTGGATAATGGTCGGATCCGACCATGAAATATGGGGGAGGATGGAGAATCGAGAGGGAGGAGAGAAAGGGAGGAGAGAAGGAGAAGGGAAAAGAAAAGAAAAATATAAATTTTTTTAATTTTTTCTTTTATTTTCATTTTTTTAAAATATATGACACGTGGTAACCACATGTTAAATTTTTATTGGTTGGTGGTCATGTTATATTTTCATTAACAGTGTTAAGAGTTTAGATTATTTGATAAACGATTCGAAAATTCAAGTACCTGATTGAATATTTTTTTAGTACATGTACCACATTAGAAAATTTTCAATACTTTAGAAGTCGACATTAACCCTTAGAAAAATAATGAGAAATTACATTTGCATATGGATTTTTCCTTTAGATTTAATTGTACCTCTAATAGTATTAGCTAAAGCAATGGACATTACAATTTTTATTTGAATTTTACATAAAAACAGATTTGGACCTTATATAGTGTTTGGTATGATGGAAAATGCTTTTTTTTGGGAATTTAATTGGTAGGAATCTGATTCTCATATTTGGTATACTGAAAAATACTCATTTTCTTGGGAATGTAGTTTTCCTTTGAGAATTACTTTCCCTCAAGTATTGGAATGTGACTCCCATGAGAAAAAATGAAAAAATAACTTTATCATGTAATTGGAAAGTTAAAAAAATATATATATATATTAAGACAAAATTATCATTCTTCCTATTTGATTTAAAATTACCAATTGAAATATTATTTTTAAATATTTAGTACAAATATTTGTTAATAAGAAATATCATTGAAAAATTTAAATAATATTTAATTTGTATCCAACCTTTTAACTTTTCAACTATATGAGAGTAACTTCGAAAATTTATTATTAACAAACATTTTTTTTATCCTAAAAATAACTCAAATTATCAATTGAAATATTATTTTTAAATATTTAGTACAAATATATTTTAATAATAAATATCATTGAAAAATGTCAAAATTAATGAATTTTGCATTTTATTTGATAAGAATAATTTCGATAATTACCGCTACATTTCTAGTAAAGTGTTTAGTGAACCAAACTTATCAATATAACTTTTCCAAGATTTTAATAACACTTTCCCATATATATTAAACGCTGTAATGTTATTTTTTCAATAATCAGATTCTTATCAATCATATTTCATTAAAATCATGACATAAAAAACACCAAACGTCCCTTAAGCCCTTTTAACTTTTTGGGATTTGGCTTAGTGTTATCGGTACCGGCCGTACCAGTCGGTACGTATCGTTTTTAAGATAAACCGAAACGGTATTAGTCTCGTACCGTTTCGATTTTTGTACCGACCCATACCGGTCGTACCGACCTGTACCTATCAGTACCGGTACATACCGGTTGATACAAAATTTTGATTTTTTAAAATTCTTTTAAAAAAAAATTAATTTATTTGATTTTTTAGATCAATTTCAATATTTTTTGTGTCATTATCATTTTTATTTTTTTCATAATTATATTTAAAAATAAATATGTTCATTAAATTAGTCTATTAAACATAATTAATAATAATTTACTATTTTTTTTTACATTTTAATATTTATTTTACCTATTTGAATATTAAATATTTAAATTTATATTTGTATAAAAACATATATATGCATGTAATGGATGTATATTTACATATGTATATAATATATTTTATTAAGAAACTTGAAAATAGGCCATACATATAGATATATGAAAAAATATTTAAAAAATAACGGTAAACTTGAAATGGTAAGCCGAAACACATTGATACCGATACATATCAATACAAAAATAAAAACGGTAGGGCTCCTAATTATGTAATATATCTAGCCCATTATTTACAACCTAGGTTTAGGGCTTCATGTTTCATTTTATGACCCGTCAAATGAAAAGAGTGCACTCTTTAACTAAGAAATTATACATCAATCATTGACCCAATCATCTCTGAGCCAATATTCGGATCCCAAAGTAAAGTTAAGACTTATGAAAGCCTTCAAGTGATTAACATGCGTTTTAATCAAGTGGGTAATTTCAATTCAAATAGTGGTAATGAAATACGAAATCCTTCACTTGTCAAAGGGGGAAAAAGGCCAGTTACTATTGCCAATCCTTCAAGCAAGTTAGACCTGTAAATTTGTATCTACATGTCGTATGTATGTTGTATTTGATATTTTTTTTTTCGTATAAATTATTAAATATATTAAAATTTTAAATACGAATAAGATAATATATTAAACTTATGTTAATCGTATTAATCATTTTAATTATGTTTAAATATGTTGTATTTATTAAACTGCTTTCGTATTTGTATTGTGTTTCCGTATCGTGTTCAAAATTATCGAGAATTGTTTGTACAAAGAAATAACGAATACCCAATTGGCTACCCAACCACAGACCTTAATGCTTGTAAATCATGAAGGAACACATCCCTTTGCTTTATACATATATCATTAACATCACATTAAGTAAACAAGGCACGATAAATAATTAAATGAACATATCATGGTCCAACGATAACAATTATGGAGAGTCTGTTTCTGTATGATTCATCTTTGTAGAAAAATGGCAGCTCCAACCAAGCCAAACCATAAAGTCAAAGCCACCCAAAACGCTCTGTTCTTCTCCAGTCAACAGGCGGTCGCCACACCAGAAAATCACCCAGAAAGTCTCTGGAGGAGGGAAACAGATTGGTAGTCGATCCGCTGAAACTCTGATCCTTGTCCTTGTACTTATCACTCCATGTTGCTGCATAGCTGAAAATTTTGAAATCATGCATATATTTGTCAAAAAATTGTCCAGATTAGCTCTACTTACTACCTACCGAAGTTGAAAATGGTGCACATATATGTAAATAATCAGAGATGGAAAATAATACAAAACAGGCAAAAGCTGAAACGAGAACTAAGCTGATCATAAGACCTGGACAGAAAGAAGAATTGACAAGGTTCAAGAAGGGAATAATCACATAATCAGTAGCAATGCAATCCAAATAAGAAGTAAGCTGGTCATAAGCATTGGAAGAGATTAAGGAATAAGTTTTTGCTTGGAGATTAAGAAAGGACTATTGAGTTATATACTTTCTGCGAGCCCGTGGCTGTTAACTAAAAAACTATGGAATCGTTGAGAACATTCTTTCTTCCAACTATTTGTTATGTTCATAAAGTATCCGCAAACTATGAAGTACGGACATGGACACCATAAGTCATGGAAAGAATTGATAAAATGCAAATTTCCAAAGACAGGAAACTAAATGGTGAGAAGAAGGTACAAGATCTGGCAGTGAATAACATGAATGTGACTTGTATAAGAGACAAGCTGTGAGGAATGAAACAGGGATAGTGTCACGAACTAAACTTTGCCTCAATTAAATGTTAGTCCGTGCGGCACTTGGATGGACGCTTCCACACAAGTCAGCCAAAGATCTCTCGATTATCTGATTGAACAACAACAAGTCACTAGCTAGTCTCAAGTCCACTTCACGATATCACAAGGCATAGCGGGTGCACACCGACGACCCCCGATGCCCCCAAAAGAATTTTTTTTTATTAGTTTTGAAAAGAGTATAAAAGTTTATAAAATATCATCAAGTCTTCCCCACCATCGTTGGGGCCATAAGGGCAACCCTAGATGGTGGCCTAACACATACCTTAACCAGTGAGGCAGCCTAACAATCCGCCGATTGCTCAGCCCCTATAAAGAGCTTAAGAGCTTTTACAAGACTTCTACCAAGAACCATTACAATGTTTGAAATGGGGACACTTTTTCCTAAGACATATGGCTACCCTCCCATGGCACCTCTACCCGGTCATGACCCTTTACAAGGTTGGCTCATGACATCCTCCCCCACTCAATCTGTCGACGTCCTCGTTGACTTGGTTGCTAGGAATTCTTCAATCTTCTGCTTGAAGGCTCGCAAGTTATGCTCTCTCTCCCAACTGATCTCCTCTGGACCCAAGCCCTCCCATTTGACTAGGTACTCCTTAATGGTCCTCCTAGACACTATGGTTACCCTGTCAGCTAAGATTTCTTCAACTCGTCGCTCCGACGGTGGCTTCATGCTGATAGCTTCCCTGGTTGTCTGACTACGACTTGCATGATAAAGTTTCAAGTTGCTCAAATAGAATACCGGATGCACCTTCATCCACTTGGGTGGATCAATCTTGTAGGAAGCATTTCCCACTTTGGAAAGGATAGTCAATGGACCTTTTTACGCATCAATCTCCTATCTCGCTTTCGTAGGAACCTTAGCTGTTCGGGCATTAATCTGACAAGCACACGATCACCGACCGTGTAGTGTTGTACCCTTCGACCCTTGTCTGCCCACTTCTTCATGCGTTTGGAGGCCTTCTCTAAGGAAGCTCGAGCAATCTCAGTGTTCTGCCTCTATTCTTTTGTAAGATTGAAGGCTCGAGGGCTTTTCCCTCGATAGGGCTCGGTGGATATGTGGGGTAAGCTGGGTTGTTGTCTGGAAACAATCTCAAAAGGACTCTTGTTGGTGGAGGAACTCTTCCTAGCATTGAAGCAAAATTGGGCCACATCTAACAACGAGGGCCAATTCTTCTGGTTTGCTTGCACAAAATGTCTCAATATACTCCTCTAGCAACCCATTGAACCGTTCGGTTTGCCCATCTGTTTGTGGATGATAACTGGATGAGATGTTCAGTTGTGACCATAGTAGTTTGAAGAGTTCTCTCTAGAAACTCCCCGTGAATCTTGAGTCTCTATCACTGATGATACTTTGTGGCACCCCCCAATACTTGACCACATTCTTAAAGATTAGGCGAGCCGTGTCTTTCGCAGTGCAATACTTTTGAGCTGGGATAAATGTGGCATATTTGGAGAAACGATCAATCACCACCAAAATGGACCCAAGGTCGCCAACTTTAGGGAGGCCAGAGATGAAGTCAAGGGAGATACTTTCCCAAGGTCGTGTAGGCACTGGCAAAGGTTCAAGCATGCCTACGGGTTTTCGCTTCTTTACCTTGTCTTGTTGGCAGATGAGGCAAGTCTTTGTGTAGGCCGTAACATCTTCCCCCATTCGCGGCCAATAGTAACCTTGTTTTAATAGGGCGAAGGTGCATTGCCAACTCGGATGGCCGACCCAAGGTGTGTCATGACATTTTCGCATGAGTATTTGTCTCAAATCCCCTGCTCTTGGCACAAACAAACGTGGCCCATTTGTCAATAGGGCCCATTCTCCAACCAAAAATACTTGGACTTCTCGTTTTCTACTAACTTCATAATGGAAACGGCTTGTGGGTATTTCTTCAAATTCTTCTCAATGGACTTCCGTATATCTGTGGTCACCTTAGTAACTGACATTGGGGCGACCCTTCTAAGTTATGCAAATTCTGCTCGTTTACTTAGTGCATCTGCCACTTGGTTGGTCTTTCCCGCTTTGTGTTCAAAACAAAAATCAAACTCGGCCAGAAACTCTTGCCATCTTGCTTGCTTGGCCTTTAGCTTCGGTTGGGTAAGGAAGTGGCTAACTGCTGTATTATCAGTCTTGACAACAAAATTGGAGCCTAGCAGGTAGTGTCGCCACGTCCTTAAACAATGAATCACGGCTAGAAGTTCCTTCTCTTGAGCGGTGTATCTCTTTTCCATCTCACTCAATTTCCTGCTTTCGAAGACGATCGGGTGTTTTCCTTGTAGAGTACCCCTCCAATGGCAAAATCTAATGCATCGGTTTGAACTTCAAAAGACTTTTCAATATCAGGAAGGGCCAACACGGGGTCCCTCATCATCACTTCTTTTAGATCCTCAATTGCCTCTTGGCATTGCCTTGACCAACTCTACTTCTCTCCCTTCTTCAATAGATCAGTGAGTGCCGTTACTCTACGAGAGTATCCCTTAACAAATCTCCTATAGTAATTTGCCAGACCCAAAAATGACCGCAGTTCACTGACATTCTTCGGAGTCGCCCATTCTCTAATTGCCTTGACCTTGTCCATGTCCATATGGATATGTCCCTGCTGGATTATGTGTCCCAAGAAATGAACTTGGATTTGAGCAAATGCACACTTCTCTCTTTTTACATATAATTGGTTTTTCCGAAGCCTTTCGAACACTAGCCGTAAATGTTTCTCATGTTCCTCCAACGTTGAGCTATAAATCATGATGTCATCCAAGTAGATGACAACAAACTTGTCAAGGTAATCATGGAACACCTGGTTCATAAGAGTACAAAACGTACCAGGAGCATTGGTTAGTCCAAAAGGCATAACTAGGAATTCGAAAGCACCATACCGAGTTACACAAGTCATTTTCGGTTCGTCCACTTCCGCAATTCGCACTTGATGATAACCAGACCTAAGATCAAGTTTGGTGAAGAACTTGACGCGATTCAACTGATCAAATAGGTCCGCTATAAGAAGGATCGGGTACTTGTTCCTTACTGTGACCTTGTTCAGGGCCCTATAGTCAACACATAGCTGTAAACTTCCATCTTGTTTCTTTTGAAACAGCACTGGAGCTCCAAATGGTGCCTTTGATGGTCTAATGAAGCCGGCTTGTAATAGCTCATCCAACTGTTTTATTAATTAGGCCAATTCTGGGGGAGCCATACGATAGGGACCTTTAGCTGGAGGTTTCACTCTTGGTAGTAGCTCAATTTCATGGTCTACCGTTCTTCTAGGTGGTAGAACTTTAAGCAATTGTTTTGGCATCACATTCTGAAACTCTTGCAACACCCTTTTTACTCCATCCGGCACAAAATTTGAGTTAGCTTCATCCTTATACATCCGCATGACCACATAAGAGGGCTCGCCCCTTTTTACTCATTTCTTGAATTGTAGTGCTGATATGATCTTCTTTCCACTCCTTGGAAGAATCGTAGTTGGTACTACACATGGACGCTATCCCAAGAACAATAAGCAACTGGCAGCGGGAATCGGGATTGCCTGGGCCGCTATCATGAAATCAGGAAAAAGCAGAATATTTGATGAAAGAACGGGGGACCCTTTTGAACAACCTGTTATAATAGGAAAACCTTATATCTTGAAATTAATTCATCAAGTTGATGATAAAATACATGGGCGTTCCAGTGGACATTATGCACTTGTTACACAACAACCACTTAGAGGAAGGTCCAAGCAAGGAGGACAACGGGTAGGAGAAATGGAGGTTTGGGCTCTAGAGAGATTTGGTGTCGCTCATATTTTACAAGAAATGCTTACTTATAAATCTGATCATATTAGAGCTCGCCAAGAAGTACTTGGTACTACGATCATTGGAGGAACAATACCTAAACCTAAAGATGCTCCAGAATCTTTTCGATTGCTCGTCCGAGAATTACGATCTTTGGCTCTGGAACTGAATCATTTCCTTGTATCTGAGAAGAACTTCCAGATTAATAGGAAGGAAGCTTAATCGGAATGAATCAGAATTTTTCTTCTATGATCGGCCGATATAAACATCAACAACTCCGAATTGGATCAGTTTCTCCCCAACAAATAAGTGCTTGGGCCAATAAAATCCTAAGACAACATCAAAGCCGTCCATGGGGGAAACAGTGAAATTAATGCCTCCTTCCCATAGCCCAAGTTTGGTCATCACATTCTTGGAACTTTCACTGATTGCTAAGGCTGGCGAATTAAACGCTTTCATTTGCCCACAATCCTTGGTAACCTTGAGATCACACCTCTTTGCTTCTTCAGGTGAGATGAAAGTATCGGTCGCATTTGTGTCCACCATTGCCTTCGTTGTCTTACCATTCAACACTACCTCAACATATATCAGGCTCCGCTCGGGTTCCTTCTTCAACTTGCTCAATTGTGTATGCAGGGCATTAAGGAACGGTATGGAGCTCATCCTTGCTGACTCATTCTCGAATTCTTCAACTGATTGGTGAGAGTGGCCTCCTTATTGTAACGAGGCTACTAAGGCATTCAAAGCACCTCTATGAGGATATTCTACTACTTGATGCGGTCCCTGACACAGGAAGCAAGCTAATGGTTGTCTCGGCTTGAAACTCGATGCATTGTTTGTCTTTGGTTGAGGTGTATCTCTACCAGGTGGTCTCCTATCCGCTCCCCCACTGAAGGGTCTATCCACTCTGGCCATTTTTCTCCCATCCAAAGCTAGAGCTACTGTCACTTGATGGAGGGGCCTTACGCTTTGATGAGTCATCGTTGTAGTCATTCAGACGTTCGACGACGGCCATGGCAGAGGCCACATCTTACACCTTTTGTCTTTGTAACTCAGTCTTGGCCCAAGGCTTGAGACCCTCGAGGAAATAGAATATTTTATCCTTTTCAGACATGTCCCTTATATCCAACATCAAGGTAGAAAAGCCCCTGACAAACTCTCGCACCGTCCCCGTTTGCACCAATTCCCTAAGCTTCTGTCGAGCCATGTATTCCACATTCTCAAGAAAGAATTGACTTTTTAGTTCTTGCTTGAGGTCGCCCCAAGTTTTGATAGGGCACTCATCATTGACAAACTTAGAACGTCACTATAGCTTGGCATCCCCAGCAAGATACATTGCGGCCATAGCAACCTTATCTTCCTCTGAGTCTGTGCGCACGGCCCAAAAATATTGCTCAATATCAAACATGATATTTTCAAGCTCTTTGGCATCTCTTGCCCCCTCATAACATCGAGGTTTTGGCACCTTGGCCCTTTTTCAACTATCCACAGAACTAGAACTAACTCTGCCCATGACCATTTGTAACACGCTGACCTGAGCCTTGAGTTCCTCGAAATCTCTTTGGATGATGCTTATGGCATCCCTTATTTCTTCACCCAAATTGTTCAGCGTATCGGACAGCTCCCGCTGGGCTGTCTCGATATCTCTCGCTTGATCATAGGTGACCATATGAGCTTTTAAAGCGGCCACCGAGGCCTTAAGCTCCTCAATCCTTTCTCGATCATCTGACTCACCTCGAGTCGTAACCATCTTTTGCTTTCTTGCTAACACTTCTCAACTGTGCTCTGATACCACGTGTCACAGACTAAACTTTGCCTCAATTAAATGTTAGTCCGTGCGGCACTTGGATGGACGCTTTCACACAAGTCAGCCAAAGATCTCTCGATTATCTGATTGAACAACAACAAGTCACTAGTTAGTCTCAATGCCACTTCACGATATCGCGGGGCATAGCGGGTGCACACCGACGACCCCCGATGCCCCCAAAGGAAAAAAAGTTTTATTAGTTTTGAAAAGAGTACAAAGATTTACAAAAGATCATCGAGTCTTCCCCACCATCGTTGGGGCCATAAGGGCAGCTCTAGATGGTGGCCTAACACATACATTAACCAGTGAGGCAGCCCAACAATCCGCCGACTGCTCACCCTCTATAAAAAGCTTAAGAGCTTTTACAAGACTTCTACCAAGAACCATTACAATGTTTGAAATGAGGACACTTTTTCCTAAGACATATAGCTACTCTTCGTGGCACCTCTACCCAGTCATGGCCCTATACAAAGTTGGCTCATGACAAATAGCATGCAGTATTTACTATTTGGAAAAGTTGGTTAAACAGGAAGTAAAAATAACTATGCCTTAATTAAAAGGAAGACTTTAAGAGACCGAAGTTGGAAGGCTAGAGTTGACTAGAATCCACATGATATTCTCAGAATTCAAGATATCAGATGCCATTGCCAGCTAAATAGATGAGACTGGCTGGGGAATAAACTATGTGCATTTGCCAAGTCTGAAAACAACAAAGTAACAAGTTCAGTTTACATTACTGTCGGTCAATCAACATAAAAGCAAGTGTCATTAATGTCTATTGCAGCTTATTTTATGCCATATCCAAAAGGGAAAAGCAATATACCTATCGTAACTAGAACCAATCAGCGATATAGTAACCATCTCTTCTTGGGATATCTTGAGTTTGGGTGCTTGCAAGATGTAGCGGAGATTAGCAGCTTGCCGTCGAATGCTCACACTGGGATGCTTCTTCTCTAATTGCTTGTACAGAGCAATGCAGTCCGCATGGTGGTTATTCGCCTCATAAGCCATAGCCAGCCATATTTGAATATGAAATCCACAAAAAGAAAATCCCTCATTAGTCTTTGCCACCTTTGCCAAACATTGATTTAAATACAGAGCCATCAAAATTCCTCAAATTCAAGTGGTATTTTCTTATAGGGTATCAACCAACCTCATTGCCAAATAATGTTGACTTGGGAATGATCGTCAAAGCACCTTCGAGAAACTCAATGGCTCGTCCGTACATGCCTTTTCCGTAAACCTTTTGGTCCAATTCGAACATCAATTGTGCCGTTGCTCTCCTCTTTGCCCGTTCCTTAGCCACCTGTTCTCATATAGGAAACTACATCTGACTGAAAAAAAATTAAAATTTGGATTTCTAATACAAAAAATGGAAGGAAAACGAAGTAGAGGATTAGTTTACTTATGTAGCAAGGGAAGAGCAAAGAAGGCAAAACCTTTTCGAGCTCTTTTCTCATTCTCATCTTTTTTTCCTCCTCGATTTTTTCTCTACCTTCGACTTCACTTTCCTCTGCTTCTGCTTTACTCTACAACTCCTCCGCTTTCTTCTTCAACTCCCTCATCTCCTCAATTTCCTTAACTCTCTTCCTCATTTCCTTCTCCCAATCGTACTCCTCCTCTTCCTCCTTAAATTCTTTGCCGTTCCCGTTCCCATCGTCGTCGCTGGACGCCGCGTCAAAATCCACCGCCTTTACTTTCGAATTCGCTTTGCCACGAGCCACCACTCGTTGTACCCGATTCTCCCCGTCCCAGAGTCGAGTTGGCTCTTGTTGGAAAGAGAAGCGTGGAAGAAATGAGGATCCCACTTCGGTAAGTTCAAAACGACGTCGATAGCCAAGGGACGGGATTTTCGGTCCGTTATAACGATCCTCGCTGACGTCACATCTAGTAACAAAGCCAAATTTCCAAGAACCACAGCCATGGCTGGAGTTCCAGATAGAGAGAAATAGGAGAGAAGAAAGGAAAGAGTGCGAAATGGAGTTTCCAGTTAACAAAGCCGCCGTGAAGATATTTAGAAGGTTGTTGTTATCTTAATGACTAAATTACCCTTACTTTTGCGTTAAAAAAAGAAGAATGTTTATGTTTGGAGATAATTTCGAGAGATCTATGAGGGTGATACCGTCAAAAAGAATGTTAACGTGGCGCTACTTAGACGAGTGTCGTGTGTGGAGACTGTTGCAGCCTACAATTTGTCTCACGGAAGCGGAAAAGCTTGATCGGTTCAAACACGTCATCGCCTCATCGGAAATAATGTCCACGAAGAGCAATTGAGTACTCCTCGTAACGCTGTCGTTTTATTTCGACGGATCTAACGGTGTGAAATTCAACACGACGAAACCATCAGCTTCACAGAAAACGTTCAAAATAAAACAGAAAAAATGATCCTCCAACGCGCGCACTTCTCCACATTCATTCACGCGCAAGAATTTGTGTCAATTAAACGAGCAAAGTTTCCCTCATTGTCATTTCCCGTGCCTTATTATAAGGACAATCGGTGGCGCTTCTTCGCAGCTGCACATGGGCCAGAAGCTAAAGATTTTGAAATTTTAGCTTTATCCCCAAACAAACTCCCTCCATTACTCCGTCCAATGGCACTTCCTCTTTGCTGCAACGCAAAGTTACAGCCTTGCTTTCGTTCTTCGTCTCATTACGAGCAACAGTTTTATTTCATTAAACGTCGGAATCTCCGATTTTCCAGGAGCAGTGAAGTCTCGATTTCTTCCAAGAGGATAAGCCATCCCTTAGCTCCTTTAAAATCGTCTTCGGTTAATGGATTCTCGGTAGAGACGAATCTAGAACATTTTGAGGAAAAGCATACTGTAGAGAATGTCGAGTTGCGAGAGAGAATCCGGAAATGGATTGATTTTCTTCGATCGGTGTTACCTGGAGGGAGTTGGTGGAGCTTCTCCGATGACGTGGAGGTTAAATTGATGGCGAAACCAGTGACGGTTTGGCGGGCGCTTAGTCGAATGTGGCAGTTGATTGCTAAAGATCGTTTGGTTATTTTCGCTGCTTTTTCCACCCTGATTGTGGCTGCTGTAAGTCCTTTTTTTTCCCACTTCGGTTGTGATGTTTGTTTTGTATAGTTTAATAATTTCTTAGTTCTTAAGTTGTTTGATGAAATTAATAACTGTGATTGCCGGGAAATTTTTAGTTTTTGTTTTCTAATCATTTTAACTGACTGGTGTATATATTGATTCAGCTTTCGGAAATATCTATACCACATTACTTGACGGCATCCATATTTTCGGCACAGAGTCGTGAAATAGCAGTGTTCCACAAGAATATACGCCATCTGATTATTATATGTGTTACCGCAGGAATATGCAGGTCAAAATCTAGTATGGTCAAATCTCCCTTCTACCTTAAGTTGCAACCCTAAGCATGGGATTCTCCTTTTCTTGCAGTCGCTACTAAAATAAATCTGAAATCATGCTTCTATTGGTCTTTAATTTTGTTCTTAATTGTTTGCGTGTATTAATGCTTAAAGGGATTCACCCTTGCATATGACCAAACGAGTATGTGATTTATCTGGCCAATACAATGGAAAAATGCAGCAAATCTAGCACTTGCATACTGGTTTCCATGAATGTAGAAATTTTAAGTATTTTGTTGGAATTTGAGCCTTCATGAAGGAAAAGGTGACAGCTGCTGATGCTTTGCTCTGTATGCTTGAATTTCAGTGGTCTGCGAGGATGCTGCTTTGGCATTGCAAATATGATCCTGGTGAGTTTTCTTATCATGATTTTACTATTTAATATCCGATCCTTTGTCTGGTTTTCACATTGGGCCCTGTGTTTGGGGGTTTTTTGTGAGCAACCATTATTCAAATTTTCATTTCCATTTTTGAGTGTGAATTTAGTGATGATCATAAAATTTTCTTTCATGGAGCATGATTTTAGGCCTGACTTGTTCCTGTAATATCCACAGGTTAAGCGAATGAGAGAAACACTGTATTCTGCTCTTCTTTTTCAGGTTCTGAATATATAAAAACTCAACTTCCTATAGATTTTTGCTACCAGTTAGGCATGCAGGTTATATATCTTTAGTTTCTTTTGTCAACTGGTGTATAAGGTAACTTATTTTTGCATCATATTTTCTGCAGGACATATCCTTTTTTGATGGTGAAACAGTTGGTGATTTGACAAGTAGGCTTGGTTCAGATTGTCAACAAGTGTCACGTGTGATTGGGAATGATCTCAATCTGATTATGCGAAATGTTCTTCAGGTTTCTCACTGATCACATAATTAATCTGTTTGAGTTTGCTGGAATGGTGGGAATCTGATTAGCATTTCATTCTTTTTAGGCGACAGGTGCCTTGATCTACTTGCTGATATTGTCATGGCCACTTGGTTTATGTACACTGGTGATATGCTCTAGTCTAGCAGCAGTTATGCTGGTCTATGGCCTGTAAGATTTTTAAAGTATCCTCACTTTTTCCTTCTCTAAATTGAAGCTAGTTTACTTAAAATATATCATAAAAGGTAAGTGTGATTAAATGGATGCATCTGAAGACAAGAAAAGATAATAGCTGGATAGAGGATATATCTGAAGGCTATTAACATGTTAATTAGATATGCAAAGTCACGTAATAGGTTTTAGAGGGTTGGAGGAAGAGACAGATTAACAGAAAATGGTTTTGGATTCTCAGAAAAGATGATGCTTTGATTCAAACTGAGGATTTTGACTTGTACTTACTAAGATACACACTGACACACAGTTTTCTTATTCTTGATTTTCAGAGTATATGGATGGTTTGACTATTGTCTTAAGTGTAATTGTTTTTTGAGGAAATTATATTTTGTCCTCTTGTGTAGGTACCAGAAAAAGGCAGCTAAATTAATCCAAGAATTCACTGCTTCTGCCAATGAGGTATTTATTAGAAACTTTCTCTGTAGTTTGTGTCCTGTATTCTTTCATTTCTTACAGTAGGATGAAAGGTTTCTCACTATTTATTTCATAGGTGGCTCAAGAGACATTTTCTTTAATGAGAACTGTTCGTGTTTATGGAACAGAGAGGCAAGAGCTGAAAAGGTAATCTATGCTACTATAATCTTTTTGTCCAAATGCCCTATTGCTTTTCAATCTTCTCCTTTGATAGCATATAGAAAAATGTTTGATCTGTTTATGATTAATAGGTACAATCATTGGCTGGATAAACTGGCTGATATAAGCTTGCGACAAAGTGCTGCTTATGGAGTTTGGAATCTGAGCTTCAACACTCTCTACCACGCAACTCAGGTTTACAACGCATGGCTGGATAAACTGACCTTTTTCACAAGGAAGTATAATATTGAAAATGAAAGAAAATAATGATCTACTCCTGTGATTATTGAATTTTCCTCTTTTTTCTCTATAGGTTATTGCTGTGCTGGTTGGAGGGATGTATATTCTTGCCGGTAATATAACAGCAGAGAAACTTACGAAGTTTATACTATACAGTGAATGGCTAATCTATTCAACATGGTGGGTTGGGGATAATATATCATCATTGATGCAATCTGTTGGAGCAAGTGAAAAGGTCTTCCAATTGATGGATCTTATGCCTAGTGACCAATTCATATCGAAAGGCGAGAATTTTATTAACTTTGATAGATACTTCGTGACTTATTTTCCTGAAATGTTCATCATTCACTTTTCTGTGATACATAGCACTCCATCATCTTGGAGATTTCAGAATTTTAACTGCAAACCAGTAAAGCATGACTAAATTGTGAAAAGTATTCTTGTTGGAACTTTCATGTTCTCTTAACCTGGTATTTATATATAGGAGTAGGTGATTTCTCCTGCATGTAGTTACTTGGTTGAACATATGATTTCCCTTGATGTATCTTGCTTGGCTCAGAGATTATGGGATGTGTTGTTGCTACATAGTTGCAGATGTTGTTCTTTATATTTGCATATGGTACTTCAATTCGATTTTGATTCACACTGGTTTTAGATGGAAAAAAGTTTGAAATGATTTTGAAGCATGTTTACTCTTAGTCTTAGAAAATGCTAGTTGCAATACTTATTAGTGGGTGACATAGATGTCTGTAGAAAGAGCAGTTGTTAGTGTTCTACATTATTCTTTCCCTTTCTCAAATTTAAAGAGAACCTTAGTCTGGGATGTGAGAAACATCATTTTAATTATTAATCAAATGTTCCTTTCAGCAGACGGCAGATATTTTCTTTCATTTAACTTGTATTACTTTGAATTTTGCTCTGTTACAGGAATGATACTGCAAAAGCTGCTGGGGCATATAGAGTTTGTAAATGTATCTTTTCAATATCCTTCAAGAGCAACGGTATGCCGTCCTTTGTGTTACAAGTACTCCAAGTAACACCTTTGTTTTGATAGTGTTGGTATTTTCTATAATTTAGTGGAGTACAAATGGTGCTAGAACCAGAATTGCCACTTGCAAGCGGTGGTTGCAACTTTCTTCTTGTAGAGGGGTTTTTGTAAGAGAAAAACTGTTCTCCGTCAAATGCCCACTTCTGTTCCTTTCACTCCACAAATAAAAAAAGATAGATAGAGGGATTAATTATATTATATTATATTTTTTCTCTTACATAAGTGCACACCACTTCCAAGCCATGGAATCCTCTCCAACTGAAATCCACAAACACAACAACAACCACCTAAGGACCACATGGTCTTGTCTAAGAACAATTCAAAAGGAGATGATTTATTGTTTCAGCCGCATTCTTACACACAAAGCATCAATTTGGAAGAATTTTCCCCCATCCTTCGGAGATTGCTATGGTTAAAGCTCTTCCTTAAGATGCTTCTCAAGCAAATAATGCGACTTTTCTTGTGGCTTTTGTCTCCCAAACTGTTTTCCATGGAAGGTTTACACAGCCTTCTCTCCCTTTTTCTTTCATAAGTTTCCAATTGAGGAACCGTATAAAAGTGGAAAATCATGAAAATAGAAAGATCAACTTTTTCTATTAGAGCATTTACAGCTCTGCTGCATTCGTTTTTGTTTCTACCGTAAATTTTAGTGCGGTACATTCCATGGAGAGTTGCCTGATTCAAAGTACTTGAGACTTTTATTTGTTTGATTCCAAAATCCCCAAGACCATATACTTAATTTTTGGTGCATGGATGCCTCTATCTTTTTAAACATGTTACTATAGCTACTTGAAAAAAATTAATATTAGATAATCTCGACAGGTACCAGTCCTGCAGAGTATAAATTTATCAATTCATCCTGGTGAAGTGGTTGCAATAGTAAGTGTTTCTCGACTCTTACAAATTTCATCACTTCCACACTGACTATGAGGAATAATTTGCTATGTACTTAATCTTGATTAGGTTGGTCTCAGTGGTAGTGGAAAAAGCACGTTGGTGAATCTTTTGCTCCGTCTCTATGAGCCAACAAATGGTCAGGTAGAAGTGTTTTGATCTTCATCCTATTCAATTACCTCCAACAGTCGGTGTTTGACATATGTTGGTTGCTCGGAACTTTGATCTTTAATGGGTTAATATTCATTGAACGCTTTCCTTTTGGAGAGTCTAACAGCATAGTGTTCTATAGCCAGCAATTTGATTTTCTGCTTACATCTCAGCATTTTTGTTTCCAATACCTATAATTTGAATCTCATGCTATATTTGTACCTCCTTTTTGCAGATTTTAATTGATGGCGTCCCTCTTAGAGAATTGGACATCAAGTGGTTGAGGGGAAAAATAGGATTTGTGGGACAGGTCCTCCATTTAGTTCCAGCATCGAACTTCAGTAAATTTGATGGATCTTTCCTCATTAATATATTCTTTCTATACAGGAACCAAAACTTTTCCGCATGGACATTAGTTCAAACATTAAATACGGATGTACCAGAAACATAAAGCAAGAGGATGTTGAATTGGCTGCCAAGCAGGCATATGCCCATGACTTCATCACATTGCTCCCCAATGGGTATAACACACTTGTTGACGATGATCTGCTCAGTGGGGGACAAAAGCAGAGAATTGCCATTGCTCGAGCCATTCTTAGAGACCCTGCAATTTTGATCCTTGATGAAGCAACCAGTGCATTGGATGCAGAGAGTGAACACAATGTTAAGGTAACTATTATTATTAATACCAATACCTCACTCCGTTCTTTATTTTCATTTTTTCCCATTAGGATGTTGAGCATGGAACTTGGGAAGTCACTTGTTTCTTACCCTTAATGTTTCACATGCCACCTTATCCAGGGTGTTCTTCGTGCTGTCAGAAGTGATTCATCAACCAAAAGAACCGTCGTAGTAATTGCACACCGGTAGGCTTTCAGTTATCCTCCTTTTGGTGACTCAACAGTGAGTATAAAAGTCTTATCATGCTCTATCTACAGGCTTTCTACAATACAAGCTGCTGAAAGAATTGTGGTGATGGATGGTGGTCAAATCGTTGAGGTTGGCTCTTTTCTTGAACTCTTTTAACATTTGTTTCTGTCATTAATATTGAAACTTTAGTATGTATGTCTTTGTTAAGAAAGCAATATGCTTGCACTAAGAATTGCTGCTCAAAGACATAACTGTCATCCAAACTTGCAGATGGGCAGTCATAGTGAGCTTCTTCATAAAGACGGTCTATATGCGCGATTGACAAGAAGACAGACTGATGCTCTAGTATGATTGTCATGTAAATTGGCACATCGTAATTAATCTCAATTCAAGTTTCCTTCAACGTATATCTTAACAGATACAGTGTAGGATGTCAATGCAACTTTTCACAGCTGACCGATGTGTCTATAACCATCCAACAAGAACTCGGTATCTCTTGGAATGAGAAGGAGAGGTTACCAAGAAAAATAAACATCACTAAGTGGTTTTCTTTATGCTACCTCGGTCAGCACCTGCCGGGGCTTTGAACGGTATGCGAACGGATCCTTTGCTATTCAATTTTTATTAAGCAGAACTGTAGGCATGAGTTTACACATAGAATTACACTACTCAAGATTCAAGAATGAAAGGGAAGTGTCACTAGATGTAGCATGTACTGATAAACACACCATATTCGATCTATCGACACAATGCTTATACAATTATACTGTTATAAGCCATGTAAATTCGATGACAAACTCTTATCGCAATTCAGAATTTATGAAATTTCTTGAGCTCCTTTAGACATAATAGTTTCAAATACTTCATTGCTATAGCTGTGTAACAACTTATGTTCTGGGTTGTTATATTATAATATAATTGAAATTAAGAAAGTTTTTTTTATTGAAAAAAAAAATAATACTGATTAGTTATGTATCCATTTGATTTCCTTATACCATTATAAAATTGCAGGTGAAAAAAAACCATAAATTTGCAGTCAATAGTTAATGGATATAATGAAATTCTTTGATTGATTTTTCCTAGAGTGAGAGATGATTCGTTCTATGTGACCGATGGGTCCAACAAAAACAAACAAGTACACAATTACAATTAAATTAATATTTTTTAATATTTAAATTGAACAAAAAATCTAATTTAATAATTTAAATGGTAAGGTGATTTATTTAATTAAATGGATTTAATAGAATAAGAATAGAATTTAACAATAATAAAAAAAATTTAATTAGAATTTCTAATACTAAAATAATAAATAAACGGAGAACTCTTGTTATTTCTTATTCGAAATGTCTCGTGATTTTTAACTAATTATGTTCTTCATTATAATTACCAAGAGTAAGCGCTATAATTTGTTTCCAATACTCAATGACTTGATTGTAGGGGCGGAGTCACGAATAGATATCCTCTGTCTCTTTTTTAGTGTCTCTTTTGGTGCCCCTTTAATGTTTTTTTGACACGTGTCCAAAATTTTCTTTTAATTTATAAATAGTTAAAAATTAATATTTTTTATTTGGACACATTGAAATTTAAAAAATCACTAGAAAAAAGCCCCGCTTTGCCAGAGTATTTTAAAAAAAAAATTAATTAATTAATAATAATAAATTAATTTTAGTTTATATTTTATTAAATAATAATTATATATTTAAATATTTTATTTTTAAATTGTAATCATATTAATATAATTATTATTTTTTAATTATGAAAATTAAATTTATGATAATTGTTTATTTATAAATTACATAATACAAATGCATTTTCAAATGTTATTTATATGTATATTTGAAAAATATTTAGACTTTATTATACACTGTATATTTTTATTTATAGGAAGTAAAAATAATAAATGAAAAATAAGAAAATAAAATTATGGTTTGTATTTTATTATTTCGTATGATCGATTTTCTCACATAGGTTAGCAGCAAGTTCATTTTTTTTTCTTTTCTTTTTTTTTTCCCCAAGCGGGTCGGGTACGGATCCTAAATCGGCCCACGAGTCAATGCGTTGACCAACCCCTTTAAATATATCATTTAAAATTAAAAGAAAAATGATTAATAAAATATTTTATTTTTTTCCCGAGAGGATCGGGTATGGATCCTAAATCAACTTGCAAATCAACATGCAGACCAACCCCTTCAAATACATCGTTTAAAATTAAAATAAAAATAATTAATAATTTTTTTTTCCGAGACGATCGGGTACGGATCTAAATTGATACGCGAGTCAACGTGCGAACCAACCTCTTTAAATACATCATTTAAAAGTAAAAATAAAACTATAAAATAATTAATAAAATTATTTTATTTTATTTTATTTTTTTCGAGCGTGTCGGGTATGGATCCTAAATCTATCCGTGAGTCAACGTGCGGACCAACCCCTTTAAATACATCATTTAAAATTAAAAAAATAATAATAAAATATATTTTTTAAAATTTTTTCTGAGACGGTCGGGTACAGATCCTAAATCGACCCACGACTCAATATACGGACCAATCTCTTTAAATACATCATTTAAAAATAAAATAAAATGAAAAACTAAAAAAATTAATTAAAAAGTTTTTATTTTGTTTTTTTCGCAGAGCAGGTCGGGTACGGATCCTAATCGACTCGCAAGTCAATGTGCAGATCAACCCCTTTAAATACATCATTTAAAATTAAAATAATTAATAAAATAAATTTCTTTTTAAATTTTTTTTTTCTAGACGATCGGGTACAGATCCTAAATTTACAAGCAAGGCAACGTGCGAACCAATATCTTTAAATACATCATTTAAAAATAAAATAAAAAACTAATAAAATTTAAAAAATACTTTTATTTTATTATTTTTTCGAGCGGATTGGGTACGGATCTTAAACCGACCTGCGAGTCAATATGTGGACCAACTCTTTTAAATACATCATTAAAAATAAAATAATAATAATAAAAAAATTTAACTTTTTTTTCGTACGGGTCGAGTACGGATCCTAAATTACCTGCGAGTCAATGTGCGGATTAACTCCTTTAAATACATAATTTGAAAATAAAATAAAAAACTAATTTTTTTTTAATTTTTTTAATTTTTTTTCTCCAACGGGTCGAGTACGGATCCTAAATCGACCTATGAGTTAACGTGCGAACAAAGCTCTTTAAATATATCATTTAAAAATAAAAAAAAATCTAAATCTAAAACCTTAAAAAAAACTCGCCGTGACAAGCAAAGGAGCTCGACATGTGGCGAGTGGAATCCATTATTTTTTTTTTTGGGTGTTATATAGAAAGACGAAATTGTTCCTAACCTATTTCTAAAATTTCCTTTGAGTCCCATGAACTCAATTTTAATATATATATATATATATAGTAGATTGCAGTATATGTGATGATAAAGCCACAATTAATTGAGTATTATCCTTTGATCCCATTAAAATTTTAAATTGATCTATAGACTTAGAAATATTGGGATAAATATGTAAAATTTAAAAAATTATTAAGAGTTTCAAGGGGTCATAATAGAAATCTCAATATTTAAGAGAACTTTCACAATTTATTAGTTAGTGAATAATGAGACCTATTACATGGCTTTGTTTTTTGAAATGAAAAAAGTTATTTTAATTTTCTTTTTTACAAATCAAGCCAAAAAAAAAAGTTTGTATATTTTACTTTCTTCATCAATTTAGATCTTAAGGAAGTTCGAGCATAACAAAAACAAAATAAAAAAAAAAGTGAAAAAAAAAAGTTGAGAGATGCAAGAAAATGGAAAAAAAAAAAAAAAAACATTTGTTGCTTCTAATGTTTCATAAACCATAAAAAGAAAAAGCTAAGCCAAGAAGAAGACAAATGTGTGAAGATTTATTTTGGTGCATTTATACAAGGCTAGAGGGGAGATAAAGAATTCTACATTTGAGGTGCGTGTGCAAACTTTTCAAACTCTAATTTTAAATTTTTATTTTTATATTAATACTTACTTGAATAATTAGGTAGATTAGATTTTTCTATTATTTTTAGTTAAGTTTTATTTGTATTAGATGATATAATTAGACCTGCTCATGGGTCGGGTCGGACCGCGGCCCTATTTTTTTTTCAAAATCGGTAGGGCCGGGCCGGTCCGGCCCGGCAGGCTCGAGTTCACTGTTCATAATATTAAAAAAATATTTTTTAATATATTTTTATAATTAAAATTAAATAAAATAATATTATTATAATTAAAAAATACTGTTCGAGTCGACCCGGATTAAAAATATCTTGTCCAGGCGACCCACTACGGGTCGAGCCTACCGAGGCAGGCGGGCTGCTCGGCCATGAGTAAGTTTAGATATAATGTTGGGTGTTTATTAGATTGTTAGATGAATTGAATGTTTCAAGATATAGTAATTTCGTTATTTTATAATTCATTTACAATTAAAGTGTTCATAAGCTTGCATGTAGTGGTGCAACTTCTTGGTAGCCCAAACTAGGGCTAGACACGTTTTTTCCACCCAAGTGTAGTTGGCTTCATATGTCGAGAACTTCTTACTTAGTAAATAGCTTTTTCATTATCGTTGTCATCTTCTTGGGCTAATTTGAATCCAATGACTAGTGTCATAACGTGTCAAATACGAATTCAGCATACTAGACACAAACAATGGAGTCGCCACTAATCATCTAATCTAGCTGTGATTAGTCACCTATATGAATCTATCCTATTTAAAGTAATCCTAAGCTTGACTAAGGCACCTTAAAAAGAATAGGTTCTGGTCTACTTATCAGAACTAGGTTCGAGAGTACAGTTACGTGTGAGGAAGGATTAGCACCCTCACAACGCTTATCTAAGAAATAATACCTAATTAGTCTTGTGATACTTAAAAAGTCTTAATTAAATGGTCTTGTCTATCCTATTTTCATTTTAATTGTTAAAATTAGAAATCTCGAAAATTATTTTTTAGGTCTTCCTTACATTCATTCTGGAGAAATTACTAAAAAAATGTTTCCTCACCTCGAGAGTATTCAAAAGAAACCATTCGTTCTATTGAAGAGGCTCATTTGTCGGAAAAGTTAGATTATTTAACAAAATTATTTCTCTTAAATTAATCTTCCAAAATTAAATCTACATTTTATTAATGTTTATTCGAAAAATAAATTATGATCTTTAATATCGAAAATTATCCCTTAGAATATTCTTCCATTCGTTCTGGAGAATTTTGAAGAGAATTTTTCTCACCTAGAAATTTCTTAAAAATCAACCATTCGCGACTTTCTTGAATTTCATCATCGAAAAAAATCTCAATTTATCCTTCAATTTTAATTAGGCATTTATTATGAAAAATTATCTTGAAAGAAAAAGATGTTGAAAATTAATTATTCTCAAAAAAATAAATTTTTGATCTTTATTGGTATCGAAAATAATCTCTTAAAAAATCCTTCCATTCATTCTGGAGAATTTTTAAGAGAAATTTCTCAGAAATCAACCATTCGTAATTTCTTTGAATTTCATCATTGGAAAAAATCTCAATTTATTAATTTTAAAAAAATAACTAATCTTCAATTAAAAATTAATCTAATCTTATTAATAAATAAATCAATGGTTAAAATATACTAAAATATAATGATAATAATATAATAATAGTTAATAATATAATAGTAATAATTAAAATAAATAATAGTTTTTTTTATATAGAAAATAATTTTAATAAATATTTAATAATAAATAATTAGTAAACAATAATCCTACAAAAACAACAAAAAACTTAAAATACTATTAGTAATAATAAAGAAAATAAATAAAATAAATAAAAATAAATAAATAAAAAACAAATAAAAAAACAACAACAAAAACACACAAAAAACAAAGCAACAAACAAAAATTAAAAAAAAATAAAGGGAACCAGGACATCGAACCGACATTTGAAGTGGATAAATAAGTTGCATCTAGAACACTTGAGAGCTTCATCTTGGCAAGGCTTACCGCACTTCAAGCAATAATGGTAGCCGTCAACCTTGCGGACAAAAATGAGATCGTTACGATGTTCGTGAGAAATCCTCCAAATGCTACAACCGTCTTTGATAAATGGATATCTTCCAAGGACACAGCCAGGATGAACAGAATTATCACAAGTTGAACAGTAATAATACCAATGGTTTGGATCTCTTTTTTTTTTTCACAAATATCATAGTAATGTTGTTATGTATCATCATTCTCATCATGATAAGTGAGTTTCAATGAGTGGTCATCACATTTGTGCTGAATTGCATGCAGTAATGTCATGCATGCAAAATCCAAAGTAAAAGTGCACTCCTTACATCTGAATGTACCATACCTATTACCGACACCACAAGCATTGCATTGCCCCAATTTCCTTGCTCCGAGTTTTGAAAATTCTCTCTTCTTTTTCTCCTCAAATTCGTATATTTTTTTGATGTGATTTTGTGGTTGATACTAGGTTCTTTATATAGGAAAAGAAATTAGGGTTTTAATCTAGTTAGGAGTCTCCAATCTGATCAAGAAGGATTTCTATTCCAACAAAAACTCTCAGAGTCCAAGTTCAATCCAAAAAAGAATTTCATTTCAACCCAAACTTGTTTTTTTGTTTTAATTTTTAATTTCGATTTTTTTTTTGGTTTCGACTTTATCCTTTTTTTTTTGATTTTTTGATTTCCCTCTTTTTTTTTTGTTTTCTTTTATTTAATTAAAAAAATAAATTTACTGCCCGGATAAAATCCGGTGTCTAAGTTGCCCCTCTTGGTGCATTCCCTGAGAATCAGGGGATGTGCAAAGACGTAGACACCCTACTAAGTCCTATGTACTTAAAGAAAATCTCATCGTAGAAAAACTCCTCTAAGCGAGGCGTAAACTTTAAATAAACCCAACATAAAAACATACTCCTCCACCGAGGCTTCAACTTTAAATAAACCTAACATGAAAATAAAATATACTCCTCCACCGAGGCTTCAACTTTAAATAAACCTAACATGAAAATATACTCCTCCACCGAGGCTTCAACTTTAAATAAATCTAACATGAAAATATACTCCTCCAGCGAGGCTTCAACTTTAAATAAATCTAACATGAAAATATACTCTTTCACCGAGGCTTCAACTTTAAATAAACCTAACATGAAAATATACTCCTCCACCGAGGCATCAACTTTAAAGAAAAACATAACATGAAAACATACTCCTCCACCGAGTCTTCAACTTTAAATACCAAAATTAAAAAAGAAGACTCCTGAGATCTTTGAAAATTTTTATCCAAAAGTTCTAAATTGATACCCGGAGGTTCTTGTAAAATTATTCCTAGAGATTTTGAAAAGATACTCAGAGGTTTTTGAAAAATTAATCGGTGGTTTTGAAAAGATACCCGGAGGCTTTGAAAAGATACCCGGAGGCTTTGAAAGATTACCCGGAGGCTTTGAAAAGATACCCGGAGGCTTTGAAAAATTACCCGGAGGCTTTGAAAAGATATCTGGAGGTTTTGAAAAATTACCTGGAGGCTTTGAAAAGATACCCGGAGGCTTTGAAAAATTACCTGGAGGTTTTGAAAAATTACCCGGAGGTTTTGAAAAATTATCCGGAGGCTTTGAAAAGATACCCGGAGGCTTTGAGAAATTACCCGGAGGTTTTGAAAAGATACCACTTTTTATGTTTTCCTTAACTGAATGCTCAAAACTCTTACCTTGAATCTATTCCTCAACCGAGATTCAATACTTCACATTGAAAAGAACCATCCTTAAAAAGAGTTTAATTTCAAATTTCAAAAGCTAAAATCTTTCTTATATGTTAAATCCATGCTATGAATGACATGAATGCCATGAAATGCAATTATATAAAATGAATGTCATGTGATGGAATGCAAACTAATATCATGAATCTTTAACTATGACAAAAGGATACTCAAGCTCATCGTTTCGTCATTTTTCAACTTCCAAACGCTTGTACTTAGGACCAAGCTGATCTCCACTAATTTCATTAGATGATCACAACACCCTTTTCTTTCTCAAAGAGACATCTCGTTTAGTCCCAAGGTTTTAAACAGATGTATTTCCAGACTGTTTCATTATTCTTATCATATTCTTCTTTCTTTCCAGAATGTCATCTTCAAGCATATTCAAATTTCAAACTGAAAAATCTTCAATAAAATGATGCAAAAGAGCATACTCTGCCATTTGCCGACTCAATAGATCCCATTCTAGAAGCCAGTCCTATCATTATGGTAAAAAACCTTCTCATTTTTGCCCCCCAAAAATGTCACTCTCATCATACTGGTTCGAAACTCAAATATATATCATTCCAAACTTGAATGTTTTCATGTTCTAATCTTTTGAAAATTCTTTGAAAAGAAAGAATATGCCAAAAAATCATTTTTCAATCACCCCCCATGAAAATTGCCCCATATCAAGTTTCCATGTTCGAAAATCAAGTTTCCATTTTCTAAACAAAAAATGCAACTTTGGATCTCCTAAAAACTGGTGATTACTGCAAGAATGGATAAGGTGAATCACAATTTGGTTCATTGAGTATTCCAATTTGTCAAGGTTTTGGTTATCAAGGGAGGTTTCATCACATAAGGGAAAAATCAATGTTTCTTCATCTAAACTCACAATAAATTTCCTTCAACAATCAGGTTTTCACAAAAATTTTTATTTTGAAAACACAATCCATTTTAGCATTCTTTCTAAGTTGCTTGATATATAGCAATTCAACAAATGTTAAGACTATCTATGATGGGTTCAAAATTTGGACAAGAAAGGAAAAAGGATTTTCAATTTCGAGCCAAGTCATCCAAATGATGTTGACCTTCTTAAGTTTCTCAAAAGTGTTCGGTGTTTCCTGGTGGGTTCAAAATATCATTTCTTTTGTACTTCTTGTTAGGCCTTGGCATAGTTATGCAAAGTTGCTTTCAGATTTTTGCTCTAGACTGTCCGTTTTTGGATTTTCACCCTAGAGCTTCATTCTTTTCTTTCCTTTTTTTTTTGTTGTTGTTGCTCTACCATGCATTTGAGAATTCAAATTTCTTCAATGACAATTCAAAAGGATAAGATAAAATTTGAGAAAAAACTCTTCAACTTAAACATTCATACTTGATCAAAATGGACTTTTCAAGCTTGTAATGTAGGCTAAGGTTTGGGGTTATGAAAAAAAGGATAATCAGGCCCAAAAATATGTTTAAAGGTAATTAAACCAAGGATTGGTTTTTCATCTCAAAATATCTCATAATCTTTCTTTTCATTTTGAAGGTAATCAAACCACGGATCATTTCTCTTCATGAGGATTTCATCTTGCGAACTTTTCTTTTCATTTTTTTTTCTTTCTTTTATCTTTTATCTTTTTCTTTTTTCTTCTCCATTTTTCTTCTTTTTTTTTTTCTTCTTCTTTATTTTCACAGGCTTTCCTATCATAAAATGAGTTTGAAAATTTGAAACTCAATCCATTTCAATATTTGCCCCCTGACATAAAGCATTCTTTTCGTGGTGTAGAAATATGATCCAAACGTATGACCCTCCATAGAAAGATAATTCTTCATACTTGCCCCCGATGTGGAGGGTGATCCTTGGTCAAGATTCATTCAAAAAACAAGAATCCAATAGGCTCAAAGGGGTAGCAAAGGATAATTTCTCATTTTGTGAAAGGAATACGAAAGATGGCCATTTCTCATGTCCAGTATGAATATTTCCATTAAGGAGCAAACCCCAAGTGAAATAGATAATAAGAATTGCCATTAAAATCATTTGAATATCTCATATGCATTATATCACAGTTTTTTTTTTTACAACTCATGCATCCTCTCAATGTGCCTATCCAAATGAAGGCCCAACCCAACAATTCTCCTTATTCTGGCTTTCTCAAAGTGTCCATACAATTTCATTCGATCATAGAGGAAAACAAATTTTGCACAAGTCAGTAATGGTGTGCAAAGAAAAACATCAGGTCATTTGGCTCTTTGGTAATCCTGCCCCAAGATGTGGCAAAGGATAACTGAGTGAAAATGAGTGTTAGTCAAGTCAAAGAATTCATGGATACTGACAAAATATTGCTTTTAAGGTAATTTTGCCCCCAATATGTGAGTAAAAGACACCATTCAGGAAAAGAAAAGTTCGAGCATGATTGAGAAACTTAGGAATGATGTGTTTAAAGCTTTAGATAGCCTTGACACTTATCAAATTACCAAAATCTAGATTCTTTCAAGAGAGTGCCTCATGAATTGGTTCTAAAAAAAAATGTTTTGCAAATCAAATGTTCATTTCATTGCTCATTTGCTTAGACGAAGATTATTGACCTTTTGGGATTCATTTCCTGGTCAAAAAAAAGGTGAGGTTCACGACACTTCAAATTTAGGCCATCAAAGAAATCAAGCTTTTACAACTAACTGGTCATGGGAATAGGTTGCAAAGTTCATTTCTTAACAATAATCACCATTTTATTTAAGATCCAAAACATTTTCCAAAATAAGTCATGCAAACATAAACAATTTCCAACAAAACTATCAAACACCTAATCAATGTTAAAAATTCCATGCCTAGGAAAAAATGAAAACATCACAAATTATAAATTATTCAGACGAAGTATTTGAGGTGACATTCCCCATATTCAAACTCCATATCTCCATTTTTCCAAAACATCCAAAGTCAAGGTACCATCATGAATGAGATCTTCAATCTTTTCTTTCAACTGCTTGCATTTTTCCGTTAAATGCCCAATTGCTCCTATATGATAATCGCACTTGCTGTTAGGATCATAATTCCTTGCTGATGGATTTGGAATTGTCTTTAAAGACACAGAAGTAAGGTACTTGTTTTTTATCAACAAAGGCAAAAGATCATAAATTGGGATCGGAATTTTCTCCTGACTGTTTCTTGGTCTTCTTTGGGAAACAGGCCTAGCTGCAGGTGTAGATGGACCAACCATGAAAATAGGTGGTTGTGAGTAAAAGTTTGGCCGAAAAGTTGGTTGTGGTGCAACATTATTTACAATGGGATAATAATGTTGGTACATGGGATATGGATGGTATGGGGGAAGATCTCTTGTTTGTTGTCCTCCATAAGTCACAGCTTTAACATCTTCTTCTTTTTTTTTAGATGCCTCATTCTTTGCATCGGATGTCTCTCTATCTTCAAGCTTCCCACTCTTTATAGAATTCTCAATAATCTCCCCGGAGATTACCATGTCTGCAAAATTCTTGGTGGCATTCCCAATCATCCTTTCATAGTATGGTGCTTTAAGGGTACTAACAAACAAGACTATGGTTTCTTTTTCAGTGAGAGGTGGTTGAACTTCGGTAGCAATATCCTTCCATCTCTGAGCATACTCTTTGAAGCTTTCAGTAGCTTTCTTCTCCATATTCTGTAAGGTTAAACAGTCGGGGGCCATGTCAACAATGTGCTTGTACTGATTAATGAATGTCTTTGCTAATTCCTTCCAAGTACGGACGCGGTTCTTATCTAGCTGAACATACCACCTGGTAGCAGAACCTGTAAGACTGTCCTGGAAGACATGGATGAGAAACTTATCATATTTCGCATAAGCAGCCATCTTCCGGCAAAACATGGTGATATGAGATATGGGGCACTTGGACCCATCAAACTTCTCAAAATCAGGAGTCTTGAACTTGGGCGGGATAACCACATCTGGAACCAAACAAAGCCCTTCAGCATCCATAGAACCATAGAAATCCAAACCCTCAACAGCCCGGAGTCTTTCTTCAATCAATTTCATCTTACGAGAGTCCATCTCTTCAACTTCCTTCAGCCTTTCTTGATCATCTAAATCTAGAATTTAGACAGGATCTATCTTTGCCCCTGGGGCAGGAATGTTATATCCCGGATATTTAAATCCTCCTACGAATGGTGCTTGTAGCGACTGCACTTGTTGAGGTATTTGAACTTGAGATTGGAGACCTGGTGGATACGAAGATTCACCCACATTCTGATTCTTTCCCTCAGAGCCAGATTCATCTGTCTTATCTTTCCCTTTCAGACTCTTCATCATTTTCAACAACGAGTTTAATTGCTCTCTAATCTCACCCTGGGTTTTTTTTTTCTATTTTGTTCATCCTAGCAACCTGTTCCTCTGCCATTGCTTTAACTCGTGAACGAATCCTAGCAGCCTGTTCCTCTGTCATTGTTTTAACCCATGAAAGAATGTTGTAGGAATGCCCCCAAGATCTTTCTGAGCTATCCTTGAACCTTTCATTACCACAATTTTAAAATTTAGGTCTCATGTCTTTATGAAAAGCACATGGATGCAAATAAACGAAAGAAAGAAATTAATTTACATGACAATACCAAAAATATTCACAAAGTTTAACAGTAACATTATGAAAAATGTACATGATGAGTGTATGAGTATTATGAAAATATACATGGTGAATGTATAAGCATTATGAAAAATATACATGGTAAATGCATGAGCATGGTTAAAAAATGTACATGGTAAATGCATGATGAAAATATCTAAATGATGAAGTTTATGACATACGCAATGACTTTACAAAGCTTGACACAAGTGAAATGATATTCACAACAATTTTAACAAGAAAATGTGAAAATAAAATAAAATAAAATACAAGGACATTCCTTCATGTGTCCTATTTCGGGTTATTATCTATGAAAAAGGTGGACAAGGCTCTATCTTAAAGTTTGGCCACTTAAGTGTTGTTTATATGCTGGGTTTAGGATACTTGACCAAGCTAAAAAGGTTCCCAAATTGCTCCCTAACATCATCCATGTAGAATGAGTAAGGCACCCCATTCCTCACTCATTATAGGCTCTAACCGGAAGGGTTCAATTCGGGTGAGAGTATTTTCCAAAGTTGTGGCGGAGGTTATCGCCTCTCGAAAACTTTGGTACTTTATTCTCTGAAGGTGTTTCGCTAGCCGTTGCAGAGGTTTTCACCCCTTGAAGGCGTAGGTACTTTACCCCTTCCTAAAAGGGACGAGCCCGGGTATAGGGCTTTATGATATGCAATGTGTCGTGTGTGCGAAGGGACATTCAAACCTTCTCTTTCCTACTAATGTATAAGAAACAAGAGTTATCATAGATAATAAAATAAAAATTAAAAAGAAGATAAGAACAAAAAATTAAACACTTTTTAAGACCAATATTTCAAACCTAAAGTATCACAAGACTAATCTATGACTCGACTCTCTAATGTCCCCAGTAGAGTCGCCAAACTGTCATAACGTGTCAAATACGAATTCAGCATGCTAGACACAAACAATGGAGTCGCCACTAATCATCTAATCTAGGTGTGATTAGCCACCTATACGAATCTATCCTATTTAAAGTAATCCTTAAAAAGAATAGTTTCTGGTCTACTTATCAGAACTAGGTTCGGGAGTACGGTTACGTGTGAGGAAGGATTAACACCCTCACAACGCCTATCTAAGAAATAGTACCTAATTAGTCTTGTGATACTTAAAAAGTCTTAATTAAATGATCTTGTCTATCCTATATTCATTTTAATTGTTAAAATTAAAAATCTCAGAAATTATTTTTTAGGTCTTCCTTCCATTCATTCTGGAGAAATTACTAAAAAAATGTTTTCTCACCTCAAGAGTATTCAAAATAAAACATTCGTTCTATTGAAGAGGCTCCGTCATCGGAAAAGTTAGATTATTTAACAAAATTATTTCTCTTAAATTAATCTTCCAAAATTAAATCTACATTTTATTAATGTTTATTCGAAAAATAAATTATGACCTTTAATATCGAAAATTATCCCTTAGAATATTCTTCCATTCGTTCTGGAGAATTTTTAAGAGAATTTTTTTCACCTAGAAATTTCTTAAAAATCAACCATTCGCGACTTTCTTGAATTTCATCATCGATAAAAATCTCAATTTATCCTTCAATTTTAATTAGGCATTTATTATGGAAAACTATCTTGAAAGAAAAAGATGTTGAAAATTAATTATTTTCAAAAAAAAAAAATTTTGATCTTTATTGGTATCGAAAATAATCTCTTAAAAAATCATTCCATTCATTCTGGAGAATTTTTAAGAAAAATTTCTCAGAAATCAACCATTCGTAATTTCTTTGAATTTCATCATTGAAAAAAATCTCAATTTATTAATTTAAAAAAAATAACTAATCTTCAATTAAAAATTAATCTAATCTTATTAATAAATAAATCAATGGTTAAAAATACTAAAATATAATGATAATAATATAATAATAGTTAATAATATAATAGTAATAATTAAAATAAATAATAGTTTTTTTATATAGAAAATAATGGTTAATAAATATTTAATAATAAATAATTAGTAAATGCAAAAACAACAAAAAATTTAAAATACTATTAGTAATAATAAAGAAAATAAATAAATAAAAAACAAATAAATAAACAAAATTAAAAAAAAAAACAACAACAAAAACACACAAAAAACAAAGCAACAAACAAAAATAAATAAAAAAATAATAAAGGGAACCAGGACATCGAACTGACATTTGAAGTGGATAAATAAGTTGCATCTAGAACACTTGAGAGCTTCATCTTGGCAAGGCTTACCGCACTTCAAGCAATAATGGTTGCCGTCAACCTTGCGGACAAAAATGAGATCGTTACGGTGTTCGTGAGAAATCCTCCAAATGCTACAACCGTCTTTGAGAAATGGATATCTTCCAAGGACACAACCAGGATGAACAGAATTATCACAAGTTGAACAATAATAATACCAATGGTTTGGATCTCTCTTTTTTTCACAAATATCATAGTAATGTTGTTCTATATCATCATTCTCATCATGATAAGTGAGTTTCAATGAGTGGTCATCACATTTGTGCTGAATTGCATGCGGTAATGTCATGAATGCAAAATCCAAAGTAAAAGTGCACTCCTTACATCTGAATGTACCATACCTATTACCGACACCACAAGCATTGCATTGCCCCAATTTCCTTGCTCTGAGTTTCGAAAATTCTCTCTTCTTTTTCTCCTCAAATTCGTATATTCTTCTAATGTGGTTTTGTGGTTGATACTGTTAAATTGTCCAATACCAGCCCAAGGAAAAATAAAAGCCTAACAATGTGTGGTTGTAATTGTGTGGTTTAATGTGTGGTTGTAGTTGTGTGGTTTAATGTGTGGTTGTAATTGTGTGGTTTAATGTGTGGTTGTAGTTGTGTGGTTTAATGTGTGGTTGTAGTTGTGTGGTTTAATGTGTGGTTGTAGTTGTGTGATTTAAATGTGTGGTTGTTATTAAACAACAATGGGTGGTTGTAATTTATTTAGATTTTATATTTGTGTGGCTTGTGTTTGTCTTGGTATTGTATAAATACCCCCTCCCTTGCATTTGTAAATCATCAAGTAGTAAGCTTCAATAAGCAATAAAAGTTCTAAGTTTTACTAAGGAGTTCTTCTCTAAAGAGTGTAGTCTAGAGTGAAGTGTGAGCATTTGTGAGTTTTCCTAAAATCTAAACTTTCTTCTTTGAGTGGTAAAATTAGAGTTATCTACTCTAAGTTTTTCTCAACAATTGGTATCAGAGCGAGGTTGTGAGTTACTACCATAGTTACTATTCACACGTGTCACTATATACTTTTATAGTAATTGTTAACATATACGAGATTTATTCAAGTATATGGTATACGATACTATTCACGTATACGGTACTGTTCACGGTGAAATAGTTATTCAGGTACTATTTTTGGTTTGAGCGTTCTTGAGTCGTGAGGAGTTTGTACTCTACAAGTTTGTGTCTCAAAATCAAGCTTGTTCGGTATTGTTAGAGTCTTGCCGACACGATGGGTGATCTTCAAGTAGTTGGAGGAATCAAGAAGCTCAATCACAAAAATTACAACACGTGGAAGACGTGTATGATGTCTTACCTACAAGGTCAAGACCTTTGGGAAGTCGTTGGTGGTAGTGAAGTTACGAAGCCCGAGCAAGAAGATGCTCAAGGAACCTTGCGCAAATGGAAGATTAAAGTGGGTAAAGCCATGTTTGCCCTTAAGACCACAGTTGAAGAAGAAATGTTGGAACACATACAAAAGCTAGAAACGCCAAAAGAAGCGTGGGATACTTTAGATGCACTCTTTTCGAGAAAGAATGACACAAGACTTCAACTTCTTGAGAATGAATTGTTATCAGTTGCACAACGAGATATACCGATTGCTCAATACTTTCACAAGGTAAAAACGTTATGCCGTGAAATTTCTGATTTAGATCCTACAGCTGCTATTGGAGATACCAGGGTAAAAAGAATAATTATCCATGGTTTGAGGCCCGAATATCGCAGCTTCGTTGCCGCTATACAAGGATGGCCAACTCAACCATCACTTGTAGAGTTTGAAAATTTGCTTGTTGGTCAAGAATCTATGGCCAAGCAAATGGGAGGGGTCTCGTTGAAAAGTGAAGAGGAAGCACTCTACACCAACAAAAGCAAAGGCAAATTCAAACAGCACGTCGGTGGTGGATCTAAAAAGTATGGTGACAAGACAAAAAGTCATCAAGGAGAAGGGAGCTCTCGTCCAGGGGGAGCTTCAAAGAATCGTAGCAACAATAAAAGATTTGAAGGTAACTGTTACAACTGTGACAAGAAAGGTCACATGGCAAAAGATTGTTGGTTTAACAAAAGGCCCGCTGAGAGCAATGCTGCTACTTCTAGTACAAAGGAGAAAAGCGAAGATGATTGGGACGCTGAAGCATTTTTTGCTATGGAAGAGGAAGAGTTAGCTCTCACAGTAACAACGGCTGACCGAATTGACTATGAGAATGACTGGATTGTCGATTCAGGTTGCTCAAATCACATGACAGGCGATAAACAGAAGTTGCAGAACCTGTCAGAATACAAGGGAAATCGCATTGTTGTGACAGCTGATAATTCAAGATTACCGATTACTCACATCGGTAAGACGGTAGTAGCACCTCGATATAGTCATAATCAGGTACCACTACAAGATGTTTACCATGTCCAAGGCATGAAGAAAAATTTGCTTTCAGTGGCACAATTAACATCGTCAGGTCACCATATTCTGTTTGGTCCAAGGGATGTGAAGGTATATCGTGATCTCAAAATCTCAGGACAGCCGATGATGGAAGGACGACGTCTGGAGTCAGTCTACGTGATGTCAGCAGAGTCAGCATATGTAGACAAGACAAGAAGGAGCGATACAGCAGATTTATGGCACATGCGGTTAGGTCATGTTAGTTATTCCAAGCTAAGTATGATGATGAAGAAGTCGATGCTTAAGGGACTTCCTCAGCTTGACATAAGAACAGACACAGTTTGTGCAGGATGCCAATATGGTAAAGCACACCAATTGCCATACGAGGAGTCAAAGTTTAAAGCAAAAGAACCATTAGAGTTAGTTCACTCTGATGTATTTGGGCCCGTTAAGCAACCATCAATTAGTGGAATGCGGTACATGGTGACGTTTATTGATGATTTCTCCAGGTATGTGTGGGTTTTCTTTATGAAAGAAAAGTCTGACACTTTCTCAAAGTTTAAAGAGTTCAAAGAGATAGTTGAAGGAGAAGTGGAAAAGAAGATATGTTGCTTGCGCACAGACAATGGAGGAGAATATAGCTCAGGCGAATTCTCCCAATACCTACGAGAATGCAACATACGTCATCAGTATACTTGTGTCAATACACCACAACAGAATGGTGTAGCAGAGAGAAAGAATCGGCATCTTGCAGAAATTTGTCGGAGTATGCTGCATGCAAAGAATGTACCCGGAAGATTTTGGGCCGAAGCTATGAGAACCGCAGCCCATGTGATCAACAAACTTCCTCAACCAAGGTTAGAGTTTGTTTCACCCTTTGAGAAATTGTGGAAAATGAAACCTTCAGTCAGCTACTTTCGAGTATTTGGTTGTGTATGTTATGTATTTGTTCCTGATCATTTACGTAGCAAGTTTGATAAGAAAGCAACTAGGTGTATCTTTGTGGGATACGACAACCAAAGGAAAGGGTGGAAATGTTGTGATCCTACGAGTGGAAGATGTTACACTTCACGCAATGTGGTATTCGATGAAGCATCTTCCTGGTGGTCCTCAGAAAAGGAGGTGTTGTCAGATTCAAAAGAATTTGAAGACATGCTACAACAGAAAATGGGAGAGTATATTGTCCAACTTCAATCAACTTCAGACGAAGTAGAAGACCTATGTGATGATGACGATGACGAGCAAGTGTTAGTCCAGAGTCCTTGGCAAACTGGTGTGTATCAACCAGATGTTAGATCGAGTGAAGTGGAAGAACCATCTCCACAATCACAAATCCGAAGGACAACAAGAGCACGGAAGCCAAATCCCAAATATGCTAATGCAGCCATAGTGAAGGAACCAATTGCAACAGAACCTGAGACGTTTGAAGAAGCATCACAGAGTTCTGAGTGGATTATGGCTATGAAAGAAGAGATCACTGCGCTTGAGCAGAATCAGACTTGGGATCTAGTGCCAAAACCAAGAGATGTGAAACCCATATCCTGCAAGTGGGTTTACAAGATAAAACATCGTCCAGATGGGTCGATTGAAAGGTACAAGGCACGGTTGGTGGCTCGTGGTTTCTCTCAGAAGTATGAGCTAGACTATGATGAAACGTTTAGTCCGGTGGCAAGACTTACAACCGTACGAGTCCTACTTGCCCTTGCAGCCAACAAAGACTGGAACTTGTGGCAGATGGATGTGAAGAATGCATTCCTTCATGGAGAGCTAGATCGGGAAATCTACATGATTCAACCATTGGGATTTCAAAACCAAAATCATCCTGAGCATGTGTGTAAGCTGCGAAAGGCACTTTACGGATTGAAACAAGCACCTAGAGCATGGTATGGTAAGATTGCTGAATTTTTAACTCATAGTGGTTATTCAGTGACACCTGCAGATTCCAGCTTGTTTGTCAAAGCTAATGGAGGAAAGCTAGCTATCGTATTGATATATGTGGATGATTTAATCATAACTGGTGATTATGAGGCAGAAATTCTTCAAACCAAGGAGAATTTATCAGTTCGTTTCCAAATGAAAGAACTTGGACAACTCAAGCACTTTCTTGGTCTAGAGGTTGATCACAGACAAGAAGGAATATTTCTCTGTCAACAAAAATATTCTAAAGATTTGCTAAAAAGGTTTGGAATGCTCGAGAGCAAGCCAATTTCAACACCGATGGAACCAAATGGCAAGATGTGTGCACTTGAAGGCAAAGACTTGGAAGATGCAACTATGTATCGACAATTGGTAGGTAGCCTGATCTACTTAACCTTGACTCGACCTGACATTTCTTATACAGTTGGTGTGATGAGTCGGTATATGCAAAATCCGAAGAAGCCTCATTTAGAAGCAGTTCGACGAATACTGAGATATGTGAAAAGTACAATAGATTATGGTCTTTTGTACAAGAAAGGTGAAGACTGTAAGTTAGTTGGTTATTGTGATGCTGACTATGCAGGAGATCATGACACCAGGAGATCAACAACTGGGTACATGTTTAAACTTGGTTCTGGAACAATTTCTTGGTGCAGTAAGAGACAACCAACGGTATCATTGTCAACTACCGAAGCTGAGTATCGAGCAGCAGCAATGGCAGCTCAAGAGTGTACGTGGCTGATACAACTAATGAGTGATCTACATCAACCAGTAGATTATGCAGTTCCGTTGTATTGCGACAACCAGTCAGCAATTCGTTTGGCAGAAAATCCAGTCTTTCACGCAAGAACCAAACATATAGAAGTGCATTATCACTTTATCAGAGAAAAGGTTCTACAAGAAGAGATTGAGATGAAGCAGATCAAGACAGATGATCAAATGGCAGATTTATTCACAAAAGGTTTGAGTATCAACAAATTTGAAATGTTTCGTCGTCAACTCAACGTGGTGCAAAGAGGAAGAGCTGGTATTGAGGGGGAGTGTTAAATTGTCCAATACCAGCCCAAGGAAAAATAAAAGCCTAACAATGTGTGGTTGTAATTGTGTGGTTTAATGTGTGGTTGTAGTTGTGTGGTTTAATGTGTGGTTGTAATTGTGTGGTTTAATGTGTGGTTGTAGTTGTGTGGTTTAATGTGTGGTTGTAGTTGTGTGGTTTAATGTGTGGTTGTAGTTGTGTGATTTAAATGTGTGGTTGTTATTAAACAACAATGGGTGGTTGTAATTTATTTAGATTTTATATTTGTGTGGCTTGTGTTTGTCTTGGTATTGTATAAATACCCCCTCCCTTGCATTTGTAAATCATCAAGTAGTAAGCTTCAATAAGCAATAAAAGTTCTAAGTTTTACTAAGGAGTTCTTCTCTAAAGAGTGTAGTCTAGAGTGAAGTGTGAGCATTTGTGAGTTTTCCTAAAATCTAAACTTTCTTCTTTGAGTGGTAAAATTAGAGTTATCTACTCTAAGTTTTTCTCAACAGATACTAGGTTCTTTATATAGGAAAAGAAATTAGGGTTTTAATCTAGTTAGGAGTCTCCAATCTGATCAAAAAGGATTTCTGTTCCAACAAAAACTCTCAGAGTCCAAGTTCAATCCAAAAAAGAATTTCATTTCAACCCAAACTTGTTTTTTTGTTTTAATTTTTAATTTCGATTTTTTATTTGGTTTCGACTTTATCCCTTTTTTATTTCTTTTATTTAATTAAAAAAATAAATTTACTACCCGGATAAAATCCGGTTTCTACAACTATTTCTATGATCGTCAGATAAAGCAACAAGGGTTTTCCTTGTCTAGGTGGAACCAGTATTGGTGGATTTTTGGGCACTCTTTTATCTTTTCAAAGGCTTGCTAAAATTGATCGCACATTCCTACTTTGCTCCTTTCTTCAGTAACTTGAAAATGTTCGCAAACCGAAGTAAGTTTTAAGATTTAATCTATTGATGTACTGGATTCTCCATAAGAATCCTCGAATCTCCTTTTTAGTGATAGTGGTGTCATGTCCATGATTGCCTTGATCTTTTCGGGTGTACTTCGATTCCTTGTTCCCTGATCATGAAGCCTAATAGATTTCTCAAAGTTACTTCGAATGCACATTTTTAAGGATTTAATCTCAATTGGTATTTCTTGATTGTTTCGAAAAATTTCTGAAAGTTAGAGATGTGTCACTCACTGTCTGGTTTTTTACTTCACAATCATGTCATCAGTGCAGACTTCTACTTCTTTGTGGATCATATCATGCAAGAGTGTGGTAGCCATCCTCTGATAAGTAGCACCCGTATTTTTCAAACCAAAATGCATCACATTGTAGCAGTAAGTATCCCATAGAGTAATGAAGGTAGTCTTCTCTTGGTCTTTGGCGCCATCAAAATTTGGTTGTATCCAACATAATCATCCATGAATGATAATAATTCATGTTCGACAGTGTTGTCTACCAAGACATCTATGTGTGGCAATGAAAAATCATCCTTTGGACTAGCCTTATTCAAATCTCTATAATCCACGCACACTCTAATTCTTCCTCTTACTTCTGGATCACGACGATTTTGGTGAGTCATGCAGGATAGTTGGAGATGACAATGAAATTGGCGACAAGCCAAGGTTAATAATCGAGGTTTCCTCTATTTTTGGTTGAATTTTCTGTTCTTCTTCTTCGTTAACCATTTTGATTAATTCGGGGATGGAGAATTCGACCCAGTTCCATTAAACATTCATTATTGACATTGTGCAAAGGAATATATAGGGAATCAACTGAAATTTTATTAAAAGAATAGTTATATTATCGATGGTTGACTTGACTTGGGATAACTCATACTGGATAAATTCAAACTCGGACTAGAGTTTGACAGGTTTTAACTGAAAAATTTGCTCAACATGAATCAAATATATGGCAAAACTATTGATCGATATTCCGTGTCGATCAACACAAGCTCAATGATAGTATGTCAATCGACACACTACCCTACCCTGGCAGTCTTTGATATTAGCAGAATTAGAATATGTTCAACCCTAATTTGTCTTTTGCTCGATTTTACCTAAACACGTAACTATTCGTTCGTCCATATACACAAAACACAATTCATTCACATTGAAATACATATTCATTCCATCCAAAAGTCACCATATTATGATGTTTGTAAGCAAAATTAAAAATTGAAGGTGTTCTAAATGAAACCCATGTTGCACAGGAATTTGTTTAAATATTTTACAAATTTGATTCTTGTAAGAATCTCCATCTTTTTTTGCAATTAGCCAACGAAAATATGTTCTCATTGTTCAGATACACGTTATTAATATTTTGCTTTCGCAAGAATTTTTTTTCTTTTATTCATTTTTCTCAAAATCAAAGTTTGTCCCTTAAATGAGTCAAACATGGATTCTTGTAAGAATCTCAAATCTTTTCGCTATTAGCCAACCAAAATACGTTCTTCTCATTGGGATACATGCTATTGATGCTTTCGTTCTCAAGAAAAACTTTTCTTTCTTTATTTCATCAGAATCAAATTTTATCTCTCAAATGAGTCAAACTTAATTTTTGTACGAATCTTCATTATTTTCGCGATTAGCCAGCCAATGTAGATTTTTTTTTTTGTAGACACCGAATTTTATCAGGGTTAAATTTCATTTTTTTAAATAAAAGAAAAAAATCAGAAAAACGAAAAAAAAAAACAGAAAAAAGAAAGGATAATTTCAAAAATTAAAAGAAAAATCAAGAATACAAATTTGGGTTGAAATAAATCTCTTTTTGGATTGAAGTGAGAATCTAAAAATGTGATTGAAACAAAACACACCTCTTGATCAGATTGAAATTCCTAATTTGAGTAGAACTTAAATTCTTCTCTATAAAAAAGAACCCAAGCATCACAAACAAGACACATCAGAAATCAGAGAATCTGAAGCAAGAAAAAGCATAGTATTTTTGAAATAAAAAAAAAATTGTGTGAGAAAAAAAATTCGAAATTTCAAGAGTGAGTGCTAGGATTTGTTTCGAAAGGATTCTTGAGAAAGAAAAGTTAGGTTTTAATTAGAGGAAGCATAGGCTAGAAGTTGGTGGTCATTCGGCGGTCATCGGAGTAGATCGGAAGAGGTGAATTTTTGAACTTTGATTTCAGATCTAGGAAATTCTAGAGAGATTCGGCTGAAACTAATTTGGTTTTTGAAAAGAGGAGATCGAGAGGAATTTTTGGTGATTTTTTGGAGTCCGGCGAACGAAGGTAGACGGCGGCGGTACGACGGCGACGGTGACATCTGGCCGAAATCTGGAAAATTTTGGGTTTGCTTGAAGAACATTCTTAGTATTCTTGGAAAAATCAGAGAAGAAGAAGCTTTTTTTTTTTTAAAGAGAGGAAGCACATCCTGAAGGTGATCCTGAACTTCTGGATGATTCCGAATTTTACCAGCAATTGCTGAATGAATTTTTTGAGACTGTTGACCCAACATCATCAGAGACAGCCTTCTATAACTTGAAAAGACTGCAAACTAAGAAGAGAAAAATTGTTGATCGGCATGCCTCAAAGAGTAGAAAGATCAGGTACAATGTTCACGACAAGATTGTTAATTTCATGGCTCCTGAGCCCATGAACCTTCCTCCCATGGCTCCAAAACTATTTGAGAATTTGTTTGGATTGAAAACCCCAAAACCCGCATGCTGCCTCTTTTTTATTTTTTATTGCTTTGTTGTTTTGTTTATTTATTTATTTTATTTTATTATTTATTTATTATTTACTAATTGTTTTTTTTATTTTATTTTTTTGCAGGTTTTATTTTTTATATTATTATTATTATTTGTTTACTATTATTATTATTATTAAATATTTTATTAACCATTGTTTTCTTCATAAAAAAAACTATTATTTTTATTATTATATTATTTTATATTAATAATTGTATATATTTTTAATTTTATTAACTATTGATTTATTTTTAAGATTAGATTAATTATTAATTGAAGATTAATTATTTTTAAATTAATAAATTGAGATTTTTCCAATGATGAAATTCAAAAAAATTACGAATGGTTGATTTCTGAGAAATTTTTAGGTGAGAGAATCCTCTTAAAAATTCTCCAGAATGAATGGAAGGATTTTTTTAAGAGATAATTTTCAATACCAATACCAATACCAATAAAAATCAAAAATTTATTTTTTTAAGAATAATTAATTTTCAACATCTTTTTCTCAAATTGATTTTCCATAATAAATGCTTAATTAAAATTGAAGGATAAATTAAGATTTTTTTCGATTATGAAATTCAAGACAGTTGCGAATGGATGACTTTCGAGAAATTTCTAGGTGAGAAAAATTCTCTTAAAAATTCTCCAGAATGAATGGAAGAATATTCTAAGGGATAATTTTCAATATGAAGATCGGAATTTATTTTTCGAATAAACCTTAATAAAATGAGGACTAACTTTGGAAGATTAATTTAAGAGAAATAATTTTGTTAAATAATTTAATTTTTCCAACGACGGAGCCTCTTTAATAGAACGAATGGTTTCTTTTGAATACTCTCGAGGTGAGGAAACATTTTTTAGTAATTTCTCCAGAATGAATGGAAGGAAGACCTACAAAATAATCTCCGAGATTTCTAACTTTAACAATTAAAATGAAAATAGGATAGACAAGACCATTTAATTAAGACTTTTTAAGTATCACAAGACTAATTAGGTACTATCTCTTAGATAGGCGTTGTGAGGGTGCTAATCCTTCCTCACACGTAATCGTACTCCCGAACCTAGTTCTGATAAGTAGACTAGAACCTATTCTTTTTAAGGTGCCTTAGTCAAGCTTAGGATTACTTTAAATAGGATAGATTCGTATAGGTGACTAATCACACCTAGATTAGATGATTAGTGGCGACTCCATGATTTGTGTCTAGCATGCTGAATTCGTATTTGGCACGTTATGACAGTTTGGCGACTCCACTGGGGACATTAGAGAGTCGAGCCATGGATTAGTCTTGTGATACTTCAGGTTTGAAATATTGGTCTTTAAGTGTTTAATTTTTATGTATGTGTATTTATTTGTTTATTTATTTTTATTTTTGATTTTGTTATTGGTACTAACACCTTTTGTTTCATTGTATATTTGTGGGAAAAGGAAGGTTTGATTGCCCCTTCACACACACGACACATTGCATATCGTAAAGTCCTATACCCGGACTCGTCCCTTTTAGGAGGGGGTAAAGTACCTACGCCTCGAGAGGTGAAAACCTCCGCAATGGCTAGCGAAACACCTTCAGAGTGTAAAGTACCAAAGTTTTTGAGAGGTGATAACCTCCGCCATAACTTTGGAAAATACTTTCACCCGAATTGAACCCTTCCAGTTGGAGCCTGTAATGGGTGAGGAATGGGGTGCCTTACTCATTCTACATGGATGATGTTAAGGAGCAATTTGGGGACCTTTCTAGCTTGGTCAAGTATCCTAAACCGAGCATATAAACAATACTTAAGTGGCCAAACTTTAAGATAGAGCCATGTCCAACCTTATATAGAGGAGAACCCGAATTTAGGACACATGAAGGGACACTTCTTACCCTATACTTTTTCATTAACATGATTTTGTTTACCTGGCACATTTGTTTTGCTGATATGCTCACCATGATGATGTAGTGCTTACACATGTTGTTGTATTTTTGTCTTTTCATAAGTTTGTTGATGTAATATCTAACTATTTGTTTCTTTCTTTTCATACATCATGCATCTTCATAAAGTCATCTTGCCACATAACGGTCTAGATAAAAAGAATGTCGACTAAATCCATGAAAAACCTGACAGTCGCCAAGCGTGAGTCTGCTAGTAGTTTGAAGCTTAGGTCTGAAGCAATCCAGCAAAGTACAGGAGATTGCCTTCCAGTCGGGTATGTCTTTACTCTTCCCGAGAAAGTTCACATGGATCTGGCACAGAACAACCTTGAAGATCTGATCAGCATTTGGCATTCTTGGGATGGAACTCGACAAGAAACATTCAAACGAAAGTATGGGGATCTGGCTTTGCTCCTATCTGTCGAAGTCGATAATAACTTGGTAAGAGCCATGATGCAGTTTTGGGACCCATCATACAGGTGCATCGTGTTCAACGAGGTAGACATGGTTCCAACTATAGAAGAGAATTCAACATTGCTTCGTTTGGACCCTCCTAATCCAGACAAAGTCTACTAGAAGAACAAGACAGGTTATCGGAAGAAGCTAGCAAAGATCATGGGAATCAGCTTGACAAAAGTTGACAAAATTGTGAAGACAAAGGGTAAGAGCACTGGTATTCCATGGAATGTTCTCCGAAACTTTATTGCCAAACACCCGAATGATGATAAAGGTTTGGAGGTGATGTCTTTGGCTATCTACGGACTTGTGGTTTTCCCGAAGATATTGGGACATATTGAAACGACTGTGGTTAATTTCATGGACCAAGTGCAACACCAGATCAATACGGCTCCAGCTATATTAGTCTAATCTATCAGGTCACTGAATCACTGCAGGAGAAATGGAAAGGGGCGTTTCATTGGATGTTTGTAGTTGCTCTACATCTGGATGAAAAGCCATTTTGAATGCCAAGAATCGAAGTTTCGAAAGCCATATTTCACCACTAGCATCCCTATCAAGGAATTTTGTGAGAGTACATGGCCTGGATCAAGGTCAAAAGAAGACTGGGTGATGATCTTGCGAGAGCTTACAAGCTGACAAGTGATTTGGAAAGCACCATGGATGCCTCATGGACTTATGTTATTTAGCTGTGGTGATCAACCTTGGGTTCCTCTCTTGGGACTTTGGGATGTCGTTAGCTACTCTCCCATCATGGTACGGAGACAGGCAGGGTATAAGCAGTTCATACCGATGACTCACGGACTTAACCAGGTGGATTTCTCTTATTCAGATAAAGGGGTTATCAACAAGATAGAAGAACTCACGAAGGCTTGGAAATTAACGATTAGAGTTGAAGGGGGTAGTATCTCATGGAACACTACTCCTGAATACTCTGTGTGGCAGGCCAGGAGAGCAAAAGATGTTGTGATTCCTTGCAAAAGAAGTCCAGATGGTTCAGCCAAGGTTATAGCCTCGGATCCTATGCTGAGGATAGAAAAGGCTAAAAGGAAGCTGTAGGAAGAAAGAGATGAATTGGGAGAAGAAAACTAGAAACTGCAATCAAGAGTAGAAGAGTTAGAAAAGGGCTTGAACAAAGAGAAAAGCAAGGCCAAAAAGCTTCGATTAAAGGTTCGAAAGTTGGGGAACGGTTTAGTGGAAAGAGATGGCATTGTTCAGAAACTTACCGAAGATGCCGACCCTTTGAAAGAATCCTTGACAGGTATGGAAAAGAAATATTCGCTTTTGACTACTGAGGTCGGACGCCTAAAGGAAGAAAATGGGGAGTTATTGTTTGATCAAGAAAGAAAGGTAGCTGATTGCCAAGAATTGGTTACCGAATTAATGAATTTGAAGGAAGAATGCTCGCAACTCCGAGATGCAGACTCTAAAAAGCAGAATCTTCTGGAAAATATGTTCGACCATTTCGATGTGGCATCCCGCAAGGCAGAAGACATGTATGACAGAATCATGGAGATTAAGGCGAAAGTACATCCGTTCCATAAAAACGACCAACTCATATACGAACTTTTGGATGAAGCTCAGTCTCACTACTGTCAAATTGTCAAGTTCCTTTGGAGGCGTTAGGATTTTTTTTTTTTAGATTTATGATTTTAGGATTCTTTGTAAGAATTTTCATATTTTTATGCTTTAGGACCAGTTGAAGTTTTTTATTTTTTTTATTTTTTTAGGATCGCTTTGGTTTTTAGGATTTCTATGGATTTGGTAATTTTATTTATAAAATTCTTTTTATCTACATTTGTTATTTGGCTGGTGTTCTTTCATAAACATTTCATCCATATGTGCATAATCAATTTAGATTTAAAAGTTTTAAACATATCATCCTGATTTAAGAAATTTTGCTAAAGGTTCAAGGATAGCTCGATAGTCAGAATCTTCGAGACAGTCTTCTCGTCACTCTTACAACACCAGATCAAGAGTTAGAGAAATGGCCGAAGAGCAATCCTCAAGGATAGATAAGGTAGAACAAGCTCAGGATGAGATTAGAGAGCAGTTAAGTTTTTTGTTGGAAATGATGAAAAGTATGAAAGGGAAAAATAAGGAAGATGAATCTGGTTCTCAAGGGAAAGAGCAGGATGTGGGCGAATCTTTATGTCCGCCTGGTTTTCGATCTCAAGCGCAACATGAACAATTACAGCAGATGCCCTACATGGAAGGATTCACTTACCCACACGGCCAACCTCAAATCCCGGGGTTCACTTTTCCTGTTCCTGGGACAAAGATAGACCCAGTCCAAGTTCTAGATTTAGACGATTCCAAAGAGTTAGAGAAGCTGAAAGTGGCAGAAGAGATCGAGTCTTGAAAAATGAAGATGATTGAAGAAAGACTCCAAGCTGTTGAGGGGTTAGATTGCTATGGTTCTATGGATGCTGAGGGGCTTTGTTTAGTGCCAGATGTAGTAATCCCACCTAAGTTCAAGACTCCTGACTTCGAGAAGTTTGATGGGTCCAAGTGTCCCATATCCCATATCACCATGTACTGCCAAAAAATGGTGGCCTACACCAGAGATGACAAGCTGCTTGTCTATGTCTTTCAGTATAGTCTTACGGGGTTCGTTGCTAGGTGGTATGTTCAACTCGACAGAAATCGGGTTCGTACTTGGAAAGAATTGGCCAAGGCATTCATCAGCCAGTATAAACACATTGTTGATATGGCTCTGGACCATTTGTCTCTACAAAATATGGAGAAGAAGTCCACCGAAAGTTTTAAGGACTATGCCCAGAGATGGAGGGATATTGCTACCCAGATCCAGTCGCCTCTGACTGAGAAAGAGACTACGGTGCTGTTCGTTAGTACTCTTAAGGCTCCGTACTATGACAGGATGATTGGGAATGCCACAAAGAACTTTGCTGATATGGTAATTTTTGGTGAAATCATAGAAAATGCCATCAAGAATGGCAAGATTGAAGGAGGAGAATCTGTTGTAAAGAGGAATAGCGTGACAAAAAAGAAGGAAGCTGATGTCCAGACTGTTGCATATGGAGGGCAACAAACGGGAGGTTACGTCCCACACTTCCCACAATTCGTGTACCAGCTGGACTACCCGAATACCAATGCTATCAATCCGGGTTCATATGCTTATCTACCCGCACCTCCACAGGTTTTCCAACCCAATTTCTGCCCTAGACCATTGGCTCCTCCAGTTGGGCCACCCGTACAAGCCAATCAACCCCCAATTAATCTGAAGGGACCACGAGCCAACCAGGAAAGAATGTCTTTTGATCCGATTCCCATGTCTTATGCAGACTTGCTTCCAGATCTTATCAAGATCCATCTGGTTGCACCGGTACACTTGGAACCCTTGAAACCTCCATACCCTAGGTGGTATGATCCTAATGCCAGATGTGACTACCATTCGGGAAACGTAGGACACTCCACCGAAAATTGCACAGTTTAGAAATACAAAGTGCAAGGTTTGATTAAGGCCGGGTTGATAAATTTTGAAGAGAAGGGTGGCCCGAACGTCAACGGTAATCCTTTACCAAATCATGCAAGACCGGCGATAAATGCTTTGAGAGACGACAAGATTACCGTAATCAAGCGGAAAGTGGATGAGGTTACGACATCAGTGGATTACATTTTCGATATCCTGGTCAAAGCTAGCATGATTAGTCCTATGCAGGCTAATTTAGATAGCTATCTTGGTGAATATAATCCAAGCAAGATTTGCAAATATCACCAAGGTATAGTTGGCCATTCGGTGCAAGGTTGTGTTGAATTCTGGCAGGAGTTACAGAAACTGATGGATCTCTCCCGGATTGAGTTTTACACAGAGTTTGGGGCAGATGAAGTTGATGTGGTAATTGGAGAATCTTCGGTGCCTGTTGTGAAATCGATCACATTCTTTTATGAAAAAAAGATGAGTCAGTTCGAGGATGAGAAGCCAGTGGGGATCAAAAATCCCGTTATTACGATCAGTGTCCCTAGTCCATTTCCATATCAAAATGATAAAGTAGTACCGTGGAGATATAGGTGTGACATCATAACCCGAGAAACGCTTGGTAGTTCAGTCGTGATTAATTCTAAAGCTGCCAATCTAACTGGAGTAGGGGGAATGACTCGGAGTGGGCGTTGTTATTCGCCTGAAATACTTGATAGGGACGGGACAGGAAAGGAAAAGCAGCGGAAGAAGAAAAGAATGAAGAACCAGGAACCAAGATGAACCCATTGGTGGTTCGGATACGGAATATAAGAAGCTTGTGACTGAGAGAGAGGCTTGTGAATTTTTGAAGCTGATCAAACACAGTGAATATAGTGTGGTTGAACAGTTGAATAAAATGCCAGCTCGAATTTTGCTGTTGTCACTGTTGTTGAATTCTGAGCCTTACAGAGAAGCTTTGCTGAAGGTCTTGAACAAGGCACATGTGCCTCACAATATTTCCGTGGAAAATATGGGTCATATTGTAGGAAATCTGGTGGCCACTAATTTTATAACTTTTAATGATGATGAGATTCCGCTGGAAGATAGGTGCAGTACTAAGGCCCTCCATATCACGGTCAAGTGCAAAAGTCATGTTATGGCTAAGGTGCTTATTGATAATGGTTCTTCCATTAATGTTATATCGATGACTATATTGTCCAAGCTTCCGATAGATGTGTCTCACATTCAACCTAGTCACATGATTGTGAGAGCTTTTGATGGGACCCGTCGGGCGGTCTTGGGTGATATTGAGATGCCTCTGCAGATTGGGCCTTGTACTTTCAAGATAAAGTTTCAGGTTATGGAGATTTCACCATCTTACAGTTATCTGTTGGGAAGGCCATGGATTCATATGGCAGGAGCAGTTCCCTCATCGTTGCACCAGAAACTCAAGTTTGTTATGGAGGATTACCTGGTATGCGTCAACGGGGAAGAGGATTTATTGGTAATCAAGTCCCCGACCATGCCTTATGTCGAGGCAGCTGATGAAGCATTGGAGTGTTCTTTCAGATCGTTTGAGTTCATCAATGCGACATATGTTGGTGAAGGGTCAAAAGTGCCTCCTCCGCGTTTCTCTCGAACGGTTGGCATGTTGTTCAAACAGACTATTGGGATGGGTTGGCGAATTAGTTCTGGATTAGGGAAGCATCTTCAAGGGATCAGGGAGATGCCAAAGATTCAAGTAAACAGAGAAAGGTTTGGGTTAGGCTACAGGCCAACCAGGAGGGATTGGGAGATGGTCGAGTTCGAGAAGAGGAAGAAAAGATTGGTTCGTGTGAAAGAGTATGAGTGGGAGCCGAGGAAGATGGTTTTTCCTTACCTTTATTCTACTTTTCATTTGGGGGGATGTATTTATCCCGACGCATCTCCACCAAATCTAGAAGCAGCGTTTTCTGAGCTTTCTATTCAAATGGTGGAGAAAGCATGAATGAAATCTGATGTTGAGGAAGAGTTATTGGTGTACCCGTGCTCACCTGAAATAGAGCTGGGTAATTGGAAAGTGACAAAACTGCCGGTTATCCTTGAATCTCATAAAATGTAATAAAGTGAGTCAAGTCCCTAGTTGCTCATGCCTAAGGGCATTAGGGATGGTCTTTTATGTATGGGCTAGTTTATTCGTTATTATTTTAATAAATTAGGAACAAGATGCATTTTCATTCCCTCTTTATTCATGGTTGTCATTTTTCCTTTCTTTCATTATTGCCATTCTTTCTTCGTATACCAATATATATTCTTTCAATTCCATTCAATTTCAGGATTCCAAGTAATGAATACAAAGACAATCTTAATAATAATTTGGGATTCGATTTTGAAAACACAGTTCATGTTGATGAATTTTATAATGAAGAGGAATCAGATGATTATACTTTGTCTCCAGATTTGTTGAGATTAATGGAACAGGAAAAGAAACCGATTGAACCACATCAAGAGGTTACTGAGATGATCAATTTGGGAGATGAGGAAAATAAGAAAGAAGTAAAAATCGACGCATCATTGCCACATGCTCAAAAGAAGAGATTAGAAGATTTGCTCAGAGAATTTGTGGATGTGTTCGCATGGTCATACAGAGACATGCCGGGTTTGGATACAAATATTGTGGAACACAAATTGCCTTTGCGGCCAGAATGCAAGCCGGTGCAGCAAAAGTTAAGACGAGTGAAGCCAGAGATGCTGTTAAAGATTAAAGAAGAAGTAAAAAAGCAGTTTGATGCAGGCTTTCTGGAGGTAGCTAAGTATCCGCAGTGGGTAGCCAACATCGTCCCAGTATCTAAGAAAGACGAAAAGATGAGAATGTGCGTTGATTATCGAGATCTGAAGAAGGCAAGTCCAAAGGATAATTTTCCTTTGCCTCATATTGACACCCTCGTGGATAACACTGCTAGACATTCCACGTTTTTGTTCATGGACGGTTTTTCAGGGTATAACCAGATCAAGATGGCTTCGGTGGATATGGAGAAAACTACGTTTGTTACAATGTGGGGGACCTTCTGTTATAAGGTCATGCCTTTTGGGTTGAAAAATGCTAGAGCTACTTACCAAAGGGCAATGGTAACTCTATTTCATGACATGATGCATAAAGAGGTTGAAGTTTATGTGGATGACATGATAGCAAAGTCCCGTGAAAATGAAGATCATTTGGTCAACCTCAGGAAGTTGTTTGAAAGATTGAGAAAGTTTCAGCTGAGATTGAATCCTGCCAAGTGTACGTTCGGTGTCAAATCCGGCAAGCTGTTGGGATTTGTGGTTAGTGATAGAGGTGTAGACACCTAATTTTGTCCGGACCACTAAACAGGTATGTTTTCTTCCCATATTGATGTTCCCGAGTGTAAAAAGACTGTTTTCATCCTGTAAGTGGTACTCCGAGACTTAGTTTAAGAGGGCGAGCACAAATAGTCAAACTTGAAAATAAAGTCAACCCCAAAAAAAGTCAACCCCGAAAAAGTCAACCCCAGAAAGTCAACTACTGAAAAAGTCAACCCATTTTCAAAATCAAGATTTTAAGTTCAATTGAAAAATGAAGAAAGAATTTTGATAATCCGAGGTCTACATTGAAAGATATGGAGTTCGGAAGTTGGGATTTGGAGGTTCAGTAGAAAAGAAACCCTAATCCGAGAAATTTGGGGAAAAGTGCTTAAACGATCAAACTGGTCGAAATTGAAGGTTCCAAATGAAAGATAAGCACTGAATACGGGTAATGGAGAAGTCACTTGCAAGAAAAAAACGAAAGAAAAGTAAATCCGGGAGAAAACCGAGAATTAGGGTTTTTAGTGGATTTCGGTAAAATCGGGAAGAATCACAGAAATGGCCCGACTTGGTAAGACCAAAGCCCCCAATGGATGAAGAATGGTTAAAAAGGATGGCCCAAGGCTCAGATTGAAGAAAATCTAAAAATCGGATTTGTTTTGAGCAAAACCGGGTTTCGGAGGTAAAAGGGCAAAATTGGAAAAATTTGGGAAAAATAGCAAATGTACTCCGAAAATTCTGAAAAATTTGTCAATATCATTCTTAAATCATTTGAAAGAGATTGGTAAAAGAAAATCTTGATTCGGAGTTCGTTTGCAAAATGGCCAAATCCCGGGCTTCTTATGTTGTAATTCAAAAAGGAAAATCCCAAAAAAATAGCAAATGAGCTCCAAATCTTTTGAAATTTAGCAGATCTCATTTTTAATTTATTTGGAAGATATTGGCGAAAGAAAATCTTGATTCCGAGTTCGTTTGCAAAATGGCTAAATCCCGAGCCTCCTATGCAGTAATTCAAGCCGATAAATCCCGAAAAAATACCAAATGAGCTCCAAAAATTATGAAAACTTCCAGATCACACTTTTTAATTATTTTGAAGAGATTGGTGAAGAAAAATCTTGATTTGGAGCTCGTTTAAAAAATGGTAAAAAGTAGGGGCATAAAAGGACATTTTGGGAAGAAAAAATCCAAATAAATAGCAAACGGACTCGGAAAATTTTGAAAACTTCCAGAACTCAATATTTTATTATTTTGGAAGTATTAAAAAAAGAAAAATTGAATTTGGAGTCCGTTTGATATTTATTTGCATCCGGGGGGGGCAAAATGGTCATTTCACCCAAGCAACCGAAAAGGGCTTCTTTGGGCCTTTCAAAAATCAGAGCTAGGCTGGAAAAGAGAAGTGCTGGCCTGCCCAAGCCCAAAGGAAGGAGGAAGCTTATGATTTTTTTCAATCAAGTGGTTAAAAATCAAGAGTTAGTTAGAGATTTTCTTTGATCAAGCCATGGGTATTTTTTAGCCTAAGTCCCAATCCCACATCCCTTTGTAATGTCAAGCCAAGGAGGTGCTCACCTTATAAATAAGGGGTCTTGGCCTTTGGTTGAAATCACCCACTACCCCTTGTGAGATAGTCTATACACTTGTATTAGGATTATCCGGGTGGTGAGTCATAGTGTTTTTGTTGAGAGGGTTTGTAGCTTAATCCGTTCAAAAGCTACTCTGAGGGTTTGTAGCTTAATCCGTTCAAAAGCTACTCTGAGGGTTTATAGCTTAATCCGTTCAAAAGCTACTTGTGAGAGGGTTTGTGGCTTAATCCGTTCAAAAGCTACTTGTGAGAAGATTTATAGCTTAATCCGTTCAAAAGCTATTTGTGAGAAGGTTTATAGCTTAATCCGTTCAAAAGCTACTTGTGAGAGGGTTTATAGCTTGATCCGTTCAAAAGCTACTTGTGAGTTTTCATTTTAAAATAATGTTTCTTGTTCTTCCTTCATTTCCTTTCTTAAGTATATTTTTTTTACATTTTGTTTTTACAATAAACTCACCATGGCCAAATGGCCTACATTATTTATTTTAAGTTGTTGTTTCGATTCATTTTACCATATTGTTTATGCTATTTTCTTTGTTTTTTTAAATGTTATGTTATTTCATGTTCTTGAGTTATATTTTAATTTGGTTGCTTTGTTTGTTGCCATTTATGTCTTAGATATCATGTTTTTGCATTTTTAATTTTCTGTTTTCATGTTGTTTAAATTTGAGCATGTTTTAAAGTTAGCATATTAAGTGTTTGTGAAAATGCTTGTGTGATTCTTTGCATGATTCTTGTTTTATATCTTAGTTGAGCATGTTTTAGATTTAGCATATTAAGTGTTTGTGAAAATGCTTGTGTGATTTTTGTGTTATGACTTAGTTTTTCATGCTAGCATACCAAGTGTTTGTGAAAATGCCATGCTTGTTGAAGCTTGGGGCCATTTGGCTACTCCATGTGTTTTGCATTGTGTGTTGTATTTTTGTCATGCTAGTTGTTAGGTTTTTGCATTTGCATGATATTTGGTTGGATTTTTGAATTAAGCATGCCTTGTGTTTGTGAAAATGCCATGCATGTCTTAGGTCTAGGTTACATTAAATGCCATGCAAGTTCATGTTAGGTCTAGGCCATATTATTTATGTCATGCATTTTCATTACATTTAGGTTTAGATCCATGCATTTCATGCATTATGTTTGCTGCATTGTTTCATGCATTTCATGTTCATGCCACTTGAATAATGACTTGAGCCAATTAATAGTTCAAGATCATGCTCTCTTGAGCACACTTGTGGAAAATTAAGTTTGTCAAATTGATTATTCTACCTTTGTGATTTTTTTACTTAAGCCAATTTTTATCTAACTTTCAAAAAGTCCTAGCTACTGCTTTCAAGTCATTTTTTGAGTTTCAAATATTTTTATTTTGATTTTTAAATGATTTTATCAAGGACAAAAAAAATGTGTTGGCAAAGCAGTTTTTTTCAAAAAACTCGTACATCTCTGATTTTTCTGGGAATTCATCTTTGATCAGAAAATTAAGAAAATTATTCCTCGTGTAGTTTTACATGTCCTGAGTCTCCAGTATTGTTTTTAGAATTTTTGGAATTTTTAAAAATAGGATAAAAAATCATGGATTAAAACTAGACAGTGGAGTCATAATTGATTTTAAAGAAAAACAAAGCAGTTTTTTCTCCTTCAAAAACTCGTACATCTCTGGTTTTTCTGGGAATTCATATTTGATCAAAAAATTAAGCCGATTTTTTCTCGTGTATTTTTACATGTCTTGAGTCTCCGGTATTGTTTTTAGAATTTTTGGAATTTTTAAAAAATAGGATAAAATATCATGGATTAAAACTGGACAGTGAAGTCAGAATTGATTTTAAAGAAAAACAAAGCAGTTTTTTCTCCTCTAAAAACTCGTACATCTCTGGTTTTTCTGGGAATTCATCTTTGATCAAAAAATTAAGCCGATTTTTTCTCGTGTAGTTTTACATGTTCTGAGTCTCCAGTAATTTTTTCAGAATTTTTGGAATTTCTAAAAATAGGGTAAAAAATCGTGGATTAAAACTGGACAATGGAGTCAGAGTTGAATTTAAAGAAAAACCAATTTTCTGTTTTGGTTAATCTACTTAGAGTGGGCTGATTAGGAGGGTTAGCTACTGACTTAGGGTGATTTCTAAGCCTTTTAAACTCTAAAAATGGTTTTTCAAGTCCCGGGCTAAGGGTAGTCAAGTCCGGATTTTTTAAACTTAGGAAATTAGAGCCATTTAAAAATTTTTAGCCCAGTTTTTATTGTTAATTCAAGCTTTTCAAAATTGTTTTCAAACAATCACAAAGTATTTTGGTTTTAGAATATTTAATTTGACATATTTTCCTAAGGTAGCCGGATATTTTTTAGATATACGGATTTCCTTAATTAAAGGAAAAAATATATTTCATGCATTGCATTTTTATTTTCATGCATATTATATGATAGCATTATTTTATTCCATGTCATTTAAATTATATGCCATATCATTCATGTTTGCCATGTCATTTAGGTTGCATTATATTATTTAGATTTTGCTATGTCATTTTATTTATGTCATGCATATACATATTCATATCTTTTAAAATGTTTTCAAAAGGATAATGATTTTTCAATAAAAAATAAAGATATTCCCGAGTTAAAATAATTCATGAGTTCTCTACCGGGTTTGCTGGAGGGAATATCATCAATTATCATTAATAAAGGAATATCTTTCTTTCAAAAAAAAAGAGAATGATTCGGAAAGTTTTTCAAAACTAATAAAAATTTCTATATTTTGCCACGTTTGTTGGGGAATATAGGAAAATTTTGAATTTATAAATTCCGAATCATTTTCAAATAAAAATTGAATTATTTTTCTTTAAATTGGGGATTAACTTGAAATACTAAATTTAAAACCAATCTTTACCGAGACTTGAGATAATACACGATTAATAAGGTACCGATTTATACGGGCGTTGTGGGGGTGCTAATCCTTCCCCGCACGTAACCGACTCCCGAACCCGTTTCTTTGATTTCTCTGGTTTTAAAACGCAGACTTGAAATTGGTTTTTAAAATGTTTTAATTAATTTTTAAAATATTTATAAAACCGGTTTTAATAGGTGGCCGATCACACCTAGCTAAAAAAGATTGGTGGCGACTCCATGTCTTTTTTAAGGTCATTTTCAAAACCTTAATTTTTCTAGAGGAATTAAGTCGACTTTTCCTCGATTTTTTTTTTAAATGTCACGCCTAACGAATAATAAAGTCTTGCGATGAGACTCGTCGTTATTTTTTTTAGGTTGCGACAGCTTGGCGACTCCGCTGGGGACTATTAGAGAGTCAGGCCTAGAAATAGTCGTGTGTTATCAAAGTCTCAGTTTTGGTTGGTTTAATTGGTATTTAATTTTAATTCCCACATTTTTCTAATAAAGAGAATTTTGAAAATAATAAAATGTTTTTAAAAATGTTCATTCTCATGTGCATGCATTTTATTATTGTTCTCTAGTTATTTAGGTTGTATATTATAATTGCTTGTTGGTTAATGCGTTACACTATTCTTGAATGTTTTAATTGCTAGGGCATTTAGAATAAGGTTTGTAGAATAGGTAGTGAAAGGTTTGTTATTCCTCCACACACACTACACGTGCATTTGCATAACATGAATCCTTTACCCGGGTTCCGTCCTTTTAAGTGGAAGTAAAGTAACTAAGCCTTCGTGATTGATCCTCCGTATGGGCTAGTGAAACACTTTCGGAGTATAAAGTACCTAATGCCTTCGTGATGATCCTCCGCATGGGCATAGGAAAATATACTCTAACGAATTGAACCCGTTTTTATCGGGGTGCCTTACTAGCCTTCACCGGCGACAGTGAGGAACAATTCGGGGCCTTAGAACCGATTCACCCTCATATAGTGAACCTAGGCGAAGCCATGCCGAATTTCCGTTAGACATACCGAAAATAGGAACACATGGAGGGACATTTCTAAACTTTTTGTTACCTATTTTACACTCCGAATAAGTGTGGTAGATCGGGCAACGATTTACGTACATCGCCCGTAATAAATGTGATACTCCGCCTCGATGGCATCGTGATGCCTAAATAAGCAGATATTAATGGGGCAGATGTTCATTAGCTGTTTTTAAAAATAAAAAAAAAAAATCTTTTTTCAAGCATTTTTGCATGTTGCACATTTCATGCATGTGTGAATGGGGCATATACATTTTTGGTTGTATTATTGATCTCATTCTTTGCAATAAACAGTTGGTAATTTAATTTGATGATTTCATAAAACCGGTAGTGTCACATGAACATTTGCATATTGTACCATAGTAAGATCCACCCTGAAATTCTTTTGAAAATAATGTGATTGGTTTATCAAAAAAAAAAAAAAAAATTGGAGGCAAATCTTGCATAATGAGATTTTTGAATAACCAAGATTTAGGTCCTACCAATTTCGTGTAATCATTGATTTCTTTGTATATACCTTTGTGTTAATTCATTTATTTTTGCATGTATCATTTTGACATCATGTTATAGTCATAGCATGCATGGTCATTCATTGTAAGATACGTTTATGACATGCATGGTCATTATTTGTATATACTTATGTATCAATTTATTCTTTCTTTACATGCATCATGTTGGCATCAAGTTGCATTCATGCATTCATAGTCAGCATGATTTTTTCTGTATATATCCATATATCAATTTATTCTTTCTTTACATGCATCATGTTGGCATCCAGTTGCATTCATGCATTCATAGTCAGCATGATTTTTCTGTATATATCCATTATCAATTTATTCTTTCTCTATATGCATCATGGTAGCATCAAGTTGCATTCATGCATTCATAGTCAGCATGATTTTTCTGTATCTATTCATATATCAATTTATTCTTTCTTTACATGCATCATGTTAGCATCAGGGTGCATTCATGGCATACATAGTCATCATGATATGCTCATGCATTAATTTGTCATATTGGCATCAGGTTGCGTTCATGACATACACGGCCAGCATGACTTTCTTTGTATATACTCTGTGTCAATCATTTATTCTTCACATGCATCATAATTGACATTGTGTGGCATTCATAGTGTATATGATCATTCATTGAGAAATGCATTTGGAACATACATGGTCATTCATTGCATATATCCATGCATTGGTTTTTCTTATTCTTTAAATGCATCATGTTGGCATCGTGTTGCATTTATAACATACATGGTCAACATGTTTCCACTGTATATGACCACACATAACTTTGTTTATCCTTCACATGCATCAAATTGCACTCATGACATTCATAGCTCATTCATCATGAAACACATTAATAAGATGAAATAGAAATTGGCTTAGCTTTGAAGAGTTTTCTTCGTCAGCTAAAAGCTATGACCCCAACAGCAAGTGCGAGTATCATATTGGGGCAATTGGGCATTCGACTAAAAATGCAGAAAACTGAAGGAAAGAATTGAGGGTCTTGTCCACAATGGCATTTGGATTCCAGAGCTTATCGAACATTGGAAATCTGTTTTACCATAGATTGATTTCCTCTTGAAGAATTTTGAGGATAAGATTTGTTATCTTTGAAAGCATGTCAATAGGAGCATTCTGATTCATATTTTTCTATACACTTTGATGATGAAAGCTCTTGTCTCATGATGACATCTACATGAAATAAATAAATTTTGAATTTTAATATTTTGTGTTCATTTTATTTTAGCAATAAATTTGAAATTGTAAAAAAAAAAAAAAAAAAAAAACAAATGAAACTTTGAGAAAATTTGTGGTACACAATAAATAAGTGGTTTTCACATGAAATAATGAACAATCTTGAGAATATTGATGATTATTGTTAGAAATGACCCAATACCTTCAGCCTTCTCTTTTAGGCTTTCCTAAGCCTAAATCCTTTGAACCGAGACCACTTGAAAGACCTAATGCTTCAAGGAATATGAATGATTTGACTTCATAAAACCATTGTCATCACAGAATAAGCAAAGACTTAGATCTTAGTCTAGGCTATGAACAAAGGAACGAACTTTTTGAAAATTTTCAAATTCCTTGAAAATCAAACAAATGAGACATTCTTTCAAGAATCCAGATTTTGATAATTTGGTGTGTGTCAGGATTGTGCTAAAACCATTCATGACCTTTCCCAATGACCACAAAACACTAATTGACCAGACATCACTTCATGATTGACACCTTGGGGCACAATGATTAAACTAGATTATCCCTTGTCACAGAGAAAACCTACTTTTGGGTCGTATTTTCCTTGTCTCTTCAAAGAACTCAGATTGGAAACTCAGCCTTTTTAAAACAGACCTAGACTTGCCATGTTCCTCGTTGATACAAATTCGCATGGATAATCAAATTGGGGCATCATATGTGGAAATGATGGATACATAGTGATGAAGGATGGGCTAATGCATGAATAATTGGGGGCATGCGACGAAAAAAACAAAGAAAAAGAAAAAAAAAAGAAAAAGAAAAATCATGATATCATGCATATGAGAATTCGGATGATTCCAAAGTGCAAAATGAAATTCTGAATATCTATTTCCCCTGAGGATTGCTTTTCAATGAGAATATTTGGGCTTGATATGATGAATTGCCATCTTTCATATCCCTTTCACAAGAAAAAAATTATTATCCATAGTCACCCCTTTTGAGCCAAAAGAATTCTTAATTCTTTGAACCCTGATCAAGGATTACCCTCTACACTGGGGGGCAAATGCGAGGAAAGATCTTTTCAAAGATCATTGAAAAATGAGTGACAGCTCAGGGACAGACACAAAGCAAATGGAGCCCCGAATAAATACGGGCGCACTCTGTCAAAGAAAAAAGAAGAGGAAAAGATGACGAAATGAAAGCCAAGAAAAACAAACAAAAAACATAATAAAAAAATGTGTGTGAAAGACATGGCAAATTGAAAGCCAAAAGCAAGGAAGAAAAAGAGCAAAATCAAAAAGAAAGAAATGTCCAAGAAGAGACACATGCTTCAAAGAAAATCCTCTTCAAGAAAGGATCCTTGATCTGATTACCCTCAAACACATATTTTGGGCCTATTTATCCTTTCTTTCTGAACCCTGAGCATTGGCCTACATTACGTGCTTTAAAAGTCCATTTTGATCAAGCATGAATGTTTAATTTGAAGGGTTTTCCTCAGATTTTATCCCATCTCATCAAATTCTCATTTCACTAAGGAAGAATTTAGAATTCTCAAGTGCATGGTAAAAAAAAAAAAAAAGAGAGAAAAATTGAAAAGAATGGGACTCTAGTGCGAAAACCCAAAAAAACGGGCGGTCTAGAGTAGAATAGGAATTTTTGATGCCATCGATGATAGTGCCGATACCCCAAAAGAAAAGATCTTATTAAAGGAGTGGTCATCGAGGAACATCTAGGAATTCCTGAACCCCCCAAATTGTCAGCTCTCATTCGGAGGATTGTCTTCAAAAACTGAAACTTTGTTCCCAAGATTAAACTTTCCGGTTTAAACATCCTATCCAATCTTGATGCTTGACAAAATGCCTTGATATGGAAACTAAAAGAATGTTGAATTTGTTTGGTTCTCAATGAATTCATGATTTATAAAACCTGTTCCATTTGTGAGCCTAGAAGGGATATACATTTTTGTCATGAAGTTTTCCTGGAAAAGCCAGAATCTTGTTATACCAAGCCTTGCCAATCCCAGTTGAAAAAACCCAGATTGATACTTAGAGAAATTTCTAACAATGATCATCAGTCTTCAAAAGATTTGTACATCACACATTGTGGGGTTAATATTTTTTGTTCAGAAGTTTTCAAAATGCGAAAACAAATAAAGAGATTTTTTTGAAATACCCATTTTGATGTTGGCATGAGACAAGGATTTTTCTAACTCAAAGGTGTAGAACTGTCAGGATAGGTCTTGACTTCCAGATATGAGAAGAAGAAATCAAACTCAGTTCAGATCTCTATTGATGAAAGTTTGAAAACTTTTGGGGCAAAGAGAATAGCCAAAATGAATTGAAGATATACTCTGATTTGAAGAGGAAAAATGAATTTGAAAGGCTAAGCCAAAGTCTAGAAAAACAACCGGGGGCATTTGCATCACTCATGAGCACTCATCTCTTTATCGAGCTTTTGCATCTGCATAGTGTCAGCAAGCATTTGCATCATTCATGGGTATTTGCATTGGCACTATTCCATAAGCATCTGCATTTTACCTTTACATTTACATTCTTCATGGAATTCGTATTTGTGTCATCTCAAGCAATTGCATCATTTCTAGAATCATTGCATTTTCATTACTGTGTGGTAATTGTAGTTACACCATTCATAAACCAGTTACATGAACACAATTAGTAGGGGCATCTGCATCATGAAACATAGGCATCAATCCAAGTCATTTACATTTGCATTAAAGACATTTGCACCAGTTTAAGTCATTTCGTGTCTTATTCAACACCTGCATCTGCATCAAAAAGCATTCGCATCTTCTCAAAATCGTTAGGGTAATTTTCAACAATTCTTCAAAGAACATTTTTAAGACCTCCGGGCATAATTTTTCAAATCACAGGTAAGACCTCCGGGCAACATCTTTAAGACCTCCGGGCATAACTTTTTTTCAGGGGTAAGGCCTCCGGGCACTATTCTTAAGACCTCCGGGCATCATTTTTAAAGTCGCATACAGCGCATTTTTTCCAAATCACGGGTAAGGCCTCCGGGCACCATTCTTAAGACCTCCGGGCATCATTTTTAAAATCGCATACAGCGCATTTCTTCCAAATTATGGGTAAGGCCTTCGGGCACCATTCTTAAGACCTCCGGGCATCATTTTTAAAGTCGCATACAGCACATTTCTTCCAAATTATGGGTAAGGCCTCCGGGCACCATTCTTAAGACCTCCGGGCATCATTTTTTTGCATACAGCGCATTTCTTCCAAATTATGGGTAAGGCCTCCGGGCACCATTCTTAAGACCTCCGGGCATCATTTTTAAAGTCGCATACAGCGCATTTCTTCCAAATTATGGGTAAGGCCTCCGGGCACCATTCTTAAGACCTCCGGGCATCATTTTTAAAGTCGCATACAGCGCATTTCTTCCAAATTATGGGTAAGACCTCCGGGCACCATTCTTAAGACCTCCGGGCATCATTTTTAAAGTCGCATACAGCGCATTTCTTCCAAATTATGGGTAAGGCCTCCGGGCACCATTCTTAAGACCTCCGGGCATCATTTTTTTGCATACAGCGCATTTCTTCCAAATTATGGGTAAGGCCTCCGGGCACCATTCTTAAGACCTCCGGGCATCATTTTTAAAGTCGCATACAGCGCATTTCTTCCAAATTATGGGTAAGGCCTCCGGGCACCATTCTTAAGACCTCCGGGCATCATTTTTAAAGTCGCATACAGCGCATTTCTTCCAAATTATGGGTAAGACCTCCGGGCACCATTCTTAAGACCTCCGGGCATCATTTTTAAAGTCGCATACAGCGCATTTCTTCCAAATTATGGGTAAGGCCTCCGGGCACCATTCTTAAGACCTCCGGGCATCATTTTTAAAGTCGCATACAGCGCATTTCTTCCAAATTATGGGTAAGGCCTCCGGGCACCATTCTTAAGACCTCCGGGCATCATTTTTAAAGTCGCATACAGCGCATTTCTTCCAAATTATGGGTAAGACCTCCGGGCACCATTCTTAAGACCTCCGGGCATCATTTTTAAAGTCGCATACAACGCATTTCTTCCAAATTACGGGTAAGTCCTCCGGGCACCATTCTTAAGACCTTTGGGCATCATTGTTAAAGTCGCATACAGCGCATTTTTTTCAAATCACAGGTAAGACCTCCGGGCAACATCTTTAAGACCTCCGGGCATAACTTTTTTTCAGGGGTAAGGCCTATGAGCACCATTTTTAAGACCTCCGGGCATAATTTTTCAAATCACAGGTAAGACCTCCGGGCAACATCTTTAAGACCTCCGGGCATAACTTTTTCTTTTCAGGGGTAAGGCCTATGGGCACCATTTTTAAGACCTCCGGGCATAATTTTTCAAATCACAGGTAAGACCTCCGGGCAATATCTTTAAGACCACCGGGCACCATTTTAAGACCTCCGGGCACCAATTTTAAGACCTCCGGGCACCATTTTAAGACCTTCGGGCACCAATTTTAAAGCCCTTCGAGCATAAATTTTTCTTTTGAAAATCGAATTCGTTTCCTTAAGACGAATCGAGCCTTGTTTAGGCAGGGAATTCAATTTAAGGACAAAATCTTCAATTTATTGTTTAAAAAAATGAAAAATTAGAAAATAGAAAGAAAAAAATAGAAAAAAATAGAAAAAATAGAAAAAAGGAAAAATGAAAAAAGAAAAAAAGAAGAAAAAAATGAAAAAATGAAAAATAGAAAATGAAAAAAATGAAAATGAAAAAGAAAAAGAAACCCCTTTCCCTATCCTTCACATGTGATGTCACTGACCGTACAAAATTAGTGTCGGTTTATCTTTGCCTGATTCCTTATTCTCAGCAATAGCCAAAGAGGGGCAGCTGTAGACACCTAATTTTGTCCAGACCACTAAACAGGTATGTTTTCTTCCCATATTGATGTTCCCGAGTGTAAAAAGACTGTTTTCATCCTGCAGGTGGTACTCCGAGACTTAGTTTAAGAGGTCGAGCACAAAAAGTCAAACTTGAAAAAAAAGTCAACCCCAAAAAAAGTCAACCCCAAAAAAGTCAACCCCAGAAAGTCAACTACTGAAAAAGTCAACCCACTTTCAAAATCAAGATTTTAAGTTCAATTGAAAAATGGAGAAAGAATTTTGATAATCCGAGGTCTACATTGAAAGATATGGAGTTCGGAAGTTGGGATTTGGAGGTTCAGTAGAAAAGAAACCCTAATCCGAGAAATTTGGGGAAAAGTGCTTAAACGATCAAACTGGTCGAAATTGAAGGTTCCAAATGAAAGATAAGCACTGAATACGGGTAATGGAGAAGTCACTTGCAAGAAAAAAACGAAAGAAAAGTAAATCCGGGAGAAAACCGAGAATTAGGGTTTTTAGTGGATTTCGGTGAAATCGGGAAGAATCACAGAAATGGCCCGACTTGGCAAGACCAAAGCCCCCAATGGATGAAGAATGGTTAAAAAGGATGGCCCAAGGCTCCGATTGAAGAAAATCTGAAAATCGGATTTGTTTTGAGCAAAACCGGGTTTCGGAGGTAAAAGGGCAAAATTGGAAAAATTTGGGAAAAATAGCAAATGGACTCCGAAAATTCTGAAAAATTTGTCAATCTCATTCTTAAATCATTTGAAAGAGATTGGTAAAAGAAAATCTTGATTCGGAGTTCGTTTGCAAAATGGCCAAATCCCGGGCTTCTTATGCTGTAATTCAAAAAGGAAAATCCCGAAAAAATAGCAAATGAGCTCCAAATCTTTTGAAATTTTGCAGATCTCATTTTTAATTTATTTGGAAGAGATTGGCGAAAGAAAATCTTGATTCCGAGTTCCTTTGCAAAATGGCTAAATCCCGAGCCTCCTATGCAGTAATTCAAGCCGATAAATCCCAAAAAAATACCAAATGAGCTCCAAAAATTATGAAAACTTCCAGATCACACTTTTTAATTATTTTGAAGAGATTGGTGAAGAAAAATCTTGATTTGGAGCTCGTTTAAAAAATGGTAAAAAGTAGGGGCATAAAAGGACATTTTGGGAAGAAAAAATCCAAATAAATAGCAAACGGACTCGGAAAATTTTGAAAACTTCCAGAACTCAATATTTTATTATTTTGGAAGTATTAAAAAAAGAAAAAATTGAATTTGGAGTCCGTTTGATATTTATTTGCATCCGGGGGGGCAAAATGGTCATTTCACCCAAGCAACCGAAAAGGGCTTCTTTGGGCCTTTCAAAAATCAGAGCTAGGCTGGAAAAGAGAAGTGCTGGCCTGCCCAAGCCCAAAGGAAGGAGGAAGCTTATGATTTTTTTCAATCAAGTGGTTAAAAATCAAGAGTTAGTTAGAGATTTTCTTTGATCAAGCCATGGGTATTTTTTAGCCTAAGTCCCAATCCCACATCCCTTTGTAATGTCAAGCCAAGGAGGTGCTCACCTTATAAATAAGGGGTCTTGGCCTTTGGTTGAAATCACCCACTACCCCTTGTGAGATAGTCTATACACTTGTATTAGGATTATCCGGGTGGTGAGTCATAGTGTTTTTGTTGAGAGGGTTTGTAGCTTAATCCGTTCAAAAGCTACTCTGAGGGTTTGTAGCTTAATCCGTTCAAAAGCTACTCTGAGGGTTTATAGCTTAATCCGTTCAAAAGCTACTTGTGAGAGGGTTTGTGGCTTAATCCGTTCAAAAGCTACTTGTGAGAAGATTTATAGCTTAATCCGTTCAAAAGCTATTTGTGAGAAGGTTTATAGCTTAATCCGTTCAAAAGCTACTTGTGAGAGGGTTTATAGCTTGATCCGTTCAAAAGCTACTTGTGAGTTTTCATTTTAAAATAATGTTTCTTGTTCTTCCTTCATTTCCTTTCTTAAGTATATTTTTTTTACATTTTGTTTTTACAATAAACTCACCATGGCCAAATGGCCTACATTATTTATTTTAAGTTGTTGTTTCGATTCATTTTACCATATTGTTTATGCTATTTTCTTTGTTTTTTTAAATGTTATGTTATTTCATGTTCTTGAGTTATATTTTAATTTGGTTGCTTTGTTTGTTGCCATTTATGTCTTAGATATCATGTTTTTGCATTTTTAATTTTCTGTTTTCATGTTGTTTAAATTTGAGCATGTTTTAAAGTTAGCATATTAAGTGTTTGTGAAAATGCTTGTGTGATTCTTTGCATGATTCTTGTTTTATATCTTAGTTGAGCATGTTTTAGATTTAGCATATTAAGTGTTTGTGAAAATGCTTGTGTGATTTTTGTGTTATGACTTAGTTTTTCATGCTAGCATACCAAGTGTTTGTGAAAATGCCATGCTTGTTGAAGCTTGGGGCCATTTGGCTACTCCATGTGTTTTGCATTGTGTGTTGTATTTTTGTCATGCTAGTTGTTAGGTTTTTGCATTTGCATGATATTTGGTTGGATTTTTGAATTAAGCATGCCTTGTGTTTGTGAAAATGCCATGCATGTCTTAGGTCTAGGTTACATTAAATGCCATGCAAGTTCATGTTAGGTCTAGGCCATATTATTTATGTCATGCATTTTCATTACATTTAGGTTTAGATCCATGCATTTCATGCATTATGTTTGCTGCATTGTTTCATGCATTTCATGTTCATGCCACTTGAATAATGACTTGAGCCAATTAATAGTTCAAGATCATGCTCTCTTGAGCACACTTGTGGAAAATTAAGTTTGTCAAATTGATTATTCTACCTTTGTGATTTTTTTTACTTAAGCCAATTTTTATCTAACTTTCAAAAAGTCCTAGCTACTGCTTTCAAGTCATTTTTTGAGTTTCAAATATTTTTATTTTGATTTTTAAATGATTTTATCAAGGACAAAAAAAATGTGTTGGCAAAGCAGTTTTTTTCAGTTTTTTTCAAAAAACTCGTACATCTCTGATTTTTCTGGGAATTCATCTTTGATCAGAAAATTAAGAAAATTATTCCTCGTGTAGTTTTACATGTCCTGAGTCTCCAGTATTGTTTTTAGAATTTTTGGAATTTTTAAAAATAGGATAAAAAATCATGGATTAAAACTAGACAGTGGAGTCATAATTGATTTTAAAGAAAAACAAAGCAGTTTTTTCTCCTTCAAAAACTCGTACATCTCTGGTTTTTCTGGGAATTCATATTTGATCAAAAAATTAAGCCGATTTTTTCTCGTGTATTTTTACATGTCTTGAGTCTCCGGTATTGTTTTTAGAATTTTTGGAATTTTTAAAAAATAGGATAAAATATCATGGATTAAAACTGGACAGTGAAGTCAGAATTGATTTTAAAGAAAAACAAAGCAGTTTTTTCTCCTCTAAAAACTCGTACATCTCTGGTTTTTCTGGGAATTCATCTTTGATCAAAAAATTAAGCCGATTTTTTCTCGTGTAGTTTTACATGTCCTGAGTCTCCAGTAATTTTTTCAGAATTTTTGGAATTTCTAAAAATAGGGTAAAAAATCGTGGATTAAAACTGGACAATGGAGTCAGAGTTGAATTTAAAGAAAAACCAATTTTCTGTTTTGGTTAATCTACTTAGAGTGGGCTGATTAGGAGGGTTAGCTACTGACTTAGGGTGATTTCTAAGCCTTTTAAACTCTAAAAATGGTTTTTCAAGTCCCGGGCTAAGGGTAGTCAAGTCCGGATTTTTTAAACTTAGGAAATTAGAGCCATTTAAAAATTTTTAGCCCAGTTTTTATTGTTAATTCAAGCTTTTCAAAATTGTTTTCAAACAATCACAAAGTATTTTGGTTTTAGAATATTTAATTTGACATATTTTCCTAAGGTAGCCGGATATTTTTTAGATATACGGATTTCCTTAATTAAAGGAAAAAATATATTTCATGCATTGCATTTTTATTTTCATGCATATTATATGATAGCATTATTTTATTCCATGTCATTTAAATTATATGCCATATCATTCATGTTTGCCATGTCATTTAGGTTGCATTATATTATTTAGATTTTGCTATGTCATTTTATTTATGTCATGCATATACATATTCATATCTTTTAAAATGTTTTCAAAAGGATAATGATTTTTCAATAAAAAATAAAGATATTCCCGAGTTAAAATAATTCATGAGTTCTCTACCGGGTTTGCTGGAGGGAATATCATCAATTATCATTAATAAAGGAATATCTTTCTTTCAAAAAAAAAGAGAATGATTCGGAAAGTTTTTCAAAACTAATAAAAATTTCTATATTTTGCCACGTTTGTTGGGGAATATAGGAAAATTTTGAATTTATAAATTCCGAATCATTTTCAAATAAAAATTGAATTATTTTTCTTTAAATTGGGGATTAACTTGAAATACTAAATTTAAAACCAATCTTTACCGAGACTTGAGATAATACACGATTAATAAGGTACCGATTTATACGGGCGTTGTGGGGGTGCTAATCCTTCCCCGCACGTAACCGACTCCCGAACCCGTTTCTTTGATTTCTCTGGTTTTAAAACGCAGACTTGAAATTGGTTTTTAAAATGTTTTAATTAATTTTTAAAATATTTATAAAACCGGTTTTAATAGGTGGCCGATCACACCTAGCTAAAAAAGATTGGTGGCGACTCCATGTCTTTTTTAAGGTCATTTTCAAAACCTTAATTTTTCTAGAGGAATTAAGTCGACTTTTCCTCGATTTTTTTTTTAAATGTCACGCCTAACGAATAATAAAGTCTTGCGATGAGACTCGTCGTTATTTTTTTTAGGTTGCGACAGCTTGGCGACTCCGCTGGGGACTATTAGAGAGTCAGGCCTAGAAATAGTCGTGTGTTATCAAAGTCTCAGTTTTGGTTGGTTTAATTGGTATTTAATTTTAATTCCCACATTTTTCTAATAAAGAGAATTTTGAAAATAATAAAATGTTTTTAAAAATGTTCATTCTCATGTGCATGCATTTTATTATTGTTCTCTAGTTATTTAGGTTGTATATTATAATTGCTTGTTGGTTAATGCGTTACACTATTCTTGAATGTTTTAATTGCTAGGGCATTCAGAATAAGGTTTGTAGAATAGGTAGTGAAAGGTTTGTTATTCCTCCACACACACTACACGTGCATTTGCATAACATGAATCCTTTACCCGGGTTCCGTCCTTTTAAGTGGAAGTAAAGTAACTAAGCCTTCGTGATTGATCCTCCGTATGGGCTAGTGAAACACTTTCGGAGTATAAAGTACCTAATGCCTTCGTGATGATCCTCCGCATGGGCATAGGAAAATATACTCTAACGAATTGAACCCGCTTTTATCGGGGTGCCTTACTAGCCTTCACCGGCGACAGTGAGGAACAATTCGGGGCCTTAGAACCGATTCACCCTCATATAGTGAACCTAGGCGAAGCCATGCCGAATTTCCGTTAGACATACCGAAAATAGGAACACATGGAGGGACATTTCTAAACTTTTTGTTACCTATTTTACACTCCGAATAAGTGTGGTAGATCGGGCAACGATTTACGTACATCGCCCGTAATAAATGTGATACTCCGCCTCGATGGCATCGTGATGCCTAAATAAGCAGATATTAATGGGGCAGATGTTCATTAGCTGTTTTTAAAAATAAAAAAAAAAAAATCTTTTTTCAAGCATTTTTGCATGTTGCACATTTCATGCATGTGTGAATGGGGCATATACATTTTTGGTTGTATTATTGATCTCATTCTTTGCAATAAACAGTTGGTAATTTAATTTGATGATTTCATAAAACCGGTAGTGTCACATGAACATTTGCATATTGTACCATAGTAAGATCCACCCTGAAATTCTTTTGAAAATAATGTGATTGGTTTATCAAAAAAAAAAAAAAATTGGAGGCAAATCTTGCATAATGAGATTTTTGAATAACCAAGATTTAGGTCCTACCAATTTCGTGTAATCATTGATTTCTTTGTATATACCTTTGTGTTAATTCATTTATTTTTGCATGTATCATTTTGACATCATGTTATAGTCATAGCATGCATGGTCATTCATTGTAAGATACGTTTATGACATGCATGGTCATTATTTGTATATACTTATGTATCAATTTATTCTTTCTTTACATGCATCATGTTGGCATCAAGTTGCATTCATGCATTCATAGTCAGCATGATTTTTTCTGTATATATCCATATATCAATTTATTCTTTCTTTACATGCATCATGTTGGCATCCAGTTGCATTCATGCATTCATAGTCAGCATGATTTTTCTGTATATATCCATTATCAATTTATTCTTTCTCTATATGCATCATGGTAGCATCAAGTTGCATTCATGCATTCATAGTCAGCATGATTTTTCTGTATCTATTCATATATCAATTTATTCTTTCTTTACATGCATCATGTTAGCATCAGGGTGCATTCATGGCATACATAGTCATCATGATATGCTCATGCATTAATTTGTCATATTGGCATCAGGTTGCGTTCATGACATACACGGCCAGCATGACTTTCTTTGTATATACTCTGTGTCAATCATTTATTCTTCACATGCATCATAATTGACATTGTGTGGCATTCATAGTGTATATGATCATTCATTGAGAAATGCATTTGGAACATACATGGTCATTCATTGCATATATCCATGCATTGGTTTTTCTTATTCTTTAAATGCATCATGTTGGCATCGTGTTGCATTTATAACATACATGGTCAACATGTTTCCACTGTATATGACCACACATAACTTTGTTTATCCTTCACATGCATCAAATTGCACTCATGACATTCATAGCTCATTCATCATGAAACACATTAATAAGATGAAATAGAAATTGGCTTAGCTTTGAAGAGTTTTCTTCGTCAGCTAAAAGCTATGACCCCAACAGCAAGTGCGAGTATCATATTGGGGCAATTGGGCATTCGACTAAAAATGCAGAAAACTGAAGGAAAGAATTGAGGGTCTTGTCCACAATGGCATTTGGATTCCAGAGCTTATCGAACATTGGAAATCTGTTTTACCATAGATTGATTTCCTCTTGAAGAATTTTGAGGATAAGATTTGTTATCTTTGAAAGCATGTCAATAGGAGCATTCTGATTCATATTTTTCTATACACTTTGATGATGAAAGCTCTTGTCTCATGATGACATCTACATGAAATAAATAAATTTTGAATTTTAATATTTTGTGTTCATTTTATTTTAGCAATAAATTTGAAATTGTAAAAAAAAAAAAAAAAAAAAAAACAAATGAAACTTTGAGAAAATTTGTGGTACACAATAAATAAGTGGTTTTCACATGAAATAATGAACAATCTTGAGAATATTGATGATCATTGTTAGAAATGACCCAATACCTTCAGCCTTCTCTTTTAGGCTTTCCTAAGCCTAAATCCTTTGAACCGAGACCACTTGAAAGACCTAATGCTTCAAGGAATATGAATGATTTGACTTCATAAAACCATTGTCATCACAGAATAAGCAAAGACTTAGATCTTAGTCTAGGCTATGAACAAAGGAACGAACTTTTTGAAAATTTTCAAATTCCTTGAAAATCAAACAAATGAGACATTCTTTCAAGAATCCAGATTTTGATAATTTGGTGTGTGTCAGGATTGTGCTAAAACCATTCATGACCTTTCCCAATGACCACAAAACACTAATTGACCAGACATCACTTCATGATTGACACCTTGGGGCACAATGATTAAACTAGATTATCCCTTGTCACAGAGAAAACCTACTTTTGGGTCGTATTTTCCTTGTCTCTTCAAAGAACTCAGATTGGAAACTCAGCCTTTTTAAAACAGACCTAGACTTGCCATGTTCCTCGTTGATACAAATTCGCATGGATAATCAAATTGGGGCATCATATGTGGAAATGATGGATACATAGTGATGAAGGATGGGCTAATGCATGAATAATTGGGGGCATGCGACGAAAAAAACAAAGAAAAAGAAAAAAAAAAGAAAAAGAAAAATCATGATATCATGCATATGAGAATTCGGATGATTCCAAAGTGCAAAATGAAATTCTGAATATCTATTTCCCCTGAGGATTGCTTTTCAATGAGAATATTTGGGCTTGATATGATGAATTGCCATCTTTCATATCCCTTTCACAAGAAAAAAATTATTATCCATAGTCACCCCTTTTGAGCCAAAAGAATTCTTAATTCTTTGAACCCTGATCAAGGATTACCCTCTACACTGGGGGGCAAATGCGAGGAAAGATCTTTTCAAAGATCATTGAAAAATGAGTGACAGCTCAGGGACAGACACAAAGCAAATGGAGCCCCGAATAAATACGGGCGCACTCTGTCAAAGAAAAAAGAAGAGGAAAAGATGACGAAATGAAAGCCAAGAAAAACAAACAAAAAACATAATAAAAAAATGTGTGTGAAAGACATGGCAAATTGAAAGCCAAAAGCAAGGAAGAAAAAGAGCAAAATCAAAAAGAAAGAAATGTCCAAGAAGAGACACATGCTTCAAAGAAAATCCTCTTCAAGAAAGGATCCTTGATCTGATTACCCTCAAACACATATTTTGGGCCTATTTATCCTTTCTTTCTGAACCCTGAGCATTGGCCTACATTACGTGCTTTAAAAGTCCATTTTGATCAAGCATGAATGTTTAATTTGAAGGGTTTTCCTCAGATTTTATCCCATCTCATCAAATTCTCATTTCACTAAGGAAGAATTTAGAATTCTCAAGTGCATGGTAAAAAAAAAAAAAAAGAGAGAAAAATTGAAAAGAATGGGACTCTAGTGCGAAAACCCAAAAAAACGGGCGGTCTAGAGTAGAATAGGAATTTTTGATGCCATCGATGATAGTGCCGATACCCCAAAATAAAAGATCTTATTAAAGGAGTGGTCATCGAGGAACATCTAGGAATTCCTGAACCCCCCAAATTGTCAGCTCTCATTCGGAGGATTGTCTTCAAAAACTGAAACTTTGTTCCCAAGATTAAACTTTCCGGTTTAAACATCCTATCCAATCTTGATGCTTGACAAAATGCCTTGATATGGAAACTAAAAGAATGTTGAATTTGTTTGGTTCTCAATGAATTCATGATTTATAAAACCTGTTCCATTTGTGAGCCTAGAAGGGATATACATTTTTGTCATGAAGTTTTCCTGGAAAAGCCAGAATCTTGTTATACCAAGCCTTGCCAATCCCAGTTGAAAAAACCCAGATTGATACTTAGAGAAATTTCTAACAATGATCATCAGTCTTCAAAAGATTTGTACATCACACATTGTGGGGTTAATATTTTTTGTTCAGAAGTTTTCAAAATGCGAAAACAAATAAAGAGATTTTTTTGAAATACCCATTTTGATGTTGGCATGAGACAAGGATTTTTCTAACTCAAAGGTGTAGAACTGCCAGGATAGGTCTTGACTTCCAGATATGAGAAGAAGAAATCAAACTCAGTTCAGATCTCTATTGATGAAAGTTTGAAAACTTTTGGGGCAAAGAGAATAGCCAAAATGAATTGAAGATATACTCTGATTTGAAGAGGAAAAATGAATTTGAAAGGCTAAGCCAAAGTCTAGAAAAACAACCGGGGGCATTTGCATCACTCATGAGCACTCATCTCTTTATCGAGCTTTTGCATCTGCATAGTGTCAGCAAGCATTTGCATCATTCATGGGTATTTGCATTGGCACTATTCCATAAGCATCTGCATTTTACCTTTACATTTACATTCTTCATGGAATTCGTATTTGTGTCATCTCAAGCAATTGCATCATTTCTAGAATCATTGCATTTTCATTACTGTGTGGTAATTGTAGTTACACCATTCATAAACCAGTTACATGAACACAATTAGTAGGGGCATCTGCATCATGAAACATAGGCATCAATCCAAGTCATTTACATTTGCATTAAAGACATTTGCACCAGTTTAAGTCATTTCGTGTCTTATTCAACACCTGCATCTGCATCAAAAAGCATTCGCATCTTCTCAAAATCGTTAGGGTAATTTTCAACAATTCTTCAAAGAACATTTTTAAGACCTCCGGGCATAATTTTTCAAATCACAGGTAAGACCTCCGGGCATAACTTTTTTTCAGGGGTAAGGCCTCCGGGCACTATTCTTAAGACCTCCGGGCATCATTTTTAAAGTCGCATACAGCGCATTTTTTCCAAATCACGGGTAAGGCCTCCGGGCACCATTCTTAAGACCTCCGGGCATCATTTTTAAAATCGCATACAGCGCATTTCTTCCAAATTATGGGTAAGGCCTTCGGGCACCATTCTTAAGACCTCCGGGCATCATTTTTAAAGTCGCATACAGCACATTTCTTCCAAATTATGGGTAAGGCCTCCGGGCACCATTCTTAAGACCTCCGGGCATCATTTTTTTGCATACAGCGCATTTCTTCCAAATTATGGGTAAGGCCTCCGGGCACCATTCTTAAGACCTCCGGGCATCATTTTTAAAGTCGCATACAGCGCATTTCTTCCAAATTATGGGTAAGGCCTCCGGGCACCATTCTTAAGACCTCCGGGCATCATTTTTAAAGTCGCATACAGCGCATTTCTTCCAAATTATGGGTAAGACCTCCGGGCACCATTCTTAAGACCTCCGGGCATCATTTTTAAAGTCGCATACAGCGCATTTCTTCCAAATTATGGGTAAGGCCTCCGGGCACCATTCTTAAGACCTCCGGGCATCATTTTTTTGCATACAGCGCATTTCTTCCAAATTATGGGTAAGGCCTCCGGGCACCATTCTTAAGACCTCCGGGCATCATTTTTAAAGTCGCATACAGCGCATTTCTTCCAAATTATGGGTAAGGCCTCCGGGCACCATTCTTAAGACCTCCGGGCATCATTTTTAAAGTCGCATACAGCGCATTTCTTCCAAATTATGGGTAAGACCTCCGGGCACCATTCTTAAGACCTCCGGGCATCATTTTTAAAGTCGCATACAGCGCATTTCTTCCAAATTATGGGTAAGGCCTCCGGGCACCATTCTTAAGACCTCCGGGCATCATTTTTTTGCATACAGCGCATTTCTTCCAAATTATGGGTAAGGCCTCCGGGCACCATTCTTAAGACCTCCGGGCATCATTTTTAAAGTCGCATACAGCGCATTTCTTCCAAATTATGGGTAAGACCTCCGGGCACCATTCTTAAGACCTCCGGGCATCATTTTTAAAGTCGCATACAACGCATTTCTTCCAAATTACGGGTAAGTCCTCCGGGCACCATTCTTAAGACCTTTGGGCATCATTGTTAAAGTCGCATACAGCGCATTTTTTTCAAATCACAGGTAAGACCTCCGGGCAACATCTTTAAGACCTCCGGGCATAACTTTTTTTCAGGGGTAAGGCCTATGAGCACCATTTTTAAGACCTCCGGGCATAATTTTTCAAATCACAGGTAAGACCTCCGGGCAACATCTTTAAGACCTCCGGGCATAACTTTTTCTTTTCAGGGGTAAGGCCTATGGGCACCATTTTTAAGACCTCCGGGCATAATTTTTCAAATCACAGGTAAGACCTCCGGGCAATATCTTTAAGACCACCGGGCACCATTTTAAGACCTCCGGGCACCAATTTTAAGACCTCCGGGCACCATTTTAAGACCTTCGGGCACCAATTTTAAAGCCCTTCGAGCATAAATTTTTCTTTTGAAAATCGAATTCGTTTCCTTAAGACGAATCGAGCCTTGTTTAGGCAGGGAATTCAATTTAAGGACAAAATCTTCAATTTATTGTTTAAAAAAATGAAAAATTAGAAAATAGAAAGAAAAAAATAGAAAAAAATAGAAAAAATAGAAAAAAGGAAAAATGAAAAATGAAAAAATGAAAAATAGAAAATGAAAAAAATGAAAATGAAAAAGAAAAAGAAACCCCTTTCCCTATCCTTCACATGTGATGTCACTGACCGTACAAAATTAGTGTCGGTTTATCTTTGCCTGATTCCTTATTCTCAGCAATAGCCAAAGAGGGGCAGCTGTAGACACCTAATTTTGTCCAGACCACTAAACAGGTATGTTTTCTTCCCATATTGATGTTCCCGAGTGTAAAAAGACTGTTTTCATCCTGCAGGTGGTACTCCGAGACTTAGTTTAAGAGGTCGAGCACAAAAAGTCAAACTTGAAAAAAAAGTCAACCCCAAAAAAAGTCAACCCCAAAAAAGTCAACCCCAGAAAGTCAACTACTGAAAAAGTCAACCCACTTTCAAAATCAAGATTTTAAGTTCAATTGAAAAATGGAGAAAGAATTTTGATAATCCGAGGTCTACATTGAAAGATATGGAGTTCGGAAGTTGGGATTTGGAGGTTCAGTAGAAAAGAAACCCTAATCCGAGAAATTTGGGGAAAAGTGCTTAAACGATCAAACTGGTCGAAATTGAAGGTTCCAAATGAAAGATAAGCACTGAATACGGGTAATGGAGAAGTCACTTGCAAGAAAAAAACGAAAGAAAAGTAAATCCGGGAGAAAACCGAGAATTAGGGTTTTTAGTGGATTTCGGTGAAATCGGGAAGAATCACAGAAATGGCCCGACTTGGCAAGACCAAAGCCCCCAATGGATGAAGAATGGTTAAAAAGGATGGCCCAAGGCTCCGATTGAAGAAAATCTGAAAATCGGATTTGTTTTGAGCAAAACCGGGTTTCGGAGGTAAAAGGGCAAAATTGGAAAAATTTGGGAAAAATAGCAAATGGACTCCGAAAATTCTGAAAAATTTGTCAATCTCATTCTTAAATCATTTGAAAGAGATTGGTAAAAGAAAATCTTGATTCGGAGTTCGTTTGCAAAATGGCCAAATCCCGGGCTTCTTATGCTGTAATTCAAAAAGGAAAATCCCGAAAAAATAGCAAATGAGCTCCAAATCTTTTGAAATTTTGCAGATCTCATTTTTAATTTATTTGGAAGAGATTGGCGAAAGAAAATCTTGATTCCGAGTTCCTTTGCAAAATGGCTAAATCCCGAGCCTCCTATGCAGTAATTCAAGCCGATAAATCCCAAACAAATACCAAATGAGCTCCAAAAATTATGAAAACTTCCAGATCACACTTTTTAATTATTTTGAAGAGATTGGTGAAGAAAAATCTTGATTTGGAGCTCGTTTAAAAAATGGTAAAAAGTAGGGGCATAAAAGGACATTTTGGGAAGAAAAAATCCAAATAAATAGCAAACGGACTCGGAAAATTTTGAAAACTTCCAGAACTCAATATTTTATTATTTTGGAAGTATTAAAAAAAGAAAAAATTGAATTTGGAGTCCGTTTGATATTTATTTGCATCCGGGGGGGCAAAATGGTCATTTCACCCAAGCAACCGAAAAGGGCTTCTTTGGGCCTTTCAAAAATCAGAGCTAGGCTGGAAAAGAGAAGTGCTGGCCTGCCCAAGCCCAAAGGAAGGAGGAAGCTTATGATTTTTTTCAATCAAGTGGTTAAAAATCAAGAGTTAGTTAGAGATTTTCTTTGATCAAGCCATGGGTACTTTTAGCCTAAGTCCCAATCCCACATCCCTTTGTAATGTCAAGCCAAGGAGGTGCTCACCTTATAAATAAGGGGTCTTGGCCTTTGGTTGAAATCACCCACTACCCCTTGTGAGATAGTCTATACACTTGTATTAGGATTATCCGGGTGGTGAGTCATAGTGTTTTTGTTGAGAGGGTTTGTAGCTTAATCCGTTCAAAAGCTACTCTGAGGGTTTGTAGCTTAATCCGTTCAAAAGCTACTCTGAGGGTTTATAGCTTAATCCGTTCAAAAGCTACTTGTGAGAGGGTTTGTGGCTTAATCCGTTCAAAAGCTACTTGTGAGAAGATTTATAGCTTAATCCGTTCAAAAGCTATTTGTGAGAAGGTTTATAGCTTAATCCGTTCAAAAGCTACTTGTGAGAGGGTTTATAGCTTGATCCGTTCAAAAGCTACTTGTGAGTTTTCATTTTAAAATAATGTTTCTTGTTCTTCCTTCATTTCCTTTCTTAAGTATATTTTTTTTACATTTTGTTTTTACAATAAACTCACCATGGCCAAATGGCCTACATTATTTATTTTAAGTTGTTGTTTCGATTCATTTTACCATATTGTTTATGCTATTTTCTTTGTTTTTTTAAATGTTATGTTATTTCATGTTCTTGAGTTATATTTTAATTTGGTTGCTTTGTTTGTTGCCATTTATGTCTTAGATATCATGTTTTTGCATTTTTAATTTTCTGTTTTCATGTTGTTTAAATTTGAGCATGTTTTAAAGTTAGCATATTAAGTGTTTGTGAAAATGCTTGTGTGATTCTTTGCATGATTCTTGTTTTATATCTTAGTTGAGCATGTTTTAGATTTAGCATATTAAGTGTTTGTGAAAATGCTTGTGTGATTTTTGTGTTATGACTTAGTTTTTCATGCTAGCATACCAAGTGTTTGTGAAAATGCCATGCTTGTTGAAGCTTGGGGCCATTTGGCTACTCCATGTGTTTTGCATTGTGTGTTGTATTTTTGTCATGCTAGTTGTTAGGTTTTTGCATTTGCATGATATTTGGTTGGATTTTTGAATTAAGCATGCCTTGTGTTTGTGAAAATGCCATGCATGTCTTAGGTCTAGGTTACATTAAATGCCATGCAAGTTCATGTTAGGTCTAGGCCATATTATTTATGTCATGCATTTTCATTACATTTAGGTTTAGATCCATGCATTTCATGCATTATGTTTGCTGCATTGTTTCATGCATTTCATGTTCATGCCACTTGAATAATGACTTGAGCCAATTAATAGTTCAAGATCATGCTCTCTTGAGCACACTTGTGGAAAATTAAGTTTGTCAAATTGATTATTCTACCTTTGTGATTTTTTTTACTTAAGCCAATTTTTATCTAACTTTCAAAAAGTCCTAGCTACTGCTTTCAAGTCATTTTTTGAGTTTCAAATATTTTTATTTTGATTTTTAAATGATTTTATCAAGGACAAAAAAAATGTGTTGGCAAAGCAGTTTTTTTCAGTTTTTTTCAAAAAACTCGTACATCTCTGATTTTTCTGGGAATTCATCTTTGATCAGAAAATTAAGAAAATTATTCCTCGTGTAGTTTTACATGTCCTGAGTCTCCAGTATTGTTTTTAGAATTTTTGGAATTTTTAAAAATAGGATAAAAAATCATGGATTAAAACTAGACAGTGGAGTCATAATTGATTTTAAAGAAAAACAAAGCAGTTTTTTCTCCTTCAAAAACTCGTACATCTCTGGTTTTTCTGGGAATTCATATTTGATCAAAAAATTAAGCCGATTTTTTCTCGTGTATTTTTACATGTCTTGAGTCTCCGGTATTGTTTTTAGAATTTTTGGAATTTTTAAAAAATAGGATAAAATATCATGGATTAAAACTGGACAGTGAAGTCAGAATTGATTTTAAAGAAAAACAAAGCAGTTTTTTCTCCTCTAAAAACTCGTACATCTCTGGTTTTTCTGGGAATTCATCTTTGATCAAAAAATTAAGCCGATTTTTTCTCGTGTAGTTTTACATGTCCTGAGTCTCCAGTAATTTTTTCAGAATTTTTGGAATTTCTAAAAATAGGGTAAAAAATCGTGGATTAAAACTGGACAATGGAGTCAGAGTTGAATTTAAAGAAAAACCAATTTTCTGTTTTGGTTAATCTACTTAGAGTGGGCTGATTAGGAGGGTTAGCTACTGACTTAGGGTGATTTCTAAGCCTTTTAAACTCTAAAAATGGTTTTTCAAGTCCCGGGCTAAGGGTAGTCAAGTCCGGATTTTTTAAACTTAGGAAATTAGAGCCATTTAAAAATTTTTAGCCCAGTTTTTATTGTTAATTCAAGCTTTTCAAAATTGTTTTCAAACAATCACAAAGTATTTTGGTTTTAGAATATTTAATTTGACATATTTTCCTAAGGTAGCCGGATATTTTTTAGATATACGGATTTCCTTAATTAAAGGAAAAAATATATTTCATGCATTGCATTTTTATTTTCATGCATATTATATGATAGCATTATTTTATTCCATGTCATTTAAATTATATGCCATATCATTCATGTTTGCCATGTCATTTAGGTTGCATTATATTATTTAGATTTTGCTATGTCATTTTATTTATGTCATGCATATACATATTCATATCTTTTAAAATGTTTTCAAAAGGATAATGATTTTTCAATAAAAAATAAAGATATTCCCGAGTTAAAATAATTCATGAGTTCTCTACCGGGTTTGCTGGAGGGAATATCATCAATTATCATTAATAAAGGAATATCTTTCTTTCAAAAAAAAAGAGAATGATTCGGAAAGTTTTTCAAAACTAATAAAAATTTCTATATTTTGCCACGTTTGTTGGGGAATATAGGAAAATTTTGAATTTATAAATTCCGAATCATTTTCAAATAAAAATTGAATTATTTTTCTTTAAATTGGGGATTAACTTGAAATACTAAATTTAAAACCAATCTTTACCGAGACTTGAGATAATACACGATTAATAAGGTACCGATTTATACGGGCGTTGTGGGGGTGCTAATCCTTCCCCGCACGTAACCGACTCCCGAACCCGTTTCTTTGATTTCTCTGGTTTTAAAACGCAGACTTGAAATTGGTTTTTAAAATGTTTTAATTAATTTTTAAAATATTTATAAAACCGGTTTTAATAGGTGGCCGATCACACCTAGCTAAAAAAGATTGGTGGCGACTCCATGTCTTTTTTAAGGTCATTTTCAAAACCTTAATTTTTCTAGAGGAATTAAGTCGACTTTTCCTCGATTTTTTTTTAAATGTCACGCCTAACGAATAATAAAGTCTTGCGATGAGACTCGTCGTTATTTTTTTTAGGTTGCGACAGCTTGGCGACTCCGCTGGGGACTATTAGAGAGTCAGGCCTAGAAATAGTCGTGTGTTATCAAAGTCTCAGTTTTGGTTGGTTTAATTGGTATTTAATTTTAATTCCCACATTTTTCTAATAAAGAGAATTTTGAAAATAATAAAATGTTTTTAAAAATGTTCATTCTCATGTGCATGCATTTTATTATTGTTCTCTAGTTATTTAGGTTGTATATTATAATTGCTTGTTGGTTAATGCGTTACACTATTCTTGAATGTTTTAATTGCTAGGGCATTTAGAATAAGGTTTGTAGAATAGGTAGTGAAAGGTTTGTTATTCCTCCACACACACTACACGTGCATTTGCATAACATGAATCCTTTACCCGGGTTCCGTCCTTTTAAGTGGAAGTAAAGTAACTAAGCCTTCGTGATTGATCCTCCGTATGGGCTAGTGAAACACTTTCGGAGTATAAAGTACCTAATGCCTTCGTGATGATCCTCCGCATGGGCATAGGAAAATATACTCTAACGAATTGAACCCGCTTTTATCGGGGTGCCTTACTAGCCTTCACCGGCGACAGTGAGGAACAATTCGGGGCCTTAGAACCGATTCACCCTCATATAGTGAACCTAGGCGAAGCCATGCCGAATTTCCGTTAGACATACCGAAAATAGGAACACATGGAGGGACATTTCTAAACTTTTTGTTACCTATTTTACACTCCGAATAAGTGTGGTAGATCGGGCAACGATGTACGTACATCGCCCGTAATAAATGTGATACTCCGCCTCGATGGCATCGTGATGCCTAAATAAGCAGATATTAATGGGGCAGATGTTCATTAGCTGTTTTTAAAAAAAAAAAAATCTTTTTTCAAGCATTTTTGCATGTTGCACATTTCATGCATGTGTGAATGGGGCATATACATTTTTGGTTGTATTATTGATCTCATTCTTTGCAATAAACAGTTGGTAATTTAATTTGATGATTTCATAAAACCGGTAGTGTCACATGAACATTTGCATATTGTACCATAGTAAGATCCACCCTGAAATTCTTTTGAAAATGATGTGATTGGTTTATCAAAAAAAAAAAATTGGAGGCAAATCTTGCATAATGAGATTTTTGAATAACCAAGATTTAGGTCCTACCAATTTCGTGTAATCATTGATTTCTTTGTATATACCTTTGTGTTAATTCATTTATTTTTGCATGTATCATTTTGAAATCATGTTATAGTCATAGCATGCATGGTCATTCATTGTAAGATACGTTTATGACATGCATGGTCATTATTTGTATATACTTATGTATCAATTTATTCTTTCTTTACATGCATCATGTTGGCATCCAGTTGCATTCATGCATTCATAGTCAGCATGATTTTTCTGTATATATCCATTATCAATTTATTCTTTCTCTATATGCATCATGGTAGCATCAAGTTGCATTCATGCATTCATAGTCAGCATGATTTTTCTGTATCTATTCATATATCAATTTATTCTTTCTTTACATGCATCATGTTAGCATCAGGGTGCATTCATGGCATACATAGTCATCATGATATGCTCATGCATTAATTTGTCATATTGGCATCAGGTTGCGTTCATGACATACACGGCCAGCATGACTTTCTTTGTATATACTCTGTGTCAATCATTTATTCTTCACATGCATCATAATTGACATTGTGTGGCATTCATAGTGTATATGATCATTCATTGAGAAATGCATTTGGAACATACATGGTCATTCATTGCATATATCCATGCATTGGTTTTTCTTATTCTTTAAAAGCATCATGTTGGCATCGTGTTGCATTTATAACATACATGGTCAACATGTTTCCACTGTATATGACCACACATAACTTTGTTTATCCTTCACATGCATCAAATTGCACTCATGACATTCATAGCTCATTCATCATGAAACACATTAATAAGATGAAATAGAAATTGGCTTAGCTTTGAAGAGTTTTCTTCGTCAGCTAAAAGCTATGACCCCAACAGCAAGTGCGAGTATCATATTGGGGCAATTGGGCATTCGACTAAAAATGCAAAAAACTGAAGGAAAGAATTGAGGGTCTTGTCCACAATGGCATTTGGATTCCAGAGCTTATCGAACATTGGAAATCTGTTTTACCATAGATTGATTTCCTCTTGAAGAATTTTGAGGATAAGATTTGTTATATTTGAAAGCATGTCAATAGGAGCATTCTGATGCATATTTTTCTATACACTTTGATGATGAAAGCTCTTGTCTCATGATGACATCTACATGAAATAAATAAATTTTGAATTTTAATATTTTGTGTTCATTTTATTTTAGCAATAAATTTGAAATTGTAAAAAAAAAAAAAAAAAAACAAATGAAACTTTGAGAAAATTTGTGGTACACAATAAATAAGTGGTTTTCACATGAAATAATGAACAATCTTGAGAATATTGACGATCATTGTTAGAAATGACCCAATACCTTTAGTCTTCTCTTTTAGGCTTTCCTAAGCCTAAATCCTTTGAACCGAGACCACTTGAAAGACCTAATGCTTCAAGGAATATGAATGATTTGACTTCATAAAACCATTGTCATCACAGAATAAGCAAAGACTTAGATCTTAGTCTAGGCTATGAACAAAGGAACGAACTTTTTGAAAATTTTCAAATTCCTTGAAAATCAAACAAATGAGACATTCTTTCAAGAATCCAGATTTTGATAATTTGGTGTGTGTCAGGATTGTGCTAAAACCATTCATGACCTTTCCCAATGACCACAAAACACTAATTTCCCAGACATCACTTCATGATTGACACCTTGGGGCACAATGATTAAACTAGATTATCCCTTGTCCCAGAGAAAACCTACTTTTGGGTCGTATTTTCCTTGTCTCTTCAAAGAACTCAGATTGGAAACTCAGCCTTTTCAAAACAGACCTAGACTTGCCATGTTCCTCGTTGATACAAATTCGCATGGATAATCAAATTGGGGCATCATATGTGGAAATGATGGATACATAGTGAAGAAGGATGGGCTAATGCATGAATCATTGGGGGCATGCGACGAAAAAAACAAAAAAAAAGAAAAAAAAAAGCAAAAGAAAAATCATGATATCATGCATATGAGAATTCGGATGATTCCAAAGTGCAAAATGAAATTCTGAATATCTATTTCCCCTGAGGATTGCTTTTCAATGAGAATATTTGGGCTTGATATGATGAATGGCCATCTTTCATATCCCTTTCACAAGAAAAAAATTATTATCCATAGTCACCCCTTTTGAGCCAAAAGAATTCTTAATTCTTTGAATCCTGATCAAGGATTACCCTCTACACTGGGGGGCAAATGCGAGGAAAGATCTTTTCAAAGATCATTGAGAAATGAGTGACAGCTCAGGGACAGACACAAAGCAAATGGAGCCCCGAATAAATACGGGCGCACTCTGTCAAAGAAAAAAGAAGAGGAAAAGATGACGAAATGAAAGCCAAGAAAAACAAACAAAAAACACAATAAAAAAATGTGTGTGAAAGACATGGCAAATTGAAAGCCAAAAGCAAGGAAGAAAAAGAGCAAAATCAAAAAGAAAGAAATGTCCAAGAAGAGACACATGCTTCAAAGAAAATCCTCTTCAAGAAAGGATCCTTGATCTGATTACCCTCAAACACATATTTTGGGCCTATTTATCCTTTCTTTCTGAACCCTGAGCCATGGCCTACATTACGTGCTTTAAAAGTCCATTTTGATCAAGCATGAATGTTTAATTTGAAGGGTTTTCCTCATATTTTATCCCATCTCATCAAATTCTCATTTCACTAAGGAAGAATTTAGAATTCTCAAGTGCATGGTAAAAAAAAAAAAAAAAAAGAGAATAATTGAAAAGAATGGGACTCTAGGGCGAAAACCCAAAAAAACGGGCGGTCTAGAGTAGAATGGGAATTTTCGCTGCCATCGATGATAGTGCCGATACCCCAAAAGAAAAGATCTTATTAAAGGAGTGGTCATCGAGGAACATCTAGGAATTCCTGAACCCCCCAAATTGTCAGCTCTCATTCGGAGGATTGTCTTCAAAAACTGAAACTTTGTTCCCAAGATTAAACTTTCCGGTTTAAACATCCCAGCCAATCTTGATGCTTGACAAAATGCCTTGATATGGAAACTAAAAGAATGTTGAATTTGTTTGGTTCTCAATGAATTCATGATTAATAAAACCTGTTCCATTTGTGAGCCTAGAAGGGATATACATTTTTGTCATGAAGTTTTCCTGGAAAAGCCAGAATCTTATTATACCAAGCCTTGCCAATCCCAGTTGAAAAAACCCAGATTGATACTTAGAGAAATTTCTAACAATGATCATCAGTCTTCAAAAGATTTGTACATCACACATTGTGGGGTTAATATTTTTTGTTCAGAAGTTTTCAAAATGCGAAAACAAATAAAGAGATTTTTTTGAAATACCCATTTTGATGTTGGCATGAGACAAGGATTTTTCTAACTCAAAGGTGTAGAACTGCCAGGATAGGTCTTGACTTCCAGATATGAGAAGAAGAAATCAAACTCAGTTCAGATCTCTATTGATGAAAGTTTGAAAACTTTTGGGGCAAAGAGAATAGCCAAAATAAATTGAAGATATACTCTGATTTGAAGAGGAAAAATGAATTTGAAAGGCTAAGCCAAAGTCTAGAAAAACAACCGGGGGCATTTGCATCACTCATGAGCACTCATCTCTTTATCGAGCTTTTGCATCTGCACAGTGTCAGCAAGCATTTGCATCATTCATGGGTATTTGCATTGGCACTATTCCATAAGCATCTGCATTTTACCTTTACATTTACATTCTTCATGGAATTCGTATTTGTGTCATCTCAAGCAATTGCATCATTTCTAGAATCATTGCATTTTCATTACTGTGTGGTAATTGTAGTTACACCATTCATAAACCAGTTACATGAACACAATTAGTAGGGGCATCTGCATCATGAAACATGGGCATCAATCCAAGTCATTTACATTTGCATTAAAGACATTTGCACCAGTTTAAGTCATTTCGTGTCTTATTCAACACCTGCATCTACATCAAAAAGCATTCGCATCTTCTCAAAATCGTTAGGGTAATTTTCAACAATTCTTCAAAGAACATTTTTAAGACCTCCGGGCATAATTTTTCAAATCACAGGTAAGACCTCCGGGCAACATCTTTAAGACCTCCGGGCATAACTTTTTTTCAGGGGTAAGGCCTCCGGGCACTAATCTTAAGACCTCCGGGCATCATTTTTAAAGTCGCATACAGCGTATTTTTTCCAAATCACGGGTAAAGCCTCCGGGCACCATTCTTAAGACCTCCGGGCATCATTTTTAAAATCGCATACAGCGCATTTCTTCCAAATTATGGGTAAGGCCTCCGGGCATCATTTTTAAAGTCGCATACAGCGCATTTCTTCCAAATTATGGGTAAGGCCTCCGGGCACCATTCTTAAGACCTCCGGACATCATTTTTTTGCATAAAGCGCATTTCTTCCAAATTATGGGTAAGGCCTCCGGGACATTTTTAAAGTCGCATACAGCGCATTTCTTCCAAATTATGGGTAAGGCCTCCGGGCACCATTCTTAAGACCTCCGGGCATCATTTTTAAAGTCGCATACAGCGCATTTCTTCCAAATTATGGGTAAGACCTCCGGGCACCATTCTTAAGACCTCCGGGCATCATTTTTAAAGTCGCATACAGCGCATTTCTTCCAAATTATGGGTAAGACCTCCGGGCACCATTCTTAAGACCTTTGGGCATCATTGTTAAAGTCGCATACAGCGCATTTTTTTCAAATCATAGGTAAGACCTCCGGGCAACATTTTTAAGACCTCTGGGCATAACTTTTTTTCAGGGGTAAGGCCTATGAGCACCATTTTTAAGACCTCCGGGCATAATTTTTCAAATCGCAGGTAAGACCTCCGGGCAACATCTTTAAGACCTCCGGGCATAACTTTTTCTTTTCAGGGGTAAGGCCTATGGGCACCATTTTTAAGACCTCCGGGCATAATTTTTCAAATCACAGGTAAGACCTCCGGGCAATATCTTTAAGACCACCGGGCACCATTTTAAGACCTCCGGGCACCAATTTTTAAGACCTCCGGGCACCATTTTAAGACCTTCGGGCACCAATTTTAAAGCCCTTCGAGCATAAATTTTTCTTTTGAAAATCGAATTCGTTTCCTTAAGACGAATCGAGCCTTGTTTAGGCAGGGAATTAAATTTAAGGACAAAATCTTCAATTTATTGTTTAAAAAAAATGAAAATAGAGAAAATAGAAAAAAAAGAAAAAAATAGAAAAAATAGAAAAAAGGAAAAAATAAAAAAGAAAAAAGAAGAAAGAAGAAAAAAGAAGAAAAAAATGAAAAAAATGAAAAAAATGAAAATGAAAAAGAAACCCCTTTCCCTTTCCTTCACATGTGATGTCACTGACCGTACAAAATTAGTGTCGGTTTATCTTTGCCTGATTCCTGATTCTCAGCAATAGCCAAAGAGGGGCAGCTGTAGACACCTAATTTTGTCCGGACCACTAAACAGGTATGTTTTCTTCCCATATTGATGTTCCCGAGTGTAAAAAGACTGTTTTCATCCTGCAGGTGGTACTCCGAGACTTAGTTTAGGAGGGCGAGCACAAAAAGTCAAACTTGAAAAAAAGTCAACCCCAAAAAAAGTCAACCCCGAAAAAGTCAACCCCAGAAAGTCAACTACTGAAAAAGTCAACCCACTTTCAAAATCAAGATTTTAAGTTCAATTGAAAAATGGAGAAAGAATTTTGATAATCCGAGGTCTACATTGAAAGATATGGAGTTCGGAAGTTGGGATTTGGAGGTTCAGTAGAAAAGAAACCCTAATCCGAGAAATTTGGGGAAAGTGCTTAAACGATCAAACTGGTCGAAATTGAAGGTTCCAAATGAAAGATAAGCAATGAATACGGGTAATGGAGAAGTCACTTGCAAGAAAAAAACGAAAGAAAAGTAAATCCGGGAGAAAACCGAGAATTAGGGTTTTTAGTGGATTTCGGTGAAATCGGGAAGAATCACAGAAATGGCCCGACTTGGTAAGACCAAAGCCCCCAATGGATGAAGAATGGTTAAAAAGGATGGCCCAAGGCTCAGATTGAAGAAAATCTGAAAATCAGATTTGTTTTGAGCAAAACCGGGTTTCGGAGGTAAAAGGGCAAAATTGGAAAAATTTGGGAAAAATAGCAAATGGACTCCGAAAATTCTGAAAATTTGTCAATCTCATTCTTAAATCATTTGAAAGATATTGGTAAAAGAAAATCTTGATTCGGAGTTCGTTTGCAAAATGGCCAAATCCCGGGCTTCTTATGTTGTAATTCAAAAAGGAAAATCCCGAAAAAATAGCAAATGAGCTCCAAATCTTTTGAAATTTAGCAGATCTCATTTTTAATTTATTTGGAAGATATTGGCGAAAGAAAATCTTGATTCCGAGTTCGTTTGCAAAATGGCTAAATCCCGAGCCTCCTATGCAGTAATTCAAGCCGATAAATCCCGAAAAAATACCAAATGAGCTCCAAAAATTATGAAAACTTTCAGATCACACTTTTTAATTATTTTGAAGAGATTGGTGAAGAAAAATCTTGATTTGGAGCTCGTTTAAAAAATGGTAAAAAGTAGGGGCATAAAAGGACATTTTGGGAAGAAAAAATCCAAATAAATAGCAAACGGACTCGGAAAATTTTGAAAACTTCCAGAACTCAATATTTTATTATTTTGGAAGTATTAAAAAAAGAAAAATTGAATTTGGAGTCCGTTTGATATTTATTTGCATCCGGGGGGGGCAAAATGGTCATTTCACCCAAGCAACCGAAAAGGGCTTCTTTGGGCCTTTCAAAAATCAGAGCTAGGCTGGAAAAGAGAAGTGCTGGCCTGCCCAAGCCCAAAGGAAGGAGGAAGCTTATGATTTTTTTCAATCAAGTGGTTAAAAATCAAGAGTTAGTTAGAGATTTTCTTTGATCAAGCCATGGGTATTTTTTAGCCTAAGTCCCAATCCCACATCCCTTTGTAATGTCAAGCCAAGGAGGTGCTCACCTTATAAATAAGGGGTCTTGGCCTTTGGCTGAAATCACCCACTACCCCTTGTGAGATAGTCTATACACTTGTATTAGGATTATCCGGGTGGTGAGTCATAGTGTTTTTGTTGAGAGGGTTTGTAGCTTAATCCGTTCAAAAGCTACTCTGAGGGTTTGTAGCTTAATCCGTTCAAAAGCTACTCTGAGGGTTTATAGCTTAATCCGTTCAAAAGCTACTTGTGAGAGGGTTTGTGGCTTAATCCGTTCAAAAGCTACTTGTGAGAAGATTTATAGCTTAATCCGTTCAAAAGCTATTTGTGAGAAGGTTTATAGCTTAATCCGTTCAAAAGCTACTTGTGAGAGGGTTTATAGCTTGATCCGTTCAAAAGCTACTTGTGAGTTTTCATTTTAAAATAATGTTTCTTGTTCTTCCTTCATTTCCTTTCTTAAGTATATTTTTTTTTACATTTTGTTTTTACAATAAACTCACCATGGCCAAATGGCCTACATTATTTATTTTAAGTTGTTGTTTCGATTCATTTTACCATATTGTTTATGCTATTTTCTTTGTTTTTTTAAATGTTATGTTATTTCATGTTCTTGAGTTATATTTTAATTTGGTTGCTTTGTTTGTTGCCATTTATGTCTTAGATATCATGTTTTTGCATTTTTAATTTTCTGTTTTCATGTTGTTTAAATTTGAGCATGTTTTAAAGTTAGCATATTAAGTGTTTGTGAAAATGCTTGTGTGATTCTTTGCATGATTCTTGTTTTATATCTTAGTTGAGCATGTTTTAGATTTAGCATATTAAGTGTTTGTGAAAATGCTTGTGTGATTTTTGTGTTATGACTTAGTTTTTCATGCTAGCATACCAAGTGTTTGTGAAAATGCCATGCTTGTTGAAGCTTGGGGCCATTTGGCTACTCCATATGTTTTGCATTGTGTGTTGTATTTTTGTCATGCTAGTTGTTAGGTTTTTGCATTTGCATGATATTTGGTTGGATTTTTGAATTAAGCATGCCTTGTGTTTGTGAAAATGCCATGCATGTCTTAGGTCTAGGTTACATTAAATGCCATGCAAGTTCATGTTAGGTCTTGGCCATATTATTTATGTCATGCATTTTCCTTACATTTAGGTTTAGATCCATGCATTTCATGCATTATGTTTGCTGCATTGTTTCATGCATTTCATGTTCATGCCACTTGAATAACGACTTGAGCCAATTAATGGTTCAAGATCATGCTCTCTTGAGCACACTTGTGGAAAATTAAGTTTGTCAAATTGATTATTCTACCTTTGTGATTTTTTTTACTTAGCCAATTTTTATCTAACTTTCAAAAAGTCCTAGCTACTGCTTTCAAGTCATTTTTTGAGTTTCAAATATTTTTATTTTGATTTTTAAATGATTTTATCAAGGACAAAAAAAATGTGTTGGCTGATAACTCGTATAATTATATAGTTTTTAGTTATGTTTTATTATTGTTTTGTGTCAAATACGAGTTATTATTGTTTAGTCTAATTGTGTTTATGATCTTTTATATTTTTATGTAATTTGGTGTTTTTCACAAGTTTCTTTGAGTGATTTCAGATTACTAGAATTAAGGGCAAATCCAGTTCAGTTCCAGTTCCGACACCTTTTGCCATATCAGCTATATCTCGAGTTTCACTGAAGCAATAAGGCTGAACTTTGTATCCCTGCAAAGCTAAGAGGCATATCTATCTTTTTCATGTTTTACACTTCTTGAAACGGAGTCGTTTTCCCTAGCGACATCGACCATCAAGTTGGCTGATGTGCAATGACGTCTGTTCTGCACAGTTTTGGTATTTGGACCATATCTCCCGATCCACGTGCGCAAATGATCTGATTCCAACGGCTATGGATCCGTAGCTGATAGGGGTATATTTTTCTAGAAGACCATTTTATCAGATCGAGCCTCCAACATTGACAAAATCGACCATCAAGCTGGCTGATCAGAATTGTCATACAATATGACGAAAATTGTTAGAAAAATGCACCCACCTATTATACCTACCTTTGAAATTTGTAAAGCTTGTCTCTTGTCATTTAGCCCTCCAAAATGTGTATAAATAGAGGGCCTTGGATGAGTATTTGGATACATTGATACATTGGTAGGATAGCCATTGTAATAAAATTCTCTAAGTTTTCTTTTTCTTTCCTTTCTCTAGTTTTCTTTTTCTTCTTACATTTCTTTTCATTTTATTCATATCTAGTATGTGTTTCTAATCATATTGTTGAGGTGATGAGGTGAAGCTCTTGGTAAATGCTAAGGTTAGTCTCTTAAACATGAGCTAAAATGAATCATCATTTATAAACACTAGTATAGATAATATTTTCTTTTGGTTTAAAATCATACTTGCAAAGTAGAGATCTTGATTCATTATTGACAATGAAAATGGCACAGTAAATGCTTGGTTTCATAACCTTGATTTGTTGTAGACATATACCTTGGCATAAGGAATGCTTGGACTCTTTTTGTGAGTTTTGAGGACACCAAATGAACATAATATCATATGCTATGGACGTTGGACAATTTGGACTGAATTGCTAAACCTTCCGATTGGAATCTCCCTTATGTGTGAATTTCAATTGTGTAATAAAACAAGATTAATCTTAGCATAACACCAAGAGTGGATTCTCTAACCTCAACATCTTTTCTTATTGTTTTTTATATCTTGTTTAATTGTTTTTATGTTATTTTGTTTATTTTGTTCTCTAATATCTTGTTTATCTTATTTTGTTGTTGATTCCCTAATATCTTTTTTACTTTCTTTTTCTTATATATTTATAAACTTATACTTACTAATACGCTTCCCTGTGGTTCGACCTCGGACACCCGAGAATTTATTACTTGAACATAACCTGCACTTGGGTTTACAACTCTTAATTGAGTTTCCATCAAGTTTTTGGCGTCGTTGCCGGGGAAGCAATACTAAGTATATAAGTTTATAAGTATATTTATTTTTATTGGCTGGTTATACCGCCTAATTTAGTATATATATTTTTTTGGCTGGTTATACCGCCTAATTTTCTATATATTTATATTTATATTGTATATTAACTTTGTTTTATTTTTATTGGCTGGTTATACCGCCTAATTTATATATTAACTTTGTTTTATGCTTGTTTGGCGACGTGATTTTAGATCTCGTCGTTTAGTTAGATTTTATTGTGAAACTTTTTCAGGTAATCTTTCTAATACAACTCCTACCATGGCTGACAATGAAAGTGTTCATGCTGAAGATGAGAACAGACAAGTACGCACCATGCGTGACTACTTGCAACCAACTCGAAGCTCATCACCCTCTTGTTTTATTTTTCCTCTCAATGCAAACAACTTTCGTTTTAAACCAGGTATGATAGCTTTGCTTCCAAATTTCTATGGGTTGGAATCGGAAAGTGCTTACTCGTTTCTAAAAGACTTCGAAGATGTATGTGTCACCTTTAATGACCAACAATGTACAAATGAAATTGTCAAGCTAAAATTATTTCCTTTTTCTTTAAAAGATAAAGCAAAAATTTGGCTTCATAATTTAAAACCAAGGTCAATTGGCACATGGCAAGAATTACAAACTGAGTTTCTAAAGAAATTTTTCCCAGCACATAAAACTACTGCTTTGAAAAGACAGATTCAAAATTTCAATCAAAATCAAAATGAAGCATTTTTTCAGTGCTGGGATCGTTTTAAAGATTTGTTAAGTTCTTGTCCACATCATGGTTTTGAAAAATGGCGTCTTATTAGTTTCTTTTATGAAAGTTTAACTCCCGAAACTAAACAATTTGTTGAAACAATGTGTAACGGTGAGTTTCTAGAAAAAGAACCTGAAGAAGCCTTTGACTACTTAGACCATTTGGCAGATAACTCTCAAGCCTGGCACACAGATAATTCCTCTGAAAGTTCCAATAGATCTAATGTTGTTTCTAACAGAGGAAAATATCATTTTAGTCAAGAAGATGAGATAAAAGCTAAAGTAGCTAATTTGGCTAGAAAGATTGAAGCCATGGAACTTAGAGAAGTAAAAGAAGTCAAAACGGTTAAAAATGAAGAAAGTTGTGGAATTTGTGAAATTTGTGAAATCATGGGACACCCCACTTCTGAATGTCCAAACATTCCCATTCTTAAAGAAGCGTTGCATGATCAAGTAAATTCCATAAACACATTTAAAAAGCATTTTCCTTCTCCTTACTCTGAAACGTATAACCCTGAATGGAGAAATCATCCCAACTTCAGTTGGCGGAATAATAATCATGTTCAGGTACCACAATCTCAAAAGCCGGGCAACATTTTTTCCTATCAACCTTCACGTGTACAAACCTTGGAAGAGACATTGCAAGCATTCATGCAAACACAAGCAAATGTGAATAGCCGGACTTCACAGGACATCAATGAGATCAAAAACACCTTGTCCACATTGACAGCTTCATTACGCACTCAAGAAAAAGGTAAGTTTCCTGCTCAACCTCAGCCTAACCCTTCTACTCAATGTCTTGTTTCTTGCTCCAATGAAACTCAACAGGAAAATGCCAGTTCTATCACAACTCTTCGAAGTGGAAAGGCAATTGACAAAAAGATTCCATCAAAAGACCAAGATCCTCTTTCCCCTCCAAAAAGTAATGGTAAGGATGATGGTAAGTCTGAACTTCTTGAAAATTTGGACAAAGAAAAAGGTATGCATCCTGCTCCTTTTCCTCAAAGGTTGCAAACAATAAAGAATTTGAATCAAAATGCAGAAATTTATGAACTTTTCAAACAAGTTAAGATTAACATTCCTTTATTGGATGCAATCAAACAAGTTCCATCTTATGCTAAATTTTTGAAGGACATGTGCACAGTTAAAAGGAAACATAATGTACAAAAGAAAGCATTTTTGACGGAAAGTGTGAGCTCAATCATTCAGCACCTTACTCCACCAAAATTCAAAGATCCTGGATGTCCAACAATCTCATGCATCATTGGAAACACTAGAATAGAACGTGCATTGCTTGATCTTGGTGCTAGTGTTAATCTTTTGCCTTTTTCTGTTTATCAACAGTTAGGTTTAGGTGAACTCAAGGAAACACCTGTTACACTTCAACTAGCTGATCGTTCTGTAAAAATTCCTCGAGGGATAGTTGAAGATGTTTTGGTTCAAATTGATAATTTTTACTTCCCTGTTGATTTTATTGTTTTGGACACACATCCTGTTTCAAATCCAAATGTTCAAATTCCTGTTATATTAGGCCGTCCATTTCTTGCAACTTCTAATGCTCTGATAAATTGCAGGAATGGTATGTTGAACATTTCTTTTGGAAATATGACTTTAGAATTAAATGTGTTCAACACTTGCAAGCAACCTGGTGATGATTCAGAAGTACATGAAGTGGATTTCATTGAAGAACTTGTTCATGAACATCTCACCACTACCACATTCCATGATCCTTTAGAAGCTTATTTAATTGAATGTGAGTTTGATAATGCTTCAGAAATTTCACACACTGATTCTTTGTTAAATTCTTTTCAGGTTAAGCATTGTTGGAAACAAAAACTTGAGGAACTCAGAAAAGATGCATATAAGAATTCTAAAATTCATAAAGAAAGAACTAAAGCCTTTCATGACAAGTTAATTTCAAGAAAAACATTTAATGTTGGGCAAAAAGTTCTACTTTATAATTCTAGACTTCACATATTTCCTGGTAAGTTGAGATCAAGATGGACTGGCCCATTTGTGGTTAAGCATGTGTATCATTATGGAGCAGTTGACATTGAGAATCCTAAAAATGGTAACGTATTCAAGGTAAATGGACAAAGACTCAAACTCTTTTTGGAAAATCATGTTACTCAAGAAGAGGTTGTTTTTCTTTCTGATCCTTGTTTTGAAAATAACTAGATGTAAATATAATTTTTACTAATCTTCAAAAAAAAAAATACATTTTTTTTAACCCCAGTTAAATGGCGGATAACGGTACTCCGTGATTATTTAAGTCGGTTCCATCAGCTACCCACAAAACTGATATTGTATATAAATTTCTCTTTCAATTTCTCTTTCATTTTTTTTTTTTTCAGGATGGATGATATTCTCAAAAGATTGCAGAAACGATTTCCTCCTTTTCCTCGGAATATTTTACTGAAGCTTTACCAAGTTCGATTAGAAAGATTAAGAATGCTTATGAACAAAGGGATTCCTGAAGACATACGTTGGATAATTGAAGTCAAGGTACGTGAAGATGAATATCTTCCTGTTTTGCATTTACCAGGTACAGGTAGAAGCACTTATGCAAAGAAGCGACGAGCAAAGCGCATGAGTTCAAATTGCCACAAATGTGCACGATGGACGTGTAACGGTAAATGTCGTTCTATTGGGATTCCGTCCTCTAATCGAGATGATAAAATTGAATTCATTAAGGATGGACTGAGTAAGGAGAATTTGGGTAATATCCAACTTTCTCTTGAGACGCATCCTAGTGGAGACGTACAAAGAGAAATTCTTGATTTATGGCCGCAATTCCAAAGGGAATGGCAACATCTTGGGAATCTGATGATAAAAGACCCTGTTTGCCAGCTTGTAAGAAAACTGGATGGGAAGCATATCCTCGACTCATAGAAGGCGTTTAAGCCGTTTCTGGACGTAAAACCAGAGGAAGATGCCAAATACACTTTCGGCGACATTATTACTTTTGACTTTTACGGTTGATTTTTCTTCTCTTTTTGATTTTCTTCCTGAAATCACGCAAAAATCTTTTGTTAGGTTAACATTTTCTTCTGACAGGTCAAATACACTTTCGGCGACATTATTACTCTTGTCTGATTCACTACTCAGTCCTCTATATATTACACCATGTACTCATTCTCTTTCAGGCACTCGAAAAAGAAAAAAAAAATGGAAAGCACTTCGTCCCAGCGCATTAAAAAAATTTGTGTCTTTGGAGGTGCTTATCCAGGGAAAAATAACATATTCGCTGATGAAGCCATAAGAGTTGGAGTAATACTTGCCCAACAAAAGATCCAGTTGATTTATGGAGGCGGTAGTACGGGTTTAATGGGAGCAGTCGCTACAGCAGCACACGCCGGAGGAAGTCCAGTTCTAGGAATCGTGCCAAAACTATTCACAGGTTTTTGTGGACCTACCGTGGGTAAGGAAATACAAGTCTGGAGTATCCCTGAACGGATAACAATCATGTACCATTCTGCCGATGCATTCATTGCTTTACCAGGAGGTCTGGGTACATTGGAAGAAATAGCTTGCGTGGCTTCTTGGTCATCTTTGGTCACAAATAAGAAACCCATTGGTTTGCTTAATATTAATGGTTATTTTAGTAATTTGCTTTCGTATTTAGATAATGCTGTGGATAATGGATTCATGTTTTCAGAGGCAAGGAGAACCATAATTTCTGCTACAACCATTGAAGATTTACTCAAAAAGCTACAAGCTTATGAGTGTTTATCTGCTACGGTTGTTTCGCAAACGCTCGGAAAAAGAAAAAGAGATATGGACGAGCAAGGAGTGGATTGCACTTTGTCTTTGTGACATTATCTAACATTTTGTTTGTTGTGTCTCAGTTATAATAAGTGGTTAGCAACCTCTGCAGGTAATATCTCCTAAATTCTACCTTTAAAATTTGACATTGGGGACAATGTCATATTTTAGTAGGGGGTAAGGGACATATTTTGCTAAAAAAAAAAAAATTTGTTGTGTTTTAAGACATTTAGAAGTATTCATTCTGAACAAGGTCTGAGTAAGGGAGACTTGAGACATACCTTGTCAGTTTGATTTAATCTTCTTCTTCAAAAAAAACAAAAAAAAAAACAAAAAAACAAAAAAACAAAAAAAAAAAAAGCATGTTTAGACTTAGTGTGTTTTTTTTAGTTACTTTCAATACAATGATGAGATATGAATTGCATAAGTTTAAAACAGATTTATTAGTGAGAAGATTTTCATGAGAATTGAGCTTGATGTCAACCTTTTTATGAGCCAATGTTAATATGATATGTTGATTGAGAAAGAAGCATGTTTAGACTTAATCTGACTTGTATAATCATCTTTGTGAGTTTTTGAGCCTATAATGATTGATGCATTATACAAATCAATCTAATTTCTTTCTTGAGTGCTCTTATGATTACATGATTCTCTAGAACTTGCTTTAAACCGTTTGAGACTATATTGATACATGTGACAACATGAATATGATAGAGGCATTAGGATTATAACCAGAGCCAAACAGCCATCCATTATTAATGTTCTACGAGAACATCCCCACTAGTGAGCCAATTTGAGCCTACATTAAATATGATGTTTTATTGGTAACCACAACTTACACCTAGCCTAAATATGCTTATATCCTTACCCTTGTTCTAAAGATGAATTTTATATTTTGAGACATATTGCAAAAAAACAAGGGATATTTTTATTTGAAAATTTGGGTTAGAAACAAAAGATAAGTGTGGGGGAAAGAAAAGAAAAGAAAAAGTCAAGAGAAAAAGAAAGGGATCATTGTCAAATACATTCCCATATTAAAAAAAAAAAAAAAAATCTTCTCTTGAACTTCTAGAAAAAGATGTTACAAAGTTGGTTAGAATGATGCAAAGGCTCAACATGAATATTTAGCCTATGTTATTATGTGCTTTATAAGAGTTTTGAGAAGTTTTATTTGTATGATCTTATTATGTCTCTAAAATCTATGAACTCTTTGGAACCTTTGTGATATCTTTATCCTTTTGTTCTTTAACCACATTATAACCCTTTGGCCCCATTACAACCTTGAATAAAGACCTCTTGATTTATGAAGTTGTATGATCTAAATAGTGGAGAATAGGTGGACAAGCAAGCATATGGTAGAAGTGTTTTCATGAGATTGATTGAGTGTAAACACTTTACCACTACTTTAAAGAGTGAAAATCAAGAGAGTATCCCATGTGAGAAGTTGAGATTAAGTTTGAATATACACTATTTTGATTGAAATATGTTATGTTATTATTGGCTTAACTCAAACTATTTACATTCAAGCAAGATTTTTTGTGAATTTCTTTAAGCTATTGATTAGTTTTTAAGACTTGTCCAATGATTATCTCTAATTTATATTGGAAGGATTAGTTATAATTATTATTTTTAGTTTTTCTTATGTCTTCAATGTTTGTGGGTATCGTCCTAGTAAACCCTCACGAGACTAAACTCGTCCACTAGGGACACCTAGGGGTTTAAAGGCTTGTGTCACATGCTAAGTGCCACCGTGATTTCCTACGAAAATGGATTAGATTAGATTTTCTTATTTTATTTTTATTGAGTCGTTGCTAGGGACTAGCAACAATCTAAGTATGGGGGTGTGATAACTCGTATAATTATATAGTTTTTAGTTATGTTTTATTATTGTTTTGTGTCAAATACGAGTTATTATTGTTTAGTCTAATTGTGTTTATGATCTTTTATATTTTTATGTAATTTGGTGTTTTTCACAAGTTTCTTTGAGTGATTTCAGATTACTAGAATTAAGGGCAAATCCAGTTCAGTTCCAGTTCCGACACCTTTTGCCATATCAGCTATATCTCGAGTTTCACTGAAGCAATAAGGCTGAACTTTGTATCCCTGCAAAGCTAAGAGGCATATCTATCTTTTTCATGTTTTACACTTCTTGAAACGGAGTCGTTTTCCCTAGCGAAATCGACCATCAAGTTGGCTGATGTGCAATGACGTCTGTTCTGCACAGTTTTGGTATTTGGACCATATCTCCCGATCCACGTGCGCAAATGATCTGATTCCAACGGCTATGGATCCGTAACTGATAGGGGTATATTTTTCTAGAAGACCATTTTATCAGATCGAGCCTCCAACATTGACAAAATCGACCATCAAGCTGGCTGATCAGAATTGTCATACAATATGACGAAAATTGTTAGAAAAATGCACCCACCTATTATACCTACCTTTGAAATTTGTAAAGCTTGTCTCTTGTCATTTAGCCCTCCAAAATGTGTATAAATAGAGGGCCTTGGATGAGTATTTGGATACATTGATACATTGGTAGGATAGCCATTGTAATAAAATTCTCTAAGTTTTCTTTTTCTTTCCTTTCTCTAGTTTTCTTTTTCTTCTTACATTTCTTTTCATTTTATTCATATCTAGTATGTGTTTCTAATCATATTGTTGAGGTGATGAGGTGAAGCTCTTGGTAAATGCTAAGGTTAGTCTCTTAAACATGAGCTAAAATGAATCATCATTTATAAACACTAGTATAGATAATATTTTCTTTTGGTTTAAAATCATACTTGCAAAGTAGAGATCTTGATTCATTATTGACAATGAAAATGGCACAGTAAATGCTTGGTTTCATAACCTTGATTTGTTGTAGACATATACCTTGGCATAAGGAATGCTTGGACTCTTTTTGTGAGTTTTGAGGACACCAAATGAACATAATATCATATGCTATGGACGTTGGACAATTTGGACTGAATTGCTAAACCTTCCGATTGGAATCTCCCTTATGTGTGAATTTCAATTGTGTAATAAAACAAGATTAATCTTAGCATAACACCAAGAGTGGATTCTCTAACCTCAACATCTTTTCTTATTGTTTTTTATATCTTGTTTAATTGTTTTTATGTTATTTTGTTTATTTTGTTCTCTAATATCTTGTTTATCTTATTTTGTTGTTGATTCCCTAATATCTTTTTTACTTTCTTTTTCTTATATATTTATAAACTTATACTTACTAATACGCTTCCCTGTGGTTCGACCTCGGACACCCGAGAATTTATTACTTGAACATAACCTGCACTTGGGTTTACAACTCTTAATTGAGTTTCCATCATTGGCAAAGCAGTTTTTTTCAGTTTTTTTCAAAAAACTGGTACATCTCTGATTTTTCTGGGAATTCATCTTTGATCAGAAAATTAAGAAAATTTTTCCTCGTGTAGTTTTACATGTCCTGAGTCTCCAGTATTTTTTTTAGAATTTTTGGAATTTTTAAAAATAGGATAAAAAATCATGGATTAAAACTGGACAGTGGAGTCAGAATTGATTTTAAAGAAAAACAAAGCAGTTTTTTCTCCTCCAAAAACTCGTACATCTCTGGTTTTTCTGGGAATTCATATTTGATCAAAAAATTAAGCCGATTTTTTCTCGTGTATTTTTACATGTCTTGAGTCTCCAGTATTGTTTTTAGAATTTTTGGAATTTTTAAAAATAGGATAAAAATCGTGGATTAAAACTGGACAGTGAAGTCAGAATTGATTTTAAAGAAAAACAAAGCAGTTTTTTCTCCTCCAAAAACTCGTACATCTCTGGTTTTTCTGGGAATTCATCTTTGATCAAAAAATTAAGCCGATTTTTTCTCGTGTAGTTTTACATGTCCTGAGTCTCCAGTAATTTTTTCAGAATTTTTGGAATTTTTAAAAATAGGGTAAAAAAATCGTGGATTAAAACTGGACAATGGAGTCAGAATTGAATTTAAAGAAAAACCAATTTTCTGTTTTGGTTAATCTACTTAGAGTGGGCTGATTAGGAGGGTTAGCTACTGACTTAGGGTGATTTCTAAGCCTTTTAAACTCTAAAAATGGTTTTTCAAGTCCCGGGCTAAGGGTAGTCAAGTCCGGATTTTTTAAACTTAGGAAATTAGAGCCATTTAAAAATTTTTAGCCCAGTTTTTATTGTTAATTCAAGCTTTTCAAAATTGTTTTCAAACAATCACAAAGTATTTTGGTTTTAGAATATTTAATTTGACATATTTTCCTAAGGTAGCCGGATATTTTTTAGATATACTAATTTCCTTAATTAAAGGAAAAAATATATTTCATGCATTGCATTTTTATTTTCATGCATATTATATGATAGCATTATTTTATTCCATGTCATTTAAATTATATGCCATATCATTCATGTTTGCCATGTCATTTAGGTTGCATTATATTATTTAGATTTTGCTATGTCATTTTATTTATGTCATGCATATACATATTCATATCTTTTAAAATGTTTTCAAAAGGATAATGATTTTTCAATAAAAAATAAAGATATTCCCGAGTTAAAATAATTCATGAGTTCTCTACCGGGTTTGCTGGAGGGAATATCATCAATTATCATTAATAAAGGAATATCTTTCTTTCAAAAAAAAAAGAGAATGATTCGGAAAGTTTTTCAAAACTAATAAAAATTTCTATATTTTGCCACGTTTGTTGGGGAATATAGGAAAATTTTGAATTTATAAATTCCGAATCATTTTCAAATAAAAATTGAATTATTTTTCTTTAAATTGGGGATTAACTTGAAATACAAAATTTAAAACCAATCTTTACCGAGACTTGAGATAATACACGATTAATAAGGTACCAATTTATAGGGGCGTTGTGGGGGTGCTAATCCTTCCCCGCACGTAACCGACTCCCGAACCCGCTTCTTTGATTTCTCTGGTTTTAAAATGCATACTTGAAATTGGTTTTTAAAATGTTTTAATTAATTTTTAAAATATTTATAAAACCGGTTTTAATAGGTGGCCGATCACACCTAGCTAAAAAAGATTGGTGGCGACTCCATGTCTTTTTTAAGGTCATTTTCAAAACCTTAATTTTTCTAGAGGAATTAAGTCAACTTTTCCTCGATTTTTTTTTAAATGTCACGCCTAACGAATAATAAAGTCTTGCGATGAGACTCGTCGTTATTTTTTTTAGGTTGCGACAAGAGAAATTGAAGTGGGTCCAGATAAAATAAAGGCGATTCAGAATCTGTCTCCCCCTCGCACGCAAAAAGAAGCGAGAGGTTTCTTGGGAAGGCTGAATTATATATCACGCTTTATTTCCCAACTCACCCTCAAATGTGATCCTATCTTCAAGCTTCTTCGCAAACAGGATACTGGTGAATGGATCGGAGAATGTCAAGAAGCTTTTGATAAAGTTAAAGAGTACCTGTCGAATCCACCGGTGTTAGTTCCTCCGATTTCGGAAAGCCATTGATTCTGTATTTAACGGTGTTCGAGAAATCCATGGGATGTGTTCTGGGGCAACGAGATGAGACGGGAAATAAAGAACATGCTATCTACTATCTGAGTAAAAAGTTTACTGACTATGAATCTAGATACTCATTGCTAGAAAAAGATGTGTTGCGCTCTAGCATGGACAGCTCATAGACTCAGACAGTACATGTTGTACAACACAACGTGGCTCATAGCAAGGATGGATCCTCTGAAGTACATTTTTGAGAAGCCGTCGTTATCAGGAAGAATTGCAAGATGGCAAGTCACTTTATCCGAGTATGACATTGTTTATGTGACTCAGAAAGCAATAAAAGGAAGTGTAATAGCCGAATTCCTGGCGGATCGAACTTCTGAAGAATATGAGCCAATGCAATTTGATTTCCCGGATGAGGATTTGATGGCTATTTCAAGAGGAGATGATGAAGAATGTAAAAAAAAACCCTGGAAGATGTTCTTTCATGGAGCATATAATGCTTTTGGGCATGGAATTGGAGTAGTCTTGATATCCCCAGATGGTCAATATTATCCGATTACTGCACGATTGGATTTTTAATTGCACCAACAATATGGCTGAATATGAGGCATGCGTCATGGGCTTGCAAGCAGCGATTGAAAGAAAAATTGATGTGTTGGAGGTATATGGTGATTCAGCTTTGGTCATTTATCAGTTGAAAGGATAATGGGAAACAAGGGATTCGAAGTTGATCCTGTACCAGAAATACACAACTAAATTGATCAAGCATTTTGAGAAGATTCAGTTCCAACACTTGCCCCGGGAGGAAAATCAGATGGCTGATGCTTTAGCCACTTTAGCTGCAATGTTTAAACTGGATGCAAAAGCCGAGATTCAACCAATCAAGTTGGGTATGAAAGGATCTCCGACGCATAGTTTAGATGTTGAAGAAGAAGTTGATGGTCAGCCTTGGTATTTTGACATCATGCAATACGTCAAATATCAACGATACCCGGAATACGCCTCGGATAATGATAAATGACTCATCCGAAGATTAGCTATGGGTTTCTTCCTTGACGGGGAAATTTTGTATAAAAGGGGCCGAGATATGGTACTTTTGAGGTGTGTTGACGCTATAGAAGCAAAGAGGATATTGGAGGAAGTGCATGATGGAATCTGTGGGGCACATGCGAATGGTCACATGATGGCCAGGCAGATAATGAGAGCGGGTTATTATTGGCTGACGATGGAGAAAGACTGCATTGACTATGCACGAAAATGTCATAAATGCCAGATCTATGCGGATAAGATCAATGCTCCTCCGAATGAGTTGCATGTTTTGGCACCTCCGTGGCCATTCTCAATGTGGGGCATGGATGTGATTGGACCGATCACCCCAAAGGCAACGAATGGGCATCAGTTCATTTTCGTGATTGTCACACCCCAAGTTCAGGGCATGTGACCGGCTAGAGACAAGGTATGCCCCAGCCTCCGAAGCCTGACTATATTTATTAAACCAAATTAAAGAAAATTTTGGCATAATCTCGCCCTACATGGGCGTTTGCCGCTCAATCATCAACATTCACAATGTAATAATTCATCAACACATGACATCTCGGTTTGGACGCCTCCGATAGGGAGTAACCGAAATGCACCGCAGCAGACTCAACCTTTATGATATCTTATACACAAACACACATTTTTACTATATCATAATAAAATGAACATCACCATGTCATACCAGGCCTCTAAGATTGATATACATCATACATCACTTAATTACATCCGCTTATAAATATACAGAACATATTCAACATACACAAAATACAGAGGACCCATGATACCCTAGTGACTGCAAAATGTACCCTACCATCGCCACTGCTTAACACATCTTGGGTCAATTCGCTCACCACAAGTATGTGAGCAGCTAGCTATCCGGAATATGAGAAGAGCTAGGTCTGTTAGAATCTGAAAAAAATTGAAAATAAACAAAGTGAGTCGAAAAACTCAGTGAGCATAAGGTAACTAGGAAGAGTACTTGGAAATTTCATGTTTCCTTTCTTAACCATTAAAGCATAAACATGACATATCAAGTACGACTAATTAACCAAAAAGTAATATTTAAATATTGTTCCGGGACTTATAAAAATTATTTGTCCCATATGAAATCTTCTATACTGAGTGTTGAATATAAATAAGCCATTGGCTAGCCTAACTTGATAGCCAAAAATATTTAACAATCGATTTTACGTGTATACCTCCACAATTATTAATGAAGAATTTCTCATGTCTATATCATCAAAACATCCCGGACTTATACCAGTCCGTAATATTTGTCATCGTAGACTATCTTGTCCATATCATCCCGGACTCATCTTGCCCGTACAACAATAGCATCCCGGACATCACCTTGTCCGTACAATATTAGCATCCCGGACATCACCTTGTCCGTACAATAATAGCATCCCGGACTTCACCTTGTCCGTACAATATTAGCATTCCGGACATCACCCTGTCCGTATAATAATAGCATCCCGGACTTCACCTTGTCCGTACAATAATAACATTCCGGACATCATCTTGTCCTTACAACAATAACATCCCGGACATCATACTATCCGTATAATAATAGTATCTCTGACATCACACTGTCCGTATAATAATAGTATCCTGGACTTCACCTTGTCCGTACAATAATAGCATTCCGGACATCATCTTGTCCTTACAACAATAACATCCCGGACATCATACTGTCCGTATAATAATAGTATCCCGGACATCACACTATCCGTATAATAATAGTATCCCGGACATCACCCTGTCCGTATAATAATATCAACATGATATATTAACTCTCTTATATCGTGGAGTAATATATATATATATATATATATATATATATATACTGTACTAGGAAACAATCTCTACACTAATACATTTCTACTTATGTTTCTCAAAGCATTACAAATAGCTAACATTCATTATTATTCAACTCCACAACACTTACCTCATGTAACCATACTAATACCACACTTACGCCTTTGATCCGCGTAAGGTTCGAAACTCACCATTTTCGTGATTCAAGCAATCTTTCGTGTTTCAATATCCATATCAATCAACAATGCATATAAGGCAATAACTACCTCCTAGATTAACCTAAATACTCACAGTGTTATTTCGAGTATTAAAGCGGCACTTTCGTGACTTTGTCGCGATCCCAGGTGAACTCCACGATACGGGTACCTACGACATCGTCAGGATATTCTGTAAATATTTTACAACTACGGGACACTCAAATTCCCATTATTTATAATAGTTAGTTGCTATCCAAAAATTTTCAGCTTAAAAATTTTTACAAATAAATTCCTACACTTAGCTCGAGTCAAAATTCGGAGCAACAATCAACTGAAAAGTTGCTCACACAATAACAATGAAGCTAACGGTGGCCTCGGACAACCAAGGAACGTGGCGACACCATCTCAAGGCAAGCTAGGGTTTCAACCAAACTCATTTTAGCCTCTAACTTTTGATTCAAAGCTATTCGATACTAATTTATGGATTAAGGAGGCAGAGGAACACCTCCTGTGGCGAAAAAAAATGGTGGCAACATGGTGGTTCACCACCACCAATTTTTTTTTTTTTTTTTTCGACATGGTTTCTCATAGTTAAAGGCAAAATTTTCAAAATATAACATCAAAATCAAGCTTAGAACATGAAGTTACCTTTGGGTTTGTGAAATCTTTGAAGATTTTGGTGATATGCCTAGTAAACGGAAGAGAGAGAAAGCTTGGAAGCAAGCTTCCATGGCTTCCTTTCTTTTTTCACACTTTTCTGGTTCCTCCCGTGAAAATTGGGGGAGGAGAAGTCTGATTTTCGGACTTAACAAGTGGGCTATGGTCAAATGACCATTTTGCCCCTATTTTGTCTTTTAGTGCCTTAATAGGCCAACATGAAATTTTAACGTTCGGAAGCCCGTTTTTCACTTTTCTTGACACGGATATGTTCCAAATATGACGATATACTGATCTACATGTTCGGATAATTTTTTTTTGATATCCCGAAACCCAAATCCGGGCCTCGGAGCGCCAACGGGTCAATATTTTGACTTTTTCGGTTTTAGCTCCGATTTTTGTTCTGATTTCACCAGTAGCTTTCTAACATCATTTTATGTCTATATTAATCTATTGATTCATTTAAAACCTTTTTCGGACCTTCCCGCGGTTAGTTTTCGATTTTCATTCCTTTAGGTTACTTAAGGACTAATCCGATTTCAACTCCGTTTTTTGACTTTTCTTTTCATATTCATAATCCTCATATGTTATAACATATGTCCATGTGTTCGATTAGTTTCAAAAAAATTCCGAACCATGTTTTTACGGCAATTTACGTCAAATTCACTAAATGACGAATTAGACGATTTTAGCTATCGAATTTTATTTTAATGTCCAATTTTTGATCTAGACATCATATTATGATCCTATAGGATCACTTAGTCCATTGGTACCATTTACGGACTAAAAACAAAATATTTGGTAAAATTACCAAAATACCCCTGTTCACATTTTATCGATTTTTCTGTCGATTCATGTTCTAACACTCCCAAATAATGTTATATCACATTTCAAAGACTTTCTCCTATCCCGACTTTTAGTCAATTTGGGGTTAAATCACTTAATCACTCGATTAAACCCCCAACTCTACAATTTATCATACAACATGTGTACCACATGGTAGCCCATCCTTTCTGTAGGCATTTCAAAGTTTAACCTCGAGCCATTCGCATGTTATAATTATCTCGAATTGATCTCGTACTTACGAGAGTCTTACAGTGATGATCGATTATTTCACAAAGTGGGTAGAAGCAGCCTCATATGCAAGTGTAACACGGATAGTGGTCTGTAAGTTCATAAAGAAAGAGATAATTTGTCGATATGGACTACCAGAGAGAATCATTTCTGATAATGCTCGTAATCTGAATAGCAAGATGTTGAAAGAAGTTTGTGAACAGTTCAAGATCAAGCATCACAATTCAGCGCCGTATCGTCCGAAGATGAACGGAGCAGTGGAAGCAGCCAATAAGAACATCAAAAAGATTGTAGAAAAGATGACTAATGTCTACAAAGATTGGCATGAAAAGTTGCCTTTTGCCTTGCATGCTTATAGAACTTCGGTTCACACATCCACAGGGTTAACCCCGTTTTCATTGGTATATGGAATGGAGGCTGTGTTACAGTCGAAGTAGAAATCCCTTCTTTAAGAGTACTGAAAGAGGTTGATTTGGAAGAAGCAGAGTGGGTACGGGATCATTTTGAGCAATTGAATCTCATTGAGGAAAAGAGACTTGCAGCGTTGTGCCATGGTCAGTTGTACTAGAAGCGAATGATGCGAGCGCATGATAAGAAAGTCCATCCCAGACACTTCAGGGAAGGAGAGTTAGTCTTGAAAAAGATTCTTCCGTATCGGCATGATCATCGAGGGAAGTGGACGTCGAATTGGGAAGGTCCTTATGTGGTGAAAAAAGCTTTTTTAGGTGGAGCTTTGATTTTGACTGAGATGGATGGGGATGTTTTGCCAAACCCAATTAATTCGGACGCTGTGAAGAAATATTTTGCTTAAAAAAAAAGAGGAAAAAAATGAAAAAAAATGAAAAAGGATGACTAAAATTGAAAACCCGAAAAAGGTGGTTTGGGTCAATGGGGGTTGTCTAAGTTGAAAACCTGAAAGGGCGGCTTAGATATGAGGAGGATCAGCGTCGTTCAAAAAATTTCATGAAGATGGGGACAATGTCTAGATTGATGAACTCTGAAGGATTGAAGACATCGATTGGGATTGGTTTTTAGATGAGAATTTTGAATGAACTATTAAGATTGTCTAAGTATTCATTGTTTGGATATTGTTTTGTTATCCTAACACCTTTGTGATAAACCTTTTGAGATGCTCTTTTATTTCTTGAGATGAATTCTATTCCTTATTTTGTTAATAAAGATCTTTCTTTCCAGCTCATTTTTGCTTTCCAGTTGTTATTCTCAATTTTACACCTTTGCATTGAATAGAGGGAATGCATCATGCATTGCGTTTGCTATGAAATTAGAATAATGATTGATAAATTGGAATATAATCTTAAGAGAACCCTGCATTTATTTTTATGAGAAAATCTATGGATAATTGAACAGAAAAGTCAGGAGATGAGATGAGATCTGATTTTTAAAAGTGAGAATCCTTGAAGATGAGAATTTCCCGGATGGAATGTTAAAAGCTCAGTTGAGCTGGCATAAGATGAGATATAGAATGATTGGTGTTTTGAAATTTTCGAAGAAAGAAATTTGTTCATATTCAGAAGATTTTGAAAAATGAAAGAGATAATAAGATTCGTTCTACCAGTTTGAAGCCAAGTGCGAACAGAGATGAATGATGAGCTTGCGAACCTTTTATTTTGATCAAGAAATTCAGGGAGTTGATTTATAGAGCATTCATGACATCCATTTGCACGATATGCATCGGCATTCATGGCATTCATGTACTGCATTGCATTTATGTATTTGCACATAAGAAAGTTTATTTCAGGTATTCAGTATGATTTGGACATGAGTTTGGAATGCTAATTTGCGAGGTTAGCGATTTCTTTTGGGATTCAAGGTAAGATTTTTGAAGTTTACATTTACATTTGAGAATTTGCAAATTTCTCTGTTTTCTTTTAAAGTTGAAGCCTCGGTGGAGGAGTTTTATTTTCTTTTAAAGTTGAAGCCTTGGTGGAGGAGTTTTATTTTCTTTTTAAAGTTGAAGCCTCGGTGGAGGAGTTTTATTTTCATTTAAAGTTGAAGCCTCGGTGGAGAAGTTTTTCTTTTAAAGTTGAAGCCTCGGTGGTGGAGTTTTATTTTCTTTTAAAGTTGAAGCCTCGGTGGTGGAGTTTTATTTTCTTTTAAAGTTGAAGCCTCGGTGGAGGAGTTTTATTTTCATTTAAAGTTGAAGCCTCGGTGGAGGAGTATTTGTTTTCATTTAAAGTTGATGCCTCAGTGGAGGAGTATGTTTTTACGGTGAGTTTATTTAAAGTTTACGCCTCGCTTAGAGGAGCTTTTCTACGATAGGATTTTCTTTAAGTACATAGGACTTAGTAGAGTGTCTACATCTTTGCACATCCCCTGTTTCTCAGGGAATGCACAAAGAGGGGCAACTGTAGACACCGAATTTTATCCGGGTTAAATTTCATTTTTTTTAAATAAAAGAAAAAATCAAAAAAAAAAACGAAAAAAAAAAATCAGAAAAAAGAGAGGATAATTTCGAAAATTAAAAGAAAAATCAAGAATACAAATTTGGGTTGAAATAAATCTCTTTTTGGATTGAAGTGGGAATCTAAAAATGTGATTGAAACAAAACACACCTCTTGATCAGATTGAAATTCCTAATTTGAGTAGAACTTAAATTCTTCTCTATAAAAAAGAACTCAAGCATCACAAACAAGACACATCAGAAATCAGAGAATCTGAAGCAAGAAAAAGCATAGTATTTTCGAAATAAAAATATATATATTTTTGTGGGAGGAAAAAAATTCGAAATTTCAAGAGTGAGTGCTAGGATTTGTTTCGAAAGGATTCTTGAGAAAGAAAAGTTAGGTTTTAATTAGAGGAAGCATAGGCTAGAAGTTGGTGGTCATTCGGCGCTCAACGGAGTAGATCGGAGGAGGTGAATTTTCGAACTTTGATTTCAGATCTAGGAAATTCTAGAGAGATTCGGCTGAAACTAATTTGGTTTTTGAAAAGAGGAGATCGAGAGGAATTTTTTGGGAATTTTTGGGAATTTTTGGAGTTCGATGACCGACGATCGACGGCGGCGGTGTGGTGGCGGTACGACGGCGACGGTGACATCTGGTCGTAATCTGGAAAAGTCTGGGTTTGCTTGAAGAACATTCTTGGTGTTCTTGGAAAAATCAGAGAAGAATAAGCTTTTTTTTAAAGAGAGGAGGCACATCCTGAAGGTGATCCTGAACTTCTGGATGATTCCGAATTTTACCAGCAATTGCTGAAGGAATTTTTTGAGACTGTTGACCCAACATCATCAGAGACAGCCTTCTATGCCTTGAAAAGACCGCAAACTAAGAAGAGAAAAATTGTTGATCGGCGTGCCTCAAAGAGTCGAAAGATCAGGTACAATGTTCACGACAAAATTGTTAATTTCATGGCTCCTGAGCCCATGAACCTTCCTCCCATGGCTCCAAAACTATTTGAGAATTTGTTTGGATTGAAAACCCAAAAACCCGTATGCTGCCTTTTTTTTTTTTTTTATTGCTTTGTTGTTTTGTTTATTTATTTATTATTTACTAATTGTTTTTTTTAGTTTTTTTTTCCAGGTTTTTGTTTTGTATATTATTATTATTATTATTAAATATTTTATTAACCATTGTTTTCTTCATAAAAAAAATTATTATTTTTATTATTATATTATTTTATATTTTATTTTATATTAATAATTGTATATATTTTTAATTTTATTAACTATTGATTTATTTTTAAGATTAGATTAATTATTAATTGAAGATTAATTATTTTTAAAATAATAAATTGAGATTTTTTCAATGATGAAATTCAAAAAAATTACGAATGGTTGATTTCTGAGAAATTTCTAGGTGAGGAAATTCTCTTAAAAATTCTCCAGAATGAATGAAATGATTTTTTAAGAGATAATTTTCAATACCAATACCAATACCAATAAAAATCAAAAATTAATTTTTTTAAGAATAATTAATTTTCAACATCTTTTTCTCAAATTAATTTTCCATAATAAATGCTTAATTAAAATTGAAGGATAAATTAAGATTTTTTCCGATGATGAAATTCAAGAAAGTTGCGAATGGATGACTTTCGAGAAATCGGTGAGAAAAATTCTCTTAAAAATTCTCCAGAATGAATGGAAGAATATTCTAAGGGATAATTTTCGATATAAAGATCATAATTTATTTTTCGAATAAACCTTAATAAAATGATGATTAATTTTGGAAGATTAATTTAAGAGAAATAATTTTGTTAAATAATTTAATTTTTCCGACGATGGAGCCTCTTCAATAGAACGAATGGTTTCTTTTGAATACTCTCGAGGTGAGGAAACATTTTTTTGTAATTTCTCCAGAATAAATGGAAGGAAAACCTAAAAAATAATCTCCGAGATTTCTAACTTTAACAATTAAAATGAAAACAGGATAGAGAACACCATTTAATTAAGACTTTTTAAGTATCACAAGACTAATTAGGTACTATCTCTTAGATAAGCGTTGTGAGGGTGCTAATCCTTCCTCATACGTAACCGTACTCCCGAACCTAGTTCTGACAAGTAGACCAGAACCTATTCTTTTTAAGGTGCCTTAGTGATGCACCCAAAAGAGTGTATCTTATTTAACCTTGCACTAAAAAGATAAATTGTAAGTATAGTAGTTAGCAAGGGTCGAGTCCTCAGGGATTGGGTTTTAGTTTATAAGTTAATAGTTTAAAACTTAAATTCAAGAACAATAAAAGAAAAGGGGTTTTTGAAGCCAGATTTAAACTAAAGTAAATAATAAGAATAAGATGCAAGGCGGTATAACCAGCCAATAAAAATATATATACTAAATTAGGCGGTATAACCAGCCAATAAAAATATATATACTAAATTAGGCGGTATAACCAGCCAATAAAAATAAAACAAAGTTAATATACAAATTAGGCGGTATAACCAGCCAATAAAAATAAATATAAAAAATAAGCAAACTAAAAGTAAGAAAACAAATAAGTAAGAAGAATCAAATATGAAAAATATGGTTAAGGTTTCATTCTCCACCACTAGACATCATTAAGAATCAATTTCAGATCTATCAATATCAACCAACTATCAAAGTTAACAACCGTAGATAACAACAAGCTCTGTTACCCCAATCTTTCCTTAGTTTGTCGTTAAATAGAACAAGCTCTCTATTTAATCTCTAACCATTAAACAACCTAGAATAAGCTCTCTAAATTTAATTTAATGGCAGCTTTATGATGAGAAAGATAGGTTGATCTAAGCAACAAACACATAAGCTCGGATTGTTCAACTTAGGTTATGTTCCACTTTGCAATTATTGAAAACTTGACCATAATCATTAATCACAAATTGCCACTTATGAATAGGAAATCAAGACAATTACACGGATCAAGACTCCTAAACTAGCAATAGATAATTATCAAGATCTATCTAGTTGTACACCTAAATAAATCTAGACAACATCATGAACAATTCTTGTAGAAGAACATAAGCAACTTTGATAGAAAATTAATGATAGATAGAATCTGAAAATCAATCACAAAACATGTCTAGGGCTTTGAAATCACCCTTAACCAAATAGAAGTTTAGCCTAGCATAGGCATTGTAAACATAAACATAAAATTAAAGAAAATCTAAGAAGAAAATAAAAGAAAGAAAGAAGAAGAGGAAGAATATTAATTATCCAACCTCTTGCTCTCTCTAAAGAAAAAGAAAACTAGAGAAAAGAAAGAAAACTAGAGAAAAGAAAGAAGAAGAAAACTTAGAGAATTTTATTAAAATGGCTAATATCCTACCTATGTACAATATGATCCTCTACAATCATCCAAGGCCCTCTATTTATACACATTTTGGAAGGCTAAATGACAAGAGACAAGCTTTACAAATTTCAAAGGTAGGTATAATAGGTGGGTGAATTTTTCTAACAATTTTCGTCATATTGTATGACAATTTTGATCAGCCAACTTGATGGTCGATTTCGTCAATGTTGGAGGCCTGATCTGATCACATGGTCTTCTAGAAAAAGGTTCCCCTATCAGTTACGGATCCATAGCCGTTGGAATCAGCTCATTTGCTGATGTGGATAAGCAGATATGGGCAAAATACGAAAACATGTCAGCACAGACGTCATTGCACATCAGCCAACTTGATGGTCGATTTCGTCAATATTAGAGGCCTGATCTGATCATATGGTCTTCTAGACAAAGGTTCCCGTATCAGTTACGGATCCATAGCCATTGGAATCAGCTCATTTTCTGATGTGGATAAGCAGATATGGGCAAAATACGAAAACAGGTCAGCACAGACGTCATTGCACATCAGCCAACTTGATGGTCGATTTCGCTAGGGAAAACGACTCCGTTTCAAGAAGTGTAAAACATGAAAAAGATAGATATGCCTCTTAGCTTTGCAAGGCTACAAAGTTCAGCCTTATTGCTTCAGTGAAACTCCAGATATAGCTGATATGGCAAAAGGTGTCGGAACTGGAACTGAACTGGATTTGCCCTTAATTCTAGTAATCTGAAATCACTCAAAGAAACTTGTGAAAAACACCAAATTACATAAAAATATAAAAGATCATAAACACAATTAGACTAAACAATAATAACTCGTATTTGACACAAAACAATAATAAAACATAACTAAAAACTATATAATTATACGAGTTATCACACCCCCACACTTAGATTGTTGCTAGTCCCTAGCAACGACTCAATAAAAATAAAATAAGAAAATCTAATCTAATCCACTTTCGTAGGAAATCACGGTGGCACTTAGCATGTGACACAAGCCTTTAAACCCCTAGGTGTCCCTAGTGGACGAGTTTAGTCTCGTGAGGGTTTACTAGAACGATACCCACAAACATTGAAAAACTAAAATATAAATAAACTACATATACTAAAAATATTTACTCCTATTCCTTTCAGTATAAATTAGAGACAATCTTTGAACAAGTCTTATAAACTAATCAATAGCTTAAAGAATTTCACAAAAAATCATGCTTGAATGTAAATTGTTTGAGTTAAGCCAATATTAGCATAACATATCTCAATCAAAATAGTGCACATTCAAACTTAATCTCAACTACTCATATGGGATACTCTCATGATTTTCACTCTTTAAAGTAATGGTAAAGTGTTTACACTCAATCAATCTCATGAAAATAGTTCTACCATATGCTTGCTTGTCTACCTATTCTCCACTAAAAGATCATGCAACTTCATAAATCAAGAGGTCTTTAATCAAGGTTGTAATGGGGCCAAGAGGTAATAATGTGGTTAAAGAATAAAAAGGAAAAGATATCATAAACATTCCAAAGACTTCATAGAATTTAGAGACAAAATAAGATTTTGCAGATAAAACTTTCTCAATATTCTTTAGAAGTACATAATCACATAGGCTGAATATTTCATGTTGAGCCTTTACTTCATTCTAACCAACTTTCGAACATCTTTTTCTTTTCTTTAACTAGAAGTTCAAGAGATTATTCAAAAAAAAATTTTTTTTTTTTCACATGGGAATGTATTTGGCAATATTCCCTCTATTTTTCTCTTGACTTTTTCCTTTCTCCTCCCCCACACTTATCTTTTGTTCTAACCCAAATTTTCAAAAAATATCCCTTGTTTTTGCAATATGTCTCAAACATTCTAGTCCATCTTTAGAACAAGGGTAAAGATATAAATGTGTTTAGGCTAGGTGTAAGATGTGGTTACCAAATAAATAGCTTATTCAATGTAGGCTCAAATTGGTTCACTAGAGGGATGTTCTCTTGGAACATCAATAAGGGATGGCTGTTTGGCCCTAGTTAAAAAAGTCCTAATGCCTCTATCATATTCATGTTGTTACATGCATCAATATAGTCTCAAATGGTTTAAAGCAAGTTCTAGAGAATCATGTAATCATAAGAGCACTCAAGAAAGAAATTAGATTGATTTGTATAATGCATCAATCATTTTAGGCTCAAAAACTCACAAGAATGATTATACAAGTCAGTTTTAAGTCTAAACATGCTTCTTTCTCAATCAACATATCATATTAACATTGGCTCATAAAAATTAGTATCAAGCTTAATTCTCATGAAAATCTTCTCACTAGTAAGCAGTTTAGACCTATGCAATTCATATCTCATCATTGTATTAAAAAGGAACTAAAACACACTTAAAAATAATAATAATAAAGACTCATAAAAAAAATAGTAGACAAAAATAAAAGAAATCCTAAATCATTCCCCCCACACTTAATTCTTACATTGTCCTCAATGTAAGTCTATTAACCCAAATGAAAGAATCATGTGTAAGAGAAAAGAACTAATGACATAAGAATAGGAACAACTAAGACTCAAAACAAAACAAACTCATGCAACCTAAATAATCCTAAAATACTAAACAAAAATTAACAAGTAAACATAAAAAATAAAAATAAAAACAATAAAAATAAAAATAAAAATAATAAAAGAAAAAGGAAAAGAAAGAGAAAGCAAATCTGAATATGGAAGGTTGGCAATTTCTTCTTTAATTGGGTTGCCTTCCCAATTAACACTTGAGTTAGTGTTTTGAACCTAACCAACACCCCTTCTTGGCTTTTTAGGCTTGTCAGGCTCATACATGAAATTTTCCAAATTTATGCGTTTGAGAGGTAGCTTTCTTTGCACAACAGTGGATGCATTCTCCATTACAAGTATTATTCCATCATCCTTGGTGGTGCATATCTCATCGAGGAATGGTGCATCTTTTGGTACTTGTTGAATGACATCCACAAACAAACTGTTTAAGTCTTGTTCATGTTCATCCTCCTTGAACTTTGCGAATCTACTAGGAAAAGGTGGAGAAGAAACATTAGTAAAAATTGGAATCTCAAACGTTACCTCAGGTGCCGAAATACTCTTATTTGGATCATTGGCTTCATTATCCTCAAGAATAGAATTCATCTCCAATTTTGTCTCATCCTCATCTTGTTCCTCATTCCTCAAGGTCACAATAGTAGCATTCTCCTTTGGGTTAATCATCGTTTGGGCAGGGAGTTCTTCAGATCTTTGTGCTACCCATACCACCATACTACTAGCCAATAGGCTCATTTGCCTTTCCAAACTCTGGATACTTGCCCTTGTTTCCTGTTGAAATTGCAAAGTATTAGTAACAAGAGAATCGACAAGATCTTCTAAAGAAGTACCTGAGTTTTGAGTCATATGTGGTGGTTGAAAAAGATATGGTTCTTGAGACCATGATTGATTGAAGCTAGATGGATGAGTGTAATTGGCATAAGGATCTACTTCTTGGTAATTTTTCGAGTAGCCATAATTAGTATGATCCCACCATCCCTCATGGTAAGTGTTTGAGTAATGATCATACTGTTGGTCTTGGAACACTTGATGGCGTTGACATCCTCCCATGGCCAATTGTTGAACTGGGGAGGTGAGATTGGCTTGTTGATTCTCCATGTTCATGTATGCCACCAACTCTTCAAGTGTTAGATTGCTCAATTCCATCGTTTTTTTTTTTATTTTTTTTTATTTTTTTTTCAAAATTTGATAAGAAAAACCCGTATGTACAAGAAAATAAAACTCATTAGAACTGAAAATAAGAATAAACCAAGTAACAAATAAACTAAAGAAAACAATCCCCGGCAACGGCGCCAAAAATTTGATGCACCCAAAAGAGTGTATCTTATTTAACCTTGCACTAAAAAGATAAATTGTAAGTATAGTAGTTAGCAAGGGTCGAGTCCTCAGGGATTGGGTTTTAGTTTATAAGTTAATAGTTTAAAACTTAAATTCAAGAACAATAAAAGAAAAGGGGTTTTTGAAGCCAGATTTAAACTAAAGTAAATAATAAGAATAAGATGCAAGGCGGTATAACCAGCCAATAAAAATATATATACTAAATTAGGCGGTATAACCAGCCAATAAAAATATATATACTAAATTAGGCGGTATAACCAGCCAATAAAAATAAAACAAAGTTAATATACAAATTAGGCGGTATAACCAGCCAATAAAAATAAATATAAAAAATAAGCAAACTAAAAGTAAGAAAACAAATAAGTAAGAAGAATCAAATATGAAAAATATGGTTAAGGTTTCATTCTCCACCACTAGACATCATTAAGAATCAATTTCAGATCTATCAATATCAACCAACTATCAAAGTTAACAACCGTAGATAACAACAAGCTCTGTTACCCCAATCTTTCCTTAGTTTGTCGTTAAATAGAACAAGCTCTCTATTTAATCTCTAACCATTAAACAACCTAGAATAAGCTCTCTAAATTCAATTTAATGGCAGCTTTATGATGAGAAAGATAGGTTGATCTAAGCAACAAACACATAAGCTCGGATTGTTCAACTTAGGTTATGTTCCACTTTGCAATTATTGAAAACTTGACCATAATCATTAATCACAAATTGCCACTTATGAATAGGAAATCAAGACAATTACACGGATCAAGACTCCTAAACTAGCAATAGATAATTATCAAGATCTATCTAGTTGTACACCTAAATAAATCTAGACAACATCATGAACAATTCTTGTAGAAGAACATAAGCAACTTTGATAGAAAATTAATGATAGATAGAATCTGAAAATCAATCACAAAACATGTCTAGGGCTTTGAAATCACCCTTAACCAAATAGAAGTTTAGCCTAGCATAGGCATTGTAAACATAAACATAAAATTAAAGAAAATCTAAGAAGAAAATAAAAGAAAGAAAGAAGAAGAGGAAGAATATTAATTATCCAACCTCTTGCTCTCTCTAAAGAAAAAGAAAACTAGAGAAAAGAAAGAAAACTAGAGAAAAGAAAGAAGAAGAAAACTTAGAGAATTTTATTAAAATGGCTAATATCCTACCTATGTACAATATGATCCTCTACAATCATCCAAGGCCCTCTATTTATACACATTTTGGAAGGCTAAATGACAAGAGACAAGCTTTACAAATTTCAAAGGTAGGTATAATAGGTGGGTGAATTTTTCTAACAATTTTCGTCATATTGTATGACAATTTTGATCAGCCAACTTGATGGTCGATTTCGTCAATGTTGGAGGCCTGATCTGATCACATGGTCTTCTAGAAAAAGGTTCCCCTATCAGTTACGGATCCATAGCCGTTGGAATCAACTCATTTGCTGATGTGGATAAGCAGATATGGGCAAAATACGAAAACATGTCAGCACAGACGTCATTGCACATCAGCCAACTTGATGGTCGATTTCGTCAATATTAGAGGCCTGATCTGATCATATGGTCTTCTAGACAAAGGTTCCCGTATCAGTTACGGATCCATAGCCATTGGAATCAGCTCATTTGCTGATGTGGATAAGCAGATATGGGCAAAATACGAAAACAGGTCAGCACAGACGTCATTGCACATCAGCCAACTTGATGGTCGATTTCGCTAGGGAAAACGACTCCGTTTCAAGAAGTGTAAAACATGAAAAAGATAGATATGCCTCTTAGCTTTGCAAGACTACAAAGTTCAGCCTTATTACTTCAGTGAAACTCCAGATATAGCTGATATGGCAAAAGGTGTCGGAACTGGAACTGAACTGGATTTGCCCTTAATTCTAGTAATCTGAAATCACTCAAAGAAACTTGTGAAAAACACCAAATTACATAAAAATATAAAAGATCATAAACACAATTAGACTAAACAATAATAACTCGTATTTGACACAAAACAATAATAAAACATAACTAAAAACTATATAATTATACGAGTTATCACTTAGTCAAGCTTAGGATTACTTTAAATAGGATAGATTCGTATAGGTGACTAATCACACCTAGATTAGATGATTACTGGCGACTCCATGATTTGTTTCTAGCATGTTGAATTCGTATTTGGCACGTTATGACATTGTGTATTATCTTTCCCTCTTAAAAATGTCTCAAATCCATATATTTCATCAACCAATATTAAAATTTAATAGAATATGCCAAAGCAATGTCACATGAACGTCTACGTGACATAAAGTTCATTAAACTTTGTTTTCAAAATATTCGAGAGAAAACAAAGAAAATCGAAATGAAAAGGGAAAGTGTGCTACAAATTCTTATTTTTAAATTTGAAGGATGAATAACCCCTTATTCATCCCCTTTTCAAAATGAAAATAAATATTTCCAAAATGGTGTTTTCAAGTTTAAATAAAATAAAACTTCATTTTTGGGTTTAAGGCAGTCTAGGTTTTGATTTACTGGATTTCATCCTCTAAATTTGATTTTGAAAGGCAGTCCAAGTTAGGCCCAAATGTCTAAGTAATTACAAGACTTAAAATAAGCCCAAATAAGCCCTCTTAATGTGCCATCTTGTGTTCTTGAATCACATAGACCAAACTTGGATTCAAGCCCATCTTGCATGTTGAAGCCTTTCCTGAATAATTTGCAACATGGCCCAAGTGAATTCCACTCATTCTTGCCATGTTTCCTAGATCTTCTTAGATCTTGGCCCACATAAAAATTGCCATGGGATTGGGCCATCTTGGATCCTATCATTCCCCTTTTCCTCGAAAAGATTCGTCCTCGAATCTTAGCCTTGTGTGTGAGAATGACGGCACTAGGTACTAAATCAAGGTGATGCACAATGCCGTATATGGGTGGCAACCCATCCTGCAACTCCTCCGAAAATAAATCCTCACAATCCTTCAACAAAGAAATAGGAAAAATAGGAAGAGATTGGTTAGGAGCATCAAGAATAAGACCCTCACTCTCCTTTGCATTAGAAAAATTCTCAAATTTTTTGTTTCTCTCAGTAGGAATTGTCTTATTTTCTACTAGTGGCTCCTCTTTTACTTCTTTAATTTCAGCCACCTCTATTTCTTTTTCACTTTCTTTTTTACTCTTTGTTTCCTCTTGCTTTTCTTTATTTGCAGCCACCTCACTTTCTTTTTCTTTTTTTCTTCTCTCTTTTTTCTTCTCCATCTTTCTTCCTCTTGTTGCACAAACCTCCCAAACAATAAGGTGAGATCTTTCATCTCTTGTAGAGCCTGCTTTACTTCGTAGCATAATGTGAGAGACATTTTAAAGTTACTGCAAAACAACTTTGGTTAGTAAAAAAAACGATGAATGTTGATTCTTTCCTTTTCCTTTTGATCTTTTTTTAATCTTTCTTTCTTTTTCTTGATGTTCGAACACTTTTTTTTTTCAAGAACGAGACTTCTTGATTTTCTTGAAATCTCGGATGAACTTTTTTCTTTCTTGGGACTGTTCGAATGCCTCTCTGAATTCTTGATTTTTTTTTTCAAGATTCGGATCAAGAATCAACAACAAGAAATTTTAATAGATCGAAAACGCAAGAAGCAGATTCTTGATCTAAACCAACTTCCAAGAACGAAACCTCAAACGAGACTGCCTAAAAACTATAACCCCAAGACAAGAATACCTAAAGCTATAACCCCAACACAAGAATGCCTGAAACCCCAAAATCTTGTTAGATTGATTTGATTCAATTACAAGAAACGAAACCCCAAAGCAAGACTGCCTAAAAACTATAACCCTAGGGCAAAAATACCTAAAGCTGTAACCCCAAGACAAGAATGCCTGAAATCCCAAAATATTGTTATTGATTTTGCTGTGATAGCATTTGAAACCCCAAAAAGAAGTAACAAATAACAAATCAAAGCGATAATTATAAAAACCTGATTGGAAGCCTAAGCTCTGATACCAACTGATGTAAACCCTAGGGGTTAAACCCTTTGAACCTACTAACAAATTAAAATACCCTAATCCCAAGAAAGCCAAGATTCAGTCAAATAAAACTTAAACCCTTAGAAAGCCTGTTTCAAATAACCTAGATTAAGCATGTAAGCTAGACCCTAAGAACTCTCGTTTCAAGAATTTAAGTTTGATAGGTTGAACGCCACAAAGAAAGAATTCTTTGATAAGTTTCTAAGTTCTGTCAAGAACTAAAAAGAGTGAAACACTCACTTTGAATAAATTCAAACTCAATAGATTAATAATGGTTGCTGAAGTAGATGGCTAAACAAGGATATTTATACCCTCCCTACTAACCCTAATTCAACTAATTTAAGAACTCCTAATACAAATGAAACTCCTTGGCAGTCAAAGCTTACTACTTACATAATTAAAATAAAGCTTAACTATGGGCTGAACATGCTCAAACCCAATCCTAATTAAATTTAAAAGATGTCCAATAGTTTAATGAAGGTACACCCCACTTAGCCTAATGGACATATTACATATGTTAGGCCCAAATGCCTAAATAATTACAAGACTTAAAATAAGCCCTCTTAATGTGCCACCTTGTGTTCTTGAATCACATGGACCAAACTTGGATGCAAGCCCATCTTGCATGTTGAAGCCTTTCCTGAATAACTTGCAACATGGCCCAAGTGAATTCCTCCCATTCTTGCCATGTTTCCTAGATCTTTTTAGATCTTGGCCCCCATAGAAATTGCCATGGGATTGGGCCATCTTAGATCCTATCACATACAGTTGGTATTCTTATTTGTTAAGATCTAAATAACATGCTCGTTAAGATTTTAATGAAAATCAACATTATAATCAAGACCGAAAATCTAAGAGAACTTGTTCGTCAAGATTCAAATATTTGCTTTCATGTTCATCAAGATTAGTGGCTTAAAACTTACATAATTATTACTTGTAACTTACGTAACGTGACTAGAGGCAAACAAAGGAATCTTAAAAGGTTTGGAACCCTAAAGTTTTAAAAAAAATGGGTAATGTTTTTTTTATAGATAAAATGACATATGTATCCTAAATTTATATACATTATTATTATTAATTTTGATTTTATATCAATTTTTCAAACTGAATTGGTATCACTTGATTACTGACACTAATTCAATCAAAAATTTTATATATAGCCTATATCTATACTATTAATAAAAAGATTGACTGTGTTTGATGTCACTTAATCAAGTCACATTAACTCATTTGTACAAAGTACACAAAAACCAAACTAAATAATGATATCAAATAATAATACAGGGGTATTTTTTTAAAAAACTTTTTATATAATATATTTTAAAAATAAATTACTTATTTTTCTTAAGAACTATATACTTCTTAATAACTATTATAAAACTATCCACTTCTTAAAACTATTATAAATAACTTCTTATTTTCTTTCAAAATATTTATTTTTCACACAAAATTTCTTTCTTCCACCCGCAACGTGGATATACATATTTCTAGTTAATTATAAAGTTTTTAGTTGAGCTGGTGTCACAAGTCAAGTGGCGTCAACTCAGTTAAGAAAATTACATAAAAATTAAATTAAAATTATAATAATAAATGGAATAAGGATATTTAAGTCTTTTAATTTTTAAAGTACTTACTCACCAATTTTAATATCTTTTAATTTAAAAAATACCTACCACTAAAAAAGTATCTCACTTATTTTTTTAATTTATTATTCTTTTTAATATATAATAATTTTCTTTTAAAAATATAAAATTTTCAACCACATAATGAATACGATAAATTTTACATTTAAAACTCTTGACTAAGTTATTCGTGACACCACTCAGTTGAAAAAAGTACATAAAAAATTAGATTATAAAATCAACCATATATATTAATAGAGCGAGATTAATATTTTTTTTTTAAAATTTTTAAATGAGTGAAAAAATCATCTTTGCCTACTTCATTTTAAAACCCCATTACGTATAGTTATTCCAATTTTTCTCAATTTTACATTTCAAAATAACTATATAATATATATTTTTTCCTTTAATATTTAACTTAATTATTAATTTTTTAAAATATTTTTTGGGTATATATGAGCGAAGATAATCGCTTTAAATAACACACGTTCTAGATCGCGTTATATCTAACAAATCATCTTTTAAATTTCTTATATACATATGTGCATAGGTAAATTTTAATAACTATCCTTATACACACCTACTATATGGATGAAATAGATAAAAATTTGATTATTTAAATATAAATATTAAAAGAATAAAAAAGAGAAAATTTTATAGTTATTTTAAAATATTAAAAAATAAAATAATTATACGTACATGTTTTTATAAAATAAAATAAAAATAAGTAAAAGTAAAATTTGAAATCTGAAAAAATGAAATTATGTTATAAGCTTATTATAAACATATATTTTTGTTGTATAATTTATGTTTTTGTTAATTATACCAAATTGAATTAGTCTATTTTTAGTAGAGGTGCTTATGGGTCGGACTGGGTTGAGACCCGAATTTTTTTCAAAGTCTTTGTCTTTGGCCAGCTTGTCAGTCTGTGAGCACTGTTAATTACATTTAAAAAATAAAAAAAATATTTTTTTTTATTTTTATAATTAAAATTAAATAAAATAATATTATTTTAATATAAAAAATACTATTTCAAGCCGAATTGATCCACAACAAAAAATTTCTATTCAAACTCGATTCAATACGAGCTAAATCAAACAGACTGTTCAGATCATAAGCAGTACTAATTCTTTGAAAGGGCAAAAGAAAATCTGTTAATCTATTCTATACCTGAAAAAAGAGAGAGAAAGTTAGGGACTTGGTGGCGCGTGATGCAAGTTTTCATCCATAGCCAGCATTAGGGTTCGTGGGTCCCAACCCTACGTCTTCTCCCTAAAAAAAAGAGGAAAATATGAAAAACATGCAGTGTACATTAGAATTATTGTGAAATAGTATAATAAATAAAAGTTATTTGAAAAAGAAAAATGAATAATTAGAAATTATTAAAAAGATATTGTAAAAACAAAATTATCCTTGATAAAAAAACTTTCTCCTCTCTTTTTCTTTTATTTTTTAATTTACTTTTTAATTAAAAAATAAATATTCTGAAAATAAAAACTTTTTAATTTTAAAAAATAAAATTTTAAATTTTTTATTTACTTTTTTTAATTAAAAAATTTTAAAAAATAAAAATAATATGCATAAAATTAAATTTTCTTTTATTTTTTTAAATTTTTAAAAAAATATATATTTAAATATTTTATTTTGTAAATTTATTTTCAATTAAAATTTTTAAAAAATAATATTTCCTTAATGAAAGAAAAAAAAATAAGTTTTTTCATGAAGGATAATTTTGTCTTTACAATATCCTTTATAATAATTTTTAATTATTAATTTTTTTTTTTCAAATAACTTTTATTTATTATATTTCACAATAAATTTACTGTGCACGGCATGTTTTTTCATATTTTCCAAAAAAAAGAAAGGGAAAAAAATTCGCTTTTCTCATATTCTGATTTTTCCTTCAATCATTGTACTTACTGAAAACCCTCCCATAAGCACCAACATAAATCAAAGACCTAAACACAAGAAAAACATTACCATAATCCATAGCAAATGGACGCGTATCAGCAACAACAGCCGCATCGCTACATGAGACCACCACCACCACCACCCCCGGCGGATCCCCACCTCCAATACCACCACCAACCGCCGCCATCAGGAGCAGCTGCACCACCAACACCAGGCTCATGGTACTCCAACCATTTCCAGTACCAGCAACATCACAACCAATCTCACTCTACTCCCTCGCCCTCTCAGCAACCGCCTTCCCAGTGGGGTCCACCTCCTCACTCCGGTCATTCTGCTTATCCTCCGCAACCCCACAACGTAAGTAACCTCTTCACTCCACCACCTCCTCCTCCTAGACCTTATATGCCTCCGCAGATTCCCCATTCCTTCTCTCATGGAAATCAGGTAATTTTCTAATCCCGTTATGCCTTTTTTTCCTTCTAATTTTTTTTCTATTGTATAGTAAAATGCTACTTATTTGGTTCACCCAGTTAATTTTTTATTTATTTTGTTTTCATTCTTTAGGAATGGTGCAATCCAAATTGGTCTCATCAACAAGGTTAGTATTAATCGGATCTTCTTGTTTCATTCCGCGTGAAATTTTGTCCCAAATCCCTCTTCCTCCACTTTAAATCTACTTTGTTTTCAGATTCATAGCTCTCTTTTCACTGGTTTCAATAGGATTAGATCGTAAATTTCCATATTTGTAGGGCTTCTCTTTTTAAATGTTAATCTGGTTTTTTCTGAAGGATTCTTATCCTATACATACGAAGAGTAGATTTATTAATTTGGTGCATGTTAATTTAACCTACTTATACACCAGCGGTGAAGTTTCAAAGCTCACAGGCTTTTTTATATCCATGTTAAATATGATATGTATCTAATTGTAAGTAAGAAAATAAATAGATTGAATCACTAAGTTTTCAATTTAGTTTAGAGGACATGTAGCATGCATATAAATCTAATTGTGGAGGTCTAAACTCCACCATCAATGTATAGGATAATAAGCCTTTAATTAAAATTTTAATTTGGTAATTGAGTCTTGACCTCCTTGTTTATAGTTAAATGGAACATGATCAGTCCTTATTCCTTATTTGAATGTATTTTAAATTAATACCAGCTGAAACCTAGAGATTAAACCTCTCTGCGCTGCTACCTACACGAGCCATGTGCCCTTGTGAGTGAAAGTTTATCTGAATCTATGCTTGTCTTATTGTATGTCGGTGCTGATGGATTTGGCTTGCAATACTATTCTGGTGCCAGCCCACAACGTGGAAGATTGGGGAGCCAAAGCTAGAGAATGGGCAAACACTAGGGCTGCCATGCAGGACCAGCCGGTGCAATCACAAATTATTCCAGCTGGCAGGCCAGAAGAGCAAAATCGTTTTCATGATCCATATTCACAAGCTGTTGATTCTCATTATATGGATGCTCAACAGTCACTTCCGACTTCTAACTATCAGCAGTTCCCTGTTCCATCTGCATCTCCTCATAGACCACCAGCTACTTATCCCAATGAGACTTTGTCTAACAACTCTGGACCATTTTCATATACTCCCGATGGTCGTCTGCCTTACCATGTTAGAGATGGAACTGCAGCTCTGGATAACAGTGGATTTCTTCACCAAGAAAGTTTGCCTACCAGTTCATCTGTTAATCAGCAGGAGGTACCATCTAGTTATTCTTCTGTTTCAGGTAATAATTTCACTTAGTAAATTGAACTTGCTTCTGAAGCTTGTGCTGAAGAACTGCTTCTATAGATCACACTTCCTACTCCATTCTATATTTTTGAATAGTTTTTTTGTACTTCTAAACAGGAACTTCTAAGTAGCTACTATCATTCAGATAAACTCATGATAGGGTATGTGGCCTAACTGAAATAATAGTGTGACTGACTTGGATATATATATATATATATATATATATATATATATATATATATATATATATATATATGATCTGAAAATCTGAAAGGGTCTTTTCCTAGTTCTTTGTCCCTTTTCTTTTTGGATTTTAACTACTATTAGGTTAGATTAACATATATACTAACTTATGTCAAGATATTACAATTTGCAAGATTATACCATTTTTTAAAAGATCAATAATATTCTTTCTTTTTTCTCTAAACATATCTACTAAATTTATTGAAGATTATTTAATGTCATTGAGTTTTATGGAACATATAATGAAGTTTCATTTCTTGGCACTATCGTTACTTAGTCACTCATTAGCTAAAGTAGCATGAGGTATAGCTTCTCCTTCAACAGATCTACCAAGTAATTAGAAGTGCATGGAAATGACATTTATAATTGTTAACAGACTTGAAAATATGGTACTTCTTGTTGTAGCTTGTTCTTTTCTGGAGGAAACAAGCATATGGTTTACAAATGCATGGCAAAATTAGAAAGGCACTGGTAACATTTGGAAATGAGTTGAACCACTTCTGCAGCGCTTAGATACTTTAGTGGGTTTCTTCTATTTGTGCTCCTTACTTTGCTATAAGTTACCAAACTACAGGCTTCACATTGTGCAATGTCTTACTAAATGAACAGAAAATTTGATTTAAGGTTAATAGTTGCACAAGAGTGCATATATTTTATTGGGCAATATATCTCTGTCACAGTGTGGTTGCTATATCACATGCCAAATACTTTGATCTGATAAACTAATGCTTCAATTCGAAAATCAATTGGGTGACTTACCTTGTGTTTTAATGTTGGAAGATAAAAGGAGGTAAAGTAATTGAGTAATAATGTGAGGAAAAGTAGAGAACAGGGTAGTGGGAAGTTTGTATGCAATTACTATTACCAGTATATCTCCCCGATATGAGATCATTACTAAAATAAAATTTTGAGGGTAAAAAGCTAAAACCATTAGGAGAAAAATACTATTCTTTCAAAATCTCCCGACTCAATGGAATTTAAATATGAAGATTTGAAGGGGTTTGGAAGGATTTAATTCATCTCCAAAACTCCATTCTCCCTGTTAAAAAAACTCAGGAACCTTTTACTGGCTTTCACTCTACTCTCATCTACTCCCCCTCCATCCAGACACCCCATTAAAGATTTTCCTAAGTTATATTCTCTGAATACGTAAAAAGCCAAAAACATTGAATTGAAAATTTTCTTTGACAGGTTATCAGGATTCTCAACTCTGGAAAGCTCATCACAACTTAGAGATATTTTAACTGCATATTGCTGACTAATATAGTCGTGTATTGTTTTTAGGATTGAGCTATGATAGTACTAAAGATTAAGTTCTTGCCTTTTTTGGTGAAAAGATTTAAGTGCATTTTTTTTGATCTATTAAGCTACTCTTCTGTGAACAAATATCTTCTATAGAGTAGATAGGAGAAGTGCAGAAATTTTGGTTTTCATGTGAGCGACAGCCAGAGGGCTGCTAGGGATGCCGGTTTTGTTTGATTTGCTATTTGACTTCTCTCTTAAATGCCAGGGAAGGAAAATTCTGCAAATCAAAAGGAGCAGTCATATAAGCCATTTCCCTTGCCCATTTCACCAGCTCAAGAGGCAGCATATGGTATGCAACCTCCACTGCCTGATATTGGTAGATCAGTGCTGAGTGAGCAATCCTTCATGTATGGCAGTCAGACAGCAGATCCTGCAGCCAGTCTTAGTGGTCGGCCTTTAGGTTATGCACCTAGGTTTAGTAACGATCATGACCCACAGATGCAGTCCAATTATGATGCTCATCATGAATCAATGGGAACTGTGAGTGGCATTGATCCGATTGCTGCTGCGTCTTCAATTAACTCTTGGACTCCTCCAGTAGCACCTGGTGCAATTTATCCATCAGTTCATCCACCAGGAGCACAGGTCTTGCTTCGAGCCTTGTCAGTTATCTTTGATTTGTTCCCCAATTTTAGTTATGCTAATACAAAATTCATTTTTCAGCATGATTCATTGTCAGTGCCTTCCCCTGTTTCTGGACACACAGCACCTTCTTTTCCAAGGTTTCCTGGGCCAAGTTTTCAGCCACCCATTCCATCTCCCAGTGGTCCTTTTGGTCTTGGTACAGGAGCTCAACTTCATTCTGCTGCAGCCTTTCCTGGTGATATGTATGGAACCATTTCTGAACGACCCAAAAAGGTATTGAATCCTTTACCCGGTTAAATTTGAAAATTTTCATGATGTTATTAATGAGTTCTTATCATGGAATTTTATCCAGGGTCCTGTGCCTAATTGGCTTAAAGAAGAAATATTAAGGAACAAAGCCACTATAGCTAAGTCTTCTCTAGAACATCCTAAAGAGGAAACACAATCCATTGAGGATGAAGTTGTAGATAGATCTTTGGCTAAAAGTGATCAAGCAGATAGCAAAAGTGTTGATTCTTCTAGATTAACTGAAGAAGAGGATGATCATGAGGTTTTATCTATTTCTGCCTTTAACTTGTTGATATCTCAGTGTGCCTTATATGAGTTTTGTCATTATGATTTGATGTCCTTGAGACTGACCTCCTACATATTTCATTCTGTGTAGGATTATGTAGAAGCAGCTAGAACTTCAGCTATTAACCAGGAAATAAAACGGGTGCTAACTGAAGTCCTTTTAAAGGTTGCAGCTGTTTAAGCACTTGTGGTTCTTTATATTAATTTTTTCTGTAGTAGATGTAATTTTCATTCCTTTGAACAGGTCACAGATGAGTTGTTTGATGAAATTGCAACCAAAGTTGTAAACGAAGATAATTCAACAGTTGAAGGTAAGTGAATGCTGGCATCTGAATATTTTTTTTCTCTATATTTCTTAAGCAAATACTGAAGTCTGCTAACTCGTCTTTGATATTTTGCTTGTGGTGCCATCTTTTCTTTTAATTTAACCATTTTTTTAACAACTGCTCAACTGCAGTTGACGATGATACTGTTGCTTCAAATCACAAGGTATCACCATCTTCCTCTCCTGTCCCAACTCCTAAGGCTTCTGCCAGGGTAGTTTTAAGTAAAGCAAAGGAACCAGACACCACAAGTGTTGGAGAAAAATCTAGTTCAAGCTCCCCTGGCAATGTGCTGGGCCTTGCAAATTATTCTTCTGAGGATGAAGATGAAGGTGATGAAATTCAAAGTTCCAGGACGCCAGATTCAAGGAGTAATGCTGCTGTTGCGCAGTTCAGCATTAAGAAGCTTTCACAAGACAATGATGCAACAGAGAATGGCAATTCAGAGATGGTACTTGATGAACACAGTGGAGTTGAAAAGAATTCTGGAAGTGATGCGAGAAGGTCAAAAAACAACAGAGATGCTACTGATAATAGTGCAGATAGGAACCATGACAAGTCTTTTTCTTCCAAAGTAGTTTCAGGAGATGAAATTAACCTTAATAGTGGAAAACTGCAAGTTGGAAATAATGGTTCTGGGATGAATGATACTTTAGGAGAACGGGTGATAAAGAAATCTGATTTTGAGCTGCCTCACAGAGATACTGGTAAAAAATCAACAAAATCTGAATCTCAAGGTAGGGAAACAAGAGTAAAATCAGATAAGAATGAACAACATGAAAGTAGAACGAGTTCTTTTGGGAACCCTGGTAGTGGTAGGGAGTTAGAGGTCAGAAGGAGTAGGGAGGATGAGAAGGGAGATGAGAATCGTCTGAGAGAGGATGAGAGGGTTCGAAAGCAAAAGACAGAAGATCGAAATGGCTCAAAAGAGAGAGTAAAAGAGCATACAACTGGGGGAAAAGCTAAGGAATCTGATTCAAGAAAAAGATCCAGCCATCTTGATGCAAAGGATGACAAGAAAGATGCAGAGAGATCTCATAGAGCTAGTGCCAAAGAAGATGTTGACAGAAAAAGAGAAAGGACAAAAGAAGAAGATAGATCAAGACATAAACGTGGAAGTGACTCAAGCAGGCACAGGAGAAGACGCTCCTCGTCCATTAGCAGTAGAGGCAGAAACAGCAAGGATACTTCCAGTGGTCATGCTAATAACTCAAGTGATGAAGCATCAGATAGTTCTAAGAGGTTCATCATTGAGATCTAATGATATTTATTCCTGTTGTCTTTTAATTGAGCTATGTAGCTTCTAATTTTCTGTTGTGTACTACAGGAAGTTGCATTCAAGAAAACAACACTCATCACCTTCACCTGTCAGGTCTAGAAGAAGGTAACTGTATCTGTACTTGATCACTTTTATTCATGTTTTGCATATTCTTTTTATGCAGTCTGAGCTCTTGGCAGGTTTGGTCTGTTAAATTAAGAGGGTATTTTTTGACATCACCCATGCGATCTTAAACTTTTGAAAAATGGGTTTATTGGTCATATGGAGATATTCTCATGATAATTAAAATGAACATAAATTAAAGGAACAAAGTTGACTTGTTTCAAATACTACCCAGCACTCTACGATGTACTTTACCTTTTATGGTGTGTTTATTAGCCCCACAAAGCACTTTGTTCATATTCAGTTTCGTTTGAATGGGATTTCTGATTATTACCTTTTCTATCTGCAAGTTATTTTGTGGTTTTAGTGGATGGTTTCCACAAGGCTAATTTTTTGGCTTAAACTTTGATTGTTGTTGTGCTGTTAACTACATGTGTTTGCTGACATAATAGATGGTCGGGTGGTTACTGGCTTTATTCTTGGTTGGGTGAAAATGGTTGGGTATTTTTCACCATATTCAATTGTCAAGCAGATATAGTGTGACCTGTTGACTAAATTGTCTATGGAAGAAACACTATAAAGAGACAATGAAGTATTTGGCTACATTATTTACTGAGGTTTTTTTTTTTTTCCTTGAAAAGTTCTTGTCTTTCCTGAAGGATCATATTTAAACATATGACACTGGCCTTTTAGATATCTGTTGTTGTTACTACTTGCATTTGTGTGTCAAGTATGTCATCTGTCTAATTTTACTCTGTTAATTATCCTTTTTTTTGGCATCTAATATGCTTGTTTACGCTATATATGGCCACATCTCTTTCGCCCTAGTCCCTCGCTGGTTCTCTCTTTTCTGTCTCTTTTATCACATGTTGCTTCATTTTTACTTTTTGTGAACAATGATATGTAAATCAGCAAAGTTGACTATTAAGTGAGACAAATTTCTGATATAAGTGTTGTTCTCTGGTGGTGATGATGGAGATGTTAATGTTTGATAGTAAAAAGCCGACAGGGAAACAGAAACTTATCTTTCCTTCATATTTTATCTTGACTATATGTATTCCTTTGTATGTTATCTGAACTACCTTTATAGTTACACCCATTCTTGATTTTCTTTTTTTCTGTCTGACTGTAGCTTGCATTTTCTTCTCCCATTTCAAATTATATGGAAATTTGACAAAATTAATAATGGTATATTGTAAGTTATGAAGCTTAGGTCGCTCTATATGATTTATTCAGTAAGACGAATCTGCTGTTTAATATGCAGTCACTTTCTTTTTTTTTTCCCTTTTCCAAGGTTGCACTTTCTTAGTTATTGCTTGAAGGTGTTCAGTTTCCCTTTATTATCACCAAAAGATAATGATCATGTAACAGGCTGGTTATTATCAAGTTTGACTTTGCACAAGGGCTGAGCATTTCTCTTAAGTTATATATGTTTAACTTACCAAATCAGTATGATGTATGTTTCCATTTCTAGACAAGTTTTGCGGTCACCACATAGCAAGCATTCTCAGCGCAGGCATTCTCCCTACCCTTCTTTTGAGACTACCAGGTATGTATGTTACCATGCAGTCAGTAGAATTAGGTTAAGTGTTTTTGAGACCATACACAACCATCATCAAAACAGCATGCAACTCAGGTGAAAGGATCAGGGTTCTGATCTGAATCTTCAACTTTCTTGGTTGTGTAGATTGTTTAATTTACAAACTTCTTTTGCAGGGGAAGGAGGTCAAGATCGAGATCACCTGTTCGGCGATAGAGATGATTGAAACGAAGACGAAGAGTTTTCATTTGGTTGAATACAGGTTCATGAGTGTATAAGACATTTCTGTTTCGGGATTCAATCTGGAGATCTCTTGAAATCTGCTTCAGTCGTATTGGGAGAGGAGCCTGTGGTCAAATGCTCCGTCGAGTGGATGCTTGATGAAGAGGAAATGGAGATGGAGATGAAGATGAAGATGGGTGCTCTGCAGATTTGCTAAGAGCATTAGTGTTGTACATCTCAGGCATGATAATCAGCCTTGCAAGATATTTCAGCGATTCCTGTACTTGTAACTTCATAAAAAAAAAAAAAAAAATATATATATATATATATATTGAAAGTTTTAAGGAAAAAAAGAAAAAATCTATTTTAGTGATTGAATGTCTTTTGCGTTCAGTGGAACTGGCAGCAAAACAATGGAATGAGGGCTTGAAATCATATCCACAAAGTCATTCTTAGTTTTATATTACAACTTAGACCATGCAAGCAAATTTTGGAATTAAATAAAAATTTATAACATGATTTATGTGGATTAAATGAAGTTGCTTGAAAACTTCTTCTGGGTAGGGATTGACCTTATAGGACGATTTAAATATCTTGTAGTTGTTTTCTTCTTTTCTTGTTTACTCTCCTGTACAATCTTGGTTCTTTTTATGTCCCAAAGAATATTGAGACGTAATAGCATCAAATCTGAATTCTGTAATGATGACGATTTACTGTGCTTGAATTCTGCTGGGAGTTCTCTTCTGAACATTCTCCCCAAAACTTTCTGGGGCCTTTTGCCTGCATGTATCTGAATGAAGGATTCTGTTTCGTGCTAGGGCCTGCCTGTCTTCAATGATCCATCAGCTCCAAGTAACATTAGCTTTAGTGACTGTCACTTTGGAACAAAATGCTTTCTGAGTAACCAAGGTGAAATCCAGAATGGTTTTAGAGATACAGAAGCTAGGATACAATGTACTTTTGAGTGATGTGGATGTATACTGGTTTACAAATCCATTGCCATTGCTTTCCTCTTCTGATCCTGCCATTCTTGCAGCTCAGTCTGAGAATACAACCAAACAGGTGATTATTACCATAGCACTAATGCTAGACTAAGTTAATAACTAATCATTTCCATGGTTTAGAAATATGAAGAAAATATTAGGTCAGGAGGAAACAAAATTAGCTCAAAGTGGTTAATTTCTGTTTATTCTTTTACCCAAAAAAAAAAAACCCCACTTGTAAGTTACTTTCTGTTTCTAGTGTCTGGTTCATGCAGAAAAATAAATATTATTTATTTCTTTGAATTGAATACTAGATTGTATTTAGCATCTACATCAAAGGACTGTGAAAGCATAAATAATATCAACCCTTAGTCTGAATGGAAACGACATCATAAGTTTTATCTAGTATTGTTCCTTGCAGGACCTATAAAATTACCTAGACTCTTGCACTCTGGCTTTTACTTTGCTCGTGCTGATGGTCCAACTATTGCTGCCATGGAAAGGTAGTGAGGCACGCTGCAACTTCTGGCCTATCTGAGCAGCCAAGTTTATATGACACATTATGTGGTGAAGGGTGTTCCACTCGCAAGGGTGATAATACATGTGTGGAACCTGAGACAAATTTGACCCTTCATTTCTTGGACATAAACCTTTTTCCAAATTGGTGCATACATGGGGCTATGGGACAGAAAAATGTGAAATCAGCCTGCAAGAAGCAGGGTAGCCTTGTTCTTCATAACAGTTGGATTAGTGGAAGAATGAAGAAGCTGGAGCGTCAGGTATTATCAGGCCTATGTGACTATGATATTACGCCAAGGATCTGCTTGATGTGCTCCCAGAATAAATTGGCTAGAAATTTTGAAACCTAGTTGGTGTGGTATCATCTTAACTTCATGGATAACTTTGAAATTCTTGTGCAAGAGAACAAAAGAAAATTCCATTGTTGCTTGTGTAATGCCTCGTTTTCATCAATCTTTCTGTGGGAGAATATTAAACTAGAGAAGCCGGCCATAAAATACAAAATGACGTGCAGAAGAATATTTAAAACAAAGACGGTCCTCCATTTCCCTTGCAACAGAATATAATGAAACCTCTGGATCAGGTGGCTTTTGATACCCAGCTATGCTGAAGTGCTGTGCTGCATTCTTAGGGTTTGCCAGGCATGCCAACCGTGATTCCGGAAGCGAGAAAGATTTGGGAGGAGCTCCCCTGTCATTTGACTTCTCCTCACAATCAAAGGACATATCTGTGAGGATAGTTCATGCAGGTGGGCGAGAGGAAGTGTACCAAAATGCTGTTCCTGTATCACATCTGATGGAAAAATATCCAGGGATGTGTATTGCACGTCCAGAAGTTTTTGAAAATCCTCATGAGTCCCTTTTATGGCCTGAAGAAAGCCTGTTGCCTGGCCAAAAGTATTACATTATCCCATCTACTACAGCCCAAAAACTGAAGCGTAGACACCGGGAGAAGGTTAAGGTCAAAGGAGCTGCTGAAGGCAGAGAAGATATGTCAGATGCAAGGATCACTTGGGATGTCAGTGGAGAAAACTTGGAGGAATCTGTTTATTCTGCAAAAGAATTCTATGTTACCAAGCCTTCCAAGGTATCTAAAGTTCCAAAGCAGAGACTGCCAAAACTTTCACTGCGAAAAGGTGGAAGGGTAAGGAAGCCTTTTGTACCCCCTCTCCCAAGGGCAAGATTGTTGCGGGAATCAGGGTGGGAACCCAGTTTAACTTCTGTACAAGAACTTTCTCCATAACCGTTTCTCTACCTGAAGGTTTTCTTTATCTTCCTGTTCGGGTATGCGATCATGCAAAAGAGTGAATTGCTCGATATGCCTGTCATTTTCTTGAGATGTTTGTAGGGTAAGTATATAAACTTAAATAAATCGAAAACATTCCGTTTTCATTTCTGTTTTGTACTTGTCATATTTTTGTATAAGAGGACCCTTTCCAGAAACATGTTGTTTCAATATTTTCCATTTGTCATATTCTTCCACTATCCTTGAGATATCAGTCAGCTACTTTTCATGCCATGATTTGGAATAATTTTACTGCTTGATAACAATATTGGGAAAACTTTCTTTTGCACCAGTTTGGTTCTGGCAGAGTGAGTGCGTTTTTAGTCATCCTTAAATTTGATCATCAGTTGCCATTTACATTATTATACTCAGTTGATTTGGTACCTAAGTAATTATACCTTAGTGCTTTTGTCTGCCATGGATCGGATCGTGCGTTCATAATGCAATGATAAGCATTTAGAGTCAAGGTCTACCAGCTTCCTTTTATAACCCTTTTTAACTGCAGCGAAGTAGTCAAAAGTCGGTGATAATTCCATAAGAGTTCAAATAGTGAATATTTTAGCAAATAGAATTTCCTAATTTTTTTTCTATGAACCCGAGAGATCGAGTTTGGACTTGCCTGCAGATTTTCAACCAGTTATTATTAAGGATTAAATATTACCTACATTTATGCTTTGGCTCTTTATAGTTCTTGTACAACTAGCTACGCTTGGCATATAGGAGCACTACTGCTGAGCTAATATCTTGCTGCAGCAACGCCTTTGGTTTTCCCTTTGGATAATGATAATTCCAAGACCTAGAAAGGTGATATTACTACTATTTCTATGCTATATGTTACTCGTATTTTTTTTTTTAAATATTCGTATTCGACATTTGTATCCGATATATATTTGGATATGAGTATAGATATATGATCTTCTAAATATATGAATTTTTTTTTTTTAAAAATTGAATATACTCATATAGGATACGTATCCGTATCTGACATTTACTTTTGAATCCAGGTAACATAGCGTGTGCATGCTAGTTGTTAGATATCCATACAATAAATCTTATTGTTTTTTCACAATTTTGAGTCAATTCACGCGTTAAGTTTTTTCTTTTTTGGTGGGTCCTTTTTTTAAGTTGGTTAGAAAAAGAAAAAGGAGAATAAAAGAAAAATGGTAGGAAGAAAGGAGAAAAAAAATAGAAAAATTTGTGTATTCGTATTTTTTTATTTGTTTAAAGTATTATAAATTTATATAAAATTTTACACGTTAATAATTCATTTTATGTATATTTTTAAACGTTCGTGTATCCGTATCGTGTTTGTGTTATTTTTCGTGTTGTGTTATTTTTTCTATTTTGTGTCCGTGACGTGTTCGCATTCATTTTTTTTTTTTCAAAATATTATAAATTTATATAATTTTTTACACGTTAATAATTCGTTTTATGTATATTTTTAGACGTTCGTATATTCCTGTCGTGTTCATGTTATTTTTCGTTTCGTGTTCATGTTATTTTTCGTTGTGTTTTACTTATTTTTTCTTATGTTATGTCTTTGTCGTGTTTCAATTCATCTAATATTTTACATAGTTTTTCATTGTGGTTCAATTTAGAGAAAAAATTGTGTGTTCGTGTCGTATCTCAATTCATGACATATTTTACATGATTTGTCATAGTGATTCGATTTAGAAAAAATTTATGTGTTCCTGATGTGTTCATTTTTTTTTTCCTCCAAAGTATTATAAATTTATATAAATATATACACATTAATAATTTATATAAAGTACTATAAATTTATATAAATTTTTACACGTTAATAATTCATTATGTATATTTTTACATGTTCGTGTATTCTTATCGAATTTTTTCGAGTTGTATTTTAATTATTTTTCTATGTTGTGTTCGTGTCCTGTCTCAATTCATTTTGTATTTTACATAGTTTGTCATTGTGATTTAATTTAGGAAAAAATTTATTTCATTTAGATTTATTTTTTAAGCCGACTTTATAAATTGTTTATAACTCTAAATTGTTATAATAGTTCTCTTTTACTATTTTATAATATATTAATTAATTTTTTTTGTTTAAATATTAATTTTCTTTTTTAAAAATATTGTCACCGTATATTTAAAATTTGATTTTCGTCGCAATATGCTGGATCTCATCTAATAGTGATAAAAACCCATCATTTTCATAGTTTGGTCTCCAAAAAGGATATGGGTTCATGTATATATACACTTGGTTGTCTCTTTTTTAGCATTTTTTTTTATATAAATATATATAAATAATATTAGAGAAAGGCAAAAGGATTTTCATAATCTCTATCCAACATGGAGTTTCGGAGGCTTACCTTAGCCTAATACCAATTAAAATCACTTGCGTGTCCTATTAGCCTTGATTATTTATAATGGGGTTGCCTAGACAAGGCTGGTAAGGTAGAAATTTCCTTACAAGAATAAAAATCTTGGTGATTTCGGGCTGTCCCATTAGCTTTGATTATTTATAGTGGGGTCTCAACATTTTATATTTGGGCATAAAATCTGCCATTGGAGAAGCTTTCAAGATTATCTATAGACAACTTAGTACCACTATATTAAAAAAGCAATTTAATTAGGCCATATTATTAAGCTAGTAAGTGTGTGTTTGGCCTTAGGAGAGTAGGCAATTAAATGTATATAGTCCTCATCTTAGAACCAACTTATCCCATATATTTATTATAGTGACAAAAAAAAAAAACTTGAGATTTTATGCGAATGGAGAAACCTTAAAAACTTGGTTCAAAGAATTTTATCTGATTTTTTTTTATAAAAATTATAAGCATTTAATCAAGTTTAAAACTTAAATATAACGAAGAAAATATTGGAATGACACTATATTCAAATTTCAAAGTGTGCATTTTACGCTATACTGAAGTAGTTCTATTTTTTTTTTAAATTATAATATTTCATTTTTCTTTTTGATCAACACTTCCTTTTGATTCTCCATTTTCTATATTTGCTTGGTGTACTTTTAGTTAATGACTTGGACTAAACCGATCCACGAGCAAAATTAACCGATAATAAATTTATACCATATTTAAAATGTTTGATTGAATTTGATATCATAAATCAAATAATATAAATCTAAATAAAAAAATTATTAAACACAAAAATGAAATAAATAATAAAAATATTTATATTTATATACTCTTAAAATAATTTTTTATTATTTATATATATTTAAAAAAAAAAAACTAATCACTATGAAGTTTTTTTTTTTTTTTTTTAAAAAAATACTCATCCATCATAATTGTTTTTTCATCCTGAATGTGGCTGTGTCAAAATCTAATTTGTGTTTAGTTGTAAAATTAATGGATTTGTTTTTTTTGTCTCTTTCACCCATCACTATGAAGTAATCAGTCTTTAGTGTTTTCATTTTAAATATGCTATTTTTTAAAATAATATACAAAAAATTATAAGAAAATGAACTCTATAAAAACTAGAGGTGGCAAAATGAACCCGAACCCGAATGGGCCCGAACCCGAATGAGCCCTAACCCGAATGGACCCGAACCCGAGACCGGCCCGAACCCGAACCCGAATTTAATAGTAAAAATAAAAATAATCAAATTGCAATTAATTTTTTTTTTACAAAGCAATAATTTTAATTATTAATTTTATTCTAATTTTTTTAATAATTTAATTAAAATTTAAAATTTAATATATTATATATATATGATGATGAAATAATAATTTTATCAAAAAGTAAATTATATTTTGTACTTATAAGTTATAACTTTAACGTCTCATATCATGATGAATTTACAATCTAAATATTTTAAATTCTTGAAAATTTTAGAGATATGAAAAAAAATTTGACAATAATTCAATTATTCTTTAAGGGTAAAAAAATTTGACAATAATTCAATTATTTTGGCCTTTTAGGTTATACTTATACGGTTAGGTTAGGGTGAGTTTAATTGGATTATGGCTTTCATGGGATTTTATTTTAGCGGGTGGGTTTAATGGGGTTTTGAGTTTTATGGCCTTTTGGTTTTGGGTATATTTATTATATATTAATAAATAATCATATTAATTATATATTTATTACGTATAATTTAAATATAAATTATATTTTTTTAGTACTACTTTATAATTTATACTTTATACTGATGAAAAAAATATAAGTACTCGATAGATATATATATATATATATCTTGACTATAAGCATAAATTTTTTGCATTTTATAAGTATATAAACGAATAGGTGAAGGCCAGAATTTATTTTTAAAAGTTTTTTATTTTATAGTGAATATAAATTATAATGTATTTATATTTTGAAATTCGAGTTCATCAAATCAATTATTTTAAATATCAATATGATTAATTTATAATATATCATATTTTTTATAATAAATTATTTCAAAATTTGATTTTATATAACAAATTAATTTCTTATTCTTTTGGTGCTAACAAATATTAATTTTAAAAAATAAATATAATTAAAAATATCATATAATAGCAAAAGTATAAAAATAATAATTTGTTTTTAGATATAAATATTTAAATTACGTAAAAATGATTACATCTAATATAAAATAAAATGATGTAAAACATATCCGAACCCAGACCGAACCCGAACCCAGACCAAACCCGAACCCGAATGGGCCCGAACCCGAATGAGCCCGAACTCGAATGGGCCCAAACCCGAATGAGCCCGAACTCGAATGAACCCGAACCCGAATGAACCCGACCCGAACCCGCCCAATTGCCACCTCTAATAAAAACCATACAAACCCTTCTTCAACTAAAATTATTAATTGTTACAGTTGGTATCAATCAAACAAATTCCTCTAAATATAGAAAATTGGTTATTTTTGTTATAAAAGTGAATATTATTGTTGGAACATGGGATATTCTATTCATCCAACCATCCTCTTACAGTAATTAACTATTTTTGAATTAAGTTGTTAAATTAACCTCTCAATTTCCTTTATAATTTTATTTGTGAAAAGTGAAAACTAGTTATTATTATTATGTCATCAGTAGATAAGTGAGCTTCACAAAGCAGAGGATAATCTTTCTTTTAGTTGTTGGTTGCTACTTGCTGGCATGATTGCCAATATAATTGTCGTGCTCAAATTTTGTGTCGTTGAGGCATTGTTCACTTGATTACTAAAAGAAAACTAATAGACATGGCAAAAGACAATACGCTGATCTTCCTTTAAATGTTTTCAACAAATATTCCTGCAATATCTCATAGAGGAAAAGAAAAGCTCGGCATGCAGTTTTAGTCCTCTCCATATCCAAAATATTTGAGTGATTTCCAGTTGAAGGAAATCACATCAACTCAAGAAGGCATAACAATTCCACAAATTAGTTTGAAAAAAAGATGAGAGATTTTAATTAATCACATACATCAAGCTGTTTAAATTTTGTTGAATAAGTAATCATAAAATATATGACAAAAGCTTGGTTAAGATCCATGTGTAGACAACCGCAAGAGAAGCACCAACTGGAATTGTGACAGCCCAGGATGTCACAATCTCTCGCACGGTCTCTGCTCGAACACTATTTAATCCCCTCGCAAAGCCAACTCCCATAACTGCTCCCACCAAAGTATGGGTTGCCGAGATAGGCAATCCCAGCTTTGATGCAAAGAGAACCACAGAAGCTGCAGCAAACTCAGCTGCAAACCCTCTAGTTGGTGTGAGTTCTGTTATCTTCTTCCCAATTGTTGAAATCACTCTATACCCCCACATCATAAGCCCTGCTACAATTCCAAATCCCCCCCACGCCAGAACATCATGTGGGATAACGATCTCAGTTCCGCTGGCACCTCCTTGAAGAATTGATAATGCAGCAGCTAGAGGCCCTATCGCGTTGGAGACATCATTTCCGCCATGGGCAAATGACATGAAGCAAGCTGACAATACCTGCATGTATCCAAAGACCCCATAAACTATTTCCAGTTGGGTGCCTTTAGGCCCTGCCACATCTGAGAGAAGCCCGAGATTTTTATTCTGAGTAGTATTCTCTTGTGGCTCTGACTCTGAGTGTGATGAATTGGATTTGACAAGGAGATGGCCGAGCTGTATTTTGATAGTTTCGTAAACTAGGAGTGCCCCAGCTGCTCCTAAGACCAAAGCCTGGGCAAGAGCTATTGGAAAGCTCTTACTTAATGGAAAGGCTGCAAAAGAAATCCCAGTTACACCCAGAAAAACCGCAATTGGTGCCGCCGCAGCTGCTGCTTGTCCAGGGTTACGAGCACTGTAAACAAACTAAGAAAACAAGAAGACAGGTTGTAAGAATAACTGAACAAGGGGGAGTATCTCGATCTATATTGCTCCGACTCTTCATTTTTCTTGAAGTATCCGTGTCCGACGCATATTTGGATATGGGTATAGGGATATGATCCCCAAAGAACCCTCCAAATATATAGAAAAACTTAGAATAAATCAAACGTACTTGTGTTGGACACATACCCGTATCCGAAACTCACACCCGAGTCCGAGTAACATAGATCTCGATGACAGTTAATCCAAAATTTCAATGTGCATACAATTGCACATGGCTTTTCTTTTGTTCTAGAACTTAATGAAATTCAAGACTCCTCTTGAAGCAATATAAGATTTTTGGCAAAATTTCCAACCACAAACAGGAAAATCCCCATGTAAATAGGAAGCTAGGCTGATTATCATTTCAAATGAAAAAGAACATACCCTGCGGATGCATTTGTAGACTAGAAATGACACCAATGCTCCCATTATAGGTGAGATAACCCATGATGAAGTTACCCTTGCCAATGAGCTCCAGAAAACAGCGCCAGCTCCACCATAAACCAGGCCAAATCCAACCATTGATCCTACTATACAGTGCGTGGTGGAAACTGGCCAACCATAATATGATGCGACCTGGGTATACATAAGTAAATACATAATGAATGACTAACAGGAAATAGCGGAGAATGCACTAGCAGGCAACTGCTTTCAAAGTCGGGCCTTAAGTTAAAGGTTTCCTTTCAAGACGTGTAGCTACAAATATATTTTCATTTAATCCAGAGTTCTCATAATATGCTGAAAACTTCTTCTTCTTATCTCAATAACCAAATATCTTGATTAATTTTACCAACATTTGACATCAAGAATGTTAAACACACAAAGATGATTCATTGAGTTGCTGAAGGATTCTTGAACTTGTTGCAGTTCTAAGTTCTAACTACTATTAAACAAGCGAGCAGATGATTATCCACATTGTCTTTCATTTTGCACCATATCAGTCTTATGGTTTTTATAGAGAGGCAGCAAACTTTTAGTCCTGAGTCTCAAATAATTGACACAATAAGCTTGGAAGATGTTCAATACTTAGCCAGAAGACCAGTGAAACATACGTACACAGACAAATTCCATGGCTCCAGATAAATCCTATGCTTGGATCCTTAGACAGTTGGCCTTCCAATTTTTTTAAGACTATCCTAGCAAAATGGGTTTAGTAGTTGAACTTTCTAAAGAATCGTTCCTCACTACATTCTCCCCCTGTATCCTAGAACGAGTTCTAGCCATAGCTCTCTTTTTGTCCCAATCGGATGAGCAATGAGCAATGAGCAATTCCATAAGATTGTTGATAAGTAAAAATGAGTCCAACCCGAATGAAAGTATAATCGTTATTTACGATGTCAATGCATACAAAGTACAAACTCTGCTCTGCCTTCTTTATGTGTCCTTTGAAGACCCAATATGAAAATAGTCGTGCCAACAGTCTTGATACAGTTATAAACCTTGAGCCCTTTTAAAATAGTTGTTGGATTGTTACACATGAATTTATAATGGGAATAAAAAAACAAATTAGAGAGTATCTGGCGCAAGACAATAACCCAATCTAGCTTGGATTATAAGAATATAATAGCTTGGTTGATGATAGGAGTCGGTGGGATCATAAAAAGCAAGAAAACTAGGAAGATACAGCAAAAAGTGCTTGCATATCAAGACATTTTAACAATGAACCAATTCAAAGATAAAATGTAATCATCAAATTTCTTAATTTTCTCAGCTTGTGATCATAAGAATACAGGGTGTAAATCATGAGACAAGAGCAAAAGGAGTCTAATTGCCATTGTAGAAAGCATTTTTCGTAGGAATTTGAAGTACATTGGCAGGGGCACAGGGAGGCAAAAAAAGAAAAGAAAAACAAAAGCAAGTTCTTTGCCAGATCCATTAATTCCCTTCAATTTTATTTCAATGAGGTTGACAATTAAGGTAGTTGTATTTGGGTTTCCTTAGTTCGCATTTCTAGCAATTTTGTTTGACCTTGCCATAGTGGTATGTCCTCAATAGCAAACTACAAAACTCACAACCAGAACATGCTCTTCAGCAATTGAATCTTATGACATAATTTAGATTTAATTAAGAAAACTAAAAATTTCAAAGCAGATAAACTTTCTATGAATAGTATGAAATATACAACAGATGAAGCTCAAGGAAAGAACCTGCAACCAAGTCCCTGCGGCTGCAAGAGAAGAGAGCAATCCAGCAAAAAGCAGACTATCTTTCCCCTGAAACACGTTAGCAACAAGAATTCCTTTCTGCATTGTACTGGTCACATGAGTTCCCATCAACAATGCTCCAGAGAACTCCAAAATGGCTGCCGTCAACACAGCCTGACGCAGGGTCAATGCACCTGATCCCACGGAAGTTCCCATGGCATTAGCCACATCATTGGCTCCAATATTCCAAGCCATGTAAAATCCAAATAAAAGTGTTACATATGATAAAAACTTGGTCTTTAAGTTAACTCCTTGACCCAAAGATTTCATAAAAAATGGAAGGCTCAAAGCTGCAAACGCTATGAATATAGCAATAGCTGAAGCAGTTCTTGAAGATATATGAAAGGCTTTAGCCATTCCAGGCAAGTCATCTTCATTTGTTTTAGCATCTTCATGATGCGTTTCAAGTTGGATTCCTTCATCTTTTTGCTCTTTCTCACCTTCTGCCTCTGCAAAAGAAGATATACTTGCAAAAGGGGGAGTGAGTTTAGAGTTTGTTAAGCTCAAGATTGGAAGATAAGGCCTGATTGGAAGTTGGAAAGGCCTCAACATAAGATTCTCTTTCTTGGGTAGTTGAGTTTCATTGTAACGGTATTTGGGAACATGTAAATGAGGATGCAACGAAAAAAATGCTTCTGGGAAAGTGGTGTTTCTGGCAGAAGGTAAACAAGGAAAGGAAGCCATGTCTTAATTAACAGCAGAATAAGTAGTTTAAGCAGACGTGGTAACGATAGGAAAGGAGAGAGAGAGAGAAGAGAATATGAAGAGTATTATTATTCAGGTGAGTTATTGGCCATGGAATCTGGAAGAGAAAAGGAAGTAGGTGGTAGAGGAAGAAGGATGGAGGAGTGTGCATCTTTTAGTTTTGGGTGGGAAAGGGAGGTGCAAGAATGGATTTGGCTGCTTGCTTTGGTCGATTCAAATGAGTGGTGGGAATGGCTCCATACACGTTAATACGCCCCACTTTGTTTACTTTCATTCAGATAAAAGACTTTATCCAAAGTGGAGATAAAATTACATCATCCAAAAACATTTGGCTTTTCTCAAACTCAAAGCCTAAAGATCGAAGAACAAGTATATCTCTTAGAATTGTGCAATGCGGGCAGGGTATTTGCAGTCAAAGATGGTCATTGGACTCTGCTAATCACATCTTTTCTTTGTTGAAACCAATTTGATCGAGTATCATGCATGTATATATGTACCTACTCTTGAGTCTTGATAACATTTCATACAAAATTAGCATGTTTCCATGACAAGTGTTATTATGAAATTGAGAATTAATTTCCTTGAGAGATGTTGTTTGATAAATTAAAAAAATTAAGTGCACATATTGGATGCAATCTACATGGACATGTGCACAAGCAGCAACTACATGTGAACAAAGGAACCTTTGTGCTTGAAACTTCCAACAGTCACACCATATCTCACTAAGATTTACTTTGTACTTCATTGCAGCAACTCGCTCTTGTGGGTCAAGTAACTCCTCAATCAAAAAATATTGATTTGCGTGCGTAAAATTACGAACCGAGTGGGAGTTAGCTTTCCTACGATTTTCTTGCATTGCCTCTGTGACCGTTTCACAGTCTGAGTGCCCTCCCTCGATCATTGTATGTTGCTTGTTGCTCATCTTAACAAAAAGTTCAGTCAACCTATAACATGTTGCCTGCACCAAAGCAGTAATAGGAAGATGGCGCGTTGATGCACCCAAAATAGTGTATCTTATTTAACCTTGCACTAAAAAGATCAATTGTAAGTATAATGATTAGCAAGGGTCGAGTCCTCAGGGATTGGGTTTTAATCTATGAGTTATTAGTTTATAACTTACGTTCAAAGAAAACAATAAAAGAAAAGGGGTTTTTGAAGCCAGATTTAAACTAAAGTAAATAATAAGAATAAGATGCAAGGCGGTATAACCAGCCAATAAAAATATATATACTAAATTAGGCGGTATAACCAGCCAATAAAAATAAAACAAAGTTAATATACAAATTAGGCGGTATAACCAGCCAATAAAAATAAATATAAAAAATAAGCAAACTAAAAGTAAGAAAACAAGAAAGTAAGAAGAATCAAATATGAAAAATATGGTTAAGGTTTCATTCTCCACCACTAGACATCATTAAGAATCAATTTCAGATCTATCAATATCAACCAACTATCAAAGTTAACAACCGTAGATAACAACAAGCTCTGTTATCCCAATCTTTCCTTAATTTGTCGTTAAATAGAACAAGCTCTCTATTTAATCTCTAACCATTAAACAACCTAGAATAAGCTCTCTAAATTCAATTTAATGGCAGCTTTATGATGAGAAAGATAGGTTGATCTAAGCAACAAACACATAAGCTCGGATTGTTCAACTTAGGTTATGTTCCACTTTGCAATTATTGAAAACTTGACCATAATCATTAATCACAAATTGCCACTTATGAATAGGAAATCAAGACAATTACACGGATCAAGACTCCTAAACTAGCAATAGATAATTATCAAGATCTATCTAGTTGTACACCTAAATAAATCAAGACAACATCATGAACAATTCTTGTAGAAGAACATAAGCAACTTTGATAGAAAATTAATGATAGATAGAATCTGAAAATCAATCACAAAACGTGTCTAGGGCTTTGAAATCACCCTTAACCAAATAAAAGTTTAGCCTAGCATAGGCATCATAAACATAAACATAAAATTAAAGAGAATCTAAGAAGGAAATAAAAGAAAGAAAGAAGAAGAAGAAGAATATTAATTATCCAACCTCTTGCTCTTTCTAAAGAAAAAGAAAACTAGAGAAAAGAAAGAAGAAGAAAACTTAGAGAATTTTGTTAAAATGGCTAATATCCTACCAATCTCCAATATGATCCCTTACAATCATCCAAGGCCCTCTATTTATACACATTTTGGAGGGCTAAATGACAAGAGACAAGCTTTACAAATTTCAAAGGTAGGTATAATAGGTGGGTGCATTTTCTAACAATTTTCATCATGTATGACGATTTTGATCAGCCAACTTGATGGTCGATTTTGTCAATTTTGGAGGCCTTATCTGATCACATGGTCTTCTAGACAAATGTTACCCTATCAGTTACTGATCCATAGCCGTTGGAATCAGCTCATTTGCTGATGTGGATAAGAAGATATGGGCATAATACGAAAACAGGTCAGCACAGACGTTATTGCACATCAGCCAACTTGATGGTCGATTTCGCTAGGGAAAACGACTCCGTTTCAAGAAGTGTAAAACATGAAAAAGATAGATATGCCTCTTAGCTTTGCATGGCTACAAATTTCAGCCTTATTGCTTCAGTGAAACTCGAGATATAGCGGATATGGAAAAAGGTGTCGGAACTGGAACTGAACTGGATTTGCCCTTAATTCTAGTAATCTGAAATCACTCAAAGAAACTTGTGAAAAACACCAAAATACATAAAAATATAAAAGATCATAAACACAATTAGACTAAACAATAATAACTCGTATTTGACACAAAACAATAATAAAACATAACTAAAAACTATATAATTATACGAGTTATCACACCCCCACACTTAGATTGTTGCTAGTCCCTAGCAATGACTCAATAAAAATAAAATAAGAAAATCTAATCTAATCCATTTTCGTAGGAAATCACGGTGGCACTTAGCATGTGACACAAGCCTTTAAACCCCTAGGTGTCCCTAGTGGACGAGTTTAGTCTCGTGAGGGTTTACTAGAACGATACCCACAAAAATTGAAAAACTAAAATATAAATAAACTGCATATACTAAAAATATTTACTCCTAATCCTTTCAATACAAATTAGAGACAATATTTGAACAAGTCTTATAAACTAATCAATAGCTTAAAGAATTTCACAAAAAATCATGCTTGAATGTAAATTGTTTGAGTTAAGCCAATATTAGCATAACATATCTCAATCAAAATATTGCATGTTCAAATTTAATCTCAACTTCTCACATGGGATACCCTCATGATTTTCACTCTTTAAAGTAGTGGTGAAGTGTTTACACTCAATCAATCTCATGAAAACAGTTCTACCATATTCTTGCTTGTCCACCTATTCTCCACTAAAAGATCATGCAACTTCATAAATCAAGAGGTCTTTAATCAAGGTTGTAATGGGGCCAAGGGGTTTGTAATGTGGTTGAAGAACAAAAGGATAAAGATATCACAAAGGTTCCAAAGAGTTCATAAAGTTTAGAGACATAAAAAGATTATACAAAGAAACTTCTCAAAACTCTTTACAAGCACATAATAACATTGGCTAAATATTCATGTTGAGCCTTTGCATCATTCTAACCAACTTTGTAACATCTTTTTCTTTACTTTAACTAGAAGTTCAAGAGAAGATTTTTTTTTTTAATATGGGAATGTATTTGACAATGATCCCTTTCTTTTTCTCTTGACTTTTTTTCTTTCTTTTCCCCCCACACTTATTTCTTGTTTCTAACCCAAATTTTCAATAAATCTTCCTTGTCTTTGCAACTTGTCTCAAAACATGCTAATTCATCTTTGGAACAAAGGTAAAGATATAAGTATATTTAGGTTAGGGACAAGTTATGGTTACCAAAGAGATAGCTTATTCAATGTAGGCTCAAATTGGTTCACTAAGGGTGTGTTCTCTTGGAACATTAATAATGGATGGCTGTTTGGCTCTGGTTATAATCCTAATGCCTCTATCATATTCATGTTGTCACATGTATCAATATAGTCTCAAACGGTTTAAAGCAAGTTCTAGAGAATCATGTAATCATAAGAGCACTCAAGAAAGAAATTAGATTGATTTGTATAATGCATCAATCATTATAGGCTCAAAAACTCACAAGGATGATTATACAAGTCAGATTAAGTCTAAACATGCTTCTTTCTCAATCAACATATCATATTAACATTGGCTCATAAAAAGGTTGACATCAAGCTCAATTCTCATGAAAATCTTCTCACTAATAAATCTGTTTTAGACTTATGCAATTCATATCTCATCATTGTATTAAAAAGGAACTAAAACTCACAAAAAAAAAATAATAATAATAATAAAGAAAAAAAAATATATAGTAGACAAAAATAAAAGAAATCCTAAATCATTCCCCCCCACACTTAATTCTTACATTGTCCTCAATGTAAGTCTATTAACTCAAATGAAAGAATCATGTGTAAGAGAAAAGAACTAATAACATAAGAATAGGAACAACTAAGACTCAAAACAAAACAAAACCATGCAACCTAAATAATCCTAAAATACTAAACAAAAATTAACAAGTAAACATAAAAAGATTAAAATCAAACTGACAAGGTATGTCTCAAGTCTCCCTTACTCAGACCTTGTTCAGAATGAATACTTCTAAATTGCTTAAAACATAACAAACTCTTTTTTTTTTTTTTTGAAAAGAAGAAATCAAACTGACAAGGTATGTCTCAAGTCTCCCTTACTCAGACCTTGTTCAGAATGAATACTTCTTAATTTTTTTTATTTTTTTATTTTTTAAATTAGCAAAATATGTCCCTTACCCCCTACTAAAATATGGCATTGTCCCCAATGTCAAATTTTAAAGGTAGAATTTAGGAGATATTACCTGCAGAGGTTGCTAACCACTTATTATAACTGAGACACAACAAGCAAAATGTTAGATAATGTCACAAAGACAAAGTGCAATCCACTCCTTGCTCGTCCATATCTCTTTTTCTTTTTCCGAGCGTTTGCGAAACAACCGTAGCAGATAAACACTCATAAGCTTGGAGCTTTTTAAGTAAATCTTCAATGGTTGTAGCAGAAATTATGGTTCTCCTTGCCTCTGAAAACATGAATCCATTATCCACAGCATTATCTAAATATAAAAGCAAATTACTAAAATAACCATTAATATTAAGCAAACCAATGGGTTTCTTATTTGTGACCAAAGATGACCAAGAAGCCACGCAAGCTATTTCTTCCAATGTACCCAGACCTCCTGGTAAAGCAATGAATGCATCGGCAGAATGGTACATGATTGTTATCCGTTCAGGGACACTCCAGACTTGTATTTCCTTACCCACGGTAGGTCCACAAAAACTTGTGAATAGTTTTGGCACGATTCCTAGAACTGGACTTCCTCCGGCGTGTGCTGCTGTAGCGACTGCTCCCATTAAACCCGTACTACCTCCTCCATAAATCAAGTGGATCTTTTGTTGGGCAAGTATTACTCCAACTCTTATGGCTTCATCAGCGAATATGTTATTTTTTCCTGGATAAGCACCTCCAAAGACACAAATTTTTTTAATGCGCTGGGATGAAGTACTTTCCATTTTTTTTTTTCGAGTGCCTGAAAGAGAATGAGTACATGGTGTAATATATAGAGGACTCAGTAGTGAATCAGACAAGAGTAATAATGTCGCCGAAAGTGTATCTGACCTGTCAGAAGAAAATGTTAACCTAACAAAAGATTTTTGCGTGATTTCAGGAAGAAAATCAAAAAGAGAAAAAAAAATCAACCGTAAAAGACAAATAAAAAAAAAACGAGAATAGTTACACAAATCGAACAACACGTAAATTAAACCAAAATAAAGTTATTGCAAATCAAACCAAAAGCTGAGAAGTCATTTATTGTAGTTGTGATTGTGGCTCACATCTTCCTCTGGTTTTACGTCCAGAAACGGCTTAAACGCCTTCTATGAGTCGAGGATATGCTTCCCATCCAGTTTTCTTACAAGCTGGCAAACAGGGTCTTTTAACATCAGATTCCCAAGATGTTGCCATTCCCTTTGGAATTGCGGCCATAAATCAAGAATTTCTCTTTGTACGTCTCCACTAGGATGCGTCTCAAGAGAAAGTTGGATATTACCCAAATTCTCCTTACTCAGTCCATCCTTAATGAATTCAATTTTATCATCTCGATTAGAGGACGGAATCCCAATAGAACGACATTTACCGTTACACGTCCATCGTGCACATTTGTGGCAATTTGAACTCATGCGCTTTGCTCGTCGCTTCTTTGCAAAAGTGCTTCTACCTGTACCTGGTAAATGCAAAACAGGAAGATATTCATCTTCACGTACCTTGGCTTCAATTATCCAACGTATGTCGTCAGGAATCCCTTTGTGCATAAGCATTCTTAATCTTTCAAGTCGAACTTGGTAAAGCTTCAGTAAAATATTTCGAGGAAAAGGAGGAAATCGTTTCTGCAATCTTGTGAGAATATCATCCATCCTGAAAAAAAAAAAATGAAAAAAAATTGAAAGAGAAATTGGAAGAGAAATTTATATACAATATCAGTTTTGTGGGTAGCTGATGGAACCGATTTAAATAATCACGGAGTACCGTTATCCGCCATTTAACCGGGGTTAAAAAAAAATTATATTTACATCTAGTTATTTTCAAAACAAGGATCAGAAAGAAAAACAACATAAAAAGACTCAAAAACAAAACACTCTAAATAAAATCCTAAATTCTTTCCCCCACACATAATTTTTACATTGTCCTCAATGTAATGCTATTATCCCCCAATGCAAGAATTATATGTAAGAGAAAAGAACTATTAAACAAAAGAAAAGAAAAACAATAAAAGATAGAGTGATGGAGAGTAAGGAATATGCAAATCTGATATAATAGATGCTCTCCATCCTTTTGGGTTGCCTCTCCAAGAAGCGCTTGGTTTATTGTCCTCAGCTTGACTTAGACCCATGCCATTATTATTCAACATACTTTGGCTCAAAAAGTGGAAACTCCTCCACATCTTGTATTGGAAAGTTCTCATAGTAAGGCTTCAATCTATGACCATTCACTTTGAATGCCTTATCTGTTTTCGGGCTTTGGATTTCAACTGCACCATGAGTAAATACATTAGTAATAACAAAAGGTCCAACCCAACGAGAACGTAACTTACCTGGATATAACTTAAGGCGTGAATGGAAGAGAAGAACTTTTTGTCCAACAACAAATTCTTTTCTTGATATCATCTTGTCATGGAATGCCTTAGTCTTTTCCTTGTAAATCCTAGAATTCTGATAGGCATCATTCCTTATCTCCTCTAATTCTTGTAGGTCAAGTTTTCTTTTCTTTCCTATCTCATCCATCTCCATGTTGCATTGTTTGATAGCCCAATATGATTTATGTTCCAATTCAACCGGAAGATGACAAGGCTTACCATAAACAAGTCGATAAGGAGACATACCAATGGGTGTCTTATATGCTGTCCTATAAGCCCAAAGTGCATCATCAAGTCGTGAACTCCAATCTTTCCTATTTGGATTAACTGTCTTTTCAAGGATGGACTTAACTTCTCGGTTTGACACTTCAGCTTGCCCACTAGTTTGAGGATGATATGAGGTGGAGACCTTGTGTGTGATGTTATACTTCCTCAAAAGTGCTTCCATAGTCCTATTGCAAAAGTGAGTACCTCTATCGCTGATTATGGCCTTTGGCGTTCCAAACCTAGCCAAGATGTTAGTCTTGACAAAATCTGAAACAACTTTAGAGTCATTAGTCCTAGTGGATTTTGCTTCCACCCACTTTGAAACATAATCAACGGCAAGTAAAATATAAAGATTACCAAAAGAAGGAGGAAAAGGTCCCATGAAATCCATGCCCCATACATCAAAAATTTCAACAATAAGTATTGGAGTTTGAGGCATTTGATTTCTAGGACCTAAGTTACCTGTTCTTTGGCAACGATCACATGACTTGCAAAAGAGGTATGCATCTTTGAATATGGTAGGCCAATAAAATCCAGAATCAAGAACTTTCATGGCTGTTCTTTTGGATCCAAAGTGTCCTCCACATGCATAAGAGTGACAAAAGGTGAGAATAGATTGAAATTCAGTTTCGAGTACACACCTTCTTATAATCTGATCGGAGCAATGCTTCCAAAGGTAAGGATCATCCCATATGTAGTATTTGGCATCACTCTTGATCTTATTTCTTTGAGCTTGTGTCAACTCTTGTGGCAACTTCTTGGTAACTAAGTAATTAACAATATCAGCATACCAAGGAGTTGTTGTACTTATAAAAAGAAGTTGCTCATCCGGAAAGTTCTCATTCAAGGGTAGTGCATCCTCTTCATGAACTAAACGGCTAAGATGGTCCGCAACCAGGTTGTCACTACCTCTCTTATCTTTTATCTCCAAATCAAACTCTTGTAAGAGAAGTATCCATCTAATCAACCTTGGTTTGGCCTCCTTTTTAGTGAGCAAGTACTTAAGGGCTGCATGGTCAGAATATACAATTACTTTAGTACCAATTAAATAAGATCGAAATTTTTCTAAGGCAAATACAACAGCTAAAAGTTCTTTTTCAGTAGTGGAATAGTTCAATTGAGCATCATTAAGAGTTCGGGAGGCATAATAAATGGCATGTGAGGCTTTGCCAACCCGTTGGCCCAAAATAGCTCTAATGGCATAGTCACTAGCATCACACATGATTTCAAAAGGTACATTCCAATCTGGTGGTTGGATGATAGGAGCTGATGTCAAGAGTCCTTTCAATGTTTCAAACGCCTCTTTGCATTTATCATCAAAGTGGAAAACCACATCTTTTTGTAGTAGCTTGCAAAGAGGTAATGTGATCTTTGAGAAGTCTTTGATAAATCTCCTATAGAAACCTGCATGTCCAAGAAAAGAACGAACCTCTCTCACATTTGTGGGAGGTGGTAAAGAATGCATAATATCTATTTTAGACTTATCAACCTCTATCCCTCTAGAAGAAATAACATGGCCCAAAACTATTCCTTGTTCTACCATAAAGTGGCATTTTTCCCAATTCAAAACAAGGTTAGTTTCCATGCATCTTTCAAGTACAAGTGTAAGGTTCTCTAGACATCTATCAAAAGAATCACCATAGACACTAAAATCATCCATAAATACTTCTATGATGTTCTCTACATAATCTGAAAATATGCTAACCATACACCTTTGGAATGTAGCTGGTGCATTACAAAGACCAAATGGCATACGCCGGTATGCAAAAGTACCAAATGGACATGTGAATGTTGTTTTCTCTTGGTCCTCCGGAGCAATGGCTATCTGATTATAACCTGAAAAACCATCAAGAAAACAATAATGAGAATGGCCAGCTAACCTTTCAAGCATTTGATCAATAAAAGGTAAAGGAAAGTGGTCTTTGCGAGTTGTGGAATTAAGTTTACGATAATCAATACAAACTCGCCATCCTGTTTGAATCCTAGTAGGAACAAGTTCATTCTCATTATTTGTTACCACCGTTACACCTGATTTCTTTGGAACCACTTGGACTGGGCTCACCCATTTGCTATCCGAGATAGGATAGATCACTCCAACATCTAGGAGTTTCAGTATCTCCTTTTTCACAACCTCCATCATAGGAGGGTTCAATCTTCTTTGTGCTTCTCTTGTTGGTTTAGACCCTTCCTCTAACAAAATCCGGTGCATGCACATGGATGGGCTTATTCCCTTGATATCGGCAATTGTCCAACCAATTGCTGTTTTATGCTCTCTAAGCACCTGGATAAGTCGCTCTTCTTGCAAAGGTGTGAGCTCTTTGGCAATGATGATCGGTAGTGTGTCCTTTTTACCTAAGAACACATATTTCAAGTGGTTCGGTAGTGGTTTCAATTCTAAAGTTGGTGCCTGCAAAATTGAAGGTAGAAGTTTCTCATTAGATAAAGGCAAATCAATAAATGAAACATCAAACCTTGCATCTTTAGGTTGCAGCGAGTGTAAAGATTCTAGTGCCCCTTCCACCTGGTCACTCAAGGCTAGTTTAGCATTCCCCATTCCGAGATGGTTGCTAATGACTATTTCTACACTATCTTCACCATCTAGCTCATAAGCTTGCTGCACTAGTGAGTCAATTATATCAATATTAAAAACAGAATGCACATCACTAGGATATCTCATGGCCTCAAAAATGTTAAAGCGAATTATTTCACCATCAAATTCCATAGTTAAAGTGCCATCATGTACATCTATTTTAGTTCTTGCTGTTTTCAAGAATGGTCTCCCTAATAGAATAGGTGTGGGATTAGAAGACATCTCATCTTCCATCTCAATAACATAAAAGTCAGCGGGAAAAACCAATTCATTAACCTGTACAAGAACGTCTTCTACAACTCCTCTTGGATAAGTGTTAGAACGGTCAGCAAGTTGTATTATAACACCGGTTTCCTCTAATGGTCCTAGATTCAATGAAGCATAAATTGAATATGGCATGACATTAATAGATGCCCCTAGATCTAGCATAGCACGCTCAAACCTGGTGTTGCCTATCTTACAAGGAATGGTAAACATACCTGGATCCTTGCATTTAGGTGGGAGTTTCTTTTGAAGAACAGCTGACACATTCTCCCCCACACTTACCTTTTCATTCCATTTCAACTTCCGTTTAGATGTGCACAACTCTTTTAGGAACTTGGCATATCTTGGCACTTGCTTGATAGCATCTAGTAAAGGAATGTTCACCTCTACTTTCCGGAAGGTTTCCAAAATTTCCTTCTCTTGCTCCTCCTTCTTGGACTTTGCTAACCTGCTAGGAAAAGGTGGAGGAGTTATATAAGAAGGAAAGGATGGTTTAGGAATTACCTTTTTTAGTGGCTCGTTGGGATGTGAAGAGGATGCCATGGTATTGTTCTCCCCTTGAGCACTATCATTTTGTGGTGTCTCTAGCTGTTTCCCACTTCTTAAATTTATAGCATTGGCATTCTCTCTTGGATTCACTATGGTTTGGGAAGGTAATTTCCCAGAATCCCTTGCTTGCATTTGACTCATGGTTGTTGCCAATTGCCCTATTTGAGTCTCCAAATTTCGAATACTTGTCTTTGTTTCCTGTTGAAATTGAATTGTATTAGTAGAAAGAGCTTTAACAAGATCTTCAAGAGAAGTACCTGAATTTTGGGTGGGTGGTAGTTGTTGTCGGGTTTGGTATGGTTGTTGCACTCTTTGCTGAAAACCCGGTGGCCTGTGGTCAAATGGTGGAGGAATAGTTTGTGATTGGTTCCCTCCATAATTGAAGTTTGGATGATCCCTCCATCCTGGATTGTAAGTGTTTGAGTAGGGATCATATTTCCTTGATTGGTTCTGAAATCCACCCATGGCATTCACATGTTCATTGGTATCCTCTTGAAGTGTTGGACACATATCAGTTTGGTGCCCTATGTTTGAACATATGCCACAAGCCTTTATTTGTTGTATTTTACCTACAGCCAATTGTTGAACAAGAGAAGTCAGTTTATCAAATTTTTGTTCAAGGGATGATATACTTACCTCATTAACTCTCTTGGGTTGTGGTGGTGGATCTTGTCTCATTGAGAACTGTTGAGAATTGGCTGCCATGTTGGAGATTAATGTTCTAGCAGCCCTGGGAGTCTTATCAACTAGAGCTCCCCCACTAGCGGCATCTATCATACTTCTCTCCATGGGCATGAGACCTTCATAGAAGTATTGGATGAGAAGTTGTTCACTTATCTGATGATGTGGACATGATGCACAAAGTTTCTTGAACCTCTCCCAATATTCATATAAGGACTCTCCGTTGTATTGCCGAATCCCACATATCTCTTTCCTAATGTTGGCAGCCTTAGATGCTGGGAAATACCTTTCCAAGAATGCTTTCTTCAAATCATTCCATGTAGTGATGGTCCCGGATGGTAGATAGTAGAGCCATTCCTTTGCTGAATCAGCTAGAGAGAATGGGAAGGCTCTCAACTTAACTTGCTCTTCCGTGACCCCTGTTGGTCTCATGCTTGAGCAAACTACATGGAATTCCTTGAGGTGCTTATTTGGATCCTCTCCTGCAAAACCATGAAAAGTTGGGAGAAGATGAATCAAACCAGATTTTAATTCAAAAGCTATCTCAAGATTAGCATATTCAATGCATAATGGTTGTTGACCCAAGTCCGGAGCGGCTAGCTCCTTGAGAGTTCGGTTGTCAGCTGCTGCCATCTCTCCTTGCTTCTCTTGGATGTTTTGGATCAACTCCTCAATTGGTTGTTGGTGAGAAGTTATAAATTCCCGAATTTTCCTAAGTCGTAAGTCTTCTTCGGGGGCTTGGAACATTCACTAATAAAAAAAAAATAAGAAAGTAAATAATCAGAACAGAAAATAAGAATAAACCAATAAACTAATAAACTAAAGAAAGCAATCCCCGGCAACGGCGCCAAAAATTTGATGCACCCAAAAGAGTGTATCTTATTTAACCTTGCACTAAAAAGATCAATTGTAAGTATAATGATTAGCAAGGGTCGAGTCCTCAGGGATTGGGTTTTAATCTATGAGTTATTAGTTTATAACTTACGTTCAAAGAAAACAATAAAAGGAAAGGGGTTTTTGAAGCCAGATTTAAACTAAAGTAAATAATAAGAATAAGATGCAAGGCGGTATAACCAGCCAATAAAAATATATATACTAAATTAGGCGGTATAACCAGCCAATAAAAATATATATACTAAATTAGGCGGTATAACCAGCCAATAAAAATAAAACAAAGTTAATATACAAATTAGGCGGTATAACCAGCCAATAAAAATAAATATAAAAAATAAGCAAACTAAAAGTAAGAAAACAAGAAAGTAAGAAGAATCAAATATGAAAAATATGGTTAAGGTTTCATTCTCCACCACTAGACATCATTAAGAATCAATTTCAGATCTATCAATATCAACCAACTATCAAAGTTAACAACCGTAGATAACAACAAGCTCTGTTATCCCAATCTTTCCTTAATTTGTCGTTAAATAGAACAAGCTCTCTATTTAATCTCTAACCATTAAACAACCTAGAATAAGCTCTCTAAATTCAATTTAATGGCAGCTTTATGATGAGAAAGATAGGTTGATCTAAGCAACAAACACATAAGCTCGGATTGTTCAACTTAGGTTATGTTCCACTTTGCAATTATTGAAAACTTGACCATAATCATTAATCACAAATTGCCACTTATGAATAGGAAATCAAGACAATTACACGGATCAAGACTCCTAAACTAGCAATAGATAATTATCAAGATCTATCTAGTTGTACACCTAAATAAATCAAGACAACATCATGAACAATTCTTGTAGAAGAACATAAGCAACTTTGATAGAAAATTAATGATAGATAGAATCTGAAAATCAATCACAAAACGTGTCTAGGGCTTTGAAATCACCCTTAACCAAATAGAAGTTTAGCCTAGCATAGGCATCATAAACATAAACATAAAATTAAAGAGAATCTAAGAAGGAAATAAAAAAAAGAAAGAAGAAGAAGAAGAATATTAATTATCCAACCTCTTGCTCTTTCTAAAGAAAAAGAAAACTAGAGAAAAGAAAGAAGAAGAAAACTTAGAGAATTTTGTTAAAATGGCTAATATCCTACCAATCTCCAATATGATCCCTTACAATCATCCAAGGCCCTCTATTTATACACATTTTGGAGGGCTAAATGACAAGAGACAAGCTTTACAAATTTCAAAGGTAGGTATAATAGGTGGGTGCATTTTCTAACAATTTTCATCATGTATGACGATTTTGATCAGCCAACTTGATGGTCGATTTTGTCAATTTTGGAGGCCTTATCTGATCACATGGTCTTCTAGACAAATGTTACCCTATCAGTTACTGATCCATAGCCGTTGGAATCAGCTCATTTGCTGATGTGGATAAGAAGATATGGGCATAATACGAAAACAGGTCAGCACAGACGTCATTGCACATCAGCCAACTTGATGGTCGATTTCGCTAGGGAAAACGACTCCGTTTCAAGAAGTGTAAAACATGAAAAAGATAGATATGCCTCTTAGCTTTGCATGGCTACAAATTTCAGCCTTATTGCTTCAGTGAAACTCGAGATATAGCTGATATGGCAAAAGGTGTCGGAACTGGAACTGAACTGGATTTGCCCTTAATTCTAGTAATCTGAAATCACTCAAAGAAACTTGTGAAAAACACCAAAATACATAAAAATATAAAAGATCATAAACACAAATAGACTAAACAATAATAACTCGTATTTGACACAAAACAATAATAAAACATAACTAAAAACTATATAATTATACGAGTTATCACGCGTCCCTTTCAACACTGAGTTGATAGATTAAGCTAGGTTGGTTGTCATATGCCCATAGCGTCTTCCTTCGTCATATGATTGGGCCCACTTATCCTTGGGGATTTATCAAGCCAATTAGCCGCCTCTACGTTTTCTCCATGAAGAATCTCATACATCCAATGAAAATGGGGTCGCCTCAACTCGTATCCTGATAAAATGAAAACAAAAAACTTGTTAATTTCAGTATTATTTTATATATTAAAGGAAATATAAGAGATAAAATAACTATGATCCTATTCCATACCCATGTTGACAATTTGTCGACGCAATTCCTTATTGTTAAACCATTTCATGAAGTTAGCTGCAATGTATCGAATGCAGTACACAGAGTATGCATTTGGAGGATTCCATCCATTACCACGGCGTCTGATTGCAGCTTTGATGGATTCATGTCGATCAGACATCAAGCATATGCCAGGTTATGTTGTCACATGTGTAAGCAAATTAGTGAGAAAGAAGAATCAAGCCTCCGCTGTCTCACCCTCCACAATGGCAAAGGCATTTGGTAGTATATTTCGGTTGCCATCTAATAAGCTCATAAAATATACATTTATGCCTTTCTACCTTTAGTTTTTGTTATGTTTTCGATCTTTATCTTGTTTACTTATATTATGTTTTTGAATTTTAGGTAAAATAAGGAGAATTAAGTCAAAAAATTTCAATAATGATGGTAAAGAACTTACAAAATCATAATCACAAGATGGAAGAAGACTCGGGAGTCAAAAAGATAAATTTCTGGTTGCAAAGCAAGAAGGCAGATTTGACCTTCAGAGCTTGTTGCAAGAAAATCATTATGTTAAAATATTTATTTGAAGAAACTTCCTTCTTGACTTTTGAAGCTTACTTGAATACCTTTCTAATGATAGTTTAGAATTTCAAATTGGATAAGAAATAGGCATCCAAATTAGCCGACGAAGTGAAGGAAGGTGCAGCAGAAAAATGGAAACAGTATGCTCGGCGCCTAGGCGCCAACAATTTGGGAAAAACCACAAAAAACATGCCAAAACGTGATTTTTCACCCCTTAACCTTACTTGTGCGGCAAGGACTTGTTCCCAGGATTTTAAAACTCTATAAATACCATCTTTTGAGCCACAAACTATCTATCTTTTGAGGAGACTCAAGGGATCATCATCATTCTTCTTCTTCTTCTTCTCCATTCTTTTATTTTCTTTTTAGTTTTATGTATATATTATCTATGCATATGCTAGGTTAAACTTCTCTTTGGTTAAGGGTGATTTCAAAGCCCTAGACATGTTTTGTAATTGATTTTTAGATTTTATCTATCATTAGTTTTCTATCAAAGTTGATTATGTTCTTCCACAAGAATTGTTTATGATCTTTGTCTTGATTTGTTTAGGTGTACAACTAGATAGATCTTGATAATTATCTATTGCTAGTTTAGTAATCTTGATCCGTGTAATTGTCTTAATTTCCTATTCATAAGTGATGATTAAGATCAAGTTTTCGCTAATTGCAAAGTGGAACATAACATAGGTTTCCGAGCTTATGTGTTTGTTGCCTAGATCAACCTATCTTTCTCATCATAAAGTTGCCATTACATTAAATCTAGAGAGCTTATTCTAGGTTGTCTAGTGGTTAGAGATTAAATAGAGAGCTTGTTCTATTTAATGACGAACAAAGGAAAGATTGGGGTAACAGAGCTTGTTGTTATCTACGGTTGATAATTTTGATAGTTAATTGATGTTGATAGATCTGATTATTGATTCTCAATGATGTCTAGTGGTGGAGAATGAAACCTTAACCATATTTCTTTTATATATGATTTCATCTTATTTATTTGCTTATTATTTTTCTTGTTTTCTTAATTTTTAAAAACTCTTTAAAAATATCCCCTTTTCTTTTATTATTCTTGAATTTAAATTTTAAACTAGTAATTTATAAACTAAAAACCAATCTCTGTGGATTCAATTCTTGCATGCTACTTTACTATAATTGATCATATTAATTGCAAGGTTAAATAAAGATACACTCTTTTGGGTGCATCACCATCTTGTGCAATAGCTAACAACAATGTTGGCTTATTATATTTTATAATCTCCCATACTTGTGTTTTTCTTCATGAATGTTGCCCTTATTTTCCAATTACACCCTTCCCCATACATTGGACACTTGCCATGATATTTGGTTGGCTCGGATTCAATAACTCTATAATCTAAAGAGTTTTTGATGTTGTAGTGCTTAATAGCTGAAAGCACAGCCTCTTTCGTTGAAAATTGTAAACCAACACAGAGATCAACTATAGATGGATTCCAACTCAGAGGTGCAGCAAATGTAAGACCATATTCAGAAAATTCTGGCACTTGCATTGCCTCCAGATCCAGGGTGCGCATATGCGATGCAGGCTCATAAGGGGGAAGAACTCCATAAGTGTTGATATCAGGGCCAACGTCTCGGTTAGAGTCATTGCTCTCATCACTGTCATTTGCGAATTCAGCATACTCTTCTTCTTGCTCACTAAAGTCACCAATATATTCACCATGGGCTCCACATGACTGAACAAGATCATCACCAGCTGGCACATCATCCAGGGCAGTAGGAATTGTTGGTGAGACAAATGAATCATGAAACATTGTAGTTTGAGATGGCACTTCTTCTGTGGGAACATTGTATGAAGAGGGAACATTATACAACGGTTGAGAATCATCATCTTCTGGAAGCCCACAATCCTCAATGTCAGCATATAACTTAAGTACTCCAACATTTTGAAATGTCTCGTGAACATGAAACATGCCTCTCACATCATCATCATCTTCTAGTGGAAAAGTTTTATATCAGACACATCCTTCACCAATAGAAAGAGGAAGCCTATACTTAATATCTGAAACTCTTTTTGTATTTTCAGCTTTGATTTTTGTATGAATTTTCACCTTCAGTCCTCTAATGTGACGTCTTCATCAACACGAAAGCTTTTAGGACGTTCACAGTCAAAGGTAGCACCTTCATCAGTATTACGAATTTGGCCATTATAGTAGACCAATGCGACCACTCTGTTGCTCATGTTGTGTATTAATGAAAGTGAGAATGATGAGAATAGAGGTATTATCACTGAGCAAAATAAAGAAGAAATAGAGAACGATGAGATATTAGCACTCAGCAAAAATCTGATTGACAAACTGGTGTAGGGGGTATTGTAAACCTTCATCAGTGTTATGAATTTATAATGGTTCATTGTGTTGTACTGGATGACAAATCCCATCCTTTGTACAGGATGGAATCTGATTCCCATTTTCTGGCTAGGGATAATTCATTGAAAAACTGATCACTCATTGACTGAAAAATCTGATGACAAATCCCATCCTTTGTACCAGATGGAATCTGATTCTCATTTTCTGGCTAGGGTTAATTCACTGAAAAACTTATCACTTATTGACTGGAAAATCTGATGACAAATCCCATCCTTTGTACTGGATGGAATATGATTCCATTTTCAGGCTAGGGTTAATTCACTGAAAAACTTATCACTCATTGACTGAAAAATTTGATGACAAATCCTATCCTTTGTACCGGATGGAATCTGATTCCCATTTTATGGCTAGGGTTAATTCACTGAAAAAATGATCACTCATTGACTGAAAAATCTGATGACAAATCCCATCCTTTCTACCGGATGGAATCTGATTCCCATTTTCTGGCTAGGGTTAATTCACTGAAAAACTTATCACTTATTGACTGAAAAATATGATGACAAATCCCATCCTTTATACCGGATGGAATCTGATTCCTATTTCTCGCTAGGGTTAATTCACTGAAAAACTTATCACTTATTGACTGAAAAATCTGATGACAAATCCTATTCTTTGTACCGGATGAAATTTGATTCTCATTTTCTAGCTAGGGTTAATTCACTGAAAAATTGATCACTAATTGACTGAAAAATCTGATGACAAATCCCATCATTTGTACCAGATGGAATCTGATTACTATTTTCTGGCTAGGGTTAATTCACTAAAAAAAATTATCGCTCATTGACTGAAAAATCTGATGACAAATCCCATCCTTTGTACCCGATGGAATCTGATTCCCATTTTTTGGCTAAGGTTAATTCACTAAAAAACTGATCGCTCATTGACTGAAAAATCTGATGACAAATCCCATCCTTTGTATCGGATGGAATATGATTCACATTTTATTGCTAGGGTTAATTGACTGAAAAATTGATCACTCATTGACTGAAAAATCTGATGACAAATCACATCCTTTGTACCGGATAGAAGCTTATTCCCATTTTCTGGATAGGGTTAATTGACTGAAAAATTGATCACTCATTGACTGAAAAATCTGATGACAAATCACATCCTTTGTATCGGATGAAATCTGATTTCCATTTTTTGGCTAGGGTTAATTCACTGAAAAATCTGATGACCAATCCCATCATTTGTACCAGATGGAATCTGATTCCCATTTTCTGGCCAAGGTTAATTCATTGAAAAACTGATCACTTATTCGCTGAAAATTTTTATAATAGTCATTTTTAAAAATTTTTAAAAAGTTAAATAAAAAAATTATATAAATTTTTAAAATAAAAATTTAGAATATGCTTTTTAAAAAATTATATATATATTTTATTTATATATATAAATAAATAATTATATATATAAATAATAAAATTATAAAAAATATTATTTAGGGTTTTAAAATAACTTAAAAAATATATATTTTTATATTTAATTAAAAAATATTAAATTTAAAAATAAAAAAAAAAGTGTTGGGAAGTCGCCATATCATATGGCGAAAAAACTAAAAAATTACACTGGCGACTTCCTAGTGCATTTTTTTTTCATTTTTCAGCTCGGAAGTCGCCATATGGAGGCGACTTCTCAACGGGTAAAAAAATCAACGCATTTTTGTATATAATTACAAAATGTAGGTAGTTTGAAAATTTAAAAAAAATGAAAAAGCAATATCTCGATAAATTTGCCGATTTTTTATCTTTAAAAAAAAAAAAAAAAACAATTCTTGTAGAGTCAAATTTCTGTTCCTAATGAAATATCAGTGGATCCATCGATTTTGTTTAAGGTTCGTCTTTAATATATTAATAGTGATTTTTTTTATAATTTTATAAATGAACTTAAGAGATTGTTATACATTTTAAATTTTTAAAAATTTAAATTAAATTTTTTTTTTTATCTTTTTAAATATACTCTGAAAAGATATCTATTACCATATTAATCCCAAAAACTTCACTTCTGTTTATTGAGTTTGCTTCGGTCTTCCATTGTGGAATAAAATGCATAGCTTTTCATTTGGGGATACATACATACACCAAATTAAAGTTTCCACACAAAAAGTTAAGAATAAAAAAAAAGAGGAAATAGGCTTTTATTATCTTAATATAACTAAAAAAGAAATTTAATTATCAAAATACCGTCATTTTCAAATTATTTTTCAAAATCCTTTTTTTTTTAACCTGTTAGAAAATTGCCATGGTCCATGGCGATTTCCCAACGGTAATGTTTTTTTTAAAAAAAAAAAACTAAGTTGGGAAATCGCCATGGGCCATGGTGATTTCCCAACAAAAACTTAAAAAAAAAAAAATTAATTTTTTTACATTGAAAAATCGTCACCCACTGTGACGATTTCCCAAGGTGAATAATTCACATTTTTTTAATTATTAAATAATAAAATTTATATAATTTATAATTTTAAAAAATAAAGATTTAATAATTATTAAATCTTTATTTTTTAAAATTATAAATTATTTAAATTTTATTATTTAATAATTAAAAGAATAAAAAAAAGATGAATTATTCACCTTGAGAAATCACCACGGTGGCGATTTTTCAGTGTAAAAAAAAAAAATTTAAGTTTTAGTTGAGAAATCGTCATGGCTCTTGACGATTTCTCAACTTAGTTTAAAAAAAAAATTTACCGTTGGGAAATCGCCATAGGCCATGGCGATTTTTCAACTGGTTAAAAAAAACGAATTTTGAATAATAATTTGAAAACAATAATATTTCGATAAATAAAGAAAACAAAAAAAAAACAACTATATTAAGATAAAAAAAATCGAGGAAATATATGGAAAAAAAAGGCAGAAGTTGCTTTCATCTACTAGACAATATCACCCAGTAAAATTCATTTTACTATTACTCCTTTTTTTATGTTAAGCATTTGGAAAAAATTTAGAGAACACTTATTTATCTATCTAAAATCTATATCTAGAATTCTATAATATATATAAAAACACGAATGTAGAGAATCTTTTGAATTGACGAAAATGTTCATTGTTTTTCATTATATTACTAATTTTCCATTTTAAATATTTTATTAATAAAATTTAACATATTCATAAATAAGAATTCTAATTCTATTGAAAAACTTTAGTTTAATGAATTTATTTGATAATAAATAAAAAGAGTTAAAATTTATATTAAATTACTTTATCTTCAAAGTTATAATGTTTCATTATTAACCTTAAAAAATTTAAAAAATGTTACATTAATCTATTTCAAATCATAATGCAAATTTTGATTATTTATATAGTATGTAACTTTATGCTCAATATATAATTTTTTTTTTTATAAACAAATAAGTTTTTATATTTATATTATATTATAAATAGTAATAAGATTTATTTTATTATAATTTATGATTTTGTATTATAAATATTAATAAAATTTATCATTGAAAATTTCAATATCATGATAGAATTTAAAAAAAAAAAAAATTAGAACATTTTAGATAATGCTTTTAACAATTAAATATAATAAAATAATATTTTATTTTATTCATTTAAATTTTATGAATTTCTATCATTTTACTATTAATTATTCATTATTTTATCAATCTTATATATTTTTTAAATTGCTGTCAATTAATGAATGATGGATTATTTTCAAAATATTTGTTATCTATCATAATCGACTTATAACCCTACTATAGTCTTAATCTAGTTCTACTAAAAGGTGAAGACTACAATGAGAACTTGTTTGGTGAGAATCAAATGAGAACCCTTCTTTATTTTCGATAAACGTGTAAAAATTAAAATAAAATTATTAATTAAAGAAAATTATAAAAAGGATAGAAATAATTTATTTATTCATAACAAAGGTAATAATGAAAAGAAATTATGTATTCTTACATGATGAATTAATAAAAATAAATATTTTAAAGGAAATAAAAGATTAAAAAATAATTAGATTTGTGATTAGATTTGTTCATGAATTACACTACTTGTCAAGTTTATTAGTATAATCGATTCAACCCATGATATTATTTTATAAATAAATAACTAAATAAATATTTTAAATTAATTTTAAAATATTAATATAAAAAATATTTTAATTAAATAAAATTTGAATGAACTATTGAGCCAAATTCGATTTCAAATTTAAATATTAAAAGTATTGGTCGAGTGTGATGCGACTCGATTTATAGACATCTTCAAACAGTCAATGTCTAAATCAATTTTTTTTCTTATTTTTTATGTTTGTTAAGACAATATCTAATAAGCGGTCAAAGTACTTGTCAGATCCTTATACTTTAGAGTCTGGTGTAAATTAGTCCATGTACCAAAATTATAAGTAATTTGATCCATTTACTTTTAAAATAGAAGCAAATAAGTAAAATTGTTAACATCCATAATAGTTTCTATTAAAAAACTGACTAGACAATTTGACATGTTCAAAAATGCTGATGTGTCATAACACATTTGACATGGCACTGAAAAAATATATTTTTTAAATCTGACATAGAAATTAATTAAAAAAAAAAAACATCAAAATTTTCCTATTGGACAATATAATTTCACGAAAAATTGAAAAGCATCTAAGTTACCCCTTAATACCCATTTCACGAAAAAAATGAAATTTATCTTACAAAAAAAAAAAAGGAAAAGCATTTGAAATAAGTAACTCAAATACTTATTAAATATTGTCTTAACAAATATAAAAAATAAGAAAAAAACTTTGATTTAGACATTAACTGATTGAAGATGTTTATAAATCGAATCGCATCACACTCGACCGATACCTCTAAAGTTTAAATTTGAAATCGAATTTGACTCAATAGTTCATTAAAATTTTATTTAATTAAAAATATTTTTTATATTTATATTAATATTTTAAAATTAAATTAAAATATTTATTTAGTTATTTATTTATTTATAAAAAAAATCATGGGTTGAATCGACTATACTAATAAGCTTGACAAGTAATGTAATTCGTAAACAAATCTAATCACAAATCTAATTATTTTTTAATATTTTATTTTCTTTAAAATATTTATTATTATTAATTCATCGTGTAAGAATACATAATTTCTTTTCATTATTACCTTTGTTATGAATAAATAAATTATTTCTACCCTTTTTATAATTTTTTTTAACTAATAATTTTATTTTAATTTGTACACGTTTATCCAAAATAAAGAAAGGTTCTCACCAAATATGTTCTCATTGTAGTCTTCACCCTACTAAAAACTTCATTATTTTTTTGGAAAATTGAAATTGTCAAATACGACTTAATATATGTTTTACTTTTATCCTACAAAAGTGGTGTTAGGTTTAGATTAAAAATTTTATACCTTAGAGATAAGTTAAATTTTCAAAATAATAGTGTTCACATTCAAAAAAAATATTACAATATGTTTAAATATAAAGTGTTTGTCAATTTCTCTATTTATTTTAGTAACTATTTTTTGTCTTTCTTTATTGTGTTTAATTACCTTTTTTTGTATTAAAAGTTTGGTTTGCTTTGCATCATTTTTTTTTTTTGTTAGTTGATTGATTAATATTATCAGTATAATTTTGAAATATATTTAGTCGTAACATATTAGTAGTACTATTTGTCAATGGGTCTAAGGTAATGAAACGAATATATGAAATTAAATGTGTATAGCTATAGAGATGAAATTACATGACCTTATAATACCTTGGAGAATATTTCATTTTCACAAAATTTAATAAATTTATAAAAATTATCATCCTTATTAATTACTTTTTAAATTTTTTTTGGATAAATGGACATTTTATCATTCAAAAAGCATGTCAAATAACTTGCTACAAAATATATTTTATTACCATGTTATCTTTTACTAAAGATTTGTTTATATAATTGTTATATGTTTGGCTTATAAGGAATTAAAATTGCTTGCATCTCTTTAGAAAAAAAAAAAAAGATATGCAATGTGAGAATTATTTTCATGATTTTTATTATTAAACATAAATTATTTAACAAATACAAGATAATTAACGTGTAATCACGTGCAACGCATGTGATACAATGACTAGTATATATAAAAGCACGAATACGAAGAATCTTTTAAACTAATAAAAATAATCATGATTGTTTGTTATATTTCTAAATTATCATTATAAATATTTTTTATTAATAACAAGATTTATCTAATTTATAAATAAGAAGTTTAATTTTATTAAAACAATTTCATTAAATTGATTAATTTTATAATAAATAATTTTTTATAAAATTTATATGAAATTATTTTATTTTGAAAGTTTTAATTTTTCACTAACTTTAAAAAATAAATCGATTTATTTAATATAAATAAAAAATAATTAAAATTTAGTAAAATACATTTTATTATTTTAAAAATACAATATATATTCAAAAATAAATTAATTAACGAGTATTCACATGAGAACGCATGTGATAACAAATACTAGTATATATATATATATATATATATATATATATATATATAAGGAATTAAGCCTTACAATTTGATCCAACTGGGTAAAGGTAAATGGGTAATGTTCAAATAAATTTTTATAATCTTATTAAAAAAACTATTGGAATATGCTTTAAATTGTATTAAGATTCTGTTTGGTTGTTATTTTAAATTTTTTATTGAAAAAATAACAAATGATTTCAATGATGATGGAATCACAACCACTAATTACTCTACATAACCAAAAATTAATAACCTCAATAATAAGACATCAAATATTTAAAACCTCTAAATATATAAATATATAGAGTTAATAGCACCAATGTTTCCCAAATTATAGGACATATTTTATATTGATCCTTAAATTTCAAAACGTATCAATCAGGTCCCCAATGTTATAGCTTTGTATCAATATAGTCTTTCTGTTACTCAGACCGTCAAAAATACGTTAAATGATAGATGGCATATGAAGTGTAAATTATAAAAATATCATCTACTGATGTAATCCTTGTTTTTGTCTTTATTTCTTTATTCTTTTTTTTTTCTTTTCAAATTTTATATTTTCCTTTTTCTTATTAATATAAAATATACTAATACAATTAACATAAAATAATTAATATATTTTATTTCTTCTTTATTATATATTTTTTCTCCTATTTATAAATAAAAAAATAAAAAATATATTATATTATAATTTAAACTAATTTTATAAGAAATAAGAAATATAAAATATTTATTTGCATTAATGTTATAAAAATATTTTAAGTTTTTTTAAGTTTTTTCCTTTTCTTCTTTATAAATAAATAAATAAAAATAATTTAAATTAAATTTTCAAAAATAAAATAATTTAAAAATATATAATATATTTATTTACTTTAATTTTATAATAAAAATAAATTTTATTTTATTTTCCTTTTTCTTTTTCTTTTTCTAAATAAAATATTTTTTATAAAAAAATAAATAATTTATAAATATAAAATATTTATTTACATTCATTTAATTAAAAATTTATATTTTTTATGTGGACTCCAATGCTGAAATTGAGGTGGCAACTACCTTGACCGAATCTACCATAAAGCGTCAAATTAGACCCTCCTCGATATAGCGCGAGGGATCAAATTTAGACTTTTGAAATGCCTATAGAGTTTTATGAAAGGCAGTCCGATCCTTCACAAGATCGTACTGGCGGTGAGGATTCAAATTTCTCTTTTTCAATCGACTAGAGTTAGGTGAAGATAATAGAATGAAAAAAATTAAAAAAAAAAGAAAAAGAAAATATATTTAAAAAAATAATGTAAATAAATATTTATATTTGATAAAATATTTAATCTTTTACAAAATTAATTTATTTATAAAAGCAAAGAAAGAAAAAAAGGAAAAACCTTTTTTAATTAATTAAAATAAATATATTATTTTTTATAAATTATTTAATTATTACAAAATAATTAATTTTTATTTAATTATTTATAACAGTAAATAAAAAATAAAATTTATTTTTATAAATTAATATAATTTAATATTTTTATATTTTTTATAAATTATTTACTTTTTTAAATTTTAATTTTAATTTAAAATTATAAATTATTTTTTCTTCTTTGTATTTATTTATTAACAAAAAAAAAGGGAAAAGAAAAAAGAGAAAAAAGATAAAATAATTTTTATAAAATTAATGTAAATAAATATTTTATACTTTTAATAAATTATTTAATATTTATAAAATTAATTTAATTTAATATAATATAAATTATTATTTATATTTTAGTTTATTTATAAAGAATATAAAATGAAAAAAAAAAGAAGAAAGAAACAAAAAAATTAAAAATAGTTTTTATAAAATTAATTTAAATAAATATTTTATATGTTTATAAATTAATTATATATTCAAAAAATTAATTTAAATTATAATATAATTTTTTTTGGTATTTATTTATAAAAAAAGAAAGAAAAATATAAAATTTGAAAAGAAAAAAAAAGAATAAAGACAAAAACAAGGATTACATCAGTAGATGACATTTTTGTAATTTATATGTCATATACCATCTGTCAATTAACGCCATTTCTGACGGTCTGAGTAACGGAAAAACTACATTGATACAAAACTATAACATTGGGGACTTGATTGATACGTTTTGAAATTTAAGGACCAATATAAAATATGCCTTATAGTTTGAGACTATTGATACTATTAACATATATATATATATATATATATTGAGATAATAATTATATACTTAAGTACTTGATTCAATAATAATTACATATATTTTATGTTCAAGAATCAAATTTAATCTCCAATCTCATTTTAAAAAGAAATATTGAAATATAAATGACAGATATTAAAATTCTGTTGGTACAACTAGAAATATGAAAAATCATTTTGGTTGCAAAAAGGTTGTTATATACATACTAAACCCTAATGATCAAAGAGTGATTTGCAGGCTTGTATGGTTAAGATCTTCACCTTCTTCCATCCATCAAGTGGAGTTAGCCTCGTTGCAAGATTCATTAATTTTAGCAGTTGAGAGATCTTTCCCCTAAAATCTACAAGTATTTGATAATTACTTTTAATTATGATGATAGCGAATTGAATATTTGTATTTTTTAAATATTTGAATATGAATCTATTTAATTTATATAATATTCGAATTCGTTTATTATTCATTTGTTATTCAAATATTACTATTCGAATACGCATCCGATTTAGATAACAATATCCGTCGAATATTCAAATTCACCAAATATCCTATTTGATTAAACTAATTTTTTAAAATAAAAGTATAAAATTATACAAGAATTAACTATGTAAATGTATTTCGAATTCGGATATCCAAATATGTTATTTGTATAAGTAAAACGGATTTGGATATATGACATTGTCCAAACTAAAACCAAAACCGATTCGAATATCATATATCCAAGGGTTTCTATTCGAACCGTTCCGAATCTACTATGGATAATAAATCTAATATCCAAATTCAAAAATTATCTGAATCCGCAAAAATTAGATCGAATAATGTTGAATATCCGATTTTTTGCAACCGATTCCTATGACCAGTTTAGTTGCAAATCAAATCACTCCGAAGCTTGACTCCTTTGAGGGTATAAGTTTGAATGTCCTTGCTTTCAACTTTTTTTCATCTTTTTTATAAGTGATAATTTAATATATATATATATATTATTCATTTTTTATACTTTGACGGTATTTTTTTTTTAATTTTACAAGCAAATTAAGAGATTGTTACATATTCAACTTCTTCTTCTAATTAATTTTTTTTTATTATTATTATATATCCTAAGGGATATATATCATCTTGCTAATTAACTCTACTTGTGAAATCTAATAATTTCAGTTGTTAATAAATGTGATAATTTATCAAATATATACATATAAAATTCTATACAAAGTACTTCATAAAAATTGTAATAATATTTTATTATAAATATTAGCTTTATAAGATTGAGTTATAATTTAATTATAAGTAATAAATAATACTGAGAATATTTTGGATACAATACTCAGGAGTAACCATCAAAGTTTCAAAATTAACCAAGAAAACGGCTGTTTGAATTGAAGCAAAGGGCAAAGACTTGAAGTTTGATTGTAATTCCATTGCTTTGATTTATGATTTTATAGGTCAATGAAGGGTACGCATTTAAATTGCAGTCGTGAACGTATTTTTAATCGCATTACAGACGTAAGAATATATTATCACAGTTAATTACGATGAATATTTAACAACGAAAAAAATCAATATTGTAAACAACTGCTATTAAAATCCTTATCTAAGGTATCAGAATGTATTGTAAGTTGGTTTTACTATATTCTCCTTGTCGCAACCTAAAAAAATAACGAGTCTCATCGCAAGACTTTATTATTCGTTAAGCGTGACATTAAAAAAAAATCGAGGAAAAGTCGACTTAATTCTCCTAAAAAAATGAAGGTTTTGAAAATGACCTTAAAAAAGACATGGAGTCGCCACCAATCTTTTTTTAGCTAGGTGTGATCGGCCACCTATTAAAACCGGTTTTATAAAATATTTTAAAAATTAATTAAAACATTTTAAAAACCAATTTCAAGTCTGCGTTTTAAACCAGAGAAATCAAAGAAGCGGGTTCGGGAGTCGGTTACGTGCGGGGAAGGATTAGCACCCCCACAACGCCCATATAAATCGGTACCTTATTAATCGTGTGTTATCTCAAGTCTCGGTAAAAGTTGGTTTGAAATTTAGTATTTCAAATTAATTTCCAATTTAAAGAAAAAATAATTCCCTTTTTTTATTAAAAATGATCCGGAATTTATAAATTCAAAATTTTCCTATATTCCCCAACAAACGTGGCAAAATATAGAAATTTTTATTAGTTTTGGAAAACTTTCCGAACCATTCTCCTTTTTGAAAGAAAGATATTCCTTTATTAATGATAATTGATGATATTCCCTCCAGCAAACCCGGTAGAGAACTCATGAATTATTTTAACTCGGGAATATCTTTATTTATTTTTATTGAAAACCATTATCTTTTTACAAACATTTAAAATAAATGAATATGTATATGCATGACATAAATAAAATGACATAGTAAAGTCTAAATAATATAATGCTTCCTAAATGATATGATATAATGTAAATGCTTTAGCATATTCTAAATGAAATGAATTAAATGCCTTAGCATATTCTAAATGAAATAAAATATCCTAAGTTATATGACATATTATAAATAAAATGAAATGACCTAGGGAACATAGTATAATCAATATGAGATGCAATATCCTAAGTCATATGATATATTCTAAATGAAATAAAATAACCTAAGTAGCATAACATATTCTATATGAAATGAAATAACCTAAGTAACATGATATTTTCTAAATGAAATAAAATAATCTAAGTAACATAACATATTCTATATGAAATGAAATAACCTAAATGACATGGCAAACATGAATGATATGGCATATAAATTAAATGAGATGGAATATGAAATAATGCTACCATATAATATGCATGAAAATAAAAATGGAAATAATAGTGCATGAACATAGTATATGCTAAATAATATGACCAAAAAATAACTAAATAAAAGCATAGGATATCATGAAATATTCCAAATCATATAATAAACCATATAACATCAAAAATATAAATCAAAATAATAACAATATCATAGAAATTATTATAACAAGAATCACATATTATATAAAATGCATGAATATAAAAATGCAATGCATGAAATGTATTTTTTTCTTTAATTAAGGAAATCCGTATATCTAAAAAGATATCCGGCTACCTTAAGAAAATATGTCAAATTAAATATTCTAAAACCAAAATACATTGTGATTGTTTGAAAACAATTTTGAGAAGCTTGAATTAAAAAATAAAATTTGGGCTAAAATTTTTTAAATGCCTCTAATTTCTTAAGTTTAAAAAATCTGGACTTGACTACCCTTAACCCGAGACTTGAAAAATCATTTTTAGAGTTTAAAAAGGCTTAGAAACTACCCTAAGCCAGTAGCTAACCCTCCTAATCCGCCCACTCTAAGTAAATTAACCAAAACAGAAATATGGTTTTTCTTTAAATTCAATTCTGACTCCACTGTCCAGTTTTAATCCACGATTTTTTACCCTATTTTTAAAAATTCAAAAACTTCTGAAAAAAATACTGGAGACTTAGGACATGTAAAACTACATGAGAAAAAATCGGATTAATTTTCTGATCAAAGATGAATTCCCAGAAAAATCAGAGATGTACGAGTTTTTGGAGGAGAAAAAAAACTACTTTGCCAACACATTTTTGCCTTTGATAAAATCATTTAAAAACCAAAGTAAAAATATTTGAAACTCATAAAATGATTTACAAAAAGTAGCTAGGACTTTTTGAAAGTTATATAAAAATTGACTAAGTAAAAAAAATCACAAAGGTAGAATAATCAACTTGACAAACTTAATTTTCCACAAGTGTGCTCAAGAGAGCATGACTTTGAACCATTAATTGGCTCAAGTCATTATTCAAGTGGCATGAACATGAAATGCATGAAATAATGCAGCAAACATAATGCATGAAATGCATGGATTTAAACCCAAATGTCATGAAAAAATGCATGGCATTCATAAAGTGACCTAGACCTAAATGAACTTGCATGGCATTTAATGTGACCTAGACCTAAAATGTATAAACATGATAATGCAAACGTAACCCAAACCTAAAGTGTCATGAAAATACATTGCAATACAAAGATGTCCTAATGCCTAACATGAACTTGGAAATGTATATGGCATACCAAGATGACCTAGACCTAATGGACATGGAAATGCATGATAATACAAAATGACCTAAGATCTAATATGTCATATGAAAATGCATGGGAATAACATGAACAAAAATGACCAAATGAATACAATACTAATGCATGAACATGGCATAACCAATACACAATCATATGACATGAAGAGGCAAAGCATGAAAAAACATGGTAATCACATATTCATGATACAAATGCAAACACAAGACAACACAAAATACAAAGGGAGCCGAATGGATACTAATTTCCAAAATACTTACAGACTGTTGTTGGATAAAATGTAGGTAGGCATATGATCAGAATAGGCCTCTGCAATACAATACCTTCAACACTGAGCTATGCGACTTTACTGGAAAAGGAGATATAAATCCTTCCTTGAACCCAACTATTCAGATTTCTTGAAGACCAAATATCAAAGTCTCAGAGACAACATAAACACTGCGGCAATGGATCCTATCTCAGGTTTTTTTCTTCTCCCTGTTACTGGCATGACTACGTGCATCAGTCTCAACATCTTTCTCAGCCTTCACTTCATCAACATTTTCCAAAACTGCATCTTTACCGGAACCAGGAGGCAATGCTTCTTTATCTGTTCCATTGGTGGAATGTCCATCAGGTTGAGGCTTGATTCATGATTTGCAAAGACCTCAAAACCGTGGTACAACATTATGCCAGGAAAGTCAGCCATCGCTTGTCAACGTGAAGGCAAAAACAACAATGGTAAGTGAGAAGAAAATAGTTCCGCAAGCAAACAACCGCATAACCTTGCTTGGTCCTTTTTTATGGCTTTCTTGATTCCCCAACTCAACAGCTTTGAGAAGCTCCCTTACTTCATCCATGTCTGAATCCTTGGCCGCTTGGAGTAGTCTACCTTGAATTTTCCCAAGCTTAGTCAGTCTGCTATCTCTACTTCCATTCTTAGCTGACCAGATAAAACCAGTCATCTTCCAAAGGAGAATACCCACATAGATGGCAACAATACAATCTACAGTATAATGTTGGCGCTCTCGTATTTCACGCTGAGCACTATGCATAACAAGCAGCCATATGAGAGTTGAGCTAACCCCCCCGTAAGCCTCCGTCCATGCCATAGCAGTCAGTACAGCAACTAGCATGTGGCCACTGTATAGAAGGTCATTGCAGCCGCCCCCTGCCTTTTAAGCAGACTGTACCATGAAGATCCTTCTGATGGGGTGGGTCGCAGAAAATCTATTAGGAAGCTCATTGAACCCCAATCTGGACGGTAGTCACCAATGTATTTGCCAGTATCAGCATATGCTATATCCTGTTGTACTACTTGACGAATGGCATTACCATCTGAAGCATAAGGAACGTAATATTTCTGAGCCCAATGATGAGGATGTCCAGGGACACTAAATCGAGCTGAAGCACACCATGGGCAGGCTCAAATGGAATTTTTTTATTCAGCTAAGCAATGCAGGTTAGACATCCGTAAGAAACCCCTTGATATCTGGACCGATAAACTTATGTAAAGCACCCAGAACTCTAAATTTTATTGCACCAGAGACAGATCAAGGTCCTAGAGACCTTCAACCTGTGGTTTCAATGAGGAAATGGTCGCAAAATGAGTTCATCAAGTAAAATTTGCAACAAAAGCACGAACTGTCAGAAAAATGGGTCCCCAAACCCCAAAAGCTTGGATGGCTTTAACTGTTATTCCTAGCAGCATTTCAATTTAGGGTCATTGATCATGGGTCCCTTCTTCATGCACCCAATGTAAGTCAGAGAAGCAAGCCGATCTGATGAAGTAAAAAAAAAAAAAAATGAACAACACACTCAACACATTAACAGTAGGAAACACACTCACTTTGGGATTACGTTTTGTAAGGAAGCTTAAGATACTATTCCTCAACATCTATCAGCATGAAATCTCTGTACTTTTTAATCTCTTTCTCAAGCATTTCCATTTTCTTCACATCTTTCGATTTCCCTATTACAAAGCTGAAACATAGAGCGGTAGCTTGCTCCAGCCTTATAATTCTCTTCTCTCAAGTGCGATAGCAATTTTTGTCTTAAATTTTGTTTCTCTTCAGTGCTTATCCCCGATGAATCACGTCTCTTCCTCAGTTCCTCCAATACCGATTAATATTGTTTTTGAAATATACAGAGGCCATTAATCGAAATCTACTTCAGACGCTAAATCTTTCGCTGTAATCACTTCCATGAGGCAAGAGCAGAAACCAGGCCTGCTCTCGGATTGAGAGAGAGGCAACGTAGAAAAAACCAGGCCTGCTCTCGGATTGAAAGAGAGGCAACGTAGAATAACTCCTGGGCTTTGGGAAACCATAGAAATACGAGGGATTATTTGTTCTTTTTTAAGCTTTCTTTAATCCTCATGAAATACCAAAGTTTTTTTCTCCTTTTTTAGCCGTCATGCTCCCTCAAAAAAATGAAACTAAGCTCTTTCCTTTTTTTCCGAGCCGCCAATCCCTTTTTCCTTTTTTCTCAAAATCAGCCCCCTCCATATTTTTTCCAAGTCCCATTTTATACCTCAATTTCTAACCTAAAAAAAATGGGTAATGTCTAAGTTACCCTTTCTTTATTTCAAGTTTCTCTTTTTAATTTTTTCAAATATTTTCAATTAAAAAATTTATTTTAAAAATCTAATAAAGCTCAAGATTAAACTTTTTCACCTTGGGTTTAAATTGAATTTTAAAATTGGTAATTTTACGGTCCGATTTTATTTAACAATTAAAGCTAAAAAAGATATATATAATTTAGAACATTTTAAAAATCTAAAATCGCGACTGTGACTTTTACAAAAATATTAAACCCGAGAGGGGGACAAATTAAAATTGGTTTTAAAAAAAATCCGGACAAAATTGGTGTCTACAGCTGCCCCTCTTTGGCTGTTGTTGAGAATCAGGAATCAGGCAAAGATAAAATAGACAACAATTTTGTCCGGTCTGTGAAATCACATGTGAAGGAAAGGAAAGGGTTTTCTTTTTCATTTCTTCATTCATTTTTGCATTTTTCATTTTCTTCTTTTTTCTTCTTTTTTTCTTCTTTTTTTCTTTTTTCCTTTTTTCTATTTTTTCTCTTTTTTCATTTTTTTCATATAAAAAAAAACAATAAATTGAAGATTTTGTCCTTAAATTGAATTCCCTCCCTAAACAAGGCTCGATTCGTCTTAAGGAAACGAATTCGATTTTCAAAAGAAAAATTTATGCCCGAAGGTCTTTAAAATTAGTGCCCGGAGGTCTTAAAAAACTGGTGCCCGGAGGTCTTAAAAAACTGGTGCCCGGAGGTCTTAAAAAACTTGTGCCAGGAGGTCTTTAAAATGGTGCCCGGAGGTCTTTAAAATTGTGCCTGGAGGTCTTAAAAAAAACTGGTGCCCGGAGGTCTTTAAAATGGTGCCCGGAGGTCATAAAAAAAAACTGGTGCCCGGAAGTCTTTAAAATGGTGCCCAGAGGTCTTAAAAAAATTGGTGCACGGAGGTCTTTAAAATGGTGCCCGGAGGTCTTAAAAAAAAAAAAAAACTGGTGTCCGGAGGTCTTAAAAAAACTGGTGCCCAGAGGTCTTTGAAAAAACTAGTGCTAGAAGGTCTTTGATGACGGTCTCAGGGTTCGACTCATTTGATAAAACAGAATGAATTCGATTTAAAACAAAAGGAAATACCTCGACGGTGGTCTCAAGGCTCGACTCATTTGATAAAACAGAATGAATTCGATTTAAAACAAAAGGAAATACCTCGACGGTGGTCTCAAGGCTCGACTCATTTGATAAAACAGAATGAATTCGATTTAAAACAAAACAAAATACCTCGACGGTGGTCTCAAGGCTCGACTCATTTGATAAAACAGAATGAATTCGATTTAAAACAAAAGGAAATACCTCGACGGTGGTCTCGAAGCTCGACTCATTTGATAAAACAGAATGAATTCGATTTAAAACAAAACAAAATACCTCGAATGTGGTCTCAAGGCTCGACTCATTTGATAAAACAGAATGAATTCGATTTAAAACAAAAGGAAATACCTCGACGGTGGTCTCGAAGCTCGACCCATTTGATAAAGCAGAATGAATTCGATTTAAAACAAAAGGAAATACCTCGACGGTGGTCTCGAGGCTCGACTCATTTGATAAAGCAGAATGAATTCGATTTAAAACAAAAGGAAATACCTCGACGGTGGTCTCGAGGCTCGACTCATTTGATAAAACAGAATGAATTCGACTTAAAACAATAGGAAATACCTTGACGGCGGTCTCAAGGCTCGACTCATTTGATAAAACAGAATGAATTCGATTTAAAACAAAAGGAAATACCTCGACGGTGGTCGCAAGGCTCGACTCATTTGATAAAACAGAATGAATTCGATTTAAAACAAAAGGAAATACCTCGACGGTGGTTTCGAGGCTCGACTCATTTGACAAAACAGAATGAATTCGATTTAAAACAAAAGGAAATACCTCGACGGTGGTCTCGAGGCTCGACTCATTTGATAAAACAGAATGAATTCGATTTAAAACAAAAGGAAATACCTCGACGGTGGTCTCGAGGCTCGACTCATTTGATAAAACAGAATGAATTCGATTTAAAACAAAAGGAAATACCTCGACGGTGGTCTCGAGGCTCGACTCATTTGATAAAACAGAATGAATTCGATTTAAAACAAAAGGAAATACCTCGACGGTGGTTTCGAGGCTCGACTCATTTGATAAAACAGAATGAATTCGATTTAAAACAAAAGGAAATACCTCGACGGTGGTCTCGAGGCTCGACTCATTTGATAAAACAGAATGAATTCGATTTAAAACAAAAGGAAATACCTCGACGATGGTCTCGAGGCTCGACTCATTTGATAAAATAGAATGAATTCGATTTAAAACAAAAGGAAATACCTTGACGGCGGTCTCAAAGCTCGACTCGTCTTAAGAAAACGAATTCAACTTGCAAGAAAGGAAATGACCTCGACGATGGTCTTGGGGCCTTAACCTGTCTTGTTCTCAGCTGTGTTTAAAATTAAGCTTCGGCTATCACCACCAAAGTCTTGCTCATTTTTAAAACTGTAAAAAATTCTGGGTATCACCTCCAAAGGCTTCGGCTATCACCACCAAAGTCTTGCTCATTTTTAAAACTGTAAAAAATTCTGGGAATCACCTCCAGAAGCTTCAGTTATCACCACCGAAGACTGTTTACCTTTTCAAAGGATTTTAAAACTCTGGATATCTCCACCAGAGGCTTCAACTATCACCACCGAAGACTTGTTCATAATAATAATAAAAAAAAAGAGTACCTCGACGATGATCTCGGGGCTCGACTCATTTGAAAAGCAAAACGAGTTCGATTATACCTGGCAGCTTTAAGAGATGATGCAAATGCTTCATGATGCAAATGCAAATGTCTTTAGTTAATGCAAACGCTTCTTGATGTAGATGCAAATGACTTAGATTGGTGCAAATGTCTTTGATGCAAATGTAAATGACTTGATTTGATGCAAACTTTCTTGATGCAGATTCAACTAACTTAGATTGATGCAAATGCTTCTTGATGTAGATGCACATGTTGAATAAAATTTTGGATAACTCCTCCAAAAGAAGATTTCTCATTTTCCAAAATTATAAAACCCTGGATATCTCCACCAGAGGCTTCAGCTATCACCACCGAAGACTTGTTCACTTTTAAAACTGTAAAATTCTGGATATCCCCACCAGAAGCTTTGGCTATCACCACCAAAGACTTGCTCGTTGTAAAATTCTGGGTAACTCCTTCAGAAGAAGATTTCTCATGTTTCAAAATTATAAAACCCTGGATATCTCCACCAGAGGCTTCAGCTATCACCACCGAAGACTTGCTCATTGTAAAAACTGTAAAATTCTGGATATCCCCACCAGAAGCTTCTGCTATCACCACCAAAGACTTGCTCATTGTAAAATTCTGGGAACTCCTCCAGAAAAAGATTTCTCATGTTTCAAAATTATAAAACCCTGGATATCTCCACCAGAGGCTTCAGCTATCACCACCGAAGACTTGTTCACTTTTAAAAACTGTAAAATTCTGGATATCCCCACCAGAAGCTTTAAGAAATGATGCAGATGCATGTCTTTTAACAAGGTGCTCATGCTTCATGGTTCAAATGCAAAATATTTCTTAATGCAAATGCAAATGGCCTGGATTGATGTAAATGCTTCTCGGTGCAAATGCAAATGGCTTGGATTGATGCCCATGTTTCATGATGCAGATGCCCCTACTAATTGTGTTCATATAACGGGTCATGAATGGTGTAACTACAATTACCACACATTAATGAAAATGCAATGATTCTAGAAATGATGTAATTGCTTGAGATGACACAAATACGAATTCCATAAAGAATGTAAATGTAAAGGTAAAATGGAGATGCTTATGGAATAATGCCAATGCAAATACCCATGAATGATGCAAATGCTTGCTGACACTGTGCAGATGCAAAAGCTCGATAAAGAGATGAGTGCTCATGAGTGATGCAAATGCCCCCGGTTGTTAATTTAGACTTTGGCTTAGCCTTTCAAATTCATTTTTCCTCTTCAAATCAGAGTATATCTTCAATTCATTTTGGCTATTCTCTTTGCCCCAACAGTTTTCAAACTTTCATCAACAGAGATCTGAACCGGGTTTTATTTCTTCTCCTCATATCTAGAAGTCAGGACCTATTTTGGCAATTCTATACCTTTGACTTAGAAAAATCCTTGTCTCATGTCAACATCAAAATGGGTATTTCAAAAAAATCTTCTTATTTGTTTTCGCATTTTGAAAACTTCTGAACAAAAAATATTAACCCCACAATGTGTGATGTATAAATCTTTTGAAGACTGATGATCATTGTTAGAAATTTCTCTAAGTATCAATCTGGGTTTTTCCAACTGGGATAGGCAAGGCTTCGTATAACAAGATTCTGGTTTTTCCAGAAAAACTTTATGACAAAAATGTATATCCCTTCTAGGCTCACAAATGGAATAGGTTTTATAAATCATGAATTTATTGAGAACCAAGCAAATTCAACATTCTTTTAGTTTCCATATCAAGGCATTTTGACAAGCGTCAAGATTGGTCGGGATGTTCAAACCGAAAAGTTTAATCTTGGAGAAAAAGTTTCAGTTTTTTGAAGACAATCCTCCGAATGAGAGTTGACAATTTGGGGGGTTCAAGTATTCCTAGATGTTCCTCGATGACCACTCCTTTAATAAGATCTTTTCTTTTGGGGTATCGGTGCTTTCATAGATGGCATCAAAAATTCCTATTCTACTCTAGAGTCCCTTTTCTCTCTAATTTTTTTCATTGTTTCACCATGCACTTGAGAATTTTAAATTCTTCCTTAGTGAAATGAGAATTTGATGAGATGGGAAAAAATCTGAGAAAAAACCTTTCAAATTAAATATTCATGCTTGATCAAAATGGACTTTTAAAGCACGTAATGTAGGCCATGGCTCAGGGTTCAGGAAGAAAGGATAAATAGGCCCAAAATATGTGTTTGAGGGTAATCAGATCAAGGATCATTTCCTGAGGAGGATTTTTTTGAAGCATTTGTCTCTTCTTGGACATTTCTTTCCTTTTGACTTTTGTGTCTTTTGTTCTTCGCTTTTGGCTTTCATTTGCCATCGCTTTTTCACACACTTTTTTTTTTGTTGTTTTTTTTTTTCTTTTGTTTTTCTTGGCTTTCATTTCGCCATCTTTTCCTCTCTTTTTTTCTTTGACAGAGTGAGCCCGTATTTATTCGGGGTTCCATTTGCTTTGTATCTGTCTTTGAGCTAGGACTCATTTCTCAGTGATCTTTAAAAAGATCTTTCCTCGCATTTGCCCCCCCAGTGTAGAAGGTGATCCTTGATCAGGGTTTAAAGAAAAAAGAATTCTTTCGGCTCAAAAGGGGTGACTATGTATAATTTCTTTTTGTGCGAAAGGGATATGAAAGATGGCCATTTCTCATATCAAGCACAAATATTTACATTGAAAAGCAATCCCCAGGGGAAATAGATATTTAGAATTTCATTTTGCACTTTGGAATCATCCGAATTCTCATATGCATGATATCACAATTTTTCTTTTCTTTTCTTTTTTTTGTTTTTTCATTGCATGCCCCAATGATTCATGCGTTTAGTCCATCCATTCACCATGTATCCATCATTTCCACATATGATGCCCCAATTTGATTAACCATGAGAATTTGTATCAATGAGGAACATAGCAGGTCTAGGTCTATTTTGAAAAGGCTGAGTTTCCAATCTGAGTTCTTTGAAGAGATAAGGAAAATATGACCCAAAAACGGGTTTTCTCTGGGACAAGGGATAATCTAGTTTAATCATTATGCTCCAAGGTGTCAATCATGAAGTGATGTTTGGGCAATTAGTGTTTTATGGTCATTGGGAAAGGTCAATAATGGTTTTAGCACAATCTTGACACACACCAAATTATCAAAATCTGGATTCTTGAAAGAATGTCTCATTTGTTTGATTTTCAAGGAATTTGAAAATTTTCAAAAAGTTCGTTCCTTTGTTCATAGCCCAGACTAAAATCTACGTCTTTGCTTATTCTGTGATGACAATGGTTTTATGAAGTCAAATCATTCATATTCCTTGAAGCATTAGGTCTTTGAAGTGGTCTCGGTTCAAAAGATTTAGGCTTAGGAAAGCCTAAAAGAGAGGGCTGAAGGTATTGGGTCATTTTGCAATGATCATCAATATTCTCAAGATTGTTCATTATTTCATGTGAAAACCACTTATTTATTGTTTACCACAAATTTTCTCAAAGTTTCATTTGTTTTTGCAAATTCAAATTTATTGCTAAAATAAAATGAACACAAAATATTTAAATTCAAAATTTATTTATTTCATGTAGATGTCATCACGAGACAAGAGCTTTCATCATCAAAGTGTAGAAATATATGCATCAGAATGCTCCTATTGACATGCTTTCAAAGATAACAAATCTTATCCTCAAAATTCTTCAAGAGGAAATCAATCTATGGTAAAACAGATTTCCAATGTTCGATAAGCTCTGGAATCAAAATGCCATCATGGACAAGACCTTCAATTCTTTCCTTCAGTTGTCTGCATTTTTAGTCGAATGCCCAATTGCCCCAATGTGATACTCGCACTTGCTGTTGAGGTCATAGCTTTTAGCTGACGAAGAAAGCTCTTTAAAGCTAAGTCAATTTCTATTTCATCTTATTAATGTGTTTCATGATGAATGAGCTATGAATGTCATGAGTGCAATTTGATGCATGTGAAGGATAAACAAAGTTATGTGTAGTCATATACAATGGAAACATGTTGACCCTGTATGTTACAAATGCAACACGACTGCCAACATGATGCATTTAAAGAATAAGAAAAATCAATGCATGGATATATGCAATGAATGACCATGTATGTTCCAAATGCATTTCCCGATGAATGATCATATACACTATGAATGCTACACAATGTCAATTATGATGCATGTGAAGAATAAATGACTGACACAGAGTATATACAAAGAAAATCATGCTGACCATGTATGTCATGAATGCAACCTGATGCCAATATGACAAATTAATGCATGAGCATATCATGATGACTATGTATGCCATGAATGCAACCTGATGCCAACATGATGCATGTAAAGAATAAGCAAATTAATGCATGGATATATACAATGAATGACCATGTATGTTCCAAATACATTTCCCTATGAATGATCATATACACTATGAACGCCACACAATGTCAATTATGATGCATGTGAAGAATAAATGATTGACACAGAGTATATACAAAGAAAATCATGCTAATAATGTGTGTGTCACGAAGGCATCCTGATATTAATATGACAGATTAATGCATGAGATATCATGATGACTATGTATGCCATGAATGCAACCCGATGTCAACATGATTTATATAAACAAATCAATGCAAAGAATAAGTAAATTAATGCATGGGTATATATAGGAAAATCATTTCTGATTATGAATGCATGAATGCAACTTGATGCTAACATGATGCATATAGAGAAAGAATAAATTGATATATGGATATATACAAAAAAAAATCATGCTGACTATCAATGCATGAATGCAACTTGATGCCAACATGATGCATGTAAAGAAAGAATAAATTGATATATGGATATATACAGAAAAATCATGCTGACTATGAATGCATGAATGCAACTTGATGCCAACATGATGCATGTAAAGAAAGAATAAATTGATACATAAGTATATACAAATAATGACCATGCATGTCATAAACGTATCTTACAATTGATTATTCAAAAATCTCATTATGCAAGATTTGCCTCCAAATTTATGATTTTTTTTTTATTGATTTTTTTTAACATGTTTTTTTTTTTTTTTGAAAGACCAATCACATTATTTTCAAAAGAATTTCAGGGTGGATCCCACTATGGTACAATATGCAAATGTTCATGTGACACTACCGGTTTTATGAAATCATCAAATGAAATTACCAACTGTTTATTGCAAAGAATGAGATCAATAATACAACAAAAAATGTACATGCTCCATTCACACATGCATGAAATGTGCAACATGCAAAAATGCTTGAAAAAGGATTTTTTTTTTTTATTTTTAAAAACAGCTAATGAACATCTGCCCCAACAATATCTGCTTCTTTAGGCATCACGATGCCTTCAAGGTGGAGTATCACATTTATTACGGGCGATGTACGTACATCGTTGCCCGATCTACCACACTTATTCGGAGTGTAAAATAGGTAACAAAAAGTTTAGAAATGTCCCTCCATGTGATCCTATTTTCGGTATATCTAACGGAAATTTGGCATGGCTTCGCCTAGGTTCACTATATGAGGGTGAATCGGTTCTAAGGCCCCGAATTGTTCCTCATTGTCGCCGGTGAAGGCTAGTAGGCACCCCGATAAAAGCGGGTCGTTAGAGTCTATTTCCCTAGCCCATGCGGATTGTTAATCACGAAGGCTTAGGTAATTTAGTACTCCGGAAGTGTTTCACTAGCCCATGCGGATTGTTAATCACGAAGGCTTAGTTACTTTGCTCCCACCTAAAGGACGGAACCCGGGTATAGGATTCATGATATGAAAATGCACGTGTAGTGTGTGTGGAGGAACAACAAACCTTTCACCACCTATTCTACATCTAAATGCCCTAGCAATTTATAAAAACATTCAAGAATAGTGTAACGCATTAACCAACAAGCAATTATAATATACAACCTTAAATAACTAGAGAATAATAATAAAATGCATGCACATGAGAATGAACATATTTAAAACATTTTATTATTTTCGAAATTCTCCTTATTAACAAATGTGGGAATTAAAATTAAATACCAATTAAACCAACCAAAACCGAGACTTTGATAACACACGAGTAATTCTAGGCCTGAATCTCTAATTTCCCCAGTGGAGTCGCCAAGCTGTCGCAACCTAAAAAAATAACGAGTTTCATCGCAAGACTTTATTATTCGTTAAGCGTGACATTAAAAAAAATCGAAGAAAAGTCGACTTAATTCCTCTAAAAAAATGAAGGTTTTGAAAATGACCTTAAAAAAGACATGTAGTCGCCACCAATCTTTTTTAGCTAGGTGTGACCGGCCACCTATTAAAACCGGTTTTATAAAATATTTTAAAAATTAATTAAAACATTTTAAAAACCAATTTCAAGTCTGCGTTTTAAACCAAAGAAATCAAAGAAGCGGGTTCGGGAGTCGGTTACGTGCGGGGAAGGATTAGCACCCCCACAACGCCCATATAAATCGATACCTTATTAATCGTGTGTTATCTCAAGTCTCGGTAAAAGTTGGTTTTAAATTTAGTATTTCAAATTAATTCCCAATTTAAAGAAAAAATAATTCTCTTTTTCTATTAAAAATGATCCGGAATTTATAAATTCAAAATTTTCCTATATTCCCCAACAAACGTGGCAAAATATAGAAATTTTTATTAGTTTTGGAAAACTTTCCGAATCATTCTCCTTTTTGAAAGAAAGATATTCCTTTATTAATGATAATTGATGATATTCCCTCCAGCAAACCCGGTAGAGAACTCATGAATTATTTTAACTCGGGAATATCTTTATTTTTTTATTGAAAACCATTATCTTTTTGCAAACAGTTAAAATAAATGAATATGTATATGCATGACATAAATAATATGACATAGTAAAGTCTAAATAATATAATGCTTCCTAAATGATATGATATAATGTAAATGCTTTAGCATATTCTAAATGAAATGAATTAAATGCCTTAGCATATTCTAAATGAAATAAAATATCCTAAGTTATATGACATATTATAAATAAAATGAAATGACCTAGGGAACATAGTATAGTCTATATGAGATGCAATATCCTAAGTCATATGATATATTCTAAATGAAATAAAATAACCTAAGTACCATAACATATTCTATATGAAATGAAATAACCTAAGTAACATGATATTTTCTAAATGAAATAAAATAACCTAAGTAACATAACATATTCTATATGAAATGAAATAACCTAAATGACATGGCAAACATGAATGATATGGCATATAAATTAAATGAGATGGAATATGAAATAATGCTACCATATAATATGCATGAAAATAAAAATGGAAATAATAGTGCATGAACATAGTATATGCTAAATAATATGACCAAAAAATAACTAAATAAAAGCATAGGATATCATGAAATATTCCAAATCATATAATAAACCATATAACATCAAAAATATAAATCAAAATAATAACAATATCATAGAAATTATTATAACAAGAATCACATATTATATAAAATGCATGAATATAAAAATGCAATGCATGAAATGTATTTTTTTCTTTAATTAAGGAAATCCGTATATCTAAAAAGATATCCGGCTACCTTAGGAAAATATGTCAAATTAAATATTCTAAAACCAAAATACTTTGTGATTGTTTGAAAACAATTTTGAGAAGCTTGAATTAAAAAATAAAAATTGGGCTAAAATTTTTTAAATGGCTCTAATTTCTTAAGTTTAAAAAATCTAGACTTGACTACCCTTAACCCGAGACTTGAAAAATCATTTTTAGAGTTTAAAAAGGCTTAGAAACTACCCTAAGTCAGTAGCTAACCCTCCTAATCCGCCCACTCTAAGTAAATTAACCAAAACAGAAATATAGTTTTTCTTTAAATTCAATTCTGACACCACTGTCCAGTTTTAATCCACGATTTTTTACCCTATTTTTAAAAATTCAAAAAATTCTGAAAAAAATACTGGAGACTTAGGACATGTAAAACTACATGAGAAAAAATCGGATTAATTTTCTGATCAAAGATGAATTCCCAGAAAAATCAGAGATGTACGAGTTTTTGGAGGAGAAAAAAAACTGCTTTGCTAACACATTTTTGCCTTTGATAAAATCATTTAAAAACCAAAGTAAAAATATTTGAAACTCATAAAATGATTTACAAATAGTAGCTAGGACTTTTTGAAAGTTATATAAAAATTGACTAAGTAAAAAAAAATCACAAAGGTAGAATAATCAACTTGACAAACTTAATTTTCCACAAGTGTGCTCAAGAGAGCATGACTTTGAACCATTAATTGGCTCAAGTCATTATTCAAGTGGCATGAACATGAAATGTATGAAATAATGCAGCAAACATAATGCATGAAATGCATGGATTTAAACCCAAATGTCATGAAAAAATGCATGGCATTCATAAAGTGACCTAGACCTAAATGAACTTGCATGGCATTTAATGTGACCTAGACCTAAAATGTATAAACATGATAATGCAAACGTAACCCAAACCTAAAGTGTCATGAAAATACATTGCAATACAAAGATGTCCTAATGCCTAACATGAACTTGGAAATGTATATGGCATACCAAGATGACCTAGACCTAATGGACATGGAAATGCATGATAATACAAAATGACCTAAGATCTAATATGTCATATGAAAATGCATGGGAATAACATGAACAAAAATGACCAAATGAATACAATACTAATGCATGAACATGGCATAACCAATACACAATCATATGACATGAAGAGGCAAAGCATGAAAAAACATGGTAATCACATATTCATGATACAAATGCAAACACAAGACAACACAAAATACAAAGGGAGCCGAATGGATACTAATTTCCAAAATACTTACAGACTGTTGTTGGATAAAATGTAGGTAGGCATATGATCAGAATAGGCCTCTGCAATACAATACCTTCAACACTGAGCTATGCGACTTTACTGGAAAAGGAGATATAAATCCTTCCTTGAACCCAACTATTCAGATTTCTTGAAGACCAAATATCAAAGTCTCAGCGACAACATAAACACTGCGGCAATGGATCCTATCTCAGGTTTTTTTCTTCTCCCTGTTACTGGCATGACTACGTGCATCAGTCTCAACATCTTTCTCAGCCTTCACTTCATCAACATTTTCCAAAACTGCATCTTTACCGGAACCAAGAGGCAATGCTTCTTTATCTGTTCCATTGGTGGAATGTTCATCAGGTTGAGGCTTGATTCATGATTTGCAAAGACCTCAAAACCGTGGTACAACATTATGCCAGGAAAGTCAGCCATCGCTTGTCAACGTGAAGGCAAAAACAACAATGGTAAGTGAGAAGAAAATAGTTCCGCAAGCAAACAACCGCATAACCTTGCTTGGTCCTTTTTTCTGGCTCTCTTGATTCCCCAACTCAACATCTTTGAGAAGCTCCCTTACTTCATCCATGTCTGAATCCTTGGCCGCTTGGAGTAGTCTACCTTGAATTTTCCCAAGCTTAGTCAGTCTGCTATCTCTACTTCTATTCTTAGCTGACCAGATAAAACCAGTCATCTTCCAAAGGAGAATACCCACATAGATGGCAACAATACAATCTACAGTATAATGGTGGCGCTCTCGTATTTCACGCTGAGCACTGTGCATAACAAGCAGCCATATGAGAGCTGAGCTAACCCCCCCGTAAGCCTCCGTCCATGCCATAGCAGTCAATACAGCAACTAGCATGTGGCCACTGTATAGAAGGTCATTGCAGCCGCCCCCTGCCTTTTTAAGCAGACTGTACCATGAAGATCCTTCTGATGGGGTGGGTCGCAGAAAATCTATTAGGAAGCTCATTGAACCCCAATCTGGACGGTATCACCAATGTATTTGCCAGTATCAGCATATGCTATATCCTGTTGTATTACTTGACGAATGGCATTAGCATCTGAAGCATAAGGAACGTAATATTTCTGAGCCCAATGATGAGGATGTCCAGGGACACTAAATCGAGCTGAAGCACACCATGGGCAGGCTCAAATGGAATTTTTTATTCAGCTAAGCAATGCAGGTTAGACATCCGTAAGAAACCCCTTGATATCTGGACCGATAAACTTATGCAAAGCACCCAAAACTCTAAATTTTATTGCACCAGAGACAGATCAAGGTCCTAGAGACCTTCAACCTGTGGTTTCAATGAGGAAATGGCCGCAAAATGAGTTCATCATGTAAAATTTGCAACAAAAGCACGAACTGTCAGAAAAATGGGTCCCCAAACCCCAATAGCTTGGATGGCTTTAACTGTTATTCCTAGCAGCATTTCAATTTAGGGTCATTGATCATGGGTCCCTTCTTCATGCACCCAATGTAAGTCAGAGAAGCAAGCCGATCTGATGAAGTAAAAAAAAAAAAAATGAACAACACACTCAACACATTAACAGTAGGAAACACACTCACTTTGGGATTACGTTTTGTAAGGAAGCTTAAGATATTATTCCTCAACATCTATCAGCATGAAATCTCTGTACTTTTCAATCTCTTTCTCAAGCATTGCCATTTTCTTCACATCTTTCGATTTCCCTATTACAAAGCTGAAACATAGAGCGGTAGCTTGCTCCAGCCTTATAATTCTCTTCTCTCAAGTGCGATAGCAATTTTTGTCTTAAATTTTGTTTCTCTTCGCTGCTTATCCCCGATGAATCACGTCTCTTCCTCAGTTCCTCCAATACCGATTAATACTGTTTTTGAAATATACAGAGGCCATTAATCGAAATCTACTTCAGACGCTAAATCTTTCGCTGTAATCACTTCCATGAGGCAAGAGCAGAAACCAGGCCTACTCTCGGATTGAGAGAGAGACAACGTAGAAAAAACCAGGCCTGCTCTCGGATTGAAAGAGAGGCAACGTAGAAGAACTCCTGGGCTTTGGGCAACCATAGAAATACGAGGGATTATTTGTTCTTTTTTAAGCTTTCTTTAATCCTCATGAAAAACCAAAGTTTTTTTCTCCTTTTTTAGCCGTCATGCTCCCTCAAAAAAATGAAACTAAGCTCTTTCCTTTTTTTTCCGAGCCGCCAATCCCTTTTTCCTTTTTTCTCAAAATCAGCCCCCCCTCCATATTTTTTCCAAGTCCCATTTTATACCTCAATTTCTAACCTAAAAAAAATGTGTAATGTCTAAGTTACCCTTTCTTTATTTCAAGTTTCTCTTTTTAATTTTTTCAAATATTTTCAATTAAAAAATTTATTTTAAAAATCTAATAAAGCTCAAGATTAAATTTTTTCACCTCGGGTTTAAATTGAATTTTAAAATTGGTAATTTTACGGTCCGATTTTATTTAACAATTAAAGCTAAAAAAGATATATATAATTTAGAACATTTTAAAAATCTAAAATCGCGACCGTGACTTTTACAAAAATATTAAACCCGAGAGGGGGACAAATTAAAATTGGTTTTAAAAAAAAACCCAAACAAAATTAGGTGTCTACACTCCTTTTTTGGATTTTTTTATTACTTTCTTCATATTACTATATTTTCTATCTAAAATTTTATATATTTGTTTATTATTATTATAGTTACTAGAATGAAGACCCACAATACGCTGCGGGTGAAAAAATTCGCTTTCTATTTTGCATGCTCATTCACTAAAGAAACTGTTAATTTTGTAATAGTAATTGAAGCAACAAATAAATTCTATGCCCTTTAGAGATTTATACATAATTCTGTAATGCAACTAAGTGTGAAGAAAAACAATCTCAATGTTTTGAAGGTAGCTCATGGCAAAAAAAAATTTTGTTGCTAAATCAGCTATATATATATATTCAAGAAGGAATCACAACAATAACTGTGTGAAACCACAAAATTACAGCATAATCAAAGCAGAGTCCAACACCTCATAAATTCAAAATATATAGAATAGAAAAACAATTAAAACATCCCTATCACCAGCAGCCAGTAAACATATCACTATTGTTCACCCCAATTTTGGCCAAATAGTCAGCAAGCCCATTTGTTTCAAGGAAGATATTACACAGCTTCACACTATTAGTCTCAACAATAAGGAAATAAATTTTGGAAGAAGCATCCCAAAATCTCCAAGATCAACTTTCCACCTTGATACACCAGAAAAAAAGCAACCTTCGAATCAGACTCAATAATCAACCCCATTCCACTCAGTCATAACAAAAACCTCTAAGGCCATCTTAATAACCATCAGTTCTGCTGCATTGCAATCAAGAATCCCCAATGGTCAAGAAAACATAGCCACAATATTACCGCTATCATTTCTCAGTACTCCCCCATAACCAACAGGGCTAGGCTTCCCTCAAGTTGATCCATCAATGTTAAAATTCATAAACCCAAGTGCAGGAGTAGAACAAACCCTCTTAAAGTTGGCTAAAGAACCTGAAACACATGCTACTGGATCACACCACCATAATACCTATGAAACAATCACCTCGTTGATTGTCTTTATCCAAAACATGGATCAAAATTTGACAATATATAGTAAATCCTCCACATTCCAGCAATTTTTATTAAAGATTACATCGGCTAATTGATTATTCTAAAATCAAATAAGAGTAATGAGTATTTTCAAACAAGGATTGAGTCTGAGATTCGACTCTCCTATGTACTATCATCCTAACAACAATATCAATTCTAATAATTCAACCTTTGAGTCTGGAACAGATCAACGATTTCATCATGGTTTCAAAAAGTCCGGTCAAATCAATATACAATTGATCATGTTCCTGATTTGCATTTAATTCATAAAAAAGGACACAACTTTAAAACAAACATTTCATAGAAACATGCATGCATGATGCCCAAAAAGATTTAGTCTCATGTTTTCCCTATTCATCCATAACTTCCATATGTCAGTCAAGCTTTATTTTGTTCAAAGACAGTGGCAAAAATGAACAAATAAGAAATTGAAATATGGTGAATCAAGTAGCAAAGTCAGTAAAGCATCCTGTTACCACATCAAGGAAAGATGCTTTTATGATTCAATAGAATCCAAAAAAAAAAAAAAAAACTCCGAAGAGAAATAAAGTAACTGACATGATTAAAGTGAAAGCATATGCAAATTGTAGCTAAAGAAAATCCAAACAAACCAAAACCTCCACTACCACCACCAAGTGCATTAAGTTTAGAAAATGAGGATTCTCCCAGACCATCATCCTTATTAGAACCAACATCCCGAGTGACCCCTGGTGTAGTTTAGGGGTTCCAATATTTGTGGTAGCTGCAAGAAGAGGTGTAGATGAAGATAGGGCAAAACCACGAACCATGTGGACAGTATGATCAGGTTGCAAACCTTCAATAATGGTGAAGACAATGAAATCATCAAGCAATCATTAAGTATTTATGCATAAATCTGGGTGCACATATTACAAAGTTGCAATTAACCCTCCTATGAAATAGATTTATCTTCTAAAGTAAGCATTACATACACACAATTTACAATTTGTAGGCCTTAAGGTATCATGATAGTGATTAATGAGCTATGAAATATATTACATCGTATTATTAAGTTATCAAACAATTCTTTTAACTGATCATTTTTGTGTTCAGATCTCATATAAATGTTTTGTATAATGCGAGGAAATATAGCATCCTACATAAATAATATATAATATATATATATATCCTAGTTTATTATTCTTTCCTGACAATAATTGACAGAGCTATTCGACCCAATCTCGTACTCCCTGTGTATGAGATCAGTACACATAGTAGATAAGCAGCTCTTATCAGAGACAATAGCATTAGAAAGAACAAAAACAATTTGTAAATCCTCTTGCACATTAACACTGGCATCTAACTTAATGCTTTCAATAGCTTACAATATGCAAGCATAGCTAAATCCATGTGCCTAGTACTACAGGTAGAGTTTTGGCTAATAATAGATGCAACACATGAAACATTAGAGTTTTCTCTATTTCTAACTATCCAATTCCTAATGTGTTCAATCCTTCTTAACCTATTAAACTTAATCGAATAAGAGCAATCTATACCATAATTGAAATAGATGGGACTTTCAATATTAGCTACCCAACAAACAAACCAATATTTGAACCAAATAGGACTTGATGAACACACACCACAAGAGTCGACAACAACAACAGACATAAAGAGGGACAAAAAGAAAAAAAACAATAACATGAAAAACCACAATAAAAAATTTGAACATAAATAAATTGGAGAAAAGCTTATGAGCACCAGGTTGGAGAAAGTAACCGTACGGCAACCCGAGTAAAAGCCTTGATATGATCAACACCAAACTCGATCGAGGATTGAACAGACCTTCGAAGGAATTTGAAAATAACAATCATTAGCATCACCACCTCACTAAAAACCCCAAAGAGTTCCCAAAAAAATACCAAACAAGATCAAGAAAATAATAACAGAGAATCCCATGACCACGCATTTAAAAAAAGCAGGTAAAAAAGGAGAACATTTAAAAAGGGAAAATAATACAAAAAAAAAAGAACATCAGAATTTCCAACGAAAGAAGGGGAGAGCTCAAAATTTTTTGAACCAACGACAATAGCAGCAACCATAAGCCAAAGAGGAAAAGTATAACACATCCTGAACAGAGTAAGAAAAACAGAACCAAGATAAAAATGAACAAAAATAACAAAAGACTTTTTCCCCTGCACCAAAAAAATAAAATGAAAAGCACATGAACAAACCAACAAGAACAGATAGAGAGAAAAAGAAAGGAACGAACTTGCAAAAGTAATGCATCGAATGTCTGCCTCCAAAATAAGCAGAACATTTAAGAAGAAACGCAACAACAGGATGTAAGCTGGTAAGGAGGATTATGGGCAAACTCGACAACTCTGACATTCTCAGCCGAAAATAAGCATCCATATATTTGATTGAACCATTTTTAAACCACAAAATAGGAAGACCATATTTTTTCTAAAAAAATTTTAAAAAATAACTGAAAAACAGGTGAGCAATTCTCAATTGAAAATAAGCCATCAAGTATATTTGATCTAACCATCTCTAAAGAAGGTGAAGAGCAGATGAGGAGCAAAAGAATAGATCTGATTGATGTTAAGAGAGGCTATATCGTTAGTTGAAACCTTCATTAGCAATCTTTGTTTTCAAAGTAAATAAAAAAAATGCAAAAGAAAAAGAAAGGAGCGGGACCAAATTGAGAAAAAAGGGGGGAAATGCATAGAGGAAAGAGAAAGAAAGCAAAGCAACTCGGAAGTGTATCCATTGATCTACTTATTTTTTGACTTTTTTATATTAATATAGCAAAAAAAAATTATTTACCAAAATACCGCTCTTTTCAGATTAATTCCCAAAATCCGCTTTTTTTTTATCAGTTGGGAAATCGCCATGGCCCATGGCGATTTCCCAACTGAAAATTTTAAAATTTTTTAAAATACCAGTTGGGAAATCGCCATGGCCCATGGCGATTTCCCAACTAAAATTTGCAAATTTTTTTTTTCCCAAAGGGAAATTTACAAATTTGTGAATTTCCCTTTGGGAAATCGCCACCCACGGTGGCGATTTCCCAAAGGTTTTATTTTTTCTTTTTTTTTTATTATTTTTTTTTTTCAAATTTTTGGGAAAATATGAAAAACATGACTCAATAGTGAACTTATTGTGAAATAGTATAATGAATAAAAGTTATTTGAAAAAGAGAAATGAATAATTAGAAATTATTATAAAGGATTAGACCTGCTCACGGGCCGGGCAACCCACCCGGCCCGACAGGCACGGCCCATATTGGGCCGGGCCTGAACAGGATAATTTATGTTTCGGGCCGGCTCGAACCGGAACAGTGATTTTTATTATAATAATATTATTTTATTTAATTTTAATTAAAAAAAATTTTAAAAAAATTATTCCAATGAACAGTGATTCGGGCCTAAACGGGCGGGCCTGGGCAGAAAAGAAAAAAAAGGGCCGCGGCCCTGCCCATGAGCACCTCTATAAAGGATATTGTAAAGACAAAATTATCCTTGATAAAAAAACCTTCTCTTCTCTTCTCTTCTCTTCCCTTTTTCTTTTATTTTTTAAATTAAAAAATAAATATTCTGAAAATAAAAACTTTTTAATTTAAAAAAAAAAATTAATTTTTTATTTACTTTTTTTAATTAAAAAATTTTAAAAAATAAAAATAATATGCCTAAAATTAATTTTTAAAATTTTTAAAATTTTTTTTAAATTTTAAAAAAAATATTTATTTAAATATTTTATTTTTTAAATTTATTTTCAATTAAAATTTTAAAAAAATAATATTTCCTTAATGAAAGAAAAAAGAAAAATAAGTTTTTTCATTAAGGGTAATTTTGTCTTTACAATATCCTTTATAATAATTTCTAATTATTTATTTCTCTTTTTGAAATAACTTTTATTCATTATACCATTTCACAATAAGTTCACTATTGGTGCATGTTTTTCATATTTTCCCAAGAATCAGGAAAAAAATATACATGAAGGGAAATCGCCACCCCCCATGGCGATTTCCCTTCATCAAATTTGCAAATTTTGCAAATTTAACCAAGGGAAATCGCCATGGGGGGTGGCGATTTCCCTTGGTTAATTTTGCAAAATTTGCAAAATACACCAAGGGAAATCGCCACCCCCTATGGCGATTTACCTTGGTGTTTTTTACAAATTTTGAAATTTTTACACTGGGAAATCGCCATGGGGGATGGCGATTTCCCAGCTAGAAAAAAAAAAGCGGATTTTGGGAAATAATCTAAAAATAACGGTATTTTGGGATTTTTTTGTTGTTGCTATATTTAAATAAAAAAACCCTTATTTTTTTCAATTATTTTTCTATTTTAAAAAAATGATCAATTTAAGTAAAAGAAAAAAAAATAGAGTTTTAGAAAGAGAAAAGAAAAGCTGAGAGAGAGAAAATGAAAATCAAAAGATCTTTTTTACTTAATTATTAGTTTTATGTTGATTTAAAAATTTGCCCAAAAAAATGGAATCAAGCCGTATATTTGGAAAGAAAAATGGAGCAAGTAAAGATGTGAGATTGAGAGAAAAGAAAAAAAGAAAGAGAAAGAGAGAAAGAGAGAAAGAAAGAAAGAAAGAAGTACTTTAGGCTTTTAGCCTTGGTAGGGGGTAAGTATGATTATTTTTTTAGATAATAAAAAAAGTCATAATGGAGTGCACGATACTCCATTCTTTTTTTATTTAATTTTAATTTTTTTTTAAAAAAAAAGGAAATATATATAAAAAAAGTAAACAATGTCTTACACGTGGTTAGCTTTTGTTTGTTCAAAAACATTTGAATAAACTATAAACAAACCTACGTTATGTTACAGAGAAAATACTTATATTTTATTTTAATTTTTTAATTAAAAAATAATTTTATTTTACATTAATAATGATATTACTATAATAAAAAAATACAAACAATGATATAATGTTAAAAATTAAAAAAAATATATATTGAATACTTGAATATATATTATATGTTTGTTCACTTTAATTCGAATTAAAAAAAATTATTAACATATATTTCAATTCGAACTTTACATAACAATGAGAAATTATGTAAAATATGAGATGAATTAAGACACGATACGAACACAAAATAGAAAAAATAATTAAAACACACCATGAAAAATAACTTAAACACGACACAAATACACGAACGTGTAAAAATATACATAAAATAAATTATCATAAAATTTTATATAAATGTATAATACTTTATATAAATTATTAACGTGTAAAAAGTTTATATAAATTTTTATTAATGTGTAAAAATTTATATAAATTTATAATATTTTGAAAACGTAAAAAAAATAACATGAACACAAACACGTTACCAACACACAAATTTTTTCATAAATTGAACCAATATGACAAATTATGTAAAATATGAGATGGATTGAGACACGACATGAACACAACATAGAAAAATAATTAAAACACAAAACGAAAAATAACATGAACACAACACGAATATACGAACATGTAAAAATATACATAAAATAAATTATAACACAAACACGATATAAATACACGAACATTTTAAAATATACATAAAATAAATAATTAACGTATAAAAATTAATATAAATTTATAATACTTTAAATAAAAAATTTAACGCGAATACAAAATTTTTTATCTTTTCTTTCTTTCATCTTTCTCTTCTTTTTTATTTTTTATTTCTTTTTATTTCCTACAACACAATAAAAAATAAAAAAAAGTTGAACAAAAAAGTGACGTAGATGCTCTATCTTTGCTGCAAAAACTTAAGATTTAAATACAAATTTTTTTATCTTTTTTTTCTTTCATCTTTCATCTTTCTCTTCTTTTTTTTTTATTTATTTTTATTTCTTCCTATTTCCTACCAAAAAAAAAAAAAAGTTGAACGAAAAAGTGACTTGGATGCTCTATCTTTACTGAAAAACTATAAAATTTATCTTTTGGATAATTATTTTATACACAATATTTTCATGTCCAGAATAATAAGGCAACCCTTTGTATTTTATATAAAAAAAAAATAATTGATGACTCATAAGTGTTCTTATCCGTGGAAGATTATAGTATTTTTTTTTTTTGAATAATTGAAATTTCATTTTAAAATTTTAAAAGAAGCAGGAATCCTGCTACAAAGATGATAGGTTAAGCCTTACAAATTTAGCAAGATTGGCTTATACCCCACTCTGTATAAAGAGCTTTATTTACATCATTGTTAACAGTATTGGAAACAGTACAAAAACGAGTTTTAACAACTCTGCAATCAGCTAAAATAGTTCCTCCGGAGATTTTTCCTTTTCTGCATGCTTTTGTGAATTCCTTTCCCACCATATATGATAAATGGTTGCTGTTCATGCAAACCTGAACAAAATAGCATCAATGAGAGCTGATAATGAATCATTTGATCTTTGAATAGGGAAGGCGGTGGCAAGCTGATGTTGTTTTCTGTATTTTTGTATCTTTACCACCTTCAGACGTATTCACAGATACAGCAAGTATTTCCAGAACTGGATGAATATGGTTTTGCTGGGAATATCTATATCTATTAATATCATCTAAAAAGTACAACCCTACAATATATAGTACAATTTCTTAGATTTGAACTGTTTTCCACTTTTCTGAGCTGGTTTGATCACTCCAATCAAGTAATTAAGGGTTTTGATTTTCACTTAGCAAGGATGAGTCCAAACTTTGTAAAACCAATATATGGTAAGATTATGAGATTTAGCAGCACTAATACTGTGATTTTGGTGTCCCAATTTTTCTTCTGTTCAATGATTTGATATTTTGTTGCTGTTGATGCTTAAGTTACATGGGCCATATAGAGAACTCCTGATCAGTGATTTTCATTTTTGACAGATTCGATATATTAATTGCAAAGGGGGCAAAGAAGCATCGAAGCAAGCAATGGTTGTTTCAATACCCAAACAAATTAAGTTCCAATTAACAATATATAGCAATAAATTATGGAAAGATAGCTAGGGGGAGAATTTATTGAACACACAATTGAGGGAAAGCCATAACACTATCCCATTTGACAGCTGGTATATATATATATATATATATATATATATATATATATATATATATTTGTGTGTGTAGGAAAGCCATAACACTGTCCCATTTGACAGCTTGTGGGGAATATGGCTCGTGACCATGTGGGTCACATTTTTCTCGGTCTGATAAATTAATATTAACTGGTTACCAAGATTGAAAGTTACAATTCTTATAAGGGTCGTTTATCCAATATTTATAAATATCAATTAAAAATTATTTATTTATTATTTAAATTTTTTTATATTTAATATATTATTTTTATTAAATTTAATATATATATATATATATTTTTATATATATCATTTTAACTATGTCCGTAGACATCGAATAACATTTTCCTTCTTATAAAATATACAAGACAGATTCAATTCAAGTGTATAGAGATAAATCCTTAGGTGAAAAAGGAAGAGGCAAAAAAAAGTGTTTGCAGATATAATAAGTGCTAACTTCTTGTTTGCAATTTGTGTATCGCACTTCTTGATCTGTAGCCCTCTGTTTAGAGTTGCAGAACATTTCCATGGAAACCCAAACCTTCCTGTTGGCTAACGGCAGCACTCCTCTTTCCCTGACTCCCAAGTATATTCTTTCTCAAGACAAAAGACCAAACCTGTCCCAGATATCCACTTTGGCTTCAATTCCAATCATCGACTTGATGATGGAACCATCTGCATTAGTTGTGGAGCAAATATCCAAAGCTTGTGAGGAATATGGCTTCTTTCAGATCATCAATCATGGTGTTCCCCAAGAATTATGTGACAGAATGATGGCTGTTATCACTGACTTCTTTGAACTCCCACCTGAGCAAAAGGCACCATTTTTCACAACAGATCACACCCAGCAAGTAAAGCTTTTCAATTATTTTGTGGAAGATCATGGAAGCCAAAACAAGGTTTCGATGTGGAGTGAATGCTTCTCTCACCCTTGGCATCCCTTGGATGATATCCTCCATCTTTTACCACAAAATCCACCTCAATACCGGTTTTTCATCTAACTTTTTTCATACATAGTCCTCAAATGATGCACTTGTGCTTCAATTAAGCTTCTCAATCTACTCTCTGTGTTTCCTTCTAAATTCTAATTGTAACCTGAAACTGGCTGCAGAGAGGTTATTGCTGAATATGCAAAGGAGATTGGTGTTCTAATGAAAAGGCTATTGAGCTTGATATCTCAAGGACTTGGGCTGGAAAAGGATTGTCTTGAAAAGAAGCTTGGTGAGAAGCCTATTCTTCGAGCACAGGGGAACTACTATCCACCATGTCCAGACCCTGAGCTTACATTGGGACTAAATGTTCATACTGATCTTAATGCACTCACAATTGTTAGGCAATCAGTCGGAGTAACTGGACTACAAGTGATCAAAGATGGAAATTGGGTAGCAGTTGAATCAATCGCCAATGCATTTGTCATCAACATGGGCGATCAAATTCAGGTAACATTCATATGTTTCACAAATTTTAGCAAATTTGATAGTCCTTCACAAATTTAGGAGTAAATTGCATCATTAGTGGCACTGATAGAATTTGGACCAAATTTGCCAGACAACCTTTTGATGGACATAGACATGGCAAATTCCGTCCAATTCTAACAGCACACTGAAATAAATGAATGTGGAACATATTAAGAAAGTCACAAATGAAACATTGAAAATTTGAGTTTTTAAGATTGCACATGAAAAATGAAAAATGAAAAATGATGCAGTCTACTTAAAATCTTGTCATATTATGATATGCTTAAATCTAGACAAAATCTGCGATAGTTACAAGCACCAGGCAAAGTTAGTTAATCGCTATTCCACTCTCTGTTTCTTGCCATCACCAAGTTCTTGACTATCCTCCTACTCTCTACTACCTAACAGTCTAAACAAAGACACAATTTAGGACCACAAAAAACTATAGAATTTATTAGCTTTTAATAACCTGATCTAATAAACAATTTTTGGGAAATAATTAAATTTACTTGTTTATATGTGACAAGTAAATAGATTTATGATGTGTGAATGCATGTAGGTTCTGAGTGATGGAAGGTACAAGAGTGTGCACCACAGGGCCGTGACCAATAAAACACAAAAACGAGTTTCAGTGGCAACGTTTTATGCTCCAAGCATAGATGCGATTATTGGTCCCATTCAGGATTTGGTTGATGAGCAACATCCTCCCCTGTATAGGGAATATCATTACTCTGAGTTCCTTGAAGAATTCTACAAGCAAGAAGGAACAAGGCGGATGGTCAAGGAAACTTTTGAGTTGAAAAATTAAAGAACAAAAGTTTAAAACTGTCCAAATTGTTATATTCAATAAGCCTTCAGAAACAGAAACTAGCATTGTTATCATGCAAATCTTCTTTGGTTAGAAAATAATGGGTTCCATTAGCAATAATTCCACTATAGTAAATAATGTAAGTCCATAAGTGTTGTAACAATGACTTGAATGATTATATCATTGGAGAATGATTCTGAACTTTCAGTTTTCACACTTCATCAAAATACGACCCGCTAATTCTCTAATTCCTAAGAAGCTGCTAATGTTTTTTCAATCTTTGATCGGTAATGAACTTTTAATTTTCAAATAAGAGATGATAAATTTTCAACTATTCAAGCTTCTTGCATGAGAAGTTACCAACTCCAATAGACTTTGGGAGGCCAAACCTTTGCTACCATCCCTGTCAGTAAATTTTATCATTGTCCTTGCAGTGATTTTAGTCCTAAATTTTATCACCTGGAAGAACTGTGGGATGAGGAGATTTAAACTCGGGTATCTTCCTGTCCTTGCACTGATTTTACTCCAAAATTTTATCATTCCTAGTGCTGTTATAAGTTGTCTACTTAGTTCAACAGGAATTTTCAGTTGAGCCCAAACCTTCCTCTTTAAGTTTGATCTTAGTATAATGGGCCTAAATCAGTTTGGACTTCCAATAGTTCTGTTTCCCTGACCTTCTTTAAGCCTTCCAGATTCATGGCCTGTTAAGAGGATCAAATTAAACCGCATTTTAACAAGACGCAACAAATTCTTTAATTTTTTGACATTTTGAAAAGTTGAAAAAAAAAAAAAAATGCATAGGACAAATACTAGAAATAGAATAGAAAAAAAAATGAAAAATCCGAAAATCTTGACCCCCGGCCCCCCGTTTCTCCATACTCCAAGGGATATCGCCAAAACGTAATTTACATTTTGCATAATTGAATTTAACATTAAATTTTATATAAGTCATAAAAATTTAATTTCATCAAATTACATAATTAAATTTTTATTATTATTAATAAATTAAATTATTTATGTTAATTCCGTTAAGTAATTCTAATGAAAATACAGATTCAATGTGAAAATTTATTTATCTAAAATGTCGGTCAGATATTATCTCGATGAAATGTAAAAAATATATGCATGCTGAGTTAATTTTTTTGTTAAAATTACTCAACGATATTAATATAAGTGACATAATTTATTAATAATAGAAGTTTAATAATGCAATTTGATAAAATTAAAAATTTGTAATTTAAATAAAAATTAATATTAATTTTAATGACTTAAAATGAAAATTATAAAAAAAAAAAAAAAAAAAAAAATTCGATTCAAATCAACAAAAGGTCAATCTTTCAAATCCACAAAGTTACTTTCCTAGCCGTCGGATTCATCTTCTGAAAATGCATTTTATTTCTTCTACTAAAAGAAACTCAGCACTTGAAAAGACCGCCTCTGATATATATTTTTTTCTCTAAATCATAATGGTAAAATGGGCAGAAAAATCCGTAAATCTTAACACGTGTCAACAATTAGATGGCCGCAGTTGCTGTCAGTTTCCAATGACAAATCTCTGCAATAAAAAAATGAAAAATCCCACCCGGGGGTCTATGTTTGGAGAGTGGAGTTTGGAGCAGCATATCATCTCATCTGGCGGCGTATATCGTTTATGTTTTCTTTCGCAACATGTGTGTCTACACAAATTTCAAATCCATAATAATCCGGTTTTAATTAATATTAAAAATGCAATATCTATGAAATTATTCTAAAAGAAAAATAAAAGAAAAAGTTTAAGCAATCAGAAGAAATGAACAAAAGATTTTCTTAAGAGTATCTTTAAAGTCATTTTCTAAGTTATCATACATCTATAACATACTGTTATTTCTAGTGTAATTTCAATACTGCATTTATATATACGAACATAAAATAAATAGAATTAATAAAATAAATCTGAATTTATTTATTAAAATCGAAAAAAATAAAAAATATATATATGAATAAAATAAACTGATTGATTTCATATAAGAAAATTCAATATTGAGTCAAGGTAAAACCTCTGATCGTAAGACGATTATTGTCTGTCACTAAGGTGCTTACAGATTATCGCAATTCGTCTCCCATGCCTCCTCGATAACCTTGCAGCCGATAGCACACTCAAAACAATACAATGAATCAAAAAGGTGATTTCAATCTCACTCACGAAACAGTATTAAACCAAGATAAAGAAAATTTTGGAACTTAATTAATGTTTTAAAAACAGACACAAAATTATGATTTTATAGGAAATTAAAAACCTGTTCGGACAAGACACACCAGTTGAAAAAACTATTCGAGCAAAAATTGTATCATTAGGAAAAGAACTAAACGGTTCGGTCTGGTTCGAACAGACACGTCTCAATCAGACAGGCTTCTTGATCGGTTAGCGGTTCGTTCGGTCCGAACGAACAGGTTGGTCTGGTTGGTCAGGCTGGTTCAGTTTGGATCGAAAAAATAGGTCGGTTGGGTAGTAAAAAATTAATTACTGACCCAAACCCGACCCAGCCCTGCTCGACGAAGCGCGCGCGTGTGGTAGCCCAAGTTTGTGTAGGTCCTCACCTTTCATAAAACTTGGGTGCCCCTTGGGGCCCAACCCAACATTGAACCTGAGCCTATATAAACAATAAGCTTAAGCTTTTCTTTATCCAATGTGGGATTCCATACCATACACAACATCAACCAACTTTCTTCCTCTTCAAGTGGGTGTTTTTGAGATTAATTTCTCATTCAAATATGATATCAATTTTGTATATTAATAATACACCGTATATCTACTTACGACAACCTACGTATTCATATACGTATTTCATATTTATACACTTAAATTAATCATTGATATCCAACAATCTCCCACATGAATGTAAATTATATGATTAAAACAATGAACTGACTTGGACTATGAGAGAGAATAATTTTGAAGAATTATTGCATCAGGATAGGTATCTTTTGGCTTTGAACCTTCCATAGTGACAACTATCGGATTTACTCGGCTAACTAGTGAAGATGATGTCTTGAACTATTCAGCGTTTCGTGTAAACCAAGACAATAGGTATCACGCAATTCCTCTTCGAACATCTTTGGTTCTTACGGTTGTGTCCATTTTGGCCCCGAACACGTCCTGATTTCTATGAGTACTCTAGAGAATTTAGCCTTATCAATTTTCATAGAAATGGCCACGTTTCATACTCATATAGGTGATTTCTTATTAAGAGTATCCTACAATACCTCACTTGATTTTATCAAGTTAAAAGAATCATTAAAAGCATAGCTTATCCTAACTTTTTTGCAGGCAGCACTAATTCATCATAGGAATGAATAAGAATGTTTAATTCTTCTAGTGCTCACACTAAGTTAATATAATTCGGTTGTCCCTTTGAACCTAGATCTTGGGATCTCTAGTCAACTAGGTTGGGTTGCCATTATGTAACTTTAATTTATAAGCTTAAAACCCATTCCCCTCGATGATTTATTTACTTGCTCTCTTGTTAAACTTTTCGTAAGTGGATCCTCGATATTTTCCTTTGATTTTACATAATCAATAGAGATAATTTCATTTGAGAGCAACTGTTTTGCAGTATTGTGTCTTCGACGAATGGGTCGAGATTTACCGTTATACAAACTACTTTGTGCCCTACTAATTACAGATTAGCTATCGCAATGTATACAAATTGCAGGCACAGGTTTCGGCCAACTTGGAATATCTTCTAAACTTTCGAAGTCATTCTGCTTCTTTTCCAGTTTTATCTAAAGCTATAAATTCATATTCTATAGTGGATATGACAAGACACGTTTATTTAGAAGATTTTCAAAACACTACAACTCCTCTAATAGTAAAGATAAATCCGTTAGTGGATTTCGAAACTTTAGTATCGGATATCCATTTTGCATCATTATACCCTTCAAGCATAGCTGGATATCTTGTATAGTGCAGTCCATAACTTGAGGTGTATCTAAAAAATCTGAGTACCCTTACTATGGCCTGCCAGTGATCCTTACTAGTAAATCTACTCAATTTGCTAACTGAGTATGCTATGTCATTACATTCATTTACAACCTAATGGCTTGCTTCCAGGGCCCGTGCACTCTTGGCACCATCAGGGATCACCGATCCCATGGACAAGGTCTCATCCTTCGCTCCACAACGGGGTAGTCATGGTAGCACCAAGGCATGTCGATACCAAACCATGACACTTTTCCCCACTTACTATGTCGATACTCTTATCGATGTCAAGATCACACCTGAGTACCTTTGTTGCACAAAGTTGACATTTTCTCACATGTCCTTCTCTTGCCCTCAAGGACTAGGTCATGATCCCATCAAATAATGCACCGAACACAGTTTTAGGTCCTATCATGACCTTTTTAGGCTGAGGAACCGCTACTTTAGCAAGACACCCACACTTTCATGTATTTATAGGATGGTCTTCGACCCTTCCATAATTCATATGGTGTCTTGTCTGATTTCTTGTGGGATATTTAATTTAAAATATAATTAGCTATTAAAATAGCCTCCCTCACAAGTTTTGAGATAACCCTGAACTTATCAACAAATCGTTCATCATTTAAAATACCATTTTGTTGAGATGAATAAGGAGTATTAGTTTGATGGATGATACAATTTTCTAAACAGAATTCATTAAACAATGAATTGTATTCACCATCCCTATCACTCCTTATTATCTTAATTTTCTTGCTTAGTTGATTTCCGACCTCATTTTTAAAGAGCTTAAAAGCTTCCAAGGCCTTGTCTTTGTTTCTTAGCAAATAGACATAACAATATCTTGTGCAATCATCGATAAAAGTAATAAAATATTTTTTAGCAACTCTAGTTTGCACAAATTTTAAATCACAATTATCAATGTGAATTAAGTCTAGAGGTTCACTACTTCTTTCTACTGAATAGAAAGAAGTCTTAGCCAATTTGGATTCCACACAAATTTCACATTTGTGATTTTTATCAATAATAATTTTCGGAAGCAAACCCAAATTGCCGATTCTTTGCAAGGTCTTGTAATTTATATGACCTAATCTACCATGCCATAAATTAGAGGACACCACCAAATAAACAGAAGAAATAATTTAATAATTATTGTTCTTTGGCACAACAGCCATTACAATGAGTTTAAAAAGCCCATCACATAAATACCCTCTACCCACAAACATGCTACTTTTAGTGAGTACAAATTTCTCCGACTCAAATACTAATCTAAACTTGTTCTTGCTCAACAAAGAGTAGGAAACCAAATTCTTACGAATTTCAGGAGCATGAACCACATTGTTCAAAGTTAGTTCTTTCCCGAATGTCATCTTGAGCATCACCTTTTCATGGTCTCGTACCTTGCAGACCGAGGAGTTCCCCATAAATAGTTGCTCATCAACAACAACTTCTTTATACTCGGAGAAACTCTTTCTACCAGAACAAACATGACAAGTGGCACGGGTATCAACCCACCATGTCTTAGGGTTTTCTACCATGTTCACTTGTGACACTAAGCAGCGAGCTCAATCTCATTATCATCAACTAAGTTGGCTTTAGCTTTCTTCTTCTTGTTCTGAAGGCAGTCCTTTGCTCGATGACCGGGCTTGATACACACGAAACAAAATCCCGTGAACTTTTTGAAATTCGTTCCCTTATTACATTGGAAGAACTAGAACCAACATGTTTCCTCTTGTTGGTCTTATGCAAATGTTCAACAACATTTACCTTGGCTTCCATGGTCTGAACTTTAACCCTCTTTTCTGAACCACGGTTATCCTCCTCGATTCTTAATCGGACAATCAAGTCCTCTAAGGTCATCTCATTTCTCTTGTGCTTTAGATAGTTCTTGAAATCTTTCCACGAAGGAGGCAATTTCTCTATCAAAGCCGCCGTCTCAAATGACTCACTAAGAATCATTCATTCGGCAACAATTTTATGGAGGATCAACTGATACTCTTGGACTTGGCTTATCACGATTTTCGAGTCTACCATTTTGAATTCCAGAAACCTGCCAACCACAAACTTCTTCGTGCCGGCATTCTCGGTTCTGTACTTTCTTTCTAAGGACTCCCACAGTTCTCTCGCTGTTTTGATTAGGCTATACACGTTGTATAACGTGTTGTCCAATCCGTTGAGGATATAATTCTTACATAGGAAGTCAGAGTGCTTCCATGCTTCCACCGAGGCTACAACCGTAGGATCAGTCTCTCCCTAATTGAGAATCGAGGCCTCCTCCCATAAGAACCGAGCTAGGTTCAGAGTGGTCAAATAGAACAGCATCTTTTGCTGCCAACGTTTGAAGTCCAGACCACTGAACTTCTCGAGCCTCTCACCATGTATAACATGTAGTAGCTGTGGCGCTACAAACGCACTAGCAGTATCGGTAGATCGTTCTACCATCTATTATTAAAAAATAACAAGATCAACTATATATATATATATATATATATATATATAGATAGAATATATATATATATATATTACCAACATATATATTCCAGAAAAATAGAAAAATATGGTTCACAAAATGTATATATATTACAATAATATATATGTTCATAATAAATATATATTACAAAAATATATATATGTTCACAAATATATTACAAATTATATATATATATATATATTATAACAAATTATATACTATAACAAATGTAACTATACTGTCAATATATTATATGTATATATATATATATATATATTCAAATACAGTATATATATATATATATATATGAAAAATAGATCAACTAAATGCTGGTATTTCTTTTTTTCCTTAGGAGAAAAAACAGTTTTTCTCTCCACTAAGAATCTCAAAAAACGTGACTAAAATAATTGTCAATTTTTTTCTTCTTTTGCCCGATATTTCAATAAGTCTGAAAAAAATCACCAAAAACGTGATTTACCATTTCATGCAAAAATTGTTTTTTTTCACGTTTTTCAAAAAGCACCTCTCAAACCATGAGTCACTCTTTCTTATAATTTCTTGGGATAATATCATGAATAATACTTGAAGTTTATTAAATTTATCAATGTGATATTTGTACTTTAAAAATATTCAATGTGGTACCTGTACTATCAAACCGTATATCAATATAGTACTTTGACTTAACACTGTTAAATACAAATGATGATATGGCATTGACCAATCAGGTGATGACACGTGGTAGTACTTTATTTTTTAGAAATTAATATCTTAATTTTTGTAAAAAAAAAAAAAGAAAAAAAATTTTAAAATTAATATCTAATTTTTTTAAAAAAACTTAAAAAATTATATTCAAATAATAATAAAATTTAAAATTAAATTCTATTTTTTAAATTCAAATTTTTAAAAAATAAAAAGTTTAACTAAAATTATTTTTAAAATATAAAATATTTTAAAATTAAATATTAAATCATTTATAATATCTAAAATTTTTTAAAATATATATTTTAAAAAAGTTATTTTTGAAAATTACAAAAATTAAATATTTTTTATTTTTTTTAATTTTTTAATTTTTCTCTTTTTTAAATTTATACACGTGGCATCATTATATGGTGCCACGTGTCATCATTATATTTTTAAAATAATATTTTTAAAATTTAAATAATAATTTTTTAGGTAGTACACGTGGCATCGTTATATGGTGCCACGTGTCAAGTTTTCATTGGATACAAAAATCACGTTATCAATTTTTAACGGTATTACTGACAGATACTACAATAGCAAACGGAGTATAAACTTTAAGTACCAAAATAGATATTTTTAAAGTACAAATATTACATTGACAAATTTGATAAACTTTAAGGACCATTCATCATATTATCCTTTTTATTTTCGGTAATCACCAAAAGGAATTCTAAAGCCCCACTTAGCAACAGTTCTATATATATCATAAAGCAGTAATGAAACAATAATCGTATAAGAATAATTGTCTTAAGATTGTTATTCCTAATGTAATTTCAATACTGCATTTATATATACGAACATAAAATAAATAGAATTAATAAAATAAATCTGAATTTATTTATTAAAATCGAAAACAAATATAAAATATATATGAATAAAATAAACTGACTGATTTCATAGAAGAAATTTCAATATCGAGTCAAGATAAAATCTCTGACTTTAAGACGATTATTGTCTGTTACTAAGGTGCTTACAGATTATCGCAATTCATCTCCCAGACCTCCTCGATAACGTTGCAGTCGATAGCACACTCGAAACAACACAACGAACCAAAAAAATGATTTCAATATCTCTCACGAAACATTATTACACCGAGATAAATAAATTTTCGGAACTTAATTAATGTTTTAAAAATAGACATGGAATTCTGATTTTATAGGAAACCAAAAACCTGTTCGGACAAGGCACACCAGTTGAAAAAATCGTTCGGGCAAAAGTTGTGTTATTAAGAAAAGAATCAAACAGTTCGGTCTGGTTCGAACAGACATGTCTTAAACAGACAGGCCTCTTGGTCGGTTGACGATTCGATTCGGTTCGAATGGACAGGTTGGTCTGGTTGGTCGGGCTGGTTCGGTTTGGACCAAAAAAACAGGTCGGTTGGGCAGTAAAAAATTAATTACTGACCCAAATCCGGCCCAGCCCAAGCCGGCCTGACCCGATGGCACGTCCAAATTCATGTAGGCTCTCACCCTTCACAAAAACTTGGGGGCCCCTTGGGGCCCACCTAATATTGAACCTGAGCTTATATAAACAATAAGCTTAAGTCTTTCTTTATCCAATGTGGGATTCCATACCATACCATACACAACATCAAGCAACTTTTTTTCTCTTCAAGTAGGTGTTTTTGAGATTAATTTCTCATTCAAATATAATATCAATTGTATATATTAATAATACACCGTGTATCTACTTACAATAATATACGTATTCAGATATATATTTCGTATTTATACACTTAAATTAATCATTGATATCCAACACATACTATAATATTGGCTACAAACATTTTTCAGGAGTCGACATGTGACATTATTTTTTAAGGAGGAGAGAAAGAAGAGAAAGAGAAAGGAAAAAAAATGATAAAAAATTTATGTGTTCGTGTTATTTTTTCATATGTTTAAAGTATTATAAATTTATATAAATTTTTACTCATTAATAATTCGTTTTATGTATAGTTTGATACGTTTGTGTATTCGTGTAGTGTTCATGTTATTTTTTCGTATTGTGTTTTAATTATTTTTCTTATGATGTGTTCATGTCGTGTCTCAATTCATTTCATATTTTGCATAATTTGTCATTGTGATTCAATTTAGAAAAAAAAATTGTGTGTTTGTATAGTGTGTCAATTCATTACATATTTTGCATAATTTGTTATAATGATTCAATTTAGAGAAATGTGTTTGTGATGTGTTCGTGTTATTTTTTTGTGTTTAAAGTGTTATAAATTTATATAAATTTTTACACGTTAATAATTCGTTTTATATAGATTCTGACATGTTCGTGTATTCGTATCGTGTTCATGTTATTTTTCGTATCATGTCATTTTTAATTATTTTCTCATAGTTTGTTTGTCTCGTATCTTAATTCATCCTATATTTTGAATAATTTTTTATAGTGATTCGATTTTAAATCTAAATTCATTTACTTAATATTAAAATATAAAAATTATTTAATATGATTCAACTTATATTTACGATTGTTAACTTAATTAAAATTTTATAAACATTAAAAAGATCCCCTAACGAAGTAGGAGAAGAATTCTAGTATACATATAATATGAACTACACTAAATTTTCACGTTAGACACGTAGTATTTCTTTCTTCTTCTTTTTTTTTTTTTTTCCGGAAAAGAAAGAAAAAAAAGAAAGAAAAGAAAAAGAAAAAGAAAAGAAAGAAAGAAGAAAAGAAAAAAAAAAAGATGAGAAAAAATTGTGTTAATTTTCGTGTTATTTTTTTTATGTATTTAAAGTATTATAAATTTATATAAATTTTTACACGTTAATAATTTATTTTATTTATATTTTTATATTTTGATACGTTCGTATATTCGTATAGTGTTCATGTTATTTTTCGTATTGTTTTTTAATTATTTTTGTTATGTTGTGTTCGTATCGTGTCTCAATTTATTTTATATTTTGCATAGTTTGTCATTTTGATTCAATTTAGAAAAATGTTTGTGTTCATGTTATTTTTTTGTATGTTCAAAGTATTATAAATTTATATAAATTTTTACACGTTAATAATTCGTTTTATAAAGATTTTGACGCGTTCATATATTTATGTCATGTTTTAATTATTTTTCATGTTGCATTTGTGTCACGACTCAATTCATCCCATATTTTGTATAATTTATTTTAGTGGTTCAATTTTAACTCTAAATTCATTTAATTAGGATATTAAAATATAAAAATTATTTAAATAAATAATAATTAATTAATATGATTTAATTTAAATTTATTTTTGATTATTAATTTATTAAAACTTTGTAAATATTAAAAAAAATCCATAACAAAGAGGGGAAGAATTCTAGTTATTTTATAAAGTAATGTTTCCATCCTCGCGCCTTCAATGATCATTCTAATTAAAAAGAAAATTTTAAAATTAAATGTTTGATTTTAGTATTTAATTAATAAATATTAAATATAATAGTTACTTAAAAATATATATTTTGTTTATTTATATAATTTTAAATATAAATTAAAAGATTTAAGATTCAAATTCAAATTCAAATAAAACTCAAAACTAATTCAAACATCAGGCCGATTCGATTTAATTCGATTTAAACAAATGTTTGAGCTTTCCGAATTTTTTTGGATTTATTACACCTTATCAAATTAGATAAGTTACTTATTTTCCGTTTAATTAATCGGGTTGATCAGTTCACTTTGATTTTTTAATAATAAAATAAAATAATATTTTCATCCAATGTATTATAATATTGAATAAAATTATCAATTATTGTATTTAATACAGAACTGTTACTATAAATAATAATATTGAACTTTTATTATTAATATTATACAATTATAAATTTAATTACCATATTATTTTTACATTTATTATTTTGACACACCTACCATGTTAATGAAAAAGAAATACTTTAAAAAAAAGTTATATAATGAATTTTTATTTTATTTTATGAGTTGAGAATGGGTAGTTTTTTTTATTAAAACTAAAGGCTGACAAATGTTGGCTGGGATCCAGAATAAAAGTCCAGGTTTCACTTTTAAACATGTCGAGGGGAGACCAATTTGTTTCATTTCAGATTGAGGCACTTGATTATTAAGCTTGTTAAATTCTTTAGCTTCAATGCTTCCTAGTACGTGGAGTTTAATTTCTTCTGATGTTAGCATGATGTTATTGTTCGTTATGTAAGCGGGAAAGGAAAAACCAATCAAAGAATTTCATTATATTCTTTCAAATAAAGAAAAACAAAAACATGCAGTGCAGAGACAGAAACTGCAGCAGGGTTAATGCATTGTATGTGCGCAGAGAGTAAATTAAGAAATGAAGAAGCGAGCAAGCTCCAATCTAATTTAATGGCCAAATTTTAATGTGTAGTTCATTACGGCTGAGGACTAGAATTATATTGCCCTTGTAATCCCTGAGAGGTAACTCTGATGAGTTCTCGTCGTCTGCAGCCACCCAACCCCGCAATAAAAAGAATTTTGTTATTAAAAATCAATGTGTTTTGAGATCACTCAATTCGAATACCATGGTATCCTGAATCTTGACTTGCAAAGAAATTCTACATAAAAAATTCTTTTGAAATTCGGGAAAATAAGTATAAGTTGTTGGACTGTAAACTTGAATATTTATATGAACCTATTTATTTATGAATAGACTTGTTGGGTTGGGTCCAGAGGTGTTCAAACGATTAATTCGATTAATAACTGAATTGAATTTCAATTAATTGAATTAATTGAATTTTTATTTTCTTTAATCGTTAACCGAACCGCATAGAATAAGAGGTGAATTAACCGAACCGAAATAATTTCGGTTAATTCGATCAGTTTTCAATTAACCGAAATAAATACCCAATTTATTTTACAACCTATTTTTAATACATGATTTTATATCCAACAAAATGTCAAACAAGCTAATTGTACTCCATCCACAATAATATATCCAACCAACCAACTAAAACCCAAAACCAAAGCATAATAAAGCTATAATAAAATTCAAATATCAAACATATTAAAATAACTAAGAAAACATAAAGTATTTCGGTTAATATGGTTAATTCGGTTAATTTCGCTTAACCGAACCGGATTAACCGAAAACAAAATTTATCAAAACTCTTAACCAATCACCGAACCGAAATTTTTTTGGTTAACCGATTAACTAAACCAAATTAGATTTCGGTCGGTTAATTTGGTTTGAAACAGAATAATGAACACCCGTAGTTGGGTCTGGATAGATTTTTAATATCCAAGTCAGCTTGGTTTGGCTCGAATTACTGTTCACATAATAAAAAATATTTTATTTAAATTTAATTATAAAATATATAAATATTACTATAAAATTAATTTTTTAAATAGTAAAACGAGCTTTCGGACTTGAGTTGGACTTGGACAAGCAAATAAAAATTATTCGAGTCTAGTTTGGCCCAGTACATTGACAGGTCAATTAATGAATTTAGGGTATCCATGAACCTTTTTTTTGGGGTACAATCTGCAGTCTAGAGATAAAAAAATGATTGTAGATACTAAAATTTGAACTTAAAACTTATTAGATACTATCTTTTAAAAATAATTATATAAATCAATTAAATTAAATTATGAGTTCATCCATAAACTTAATTAGTTGTAGATGAATATATCTAATGTGATTTGTATCAGAGAAGAAATTCAACACCAACCCTTGATCACACCAAAATATAGGTGCTCAACCAATAAAGTGCAAAATCTAGTTGAGGAATTAAATTGTGACAGCAAATAATCAATCCATTGAAATCATGACAGCATTCGTTTAGTTTTGATATTTTGATTTAGTAAAAACTTACATTTGTACCGGCTACATATAAATTGTGTTTAATATTTTGAGTCTAAATTTATCCACCGAGTAACATAAATATATATATATGTAATTAAGTTAAATTATGCAAGTCAATCAAAATTGAAATCAATCTCAATCCTAAGTGACTTCCTTTTCAATTTTTTTTTTTTAATAAATTTTATAACTACTCATTGCCTTTCCGACATAAATGTGTTATGTGAAAGCAACTAATTTAGAATCAAATATAAATCCTTATTTTAATTATACTAAGCGGGGCAATAAATCTTATATTTATCTGTTTGGCTTTCAAATTTAATTTCTATTTGAAAATTTCTATTTGATTGTGTAGAACCAAAAAAAAAAAATGATTAATTACAAAATGTTTGAAAAAAAATTTAAATTTTATTTAGTAACTAATTAATTTTTTAAGCATTATTAAATAAATTAATTAAAAATTTAGCAAATCACTTGACATAACAAGATAAAGACAATAATTTGACCAATCAAAATTCAAAATATTTATTTAAGAAATTTCAGGATTGTTTTTTTAAGTGTTGAGGCACGGTTTTTTTAATCTGAATATAGGCAAAAAAAAAATTATTTACCGATATACTGATGTTGTAAAATTAAAGATCGAAATTCGTTTGTTTTAAAAAAAATATATGGCTAATGGCGATTCCCAGTATGTTTTAAAAAAAAATTTGGAAAAAACTACAAGGAAAATCATCATCTCCTATGACGATTTTCCTTGTATATTTTTTATAACTTTTGGAAAAAATCACAAGAAAAATCGCTCTCTCCCATGACGATTTTTCTTATGGTTTTGTTAAAAAAAATTCTACAATGTGAAGGGAAACCGCCACCAGCAGTGGCGATTTCCCTTCACAACAATTTTTTTTAATATTAAATATTAAATTTTAAATAAAAATTATATAATTTATAATTTAAAAAAATTAAAAATTAATATGTTCTAAAATAAAAATAAAAATATTTATATAAATTAATTTTTTAATTAAATTTAAATATAAAATATATAAAATTATATTTTTAATTTTTTTTGAATAGTGAAATGGACTTTCGGACAAAATATGTATAATGGTAATATCATTGATGGAACTCTCTCCTGATGTAATTTATTTTTTTATTCAAATTTAATTATAAAATATATAAAAATATTTTTTAATTATATAATTTTTATTCTCGGGCTTGGACAAGGGAAATAAAAAAATTCGAACCTTAGCCTGATCCGGTCCATGGACACCTCTAGTCATAGCCGTCGAAAATGTCCTTATCAATCTGGTATATCGGGACACATCCGAGCTTGCCGAGTGAGCTACCCGGCCCGTGGATAGGTCGAGCTATGACCTTCATTCCTAAATAATCCACAAAGCTTTATTTCCCTTGCCTAAGCCCTTTCAGGTTGGGCCGACCCGAAAGCCCGTTTCACTATTCAAAAAAAATTTAAAAATACATTTTTATATATTTTATAATTAATTTTTTTTATTAAATAAATAATAATTTGGGCTAGGTCGGCCGGCCCGAAATACAAAAACACTTGTCCAAACCCAGTCCAATACGATCCGGGCCCAATATTAAATTTTTTATTTTAATATTTTTTGAATAATGAAATGGGCTTTCGGGCCAGCTAGGGCCTGGCCCGAAATGGGCTTGGGCAAGAGAAATAAAAAATATTAAAATATTAAAAAAATATTTTATAATTAAATTTAAATAAAAAATTTAATTTTTATAATTTTATAATTATTTTTATTTTATAATTTAGTAATTTTTAATTAAAATTTAATATTTAAAGCGGTGACGGTTTTCCTTCACATTGTAGAAATTTTTTTAACAAAACCACAAGGAAAATCGTCATGGGGATGACGATTTTCCTTGTGGTATTTTTCCAAATTTTGTAAAAAATATACAAGAAAAATCGTCATTGGGGATGACGATTTTTCCTATAGTTTTTTACAAGTTTTTTTTAAAAACATGCTTGGAAATCGTCATTAGCCATGACGATTTTTCAGCATGTTTTAAAACAAGTGAATTTCGATAATTAATTTTGTAACATCTATATTTTGATAAATAATTTTTTTGTTGTTGCTATATTCAGATAAAAAACCGTTGAGGTACTTAGCCACTTAATCATTTAGCAAAGCAAAATAAAAAATAAATTAAAGCAGATATAAGAATATTAAGATGGAGAGAGTTAGAAAATTTCTAAGAAAAGCTCCTTAAAATAAGTTTTCTGTAGGCTCCATTACATATGTAATTTATCATGTTTATATGTAATTTGTGTCATGTTTATACGTAAAACAATTATACTATTTAAAAAAGTACATATAAACATGACAAATATATCATGTTTATATGTAATTTGTCATGTTTATATGTAAAAAAAAATTACATATAAATATAATAACTTTATGTAATTTATCATATTTATATATAATTTTATCATATTTATATATAATGAAACTTATTTTAAGCTCACAAATTCACCCTTTATATTGTGAGGTGGGCATATATGGAGGTGACAGGGAGCAGTGCAGGCGTACAAGGTGCATAGACGAGGAATGATGGGTCCATAACGTTTGCATGCATGATCACGTTTAGGCTGTTTTGTTTAGGATTTTAGCCCAAGGAAGGATTGTTGGATCAAGATCAGATCAGGTTTTTGTTATTAAGGGGGTGATTTTGCCACAAAGGATAAAAAAAAAGAAAAAAAGATGAGTTTAAATATATGCAGGCTTTTAGGTGAAAGGAGAGGTTGCAATTGCAGATGATATGGAGATACTTGCTACTTAATAGTTAATAATATAGGGTTAAGGGTGGATAAGGATAAGTTCAGGGGACAGCTTCGTCAGGACTCAGAACACCTCTGAGACAACTCTGAGTTAGCGATGCTTTATGTACCTTGTAAAAGTTTTGATCCTTTGGTAGCTATAAGAACGGGCTTTAAACACTTGTATGTATTTTATTTTCTTTCTTTCTCTCTCTATTAATTAAATATATAATAAAATTTTCAGAATTTTTTTAATAAATATTTCTTAACTTTTTGACTGAGAATAAGAGTATTAATTATAATTACTAATTCTTTTTTGGTTTTTTCATACTTAATAAAAGAGTTTTGGTAAATGTTCTAATAATATTAAAAGATCCGATTAACAGTATTTATAAACACTCATTAAAAATTATTTAATTATTATTTTAGAATTATTTTTATTGAATTCAAAAAAGAAAAAATAAATTATATTTTTTTATAAATATGATTTTAATCAATACTATTAAAAAAATAATAGTAGTCTTGTCACGTGTGAAAAAATAATGAGAATTGCTAATTATTGTCGATGACATTTAACTAAGGAAATTTATAATAACCCAATGTTTAGTGCACAAGTTTTAAAGATAATTTTTTTATATTATTTATGTCCAAATAAAATTATCACATGTTAATTTTTAGATAAAAGATGTTAAACTTTGACATGTTTTTATTTTATATTTAACATTGATAAAAATCTAAAAACTCTGAATTAATTAGATTTTAGAGACATGAAATTAATATAGCATTATTGGAGGAAATAATTATTTCCTCTGTAAGCTACATGGCCTTTTTGTATGGTATAATATAAATTTGTACCGCCAATCTGCAGGCTCATTAACGGGCAGGTTAAATTCGATGAGTTAAATATAATTAGGGTTTATATTTGATAGATTATCAGTATATAAATTTATATATCGATAGTGAATCTTACATTGACATCTCATTAAAAACCTAACCCCTAATCTTAACTCATAACCCCTAACTCCTAATCCAACAAGTGATAATCATAGGATGCACTGTCAGTATATAGACCCTATACATTGACAGTGCATCAAATATAAATCTATATAATTATTATATAATAAATTATTAATGTGTAAAATTTATATAAATATATAATAGTTTGAATATGATTATGACACAAAAAATAACACAAACACTATATAAATAAACAAATATGTATATTTTTTTTTCTCTTTCCATTCCATTCCATTCTATTCTATTCTATTCTATTCTATTATATTTTATTCTATTCTATTCCATTCCTTTCCTTCTCTCTTTCTCTTTCTTTTCTTTCTGTTTTTTTTATTCCTTCATAAAATAAAAAATAAAAACTTGTGGCAAGCTTTGAAGAAGTATTGCCCTTCAATTGGATTTCCAATTGAAGGGCATACTTTGATTGTATGTAATAGATTATTTTAATTCAAATACCATATCAATATGTACCGGTCAGTTTTCAATACTAAGTTGTGCTATGCCAACCTGAAGCCATTGAAACTTGAAAGGATTGGTTAACTAATGCTCAAAAAGAGGCAATGTCAATTGTATCTGTGCTCCATTAGGCTGGATTCGCTTGCCTTACTAGCAAATGTGTGGATCTAGCCTTTGTAGGTACATAAAGAAAGAACGAAAGAAGGAAGATGTGCAGATCTCTCTTCAGATGCCAAAGCCTACAGCTTTCTTATCTTACCCTAATCGAATAGCTTGTTGAACTTCAGGAAAGGATTTCTCCTCAAAGACGGTTGATTCCAAGGGCGGGGAAGGTGTGCTCGCTGGAAAGGCGCGCTGCAAGCGCAACCCTAGCTTTAGCTTTGTTTGCTTTTCGGTATTGCTTCCTTAGCCGTGCTGTGTTCTCTTTCTTGCTGAGTTCTTTCTAGAACTGTGCTAATAAAGCACAGGGCTTCTTTTTTCTATTAAGATTTTGAATAAAAAACTTTCTTTCCCACCTGCCTCCCTAAGCTAATGATGAAAGTCATTCTCATTCTGCTTTCGATTACTAGACCCCACTCTTATCAACCTTCTCCCCAACCCCCTTCGAATGATTGATTCATTACCGTTGGTGTTAAAGGGAGAACTGCGAGGAGCCAACCCTAGTACGAGAGGACTGGGTTGGGCCAACCTATGGTGTACCGGTTGTTATGCCAATAGCAGCGCCGGGCAGCTAAGTTGGTATGGAAGAAATGCTGCGCCGCGGGAAATCCTTCTCTATACAAGTTCTCAGACGAGGTTTTTGAACAGAACTTCGATAGGCGAGAGGTGTAAGCACCGCGAGGTGTGAAGCGATCTCGTACTAAACGAAACGACTTTCACTTTCCATAAAAAAAATTGAAAGAAAGTCAACCTATTCCTGCAATTGCGGTCAGTCTCGCTACCTCTTTAGTTGCCACCCCTAGGGGTGAGCGTTCGATCGAGTCGAGTCGAGTGAAAAAAATTCGAATTAGTCGAGTTGACGAGTCCTATTTTGTCAACCAAACTCAATTTGAAATTTTAGCGAATCGAGTCGAGTTAAAACAAATTCGAGTCGAGTCGAATCGAATAATTTATTTGATGTGCTCCATTAGCGATTACCGCCCTATCAGCTTGGTGGGCAGTGTTTATAAAATTCTAGCCAAAGTTCTTGCTAATCGCCTGAAGAAATCGGTGGGGGATATTGTTGGGCAAAACCAGTTCGCGTTTATCCCGGGGCGTCAAATTCTGGACTGTTCCTTAATTGCCAATGAGGTTATTCATTCCATGAAGACTAATGGAGAGGGTGGTATGATATTTAAGGTTGATTTCGAAAAAGCCTATGATTGTGTGGATTGGTCCTTTCTTGATTTTGTTATGGGTAGAATGGGCTTTGGGGATAAGTGGAGGACTTGGATTCAGTCGTGTTTATCTTCAGCTTCTTTATCAGTCCTAGTTAATGGGGTGCCAACGGAACAGTTCAGGATGAGCAGAGGGTTGAGACAAGGCTGTCCCCTTTCCCCCTTATTGTTTAATCTGGTTGCTGAAGTTTTGAGCTTATTTCTTAATAAGGCTACTTCAACCGGCCTTTTCAGGGGTATGACTATTGATCCAGGGTCTGTGTCTATATCTCATCTTCAGTTTGCGGATGACACAATTATCTTCTGTGAGCCTGTGGTGGAGCAGGTTAGGAATGTTAAAAGAATTCTAAAGTGCTTTCAGTTGTTATCTGGCCTCAAAGTTAATTTGAAAAAGAGCAGTCTTTTTGGAGTTGGGGTAGAGCAAAGTGTCACTGATCGGTGGGCTTCGGATATCCGTTGTCTGAGCAGTCGTCTCCCATCCCTTTATCTCGGTCTTCCTTTGGGGCACGGAGCGAACTCTATCTCACTGTGGAGTCCTATCATCGATAATTTCAACAAGAGGCTTGCCGGCTGGAAAGGCAATCTACTCTCCATTGGGGGCAGATTGACTCTTATTAAATCGGTGTTGTCTTCTCTGCCCATTTATTTTATGTCCCTACTTCAAATCCCTCGTACCGTATCTGATGAGCTGGATAGAATGGTCAGAAGATTCCTTTGGGGTGGTTCTTCGTCGGTGAAGAAGATGCATATGGTTAATTGGAAGTCTGTCTGTAATACCAAGGAATTTGGAGGACTCGGTCTAGTTGATTTAAGGCTTAAGAATAGAGCGCTGCTCAATAAATGGATCTGGAGATTTGGAAATGAGCGTTCCTCTTTATGGAGATCAGTCATTGCCGAGAAATATGAGTCATCGGTGGGTAATCTGCTTCCTTCATGCAGTCGGTATCGGAAAATGTCCCCAACCTGGAAAAACATTATTCGACCCCTTATGCCTTCAAATCATTTTCATCCTTTTTTGTATGCTGGGTTGTGTTTTCTTCCAGGTGATGGCAGCTCCATAAATTTTTGGCAGGATGAATGGATCGAAGGCGTTATCCTTAAAGAGCAGTTTCCAAGAGTTTTTGCGGTTGCTGTTTCTAAAAACGGGAAAGTAGCGGATTTTGGCAAATGGCAGAATAATCAATGGCACTGGGAGGTTAACCTCCGAAGAAGATTGTTTGATTGGGAGCTTCAGCAGTGGGAATCCCTGTTGGATCTGCTGGGAAAACAAGTGCTCTTCAGAAACTCCTTTGACTCAGTTGTTTGGAAGCACACCCATAGTGGCGTTTATTCGTCTAACTCTTTTTGCCATTCTGTGTTGAGTGAGTCCTCGTCAAAATGGGATCATTGGAAATTTATATGGGCCGGTTATGCGCCTCCGAAGGTGGAAATCTTTTGCTGGCTAGTTTTGAGAGGCAGCGTAGCTACCAAAGTTGAACTCAGCAAGAGAGGTCTTATTGTTAATGGTTCGACGTTGTGTCCATTATGCAATCTGATGCCTGAAACTATTGAGCATCTGTTTTTCACATGCAGAGTCTCATGGTTTGTGTGGGCCCATTGTTGTTTTTTCTTGGGGCATATCTTGGTCCACGCCAAGGAGTGCCGTGGGTTTTTTTCTTGCGTGGCAGCATGCATTCCCAGCGAATCATTGCAGCAAATTGTGGAGAATGATTTTTTTTGTTGCACTATGGTCTATTTGGTTGCACAGGAATGATATTGTCTTTAATAGGAAAAATGTTGCTGTTTGGCAGTTACTGGACTCTATTAGACTCAGACTAGCTTTGTGGTCCAAGGCTAAGTGGCCTTCTGAGGAAGGGCTGTTTTCGCAGTTCAAGTGGTCACCTGCTATTTGTCGATTGAAGAGGGAAATGAAAGTTGGCATTGACATGACTTGGAATAAGCCACCTGCCGGCTGCCTTAAGTTCAACGTCGATGGTTCGGCGCGTGGTAATCCCGGTCCTGCGGGGATTGGCGGTATTATGCGCGACAATCAAGGTATGGTGAAAGCAGTTTTTTCTAAATCTATCGGCTTTGCTAAGGCATATGAGGCTGAATTAAGGGCTGTCAAAGAAGCCTTCCTCATTTTTGGTGCTTCGTCTTGGGCGCTATCGCATAAACTTATAATTGAATGTGATTGCCAGATGATTGTTGCTTGGGTTAAGAATCCGAGTAGAGCCCCATGGCGGATTTCGCGAAGTATAAGGGCTATAGAGTTTGTACGAACTGCGGTTCAGAACTGGGAAATTGTTCATATTTTGAGGGAGGCTAATGGTGAAGCTGATAAGCTAGCCAAATCTGGTGTAAACAGGGTGTCAGATTTGTTGTTTTATAGTCCTTAGTTTTGTCTACAGCATGCTGTTTTCTGGTTTGTAAAAAGGACATCTTCTTAATTGCAATAAATCATGCTTTTCAAAAAAAAAAAAAATTTTGAAATTTAGTTCTATGAAATTACAAATATATTTTTTTTTTGTGTTCTATCTTTTCTTATAAATATAACTATCAAAGACTTGTCATACTAAATAAATAGCCTACTATTGACCTTTAAAAAAAGAGAATTCATTATCTTTTGAATTTCATCGTTTGGTTAGCTTGGTAATGTGCATGATATCAACCAAAAGCTTCAATCTTTAACTGAATGAAGCATTGAGTGATAACCTTCCCTTTTTGAAACTCAAAAAATTCAATGTAAACTTTCAATCTAGACTTGTCAATTTCAAAGGGAAAAAAAATAAATGATAAATTATTAAGACAATAAGTATGCAGTCAACAGCTCATGTGGATTTATTTTTCTACTGAATGGTGACAAACAACAAAAATAAATGACCCAACAAAAATGGGCTAAAGAGTAAAAAGGGAAGACGAAATAAGGAAAACACAAAACTCAAGCTTAGTATCAAACTCAAATGAGTAAAACGACGTCGTATAGAAATATCTTATTCGGATTTTCGAGTTATTCGAGTTGTATAAATCAAATCCTAGCTAAACTATATAACTCAAATTACTTAGTCGAGTTGATCCGAAAATCCGAATAACTCTAATAAACCGAACTATTTAATTCGAAATTTGAAATTCTTTTCGGTTTTTTCGAGTCGAGTCGGATTTTGCTCACCCCTAACCACCCCGTACTTGCTCATTCGCAATTACTACCAAAAGAAAGTTGCCCCTGGCTTATGCAGCCTATAGCTTTCTATGGTATATATATATATATATATATATATATATATATATATATATATATATATATATTTGCATTGCTTCAGAAAGTAAACACCATATAATTCAGTTTAAAAAAATTTAATTGTTGATATAAAGAAATGATTACAAGAACATGAATTTGAAATTTTTTTAGGTTTTGGGATAATTGAGTAATTTGGATGTGTGTAGCATATATAATTTGGATTGTTTTTTATTTAATTGTTGACCATCTATAATTAGGACTTAGGAGTTTCAAGTTTGGTCAAGGATGCCTAAGTTTTTGTTTTTAAGAGTTTTTTTTTTTTTTTTTTTTTTTTTTTTTTTTTTTTTATATCATTGGTTTTCTTTTGATATGTTTGATTTCAATGACTATTTAGAAAATCATTCTGACCATTTCAAAAGTTGAGGATGAGTGACATTTTATTAATATTTTAATATTTTTATTATAACTTACAAAACATGTGTTATCTAACTAAACTTATTGATGTAGTTTTTAAACAGTACTATCATTGTATTAGATAAATTTTTATTTTTAATTAGTAGTTATTAAAAAGTATTAACCATGATAAAAAAAAAAAAGAAGATAAATTTGAAAAACATACCATTAACAATACAATAATTGTTAAATGGTCTAATGAGCAAGAATTATTTGAAAAGGAGAAATGAAAAAAATTAAAAATTATTAGGAAGAAAATTATAAAGACAAAATTACCCTTGATAACAAAAACCTAATCTTCCTCTTTTTCTCTTATTTTTTAATTTACTTTTTAAACTAGAAAATCAATTTTTTTAATTTTAAAAAATAGATATTTATATATTTATATTTTTTAATTTACTTTTTTTAATTAAAAAATAAAAAATAATATTTTTTATTTTTTAAAAATTTTAAAAAATAAATATTTAATTTTTTTTTACTTTTAAATTTTTTTTAATTAAAAATTTTAAAAAGTAAAAAAAATATTTCCTGAAATTGATTTCAGTAATCTTTAAAAAATAAAAGTAAAAATTTATAACTCAAAAAATATTATTTTTTATTTTTTAAAAAATGTAAATTTAAAAATAAAATTTTTAAATATTTATTTTTTAAAAAATAAAAAATTTAATTTTAGAAATTTAATTTTTATTTTTTTTTAATTTTAATTAAAAATGTAAATTTAAATATTTATTTTTTTTAAATTTAAAAAAATTTATTTTAAAAAAAGTAAATTAAATTTTTTTTAAAAATGCTTACGTGGCAAAGTTGCCACGTGTCGCATTTTTATTTGGTTTTCTCATTAAAGGTAATTCTATTTTTACAATTTTTTCTAACAATTTTAAATTTTTTTATTTCTCTTTTTCAAATAATTTTTGTTTATTAAATTATTTAACAATTATTGTATTGTTGATGATATATTTTTTAAATTTACCAAAAAGAAAATAGTTAGTTAGACTTAAACTTCTAAATATCAATGATGTGTCAATTTATTATTGATGTTTAAAAAGTCACTTTTTTTGATGATTAATGTAATTTAAACTCCTAAAGAAAGAAAATGTTGATTTAGATTTTTAAAGAGAAATGAGGAAATACGACTTTATTAAGATATTGCTAATTTTTTTTTTTATTTATCAAATTACCAACGTTTTCAAATTATATATCAAAAATGCGCTTATTTAAAAATCAGTTGAGAAGTCGCAATGTCATATGGCCCTAATTTTTTTTTTTTTTTAATCTTGCTCGAAAGTCGCCATATGATATGGCGACTTCCAAGTGCAATTGGTAATTTTTTTTTTTTATAATGTTGGGTAGTCGCCATATGATATGGCGACTTCCCAACACCATTTTTTTTTAATTTTTAAAGTTTAAAATTTGTAATTAAAGTTTATTTTGTAATTTTAAAAATTAACATTATTAAAGTATTTTTGTAAAAAAAGTAATTTTTTAATTTTTTTTAAAAGCCTAAATAATATTTTTTATATATAATTAATTAATTATTTAATTTTACATTATTTAATTAAGTCTAAATATATTTTGATTAATTAATTATACATTCAAGTATGTTACTGTTTTAAACCAGTAAAAAAAATTAACTTTGAAATTTAATTTTACAAAATTAAAATTTTAAATAATAAATAACAAAATTAAACAACAAAATTAATAATAGAATTTAAACAAAATTAATAAATAATAATTTAAACTTTTAAAATAACAGTTAATTTTTACATTTAATAAAATAAAAATACAAAAAGACATGATTATTATACAAAACGTATATTATTAAAAACATCTTCTAAAAGATACATGATTATTATACAAAAAGTACGTTTATTCTAATTATTTACGGAGGAGCTCCCGTATCGCGTGGTGTTGAGCAACAATATCGAGCTCTCCTATTGCGTGCTGGTTGCACCCGTCGCTGAACCTCGTCAGTGGGATGTATTTGTTGTTGACCTTGTCCTCGACTTACCGCCACTGGTTCTGGTTCTATGTGACCCGCATGCTCACCCACATCAGTCGATGGAAACGTACTACTAGAGGGACCCACATATTCTGCATCAAAAAATGAAAACCCACTACTCGAGGAGCCAGCACCCATAAAGTGAACTTGACTACTAGATGGACCCATAAGTGATGTAGTACCAAAGGCTGACATAGGGGTTCCAAACTGATACATTGAAGTTAGATATCCGAACTTGGACTTGGGGTGAGGAGCTGGTCATCTAACCTCGTCGTTGGCGGTTCTGGTCGGTAACACTCATCAACATCAAATCCGGGGTGATTGACGGAATGACGATGACTGGATGCTACGCCATGTTCTGGTTGAGGTTGAGGACAACTAAATGACAACCTCGGTGCAGTGAACTTCGCCGCATGTGATGAGGCCGGTTGATGCGTCTGCCGACGTTGTCGGCTAGGTGTAGGAACTTCCATTTCGTGTGTAGGACGGATTGGATTTGAAGTCTGTCAAGGAAATGGCATACTCCTAACATCCTCAAACTCCGACGGTGGACAAACAAAAGGCCGACCTTCATTTTTAAACCATCTTATGTAATCAGCAGATGGGTTGAAATTATTACGAACAATGGGTATACCTGTCGGAATTTGTTAAGAACGTTCATTCCACAAATGGCTCCATTGTCGATGCTTCGTAGGCCAAAATACTTCGTGGCGCTCACGCATATCAATCTTGTGAACCTTATCAGGGTTCGCCGATGGTTGCAGAATTGGTTGTTGCATCCCAAATTGTCGTAACACCCTATCAGTAGCGTGCCACTCTACATATGCAAAGCATATCAATGCTGTGTTTGCTATCCATATATTGCAATTATTAGTTGTATCCGATGGAAGACATGCCATAATTTGACTTGAAGAATACGACATCCACACAAACTGAATAATTATTACACATTATTAGTTTCATATGGATTAAATACAAATATACTTGAATGTAACAATCGAAACATTTACCTTTTGATATGCTTCTCGATCTAGTCGTGATCTTATTGTTCGAAGGTCGAGCGAAATATCGCTACAATCTTTAGGATGACTCTACCTATTAAAAAGCATATAAAATATTAATAGACTTAATAAAAATACAAGTTCGTACAAAATTAATAAAAATAGTCAAGATTATTACTTGCTTGCAAGGGGGTATACAGGCGAAAAATTCTCGCGCGGAGTAAGAAATGGCAGTCGATGCCAAGCCCATGACTGCAGAAGCAATAAACATCCACCTATGTCATGGCAGTCGGGAACTATAGCCTGGCACAGTTCTCTATACAAAACCACCAAACACGTAGAACCTCAACTATAATTTGCTGCGTGCTCTAAATCACGAAGCAATGGAAGATACCTTAAATGTAACCGACTGCTCGATTTGTCTGGCATTAGCATTCCTCCAATTAAACGTAAAATATATGCTCTAGCAGCATATTTTACCTCTTCTTCGCTTGCGTGTTCGGAGAGATTTTGCAATGACTGCAGCCACGTTTTTGTCACCATTGAGCTCTTCAGACACTCTTCTAAAGGTACAACGCCCAATAAATTTTGGCACTCTTCATTCCAATCTAGAAGACTTGCACCTGTAACTAGCATGTCATCCACTGGTAGTCCAAGTTGGAGCGCAACATCTTCTAAAGTGATTGTGCATTCACCACACGGCAAATGAAAAGTGTGCGTCTCGAGTCTCCATCGTTCAACCAACGCACTAATTAAGTCCTGCAGAAGCATATATTGTCGAATTTGACTTGCATAATAAAATTCGGCACTCTTTAAGTGGTCGATAATAGATGGATGCGGATCTTCGAAAAAACATTTTCTCGATCGTAAGACGCGAACATGATCCTATTCATAATTAATTAAATAAAATAATTATAAAAAATTAATAATGATAAATTATAAAAAAAATTAAAAAAATATGATAAAAAATTAAAAAAATTACTAACCTCTTGATATATAACCGTGGATATGTGCTTATTTTGCAATCTCAATAACGATGAAGCCATTTGAATTCGTAGTAAATGAAAATTTTAGAGAGAGAAAGTTGTAAATGAAATTTTGTGTGAAAAAATATGAAGGGAAGGGGGGTATTTATAGGTGGGGGTAGGCAACGGTCAGTTGACCGTTGCCAAATTAAAATTTTTTTTATCCGTTGTTCACAACGGTTAAATTTAATATTATTATTATTATTATTTTTTTTTACCATTACAGCATTTAAAATTTAAAATTTTAAACAATTTCAGTTCAAAAGTCGCCATATCATATGGCGACTTCGGAACTAAGGTTTTAAATTTTTTTACAGAAAAAGGCCAGAAGTCGCTATATGATATGGTGAGTTCTGACCTATAAAAAACATTTTTTTTTAAAATTAGAATTTTTAGCTCATTTCGGTACTTAATTTTGTATTATTGATAATTTAATATATATATATATACAATATTTTGATAATTTTGCCGGTAAATACCCATTAAAATCAGGAATGTTTTAACCGCAAGAGGGATAGAAATGAGAATGGATCGGATATCTGTTTTTTTTTTTTTTTGGGTAATATCCGTATCCGAATCAACAAAACTTCTTTAACATCCGAATCCATTTATTATCCGTATTAAATCTGAATATTACTATCCTAATCCGAATTAAATAACATTATCCGTCGGATATCCGAATCCGCTAAATATTTGAATTCAGTAAGTAAAAAAAAATGATCGTCGGTACATGTATATCTACGGTATTTATACCGACGAAAACTGAATCCGTAGGTATATCTATACTGACGGACGGTAGAGCCGTCGGTATAGGTAAAAACAAAAAAGATCGACTAATCTAACATAGGCTATGTCGACGGTAGTAACATTAGTGACGCCTTAAACCATCGGTATAGGTTGTACATCCTATTCCGGCGGTCGCTTTTTCCATCGGTATTGGTTTATACCGACGAGGCTTTACTGTCACTTAAATTTTTGTCGGAATAGCCATTTTGACCGTCGGTATATGGTTTTAGGACTTTTAGTGACAGATTTTTGGGTTTTACCAACGCTTTTTGGACCGTCACTATATGACAATTTGTTTGCAGTGGGATTAGGATATCCAATTCCGAATCCGCAAAAGTAAGCGAATTCGGATATCCGAATCCATATCCTCATAAATAGTGCAAATTCAGATAATGGATATCCTAGATTTCATATCCGTATCCGTTCCGAATCTGCTACGGATAGTAATTATAATATTCGAGTTTAAATTTTATCCGAATTCGCAATATTCAAATCCAAAAAAACAAATTAAATAATTACAAATATCCGAAACTACATTATCCATTATCTATCCCTAAAGAGAAATAATCATCATCGTCGTCATACTCATATAATAAAAGCACTTTCCATTCCGATTGGACTGCTCACCAGTTACCGTTTTGGATTTGCTCCTTCTAGCAATGAAATATATATATATATATATATATATATTATTAGGTTAATTTTATATATATATATATATTATTAGGAATTTTATTAATCTCTTTAAAAATTGAATATTTTTTAAAATTCAGTTAAATCGAATTTTGGATAATTTTTTTTTTTAAATTTGTTCAATCGTGTCCGGTCAAAACTTATTTCTTAATTAAAATATATTTTTTATTTAATTTTAAAATATTAAAATATTATATTTTTAATATAAAAAAGACTTTCAAAGTTTGATGGATAGGATTGGACCTTGGGAAAAATAAAATTCATGTTTCCCGAGCTTGATTCAACCTAATCCGAATCATAAACCGTTCTATTATGCAGGAATCATGGTGACTTTTTGGGATTTGTTTTTTAATTTAATAAAACCATATTTTGAATTTAACTTAAGTCTTGTCGAGAGAGAAGCGATAATATTGCAAGAATATCCGGATTAAATTGAAATTTCTTTATTTATATTTTCTCAAGTGAGAAACTATTTCATAAACACATTTTTGTCATGTTATAGTTATGAATCTAACAAATAATTATATAAATTAATTTTTAAAATTTCTATGTGATTATCATAAATGGATTACTTCCCTAATTGGACATTTCAATAATTAAAATGGTTTTAATTTGAATTTTCCTTTGAAGGTTTTCAATTTAATTCACTTGAGAAGATAGGTTGAAAGCTTGATATTGTGCGAGATGAAAGAAGACTATTCTAAAATGTAACTTAAGTGATCATATTCGTATAAAATATTTGATTATTTCTTTTTTATATATTTTATATTGTCATGGTTTGATCTTTGATTACTGAAATTAAGAGTCGAATATTTTACCAACAGACTACACGACTGTTAACCTCATTTGATTATTTGATTTTAGTGATTCATGCATATATTTTTTCCTTCAAACAATAATGTTTGAATCCTCCTCCCTAAAAAAAAAAATCATCATATGTACAAGATTTTATAAACGAGTAATTACTTTTTATAATCGATGGTCGATTTCATCCTTTAATTAAAAAAAGTAATATATATATATAAAAAAAGAGAGATTACATAGTTTTTATACAATTAATATTTTAACAAAACAACCGTTGGATTTAGCAATATAATTGTACTCATCGTGCACGAAAAGTTTCGAAGTGATTAGATATATCTATCATATCAATCGAGAATACTGTCTTTTTCAATATATATTTAACAGCTGAAAGTTTTTTTATATCGAATAAATAGTTAGATATTTTCAATTTACTCAAAACTCAACGTGCATAATCTACGTAAATAGAACATGAAATATGTCATAACAGTTTTTCAACCGCTAGAAGATTTTTTTAAAATGCATGGAATCTTCACCAATCTTTTTTGGTTTAGGTGTGATTGGTCACCTACTAAAATGTATCTTTGACAAAGAATTTTAAAATTAATTAAAACCTTTTAAAAAGACAATTTTGAAGCCTGAGATTGAAAACCAGAGAAAAATCATGACGGGTTTGGGAGTACGGTTACGTATGGAAAAGGTATTAACACCCCACGACGCCCGTTAAAAAGACGATACCATTTAATCATGTGTTATCCTTTAATCTTGAAAAAAGGATTTTAATTTTGATATTTAAAAATAATTCCCATAATTGTCTTTATTTAAATTTTTTTTTTTGTATAACCTTTTATTCGGGATTAACACGAAAATATTTGACTTCGGAAACCTTGTCCAAACTCCCCAACATCTAGGCAGAATTTAGAAGTAATCTTCCTCCATTTAAGAATTTTTGTGATAATCCACCAAATCTGAGACAGAAAATCTTTTTGTAAAAGGTGATTATCGGGAATTTTTCAACATCTAGACAGAATATCGAGATCATTTTTACTCGAGATACTATCTTGTTTTCTTCCGAAAATCTTTGTAAAATTCAATTTTTATTCTATGTCATGTTATGTAGAGAGCGAGTAATATGACTACGCGTAGATGCGTGAGCATTAAATAAAATACATAATAACATGCATGGTAAATTTATTTTTATTATTTATTATCATTTTTGAAAAATAATTTTATTTTATTATAATTTAATGGAAATTTTCGGCGTGAGGAGTCTTCTAATTTCCCCAACGTCTAGGCGGAATTTAGAAGGATTCTTTACACTTAAGATTTCTAGTAATATTTTTTAAAAAATTTAAGGAATTTCCTTTGTTGGCGAAAAATCATTAAAAAAATCCTCCAACGTCTAGGCATGATCTTCGAAAAATTATTTTATTTATTTGCAAGCATTATTTTTTTATAAAAAAAAGATGAAAATTTTTTATGCAAGAATTTTCCCAACATCTAGGCGGAAATGAGAATAATTCTCGTAGTTATTTTTTTTTATAATATTTATTAAATTTAACAAAAAGTAGTTCAGGGACCCTCAATGTCTAGACAAATCTCCAAGAGGTTTATTTATTTATTTATATATATATATTTAAAAAATTTATGTTGAAATAATCATAAATGAATAAGAAATATAGGAAAATAAAATAACTAAAAAGAAAATCATACCAAAAAATATCGTAGGTTTGCGATTCCCGAAGTTGCATCGCGAGATTGATGATCACAGATAAATTTTCCTTTTCTTCCTTCCTTCCTTCCTTCCCTTCCTTTATTTTCTTTCTTTACTTTTCCTCTTTCCGTTCCTTTGTTTCCTTTTCTTCTTTCCCTTCCTTTCCTTTCCTTTCCTTTCCTTTTCTTTCTTTCCTCTTTCCTCTTTTCCTTCTCTTCTCTCCTGCCCCTCTCCCAGTGGGCTGGATCGCGCGGACCCGGGTCAACGTGCGGGTTTTCTTTTTTAATTTTTTTTAACTATAAAAACCTAATTTTTTTTAAACCCTCATTTTTCCCTTCCACTCTCTCTCTCTACATTCCCCCTCTTTCTCAAAACACTCTCTCCTCTTATTCTTCATGGTCGCCGAAAAAACCATGCAAACCCAGAATTCGGTCGGTGACCACCGTCAGTGCCGCCGTTCGCCACTGTATCCTCCGGTGATCGGACTCCATTGTACCCCAAAATTTCACCTTAGCCTCGTTTTGGCCTCCTTTCTTTGGTTTTGGGCTCCATTTTTCCCGAATCTGAGCTGAAATTCGTAGATCTAAGATTTAATCCCGAATCTTCAACTTCTGATCGGGCCGTTGTCCACTGTTGGATGGGGGCCAAACTTCAGCAACAACTTCCTCTACCCCTAAGCTAGCTTCTCACATTGGAAACCTTCAACAAATCCCTAAAAGTCCCAAACCCTGACATGGCCTAATCTCCTCTTGTGTTTTGCTTCCTATTTTGTTGTTTTTCGTTGATGTATTTGTCTAAGCTATCTTTGTGTATATTTTTTTAGTTATGTGGTGGTGATTTTGTAGGGAAGGGCAGTGGGACTCCTCTTCTCCTTTTTTAAAATATGGAGAAGTTTGCTCTTTGTAGAGCTTCAGGATTCAATTTTCCAAGAAATCCCAGGTTTCCTGGGATTATGGACATTATCCCAAGCAATGGGGATGTGGGGTGGCTGGACAGGTTGTGGGGTGTTGGCAGGCTGTTACGTTTTTTTTTTTTTTGCTTGATTCATGTTAACCTTGAACACAGTGAAGAAAGAGGGAAAGAGCAAATCTGAAAATGGAAGGGTTAGAAAAATGGTTTTTGGGAGGAAGAGCTGGCTGCCATGGCAGCCAAATCTCCTCCCCACCCCTTTCTTTTTAATTTTTTTTAATTAATATAAAAATAAATAAATAAATAAATAATATTGTAGATGGCATTTGGGCTCTCCTTAATTTGGGCTTACAAGCTCACATAATAAATCCGAATAGACTGTACCCGAAAAATCCCAAATAACAATCCAAATCAAAACTCAGATTAAAGCAATTAAAAATGAGATTTGTTCGGATATTTATCGGACCATTACGTTAAATTACCCAGACAAAATTAGGTGTCTACAGCTGTTGCTCTTTGCGCATTGCTAGAAAATTGGAATAGGACAAAGACAATAGACAACAATTTTGTTCGATCATTGAGGTCAATTTTGAGAGAAGTTGGTTCACTGCTGAGGAAAGATCTAGTTTTTTTTTTTTTTTTTTTTTTTAAGTTCAAGAATGAAAACTAATTTTGAAAGCCTTTAATGATCTGTATGAAACCAGAAGTAAAAAAATGAATTGGACGAAACCAGAGTCGGAGAAGTGATTTTGGCGAAACCAGAAGTTGATTGAAATGATTTTGACGAAACAAGAAATTGGTAAAGTGACCTGGGCGAAACCAACAGTCGGATAATGGCTTGGGCAAAACCAGTAGTAGGATAATGACTTGGGAAAAACCAATAGTCGGATAATGACTTGGGAGGAACCAGTAGTCGGATAATGACTTGGGCGAAATCAGTACTTGGATAATGACCTGGGCTAAACCAGTAGTCGAAAAATGATTTAGGCGAAACCAGAAGTCGAAAGATGACCTGGGCGAAACCAGTAGTCGGAAGATGACCTGGGCGAAACCAAAAATCGGATAATGACTTGGGAGAAATCAACAGTCGAAAAGTGACTTGGGCAAAATCAAAAGTCAGATAATGACCTGGGCGAAACTAGCAGTCGAAAAGTGACTTGGGCAAAACCAGAAGTAGGATAATGACTTGGGAGAAACCAGCAGTCGAAAAGTGACTTGGGCGAAACCAGAAATTGGATAATGACCTGGGCAAAACCTGTAGTCGAAAAGTGACTTGGGAGAAACTAAAAGTCGGATAATGATCTGGGCAAAACCAGAAGTCAAGATTAATTTCATAGCATTTGTGGCTTGGATGGTGAAGACACCTAATTTTGTCCGGACCACTAAAACAGGTATGTTTTCTTCCTAAATTGATGTTTCAGAATGTAAAAAGAATTTTTTCATCCTGCAGATGGTACTCCGAGGCTTAGTCTGAAAAGGCGAGCATAAAAAGTCAAACTTGAAAAAGTCAACCCCAAAAAGTCAACCTCAAAAAGTCAACTACTAAAAAAGTCAACCCACTTTCAAAATCAAGATTTGAGGTTCAATTAAAAAATGGCGAAAGAATTTTGATAATCCGAGGTCTACATTGAAACATGTGGAGTTCAAAAATTCGGTTACGGAGATTCAGTAGAAAGGAAACCCTAATTCAGGAAATTTGGGGAAAAAAATGCTTAAACGATCAAATTGGTCGAAATTGAAGGTTCCAAATGAAAGATAAGCATTGACTACGGGTAATGGAGAAGCTACTTGGAAGAAAATCTGAACGGAAAGATAATCCAGAAGAAAATCGAGAATTAGGGTTTTTGGTAGATTTCGATGAAATTTGGAAAAATGACAGAAATGGCCCTATTCGGTAAGACTAAAGCCCCTAAAGGATGAGAAGTGAGTAAAAAAGGATAGCCCAAGGCTCAGTTTGAAGAAAATCTGAAAATCGGACTTGTTTTCAGCAAAATCGGGTTTCGGAAGCAAAAGGGCAAAATTGGAAAATTTGGGAAAAATAGCAAATGAACTCCAAAAATTTTGAAAATTTGCAGATCTCATTCTTAAATTATTTGGAAGAGATTGCTGAAAGAAAATCCGGATTCGGAGTTCGTTTGCAAAATGGCCAAATCTCGGGCCCACAATGTAGTAATTCAAGCAGATAAATCCCGAAAAATTACCAAATGAGTTCCAAAAATTATGAAAACTTCCAGATCATACTTTTAAATTATTTGGAACAGATTGGTGAAGAAAAATCTGGATTTGGAGCTTGTTTAAAAATTGGTAAAGTTTAGGAGCACAAAAGGGCAATTTTGGAAGAAAAAATCCAAATAAATAGCAAATGGGCTCGAAAAATTTTAAAAACCTCTAGAATTCAATTTTGTTATTATTTTGAAAGTATTAAAAAAAATAAAATTTGAATTTGGAGTCCGTTTGCTATTTAATTTGGTTTGGGGGTCAAAAAGGTCATTTCACCGAAAAAACCGAAGAAGGCCTTTAAAAAATTGGAGATTGGGCTGGATTTTAAAAGGAAAATCAGCCAAGACCATAATGTAGAGTGATTTTGCTGAGATTTTAGATCAAAGGGTCAAGATTGAAGAGGAAGGTAGTTATTTTTCTTGATCAAGCCTTTGAAATTGTGACATATGGACCAATGGATGGAGAGGGATGATTTCATATTTAGGGCATCCTATTTATGACATCTTCATGACATCATATTTAGGAGCTGATTATCCCAATCTAATGGTGGGATTTTACATAGAAAGCATCTTGAATTAAAGGCCATTGGATCAAAATTGGTTAGGAAAAAACTAAAACATTCTAGAGAATTCTATACACCATTTGGCCAAGGCATTTGGGAAGGGGAAATTCAGATTTTTGCTGGAGCTTTAGGGGCTGAATAGAGGCAGTAGCTAAGGGAAAAAAGAGAAAAAAAAGAAAGGAAAAAGAGAGGAGAAAAAAGGAGAAGAAAAAAAGAAAGGTTTGGCTTGCTACTTCTTGATTTGGAAAGCTAGAGCAAGGTAGTTATGTTCTTTCATGGTTTTCTCATACTTTGTTACATGATTTTGATATTTTGATTGTCATTTTATTCTCTTTTATGAAATAAACTTGTTTTATAAATAAGTTCTAAGGAGCTTCTACTTTGTTTTTTAAAAGAAATCAAGAAAAAATGTTTTTCTCTATTTTTCATCATGGTTGAATGAATCACTTTTGTTAAATGATTTTGAGTTTGATCTTGTTTATGTGATTTGTTGTGGTAGGTTAGCTGACTTGTGGTAGATTAGCTTGATTGTGGTAGGTTAGCTTGATTGTGGTAGTTTAGCTATAGACCATCCTATGTGTTTGTTAAAATGTCTAGCTATATTCATGCATTTGCATTATGATTAGACCTGCCCATGGGTCGGGCAGCCCGCCCGACCCGGCCCGAAATAGTATTTTTTTATTATAATAATAATATTTTTATTTAATTTTAATTATCAAAATATAAAAAAAAAATTTATTCCAGTGAACAGTGTATTCGGGCCTAACGGGCCGGGCCGACGGCAGAGAAAATGAAAAAAAATCGGGCCGCGGGCCGGCCCGGGCCGGTCCATGAGTAGGTCTAATTATGATTGCTTAGTTTAGCATGTTTCCTTTTTAGTCTTGTAGTTAGTATGCCATGTGTTTGTGTTATTGTCATGCATTTTTTAGATCTAGGTCTCATTTGCATTGCCATGCATTTCATGCATTTTAGACCTAAGCTGTATTAAATGACATGCAAGTTCATTTTAGGTCTAAACCATATTCTCTATGCCATGCATTTTTCATGTCATTTAGGTTTTAAATCATGCATTCAATTTGCTGTATGATCATGCATTTCATGTCATGCCTCATGATTTATGACTTAGGCCAATCAACGGTTCAAAGTCATGCTCACTTGAGCATACTTGTGGAAAATTAAAGAGTTGTCAAATTGATTATTCTATCTTTTTGATTTTTTTTTACTTAGCCAATTTTTGTCTAACTTTTAAAAGTATTAGATACTGTTTGTGGGTCTTTAAGAGAGTCTCAACATTTTAACTTTGATTTCTAAATGATTTTATCAAAGACAAAAAAATGTGTTTTGGCAAAACAAATTTTCACCCAGTACTCGGACTTTCTCGATTTTTCTGGGAAGTCATCTTTAATCAGAAAATTAAGCCAATTGTTGCTCGTGCATTTTTACATGTTCTGAGTCTCCAGTATATTTTTTAGATTTTTTTCAACTTTTAAAAATAGGTTAAAAAATCGTGTTTAAAACCGGACAGTAGAGATAGATTTGAATTCAAAAGAAAAACAATTTTAAAATTTGGCTAAGGCATTTAGAGGGGATTGGTTAGAAACTTTAGCTACTGTCTTAGGGTAATTTCTAAGCCTTTTTAAACTCTAAAAATGATTTTATAAACCTCGGGTTAAGGGTGGTCAAGTCCGGGATTTTAAACTTAGGAAATTAGAGCTAATTTTAAAGGGTTTGGCTAGGGTTTCAATCTTCATTCAAGTTTCTTTCAAACTTGTTTTCGAACAAATCACAAAGTATTTTGATTTTAGAAAATTTAATTTGATACATTTTCCTAAGGTAGCCGGATATATTTTTGGATATACGGATTTCCTTAATAAAAGGAAAAAAATACACTTTCATGCATTGCATTTTCCATATTCATGCATTTTATATAATATGTGATTTTTGCTATGATAATTTCTATGATGTTGTTATTATTTTTTATTTATATTTTTGATGTTATGTTGTTTATTATATGGTTTTGAATATTTCATGATATCCTATGCTTTTATTTAGTTATTTATTTTTGTCACATTATTTAGCATATACTATGTTCATGCATTATTATTTTTATTTTTATTTTCATGCATATTATATGATAACATTATTTTATATTTCATGTCATTTAGATTATATGCCATATCATTTATATCATTTATATTTTCCATGTCATTTAAATCATTTAATTTCATTTAGAATATATCATGTTACCTAGGTCATTTCATTTCATATAGAATATATTATGTCACTTAGGATATTTCATTTCATATAGAATATATCATGTTACCTAGGTTATTTCATTTCATTTAGAATATATCATGTGACTTAAGATATTTCATTTCATTTAGAATATGCTATGACATTTAAACTATATCATACCATTTAGGTTGCATTATATTATCTAGACTTTGCTATGTCATTTTATTTATGTCACATATATTCATATTTTTTAAAATGTTTTGAAAAAGGTAATGATTTTCAATAAAATAAAGATATTCCCTAGTTAAAATAATTCATGAGTTCTCTACCGGGTTTGCTGGGGAGGATATCATCAATTATCATTAATAACGGAATATATTCTTTAAAACGAGAATGGTTCGAAATTTTTTCCAAAATAATAAAAATTTCTATATTTTGCCACACTTGTCGGGAAATATAGGAAAATTTTGAATTAATAAATTCGAATCATTTTAAATAAAAAAATGAAATTATTTTTCTTTAAATTGGGAATTAACTTGAAATACTAAATTAAAAATTGACTTTTTACCGAGACTTGAGATAACACACGATTAATAAGGTACCATTTTATACGGGTATTGTGGGGGTGCTAATCCTTCCCCACACGTGATCGATTTCCAAACCTGCTTATTTGATTTCTCTGGTTTAAAACGCAGACTTGAAATTGGTTTTAAAAATATTTTTTAATTAATTTTAAAATGTTTTATAAAACCGATTTTAATAGGTGGCCGATCACACCTAGCCAAAAAAGATTGGTGGCGACTCCATGTCTTTTTCAAGGTTATTTTCAAAACCTTCGATTTTTTCTAGAAGAATTAATTCCTCGATTTTTTTTTAATGTCACGCTTAACGAATAATAAAGTCTTGCGATGAGACTTGTTATTTTTTAGGTTGCGACTGATGGAACTAACACCTGAAAGTGACTTAGGCGAAACCACAGTCAAGATTAATCGAAACTTTTGATAGTGACTTGGACGAAACAAAAATCAGGCTTAACTCTAAGATAAATTCCAAGACATAGTTAGCTTGGATGGAACCAAAACCTGAAAGTGACTTGGATGAAACCAAGACAGGAATAAAATCGAAATTTTGATGGTGACTTGGGCGAAGCCAAAATCAGGAAAAGTCTAATATGCAAATTTTGAAAATGACTTAGATAAAAACAACTTCTTGAATGACTTATGAGACGAAACCAAAAGACTGAACTGGAGTGACAATTTTTATGGTGACTTAGGCGAAACTAAAGTCTGAAAATGAAAAACTTTGAAAGTGACTTGGATGAAACCAAAGTCTGCTTCTTGAAAAATTCTCTGACTTTGAATTATTTATCTCTTTGGATACAAATGCCCTTAACGTGATACAAATGCAAATATCAACCTTAATAAAGCAAAAACCCCTATCAAGATGCAAATGCAAATACCTATCTCAAATGACGTGTGCAAAACACAAATTTTTATTATGCCGAACCAAACGATCAAACAGTTATGTAGATGCCAATTGATGTAATTGTCAACAAAATCATGCAGATGCCAAATAAATGTTGTGAATGCCAATAAACAATGCAAATGCAATGAATGATGCAGATGCTCAAGAATGATGCAAATGCCAAGCAAGAACCCTTTATCATTCTTGTGATTGATCTTTTTCCCAGTTCATCACTATTCATATCATTTTCTTCTTGATCTCTCTATATCATCTTGTCAATAAATGCATGTGCCAACTTACCTTTTTGCAAAATCTTTTCTCGAACAAAACTTTCCTCATCAAAATTTGAAGAAATGTTTCTCTTTCATCTCAAAGAACAATGGTTTATCCAAATAATTTCAAGCTTCTTAATCATGAAAATTCCTGTCTCTTTCCAAAATAATTCACTTTCCCCAAATGATTGTCCTACAGTGGAAAATGCCCCACAAAAGTTTTATCTTTTCACTTATATTTTAAAACTGATTTTTCCAAAATGTGCTCGTCTGCCGAACACCCGAGCCAAAGTTTTTCTCACAAAATGTGACATTCAACTTTTATCTGGGAAAGTTTTGTAACAAAAAGGTGCATGCCCCTTCATCCGAACTCGTTACGATTTAAAAACATGAATCTCATGAAAATAAATTTTAAGAAAAATAATCATTTCGACATACAAACAAATTAGACACTCTTTCTTGTCTCCAAACAGTGGCATTTAGACAAATGTCGAGACTAGTCTTGACAGACTCAGGATTTTTGAAAAGTCATTTTGAAAGATGAGAATGGTTCTTTAAAAATTTCAACGTCAACTCCCTCACAAATCTCGAGTTTTGAACATAACTGACAATCTTGTATGCTCGTTAGTGGTACCATGGGTGGCTTTAAAAGTCTTTCTTTCTACTCTAAACTACCCTCTTTTGGGTTTTCAATTTAGACCCTCACCTTTCTTTTCTATGCTTTCTTTTTTTGTTGATTGTTCGATCATGCACTTGAGAATTCAAAATTTCATCCAATGTGAGCTTGGTAACTCAAAAATATATATTCCTCATGGAAATTAACATTCCTCAAGGTACAGACTCTCCAGTTCAACTAACCATGCTTAATCAAATTGGATTTTTTGAGGTACATAGCATAGTCGAGGGTTTAAAGCTATGAAAGAAAAGGGATGTAGGACCAAAGTATGTGTTTAAGGGTGATTAAACCAGGGATTACTTCATTGTGAGAAGATTTTTTTTTTTTTTTTTCATTTTGACATTTCATCACTGTTCATTTTTTTCTTTCTTTCATTCATTGTTTCTCTTTTGTCCTTTGCCTTGCTCATCATTTTTTTTAACAACTTTTGATACCCCATTCTTCAAAAATTTGCCCTTTAGAATAAGGCATTCTTTTCTTGTCCTTGTAATAGAACTCAACAATTCATAACCTTTGAATAGATTTCTCATTCTATTTGCCTCCAGTATGGGGTGTGATCCCTGATCAGGGTATATTTGAAAGAAAAAAATATTAGGCTCAAAGGGGTAGCAAGCGGATAATTTTCAATATTCGTGAAAGGAAAATGAAAGATAGACACTTATCATCTCAAGCATGGTCACCCAAATTGGAAAGTCATCCCTTGAAAAATTGGTTGAAAAAAATTCTCTTTTCTTTCCTATTAGAATCATTCTGAACATCTCAAGTGCATAATGTTGCACTCAAATTTTTTTAATGCATTTTCCCAATAATCTCTATGACAATCCATTTTTTTACCCCATTTATAAATGATGCCCCCATTTTAATTTGCCACCCAAGCAGGAGTTCATGTGACAATGAATTCTTGAAAATATCTCATTCGAACTCCTAAGGTTAATGTCAAAAGAGCTGATTTTTTGTCCGAGTGAGAGGAAATATTATGGCATGAATTTTGGCTTTTGATGGTTTCTGTTCATTCTTTGCACTCAAAAGGTGTGTTCGACGTAACCTAGGCAGAACGAAAGACGTTTACTTTTTTTGTGGTCATTTCAAAGAATTTTGGATTTGGTAATATCGAAAACTATAGCTCAATCTCGACACTGATTAAATTACCAAATTTTAGATTCTTTGAAAGAGTATCGTGTTTGTTTGATCTCCAAAAGAATTTTTCCATGTGAAACTCAGATTTTTTATCAACTTTCCGAAGTCTTTTATCACCTCTTATTTTGAAAGCCATTTTTCTTTTCTTGGAACAAACTATATGTTGTCTTATTCTTAAAAACTTTCATGCTTTCAAATAAACAAGATATGGCACAAAAATGCTTGAAATTAAAGTTGATCCGTTTCATGAAAATGTTTTAAATGTGACAAGAGTTCTCATTCTCATGAATGCTATCAAGATAGAACTACCAACATCAAATTTTCCCTCGGCCGATATGTTTTTCCTTAGTTCAAAAATCCTTTGATGCTTCACTTAACCCTGCATGACTCTCTTTCCTCTGTCAGCATTCACGCTTGCCTTACCATGAATAGGCAGCAGGTCCCCCTTGACATTTAAACCCTGTTTAAAACTCCAACTTTCCAGCCTTGATGAGTGCTAGCACTTTGCGTTTTAACAACTGACAATTTTCCATGGAATGGCCCTGAATTCCACAATGATAATCACAATATGCATTCTCATCATACCAATCCAGATATGGGGGCTGAAGAGATACCATTGGAATTTCGGTAAGGAGCTATTTTTCAACAAGTTGTGGTAGCAATTCGGTGTAGGAAGAGGGAAGTGGATCAAACTGATCTCTTTCTCGGACTACTCTAGGCTTTCTTTGATTCTTTTCGAAGTTTCTTGGTCGGCTCAATGGTCGAGGAGTAGGCACAAAAGTGGGTGCAGAGACAATGGCATTCATTTGTGGTTGAAAATTTGCAGGGTAGATTGGCTGAGGAAATGGTTGATGAGGATACGAGTTATGGGAAATATTGTTCATAGCCGGATAGTAAGGGTGATATCCAGAATAATGTTGGTGCGGAGCAAAGTTCTCCGATACTCGATCTTCAAGACTGATGGCTTGTGCTTCTCTATATTCTTCCTTAGCTAACCATTCTTTCTTGGGAGCATCAGTATCTCCCATATCAATTTTCCCGCTTTTGATTGCATTTTCAATCATCTCACCAGAAATAACCATATCAGCAAAATTTCTTATGGCATTTCCAACCAACTTGTCATAATACGGCGCCGATAGTGTACTGATGAACAATACAGTATTTTCTTTCTCGTGAGTGATGGTTGCACCTGTGCTGCCAGATCTCTCCATCGCTGGGCATACTCTTTGAAACTTTCAATATTCTTCTTTTCCAAATTCTGCAAGGACAACCTATCTGGTGCCATGTCCTTCATGTATTTATATCGAACCGAGAAAACTCTTGCCAAATCCTTTCAAGAATTGATACGACTCTGATCCAGCTTATTGTACCATCTCGCAGCTGACCCTGTTAGACTGTCTTGAAAGCAGTGAATTAGCAATTTTTCGTTGTTAGTGTGGTCACCCATTTTCCGACAGAAAATAGCAATGTGGGCCGATGGACACTTCGATCTGTCATACTTTTCAAATTTAGGGACCTTGAATTTTGGCGGAATCACCAAATCTAGGACCAAGCTGAGCTCATTCGGATCCATATTCCCGAAAACGTCTATTCCTTCTATGGCTTTGAGTCTCTCTTCCAACATATCATATTTCTGTCGCACCCTTGTGTCTTCCATTTGCTTTTCCACATGTTTCTTCAACTTCTCTTATTCTACCGGATCATCTAGACTCGAAACTGTAACCGGGTCTAGAAGATAAATTCTCGAGTTCAAACCAGTTGGCCCTTGACCTTGTCGACTCATGGGAGCAAGCACGCCGAAGTAAGCATAAGGTTGTCCTTCCATAGTTCATATCCCTTGCGGATGTGCATCATGCGACATTTGAGTTTGGGGAGGAGTGGACCTTGGTAGGTAAATAGGATCTTTATTGTTGTTTGCTTGAGGTCGAGGTTCTCCTCTTATGATCGAACCTTCAGCAACCCATTTTCCTTGGGTCAATCTCGTCATCATTTCAATCATCTTGTCTATTTGCTCATCTGACTCCTTTTGAGATTTTGTTATTTGTTCCCATGCTTCTTGCTGAGATTTGCCTAATTGTTCTTGTAGTTCTCTGTGTATTCTTTCCATTTGATCTATTTGCACTGCTTGTTCACTTTCCATGGCTTTATCAGTGAATAAGTATTGTATTAGTGCCGAATGAGTGATCTTGGGTTTCTTGCTGACTTTCATATCTTGTACCTCTTTTTTTTTTTTTTTTTTTTTTTTTAAATTGAACTTCCCTTAGAATGCTCTTAAAGCCAAACAGAATCATATATATCTCTCCAATTTATTGCATGTATGCTTATGAGTGAATGCATGTAGAAAAAAGAAAAAAATGTGAATATACTGTATAAAGAATTAAAGAATGGATTTTTTTCTTTTTTTTTTTGGATTTTTTTACAACTATTATTTTCGACATCTTTTTCTCAAAAAGTCGAAACTAAAAGAAAATTTTATTACTGTTCACAACTCTACTCCATCTCAGATTTTCTCATTTTTATTTGCTTTTTTATTCTCATTTTTTCATTAATTTTTTTTTTCAAAGAATAGATTTTTTTTTATTCTTTTCATGAAATAAAACCCTTTTTTTCCTCAAAATTAGATACAAAGGTTTCATAACCAAAAAATAATAATTTTCGAAATTATCACAAATGATACATAGAAATATAGCAAAACAGTAAAAGAATAAAATTAGCAACACAGAGTAAAAAATTAACGAACATTTGCCCCAACAGTATCAACTTAATCAGGCATCATGGCTCCTTTGGAGCGAAACATCGAACTTATTACGGGCGGTATGACGTTCGTTCGTCATTGCCCGATTTACAAAACTTGTTCAAGATGCCAAACGATGGCAAAGGGTTGGGAATGTTCCTCATTGTGTTCCTAACTTCGGATATCTAACAAAAATCCAGCATGGCTTCACCTAGGTTCACTACATGCGGTTGAATTCGGTTCTAAAGGTCCCAAATTGCTTCTCGCTGTCGCCTGATGAAGGCTAGTAAGGCACCCCAATTTAAACGAATTCAATTTGTTAGAGTATATTTTCCTATACCCATACGGAGGATCATCATGAAAGCTTTAGGTACTTTATACTCCAAAAGTGTTTCACTAGCCCATACGGAGGATCATCACGAAGGCTAGCTATTTTACTTCCCTTTAAAAATGATGGAGCCGGGGTATAGAGCTCATGTTATGCAAATGCACGTGTAAAATGTGTGAGAAGGAACAAATGAACCGTTTACTAAGTTCAAAACCCCTATCCTAAATGCCCCACAATTATTAGCATCAATAAAAAAAATAATAAAGAAATAAAAAGTATAAATAACGAATTAACAAAAATCAAGATCTGAATGCAAGCAAAATAAAATTAAAAAAATTAAAATTAAATATCAATTAAATCCATTAAATCAAAACTTATGATAACACATGATTAGTTAATGGCTTAACTCTCAAAATTCCCCAGCATAGTCACCAAGCTGTCATAACGGGTTTTCGACCGCTAGACGATTTTTAAAAAATACACACCAATCTTTTTTGGTTTATTGGCCACCTACTAAAATGTATCTTTGAAAAAAAAATTAATTTATTAAAACCTTTTAAAAAGACAATTTTGAAGTTTGCGATTGAAAACCAGAGAAAAATCATGATGGGTTCGAGAGTACGGTTACGTATGGGGACGGTATTAACACCCCCACGATGCCCGTTAAAAAGACGATACCATTTAATCATGTGTTATCCTTTAATCTTGATAAAAGGATTTTAATTTTGATATTTAAAAATAATTTCCGTACTTCTCTTTATTTAAAAATATTTTTTTTGTGTAACCTTTTATTCGGGATAAACACGAAATTTTTGGACGTCGGAAACCTTGTCCAAACTCCCCAACATCTCGGAAAAATTTAGAAGTAATCTTCCTCTATTTAAGAATTTTTGTGATAATCCACCAAATCGAGACAAAAAATCTTTTTGTAAAAGATGATTATCGGGAATTCCCCAAACATCTAGGTAGAATATCGAGGTCATTTTTACTCGAGATACTATCTTGTTTTCTTCCGAAAATCTTTGTAAAATTCAATTTTTATTCTATGTCATTTTATGCAGAAAGCGAGTAATATTAATATGCGTAGATGTATGAGCATCAAATAAAATACATAATAATATGCATGGTAAGTTTATTTTTATTATTTATTCTCATTTTTTTAAAATAATTTTATTTCATTATAATTTAATGGAAATTTTCGGCTTGAGGAGTCTTCTAATTTTCCCAACATCTAGGCGAAATTTAGAAGGATTCTTTACAGTTAAGATTTCTGAAAGTTTTTTTTATCCGAGTAGTCGGCAAGTCGGATTTTTGCAACTCTCGAGGTAAGTTATGGTGTTCATTTATTTATTTATTTATTTTTCTTTATCTTTTTTTTCTTCTTTGTTTATTTCATGCAATTTAATTATTTACTTTATTTATTTCTATTTTATGTTAGTCTTTCGGCAAATTTTTAATTTTTTAAATATTTATTATTTTATGCGGATCCTGTTATACATCTGAGTTTTCCTTTTATTATTATTATATATATATATATTTTCTATTTATTTTCTATTATTATTTTTACTTATTTATCTTTTATTATACAATTTTATTATTATTTTCTTTACATATATCTATACATTGTTATTATTATTATTATTTTAGCTTTTTAGTTTTTTTATTTAAAAAAAAAATCAACGATGGTATACTGGTATACGCGGATGAATTGTGTCCTTTTAAATTATTTTCGACAAGGAAATTCTCTAAAAACGCATTCTTTCTCAGAATGGTCGGAATATCAATCGTTCTTCGAAATGGTTTGTGTAAAAATAATTATCGAAACATTATCGAAAGTATCGGAGTAGTTCGGGAATTATTTTTATATAAAGTGATTTTTTTATTATTCCAAAATTAATTATGAAAAACTATTTTTATTAATTTTTTTTTCAATAAGTGGTTCGGGAATTGTGTCCTTTTTTTTTTATAAATTATTTTCAGTAAGTGTAATTCTCTAAAAATGGATTCTTTCTCGGGATGGTTGGAGTGTCAATCGTCCCTCGAAACGATTCGAGTAAAATTAATTGCCAAAACATTGTCGAAAATATCGAAACGATTCGAAAATTATTTTTACATAGACAATTTTGTTTATCTTGGAATTAATTTTAAAAGGGATATTTTTATTGTTTTACCTTTTTCTATGATTCCACCCACAAATAAAATATCTTTTTTTTTTTAATTATTCTCGGTAATAAAATTCTCTAAAAATGGATCATTTCTCAGGACGGTCGGAGTATCAATCGTTCTCCGAAACGGTTCGGGTAAGATTAATTACCGAAATATTATCGAGAATATCGGAGTGTTTCGGAAATTATTTGTATACAAATAATTTCGTTTATTTTGGAAATTAATTTTAAAAGAACATCTTTATTAATTTTTGTTCTCTTCCCATAAATAAAATATATCTTTTAAAATTATCTTCGGTAAATAAAATCTTCTAAAATGGATTGTTTCTCGAACGGTCGGAGTATCAATCGTTCCACGATACTATTCAAGTAAAATTAGTTATCGAAACAATATCGAAATTATCGGAGTGATTCGAAAATTATTTTTACATAGGTAATTGCTGTTATCTCGAAACTAATTATAAAAAAGACGTTATATTTTTATTTTTGTTATTATTTTTCCACAAATGAGAATGGTCTTTTTGAATTATTTTTGGTAAAAGAAATTCTCTAAAAACGGATCCGTTCTCAATCTCGTCATCATTTCAATCATCTTGTCTATTTGCTCATCTGACTCCTTTTGAGATTTTGTTATTTGTTCCCATGCTTCTTGCTGAGATCTGCCTAATTGTTCTTGTAGTTCTCTGTGTATTCTTTCCATTTGATCTATTTGCACTGCTTGTTCACTTTCCATGGCTTTATCAGTGAATAAGTATTGTATTAGTGCCGAATGAGTGATCTTGGGTTTCTTGCTGACTTTCAAATCTTGTACCTTTTTTTTTTTTTTTCTGAAATTGAACTTCCCTTAGAATGCTCTTAAAGCCAAACAGAATCATATATATCTCTCCAATTTATTGCATGTATGCTTATGAGTGAATGCATGTAGAAAAAAAGAAAAAAGTGTGAATATACTGTATAAAGAATTAAAGAATGGATTTTTTCTTTTTTTTTTGGATTTTTTTACAACTATTATTTTCGACATCTTTTTCTCAAAAAGTCGAAACTAAAAGAAAATTTTATTACTGTTCACAACTCTACTCCATCTCAGATTTTCTCATTTTTATTTGCTTTTTTTTTTCTCATTTTTTCATTAATTTTTTTTTTCAAAGAATAGATTTTTTTTATTCTTTTCATGAAATAAAACCCTTTTTTTCCTCAAAATTCGATACAAAGGTTTCATAACCAAAAAATACTAATTTTCGAAATTATCACAAATGATACATAGAAATATAGCAAAGCAGTAAAAGAATAAAATTAGCAACACAGAGTAAAAAATTAACGAACATTTGCCCCAACAGTATCAACTTAATCAGGCATCATGGCTCATTTGGAGCGAAACATCGAACTTATTACGGGCGGTATGACGTTCGTTCGTCATTGCCCGATTTACGAAACTTGTTAAAGATGCCAAACGATGGCAAAGGGTTGGGAATGTTCCTCATTGTGTTCCTAACTTCGGATATCTAACAAAAATCCGGCATGGCTTCACCTAGGTTCACTACATGCGGTTGAATTCGGTTCTAAAGGTCCCAAATTGCTTCTCGCTGTCGCCTGATGAAGGCTAGTAAGGCACCCCAATTTAAACGAATTCAATTTGTTAGAGTATATTTTCCTATACCCATACGGAGGATCATCATGAAAGCTTTAAGTACTTTATACTCCAAAAGTGTTTCACTAGCCCATACGGAGGATCATCACGAAGGCTAGCTATTTTACTTCCCTTTAAAAAGGATGGAGCCGGGGTATAGAGCTTATGTTATGCAAATGCACGTGTAAAATGTGTGAGAAGGAACAAATGAACTGTTTACTAAGTTCAAAACCCCTATCCTAAATGCCCCACAATTATTGGCATCAATAAAAAAAATAATAAAGAAATAAAAAGTATAAATAACGAATTAACAAAAATCAAGATCTGAGTGCAAGCAAAATAAAATTAAAATAATTAAAATTAAATATCAATTAAATCCATTAAATCAAAACTTATGATAACACATGATTAGTTAATGGCTTAGCTCTCAAAATTCCCCAGCATAGTTACCAAGCTGTCATAACGGGTTTTCGACCGCTAGACGATTTTTAAAAAATACACACCAATCTTTTTTGGTTTATTGGCCACCTACTAAAATGTATCTTTGAAAAAAAAAATTAATTTATTAAAACCTTTTAAAAAGACAATTTTGAAGTTTGCGATTGAAAACCAGAGAAAAATCATGATGGGTTCGAGAGTACGGTTACGTATGGGGACGGTATTAACACCCCCACGACGCCCGTTAAAAAGACGATACCATTTAATCATGGGTTATCCTTTAATCTTGATAAAAGGATTTTAATTTTGATATTTAAAAATAATTTCCATAATTCTCTTTATTTAAAAAATATTTTTTTTGTGTAACCTTTTATTTGGGATAAACACGAAATTTTTGGACGTCGGAAACCTTGTCCAAACTCCCCAACATCTAGGAAAAATTTAGAAGTAATCTTCCTCTATTTAAGAATTTTTGTGATAATCCACCAAATCGAGACAAAAAATCTTTTTGTAAAAGATGATTATCGGGAATTCCCCAAACATCTAGGTAGAATATCGAGGTCATTTTTACTCGAGATACTATCTTGTTTTCTTCCGAAAATCTTTGTAAAATTCAATTTTTATTCTATGTCATTTTATGCAGAAAGCGAGTAATATTAATATGCGTAGATGTATGAGCATTAAATAAAATACATAATAATATGCATGGTAAGTTTATTTTTATTATTTATTCTCATTTTTTTAAAATAATTTTATTTCATTATAATTTAATGGAAATTTTCGGCTTGAGGAGTCTTCTAATTTTCCCAACATCTAGGCGAAATTTAGAAGGATTCTTTACAGTTAGGATTTCTAAAAGTTTTTTTTATCCGAGCTGTCGGCAAGTCGGATTTTTGCAACTCTCGAGGTAAGTTATGGTGTTCATTTATTTATTTATTTATTTTTCTTTATCTTTTTTTTCTTCTTTGTTTATTTCATGCAATTTAATTATTTACTTTATTTATTTCTATTTTAGGTTAGTCTTTCGGCAAATTTTTAATTTTTTAAATATTTATTATTTTATGCGGATCCTGTTATACATCTGAGTTTTCCTTTTATTATTATTATATATATATTTTATTTATTTTCTATTATTATTTTTACTTATTTATCTTTTATTATACAATTTTATTATTATTTTCTTTACATATATCTATACATTATTATTATTATTATTATTTTAGCTTTTTAGTTTTTTTATTTAAAAAAAAAATCAACGATGGTATACTGGTATACGCGGATGAATTGTGTCCTTTTAAATTATTTTTGACAAGGAAATTCTCTAAAAACGCATTCTTTCTCAGAATGGTTGGAATATCAATCGTTCCTCGAAATGGTTTGTGCAAAAATAATTATCGAAACATTATCGAAAGTATCGGAGTGGTTCAGGAATTATTTTTATATAAAGTGATTTTTTTATTATTCCAAAATTAATTATGAAAACTATTTTTATTAATTTTTTTCAATAAGTGGTTCGGGAATTGTGTCCTTTTTTTTTATAAATTATTTTCGGTAAGTGTAATTCTCTAAAAATGGATTCTTTCTCGGGATGGTTGGAGTGTCAATCGTCCCTCGAAATGATCCGAGTAAAATTAATTGCCAAAACATTGTCGAAAATATCGAAACGATTCGAAAATTATTTTTACATAGACAATTTTGTTTATCTTGGAATTAATTTTAAAAGGGATATTTTTATTGTTTTACCTTTTTCTATGATTCCACCCACAAATAAAATATCTTTTTTTAATTATTCTCAGTAAATAAAATTCTCTAAAAATTGATCATTTCTCAGGACGGTCGGAGTATCAATCGTTCTCCGAAACGGTTCGGGTAAGATTAATTACCGAAATATTATTGAGAATATCGGAGTGTTTCGGAAATTATTTTTATACAAATAATTTCGTTTATTTTGGAAATTAATTTTAAAAGAACATCTTTATTAATTTTTGTTCTCTTCCCATAAATAAAATATATCTTTTAAAATTATCTTCGGTAAATGAAATCTTCTAAAACGGATTGTTTCTCGAACGGTCGAAGTATCAATCGTTCCACGATACTATTCAAGTAAAATTAGTTATCGAAACAATATCGAAATTATCGGAGTGATTCGAAAATTATTTTTACATAGGTGATTGCTGTTATCTCGAAACTAATTATAAAAAAGACTTTATATTTTTATTTTTGTTATTATTTTTCCACAAATAAGAATGGTCTTTTTGAATTATTTTTGGTAAAAGAAATTCTCTAAAAACGAATCCGTTCTCAAGAAGGTCGGAATATCTATCCTTCCTCAAAATGATTCGTGTAAAAATAGTTATCGGAACATTATCGAAAATATAGGAGTGATTCGGGAATTATTTTTACATGAGTAATTTCTTTTACTTCAAAAATGATTATAAAAAATATTGTCTCTCATTTGTTTTAAAATATTCTTTTTAAGCGTACTAAGGGAACTATTATTAAATGTTAAAATTAAAATCATTTTTTCAAGATTAAAGATAACACGCGATTAATTGGTACCGTTTTTTAAACGGGTACCGTGGGGGTGCTAATCCTTCCCCACGCGTAATCATACTCCCGAACCTAATTTTATTCTGCAGACCAAAAATTATCTTTTTTATATATCTTAATTAATTTTAGGATATTATTAAGAGGATAAGTTTTCATAGGTGACCAATCACAACTAAACAAAAAAGATTGGTGACGACACCCTGAACCAATTAAAAAAAAAAAATCGCCGAGCGGTTGAAAAAAACCGTTATTACAGCTTGGCGACTCCACTGGGGACCCTTTTTGAGAGTCAAGCCATAAATTAATTACGTGTTGTCCTGAAATCTTAAATTAATGATATTACTGTTATTTAATCATAGTTCCCTTATTTGTTTTAAGAATAAAAAGAAAATCTTCAATTTTGAATAAATTTGCATTCACCCCTATTTTGTAATTGTTTTTGGTTATTTGCATATTTCCGTTTGTATTAAATTGTTCGGGACATCTGGACCATCTCACACACTAAAACACGCATTTCATACATGAGCTCTATACCAAAGCTTTGTCCTTTTAGGAGGGAGTAAAGTACCTAGCTCTCGTGAGGTAATACCTCCGCATGGGCTAGCGAAACACTCTCGAGGTGTAAAGCACCTACGCTTTCATGAGATAATAATCTCTGCCCAAGCCTGGAAAATACTCCCACTCAAATTGAACCCTTTCCGTTCATGGCCTGTGATAGGCAAGGATCGGGGTGCCTTACTAGTCCATTTCGGATAGTATTGAGGAACAATTTGGGAAGTTTTTAGATATACGAAATCCGAACCTAGCATATAACGAAACTTAAGAGGTCGTATGATTGGTTGAAGGAAATGTAATTTTTCTCCTGGACCTCATTTTTTTATTATATCGTATATATACTAACAGATTCTGTTTTCTTGTGGTTGTTTTCTTCCCGCATTATTATCATTGGCATCATTAGCATCCCATAAAAAGGTGTTTGCTCCAATACATTGTTCGGTCGTAAATTTTCATGGAATCCACTGAACGTCGGGTTTGCGCCTCATCCGTGAATGTCACATGTGAATCACCTATGGATTTGGTCTGAAAAAACTCAACAAGAAGAAGGGGATTGTTTGACAGTCGATTTTGTATCAACTCTGCCTAAGAAGATAAACCTAAATCTTTCACAAAATGAATTGACAAGTTTGGAAAATATCTACGAACAAATGAGTAAAGAAAGAAGGATGAGATTCTCTCAGAAATACGGGCAGATAGCATTGCTTATCCCGGTGATTATCGACGAATCACTAATTAGGGCAGCAATCCATTTTTGGATCCGTCATACAGATGCTTTACTTTCAATAAAGAGGACATGACCCCAACCATTGAAGAATACTCATTCTTACTTGGGATAGAGCTCCAATGTCCTGATAAAGTATATGTTAGAAAGCTGAAGTTCGGACTTTGCAAAAGTTAACTAAAATCCTTGGGATCAAAATAGGAGACTCCAATCTGAGACGTAAAGGATAACATATTTGCCTACCTTGGGATTTCCTCAAAGCATTCATCGAAAGACATTTGGACGAAGAAAAAGGAATGACTGATTTTGCTCTAGCTATATATGGGATGATAATCTTTCCAAAGGTTTTGGGGCAAATCGAAGCAACAGTAGTAGATTTCTTTGAGCAAGTCGAGAACAATAGCAATCCATCACCGACAATCTTGGCAGAGACCATAAGATCATTGAAGTTTTGCCGAAGAAAAAGGGGGGGACGTATCATAGGGTGTGCTCAGCTGCTATATGTATGGCTTCAAAGTCATTTCGAGTATGAGAAAAGTGCCTTCCCAAAACCTTATTTGCAAGGTGGAGCACCGATTCAGGAATTTTGCAAAAGCAAGTTGCCGAAGCGCAAAACCAAAGGAGAATGGGTGGCATTTTTCCAGACAGTTACTAGCAAGCAAGTAAAGTGGATGGCACCATAGATGCCCCCTGTGCCAATGTTATACCGTTGCGGGGAACCATGGGTACAACTCTTGGGTCTATGGGGGGTCGTGAGTTATGTTCCACTTATGGTGCAAAGGCAATATGGAACTAAATAGTTTATCCTAGTGACTCATGGGCTCATTCGAGTAGAATTTTCTTATGGGGAGCCAAACGTGTCAAAAAGGGTCGAACAGATAATTCGAGCATGGAAAGATACTCGGAGAATGAGGCTAGGAGCTCTCAGCGATAGTGTAGCTCCATAGTATTTGCTATGGAAAGCCAACGGAGTTAAAGATTAGGTTATACTTCTAGGGGGAGTCCCACCCCAACCAATTCTTTTACAGCCAAGAGAAATCTCAGAATTCAAGATTGCTAAGGAAGAATTCAAGATCGAAAGAGAGAAGATGAAGCAAGAACATCGAAGGCTCCAGGAAGAAATAGAGAATTGAAAGGATAAGGCAGAAATACAAGAAGTCTGAAATCAAAAGATTGTCACGGAATGTTACACAGCCCAATCAGATCTGGACAATCTACATTTAGAAAACAAAAAGCTACGATCATATATGAAGATAGGAAACATCCTCGGGTCATCTTATAGACGCGAAAAAGAGCTCCAAAAAGAAGTAGAAAGATGGAAACACAAGGCACAAAAGAATGAAGGAAAAATTGCTAAATCTTCCCACGAAAGGAAGAAATGAGAAAATATGTATTCTTCGGTCACCGCAAAGTTGGTAGGGTTAAAAGCCAAGCTAAAAAGGTGAGAAAGACAAGTGCTCAAAATTACAATAAGAAAGAGAGTCTCTCTAGAAAGTAACTCAGAATTTGGAGCAACAATTGCACAACCAGAGGAATCATATTGATGAAATTATGAGGGAATGGAAAGACAGAGAGGCAGATTGGATTTACACATGTGATTTGGCAATGGATGCTAGTATGAAATGGAAGACTGAAAGTTTGGGAAAGCAGCAATACATAGAACATTTGACTACACAAGTCTGCAAAGCAGTAAGAAAAGCAAGGGAAATGGTGGAATGAGTGGAGGTGCTGATACAAGAGGTCAATCCCACTGGAAAGTATGGACAACGTCTGCTTAGCTTCCTAGAAGAAGCGAAAGATCAATATGAGCAAGTCAAATGTTTTTATGGCTACAACTCTAGGATGATTAATCAAATGTGAAAATGTACTGTGGGATCAATGAGAATCTACCAGTTGAAAATTATATTAGAGCAAGCACCTCTCAAATGCATTCATTTCATTCCATAAACATCATTAACTCGTGTTACATGCATACTTATATACATATCTACTCACGAAAAAATCTGGCAAGTCATGAATAAAAAGAAAAGATTTTGATATCGCACCAACCCATTGGAACGATTTAAAATCCCTTTTGAAAATAGCATACACTAATCACAACTAAAATAATTATCTGTGGTTTCAAGCCAAATCAGACTAACGGAAAGATCGAAGCAATCCTCTCACTAGTATAATACTAGGTTTAAAACAAAAACCATGGAAAATGAGCAAACAGCGCGAATTGAACGAATGGAAAAACTACAGAGGAAGTTGCAAGAGCAATTAGCCAGGTCCCAACTTGAAGCTAAAGAACAATTGGCCAGGTCCCAACAAGAAACGCGAGAATAGATTGCAAGGTCACAAGAGGAATCACATGAACAAATGGCCAAGATGATGGAAATGATGATGAGTTTGACTAGGGGAAAAGGGCAAACTGAAAGCTCAACTGTAAAGGAAGGACTCCGATCCCGAGAAAGTAACGACGAAAATCCTCTATACCCATCGGGTTTTACTCCGACCTGAACCCAGACATCGCAAGGTGGGCATCCACAAGGAGAGCCTCCAGTGGGAGGACAACCCTATATTTATATCAATACATCGGGTCCTACAGGCCAGCAAGGCCAAGGACAGCTTGCATCTAACTGAGGGACTAATCCTTCAAACCCAGTTAAGGTTCCAAACTTAGATGACCCCATAGAGCAAGAAAAATTGAGGAAAAGTGTGATAGGCATGTAGAGGACACCAAGATGGAGCATAAATATGATATGCTAGAAGAGAGACTCAAGGCAATAGAAGGGATGGACGTCTTTGGGAAAGTTGATGCAAGTGAACTAAGTTTGGTTCCATATTTGGTAATACCACCTAAGGTCAAGGTTCCAGAAATTGAAAAGTACGATGGGACCAAGTGCCCTTCATTTCACATCACCATGTTCTGTCGCAAAATGGCTGGGCATACTCATAACGATAAATTATTGATCCACTATTTTTAAGATAGCCTAAAAGGATCAACCGCAAGATGGTACAACCAACTAGATCATGGTCGCATTCATACTTGGACAGATTTGGCAAGAGCCTTTCTAACCCAGTACAAGCATATGGCTGACATGGCACCTAATAGGTTATCCTTACAAAACATGGAGAAGAAGACAGGAGAAGGTTTCAAAGAATATGCCCAGAAATGGAGGGATATGGCGGCTCAAGTACAACCGCCCCTTACTGAAAGAAAAACTATCGTGTTGTTTATCAACACGTTGCGAGGGCCATATTATGATAGGCTGGTCGATAATGCTACAAAAAATTTTGTTGACATGGTCATTTTTGGCGAAATGTAGAAAACGCTATAAAGAGTGGCAAAATTGAAGGAGTTGAAACAGCAAATGTCAAGAAGATAGGCATTATAAAAAAGAAGGAAGAAGAAGTACAGGACATTTCGTATGAGAGCCGACCACCACGAAATTTTACCCCTTTCCCCACAAACCAACCCAACAGTTACTCACTTAACCCATACCCATATCCTCCTACACAGCCCCAATACCCGATGAGCTATCGATGTCGATGCCAGTATATTCACCATCACCCATGCCAGCGCCCATAAACACAACCCATGCACCTGTTCCTAACCCAGCCAATCCAATCAACAACGTAGGGACTAACCAAAGGGTACCCTAACAGTTTCAACCAAGACCTCTATTCGACTCCATTCTCATGACATACACTCAACTCTTCCCCAAGCTAATCCAAAACCACTTAGTAGCACCCTGTTCCTTGAACCCATGAAACCCCCATATCCAAGGTGGTACGACCCAAACATGAATTATGATTATCACGGAGGCGACCTGGGTCATTCTCTAAAGAATTGCACTGCCTTTAAACACAAGGTGCAAAGCCTGATCAGGATTGATTATCTAAACTTCTCAACCAAAGGAGAGCCTAACGTCACTGCAAATCCGTTACCTGATCATCGAAAAGCGGTAGTGAATGCAATAATCGAAGAAAAAAGGGTGTCGGGTGCTATCCAGGGTTGAGGATGTCCAGAATCATATGGGAGAAGTGCTGGATACTATGATTAAAGTAGGGCTGTATAGACCAGCCAACATGGGGCGATGAATTTTGAGGTTGGAATCAGAAAATGGATACTTTTGTAGGTATCACGGGGGCTTGGTAGGACATATTATCGACCAATGCCTTGATTTTCAGAATAAAATTCAAGAGATTATGGATATCAGTGTAACATAATTCTCCACAGAACAGGAAGAAGAATCAGTGGATGTGGTGATTGAGGAAACACCAAAGGCTACTGAATGGGCTAAGCCAAAGCCATTGGTAATCTACTATGAAGAAACCCAGAACCCGTTAGTAAAAGAAACATCGAGGGTATCAAAGCCAATAGTAACTATTGAAGTACCAGGCCCTTTTCCACATAGGAATGGTAAGACTGTGCCCTGAAAATACAACTGTGAAGTTATATCACCAGAACTTAGTAATACTACCCCAGTACTTAATATTTCTAGGGCTGTAGTAGACATTACCGGTATTGGAGGTTTTATAAGAAGCGGGAGATGCTATACACTCGAAGCAGCAGAAAAGACCAGAAAAGAGAAAGCTAAAATTGATAAAGAGAAGACTATCCCGAAAAAAGAAGTCGAGCAAAGAAAGAACAAGCCAGTAATAGAGGAGGAAGCCTGTGAATTCCTCGAATTTATCAAGCACAGTGAATATAGCATGGTGGAACAGTTAAAGCGCTCACCAGCTCGTATTTCCATCTTGGAATTGCTGACGAATTCAGAACCCCACCGAAGGGCCCTCTTAAAAGTACTAAATGAGGCATACGTAGCTCATGACGTATCTGTAGAAAAGTTCGATCAAGTAGTAGGAAATGTGTCTGTCAATAATTTCATAGCTTTTAGCGATGAAGAAATCCCACCGGAAGGGATAGGCAGTACCAAGGCCCTCCATATAAAGTTCGGTGTAAAGGCCATATCATTGCAAAAGTGCTTATCGATAATGGTTTCGCACTAAAATGTCATGTTTATGACTACACTGGTCAAATTGCCTATCGACATATCCCACATGAAGAACAGTCATATGATAGTACGGGCATTTGATAGGACCCACAGACAGGTGGTGGGACAAATCGATTTACCAATGCAGATTGGTCCTTGCACATTTGATATCGCCTTCTAGGTTATGGATATCATCCCCTCGTACAGTGTCTTGCTGGGAAGACTCTGGATTCACATGGCTGGAGCTATTCTATCCACTCTATATCAGAAGGTAAAATTCAGAGTTGAGGAACAAGTAATAATTATGGATGGAGAGGAAGACTTGATTGTATCAAAACCCTCGAGTATCTCCTACACAAGGTTGCTGAAAAAGCATGGGAATGCTCTTTTCGAACCTTGGAGTTTGTTAACGCCATATTTGTAGGAGAAGGTTCTAAGATACCTATGCCTCATTTATCTTATGTCAACAAAATAACCTTGTTCAGGTGGTTGGAAAAGGTTGCCGAGCCAGGGCTGGTCTAGGAAACGACCTACAGGGAATCCGTAGGTGGATAAGTGTGATTGAAAAAGGAGACAAGTTTGGTTTGGGATACAAGCCAACTACAGAAGACAGAGAGAGAATGATAAGAGAAAGGAAAGAACAAAGGCTTGCAAGACTAAGGGGTTATGAGATAGAGACTCGAAGGATATATATCCCCCATCTCTATGAGACATTTCGATCGGCGGGTTTTATTTTTTTCGATTCACCAGTTGGAACCAAGCCTGTCGTGATTTTGGAAGGAATGTTCGCGGAATTCTGCATCTAGATGCTGGAACAAGAGAAAGAAAAAGGAAGTAAAACATAGGAAGAGACCATCTACCTGTGTCTCCCAGGATTTGAATTGAAGAATTGGCATGCTATAGACTTACCAGCTGTATTTAGGTCTCTTTTTGATTAACAAATTAAGTCTTCAAACACTTCTGCCCAAGAGTGTTATGAAAGTTTCTTTTTGTGCATGGGCTTTTTTTATGAAATTATCGTTTTAATGAATGACAAACCATGATGCATTTTGTTTTAATTTATTTGCCACTTCTTTTTGTTCATCCTTTCTATTTTGCCTCTATACAAATATCTATATTCTTTTGCTTGCACCTTTCCAGGTCCCTTATTAATGAATGCGAAAACAATCTCTTTGATGGTTCGGAAATAAATTTTGAGAAATATGTTGACGTCGATGAAATTGACGACAAAGAGATTGCTGAAAACTATGACTTACCTCCTGACTTGTTGAGATTGATAGAATCAGAAGAAAAACAAATTATGCCTCATCAGGAGATAACGGAGTTTGTGTATCTGGGAAATGAGAATGATAAGAAGGAATAAAAATCTGCACTTCATTTTCAGTGACAAAAAACAAGAATTGACAGAACTGCTCCATGAATATGCGTGTCGTAACCTAAAAAATAACAAGTCTCATCGCAAGACTTTATTATTTGTTAAGCGTGACATTAAAAAAAACCGAGGAAAAGTCGACTTAATTCCTCTAGAAAAATGAAGGTTTTGAAAATAACCTTGAAAAAGACATGGAGACGCCACCAAACTTTTTTTTGGCTAGGTGTGATCGGCTACCTATTAAAACCGGTTTCATAAAATATTTTAAAATTAATTAAATCATTTTTTAAAAACTAATTTCAAGTCTGCGTTTTAAAATAGAGAAATCAAAAAAGCGGGTTCGAGACTCGGATACGTGTAGGGAAGGATTAGCACCCCTACAACGCCCGTATAAAATGGTACCTTATTAATCTTGTGTTATCTCAAGTCTCGGTAAAAAGTCAATTTTTAATTTGGTATTTCAAGTTAATTCCCAATTTAAAGAAAAATAATTCCATTTTTAATTGAAAATGATCCGAAATTTATTAATTCAAAATTTTCCTATATTCCCCAACAAACGCGGCAAAATATAGAAATTTTTATTAGTTTGGAAAACTTTCCGAATCATTCTTATTTTAAAGAAGATATTCCGTTATTAATGATAATTGATGATATCCTTCCCAGCAAACCCGACAGAGAACTCATGAATTGTTTTAACTCGAGAATATCATTATTTTATTGAAAGTCATTACCTTTTTTCAAAATATTTTAAAAATATGAATATAAATATGTGTGACATAAATAAAATGACATAGAAAAGTCTAGATAATATAATGCAACCTAAATGGTATGATATAATTTAAATGTCTTAGCATATTCTAAACGAAATGAAATATCCTAAGTCATATGATATATCCTAAATGAAATGAAATGACCTAGGTAACATGATATATTCTATTTGAAATGTAATATCCTAAGTCATATGATATATTCTAAATGAAATAAAATATCCTAAGTGACATAATATATTCTAAATGAAATGACCTAGGTAACATAATATATTCTACATGAAATGAAATGACCTAGGTAACATAATATATTCTAAATGGAATAAAATGATTTAAATGACAAGGCAAATATAAATGATATGATATATAATCTAAATGATATGAAATGACATGAAATTAAAATAATGCTATCATGTAATATGCAAGAAAATAAAAATAAAATAATAATGCATGAACATAATATATATTAAATAATGTGACAAAAATAAATAACTAAATAAAAGTATAGGATAACATGTAATATTCAAAACCATATAACAATTAATATAATATCAAAAATTTAAATCAAAGAAAATAACACCATCATGAAATTAACATAGCAAAAATCACATATTATATAGTATGCATAAACATGGAAAATGCAATGCATGAGAATGTATTTTTTCCTTTAATTAAGAAAATTCGTATATCTAAAAAGAAATCCGGCTACCTTAGGAAAATATATCAAATTAAATATTCTAAAACCAAAGTACTTTGTGATTGTTTGAAAACAATTTTGAAAAGCTTAGATTTAAAAAAAAAAACTTAGCTAAACCCTTTTTAAATGGCTCTAATTTTCGAAGTTTAAAATTATATCATGCCATTTATGTTGTATTATATTATCTAGACTTTGCTATATCATTTTATTTATCTCACACATATTCATATATATTTTTTAATGTTTTGAAAAAGGTAATGATTTTTCAATAAAATAAAGATATTCCCGAGTTAAAATAATTCATGAGTTCTCTGTCGAGTTTGCTGGGGAGGATATCATCAATTATCGTTAATAACGGAATATCTTCTTTAAAACGAGAATGATTTGGAAAGTTTTTTCAAACTAATAAAAATTTCTATATTTTGCCACGTTTGTTGGGGAATATATAAAAATTTTGAATTAATAAATTCCGGATCATTTTCAATTAAAAATGAAATTATTTTTCTTTAAATTGGGAATTAACTTGAAATACTAAATTAAAAATCGACTTTTTACCGAGACTTGAGATAACACACATTTAATAAGGTATCGTTTTATACGGGCGTTGTGGGGGTGCTAATCCTTCTCCACACGTAACTGAGTCCTGAACCCACATCTTTGATTTCTCTGGTTTAAAAGGCAGACTTGAAATTGGTTTTAAAAAAAATATTTTATAAAAGCATTTTTATTAGGTGGCCGATCACACCTAGCCAAAAAAGATTGGTGGCGACTCCATGTTCTTTTCAAGGTTATTTTCAAAACCTTCATTTTTCTAGAGGAATTAAGTCTACTTTTCCTCGGTTTTTTAATGTCGCGCTTAAATAATAATAAAGTCTTGCGATGAGACTTATTATTTTTTAGGTTGCGACAGCTTGGCGACACCGTTGGGAAATTTTAAAGAGTCAAGCCTAGAATTTGTCGTATGTTATCAAAGTCTCGATTTTGTTGGTTTAATTGGTATTTAATTTTAATTCCCCCATTTTTTTAAATAATAAGGAGAATTTTGAAAATAATAAAATGTTTTAAATATGTCCATATTCATGTGCATACATTTTATTATTGTTCTCTAGTTATTTAATAATTGTATATTATAATTGCTTGTTGGTTAATGCATTACACTATTATTGAATGTTATTTTAATAAATTGTTGGGGCATTTAGAATAAGGGTGTAGAATAGGTGGTGAAAGGTTTGTTGTTCCTCCTCACATACTACACGTGCATTTGCATATCATGAGCTCTATACCCAGATTCTGTCCTTTTAGGTGGGAGCAAAGTAACTAAGCCTTCGTGATTAACAATCCGCATGGGCTAGTGAAACACTTCTGGAGTACTAAATTACCTAAGCCTTTGTGATTAACAATCCGCACGGGCTAGGGAAATAGACTCTAATGAATTGAACCCACTTTTATCGGGGTGCCTTACTAGCCTTTACTGGCGACAATGAGGAGCAATTCGACGATAGTGAACCTAGGCGAAGCCATGCTGAATTTTTGATCAGATATCAAAGATAGGAACACATGGAGGGACATTTCTAAACCTTTTATTACCTATTTTACACTCTAAATAAGTGTTGTAGTTCGGCAACGATGTACGTACATCGCCTGTAATAAATTTAATACCCGGTCCCAAAGGCATCGTGATGCCTAAGTGAGTCATACTGTTGGGGCAAGTGTTCATAAACTTTTTAAAATTGAAAATATAAATATTCTTTTTCAAACATTTTTGCATTTTGCACATTTCATGCATGTGTGAAAAGAGCATGTTCATTTATGGTTGTATTGTTGATCTCATTTTTTTCTTTTTGCAATAAAAGGATGGTGGTAATAATTTTATTTGATGATTTCATAAACATTCATTGGTTGAATAAGAGTTGTAGACCGGTAGTGTTACATGAACATTTGCATATTGTACAATAGTAAGATCCACTACTCCGAAATTCTTTTGAAAATAATATGTTTGGTTTTTCATAGAGAAAACATGTTTAAAAAAAAATCATAGATCACATTTGGAGGCAAATCTTGCATAATGAGATTTTTGAATAATCAAGATTTAGGTCCCACCAATTTAGTGTAATCATTGGTTAATTTATTTGTATCATTTTGACATCATGTTACAGTCCTAACATGCATGGTTATTCATTGTAGAATACATTTGTGATATACATGGTCATTCTTTGTATCTACCTTTGTGCTAATTCATTTATTTTTTGCATATATCATTTTGACATCATGTTACAGCCATAGCATGCATGGTCATTCATTGTAGAATACGTTTATGACATGCATAGTCATTATTTGTATATACCTGTGTATCAATTTATTCATTTTTTAAATGCATCATGCTGGCATTAGATTGCATCCATAGCATACATAGTCATCATAATTTCTCTGTATATGTTCATGCATTAATCATCAGTATATTCATGCACATAGGAATAGAGCATTCTCATTAATAATTATATTCTTAATCTCATGATATTTTGATTTCCATGAAAAGGGGTTCGAGATATGAAGAAAGAATCGGAGGAACGATTGGGTCCTTTGGAACGAAATCAAGAGGAATTTGGACATGAGATCCGGGAGGTGAAAGAACAGCTCGCCAAATTGATGAAAATTTTTGAGGATATAGGTAAGGTAAGAGGAAACTTTCTCAGGACTCTTCATCATCTTCAGATTCACCAAAACCATCTAGTCCAGAACATATAATCCTTACTGGATCCTGCACTTGTCAATGCCACAAAGGTTGCAACCCTGACGAAGTTGTGGACAAAATTGTGAAAATGATTAAACCTAAGAGCCTGATACCAAGGATAGAAACCTCAGATCCCAAACAGTCCCTGCAATTGGCCCTAGGTACAAACCAGTATCCTCATCCTACTATGGCCCAATTGTCCAGTGGGAGGATCACTATGGGACCCCTGAATCCCAATCCATAACCACCAACTTCCAATTCATACTATTACCCTTATCAATGACCTTATCAAGCATACGAGATAAGAATCTCGAACTATGTACAACCTCTAAGGGTCCCGAGTCCAAATCCATACCCTTGCCTTGTTATTCTGCCATCTCTCTATGTAAACACTCCGGTTCAGACCTTAGTACCACCACCAAGTGCCCCAACTCCTAGGCCATGTGTGACAAAGAAACAACTCAAAAACAAGACTCAAGAGCAGTATGATCCCATTCCAATCAGCTACCAGGAGCTTCTCCCTATACTGATCCAAAATCACATGGTTGCTTGTATCCCGCTGAAACCCCTGTTACCACCGTATCCCAGGTGATATAATCCAAATGCAATATGTGATTATCAATGTGAAATTGCTGGCCATAGCATTGAAGACTGTATAGCCTTAAAAAAAATGCAATCTCTTATAAAGATCAAGTGGATCGATCCAACAACACTGATTGATAAAGGGCCAAGAAGGCGTAATTAGGATTGGGAGATTTATGGCAATGTTGTAGAAAGACTTCAGCCTGATATGATGTAGTAGGATTTCACTTTTTCAGTAGCTGGCTCTTATAGCCTTAGATGCTAGGAAGAATAAAGTGCTTGTAAAGACAGTTTTAACCACGGCTCAAATTTTGTAAAACATGGTTTATACCATTGTGAATGTTGATATGGGAATGAGTTGACTATGCTTCAAATTTATGAGATGTTGATGATTAAGTTCCACTGATTCTTATTTCCTCTGTGATATCTTCCCCTTTGCATTTTGCATCCGATCAATTATTTGTCATACCATACATTCATACATGTATCATGTTAGCATCAGGTTGCATTTGTGCATTCATAATTAGCATATTTTTCTTTATATATCCATGCATTAATTTTCTTATTCTTTACATGCATCATATTGACTTTGGGTTGCATTCATGACAAACATAGTCAGCATGATTTCTCTGTATATGCTCATGCATTAATCTGTCATATTAACATCAGGATGCATTCATGACGCACATGGTCAGCATGATTTTCTTTGTATATACTCTGTGTCAATCATTCATTGTTTACATGCATCATTATTGACATCCTGTTGTATTCATAGTGTATACGATCATTCATTGGGAAATACGCTGAAATATACATGATCATTCATTACATATATCCATGCATTGATCTGTTCATTCTTTGCTTGCAGCATGTTAACATCGTGATTTCATTTATTACGTATATAGTCAGCATGTTTCCACTGTACATGTCCATACATCATATTGTTTAGGCTTCACGTGCATCAAATTGCATTCATGGCTCCTTCATCATGACATATATTTGGGAGGAATAAAACAGAAGTTTGCTTGGCTTTAAGAGTCTTTGAAAGAATTTACATTTCAAATCAGAGGTATAAGAAGTACTGAGTACCCTTTTAATACAGGCTAGAGCTATGGAGAATGAACAAGCTGCCCAAATGGAAAGAATGGAAAGGGCACATGAAGAACTGCGAGAACAGCTAGCAAAGTCTCAAGCAGAATCTACGGATCAGATGACTAAATTGATGGAGCTGATGTCTGCCGTAATCAAGGGAAAGGGATACACTGAAAACTTGGCCGCCAAAGAAGGGTTAGAGGCACAAGAGGGTCAGAGTGAGGTCATATTGTTAAATGGCCAAAATACAATTAATCCAGCAACATTCTAAATTTAGATGATCCAGCTAAACAAGCAAAACTAAAGATGGTTGAGTCGAACGAGGCTGAGTTGGCAGATTCCCAAAGGAAATATCAGTTGCTAGATGAAAGGCTTCGGGCAGTAGAAAATACAGACGTATTCGGGAGTGTAGATGCGAAAAAACGATACTTGGTCCTCAATTTAGTCATTCCTCCTAAATTCAAGGTCCCTGACTTTGTGAAATATGACGAGACGATCGATCCAATAACCCACATCACCATGTTTTGCCGAAAGATGGAAAATCACATAGATAATGATAAGCTTCTGATTCACTGCTTTCAAGATAGCCTCAGCGGATCCGCAATTAGGTGGTATAGTCAGTTGAGCAAGGATCAGATTCGCTCTTGGAATGATTTGGCCAGGGTTTTTCTAAACCAGTACAAGCATGTGACGGACATAACACCTGACTGTCTCACCTTGCAAAATATAGAGAAAAAAGTTACTGAGAGTTTCAAAGAGTATGCTCAGAGGTGGAGGAACATGGCTACCCAAGTACAGCCATCCTTAACTCAGAAGGAAACCACTGTCCTTTTTGTGAATACACTACAGGCCCCATACTACGATAGACTTGTTGGCAACACCATGAAGAGTTTTTCGGATATGGTAATCTCCGAGGAAATGATTGAAAATGCTATCAAGGCTGGGAAACTAGAGGAGGTAAAACATTTAATCCAGAGAGAAACAGGACGGCCAAAAAGAAAGAGAAAGATTTCCAAGCCATGAGAGACTTTGCCCCGTATATTCCGGCTACTTCATACCAACCACCTTGTCCTTCTATGAACTATGTACCCCAGGGTTCATACTTATACCCAATGTCTTCTCAGAATCCAGTAAATTTTCAACCTTTTGTCAGTTAGAGGAAATCAAAGAATATCCAAAAAAGAGATCAGTTTGAGCCACTCCCCATGTCTTACTCTGAACTATTGCCCAAGCTAGTCGAAGAGCAACTCCTCACTAAAGTTCCAGTGGAGCCTATCCAACCCCCGTATCTGAGCTGGTATGACGAGAATGTATATTTTGATTATCATTTGGTATTCGAGGACATTCCACGAAAAATTGCCTATGTCTGAAACGAAAAGTTCAAGCACTCATTAATAAAAGGCAGTTAGATGTGGGAAAGAAACAAAGGTCAGAAACCTGGAGAATCTATTGAATGGGAATGATGAGACCATTTTAGATGTCATAATAGGGGAAGAAGATGGAAAGGTCGAAAAGAGTACCGAGAAATAGCCAGTTTGAATAAGGGAGAACATGTCAAGGGGAAATTTTTATGCATTTAGTTTCATACCTCATGATGAAAACACTTGTCTTATGTTAACATCCCTATGAAATAAATGAATTTTGAATGTTTTTATATTTGTAGTGTTTTAACAATAAAGCATTAAGGAGAATTTAATAATGGATAGTCTCGAGAATATTGATGATCATTATTAGCAATGACCCAATACCTTCCCTCTTTTGGGGATTCCATATGTCTAAACCCCTGAAACTAAGATCACTTGAAAGACCTAATGCTTCAATGAATATGAATAATTAAACTTCATAAACATTGTCATCACAGAATAAGTAAATGTGTAAATCCTAGTTTAAGCATGAACAAAATAACGAAATTTTTGAAATTTTTTCGAATTCCTTGAAATTCAAACAAATGAGAGATTCTTTCAATAATCTAGATTTTGGTAATTCAATGTGTGTCAAGATTGTGCTAAAACCATTCATGACCTTTACCAATAACCACAAAACACTAATTGCCCAAACATCACTTTATGATTGACACCCAGGGGTACAGTGATTAAGCTAGATTATCCCATTTCCCAGAGAAAACCTATTTTTGGGTCATATTTTCCTTGTCTCTTCAAAGAACTCAGATTTGAAACTCAGCTTTTTCAAAAAAGACCTAGACTTGCTATGTTTCTCGTTGATACAAATTCTCATGGTTAATCAAATTGGGGCATCATATGTGGAAATGATGGTTATATGGTGAAAAAGGATGGGACTAACGCATGAATTATTGGAGGCATGTGATTAAGAAAAAGAACAAATTGGGATATCATGCATATGAGAATTCGGATGATTCCAAAGTGTAAAATGAAATTTTGATTATGTATTTCCACTAAGGATTGCTTTTCAATGAGAATATTTGTGCTTGATATAATGAATGGCTATCTTTCATATCCCTTTCACAATCCATAGTCACCCCTTTTGAGCCAAAAGCTTTCTTTCTTCTTGGAACCTTGATCAAGGATCACCCTCTACACTGAGGGGCAAATGCGAGGAATGATCTTCTCAAAGATCACGAAAAAATGAGTCTTAGCTCAAAGACAGATACAAAGTAAATGGAGCCCCGAATGAATATGGGCTCACTCTGTCAAAAGGAAAAGATGGAAAAATGGAAGCCAAGAACAAAATAAAAGAAAAACACACAAAAAAACTGTGTGAAAAAAGTGATGGCGAAATGGAAGCACAAAAAAAAAAAAAGGAAGAAAAAGAGCAAAAGTCAAAAAGGAATGAAAGTCCAAAAAGGGATAAATGCTTCGAAAAGGGAATCCTCCTCCAGAATTGATCCTTGATCTGATTACCCTTAAACACAGATTTTGGGCCTATTTCTCTTTTCTTTTTGAACCCCAAGCCAAGGCTTACATTACGTGATTTAAAAGCCCATTGTGATCAAGCATGAATATTTAATTTGAAGGGTTTTTCCTCATATTTTATCCCATCTCATTGAATTATCATTTCACTAAAGAATAATTTAGAATTCTCAAGTGCATGGTAAAGCAAAAAAAAAATGAAAAAAGAAAAAAATTGGAAAGAATGGGACTCTAGGGCGAAAACCCAAAAACGGGCGATCTAGAGTAAAATGGGAATTTCTGATGCCATCTATGATAGTTCCGATATCACAAAAGAGAAGATCATCTTAAAGAAGTGGTCATCGAGGAACATCTAGGAATTCTTGAACCTCCCAAATTGTCAACTCTCTGATTTTTTAAATCTCGGGTTAAGGGTGGTCAAGTCCAGGATTTTAAACTTAGAAAATTAGAGCCATTTAAAAAGGGTTTCGCTAAGTTTTTATTTTTTAATCTAAGCTTTTCAAAATTGTTCTCAATCAATCACAAAGTATTTTGGTTTTTAGAATATTTAATTTGATATATTTTCCTATGGTAGCCGGATATTTTTTTAGATATACGGCTTTCTTATTTAAAGGAAAAAAATACACTTTCATGCATTGCATTTTCCATGTCCATGCATATTTTATAATATATGATTTTTGCTATGATAATTTCTATGGTATTGTTATTATTTTGATTTATATTTTATGATATTATATTGTTTGTTATGTGATTTTGAGTATTTCATGCTATCCAATGCTTTTTATTTAGTCATATACTCTTGTCACATCATTTAGCATATACTATGTTCATGCATTATTATTTTTATTTTCATGTTATAAGTTAGCATTATTTTAATTTCATGTCATTTTATATCATTTAGATTATATGCCATATCATTTATATTTTTCATGTCATTTAAATCATTTTATTCCATTTAGAATATATCATGTGACTTAGGATATTTCATTTCATATAGAATATATTATGTTACCTACGTCATTTCATTTCATTTAGAATATATTATATGACTTATGATATTTCATTTTATTTAGAATATGCTATGACATTTAAATTATATCATGCCATTTAGGTTGCATTATATTATCTAGACTTTGCTATGTCATTTTATTTATGTCACACATATTCATATTCATATATATATATATTTTTTAATGTTTTGAAAAAGGTAATGATTTTTCAATAAAATAAAGATATTCCCGAGTTAAAATAATTCATGAGTTTTCTGTCGGGTTTGCTGGAGAGGATATCATCAATTATCGTTAATAACGGAATATCTTCTCTAAAACGAGAATGATTCGGAAAGTTTTTTCAAACTAATAAAAATTTCTATATTTTGCCACGTTTGTTGGGGAATATAGGAAAATTTTGAATTAATAAATTCTGGATCATTTTCAATTAAAAATGAAATTATTTTTCTTTAAATTGGAATTAACTTGAAATACCAAATTAAAGATCGACTTTTACCGATACTTGACATAACACACGATTAATAAGGTATCATTTTATACGGGCGTTGTGGGGGTGCTAATCCTTCCCTACACGTAACTAAGCCCCGAACCCGCTTATTTGATTTCTCTAGTTTAAAATGCAGACTTAAAATTAGTTTTAAAAAATATATTTTAATTAATTTTAAAATATTTTATAAAATCGGTTTTTATAGGTGGCAAATCACACCTAGCCAAAAAAGATTGGTGGCGACTCCATGACTTTTTCACGGTTATTTTCAAATTTTTCGTTTTTCTAGAGGAATTAATTCGACTTTTCCTCAATTTTTTAATGTCACGTTTAACGAATAATAAATTCTTGCGATGAGACTTGTTATTTTTTAGGTTGCAACACTTAATACACTAACATACTTAGCTAAAGAATAACACTCAAATCTATGCAAATATAAAGTAAAGGCATGAAAACCAATAGGCATTTTCACAAACACATGGATTACAAAATGTAAAACATAAATAAACTTAAACATTTTGAAAACAAAAAATAAAAAATGCTTGATCAAAAAATAACTACCTTCCTCTTCATTGTTGGCCTTTTGATTAAAAATCAGAAAATATTTGCCCACTCTTGGGCCTTGGCCGGCTGACCCATTATCTTCCAGCCCATGCTTCAGTTTTTTAAAAGGCAAGAGAAGCCCTTTTCGATTTTTTGGGTAAAATAACCTTTTTGCCCCCGAACATAAATAAATAGCAAACGAACTCAAAAGATGACTGCCCAGCAAAATTGGGAAAGTACGAGTACTGGGTGAAAAAACTGTTTTGCCGAAACACATTTTTGCCTTTGATAAAATCATTTAAAAATCAAAGTAAAAATATTTAAGACTCTCTAAATTACTCACAAACAGTAGCTAGCACTTTTGAAAAGTTAGGCAAAAATTGGCTGAGTAAAAAAATCACAAAGGTGGAATAATCAATTTGACAACTCTTTAATTTTCCACAAGTATGTGCAAGAGAGCATGACTTTGAACCATTGATTGGCCTAAGTCATAAGTCAAGTGGCATGGACATGAAATGCATGAAAAATACAACAAATATGATGCATGAAATGCATGATTTTGAACCTAAATGTCATGAAAAATGCATGGCATCAATAAAATGACCTAGACCTAAATGAACTTACATGGCATTTAATGCAACCTAGGTCTAAAATACGTGGACATGCATGGCAAAACAAACCAATCCTAACTAAAATATGCATGGCAATAACACAAACACAAGGCATGCTTAAACCAAATACTCAACCAAACATCATGAGAATGCAAACCTATCAACTAACATAACAAAAATGCACACATAAAGCAAAGAAAGTGAAATGGCCGAATGGACGAATTACCGCATGTTCAAAGTAAGCATGGCATTTTCACAAACACTTGATACACTAAAACTTAACTAAAATATAACAATCAAATCATGCAAATATAAAGTAGAGGTATGAAAACCAACAAGCATTTTCACAAACACATGGATTACAAAATATAAAACATAAACAAACTTAAATATTTTGAAAACAAAAAATCAAAAATGCAAGAACATGATAATAGACTCATAAATGGAAATAAACAAGCAACCAAATTAAAACAAGCTTCAAGTCTATGTAGTAAAAGAAGATTTAAAGCATCAAGACTTATTTAATATCAAAAATAACATGAATTAACAAAGCAAAACAGCAACAAAAACAGGAAAAAAAATGGGCCATTAGGCCATGTCAAAGAACAAGGAAAAAAACTATTTCAAGAAATTTTTATAAGAAAAGATGAAGAAAGAACTTAAAGAAGAACATTAAAAACACTTATTTAAAAAGAAAAATCAAAAGAAACTCACCAAAATAATAATCAAAATAGCAAAACAAGAATAGAAAATAAAAGAAAGTGCAAGAGTATGGTGCTAAAGGCAACCTCTAGAAGCTATCTTTCAATCTTTTTCTCTTCAAACTTTCTTTTCTTTTCTAGACTTTTCCTTTTGCTATTCAACAATAGAGAGAAAATCAGCCAAAAGCAAAAGAGAATAGAAAATGAGATTGTGCTGAAAATGAAAGAAGGAAAATATCTTGTAGTGGCTGAAACCCCCCTCTCTCTAGGTTAGCATGTTGTCATTTTTCCTCCAACCAATTTTCATCCAAGGGCTATTGATTCAAGATGTTTAAAACATGAAATTATCACCCTTAGATTAGGCCATCAGCTATCCACAATTATAGCTATTCAAGAATCTTAAGCCATTATGTCGACACTCTCCCTCTTCATGCATTGGTCCATGTCGCTTATTTGCAAAGGCTTGGTCAAAAAATCACTAACTAACTCTTCATTTTTGGCCTCTTGATTAAAAAATCAGAAACCTCCTTCCCATCCTTGGGCCTTGACCGGCCAGCCCTCCTTCTTCCAGCCCAAGTTTGATTTTTTTTGAAAGGAAAGAAAAGCCCTTTTCGGTTTCTTGTGTAAAATGATCTTTTTGCACCTCGAATGCAAATAAATGGAAAACGGACTCCAAATTCAAATTTTATTTTTTCAATACATTCAAAATAATAAAAAATTAAATTCTGGAAGTTTTCAATATTTTTCGAGTTCGTTTGCTATTTATTTGGATTTTTTCTTCCAAAATTACCCTTTTATGCCCCCAAATTTTACCATTTTTTAAACGAGCTCCAAATCAAGATTTTTATTCACCAATCTCTTCCAAATAATTTAAAAGTGTGATCTGGAAGTTTTCATAATTTTTGGAACTCATTTGGTATTTTTTCGGGATTTATCTGCTTGAATTACTTTATAGGGGGCTCGAGATTTTGCCATTTTGCAAACGAACTCCGAATCAAGATTTTCTTTCTCCAATCTCTTCAAAATAATTTAAAAATGATATTTTCAGAATTTTCAGAATTTTGGGAGTTCATTTGCTATTTTTCCGGGATTTATCTTGAATTTCTGCATAGAAGACCCGAGATTTGGCCATTTTGCAAACGAACTCCAAATCAAGATTTTCTTCCGCCAATCTCTTCCAAATAATTTAAAAATGAGATTTGCAAATTTTCAGAATTTTTGGAGTTCATTTGCTATTTTTCTCAAATTTTCCAATTTTGCCCTTTTACCTCTGAAACCCGGTTTTGCTCAAAACAATTTTGATTTTTAGATTTTCTTCAAACTGAAACTTGGGCTATACTTTTTTAATCACTCATCATCCATTAGGGGCTTTATTCCTACCAAGTCAGGCCATTTCTGTAATTCTTCCCAATTTCACCGAAATCCACCAAAAACCCTAATTCTCGGTTTTCTCCCAGATTGACTTTTCTTTCAGTTTTTATTTTAAGTGGCTTCTCCATTACCAGTAGTCAGTTCTTATCTTTCATTTGGAACCTTCAATTTTGAACAATTCGATCGTTTAAGCATTTTCCCCCAAATTTCCCGGATTAGGGTTTCCTTTCTACTAAATCTCCATAACTTAACTTCTGAACTCCATATCTTTCGATCGGATTATCAAAATTCTTTCGCCATTTTTCAATTGAACTTCAAATCTTGATTTTGAAAGTGGGATGACTTTTCAATAGTTGACTTTTTGAGGTTGACTTTTTAGGGTTGACTTTTTTCAAGTTTGACTTTTTATGCTCTCCCTCTTAAACTATGTCTCGGAGTACCCCCTGCAGGATGAAAAAGTCTTTTTACATTCTGAAACATCAATTTAGGAAGAAAACATACCTGTTTTAGTAGTCCGGACAAAATTAGGTGTCTACAGCTGCTCTTTGGCTACTGCTGAGAATCAGGAATCAGGCAAAGATAAACAAACACTAATTTTGTCCGGTTAGTGAAATCACATGTGAGGAGAAGGGGATATCTTTTTTCATTTTCATTTTTTTTCTTTTTTTAAGAAAAACTGTAAATAGAAGATATTGTTCTTAAATTAAATTCCCTGACTAATCAAGGCTCGACCTGTCTTAAGAAAACGAATTCGACTTGCAAGAAGAAAAAAAATTACACTTGGAGGTCTTAAAAATGGTGCCCGGAGGCCTTACCCGTGATTCTGAAAAAAAAAATGCCCGGAGGTCTTAAGAATGGTGCCCGGAGGCCTTACCCATGATTTGAAAATACCTTGACGACGGTCTCAAGGCTCGACTCATTTGATAAAACAGAATGAATTCGATTTAAAACAAAAAGAAATACATCATCGGTGGTCTCAAGGCTCGACTTATTTGATAAAACATAATGAATTCGATTTAAAACAAAAGGAAATACCTCGACGGTAGTCTCAAGGCTCGACTCATTTGATAAAACAGAATGATTTCGACTTAAAACAAAAGGAAATACCTCGACGAAGGTCTCAAGGTTCGACTCATTTGATAAAACAAAATGAATTCGATGTAAAACAAAAGGAAATACCTCAACGGAGGTCTCAAGGTTCGACTTATTTGATAAAACAGAATGAATTCGATGTAAAACAAAAGGAAATACTCGACAGAGGTCTCAAGGCTCGACTCATTTGATGAAACAGAATGAATTCGATTTAAAACAAAAGGAAATACCTCGACAGGGGTCTCAAGGCTCGACTCATTTGATAAAACAGAATGAATTAGATTTAAAACAAAAGGAAATACCTCGACAGAGGTCTCAAGGCTCGACTCATTTGATGAAACAGAATGAATTCGATTTAAAACAGAAGGAAATACCTCGACGGAGGTCTCAAGGCTAGACTCATTTGATAAAACAGAATGAATTCGATTTAAAACAAAAGGAAATACCTCAACAGAGGTCTCAAGGTTCGACTCATTTGATAAAACAGAATGAATTCGATTTAAAACAAAAGGAAATACCTCGACAGAGGTCTCGAGGCTCGACTCATTTGATAAAACAGAATGAATTTGATTTAAAACAAAAAGAAATACCTCGACGGACGTCTCAAGGCTCGACTCATTTGATAAAACAGAATGAATTCGATTTATAACAAAAGGAAATACTAAGAATGATTTTGGGTTTGATTCATTTGGAAAAAAATAAATTTAACTTGAAAATGAAAGGAACATACCTCGACGGTGGTTTCTGGGCTCGACTTATTTGAGAAGCAAAACGATTTCAATTTGGAAACGAAACGTACCTCGACGGTGATCTCGGGGCTCGACTCATTTGAAAAACAGAACGAGTTCACTTTGGGGAAGTACAAGTTTTCCTGATTTCTGCACGGTTAGCTAAATGCAATGATGAGAATGACATGCTTTGCAAATGTTTGTATGTTTCCTAAGAATGAATGCAATCAAATGATTGTGTCATGATTTAGAATCCATGGTTTCTTTGAGATTCATAGATTATCCGACTTCATGATAGAGTCTTCAATTGTTCACTGATACCCCATTTAAGGAATCCTTCACTCAAGATAACTTGTCAAACAGTCTCAGTTTCTGACTTTCACTGAAATTCACAGATTTTTTTGACTTCGTGATGGATTCTCCAACACGTTCACTGTTTTCTTTTCTTGGTGAACTTTCCAAACCTTTCCCAAGATTTAAATCTAATCCTAAGTAATACTTTGAAATCCTTTTATTCAAAGATTTTTTTTATTACTAATCATCATTCAATTTAATAATAATCATAATGCATCTCAAAAATGTATGAAAGAAAATATGAATCAAGCAAAAATTGTCATGAAAAGGATAACAAGAATTTATTGCAAGAAATGTTTTTAAAATAGTAAAAATAAATATCAAGGATATAAGAAACAAATGTAAGGTTATAGGTTGTAGATGCCCAAGATGTGGAATATCTTGGACCCCTCCTCTTTCAAACCATCTAAAATTTCTCTTGAACGAGTGATTTACTTGGGTAACCTCTCGGCTTTCGTAGTTACATCAGACTGAGTTGTTCCTCTTTCCTCTGATTGTCAGATACTTTCTCCCCCTTTACACGGAGCATTGATTCAAACTTTTAATCAGTACCTGAGTCGCCCTTTGCGGGTTTTCAACTCAAGTGTCCTCCATTCGGTATTAAGTCGCCCTTTGCGGGGTTTTGGCTTAAACCTCTCCTTTTACATTCTTTTTTCATTTGCATTTTTTTTACCATGCATTTGAGAATTCTAAATGTTTCCAAGGTAAAAATGTCAATTCAAAAAAAATGGGATGAATTCTGAGAATGACCTTTCAAATTAAATATCCATGCTTGATCAAAAATGGGCTTTTAAAGCACGTAAAGTAGGCCAAGGTTTAGGTTTAGAAAGAAAGGATAAAATAGGCCCAAAGTATGTTTAAGGGTGATTGGATCAAGGATCATTTCCTAAGGAGAACTCATTTTTGAAACACTTGTCCATTTTTGGACTTTCTTTTCTTCCTCTTTTTTACTTTATTGGCTTTCATTTGCCATATTTTTCGATGGCTTTCTTTTTGCCATGATTATTTTTCCTCGTATTTGCCCTCCAGTCTAGAGGGTGATCCTTGATCAAGGTTTAAAGAAAGAAATAATTCCTAAGGCTCAAAGGGGCGACTAAGGATAATTTCTTCTTAGTGAAAGAAATATGAAAGATGGCCATTCATCATATCAAGCATGAATATTTTCTTTGAAAAGCCATTCACAGGGGAAATAGATATATAGAATTTCCATTTTTACACTCGGAATCATTCGAATTTCCATGTGCACAGCATCACACCCTTTTTTTTAAGCATAATACTTCTTCAGTTCATCAGCATTTACGGGATTTCTGAAATCCTCCCCGTCCATTCTAGTTAAAATCAATGCTCCTCCAGAAAAAGTTCTTTTTACCACATAGGATCATTCCCAATTCGGAGCCTAATTTCCTCTCGAGTCCTTCACTACAGGTAGAATTTTTCTCAGTACCAACTCTCCCTCTCGGAACTGTCTAGGATGAACTTTCTTGTTATGGGCTCGAATCATCCGTTTCTGATACAACTGCCCGTGACAAATTGCTTTCAATCTTTTCTCCTCGATGAGATTCAACTGTTCATAACGACCTCAAAACCCATTCTGCTTCCTTTAGGCCAACTTCCATCAAAACCCGAAGTGAAAGGATCTCAACTTCAATAGATAGCACTGCTTCTATCCCGTATACCAAAGAAAACGGCATTGCCCCTGTAGATGTGCAGACCGAAGTACAATATGCATGAAGAGCAAAAGGCAAGATCTCATGCCAATCTTTGTACACATTGGTCATCTTCTCGACAATCTTCTTGATGTTCTTGTTAGTTGCTTCTACGGCGCCATTCATCCTCGGACGGTAAGGTACCGAATTATGATATGTGACCTTGAATTGAGTACACACTTCTCTCATCATCTTATTGTTCAAATTGTGAGCATTATCCAAAATAATTCTTGCTGGCAACCCGTAACGGCATATGATTTCTTTCTTAAAGAATCTGCATACCATCGACTTTGTTATATTAGCATAGGAAGCAGCTTCTACCCACTTTGTGAAATAATCTATGGCCACCAAGATAAAATGATGTCCATTTTAATCTTTCGAGGTAATAGGCCCGACCATATCCATTCTCCACATTGAAAGGGCCACGGTGCAGTCATGACATGTAATGGCAATGGCGGTACATGAATCTTATCTGCATATATCTGGCATTTATGGCACTTCCGGGAATAACTGATGCAATCTCCTTCCATCGTCAACCAATAGTACCCTGCCCTCATAATCTGTTTAGCAAGCAAGTGACCATTAGCATGAGTGCCATATATCCCTTCATGGACCTCTTCTATAATTCTCCGAGCTTCAGCAGATCCGACACATCTCAACAAAGACTTGGTCTTTTCCTTTATGTAGAGAATCTCATTGTCTAAAACAAAACCCATTGCTAGCCTTCTCAGAGTCCTCTTGTCATTTTCTGTTGCTTGTTCTGGATACTGTTGACTCTTGATGTACTACAAGATGTTGTTATACCGAGGAAAGCCATCTGCTTCTTCTTCAATACTTAGACAGTGGGCGAGAGACTCATATATACTCATCTTTATTGGCACAACTTCAGCCCCTTCATTCACATTAAACATTGATGACAAAGTAGCCAGAGCATCTGCCATCCGATTTTTTTCTCGAGGAAAGTAATTGAAATTCACTTATTCAAACTCCTCCAATAAACTCAGTATGAGTTCTCGGTATTGGATTAGCTTTGTATCTCGGGTTTCCCATTCTCCTCGTAGCTGGTATATCACTAAGGCTGAGTCTCCAAAAACTTCCAATACTTTGATTTTTCTGTCCACTGCAGCACAAAGGCCTATAGTACACACTTCGTACTCGGCAATATTGTTTGTAAAATCAAAATCCAATCTAGCAGTGAAAGGATAATAATCTTCTTTTAGGGATATAAGCACCGCACCGATTCCGTGCCAAATGGCATTAGATACGCCATCAAAACACATTTTCCACATTTTCTTCTTCAGGGGAATCTCATCTGCTTGTGAAACATACATCAAATCTTCATCCGAGAAGTCAAAGTTCAACGGCTCATAATCTTCCACTGCCCGACTTGCTAAGAATTCAGCCACTACACTGCCCTTGATAGCCTTTTGACTTACATATACAATGTCGTACTCTGACAATAAAACCCGCCATCTTGCCGTCCTCCCTGACAAAGAAGGTGCTTCCAATATGTACTTGATTGGATCCAGCTTAGCAATCAATCACGTTGTGTGGTAGAACATGTACTGTCTGAGTCTTCGAGCGGTCCAAGCTAAGGCACAACAAAACTTTTCTACCGACGAATATTTCAACTCATAATCTGTGAACTTCTTGCTGAGGTAGTAAACTACCTGTTCTTTCTTTCCAGTTTCATCAAGCTGCCCCAAAACACAACCCATGGGTCTCTCAAATACTGATAAATACAGTATCATTGGTTTATCCAAAACAGGTGGCATTAATACTGGTGGGTTGGATAGATAATGTTTAACCTTTTCAAATGCAATCTGACAACCTTCATCCCATTCTCCTGGATCACGTTTTTGAAGTAACTTAAATATTGGATCACATTTGACAGTTAACTGAGAAATAAACCGAGCAATGTAATTCAATCTCCCCAGAAAGCCTCTTACTTCTTTTTGAGTGCGAGGTGGTGGCAAATTCTGAATAGCCTTCACTTTATCCGGGACAATCTCAATTCCTTTTTTGCTGGTGACAACACCCAATAATTTCCACGAGGTGACTCTAAAAGTGCATTTTGCCGGATTTAGCTTGAGTCTAAACTTCCCTAGTCGTTCAAAGAGCTTCTTAAGATTTGCAATATGCTCCTCTTCTCCTTGTGAATTTGCGATCATATCATCAACATAGACTTCAATTCCCTTATGCATCATATCATGAAACAAGGTCACCATGGCTCTCTGATATGTTGCCCTAGCATTCTTCAACCCAAATGGCATTACCTTGTAGCAGAAGGTTCCCCACATTGTAACAAATGTGGTTTTCTCCATATCTTCCGGTGCCATCTTGATCTGATTGTATCCTGAGAATCTGTTCATGAAAGAAAATAAAGAACTTATCGTCGTATTATCCACAAGAGTATAAATATGGGGTAAAGGGAAATTATCTTTAGGGCTGGCCTTGTTCAAATCTCGGTAATCAACGCACATCCGCACCTTGCCATCCTTATTTGGTAGTGGAACAATATTTTCCACCCATTTTGGATATTTTGCCACCTCTAAGAATCCAGCATCAAATTGCTTCTTTACCTTCTCTTTTATCTTTAACAGCATGTTTGGCCTCATTCTTCTCAACTTTTGCTAAATTGGCTTGCATTCTGGCCTTAAAGGGAGCTTATGAACCACAATATCCGGATCCAACCCTGGCATGTCTTGGTAGGACCATGCAAATACATGCACATATTCCTGGAGCAAAGCTATCAATTCACCCTTTATTGATGATGACAATGAAGTTTCGATTTTGACTTCCTTTATCTTTTCACCATCTTCCAAATTTATTATTTCCAATAATTCCTTATGAGAAAGTACTAGTTTATCCTCTTGTTGTATTTTCCTTAATAGATCCGGAGGTAGACCATAATCCTCAGTATCTTCGTTAGCCTCAAAATCACCAGTGCAAATGGGTCTTTCAAAACCAATTTCAGAATTACTGACAGGAAGGTCCTCATATTCCGCATATATACACCTGTAAATAAGTGGAGAAGAAACAATATAGGAAAATATTTAATGAAAACAAAATAAATAACAAAAATGAAAGAATATGGACACATCAATATGTATAAAAAGCATTGTGCTTGTTATAATTAAGATTGCTTTTTTAAAAGTATTACGTTGGAATAGACTTAAAGACAATGGGCAACTCAGTCGCACTCCAATTGGTTAGTCTATATACTGGTGGACAAGGTCGCACCATCCAGTTCGCACTATAACTTTCCATCCCTTCTTTCTTGATCATGCAAATCACCATATCCTAAATCTGCCCCCTTTTATCCACATGGAATTTTTCAAAAGCTTGCTCGATCATTACAAGTACATCCTTTGAATTTTTTTCTCGAATAAAAAACTAGCAGAGCGAAAGTTGTGAAGGATTGGTGGGAAAGTCATGGGTTCCCATTCAATATCCATACCCGTGAGACGGGCCATTCTTCTTTGTCTGTTCTTTTCAACCTGTTTCCTCTTCTCATGGGCCTTCGAAAGATACCCTAAGCCAAATCGGTCTTTCTTTCCCACTGCTTCCACTGCTCGAGCCATCCCTTGAAGATATTTCCCCAAACCTTTTTCAGCCCTGCAGCTTTTCCTACTGTGGTTCTTACTCCCAACCTTGTGTTCTTGGACAACCTTGGCTTTGGAATTTTTCGTCATTCAGCAACGAAAACTGTATTTACGAATTCCAAAGACCAAAAAAAACATTCTACGACATCTTCATTGGGTTCAACATAAGGAGATTCAGTAGATGCGGAGTTTATTATGTTTTCTTTTCCTGATACAGTGATCAAACAGCCCTCCATCACAAATTTCAGTTTTTGGTGGAGAGACGAAGGTACAGCCGCTGCTGAATGTATCTATGGCCTTCCCAACAAACAATTATAAGATGGATTAATATCCATGCCTTGGAAATTCACCGTATAAGTGCATGGGCCTATCTCCACAGGAACTTCAATAGTTTCCATTACCTCTCTCCTGGTACCATCGAAAGCCCTGACTAGTGTGCAACTCGGTAACATATAAGACATATCCACTGGCAACTTAGACAAGGTTGCCAAGGGCATTACATTTAATGAAGAACCATTGTCCAGAAGAACCCATGGTAGTATATGCCCCTTGCAGGTAGTTGTTATGTGAAGAGCCTTTGTGGACCCAATACCATTAGGCCATATTTCATCATAACTTAAAAATATAAGGTCGTCAACTGCAATGTTTCCTACCAGCCTGTCTAACTTTTTTACTGATATGTTGCTTGCCACGTATGCCTGATTCTACACTCTTAACGGGGCATTTCTGTGTGGCTCTGAGTTTAATAGCTAGGATAAGATGGAGATTCTTGCTGGCTGACGCTGCAATTGCTCAACCACACTATACTCACTGTGTTTTTTAAACTTTAAAAACTCACATGCCTCCTTCTCGTTTATCGGCTCTTTTATCATGTTTACCGAGGCTGATCCCCTCTCTGCTTCTTTTGACAAATCCATCTCAATATGGATTGTCTCAACTACTTTCTTCCTTTTGTCTACTCCACTATCTTTCCCTATTAACCCCTGTTCAGCAGCCTCAGGAGCATAACACCTTCCATTTCCTGTTAAATGCCCCACACCTGTGATATCTTGTTGACTCGAAGATCCAGGCATAACCATGCTGCAGTCGTATTTCCATGGTGCAACTTTGTTTTCCTTGTATGAAAAGGAAACATGCAAATCAATGATTAACTTAGGTTCACTTTCCTCAACGACTGGCATAACTTTCTCTTCTGGTTCATCATAATAGATGATCAAGGGTCTTCCTATCCCGTAGCCAGCTGCATTCTCAATAACTTCTATTTTATCCTCTGTCTTTTCATAAAACTGGGCCTCCCCATTATCCATCATCTTTTGGACTTTAACCAGAAAGTCTCCGCAGTCCTATATGACAACACCTCCATACTTATGGAACGGGCACCGATTCTGCACCCTCTTTGCTACCATTTTTAGACTGTCTGCATCTTCCACCATTCCTACATTGACCATCTCGACCCATACTGTCAACATCGGAGTCTTAACTTCCCTGACATCCCTTTTTAACCTTCTGACTTCCCCTGTCAATGCTGCATTTACCCGATTCTCAGCATGATCGGGCAATGGGTTTCCCACTACATTCGGCCCATTTTTTGACCCAAACTTCACAACCCCTGTATTAATTAAGCTTTGGACTTTCTTTTTGAAAGCAATGCAATCCTCTGTTGAATGCCCCTGAATTCCTGCATGATATGCACAGATGGTATTTGCATTGTACCATCTTGGGTATGGTGGGGTCAAAGGTTTAAGATATACAGGTACGACAAGTTGGCCTTGTAATAATTTAGGATATAGCTCACCATAAGTGGTAGAAATGGGATCAAATTGGGGTTTTTGATCATTCCTTGGTGAACGATAGTCATTTCACGCGGGACCTTGAGTGTTTGGTATAGTATTTCGAGGAAGGGTTATTTGTAGGGATATACTAGTTGGGAACGACTGTTGTGGTATATTGGTATAGGGGAATGGATTTTGGGTAAGGTGGTTCACATTGGGGTAGTAAGGATTATACCCTGGGTAAAGTGTGTAAGGTGTCGGAGGTGCATAAGATATGGTAGGAGTATAAGGCCTGGGATGTGTATATGGTGTAGGAGGTGTATAGGGGTATTGATTGAAACTGACAACATGTGTCACCTCCTTCTTCTTTGCAGGAAAAATTCTTTTCGGGGTAGCAGACTCACCCCCTTCCATTTTCCCGTTCTAAATAGCGGACATTATCATCTCCCCAGATATCACCATATCTGCAAAGTCCTTGGTGGCGCTTCCCACCAATTTATCATAATAAGGTGCTGATGGAGACTCAATTAAGAGTTGTAAACCCAAGTGCAGGTTATGTTCAAGTAATAAATTCTCGGGTGTCCGAGGTCGAACCACAGGGAAGCGTATTAGTAAGTATAAGTTTATAAATATATAAGAAAAATAAAGTAAACAAGATATTAGGGAATCAACAACAAAACAAGATAAACAAGATATTAGAGAACAAAATAAACAAAATAAAATAAAATAAATTAAACAAGATATAAAAAACAATAAGAAAAGATGTTGAGGTTAGAGAATCCACTCTTGGTGTTATGCTAAGATTAATCTTGTTTTATTACACAATTGAAATCCACACATAAGGGAGGTTCCAATCGGAAGGTTTAGCAATTCAGTCCAAATTGTCCAACGTCCATAGCATATGATATTATGTTCATTTGGTGTCCTCAAAACTCATAAAAAGAGTCCAAGCATTCCTTATGCCAAGGTATATGTCTACAACAAATCAAGGTTATGAAACCAAGCATTTACTGTGCCATTTTCATTGTCAATAATGAATCAAGATCCCTACTTTGCAAGTATGATTTTAAACCAAAAGAAAATATTATCTATACTAAATGATGATTTATTTTAGCTCATGTTTAAGAAACTAACCTTAGCATTTACCAAAAGCTTCACCTCATCACCTCAACAATATGATTAGCAATACATACTAGATATGAATAAAATGAAAAGAAATGTAAGAAGCATAAGTAAATAAAGAAAAAGAAAACTAAAGAAAGGAAAGAAGAAGAAAACTTAGAGAATTTTATTACAATGGCTAATATCCTACCAAATGTATAATGTATGTCAATACTCATCCAAGGCCCTCTATTTATACACATTTTTGAGGGCTAAATGACAAGAGAAAAGCTTTACAAATTTCAAAAGTAGGTATAATAGGTGGGTGCATTTTTCTAACAATTTTCGTCATATTGTATGACAATTCTGATCAGCCAGCTTGATGGTCAATTTTGTCAATGTTGGAGGCTCGATCTGATAAAATAGTCTTCTAGAAAAATATACCCCTATCAGTTACGGATCCATAGCCATTGGAATCAGATCATTTGCTCATGTGGATCGGAAGATATGGTCAAAATACCAAAACATGTCAGCACAGACGTCATTGCACATCAGCCAACTTGATGGTCGATTTCGCTAGGGAAAACGACTCCGTTTCAAGAAGTGTAAAACATGAAAAAGATAGATATGCCTCTTAGCTTTGCACGGATACAAATTTCAGCCTTATTGCTTCAGTGAAACTCGAGATATAGCTGATATGGTAAACGGTGTTGGAACTGGAACTGAACTAGATTTGCCCTTAATTCTAGTAATCTGAAATCACTCAAAGAAACTTGTGAAAAACACCAAATTACATAAAAATATAAAAGATCATAAACACAAGTAGACTAAGCAATAATAACTCGTATTTGACACAAAACAATAATAAAACATAACTAAAAACCATATAATTATACGAGTTATCACACCCCCACACTTAGATTGTTGCTAGTCCCTAGCAACGACTCAATAAAAATAAAATAAGAAAATCTAATCCATTTTCGTAGGAAATCACGGTGGCACTTAGCATGTGACACAAGCCTTTAAACCCCTAGGTGTCCCTAGTGGACGAGTTTAGTCTCGTGAGGGTTTGCTAGAACGATACCCACAAACATTGAAGACATAAGAAAAACTAAAAATAATAATTATAACTAATCCTTCCAATATAAATTAGAGATAATCATTGGACAAGTCTTAAAAACTAATCAATAGCTTAAAGAAATTCACAAAAAATCTTGCTTGAATGTAAATAAATGAGTTAAGCCAATATTAACATAACATATTTCAATCAAAATAGTGCATATTCAACTTAATCTCAACCTCTCACATGGGATACTCTCATGATTTTCACTCTTTAAAGTAGTGGTAAAGTGTTTACACTCAATCAATCTCATGAAAACACTTCTACCATATGCTTGCTTGTCCACCTATTCTCCACTATTTAGATCATACAATTTCATAAATCAAGAGGTCTTTATTCAAGGTTGTAATGGGGCCAAAGGGTTATAATGTGGTTAAAGAACAAAAGGATAAAGATATCACAAAGGTTCCAAAGAGTTCATAGAGTTTAGAGACATAATAAGATCATACAAATAAATTTCTCAGAACTCTTTACAAGTACATAGTCACATAGGCTAAATATTCATGTTGAGCCTTTGCTTCATTCTAACCAACTTTGTAACATCTTTTTCTTTACTTTAACTAGAAGTTCAAGAGAAGATTTTTTTTTTTTTTTTGAATATGGGAATGTATTTAACAATGATCCCTTTCTTTTTCTCTTGACTTTTTCTTTTCTTTTCTTCCCCCACACTTATCTTTTGTTTCCAACCCAAATTTTTAACTAAAAATATCCCTTGTTTTTTTGCAATATGTCTCAAAATATATAATCCATCTTTAGAACAAGGGTAAGGATATAAGTATATTTAGGCTAGGTGTAAGTTGTGGTTACCAATAAAACAGCATATTTAATGTAGGCTCAAATTGGCTCACTAGTGGGGATGTTCTCTTAGAACATTAATAATGGATGGCTGTTTGGCTCTGGTTATAATCCTAATGCCTCTATCATATTCATGTTGTCACATGTATCAATATAGTCTCAAACGGTTTAAAGCAAGTTCTAGAGAATCATGTAATCATAAGAGCACTCAAGAAAGAAATTAGATTGATTTGTATAATGCATCAATCATTATAGGCTCAAAAACTCACAAGGATGATTATACAAGTCAGATTAAGTCTAAACATGCTTCTTTCTCAATCAACATATCATATTAACATTGGCTCATAAAAAAGTTGATATCAAGCTCAATTCTCATGAAAATCTTCTCACTAATAAATCTGTTTTAGACTTATGCAATTCATATCTCATTATAGTATTGAAAGTAACTAAAACACACTAAAAACACACTAAGTCTAAACATGCTTTTTTTTTTTTTTTTTTTTTTGAAGAAGAAGAAGAAGAAGAAGATTAAATCAAAGTGACAAGGTATGTCTCAAGTCTCCCTTACTCAGACCTTGTTCAGAATGAATACTTCTAAATGTCTTAAAACACAACAATTTTTTTTTTTTTAAATTAGCAAAATATGTCCCTTACCCCCTACTAAAATATGACATTGTCCCCAATGTCAAATTTTAAAGGTAGAATTTAGGAGATATTACCTGCAGAGGTTGCTAACCACTTATTATAACTGAGACACAACAAGCAAAATGTTAGATAATGTCACAAAGACAAAGTGCAATCCACTCCTTGCTCGTCCATATCTCTTTTTCTTTTTCCGAGCGTTTGCGAAACAACCGTAGCAGATAAACACTCATAAGCTTGGAGCTTTTTGAGTAAATCTTCAATGGTTGTAGCAGAAATTATGGTTCTCCTTGCCTCTGAAAACATGAATCCATTATCCACAGCATTATCTAAATATGAAAGCAAATTACTAAAATAACCATTAATATTAAGCAAACCAATGGGTTTCTTATTTGTGACCAAAGATGACCAAGAAGCCACGCAAGCTATTTCTTCCAATGTACCTAGACCTCCTGGTAAAGCAATGAATGCATCGGCAGAATGGTACATGATTGTTATCCGTTCAGGGATACTCCAGACTTGTATTTCCTTACCCACGGTAGGTCCACAAAAATCTGTGAATAGTTTTGGCACGATTCCTAGAACTGGACTTCCTCCGGCGTGTGCTGCTGTAGCGACTGCTCCCATTAAACCCGTACTACCGCCTCCATAAATCAACTGGATCTTTTGTTGGGCAAGTATTACTCCAACTCTTATGGCTTCATCAGTGAATATGTTATTTTTCCCTGGATAAGCACCTCCAAAGACACAAATTTTTTTAATGCGTTGGGACGAAGTACTTTCCATTTTTTTTTTCGAGTGCCTGAAAGAGAATGAGTACATGGTGTAATATATAGAGGACTGAGTAGTGAATCAGACAAGAGTAATAATGTCGCCGAAAGTGTATCTGACCTGTCAGAAGAAAATGTTAACCTAACAAAAGATTTTTGCGTGATTTCAGGAAGAAAATCAAAAAGAGAAGAAAAATCAACCGTAAAAGTCAAGAGTATTAATGTCGCCGAAAGTGTATTTGGCATCTTCCTCTGGTTTTACGTCCAGAAACGGCTTAAACGCCTTCTATGAGTCGAGGATATGCTTTCCATCCAGTTTTCTTACAAGCTGGCAAACAGGGTCATTTAACATCAGATTCCCAAGATGTTGCCATTCCCTTTGGAATTGCGGCCATAAATCAAGAATTTCTCTTTGTACGTCTCCACTAGGATGCGTCTCAAGAGAAAGTTGGATATTACCCAAATTCTCCTTACTCAGTCCATCCTTAATGAATTCAATTTTATCATCTCGATTAGAGGACGGAATCCCAATAGAACGACATTTACCGTTACACGTCCATCGTGCACATGGTAGGAGTTGTATTAGAAAGATTACCTGAAAAAGTTTCACAATAAAATCTAACTAAACGACGAGATCTAAAATCACGTCGCCAAACAAGCATAAAACAAAGTTAATATACAGATTAGGCGGTATAACCAGCCAATAAAAATAAAACAAAGTTAATATACAATATAAATATAAATATATAGAAAATTAGGCGGTATAACCAGCCAAAATAAATCAAAGTTAATATACAAATTAGGCGGTATAACCAGCCAATAAAAATAAATATAGGCGGTATAACCAGCCAATAAAAATAAATATACTTATAAACTTATATACTTAGTATTGCCTCCCCGGCAACGGCGCCAAAAACTTGATGGAGACTCAATTAAGAGTTGTAAACCCAAGTGCAGGTTATGTTCAAGTAATAAATTCTCGGGTGTCCGAGGTCGAACCACAGGGAAGCGTATTAGTAAGTATAAGTTTATAAATATATAAGAAAAATAAAGTAAACAAGATATTAGGGAATCAACAACAAAACAAGATAAACAAGATATTAGAGAACAAAATAAACAAAATAAAATAAAATAAATTAAACAAGATATAAAAAACAATAAGAAAAGATGTTGAGGTTAGAGAATCCACTCTTGGTGTTATGCTAAGATTAATCTTGTTTTATTACACAATTGAAATCCACACATAAGGGAGGTTCCAATCGGAAGGTTTAGCAATTCAGTCCAAATTGTCCAACGTCCATAGCATATGATATTATGTTCATTTGGTGTCCTCAAAACTCATAAAAAGAGTCCAAGCATTCCTTATGCCAAGGTATATGTCTACAACAAATCAAGGTTATGAAACCAAGCATTTACTGTGCCATTTTCATTGTCAATAATGAATCAAGATCCCTACTTTGCAAGTATGATTTTAAACCAAAAGAAAATATTATCTATACTAAATGATGATTTATTTTAGCTCATGTTTAAGAAACTAACCTTAGCATTTACCAAAAGCTTCACCTCATCACCTCAACAATATGATTAGCAATACATACTAGATATGAATAAAATGAAAAGAAATGTAAGAAGCATAAGTAAATAAAGAAAAAGAAAACTAAAGAAAGGAAAGAAGAAGAAAACTTAGAGAATTTTATTACAATGGCTAATATCCTACCAAATGTATAATGTATGTCAATACTCATCCAAGGCCCTCTATTTATACACATTTTTGAGGGCTAAATGACAAGAGAAAAGCTTTACAAATTTCAAAAGTAGGTATAATAGGTGGGTGCATTTTTCTAACAATTTTCGTCATATTGTATGACAATTCTGATCAGCCAGCTTGATGGTCGATTTTGTCAATGTTGGAGGCTCGATCTGATAAAATAGTCTTCTAAAAAAATATACCCCTATCAGTTACGGATCCATAGCCGTTGGAATCAGATCATTTGCTCATGTGGATCGGAAGATATGGTCAAAATACCAAAACATGTCAGCACAGACGTCATTGCACATCAGCCAACTTGATGGTCGATTTCGCTAGGGAAAACGACTCCGTTTCAAGAAGTGTAAAACATGAAAAAGATAGATATGCCTCTTAGCTTTGCACGGATACAAATTTTAGCCTTATTGCTTCAGTGAAACTCGAGATATAGCTGATATGGTAAACGGTGTTGGAACTGGAACTGAACTAGATTTGCCCTTAATTCTAGTAATCTGAAATCACTCAAAGAAACTTGTGAAAAACACCAAATTACATAAAAATATAAAAGATCATAAACACAAGTAGACTAAGCAATAATAACTCGTATTTGACACAAAACAATAATAAAACATAACTAAAAACCATATAATTATACGAGTTATCAGGTGCTTTCAAGGTATTGATGAAAAGCACTGTAGTTTCCTTATTGGTTAAAGGGGTTGCACTTGTGTGGCCAGATCCCTCCACCTTTGCGAGTATTCTTTGAAGTTCTCATTGGACCTCTTTTCCATATTCTGTAGCGACAGCCTATCAGGTACCATGTCAGACACATGCTTATAATATTCCTTGAAAGCCCTAGCTAAATCCGTCCATGAACGAATCTTGGTACAACTCAGTTGATTGTACCATCGGGTTGCTGACCCTGTCAAGCTATCTTGGAAAATGGATAAGCAGTTTCTCATTATCATCATGCCCCGTCATCCTTCTGTAGTACATGGTCAGATGTGCAGATGGGTTAGTAGTCCCATTATACTTTTCAAAGTCTGGTACTTTGAACATTGGGGGAATTATTAGATCGTGTACTAAGCTCATCTCTTTGGCATCCAGATTGCCAAATAACTCTGCCCCTTCAACAGCCCCCAACCTCTCCTCCAGCAGTTGATATTTTTTCTATGATTCTGCCATTTCGACCCTCTTCAGCTCAGTCATCTTTGCCCTTTCCTTTTCAGCCATTTCTTCAAAGTCTGAAACTTTCACATCAATTGGATCAACCCCAATATTACCCCTTTTTGGACCAAAATTCTGTGCTTCGGTCGCTGGTTGGATGTAAATATAGGATGTTGCCCCAGTCGAAAATTCATTTCCCACAGGCTGGGATGTCTGGCCATTCTTTTGTACCACCTCTGGTCGGTCTTCCTGGTTTACTGCCCCCTTCCTGTCACTGAATTTTCTCCTGGCCACTTCTTCCTCATCATGGTACTCATCATCTCCATGAGTTTGGTCATTTGTTCCCGTGACTCCTCTTGAGACTTAGCTAACTGTTCTTGCAGTTCTTTTTGAATTCTTTCCATCCTTTCAATTCTAGCAAGCTGATTGTTCTCCATGGCTCTTGCCTGAGATTGATGATGCACCCAAAAGAGTGTATCTTATTTAACCTTGCACTAAAAAGATCAATTGTAAGTATAGTAGTTAGCAAGGGTCGAGTCCTCAGGGATTGGGTTTTAGTTTATAAGTTGATAGTTTAAAACTTAAATTCAAGAACAATAAAAGAAAAGGGGTTTTTGAAATCAGATTTAAACTAAAGTAAATAATAAGAATAAGATGCAAGGCGGTATAACCAGCCAATAAAAATATATATACTAAATTAGGCGGTATAACCAGCCAATAAAAATATATATACTAAATTAGGCGGTATAACCAGCCAATAAAAATAAAACAAAGTTAATATACAAATTAGGCGGTATAACCAGCCAATAAAAATAAATATACTTTTAAAAATAAGCAAACTAGAAAAGTAAGAAAACAAGTAAGTAAGAAGAATCAAATATGAAAAATATGGTTAAGGTTTCATTCTCCACCACTAGACATCATTAAGAATCAATTTCAGATCTATCAATATCAACCAACTATCAAAGTTAACAACCGTAGATAACAACAAGCTCTGTTACCCCAATCTTTCCTTAGTTTGTCGTTAAATAGAACAAGCTCTCTATTTAATCTCTAACCATTAAACAACCTAGAATAAGCTCTCTAAATTCAATTTAATGGCAGCTTTATGATGAGAAAGATAGGTTGATCTAAGCAACAAACACATAAGCTCGGATTGTTCAACTTAGGTTATGTTCCACTTTGCAATTATTGAAAACTTGACCATAATCATTAATCACAAATTGCCACTTATGAATAGGAAATCAAGACAATTACACGGATCAAGACTCCTAAACTAGCAATAGATAATTATCAAGATCTATCTAGTTGTACACCTAAATAAATCAAGACAACATCATGAACAATTCTTGTAGAAGAACATAAGCAACTTTGATAGAAAATTAATGATAGATAGAATCTGAAAATCAATCACAAAACATTTCTAGGGCTTTGAAATCACCCTTAACCAAATAGAAGTTTAGCCTAGCATAGGCATTATAAACATAAAATTAAATAGAATCTAAGAAGAAAATAAAAGAAAGAAAGAAGAAGAAGAAGAATATTAATTATCCAACCTCTTGCTCTTTCTAAAGAAAAAGAAAACTAGAGAAAAGAAAGAAGAAGAAAACTTGGAGAATTTTGTTAAAATGGCTAATATCCTACCAATCTCCAATATGATCCCTTACAATCATCCAAGGCCCTCTATTTATACACATTTTGGAGGGCTAAATGACAAGAGACAAGCTTTACAAATTTCAAAGGTAGGTATAATAGGTGGGTGCATTTTCTAACAATTTTTGTCATACATGACGATTTTGATCAGCCAACTTGATGGTCGATTTTGTCAATTTTGCAGGCCTTATCTGATCCCATGGTCTTCTAGAAAAATGTTACGCTATCAGTTACTGATCCATAGCCGTTGGAATCAGCTCATTTGCTGATGTGGATAAGAATATATGGGCAAAATACGAAAACAGGTCAGCACAGACGTCATTGCACATCAGCCAACTTCATGGTCGATTTCGCTAGGGAAAACGACTCCGTTTCAAGAAGTATAAAACATGAAAAAGATAGATATGCCTCTTAGCTTTGCATGGCTATAAATTTCAGCCTTATTGCTTCAGTGAAACTCGAGATATAGCTGATATGGCAAAAGGTGTCGGAACTGGAACTGAACTGGATTTGCCCTTAATTCTAGTAATCTGAAATCACTCAAAGAAACTTGTGAAAAACACCAAAATACATAAAAATATAAAAGATCATAAACACAATTAGACTAAACAATAATAACTCGTATTTGACACAAAACAATAATAAAACATAACTAAAAACTATATAATTATACGAGTTATCACACCCCCACACTTAGATTGTTGCTAGTCCCTAGCAACGACTCAATAAAAATAAAATAAGAAAATCTAATCTAATCCATTTTCGTAGGAAATCACGGTGGCACTTAGCATGTGACACAAGCCTTTAAACCCCTAGGTGTCCCTAGTGGACGAGTTTAGTCTCGTGAGGGTTTACTAGAACGATACCCACAAACATTGAAAAACTAAAATATAAATAAACTACATATACTAAAAATATTTATTCCTAATCCTTTCAATACAAATTAGAGACAATCTTTGAACAAGTCTTATAAACTAATCAATAGCTTAAATAATTTCACAAAAAATCATGCTTGAATGCAAATTGTTTGAGTTAAGCCAATATTAACATAACATATCTCAATCAAAATAGTGCAAGTTCAAATTTAATCTCAACTTCTCACATGGGATACCCTCATGATTTTCACTCTTTAAAGTAGTGGTGAAGTGTTTACACTCAATCAATCTCATGAAAATAGTTCTACCATATTCTTGCTTGTCCACCTATTCTCCACTATTTAGATCATACAACTTCATGAATCAAGAGGTCTTTAATCAAGGTTGTAATGGGGCCAAGGGGTTTGTAATGTGGTTGAAGAACAAAAGGATAACGATATCACAAAGGTTCCAAAGAGTTCATAAAGTTTAGAGACATAATAAGATCATACAAAGAAACTTATCAAAACTCTTTACAAGTACATAGTCACCTAGGCCGGATATTCATGTTGGGCCTTTTCTTCATTCTAAACAACTTTGTAACATCCTTTTCCTTTTCCACAAATTCAAGAGATGATTCATATTTTTTTTTTTACATAGGAATATATTTGCCAGTAATCCCTTTCTTTTTCTCTTGACTTTTCTTTTCTTTCCCCCCCACACTTATTTCTTGTTTCTAACCCAAATTTTTAACTAAAAATATCACTTTTTTTTTTTTGCAATATGTCTCAAAATATATAATCCATCTTTAGAACAAGGGTAAGGATATAAGTATATTTAGGCTAGGTGTAAGTTGTGGTTACCAATAAAATATCATATTTAATGTAGGCTCAAATTGGCTCACTAGTGGGGATGTTCTCTTAGAACATTAATAATGGATGGCTGTTTGGCTCTGGTTATAATCCTAATGCCTCTATCATATTCATGTTGTCACATGTATCAATATAGTCTCAAACGGTTTAAAGCAAGTTCTAGAGAATCATGTAATCATAAGAGCACTCAAGAAAGAAATTAGATTGATTTGTATAATGCATCAATCATTATAGGCTCAAAAACTCACAAGGATGATTATACAAGTCAGATTAAGTCTAAACATGCTTCTTTCTCAATCAACATATTATATTAACATTGGCTCATAAAAAGGTTGACATCAAGCTCAATTCTCATGAAAATCTTCTCACTAATAAATCTGTTTTAGACTTATGCAATTCATATCTCATCATTGTATTAAAAAGGAACTAAAACTCACAAAAAAAAAATAATAATAATAATAAAGAAAAAAAATAGTAGACAAAAATAAAAGAAATCCTAAATCATTCCCCCCCACACTTAATTCTTACATTGTCCTCAATGTAAGTCTATTAACTCAAATGAAAGAATCATGTGTAAGAGAAAAGAACTAATAACATAAGAATAAGAACAACTAAGACTCAAAACAAAACAAAACCATGCAACCTAAATAATCCTAAAATACTAAACAAAAATTAACAAGTAAACATAAAAAGATTAAAATCAAACTGACAAGGTATGTCTCAAGTCTCCCTTACTCAGACCTTGTTCAGAATGAATACTTCTAAATTGCTTAAAACACAACAAACTCTTTTTTTTTTTTTTTTTTTGGAAAAGAAGAAATCAAACTGACAAGGTATGTCTCAAGTCTCCCTTACTCAGACCTTGTTCAGAATGAATACTTCTTAATTTTATTTTTTTTAAATTAGCAAAATATGTCCCTTACCCCCTACTAAAATATGACATTGTCCCCAATGTCAAATTTTAAAGGTAGAATTTAGGAGATATTACCTGCAGAGGTTGCTAACCACTTATTATAACTGAGACACAACAAGCAAAATGTTAGATAATGTCACAAAGACAAAGTGCAATCCACTCCTTGCTCGTCCATATCTCTTTTTCTTTTTCCGAGTGTTTGCGAAACAACCGTAGCAGATAAACACTCATAAGCTTGGAGCTTTTTAAGTAAATCTTCAATGGTTGTAGCAGAAATTATGGTTCTCCTTGCCTCTGAAAACATGAATCCATTATCCACAGCATTATCTAAATATAAAAGCAAATTACTAAAATAACCATTAATATTAAGCAAACCAATGGGTTTCTTATTTGTGACCAAAGATGACCAAGAAGCCACGCAAGCTATTTCTTCCAATGTACCCAGACCTCCTGGTAAAGCAATGAATGCATCGGCAGAATGGTACATGATTGTTATCCGTTCAGGGACACTCCAGACTTGTATTTCCTTACCCACGGTAGGTCCACAAAAACTTGTGAATAGTTTTGGCACGATTCCTAGAACTGGACTTCCTCCGGCGTGTGCTGCTGTAGCGACTGCTCCCATTAAACCCGTACTACCGCCTCCATAAATCAAGTGGATCTTTTGTTGGGCAAGTATTACTCCAACTCTTATGGCTTCACCAGCGAATATGTTATTTTTCCCTGGATAAGCACCTCCAAAGACACAAATTTTTTTAATGCGCTGGGATGAAGTACATTCCATTTTTTTTCTTCGAGTGCCTGAAAAAGAATGAGTACATGGTGTAATATATAGAGGACTGAGTAGTGAATCAGACAAGAGTAATAATGTCGCCGAAAGTGTATCTGACCTGTCAGAAGAAAATGTTAACCTAACAAAAGATTTTTGCGTGATTTCAGGAAGAAAATCAAAAAGAGAAAAAAAAATCAACCGTAAAAGACAAATAAAAAAAAACGAGAATAATTACACAAATCGAACAATACGTAAATTAAAACAAAATAAAGTTATTGCAAATCAAACCAAAAGCTGAGAAGTCATTTATTGTAGTTGTGATTGTGGCTCACATCTTCCTCTGGTTTTACGTCCAGAAACGGCTTAAACGCCTTCTATGAGTCGAGGATATGCTTCCCATCCAGTTTTCTTACAAGCTGGCAAACAGGGTCTTTTAACATCAGATTCCCAAGATGTTGCCATTCCCTTTGGAATTGCGGCCATAAATCAAGAATTTCTCTTTGTACGTCTCCACTAGGATGCGTCTCAAGAGAAAGTTGGATATTACCCAAATTCTCCTTACTCAGTCCATCCTTAATGAATTCAATTTTATCATCTCGATTAGAGGACGGAATCCCAATAGAACGACATTTACCGTTACACGTCCATCGTGCACATTTGTGGCAATTTGAACTCATGCGCTTTGCTCGTCGCTTCTTTGCAAAAGTGCTTCTACCTGTACCTGGTAAATGCAAAACAGGAAGATATTCATCTTCACGTACCTTGGCTTCAATTATCCAACGTATGTCGTCAGGAATCCCTTTGTGCATAAGCATTCTTAATCTTTCAAGTCGAACTTGGTAAAGCTTCAGTAAAATATTTCGAGGAAAAGGAGGAAATCGTTTCTGCAATCTTGTGAGAATATCATCCATCCTGAAAAAAAATGAAAAAAATGAAAGAGAAATTGGAAGAGAAATTTATATACAATATCAGTTTTGTGGGTAGCTGATGGAACCGATTTAAATAATCACGGAGTACCGTTATCCGCCATTTAACCGGGGTTAAAAAAAATAAATTAAAAATTATATTTACATCTTGTAAGAGAAAAGAACTATTAAACAAAAGAAAAGAAAAACAATAAAAGATAGAATGATGGAGAGTAAGGAATATGCAAATCTGATATAATAGATGCTCTCCATCCTTTTGGGTTGCCTCCCAAGAAGCGCTTGGTTTATTGTCCTCAGCCTAACTTAGACCCATGCCATTATTATTCAACATACTTTGGCTCAAAAAGTGGAAACTCCTCCACATCTTGTATTGGAAAGTTCTCATAGTAAGGCTTCAATCTATGACCATTCACTTTGAATGCCTTATCTGTTTTTGGGCTTTGGATTTCAACTGCACCATGAGTAAATACATTAGTAATAACAAAAGGTCCAACCCAACGAGAACGTAACTTACCTGGATATAACTTAAGGCGTGAATGGAAGAGAAGAACTTTTTGTCCAACAACAAATTCTTTTCTTGATATCATCTTGTCATGGAATGCCTTAGTCTTTTCCTTGTAAATCCTAGAATTCTGATAGGCATCATTCCTTATCTCCTCTAATTCTTGTAGGTCAAGTTTTCTTTTCTTTCCTATCTCATCCATCTCCATGTTGCATTGTTTGATAGCCCAATATGATTTATGTTCCAATTCAACCGGAAGATGACAAGGCTTACCATAAACAAGTCGATAAGGAGACATACCAATGGGTGTCTTATATGCTGTCCTATAAGCCCAAAGTGCATCATCAAGTCGTGAACTCCAATCCTTCCTATTTGGATTAACTGTCTTTTCAAGGATGGACTTAACTTCTCGGTTTGACACTTCAGCTTGCCCACTAGTTTGAGGATGATATGAGGTGGAGACCTTGTGTGTGATGTTATACTTCCTCAAAAGTGCTTCCATAGTCCTATTGCAAAAGTGAGTACCTCTATCACTGATTATGGCCTTTGGCGTTCCAAACCTAGCAAAGATGTTAGTCTTGACAAAATCTGAAACAACTTTAGAGTCATTAGTCCTAGTGGATTTTGCTTCCACCCACTTTGAAACATAATCAACGGCAAGTAAAATATAAAGATTACCAAAAGAAGGAGGAAAAGGTCCCATGAAATCCATGCCCCATACATCAAAAATTTCAACAATAAGTATTGGAGTTTGAGGCATTTGATTTCTAGCACCTAAGTTACCAGTTCTTTGGCAACGATCACATGACTTGCAAAAGAGGTATGCATCTTTGAATATGGTAGGCCAATAAAATCTAGAATCAAGAACTTTCATGGCTGTTCTTTTGGATCCAAAGTGTCCTCCACATGCATAAGAGTGACAAAAGGTGAGAATAGATTGAAATTCAATTTCGAGTACACACCTTCTTATAATCTGATCGGAGCAATGCTTCCAAAGGTAAGGATCATCCCATATGTAGTATTTGGCATCACTCTTGATCTTATTTCTTTGAGCTTGTGTCAACTCTTGTGGCAACTTCTTGGTAACTAAGTAATTAACAATATCAGCATACCAAGGAGTTGTTGTTCTTATAAAAAGAAGTTGCTCATCCGGAAAGTTCTCATTCAAGGGTAGTGCATCATCTTCATGAACTAAACGGCTAAGATGGTCCGCAACCAGGTTGTCACTACCTCTCTTATCTTTTATCTCCAAATCAAACTCTTGTAAGAGAAGTATCCATCTAATCAACCTTGGTTTGGCCTCCTTTTTAGTGAGTAAGTACTTAAGGGCTGCATGGTCAGAAAATACAATTACTTTAGTACCAATTAAATAAGATCGAAATTTTTCTAAAGCAAATACAACAGCCAAAAGTTCTTTTTCAGTAGTGGAATAGTTCAATTGAGCATCATTAAGAGTTCTTGAGGCATAATAAATGGCATGTGAGGCTTTGCCAACCCGTTGGCCCAAAACAGCTCCAATGGCATAGTCACTAGCATCACACATGATTTCAAAAGGTACATTCCAATCTGGTGGTTGGATGATAGGAGCTGATGTCAAGAGTCCCTTCAATGTTTCAAACGCCTCTTTGCATTTATCATCAAAGTGGAAAACCACATCTTTTTGTAGTAGCTTGCAAAGAGGTAATGTGATCTTTGAGAAGTCTTTGATAAATCTCCTATAGAAACCTGCATGTCCAAGAAAAGAACGAACCTCTCTCACATTTGTGGGAGGTGGTAAAGAATGCATAATATCTATTTTAGACTTATCAACCTCTATCCCTCTAGAAGAAATAACATGGCCCAAAACTATTCCTTGTTCTACCATAAAGTGACATTTTTCCCAATTCAAAACAAGGTTAGTTTCCATGCATCTTTCAAGTACAAGTGTAAGGTTCTCTAGACATCTATCAAAAGAATCACCATAGACACTAAAATCATCCATAAACACTTCTATGATATTCTCTACATAATCTGAAAATATGCTAACCATACACCTTTGGAATGTAGCTGGTGCATTACAAAGACCAAATGGCATACGCCGGTATGCAAAAGTACCAAATGGACATGTGAATGTTGTTTTCTCTTGGTCCTCCGGAGCAATGGCTATCTGATTATAACCTGAAAAACCATCAAGAAAACAATAATGAGAATGGCCAGCTAACCTTTCAAGCATTTGATCAATAAAAGGTAAAGGAAAGTGGTCTTTGCGAGTTGTGGAATTAAGTTTACGATAATCAATACAAACTCGCCATCCTGTTTGAATCCTAGTAGGAACAAGTTCATTCTCATTATTTGTTACCACCGTTACACCTGATTTCTTTGGAACCACTTGGACTGGGCTCACCCATTTGCTATCCGAGATAGGATAGATCACTCCAACATCTAGGAGCTTCAGTATCTCCTTTTTCACAACCTCCATCATAAGAGGGTTCAATCTTCTTTGTGCTTCTCTTGTTGGTTTAGACCCTTCCTCTAACAAAATCCGGTGCATGCACATGGATGGGCTTATTCCCTTGATATCGGCAATTGTCCAACCAATTGCTGTTTTATGCTCTCTAAGCACCCGGATAAGTCGCTCTTCTTGCAAAGGTGTGAGCTCTTTGGCAATGATGACAGGTAGTGTGTCCTTTTCCCCTAAGAACAAATATTTCAAGTGGTTCGGTAGTGGTTTCAACTCTAAAGTTGGTGCCTGCAAAATGGAAGGTAGAAGTTTCTCATTAGATAAAGGCAAATCAATAAATGAAACATCAAACCTTGCATCTTTAGGTTGCAGCGAGTGTAAAGATTCTAGTGCCCCTTCCACATGGTCACTCAAGGCTAGTTTAGCATTCCCCATTCCGAGATGGTTGCTAAGGACTATTTCCACACTATCTTCACCATCTAGCTCATAAGCTTGCTGCACTAGTGAGTCAATTATATCAATATTAAAAACAGAATGCACATCACTAGGATATCTCATGGCCTCAAAAATGTTAAAGCGAATTATTTCACCATCAAATTCCATAGTTAAAGTGCCATCATGTACATCTATTTTAGTTCTTGCTGTTTTCAAGAATGGTCTCCCTAATAGAATAGGTGTGGGATTAGAAGACATCTCATCTTCCATCTCAATAACATAAAAGTCAGCGGGAAAAACCAATTCATTAACCTGTACAAGAACGTCTTCTACAACTCCTCTTGGATAAGTGTTAGAACGGTCAGCAAGTTGTATTATAACACCGGTTTCCTCTAATGGTCCTAGATTCAATGAAGCATAAATTGAATATGGCATGACATTAATAGATGCCCCTAGATCTAGCATAGCACGCTCAAACCTGGTGTTGCCTATCTTACAAGGAATGGTAAACATACCTGGATCCTTGCATTTAGGTGGGAGTTTCTTTTGAAGAACAGCTGACACATTCTCCCCCACACTTACCTTTTCATTTCATTTCAACTTCCGTTTAGATGTGCACAACTCTTTTAGGAACTTGGCATATCTTGGCACTTGCTTGATAGCATCTAGTAAAGGAATATTCACCTCTACTTTCCGGAAGGTTTCCAAAATTTCCTTCTCTTGCTCCTCCTTCTTGGACTTTGCTAACCTGTTAGGAAAAGGTGAAGGAGTTATATAGGAAGGAAAGGATGGTTTAGGAATTACCTTTTTTAGTGGCTCGTTGGGATGTGAAGAGGATGCCATGGTATTGTTCTCCCCTTGAGCACTATCATTTTGTGGTGTCTCTAGCTGTTTCCCACTTCTTAAATTTATAGCATTGGCATTCTCTCTTGGATTCACTATGGTTTGGGAAGGTAATTTCCCAGAATCCCTTGCTTGCATTTGACTCATGGTTGTTGCCAATTGCCCTATTTGAGTCTCCAAATTTCGAATACTTGTCTTTGTTTCCTGTTGAAATTGAATTGTATTAGTAGAAAGAGCTTTAACAAGATCTTCAAGAGAAGTACCTGAATTTTGGGTGGGTGGTAGTTGTTGTCGGGTTTGGTATGGTTGTTGCACTCTTTGCTGAAAACCCGGTGGCCTGTGGTCAAATGGTGGAGGAATAGTTTGTGATTGGTTCCCTCCATAATTGAAGTTTGGATGATCCCTCCATCCTGGATTATATGTGTTTGAGTAGGGATCATATTTCCTTGATTGGTTCTGAAATCCACCCATGGCATTCACATGTTCATTGGTATCCTCTTGAAGTGTTGGACACATATCAGTTTGGTGCCCTATGTTTGAACATATGCCACAAGCCTTTATTTGTTGTATTTTACCTACAGCCAATTGTTGAACAAGAGAAGTCAGTTTATCAAATTTTTGTTCAAGGGATGATATACTTACCTCATTAACTCTCTTGGATTGTGGTGGTGGATCTTGTCTCATTGAGAACTGTTGAGAATTGGCTGCCATGTTGGAGATTAATGTTCTAGCAGCCCTGGGAGTCTTATCAACTAGAGCTCCCCCACTAGCGGCATCTATCATACTTCTCTCCATGGGCATGAGACCTTCATAGAAGTATTGGATGAGAAGTTGTTCACTTATTTGATGGTGTGGACATGATGCACAAAGTTTCTTGAACCTCTCCCAATATTCATATAAGGACTCTCCGTTGTATTGCCGAATCCCACATATCTCTTTCCTAATGTTGGCAGCCTTAGATGCTGGGAAATACCTTTCCAAGAATGCTTTCTTCAAATCATTCCATGTAGTGATGGTCCCGGATGGTAGATAGTAGAGCCATTCCTTTGCTGAATCAGCTAGAGAGAATGGGAAGGCTCTCAACTTAACTTGCTCTTCCGTGACCCCTGTTGGTCTCATGCTTGAGCAAACTACATGGAATTCCTTGAGGTGCTTATTTGGATCCTCTCCTGCAAAACCATGAAAAGTTGGGAGAAGATGAATCAAACCAGATTTTAATTCAAAAGCTACCTCAAGATTAGCATATTCAATGCATAATGGTTGTTGACCCAAGTCCGGAGCGGCTAGCTCCTTGAGAGTTCGGTTGTCAGTTGCTGCCATCTCTCCTTGCTCCTCTTGGATGTTTTGGATCAACTCCTCGATTGGTTGTTGGTGAGAAGTTATAAATTCCCGAATTTTCCTAAGTCGTAAGTCTTCTTCGGGAGCTTGGAACATTCACTAATAAAAAAAAAATAAGAAAGTAAATAATTAGAACAGAAAATAAGAATAAACCAATAAACTAATAAACTAAAGAAAGCAATCCCCGGCAACGGCGCCAAAAATTTGATGCACCCAAAAGAGTGTATCTTATTTAACCTTGCACTAAAAAGATCAATTGTAAGTATAGTAGTTAGCAAGGGTCGAGTCCTCAGGGATTGGGTTTTAGTTTATAAGTTGATAGTTTAAAACTTAAATTCAAGAACAATAAAAGAAAAGGGGTTTTTGAAATCAGATTTAAACTAAAGTAAATAATAAGAATAAGATGCAAGGCGGTATAACCAGCCAATAAAAATATATATACTAAATTAGGCGGTATAACCAGCCAATAAAAATATATATACTAAATTAGGTGGTATAACCAGCCAATAAAAATAAAACAAAGTTAATATACAAATTAGGCGGTATAACCAGCCAATAAAAATAAATATACTTTTAAAAATAAGCAAACTAGAAAAGTAAGAAAACAAGTAAGTAAGAAGAATCAAATATGAAAAATATGGTTAAGGTTTCATTCTCCACCACTAGACATCATTAAGAATCAATTTCAGATCTATCAATATCAACCAACTATCAAAGTTAACAACCGTAGATAACAACAAGCTCTGTTACCCCAATCTTTCCTTAGTTTGTCGTTAAATAGAACAAGCTCTCTATTTAATCTCTAACCATTAAACAACCTAGAATAAGCTCTCTAAATTCAATTTAATGGCAGCTTTATGATGAGAAAGATAGGTTGATCTAAGCAACAAACACATAAGCTCGGATTGTTCAACTTAGGTTATGTTCCACTTTGCAATTATTGAAAACTTGACCATAATCATTAATCACAAATTGCCACTTATGAATAGGAAATCAAGACAATTACACGGATCAAGACTCCTAAACTAGCAATAGATAATTATCAAGATCTATCTAGTTGTACACCTAAATAAATCAAGACAACATCATGAACAATTCTTGTAGAAGAACATAAGCAACTTTGATAGAAAATTAATGATAGATAGAATCTGAAAATCAATCACAAAACATGTCTAGGGCTTTGAAATCACCCTTAACCAAATAGAAGTTTAGCCTAGCATAGGCATTATAAACATAAAATTAAATAGAATCTAAGAAGAAAATAAAAGAAAGAAAGAAGAAGAAGAAGAATATTAATTATCCAACCTCTTGCTCTTTCTAAAGAAAAAGAAAACTAGAGAAAAGAAAGAAGAAGAAAACTTAGAGAATTTTGTTAAAATGGCTAATATCCTACCAATCTCCAATATGATCTCTTACAATCATCCAAGGCCCTCTATTTATACACATTTTGGAGGGCTAAATGACAAGAGACAAGCTTTACAAATTTCAAAGGTAGGTATAATAGGTGGGTGCATTTTCTAACAATTTTTGTCATACATGACGATTTTGATCAGCCAACTTGATGGTCGATTTTGTCAATTTTGCAGGCCTTATCTGATCCCATAGTCTTCTAGAAAAATGTTACCCTATCAGTTACTGATCCATAGCCGTTGGAATCAGCTCATTTTCTGATGTGGATAAGAATATATGGGCAAAATACGAAAACAGGTCAGCACAGACGTCATTGCACATCAGCCAACTTCATGGTCGATTTCGCTAGGGAAAACGACTCCGTTTCAAGAAGTGTAAAACATGAAAAAGATAGATATGCCTCTTAGCTTTGCATGGCTATAAATTTCAGCCTTATTGCTTCAGTGAAACTCGAGATATAGCTGATATGGCAAAAGGTGTCGGAACTGGAACTGAACTGGATTTGCCCTTAATTCTAGTAATCTGAAATCACTCAAAGAAACTTGTGAAAAACACCAAAATACATAAAAATATAAAAGATCATAAACACAATTAGACTAAACAATAATAACTCGTATTTGACACAAAACAATAATAAAACATAACTAAAAACTATATAATTATACGAGTTATCAATTGAGTATTGTAAGGGTGTCGAAAATTTGATTCTTTCTGAGTGCGACCAATTGTACCTTTAGTTTTAAAAACCATGGATTACAAATTATTGACACATTTCTTATTTTATTTTATAAAAATGAATGAATGAATGAATGAATGAATGAATGAATAGATGACTAAATTTTAATGAATGAACAAATAATTAAATGACTAAGTGTATGAACCTAAATGACTAATTATAAAGAATAAATGAATGGACAAATAAATAAATGACTAGGTGTATGAACAATTTATAAAGAATAAATGAATGAATGATTATGAATATGAATATGAATATGAATATAATTGAATGAACAAATAAAATATATAAAAGAAAGAACAAATGAATGATGAATGCTATTAAAAGTATTGGCTCCGAGATGATTCCAACCAAACGGTCTTTCATTGATTTCCTGGAACTAAATACATCAAAGAAAAGATCACTGCTTAAGACAATATGATAATTTGTCTCTCCTAAAAAATGCTATTACAAAATACTAGTCCTATAGTAACTCCCTCGGATCTTGAACCTTTTTCACTATCCTCTTTTGACTGCCTTGCTCTTCCATCTGACCCCTACTTGTTCACGACCCTTTGACATGTCAGCAGAAGCATCACTGTGTAAGCTTTCCTTAGCTTGTTTCTACAGTTGATTTGCTCGGGCTTTCTCATGCTTTGCTCTTTCTGCCCAATAGTTCTTCTCCTTCTTGAGGTTTCTGACTTCTTGTTCCCATTCCCCGAAGTTTTGAGAGTCCCCTCGAATCTGAGCTCGAAACGGTACCTCTTGTTCTCCAAGTGTAATTCCTGAAGATTGCTTTTAGCAGTGTCTCGCTCTCTCTTGATCTTTTCCTTTTCCCTTTTCTCGCGCTGGATCCCTATTTTTCATATCCTCAAGCTCTTCTTGCAAACAGGCAATTTCCTTGCTCATTTGGGCCTTTTCTTTTTCGAATTCTGCCCTTGCGATTTCTAACTCCGATGGCGCTTCCTTGGGCGGAGAACTCAAATGCTGAACTTCTTCCCCATCTGATGTCAACAACCTATCATTAACCCTTGATTCCCTCCATGTCAAGTAATCCGATATGACGATGTCGGCATATCTAGCTACCTCCACTCAATGAGTTTCCTTCCATGCTACTACAATCTCACGTACCTTTCCCGAATATCCATCTTCTCCATAAGCAAATTCCAAATTACTAAGGTCATAGGTCATAGGAGTAAACTGACGGGATTCTGATTGTCTCAGTACCAGCAGTGGTGCATAGCTCACTCGTCCCCATACTCCCAATAATGGAACAAAAGCTTTATTTCCGTACTTGTACAATGTTGGCATAGGAGCTATCCATGGAGCTCTCCAAATTATCATTTTAGCCCTGATATTCTGGAATATGTTGATCCATTGTTCCTCAATCCTATTTTCAAGCCAATCCCTCTTAAGAAATTTACCAATTGGTGAAAAAGATTTACAGTATGAGCGAAGAGGCAAATTCTCCTATTTACAAAAATGGCTCTAAACCCATATGTAAAGAAGCTGTATACAACCTAGAAAATGCCCTTTTCCTTCCCGTCTACAGAAATTCAGGGATCGGATTGTTTCTGCTATAATTGTCGGGGCTGGGTTTATCCTTTGCTCAAGCCTCTCAAAAACATCAAATATCGCCACATCCACATACCCTAATGTCTTTAGGAAGATAACTAAACCATAGATAGCCAAAGCAAAAATATTCCTAACTATCTCCTTACTCGAATGGCTATGGATTAAGGTCCATAAAATGTCCCATGATATACAGTAGCTTACCCCTTTTCGGACAACATGGCTTTCGACCCAATTTCTTTCCACTCCCAGAATTTTAGACACCTTTTTCTTGAAACCCGGCATCTTTATATCTTTCAAATAAGTACGGTTGGGAATAACATTCTCAATATGCAGCAAGGTCGAATATTCCTCTAGGTTGGAGTCATATCCTCTCGGTTGAAGGTAAAACACCGATAAGCGGGATTCTAGAATTGCACCATAGCCCGGATTACCTCACCACTGACCTTAACCTGAACTAGCAGTGCTATGTCCCCATAAGTTTGAGTGAAGGCTTCTTTTTCTGATATGTTCCACTAATTCCATATATCCATAAATTCCCGGAGATCATTTTGTTTGATAGTAAGATCAACCTCGGCTGGCAATGCTGACACATATCCTATCTTCAAACAATCCCCATTATCCTGCTGACCTTTCTTGGACTGTTTCCTAACCTCTAAATGCTTCTCGACCACTGAGACATTCTGACCCTTGATGAAAGCCTTTTTGTTTGAATATTATCCCGAGAACAATAACTTTCCATGTGCAAGAAATGATGACAAGAATGCAAAAACAAAAAACGACAACAAAAAGAAAATGAATTAGTAACGGGAATAAATACGAATAATACAAAAAAAACATATAAGTCAAAATAATAATTATCCCTGAGGATGCCAACAAAATTTTGACATTATAACACCCCTGGGATGAAATACCAACACTTATTACGGGCATTGTGATGTATGTTTATCATTGTCCGATTTTCAAAAATAAACTTATTTGGAAAGTAGAATTGAAGGTAAAAGGATTGGAAATATTCCTCATGTGTTCTTAACTTCGAGATATCTAATTGGAAATCCAGTATGGCTTCGCCTAGGTTTACTTTATGAAGGTGAAGCGCTTTTGAAAGCCCCGAATTGTTCCTCATTGTCGCCGGTGAAGGCTAGTAAGGCACCCTGATAAAAGCGGGTTCAATTCGTTAGAGTCTATTTCCCTAGCCTATGCGGACTGTTAATCACGAAGGCTTAGGTAATTTAGTACTCCGAAAGTGTTTCACTCGCCCATGCGGATTGTTAATCACGAAGGCTTAGTTACTTTGCTCCCACCTAAAAGGACAGAACCCTTGGTATAGGATTCATGATATGCAAATGCACGTGTAGTGTGTGAAGATTAATAACAAACCTTTCACCACCTATTCTACATCTCTTATTCTAAATGCCCCAACAAGATTAAACAACATAAACCATCAATTAATCATTAAATGAATATATGCACCAAAATAACCAGAGAACAATTATAATATGTATGCACATGAATATGGACATATTTAAAAACATTTTATTAATTTTGAAATTATCCTTATTTTATTTTTAAATGTGGGAATTGAAATTAAATACCAATTAAACCAACAAAACCGAGACTTTGATAACACACGACTAATTTTAGGCCTGACTCTCTAATAGTCCCTAATGGAGTCGCCAAGCTGTCGCAACCTAGAAAATAACAAGTCTCATCGCAAGACTTTATATTTGTTAAGCGTGCCATTAAAAAAAACCGAGAAAAAGTCGACTTAATTCCTCTAGAGAATTGAAGGTTTTGAAAATGACCTTGAAAAAGACATGGAGTCGCAACCAATCTTTTTTAGCTAGGTGTGATCGGCCACCTATTAAAACCGATTTTATAAAATATTTTAAAATTAATTAAAATATTTTTAAAACCAATTTCAAGTTTACGTTTTAAACCAAAGAAATCAAAGAAACGGGTTCGGGACACGGTTACGTGTGGGGAAAGATTAGCACCCCCAAAACGCCCGTATAAAATGGTACCTTATTAATCATGTGTTATCTCAAGTCTCGGTAAAAAAGTCATTTTAAATTTAGTATTTCAAGTTAATTCCCAATTTAAAGAAAAATAATTCTATTTTTAGTTGAAAATGATCCGGAATTTATAAATTCAAAATTTTCCTATATTCCCCAACAAAATGACATAGCAAAGTCTAAATAATATAATGCAACCTAAATGATATGATATAATTTAAATGTCTTAGCATATTCTAAATGAAATGAAATATCCTAAGTTATATGATATATTCTAAATGAAATGAAATGACCTAGGTAACATAATATATTCTATATGAAATGTAATATCCTAAATGACATAATATATCCTAAATGAAATTAAATGACCTAGGTAACATAATATATTCTATATGAAATGAAATGACCTTGGTAACATAATATATTCTATATGAAATGAAATAATTTAAATGACATGGCAATTATGAATGATATGGCATATAATTTAAATGTCATGGAATATAAAATAATGCTATCATATAATATGCATGAAAATAAAAATGAAAATAATAATGCATGAACATAGTATATGCTAAATAATATGACAAAAAATAACTAAATAAAAAGCATAGGATATCATGAAATATTCAATACCATATAATAAACAATATAACATCAAAAAATATAAATCAAAATATTAACAATACCATAGGAATTATCATAGCAAAAATCACATATTATATAAAATGTATGAATATGAAAAATGCAATGCATGAAAATATATTTTTTTCCTTTAATTAAAGAAACCCGTATATCTAAAAAGATATCCGGATACCTTAGAAAAATATATCAAATTAAATATTCTAAAACCAAAATACTTTGTGATTGTTTGAAAACAATTTTGAAAAGCTTAGATTAAAAATAAAAACTTGGCTAAACCCTTTTTTAAATGGCTCTAATTTCCTAAATTTAAAATCCCGGACTTGACCACCCTTAACCCGAAACTTAAAAAAAAAATCATTTTTAGAGTTTAAAAAGGTTTAGAAACTACCCTAATTTATTAGCTAAACTTCCTAATCAGTCCCCTCTAGGTAACTTAACCAAAACAGAAAAATGATTTTCCTTCAAATTCAATTCTGACTCCACTGTCCAGTTTTAAACCATGATTTTTTACCCTATTTTTTTAAATTCTAAAAAATATATAAAAAAAATATTGGAGACTCAGGACATGTAAAAATACATGAGAAAAAATCATCTTAATTTTCTGATTAAAGATGACTGCCCAAAAAAATCGGGAAAGTACGAGTAGTGAGTGAAAAAACTGTTTTGCCAAAACACATTTTTGCCTTTGATAGAATCATTTAAAAATCAAAGTAAATATATTTAAGACTCTCTAAATGACTCACAAATAGAAGCTAGCACTTTTGAAAAGTTAGACAAAATTTGGCTAAGTAAAAAAATCACAAAGGTAGAATAATCAATTTTACAACTCTTTAATTTTCCACAAGTATGCTCAAGAGAGCATGACTTTGAACCATTGAATGGCCTAAGTCATAAGTCAAGTGGCAAGGACATGAAATGCATGAAAAATACAGGAAATATGATGCATGAAATGCATGATTTTAAACCTAAATGTCATGAAAAATGCATGGCATCAATAAAATGACCTAGACCTAAATGAACTTGCATGGCATTTAATGCAACCTAGGTCTAAAATGCATGGGCATGCATGGCAAAACTAACCAATCCTAACTAAAATATGCATGACAATAACACAAACACAAGGCATGCTTAAACCAAATACTCAACCAAACATCATGAAAATGCAAACCTATCAACTAACATAACAAAAATGCACACATAAAGCAAAGAAAGTGAAATGGCCGAATGTCCTCATGTTCAAAGTAAGCATGGCATTTTCACAAACATTTGATATACTAACATACTTAACTAAAACATAACACTCAAATCATGCAAATATAAAGTAGAGGTATGAAAACTGACAAGCAATTTCACAAACACGTGGATTACAAAATATAAAACATAAACAAACTTAAACATTTTGAAAACATAAAATCAAAAATGCAAGAACATGATAATAGACTCATAAATGGAAATAAACAAGCAACCAAATTAAAAAAAAGCTTCAAGTCTATGTAGTAGAAGAAGATTTAAAGCATCAAGACTTATTTAATATCAAAAATAACATGAAATAACGAAGCAAAACATCAACTAAAACAGAAAAAAATGGGCCATTTGGCCATATCAAGGAACAAGGAAAAAAATATTTCAAGAAATTTTTATAAGAAAAGATGAAGAAAGAACTTAAAGAAGAACATTAAAAACACTTATTTAAAAAGAAAAATCAAAAGAAACTCACCAAAATAATAATCAAAATAGCAAAACAAGAATGGAAAATCAAAGAAAGTGCAAGAGTAAGGTGCTAAAAGCAACCTCTAGAAGCTATCTTTCAAACTTTTTCTCTTCTCACTTTCTTTTCTTTTGTAAACTTTTCTTTTTGCTATCCAACAATTGAGAGAAAATCAGCCAAAAGCAAGAGATAATAGAAAATGAGAGTGTGCTAAACTTTTCTTGTTAGCATGTTGTCATTTTTCCTCCAACCAATTTTCATCCAAGGGCTATTGATCCAAGATGTTTAAAACATGAAATTATCACCCTTAGGTTAGGCCATCGGCTATCCACAATTATAGCTGTTCAAGAATCTTAAGCCATTATGTCGACACTCTCCCTCTTCATGCATTGGTCCATGTGGCTTATTTGCAAAGGCTTGATAAAAAAATCACTAACTAACACTTCATTTTTGGCCTCTTGATTAAAAAATCAGAAACCTCCTTCCCATCCTCGGGCCTTGACCGGCCAGCCCTCCTTCTTCCAACCCAAGTTTGATTTTTTTTGAAAGGCAAGAAAAGTCTTTTTCGGTTTCTTGTGTAAAATAACCTTTTTACCCCTCGAATGCAAATAAATGGCAAACAGACTCCAAATTCAATTTTTTTTTTTAAATAACCTTTTCCTAATCCGTTTGCTATTTATTTGGTTTTGTTCTTCCAAAATTACCCTTTTATGCCCCCAAATTTTACCATTTTTTAAACGAGCTCCAAATCAAGATTTTTCTTCACCAATATCTTAAAAATAATTTAAAAGTGTTATTTGGAAGTTTTCATAATTTTTGGAACTCATTTGGTATTTTTTCGGGATTTATCTGCTTGAATTACTGCATAGGGGGCCCGAGATTTGGCCATTTTGCAAACGAACTCCGAATCAAGATTTTTTTTCTCCAATCTCTTCCAAATAATTTTAAAATGATATTTTCAAATTTTCAGAATTTTTGGAGTTCATTTGCTATTTTTTCGGGATTTATCTTCTTGAATTTCTGCATAAAAGACCCGGGATTTGGCCATTTTGCAAACGAACTCCGAATCAAGATTTTCTTTCGCTAGTCTCTTCCAAATGTTTTAAGAATGATATTTGAAAAGTTTCAGAATTTTTGGAGTCCATTTGCTATTTTCTAAATTTTCCAATTTTGCCCTTTTACCTCTAAAACCCAATTTTGCTCGAAACAAGTTCGATTTTTAGATTTTCTTCAAACTAAGCCTTGAGAAATCCTTTTAAAATCACTCATCATCTATTAGGGGCTTTATTCCTACCAAGTCGGGCCATTTCTGTAATTCTTCCCAATTTCACCGAAATCCACCAAAAACCCTAATTCTCGATTTTCTCCCGGATTGACTTTTCTTTCAGTTTTTCTTTCAAGTGGCTTCTCCATTACCCGTAGTCAGTGCTTATCTTTCATTTGAAAGCTTCAATTTTGATCAATTCGATCGTTTAAGCATTTTTCCCAAATTTTTCGGATTAGGGTTTCCTTTCTACTAAATCTCCATAACCCAACTTTCGAACTACATATCTTTCGATGTAGACCTCGGATTATCAAAATTCTTTCGCCATTTTTCAATTGAACTTCAAATCTTGATTTTGAAAGTGGGTTGACTTTTTTAGTAGTTGACTTTTTGAGGTTGACTTTTTTCAAGTTTGACTTTTTATGCTCGCCCTCTTAAACTAAGTCTCGGAGTACCACCTGCAGGTGAAAAAGTCTTTTTACATTCTGAAACATCAATTTAGGAAGAAAACATACCTGCTTTAGTAGTCCGATCAAAATTAGGTGTCTACAAGGGTTTCCTTTCTTCTGAATCTCCGTGATCCAACTTTCGAACTCCATATCTTTCAATGTAGAGCTTAGATTATCAAAACTCTTTCGGCATTTTTCAATTGAACTTCAAATCTTGATTTTGAAAGTGGGATGATGTTTTTTAGTAGTTGACTTTTTAGGGTTTCCTTTCTACTAAATCTCCATAACCCAACTTTCGAACTACATATCTTTCGATGTAGACCTCGGATTATCAAAATTCTTTCGCCATTTTCCAATTGAACTTCAAATCTTGATTTTGAAAGTGGATTGACTTTTTTAGTAGTTGACTTTTTGAGGTTGACTTTTTTCAAGTTTGACTTTTTATGCTCGCCCTCTTAAACTAAGTCTCGGAGTACCACCTGCAGGATGAAAAAGTCTTTTTACATTCTGAAACATCAATTTAGGAAGAAAACATACCTGCTTTAGTAGTCCGAACAAAATTAGGTGTCTACAAGGGTTTCCTTTCTTCTGAATCTCCGTGATCCAACTTTCGAACTCCATATCTTTCAATGTAGAGCTTAGATTATCAAAACTCTTTCGGCATTTTTCAATTGAACTTCAAATCTTGATTTTGAAAGTGGGATGATGTTTTTTAGTAGTTGACTTTTTAGGGTTGACTTTTCCATGTTTCACTTTTTATGCTCGCCTTCTTAGACTAAGTCTCGGAGTACCACCTATAGGATGAAAAAATCTTTTTACATTCTGAAACATCAATTTAGGAAGAAAACATACCTGTTTTACTTGTCCGGACAAAATTAGGTGTCTACATCTACCCTTCTTTGGCTATTGTGGAGAATCGGAAATCAGGCAAAGATAAACAAACACTAATTTTGTCCGGTTAGTGAAATCACATGTGAAGAGAAGGGAAAGGGGGTTTCTTCTTTTATTCTTCCATTTTTTTCATTTTTTTTAAAAAGCTGTAAATGGAATATATTATCTTTAATTTGAGTTCCCTGACTAATCAAGGCTCGAACCGTCGTAAGGAAACGAGTTCGATTTTCAAAATGAAAATTGTGCGCGGAGGTCTTATCTATAATTTAAAGAAAAACAATGCCCGAAGGTCTTAAAAATGGTGCCCGGAGGCCTTATCCATGATTTGAAAAACAAATGCGTTGTATGCGACTTTAAAAATGATGAACGGAGGTCTTAAAAATGGTGCCCGGAGGCCTCACCCGTGATTTGAAAAAAATGCGTTGTATGCGACTTTAAAAGTGATGCCTGGAGGTCTTAAGAATAGTGCTCGGAGGATTTACCCATGATTTGAAAAAAATGCGTTGTATGCGACTTTAACAATGATGCCCAGAGGTGTTAAGAATGGTGCCCGGAGGCCTTACCCGTGATTTGAAAACAATACGCTGTATGCGACTTTAACAATGATGCCCAGAGGTCTTAAGAATGGTGCCCGGAGGCCTTACCCATTATTTTAAAATACCTTGACGACGGTCTCAAGGCTCGACTCATTTGATAAACAGAACAAATTTGATTTAAAACAAAAGGAAATACCTCGACGGTGGTCTCAAGGCTCGACTCATTTGATAAAACAGAATGAATTCGATTTAAAACAAAAGGAAATACCTTGACGGTGGTCTCAAGGCTCGACTCATTTGATAAAATAGAATGAATTTGATTTAAAACAAAAGGAAATACCTCGATGGTGGTCTCAAGGCTCGACTCATTTGATAAAACAGAATGAATTCGATTTAAAACAAAAGGAAATACCTTGACGGTGGTCTCAAGGCTCGACTCATTTGATAAAATAGAATGAATTCTATTTAAAACAAAAGCAAATACTAAGAATGATTCTAGGTTTGGTTCATTTAGAAAAAAAAAAAATTTAATTTGAAATTGAAAGGAACATACCTCGACGGCAGTCTTGGGGCTCGACTCATTTGAGAAGCAAAATGAATTAGATTTGGAAAGGAACGTACCTCGACGGTGATCTCGGGGTTCGACTCGTTTGAAAAGCAAAACAAGTTCACTTTGAGGAAGTCCAAGTTTTCCTGATTTCTGCAATGTTAGCTAAATGCAATGATGAGAATGTCATGCTTTGCAGATACTTGTATGTTTCCTAAGAATGAATGCAATCAAATGATTGTGTCATGATTTCTAATCCATGGTTTCTTTGAGGTTCACAGATTATCCGACTTCATGACGGAGTCTTCAATTGTTCGCTGATGCCCCACTTAAGGAACCTTTCATTCAAGATAACTTGTAAAACAGTCTCAGTTTCTGACTTTCATTGAAATTCACAAATTTTCTGACTTCGTAATAGAGTCTCCAACATGTTCAATGTTTTCTTTTCTTGGTGAACTTTCCAAAACTTTCCCAAGATTTAAATCTATTCCTTAGTAATATTCTGAAATCTTTTTATTTAAAGTTTTTTCATTATTAATCATCATTCAATTTAATAACAATCATGATGCATCTAAAAAATGTATGAAAGAAAATATGAATCAAGAAAAAATGTCATGAAAAGGATAACAAGAATTTATTGCAACAAATGTTTTTTTAAAATTGCAAAAGTGAATATCAAGGATATAAGAAACAAATGTAATGTTATAGGTTGTAGACGCCCCGGATGCGGAATATCTTGAACCCCTCCTTTTCCAAACCATCTGAAATTTATCTTGAACGAGCAATTTACTTGGGTAATCCCTCTGCTTCCGTAGTTGCGTCAGACTGAGTTGTTCCCCTTTTTCTTTGATTTTCAAATATTTTTCCCCCTTTACACGGAGCATTAATTCGAACTTTAATCAGTACCTGAGCCATCCTTTGCGGGTTTTCAACTCAAGTGTCCTCCATTCGTTATTAATTCACCCTTTGCGGGTTTTTGGCTTAAACCTCTCCTTTTACATTATTTATTCATTTTCATTTTTTTGTTTTCTCTTTTTTTCTTGTAATATACCATGCATATGAGAATTCTAAATGCTTCCAATGGTAAAAATATCGATTCAAAAGATGGGAAGAATTCTGAGAATAACCTTTCAAATTAAATAACCATGCTTAGTCAAAATGGACTTTCTAAAGCATGTAATGTAGGCCAAGGTTCGGGTTCAGAAAGAAAGGATAAATAGGCCCAAAATGTGTTTAAGGGTGATTGAATCAAGGATCATTTCCTGAGGAGAACTCATTCTTGAAACATTTGTCCTTTTTTTTAGACTTCATTTCTTCTTTTTTTTAGTTTTGTTGGCTTTCATTTGCCATATTTTCTTATGCCTTTATTTTTGCCATGATTTTTTTATTATTTTTTCTCGCATTTGCCCTCCAATGTAGAGGGTGATCATTGATCAAAGTTTAAAGAAAGAATTAATTCCTAAGGCTCAAAGGGGTGATTAAGCATAATTTCTTCTTAGTGAAAGGAATATGAAAGATGGTCATTCATCATATCAAGAATATTCTCATTAAAAAGCAATCCACAAGGGAGACAGATATATAATTCTTCTTCAGTTCATCAGCATTCACAAGATTTTTGAAATCTTCCCCGTCCATCCGAGTTAAAATCAATGCTCTTCCAAAAAAAAACTCTTTTTACCACATAGGGTCCTTCACAATTCGGAGCCCATTTTCCTCGCGGGTCCTTTACTATAGGAAGAATTTTCCTCAGTACCAACTCCCCCTCTCGGAACTGTCTAGGAAGAACTTTCTTGTTGTGGGCTCGAATCATCCTTTTCTGATACAACTGCCCGTGACAAATTGCTTTCAATCTTTTCTCCTCGATGAGATTCAGCTATTCATAACGAGCTCTAATCCATTCTGCTTCTTCTAGGCCAACCTCCATCAAAACCCAAAATGAAGGGATCTCAACTTCAATAGGTAGCACCACTTCCATCCCGTACACCTAGGAAAACGGCGTTGCCCCTGTAGATGTACGAACTGAGGTATGATATGCATAAAGAGCAAAAGGCAAGATCTCTTGCCAATCTTTATACACATCAATCATCTTTTCAGCAATCTTCTTGATGTTTTTGTTAGCTGCTTCTACTGCCCCATTCATCTTCGGACGGTAAGGTGTCGAATTATGATGTGTGATCTTGAACTGAGTACACACTTCTATCATCATCTTATTGTTCAAATTGAGAGCATTATCCAAAATAATTCTTGCTGGGAATACGTAACGGCATATGATTTCTTTCTTAACAAATATGCATACCACCGACATTGTTACATTCGCATAGGAAGCAGCTTCTACCCACTTTGTGAAATAATCTATGGCCACCAAGATGAAATGATGTCCATTTGACATTTTCGGGGTAATAGGTCCAATCATATCCATTCCCCACATTGAAAAGGTCCAGGGTGCAGTCATGACATGCACTGGCGATAGCGGCACATGAATCTTATCTGCATATATCTGGCATTTATAGTACTTCCAGGAATAACTGATACAATCTCCTTCCATTGTCAACCAATAATACCTGCCCACATAATCTGCTTAGCAACCATGTGACCATTAGCATGAGTGCCACATATCAATTCATGGACCTCTTCTATAATTCTTCGAGCTTCGACAGATCCGACACATCTCAATAAGACTTGGTATTTTCCTTTCTTGTAGAGAATCTCACTATCTAGAACAAAACCCATTGCTAGCCTTCTCAGAGTCCTCTTGTCATTTTCTGTTGCTTGTTCTGGATACTGTTGACTCTTGATGTACTGCAAGATATCGTTATACCAAGAGAGGCCATCTACTTCTTCTTCAATACTCAGACAGTGGGCAAGAGACTCATATATACTCATCTTTATTGGCACAACTTCAACGCCTTCATTCACTTTAAACATTGATGACAAAGTAGCCAGAGCATTTGCCATTAGGTTTTCTTCTCGAGGGAAGTAATTGAAATTCACTTCTTCAAATTCCTCCAATAAACTCAGTATGAGTTCTCGGTATCGGATTAGCTTTCTATCTCGGGTTTCCATTCTCCCCATAAATGGTATATCACTAAGGCTGAGTCTCCGAAAACTTCCAATACTTTGATCTTTCTATCCATTGCAGCACGAAGGCCCATAGTACACGCTTCATACTCGACAGTATTATTTGTACAATCAAAATCCAATCTAGCAGTGAAAGGATAATAATCTTCTTCTGGGGATATGAGCACTGCACCGATTCCATGCCCCATGGCATTAGATGCGCCATCAAAGTACATTTTTCATACTTTCTTCTTTAGGGGAATCTCATCTGCTTGCGAAACATACATCAAATCTTCATCCGGGAAGTCAAAGTTCAACGGCTCATAATCTTCCACTGCCCTACTTGCTAAGAATTCGGCCACTGCCCTGCCCTTGAGAGCTTTTTGACTTACATATACAATGTCGTACTCTGACAATAAAACCTATCATCTTACGGTTCTTCCTGATAAAGGAGTTGCTTCCAACATGTACTCGATTAGATCTAGCTTGGCAATCAACCACGTTGTGTGGTACAACATGTACTGTCTGAGTCTTCGAGCATTCCAAGCTAAGGCACAGCACAACTTTTCTACCGACGAATATTTTAACTCATAATCTGTGAACTTCTTGCTGAGGTAGTAAACTGTCTGTTCTTCCTTTCCAGTCTTATCATGCTGCCCTAAAACACAACCCATGGATCTCTCAAATACTGATAAATACAGTATTGTCGCAACCCTAAAAAAATAAAAAGTCTCATCGTAAGACTTTATTATTCGTTAAGCGTGACAAAAAAAACGCGAAAAAGTCGACTTAATTCCTCTAGAAAAATGAAGGTTTTGAAAATGACCTTTAAAAAGACATGGAGTCGCCACCAATCCTTTTTAGCTAGGTGTCATCGGCCACCTATTAAAATCGGTTTTATAAAATATTTTAAAAATTAATTAAAACATTTTTAAAACCAATTTCAAGTCTGTGTTTTAAACTAGAGAAATCAAAGAAACGGGTTCGAGACTCGGTTACGTGCGGGGAAGGATTGGCACCTCCACAACGCCCGTATAAAACGGTACCTTATTAATCGTGTGTTATCTCAAGTCTCGGTAAAAAGTTGGTTTTAAATTTAGTAATTCAAGTTAATTCCCAATTTAAAGAAAAATAATTTCATTTTTTAATTGAAAATGATCCGGAATTTATAAATTCAAAATTTTCCTATATTCCACAACAAACGTGGCAAAATATAGAAATTTTTATTACTTTGAAAAACTTTCCGAAATATTCACATTTTAAAGAAGATATTCCGTTATTAATGATAATTGATGATATCCTCCCCAGCAAACCCGGCAGAGAACTCATGAATTATTTTAACTCGGGAATATATTTATTTTATTGAAAATCATTACTTTTTTTGAAAACATTTAAAAGAAATGAATATGTATATGCATGACATAAATAAAATGACATAGCAAAATCTAAATAATATAATGCAACCTAAATGATATGATATAATTTAAATGCCTTAGCATATTCTAAATGAAATGAAATATCTTAAGTTATATGATATATTCTAAATGAAATGAAATGACCTAGGTAACATAATATATTCTATATGAAATGTAATATCCTAAGTCATATGATATATTCTAAATGAAATAAAATATCCTAAATGACATAATATATCCTAAATGAAATGGAATGAAATGACCTAGGTAACATAATATATTCTACATGAAATGAAATGACCTAAGTAACATAATATATTCTATATGAAATGAAATAATTTGAATGACATGGCAAATAAGAATGATATGGCATATAATTTAAATGCATGGAATATAAAATAATGCTATCATATAATATGCATGGAAATAAAAATGAAAATAATAATGCATGAACATAGTATATACTAAATAATATAACAAAAAATAACTAAATAAAAAACATTGGATATCATGAAATATTCAAAATCATATAATAAAAATAATATAACATCAAAAAAATATAAATCAAAGTAATAACAATACCATAGAAATTATCAAAAAAATCACATATTATATAAAATGCATGAATATGGAAAATGCAATGCATGAAAATGTATTTTTTTCCTTTAATTAAGGAAATCCGTATATCTAAAAGATATCCGGCTACCTTAGGAAAATATATCAAATTAAATATTCTAAAACCAAAATACTTTGTGATTGTTTGAAAACAATTTTGAAAAGCTTAGATTAAAAGTAAAAAACTTGGCTAAACCTTTTTTAAATGGCTCTAATTTCCTAAGTTTAAAATCCCAGACTTGACCACCCTTAACCCGAGACTTAAAAAATTATTTTTAGGGTTTGAAAAGGCTTAGAAACTACCCTAAGTCAGTAGCTAAACTTTCTAATCAGCCCCTTCTAAGTAACTTAATCAAAACAGAAAAATGATTTTCCTTCAAATTCAATTCTGTCTCCACTGTCCAGTTTTAAGCCACGATTTTTTACCCTATTTTTAAAAATTCTAAAAAATATAAAAACAATACTGGAAACTCAGGACATGTAAAACTACACGGTAAAAAATCGGCTTAATTTTTTAATTAAAGATTAATGCCCATAAAAATTGGGAAAGTAAGAGTACTAGGTAAAAAAACTGTTTTGCCAAAACACATTTTTTGCTTTGATAAAATTATTTAAAAATCAAAGTAAAAATATTTAATTTTCCACAAGTATACTCAAGAGAGCATGACTTTGAACCATTAATTGGCCTAAGTCATTAGTCAAGTGGCATGGACATGAAATGCATGAAAAAAATACAGCTTATATGATGCATGAAATGCATGAGTTTAAACCTAAATGTCAAGGAAAATGCATGGCATCAATAAAGTGACCTAGACCTAAATGAACTTGCGTGGCATTTATGCAACCTAGGTCTAAAATGCATGGACATGCATGGAAAAATAAACCAAACCTAACATCTAAAATATGCATGGCAATAACACAAACACAAGGCATGCTTAAACCAAAAACTCAACCAAATGTCATAAAAATGCAAACCTATCATCTAACATAACAAAAATGCACACACAAAGCAAAATAATGTGAGATGGCCGAATGGCCTCATGTCTAAGTGAGCTTGGCATTTTCACAAACACTTGATATAGTAACATACTCAACCTAAATATGACACTCAAATCATGCAAATATAAGGTAGATGTATTAAAACTAACAAGCATTTTCACAAACACATGGATTACAAAATATAAAACATCAACAAATTTAAATATTATAAAAACAAAAAATTAAAAATGCACGAACATGATAATAAACTCATAAATGACAACAAACAAGAACCAAATTAAAACAAGCTTCAAGTATATGTAGTAGAAGAATATTTAAAGCATCAAGGCTAAAAAAAATAACAAAAATACCATGACAAATCAAAGCAAAATAGCAAGAACGAAAAAAAGGGGTCATTCGGCCAAGACAAGAAATCAAGAGAAAATAAATGCAAGAACTTTTTTAAGAAGAGATGAAGAAAGAACTTAAAAAAAAAAAACATTAAAAAAACACTTATTTAAAAAGAAAAATAAAAAAATCACCAAAATAATAATCAAAACAGCAAAAACAAGAATGGAAAATCAAGAAAATGCAAGAGTTGGTGCTAAAAGCAACCTTTAGAAGCTATCTTTCAAGCTTTTTCTCTTCAAACTTTCTTTTCTTTTCTAAACTTTTCTTTTTTCTTTGCAACCAAAGAGAGAAAACTCTGCCAAACAAGAGAGAAATATGAAAAATAGAATCCTCGAAATGAAAAATTCTAGATCCCCTTTAGGCTGGCCGAAAATCCCCTCTCTTCTAACTAGGATGTTGTCATTTTTTCTCCAACCAATTTCCATCCAAGGGCCAATGATCCAAGAGGTTTAAAACAGGAAATTATCACCCTTAGATTAGGCCATCAGCTGTCCATAATTACAGTTGTTCAAGAATTATGTTGACACTCTCATTCTTCATGCATTGGCTTATGTGGCTTATTTGCAATGGCTTGATCAAAAAAATCACTAACTAACTCTTAATTTTTGGCCTTTTGATTGAAAAATCAGAAACTCCTTCCCTTACTTGGGCCTTGGCCGGCCAGCACTCCCTCTTCCAGCCGAAGTCTGATTTTTTTGAAAGGCAAGAGAAGCCCTTTTCGGTTTCTTGGGTAAAATGATCTTTTTGCCCCCCGGATGCAAATAAATGGAAAACGGACTCCAAATTCGAATTTTATTTTTTCAATAATTTTAAAATAATAAAAAATTGAATTCTGGAAGTTTTCAAAATTTTTTGAGTCCGTTTTCTATTTATTTGGATTTTTTCTTCCAAAATTGCCCTTTTATGCCCCCACATTTTACCATTTTTTAAACGAGCTCTAAATCAATATTTTTACTCACCAATCTCTTCCAAATAATTTAAAAGTGTGATCTAGAAGTTTTCATAATTTTTGGAACTCATTTGGTATTTTTTCGGGATTTATCTGCTTGAATTACTACATAGGGGGCCCGAGATTTGCCCATTTTGCAAACGAACTCCGAATAAAGATTTTATTTTTCCAATCTCTTCCAAATAATTTAAAAATGATATTTGCAAATTTTCAGAATTTTTGGAGTTCATTTGCTATTTTTCCGGGATTTATCTCCTTGAATTACTGCATAGGAGACCCAGGATTTGGCCATTTGCAAACGAACTCCGAATCAAGATTTTATTTCGCCAATATCTTCCAAATGATTTAAGAATGAGATTTGCAATTTTTCAGAATTTTTGGAGTTCATTTGCTATTTTTTCCCAAATTTTCTAATTTTGCCCTTTTGCCTCTAAAAGTCGGTTTTGCCCGAAAGAAGTCTGATTTTCAGATTTTCTTCAAACTGAGCCTTGGGCTATCCTTTTTGATCCCTCCTCATCCATTAGGGGCTTATTCCTATCAAATCGGGCCATTTCTTGTAATTTTTCCTAATTTCACCGAAATCTACCAAAAACCCTAATTCTCGATTTTTTCCCGGAATGACTTTTCTTTCAGTTTTTTTTTTCAAGTGGCTTCTCCATTACCCATAGTCAGTGCTTATCTTTCATTTGGAACCTTCAATTTTGACCAATTCGATCGTTTAAGCACTTTTTCCCAAATTTCCTGGATTAGGGTTTCCTTTCTACTGAATCTCCATAACTCAACTTTCGAACTCAATATCTTTCAATGTAAACCTCGGAGTATCAAAAAAAATTTGCCATTTTTCAATTGAACTTCAAATCTTGATTTTGAAAATGGGTTGACTTTTTTAGTAATTGACTTTTTGAGGTTGACTTTTTGAGGTTGACTTTTTCAAGTTTGACTTTTTATGCTCGCCCTCTTAAACTATGTCTCGGGGTGCCACCTGCAGGATGAAAAAAATCTTTTTACATTCTGAAACATCAATTTAGGAAGAAGACATACCTGTTTTAGTGGTCCGGACAAAATTAGGTGTCTACAACTGCCCCTCTTTGGCTATTGCTGAGAATCAGGAATCAGGCAAAGATAAACAAACACTAATTTTTTACGGTCAGTGAAATCACATGTGAAGGAAAGGGAAGGGGTTTCTTTTTCATTTTATATCATTTTTCAATTTTTTTTTTGGATAAAGCTGTAAATTGAAGATTTTATCCTTAAATTGAATTCCCTAACTAATCAAGGCTCGACCCGTCTTAGGAAACGATTTCGATTTCAAAAGAAAAAATTGTGCCCGAAGGTCATAAGAATAGTGCCCGAAGGTCTTAAAAATGGTGCCTGAAGGTCTTTAAAATGATGCCCGGAGGACTTACCCGTGATGAAAAATTATGCCCGGAGGTCTTCAAAATGGTGCCCGGAGGTCTTTAAAATGGTGCCCGGAGGTCTTTTAAAATGGTGCCCGAAGGTTTTTAAAACTGGTGCCCGAAGGTCTTTAAAACTAGTGCCCAAAGGCCTTCCCCTTGATGAAAAATTATGCCCGGAGGTCTTAAGAATGGTGCCCGGAGGCCTTACCCATGAATTGAAAATACCTTGACGACGGTCTCAAGGGTCGACTCATTTGATAAACAGAATGAATTTAATTTAAAACATAAGGAAATACCTCGACAGTGGTCTTAAGGCTCGACTCATTAGATAAAACAGAATGAATATGATTTAGAACAAAAGGAAATACCTCGACGGAGATCTCAAGGCTCGACTCATTTGGTAAAACAGAATGAATTCGATTAAAAACAAAAACAAATACCTCAAAGGAGGTCTCAAGGCTCGACTCATTTGATAAAACAGAATGAATTCGATCTAAAACAAAAGGAAATACTTAGAATGATTCTAGGTTTGGTTCATTTGGAAAAGAATAAATTTAACTTGAAAATGAAAGGAATATACCTCAACGACGGTCTCGGGGCTTGACTTATTTGAGGAGCAAAATGAGTTTGATTTGGAAACGTACCTCGACGGTGATCTCGGGACTCAACTCATTTGAAAAATAGAACGAGTTCACTATGGCGAAGTCCAAGTTTTCCTGATTTCTGCACTGTTAGCTAAATGTAATGATGAAAATGACATGCTTTGGAAATGCTTGTATGTTTCCTAAGAATAAATGCAATCAAATGATTGTGTCATGATTTTTAATCCATGGTTTCTTTGAGGTTCAAAAGTTATCCGACTTCATGACAGAGTCTTCAATTTTTTCATTGATGCCCCATTCAAGATATCTTGTCAATCAGTCTCAGTTTCTGGCTTTCGCTGAAATTCACAAATTTTTTTGACTTCGTGATGGAGTTCCCACCACGTTCACTGTTTTCTTTTCTTGGTGAACTTTCCAAACCTTTCCCAAGATTTAAATCAATTCCTTAGTAATACTTTGAAATCTTTTTAGTTAAAGTTTTTTTATTACTAATCATCATTCAATTTAATAACAATCATAATGCATCTCAAAAATGTATGAAAGAAAACATGAATCAAGCAAAAATTGTCATGAATAGGATAACAATAATTTATTGCAAAAATGCTTTAAAATAGTAAAAATAAATATCAAGGATATAAGAAACAAATTTAAGGTTATAGGTTGTAGATGCCCCAGATGCGGAATATCTTGGACCCTTCCTTTTTTAAACCATCTGAAATTTCTCTTGAACGAGCGATTTACTTGGGTAACTTCTTAGCTTCTGTAGTTACGTCAGACTGAGTTGTTCCTCTTTCCTCTGATTGTCAGATACTTTCTCCCCCTTTACACGGAGCATTGATTCGAACTTTGATTAGTACTTGAGCCGCCCTTTGCAGGTTTTCAACTCAAGTGTCCTCCATTCCGTATTAAGTCGCTCTTTGCGGGTTTTCGGCTTAAACCTCTCCTTTCATATTCTTTTTTCATTTCTAATTTTTTTTCTACCATGCATTTGAGAATTCTAAATGCTTCCAAGGTAAAAATATCAATTCAAAAGATGGGATGAATTCTGAGAATAACCTTTCAAATTAAATATCCATGCTTGATCAAAATGGGCTTTTAAAGTACGCAATATAGGCCAAGGTTTAGGTTTAGAAATAAAGGATAAAATAGGCCCAAAGTGTGTTTAAGGGTGATTGGATCAAGGATCATTTCCTGAGGAGAACTCATTCTTGAAACATTTGCCCCTTTTTGGATTTTTTTTTTCTTCTTTTTTTGCTTTGTTGGCTTTCATTTGCCACATTTTTCGATGGCTTTCTTTTTCCCATGATTTTTGAGTGTTTTTCCTCGCATTTACCCTCCAGTGTAGAGGGTGATCCTTGATCAAGGTTTAAAGAAAGAAATAATTCCTAAGGCTCAAAGGGGTGACTAAGGATAATTTCTTCTTAGTGAAAGGAATATGAAAGATGGTCATTCATCATATCAAGCATGAATATTTTCTTTGAAAAGCAATTCTCAGGGGAAATAGATATATAGAAATTCTATTTTTACACCTGGAATCATTCGAATTTCCCTATGCACAGCATCACAAATTTTTTCTTTTCAAGCATAATACTTCTTCAGTTCATCGGCATCCACAGGATTTTTGAAATATCCATTCTAGTTAAAATCAATGATCCTCTAGAAAAGGCTCTTTTTACCACATAGGATCTTTCCCAATTCGGAGCCCATTTTCCTCAGTACCAATTCCCCTTCTCGGAACTGTATGGGACGAACTTTCTTGTTGTGGGCTCGAATCATCCTTTTCTGATACAACTGCCCATGACAAATTGCTTTCAATCTTTTCTCCTCGATGAGATTCAACTGTTCATAATGAGCTCTAACCTATTCTGCTTTCTCTAGGCCAACTTCCATCAAAACCCGAAGTGAAGGGATCTCAACTTCATTAGGTAGCACTGCTTCCATCCCATATACGAAAGAAAACGGTGTTGCCCCTGTAGATGTGTGGACCGAAGTACGATATGCATGAATAGAAAAAGGCAAGATTTCATGCCAATCTTTATACACATTGGTCATCTTCTCAACAATCTTCTTGATGTTTTTATTAGCTGCTTCTGCTGTGCCATTCATATTCGGACGGTAAGGTGCCGAATTATGATGTGTGATCTTGAATTGAGTACACACTTCTCTCATCATTTTATTATTCAAATTGAGAGCAGTATCCGAAATAATTCTTGCTGGCAACCCGTAACGGCATATGATTTCTTTCTTAACGAATCTGCATACCACTGACTTTGTTACATTCGCATAGGACGCAGCTTCTACCCACTTTGTGAAATAATCTATGGCCACCAAGATGAAACGATGTCCATTGGAAGCTTTCGGGGTAATAGGCCCGACCATATCCATTCCCCACATTGAAAAGGGCCACGGTGCAGTCATGACATGTAATAGCGATGGCGACACATGAATCTTAACTGTATATATCTGGCATTTAAGGAACTTCCGGGAATAACTGATGCAATCTCCTTCCATCGTCAACCAATAGTAACTTGCCCTCATAATCTGTTTAACAAGCATGTGACCATTAGCATGAGTGCCACATATCCCTTCATGGACCTCTTCTAGAATTCTCTGAGCTTCAACAGATTCAACACATCTCAATAAGACTTGGTCTTTTCCTTTCTTGTAGAGAATCTCACTGTCTAGAAGAAAACCCATTGCTAGCTTTCTCAGAGTCCTCTTGTCATTCTTTGTTGCTTGTTCTGGATACTGTTGACTCTTGATGTACTGCAAGATGTCGTTATACCAAGGAAGGCCATTTGCTTCTTCTTCAATACTCAGACAGTAGGCAGGAGACTCATATTTGCTCATCTTTATTGGTACAACTTCAACCCCTTCATTCACTTTAAACATTGATGACAAAGTAGCCAGAGCATCTGCCATTCGATTTTATTCTCGAGGAAAGTAGTTGAAATTCACATCTTCAAACTCCTCCAATAAACTCAGTATGAGTTCTCGGTATCGGATTAGTTTTGTATCTCGGGTTTCTCATTCTCCTCGTAGCTGGTAAATCACTATGGCTGAGTCTCCAAGAACTTCCAATACTTTGATCTTTCTATCCACTGCAGCACGAAGGCCCATAGTACATGCTTCATACTTGGCAGTATTGTTTGTACAATCAAAATCCAATCTGGCAGTGAAAGGATAATAATCTTCTTCTGGGGATATAAGCATTACACAGCTTCCATGCCCCATGGCATTAGATGCGCCATCAAAGTATATTTTCCACACTTTCTTCTTCAGGGGAATCTCATCTGCTTGCGACACATACATCAAATCTTCATCCGAAAAGTCAAAGTTCAAAGGCTCATAATGTTCCACTGCCCAACTTGCTAAGGATTCAGCCACTGCACTGCCCTTGATAGCTTTTTGACTTACATATACAATGTCGTACTCTGACAATAAAACCTTCCATCTTGTCGTCCTCCCTGACAAAGAAGGTGCTTCCAACATGTACTTGACTAGATCCAGCTTGGCAATCAACCACATTGTGTGGTACAACATTTACTATTTAAGTCTTCGAGCAGTCCAAGCTAAGGCACAACACAACTTTTCTACCGACGAATATTTCAACTCATAATCTGTGAACTTCTTACTGAGGTAGTAAACTGCCTGTTCTTTCTTTCCAGTCTCATCAAGCTGTCCCAAAACACAACCCATGGATCTTTCAAATACTGATAAATATAGTATCATTGGTTTATCCGAAATATGTGGCATTAGTACCGGTGGGTTGGATAGATTATGTTTAACCTTTTCAAAATGCAATCTGACAACCTTCATCCCATTCTCCTGGATCACTTTTTCGAAATAACTTAAATATTGGATCACACTTGTCGGTTAACTGAGAAATAAACTACGCAATGTAATTCAATCTCCCTAGAAAGCCTCTTACTTCCTTTTAAGTGCGAGGTGGTGGAAAATTCTGAATAGCCTTCACTTTATCCAGGTCAATCTCAATTCCTCTTTTGCTGACGACAAAACCCAACAATTTCCCCGAGGTGACTCCAAACATGCATTTTGCCAGATTTAGCTTGAGTCTAAACTTCCTTAGTCGTTCAAAGAGTTTCTTAAGATTCACAATATGCTCCGCTTCTCCTTATGACTTAGCGATCATATCATCAACATAGACCTCAATTCCCTTATGCATCATATCATGAAACAAGGTCATAATGGCTCTTTGGTATGTTGCCCCAGCATTCTTCAACCCAAATGGCATTACTTTGTAGCAGAAGGTTCCTCACATTGTAACAAATATGGTTTTCTCCATGTCTTCAGGTGCCATCTTGATCTAATTGTATCCTGAGAATCCGTCCATGAAAGAAAATGAAGAACTTTTCTCCATATTATCCACCAGAGTATATATATGGGGCAAAGGGAAATTATCTTTAGGGCTGGCCTTGTTCAAATCTGGATAATCAACGCACATCCGCACCATCTTTTTTTTGGTACTAGAACAATATTTGCCACCCATTCTGGATATTTTGTCACCTCTAAGAATCTAGTATCAAATTGCTTTTTCACCTCCTCTTTTATCTTTAACAGCATGTCTGGCCTCATTATTCTCAAGTTTTGCTGAACTGGCTTACACTCTGGCCTTAAAGGGAGCTTATGAACTATAATATCCGGATCCAACCCTGGCATGTCTTGGTAAGACCATGCAAATACATCCACATATTCCTGGAGCAAGGCTATCAATGCACCCTTTATTGATGATGACAATGAAGTCCCGATTTTGACTTCTTTTATCTCTTCACCATCTCTCAGATTTATCATTTCCAATAATTCCTTATGAGGAATTACTTGTTTCTCCTATTGTTCTATTTTCCTTAATAGATCCGGAGGTAGACCATAATCCTCAGTATCTTCGTTAGCCTCAAAATCACCAGTGCAAATAGGTCTTTCAAAATCAATTTCAGAATTGCTGACAGGAAGGTCCTCATATTCCAAATCCGTACACCTGTAAATAGGTTGAGAAGAAACAATATAGAAAAATATATAATGAAAACAAAATAAATAACAAAAATGAAAGAATATGGACACATTAATATGGATAAAATGCATTGTGCTTGTTATTTATTGAATGAAAATGTTTAAACAAAAAGCCCATTACAGAAAAAAACTCTTAATATCTCTGGGTAAAGATAATTAAGATTGCCTTTTTTAAAGTATTACGTTGGAATAGACTTAAAAACTATGGGTAACTCGGTCGCACTCCAATTGGCTAGTCTGTATCATGGTGGACAAGGTCGCACCATCCAGTTCGCACTGTCACTTTCCATCCCTTCTTTCCCAATCATGCAAATCACCATGTCTTGAATCTGTCCCCCTTTATTCACATGGAATTTTTCAAAAGCTTGCTCGATCATTACAAATACATCCTCTGAATTTTTTTCCCCGAATAGAAAACCAACAGAGCGAAAGTTGTGAAAGATTGGTGGGAAAGTCATGGGTTCCCATTCAATATCCATACCCGTGAGACGGGCCATTCTCTTTGTCTGTTCCTTTCAACCTGTTTCCTCTTCTCATGGGCCTTCGAAAGATACCCTAAGCCAAACCGATCTTTCTTTCCTACTGCTTCCACTGCTCGAGCGATCCTTTGAAAATATTTCCCCAAACCTTTTCCAGCCCTGCAGCATTTTCCCATTGTGGTTCTTACTCCCAGCCTTGTGTTCTTGGACAACCTTGGTTTCAGAATTTTTCGTCCTTCTGAATTTACGAATTCCAAAGACCAAAAAGAACATTCTACGGCATCTTCATTGGGCTCGACATAAGGAGATTCAATAGATGCGGAGGCTATTGTGTCTTCTTCTCCTGATACAGTGATCAAATGGCCTTCCACCATAAATTTCAACTTTTGGTGGAGAGAAAAGGTTACAGCCCCAGCTGAATGTATCCATGGCCTTCCCAACAAACAATTATAAGATGGATTAATATCCATGACCTGGAAGTTCACCGTATAAGTGCATGGGCCTATCTCTAGAGGAACTTCAATAGTTCCCATAACCTATCTCCTTGTTCCATCGAAAGCCCTGACCACTATGCAACTCAGTATCATATAAAATTTATCCACTAGCAACTTGGATAGGGTTGCTAAGGGCATCACATTTAATGAAGAACCATTGTCCAAAAAGACCCTTGGTAATATATTCCCCTTACAAGTGGTAGTTATATGGAGAGATTTTTGACCCAATACCATTGGGTGGTATCTCATCATAGCTAAAAAATATATAGTCGTCTACTACGATGTTTCCCACCAGCCTCTCCAACTTTTCTACTGATATGTTATTAGCCACGTATGCCTGATTCAACACTCTTAACAGGGCATTTCTGTGTGTCTCTGAATTAAAAGGCAAAGATAAGATTGAAATTCTAGCTGGTTGACGTTGCAGTTGTTCAACCACGCTATACTCACTGTGCTTTATGAATTTTAAGAACTCACAGGCTTCCTTCTTATTTACCGGTTCTTTTATTCTGTTAACCGGGGCTGATCCTCTCTTTGTTTCTTTTGACAAATCCATCTCAATATGGATTGGTTCAACTACTTTTTTCCCTTTGTCTGTTCCTCCATCTTTCCCTGTTAACCCCTGTTCAGCAGCCTCCGGAGCATAACACCTTCCGCTTCGGGTTAAATGCTCCACACCTGTGATATCCTGCTGACTCGAAGACCCGGGCATAACCATGCTGCAGTCGTATTTTCATGGTGCAGCTTTGTTTTCCTTGCATGAAAAGGAAACAGGCAAATCAATGATTAACATGGGTGCACTTTCCTCAATTACTGGCATAACTTTCTCCTCTAGCTCATCATAATAGATGATCAAGGGTCTTCCTATCCTGTAGCCAGCTGCATTCTCAATAACTCTTATTTCCACCTCTGCCTCTTCATAGAACTGGGCTTCCCCATTATTTATCAGTTTTTGGACTTTAACCAGAAAATCTTCGCAGTCCTGTATGAAATGACCTTCACACTTATGGAATGGGCACCAATTCTTCACCCTCTTTGCCACCATTTTTAGACTATCCGCATCTTCCACCGTTCATGTCTTGACCATCTCAACTCATACTATCAACATCGGAGTTTTGACTTCCCTGACATCCCTTTTTAACCTTCTGGCTTCCCCTGTCAATACTGTATTTACCCGATTCTCAGCATGATCGGGCAATGGGTTTCCTGCTATATTTCCTCCTCTCATGGGCCTTCGGAAGATACCCTAAGCCAAGCCGATCTTTCTTTCTCACTGCTTTCATTGTTCGGGCCATCCCTTGAAGATATTTTTTTAGACCTTTTCCAGCTCTACAGCCCTTTCCCACTGTGGTTCTTACTCCCAGCCTTGTGTTCTTGGACAACCTTGGTTTTGGAATTTTTCATCCTTCAGCGAAGAAAACCACATTCATGAATTCCAAAGATCGAAAAGAACATTCTACGGCATCTTCATTGGGTTCAACATAAGGAGATTCAGTAAATGAAGAGGCTATTATGTCTTCTTCTCCTGATATAGTGACCAAACGACCCTTCATCATAAATTTTAGCTTTTGGTGGAGAGACGAGGGTACAGCCCCTGCTGAATGTATCTACGGCCTTCCCAACAAGCAATTATAGGACGGATTAATATCCATGACCTGAAAGTTCACCGTATAGGTGCATGGACCTATCTCCAGAGAAACCTCAATAGTTCCCATTACCTCTCTCCTGGCACCATCGAAAGCCCTGACTACTGTGCAACTCAGTAACATATAAGACATATCAAGTGGCAACTTAAACAGGGTTGCCAAGGGCATTAATTTAATGGAAGAACCATTATCCAGAAGCACCCTTAGTAGTATATGCCCTTTGTAGGTGGTTGTTATGTGAAGAGCCTTTGTGGACATCATAACTGAAATATATATGGTTGTCTGCTGCAATGTTTTCCAGCAGCCTGTCTAACTTTTCTACCGATATGTTTTTAGCCACATATGCCTGATTCAACACTCTCAACAGGGCATTTCTGTGTGGCTCTGAGTTTTATAGAAAAGATAAGATAGAGATTCTTGCTGCTTGACGCTGCAATTGCTCAACCACACTATACTCACTATGTTTTATGAACTTTAAAAACTCGCAGGCCTCTTTCTCATTCATCGACTCTTTTATCCTGTTTACCGGGGTTGATCCCCTCTCTGCTTCTTTTGATAAATCGATCTCAATATGGATTGGTTCGGCTACTTTCTTCCCTTTGTCCAGTCCTCCATCCTTTCTTGTTGATCCCTATTCAACAACCTTAGGGGCATAAAACCTTCCACTTCATGTTAAGTGCCCCACACTTGTAATATCTTGCTGGCTTGATGACCCGGGCATAACCATGCCGCAGTCATATTTTCATGGTGCAATTTTGTTTTCCTTGTATGAAAAGGAATAAGGCAAATCAGAGTAGTCTTCTCTGGTTCATCATAATAGATGATCAAAGGTCTTCCTATTCCATAGCCAGTTGCATTTTCAATAACCTCTACTTCCTCCTCTGTCTTCTCGTGAAATTGGGCCTCTCTGTCATCCATTATCTTTTAGACTTGAGCCAGAAAATCCCCGCAGTCCTGTATGATATGACCTTTATATTTATGGAACGAGCACCAATTTTGCACCCTCTTTGCAACCATTTTTAAATTTTTTGCATCCCCCGCCATTCCTGCCTTAACCATCTCAACCCATACTATTAACATTGGAGTCTTGACTTCTCTGACATCCCTTTTTTATCTTTCTGACTTCCCCTGTCCATATTGCTTTTACCCGATTCTCAGCATGATCGGGCAATGGGTTTCCCGCTACATTTGGCCTATTCTTTTATCCAAACTTCACAACTCCGGTATTGATTAAATTTGGACTTTCTTTTTGAAGGCAATGCAATCCTCAGTCGAATGCCCCTGAATTCCTGCCTGATATACGCAGTTAGTATTTGCATTGTACCACCTTGGGTATGGTGGGGTCAAAGGTTTAAGATATACGGGCACGACAAGTTGGCCTTGCAGTAATTTGGGATATAGCTCACCATAGGTGGTAGGAATGGGATCAAACTGGATTTTTGATCGTTCCTTGGTGAACACTAGTCATTGCAAGCGGGACCTTGAGTATTTGGGATAGTGTTTCAAGAAAGGGTTATATGTGGGTATATACCAGTTGGAAATAGCTGTTATGGTATATTGGTATAAGGGAATGGATTTTGGGTAAAGTGGTTCACATTGGGGTATTAAGGATTATACCCCGGGTAAGGTGTGTAAGGTGTAGGAGGTGCATAAGATGTAGTAAGAGTATAGGGCCTGGGAGGTGTGTATGGTGTAGGAGGTGTATAGGAGTATTGATTGAAACTAACTGTATGTGTCTCCTCCTTTTTTTTTGCAGGGAAAACCCTCTTCGGTGTAGCAGACTTACCCCCTTCTATTTTCCCATTCTTAATGGCAGACTCTAACATCTCCTCGGCTATCACCATATCTGCAAAGTCCTTGGTGGCACTCCCCACCAATTTATCATAATTAGGTGCTTTCAGGGTATTGATGAAAAGCATTGTAGTTTCCTTGTTGGTCAAAGGAGGTTGTACTTGTGTAGCCAGGTCTTTCCATCTCTAAGAATATTCTTTAAAGCTTTTAGTAGCTTTCTTTTCCATGATTTTTAGAGTTAGACGATCAGGCACCATGTCCATCACATGCTTGTATTGTTCCATTAAAGCTTTGGCTAGATCCATCCAGGAACGGATCTTAGAACGGGTAAGATGGTTATACCACCGAGTTGCAGACTACCTCCATTCCTGTAACTGAATTTTCCTCTAGCCATTTCTGCCTCATCATGGTATTTATCATCTCCATCAGTTTGGTCATTTGTTCCCGTGACTCCTTTTGAGAGTTAGCCAATTGTTCCTGCAGTTCCCTTTGAATTTTTTCCATCCTTTCAATTCTAGCAAGCTGATCATTCTCCATAGCTCTTGTTTGAGATCAAGTATTATAGGGGTGTCGAAAGTCTGATTCTATCTGAGTGCAACCAATTGTACCTTTAGTTTTAAAAACCATGGATTAGAAATTATTGACACATTTTTTTTTATTTTATAAAAATGAATGAATGAAAAAATGACTAAATGTTAATGAATGAACCAATAAGTAAATTACTAAGTGTATGAATATGAATGAGTAATTATAAAGAATACATGAATGGACAAATAAATAAATGACCAAGTGTATGAATAATTTATGAAGAATAAATGAATGAATGATTATAAATATAAATAAATGAATGAACAAACAAAATATATAAAGGAAAGAACAAATGAATGACGAATGCATTTAAAAGTATTGGCCTCGGGATAATTCCAACCAAATGGTCTTTCATTGATTTCCTATAACTAAATACGTCAAAGAAAAAAAGATCACTGCTTAAGACAATCTGATAATCTGTCTATCCTAATTTAAAAATGCTATTACAAAACACCGGTCTTATAGTAACTCCCTCGGGTCTTAGACCTTTTTTACTGTCCTCTTTTGATTGCCTTGCTCTCAATCTGACCCATATTTGTTCATAGCCCTTTGACATGTCAGCAGAAGCATCACCCTTGTACCATGTCGGCATAAGAGCTATACATGGAGCTCTCCAAATTATCATCTCAGCCCTGATATTCTGGAATATGTTGATCCATTGTTCCTCAGTCCTATTTTCAAGCCAATCCCTCTTAAGAAATTCACCAATTGGTGCAAAAGACTTTCAATACGAGCGAATAGGGAAATTCTCCTGTTTACAAAAATAGCTCTGAACCCATATGTAAAGAAACTGTATACAACCTATAAAACGCCCTTCTCTTTCCCGTCTACAGAAATTCAGCGGTCGGATTATTTCTGCTATAATTGATGAGGCTGGGTTTATCCTCTATTCAAACCTCTCAAAAACATCAAATACCGCCACATCCACATACCCTAATGATTGTTTCTGCTATAATTGACGAGGCTGGGTTTATCCTCTGTTCAAACCTCTCAAAAACATCAAATACCGCCACATCCACATACCCTAATATCTTTGGGAAGATAACTAAACCATAGATAGCCAAAGCAAAAATATTCCTAACTATCTCCTTACTTGAATGGCTATGGATTAAGGTCCGTAAAATATCCCATGATATACAATAGCTTACCCCTTTTCGGACAACATGGCTTTCGACCCTATTTCTTTCCACTCCCAGAATCTTAGACACCTTTTTCTTGAAACGCGGCGTCTTTGTATCCTTCAAATAAATACGGTTGAGAATAACGTTCTCAATATCCAGCAAGGTCGAATATTCCTCTATGGTTGGAATCATATCCTTTTGATTGAAGGTAAAACACCGATAAGCGGGATTCCAGAATTGCACCACAGCCCGGATCACCTCACCACTAACCTTAACCTGAACTAACAGTGCTTTGTCCCCATAAGTCTGAGTGAAGGCTTCTTTTTCTGATATGTTCAATTGATTCCATATATCCATCAATTCCCGGATATCATTTTGCCTGATAGTAAGATCAACCTCGGTTGGCAATACTGACACATAACCCATTTTCAAACAATCCTCATTATCCTACTGGCCTTTCTCGGACTATTTCCTAATCTCTAAATGCTTCTCGACGACTGAGACATTCTGACCCTCCATAAAAACCCTTTTTGTTGAATATTATCCCGAGACCAATAACCTTCCATGTGCAAAAAATGATGACAAGAATGCAAAAAAAAAAAAAAACAACAACAACAACAAAAAGAAAATGAATTAGTAATGGGAATAAATTCGAATAATACAAAAAACATATAATTCAAAACAATAATTATCCCTGAGGATGCCAACAAAATTTCAGCATTATAACACCTTTGGGATGACACACCAAAACTTATTACAGGTATTGTGATGTACATTCATCATTGTCCGATTTTCAAAAATAAACTTATTTGAAAAGTAGAATAGAAGGTAAAATGATTGGAAATATTCCTCCATGTGTTCTTAACTTCGGGATATCTAATTGGAAATCCGGCATTGCTTCGCCTAGGTTTATTATATGAAGGTGAATTAGTTCTAAAAGCCCCGAATTATTCCTCACTGTCGCCGGTGAAGGCTAGTAAGGCACCCCGATAAAAGCGGGTTCAATTCGTTAGAGTCTATTTCCTAGCCCATTCAGATTGCTAATCACGAAGGCTTAGGTAATTTAGTACTTCGGAAGTGTTTCACCAGTCCATGCGGATTGTTAATCACGAAGGCTTAGGAAATTTAGTACTCCGGAAGTGTTTCACCAGCCCATGCGGATTGTTAATCACAAAGGCTTAATTACTTTGCTCCCACCTAAAAAGACGGAACCTGGGTATATGACTCATGATATGCAAATGCAAGTGTAGTGTGAGAGGAGAAATAACAAACCTTTCACCACCTATTTTATGTCCCTTATTCTAAATGCCGCAACAAGATTAAACAACATAAGTCATCAATTAATCAATAAATGAATATATGCACCAAAATAACCAGAGAACAATTATAATATGTTTGCACATGAATATGACATTTTTAAAAACATTTTATTATTTTTGAAGTTATCCTTATTTTTTAAAAATTTGGGAATTAAAATTAAATACCAATTAAACCGACAAAACCGAGACTTTGATAACACACGACTAATTCTAGACCTGACTCTCTAATAGTCCCCAATAGAGTCGACAAGCTGTTGCAACCTAAAAAATAACAAGTCTCATCGTAAGACTTTATTATTTGTTAAGCGTGACATTAAAAAAACCAAGGAAAAGTCGAATTAATTCCTCTAGAAAAACAAAGGTTTTGAAAATAACCTTGAAAAGGACATGGAGTAGCCATCTATTTTTTTTGGCTAGGTGTGATCGTCCACCTATTAAAACCGGTTTCATAAAACATTTTAAAATTAATTAAAACATTTTTTTTAAAACCAATTTCAAGTCTGCGTTTTAAACCAAAGAAATCAAAGAAGCGGGTTCGAGCTTGGTTACGTGTAAGGAAGGATTAGCACCCCCACAACACCCGTATAAAACGGTACCTTATTAATCGTGTGTTATCTCAAGTCTCGATAAAAAAGTCAATTTTTAATTTGTTATTTCAAGTTAATTCCCAATTTAAAGAAAAATAATTTCATTTTTAATTGAAAATGATCCGGAATTTATTAATTCAAAATTTTTCTATATTCCCCAACAAACGTGGCAAAATATAGAAATTTTTATTAGTTTGGAAAACTTTCCGAATCATTCTTATTTTAAAGAAGATATTCTGTTATTAATGATAATTGATGATATCCTCCCCAACAAACCCGACAGAGAACTCATGAATTATTTTAACTCGAAAATATCTTTATTTTATTGAAAGTCTTTACCTTTTTTCAAAACATTTTAAAAAATATGAATATGAATATGTGTGACATAAATAAAATGACATAGCAAAGTCTAGATAATATAATGCAACCTAAATAGTATGATATAATTTAAATGTCTTAGCATATTCTAAATGAAATGAAATATCCTAAGTCATATGATATATCCTAAATGGAATGAAATGACCTAGGTAACATGATATATTCTATATGAAATATAATATCCTAAGTCATATGATATATTCTAAATGAAATAAAATATCCTAAGTGACATAATGTATTCTAAATGAAATGAAATGAAATGACCTAGGTAACATAATATATTCTACATGAAATGAAATTACCTAGGTAACATAATATATTCTATATGAAATGAAATGAAATGACCTAAGTCACATTATATATTCTAAATGGAATAAAATGATTTAAATGACATGGAAAACATAAATGATATGGCATATAATCTAAATGATATGAAATGACATGAAATTAAAATAATGCTATCATGTAATATGCATGAAAATAAAATAATAATGCATGAACATAATATACACTAAATAATGTGACAAAAATAAATAACTAAATAAAAACCGTAGGATAGCATGTAATATTCAAAACCATATAACAATTAATATAATATCAAAAATTTAAATCAAAGACAATAACACCATCATGAAAATTAACATAGCAAAAATCACATATTATATAGTATGCTTGAACATGGAAAATATAATGCATGAGAATGTATTTTTTCTTTAATTAAGAAAATCCGTATATCTAAAAAGATATCCGGCTACCTTAGGAAAATATATCAAATTAAATATTCTAAAACCAAAATACTTTGTGATTGTTTGAAAACAATTTTGAAAAGCTTAGATTAATAATAAAAACTTAGCTAAACCCTTTTTAAATGGCTCTAATTTCTTAAGTTTAAAATCCCGGACTAGACCACCCTTAACCCGAGATTTAAAAAATCATCTTTAGAGTTTAAAAAGGCTTAGAAACTACCCTAAATCAGTAGCTAAACTTCCTAATCAGCCCCCTCTAAGTAACTTAACCAAAACAAAAAAATGATTTTCCTTCAAATTCAACTCTGCCTCTAATGTCCAGTTTTAGAGCACGATTTTTACCCTATTTTTAAAATTTCAAAAAAATTCTAAAAAAATATAATGGAGACTCAGGATATGTAAAAATACATGGGACAAAATTGGCTTAATTTTTTTATTAAAGATGACTACCCAAAAAAATCGAAAAAGTACAAGTACTGGGTGAAAAAAAACCGTTTTGCCAAAACACATTTTTTTGCCTTTGATAAAATCATTTAAAAATCAAAGTAAAAATGTTAGAGACTCTCCTAAAGACTCATAAACAGTAGCTAACACTTTTGAAAAGTTAGGCAAAAATTGGCTAAGTAAAAAAAAATCACAAAGGTAGAATAATCAATTTGACAATTCTTTAATTTTCCACAAGTATGCTCAAAATGAGCATGACTTTGAACCATTGATTGGTCTAAGTCATAAATCAAGTGGCAATGACATGAAATGCATGAAAATATAGCGAATATGATGTATGAAATGCATGATTTAAAACCTAAATGACATGAAAAATGCATGGCATCAATAAAGTGACCTAGACCTAAATGAACTTGCATGGCATTTAATGCAACCTAGGTCTAAAATGCATGAATATGCATGGCAAAGCAAACCAACCCTAAACCTAAAGAATGCATGGCAATAACACAAACATATAGCATGCTTAAATAAAATACACAACCAAATATCATGAAAATTCAAACCTATCAACTAGCATGATGAAAATGCACATACAAAGCTTAAGAGATAGGGGTGGCTGAATGGTCTATATAAAAATGAGCATGGCATTTTCACAAACACTTAATATACCTAACATACTTAGCTATAGAATAACACTCAAATCATGCAAATATAAAGTAAAGGCATGAAAACCAATAGGCATTTTCACATACACATGGATTACAAAATGTAAAACATAAAGAAACTTAAACATTTTGAAAACAGAAAATCAAAAATGCAAGACAAGTAAAATAAACATGATAACAAGATAATAGACTCAAAAATGGAAACAAGCAAGCAACCAAATAAAAACAAACTTCATGTTTATGTATTAGAAGAAGATTTAAAGCATCAAAACTTGTTAAATATCATGAATAACATGAAATAAAAATGCAAATAGCAACTACACTAAAAAAAAACAAGTCATTTGGCCACCCTAAAAACAAAAGAAAAAAAATTTCTCAAAGCTTTTTCCAAGAAAGTATAAAGAAGAACTTGAAGAAGAACATTAAAAACACTTATTTTAAAAATAAAAAAAAAAACAAACGAAACGAAACTCACCAAAATAGTAATCAAAACAGTAAATCAAGAATGGAAAATCAAAGAAAGTGCAAGAGTATATATTGCAAGCTTTTTCTCTTCTAACTTTCTTTTCTTTTCTAAACTTTTCTTTTTGCCTTTCAACAATGGAGAGAAAATAAGCCAAAAACAAGAGAGAATAGAGAGTGAATAGCTAAAAATGAAAAGAGAGAGACCCCCTCTAGTAGTGGCCGAATGGCCCTTTCTTGCTAAGATGTTGTCATTTTTTCTTCAACCAATTTTGATCCAAAGGCTATTGATCAAGATGTTTAAAATGTGAAATTATCACCCTTAGATTAGGCAATCAGCTATCCATAATTACAGCTGTTCAAGAATCTTAAGCCATTATGTTGACATTCTCCCTCTTCATGCATTGGTCCATGTGGCTTAATTGCAAAGGCTTGATTAAAAAATAACTACCTTCCTCTTCATTGTTGGCCTTTTGATTAAAAATCATAAAATATTTCCCCACCCTTGGGCCTTGGCCGGCTGAACCCTTATCTTCCATCCCATGCTTCAGTTTTTTAAAAGGCAAGAAAACCCTTTTCGGTTTCTTGGGTAAAATGACCTTTTTGCCCCCCGAACATAAATAAATAGCAAACGGACTCCAAATTCAATTTTTATTTTTTCAATACTTCCAAAATAATAAAAAATTGAATTCTGGAGGTTTTCAAAATTTTTCGAGCCCATTTACTATTTATTTGGATTTTTTCTTCCAAAATTTCCCTTTTATGCTTCCAAACTTTACCCTTTTTTAAACGAGCTCCAAATCTAGATTTTTCTTCACCAATCTCTTCCAAATAATTTAAAAGTGTGATCTGGAAGTTTTCATAATTTTTGGAACTTATTTGGTATTTTTTCGGGATTTATCTGCTTGAATTACTATATAGTGAGCCCGGGATTTGGCCATTTTGCAAACGAACTCCGAATCTGGATTTTCTTTTGCCAATATCTTCCAAATAATTTAAGAATGAGATATGCACATTTTTAGAATTTTTGGAGTACATTTGCTATTTTTCTGGGATTTATCTTCTTGAATTTCTACATAGGGGACCCGGGATTTGGCCATTTTGCAAACGAACTCCAAATCCAGATTTTCTTTCGCCAATCTCTTCAAAATGGTTTAATAATAAGATCTGCAATTTTTTAGAATTTTTGGAGTTCATTTGCTATTTTTCCCAAATTTTTCAATTTTGCCCTTTTGCCTCCAAAACCCGATTTTGCTCAAAACAAGTCCGATTTTCAGATTTTCTTCAAACTGAGCCTTGGGCTATCCTTGTTTAATCACTCCTCATCCATTAAGGGTTTTAGTCTTACCAAATCGGGCCATTTCTGTAATTCTTCCAAATTTTATCGAAATCCACCAAAAACCCTAATTCTCGATTTTCTCCCGGATTGACTTTTCTTTCAGTTTTTCTCTCAAGTAGCTTCTCCAATACCCATAGTCAGTGCTTATCTTTTATTTGGAACCTTCAATTTCTACCAATTTGATCGTTTAAGCATTTTTTCCCAAATTTCTCGAACTAGGGTTTTCTTTCTACTAAATCTCCGTAACCCAACTTTCGAACTCCATGTCTTTCAATGTAGACCTCGGATTATCAAAATTCTTTTGCCATTTTTCAATTGAACTTCAAATCTTGATTTTGAAAATAGTTGACTTTTTTAGTAGTTGACTTTTTAAGGTTGACTTTTTGAGTTTGACTTTTTGTGCTCGCCTTCTTAGACTAAGTCTCGAAGTACCAGCTGTAGGATGAAAAAAGTCTTTTTACATTCTGAAACATCAATTTAGGAAGAAAATATACCTGTTTTAGTGGTCCATACAAAATTAGGTGTCTACAATGCAGATGTGTTCGCATGGTCCTATCAGGACTTGCTAGGGCTTGATATGAATATCGTGGTACACTGTTTGCCCTTAGGGCCAGAATGCAAATTGGTGAAACAAAAGTTGAGACGAATGAAGCCTGAAATGCTCTTAAAAGTCAAAGAAGAAGTAAAAAAACAGTTCAATGCAGGATTTTTGAAAGTCGCCAAGTATCCTGAATGGATGGCGAACATAGTCCTAGTCCGATGAAAGAAGGGAAAGTACAGATGTGTGTTGATTATCAGGACCTAAACAGAGCTAGTCCGGAAGATGGTTTTCCATTACCCCATATATATACCTTGGTGGATAATACCGCCAGGCACTCATTGTTCTCATTTATCGATGGACTTTTGGGCTACAACCAAATCAAGATGGCACCAGAAGACATGTAAAAAACCACATTTGTGACGATGTGGGGGACTTTTTGTTATAAAGTTATGCCATTTGGGCTAAAGAATGCTGGTGCGACTTATCAAAGAGCAATGGTGACCCTCTTTCATGATATGATGCACAAAGAAGTAGAAATTTATATCGACGATATGATCGCAAAGTCGTGTGAAGATGAAGACCATGTGGTTAATCTGAGAAAGTTGTTCGGTAGGATAAGAAAATTCCAGCTTAAGCTCAATCCCGCCAAATGCACGTTCGGTGTAACATCCGGCAAACTACTAGGCTTTATTGTTAATGAGAAATGAATCGAAGTAGACCCTGAAAAGATACGCACCATCCAGAACTCATCCCCACCCTAGACACAGAAAGAAGTAAGAAGATTTTTGGGAAGATTGAATTACATTGCCCATTTTATTTCCCAACTCACTGCCAAATGTGATCCGATTTTTAGACTCCTCAGGAAACGAGACCTGGGTAAATGGGACGAAGATTGCCAAGCAGCATTCGATAAAGTGAAAGAGTATCTTACCAGACCACCGGTGTTGGTACCGCCCACTCCGGGGAGGTCACTTGTTTTGTATTTGGTAGTACATGAGAAGTCCATGGGATGTGTATTGGGAAAGCAAGATGAGACAAGTAAAAAAAAAAAGCATGCCATTTACTACTTGAGTAAAAAGTTTACTGATTACGAGGCCAAATACTCGGTAGTAGAAAATGTGTGTTGCGTACTAGCTTGGACTGCTCGTAGGCTCCGCCAGTACATGTTGTATCATACAACATTACTTATTGCTAACTAAGACCCCATTAAATACATATTTGTGAAACTCTCGTTGTCAGGAAGATTAGCAAGATGGCAGGTTCTACTCTCTGAGTATGACATCACCTATGTCTCGTAAAAGGCCATAACAGGTTTGCAGTAGCCGAATTTCTAGCAGATAGAGCTATAGAAGATTACGAGCCAAAAAAATTTGACTTTCCTGATAAAGACTTGATGGTTATTTCTCGGGAAGATGAAGGCGAGGAGTTAAAGAATGATGTATGGAAAATGTATTTCAACGGAGCATCAAATGCTTTGGGACATGGCATTGGAGCGGTTTTGATATCGCTGGAGGGGAACTACTGCCCCATTACTGCGAGATTAACTTTCAGATGCATCAACAATGTGGCAGAATATGAGGCCTGTGTCATAGGACTTCAAGCGGCTATTGCAAAGAAGATAGACGAGTTAGAAGTATATAGGGATTCTGCTCTAGTTATTTGCCAGTTGAAAGGAGAATGGGAAACAAGAGATTCAAAACTGATCCTCTACCACAAATTCATAATGGAATTGGTTCAGCAATCCCAAAAGATCAAATTCAATTACTTTCCTCGAGAAAAAAAATAAATGGCCGATGCCCTAGCTACGTTGGCCTCAATGTTCAAAATAAATACGAGTGCTAACGTCCAACCCATCAAGATGAGTATACGAGAGTCGCCTGCACACTGTATGCATGTCGAGGAAGAGCCGGATGGGAGACCGTGGTACCATGATATCTTACAATACTTAAAACATCAGAAGTACCCAGTGCATGCTGCGAAAAATGACAAAAAAACTTTGAGAAGAATGGCAATGGGGATTCTTCTTAGATAAAGAAATATTGTATAAAAGGAGTAGAGATCATACACTTCTAAGGTGTGTCGAAGCGGCTGAAGCTAAAAGAATACTCGAAGAGGTTCATGAAGGGGTGTGTGGAACACATGCAAACGGCCACATGATGGCTAAGCAGATTATGAGAGCAGGTTATTACTGGATGACTGCGGAAAGAGATTGCATCAGGTATGTTCGAAAATATCATAAGTGCCAGATATACGCGGATAAGCTACACGCTCCTCCGACAGCTCTACATGTCATGACAATGTCTTGGCCTTTTTCTATGTGGGGAATGGATGTGATCGGGCCAATTACCCCTAAAGCCTCGAACGAACATCGCTTCATTTTGGTAGTGATCGATTACTTCATGAAATGGGTCGAAGCTGCTTCTTATGCTAGTGTGACCAAATCCGTGGTGTGTAAATTTTTGAAAAAAGAAGTGATATGGATATGGTCTCCTGGAGAAAATTATTACAGATAATGCTCTCAATTTGAACAATACCATGATGAAAGAAATTTGCACTCAGTTCAAAATCAGGCACTATAACTCGGCACCTTACCGTCCCAAGATGAATGGAGCAGTAGAAGCTGCTAACAAAAATATAAAGAAAATTGTTGCCAAAATGACTGACAAGTACAAATATTGGCACAAGAAGCTTTCGTTTGCCCTGCACGCCTATAGAACGTCAGTACATACTTCTACAGGGGCAACCCCTTACTCCTTGGTGTACGAGATGGAAGTTGTACTACCAATTGAAGTGGAGATCCCTTCTTTGAGAATCTTAATGGAAGTCGAGTTAGAAGAAGCAAAACGGGTTCAAGCCCGCTATGAGCAACTTAATTTGATCGAGCAAAAGAGGATGACGGCACTGTGTCATGGCCATTTGTAGCAAAGGCGGATGATGAGTGCGCATAACAAAAAAGTTCACCCAAGAGAGTTCCGAGAAGGTTATTTAGTTTTGAAGAAGATCCTCCCTAATCAGCAAGATCCCAGGGGGAAATGGGCATCAAACTGGGAAGGCCCGTATGTGGTAAAAAGAGTATTTTCAGGAGGGGCAATGATTTTAGCAGAGATGGATGGTCCGGATTTCTCGAGTCCAATCAATGCTGACGCAGTGAAGAAATATTATGCATAAAAAAATGGTAAGAAAAGAAAGTTTCAAACCGAAAACCCAAAAGGGCGGTTCGAATCAAAGGATGGATCTAGGTCGAAAACCCTAAAGGAGGTCTAGGTAAAGGACAAACAAGAGTTTGAATGACCGCAATAATCTGTGTGAAATGGGTCATAAGACAAGGGGTTAAAACGGGATGGAAGAACTGAACAAACAGCGAGGTGCGACATGATCGAATGGTACAAGGCAAGAAGGATAATTAATAGTTGGACGCTCTCGAAAGGAGTCAAAGATATCGATGAATATTTTTTTCTGAAAGAGAAATCTGAATTAGCTCGATTAAGATCGTTTAAGTATTCATTATGAGGTGATGTATCCCTATTCGGCCTTTATTTCTTTTCATTGATTAATGCCAGTATGTTCTTTTTTTCCTTCACTAGAATAAAAATACATATCCCGATTCATAAAATCTTGTCCTTAAATTATCCTTCTTTGTTTGAAATTTTCTTTAGATAATGCATTATGTTGGCATGAAATGTGAATGATAATAAATAACTAGATAATGCACAAACGAAGCTTTCGTGATTACTCTACAGAAATTTGAAAATTGGAAAATCAGAAAGGGAGAAAAGAGATAATGGGACAGTGTGAGACCCGATTTGTTTGTACCTTTTGGAAGTAAAGAAAAGAATGATTGAGATGACGATTGATACATAAAATTGTTTTGGGGGGAGGGTCCAAAGCTTTGACTCGACTAAGAAAGGATCATGAAGAAGTAAATTGTGGATACCTAGTCGATAAGAAAAAGAGAAAAAATTGGGAAGGACATAAAAGGTTTGTGAAGATTGAAATAAGAGGCTTAATCAGACTCAACTCTGAAAGGGTCTCTGGTTAATGATATATACACAAGGGCATTGAATCATTATTCGAGCCCTAGGTTATGCATTCCATTATCATAAACATGCATTGCATTATCATGACATTGCAAACAATTAAGAATTACTATTGCATAAAAGGCGATATGAATGACAGATGGACAAGGAAAATGAAACCCGACTGCAACAGGAAGTTGGAAATCACCATGATAACCAGGAAAAAGTACATTTACTTTCCAAGTGATAGAGCCTCTGAAGAGAGGAGCAATTTATTTTCCAAAGTTTTTGAGCCTCTGATGAGAGGAGCATTTTCATTTTTCAAAGTCACGGAGGCTCCGATGAGAGGAGCATGTTAAATTTCGAAGTGATAGAGCCTCTGATTAGAGAAGCAATTTATTTTCCAAGTGATAAAGCCTCTGATGAGAGGAGCAATTTATTTTTCGAGTGTTAAAGCCTATGTTGAGAGGAGCAATTTATTTTTCAAGTGATAGAGCCTCTGTTGATAGGAGCGATTTATTTTCCAAGTGAGCATCGTTTTTAAATTTCAAGGTCATGGAGCCTCTGATGAGAGGAGCATCATTTTATTTTCCAAAGTTTTCGTGCCTCTGATGAGAAAAGCATTTTTATTTTTTCAAAGTCACGGAGCCTCTGATGAGAGGAGCATGTTAAATTTCAAAGTTATAGAGCCTCTGTTGAGATGAGCAATTTATTTTCCAAAGTTTGAGCCTCTGATGAGAGGAGCATTTTCATTTTTCAAAGTCACGGAGCCTCTGATGAGAGGAGCATGTTAAATATCAAAGTTGTAGAGCCTCTGTTGAGAGGAGCAATTTATTTTCCAAAGTTTCTGAGCCTCTGATGAGAGGAGCATTTTCATTTTTCAAAGTCACGGAGCCTCTGATGAGATGAGTATGTTAAATTTCCAAGTGATAGAGCCTCTGATGAGATGAGCTATTTATTTTCCAAGTGATAGAGCCTCTGATGAGAGGAGCAATTTATTTTTCAAGTGATAGAGCCTCTGTTGAGAGGAGCAATTTATTTTCCAAGTGATAGAACCTCTGTCATGGACGACATTGTCGTTTACGTCTTTGCCCTATTGCTGATTCTCTCAACAATGTTCAAAGAAGGGCAACTGTAGCGACCCATTTTTCATTTTCATTTTTATTTATTATTTTATATTATATTATATTTTTCATTTTTATTATTATTTTTATTATTATTATTATTGGCCCAATTCCAAAGCCCAACCAACCCCTAGCCCAAACCCCAAGCAGCCGGGCCTACCTTGCAGGCCAGCCTGTTTCCAGCAGGCCAACCCACATCCGGGCCCAACAGGCCCCCATCTGGCAGCCGACCCAAATCAGGCCACAGCCTAGGCCTCTGTTGAGCCCCCCCGCACTTGCAAAACAGGCTTGATCGGCCCAACAGCCCCAACAGGCCTACCCACCTGGCCCAATAGCCACAAACCCTATCAGCTCCCCTCACCACCTCTGTTGCCCTAGCCGCCTCTCCACCACCTTCACCAGCCACCCCCAACACCTCCAGCTAGACTGACACCACCCACTTGCCCCTGCCAGACCCTACCCACTTGCCCTAGCCGCCCCTACCCTAGTACCAACTTGTCCTACCAGCCACCACCAATCTGACACCGACCGCCATCGACCCTAACCCCTTACATCGACTAAGCCCCACCGCCACAGCCCCCTATAAAATCCAACAGCCACACCCCCCCCCCAAAAAAAGGAGGAAACGCCGAAAAAAAAAACCAAAAATGAAAAAACTGAAATCGAAAAAAAAAAAACCTGCAAACAAAAAACCCACAACCAATAGCCACAACAAAAAAAAAACAAAAAAATAAGATCAAGAGTGGAGGAGTCTCGAACTTTGATCCTAGATCTACGCGAATTGGGAGAGGTTCAGACAAAATTAGTAGGGGATTCGGGAATAGGAGAGGGAGGAGAATGTTTTGGGCTCACTCAGAACCGGAAAACATACAGGAGCACGGCGGCTCATGGCAGTCAACGGCGGAGCCACCGTCAAAATCTGGAAATCTTGAATTTTTTGGTTGAATTTGAAGAACAGAGGGAAGAGAGAGAAGAGAGAGTTTCGGTTAGAGAGAGAGGATTCTGAAAAACTGAAAAGAAAAAAAATTGTTGGCCTTTGTATTGGTGCAAAACGCACCGTTTTGCATAAAAGGGGTTCACGCCTTGCTCCACGGGTAACCCGACCGTTTGTAGTCTGACCCGGCCATAAGAAAAAGAAAAGGAAAAGAAAGGGAAAAGGAAAAAAAAAGAAAAAAAAAAGGAAAAAGGAAAAAGAATTTTGAAAGTTATTTTTATCCGAGCAGTCGGCAAGTCGGATTTTTGCAACTCTCGAGGTAAGTTATGGTGTTCGTTTATTTATTTATTTATTTATTTTTCTTTATCTTTTTTTTTATTCTTTGTTTATTTCATGCAATTTAATTATTTATTTACTTTATTTATTTCTATTTTAGTTTAGTCTTTCGGGAAATTTTTAATTTCTTAAATAGTTATTATTTTAAGCGGATCCTGTTATACATCCGAGTTTTCCTTTTATTATTATATATATATATTTTTTCTATTTATTTTTTATTATTATTTTTATTTATTTATCATTTATTATACAATTTTATTATTATTTTCTTTACATATATCTATACATTGTTATTATTATTATTATTATTCTTATTATTATTTTAGCTTTTTAGTTTTTTTATTTTAAAAACAAAAAAAAAAATCAATGACGGTATACTAGTATACGCGGATGAAATTGTGTCCTTTTAAATTATTTTCGACAAACGAAATTCTCTAAAAACGAATTCTTTCTCGGAATGGTCGGAATATCAATCGTTCCTCGAAATGGTTTGTGTAAAAATAATTGTTGAAACATTATCGAAAGTATCGGAGTGGTTAGGGAATTATTTTTATATAAAGTGATTTTTTTTATTATTCTGATGTTAATTATGAGAAGATATTTTTATTAATTTCTTCGCCGATAAAATATCTTTTTTTAAAAAATTATTTTCAGTAAGTGAAATTCTCTAAAAATGGATTCTTTCTCAGGATGTTTGGAGTATCAATCGTTCCTCGAAATGATCCGAGTAAAATTAATTGCCGAAACATTGTCGAAAATATCGAAACGATTCGAAAATTATTTTTACATAGACAATTTCGTTTATCTTGGAATTAATTTTAAAAGGGATATTTTTATTGTTTTACCTTTTTCTATGATTCCCCCCACAAATAAAATATCTTTTTTAATTATTCTCGGTAAATGAAATTATATAAAAACGGATCATTTCTCGGGACGGTTGGAGTATCAATCGTTCTCCCAAACGGCTCGGGTAAGATTAATTACCGAAATATTATCAACAATATCGGAGTGATTCGAAAATTATTTTCATACAGATAATTTCGTTTATTTTGAAAATTAATTTTAAAAGAACATCTTTATTAATTTTTGTTCTCTTTCCATAAATAAAATATATCTTTTAAAATTATCTTCGGTAAATGAAATCTTCTAAAACGGATTGTTTCTCGAACGGTCGGAGTATCAATCGTTCCATGATACCGTTCAAGTAAAATTAGTTACCGAAACATTATCGAAATTATTGGAGTGATTCGGGAATTATTTTACATAGGTGATTTCTATTATCTCGAAACTAATTATAAAAAAGACTTTATATTTTTATTTTTGTTACTATTTTTCCATAAATAAGTATGGTATTTTTGAATTATTTTTGGTAAAAGAAATTCTCTAAAAACGGATCCGTTCTCAGGAAGGTCGAAATATCTATCGTTCCTCAAAACGGTTCGTGTAAAAATAGTTATCGAAACATTATCAAAAATATCGGAGTGATTCGGGAATTATTTTTACATGAGTAATTTCTTTTACTTCAAAAATGATTATAAAAAATATTGTATCTCATTTGTTTTAAAATATTCTTTTTAAGCGTACTAAGGGAACTATTATTAAATGTCAAAATTAAAATCACTTTTTCAAGATTAAAGATAACACGCGATTAATTGGTACCGTTTTTTAAACGGGTGCCGTGAGGGTGCTAATCCTTCCCCACGCATAATCGTACTCCTGAACTTAATTTTGTTCCGCAGACCAATTATCTTTTTTGTATATCTTAATTAATTTAAGGATATTCTTAAGAGGATAAGTTTTCATAGGTGACCAATCACACCTAAACAAAAAAGATTGGTGGTGACTCCCTGAACCAATTAAAAAAAAATTCGTCGAGCGACCAAAAAAACTGTTATTACACCTTTGTTTGCGAAAAATCATTCGAAAATCCTCCAACGTCCAGGCAGGATCCTCGACAAATTATTTTATTTTATTTGCAAGCATTATTTTTTATAAAAAAAAATAAAAAAAAATAAAAAAGATGAAAAATTTTCGATACGAGAATTTTCCCTAATTTGCCCAACATCTAGACGAAAATGAGAATAATTCTCATACTTAAGAATTTTTTATAATATTTATTAAATTTAACAAAAAGTAGTTCAGGGACCCTCAACGTCTAGGCAAGATCTCGAAGAGGTTTATTTATTTATTTATTTTTAAAAAAAAATATGTTGAAATAATCATAAATGAATAAGAAATATAAGAAAAAAAAATAACTAAAAAAAATCATATCGAAAAATATCGTAGGTTCGTGATTCCCGAAGTTGCGTCACTAGATTGATGATCGCTCATAAATTTCCTTTTTTTTCTTTTCCTTCTTTTTCTTTTCTTTTCTTTCTTTTTCCTTTTTCTTCCTTCTCTTTACTTGCCCTTCCCTTCCTTTCTTTTCTTTCCTTCCTTTCTTTCCTTTTCTTCTTTCCCTTCCTTTCTTTTCTTTCTTTTCTTTTCCTCTTTCCCTTCCTTCCTTTCTTTTCTTTCTTTCCTTTTCTTCTTTCCTTCATTTCTTTCCTTTTTTCCCTTCTTTTCCTTTCCTTTCTTTTTTTTCCTTCATTTCCTTTCCTTTCTTTTTCTTCTTTCCCTTGTTTTCCTATTCTTTTTTTTCTTTCCTCTTTTTCTTTTCTTCTCTACTGCCCCTTTCCCAGCCGGATTGGACCGCGTGGACCCAGGTCTAGCCCAGGTCAACGCACGGGTCCCTCTTTTTTTTTTCTTTTTTTTAAATTTTTTTAACTATAAAAACCTAATTTTTTTTAAACCTTCATTTTCCACTTCCCCTCTCTCTCTCTCTATATTCCCCCTCTCTCTCAAAACACTCTCTCCAGTCCTCTTGTTCTTCATGGCTGTCGAGAAAACCATGCAAACCAAGAATCCAGCCATTGACCACCATCAGCGTCGCCTTCTGCCACCGTCTCCTCCGATGATCAAACTCTGTTTTACCCCAAAATTTTATCTTAGCCTCGCTTTGGCCTCCTCTCTTCGGTTTTGGGCTTCGTTTTGCCCGAATACCAGCTGAAATATGTAGATCTAAGACTTAATCATGAATCTTCAACTTCCGATCGGGCCGCCGTCCACCGTTGGATGGGGGCCAAACTTCAGCAACAACTTCCTTTACCCCTAAGCTAACTTCTCACCATTGGAAACCTTCAACAAACACCTACAATTCCCAAACCCTGACATGGCCGAATCTTCTCTTGTGTTTTGCTTCCTATTTTGTTGTTTTTCGTTGATGTATTTGTCTAAGTTGTTTTTGTGTATATTTTTTTTGGTTCTGTGGTGGTGATTTCGTAGGGAAGGGCAGTGGGTCTCCTCTTTTCCTTTTTTAAAATTTGGAGAAATTTGCTCTTTGTAGAGCTTCAGGATTCAATTTTCCAAAAAATCTCAGGTTTCCTGGGATTATGGACATTATCCAAGCAATGGGGATGTAGGGTGGCTGGGCAGGTTGGGGGGTGTTGGCAGGCTGTTAGGTTTTTTTTTTTTTTTCTTGATTCATGTTAACCTTGAACACAGTGAAAAAAGAGGGAAAGAGCAAATCTGAAAATGGAAGATTTAGAAAAATGGTATTTGGGAGGAAGAGCCAGTTGCCATGGCAGCCAAATCTCCTCCCCAACCTTTTTTAAAAAAAAAAAATAAATATTTGATTAATATAAAAATAAATAAATAAATAAATAATAATGTTGATGGCATTTGGGCTCTCTTTAATTTGGGCTTACAAGCTTACATGATAAATCCAAATAAATTGTACCCAAAAAGTCCCAAATAATAATCCAAATCAAAACTCGGATTAAAGCAATTAAAAATGAGATTTGTTCGGACATTTATCGGACCATTACGTTAAATTATCTGGACAAAATTAGGTGTCTACAAAATATAACAGCCCGATTGTTAAAATATTAATTGTATAAAAATTTATGAAAGTAGGTAAAACTAATTTAATTTTACACTAATGTAAGTGGATCTTTTCTCTATATGTGTGTATATATATATATATATATATATATATATATATATATAAAAGTTAGGCCAAACTTAATTGTTAAATGAAGAGGTAATTTTAATTTTAATCCTAAAACATACGCATTTTTTTTATATCAGTCCTAAAACTTTTACTTGTAAATATTTAATCCTAAAAGTTATAAATGTGTTAAAAGAGAATCTTTTAGTCACTCTCCGAATAGAAACGTAACTGAAAGTTTAAATAAAAAACTTATGTGCCATATAATGAATCACATATACATAGCATTTCATTAATTTGTAAAATACTAGAAAGATTATTTGCCACAGAAAAAAAATTCCAAATAAAAGATAAAAAAAACTCTACTTCATTTCATTAAAAACAGTTTGTTTAGTGAGAAAGAGAAAGAAACTGTTAGTTTAATGAGAGAAGAGAAAAATAAAAAAATGAAGTAATAATTTTTTAATCTTTATAAGGAGGTTGTTTTTTTAAAATAATTTTTTAATATTTTATAAATTATTGAAATGACATCCACATGTGTTCATTATATCTCAGCTAACCTTTTTGTGAGTATTTCCATTTGAATAATAATTGAAAAATTAATTTTTAACATATTAACAATTTTTAAGAATAAATATTTACATTTAAAAGTTTTAAGACTGAATGGAAAAAAAAAAAAACCTTATGTTTTAAGATTAAAATTATAATTATTTCATAAATAAAAAGTCTTATTCAATATAATTATAATTTTGGTTAACGAAAGTCTATAAATACTCTTTAAGATATGTAAAAAACAATTTAAGAATTTTTTTTTGTATTTAATGTATTGTTTTTATAAATTCAAAAAACAATATATTAATTATATATAATATTTTTTAAGCACTTGAACAGTTGAACCGTTGCTTTGGAAAATTGTACAAATTAGTCAAAGAATTGTAAGGGTATAGGTACATAGCTAGGTTGGATAAACTTTATTTACAACAGAAACTGGAAGCATGAAGTTGAGTAATGGTACAATATATGTATATGTATTGGAAGATGGTTGTGGCCTTTGGCCTGAAATAAGATAATAACTTAAGTAGCAATCCATATATTATCTGCTAACAAAAGATAGGAGCCCTTTGAAGGCTAAGCAATATTCGAGTCTGAGTGATGATGAGTGCTACTGCAAGTCTGCAATCGCTATCCATGAATATCCTCTCACAATCTCTATCCAATTTTCACCCAGCCCATGATCCTATGCCATGGACATGCCCTAGGCATCCCTCTCTCTATCTCACATATCACTATATCAAAATTAATTTTAAATAGCATTTTTTTATAATATTTTTCAAATATGGATAAAAATAGTAAAGGTAATATTTTAATAAAATTTTGCATATTGTTGTTATATATTATAATGATCAATAACTATTGCATTTTAAAATTTTTAGAAGCATTGAATATTTACTGTTATAAATCTTATCATATAAAAATATTTTTGATAGCACTTATAATTATTATCATTGAGATTTTTTTTGCAACAAATGAAAAATGCATGCAAAAAAATTATAAAAAATTGTTATAAAGTAAAAATAATAATATTTAAATAAATATTATTATATATATATAAAAATATTACTAAAGACATAAGATTACGATCATATACAAAATATATATATATATATATATATATGTTAAATTTAACCTAGTGAATCTACGCGTTCACACCCCGGTCAGCTCAGCTGAGGGACAGATAAGGACACCACTCACATCTGCATTAGCTCTTTCTGAGCTTCTCAAAAGGTCTGGGATTTCAGAGATTATAGATGTTTCAAAATAACCGCGAAAGAAAAAGCAGCATGTAATGTGTAAGGGAATGAGTTAAGGACGATCCCCTTTTCTTGAATTTCCACATTGCCACATAATTACAGGGCTAGCCTAGCTCCCCTTTTTTCTGAATTCCGAGAGAGAGAGAGAGAGAGAGAGAGGGTAAGGGTTATACATGTGCGCGTGTGTGCTCACTAGCTAGCTAGGCAATTTGGTTATGGTTTCAAAAAAGAGAAGGTAAAAACTCAATAAAAAAGAAAAAGAAAAGGCACTGGGACCCAATAGGCAATTTTGATACTGGTCTCGTCGAAAGATTTTCTGGCTCGCCAAACAGTGCAAGAGACAAGTGGGGTAAGCTGCAAATTTAATACACTTAATCAAAGCTTTTGATATATGTTGTTAAAAAGGACCCTTGGCTGTGACCGGGCGCTTTCACTACATACTAATTGTCAGATTTTGCCATAAGAATTAAAGGTTGTTTTGCAGTGATAATTGCCACGCGTTGCACACGATCATCCAGACGACCAGAAGAGGGGATTTCGCGATTATTTTTTATATATACTAGCTCGTAGCTTTTCTAATTGTTGTGGTACATGGCTAGGTTTTTACCAGGCCTGTAGCGTTGCCTGGTCATTTTTGGATCTCGAAAAGAGAAAATAGAAGAGATAAACAGAGTTTGTTTCTTGACTTCTTAGTTAGGTTTAGGGTTAGGTTTAAACTTTCAAGTTATGTCGTTTTATTATAAATTTTATTAACAAATATCTTAAAAATATGTCTTAAAAAATGAATATAATATTTTAGTCCGATATGTAACTTTGTTCATGTGCCATAATGGATATATATAGTTTTTTGCAGAGGGACAAATATTTTCTTAATTTGTTAGATTATAATTCAATCACCTCATTAGATTTAAATTATAGTATGAGAAGGATTCATGTTTGAAGATTAGACAAATATGAATTAACTGATTGCCTTAATCCAAATACATCAATTGGCCTGCAATAGTAATTAGCTGATGAGACATATAGTTTTAGTCCTGATTGTATGATGGAGAATGAATCACAATGTAAGTGCTCGACAAATTAAAATTGAGCTTTTTATTACATTTGTGAATTTTGGACATGATATAAACACGACACATTTAATAAATTTAAAAATAATATAATAAATACGATATGATATATTTAAATACGATTATATGACATATTTAATACATATATTATATTTATGTTTACAATTTTAACACGTTTGATAATTTTTTTCATATTCATATTTACACAATTGATATAAAAAATAAATATAAAACATAATACTAATACTAATACACAAGTTATCAAATTTACTTTTTATTGTCCGATTGAATCGGTTAAATGGAAAGCTGCTTGACATACTACGCTATATGCTTCAATTTATTGGGATGTTATTTCTTTAATTCTTTGGATAGGGTAGTATTTGTATATTTATATTCTATAAAAACTAGCATATTATGCATTATAAATTTGATATGTACGTGGTGACAACTTTTTAATGGTTAGCTGATTAATGGTTATTGATGTCACGAAAAAGAAAATAATGGAACAAGCTCACTCTTACCCTTCTTTAATTTTGATTTTATTTTTTACAATTTGATCTTAATTGGTCTTGCCAGAAGATAAAAGGGTTAGATATTTTGCTGCATGCCTTTTAGTTTCGATATGATTTTGCCAAAAAAATATTAGAGTAGTGTACTAATTAAATACTAATTAACTAATGAATGCTATTTTATTACTATTATTATCTCTTCTTCCCTAAAAAAACAAACCAAGAAACAACAGGAGGAAGAGAATTCCGTATCCGACCAAGTCTCAAAACAACAACTTTAGAATTATTGGGTTATCCTGACAAAGATTTACATAGACATGACATGACAAGGACCCACCACCAAATCCAAATGTGTGGTTTCTCATCTCCCTCTCTCTCATTAGGTAAAGTGAAGGTCTTAATTTTCTGGAAAAAGAGAACTGAATCGGGATATGCATGCTCATTTGTCCGAACAATGAAAATTAGAATTGAGTGATGGATTGGATATGGCCTAGCTATGGATATTTGCCGCTCGGCCGGGTTTCACATTATTATGTGAATGAAAGAGGCCGGCAGGCAGTGCGAGGCTGGCTGGCATCAACTTCAAGTTCCACCATTTTTCTTATTCTAAATATATATTATATATGATATTTGATCAGAAATCAAAAGTGAGTACTGTCATTTGGTTTCGGTAACTTAGCTTTGTATTGCAGCAAACCGTTAAAAGCTTTGTACATCATATCCTAATAACTGTACAAATTTGGCATATTTTATAATATATATTTTCTTTATAAATGCAGGGAATTGGAGGTACAAATACATGATGATGGATGGTTCAAAATAGATTTGATAATTTTAGACACAACACGAAAATATAATACGTGTATGACATATTTTAATCGCGTATAAGTTTTATATAATCGTGTTTCGTGTCATAATCGTGTCGACACGTTTATGAGACGATAAATTCCGTGTCACAAACGTGTTAAATACGCATAACACGCTTAAGACATAGTTAAGACACAATTAACTAATCGTGTCATAAACGTAAAAATGTATCGACATGTATCCATTAACATGTTTAAAACACGATAATTTAACGTGTATTAAATATGTCATAAACGTGTATACACGTTTAAATTATCACGTTTATATATAAAACATTTTTTATTTTTAGTATAATTAAATATATATATATAACATATATAAACTATAAACATTATTTTAAACTTTTAACTATGATACCTATTTAATATAAAGTTAAATAAAAACTATTTTAAGCATTTAATTTAATATAGCTCTACTTGTTTTAGTTAGTAGTAATAATAGGATTGTTAAGGTAAAGATAAGTACAGCAAACTTAATTTCTCCATATATAATATTCAATTGCACGCATGAATCACCAGGCTCCTTTACTAATAGGATTGTCACCGAAGAGATCAGGGGTAAAGTTTCGGTGTCAGAGGGCAATCTCAGATGCATGGCGATTCAGTGCACGACTCCCTCCGGACGGCGCAAAAACATTGATGAGGTAAGCAAAGTTTCTTCGATTCCTGTGCAATCTGGCAGGTTGGTGGGTGGATTGGTGCATACTGCATGCCCTGTGCCCCCAGATAATGATGGTATCAGCGAAGGCTCAGTGTGTGGTTCGCGTGTTGCCGACTCTCTCCGTGATTGGGAATGGGATGGTGGTGCTCTCGTGAATGGGGGCCATAATGGGGCTGCTGGGTCATCTGTTGAAGTGGGAGTGGGCCTTCAACTTATGGAGTCTAATGGGTTGGATTTTTTGGGCCCTGTCATTAGCCCTTCTCCTACTCTCTTGGTCCGAGAGTTAAGCCCTTCCATTGTGTGCCCTATGATTTCTGCTCCTATGAAGCGACCGAGATCGAACAGGAAATTTAGGAAGAAGGAGGGGTCCAAAAAATTGAAGAAGAACTATAAGAAGATGAAAGTTCCAGTGCCGAGGAAGTCCACCATTTCTGCAGTAAAGAAGAGGAGGCAAATTAGGAAACAGCTGAGAGTGATCTGCGAGAATGTTAGTTGTGAGGACCTAAACCACCTTGAGTTATCTGTTTCGGATAGCGACATTAGATCAAGGAATAAGAATATCTTGAAGGAGGCTGAGGCGACATGGCTAGTCAGTACTGAGCTGGGGATCGAATTCCATGGGGAGAAGCAGGATATCATCGATGGTTTTGCTCAACTGGAAAAGGAAGATCGAGAGGCAAATGAGTAACAGTTCACTGCGTCTTTGGTTCGTTATCAGGTGTGTTTCTTTTCTTAATGAAGATTATTTCATGGAATGTTAGGGGACTGGGAGGTAGTATTAAGGTTATGGCCTTGAGGAATTTGGTTTCGAATTGGAGGCCAGAGATGGTTCTTATTCAGGAATCAAAGTTAAAGTCTATTGATCCAAAGTTTATTAGAAAGGTCTGGGGACGCTCCCCTGTTGAGATGGAATTCTCGGCGTCGGCGGGATCCGCTGGGGGTCTCATTATCTTCTGGCGGAAGGATTTTTTTTTAGTCGAGTCGAAAATTATTTCACCTCGTTTCATTCTTCTGTTTGGTTCGTTAAAGGTGAACAACATAAGATGTGGGTTTGTGAATATCTATGCTCCAAATGAGGATGGTGAAAGAGCTGCCTTTTGGGATGAGCTTCTGAGTGTGTTACAGGGCTATGATTGTTTTTGGTGTCTAGGGGGTGATTTCAATGTGGTTAGAAGCCCTGATGAGAAAATCGGATCAGTGTTCAGCACTACTCCTATGTTGCTGTTTTCAAACTTTATTAATCAAGCTGAACTCATGGATCTGCCAATGTCAGGAGAAAAATACACTTGGACCAGTAATAGGGCCGTTCCGTCCTTCAGCAGATTGGATAGGTTCCTTTTATCGCCTGGTCTGGTTGCTTTATGGCCTTCGATCAAACAAAGTGCTCTTCCCCGTTCTCTTTCCGATCATAATCCAGTAATGATTGTTGAAGAGAGCGTCAACTGGGGGCCCAAACCTTTTCGGTTCTTCAACAACTGGTTGGATGATAGAAGCTTTCATTCTGTTATCCAGACTACTTGGAATTTTATAGGATGTTCTCGGCCTTCGGGGTGGGGTTTATGGTTCAAGCTGAAAAATCTCAAACCAGCCATTAAAGATTGGTCTGTTAGGTACCATAAGGTTGATTTCTACAACATTGTGGAACTTGAAAAGGAGATTGCTGGCCTCGAACAGAGTGTACAACAGGGGCAGGTGGGGAACCAGCTGCGAGAAGAGTTATGGAATAAGAAGGCGGATTTATGGTCACTGTATCGTATCGAAGAACAAACTTGGCTCCAATCGAGATTAAAATGGGCGCAAGAGGGTGATAGGAATACTAAATTCTTTCATATTGTCGCTACAGCTAGGAGTCGCAAGAACCATATTGGGAAATTGTTGATTGATGGGAAGGTGTTCGATGAACCTAGGGCTCTCATGAAGGCCATTGGGTCGTATTTCAAAAACCGCTTTAACTCTACAAAGGTAGCCAGAATCAAAGATCTCAAGTGCAGTTTTAAGTCATTATCAGCGCAAAGTTCGTCTAATCTTGAGAGGCCTTTTTCGGAGGAAGAGGTTTGGGGTGTCATCCAAGACTGCGATGGCAACAAAGCTCCGGGGCCGGATGGTTTTAATCTGAATTTCTTCAAGTCCTTCTGGGCCACGGTGAAGGGTGAGGTTATGTCGTTTATGAATAATTTCCATAGCACTGGTTGTATTGATAACTGTCTAAATGCGTCTTTTATTGCTCTTATACCTAAATGTGATTCTCCGTGCTCCATTAGCGATTACCGCCCTATCAGCTTGGTAGGCAGTGTTTATAAAATTCTAGCCAAAGTTCTTGCTAATCGCCTGAAAAAATCGGTGGGGGATATTGTTGGGCAAAACCAGTTCGCGTTTATCCCGGGGCCTCAAATTCTGGACTGTTCCTTAATTGCCAATGAGGTTATTCATTCCATGAAGACTAATGGAGAGGGTGGTATGATATTTAAGGTTGATTTCGAAAAAGCCTATGATTGTGTGGATTGGTCCTTTCTTGATTTTGTTATGGGTAGAATGGGCTTTGGGGATAAGTGGAGGACTTGGATTCAGTCGTGTTTATCTTCAGCTTCTTTATCAGTCCTAGTTAATGGGGTGCCAACGGAACAGTTCAGGATGAGTAGAGGGTTGAGACAAGGATGTCCCCTTTCCCCCTTATTGTTTAATCTGGTTGCTGAAATTTTGAGCTTATTTCTTAATAAGGCTACTTCAACCGGCCTTTTCAGGGGTATGACTATTGATCCAGGGTCTGTGTCTATATCTCATCTTCAGTTTGCGGATGACACAATTATCTTCTGTGAGCCTGTGGTGGAGCAGGTTAGGAATGTTAAAAGAATTCTAAAGTGCTTTCAGTTGTTATCTGGCCTCAAAGTTAATTTGGAAAAGAACAGTCTTTTTGGAGTTGGGGTGGAGCAAAGTGTCACTGATCGGTGGGCTTCGGATATCCGTTGTCTGAGCAGTCGTCTCCCATCCCTTTATCTCGGTCTTCCCTTGGGGCACGGAGCGAACTCTATCTCACTGTGGAGTCCTATCATCGATAATTTCAACAAGAGACTTGCCGGCTGGAAAGGCAATCTACTCTCCATTGGGGGCAGATTGACTCTTATTAAATCGGTGTTGTCTTCTCTGCCCATTTATTTTATGTCCCTACTTCAAATCCCTCGTACCGTATCTGATGAGCTGGATAGAATGGTCAGAAGATTCCTTTGGGGTGATTCTTCGTCGGTAAAGAAGATGCATATGGTTAATTGGAAGTCTGTCTGTAATACCAAGGAATTTGGAGGACTCGGTCTAGTTGATTTAAGGCTTAAGAACAGAGCGCTGCTCAATAAATGGATCTGGAGATTTGGAAATGAGCGTTCCTCTTTATGGAGATCAGTCATTGCCGAGAAATATGAGTCATCGGTGGGTAATCTGCTTCCTTCATGCAGCCGGTATCGGAAAATGTCCCCAACCTGGAAAAACATTATTCGACCCCTTATGCCTTCAAATCATTTTCATCCTTTTTTGTATGCTGGGTTGTGTTTTCTTCCAGGTGATGGCAGCTCCATAAATTTTTGGCAGGATGAATGGATCGAAGGCGTTATCCTTAAAGAGCAGTTTCCAAGAGTTTTTGCGGTTGCTGTTTCTAAAAACGGGAAAGTAGCGGATTTTGGCAAATGGCAGAATAATCAATGGCACTGGGAGGTTAACCTCCGAAGAAGATTGTTTGATTGGGAGCTTCAGCAGTGGGAATCCCTGTTGGATCTGCTGGGAAAACAAGTGCTCTTCAGAAACTCCTTTGACTCAGTTGTTTGGAAGCACACCCATAGTGGCGTTTATTCGTCTAACTCTTTCTGCCATTCTGTGTTGAGTGAGTCCTCGTCAAAATGGGATCATTGGAAATTTATATGGGCCGGTTATGCGCCTCCGAAGGTGGAAATCTTTTGCTGGCTAGTTTTGAAAGGCAGCGTAGCTACCAAAGTTGAACTCAGCAAGAGAGGTCTTATTGTTAATGGTTCGACGTTGTGTCCACTATGCAATCTGATGCCTGAAACTATTGAGCATCTGTTTTTTACATGCAGAGTCTCATGGTTTGTGTGGGCCCATTGTTGTCTTTCTTGGGGCATATCTTGGTCCACGCCAAGGAGTGCCGTGGGTTTTTTTCTTGCGTGGCAGCATGCATTCCCAGCGAATCATTGCAGCAAATTGTGGAGAATGATTTTTTTTGTTGCACTATGGTTTATTTGGTTGCACAGGAATGATATTGTTTTTAATAGGAAAAATGTTGCTGTTTGGCAGTTACTGGACTCTATTAGACTCAGACTCGCTTTGTGGTCCAAGGCTAAGTGGCCTTCTGAGGAAGGGCTGTTTTCGCAGTTCAAGTGGTCACCTGCTATTTGTCGATTGAAGAGGGAAATGAAAGTTGGCATTGATATGACTTGGAATAAGCCACCTGCCGGCTGCCTTAAGTTCAACGTCAATGGTTCGGCGCGTGGTAATCCCGGTCCTGCGGGGATTGGCGGTATTATGCGCGACAATCAAGGTATGGTGAAAGCAGTTTTTTCTAAATCTATCGGCTTTGCTAAGGCATATGAGGCTGAATTAAGGGCCGTCAAAGAAGCCTTCCTCATTTTTGGTGCTTCGTCTTGGGCGCTATCGCATAAACTTATAATTGAATGTGATTGCCAGATGGTTGTTGCTTGGGTTAAGAATCCGAGTAGAGCCCCATGGCGGATTTCGCGAAGTATAAGGGCTATAGAGTTTGTACGAACTGCGGTTCAGAACTGGGAAATTGTTCATATTTTGAGGGAGGCTAATGGTGAGGCTGATAAGCTAGCCAAATCTGGTGTAAACAGGGTGTCAGATTTGTTGTTTTATAGTCCTTAGTTTTGTCTGCAGCATGCTGTTTTCTGGTTTGTAAAAAGGACATCTTCTTAATTGCAATAAATCATGCTTTTCAAAAAAAAATTGCAATATCTTTATAATAGAAAAGTATAAATTAATTAGTATAAATATCATTATAAGAATAACATATCATGACCTTATAAATTAATTAAGTTGTAATTAAAAAAAAAAGAATTTGTTTCTTGAACTCTTAAAGTATGAATTATAAATAAACTAATTAAGTATGGCTCAATCTTATTAATTAATAGTAATATATGTATCATATTTTGAATCTCATATTAAATTATTAATTAAGTTTTGATTTTTAAAATTTTTAATTTATTTTATTTGCTTGTATAATAAAAGTTAGTAGTACTATTATTATTAAGATGACAATAGCTCATTATTATTAGTAATAACTAGTAAATTAGTAAGTAGAAAATAGGAAGTACTAATTAATAAGTTACTATAATCATCCTAACAATAATGTAATACTACTAACTTTTATATAAAAATTAAATAAATAAAAAAATTAAAGAAAGCAAAACTTAATTAATATGAGATATTAAAACTAATTAGTACTTAATACTTTTAATTATGTTACCTATTTAATATATGTGATGTTCGTGTAATTTGTGTTATTCATCATAATCGTGTTATTCGTGTCGTAATTGTATAGTGTCATGTCAATTATAAATAGATCACTTATAAACGTGTAAGTCGTATTGTCGCGTGAACACATATAATAATCGCGTCGTTTTCGTGTTTTAAGATTATATACATTTATTTAATCGTGTCGTTTTCATATTTTAATTAAATGTGTCATATCAAAAATGAGATATGGCACAAAATACGATATGATGACACGAATTATCAGATCTAGTTGAAAGAACGATATGATAGGATGGGAATTTTAATTGTAGACATCCTCAATCTCAATTCTCAACCGACCTTCCTTTAAATTTCTTATTCAATTGGTAACAGTAGAAGAGAATAAAAATGTAGTGGCTGTAATAAATATAGTGGGGTTAGTACCGAGTAGTAGTAACTTATGATGGAGTAGTTATTAAAATTAGGGTTATTGGTACGGTCTTGTTGGTACTTGGTATGGATAGATGGGTATCAGTTTTGATCAAAATTTGTACGATATCAATATTGTGTTGTTTTAGTTTTTGAATTATTTCATATTTGATTGTATTGATCTGTATTAATTTATATTTTCGTATCAAATTATATTAATTAATATAAGATTTTTTTTTAATTTTTTTTACCAATTTGATTCTTTCAATCAATTGCTGATAATTTTTTCTCATAATCATTTTTTTATATAATTTCATTCAAAAATAAAATATATTCATTAAATTAAATTATTAAACATAATTAATAATAAATTTATTATATATTTTAAATAATTTATATTATGTTTATTTATTTAATGTTTAAATTTTTAAAATTTTATATTTACATGTTAATATATAAATATTATTAATGCATATATATTCATATTCATATGTATATATAATATATATTTTATTAAAAATTAATAAATAATAAATAAATTATATATATAATAAAAATAATATTCATAAATCCGAAATGATATTATACCCAAATATATCAATACATATCAAAATAAAAATAAAAATAATATAATACTGACTGTTTTGATTTAAATTCAACGTAGAGCGCGTAACGTAAGGGTGTGTGGGATTTGTCATCTGCTGGTTCTAAAAAGCTGGTAGCTCTATTGATTCTATTTCCTCTGGGCTCTGACAGAATCTCTTCTTGTCGTTAGAAATCTTGTTTCTCATTTTTTCTGGTTGGCGTCTCCGCCTAGCCCCTTCATTAAAGCCCCCTCTTCCTTTTCCAGCCACCGTCATTTATTCTCTCTCTCTCTTTCTCTCTCATGTATAATATTACTCTACTATTTTAGCATTACCTTTCTTTAAATTGACAGCAACTACCACTTTAATCCCTTACATGAAATGACAAATATTTTCAATGAGCAGCCATTGCTTCAATTGCTAATCCAATATCACATTTCTTTACCAAATATCAAGTACTCCCTCTATCACAGCCTTGACAACCGGCTGAGTTAATGGCCCATAAATGAAAAAAAATAAATAAATAAAGAGAGAGGCAAACCCACAAAACCATCTGCTTGTACATAAAAAATGTTGAGGGTGCTTTTGTTATTGTGGGATAACGTGGGGGATAGTTTCTTCCATCGTAGTATTTTTGTTCGTTAAAATGTTTTTTCAATAAAAAAATAACAAAGAATTTAGTATAATGGATATATTTATTAAAAAGTCAAGTTATATGTTCGATCCAATAAATTCGATTTTAATTAGTCGACCCAATATTTTTTTTTTCGGATCGATTCGGTCAAATTTAAATTATTATCTATTAAATAAAAAATATTTTAATTTTAAATTTAATTATAAAATATATAAATATTAATATAAAAATAAAAATAACTTTTCTAAAATATTTTAATAATTTATAAACATTAAAATGAGTTTATGAATCGGCTCGAAACGAATTTGAGTAAATAAAAAAATTCAGACAACAACCCGACTCGACTTATAAACAAATCTAATAATGGGTGAGACTTCAAAAGTAAACACAGCATTACTATATAAATATTCCTATAATTTTCGTGTTTTATTTTAATTTTCTACCATGATCGATCAGTCATTGACTATATATGTGACTGTATATATCGATAAGAAGAAGAATAAAAAGAAAAATTAAGTTAGGGATGGGATCTTAGTTCTTCGTGAAAAGTAAGATTTTGGGCTCAATAGAGTTTGAAAAAAAGAAAGTGCTCGTTAAGAGAAATTTTAAGATAAATTCATTTAATCTAATATGAATTTATTATCCACATATGGCCTTTAATTTAATCTACTAAATATAATTTAAAGTTATATTCTCTTAATTCATCACATATTTTTTTTTTTCCTTTTGATAAGTTTTAAAACCACAGTTCATTACAATATTCTTATTTTTCCTATATTCCTATATTGGGTTTTCATGATTTTTTATTAATATTTTAACATTAAAAATGGTTGAATACAACATTATATAAAAAAATTTAAAAGTTTTAATGTAAAATGCAATTAAAATGATGATCAATTTTTTCTTATTTTTCATGCAAAATTAAACATGAAGAACAAAAGAAGTACTAATTCCTAATAACGAATTAATGGCTTATTTAGCAATACATCTCTATTAATTATGTGAACATCATTTTCTCTAGTCAAGGAGAGTATTTTATGAAGTTAAGCACCTAATATGTGCTTCAATCACCATTTTTGAGTTGGTATAGTCCTCAACAAACACTTATAGTAACCAGCTAAACTCAGAAAATCATAAGCCCCATTTATATGAACAGGTATAATTTTATATAAAAATGTCATTTTTTTTTCTTTGATTATTATGTATTTCATTGTACACTCTATTTTTCAAAAGAAACCAAAGGTTTTAAATTATAACTTTCCACTTTACCTTCACTTTCAAACAAATAAAACAAATTTCACTACAAGATCACTTGAATTGAAAGAATTTCTAGGATATTTCTTGATTTGATCACTTGACCTGCAAAGTTTAGTAGTAATTGCTTATATTCTTTGTAATAAGTTATGAAAAAACTAGTCCAATATTAATTTGTCTTTTAGCCCTTTGATGAATATACCAAAAGATGTACTTTGTGAACCATTAAGGTTCAACAAGAGGTGTGTACGAAATTGAATTGGATTGGATTCAATTTTTTTTTTTTTATGTAGGTTTAATTTGATTTGAAAATTTATTTTATTATTTAAAATATATTAAAATATTAAAAAATATATATTAATATTAACATTATTTAAATACTAATTTAAAATAAATTGAATCGAATCGAATTAAATTAAATTACTAAAAATCAATTTCAAATTCGATAGGTTTAATTGTAAAGGAAGCTTGGTTGACAAATACCATGAAATGATAATTTTTTTTATTCATATTAAACAAAGTAGTTCAGGAAAAAACCAAAAGAAATAAAGGAGTAAAATTATTAGTTGAAACCGAAAGATGAGGTTAGAGCTAGCAAGGAGGAGGGGATAGAAATGGGGGATAATGGACAGCTTCCTTCCTTTTTTACTGACTCAAGGGGAAAGGGAGGGGACTCATCCCTTAAAGACCCTACTAAGCCCCTACGTGAGACAACTCCATGTGACCATAAATCCTTGGTTTTCAAACCCTAACCCCATCACTTAACACCAACCAATGCAAAAGCGAAAACAAAAAGCAAGCCATGCCCCCAATTAATTCCTTGAAAAACCAATTATTTGCAAAGATATGTCAACGCAAAACCACCTCAAAAAAGGAGCAAAGCCCAAAGCGGGAGGAGCAACTTCTGAGCGCCGCCAGTGTAATCATTCAGATTTCAGAATGATAATCAATCACAAGAACCAGAAAGCTCTTCAACTTCCCAGAAATTTTCTTTTTCTTTTTTTTAAAAGAAAATTAAACAACCATGCAACCTCTGTCTTTATTAATTACATGTTAGACGGAGACGTGTGGACGCAGACCCTTAAACAGAAATGCATTTGATTTATTTTATAATTTTCAAGCCAAAAAATAAGGAACATATACATTAATTACTACAATATTATTGAAATCTTCAATCCACATCAATCAAAACGGATTGCCATTTTCCCCCAAAACGACAACCCCAGACCCATTCTCTGCTGCTGCTTCTTTTTTTCTTCCACTCTTTGCCTCTTTGGTTACTCTTGGAATTTGGAAATATAGCCGAAGGCAATTACTTTTTCTTAGGTGGCGGAGGCAGATATCCTTTTCTTGATTGAGAGAAACATCTTCTTTTGATAGAAATCAATTAATAAGTTTTAACATTTTAAATTTAAATGTTGACAGAAAGCAAGCACGCATAGATAATTAATAGTAGTAAAACTTTCGATACTATATTTTGATACAAATTCTTAGCTTAAATTAATATTCTCCTGAAAAATCAACCAAAAATAAATAATAAAGATAAAGAATTAATACGATTAGTGCTGAAATATGGATTAAATTTTTTTTAAAAAAAAATGCTTTTGGTGTGATGAAAATGGAGTTAAGAGATAGTTGAGAAAGATATAATCACGTCTTGAAAGATGAAAGAGAAGCCTTCGTCGCAAGAGGGGGAGTACTGAAAATTAAATTCTCTTCCAAAAAAAATATATATCCGAAAGCTACCTCGAGAGAGCAGAGCAGAGGGAATTTTCAAGGACAAAAAACATACTACTAAAGTACTTCTCACTTCTCCCGCATGCAAATTGTGCAAGGCAAACAAACCACCTTTAAAAAAATCGTATCAAAACTTAAATTGATTTGATTTTTTTTTTAATTTAATCGATTTAATTGGTTGAATCAATTTATTTAATTAAAATTTTTAAATATTTAAAAAATAATTTTAATATTAAATATAATAAATAATTAATAAAAAATATATTTGATTTAATGATATGATTTTTAATAAAATTAAGAGATTAAGAATTTAAATTTCATCAATTACAAAAAAGAATTAAAATATATGAAATCAATTTTTTTCCTATTTTATTCGGATTTTTCCGATTTTTTACTGGTTAAATCGATTTTCGGCCGATTCAAAATATTTCTGATTTTGTATATCATGTCGAACCGAACAACTTTTAGATTTTCAATTTAATCAATCCTACTGACCAATTCAATTCAAATTTTTCTTTTTTAAAAAAACTCAAGAAATAAAAAGTAGTAGTATTAGTAAAATAAATTCTTTTATTATAAAAAACTACTATTAATTAGTAACTAGAAAAAGTCCCGGCTTTGCTGGGGTATTTTTAATTTTTTTCATAAAATTTTTAATTAATTAATAATAGTAAATTAATTTTACTTTATATTTTATTAAATAATAATTATTTATTTAAATATTTTTTTTAAATTGTAATAATATTAATATAATTATATTTGTTTAATTATAAAAATTAAATCTATGATAATTATTTATTTATAAATTACATAATACAAATGCATTTTCAAATGTTATTTATATGTATTTTTGAAAAATATTTGGATCTTATTGTACACTATATATTTTTATTTATAAGAGGTAAAGAATAATAAATGAAAAATAAGAAAATAAAATTGTGGTTTATATTTTATTCTCTCGTAAGATCGATTTTCTCACATAGATTAGCAGCAAATTCATTTTTTTTTTAACTTTTTTTCCAAGTGAGTTAGGTATGGATTCCAAATCGATTCGGGAGTCAACGTGTGGATAAACCACTTTAAATTCATCATTTAAAATTAAAATAAAATTAATTAATAAAATAATTTTTTTTAAACTTTTTCCCCAAGCGATTGGGTACGGATCCTAAATCGACCCGCGAGTCAACGTGTGGACTAATCCCTTTAAATACATCATTTAAAAAAAATAAAAATAAAAACCTAAATCTAAATCTAAATCTAAAAGTAAAACTAAAACTAAAAAAACTAAAAATAAGTAATAAAAATAGTTTTTTTTTTTTGGAGGAGGTCAAATACGGATCTTAAATCGAGCTGTGAGTCAACGTACGAACTAACCCCTTTAAATACATCGTTTAAAAATAAAATAATTAAATTAAATTAAATTAATCAATTAATAACATATTTTTATTTTTCCGAACGAATTGGGTACGTATCTTAAATCGACTTACGAGTTAACGTATGGGCCAACCTTTTAAATACATCATTTAAAAATAAAATAAAGTTATTATTCTAACTTTTTTTTCCCGAGCGGGTCGGGTACGGATCCTAAATCGACCTGCGTGTCAATGTGCAGACCAACCCTTTAAAAAAAAATAAAAATGAATCTCTTTTTAATTTTTTTTCGCGAGGGTCGAGTACGGATCCTTAATAGATCCGTGAGTCAACGTGCAGACCAACCCCTTTAAATACATCATTTAAAAATAAAAAAACTTAAAATAGTTAATAAAAAAATTTATTTTTTAATTTTTTTTTCTTGAACAGGTGATAACATATCTTAAATCGACCCTTGAGTTATCGTGCATATCAATCATTTTAAATATATCATTTAAAAATAAAAAATTTAAAACTAAAAATCTAAAAAAAAAAAAAATCCCCTTAATCCCATTAAGCTTTTTTATATGTTATATGATTGGACAAAAATGTCCCTGAAACCTTTCTAAAATGTCCCCCAAGTCATGCGGACTCAAAATTCGTTAATAGTAGATTACCACTAAATATTAAATTTGTGGTATAGCAAAGAGCAAATATACTGAATAAAATAATTACAAGCCTCTATTTCATGGACGATTGGTCCAATGAGGAAGATTTTTTAGGATCTATTTGGATGAACGATTAGATTAAATTCGTTGAAATTAAAAATAATGATGACAGTGAAATTTGTTATTGTAACGATGAGATTAAAATCAATAGTGGATATGTGTTTGAATACAAAAATAGTGATAACGGTGAGATGAGAATGAAAATGATCAGTAAAGACATTAATGTAAATTGTGCTATACCACAAACCCAGCGTTAAAAAAATCGTATCACAAGTTAAATTGGTTAGATTTTTTTTCTTTCTATTTAATCGATTCAATTGGTTGAATCTATCGGTTTAATTGAAAATTTTAAATATTTAAAAAATAATTTTAATATTAAATATAATAAATAATTAATAATAAAATGCATTTGATTTAATGATATGATTTTTAATAAAATTAAGAGGTTAAGAATTTAAATTTCATCAATTACAAAAAAAAAAAAAAAATTAAAATATATGAAATCAATTTTTTTCCTATTTTATTCGGATTTTACCAATTTTTTATTGGTTAAATCCATTTTCTGTCGATTCAAAATATTTCTGATTTTGTATATCATATCGGATCGAACAACTTGTACATTTTCAATTTAATCAATCCAACTGACCAATTCAATTCGATTTTTTCTTCTTTAAAAAAAACCTCAAGAAATAAAAAGTAGTAGTATTAGTAAAATAAATTCTTTTATTAAAAAAAAAAACTACTATTAATTAGTAATTACCACTAAATATTAAATTTGTGGTATAGCAAAGAACAAATATACTGAATAAAATAATTACAAGCCTCTATTTCATCGACGGTTAGTCCATTGAGGAAGATCTTTTAGGATCTATTTGGATGAACGATGAGATTTGATTCGTTGAGATTAAAAATAACGATGACAGTGAAATTGGTTATTGTAGCGATGAGATAAAATCAATGGTGGGGTATGTGTTTTGATGCAAAAACAGCAGTAGCGGTGAGATGGGAATGAAAATGATCAGTAAGGACATTAATGTAAGAGTGTATTGATAAATTATCTTTATATATTTAATATTTAAAATTTTAACATAAGTTTATTTTATATATTTATTTAAATATTTTAATTAATTAACTAATTTTTATTTAAATGTATAAATTTTTTTATTATATTAAATGAATAAAGAATTAATTTTTTTAAATAAAATAAATTCAAAAAACAATTTAAAATTTTCAAAAAATAAAATAAAAATAAAGCAGGTAAAATGAGAATTTCACCCCCTTAACCTTGCCCCCCTCCAGTGCTCCACTGGAGAAGCGAATGGTGCTAGTTTGCTAAGGCGGTTTAAGTACCTATATAGTCCCTGTACTATAGTGAAAAAAATAATTTAGTCCTTGTATTATAAAATTGAGTAATTTAGTCTCTGTACAAATTGAAATAGGTGCAAAGAAGTAAAATTGATAACGATGTTAATGAAAAACTGTTAAAATACTGATGTGGACTCGTAAAATCTAACAAAATTAATGACTTGGAATAAAATATGACTTGAGATATATCTAAATCTATTAGATTTTACGAGTCCACGTCAGTATTTTAACGGTTTTTCATTAAAACCGTTATCAATTTTACTTATTTGCACCTATTTCAATTGTACAGGGACTAAATTACTCATTTTTATAGTACAGAGGTTGATTTACTCTTTTCACTATAGTACAATAATTATGTGGGTATTTAAACCCTGCTAAGGCTGAGCAAAAATCAAGAAAACTGAAAATAGATTTGAACCATAGTGTTCATTTTTTTTTTTTAATTCAGTTTAAATTTGATTTGGGTAATAATTAGATATATTCAATTCGGTTTGGTTTTCGGTTCATAAGTTAAAAACTCGCAATTATTCGAACCAAATTCTATTTTTTAATTGGTTTTTTTTAGTTTTTATGATATAAAAATAATTTTTTTATTTCTAAATTAGTGAAAAAAACCATAAAAAATACTATAAAAATATAATTGTTAAAAAATTTTAAAAATGATGAATCGAACCGAGTTGAATCCGGGAAATTCGGTTCAGATCGATTCGATTTTTAATGCTATTCGATTCGATTTTTAAAAAATCAGAATATCACATATTAATCACAAATTTTTCCAAAATTAATCGAACCGAACCGTTATCATTTCTAATGGATGCAACTGTATCGTAAGATGCAATCCAAATGCACCTCACAATGCAATTAATTTTTTTTTTGTCTTCTTGGATCCCATTATATCGGAGTAATTTTCTTCAATTTACACCCCCCATTTTTTGGAATTTTGTGTGAGTACCAAAAAAAATGCATGAATAAAAATAATTTATATTTGATCTATTAAATAAATTAAAGAATATCATTTAATTAAATTTTTTAAAAATTAAATACTTTATTATTAATAAATTGACATCACGTAAGTTACTTATACTGCATACACTATCAATACATAAAATATAAAAGATAAAAATGGTTCACTTTCTATAGCTCTCTCTAGAGGTGACAAAATGAACTTGAACCCGAAAATTCGTCCAGAAAAATCCGAACCCGCCCAAACTCGATTTGACCAAAAAGTCAAAAACCCGAACCCGAAAAAACCCGAACCCGAAATGGCTAGAGCCCGAAAGAGCCCGAACCCAAAAAGACTCGAACCCGAAATTACCCGAACCCGAAAAAATCAGAACCTGAAAAATCAGAACCCGAAAATACCCGAACCCGAATTTAATACTAAAAATAAAAATTATCAAATTGTAATTAAATAATTTCTTTTATAAAGCAAAAACTTTATTTATCAATTTTATTTTAATATCTTTTTTAATAATTTAATTTAATTTAATTTAATTAAAATTTAATTTATATTATATATATGATAAAATAATAATTTTATCAAAAAATAAAATTATATTTTGTACTTATAACTTTAATGTCCCATATCTTGATGAATCCACTATCTAAAAATTCTAAACTCATGAAAATTTTAGAAATGTAAATTTTTTTGACATAAAATATTACTTGTCCTTTATTTATGTTATTTTAAGAGCACTCTTATAATAGTATAATAGTATCTTCTATATATTAAAATTAATTAATAACAATTCATTCATTTTAACTTATCTCTAGTATAATAGTATTTCTTATATTAAAAAATAGATAAAAACTACTTTTAAAAAAAATGTGTTGCTCTTTGCAACATATATATAGTTTTCTTAGGCATATTATTAAATTAAGTCATCAACACCATATTCACTTGCCCAAACCCGGACCGATCCGAAATATAGGTCTAAATTCTGCCCAAACCCGCCCATATTTGTAAATGAGTAGTCCAAACCCGTTTAGGCCTCAAAATTGAATGCCAGGGTTCGTCCTTAAAAATCTCTGATTTTGTAGTGAATATAAATTATAATGTATTTACATGTTAAAATTCGAGTTCATCAAATCAATTCTTTTAAATATTAATATGATTAATTTATAGTATATGATATTTTTATTAATAAATTATTTTAAAATTTTATTTTATATAAAAAATTAATTTTATATTCTTTTGGTGCTAACAAATATTGATTTTAATAAATAAATATAATTAAAAATATCATATTATAATAAAAGATTATTTTTAAAAATAATAAAAAAATAATTTTAAAAGTAAATATTTAAATTATGTAAAAATGATTACATCTAACATAAAATAAAAATTATGTAAAACAAACCCGAACTTGATTGGGCCTGAACTCGGACGGACCCAAATCCGATCGGACCCGAACGGACTCGAACCCGAATAGGCCCGAACCCGAATGAACCCGAACCCGAATGAATTCGATCCGAACCCGCCCGAATCTGCCCAATTGCCATCTCTAGCTCTCTCCCACTTCCCCTCTCACTCTTAGTATTTATTACTATAAATACAAGCGTATATGCTATACTATGCTCCACCACAAATCCACATTCCAGCTTCCATTTCCAGTTTCAGGTGCTCGAGCCCCAGAGTTCTGACCCCAGAGATTGGAATCTTTTTCCTTATATTTTGTTGCTTCTGATTTTTTAGCTACTTTTTCACTTGTTCTTCCTTTTGTTCCTGAATTTTGGATTTTTACCGAATGGAAGAAGCATTTAGGAGACTAAATGGCATCGCTCATGTGCCTGACTCTGACCCACGACACTCCATCACCGACAATCCAAAGAAGTGCGCTGCCTCAACCACAACCTCCGCCACGACAACCACCACCACCACTAGCATAACGACAACGACAACAACAAACAAGAGGTCTCTCAAAGAAAATGGTGGCCCTGGTGGGGCCATGAGGTACCGTGGAGTCCGCCGCAGGCCTTGGGGCCGTTACGCTGCTGAGATACGAGACCCGCAGTCCAAGGAGCGGCGGTGGCTTGGCACTTTTGACACGGCCGAGGAGGCTGCTTGTGCCTATGACTGTGCGGCTCGATCTATGCGTGGAATCAAGGCTCGAACCAATTTCGTTTACCCTGCGACTGAGCCTTACTCCGCCAACGATCATTTTCTTCCTCCGCTCAACTTCTCTAAGCAATCACAGTCATCCATCAGAGATCTAAACAGCAAGCATTATCAGTTTGGGCACTCTTCTAATTGGCCATCGTTTGCTAATCCCCATGCGGGAGACTTTTCTGGTGGGTCTGCGCCTCAAAGAAATGTTTCTCTGGACATGCTTTTATTACGTGACATATTGAATTCGTCTTCAAATACATCTCTCCACGCGCCTACTCAGTCTCTTGTTGACCAGTTTCCATTCATCAATGGAACTTCTTCTTCTTCAACTCCAAGCGTTTTCCCTGGTTGTACTTTGTTGAATTCCTGGACCAATTCTTCTCTACAGGCAAGCGACAACATCACTGGTTCTTTTATTGGCTCTACTATGACTCTTCCTCTCAAGGAAAAGAATTCAAGTCATACCACTGGTGTACCTGCCATGTCAAATTGTCAAGCTGATGATATGGAATTCTACCGACAGGAGTCTTCTGATTCTGGCTTGTTGCAGGAGATAATTCAAGGGTTCTTACCAGAGCCCACCTCAAAGAAATCAGATATTGATTGGACTAGAATCTCAAACTGCACTCAAGATTCCATTGTTGCACCAACGACTGAAATGCCATTCGGTCAGTCCCTGAGTGGGTTGAAGGAGATTAACAACCAGAGTTTAGATTTTTATGTTGATTACCATCAGGGTGTTCCTCAGCAGTTTGAGAGTTTCAACGGAATTACAGGTTCTCAAGTGGTGCCATACTGTAATGAGATACCAGTGAACCATCTACAGCTGGGTCCAGACTGCATGTTGGATGATATCTTTCCATACCCTGATTTCATGGGTGCTTTAGCGGCTAGGGTTCAAAATACTTGAGCCCATCACAATGCAAGTTGAAACCCCAGCGTGAGGTGAAAATCAACAAGCCAAGTTGTGGATCTCTTTTGTTAACACATACTGGATGCTGAGTTTAGGGTTTTTGCTGTCAAGTTCAAGTCATTGGGTACTTTTATGGAGATTAAAATCATGTTAATTACCAATTAGAAGCTTAATTTTATATAGTTATATGATATGATAATCATATAATTTACTAGTTACTACCACTAATTTTATTATTATAACATGTAATCTAATCTCTGGACGACTACGTAATCTTCTTTTCTTTTCTTTGATTTGATTTACATATACTAGTATGTAATCTTCTGCTTTAGTATTGGAAATAATACAAAGAAGGGAGAAGGAAAAAAAGTAAAGTGTTTCTTCTTTAGCAGAAGCAAGTTCTGAGCCATTTGAAGCTTTAAATTGCGTTGACCTTGGAACTCAAAAGGTCCTGTATTTGTCCGGCTTTTGGGTTCTACGTTCTCGTTTAAACAATAAAAAGGCATTGGTTAAGGATCTCTGTGGATCGATACTGGATGTTCTTATCTTTTGTTTCCTTCTGAGTTTTCGCAAATCGAAGCATATGAAATCTAACTATCTAATTATAAACCTAAAAAAAGGCTAATGAGATGACAAACCCTTTTTTTCCCTGGATATTCTTATCTTTTGTTTCCTTCTGAGTCTAGTAAAAAGTCGTGTGTCCGGGGAAGAATAATCTCTGGAAAATAAGACAAAGGGTAGTCTCTGGGGACTATCACGTAGTGACTTCGTAGTATGATCCTTCTCTTCTCCCCTACCCAAATTTTGGGTGAAGTTTATTTTATGATTTGATGATTTGAGTTTTCTCTATAATTGATGGATTGTTAATTGGGAAATGTAGATAATTTTTTCATTCTACAAATAGGAATAGTAAGAAGGACTAAGGAGGCACAAAGGCAGGAAGTTTTTTATTACTTTGTTCAAGTCAAGAGAAAAAATACAGTAAAGCAAGTCAATTTCTTATGAGAATTGTTAAGCAAGCGTTTAGTGATATTCGTAACGATAATATTTAAATAAAAAATTTAAATGTAATTAATAAATTATTTTTTTAGAATTTAAGAAAAATAATGTATTAAATATATATAATTTTTAAAATAATAATTAAATAATTTTTAATCAATATCTATATATACCAATTAATCATTTTACATTACTACTGGTATTAAGTATTGAAGTAAATAAAAATTTGCAAGTAGCTAGGCAAAAAAGTAGTGATGGACCAATTGACAGTTTGGAGATTAATTTTACGCAAGGGCTATAGTTCAAATATCATAAAGATAGCTTTTAATGTTATGGGAGAAATAAAATGTAGAAGGGGTTGATGCTAAAACATTTGTTCATGGAATAAATTTGCTTCAATTTTAGAAACATTGGCCTAGTAATCTCATGAATATTTATTTATTGAGGTTTTGTACTTTGGGATTTATTTTTTTGAAAATTTATTTTATCCCAGTAAAATGTTTAGATTTTAGAAACGGACAAGATAACATATATATATATATATATTTTTAAGATATATTTAAAAAAATTAATTTAAAAAATAAATAAAAATATATGACAATTTTTTTTTTAAATTTTATTTGTGAAAGTAAAATTTTTACTGTTCGTATATAAAAATGATTTCTTTTTTTCTTTTCTTTTCATATTCGTGTTTTTGTTTTTAATGTGCACCCAAAGGTATGAACCGTATGATCATGAGAGCCGCCCAAGGTACGTAGGCGGTGCCGAGAAGCTTCCGCCACAAACTCAATATCTGGTTCTGCTGCTTTATATTTGGGGAATGATTTTTTTTTTTTTTTGAAAAGCATGATTTATTGCGATTAAGAAGATGTCCTTTTTACAAATCAGAAAACAGCATGCTGCAGACAAAACTAAGGACTATAAAACAACAAATCTGACACCCTATTAACACCAGATTTGGCTAGCTTATCAGCTTCACCATTAACCTCCCTCAAAATATGAACAATTTCCCAGTTCTGAACCGCAGTTCGTACAAACTCTATAGCCCTTATACTTCGCGAAATCCGCCATGGGGCTCTACTCGGATTCTTAACCCAAGCAACAACCATCTGACAATCACATTCAATTATAAGTTTATGCGAAGGCGCCCAAGACGAAGCACCAAAAATGAGGAAGGCTTCTTTGACGGCCCTTAATTCAGCCTCATATGCCTTAGCAGAACCGATAGATTTAGAAAAAACTGCTTTCACCATACCTTGATTATCGCGCAAAATATCGCCAATCCCCGCAGGAACGGGATTACCATGCGCCGAACCATCGACGTTGAACTTAAGGCAGCCGGCAGATGGCTTATTCCAAGTCATATCAACGCCAACTTTCATTTCCCTCTTCAATCGACAAATAGCAGGTGACCACTTGAACTGCGAAAACAGCCCTTCCTCACAAGGCCACTTAGCCTTGGACCACAAAGCGAGTCTGAGTCTAATAGAGTCCAGTAACTGCCAAACAGCAACATTTTTCCTATTAAAAACAATATCATTCCTGTGCAACCAAATAGACCATAGTGCAACAAAAAACTCATTCTCCACAATTTGCTGCAATGATTCGCTGGGAATGCATGCTGCCACGCAAGAAAAAAACCCATGGCACTCCTTGGCGTGGACCAAGATATGCCCCAAGAAAGACAGCAATGGGCCCACACAAACCATGAGACTCTGCATGTAAAAAACAGATGCTCAATAGTTTCAGGCATCAGATTGCATAGTGGACACAGAGTCGAACCATTAACAATAAGACCTCTCTTGCTGAGTTCAACTTTGGTAGCTACGCTGCCTCTCAAAACTAGCCAGCAAAAGATTTCCACCTTCGGAGGTGCATAACCGGCCCATATAAATTTCCAATGATCCCATTTTGACGAGGACTCACTCAACACAGAATGTCAGAAAGAGTTAGACGAATAAACGCCACTATGGGTGTGTTTCCAAACAACTGAGTCAAAGGAGTTTCTGAGAAGCACTTGTTTTCTCAGCAGATTCAACAGGGATTCCCACTGCTGAAGCTCCCAATCAAACAATCTTCTTCGAAGGTTAACCTCCAGTGCCATTGATTATTCTGCCATTTGCCAAAATCCGTTACTTTCCCGCTTTTAGAAACAGCTACCGCAAAGACTCTTGGAAACTGCTCTTTAAGGATAACACCTTCGATCCATTCATCCTGCCAAAAATTTATGGAGCTGCCATCACCTGGAAGAAAACACAACCCAGCATATAAAAAAGGATGAAAATGATTTGAAGGCATAAGGGGTCGAATAATGTTTTTCCAGGTTGGGGACATTTTCCGATACCGGCTGCATGAAGGAAGCAGATTACCCACCGATGACTCATATTTCTCGGCAATGACTGATCTCCATAAAGAGGAACGCTCATTCCCAAATCTCCAGATCCATTTATTGAGCAGCGCTCTGTTCTTAAGCCTTAAATCAACTAGACCGAGTCCTCCAAATTCCTTGGTATTACAGACAGACTTCCAATTAACCATATGCATTTTCTTCACCGACGAAGAACCACCCCAAAGGAATCTTCTGACCATTCTATCCAGCTCATCAGATACGATACGAGGGATTTGAAGTAGGGACATATAATAAATGGGCAGAGAAGATAACACCGATTTAATAAGAGTCAATCTGCCCCCAATGGAGAGTAGATTGCCTTTCCAGCCGGCAAGCCTCTTGTTGAAATTATCGATGATAGGACTCCACAGTGAGATAGAGTTCCCTCCGTACCCCAAGGGAAGATCGAGATAAAGGGATGGGAGACGACTGCTCAGACAACGGATATCCGAAGCCCACCGATCAGTGACACTTTGCTCCACCCCAACTCCAAAAAGACTGCTCTTTTTCAAATTAACTTTGAGGCCAGATAACAACTGAAAGCACTTTAGAATTCTTTTAACATTCCTAACCTGCTCCACCACAGGCTCATAGAAGATAATTGTGTCATCCGCAAACTGAAGATGAGATATAGACACAGACCCCGGATCAATAGTCATACCCCTGAAAAGGCCGGTTGAAGTAGCCTTATTAAGAAATAGGCTCAAAACTTCAGCAACCAGATTAAACAATAAGGGGGAAAGGGGACAGCCTTGTCTCAACCCTCTGCTCATCCTGAACTGTTCCGTTGGCACCCCATTAACAAGGACTGATAAAGAAGCTGAAGATAAACACGACTGAATCCAAGTCCTCCACTTATCCCCAAAGCCCATTCTACCCATAACAAAATCAAGAAAGGACCAACCCACACAATCATAGGCTTTTTCGAAATCAACCTTAAATATCATACCACCCTCTCCATTAGTCTTCATGGAATGAATAACCTCATTGGCAATTAAGGAACAGTCCAGAATTTGACGCCCCGGGATGAACGCGAACTGGTTTTGCCCAACAATATCCCCCACCGATTGCTTCAGGCGATTAGCAAGAACTTTGGCTAGAATTTTATAAACACTGCCCACCAAGCTGATAGGGCGGTAATCGCTAATGAAGCACGGAGAATCACATTTAGGTATAAGAGCAATAAAAGACGCATTTAAACAATTATCAATACAACCAGTGCTATGGAAATTATTCATGAACGACATAACCTCACCCTTCACCGTGGCCCAGAAGGACTTGAAGAAATTCATATTAAAACCATCCGGCCTCGGAGCTTTGTTGCCATCGCAGCCTTGGATGACATCCCAAACCTCTTCCTCCGAGAAAGGCCGCTCAAGATTAGACGAACTTTGCCCTGATAATGACTTAAAACTGCACTTGAGATCTTTGAGTCTGGCTACCTTTGTAGAATTAAAGCGGTTTTTGAAATACGACCCAATGGCCTTCATGAGAGCCCTAGGTTCTTCGAAAACCTTCCCATCAATCAACAATTTCCCAATATGGTTCTTGCGACTCCTAGTTGTGGCGACAATATGGAAGAATTTAGTATTCCTATCACCCTCTTGTGCCCATTTTAATCTCGATTTCTGGAGCCAAGTTTGTTCTTCGATACGATACAGTGACCATAAATCAGCCTTCTTATTCCATAACTCTTCTCGCAGCTGGTTCCCCACCTGCCCCTGTTGGACACTCTGTTCGAGGCCAGCAATCTCCTTCTCAAGTTCCACAATGTTGTAGAAATCAGCCTTATGGTACCTAACAGACCAGTCTTTAATGGCTGGTTTGAGATTTTTCAACTTGAACCATAAACCCCGCCCCGAAGGCCAAGAACATCCTGTAGAATTCCAAGCAGTCTGGATAACAGAATGAAAGCTCCTATCTTCCAACCAGTTGTTGAAGAACCGAAAAGGTTTGGGTCCCCAGTTGACGCTCTCTTCAACAATCATCACTGGATTATGATCGGATAGAGAACGGGGGAGAGCACTTTGTTTGATCGAAGGCCATAAAGCAACCAAACCAGGCGATAAAAGGAACCTATCCAATCTGCTGAAGGACGGAACGACCCTATTACTGGTCCAAGTGTATTTTTCTCCTGACATTGGCAAATCCATGAGTTCAGCTTGATTAATAAAGTTTGAAAACAGCAGCATAGGAGTAGTGCTGAACACTGATCCGATTTTCTCATCAGGGCTTCTAACCACATTGAAATCACCCCCTAGACACCAAAAACAGTCATAGCCCTGTAACACACTCACAAGCTCATCCCAAAAGGCAGCTCTTTCGCCATCCTCATTTGGAGCATAGATATTCACAAACCCACATCTTATATTGTTTGCCTTTAACGAACCAAACAGAAGAATGAAACGAGGTGAAATAATTTTCGACTCGACTAAGAAAAAGTCCTTCCGCCAGAAGATAATGAGACCCCCAGCGGAGCCCACCGACGCCGAGAATTCCATCTCAACAGGGGAGCGTCCCCAGACCTTTCTAATAAGCTTTGAATCAATAGACTTTAGCTTTGATTCCTGAATAAGAACCATCTCTGGCCTCCAATTCGAAACCAAATTCCTCAAGGCCATAACCTTAATACTACCTCCCAGTCCCCTAACATTCCATGAAATAATCTTCATTAAGAAAAGAAACACACCTGATAACGAGCCAAAGACGCGGTGAACTGTTACTCATTTGCCTCTCGATCTTCCTTTTCCAGTTGAGCAAAACCATCGATGATATCCTGCTTCTCCCCATGGAATTCGATCCCCAGCTCAGTACTAACTAGCCATGTCGCCTCAGCCTCCTTCAAGATATTCTTATTCCTTGATCTAATATCACTATCCGAAACAGATAACTCAAGGTGGTTTAGGTCCTCGCAGCTAACATTCTCGCAGATCACTCTCAGCTGTTTCCTAATTTGCCTCCTCTTCCTCACTGCAGAAATGGTGGACTTCCTCGGCACTTGGTCCTTCATCTTCTTATAGTTCTTCTTCAATTTTTTGGACCCCTCCTTCTTCCTAAATTTCCTGTTCGATTTCGGTCGCTTCATAGAAGCAGAAACCATAGGGCACAGAATGGAAGGGCTTAACTCTCGGACCAACAGAGTAGGAGAGGGGCTAATGACAGGGCCCAATAAATCCAACCCATTAGACTCCACAAGTTGAAGGCCCACTCCCACTTCAACAGATGACCCAGCAGCCCCATTATGGCCCCCATTCACGAGAGCCCCATCGTCCCATTCCCAGTCACGGAGAGAGTCGGCAACACGCGAACCACACACTGAGCCTTCGCTGATACCATCATTATCTGGGGACACAGGGCAGGCAGCATGCACCAACCCGCCCACCAACCTGCCAGATTGCACAGGAATCGAAGAAGCTTTGCTTACCTCATCAATGTTTTTGCGCCGTACGGAGGGAGCCGTGCACTGAATCTCCATGCATCTGAGATTGCCCTCTGGCACCGAAACTTTACCCCTAATCTCTTCGGTTAAGGCTGGCTTTCGCCATCTTAAGCTTTTTTTTTTTTTTTTCTGACGATTAAATATAGACTTCTTTCTTTCTTTTGTTCGTTTTTATTACTCAGCCAAAAAAATGAAATTATTAGTAAAGGAAACAAGGTAGCCATTTTTAATTGTATAATCATTATTGATTTAGCTTTGGAGACATTTATACATTTATTATTGCTACTTAATTTCACCTTGTTAATTGTGACAAATGGTTATTCCAAAAAAAAATAAAATAAAAAATGAAATTCAATTAGGCCATCTAAAAAATTTAAAATTTTATTTTCTAAACTAAATAGATACTAGTTATAAATTCGTATTATGTACGACTGAACAAATTAATTATATTTTCGTTACATTTATATAATATTATTTAAATTTTAAATGTATTTTATTTCAAAAAAAATTAATGTATTTAGAATTTAGATGAAATCAAAATTGTTCATGGTAATATAATTAGAATCTAATTTCATTAATGGTAGTATATATATATATATATAACTAACTGTATTTAATTTCAAAAGAATTAAACATTTTTATACTTATAAACCTAATAGTTTAATACGCTAACTTGAAATTTAATATCATAAAACTAAAATTTAATAAATACACTTAATTTTTTTTTAACCTATAAAAATACAACACATATATTTGGAAAGAAAAATAATGTAAAATAATTGTTAAGTATTAAATTAAATAATATTAATTTAATTAATATATTTTTAATTAAAATTGAAATTGAAAAAAAAAAATCTTCACAATTAAAAAATAGTAGAGATCTACTGTTTTTATTACCAAATGACACATGTTAAAATTCGGTTTAAGTATCCACATAGTCCCTGTACTATAGTGAAAAGAGTAATTTAGTCATTGTACTGTAAAAATGAGTAATTTAGTCCTTGTAGAATTGAAATAGTTGCAAATAAGTAAAATTGATAACAGTGTTAATGAAAAATCGTTAAAATACTGATGTGGACTTGTAAAATCTAACAGAATTAATGACTTGAAATAAAATATGACTTGAAATATATCTAAATCTGTTAGATTTTACGAGTCCACGTCAACATTTTAATAGTTTTTCATTAAAACCGTTATCAATTTTACTTATTTGCACCTATTTCAATTGTACATGGACTAAATTACTCACTTTTATAGTACAAAGACTAATTTACTCTTTTTACTACAGTATAGGGACTATGTGGGTATTTAAACCGTTAAAATTTTCTCGCATCATTCTTTCTCTCTTTTAAGCAAAACATATTGTTTTATTTAATTAAAATGTTTTTTACCCAATAGTTTTTTTTTCTTAAGTCTCAAATCCTCTCAACTTGTTTTTTTTTTTTTTTTTTTTTTCATTAAAGGAGCTAGTAATTAGTAAAGCTTGCTTACTCTCAACGGATAAGATTTAGCAAGACGTGCTTAAGTAACAATCCTGGATCTCATTTTAATTAAAAGCTATTTACTAACTTAAAATTTTCTAACGGGATTTCGATCACAAATGATGGAAGGATGAAACTTTTGATATGGGGAGAAAATAAAAATATTAAATACAAAAACAGAAGAAAATAAAGGGAAAGAAGAAAATAAAAACATATACGGACTTGTAGAACTGTGAGAAAAGAAGGTGAAAAAAGTTGATAGAAAATTTAAAATGAATTTCGTTTATCTAATCATTGAACTATTAAGTATTAAGTCAACGTACAGTTTTAAAAAAAGAAAATAAAATAACAAAATAAATATCAACATTAATTTTAAGACTTAATTGTTTAATGAGAAATTTTAACTAGTGTCTAGTGACACTTGTTAAGATAATATATAAAAATAAAAAAATAATTAATAGTATATGTTTTTTTAATTCAATAAAAAATATATTAAATATAAAAAAAAAATTAGATTGATAATTAAATAATTCTTAATTGGTGTCTATAATCACAGGTTATGCAGAACCTTATTTAATACATATTTTCTTCAATTGACAATTTCCCAAGGAAAATAAAAAATAACGCATTTTTTTTTTTTAATTTTTATAAATGAGAAAACTTAAGAAAAATCACACTTTACCTTGCAGTATTAAAATTATGTTTTTTTTAGTACATAAAGACATAAGAAAAATTAAAATCGAGCGACACCCTCACCACAAGCATCAGCTTGCAACAAGGGGATTAGGCTTGTAGGTGGGCTATCAATTCGAGTTGCTGCAGCAACTGCTACTTGAGTCAAATATGTTAGATGATCAATACAACGATTCCCTTCTCTAAAAAGGTATCTTATGGCAATAGCCCATCATTCTTTGATAAGATCGTAACAATCATTAATCAGGATTCCAAAAGGATGATATTCCTTCGGTGTACGATTTAGAAACTCAACAAAGCAGAATCCAATTCCAAAATCAATCTTTGAAAACCTCAGGACTTTGCCAATTATAAACCTTCTCTAGCTCCCCAAAGATTTGCTTGTATACTATTTGTCCGAAGTAAAAAATATGTGACTCATTCACCATTTTCATCTCTAATTAATCCATCAACCGATACAATACCAATAGTCATTTTAGCAGCTCCATCAGTATTTAGAATACACACTCCGAAAAAGGTCTTTGCCATTGCACCCATTTAGTATTTAACATTATGTCCCACCGAATTTATTTGCCAAAGCAAGTAAATGAACTTTGAACACATAAATGTTCGTAATCAAGCCATATATATATAAACTCCCTTTGAACTTCCATAATAGATGCAAAGATTAAACTATCATAAACAACCAATATCCTTTTGCTAGAGCCACACGAAAATTTTGAAATCAAATGGCTATTTTTTTCAAGAAACGCATTAAAAATAATAATAATACCAAATATTAAGGCTCCATTGATCGATATTTTCATTTTTGTTTTTTTGTTATTTGTCTCTTGTTTTTAATTTACCAAATGTGTAGAATCAATAGAATATTTAGATTTGTATTTGATGTATTATCCGTGTATAAATTTAGAGTTTAATACTAAATTAGCCCCTATATTTTATGCTTTTTATCCGTTTGATACCTGAAATTTTTTTGTCACTTTGGTACTCGAACTTTCATACCGTCATTCACATTGGCAATTTGCCCTAACACCGTTAGTTAATGGCTGACTAGGCAAAAAAACCCAATCAGAGCCTGACAAGTGGTAAAACTGCCACATCATTAGTGCCACGTCATCATATAAGAAAAAATCCAAAAAAAAATCAAAAAAATTTATAAAAATCAAAATAAAAAAATTTAAAAAAAATCAAAATTAAAAATTTGAAAATCTCAATTTTTTTTTTAAAAAATAATTATACAAATTCAAATTAAAATTAAAATTAAAATTAAAAATAAAAACTAAAATTAAAAATAAATTATAAAAATTGAAACTTTATATATATATTTAAAAATTTGTAAAAAAAATTAAAAAATAAGAAAAAGAAATCTGAAAATTTTTAATAAAAATGAAAAAATTAAAAAAAAAATCTATTTTTAAATTTAAATTTTTTTTATTTTTTATTTTGAATTTTCATATATTATAAAAATAAAAATAAAAATAGAAAACCAAAATTCAAAATAAATTATAAAATCAAAAACTATATATATATTTAAAAATCTGTAAAAAAAATAAAAAATAAGAAAAAGAAATTTGAATATTTTTAATCAAAATTAAAAAAAATTCTAAATTCTAAATTCTAAATTTAAAATTTAAAATTTCTATTTTTTTTTTAAAATTTTTGAATTTTCATATATATTTTTGAATTTGAAATTTCTATATTTTAAAAAATTAATTTTAATTTTTCTTTTTAATTTTGAATTTTTCAGATTTATCTTTTGATTTTTTATAATTTTATAATTTCTAAATAAAAAAAAAAATTGATTAAAAAAACTCAGTTTTTTATTTTGGTTTTTATAATTTTTTTATTTTGAATTATTTTTCATTCATGATGATGTGGCACTAATGATGTGACAGGTTTGCCACGTGTCAGGTTCTGATTGATTTTTTTTTGCCTAGTTAGCCATTAACTAACGATATTAGGGCAAAAGGCCAATGTGATTGACGACATGAAAGTTCGAGTACCAAAGTGACAAAAATATTTCTTCAAGTATCAAACAGAAAAAAGACCTAAAGTACAGGGGCTAATTTAGTATTTAACCTATAAATTTATATACTGTCAATGAATTACATGATATCATCTATTAATGAGTAAAATTATATGTATTTATTTTTAATAACTTTTAAAATTTTATGTTTGCTAATTATTAATGATATTGCATCATATAATTTACTGACAGTATATAAATTTATATATCGACAATACATAAATACAAACATATAATATTTTTCATATGTGAACAAAGTCAACTACATATACTCTAGTTTTTAACCATAAATGTACGGTTTGGTTTAATTAGAAGGGTTTATGTATAATTTTGTCAACATAAATTGTTCTTTTAATTTCATATCAAATCAAACACAGACATCTTTTATATGAATTTAATTGAGGGTTATTTAAGAAAAAAAATATAATTAATTTAGTATTCTTTTTAAAATAATTCAAATAAAATGAACTTCATATGATAAATTTTCAAGATCATCTGTATATCAATAATATACGTCATTCACACAAAACATTTATTCATTGATTAAAAAATCAAATCTGATCGGTCGGTCAGATTGGTTGAATCGGGAATCGGTTGTCTGTCTGATTTGATTAGTATATTAAAATTGGGTATTTATCAAACCGATAAAAAATAGTTCAACCGGTTAAAAATCGATAAAAAACCAGATTGAACCGATAAAAATTGATTTTATATGTATTTTTTTTTTCAAAATTTTATTTATAAATAAGATTTGAACCTTTAACCTCTTAATTTTATATTAAAAATCATACCATTAAACCAAATACATATTTTTATTAATTATTAATTATTAACTATATTTAATATTTATTTAACATTAAATTTAGTGTTTAATATATTAAAATAAAAAAGCTCTATCAAACCGGCCGATCCAACTAATTTGATCGAAAATCGAAAGTCTGACCGATTCGTTTCAATCTGGGTTTTTAACCTTGCATTTGTTTGTCAATATATATATATATAGTATCCGATATATGTTTAATATCTCCTTTTTTGACCCAAGGTTTTTAAATTTTGAAGACAATAAAACTTTGGATGCCATAAGTAAATTAAAGAGAAAAGGACTGCATAAACCTTTGAACATTTCTTAGTGCTTAAAGCTTTAGGAGTTTTCTTTTTAAAGTTACTCAGACTGACTCTGGATATCAGCATAAATTGTTTTAGTTGTAAGAGTTATTGAGCCATTAAAAAAACTGACTTACTAATTTGCCCATGCATGAACTAATTAGTTCACACACTGTTTCACTTCAAAAATAATAATAAAGAAGGGAAGGTAAGGGGGGGGGGTACTCTCGATCACTTTACACATGCAAGCGGCATTCAATCGAACGGTGTTGGGAAGTGGTAGGTAGATGGGAGAGGGTTTTGACTACATCTACTTATGGGTCGGCTGATCTAAGTTTAGGTTGAGCCTAAACAGGATATTAATAGCATTTGTATTTGTCCATATCTAACAAGACTTGAAATATGAACAATTTTTTATGACCAAGCCCAACCCTTATTATTAAAGTGGTATTTTTCACCAAGCCCGATTTGATCCGTCCAAATTTTTTCATAGTCTCCTATTTTGTTGTCGCTCATCACTTGGCTCAGTTGGTAACAATCCCTCTCCTCTTTTCTTCCCAATTTTCCGCTTCTGGTTGGGCTATATTTGTAATTTAGGACCTTGCAAAAGAAGCAAAAATTGTGCCATTTGCATTGTTTATGTTATTGATTCTTATAATTTTATACCATTCGCATTTTTCATGAAAGGAAGTACTAATCATGTTATATAGGGAGCAGTTATGGATTATATCTAAATTTCGCTTCAGGTCTTGTGTTTGTGTGTCTCTTTTGGAGAAATAATTCTATGATGTCTTCTTCGGTTCTTAATTTAGACATGTTGTTTTACCTGCCATCAGGTTATTCTGTCAAAAACATAAGAGAAAAATAGCTCAAATAGAACTCAGTATTTGGGCCGGGCCGTGCTGGTCAGGGCTCGAGTTTAAAATTTTTTACTCAAGGCCCGGCCTATTTAGAAAATAGATTCTAAATTTTGTCTAGGCTTATTTTTTGGATTTAATATTTATTTCAAGTCCTCCCATATATCGAATGAGTTTCGAGTTTGGACGAATAACTCAACTCATCAACAGATTTAATTTTTTTTTGGCCAAGCAGGTCTAGTTTTGACACTCTGCTTCATCATTATTATCTGCTTAACTACAAAGGTTTTCTCCTTAAATAAGGGATTTAATATTATACTGTGTTCAGCAGTTTATAATTGGGGATCAACGAGGTCCTGGTCCTGGACCATTATTTAACTTTAGAAGTAGATCCAAGGGGGTGGACAACGTTGAGAACGGGGCAGCTGCTGCCAGCCCAGCCTATCCCCAAAATTAAGATATTGAGAGAGGGATTTACAGTTGGGAGTCTATTAAATGATATAATAATAATCTTTCTTCCAAACTTCAATAATTTAATTCCACCGTAATCACACGTAATGTTAGTCATAATCAGGATGCGTTTGAGACTCACCGTCCAAATATGAAATTTACGACTGCGTTATATGCGCATAATAAAGAGTTTGTTTTTATTTTATGCAGCATTGTTTTTACACATGAAATTCGTGCTTAGTACGTAGAGTAAAGAGAAAGGATTGTATTAACAGTTACTTCTTTCATGTCAGCATATTTTTTTTTTCATTTAAATCATGTTACATAATCAAATTTTTTTAAAAAAAAGTCAATTATTTATTACACATTACATATAATAATTAAATGATAAATATTTATGTCAGCAATTCATTAATGATTTTTGTAATAAATAATTAATTTTTTTCTAAAATCGGATTACGTGACATGATTTGAACATATACTGACGCGACATAATTATTTAAATATTAATTTTTTTTTACATTTAACACATTATTTTACTGAATTCAAGAAAAAATAATATAATAATTATATTTTTTATAAATATCACCTTAATTAGTGTCACTATACACTTGTTATATTTTCCATAAATAATATATTAACTAACTTTAAAAAGTGATTAAGGATACTTGTTAGCAAAACCTATAATATATTAACTCAGAGCTTAGCACAGTTATTTCATGCGATCACCTTTAAAAAATGACATCTAGTAGGTTTAGAACTCTAATACAAATATCTCAATCCTTTCTTCTTACAACCCCCTTTATAAAAAAATCATAATGTCATGAACGATTCATGAAATTTATTAAAATTTTTAATGTGATATTTGTACTTTAAAAATATTTAATGTGGAACTTGTATTATCACATTGTGTATTAATGTGGTACCTGAACTTAACACTGTTAAATATAAATAATGAGGATTTTTTATCAAAATATTGCTTTTTTTTATTTATTTATTTACCGAAATACCGTTGTTTTCAAATTAATTCCTAAAATTCGCTCCTTTTAAAATCAGCTAGGAAATTGCCATCTCCTATGGCGATTTCCCAGCGTAATTTTTTTAAAAGAATTTAAAAAATATCAAGGAAAATCGTCATGGGGGTGGCGATTTCCCTTAGTTAATTTGAAAAAAATTTCAAAAAATATCAAGGTAAATTGCCATGGGAGGTGGCGATTTCCCTTTGTATTTTTTTTTTACAATTTTATTTAAATTTTACGATATAACCGTTTGAAAGAAAAAAATTAAAATTTTTGAAGGCAACGGTAACTTAACTGTTGCCTTCAAACCCCCCCCCCAACACCACTCTTCTATAAATAAAACCCACCCTCCCTCATTTTTTTTACAACTAAATTTACTTTTCTTTCTTCTTTCTACAACAATTTTTTTTTTTTCTACAACAATATTTTAAGATGACTTCATCATCACTATTGAGATTGCAAGAAAATCACATATCCTCGATTATATTTAAAGATGTAAGTAAATTGTTGTAATATTATTTATATTACATTATCAATTTTTAGTAATTTTTTAATTATTATTATTTTGTCATTTTATATTTTTATAATTTTTAATGTTTTAATTATTATAGTTTTATCATTTTTTAATTATTATTGTTTTATCATTTTTTTCATTTTATAGTTTTATAATTATTTATTTTTTTATATTGTTTAATTATTTATTATTATAGTTTTTTAATTTTTTAATTATTATTGTTTTTTCATTTCATTTTATTTCATTTTATTTTATTTTTTTTATTGTTTAATTTTTTAATAATTATATAAATAATTTTAAAATTTTATATTATTATTGTTTTGTTATTTTATAGTTTTAGAATTTTTTAATTTTTATATTCTTTAATTTTTTAATTATTATAGTTCTATAATATATTATTTTTTATAATTATTTTATTTTATTTAATTAATTATCAACAAGATACTCGTCGCGTGTTACATTCGATGAAATTTACTTTGGAAGACCCGTATCCATATATTATCGACCACTTAAGAAGAGTCGGATTTTATCACGCAACTCAAATTCGACGATTTTTGCTACAACCTGACTTAATCAGTGCGTTGATCGAACGATGGAGACCCGAGACGCACACTTTTCATTTTTCATTTGGTGAATGCACGATAACTCTAGAAGATGTTGCGCTTTAACTTGGACTTCCGTTCCATGGCAACGCAGTTACAGGCGGAAGCTTGCTAGATTGGAATGAAGAGTGTCAAAATCTATTGGGCTCGGTACCTCCAGATGAGTATGTATCTGGCTCAACGGTGAGACTAAATTGGTTGAAATCCTTTCAAAATCTTCCATTACACGCAACTGAAGAACAGATATAATATGCTGCTAGAGCATATATTTTACGTTTGATTGGAGGATTACTAATGCCTGACAAATCGAGGAGTCAGGTACATTTAATGTATCTTCCATTACTAAGTGATTTAGAGCGTGCGAAAAATTATAGTTGGGATTCTGCGTGTTTAGCGGTTTTGTATAGAGAACTATGCCGGGCTACAGTTCAAAAAGCCATGACATAGGTGGATGTTTAGTGCTTCTACAATCATGGGCTTGGTATTAGCTGCCATTTCTTGCTCCGCGCGTGGATGTTTCGGCTGTATACCCCCTTGAAAGCAGGTAATAATCTTTACTATTTTATTAATTTTGTACGAACTTGTATTTTTATAGTTCTATTAAGATTTTATACGCATTTTAACAGGTGGAGTAGGAGTAAAGATCTTACCGAGACTCCGACCGACCTTGCAAGTATAAGATTGCGACTAGATCGAGTAAGATATGATAAGGTAAATGTTTTGATTGTTACATTCAAGTATTTTTGTATTTAATCCACATGAAACTAATAATTTGTAATAATTTTTCGCAGTTTCTGTGGATTTCATATTCCTCTAGTGAAATTATGGCATGCCTCCCATCGGATGCCTACAATAACTGGACCGAGGATGTCATTTAGTCATCCTGAACCTGAACGGGATTATGGAGTACCATCCAGTCATCGTTATTCCGTCAGTCATCCCGGATATGACGTTGATGAGTGTTACCAACCATCACCGCCAATGACGAGGTTAGATGACCAGCTCCCCATCCTAAGTCCAAGTTCAACATATCTAACATCAATGTATCAGTTTGGAACCCCTGCTTTAGCATTTGATGGTAGATCATTTGTGGGTCCATCTAGTAGTCAGGTTCCCTTTATGGGTGAACTAGGTGTTGGGTCCTCCAGCAATGAGTTTCAAATTTTTGATACGGAAGAAATGACGGATGACATACAATAGGAACCAGTGGCGGTTACAGCAAGAGGTCGTGGTCGACCGCGAATATCTGCCACTGACGAGGTTGAACGACGGGTCCAACCACCACGCACTAGGAGAGCTCGACACTGTTGCTCTACACCACACAATAATTAGAATAAATGTAGCTTTATCAATATCACGAGAATAATGCATTTTAAATTTGTAATATATAAATTTATATGTTTTGCATTTCATGTTATTTATTTTAAATTTGTTGAGAAACTAATTGTTATTTTTAATTTTCTTATTTATTATTGAATATATTTTTAAAAATGTTAATGTTGTTATTTATTTTAAATTTTATGTCCGCATCAATCTAACTAAAATGAAAATGTTTTTAACATTTTCTTAATTAAATGTTAAGTAGAAAAAAATTGCATAATCCAAATTACATGATAAGTATAAAAAAACTTGCATAATCCAAATTACATGATAAGTAGTAAATATTGCAGTTTATGAAAACATGTAATTCCTTTATTGTTGATGCGAACTCTCCCCCGATGTGCCAGATTGATGCCGACATTTTCGACGGCTATGACCTTCATTTCTGCATAATCCACAATGTTTTGGTTGGCCTTTCTCCCTGAGGTCCATTTCATTACGAATACGGCTTGATTTTGGCCGACCATGTGGATTTCTCCGTATTTCTTGACTGGGACACACTTCTGGACCATCATATTGAGGCTAATAACCTTCATTTCCAACTGGTTGGAACTCATGTCTATAAATATTCAATATAGTTTCCAGTCTACAGACATTGTCCGCATATTGCATGCAATCTATATGGACATGTGCACAAGCAGCAACTACATGTGAACAAGGGAACCTTTGTGCTTGAAACTTCCCACAGTCACACCACATGTCACTAAACTTGACTCTGTACTTCATTGCAGGAACACCCTCTTGTGGATCAACTAACTCTTCAATCAAAAAAGATTGATTTGCTCGTGTAAAATTACGAACAAAGTGGGAGTTAGCTTTCCTGCGATTTTTTTGCATAGCTTGTGTGACTGTTTCACAGTATGTGTGGCCTCCCTCCATCATTGCAATTTGTTTGTTCCCCATCTTAACAAAAAGTGCAGCCAACCTATAATATGTTGATTGCACTAAAGCAGTAATGGGAAGATGATGCATTCCCTTCAACACCAAATTGATAGATTCAGCTAGGATGGTTGTCATATGGCCATAACGTCTTCTTTGATCATATGATTGGGCCCACTTCTCCTTGGGGATCCTATCAAGCTAATTAGCCGCCTCAGCATTTTCTCCATGAAGATTCTCATACATGAAATTAAAATTCGATTGCCTCAACTCGTATCCTGATAAAATTAAAAACAAAAGACTTGTGAATTTTAGTATTATTTTATATACTCAAGGAAATATAAGAGATCAAATAACTATCATAACTTTCCATACCCATGTTAACAATGTGTCGACGCAATTCCTTATTGTTAAACTTCTTCATAAAGTTAGCTGCAATGTGTCGAATGCAGTACATTGAATATGCATGTGGAGGATTCCATCCACTACCATCGCGTCTGATCGCAGCTTTGATGGCTTCATGTCGATCAGACATCAAGCATATGCCAGGCTGTTTTGTCACATGTCTACGCAAATTAGTGAGAAAGAATAACCAAGCCTCCGTTGTCTCACCCTCCACAATGGCAAAAGCAATTGGCAGTACGTTTCGGTTGCCATCTTGTGCAATAGCTAACAATAATGTTCCTTTGTATTTTCCATATAAGAAAGTACCATCTATTTGCAGAATAGGTTTACAATACGGATACCCTTCAATGCACGATTTGAATGTCCAAAAGAGTCGACGAAATATTCTCTTACCCTGGACTAGTTGATCACCGTGATATGCAGGTACCGTTTGCAATTCCACAATTGTATCAGGAACGAAATGTAGTATTGCACCTAACCATTTAGATAGCTCTTTGTACGATCTATCCCAATCGCCAAAAACTCGAACAATTGCCTTTTGCTTTGCTTTCCATGCTTTCTTATAGGAGGTGATGTATCCATACCGGATTCGCATCTCAGTGATCAAAACTGAAACGGAGATTTTCGGATTTGCTTGGACCAATGACAGAATGCATGAACAGATCATGTTAGAATCTAACTTGCAATGATCATGTGAAATCCTCCCCGATGTGCAAGTATGAGGCCCTTCATATGTTCTAATCTCCCATGCCTGTTTCTTCTTCATAAATGTTGCCCTTATTCTCCAATTGCACCCTTTTCCCATACATTAGACATTTGGCATAATATTTGGTCTGCTTAGATTCAATTACTCTGTAATCTACAGAGTTTTTGATGTTATAGTGCTTAATAGCTGAAAGTACAGCCTCTTTCGTTGGAAATTGTAACCCAACACATAGATCAACTGTCGATGGATCAAACGTCAAAGGCGTAGCAAATGTATGAGCATACTCAGGAAATTCTGGCAGTTGCATTGCCTCCAGATCCAGGGTGTACATATGGGATGAAGCCTCATATAGGGGAAGATCTCCATGAGTGTTGATCTCAGCAGCGACAATGTTTGGGTTAGAATCACTGTTGTCATCACTTGCGAATTCAGCATCCTCTTCCTGCTCACTAAAGTCACCAACATATTCACTATGGACTCCACATGGGGAACAGGATCAACACCAGCTAACTCATCTTCGAGGGCAGTAGGAATTGTTTGTGAGACTAATGAATTATGAAACATTGTAGCTTGAGATAGAAGAACTACTTCTTCTGTGGGAACGTCGTATGTAGTGTGAACGTAGAACGACCCAGAATCATTATCTTCTGTGGGAAAGCTTTCTGTAGTGCGAATATTTGAAGGCCCACAATCATCGTGAACATCCTCTATGTCAGCATATAACTCAAGTACACCAACATTTGCAAACGTCTCGTGAGCATAAAACATGCATCTGACATCATCATCATCTTCAAGTGGAAATGTTCTATAGCAGACACATCCTTCACCAATAGAAAGAGGATGCCTATACTTAATCTCTGAAACTCTTTTGCTATTTCCAGCTTTAATTTTTGTATGAATTTGCAGCTTCAGTTTCTCTAATATGACGTCTTCTTCAACGCGAAAGCTTTTAGGACATTCACAATCAAAGGTAGCACCTTCGTCAGTATTATGAATTTGGCCATTATAGTAGACCAATGCGATCACTCTGTTGCTCATGTTGTTTAGTAATGAAACTGAGAAGGATGAGAATGGAGGTATTATCACTCAGCAAAAGAAAGAAGAAATAGAGAATGATGAGAATGATGAGGTATTAGCACGCAGAAAAAATCTGATTGAAAAACTGCTATAGGAGGTATTGTAAACCTTCATCAGTTTTACGAATATATAATGGCTCATTGTGTTGTACCGGATGACAAATCTCATCCTTATACAGGATAGAATCTGATTCCCATTTCCTGGCTAGGGTTAACTGACTGAAAAACTGATAACTCATTCAATGCAAAAACTGATGATAAATCTCATCCTTTGTACCGGACTGTCCAATAGTCCCATCCATTGCAGAAGGAATCCAATTCCAATATTTTTTGTAGCATTTGATTGACTGGAAAATAGCTGAAACCTATCCCTAACCCTAAATCATTAGTCTCATCCATTGCAGAAGCAATCCAATTCCAATATTTTCTGCAGCATTTGATTGACTGAAAAATAGCTAAAACCTATCCCTAACCCTAAATCATTAGTCCCATCCAATGTAGAAGGAATCCAATTTCAATATTTTTTACAGCATTTGATTGACTGAAAAATAGCTAAAACCCTAATCCTAACCCTAAATCATTAGTCCTATCCATTGCAGAAGAAATTCAATTCCAATATTTTATGTAGCATAAAATTATATAAATTTAATATAAAAAATTAATTTTTAATTTGTATAAATTTAATATAAGAAATCAAATTTTAATTTATATAAATTTAAATAAGAAATCAAATTTTAATTTTTATAAAATTTTAATAAGAAATACATTTTTTTAAAATAAAATTTTAATAAGAAATAAAAATTTTATATAAAATTTAAATAAGAAATAATTTTTTTACATACAATTTTAATAAGAATTATCTTTTTAAAAATTTTAATAAGAAATAAAATTTTATTTTTTTATAAAATTAAATAATAAAATAAATTTTATTTCTTATAAAATTTTAAGAAAAATTATATTTTACTTTTTATAAAATTAAATAAATTATAAAAATTTTGTATCTATATTTAAAAAAATAAATAAAAACAAACCAAAGCATTTTTTTATACCTATTTGTTACAGATATCACATATAAAATTTAAATAAGAAATCAAATTTTAATTTATAACTAATTTAATTAAGATTATTTTTTAATATTTAAATTTAAATAAGAAATACATTTTTTCATATAAAATTTTTATAAGAAATATAATTCTTTTTTATAAAAATTTAAATAAGAAATATAATTTTCTTTTATAAAAATTTAAATAAAAAAATTTAAAACAAAAAAAATTTTAAAAAAATTCAAAATAAAAAATTAAAAATTAAAAAAAGATGCATTTTTTTTTCAAACGGTTATATTATAAAATTTAAATAAAATTGTAAAAAAAAAAAATACCAAGGGAAATCGCCTGCCCCATGGCAATTTCCCTTGGTTATTTTGCAAAAAAATTGAAAAAATACCAAGGGAAATTGCCATGGGGCTGGCGATTTTCCTTGGTATTTTTTGAAATTTTTTAAAAAATTACGCTGGAAAATCGTCATGGGAGATGGTGATTTCCTAGATGATTTTAAAAGGAGCGAATTTTGGGAATTAATTTGAAAACAGCGATAATTCGGTAAATAAAAAATAAAACAGCAGTATTCTGATAAAACAACCTAAATAATGATGTCATATTGGTTAATGTGATTTTTATAAAAAAAATGAAAAAAATTTTAAAAGTTACAAAATTAAAATATTTAACTAAAATTACTTTTAAAATATAAATATTTTAAAATTACTTGTTAAAAAATTTTAAATATCTGATTTTTTTTTAAAAAATATTTAAAAAAGATCTTTATTAATTTTTTTTTCTTCCTTTCTTCCCTCACTCCCTCCCTCCCCCCCATTTTTGGCTGGTTCAGGCCGTTTCCAAACAACCACCAGTCGGGTATGGCCACTGGAGGCCGAACCCGACGCTGGTTGGTTAAAAATTGCTTGAAATAGGCCAGCTCTAGTGCAATTTCCAGCCTATTTTTAGGTTGATTTAACCTATCAGTCAGACCCAACCAGTGGGTGGTCGGAAACAGTCTGAACTAGCCAAAAAGGAGGGAGATCGGGAGGGAGGGAAGAAAGGAGAAAAAAAGAAAAAAATTATTTTTATTTTTAAAAAAAAAATTGTTTTTTTAGTTTTAAAATTAAAATAATTATTTTTTTGTTAATACACGTGGCATCATTATGTGGTGCCACGTGTTAAGTTTCTATTTGATACAAAAAATGATGTCATCTAATATTTAATGGTGTTACTTAGGGGTGAGCGTTCAATCGAGTCGAGTCGAGTGAAAAAAATTCGGATTAGTCGAGTTGACGAGTCCTATTTTGTCAACCAAACTCAATTTGAAATTTTAGCGAATCGAGTCGAGTGAAAACAAATTCGAGTTGAGTCAAGTCGAATAATTTATTCGAGTTAAAATGTTATCTTGTAAATGTTGATTGACTAGATCATGTTACTGTTATCTTGTAAATGCATGTATATCTATCATTTTGGAATTTAGTTCTCTGCAATTACAAATATATATATTTTTGTGTTCTATCATTTCTTATAAATATAACTATCAAAGACTTGCCATACTAAAATAAATAGCCTACTATTAACTTTTAAGAAAAGAGAATTCACTATCTTTTGAATTTCATCGTTTGGTCAGCTTGGTAATGTGCAAGATATCAACCAAAAGCTTCAATTTTTAACTGAATGAAGCATTGAGTGATAGCCTTCTCCTTTTGAAACCCAAAACGTTCAATGTAAACTTTCAATTTAGATCCTATCAATTTCAAAGGGAAATAAAGAAATGAATGATAAAACATTAAGACAATAAGTATGCAGTCAACAACTCATGCAGATTTATTTTTCTACTGAATGGTGACAAACAACAAAAATAAATGACTCAACAAAAATGGGCTAAAAAGTAAAAGAGGGAAGACGAAATAAGGAAAACGAAAAACCCAAGTTTAGTATCAGACCCAAATGAGTAAAACGACGTCGTATATAAATATCTTATTCGGATTTTTGAGTTATTCGAGTTGTATAAATCAAATCTTAACTAAACTATATAACTCAAATTACTTAGTCGAGTTGATCCGAAAATCCGAATAACTCTAATAAATCGAACTATTTAATTCAAAATTTGAAATGTTTTTTGGTTTTTTCGAATCGAGTCGGATTTTGCTCACCCCTAGTGTTACTACTGACTTGTATTAAAATAAAACAAAAAATGAAATTTTAAATATCAAAACAGATATTTTTAAAATAGAGATCCGACATTGAAAATTTTCATAAACTTCAAAATTATTTGTGACATTATCCCTAAAAAATTCCCTACAATATATAAAACATTGCTTTGCCATTATGATTACAGCTTAAAGTTCTGGATTAGACCAAACGGTTTGTCCAGACAAACCAGATCATCTAGGATTAGGCAAAGGTATATATCCATTCCAGGCAACAAGTTGAGTAGTAGTAAATCTATTACATACTATAAAAACTATCCTTAGAACGCATGGGAGAAGAGAATTAAGGATTTTAAATCCATGTTTAGTTGACAACTAACACTACATGAGGACAGACTTTTACCGACGGAATTTTTCATCCGTAAAAGTTCGGATTTCGTCGGTAAAGACTATAATTGAGGGAAATTTTCGTCGAAAAATTCCATCGATAATTCTTAAGTCGGTTCGTCGAGAATAAAAATTTTGTCGGTAAAAGAATTACCGACAAATTATTTCTGACGGAATTTTTTGTCGAAAATATTATTTTCGTCGCTAATACTTATTAGCAACGCAAAATTCGTCGCTTATACGTATTATCGACGAAAATTAATTTTAATAATTAATTTTATTTATTATTTATATATTATTATATATATATTATTTTTATTTCAAAAATTTAAATTTAATATATATAATTTTATCAAATTATAATAAGTTAATTATAAAATATATTAAATTGATTTTATATATTAAATTTAAATTATGATAAATTAATTATTATTATTATTATTGAAATAATAAAATTATATAGTAATAATTAATATAGTAGTAAGTATTAATAGTAGTATATGTAGGGCCAGGTTCTATATCCTTGGTTTCTGTCAAATTAACCCATCTTAGCTCAACTATATAACTCTATAGTCGTTATTGATTAATAATTTATAATTTTACCATTTTTTGTGTTACAAAAGCTTGATCAGGCAACCCATGGATTTGCAAAGAATTCAATATAGGCTTGATATATGATGCACTCAAAAGAATATATCTTATTTAACATTGCACTAAAAAGATCAATTATAAGTATAGTAGTTAGCAAGGATCGAGTCCACAGGGATTGAGTTTTAATTTATAAATTACTAGTTTATAATTCAAGTTAAAAGAAAATAAAAGAAAGGGGGGTTTTGAAATAGTTTTAAAATTAAAACAAACAATAAAAGTAAAAAGCAAGTAAGTAAGAAAAATTCAAATATGAGAAAAGTGATAACTCGTATAATTATATAGTTTTTAGTTATGTTTTATTATTGTTTTGTGTCAAATACGAGTTATTATTGTTTAGTCTAATTGTGTTTATGATTTTTTATATTTTTATGTAATTTGGTGTTTTTCACGAGTTTCTTTGAGTGATTTCAGATTACTAGGTTAAATCAACAATTAAGGGCAAATCCAGTTCAGTTCCAGTTCCGACACCTTTTGCCATATCAGCTATATCTCGAGTTTCACTGAAGCAATAAGGCTAAAATTTGTAGCCATGCAAATCTAAGAGGCATATCTATCTTTTTCATGTTTTACACTTCTTGAAACGGAGTCGTTTTCCCTAGCGAAATCGACCATCAAGTTGGCTGATGTGCAATGACGTCTGTGCTGACCTGTTTTCGTATTTTGACCATATCTTCCGATCCACATGAGCAAATGATCTGATTCCAACGGCTATGGATTCGTAACTGATAGGGGTATATTTTTCTAGAAGACCATTTTATCAGATCGAGCCTCCAACATTGACAAAATCGACCATCAAGCTGGCTGATCAGAATTGTCATACAATATGACGAAAATTGTTAGAAAAATGCACCCACCTATTATACCTACCTTTGAAATTTGTAAAGCTTGTCTCTTGTCATTTAGCCCTCCAAAATGTGTATAAATAGAGAGCCTTGGATGAGTATTGGGAGACCTTGATACATTGGTAGGATAGCCATTGTAATAAAATTCTCTAAGTTTTCTTTTTCTTTCCTTTCTCTAGTTTTCTTTTTCTTCTTACATTTCTTTTCATTTTATTCATATCTAGTATGTGTTTCTAATCATATTGTTGAGGTGATGAGGTGAAGCTCTTGGTAAATGCTAAGGTTAGTCTCTTAAACATGAGCTAAAATGAATCATCATTTATAAACACTAGTATAGATAATATTTTCTTTTGGTTTAAAATCATACTTGCAAAGTAGAGATCTTGATTCATTATTGACAATGAAAATGGCACAGTAAATGCTTGGTTTCATAACCTTGATTTGTTGTAGACATATACATTGGCATAAGGAATGCTTGGACTCTTTTTATGAGTTTTGAGGACACCAAATGAACATAATATCATATGCTATGGACGTTGGACAATTTGGACTGAATTGCTAAACCTTCCGATTGGAACCTCCCTTATGTGTGGATTTCAATTGTGTAATAAAACAAGATTAATCTTAGCATAACACCAAGAGTGGATTCTCTAACCTCAACATCTTTTCTTATTTTTTTTTATATCATGTTTAATTTCTTTTATATTTTGTTTATTTTGTTCTCTAATATCTTGTTTATCTTATTTTGTTGTTGATTCCCTAATATCTTGTTTACTTTCTTTGTCTTATATATTTATAAACTTATACCTACTAATACGCTTCCCTGTGGTTCGACCTCGGACACCCGAGAATTTATTACTTGAACATAACCTGCACTTGGGTTTACAACTCTTAATTGAGTCTCCATCAAGTTTTTGGCGCCGTTGCCGGGGAGGCAATACTAAGTATATAAGTTTATAAGTATATTTATTTTTATTGGCTGGTTATACCGCCTATATTTATTTTTATTGGCTGGTTATACCGCCTATATTTATTTTTATTGGCTGGTTATACCGCCTATATTTATTTTTATTGGCTGGTTATACCGCCTAATTTTCTATATATTTATATTTATATTGTATATTAACTTTGTTTTATGCTTGTTTGGCGACGTGATTTGGATCTCGTCGTTTAGTTAGACTTTATTGTGAAACTTTTTCAGGTAATCTTTCTAATACAACTCCTACCATGGCTGACAATGAAAGTGTTCATGCTGAAGATGAGAACAGACAAGTACGCACCATGCGTGACTACTTGCAACCAACTCGAAGCTCATCACCCTCTTGTTTTATTTTTCCTCTCAATGCAAACAACTTTCGTTTTAAACCAGGTATGATAGCTTTGCTTCCAAATTTCTATGGGTTGGAATCGGAAAGTGCTTACTCGTTTCTAAAAGACTTCGAAGATGTATGTGTCACCTTTAATGACCAACAATGTACAAATGAAATTGTCAAGCTAAAATTATTTCCTTTTTCTTTAAAAGATAAAGCAAAAATTTGGCTTCATAATTTAAAACCAAGGTCAATTGGCACATGGCAAGAATTACAAACTGAGTTTCTAAAGAAATTTTTCCCAGCACATAAAACTACTGCTTTGAAAAGACAGATTCAAAATTTCAATCAAAATCAAAATGAAGCATTTTTTCAGTGCTGGGATCGTTTTAAAGATTTGTTAAGTTCTTGTCCACATCATGGTTTTGAAAAATGGCGTCTTATTAGTTTCTTTTATGAAAGTTTAACTCCCGAAACTAAACAATTTGTTGAAACAATGTGTAACGGTGAGTTTCTAGAAAAAGAACCTGAAGAAGCCTTTGACTACCTAGACCATTTGGCAGATAACTCTCAAGCCTGGCACACAGATAATTCCTCTGAAAGTTCCAATAGATCTAATCTTGTTTCTAACAGAGGTAAATATCATTTTAGTCAAGAAGATGAGATAAAAGCTAAAGTAGCTAATTTGGCTAGAAAGATTGAAGCCATGGAACTTAGAGAAGTAAAAGAAGTCAAAACGGATAAGAATGAAGAAAGTTGTGGAATTTGTGAAATCATGGGACACCCCACTTCTGAATGTCCAAACATTCCCATTCTTAAAGAAGCGTTGCATGATCAAATAAATTCCATAAACACATTTAAAAAGCCTTCTCCTTACTCTGAAACGTATAACCCTGAATGGAGAAATCATCCCAACTTCAGTTGGCGGAATAATAATCATGTTCAGGTACCACAATCTCAAAAGCCGGGCAACACTTTTTCCTATCAACCTTCACGTGTACAAACCTTGGAAGAAACATTGCAAGCATTCATGCAAACACAAGCAAATGTGAATAGCCGGACTTCACAGGACATCAATGAGATCAAAAACACCTTGTCCACATTGACAGCTTCATTACGCACTCAAGAAAAAGGTAAGTTTCCTGCTCAACCTCAGCCTAACCCTTCTACTCAATGTCTTGTTTCTTGCTCCAATGAAACTCAACAGGAAAATGCCAGTTCTATCACAACTCTTCGAAGTGGAAAGGCAATCGACAAAAACATTCCATCAAAAGACCAAGATCCTTCTTCCCCTCCGAAAAGTAATGGTAAGGATGATGGTAAGTCTGAACTTCTTGAAAATTTGGACAAAGAAAAAGGTATGCATCCTGCTCCTTTTCCTCAAAGGTTGCAAACAATAAAGAATTTGAATCAAAATGCAGAAATTTATGAACTTTTCAAACAAGTTAAGATTAACATTCCTTTATTGGATGCAATCAAACAAGTTCCATCTTATGCTAAATTTTTGAAGGACATGTGCACAGTTAAAAGGAAACATAATGTACAAAAGAAAGCATTTCTGACGGAAAGTGTGAGCTCAATCATTCAGCACCTTACTCCACCAAAATTCAAAGATCCTGGATGTCCAACAATCTCATGCATCATTGGAAACACTAGAATAGAACGTGCATTGCTTGATCTTGGTGCTAGTGTTAATCTTTTGCCTTTTTCTGTTTATCAACAGTTAGGTTTAGGTGAACTCAAGGAAACACCTGTTACACTTCAACTAGCTGATCGTTCTGTAAAAATTCCTCGAGGGATAGTGGAAGATGTTTTGGTTCAAATTGAAAATTTTTACTTCCCTGTTGATTTTATTGTTTTGGACACACATCCTGTTTCAAATCCAAATGTTCAAATTCCTGTTATATTAGGCCGTCCATTTCTTGCAACTTCTAATGCTCTGATAAATTGCAGGAATGGTATTTTGAACATTTCTTTTGGAAATATGACTTTAGAATTAAATGTGTTCAACATTTGCAAGCAACCTGGTGATGATTCAGAAATACATGAAGTGGATTTCATTGAAGAACTTGTTCATGAACATCTCACCACTACCACATTCCATGATCCTTTAGAAGCTCATTTAATTGAATGTGAGTTTGATAATGCTTCAGAAATTTCACACACTGATTCTTTGTTAAATTCTTTTCAGGATAAGCATTGTTGGAAACAAAAGTTTGAGGAACTTCCATCACTCACAAATGTCACTGTACCATCAACTATTGAACCACCCAAGCTGGATTTAAAACCATTGCCATCCGAGCTAAAATATTCCTTTTTGGGTGAGAATGAAACTTTTCCAGTCATAATTTCTTCACATCTTGATGAACTACAAGAAGGTAAGTTGTTACAACTTTTGAAGATGCACAAAAATGCATTAGGATGGACCTTAGCTGACATAAAGGGAATAAGCCCATTAATCTGCACACATAATATTTATTTAGAGGAAAATGCTAAACCCTCTAGACAAATGCAACGAAGGCTTAATCCTAATATGAAAGAAGTAGTGAGAAATGAAGTCATTAAACTTCTAGATAATGGAATCATTTATCCTATCTCTGATAGCAAATGGGTAAGTCCTACTCAAGTCGTACCTAAGAAATCTGGAGTTACTGTAGTTAAAAATGAAAACAATGAATTAATTCCAACTAGGACTGTTACTGGTTGGCGCATGTGCATTGACTATAGGAAACTTAACTCAGTGACGAGGAAAGATCATTTCCCTTTGCCTTTCATGGATCAAATCTTAGAAAGAGTTGCAGGGCATGAGTTTTATTGTTTTCTAGATGGATATTCTGGGTATAATCAAATTGCCATTGCACTTGAGGACCAAGAGAAAACCACTTTTACATGTCCTTTTGGTACTTTTGCATATCGTAGAATGCCATTTGGATTATGTAACGCCCCTGCCACATTTCAAAGATGCATGCTTAGTATTTTTAGTGACATGATTGAACGTAATCTTGAGATTTTCATGGATGATTTTTCTGTTTCTGGTGATTCATTTGATGATTGCTTAGCCAATTTGAAAAATGTATTGATTAGGTGTGAAGAAAAAAATCTTGTTCTTAATTGGGAAAAATGTCATTTCATGGTCACTAAAGGTATTGTACTAGGTCACATTGTTTCTGCAAAAGGGATTGAGGTAGACAAGTCAAAAATTGAATTGATTGCTAATCTACCCACACCAAAGACAGTAAAGGACATTAGGTCATTCTTGGGACATGCAGGTTTTTATAGAAGATTCATAAAAGATTTTAGCACGATATCTAAACCTCTATGTAATCTTTTAATGAAAGACACTGCATTTGAATGGACTAAAGATTGTGAAGATGCTTTTGAAAAACTCAAAAATATGCTCACTACTGCTCCTATTATGAGATCTCCTGATTGGTCTTTACCATTTGAAATAATGTGTGATGCTAGTGACTATGCTGTTGGTGCTGTGTTAGGACAAAGGAAAGATAATAAACCACATGTAATTTACTATGCAAGTAAAACTTTAAATAGAGCCCAAATGAATTATTCCACTACAGAAAAGGAATTACTTGCAATTGTTTTTGCATTAGATAAATTCAGATCTTACCTTGTTGGATCATCAATTGTTGTCTTTAGTGATCATGCAGCTTTAAAATATCTTCTCTCTAAGAAGGATGCAAAACCTAGGTTGCTGAGGTGGATCCTTTTGCTGCAAGAATTTGACATCACCATTCGAGATAAAAAAGGAGTAGAAAATGTGGTGGCTGATCATTTATCAAGACTTGTTTGTGATGAATCTTTTGGAACCTCACCAATAAATGATACTTTTCCTGATGAACAACTCCTAATTGTTTCCACGACACCTTGGTTTGCTGACATTGCTAATTTTCTTGCTACAGGAAAAATTCCTTCTCAATGGAGCACCCAAGATAAAAGAAAGTTTCTGAATGAGGTAAAGAAGTTCTATTGGGATGACCCTTACTTGTTCAAATATTGTCCTGATCAGATTTTTCGAAGATGCATTCCCGACAATGAGGTAAGTAGTGTAATTAAGTTTTGTCATTCTGAGGCATGTGGTGGTCATTTTTCATCAAAGAAAACTGCTGCAAAAATTTTACAGTGTGGATTTTACTGGCCAACTTTATTCAAAGATGCACATAATTTTTGCAAGTCATGTGAAAGTTGTCAAAAATTAGGTTCCATTTCGAAAAGAAACATGATGCCTTTGAACCCAATTCTTGTAATTGAAATTTTTGACTGTTGGGGTATTGATTTCATGGGACCATTTCCACCATCTTTTGGTTTCTTATACATTTTAGTTGCAATAGATTATGTTTCAAAGTGGATAGAGGCAATTCCATGTCGAAATAATGATCACAAAACAGTGATTAAATTTTTAAAAGAAAATATTTTGAGTCGATTTGGAATTCCTCGATCTATCATAAGTGATGGGGGAACACATTTTTGCAACAAGGTTTTTGAAACATTAATGAAGAAATATGCCATTACACACAAAGTTGCAACCCCTTATCACCCGCAGACAAATGGACAGGTAGAATTAGCAAATAGGGAGATTAAACAAATTTTGGAAAAGACGGTTAATCCAAATCGCAAAGATTGGTCTCTTAGACTTAACGATGCATTATGGGCCTATCGAACAGCTTTTAAAACAACATTGGGCATGTCTCCTTATAGGCTAGTTTATGGAAAACCTTGTCATTTACCTGTGGAACTTGAGCATAAAGCATATTGGGCCATTAAAATGTTCAACTCAAACCTTGATGACGCTTCTAATTTACGAAAATTACAAATAAATGAACTTGAGGAACTCAGAAATGATGCATATGTGATAACTCGTATAATTATATAGTTTTTAGTTATGTTTTATTAATGTTTTGTGTCAAATACGAGTTATTATTGTTTAGTCTAATTGTGTTTATGATCTTTTATATTTTTATGTATTTTGGTGTTTTTCACAAGTTTCTTTGAGTGATTTCAGATTACTAGAATTAAGGGCAAATCCAGTTCAGTTTCAGTTCCGACACCTTTTGCCATATCAGCAATATCTCGAGTTTCACTAAAGCAATAAGGCTGAAATTTGTAGCCATGCAAAGCTAAGAGGCATATCTATCTTTTTCATGTTTTACACTTCTTAAAACGGAGTCGTTTTCCCTAGCGAAATCGACCATCAAGTTGGCTGATGTGCAATGACGTATGTGCTGACATGTTTTCGTATTATGCCCATATCTTCTTATCCACATCAGCAAATGAGCTGATTCCAACGGCTATGGTTCCGTAACTGATAGGGGTACCTTTGTCTAGAAGACCATGGGATCAGATCAGGCCTCCAATATTGAAGAAATCGACCATCAAGGTGGCTGATGTGCAATGACGTCTGTGCTGACATGTTTACGTATTTTGCCCATATCTGCTTCACCACATCAGCAAATGAGCTGATTCCAACGGCTATGGTTCCGTAACTGATAGGGGAACCTTTTTCTAGAAGACCATGTGATCAGATCAGGCCTCCAAGATTGACGAAATCGACCATCAAGTTGGCTGATCAAAATCGTCATATACCTACCTTTGAAATTTGTAAAGCTTGTCTCTTGTCATTTAGCCCTCCAAAATGTGTATAAATAGAGGGCCTTGGATGATTGTAAGGGATCACATTGTACATAGGTAGGATATTAGCCATTTTAATAAAATTCTCTAAGTTTTCTTCTTCTTTCTTTTCTCTAGTTTTCTTTCTTTTCTCTAGTTTTCTTTTTCTTTAGAGAGAGCAAGAGGTTGGATAATTAATATTCTTCCTCTTCTTCTTTCTTTCTTTTATTTTCTTCTTAGATTTTCTTTAATTTTATGTTTATGTTTATAATGCCTATCCTAGGCTAAACTTCTATTTGGTTAAGGGTGATTTCAAAGCCCTAGACATGTTTTGTGATTGATTTTCAGATTCTATCTATCATTAATTTTCTATCAAAGTTGCTTATGTTCTTCTACAAGAATTGTTCATGATGTTGTCTTGATTTGTTTAGGTGTACAACTAGATAGATCTTGATAATTATCTATTGCTAGTTTAGGAGTCTTGATCCGTGTAATTGTCTTGATTTCCTATTCATAAGTGGCAATTTGTGATTAATGATTATGGTCAAGTTTTCAATAATTGCAAAGTGGAACATAACCTAAGTTGAACAATCCGAGCTTATGTGTTTGTTGCTTAGATCAACCTATCTTTCTCATCATAAAGCTGCCATTAAATTGAATCTAGAGAGCTTATTCTAGGTTGTTTGATGGTTAGAGATTAAATAGAGAGCTTGTTCTATTTAACGACAAACTAAGGAAAGATTGGGATAACAGAGCTTGTTGTTATCTACGGTTGTTAACTTTGATAGTTGGTTGATATTGATAGATCTGAAATTGATTCTTAATGATGTCTAGTGGTGGAGAATGAAACCTTAACCATATTTTTCATATTTGATTCTTCTTACTTACTTGTTTTCTTACTTTTCTAGTTTGCTCATTTTTAAAAGTATATTTATTTTTATTGGCTGGTTATACCGCCTAATTTGTATATTAACTTTGTTTTATTTTTATTGGCTGGTTATACCGCCTAATTTAGTATATATATTTTCATTGGCTGGTTATACCGCCTAATTTAGTTTATATATTTTTATTGGCTGGTTATACCGCCTTGCATCTTATTCTTATTATTTACTTTAGTTTAAATCTGGCTTCAAAAACCCCTTTTCTTTTATTGTTCTTGAATTTAAGTTTTAAACTATTAACTTATAAACTAAAACCCAATCCCTGAGGACTCGACCCTTGCTAACTACTATACTTACAATTTATCTTTTTAGTGCAAGGTTAAATAAGATACACTCTTTTGGGTGCATCAAATTTTTGGCGCCGTTGCCGGGGACTGCTTTCTTTAGTTTATTTGTTACTTGGTTTATTCTTATTTTCAGTTCTAATTAGTTTTATTTTCTTGTACATACAAGTTTTTCTTTTCAAATTTAAAAAAAAAAAAAAAAAAAAACAATGGAATTGAGCAATCTAACACTTGAAGAGTTGGTGGCATACATGAACATGGAAAATCAACAAGCCAATCTCACCTACCCAGTTCAACAATTGGCCATGGGAGGATGTCAAGGCCATCAAGTGTTCCAAGACCAACTGTATGATCATTACTCAAACACTTACCATGAGGGATGGTGGGATCATACTAATTATGGCTACTCAGAAAATTACCAAGAAGTAGATCCTTATGCCAATTACACTCATCCATCTAGCTTCAATCAATCATGGTCTCAAGAACCAGATCTTCTTCAACCACCACATATGACTCAAAACTCAGGTATTTCTTTAGAAGATCTTGTCGATTCTCTTGTTACTAATACTTTGCAATTTCAACAGGAAACAAGGGCAAGCATCCGGAGTTTGGAAAGGCAAATGAGCCTATTGGCTAGTAGTATGGTGGTATGGGTAGCACAAAGATCTGAAGAACTCTCTGCCCAAACAATGATTAACTCAAAGGAGAATACTACTATTGTGACCTTGAGGAATGAGGAACAAGATGAGGATGAGATAGAATTAGAGATGGATTCTATTCTTGAGGATAATGAAGCCACAAATACAAATAAGAGTATTTCGGCACCTGAGGTAACGTTTGAGATTCCAATTTTTACTAATGTTTCTTCTCCACCTTTTCCTAGTAGATTCGCAAAGTTCAAGGAGGATGAACATGAACAAGACACGCTGGAAACCTTAAACAGTTTGTTTGTGGATGTCATTCAACAAGTACCAAAAGATGCACCATTCCTCGATGAGATATGCACCACCAAGGATGATGGAATAATACTTGTAATGGAGAATGCATCCACTGTTGTGCAAAGAAAGCTTCCTCTCAAACGCATAAATTTGGGAAATTTCATGTATGAGCCTGACAAGCCTAAAAAGCCAAGAAAGGGTGTTGGTTAGATTCAAAACACTAACTCAAGTGTTAATTGGGAAGGCAGCCCAATTAAAGATGAAATTGCCAACCTTCCATATTCAGATTTGCTTTCTCTTTCTCTTTCTTTTCCTTTTTCTTTTATTATTTTTATTGTTTTATTTTTCTTTGTTAATTGTGTTTACTGCTTTTATGTTCATTTAGGCTGCATAAGTTTCTTTTGTTTAATAGTTCTTTTCTCTTACATATAATTCTTGCATTGGGGGATAATAGCATTACATTAATGACAATGTAAGAGTTATGTGTGGGGGGAAGAATTTAGGATTTTATTTAGAGTGTTTTGTTTTTGAGTCTTTTTATGTTGTTTTTCTTTTTGATCCTTGTTTTGAAAATAACTAGATGTAAATATAATTTTTTTTTTTTAACCCCGGTTAAATGGCGGATAACGGTACTCCGTGATTATTTAAATCGGTTCCATCAGCTACCCACAAAACTGATATTGTATATAAATTTCTCTTCCAATTTCTCTTTCAATTTTTTTTTTTCATTCTTTTTTTCAGGATGGATGATATTCTCACAAGATTGCAGAAACGATTTCCTCCTTTTCCTCGAAATATTTTACTGAAGCTTTACCAAGTTCGACTTGAAAGATTAAGAATGCTTATGCACAAAGGGATTCCTGACGACATACGTTGGATAATTGAAGCCAAGGTACGTGAAGATGAATATCTTCCTGTTTTGCATTTACCAGGTACAGGTAGAAGCACTTTTGCAAAGAAGCGACGAGCAAAGCGCATGAGTTCAAATTGCCACAAATGTGCACGATGGACGTGTAACGGTAAATGTCGTTCTATTGGGATTCCGTCCTCTAATCGAGATGATAAAATTGAATTCATTAAGGATGGACTGAGTAAGGAGAATTTGGGTAATATCCAACTTTCTCTTGAGACGCATCCTAGTGGAGACGTACAAAGAGAAATTCTTGATTTATGGCCGCAATTCCAAAGGGAATGGCAACATCTTGGGAATCTGATGTTAAAAGACCCTGTTTGCCAGCTTGTAAGAAAACTGGATGGGAAGCATATCCTCGACTCATAGAAGGCGTTTAAGCCGTTTCTGGACGTAAAACCAGAGGAAGATGTGAGCCACAATCACAACTACAATAAATGACTTCTCAGCTTTTGGTTTGATTTGCAATAACTTTATTTTGTTTTAATTTACGTGTTGTTCGATTTGTGTAATTATTCTCGTTTTTTTATTTGTCTTTTACGGTTGATTTTTTCTTCTCTTTTTGATTTTCTTCCTGAAATCACGCAAAAATCTTTTGTTAGGTTAACATTTTCTTCTGACAGGTCAGATACACTTTCGGCGACATTATTACTCTTGTCTGATTCACTACTCAGTCCTCTATATATTACACCATGTACTCATTCTCTTTCAGGCACTCGAAAAAAAAAAATGGAAAGTACTTCATCCCAGCGCATAAAAAAAATTTGTGTCTTTGGAGGTGCTTATCCCGGGAAAAATAACATATTCGCTGATGAAGCCATAAGAGTTGGAGTAATACTTGCCCAACAAAAGATCCACTTGATTTATGGAGGCGGTAGTACGGGTTTAATGGGAGCAGTCGCTACAGCAGCACACGCCGGAGGAAGTCCAGTTCTAGGAATCGTGCCAAAACTATTCACAAGTTTTTGTGGACCTACCGTGGGTAAGGAAATACAAGTCTGGAGTATCCCTGAACGGATGACAATCATGTACCATTCTGCCGATGCATTCATTGCTTTACCAGGAGGTCTGGGTACATTGGAAGAAATAGCTTGCGTGGCTTCTTGGTCATCTTTGGTCACAAATAAGAAACCCATTGGTTTGCTTAATATTAATGGTTATTTTAGTAATTTGCTTTTATATTTAGATAATGCTGTGGATAATGGATTCATGTTTTCAGAGGCAAGGAGAACCATAATTTCTGCTACAACCATTGAAGATTTACTTAAAAAGCTCCAAGCTTATGAGTGTTTATCTGCTACGGTTGTTTCGCAAACGCTCGGAAAAAGAAAAAGAGATATGGACGAGCAAGGAGTGGATTGCACTTTGTCTTTGTGACATTATCTAACATTTTGCTTGTTGTGTCTCAGTTATAATAAGTGGTTAGCAACCTCTGCAGGTAATATCTCCTAAATTCTACCTTTAAAATTTGACATTGGGGACAATGTCATATTTTAGTAGGGGGTAAGGGACATATTTTGCTAATTTAAAAAAAAAAAAAAAAAAAAATTTAAGAAGTATTCATTCTGAACAAGGTCTGAGTAAGGGAGACTTGAGACATACCTTGTCAGTTTGATTTCTTCTTTTCAAAAAAAAAAAAAAAAAAAAAGAGTTTGTTGTGTTTTAAGCAATTTAGAAGTATTCATTCTGAACAAGGTCTGAGTAAGGGAGACTTGAGACATACCTTGTCAGTTTGATTTTAATCTTTTTATGTTTACTTGTTAATTTTTGTTTAGTATTTTAGGATTATTTAGGTTGCATGAGTTTGTTTTGTTTTGAGTCTTAGTTGTTCCTATTCTTATGTTATTAGTTCTTTTCTCTTACACATGATTCTTTCATTTGTGTTAATAGACTTACATTGAGGACAATGTAAGAATTAAGTGTAGGGGGAATGATTTAGGATATCTTTTATTTTTGTCTACTATTTTTTTTATGAGTCTTTATTATTATTATTATTTTTAGTGTGTTTTAGTTCCTTTTTAATACAATGATGAGATATGAATTGCATAGGTCTAAACTGGTTATTAGTGAGAAGATTTTCATGAGAATTGAGCTTGATGTCAACCTTTTTATGAGCCAATGTTAATATAATATGTTGATTGAGAAAGAAGCATGTTTAGACTTAATCTGACTTGTATAATCATCCTTGTGAGTTTTTGAGCCTATAATGATTGATGCATTATACAAATCAATCTAATTTCTTTCTGGAGTGCTCTTATGATTACAGGATTCTCTAGAACTTGCTTTAAACCGTTTGAGACTATATTGATACATGTGACAACATGAATATGATAGAGGCATTAGGATTTTTAGCCAGAGCCAAACAGCCATCCCTTATTGATGTTCCAAGAGAACACACCCTTAGTGAACCAATTTGAGCCTACATTGAATAAGCTATCTCTTTGGTAACCATAACTTGTCCCTAACCTAAATATACTTATATCTTTACCTTTGTTCCAAAGATGAATTAGCATGTTTTGAAACAAGTTGCAAAGACAAGGGATATTTTTAGTTAAAAATTTGGGTTAGAAACAAGAAATAAGTGTGGGGGGGAAAGAAAAGAAAAGTCAAGAGAAAAAGAAATGAAATACTGGCAAATACATTCCTATGTAAAAAAAAATATATATATATGAATCATCTCTTGAATTTGTGGAAAAAGAAAAGGATGTTACAAAGTCGTTTAGAATGAAGAAAAGGCCCAACATAAATATCCGGCCTAGGTGACTATGTACTTGTAAAGAGTTTTGAGAAGTTTCTTTGTATGATCTTTTTATGTCTCTAAACTTTATGAACTCTTTGGAACCTTTGTGATATCTTTATCCTTTTGTTCTTCAACCACATTACAAACCCCTTGGCCCCATTACAACCTTGATTAAAGACCTCTTGATTCATGAAGTTGTATGATCTAAATAGTGGAGAATAGGTGGACAAGCAAGAATATGGTAGAACTGTTTTCATGAGATTGATTGAGTGTAAACACTTCACCACTACTTTAAAGAGTGAAAATCATGAGGGTATCCCATGTGAGAAGTTGAGATTAAATTTGAACATGCAATATTTTGATTGAGATATGTTATGCTAATATTGGCTTAACTCAAACAATTTACATTCAAGCATGATTTTTTGTGAAATTCTTTAAGCTATTGATTAGTTTATAAGACTTGTTCAAATATTGTATCTAATTTGTATTGAAAGGATTAGGAGTAAATATTTTTAGTATATGCAGTTTATTTATATTTTAGTTTTTCAATGTTTGTGGGTATCGTTCTAGTAAACCCTCACGAGACTAAACTCGTCCACTAGGGACACCTAGGGGTTTAAAGGCTTGTGTCACATGCTAAGTGCCACCGTGATTTCCTACGAAAATGGATTAGATTAGATTTTCTTATTTTATTTTTATTGAGTCGTTGCTAGGGACTAGCAACAATCTAAGTGTGGGGGTGTGATAACTCGTATAATTATATAGTTTTTAGTTATGTTTTATTAATGTTTTGTGTCAAATACGAGTTATTATTGTTTAGTCTAATTGTGTTTATGATCTTTTATATTTTTATGTATTTTGGTGTTTTTCACAAGTTTCTTTGAGTGATTTCAGATTACTAGAATTAAGGGCAAATCCAGTTCAGTTTCAGTTCCGACACCTTTTACCATATCAGCAATATCTCGAGTTTCACTAAAGCAATAAGGCTGAAATTTGTAGCCATGCAAAGCTAAGAGGCATATCTATCTTTTTCATGTTTTACACTTCTTAAAACGGAGTCGTTTTCCCTAGCGAAATCGACCATCAAGTTGGCTGATGTGCAATGACATATGTGCTGACATGTTTTCGTATTATGCCCATATCTTCTTATCCACATCAGCAAATGAGCTGATTCCAACGGCTATGGTTCCGTAACTGATAGGGGTACCTTTGTCTAGAAGACCATGTGATCAGATCAGGCCTCCAATATTGAAGAAATCGACCATCAAGGTGGCTGATGTGCAATGACGTCTGTGCTGACATGTTTACGTATTTTGCCCATATCTGCTTCACCACATCAGCAAATGAGCTGATTCCAACGGCTATGGTTCCGTAACTGATAGGGGAACCTTTTTCTAGAAGACCATGTGATCAGATCAGGCCTCCAAGATTGACGAAATCGACCATCAAGTTGGCTGATCAAAATCGTCATATACCTACCTTTGAAATTTGTAAAGCTTGTCTCTTGTCATTTAGCCCTCCAAAATGTGTATAAATAGAGGGCCTTGGATGATTGTAAGGGATCACATTGTACATAGGTAGGATATTAGCCATTTTAATAAAATTCTCTAAGTTTTCTTCTTCTTTCTTTTCTCTAGTTTTCTTTCTTTTCTCTAGTTTTCTTTTTCTTTAGAGAGAGCAAGAGGTTGGATAATTAATATTCTTCCTCTTCTTCTTTCTTTCTTTTATTTTCTTCTTAGATTTTCTTTAATTTTATGTTTATGTTTATAATGCCTATCCTAGGCTAAACTTCTATTTGGTTAAGGGTGATTTCAAAGCCCTAGACATGTTTTGTGATTGATTTTCAGATTCTATCTATCATTAATTTTCTATCAAAGTTGCTTATGTTCTTCTACAAGAATTGTTCATGATGTTGTCTTGATTTGTTTAGGTGTACAACTAGATAGATCTTGATAATTATCTATTGCTAGTTTAGGAGTCTTGATCCGTGTAATTGTCTTGATTTCCTATTCATAAGTGGCAATTTGTGATTAATGATTATGGTCAAGTTTTCAATAATTGCAAAGTGGAACATAACCTAAGTTGAACAATCCGAGCTTATGTGTTTGTTGCTTAGATCAACCTATCTTTCTCATCATAAAGCTGCCATTAAATTGAATCTAGAGAGCTTATTCTAGGTTGTTTGATGGTTAGAGATTAAATAGAGAGCTTGTTCTATTTAACGACAAACTAAGGAAAGATTGGGATAACAGAGCTTGTTGTTATCTACGGTTGTTAACTTTGATAGTTGGTTGATATTGATAGATCTGAAATTGATTCTTAATGATGTCTAGTGGTGGAGAATGAAACCTTAACCATATTTTTCATATTTGATTCTTCTTACTTACTTGTTTTCTTACTTTTCTAGTTTGCTCATTTTTAAAAGTATATTTATTTTTATTGGCTGGTTATACCGCCTAATTTGTATATTAACTTTGTTTTATTTTTATTGGCTGGTTATACCGCCTAATTTAGTATATATATTTTCATTGGCTGGTTATACCGCCTAATTTAGTTTATATATTTTTATTGGCTGGTTATACCGCCTTGCATCTTATTCTTATTATTTACTTTAGTTTAAATCTGGCTTCAAAAACCCCTTTTCTTTTATTGTTCTTGAATTTAAGTTTTAAACTATTAACTTATAAACTAAAACCCAATCCCTGAGGACTCGACCCTTGCTAACTACTATACTTACAATTTATCTTTTTAGTGCAAGGTTAAATAAGATACACTCTTTTGGGTGCATCAATATGAGAATTCTAAAATTCATAAAGAAAGAACTAAAGCCTTTCATGACAAGTTAATTTCAAGAAAAACATTTGATGTTGGGCAAAAAGTTCTACTTTATAATTCTAGACTTCACATATTTCCTGGTAAGTTGAGATCAAGATGGACTGGCCCATTTGTGGTTAAGCATGTGTATCATTATGGAGCAGTTGACATTGAGAATCCTAAAAATGGTAACGTATTCAAGGTAAATGGACAAAGACTCAAACTCTTTTTGGAAAATCATGTTACTCAAGAAGAGGTTGTTTTTCTTTCTGATCCTTGTTTTGAAAATAACTAAATCTAAATATAATTTTTACTAATCTTAAAAAAAAAAAAAAAGTTTGTTGTGTTTTAAGCAATTTAGAAGTATTCATTCTGAACAAGGTCTGAGTAAGGGAGACTTGAGACATACCTTGTCAGTTTGATTTTAATCTTTTTATGTTTACTTGTTAATTTTTGTTTAGTATTTTAGGATTATTTAGGTTGCATGAGTTTGTTTTGTTTTGAGTCTTAGTTATTCCTATTCTTATGTTATTAGTTATTTTCTCTTACACATGATTCTTTCATTTGGGTTAATAGACTTACATTGAGGACAATGTAAGAATTAAGTGTGGGGGGAATGATTTAGGATTTCTTTTATTTTTGTCTACTATTTTTTTTATGAGTCTTTATTATTATTTTTTTTAGTGTGTTTTAGTTCCTTTTTAATACAATGATGAGATATGAATTGCATAAGGCTAAAACAGATTTATTAGTGAGAAGATTTTCATGAGAATTGAGCTTGATGTCAACCTTTTTATGAGCCAATGTTAATATGATATGTTGATTGAGAAAGAAGCATGTTTAGACTTAATCTGACTTGTATAATCATCCTTGTGAGTTTTTGAGCCTATAATGATTGATGCATTATACAAATCAATCTAATTTCTTTCTTGAGTGCTCTTATGATTACATGATTCTCTAGAACTTGCTTTAAACTGTTTGAGACTATATTGATACATGTGACAACATGAATATGATAGAGGCATTAGGATTATAACCAGAGCCAAACAGCCATCCATTATTAATGTTCTAAGAGAACATCCCCACTAGTGAGCCAATTTGAGCCTACATTAAATATGCTGTTTTATTGGTAACCACAACTTACGCCTAGCCTAAATATACTTATATCCTTACCCTTGTTCTAAAGATGGATTTTTATATTTTGAGACATATTGCAAAAAAAAAAAAAAAAAAAAAAAAAACAAGGGATATTTTTAGTTGAAAATTTGGGTTAGAAACAAAAGATAAGTGTGGGGGAAGAAAAGAAAAGAAAAAGTCAAGAGAAAAAGAAAGGGATCATTGTCAAATACATTCCCATATTAAAAAAAAAAAAAAATCTTCTCTTGAACTTCTAGAAAAAGATGTTACAAAGTTGGTTAGAATGATGCAAAGGCTCAACATGAATATTTAGCCTATGTTATTATGTGCTTTATAAGAGTTTTGAGAAGTTTTATTTGTATGATCTTATTATGTCTCTAAAATCTATGAACTCTTTGGAACCTTTGTGATATCTTTATCCTTTTGTTCTTTAACCACATTATAACCCTTTGGCCCCATTACAACCTTGAATAAAGACCTCTTGATTTATGAAGTTGTATGATCTAAATAGTGGAGAATAGGTGGAAAAGCAAGCATATGGTAGAAGTGTTTTCATGAGATTGATTGAGTGTAAACACTTTACCACTACTTTAAAGAGTGAAAATCAAGAGAGTATCCCATGTGAGAAGTTGAGATTAAGTTTGAATATACACTATTTTGATTGAAATATGTTATGTTAATATTGGCTTAACTCAAACTATTTACATTCAAGCAAGATTTTTTGTGAATTTCTTTAAGCTATTGATTAGTTTTTAAGACTTGTCCAATGATTATCTCTAATTTATATTGGAAGGATTAGTTATAATTATTATTTTTAGTTTTTCTTATGTCTTCAATGTTTGTGGGTATCATTCTAGCAAACCCTCACGAGACTAAACTCGTCCACTAGGGACACCTAGGGGTTTAAAGGCTTGTGTCACATGCTAAGTGCCACCGTGATTTCCTACGAAAATGGATTAGATTAGATTTTCTTATTTTATTTATATTGAGTCGTTGCTAGGGACTAGCAACAATCTAAGTGTGGGGGTGTGATAACTCGTATAATTATATAGTTTTTAGTTATGTTTTATTATTGTTTTGTGTCAAATACGAGTTATTATTGTTTAGTCTAATTGTGTTTATGATTTTTTATATTTTTATGTAATTTGGTGTTTTTCACGAGTTTCTTTGAGTGATTTCAGATTACTAGGTTAAATCAACAATTAAGGGCAAATCCAGTTCAGTTCCAGTTCCGACACCTTTTGCCATATCAGCTATATCTCGAGTTTCACTGAAGCAATAAGGCTAAAATTTGTAGCCATGCAAATCTAAGAGGCATATCTATCTTTTTCATGTTTTACACTTCTTGAAACGGAGTCGTTTTCCCTAGCGAAATCGACCATCAAGTTGGCTGATGTGCAATGACGTCTGTGCTGACCTGTTTTCGTATTTTGACCATATCTTCCGATCCACATGAGCAAATGATCTGATTCCAACGGCTATGGATTCGTAACTGATAGGGGTATATTTTTCTAGAAGACCATTTTATCAGATCGAGCCTCCAACATTGACAAAATCGACCATCAAGCTGGCTGATCAGAATTGTCATACAATATGACGAAAATTGTTAGAAAAATGCACCCACCTATTATACCTACCTTTGAAATTTGTAAAGCTTGTCTCTTGTCATTTAGCCCTCCAAAATGTGTATAAATAGAGAGCCTTGGATGAGTATTGGGAGACCTTGATACATTGGTAGGATAGCCATTGTAATAAAATTCTCTAAGTTTTCTTTTTCTTTCCTTTCTCTAGTTTTCTTTTTCTTCTTACATTTCTTTTCATTTTATTCATATCTAGTATGTGTTTCTAATCATATTGTTGAGGTGATGAGGTGAAGCTCTTGGTAAATGCTAAGGTTAGTCTCTTAAACATGAGCTAAAATGAATCATCATTTATAAACACTAGTATAGATAATATTTTCTTTTGGTTTAAAATCATACTTGCAAAGTAGAGATCTTGATTCATTATTGACAATGAAAATGGCACAGTAAATGCTTGGTTTCATAACCTTGATTTGTTGTAGACATATACATTGGCATAAGGAATGCTTGGACTCTTTTTATGAGTTTTGAGGACACCAAATGAACATAATATCATATGCTATGGACGTTGGACAATTTGGACTGAATTGCTAAACCTTCCGATTGGAACCTCCCTTATGTGTGGATTTCAATTGTGTAATAAAACAAGATTAATCTTAGCATAACACCAAGAGTGGATTCTCTAACCTCAACATCTTTTCTTATTTTTTTTTATATCATGTTTAATTTCTTTTATATTTTGTTTATTTTGTTCTCTAATATCTTGTTTATCTTATTTTGTTGTTGATTCCCTAATATCTTGTTTACTTTCTTTGTCTTATATATTTATAAACTTATACCTACTAATACGCTTCCCTGTGGTTCGACCTCGGACACCCGAGAATTTATTACTTGAACATAACCTGCACTTGGGTTTACAACTCTTAATTGAGTCTCCATCAAAAAGTATGGTTAAGGTTTCATTCTCTACCACTAGACATCATTGAAAATCAATAATCAGATCTATCAACATCAATTAACTATCAAAACTATCAACTGTAGATAACAACAAGCTCTGTTACCCCAATCTTTCCTTAGTTTGTCGTTAAATAGAATAATCTCTCTATTTAATCTCTAATTATCAAACAACCTAGAATAAACTCTGTAATTTCAATTTGATAACAGTTTTATGATGAGAAAGATAGGTTGATCTAAGCAACAAACACATAAGCTCGGATTGTTCAACTTAGGTTATGTTCCACTTTACAATCAGCGAAAACTTTAACATAATCATTAATCACAAATTGCCACTTATGAATGGAAAATCAATACAATTACACGGATCAAGACTCCTAAACTAGCATTAGACAATTATCAAGATCTATCTAGTTGTACACCTAAACAAATCAAGACAAAGATCATGAACAATTCTTATAGAAGAACATAAGCAACTTTGATAGAAAACCAATGATAGATATATCTGAAAATTAATTACAAAACATGTCTAGGGCTTTGAAATCACCCTTAACCAAAGAAAAGTTTAGCCTAGCATAGGCATAGATAATATATACATAAAATTAAAAAGAAAATAAAAGAATGGAGAAGAAGAATAAAATTAATGATGATCTTTGAGTCTCCTCCCAAAGATAGATAGTTTATGGCTCAAAAGATGGTATTTATAGAGTTTTAAAACCCTGGGAACAAGTCCTTGCCGCACAAGTAAATCTGGAGGCAAAAAAATCACGTTTTTGGTCATTTTTTATGGTTTTTCCCGAATTATTGGAGCCTAGGCGCCGAGCATACTGCCTTGTATTTTTCTGCTGCATCGTCTCGCACTTCTTCGGCTGATTTGGATGACCATTTCTTGTCCGATTTGGGAGTGTAAACTACCGTTAGAAAGGTATTCAAGTCAGCTTCAAAAGTCAAGAGGAAGTTTCTTCAAATAAAGACTTTAACATAATGATTTCTTAGCAACAAGATCGGGATGTCAAATCAGCCTAATCGCTTTGCACTAAGAATTTGATCTTTTTGACTCCCAAATCTTTTTCCATCTTATGATTGTGACTTTATAAGCTTTTTAACATCATATTTTACATCTTTTGACTTCATCTCTTCCAAAATACCTATAATTCAAAAATATAATATAAGTAAACAAGATAAAGATCGAAAATATAACAAAAACTAAAGGTAGAAAGGCATAAAATGTATATTTTATGAGCTTATCAAATACCTCCACACTTAGCTTTTTTGCTAATCCTCGAGCAAAACAAAATAAAATAAAACAAAATAAAATCTAATTTAATCCACTTTCGTAGAAGATCACGGTGGCACTTAGCATGTGACACGAGCCTTTAAACCCCTAGGTGTCCCTAGTGGACGAGTTTAGTCTCGTGAGGGTTTACAAGAACACAAACATTGAAAACATAAGAAAAATAAAAATAAAAATAAATAAAACTAAAAATAATAATTACAATTAATCCTTTCAATATAAATTAGAGAAAATCAGTTGATAGGTCTCATAAACTAATCAATAGTTCAAAGAATTTCACAAAAATTCATGCTTGAATGTAAATAGTTTGAGTTAAGCCAATATTAACATAAAATATTTCAATCAAAATATTTCATATTCAAATTTAATCTCAACTTCTCACATGGAATAGTCTCATGATTTTCACTCTTTAAATTAGTGGTAAAGTGTTTACACTCAATCAATCTCATGAAAACAATCCTACCATATGCTTGCTTGTCCACCTATTCTCCACCATTTAGATCATATAACTTCATGAATCAAGAGATCTTTATTCAAGGTTGTAATGGGCCAAGGGGTAGTAATGTGGTTAAAGAATAAAAAGAAAAGATATCACAAAGGTCCCAAATATTTCATAGAGTTTAGAGACATAATACGATCATACAAATAAAACTTCTCAAAACTCTTATAAAGCACATAATAACATAAGCTAAATATTTATGTTGAGCCTTTGCTTCATTCTAACCAACTTTGTAACATATTTTTCTTCAACCAAAAGTTCAAGAGATGATTCAATTTTTTTTTTCAGTATGGAATATTTTTTTTCTTTTTCTCTTGACTTTTCTTTTCTTCCCCCCCCCCCACACTTATCTTTTGTTCTAACCCAAATTTTAAAAAAGTATCCCTTGTTTTAGCAATATGTCTCAAACATTCTAGTCCATCTTTAGAACAAGGGTAAAGATATAAATGTGTTTAGGCTAGGTGTAAGATATGGTTACCAATAAAATAACATATTCAATATAGGCTCAAATTGGCTCACTAGGGGGATGTTCTCTTGGAACATCAATAGGTAGGGGATTGGCTTCTTTGGACCTGGTTATAATCCTAATGCCTCGATCATATCCATGTTGTCACATGTATCAAAATAGTCTGAAAAGGTTTAAAGCAAGTTCTAGAGAATCATGTAATCATAAGAGTACACAAGAAAGAAACTAGATTGATATATAATGCATCAATCGTATAGGCTCAAAACTCACAAAGATGATTATACAAGTCAATTTTAAGTCTAAACATGCTTATTTCTCAATCAATATATCATATTACATTGGCTCATGAAAAATAGTATTCATTCTCAACTCTCATAAAAAATCTTCTCACTAATAACTAGTTTTGGACCTATGCAATTCATATCTCATAATTGTATTCAAAGGAACTAAAAACACACTAAAATACTTCAAAAAAAAAATGTAACATAAAAATCCTAAATTCTCCCCCCCACACTTAATTCTTACATTGTCCTCAATGTAATACTATCACCCTACATGCAAGAATTATATGTAAGAGAAAGAACTAATAAACAAAAGAATAAAAATAACTAAGACTCAAAACAAACTAATAAAACCTAAACAAACCTAAAACACTACATAAACAATATAAACAATAAAAATAATAAAAGGAAAAGAAAGCAAATCTGAGTATGGCAGGTTGGTAATTTCTTCATTAATTGGGTTGCCTTCCCAATTAGCACTTGAGTTAATTTGTCCAACCTAACCAACACACCTTCTTGGCTTTTTAGGCTTTTCTGTTCTAGGCATGAGACTTTCAGGATTTCTGCGTTTTGTTGAAAGTTGTCTGTGCACAACAACAGATACATTCTCCACCACTATTATTATTCCATCACTTTTGGTGGTGCATTGTTCTTTGAGGAATGGTGCATCTTTTGGTACTTGTTTAATAGAATCCATAAGCAAGTTGTTTAAGGTTTCCAGAATTTGTTGTTCATGTTCCTCTTTCTTGGGCTTTGCAAATCTGGTAGGAAAAAGTGAAAAAGAAACATTAGTAGAAATAGGAACCTTAAAAGTTACCTTAGGTGCCGAATTACTCTCAATTGGAATTGTGGCTTCATCATCCTCAACAGTAGAATCCATCTCTAGTTCTTTCTCATCCTCGGGTTCCCTTGGATTTTCTGATTCATCCTCAAGTTGTGTGGCACTAACACTCTCCTTTGGATCAATCATAGTTTGGGAAGGGAGTTCTTGAGATCTTTGTTCTACTAATTGGCTTATCGCTGTTACCATTTGTCCCATTTTAGTCTGCAATTGACTCATCCTTGTTGTCATTTGTCTATTTGTTTCCCTTATGTCCTGTTGCATTTGCAATTGGTTAGTAGCAAGGGATTTGACAAGATCTGCTAGAGTCTCGCCTGAATTTTGTGATTGGGACTGAAAAAGATTTGGTTCTTGAGACCATGATTGATTGAAGCTCAATGGATGAGTGTAATTGGTATAAGGATCTATTTCATTATAATTTCCCAAGTAGCCATAATTAGGATGATCCCACCATCTCTCATTATAAGTGTTTGGGAAAGGATCATACTGTTGTTTGTGGAACCCTTGATGGCTTTGGTATCCTTCCATATTATAGGCTAGTTCAAAATTATCTTATCGATAGTATGGGCACCAATTGGTTGGATGATCCATCATGAAGCACATTCCAAACTGTCTTGATTGTTGAACATTACCTATGGCCAATTGTTGAACTGTGGAGGTGAGATTGGCTCGTCAGTTCTCAATGTTCATGTATGCCACCAACTCCTCAAGTGTTAGATTGCTCAATTCCATCGTGTTTTGCTCAAAATTTGAAAAATGAAAAAAACCTGTATGTACAAGAAAAATAAAATTAATTACAACTGAAAATAAGAATAGACCAACTAACTAATAAACTAAATAAAGCAATCCCCGGAAACGGCGCCAAATTTTTTTCCATAATTTGTCGTTAAATAGAATAAGCTCTCTATTTAATCTCTAATTATCAAACAACCTAGAATAAGCTCTCTAAATTCAATTTGATAACAACTTTATGATGAGAAAAATAGGTTGATCTAAGCAACAAACACATAAGCTCGGATTGTTCAACTTAGGTTATGTTCCACTTTACAATTAGCGAAAACTCTAACATAATCATTAATCACAAATTGCCACTTATGAATAGGAAATCAAGACAATTACATGGACCAAGACTCCTAAACTAGCATTAGACAATTATCAAGATTTATCTAGTTGTACACCTAAACAAATCAAGACAAAGATCGTGAACAATTCTTATAGAAGAACATAAGCAACTTTGATAGAAAACCAATGATAGATAAATCTGAAAATTAATTACAAAACATGTCTAGGGCCTTGAAATCACCCTTAACCAAAGAGAAGTTTAGCCTAGCATAGGCATAGATAATATATACATAAAACTAAAAAGAAAAATAAAAGAATGGAGAAGAAGAAGAAAATTAATGATGATTTTTGAGTCTCCTCCCAAAGATAGATAGTTTGTGGCTCAAAAGATGGTATTTATAGAGTTTTAAAACCCTGGGAAGAAGTCCTTGTTGCACAAGCTTGGAGGCAAAAAAATAACATTTTTTGCCAGTTTTTGCGGTTTTTCCCGAATTATTAGCGCCTAGGCACTGGAATTTGGCGCCTAGGCATCGAGCATATTGCCTTGTATTTTTCTGTTGCATTGTCTCGCACTTCTTCGGCTGATTTGGATAACCATTTCTTGTCTGATTTGAGCGTGTAAACTACCGTTGGAAAGGTATTCAAGTCAGCTTCAAAAGTCAAGAGGAAGTTTCTTCAAATAAAGACTTTAGCATAATGATTTCTTAGCAACAAGCTCCGGAGGTCAAATCTACCTGACTGCTTTGCACTAAGAATTTGATCTTTTTGACTCCCAAGTATTTTTCCATCTGTGACTTTATAATCTCTTTAACATCATATTTGACATCTTTTGACTTCATCTCTTTCAAAATACCTATAATTCAAAAATATAATATAAGTAAACAAGATAAAGATCGAAAACATAACAAAAGCTAAAGGTAGAAAGGCATAAAATGTATATTTTATGAGCTTATCAATAAAGGTGTCTACTTTGATTGCAGCACAAAGTTCTTCAGGGATCTCCTTCTCTTATTCAACAATATCATCGTTTTTCACCCGAAAAGTTCTCCAGAACGTATTGCTGCTCAAGAACTCCGGGCTTTAGTCTTGAAGGAAATGACCGATAAGCTTCGAAAACAACCTCCTCAACCTGTGACTTTGAAACGCAAAACTGACCATTCCCACTTATCTCTCTCGAAACCCAACAAATCTTCTACTATAGTTGCATGTGGTAAACGCAGTTCTATCATGGCATTAACCAAGAATGTACTACGAGAGGAGATAAAAAAGAAAGAGGGGTTGAAGAGAAACTAAAGGAAAATGAGAAGAAGGTTGATGCTAGTTGTTTTGTTGCTATTGATGACAAAGGAATAAGGAAGAAAAGAAGCAAAGAAAGAGTGGTTTCAGGCAGGGAAGAAGGGGTCGGGTAGAGAGCAAAATAAAGAGAAGAAAAAAGTGAAAGAAAAAAAAGAAGGAAATGGCTTAAATAAGTCTAGCTTAATTTTTACCGACGAAATTTTTGACTTTTACCGACTAAAAATCCGTCACTAATTTTTTTTGAAAATTTTAGTTTTTCGCCAAAAAAAAGTCTTTATAAATTCCCACCTAAACTATTATCGACGGAATTCTGTCGGTAATAGCATTTTCGACAAAAATCCCGTCGGTAAAATTTGTTTCATAAATATATATTTTTTTAAAAAAAAGTGATTTATATAAATAATAAATAAATTTAATTATTTAAATTAAATTCTGTGGCTAATACTTTTTAGCAATGGAAAATTCAGTGGCTAATAAGCTTATTAGCCACAGAATTTTCCGTCGTTAAAAAGTATTAGCCACGAAATTTAATTTTTGGGATATTGAAATTAATTTATATAAATAATAAATAAAAGGAATAATTAAAAAGAATTTTCCGTTGCTAATACTTTTTAGCGACGGTTATTAGCCTCGAAATTTTTCGTGGTTAAAAAGTATTAGCAATGAAATTTAATTTTTGGTTTTTTTTTTTTTTAAAATTATAAAAATCCATGTTTTTTTTTGTACGTATGGAAAATTTCGTCGGTAATAATCCTCATTTCGTCGGTAATACTTTGACGGGAACTAATTGGATTCTCACCAAAGTATTACCGACGAAAAATTTTAGTTGTAAATATTCCGTCGATAATACAAAACTTCTGTCGCTTATGTTCAAAAATTTCGTCGGTAATAGTCAAAAACATTATAGAGGAAATTCCTTCGGTAATGTTCAAAATTTCGTCGGTGATTCTATTTATTATCGACTAATTAATTTCGTTGGTAATTCGACGTTCTCTTGTTGTATAAACATGGGTATTAACGGGGTTGGGGAAAATTATTTTATAGACTCTTCCCACCACGTCAGCCATGGTTCCAACCAATCAAATTACACCAGATCAGATTTTTCTAACACGTCATCATTATTATTTTTATTTTTTTAGTTTCGTTCTTAGGGTTTAATGGTTTAGAATTTAGGGTTTATGATTTAGGGTGTAAGATCGTGTTTTAGGATTTAGGGCTGTGTTTTATGTTGGGGAGTAAGTATGACGTGGAATGAACATCTGATTTGTTTTAATTTAATTTGTTGGGACCATGGCTGAAGTGGTGGGAAGGGTTCTATAGTATAATTTTTCGGGGTTGGGGGGTTAATTTGAGTATTTTCAATTTTTTTTTTTTGATTAGGAAGAGAAGAAAGAAAAGAAAGGAAAAAAAAAGATGTAAAAAATTGTGTTCGTGTATTTTTGTGTTCGTGTTATTTTTTGTGTGTTCAAAATATTATAAATTTATAGATTTTTTTTTTACATGTTAATAATTTGTTTTATGTAGATTTTGACATGTTCGGATATTCGTTCGTGTTCATATTATTTTTTGTGCCGTGCTCGTGTTATTTTTTTGTATATTCAAAATATTATAAATTTATATAAAATTTTACATATTAATAATTCATTCTATGTGGATTTTGATACGTTCGTGTATTTGTGTTGTGTTCATATTATTTTCATGTCGTGTAGTATTTTAATTATTTTTTTCTCGTGTTCGTGTCATGTTTCAATTCATCCAAATATTTTGCATAGTTTAACCTGACGGTTCAATTTAGAAAAAATTGTGTATGTTCATATCATGTCTCAATTTATCCCATATTTTGCATAATTTGCTATAATGATTTAATTTAAAGAAAATTTTGAATGTTCGTAACATGTTCGTGTTATTTTGTGTTTAAAGTATTATAAATTTTTACACGTTAATAATTCGTTTTATGTAAATTTTGACACGTTCATGTATTTTTGTCGTGTTCATATTATTTTTCATGTCGTATTTTAATTATTTTTTTCATGTTGTGTTCATGTCGTATTTTACACGTTAATAATTCGTTTTATGTAAATTTTGACACGTTCATGTATTTTTGTCGTGTTCATATTATTTTTCATGTCGTATTTTAATTATTTTTTTCATGTTGTGTTCGTGTCGTACAATCATGCTATGTCCGAAATTGCCAAGTCTAATTGACACTATTCAAATAACTCCCAAATTTATGTCGCGCGTCGTCATGTTCGTGCTGTTTTTCCTTTTATAATCGTATTTAGAGTATTATATATTTATATAAATTTTGACACGTTAATAATTTGTTTTATGTTAATTTCGACACGTTTGTGTATTTGTGTCGTATTCATATTATTTCTGTGTCATGTCGTGTTTAATTATTTTTTTCATGTCATGTTCGTATCGTATAATTATATTTTGTTTGAAATTGTCGGATGTAATTAACCATATTCAAATAACTTTCAATTTTATACCAGGTGTCTTATAAGAATAAATTTTTTTAAAATTATTATATTTACTTTTTATTTTTCAAATTTATTATAAAATATTAATTTAAATTCGCTAATATTCCGTAACGAATGAGAGCATTATCTACTTAAGAATAATAAGAGAAACTGAGTAACTTTTTCAATAATTTCTGTTTTCAATAAATTTTTCAAGTAGCAGTAGCATAAACTAAACCGAGGGAAATCGAAAAAAGTGACTAAGGCTCCATTTGGATGGGCGGTGAGATTAGTTCCGGTGAGATGAAAAACAGCGATCAAGGTGAGATTAGTTACTGTAGCGGTGAGATTGGATACTGTAGCAGTGAGATTAAAATCAACGGTGGGATATGTGTTTTGATGCAAATGCAGCGGTGATGGTGAGGTAAATTATAATGAGAAAGAAAAATGATCATTAAGGACATTAGATAAAAATGTGTATATATATAATAAATTATTACAAAATATTAAAATTATATTTATGAAAATAATAAAATATATATTAAATTTATATTTATATTAAAATATACTTATTAAAATTATATTTATGTTAAAAAAATTAAAATTTTAGAAAAATAAAATAAAATATTTGTATGTTTTATTATTTGTAATTATTTATTTTTAATTAATCATATCAAATATATAATAATAAAATATATGTTTATTAATTATATTAAATTATTTTATTTTTAAATAAAAAATAAAAAAGTTAAGTGTTATTGTGCTAAGGATAAAAATTCCTCTATACTATTCATATAAAATAAAAATGCAAGGGTAAACTTGAAAAATACCCTCCCATCGGAGGGCATTTTAATCCACTGGAGCTTTAAGCTCCAGTGGGATAAAACAACACCAGCACGGTGAAATACTGTTCATCGTTCTGGTGTGGTGTTATCCAAACACCAAAATCAGTGCGGTTGGGGAAAAAAGGTGCCCCAACCGCACCGAAATGGCACTAACCGGGCATCCAAAGGAGCCCTAAGAAAAGATGGCAAAAAGTTATAGGCTTCATTTAGATGGGCGGTGAGATTGGTTCCGGTGAGATTAAAAACAGCGATCGATGTGAGATTAGTTACTGTAGCGGTGAGATTGGATACTGTAGTAGTGAGATTAAAATCAGTGGTGGGATATGTGTTTGGATGCAAACGCAGCGGTGGCGGTGAGGTGAATTATAATGAGAAATAAAAATGATCATTAAGGACATTAGATAAAAAATATGTATATATATAATAAATTATTACAAAATATTAAATTTATATTTATGAAAATAATAAAATATATATTAAAATTATATTTATGTTAAAAAAATTAAAATTTTAGAAAAATAAAATAAAATAAAATATTTGTATGTTTTATTATTTGTAATTATTTATTTTTAATTAATCATATCAAATATATAATAATAAAATATATGTTTATTAATTTATTAATTATATTAAATTAAATTATTTCATTTTATTTTTAAATAAAAAATAAATAAAATGTTATTGTGTTAAAGATAAAAATACCTCTATACTATTCATATAAAATAAAAATACAAGAATAAACTTAAAAAATACCTTCCCACCAGAAAATATTTTAATCCACTGAAATTTTAAGCTTCATTGAAAAAATAACACCAACACGATAAAACAATACGCTGATATGATGTTATTCAAACATCAAAATCAATACGATTGCAGAAAAAAAATGTGTAACTGCATCGAAATAACACTAACCGGACATCCAAAGAAGGCCATAGTCTACAAATCCATCCCCTGTGAGATCGATCGGCCAAGTATGGCTCTGTAGATTGACAGGACAACCAAACTTGTCCCATCCAAGTATTGTGAGTAGGACGCTACGCTTTGCTGTTGTGTTTACACTGCGACAGCGACAGATACATCTTTTCCCGACATGTTTTTAATAGCGTACTACTTAACAAACCAGAGTTTTGCAATAAGGTTAAGATAATAACTAGTCTATAATCTATCTATATACACTATCCATTAAAATAACCCCCTAATTGAGACCTAATTGGAAGATTTTATCTTATCAAATAAAGTAACCTCTTAATATACGCCTAATTGGATGACATTTAGATCTCAATTAAGAGATTACTTAGATATAATTTTTTCCATTTGTTTATTTTTTAACAATTCTTTTCTTTTTTTTTTATTTGTTTATGTAAAAAATAAAAAAAATACAATTATTTTATTTCTTTATTTGCTTTTTAATCATTATGTATATGTATATGTATATTTTTATAATTATTTAATTAATTTAGTAAATAATAATTAAAAAATTTAATAAATATAAACAATTCTTACATATTTAATTTTTAAAATTAATATGACAAATGTCATCCAATTAGGTCTTGCATTTTTTTTTTGCTACTTGCTTTATTTTTTTAAAAAACCAAAAAAGGAAAAGAAAATTTTATTTTCTTTCTGATATTATGTATATATTTTTATTTTTATATTATTTAATTAATTTAGTAAATAATAATTTAAAAATTAATGAAAATAAATAATTCTTATATATATATTTTTATAATTAACATAAATTATTATATTAATATTAAGAATACTTAATACGAAATTGTAATATATTTTTTATTTATATTTTTGAAAATTAAAACTTCTAAATACATTTGTAATATATAATTTATAAATAAATATTTTTTATGATTAACATAAAATCATTATATTAAAGATACTTAATACTAAATTATAATATATTTCTATTTCTATTTCTATTTTTTTTTCTTATTCTTTTTATTTATTTAATTATTTATTTTTCTTCTTTTTTCTTGAGATCGGATCAAAGACCTTTATTACTTAATTGAAGTGAATATATTATTATTTTATAAAAATAATCCCCAACCTAGCGGGGATGTCATTCTATTACTACTTTAATTCTTCCCTCATAAATTTGTTGTTTGATTTGAAAATATAATGTTAATTTTAAAATCAAAGATGAATTTAAAAAATTGTATTTAAATTTAGTTTGTTATATATATATATATAAATTGTAAAAATAAAATGTATTATGTACAAATTAATTAAGGTTTAATATTTAGTATATTTGAAAGGATATAAATATATTAATTTGAAATTCATAAATATTTATAGATATTTTAAATTCAACACTAAAAAGGATTTAAAAATTCATGAATTTGAAAATAATCGTAAAAATCAGATTAGATTAATATTTTATTTGATATAATTTTTATTAATATTTTATTAAATTAAAATTCCAAAAAAAATTTAATTTAAGTTTTCAAACGTAAAATAATCCAAAAAAATATATATTATGGAATCTTTTTAAGATCATGATTCTATGGCAATATGGACTACGAGGAAAAGCCCAATATTCTTGCTCAGTGAAGTCCAATAGGCCAGGGAGAGAGGCAGGTTTTGGTTGGGAAAAAAGAAAACAAAGGAAAATAAGAAACAGTGTGGGGTGTTATTATGAAAATAGGGTTTGTTTGGGAGCTTGACTATCCGCAATAATCGAATTGGGCTCTGCCACTTGAATCCCACAAAGTAACAGAAGAAACTGAGTTCAGAATATTCTATTCTCATTTCTTATTAATAATAGTTTATGAAAATCTTGACAAAATGTAAAATTATCAAATGCGTTCCGAAGTCGAATTCAAAGTTTTCAACAAACAACAACACTTGATTAATCTACTAGACTTCTTTGCATATATAGACACAATTATAATTTTATCGGCGATGAAAACTAATTGTTTATTCAAATAAATAATATGAATGATTATTATCTTGTACACTCGCAGTGAAATTTTTTAATTCACAAACGATGTTAAAAAACTGTCACATATTCTTAAGTTATATTTATAAAAAAAAAATAAACAAAACATATGACTTTTTTTAATCTCGCGTTTGGAGTTAAAAAAAATTCACTATCGATGTACAAAATAATAATTATAAGATGAATAAATATAATGTTAGCATTTAGTCGAGTGATAAGTTGAATAAATATTTTTTTTATATATAAAAGAGATTGAAGTCTAAAAAGATAGAGGAAGAAAAATTATAAATACTAAGATCGAATGATAATTTTTCAAAAAATTACCTTTTTTGAAAAAATCATTTCGACTGAAACTAAAGTCTGATAAGTTGTGTAAAATACCAACATGCCCTCAGCATTTTATAAATTAATATCACTGTTATTCTGTTGATAACTATTGTCATTTTGGATGCAAGCTTCTTCTTTTTTCTTTCTATTTATAAAATTGAATATTCTTATTCAAAGTTAAAATATTAATCCAAATCCATCTTTATTTATATCTGTCGAGTTAATTAAAAGTCTACGGGGTAAGGTGAAAATTAAAAAAAATTATTTTTGATATATTGATAGTGAAAATTTTTAACTCAATAAACGGGATTAAGAGATTATTATATGTCTCGTTTTTTTTTTTAAATCGTTTTTTAAATATATTTTAAAAGAGTATGTGTTACCCTATTAATCTCGTTTGTAGAGTTTAAAACCTTACTGACGGTAGATAAAATAATTTTTCAAATCAAAATATTTATTTAAAGAGTTCGTTTTAATACACTAACGATGAATTTTTTTAACTCCACAAGCATGTTAAGAATTTGCCGTATTTTATATTTTTCTTATTAATTTTTTAATATATATCTACAAAATATATGTTATTTTATTAATTTCGTTTACAAAATCTAAAAATTTCATAAATAATTGACAAAATAATTTCTCTTACCCAAATCTCATATTGTATCCATGTCAACGTAATCGATGTGTACTTTGCCGACTTCAAAGTTAAAATACTAATCCAACTCCATCTTATCTGATATCACTTAAATTAAAAGTCTACAAAGTGTGACGTGAAAATTAAATTATTTATCTGAAGCCTCTCGTATCTATATTGTCACCTGAGTTAAAGCCAAGATACTCGACGTGTATCCTTTCTTAATAAAGATTAAAAAATTTACACATACTTAAAATAATAAAATTATCTGTTAGCATAATATTGGATTTTTAATTTAATAATTAAGATTTAATTTTGAAAATTTTAAATAAAAAAAATACAAAACTTCATGGCTCTTGCAATGCCATTATTTTCAATTATCCTATTCACATACCATAATCATTTCGTGGACCCATTTTAAGAAGTTCCAAATTATTATAGCTGATATCTGACAGCAGCAGATTCTCATCGTCCCTAAAAATAATGTAGTGATCAAATTATTTTGGATGGAATTGTAATAAATCAGCAACGTCTAACAACGTTGGAAATATATCTTAATTGGATATCCTTGTCTATTTAAATCTATGTAGAATTATTATATTTCAAATATAAATATATATTTACTTTACTTACCCGACAATGATAAAATGCTGATGGATATGATGAACATTCATTCATATTTAATTAACTTTATTTATAAGAAGCTTAAAATATTTTCATTTTTTAAGTCATTATCATGCTAAGTAGGATTAATGTTAAATAAAGAATAACGTGTGGCAAGAGAAAGGTTTTTTTTTTTTTTAAATTAGTGGAAATATTGTTTTCAATAGTTAATGTTAGGAAGGTGGGATGTCATGTCCCAGTCGGCCCACAAATACTATATATATTCATTTCATTTGAAAAAAAGAAGAAGCAAAAACAGATAATCCTAAGCAAAAGGGATATAATAATACAATATATACGATCACAAATTGTGGAAGGAAGTGATAAGCTAAAATTGACACCCACGAGAATGTCTGCAATTATAACTGAGGGACCCCCTCGGCCCTCCCCCATCATCAGATTTTTGGGAGGGGGAGGGAGCATATCATCATCATCTAATCTCATGATTCAGATGCATGCTCAAGTGATAAAAGGAGAAAGGCTAATTGTGGGGGTCCTTTTTGATGATGAACTATTTTTTTTTTTCTTTTTTTTTAAAGAGTGGTTGAAGCATTAAGAAAAAGTGATAAATGTAGGTGGGAGGGTTAATGGATTTGATTAGAAATCTCGTGACAGCAAAAAAGACAGATTTAGATGAATAGTACAAACCTCATCATCTTTTCTTATTTTTAGCCATAGCCAATTGCTTCTCTTTATGCATATCTTTTCTCTCTTCTTTCTTCATTTCAAAGCTACGCTCAGACTCTAATTAACAAGTGAATCATCATCTGTTCAATTTCAGGTCATTCAAGACCCCTTGTTAGAGGTACCAAGTCTACATATTTTCCATCTTCACTTAAACTGGTTTGCCTAGCTAGCTAGCCTACATAGATAAAAATAGTGTAGTGTTTCATGGATTACTTTTCATGTTGATGCTAATTAAGCGTTGAAACTTGCCAGGAGAAAGAGGGATGTCAAAGAAAGATCTGAAGGTGGAGATTCCATCGGAGACTGAAAGTGTAGAGTCTCATGCGGCACCTGCATCAGGGCAAGCTGCGTCTGGGCTTACCAGACAGCCGAGTGTTACAAAGACCAATTGCCTGTGCTCTCCAACCACGCATGCTGGTTCATTCCGCTGCAGGCTTCATCGGGCCCCAAGTCTCCAGCGGACCAAAAGCATCGACTCTCAATCCGCATCCCTTCGGGATTCTACATCTAAGCAAAATTCTGCCACTGCTGAATGATCTAGTAGTCCAGATGTATGGGGCCTCAATAATTCTCATTGTATATATATATATATTAGTATATCGTGTGTGTTATTGATTTGTTTGCTGCTACCAAGACTTTTGCTAAAAAAATAATTATTCTGCATTAACTATTTAATTTCTTTGTTTTCTTGCTGTAGTTTTCCCTTCATCTCCTTATCATGATTAGTTCATGCATGCTTGACACATGTATAAACTTGATTCTAGGTTTCAACTTTCATCAATGAACGGGACACGAACTCTGTGAGTCTGATCACTTATTCATGACCGGGAATGGCGGATATACTATTATGTTGATTCATGGGATATTTAGGTTGAAATACTAGTCTAATTAGATACTGACAAGATTATAATTATACACAATTTCAATGGAAAAGCATTGATATATCAAGTCGAATTATCTATTCGGCCTAGGAAATCGGACTAAATGCATTTTCCTTATCCAATATCATATCTGATACTGATAGTATGGGCCTAAGAATAGTTCCAAAACCGTCTCCTTTGATTCCCTTGAAATATTAATCTCCTTAGGCAAGAGGTTGTGCAAATTAATTATAGTACATAGTATCGGCTTAATCACCAAGTTTTTTCCTAAGCTTGTTTAAAGATTTATCTAGTAAAATTGTTTTGCTATGTTAAATGGATTTTGAATAGGATATTGTCCCATATATGGTGTGTCCAACGTGAGTATGTAATGTTTTTAACAAATTTTTTTATATTAATTTTAGGATCAAACTGTTATAAAAATAGTGAAGTATTCAAAAAGTGTCGGATACAAGTAAAGTTAAGATAATCAAAGTGAAGAATAAGTGTAACACAGATTGTTTAGGGATTCATCCAACGGTATTAGCTGAAATTTTGGCTTGGTTTGGGTGGGGAGAAGAAGAAAAAAAGAAGAATGGAGCCCATTGTATCTGATCCTAACAGTGTCTGCTTGTAGATGGCATGGCACTAAAATTTATTGGACCTGAGGATATCTCAACTACCACCAAGCAAGACAAATGGGCACCCATGTGTTGCTGATACAGGCGCTTTGATATTGGATAAAGTTGCTCAACCTGATTTAATTGCCCCCACCTGACATGCAGTTAAGTAACAACACCATTAAAGCCTCAAAGTTTTCACCAAAGTCCAGGTCCCAGAACAGAAATTTCACGGTTTTGGGAATTGATGAGCCGGGTTAATGAAATATAGCAAAGAATTACTGAAAAGGATGGACTTGAATTATAAGGGCAAATTTTTTTTTTTTTTTTTAAAAAGCTAGAAGAATTGAGCACCATGGAATATATATGTTGACTGCTGCTTATACTCAAGATTTAGGGTTCAAGATTTAGGGTTAGTTTAATATTGCTGTTGAAAAAAATTTAGGTTGAAAAAAGCTTGAGTTGAAAAAAAATATGTTTAAAAAGTGTGGTGAAAAACTGTGGTTTAAAAACTTTTAAGTGTTTAGTATTGTTGTGAAAAAGTGTGGTAGAAAATTGAAATGTAAAAAAAAAAAATGTTTAAAATAATAAAAGTGTAGAGATGTGAGGATATTAAAGTTATTTTATCCAAAAGTCAATTTTTAAAGCCCAAAAACTATATTTTTTGGTTTTTTGGTTTGGCTTTTCAAACCATGATTTCAACAGCAGAAGCCAAATTTTTTTATCTGTTTAGCATTGCATTTGTGGTGAAAAACAGCTTTTGACCTCGAAAGCTGTACAAAAAGTAATGCTAAACAAGACCTTAGCCTAGTTCAATTATTAGTCCGTCAACATCTCAGAACGGTCTCAAATGATTGCCTCACAAGATTTCTAGCTAGGTTTACTGGAAATCAGGAAATGAAATGCTAAAATGTGATCAAAATTGAAAAAATAAATAAAGGTTATTATTCAGGATGAGACAGATATATAGAAGTGGTATACTAGATTGGATGATAAAGTAGGAGAGCCAGCCAGGGAGGTATCCGTGATAATTTGCTAGCAATGCTTCCTGACAGCTCAAAAGGATTTTTATGAAAAAAAATTGGAAGCTTTAATGTGAGAGGGGAAAGGCCAGGAAACACATAGAAAGGTCATTGAAAATGGAAGGACATTATTGGGGGAAACTATGATGAAGATGATGAATAAAATGATGGCTACAACAACTACAACCAACGTGACTATGATGTAGTAATGCTTTGAAAATTTTTAGCCTATTCTACGGCAAGAGAGGGACATCTGAATCAGCATGCAACTAATTTCAATAATACAGACATATTCAACTGACATAAGTATAGAAGTTTTGACCTTGCAAATATAGAAACTTTTTAAAAAAAAAATAAACGTATTCACGTGAGACACATATGAAGAATCAACACTCACTTTCAAGGAGTAACATAGTTTTTAGATTTTCAATTGGCTAAAATAACAAAAAAAATTCTGAAGTTTACCACTTTATCTAGGTAAGTCCTATACTTTCTTGCATTCAAATAAAATTTTAATCTTTAATTTACACTCAAATAAATTCTTAATCTTTAATTAATATCTAAATAAGCTCTTATCATAAATCATTTTTTCATTTGAAATAAGAGTTTATTTAAGTACAAATTAAAGGATAAATATTTCTTTTGTGTAAAATATAAATATATGATCTTATTTAAGAAAAATAGAATAATTCAATAACTTTTTAATATTTTAGCCTTTTCAATTAAGATTTATGAAACCAACATAAGTGAATTGAGATTTTTTCTTCTTCTAAGCCATTGAATTGAAAATTGATAATGCGAAAAAGCAAAGCATCTCATCCATGTGAACAGTCAAGCCATGGAGAATTTGTTTTTTATTTATTGCACTAGTTCTATCATTTTCGCCGTTAATTCCCCACAAAGAATTTCAAGAAAGTATAACTCTGAACCTTAATTTGTAGATGCCAAGTTGCCAACGCACAGTTCTATATAATTTTGGAATAAAGATAAAAACAAAGGTGTAAGACAAAAAAATTCCAATAAAAACAGCACTGCATCCTGTTAGTTTTGCAGAAGAAATACTGATACTTGAACTAAATTTTGATTAACAGGTGAGGATCCAGGGAGTTGCAACTAAGTGACAAAGACAGGTGTTGCAGATTCATGGACAAACACAGTGAAATTCCCCCCCCCCCCCCCCCCACGATTAGTCATTTACAAGTTACAACTAGGATTTTTTATAGTCCAGTTTTAAAATGGGATTCACCAAAGAGAATTTCTCGTTTCCTGAAAATCTTGATTCTTATTATATTTTTTTTTTTATAAAGGAGGTTGCAGTTGGAAATAGGAGAAAGAGTTGTAGATAAGGGAATTCGAATTTTAAACTTATTAAATATTATCTTTTAAAGATAATTGCATGAATCAACTGGGTTAAGATCTGGACTCCACATTGAGATTCTTTGTTTCTAAGCTAAAATTACAAGGCATTTGCTCAAAGGACAAAAAAAAGAAAGAAAAAAAAAAAAAAAAGAGAAGAGTATATGTTACCATTAAAATTACCATCCCCAACTTGGAGATAAACAAAATTCACTCAGTTCTTTTCACTGGCACTTCTATTGATTGACAACAACTTACTGAACATTTTTTTTGGTCTTGTAGGTAGAGCACAGAAAGCCTTAAACTTAGAAGGTCTTCCCATTCCATCCGGATTCATATCATTTTCGTCCAAATCGTCATCTTCGGCAAGCTTCATCCTTAATGTTGAAGTTCTGGACTTGGGTGATTTAAGGCCTGAGACGCTCCATTGGTCATCTGCTGGAATGCTGGTAGTAGTGCTTAAAGACCTTGGAGGCCTTGATGGATCAATGTTATGAGAGGCTAAAAGTGCCTTAATGTTGCTAGGGAGCTCAGTCACTTTGCCCCCCACTGTAGCAGCTCGAGCTTGCTCAAAGAAGAGAACTTGTACCACTACTCTAAGAGGAAGTTTTTCATTTTGTGCAGCATGCATGCAGGCCTCAACAGAGAGTTTTTTGCAGTCAAGAATGCGGCACAACTTTTTTCTTTCACTCTTGTTTAGGTCTGGGTGTGCCTGGATATAAAAAAACAAGAACTACAATCATTTGCACCTTCATCTTAGCACTAATAACAACTTTTTTGAGATGATTGCAATTGAACACTACAGATTTCCCTCCATCTTGAAAAATCAAGGAAATGCTATTCGTATCTTTACCTAATACAACTCTGTAAATGTCAACGAAGGGAACATTTGAATTACAGCCCGCATGAACACTTTAGTCAGAAGAATGTAAAATCATTTATGCTAAATTTGTTAGGTCATCCTAATCCTAACTGCCAATAAGTCAAGAACATGAAATAGGCTATTAAGTCAAGAGAGTTGGCTATCTACTGAAAATGGTGACCCACATCTTAAAATGTGATGCTGAAATATTGCCAAAATTCAACGCAAGTGTGAAATATGGTAAAGTAACGAGGCCAGGAAAGCAGTTTTATTTACCTTGAGATAAATGTCAATAGCTCGGTAGAGATCATCATGGTCAAGCCGTGAGAAATCCGGAATTGTCTCAGCTAGTGCAATGAATTTTGACAGAGGTAATTTTATGTCTCTAGCAATCTCTTGAAGATACCCATCTATAATTTTGGCTACTTTTAGTTTGGAGCTGTGTGATGCTGAAGAAGACCTCCTACTTTCTTGAAACTCAAAATCAATATTCTCGGTTGAACGGGACCTTCTTCTCCTTTCAAACCCTAGCTTGGATCTTGGAGGGCTAGTTGGAGGACTCTGGCCTTGTAACATGAATTGTTCCAAAATGGTGAGGACTATGTCTACATCATAGAGGGTACCACTTGAGTATGATAGAGAAGGTATTAACATATCACTGACTCTTGCCTCCTCTAACTGAAGTGCTACTCTTCTAGCCAATTCCATCTTTGAAGAAGATGAAGCATTAAGAATGTTGGTTGCTTTCAAGAGTCTAAGTAGAAAACTGCAAGAAACAGCGCCTTTCTCTGATGGGAGTAAACTTACTATTGATTCCAACAGCAGCCTGTGCTTTGAAGAAACCTCACCAGCTGAGTCTGAATCTGAATCTGAGTCAGATGCTGCTCCTTGGTTAGCTTTTACTTTTCTGGATATGTTAGGTAGCCATCGAGATGCATATATTTGCAATGCTTCGCCAATGAGATTAGAGGGTATTTTCCCACCAGATTTAATTGCTATCATGCTTCTCCAGTACAGGTCTATACCCAACTCAGCCATGTCCTCAGCCCACCAACCTTTGGTTGGTGGTTTGTGCCGCTGGCTCTCTGCTCCATTACAAGATATATCATCCCTAACCCTTCTCGAATGACTATGTGACAAGCTCACCTTTGAAGGGTGTGTTAAAACTTTAGATGCAATTGCTTCTATGCATCTGCTCGTAATTCCAAGGTCTTCTGACCATAAAGGAAAGGCTTTGGTGCTCTGTAAAGTCACAATAGAGTCTTTCCAACCGTGTAAGATGCAGGAATTGAAGAAAACTTGGAGTTTGTAAACTAGGTTCCCCTTCTCAACATCTTCTGTCATCTGTAAATATTCGGCTGCACATTGTGCAGCTACAATGTTATACGCACTGACAGTGATTGTGATACCATAACAGAACTTTGCACAGAGCTCGAACGCCTCAATTCCACCCGGGAAATCAGGTAATTGGATTATTTGGTGTTGTGATGTTTCAGGGGATTCAGAGCATATCCTTTGCAGCCGCAAACACTTTGACAACAGAGGAAACTGCATGTACAATGAATTTGCAAAGAATCAATATATATATATATATATATATATATATATGTAAAGAAGAAGATTGGGAACATAATTCAATTGAATTGCAACAAATACAGGAATTAGTCTTCCTGGTCTTAAATTTTCAACAATCTTACAAAATTTTACCTTGTGAAGCAGATATCTACTTCCTTTCACTTCAATTATAAGGTCACTAGAGACTTCGGAAGAGACAGACCTGCATCAAGAAAAAGAAATTCATGGTATCTTCCTCAAGAAAAACACCTAATCAAAACTTAACTCTGTCTTTAATCGATCGGTTACAAGAATCATACCTTACAGCCTCGGCAGTGTAGAAGGTGTCAGGCCGAGATCCGAGTTTCATAAACTTCATGACTGAATTTTGGTGTTGCTTTTTTTCTTCCTTGGCTTTGTGTATTCACCAGATACACCTTAACATGATGGAAACTAACAAACCTCTTTTCATGCCTGATGATGATAGAAGCCTCTGTTTTGGTGCACCAAAAAATCATAAAAAGCTTCTTCTCCAACAGCAAGCAAAAGATGTTATCCGAACAACCGAACAGACAAGACCACCCATTTCCTGTTCGAAAATTTCCCAACTAAGCAACCCCCAACTAGAAACCACAAATAAACCAGAAAGAATAAAAAATCTTTCTATATAGCAAATAAAACAAATAAACTGTCAAAATAAATACAATTATACTGGAGGAGATACTAGAGAGGATATCCAAGAAGAAAGGAGTACCAAGAGTTTTTTTGTGTGGGTATAATCTCTCTTGAGTTTTATATATAGTGACAAAAACCCAGAAAATCAAATAATCCAAAGTCCCAAGAGCTTTCAGTCAAATTCCCTACCACATTTGAGTTGGACATGCAAACAAAGAATAAAAGCCATTGCAATCCTACGAAAGATCAAGTATTCTAAAACTCTCACCAAGTCAATGAACCCAAAAGCATAGTAAAAAAAAAGACCACAGCAGCTCTCTCCAAATAGTATACATAAATGTTGAGTTCACTACGTTACTCTAATTAGAAAGACTCTACACAGTCATATAAAGCATGTTTTTTTGAGACAACAACCTGAAATCAAACGCTTTTGATACTCTCTCTACACAAACAGCAACTGCCAATCTTTAATTGGAAAATTCAACCTGAACTTATATGAAAAAAACTATGTTTTTTTTGTGTGTCTGAATATATATATATACATACATTTATCTTTTGTAGCAACGAAAAGAATATATGGTTTCAAGCCTTGAGGCTTCAAGGGCATTTTTGCCATGAGTCTTATGACCATGCGATGCCAGCGTGCAATGAGAAAGGCAGCACCCACGTGCTTAGCCTGCGCCCACTTGCGCCCATCTCGCTCATCATTGCTACACCATTTTTTTTTTTTCACCTGTACGCCCAAAGATTATTTTAGTCAAACACTAGTTTATACGCAACATCATACGCCTCTCAATTCCCATTTAGTATTTTTTTTAAGAAAAAGGGAGTAGTCATAATAAAATTTAAAAAAAAATATTACGAAAAGTTTCTGTATAATAAAAGAACAAAAGAATACAGAAAATGAAGGTAAAGGGCAAAGCTAAAAGAAGGAATAGGATATGTGTATCGCTATCATGGTTGCCTTTAACTATCCTCACCTACGGCTTTGCACTTTGCAGATCATATTTTATAATTGGGGCCGCAGCTGAAAGTCTGAAATTGCCCTTGTGTTTTCACTAGAATATCACCAACAACCCTTTCCTCGAATTTAAGCCTAGTGGTCCAATGATCATGAAATTCAGCAGATTATTGGCGTGAATGAAGGAAACAGTAGCTTTAAAATGGAGTAGTGATGTTAGTATGAGCTATGAGGTAAGGGAAAGTATTTTTCCGTCGTAAAGGGATCCATTAATGAAATGTGTTAACTTGCAAGTTGAAGGTCAGCTTCAAACTTATTTTTGCATTGGATTCTTACAGGCTATGACTTTTTATTGCTTTGCAGTCTTTTTTTTCTTGGTTTTATTTTAAGTATCTCTTTTTTAATGACTGAGATTGACGGGAATGTGGGCTCGGAGTTGATTGAAGTAGTAATCTAAAAATGATGAGTAATCCATAGTTTCTTATTAAAAATGTGTACTGTTTTCCCTTCACTTCATATCAAAATATTAAGTAATGCCCAAGTTAGGTAACCCTATATTATTCATGTTTAAGCTCTAGCTAGACTTTTCACAGCTCAAATGGGTGTGATTTATGTCAACAAATCATTAAAAAATAAGTGCTTTTCCAGCTTATATATGTATTATTTCTCTTATTCATTTGCGTTCATTTAAAAACAAGAAGACAGCAAGCAAAAAACAGCTAGAAGTTGCAAGGAAAATTCAGAAACTGTCAAAGTGTTGATGCACTCGTTCCACAAGCTTGAGGTTACTTTTGAACCAAATAAACAAAAAAGGAAATGCTTTTCATGATCACCTGATTTCGCTCAAGATGTTTCAAGGGACTTTCTTCATATGAATGAAGTGAAAAAAGAAAAGATGAAAACCTGTAGGCTCTAGTCTAGCGTTACTCTAATTGAAACAAAAGTACAAAAATAAAGCGAGAAAATATTAGTACTGACACACTTTGGAAAGATCTTGATACGGTTGTTTCAAGAATCTCGTGTGCTTAATTGGATTTTATTTGATTTTCAGGCAATCCAATCAATAATAAATAGCTTAAAAATGTAAGGTTTAACAACTTGGTTTTGTCAAAGAGTGGTAAACTGGTAATGTCCAAGTGTTGTCTATCTAAATGTTGTGTCGAATCGGGGCATGATCACAAGGGGGATTAAGACCCAGTCCCCGTTTAGGCTCGATCACTGTCCACAAAAGACCGAGACCCGGGCTTTGTATTGGCTCGATCGATGCCTACCCCAAGCCCGGGCAGCTTTGGTGGTCTTGAAATTTCCTGGGTAAGCTAAGGATAATTTGTGAAAATTGAGTGGCGTTGGAGACCGGTAAAGTCTTTGGGGGCATAAATCGATGTCAACCCTACGTTAGATAAAACGTGATCCACTAATGCTGTAATGGTCCTTCTCTGTGCTACCCAACGGGGTGGCCAACAGACAAGCCCCTCCTTTAGTAGGACCATCTTGGGGCCCATGGGGTGGGACCCTTGTGCCCCTCTCTCTCAATTGGAAACCCTTTTACAGTTTGGACTTTGGACTCAAAGGGGTTGAATTTTGGAGCTTTTAGCCTTGGCCTCTCGCATCTTATCAAAGACCAAATTTTGTAAGATTTGAAGCTGTATAAGAAAATTTGGAATCCTCATTAAATTCTTGTTGAAAATCTGAATTTTATGAAATAAAATAGCGATTTAAAAAGACTTCAAAGCAAAACAAGATTGGGCTAAATGAAGTGGGATGTATATTGTTAGTGTTGTTTATAGGCACAACATCTAAGGGATTAGATGTGAGAATCTCATAATTGATGCATAGTGGTGGGCAGAAGGTGACGGCCATGTGGGATCCCCCAATGCATCACTGTTCCGTTTGTTCTTTCAGGGATTTGCTTTGGGAAATCAAGGAACCTGAAGATTTCATGAAAAACCAAAGCAATAATAAAGAATTGTCATTCACACAGAAAATCAGAGCAGAATATACACTGTATCCAACTTTTTGTCTGTTCATTTTCATGCTTGAAATTCTCAAAGGAGTTCATTCCACCAAAAAGAGACAGCATCATGTAATAAAGTTACACGATTTACAGTTTTTGTGATTTATATAAGTATAGTAAATACAAAAAATCATAAAACAAGACACCATCTGCAGCAAACTGCTGTGTTGAGTTTGATATTTTACTTAACACACAAATTAAGCACAGAGGGATCAAGAGGGGCCTGAAACATTGAAATGACGCAGCGATTAGGCCGGTTTGGTCAGGGTTGCACCCGACACACAAAATTAATTTTAGTAAGGAAATGGGTGGTGAATGGTTATAACGTTTAAGCGGTTGTCTGGTTTGGCAATTTTCTAGTGAGCAAATGTTACAAGCTCGTGTTATCGTTGTCTGTCTGCTATATATATATAATCCCCTTTTAGAGGATTGGAATTTTGTACGTATTAGAAAAACGCACAACCCAACGACTGAGGTCAAATTTTTGATGCACGCTTGGCCGGTTGGTATCTTGTTGTGTTCGAGACTTACGACTTGTAACTTTCAGAGTTACTGGAGGGACCTCTCCAGTCTCCACTCCCTTCCCCCCAGTGGCCAGTGCCACCGGCCTTGGCCCTGGCCCTGCATGGAACAAAAGTCACTTTCTGCTTTTCCAATGTGGTGCCCTCCTCATTTACTTGCGGGGTTTCTGTGTTTCTAATGAATCCAGGCATTGGAACACCAAAATTGTGAAGCCCTAACACACGTTACACGTAGCTCAACTACGTATGTCGACCAGCCATTAGTTGGTCCACTACCATCTAATTGGTGTATTAATGTCGGATTTCCAGTGGTGAGCTTGCAAATTCAAGGAGATAATCACTCAAGGGAACATGAGATTTTTTGTTACAAAGTGTTGATTGATACAAAATCATCCATCAGTTGGAACAAGTTTCATCATTACTAGGTCGTTTACTTAGAGAACTCACAGAATTTGGCTATAAAAAGAGAGCTAATCATGTCCTAAACAAAAGGCAACATATATACCTTATTTATAGGGAAGACTTGAATTGGGAAAGAAGTTAAGGTTCATTTTCTAACATGCAAAGCCAAAAGATTGAGGTCATCAGTTGATATTAATTTAACAGATCAACTAAGGCCAGCCCCTGAATTATTTGATACTAACACATTTTTTGCATACACTGGCTTCAATAATTGTTGTTTTGAGGCCAAAGTTAATTAGCAAAGCATTTTTGGGATTAATGAAGCATTGATAACTAAATCCAATTGGGAATCATTTTAAGTAAATACTAATTTCTTTACTTCTTTTTCAATTCGACCAATTTACTCTATTGTCTTTTATCTTTAAACTTCCAAACATACTTGCAATATTCAAATACCCATTTTTTTTAGAGGTCAAGGATGACCACCACGTCTAGTCTGGAGCCCGCCCAACCTCATCATTAATCAATTCCCTTTCTAGTTTTGGCCTTACAGCAAATCTCTGTCATGATCATTAACCATATATATGCTAAAGCAAAATGATGGCCTTTGAACGGTAGATGTCTTATGTTTAGTCAAAATATACGATTACCATGTTAAGAGTAGTACTGTCTTTAATGTCCAACATTAGGTCTGGATTATGGACAAGTAGGAGAATTAGTCAATAACATAAGCGTTTTAAAGCTTGAAAATCACAGTTGCAGTTGTTAAATGATGGGATTTAGCTACTCTTTTCCCCCCAACTAACCCACCAGCTTCCTGTGTTTGTCAAAGATTCGCGTGCAACGCATGGCAAAGGTATCCACTGTGACACGACAAATAGATTTCAGCTTTACCTTATTAGTGAAAGTGAAAGACTACCGAAGAAAAAAAAAAGTAATTTGATTTTTTTTTTTTTATGTGTGTGAATGATTAGCAGTAATCCAATCATCAATATGCCCCCATTTGATCAAGGTCTTTTGGTATAACTTGAAAGAGATATATATAATTACATACATAATAACATAACATTATATCTTTTCACTTTTTGGTGGGCTTAAGATTCAAGCTTTTAGCTGTTTGGGTAGCAAAAAAAAAATGATTCATCCAACTAAAAATCGTCATTTCTCAGCCCCTGTATGTCAATTGAAAATTTGATCCTTGACTGAGGGCTGAGGAAGCAAAACAATGCTTTGTTACCTTTGTTTTTGCTGTCAATAATTTGAATGTCCAATTACTAGCTCATCATCTTTAGAAGTCTAAAGTTTTACACGGACTTAAAAAGATGGTAGCTGCATAGACTAAAAAACAAAAAATAAAAATAAAGGAAAAAGCTTAAAGCAAGGAGGCTGACAGCTGCTGGGGTGCGCCTTAACTACTAAATTCCAAACACAGGCAAATGAAAATTTGCTTCTTTTGCTTATTCACTCTTAAAAAGAAAACAAAAATCAATTTCTTTCTTTTTCATGGCTGCCTGAAGGTGTTTACAGTTGTGAATACAAACACAGTAAATTGAGCTTGACCCATCTTTTAATTTGCTGGTGTGAGTTCATATCAATCAACTTTAATAAAGGTGGGAACAAATACGTGTCATTCGAATTTGGGTTTGTCGTTGATGTTTGAAATCGAAAGCTTTTCTTTTCTTTTTTTTTTTTTTTCTTTTTTTTTCAATCATTGCATTATTCATAAATCATAAGCAACAACTTTGATTTGTAGTTAGAAATTTAAATAGAAAAAGCAAAAAAATGGGTTTGCAAATTGGGTGAAAGAGGTCTAGAAATTGCGATACAAATGTCACATTTTCAATAGATGCTTGGTCAACATCTACATTTTAGACATTGTAGGGTTTAGAAAGAAGGATACTGATAAAGTTTCATCAGATTGTAATATAATGCTACTTTTTGGTAAAGCAGATATATAGTAAATAAATAATTTAATAATATAAACCAGACAAGAGCAAACACACGAGGAAATTTGAAATGACAATTTATAAGTTTTTCCTTTAATACTAGTACTAATTTAAGATAAGGAATTTGGGTATTATGAGAGCTCTTTTACTAGAGAATATATTTAGTTATTATTACATAGTACCAAAAAAAAAAACTTCTAAAGAAATAGATTATAGACCTACTTACTGTATAATCTTTATTAACATTTTTGTCATAAATTTTAAAAATTCCAATATATTGGCAATAAGTAAAAGCAAATCAAATTCATAAAACAGCTATTAGGATAGTTTTTTTTACCAGTTAATTATAGATCTTATAATAATATTCTCTTTAAATGAAAAAAAAAAAAAGGTTAGGGACACCCACAAGGGTCGATTGGTTTAATTGATAAAGAATAAAAAAAATTTGTCCATTAATATTTGATTTTTTTGAAAAGTATTTTAAAAATAAAATTTTAAATATATTAAAATTATATGAAAAATTATGCTTAAAAAATGTCAAAATTTATATAATTATTAATATATTAAATACAATTATAATATATAAAAAATAATATAAACATAATAAGAATACATAAATTATTATTTCGTATCAACATTATCAAACTGGTAAAAAAAACTTTAATCCTAATGGGCTAAAGACCTTTTTATACAGTAGCACACCTAAGCATCAACCCACAAACAAAAAAAGGAATATTATAATGGTAATGATTAGGTCCAATCCAATCCATATTGTGATCAGCACCAAAGAACAAAAGTCTTTGGTCAAGTTGAATAAAGAAGAAAAGGAAGAAAGAAAGAAAGTAGTAGAATTTGATAGGATTTTGAATGTTAATCCAAAATCCAGGCTATGTCAATATTTGTTGGCTTTCGGCTTCCTGGGTTATGGTTTATCTGATCCATCATTGACGGTGGACTTTGTGGCTCAAATTGCATCAATGAGTAACAGTCATTACGGAGCTGCCATTGAATCTTATTGGACCAATTAGTAAGGGACATGTTTTTCTTTAGCAATAAGTATTTCTCCACTCTCTCAAACTGGCAAAATGCCAAGTTCCCAAAACTACTTACTGTTTTAAAAAGGCTGACTTCCTAGAAAATTCCTTCCGATCTCTTCTACATAGGTAAAGAATTGTAAGGATTAGATTTAAGCACTTCTCGTTGATTCTCTAATGTTCTTAGTGGCTTTATGGGCCTACCCTATTTGCCCCAAAACCAAAATACTTCAATTGATCATTTGATTGAAGACTGAAGAGGGATTTTTAAGGATTAGAATTAGATAGGTTCTGTATATCAGCATTCAACATGTTAATTAATGTCACTTTTCTTTAAACAAAAGCTACTTTTTGATAATGAAATCTCTAGATAAAATACAATTGTCAAGTTTAGGCCACCTTAGGGATGGAAACCAATCCCAATTGTCAAGATTTACAAATTTATTTTCCTTCCAAGTTAACATCTTGTCTACCAAGTTTACTAGTAAAATTTGTCTTCTTCAACCAGAGAGAGTAAACTCTATAATATGGCTCTACTATAATATTTTTTGGTATAAAAGAAATCGTAGTTTAGGATAGAGGAAGAGATTGTACAAATGCTAAGATTCGAATCTCATATCTGCTGAAAGTCACATTTTAAATGTGATTATATGAACCAATTAAGCTAAATCTAGGTTCATGGAGCATATGGCTCCACTATAATATTTACTGAAAAGCTTTTGAGCCAATTCATGGAGCAGACTGATATTTTATTTCAGCAATTGAATTCCAACCATGCTTCTCATTCATACGAGTAGAACAAAGTTCCCCTGTTTGACTCTTTCTCACCACAAATCTAGTTTGTCCAAATCAAAGATGAAGGAAGGGAACTGAATCTCGGGAGTAAATGATGAAACAAGTTAATCAGAATTGGGCTCCAGAAAAGTAGGCGACATTGCCAGCTTCATTATTAAATTGTTTGCATATATATATATATATAGAGAGAGAGAGAGAGAGAGAGAGAGAGCAAACGAGACGAAGACAAAGCCCAAACAACAACAGAACAGAATTGGGTACCCACACCACACGTGAAAATTGTCACTCAAAAATCCTTTTATATGAGAGAAAGCCCAAGGGAAGAGCCACCACGGCCGGTTGGTAAGGGAACATTGACAAAACCATTCTACCAAAAATAGTTTGATTGCACATGTGCGTTCTTGCCAAGTACAGCCTCATTTTGTCTCCGATAAGTAACGTCGTGCCATTGGCAACGCCAATTGGCATCCACTTTAAATTTGCTTGCTACACGTGAGAGAATCTCCTGCTTCAAACTTCAAAGCCTAGCGAGTTCTAGATGCCTCAATCTTTAGGTTACTGCATTTATATCTGCTGCTGATAGTGTTTTCCAAGAACAAGAAATAAGATTATCTGGTTATTGTCATTTGTTGATATCTATCTAAATTATCCACCAACATTTCAACCATATAATAAAAGCAATAATGTTGCACGTCCATACAAAGAGAACCTTTTTCTATAATTTGAAGAAATTATACCATATAAAAAATAATCATGCAAAACGAATTCTCGGGTTAGATTTAAATTTTGTACTTGGGTTAAATATTGATTTGACATTTGTACTATACAAGTTTTGTTGATTTGGTATACGAAAAATTAAAATTGGTAATTAAGTATTCGAACTTTCATTTCATCACACATTTTTACTTTAAAGTCTAATTTTGTTATAAATGACCAAGAAAATGCTATCATAATCGGCTAATTGTCAGTAGCGGATCTTGATATTTGATTTTGGGAAGCCGATAAAAATATAAATCTATATATATATATATATATATTTTCATTTAAGGTATGTCATTATGTTTTACAAATATAAAACATATATGCAAATAATATCTATACTCTATATATATACTATATATAAAAGCACCAACTTCAAAAACACAAATAGTGAATGACATATATACCCTTATTAATTTTTAAAATTAACTATTTTATCCTTATGTAGAATGAGAAATTTTTTGTCAATTATAAATTGACACATGTCAAAGGAATTTTTTTTTAATTAAGGATTTTTTGTCTAATCAAAGTCAACTATGAGTCTTTCAATTTATCTTTAAATTAAATAAAAAAAATTTGTAAGGGTTTATGGGCCATCCAATTAAAGTTCTTTTAGAACTCCTTTGCAAAGAGTTTAAATATTTTTAGTATTTTATCTCACATAGCAGGTTAGCGCTATAAATATGGATCTCCTCTAAGTCATTCAACACAATTCACAAGAGAAGAAATAGATTTTGAAGATTCCAAGCCTCTGCAAGTTCCAAGAATCAAGCTCTAAAGAATTGAAGAATTCAAGAACAATTTGGATCAAGAAAGCCTGAAAACAATTTGGGAAAAAAAAGATCTGAAGAACAAAATTTTTAAAATTCCATCAATCAAGTCGAAGAAGGAATATCTGAAGATCTAAGCCTAAAGATTCAAGAATCTATAAATTGGGACCAAATTTCAACAATTCCAAGAATCCCTAAATTTGGGACAAAATTTCAACAATTCCAAAAATCCCTAAACTTTGGATCAAATTGAAGCAAATTTCAATATCAAGTCTCAAAGATTCTTGAAGCAAATCTTATTCAAGATAAAGTTTTTCAAGACTCTTGAAACAAATTTCAAGATCAAGTTATCAATACTCTTGAAACAAATTTCATTGATTCAAGAATAAGTCAAAAGACCTTTCAAGCAAAGTTTCTCTACGAAAAAAGAATCAAAGGATTTTCTTTATCTTTAAGAATTCATAAGAGATTGTAACTTTCAAATTTTGATAAATAAAATTATTATGACTCCAAATTTTTTTTATATTTTTGACATGAAATTTATTATTTATTTGTACAGCTTAATGTTGAAATTTAATTATTTTAACATATATACCATTACTAATTTTTAAAATTAACTATTTTATCCTTAATACTAAAATTTAATTGTTTTAATTTTCATAATAATTTTAACTATTTTATCCTTAATGCCTAAATTTAATTATTTTGACATATATACATTTGATAATTTTTAAAATTAACTATTTTATCCTCAATACTAAAGTTTAATTATTTTATCCTTAATAATGATTTATTAGTTTTTTAAACTATTTTATCATTGATAATAATTTATTAATTTTTTTTAATAAAAAATCTAATTTTCTTATAGGCTACTACAAATCATTAATAATGATTTATTAATTTTCTTAATAACTTTATCCTTGATAATGATTTATTACTTCTTATAATAAAAATCTAATTTTCTTATATGCTACTACAAATCATTAATTAATCCTAATTCTTTTAAGCCTAACTATTATTTGAATCTTTTCGCTTTAGATCTAATTCTTATCCTTAAATAGTTCTGGCTAACACTTTTTAACAAATATATATTATCGAAGAAGCTGAAAAGAAAATTCAATCCACATATTTCTTTGGTTGGTTGATGATCACTCGGTCAATAAATGATTTTACGATTTGAAGTTCTTTGTGTTGAGACTTGAAACGACTTCAATGTTTTTTTTTTTTTTTGTATAAAGGAGATCGTAATCTAAAATAAAAAGGAATTACAAATGCTGAGATTCAAATCATGAGATAATTGATGTTATATTGTTTATTTGTTTAAGTTTACAATCATCATTAAAGATCCATTTTTGATTCGTGTGTCTTCAATTTGAATTCATTCTCTTTATTTTCAAATATAAAAATTAAATAAATAATATTACTATACCTTTCTAATTTTTAAAATTAATTATTTTATCCTTAATGCTAAAATTTAATTATTTTATCCTTAATAATAATTTATTAATTTTTTAACTATTTTATCCTTAATAATGGTTTATTAGTTTTTTCTTTAAAAAAATATATTTTCTTTTCAAGCTACTAGAAATCATTAATGAAACCTAATTACTTTAGATTTTATTATTATTTGCATTTTCCATTTCAGGCCTAATTATTTTATTAGTTATTATTATTATTACTTGCATTCTAATCAAAGTAGAGTTAATAAAAAAAACCTAATTAAGTCTTTGTATATAAAGATAGAAGTCATTATTAATTTATTTTGTGAACTTTTGTCTGCATTAGCATTTTAATATTGCGCTATTGTTTTTTTTTACAAAGTAAGCTCCTTCTATTGCTTTTATCATCTATATCTAAGTTTTAATTTATACTAATTTTTTAGCCTTATTTGTAACATTCTTCTTTTACACAGTAAGCTGATTCCATTACTTTTATGATCTATCTAAATTTTAATTTATATTGATTTTCTAACCCTATTTGTAACAAACTAATATACTCAATTTTTTATGTAACCTTGCTAAAGAGATATATGCATTTTCTTTTGTTCACAAGTACATATAGTGAAAAACAAATAATGAGTCGTTAATTTTTTTTTTTTGACATGTTGCTTAGCCAATTTGCACTACTTGGATGGATAATTTATGGGCATACATACTGATCACAGACATAACCAAGAAAGGTGATTTTCAAACGAAGCTTGAAAACTTAGATTACGTTTTGTGATTAACATTTATAAATTAGTTGAAAGTGTGCAGAAAGTTCCAAACTTTCTCTATAATTGATGAAAAACTTTTAAGAAACTAATATATATATATATATGTATGTATGTATGTAATTGTTAGTTTGTGTTACCGGGTGGAAACAATTCCTCTTATGCTTTCCCTAATTTAATTTCACTAAAGATAAGTTGATTTAGAAGTTGAATTAGTCTAATTTTAAGCACAAAATTTCTAACGAGTTTTATTATGCTTACTGTATGTATTGGAGAAGACTATTTGCTATAAATTGTAATATCAATACACTTACGTCTCTAAAATATATAGTTTGCCCCTTTTGCTATCTGACTTGCATCTATGAAAATCTCAATTTCTTACCAACTCCATCAAGAATGCCTAGCTATAGTGATCATATCATGTTAAGGATTAGGATATAATTTCACAAACTTATAAATTAGCTAATTGTGAGAGCATTATATTGATTGGTGCTTTCCTAAGAGCAATTTTTTGCTCGAAGGCACATACTCGGAAAAGTTTCGATTGGAGAATTAGACAAGGTTTAAACTTAGTGTTATTAGAAAGAAATATTATCAATTGCCAATTTCACTATGAAAATTGGATCCTAAAGTAGTGATTAATTATTCCATGAATAGTTTCATCAGAAAGAGTGTGGAATAGCACAATCATGAACTATTGTTGAGCATTCTTCAAGTTATTCAATAGAGGGAATTCAAAATATATTCTTTATCTTTAAGAATTCACAAGAGATTGTAACTTTCAACATTTGATAAATAAAATTATTATGACTCCAAATTTTTTTGTCATATTTTTGACATGAAATTTATTATTTATGTGTTCAGCTTAATGCTGAAATTTAATTATTTTAACATATATACCATTGCTAATTTTTAAAATTAAATATTTTATCCTTAATACTAAATTTTAATTGTTTTATTTTTAATAATAATTTTAACTATTTTATCCTTAATGCGTAAATTTAATTATTTTGGCATATATACATTTGCTAATTTTTAAAATTAACTATTTTATCCTCAATACTAAAGTTTAATTATTTTATCCTTAATAATGATTTATTAATTTTTTAAACTATTTTATCATTGATAATAATTTATTAATTTTTTAATAAAAAGTTTAATTTTCTTATAGGCTACTACAAATCATTAATAATGATTTATTGATTTTCTTAATAATTTTATCCTTGATAATGATTTATTACTTCTTTTAATAAAAATATAATTTTCTTATATGCTACTACAAATCATTAATTAATCCTAATTATTTTAAGCCTAACTATTATTTGCATCTTTTCGTTTTAGGTCTAATTCTTATCCTTAAATAGTTATGGCTAACACTTTTTAACAAATATATATTATCGAAGAAGCTGAAAAGAAAATTCAATCCACATATTTCTTTGGTTGGTTGATGATCACTCGGTCAAGAAATGATTTTTCGATTTGAAGTTCTTTGTTTTAAGACTTGAAACCACTTCAATCTATTTGTTTTTTTTTTTGGGTATAAAGGAGATTATTTTATCCTTAATAATAATTTTTTATTTTTTTTAACTATTTTATCATTGATAATGGTTTATTAATTTTTTCTTTAAAAAAATATATTTTCTTTTCAGGTTACCACAAATCATTAATGAAACCTAATTAGTTTAGGCTTAATTATTATTTTCATTTTCCGTTTTAGGCCTAATTATTTTATTAGTTATTATTATTATTTGCATCCTAATCAAAGTAAAGTTAATAGAAAAACCCTAATTAAGTCTTCTTATATAAAGATAGAAATCATTATTAATTTATTTTGTGAACTTTTGTCTGCATTAGCATTTTAATATTGCGCTATTGTTTTTTTTTTTTTTTACAAAGTAAGCTCATTCTATTGCTTTTATCATCTATATCTAAGTTTTAATTTATACTAATTTTTTAGCCTTATTTGTAACATGCTTCTTTTACACAGTAAGCTGATTCCATTGCTTTTATGATCTATCTAAATTTTAATTTATATTGATTTTCTAACCCTATTTGTAACAAACTAATATACTCAATTTTTTATGTAACCTTGCTAAAGAGATATATGCATTTTCTTTTGTTCACAAGTACATATAGTGAAAAACAAATAATGAGTCGTTAATTTTCTTTTTTGACATGTTGCTTAGCCAATTTGCACTACTTGGATGGATAATTTATGGGCATACATACTGATCACAGACATAACCAAGAAAGGTTATTTTCAAACGAAGCTTGAAAACTTAGATTACGTTTTGTGATTAACATTTATAAATTAGTTGAAAGTGTGCAGAAAATTCCAAACTTTCTCTATAATTGATGCAAAAACTTTTAAGAAACTAATATATATATATATATATGTGTATGTAATTGTTAGTTTGTGTTACCGGGTGGAAACAGTTTCTCTTATGCTTTCCCTAATTTAATTTCACTAAAGATAAGTTGATTTAGAAGTTGAATTAGTATAATTTTAAGCACAAAATTTCTAACGAGTTTTATTATGCTTACTGTATGTATTGGAGAAGACTATTTGCTATAAATTGTAATATCAATACACTTACGTCTCTAAAATATATAGTTTGCCCCTTTTGCTATCTGACTTTTATCTATGAAAATCTCAATTTCTTACCAACTCCATCAAGAATGCCTAGCTATAGTGATCATATCATGTTAAGGCTTAGGATATAATTTCACGAACTTATAAATTAGCTAATTGTGAGAGCATTATATTGATTGGTGCTTTCCTAAGAGCAATTTTTTGCTCGATGGCACATACTCGGAAAAGTTTCGATTGGAGAATTAGACAAGGTTTAAACTTAGTGTTATTAGAAAGAAATATTATCAATTGCCAATTTCACTATGAAAATTGGATCCTAAAGTAGTGATTAATTATTACATGAATAGTTTCATCAGAAAGAGTGTGGAATAGCACAATCATGAAATATTGTTGAGCATTCTTCAAGCTATTCAATAGAGGGAATTCAAAATATATTCTTTATCTTTAAGAATTCACAAGAGATTGTAACTTTGAACTTTTGATAAATAAAATTATTATGACTCCAAATTTTTTTGTCATATTTTTGACATGAAATTTATTATTTATGTGTTTAGCTTAATGCTGAAATTTAATTATTTTAACATATATACCATTGCTAATTTTTAAATTAACTATTTTATCCTTAATACTAAATTTTAATTGTTTCATTTTTAATAATAATTTTAACTATTTTATCATAAATGCCTAAATTTAATTATTTTGGCATATATACATTTGATAATTTTTAAAATTAACTATTTTATCCTCAATACTAAAGTTTAATTATTTTATCCATAATAATGATTTATTAACTTTTTAAACTATTTTATCATTGATAATAATTTATTAATTTTTTAATAAAAAGTTTAATTTTCTTATAGGCTACTACAAATCATTAATAATGATTTATTGATTTTCTTAATAATTTTATCCTTGATAATGATTTATTATTTCTTTTAATAAAAATATAATTTTCTTATATGCTACTACAAATCATTAATTAATCCTAATTATTTTAAGCCTAACTATTATTTGCGTCTTTTCGTTTTAGGTCTAATTCTTATCCTTAAATAGTTCTGGCTAACACTTTTTAACAAATATATATTATCGAAGAAGTTGAAAAGAAAATTCAATCCACATATTTATTTGGTTGGTTGATGATCACTCGGTCAAGAAATGATTTTTCGATTTGAAGTTCTTTGTTTTAAGACTTGAAACCACTTCAATCGATTTTTTTTTTTTTTGGTATAAAGGAGATTATTTTATCCTTAATAATAATTTTTTAATTTTTTAACTATTTTATCCTTGATAATGGTTTATTAATTTTTTTCTTTAAAAAAATATATTTTCTTTTCAGGATACCACAAATCATTAATGAAACCTAATTAGTTTAGGCTTAATTGTTATTTTCATTTTCCGTTTTAGGCCTAATTATTTTATTAGTTATTATTATTATTTGCATCCTAATCAAAGTAAAGTTAATAGAAAAAACCTAATTAAGTCTTCGTATATAAAGATAGAAGTCATTATTAATTTATTTTGTGAACTTTTGTCTGCATTAGCATTCTAATATTGAGCTATTGTTTTTTTTTTACACAGTAAGCTCATTCCATTGCTTTTATCATCTATATCTAAGTTTTAATTTATACTGATTTTTTAGCCTTATTTGTAACATACTTCTTTTACACAGTAAGCTGATTCCATTGCTTTTATGATCTATCTAAATTTTAATTTATTTTGATTTTTTAACCCTATTTGTAACAACCTATTGTACTCAGTTTTTATGGAACCTTGCTAAAGAGATATATGCGTTTTCTTTTGTTCACAAGTACATATAGTGAAAAACAAATAATGAGTCGTTAATTTTCTTTTTTGACATGTTGTTTAGCCAATTTGCACTACTTGGATGGATAGTTTATGGGCATATATACTGATCACAGACATAAAAAGCAAAGCTGATTTTCAAAAGAAGCTTGAAAACTTAGATTTCGTTTTGTGGTTAACATTTATAAATTAGTTGAAAGTATGCAGAAAGTTCCAAACTTTCTCTACAATTGATGCAAAAACTTTTAAGAAATTAATATATATATATATATGTATGTAATTGTTTGTTTTTGTTACCGGGTGAAAACAGTTCCTCTTATGCTTTCCCTAATTTAATTTCACTAAAGATATGTTGCTTTAGAAGTTGAATTAGTCTAATTTTAAGCACAAAATTTCTAACGAGTTTTATTATGCTTTACTGTATGTATTGGAGGAGACTATTTGCTATAAATTATAATATCAATACATTTACGTCTCTAAAATATATAGTTTGCCCCTTTTGCTATCTGACTTGCATCCATGAAAATCTTAATTTCTTACCAACTCCATCAAGAATGCCTAGCTATAGTGATCATATCATGTTAAGGTGTACACACAAATTTCGCGTCAAAAATATGACAAGTAAAATTTGCAGTCAAATAAGAATTTTATTAATCAAACTTTAGGGTTACAATCTCTAGAAATTCTTAAAATAAAGAAATCCTTTGATTCTTTTCTTCAACAAGATTCTGATGAGATCCGCTTCAAGGGTCTTCTAGACTTGATCTTAAACAAACGGGTTTGACCTCCTTTCTTTCTATGGAACAAGATCGGAGTGCAGCTTTCTTAAGAACAGGCACAACGTTCTTCAGAATATCTTCAATTCCTTCAATTCTTCAGATAATTCTTCTTGGGATTTTGGAGAGGATTTGGGTCTTCAAAATCTTCTTCTTCTCTTCAGGCTTCTGAATTGTGAAATTGAGTTAAGGGGAGGTCTCTATTTATAGTGGTAGCTAGCCAGGTGAAAGGGAGTTCTAAAAGAACTTGTTCTCATTATTTATCTCTTAATTAACTTAATTTAATTTAATTAGAGATAAAACTTCATTATTTATCCCTTAATTAATTAATTAAATTAGAGATAAAATATTTATTTTTTATCCCTTAATTAATTAATTAAATTAGAGATAAAATATTTATTTATCTCTTAATTAATTTAATTTAATTTAATTAGAGATAAAACTTCATTATTTATCCTTTAATTAATTAATTAAATTAGAGATAAAATATTTATTTTTTATCTCTTAATTAATTAATTAAATTAGAGATAAAATATTTATTTATCTCTTAATTAATTTAATTTAATTTAATTAGAGATAAAACTTCATTATTTATCCTTTAATTAATTAATTAAATTAGAGATAAAATATTTATTTATCTCTTAATTAATTTAATTAGAGATGAAGTAATTATGACACATGGGTGAAATTTAATTGGGTGACCCATGAATCCTTGCAATTTGATTGGTCAAGCCATGTGTATATATTTAATTAATTATAAAATAATTAATTATGATATGATAATGCATAATTTAATTAAAAATTTCTTAATTAAAAGAAATTTCAATTAACACGTGGCAATTTGTAATTGGTCAAAAAATTTCTCCTTCTACAAATGCTCCCTCAAGACTTGGTCACGTACACGATTTTTGTTGAGTGTAGAAAGTGAACAAATCTTGAAATTTACTTTGCTTTTGAAGCCAAAATTTATTTGCACCTTTGTATTGTCTTGATTCCAAAATGTTTTTAATCAAAATGGCAAAGAATCAGCATTGGCCCACATAGAAGGACAACCCACTTAAGAGAAGTAGTATGGATAGGCGTGCTTCTGAATAAATATAGCAATTGGTAAAAATCAAAGTTTATACCAAAGTTTATACCAAAGTGGAAGGGCCCACGTAAGAGAACAATTCACATAAGCTAAAGTAAAACAATTTTTAACAATGCCTGACAAATAACCACGTCATTTTAGGCTATTATTATGGTACAACTCCTATGGTCATTCCTTTACCAACAAGAATTGGGATGCCAATAGTATTATTATATCCTTAATTGACTAGCCGGCTTATTATCTTGTTATTCAACTAAAATTTGATTTCCTAAGAAGCCAAAACACAAACCTCCTGACTTTAAGAATCAGTTCTCTTCAAATCCAAATACTTATAGTCCAATCAGAATTGTTTTGCAATTTTACTTGATATGAACATCTCTTAATCAACTAAGAGTAGGACTCTTAATTGACAAAGACTTCTCCCATGCTTGATGCCATCCAGTCTTAAAGAAATTCTAATGCAATTAGAAGTTCTATTCCATGACCGCATAGGACTTGAATTATTTCCCCTGTAAAAGCAAGGCCTTCTCAAGCTAATCTGCATATCAAATCAATTGCCAAAGGCTGCTACGTTGGAGAGCTTGATAGGTTGCTACGTTGGAGTGCCTGATAGGTGAGCTCTTTGTTTTTCTATATATATATTTTTTCTTTATGCCGTTGCCTCCTGTCATGGTTTCCATGGTACTTCCCAAAGAATTTTATATTATCCCCTTAATTGCTCCATTCTCATGCTTTTGTAGTATCGTCCTCCTTATTACGAAGCATCGATTAAGAACGGCATAATAAAAAGCATGGCCAGCAGGTTCATATTTTAAAGCCTTAACAGGAAGGCAATTTGAATAAACATGGATTGGTGTCTGTCCACAAGTTCTTGAGAATAAAATATAAAATTGCATGTTTGTGTGGACCACCGCCATAATATTTATGGTGGACAAAGAAAGCCAAAAGGGATTGCTATGCATAAATATTCTTTCACCAATCACATATTCATATTTATTCATGTATGGTTTTGGTTACTTTTACATTACATACATTTACGTATACAATCAAAACCATAATTAATTATTTTATACATCATGCCTTTATCCTCTTTGCCTTTTAATGCTTTTGTGTCACCAGCTTGTTTTTGCTTCCAGTCTTCACATTAACGCCACGCGCCACTCGTCAACTTCTTTTTTTTTTTTTTTTTTTTTTTTTTTGTAGAATCATCATGGTGTACTTCAAAGATCACAAAGATTATTGATGGAGACTCAATTAAGAGTTGTAAACCCAAGTGCAGGTTATGTTCAAGTAATAAATTCTCGGGTGTCCGAGGTCGAACCACAGGGAAGCGTATTAGTAAGTATAAGTTTATAAATATATAAGAAAAATAAAGTAAACAAGATATTAGGGAATCAACAACAAAACAAGATAAACAAGATATTAGAGAACAAAATAAACAAAATAAAATAAAAGAAATTAAACAAGATATAAAAAACAATAAGAAAAGATGTTGAGGTTAGAGAATCCACTCTTGGTGTTATGCTAAGATTAATATTGTTTTATTACACAATTGAAATTCACACATAAGGGAGATTCCAATCGGAAGGTTTAGCAATTCAGTCCAAATTGTCCAACGTCCATAGCATATGATATTATGTTCATTTGGTGTCCTCAAAACTCATAAAAAGAGTCCAAGCATTCCTTATGCCAAGGTATATGTCTACAATAAATCAAGGTTATGAAACCAAGCATTTACTGTGCCATTTTCATTGTCAATAATGAATCAAGATCCCTACTTTGCAAGTATGATTTTAAACCAAAAGAAAATATTATCTATACTAGTGTTTATAAATGATGATTCATTTTAGCTCATGTTTAAGAGACTAACCTTAGCATTTACCAAAAGCTTCACCTCATCACCTCAACAATATGATTAGCAACACATACTAGATATGAATAAAATGAAAAGAAATGTAAGAAACATAAGTAAATAAAGAAAAAGAAAACTAGAGAAAGGAAAGAAGAAGAAAACTTAGAGAATTTTATTACAATGGCTAATATCCTACCAATGTATAATGTACCCTTACACTCATCCAAGGCCCTCTATTTATACACATTTTGGAGAGCTAAATGACAAGAGACAAGCTTTATAAATTTCAAAGGTAGGTATAATAGGTGGGTGCATTTTTCTAACAATTTTCGTCATATTGTATGACAATTCTGATCAGCCAGCTTGATGGTCGATTTTGTCAATGTTGGAGGCTCGATCTGATAAAATGGTCTTCTATAAAAATATACCCCTATCAGTTACGGATCCATAGCCGTTGGAATCAGATCATTTGCTCATGTGGATCGGAAGATATGGTCAAAATACCAAAACAGGTCAGCACAGACGTCATTGCACATCAGCCAACTTGATGGTCGATTTCACTAGGGAAAACGACTCCGTTTCAAGAAGTGTAAAACATGAAAAAGATAGATATGCCTCTTAACTTTGCACGGTTAAAATTTCAGCCTTATTACTTCAGTGACACTCCAGATATAGCTGATATGGCAAAAGGTGTCGGAACTGGAACTAAACTGGATTTGCCCTTAATTGTTGATTTAACCTAGTAAACTGAAATCACTCAAAGAAACTCGTGAAAAACACCAAATTACATAAAAATATAAAAGATCATAAACACATTTAGACTAAGCAATAATAACTCGTATTTGACACAAAACAATAATAAAACATAACTAAAAACTATATAATTATACGAGTTATCACACCCCCACACTTAGATTGTTGCTAGTCCCTAGCAACGACTCAATAAAAATAAAATAAGAAAATTTAATCTAATCCATTTTCGTAGGAAATCACGGTGGCACTTAGCATGTGACACAAGCCTTTAAACCCCTAGGTTTCCCTAGTGGACGAGTTTAGTCTCGTGAGGGTTTGCTAGAACGATACCCACAAACATTGAAAAACTAAAATATAAGTAAACTACATACACTAAAAATATTTACTCCTAATCCTTTCAATATAAATTAGAGACAATCTTTGAACAAGTCTTATAAACTAATCAATAGCTCAAAGAATTTCACAAAAATTCATGCTTGAATGTAAATAAATGAGTTAAGCCAATATTAACATAACATATTTCAATCAAAATAGTGCATATTCAAACTTAATCTCAACTTCTCACATGGGATACTCTCTTGATTTTCACTCTTTAAAGTAGTGGTAAAGTGTTTACACTCAATCAATCTCATGAAAACACTTCTACCATATGCTTGCTTGTCCACCTATTCTCCACTATTTAGATCATACAACTTCATAAATCAAGAGGTCTTTATTCAAGGTTGTAATTGGGCCAAAGGGTTATAATGTGGTTAAAGAACAAAAGGATAAAGATATCACAAAGGTTCCAAAGAGTTCATAGAGTTTAGAGACATAATAAGATCATACAAATAAATTTCTCAAAACTCTTTACAAGTACATAGTCACATAGGCTAAATATTCATGTTGAGCCTTTGCTTCATTCTAACCAACTTTGTAACATCTTTTTCTTTACTTTAACTAGAAGTTCAAGAGAAGATTTTTTTTCTTTTTTTTGAATATGGGAATGTATTTAACAATGATCCATTTCTTTTTCTCTTGACTTTTTCTTTTCTTTTCTTCCCCCACACTTATCTTTTGTTTCTAACCCAAATTTTCAGCTAAAAATATCCCTTGTTTTTTGCAATATGTCTCAAAATATATAATCCATCTTTAGAACAAGGGTAAGGATATAAGTATATTTAGGCTAGGTGTAAGTTGTGGTTACCAATAAAACAGCATATTTAATGTAGGCTCAAATTGGCTCACTAGTGGGGATGTTCTCTTAGAACATTAATAATGGATGGCCGTTTTGCTTTGGTTATAGTCCTAATGCCTCTATCATATTCATGTTGTCACATGTATCAATATAGTCTCAAACGGTTTAAAGCAAGTTCTAGAGAATCATGTAATCATAAGAGCACTCAAGAAAGAAATTAGATTGATTTGTATAATGCATCAATCATTATAGGCTCAAAAACTCACAAGGATGATTATACAAGTCAGATTAAGTCTAAACATGCTTCTTTCTCAATCAACATATCATATTAACATTGGCTCATAAAAAGGTTGACATCAAGCTCAATTCTCATGAAAATCTTCTCACTAATAAATATGTTGTAGACTTATGCAATTCATATCTCATCATTGTATTAAAAAGGAACTAAAACACACTAAATAATAATAATAATAATAATAATAAAGACTCATAAAAAAAAATAGTAGACAAAAATAAAAGAAATCCTAAATCGTTCCCCCCCACACTTAATTCTTACATTGTCCTCAATGTAAGTCTATTAACCCAAATGAAAGAATCATGTGTAAGAGAAAAGAACTAATAACATAAGAATAGGAACAACTAAGACTCAAAACAAAACAAACTTATACAACCTAAATAATCCTAAAATACTAAAGAAAAATTAACAAGTAAACATAAAAAGATTAAAATCAAACTGACAAGGTATGTCTCAAGTCTCCCTTACTCAGACCTTGTTCAGAATGAATACTTCTAAATGTCTTAAAACACAACAATTTTTTTTTTTTTAGTAGGGGGTAAGGGACATATTACCTGCAGAGGTTGCTAACCACTTATTATAACTGAGACACAACAAACAAAATGTTAGATAATGTCACAAAGACAAAGTGCAATCCACTCCTTGCTCGTCCATATCTCTTTTTCTTTTTCCGAGCGTTTGCGAAACAACCGTAGCAGATAAATACTCATAAGCTTGGAGCTTTTTGAGTAAATCTTCAATGGTTGTAGCAGAAATTATGGTTCTCCTTGCCTCTGAAAACATGAATCCATTTTCCACAGCATTATCTAAATATGAAAGCAAATTACTAAAATAACCATTAATATTAAGCAAACCAATAGGTTTCTTATTTGTGATCAAAGATGACCAAGAAGCCACACAAGCTATTTCTTCCAATGTACCCAGACCTCCTGGTAAAGCAATGAATGCATCGGCAGAATGGTACATGATTGTCATCCGTTCAGGGATACTCCAGACTTGTATTTCCTTACCCACGGTAGGTCCACAAAAACCTGTGAATAGTTTTGGCACGATTCCTAGAACTGGACTTCCTCCGGCGTGTGCTGCTGTAGCGACTGCTCCCATTAAACCCGTACTACCGCCTCCATAAATCAACTGGATCTTTTGTTGGGCAAGTATTACTCCAACTCTTATGGCTTCATCAGCGAATATGTTATTTTTCCCTGGATAAGCACCTCCAAAGACACAAATTTTTTCAATGCGCTGGGACGAAGTACTTTCCATTTTTTTTTTCGAGTGCCTGAAAGAGAATGAGTACATGGTGTAATATATAGAGGACTGAGTAGTGAATCAGACAAGAGTAATAATGTCGCCGAAAGTGTATTTGACCTGTCAGAAGAAAATGTTAACCTAACAAAAGATTTTTGCATGATTTCAGGAAGAAAATCAAAAAGAGAAGAAAAAATCAACCGTAAAAACCAATGCAAAAAAAAAAAAAAAAAAACGAGAATAATTACACAAATCGAACAACACGTAAATTTAACCGAAATGAAGTTATTGCAAATCAAACTAAAAGCTGAGAAGTCATTTATTGTAGTTGTGATTGTGGCTCACATCTTCCTCTGGTTTTACGTCCAGAAACGGCTTAAACGCCTTCTATGAGTCGAGGATATGCTTCCCATCCAGTTTTCTTACAAGCTGGCAAACAGGGTCTTTTAACATCAGATTCCCAAGATGTTGCCATTCCCTTTGGAATTGCGACCATAAATCAAGAATTTCTCTTTGTACGTCTCCACTAGGATGCGTTTCAAGAGAAAGTTGGATATTACCCAAATTCTCTTTACTCAGTCCATCCTTAATGAATTCAATTTTATCATCTCGATTAGAGGACGGAATCCCAATAGAACGACATTTACCGTTACACGTCCAATGTGCACATTTGTGGCAATTTGAACTAATGCGCTTTGCACGTCGCTTCTTTGCAAAAGTGCTTCTACCTGTACCTTCTTGTAATTCATCAAGATGTGAAGAAATTATGACTGGAAAAGTTTCATTCTCACCCAAAAAGGAATATTTTAGCTCTGATAGCAATGGTTTTAAATCCAGCTTGGGTGGTTCAATAGTTGATGGTACAGTGACATTTGTGAGTGATGGAAGTTCCTCAAACTTTTGTTTCCAACAATGCTTAACCTGAAAAGAATTTAACAAAGAATCAGTGTGTGAAATTTCTGAAGCATTATCAAACTCACATTCATTTAAATAAGCTTCTAAAGGATCATGGAATGTGGTAGTGGTGAGATGTTCATGAACAAGTTCTTCAATGAAATCCACTTCATGTACTTCTGAATCATCACCAGGTTGCTTGCAAATGTTGAACACGTTCAATTCTAAAGTCATATTTCCAAAAGAAATGTTCAACATACCATTCCTGCAATTTATCAGAGCATTAGAAGTTGCAAGTAATGGACGGCCTAATATAACAGGAATTTGAACATTTGGATTTGAAACAGGATGTGTGTCCAAAACAATAAAATCAACAGGGAAGTAAAAATTATCAATTTGAACCAAAACATCTTCAACTATCCCTCGAGGAATTTTTACAGAACGATCAGCTAGTTGAAGTGTAACAGGTGTTTCCTTGAGTTCACCTAAACCTAACTGTTGATAAACAGAAAAAGGCAAAAGATTAACACTAGCACCAAGATCAAGCAATGCACGTTCTATTCTAGTGTTTCCAATGATGCATGAGATTGTTGGACATCCAGGATCTTTGAATTTTGGTGGAGTAAGGTGCTGAATGATTGAGCTCACACTTTTCGTCAGAAATGCTTTCTTTTGTACATTATGTTTCCTTTTAACTGTGCACATGTCCTTCAAAAATTTAGCATAAGATGGAACTTGTTTGATTGCATCCAATAAAGGAATGTTAATCTTAACTTGTTTGAAAAGTTCATAAATTTCTGCATTTTGATTCAAATTCTTTATTGTTTGCAACCTTTGAGGAAAAGGAGCAGGATGCATACCTTTTTCTTTGTCCAAATTTTCAAGAAGTTCAGACTTACCATCATCCTTACCGTTACTTTTCGGAGGGGAAGAAGGATCTTGGTCTTTTGATGGAATGTTTTTGTCAATTGCCTTTCCACTTCGAAGAGTTGTGATAGAACTGGCATTTTCCTGTTGAGTTTCATTGGAGCAAGAAACAAAACATTGAGTAGAAGGGTTAGGCTGAGGTTGAGCAGGAAACTTACCTTTTTCTTGAGTGCGTAATGAAGCTGTCAATGTGGACAAGGTGTTTTTGATCTCATTGATGTCCTGTGAAGTCCGGTTATTCACATTTGCTTGTGTTTGCATGAATGCTTGCAATGTCTCTTTCAAGGTTTGTACACGTGAAGGTTGATAGGAAAAAGTGTTGCCCGGCTTTTGAGATTGTGGTACCTGAACATGATTATTATTCCGCCAACTGAAGTTGGGATGATTTCTCCATTCAGGGTTATACGTTTCAGAGTAAGGAGAAGGAAAAGGCTTTTTAAATGTGTTTATGGAATTTACTTGATCATGCAACGCTTCTTTAAGAATGGGAATGTTTGGACATTCAGAAGTGGGGTGTCCCATGATTTCACAAATTCCACAACTTTCTTCATTTTTAACCGTTTTGACTTCTTTTACTTCTCTAAGTTCCATGGCTTCAATCTTTCTAGCCAAATTAGCTACTTTAGCTTTTATTTCATCTTCTTGACTAAAATGATATTTACCTCTGTTAGAAACAACATTAGATCTATTGGAAATTTCAGAGGAATTATCTGTGTGCCAGGCTTGAGAGTTATCTGCCAAATGGTCTAGGTAGTCAAAGGCTTCTTCAGGTTCTTTTTCTAGAAACTCACCGTTACACATTGTTTCAACAAATTGTTTAGTTTCGGGAGTTAAACTTTCATAAAAGAAACTAATAAGACGCCATTTTTCAAAACCATGATGTGGACAAGAACTTAACAAATCTTTAAAACGCTCCCAGCACTGAAAAAATGCTTCATTTTGATTTTGTTTGAAATTTTGAATCTGTCTTTTCAAAGCAGTAGTTTTATGTGCTGGGAAAAATTTCTTTAGAAACTCAGTTTGTAATTCTTGCCATGTGCCAATTGACCTTGGTTTTAAATTATGAAGCCAAATTTTTGCTTTATCTTTTAAAGAAAAAGGAAATAATTTTAGCTTAACAATTTCATTTGTACATTGTTGGTCATTAAAGGTGACACATACATCTTCGAAGTCTTTCAGAAACGAGTAAGCACTTTCCGATTCCAACCCATAGAAATTTGGAAGCAAAGCTATCATACCTGGTTTAAAACGAAAGTTGTTTGCATTGAGAGGAAAAATAAAACAAGAGGGTGATGAGCTTCGAGTTGGTTGCAAGTAGTCACGCATGGTGCGTACTTGTCTGTTCTCATCTTCAGCATGAACACTTTCATTGTCAGCCATGGTAGGAATTGTATTAGAAAGATTACCTGAAAAAGTTTCACAATAAAATCTAACTAAACGACGAGATCTAAAATCACGTCGCCAAACAAGCATAAAACAAAGTTAATATACAGATTAGGCGGTATAACCAGCCAATAAAAATAAAACAAAGTTAATATGCAATATAAATATAAATATATAGAAAATTAGGCGGTATAACCAGCCAATAAAAATAAATATAGGCGGTATAACCAGCCAATAAAAATAAAACAAAGTTAATATACAATATAAATATAAATATATACAAATTAGGCGGTATAACCAGCCAATAAAAATAATTATAGGCGGTATAACCAGCCAATAAAAATAAATATACTTATAAACTTATATACTTAGTATTGCCTCCCCGGCAACGGCGCCAAAAACTTGGTGGAGACTCAATTAAGAGTTGTAAACCCAAGTGCAGGTTATGTTCAAGTAATAAATTATCGGGTGTCCGAGGTCGAACCACAGGGAAGCGTATTAGTAAGTATAAGTTTATAAATATATAAGAAAAATAAAGTAAACAAGATATTAGGGAATCAACAACAAAACAAGATAAACAAGATATTAGAGAACAAAATAAACAAAATAAAATAAAAGAAATTAAACAAGATATAAAAAACAATAAGAAAAGATGTTGAGGTTAGAGAATCCACTCTTGGTGTTATGCTAAGATTAATATTGTTTTATTACACAATTGAAATTCACACATAAGGGAGATTCCAATCGGAAGGTTTAGCAATTCAGTCCAAATTGTCCAACGTCCATAGCATATGATATTATGTTCATTTGGTGTCCTCAAAACTCATAAAAAGAGTCCAAGCATTCCTTATGCCAAGGTATATGTCTACAATAAATCAAGGTTATGAAACCAAGCATTTACTGTGCCATTTTCATTGTCAATAATGAATCAAGATCCCTACTTTGCAAGTATGATTTTAAACCAAAAGAAAATATTATCTATACTAGTGTTTATAAATGATGATTCATTTTAGCTCATGTTTAAGAGACTAACCTTAGCATTTACCAAAAGCTTCACCTCATCACCTCAACAATATGATTAGCAACACATACTAGATATGAATAAAATGAAAAGAAATGTAAGAAACATAAGTAAATAAAGAAAAAGAAAACTAGAGAAAGGAAAGAAGAAGAAAACTTAGAGAATTTTATTACAATGGCTAATATCCTACCAATGTATAATGTACCCTTACACTCATCCAAGGCCCTCTATTTATACACATTTTGGAGAGCTAAATGACAAGAGACAAGCTTTATAAATTTCAAAGGTAGGTATAATAGGTGGGTGCATTTTTCTAACAATTTTCGTCATATTGTATGACAATTCTGATCAGCCAGCTTGATGGTCGATTTTGTCAATGTTGGAGGCTCGATCTGATAAAATGGTCTTCTAGAAAAATATACCCCTATCAGTTAAGGATCCATAGCCGTTGGAATCAGATCATTTGCTCATGTGGATCGGAAGATATGGTCAAAATACCAAAACAGGTCAGCACAGACGTCATTGCACATCAGCCAACTTGATGGTCGATTTCACTAGGGAAAACGACTCCGTTTCAAGAAGTATAAAACATGAAAAAGATAGATATGCCTCTTAACTTTGCACGGTTAAAATTTCAGCCTTATTACTTCAGTGAAACTCCAGATATAGCTGATATGGCAAAAGGTGTCGGAACTGGAACTAAACTGGATTTGCCCTTAATTGTTGATTTAACCTAGTAAACTGAAATCACTCAAAGAAACTCGTGAAAAACACCAAATTACATAAAAATATAAAAGATCATAAACACATTTAGACTAAGCAATAATAACTCGTATTTGACACAAAACAATAATAAAACATAACTAAAAACTATATAATTATACGAGTTATCAATTATCTTGTGATTCTTTCCAAGGAAGACGAGGACATAAAAAAAGGATTATATCTCTTCACCGACAAGCCCATATCGGGTAGATATAAGTCCGCTTGGAAATCATTTGATTTTCCTACCACTTTGGAAGATTGGTCGATAGAACTTTCCCAAGCCTCACAATCTTCTCCAAAGGCGAGATCTCTTCAATCTAATCTTCACGTCAATACTTCTAATCATGGGAAGTTTGACACATTGGGAAGCCGTATCATTTCCGAAAAGTCATATTGGGGATTTTCCTTCAAGATTTTTGGAGAGTTTGGTTACATACCAAAGTACTGGGAATGGACTGAAGATGTGTTATATCACTTCAACAAAAATTTAATGACTGTTAGTATATATGATGTTGTTTATGCATCATTATACACTTATGATCACAACAAGAACGTCATTCGCGCTTTTTGTGAAGCTTGGTGCCCGGCTACCAATACTCTCCACCTTGCTACTGGGGAAGCTTCCATCTCCTTATGGGATTTGCATAAGCTAGGCGGTTTGCCCATTCACGGCATCTTTTATGATGAAGTCATTCCTTGTGCTGCCAAATTGACTGGCTTTGATAACAAGGGAAGATTCATCCCGAGATGTTGTGAGTATCTATTTGTTGTATTCCATCTTTTGAAGCAAAACAAGGAGGATAAGGTGTCTATTGAGGATTGGATCAATTTTTGGTTTCAAGGAAAATTGCGTTACACCAAGCCACTTGTTCGAAAAGCAAAGAAGCTTGTTCATCCAAAAGCTACACATAACCCTATTGGGATCCTTCGGAAGTACCAAGGTTGGGGAATGGCAGAAGATGGAGCATTCACTACACTTGGAATCAAAGAAAGTTTAACAACAGACACTTATTTAGCTACTTTCTTTTCTTGTTGGATTTGTGTTTTCGTTTTCCCAAGTAAAGATTCAGAATTTGTTCGGCCAGAGACATTTAAGATAGCCAGCCTGATGGCGATTGGAAGAACTGTTAATCTCGCGATCCCGGTGTTAGCCAATATTTACCATGGACTAAGCCGAATCACACTTTCTACTCAAGCGGGCTCTTCAGATGCGTGTTTTCCAATTCACTATGTTTATGGGTGGCTAAGTTATTACTTCCGGACTCACTTTCAAAATCCAGATGATGTATATGGGCCTTTGATGAGCAAGTTTTCAGGAGAAGGTGGAGCCAAATACTTTGAAGATTATGACGCCCGCAAGTTGATTCATACTGGCATAGTGTGGAATGCTAACTTATGTCCCAGAAATAGAGATGAAGTGATTGTTGATGATGACGCTCTTAGTAAGATCAATCATGGCTACCTTGTTAATGTTCGTTCGAGCTATTTGCCTGCCCGATGTAACCAAGCCATCATTGTAGAACCTTACAGTCCTCATCGATTTGGGAGACAATTTGGGTTTTGTCAAGATATTCCCGGAGTTCTTAAGGAAGACATTCGTTCTGGATCTGTGGATGATCTATGTAGGTTTTGGAGAATTTGCACTCGTTCTCATACAAAGTCCAGATTGATCTCTCCAGCTCGTTCTCTAAATCCTAATGATCATGCTACCGTAAGATACATGGAATGGTGGTCGAAAGTTCATGAGCCATATCTTGAGCATTCTATTGATATTTTGATTTCAAGCATCCGTACATCACCATCAAAGAGAAGAAAACCTTCAAAGGATGTTAAGAAAAAGTCTTTAGAGATTTCACAAGACAAATCCAATAAAGCCAAAGTCTCGTCCACTATAGATTTAACAGAGGAGCATGTGAAGGCTTCACAAGAAGTTCCTCGATCAGTGTCATTAGTTGATGAAGGACAAAGGGTTTTACCGAAAGTCATCGAAGGGAAGCATAATGCGATCCTTGAAGATTCAATTGATGAGAGTGATCATGAAAGACATTGGAAGCGAACCAGGCCAAGGGAATCCTTTCATGGTGATATATCCCCTGCCAAAAGTGAAGCTTCAGTTTCTAGTTCGCATGAGTTCAACAAACTTGTAGCTGAGATCAAAAATAATGTTTCAAGTATCGTTTCCAACCAAGAAGATGCTTGCCCCAACATGATTGTTAATAATACTTCCCCTATAGTGAAGACTACTATAAGCCCTCATGTTGAAGCTAGTCATCTCGCCCTTCCAGAATTTTCTAAGTTTAGTGCTGAGAAAGTAATATCCGATAGTCAGTTGAAGCTTGCCACTATTTTGTGGGAAAGCATTCAACCAAGGATTATTCGCGCTTCTTTTGATCGGGTTTCTTCACTTACTAGTGATGTCCACCAGATCTTTGATGCAATAGAAGCAATTAAGTCCGTTGATTCATCCTTATTGAAAGGCATGGTGGAAGACTACTTTGCACAAGTCCAAAAGTTTAATGAGCTTGAATCTTCCATCTCTTCATCCAAGGATGGAATTGAAAGACTTCAAGTACTTGAAATTCGACTTAAAGATTCAATGTTACTTGAACATAAAACTGTCGAGAACCTTAACACCCTGCAGTCGAACTTGGCAGATATAGAGCAAGAGTTCATTACTTTGCAACGTAAAAAACATAGACTTGAATCTCGCTCCAAGAAACTGAAGATGAATTAAAAAGAAGAAGAATCGACACCTCCAAGATTCGTGAGGAGATGAATTCTGTTGAGTCTTTTACTGCCCTTACTGAAAATGAAGCCAAAAACTTAGATTTGTTGCGAAATATGTTGGAAGCCTCTCGAGAAGACTTGAAGAATTTCAAATGGAAGCCCTGAATCCTTTTTGATGTAACTTTTTTTTTAATTGTAAGTTCTTTTCAAGTTTGAAATGAAGTTAAATTTCTTTTTCTCCATATATCATCTTTCTTTTGCACTTTCTGAAGCATTTTTGCATCATGTATGGACTACAAATTAAATTCCCAAAGATCTTTAATTTGTAAAAGATTTGTTTTACTTGAAAAATAACTTGAATCATGAAATTTGAATGGAGAATTATCATGATACTTTCAAGTGAACAAAAGATAATATTTGAATCAATTTTTTTTTTTGTTTGGACTGAACTTGGCAATGAAACCAAGCTGCCTACGTACCCTCGAATTTGAAGAATCAAGTCATAACGTAGTTCATCATTTTTTTGTGCCCTAACTTTTGCCTAAGTTGTCCTAGAAAGGATTTTCAACATAGCGGGCTCTTTTTTTTTTTTTTTTCAATGTGCAGTTTAAGCTCGTGCTTAGGAGCAACATACGACAGTTTAAGCTCTTGCTTAGGAGCAACATACGACAGTTTAAGCTCTTGCTTAGGAGCAGTATCTTCTTTAAGCATAGTAACGCTTCAAAAACTTTCCATTGATCGGTCCAACTTTGACACCATCTTGATCAACGATCTTGTATGCACCATTGGTATAAACTTCTCGAACAACGTATGGTCCATCCCATTTTGAAAGGAACTTGTTGCCAATACGATGTGAAGTATTTATGGGTCTTCTTACAGCAAGGACTAAATCTCCAACTTGGAAAGATCGCTGCTTGACTTTCTTATTAAAAGCTTTGGATAGTCGAGCTTGATAGCACTCCAAGCGTTGTTGGGCTTCCAACCTTTTCTCATCCAGTACTTCTAATTCTTCCAAACGTAAGCGTACATTGTCTTCACTAGAAAGATCTTCCTGGATTGCAATCCTCAATGATGGAATTTGTCGCTCAAGTGGTAGAACAGCTTCTACACCATAAACAAGTGCATACGAAGTGGCTTGAGTTGGTGTGCGATATGTAGTTCGATAATCCCACAGAGCTTCTCCCATCCTTTCATGCCAATCTTTCTTTGAACGGTTAACAACTTTCTTGAGAAGATTGCACAAAGTCTTGTTAAAAGCTTCTGCTAATCCGTTTGCTGGAGCATGGTACATTGAAGACTTGTACTGCTTGAAGTCAAACTGTGCACATAATTTGCTCATGTCAAATTGCTTCCCATTATCAGTTATGATGTGACGAGGTACACCATATCGATAAATGATGTTTGTCTTGATAAAAGTTGCAACAGTTTCTTTTTTTACTTCCCTGTAAGGTGTCACTTCTGCCCACTTTGAAAAGTAATCCGTAACGGCAAGTATATACATATGCCCTAGTGAACTCTTAGGTAATGGTCCTACCAAATCAAGTCCCCAAGCATCGAACGGCCAAGATGTGACTGTCGGATGTAATGGTTTAGGAGGTTGATGGATGACGTTTGCAAGAAACTGACAAGCTTGACATTTCTTGGAGTAGTCCATGCTATCCTTTACCATTGTTGGCCAGTAGTATCCCATTCTTTTAATTTGAAAGTGCAATTTAGCTCCAGACTGATGTGCACCACAAATTCTTGAATGAGCTTCTTGTAAGGTTTTGGATACTTCATCTTCTCCTAAACATCGAAGGAAGACACCATCAAAAGAGCGGCGATAGAGCGTACCCTTGAAGTAAATAAATCGAGGAGCTCGACGTTTCACTTCTGTTTTATGCCTTGGATCATTGGGTAGCCTCCCATGCTCTAAATAATCAATCAATGATTGTCTCCAATCTTCTTTTTCAACTTTGCAAACTGAAACAACATTGGATTCTGTATTGTTATCTTTAAAATCAACTGGAGGCAAAATCCATCGTTTGCAAAGAGGGACTTTTACTTCTACACCTGGCATGGCAAGAGCTGATGCTAGATTAGCTAGCGAATCTGCTTGCTTGTTCTCTCTTCTTGGTACATGTTCCAAGCTTACATTGTCAAACCATTCCAAAATCTTCTTCGCATAGTTGACATATGGTAAGAGGTCTGGCTTTTTAACTTCATAAAGTGAAAGAAGATGGTTGAACCAATTTGGAATCCCCAAACACTTTAAGTTGAGTGATCTTCATATCCACTGCCATTTCCAATCCAATGATCAGAGCTTGGTATTCTGCTACATTGTTGGAACAATTTTCAGTGAGAGTAAATGCATAAGGCAATACATCTCCTTCTGAAGTGACAAAGACAACACCTGCTCCAGCTCCATCTTGACGGGAAGCCCCATCGAAGAATAGTTTCCATGGCCTGGGAATTTCGATGAAAAGAGCATCTTCATCTGGGAGATCTTCAGAAAATTCCCAATCATCTGGAATCGGATGGTTTGCAAGGAAATTGGCAAGTGCTTGCCCTTTAACAGCCTTTTGCGGAATATAAGTAATATCGAACTCTTGTAACAAAAGAGCCCATTTTGCCAATCTTCCACTGAGCACAGACTTGGACATGAGATATTTGAGAGGATCTGCTCGCGAAATCAAACGAACAGAATGAGCTTGCAAATAATGCCTCAGCTTTTTAACTGCAAACATCAATGACAAGCAAGTCTTTTCAATGGGAGAATAATTTAATTCAGCGCCATTAAGAGTTCTACTAAGATAGTAGAGTGCAGTTTCTTTTCCTTCGTCGTTCTCTTGTGCCAACAATGCTCCTAAGGAACGTTCTTGTGCAGCAATATAAAGGATCAATGGCTCTCCTGGTATAGGTGCCTTCAGAATAGGTGGTCGTAACAAAAAGGTCTTAATGCTCTTAAAAGCATTACTGCAGGCCTCATCCCAGACAAAAGGGACACCCTTATTCATTAGCCGACTAAATGGTTGACATCGACCAGCCAAGTTTGAGATAAAGCGTCGAATATATGCCAGTCTTCCTTGTAGACTTTTAAGTTCATGCAGATTGCACGGTTCAGGCATTTTCATGATTGCATCTATTTTTGATTGGTCGATCTCAATACCACGATGTCGTACGATGAACCCCAAAAACTTACCTGAGGATACTCCGAACGCACACTTGAGCGGATTCATCTTTAATTGGTATCTGCACAATCTTTCAAACACTTGGCGAAGATCAGCAAGATGATCGGATTTTTCCTTTGACTTTACTACCAAGTCGTCAACATAACATTCAACATTTTTGTGAAGCATATCATCAAAGATCTTTTGCATTGCTCTTTGATAAGTAGCACCTGCATTCTTTAACCCAAACGGCATAACTTTGTAACAGTATATTCCTTTTGGAGTTCGAAATGCGGTAAGTTCTTCATCTCTTGGAGCCATGCGAATTTGATTATAGCCGGACGATCCATCCATAAACGACAAAGCTTCGTGGCCAGTTGTAGCATCAACCATTATTTCTGTCAAAGGGAGAGGAAAGTCGTCCTTTGGACAAGCATTGTTCAAATCTCGAAAATCTACACAAACTCGAAGTTGACCATTTTTCTTTCTCACTGGAACAATATTTGAGATCCAAGTGGGATACTTGACTTCTCTAATAAAGCCAGCTTTGATGAGCTTATTGACCTCAGCTTCAATTTGGGGAATCAAGTCAGGATAGAAACGTCGTTGAGCTTGTTTGATAGGTCGGACACTTTTCTTGACAGCCAGATGATGCATAGCTACTTTTGGATCAAGTCCCGGTATCTCTTTGTAAGTCCAAGCAAAGATATCTCGATACTCTATCAAAAGATCAAGATAGGTTTTTTCCTCTTCTGGTGGTAAGCAAGCATTAATAAAGACCGGTCGTGGATCTTCACTAGTACTGATGTTAACCTCCTTTAGCTCGTCAATAGTAGCTTGATTTCCTTTTTCAAAAGATGAAGGGGCTTCTTGGGTTTCTTCTTCTTGAGATTTTTCACCAGTTTCTTTTACAGATACATGGTTAGAAGTAAGGATTTCTGTTTCTTCAAGTTCTTCTTCCTCTGAGGATGAGACCGATTTGGTTATAACTACTGTGTGCTTTCTAGCCTTTAAAACTTCACCAGTAGTTATCTTCCATTCGCTTTGCCTTTTCATTCGAGAAGGAATTTTGCTGTGAAGATCTCTTGATTCCTTTAAAGTGGAAAATTTTCTTTTTCTGTCATAGTTAACTTCTTCGGAGTACAGACTTCCAAGCCTTGACCGAATGGAAATTGGTTTACTTACAGAAACTTCACTGCATTTTTCTCCCATTCATTCAAAAACTGACCTTCGTGATTGTCGCAACCTAAAAAAAAAAATAACGACGAGTCTCATCGCAAGACTTTATGATTCGTTAAGCGTGACATTAAAAAAAACCGAGGAAAAGTCGACTTAATTCCTCTAGAAAAATGAAGGTTTTGAAAATGACCTTAAAAAAGACATGGAGTCGCCACCAATCTTTTTTAGCTAGGTGTGATCGGCCACCTATTAAAACCGGTTTTATAAAATATTTTAAAAATTAATTAAAACATTTTAAAAACCAATTTCAAGTCTGCGTTTTAAACCAGAGAAATCAAAGAAGAGGGTTCGGGAGTCGGTTACGTGTGGGGAAGGATTAGCACCCCCACAACGCCCGTATAAATCGATACCTTATTAATCGTGTGTTATCTCAAGTCTCGGTAAAAAGTTGGTTTTAAATTTAGTATTTCAAGTTAATTCCCAATTTAAAGAAAAATAATTCCATTTTTTTATTGAAAATGATCCGGAATTTATAAATTCAAAATTTTCCTATATTCCCCAACAAACGTGGCAAAATATAGAAATTTTTGTTAGTTTTGGAAAACTTTCCGAATCATTCTCTTTTTTGAAAGAAAGATATTCCTTTATTAATGATAATTGATGATATTCCCTCCAGCAAACCCGGTAGAGAACTCATGAATTATTTTAACTCGGGAATATCTTTATATTTTTTTTTTATTGAAAACCATTATCCTTTTTTGGAAACATTTAAAATAAATGAATATGTATATGCTAAATAAAGATAACTAAATAAAAGCATAGGATATCATGAAATATTCGAAACCATATAATAAACCATGTAACATCAAAAAATATAAATCAAAATAACAACAATATCATAGAAATTATTATAGCAAGAATCACATATTATATAAAATGCATGAATATAAAAATGCAATGCATGAAATGTATTTTTTCCTTTAATTAAGGAAATCCGTATATCTAAAAAGATATCCGGCTACCTTAGGAAAATATGTCAAATTAAATATTCTAAAACCAAAATACTTTGTGATTGTTTGAAAACAATTTTGAAAAGCTTGAATTAAAAATAAAAATTGGGCTAATTTCTTTAAAATGGCTCTAATTTCCTAAGTTTAAAAATCCGGACTTGACTACCCTTAACCCGGGACTTGAAAAACCATTTTTAGAGTTTAAAAAGGCTTAGAAACTACCCTAAGTCAGTAGCTAACCCTCCTAATCAGCCCACTCTAAGTAAATTAACCAAAACAGAAAAATGGTTTCTCTCTAAATTCAATTCTGACTCCACTGTCCAGTTTTAATCCACGATTTTTTACCCTATTTTTAAAAATTCCAAAAATTCTGAAAAACATACTGGAGACTCAGGACATGTAAAACTACACGAGAAAAAATCGGCTTAATTTTCGAATCAAAGATGAATTCCCAGAAAAATCAGAGATATATGAGTTTTTGGAGGAGAAAAAAAACTGCTTTGTTTTTCTTTAAATTCAATTCTGACTCCACTGTCCAGTTTTAATCCACGATTTTTTACCCTATTTTTAAAACTTCCAAAAATTCTAAAAAAATTACTGGAGACTCAGGACATGTAAAACTACACGATAAAAAATCGACTTAATTTTCTGATCAAAAATGAATTCCCAGAAAAATCAGAGATGTACGAGTTTTTTGAGGAGAAAAAACTGCTTTGTTTTTCTTTAAATTCAATTCTTACTCCACTGTCCAGTTTTAATCCACGATTTTTTACCCTATTTTTAAAAATTCCAAAAATTCTGAAAAAATTAATGGAGACTCAGGACTTGTAAAACTACACGATAAAAAATAGGCTTAATTTTCTGATCAAAGATGAATTCCCAGAAAAATCAGAGATGTACGAGTTTTTGGAGGAGAAAAAAACTGCTTTGCCAGCACATTTTTTTGTCTTTGATAAAATCATTTAAAAATCAAAGTAAAAATATTTGAAACTCATAAAATGACTTGAAAGCAGTAGCTAGGACTTTTTGAAAGTTAGATAAAAAATGGCTAAGTAAAAAAAATCACAAAGGTAGAATAATCAACTTGACAAACTTAATTTTCCACAAGTGTGCTCAAGAGAGCATGACTTTGAACCATCAATTGGCTCAAGTCATTATTCAAGTGGTATGAACATGAAATGCATGAAATAATGCAGCAAACATAATGCATGAAATGCATGGATTTAAAACTAAATATAAGGAAAATGCATGACATAAATAATATGGCCTAGACCTAACATGAACTTGCATGGCAATAAATGCAACCTAGACCTAAGATATGCATGGCATTTTCACAAACACAAGGCATGCTTAATTCAAAAATCCAACCAAATATCATGCAAATGCAAAAACCTAACAACTAGCATGACAAAAATACAACACACAATGAAAAACACATGGAGTAGCCAAATGGCCTCAAGCTCCAACAAGCATGGCATTTTCACAAACACTTGGTATGCTAGCATGAAAAACTAAGTCATAACACAAAAAGCACACAAGCATTTTCACAAACACCTAATATACCAAATCTAAAACATGCTCACTAAGATATAAAACAAGAATCATGCAAAGAATCACACAAGCATTTTCACAAACACTTAATATGCTAACTCTAAAACATGCTCAAATTTAAACAACATGAAAACAGAAAATTAAAAATGCAAAAACATGATATCTAAGACACAAATGGCAACAAACAAAGCAACCAAATTAAATATAACTTAAGAACATGAAATAACATAACACTTAAAACATCAAAAACAAAGAAAATAGCATAAAAAATATGGTAAAATGAATTGAAACAACAACTTAAAATAAATAATGTAGGCCATTTGGCCATGGTGAGTTTATTGTAAAAAAAAATGTAAAAAAAATACTTAAGAAAGGAAATGAAGGAAGAACAAGAAACATTATTTTAAAATGAAAACTCACCAAGTAGAGATTAAAATAGCAAAAAATAAGAATAGAAAATGAAAGTGCAAGAGTTGGTGCTCAAGAGCAACCTCAAGAAGCTAATATTTCAAGCTTTTCTCTTCAAACTTTCCTTTTTTCTAAACTTTTCTTTTTTTGCTCTCAACCAAGAAGATAAAAAACTAAGAAAAACTAAGAGAAATCAGCCAAAATGGAAAAAAAGAAACCAAAATCTGCCTCCCCCCCTTAGGGCTAGCCTTAATGCATGGTTATATAGCCTCCAAGATGTTGTCATTTTTGTGTAACCTAATTTCCATCAAATGGCCAATAATTCAAGATGAAAAGTCATGAAATTACCACCTTTAGATTAGCATCTCAGCCCTCTCAAATTACAGCTATGCAAAAATAATGTTGACATCTTTCTTAACCTATGTGGTTTAATCACCATGGCTTGATCAAAGAGAATGGTTAACTAACTCTTGATTTTTAACCACTTGATTAAAAAAAAAAATTAGAAGCTTCCTCCTTTCTTTGGGCTTGGGCATGCCAGCACTTCTCTTTTCCAGCCCAACTCTGATTTTTTTTGAAGGGCCAAAAAAGCCCTTTTCGGTTGCTTGGGTGAAATGACCATTTTGCCCCCCGGATGCAAATAAATATCAAACGGACTCCAAATTCAATTTTTCTTTTTTTAATACTTCCAAAATAATAAAATATTGAGTTCTGGAAGTTTTCAAAATTATCTGAGTCCGTTTGCTATTTATTTGGATTTTTTCTTCCCAAAAATGCCCTTTTATGCCCCTACATTTTACCATTTTTTAAACGAGCTCCAAATCAAGATTTTTCTTCACCAATCTCTTCAAAATAATTAAAAAGTGTGATCTGGAAGTTTTCATAATTTTTGGAGCTCATTTGGTATTTTTTTGGGATTTATCGGCTTGAATTACTGCATAGGAGGCCCGGGATTTGGCCACTTTGCAAACGAACTCGGAATCAAGATTTTCTTTCTCCAATCTCTTTCAAATGATTTAAGAATGAGATTTACAAATTTTCCATAATTTTTGGAGTCCATTTGCTATTTTTCCCAAATTTTTCCAATTTTACCCTTTAACCTCCGAAACCCGGTTTTGCTCAAAACAAGTCCGATTTTCAGATTTTCTTCAATCTGAGCCTTGGGCCATCCTTTTTAATCATTCCTCATCCATTGGGGGCTTTGGTCTTACCAAGTCGGGCCATTTCTGTGATTCTTCCCGATTTCACCGAAATCCACTAAAAACCCTAATTCTCGGTTTTCTCCCGGATTGACTTTTTTTTTCGGTTTTTCTTGCAAGTGACTTCTCCATTACCCGTAGTCAGTGCTTATCTTTCATTTGGAACCTTCAATTTCGACCAGTTTGATCGTTTAAGCACTTTTCCCCAAATTTCTCGGATTAGGGTTTCCTTTCTACTGAATCTCCAAATCCCAACTTCCGAACTCCATATCTTTCAATGTAGACTTCCGATTATCAAAATTCTTTTGCCATTTTTCAATTGAACTTAAAATCTTGATTTTGAAAGTGGGTTGACTTTTTCAGTAGTTGACTTTCTGGGGTTGACTTTTTCGGGGTTGACTTTTTCGGGTTGACTTTTTTTCAAGTTTGACTTTTTGTGCTCGCCCTCTTAAACTAAGTACCACCTGCAGGATGAAAACAGTCTTTTTACACTTGGGAACATCAATATGGGAAGAAAACATACCTGTTTAGTGGTCCGGACAAAATTAGGTGTCTACAGCTGCCCCTCTTTGGCTATTGCTGAGAATCAGGAATCAGGCAAAGATAAACCGACACTAATTTTGTATGGTCAGTGACATCACATGTGAAGGAAAGGGAAAGGGGTTTCTTTTTCATTTTAATTTTTTTCATTTTCTATTTTTCATTTTTTCATTTTTTTCTTCTTTCTTCTTTTTTTCTTTTTTCTTTTTTCCTTTTTTTTTTATTTTTTTTATTTTTTTTTATTTTTTTTTATTTTTTTTTCTATTTTCTCTTTTTTCATTTTTTTTAAAAACAATAAATTGAAGATTTTGTCCTTAAATTGAATTCCCTGCCTAAACAAGGCTCGATTCGTCTTAAGGGAATGAATTCGATTTCAAAAGAAAAATTTATGCTCGAAGGGCTTTAAAATTGGTGCCCGAAGGTCTTAAAATGGTGCCCGGAGGTCTTAAAAATTGGTGCCCGGAGGTCTTAAAAATTGGTGCCCGGAGGTCTTACCCCTGAAAAAAGTTATGCCCGGAGGTCTTAAAGATGTTGCCCGGAGGTCTTACCTGTGATTTGAAAAATTATGCCCGGAGGTCTTAAAAATTGGTGCCCGGAGGTCTTACCCCTGAAAAAAGTTATGCCCGGAGGTCTTAAAGATGTTGCCCAGAGGTCTTACCTATGATTTGAAAAAAATTATGCCCGGAGGTCTTAAAAATTAGTGCCCGGAGGTCTTACCCCTAAAAAAAATAATGCCCGGAGGTCTTAAAGATGTTGCCCGGAGGTCTTAAAAATGGTGCCCATAGGCCTTACCCCTGAAAAAAAGAGTTATGCCCGGAGGTCTTAAAGATGTTGCCCGGAGGTCTTACCTGTGATTTGAAAAATTATGCCCGGAGGTCTTAAAATGGTGCCCGGAGGTCTTAAAAATTGATGCCCGGAGGTCTTACCTGTGATTTGAAAAAAATGCGCTGTATGCGACTTTAAAAATGATGCCCGGAGGTTTTAAGAATGGTGCCCGGAGGCCTTACCCGTGATTTGGAAGAAATGCGCTGTATGCGACTTTAAAAATGATGCCCGGAGGTCTTAAGAATGGTGCCCGGAGGCCTTACCCATAATTTGGAAGAAATGCGCTGTATGCGACTTTAAAAATGATGCCCGGAGGTCTTAAGAATGGTGCCCGGAGGCCTTACCCGTGATTTGGAAGAAATGCGCTGTATGCGACTTTAAAAATGATGCCCGGAGGTCTTAAGAATGGTGCCCGGAGGCCTTACCCATAATTTGGAAGAAATGCGCTGTATGCGACTTTAAAAATGATGCACGGAGGTCTTAAGAATGGTGCCCGGAGGCCTTACCCGTGATTTGGAAGAAATGCGCTGTATGCGACTTTAAAAATGATGCCCGGAGGTCTTAAGAATGGTGCCCGGAGGCCTTACCCATAATTTGGAAAAAATACGCTGTATGCGACTTTAAAAATGATGCCCGGAGGTCTTAAGAATAGTGCCCGGAGGCCTTACCCCTGAAAAAAGTTATGCCCGGAGGTCTTAAAGATGTTGCCCGGAGGTCTTAAAGATATTGCCCGGAGGTCTTACCTGTGATTTGAAAAATTATGCCCGGAGGTCTTAAAAATGTTCTTTGAAGAATTGTTGAAAATTACCCTAACGATTTTGAGAAGATGCGAATGCTTTTTGATGCAGATGCAGGTGTTGAATAAGACACGAAATGACTTAAACTGGTGCAAATGTCTTTAATGCAAATGTAAATGACTTGGATTGATGCCCATGTTTCATGATGCAGATGCCCCTACTAATTGTGTTCATGTAACTGGTTTATGAATGGTGTAACTACAATTACCACACAGTAATGAAAATGCAATGATTCTAGAAATGATGCAATTGCTTGAGATGACACAAATACGAATTCCATGAAGAATGTAAATGTAAAGGTAAAATACAGATGCTTATGGAATAATGCCAATGCAAATACCCATGAATGATGCAAATGCTTGCCGACACTGTGCAGATGCAAAAGCTCGATAAAGAGATGAGTGCTCATGAGTGATGCAAGTGCCCCCGGCTGTTTTTCTAGACTTTGGCTTAGCCTTTCAAATTCATTTTTCCTCTTCAAATCAGAGTATATCTTCAATTCATTTTGGCTATTCTCTTTGCCCCAACAGTTTTTCAAACTTTCATCAACAGAGATCTGAACCGGGTTCTATTTCTTCTTCTCATATCTGGAAGTCAAGACCTATCCTGGCAGTTCTACACCTTTGAGTTAGAAAAATCCTTGTCTCATGCCAACATCAAAATGGGTATTTCAAAAAAATCTTTTTATTTGTTTTCGCATTTTGAAAACTTCTGAACAAAAAATATTAACCCCACAATGTGTGATGTACAAATCTTTTGAAGACTGATGATCATTGTTAGAAATTTCTCTAAGTATCAATCTGGGTTTTTTCAACTGGATTGGCAAGGCTTGGTATAACAAGATTCTGGCTTTTCCAGGAAAACTTCATGACAAAAATGTATATCCCTTCTAGGCTCACAAATGGAACAGGTTTTATAAATCATGAATTCATTGAGAACCAAACAAATTCAACATTCTTTTAGTTTCCATATCAAGGCATTTTGTCAAGCATCAAGATTGGCTGGATGTTTAAACCGGAAAGTTTAATCTTGGGAACAAAGTTTCAGTTTTTGAAGACAATCCTCCGAATGAGAGCTGACAATTTGGGGGGTTCAGGAATTCCTAGATGTTCCTCGATGACCACTCCTTTAATAAGATCTTTTCTTTTGGGGTATCGGCACTATCATCGATGGCATCGAAAATTCCCATTCTACTCTAGACCGCCCGTTTTTTTGGGTTTTCGCCCTAGAGTCCCATTCTTTTCAATTTTTCTCTTTTTTTTTTACCATGCACTTGAGAATTCTAAATTCTTCCTTAGTGAAATGAGAATTTGATAAGATGGGATAAAATCTGAGGAAAACCCTTCAAATTAAACATTCATGCTTGATCAAAATGGACTTTTAAAGCACGTAATGTAGGCCATGGCTCAGGATTCAGAAAGAAAGGATAAATCGGCCCAAAATATGTGTTTGAGGGTAATCAGATCAAGGATCCTTTCTTGAAGAGGATTTTCTTTGAAGCATGTGTCTCTTCTTGGACATTTCTTTCTTTTTGATTTTGCTCTTTTTCTTCCTTGCTTTTGGCTTTCAATTTGCCATGTCTTTCACACACATTTTTTTATTGTGTTTTTTGTTTGTTTTTCTTGGCTTTCATTTCGTCATCTTTTCCTCTTCTTTTTTTCTTTGACAGAGTGCGCCCGTATTTATTCGGGGCTCCATTTGCTTTGTGTCTGTCCCTGAGCTGTCACTCATTTCTCAATAATCTTTGAAAAGATCTTTCCTCGCATTTGCCCCCCAGTGTAGAGGGTAATCCTTGATCAGGGTTCAAAGAATTAAGAATTCTTTTGGCTCAAAAGGGGTGACTATGGATAATAATTTTTTTTCTTGTGAAATGGATATGAAAGATGGCCATTCATCATATCAAGCCCAAATATTCTCATTGAAAAGCAATCCTCAGGGGAAATAGATATTCAGAATTTCATTTTGCACTTTGGAATCATCCGAATTCTCATATGCATGATATCATGATTTTTCTTTTTCTTTTTTTTCTTTTTTTTTTTTGTTTTTTTCGTCGCATGCCCCCAATGATTCATGCATTAGCCCATCCTTCTTCACTATGTATCCATCATTTCCACATATGATGCCCCAATTTGATTATCCATGCGAATTTGTATCAACGAGGAACATGGCAAGTCTAGGTCTGTTTTGAAAAGGCTGAGTTTCCAATCTGAGTTCTTTGAAGAGACAAGGAAAACATGACCCAAAAGCAGGTTTTCTCTGGGACAAGGGATAATCTAGTTTAATCATTGTGCCCCAAGGTGTCAATCATGAAGTGATGTCTGGGCAATTAGTGTTTTGTGGTCATTGGGAAAGGTCATGAATGGTTTTAGCACAATCCTGACACACACCAAATTATCAAAATCTGGATTCTTGAAAGAATGTCTCATTTGTTTGATTTTCAAGGAATTCAAAAAATTTCAAAAAGTTTGTTCCTTTGTTCATAGCCTAGACTAGGATTTACATCCTTGCTTATTTTGCAATGACAATGCTTCTCTTTTTTCATTCATTTTTCCTTGAAGCATTAGGTCTTTCAAGTGTTATTGATTCAAGGTTTAGGTATAGAGAAGCCCAAAAAAGAGGGGGATGGTGTTGGGTCATTTCTAACACTGATCATCAATCTTCTTGAGACTATCCATTATTAATTGTAAATTCACGTTTATTTAAAACACAACAAACACAAAGCATTTAAAATTCATTTAATTCATGTAGATGTTAACATGAGACAAGTGCTTTCATCATCACAGTGTATAAAACTACATGCGTCAAAAATGCTCCTATTGACATCCTTCAAAGGTAGTAATTCTCCCCCTAAAACCCTGAAAGAAATTGATTTAGGGCTAAGTGGCCTTCCATTGATCGATAAGCTCCGGTGTCAAAATACCATCACGGATAAAACTTTCAATCATTTCCTTCAGTTGTCTGCATTTTTCAGTTGAATGCCCAACTACCCCTAGGTGATAATCACACTTGCTGTCAGGGTCATAACTCCTTGCTGATGGATTCGGAGCTATTTTCAAAGGTACCGGGGTAAGGTACTGATTCTTTATTAGTAATGGCAGTAAGTCAGGGATGGGGATTGGAATTCTTTCTTGATTTTCTCGCGGTCGTTTTCTAGAAGTAGGCCTTGTTGCAAGGGCTGGTATAGGATTAGGTGTTTGGGTAGGTAGGTAAGGATAAAGGCTTGGAGATACCTCAGTAGGGTAACATGATTGGTATGAGGGAAATTGGGAATATGGGATGAAATCTTCCATAGTTTGGACATCTTCCTCTTTCTTTCTTGGTGCCTTATTTCTCTCGGTATTGGATGTTCCTTCTCTTTCAAGTTTCCCATTCTTGATAGCATTCTCAATCATCTCCCCTGAAATTACCATGTCCGCAAAATTCTTCGAAGCATTGCCGACAAGTCTGTCATAGTACGGGGCGTGCAGTGTATTCACAAAAAGGATAGTGATTTCCTTTTGTGTCAAGGGCGGTTGTATTTGGGCAGCCAGGCTCATCCACCGTTGTGCATATTCTTTGAAGCTCTCAGTAGCTTTTTTCTCCATATTTTGCAAAGTGAGACGATCAAGTGTCTTGTCGGTCATATGCTTGTACTGGTTTAGAAAAGCCCCAGCCAAATCATTCCAAGAGCGAATCTGATCCTTGCTCAACTGACTATACCACCTAATTGCGGACCCGCTGAGGCTATCCTGAAAGCAGTGAATCAAAAGCTTATCATTATCTATCTGACTTGTCATCTTTCGGCAGAACATAGTGATGTGGGCTGATGGATCGGTCGTCCCGTCATATTTCACAAAGTCAGGGATCTTGAACTTAGGAGGAATGACTAAATCGAGGACCAAGCATCGTTCTTTCGCCTCCACACTCCCGAATACATCTTTTCTTTCTATTGCCCGGAGCCTTTCATCTAACAACTGATATTTCCCTTGGGAATCTGCCAACTCAACCTCATTTACTGCAACCCTTTTCAACTTTGCCTGTTCAGCCGGATCATCTGATTTTAGGACATTGACGGGGTTAACAGTGTTCTGGGCATCACTTATTGCTACCTCATCTTGGCCCTTTTGTACCTCTAACCCTTCTCCGGCGACAAAGTTTTCGGTGTATCCTTTTCCCTTCATTACAGCAGACATTAGCTCCATCAGTTTAGTCATCTGATCCTTAGATTCTGCTTGAGATTTTGCTAGCTGTTCTCGCAATTCTCTCTGTTCCCTTTCCATTTTTTCCATTCGGGCAACTTGTTCATCCTCCATAGCACCGGCCTGTATTAAAAGTGTACTCAGTACTTCTTCTGATTTGAAATGGAAATTCTTTCAAAGACTCCTAAAGCCAAGCCAACTTCTATTTTATTTCCCCCAAATGTATGTCATGATGAATGAGCCATGAATGCAATTTCATGCATGTGAAGCCTAAACAATATGATGTATGGATATGTACAATGGAAACATGCTGACCATATATGTGATAAATGCAATCACAATGCCAACATGTTGCAAACAAAGAATAAACAAATCAACACATGGATATATGCAATGACTGATCATGTGCATTTTAGCATGTTTCCCAATGAATGATCATATATCCTATGAATGCAACACGGTGTCAATTATGATACATGCAAACAATGAATGATTGATATAGAGTATATACAAAGAAAATCATGCTAACCATGTGTGTCATGAATGCGACCTAATGCTAACATGATGTATGTAATAAGCAAATTAATGCATGAACATATACAAAGAAATTATGCTGACTATGTTTGTTATGAATGCAACCTGACAAATAATTGATGGGATGCAAAATGCAAAGGGGAAGATATCACGGAGGAAATAAGAATCGGAGGAACTTAATCATCAACATCTTATAAATTTGAAGCATACTCAATTCATTCCCATATCAATGTTCACAATGGTATAAACCATGTTTTACAAAATTTGAGCAGTAGTTAAAACTGTCTTTACAAGCACTTTATTCTTCCTAGCATCCTAAGGCTATAAGAGCCGTCTACTGAAAAAGTGAAATCCTATTACATCACATAAGACCGAAGTCTTTCCACTTCAATGCTGTAAATCTCCCAATCCTAATGGCGTTTTCCCAGTCATTTATCAATCAGTGTCGTTGGATCCAACCACTTGGCATCTATGAGAGCTTGCACTTTCCTTTTGACTGCTATACAATCTTCGATGCTATGGCCAACAATTCCACAGTGATAATCACATCTTTCATTTGGATTATACCACATTGGATATGGTGGTAACAGGGGTTTCAATGGGACACAGGCAACCATGTGATTTTGGATCAGTATAGGGAGGAGCTCTTGGTAGCTGATTGGAATGGGATCAAAATGCATTTGGGTCTTATTCTGGGATCGTTTCTTAGTCACACATGGCCTAGGAGTTGGGGCACTTGGTGGTAGCACTAAGGTTCGAACCGGAGTGTTTACATGGGGATGTGGCGGAACAGCATGGTAAGGGTATGGATTTGGACACGGGGCCTTTGGAGGTTGTACATAGCTCGAGGTTCCTATCTCAGGTACTGGATAAGGTGATTGATGAGGGAAATAGTATGAACTGGTAGTTGGTAACGATGGAGTCGGATTCAGGAATCCCGTAGTGGTCGTCCCAATGGACGATTGGACCATAGTAGGGTGGGGATACTGGTTTGGACCTAGAACAGTTTGCAGGTATGGTACTGGATTCGAGGTTTCTGTCTTTGGTATCAGGCTTTCAGGTTTAATTATTTTCATGATTTTGTCCACAATTTCATCAGGATTGCAACCTTTGTGGCATTGACAAGTGCAGGATCCAGCAAGGATTGTATGTTCTGGACCTAATGGTTTTGGTTGATCCGAAGATGATGCGAAGCCCTGAGAAAGTTCACCTTTACTGTTACCCATATCCTCAACCATTTTCAGCAATTTGGCAAGTTGTTCCTTCACCTCTCGGATTTCATGTCCATATTCATCTTGATTGCGTTCCAAAGCACCCAATCGTTCCTCCGATTCATTCCTCATATCTCGAACCCCTTTCATGCAAATGAAAATGTCATGAGATTAAGATTATGAATGTACACGCTCTATTCCTATGTGCATGAATAAATTGATGATTAATGCATGAACATATACAGAGAAATTATGATGACTATGTATGCTATGGATGCAATTTAATGCCAGGTATATACAGATAATGACTATGCATGTCATAAACGTGTCCTACAATGAATGACCATGCCTGCTATGATGTCAAAATGATACATGCTAAGAATAAATGAATTAATACAAAGGTAGGTACAAAGAATGACCATGTATATCACAAATGTATTCTACAATGAATAATCATGCATGTTATGACTGTAACACGATGTCAAAATGACACAAATAAATTAACCAATGATTACACGAAATTGGTGGGACCTAAATCTTGATTATTCAAAAATCTCATTATGCAAGATTTGCCTCCTAATTTATGATTTTTTTTTAACATGCTTTTTTTTTGTGTTTTTTTTTTTTATTTATGAAAAACCAATCACATTATTTTCAAAAGAATTTCAGGGTGGATCCCACTATGGTACCATATGCAAATGTTCATGTGACACTACCGGTTTTATGAAATCATCAAATGAAATTACCAACTGTTTATTGCAAAGAATGAGATCAATAACACAACCAAAAATGTACATGCTCTATTCACACATGTATGAAATGTGCAACATGCAAAATGCTTGAAAAAAGATTTTTTTTTTTTTTTTTAAAAAAAAACAGCTAATGAACATCTGCCCCAGCAATATCTACTTATTTAGGCATCACGATGTCTTCGAGGCGGAGTATCACATTTATTACGGGCGATGTACGTACATCGTTGCCCGATCTACCACACTTATTCGGAGTGTAAAATAGGTAACAAAAGGTTTAGAACTGTCCCTCTATGTGTTCCTATTTTCGGTATATCTAACGGAAATCCGGCATGGCTTCGCCTAGGTTCACTATATGAGGGTGAATCGGTTCTAAGGCTCCGAATTGTTCCTCACTGTCGCCGGTGAAGGCTAGTAAGGCACCCCGATAAAAGCGGGTTCAATTCGTTAGAGTATATTTTCCTATGCCCATGCGGAGGATCATCACGAAGGCATTAGGTACTTTATACTCCGAAAGTGTTTCACTAGCCCATACGGAGGATCAATCACGAAGGCGTAGTTACTTTACTCCCACTTAAAAGGACGGAACCCGGGTATAGGATTCATGTTATGTAAATGCACGTGTAGTGTGTGTGGAGGAATAATAAACCTTTCACCACCTATTCTACAAACCTTATTCTAAATGCCCTAGCAATTAAAACATTCGAGAATAGTGTAACGCATTAACCAACAAGCAATTATAATATACAACCTTAAATAACTAGAGAACAAAAATAAAATGCATGCACATGAGTATGAACATATTTAAAAACAATTTATTATTTTCAAAATTCTCCTTATTAAAAAAATGTGGGAATTAAAATCAAATACCAATTAAACCAACAAAACCGAGACTTTGATAACACACGACTAATTCTAGGCCTGACTCTCTAATATGTCCCCAGTGGAGTCGCCAAGCTGTCGCAACCTAAAAAAAAAAATAACGACGAGTCTCATCGCAAGACTTTATGATTCGTTAAGCGTGACATTAAAAAAAACCGAGGAAAAGTCGACTTAATTCCTCTAGAAAAATGAAGGTTTTGAAAATGACCTTAAAAAAGACATGGAGTCGCCACCAATCTTTTTTAGCTAGGTGTGATCGGCCACCTATTAAAACCGGTTTTATAAAATATTTTAAAAATTAATTAAAACATTTTAAAAACCAATTTCAAGTCTGCGTTTTAAACCAGAGAAATCAAAGAAGAGGGTTCGGGAGTCGGTTACGTGTGGGGAAGGATTAGCACCCCCACAACGCCCGTATAAATCGGTACCTTATTAATCGTGTGTTATCTCAAGTCTCGGTAAAAAATTGGTTTTAAATTTAGTATTTCAAGTTAATTCCCAATTTAAAGAAAAATAATTCCATTTTTTTATTGAAAATGATCCGGAATTTATAAATTCAAAATTTTCCTATATTCCCCAACAAACGTGGCAAAATATAGAAATTTTTGTTAGTTTTGGAAAACTTTCCGAATCATTCTCTTTTTTGAAAGAAAGATATTCCTTTATTAATGATAATTGATGATATTCCCTCCAGCAAACCCGGTAGAGAACTCATGAATTATTTTAACTCGGGAATATCTTTATATTTTTTTTTATTGAAAACCATTATCCTTTTTTGGAAACATTTAAAATAAATGAATATGTATATGCTAAATAAAGATAACTAAATAAAAGCATAGGATATCATGAAATATTCGAAACCATATAATAAACCATGTAACATCAAAAAATATAAATCAAAATAACAACAATATCATAGAAATTATTATAGCAAGAATCACATATTATATAAAATGCATGAATATAAAAATGCAATGCATGAAATGTATTTTTTCCTTTAATTAAGGAAATCCGTATATCTAAAAAGATATCCGGCTACCTTAGGAAAATATGTCAAATTAAATATTCTAAAACCAAAATACTTTGTGATTGTTTGAAAACAATTTTGAAAAGCTTGAATTAAAAATAAAAATTGGGCTAATTTCTTTAAAATGGCTCTAATTTCCTAAGTTTAAAAATCCGGACTTGACTACCCTTAACCCGGGACTTGAAAATCCATTTTTAGAGTTTAAAAAGGCTTAGAAACTACCCTAAGTCAGTAGCTAACCCTCCTAATCAGCCCACTCTAAGTAAATTAACCAAAACAGAAAAATGGTTTCTCTTTAAATTCAATTCTGACTCCACTGTCCAGTTTTAATCCACGATTTTTTACCCTATTTTTAAAAATTCCAAAAATTCTGAAAAACATACTGGAGACTCAGGACATGTAAAACTACACGAGAAAAAATCGGCTTAATTTTCGAATCAAAGATGAATTCCCAGAAAAATCAGAGATATATGAGTTTTTGGAGGAGAAAAAAAACTGCTTTGTTTTTCTTTAAATTCAATTCTGACTCCACTGTCCAGTTTTAATCCACGATTTTTTACCCTATTTTTAAAAATTCCAAAAATTCTGAAAAAATTACTGGAGACTCAGGACATGTAAAACTACACGATAAAAAATCGACTTAATTTTCTGATCAAAAATGAATTCCCAGAAAAATCAGAGATGTACGAGTTTTTTGAGGAGAAAAAACTGCTTTGTTTTTCTTTAAATTCAATTCTGACTCCACTGTCCAGTTTTAATCCACGATTTTTTACCCTATTTTTAAAAATTCCAAAAATTCTGAAAAAATTAATGGAGACTCAGGACTTGTAAAACTACACGATAAAAAATCGGCTTAATTTTCTGATCAAAGATGAATTCCCAGAAAAATCAGAGATGTACGAGTTTTTGGAGGAGAAAAAAACTGCTTTGCCAGCACATTTTTTTGTCTTTGATAAAATCATTTAAAAATCAAAGTAAAAATATTTGAAACTCATAAAATGACTTGAAAGCAGTAGCTAAGACTTTTTGAAAGTTAGATAAAAAATGGCTAAGTAAAAAAAATCACAAAGGTAGAATAATCAACTTGACAAACTTAATTTTCCACAAGTGTGCTCAAGAGAGCATGACTTTGAACCATCAATTGGCTCAAGTCATTATTCAAGTGGTATGAACATGAAATGCATGAAATAATGCAGCAAACATAATGCATGAAATGCATGGATTTAAAACTAAATATAAGGAAAATGCATGACATAAATAATATGGCCTAGACCTAACATGAACTTGCATGGCAATAAATGCAACCTAGACCTAAGATATGCATGGCATTTTCACAAACACAAGGCATGCTTAATTCAAAAATCCAACCAAATATCATGCAAATGCAAAAACCTAACAACTAGCATGACAAAAATACAACACACAATGCAAAACACATGGAGTAGCCAAATGGCCTCAAGCTCCAACAAGCATGGCATTTTCACAAACACTTGGTATGCTAGCATGAAAAACTAAGTCATAACACAAAAAGCACACAAGCATTTTCACAAACACCTAATATACCAAATCTAAAACATGCTCACTAAGATATAAAACAAGAATCATGCAAAGAATCACACAAGCATTTTCACAAACACTTAATATGCTAACTCTAAAACATGCTCAAATTTAAACAACATGAAAACAGAAAATTAAAAATGCAAAAACATGATATCTAAGACACAAATGGCAACAAACAAAGCAACCAAATTAAATATAACTTAAGAACATGAAATAACATAACACTTAAAACATCAAAAACAAAGAAAATAGCATAAAAAATATGGTAAAATGAATTGAAACAACAACTTAAAATAAATAATGTAGGCCATTTGGCCATGGTGAGTTTATTGTAAAAAAAAATGTAAAAAAAATACTTAAGAAAGGAAATGAAGGAAGAACAAGAAACATTATTTTAAAATGAAAACTCACCAAGTAGAGATTAAAATAGCAAAAAATAAGAATAGAAAATGAAAGTGCAAGAGTTGGTGCTCAAGAGCAACCTCAAGAAGCTAATATTTCAAGCTTTTCTCTTCAAACTTTCCTTTTTTCTAAACTTTTCTTTTTTTGCTCTCAACCAAGAAGATAAAAAACTAAGAAAAACTAAGAGAAATCAGCCAAAATGGAAAAGAAGAAACCAAAATCTGCCTCCCCCCCTTAGGGCTAGCCTTAATGCATGGTTATATAGCCTCCAAGATGTTGTCATTTTTGTGTAACCTAATTTCCATCAAATGGCCAATAATTCAAGATGAAAAGTCATGAAATTACCACCTTTAGATTAGCATCTCAGCCCTCTCAAATTACAGCTATGCAAAAATAATGTTGACATCTTTCTTAACCTATGTGGTTTAATCACCATGGCTTGATCAAAGAGAATGGTTAACTAACTCTTGATTTTTAACCACTTGATTAAAAAAAAAAATTAGAAGCTTCCTCCTTTCTTTGGGCTTGGGCATGCCAGCACTTCTCTTTTCCAGCCCAACTCTGATTTTTTTTGAAGGGCCAAAAAAGCCCTTTTCGGTTGCTTGGGTGAAATGACCATTTTGCCCCCCGGATGCAAATAAATATCAAACGGACTCCAAATTCAATTTTTCTTTTTTTAATACTTCCAAAATAATAAAATATTGAGTTCTGGAAGTTTTCAAAATTATCTGAGTCCGTTTGCTATTTATTTGGATTTTTTCTTCCCAAAAATGCCCTTTTATGCCCCTACATTTTACCATTTTTTAAACGAGCTCCAAATCAAGATTTTTCTTCACCAATCTCTTCAAAATAATCAAAAAGTGTGATCTGGAAGTTTTCATAATTTTTGGAGCTCATTTGGTATTTTTTTGGGATTTATCGGCTTGAATTACTGCATAGGAGGCCCGGGATTTGGCCACTTTGCAAACGAACTCGGAATCAAGATTTTCTTTCTCCAATCTCTTTCAAATGATTTAAGAATGAGATTGACAAATTTTCCATAATTTTCGGAGTCCATTTGCTATTTTTCCCAAATTTTTCCAATTTTACCCTTTAACCTCCGAAACCCGGTTTTGCTCAAAACAAGTCTGATTTTCAGATTTTCTTCAATCTGAGCCTTGGGCCATCCTTTTTAATCATTCCTCATCCATTGGGGGCTTTGGTCTTACCAAGTCGGGCCATTTCTGTGATTCTTCCCGATTTCACCGAAATCCACTAAAAACCCTAATTCTCGGTTTTCTCCCGGATTGACTTTTTTTTTTGGTTTTTCTTGCAAGTGACTTCTCCATTACCCGTAGTCAGTGCTTATCTTTCATTTGGAACCTTCAATTTCGACCAGTTTGATCGTTTAAGCACTTTTCCCCAAATTTCTCGGATTAGGGTTTCCTTTCTACTGAATCTCCAAATCCCAACTTCCGAACTCCATATCTTTCAATGTAGACTTCGGATTATCAAAATTCTTTTGCCATTTTTCAATTGAACTTAAAATCTTGATTTTGAAAGTGGGTTGACTTTTTCAGTAGTTGACTTTCTGGGGTTGACTTTTTTGGGGTTGACTTTTTCGGGTTGACTTTTTTTCAAGTTTGACTTTTTGTGCTCGCCCTCTTAAACTAAGTACCACCTGCAGGATGAAAACAGTCTTTTTACACTTGGGAACATCAATATGGGAAGAAAACATACCTGTTTAGTGGTCCGGACAAAATTAGGTGTCTACAGCGATGATTGAATGCTCAAACGATCAAACACTGAACATCGTGTTGGGCGTGCTCCCAAGCGATCAAATACTGAAAGTCCTAGTGGCTTCACTGCATCTTCTTGCTCCTCGAGAACTTCCTCCACATTTATGTACCTCGAAGTTTGTTTATGAATCTTCAATTTTAATGGAGAATATCCAAGCCCCTCTCTAGAAGTTCCGATGTGATCAATTTTCTTTTGCCAGACCTGTCGGATCTGGAATGAACTTTGCGGCTTTTCTTTGTTAGACTCTTTTGTCTCGTGAGCCAATTTTGCAACATCCTCTTGTTTATATCCAGCTTTGACAAGCAACCTATAAGCATTAGGATCAAAATCTTTGGCTCGATGAGTAGGGAGATCCTGATGTTCACAAAGAGGTTCTTCTACTGGCCTGACAAATCCTTTCAATGGAGGTATAAGGCCTCTTGATTCTTCCAAGTTAGTGAGGGGAAGAGTCAAATCCTTTAAACCTTGAGAGCAATTTCATCTTCTGCAACTGTGGAGGAAGCCAAATTCTTTCCCTTTTGCTTTAATTCTTGCATCGGGTTGGGCATTACTTCTTCGATAAGTGTATCTTTTAGATAAAACTTTGCATCTGCGAAATGTGCTTCTGCTATAGTAAATGGCTTAGCGTCTGCAAGGATCGTCTTGACTTGACCGTTTCTGCAATACTTGAGACATTTGTGCAGAGTTGAGGAGACTACACCATTTTGATGTATCCATGGTCGTCCTAACAACATGTTGTACGTCGTTTTGGCATCGATCACATGGAAAAGTGGACTTGACTCCATATCTCCAATGAAAAGTTGAAGTCTAAGTTTTCCAAGAGCTCTTTGTCCCCCTTGGTTGAATCCTTGGATCATCAAGCGGCTTTGCATCAATTCATCCAAAGGAACTCCCAATTCCTTCATTGTCATCAACGGGAGTATGTTGACAGCAGAACCATCATCGATCAAGATTCTATTGATCTTCTGTTCTCGAGTATATCCTACGACCAACAACGGCCGATTATGAGGGGTTGACCCTAGCAACAGATCTTCATCAGAAAAGTTAATTTTCGTAGCACAAGAATGATCATCAACATCAAATGCTACTGTGTCAATGTTGTTTTCATTATCTTCATTGCCACCGTTATGGTAACAAGTCATGAAAACCGAATCTTCATCTCTAAGCTGAATTGGCATGAATTCGTTTAAAGTGGTTGGCCTCCTAGGCTTTCTCCCTATTGAATTTTTACCCTGAGATGGCATTTTTGTTTCTTGAGGCACATTGGGCTTTGGAGATTTGGCTGGTTGTTTGATCATCTTAGCTCTTGTAGGCATTATCACAAGTTTTGGAAGATTCTTCTTTTTGCTTTTTCGGCGTGTGACTAGAGTCCAACCATCGTAATCTTGATTTTGTCTTTGAAGCAAATAGTTGCCCCCACTTCTTTGAAGATCCACCATCGTACTTGTACTTGGAGCCAGTATGACAGGATCAAAAGAGCCAAATTTTATGGTTCTATCCAGCAAATTGGATTGAGAAACCATATTGACTGATGCCAAATTTGACGACACCGTTTCTTCTTCAAACTCGATTTTCCCCTCTTCATAGAGTCGCATGATTTTATCCTTCAAAATAAAGCACTTCTCCAAAGGATGGCTAATCAAGCGATGGTACTTGCAATAATTGGGGTCTTCTACTTTATCAGCTTCTTCAGGTCGCTTCATTTCTGGTAACTGAATCAGCTTAGTCTTTAAAAGTTCTTCAAGAATATTTGAAACATCAGAATCAGGAAAAGGATACTTCTTTTCTTGTCTCTCCTTCAAAGTGATCTTGCCTTTACCTTTGTCTTGGATAGGAAAAGATTTCGTCTCTTGAGATTGTTTTGACTTGGGAGATATCTTAAGAGGCTTGGTAGTCACGTCCATGGACTGTTTGTTTTCTCCCTTGTTGATAAAGGTTTTGCCCCCTTTGCGGGTATCTTGTTTTTCCTTACCTTTATTTGGCTCTTGCACCGGAGGTTCTTGATTTCCAACAGCTGTCATACTCAACTCCATATCATGAGCACGAGTGGCTAATTCTTCAAAGGTCTTAGGCTTGATGCCTTGAAGAATGTAACGCAAGCCCCAATTCATGTCTTGGATGCACATGTCAAGGGCAGAAGACTCAGACAATCTTTCTTTGCAGTTAAGGCTCAGATTTCTCCATCTGTGGATGTAATCAATGACTGGCTCATCCTTCCATTGACGTGATCTTGTGAGTTCGATCATGTTGACTATACGGCGAGTGCTGTAGAATCGATTAAGGAATTCACGCTTAAGTTGTTCCCAGCTGTCAATCGTCCCAGGCTCAAGATCAGTCTACCAATCAAAGGCATTGCTTTTCAAGGAGCGAACGAACTGCTTCACCATGAGATCTCCATAGGTGCCAGCATTATTGCAAGTTTCCACGAAATGTGCAACATGTTGGCGTGGATTTCCTTTTCCATCGAACTGCTGAAACTTTGGGGGTTGATAGTTCCCAGGCATCCTCAGACGATCGATCCTTTGAGAATATGGCTTTGCATATGTATATGAAGGTTGAGTGACGCTTTCAACTTGATCTTTGATAGCCTCTTTGATAAGATCCTTGAGCTGACTGGTAGTGATGAGTTCATTGATCTTTTCTTCAGAATCCTTAGCAACTTCCTTGCCAGAGTTCTCACCATCATCTTGAAAGATTGATTGCCAATTTTGGTTTGAAGCTTCGTTTCTTTTTCCAGTGAGACCGGCGATCTTGTCCATCATGGAAGCGATCTGGTTATCCTTCTCTTTGATGCTTGCTGAAAGAATTTCAACAGATTTTGCCAAAAGTGCCACTTGTTCTTCCAATGATGTGGTGCCAGTTGTCATGACAGCCATTACTCCAGAACTTGATTTTGGAGCAGATGATGGAATAGGGCTGTTGCTTGAGTAGCTATCTTGTTCTTTGTATGTTAACTGGCGACTTGCACTTGATCCTCGAGGAGAATCAACTTGTCCAGTAGAAACTTCTTCTAAGTCTTGAATTGGAGAAGAAGTGTCATAGAGAGGGTTTTGATTGAGCACCGGAAAAGTTTGCTCATACAATTCAGCAAGAGCTTTGGTCTTCCTCCTAGTGCCATAAGGATGAGCAGGGATATCAATGCTTGATGATGAAGTGGGGTAGACTGCAGGATTAGCTCGAGCAGGCTTGAGAGTTGGTTTGTTAGCAAGGTTCTTCTTGGGAGCCATTGCAACTTGATAACTTGAGTTTTGAAGAAAAGAGATGAAAGGCAGAGATTGTCCCACCGGGCGTGCCAAAATTTGTACACACAAATTTCGCGTCAAAAATATGACAAGTAAAATTTGCAGTCAAATAAGAATTTTATTAATCAAACTTTGGGGTTACAATCTCTAGAAATTCTTAAAATAAAGAAATCCTTTGATTCTTTTCTTCAACAAGATTCTGATGAGATCCGCTTCAAGGGTCTTCTAGACTTGATCTTAAACAAACGGGTTTGACCTCATTTCTTTCTATGGAACAAGATCGGAGAGCAGCTTTTTTAAGAACAGGCACATCGTTCTTCAGAATATCTTCAATTCCTTCAATTCTTCAGAGAATTCTTCTTGGGATTTTGGAGAGGATTTGGGTCTTCAAAATCTTCTTCTTCTCTTCAGGCTTTTGAATTGTGAAATTGAGTTAAGGGAGGTCTTTATTTATAGTGGTAGCTAGCCAGGTGAAAGAGAGTTCTAAAAGAACTTGTTCTCCTTATTTATCTCTTAATTAATTTAATTTAATTTAATTAGAGATAAAACTTCATTATTTATCCCTTAATTAATTAATTAAATTAGAGATAAAATATTTATTTTTTATCCCTTAATTAATTAATTAAATTAGAGATAAAATATTTATTTATCTCTTAATTAATTTAATTTAATTTAATTAGAGATAAAACTTCATTATTTATCCTTAATTAATTAATTAAATTAGAGATAAAATATTTATTTATCTCTTAATTAATTTAATTAGAGATGAAGTAATTATGACACATGGGTGAAATTTAATTGGGTGACCCATGTATCCTTGCAATTTGATTGGTCAAGCCATGTGTACATATTTAATTAATTATAAAATAATTAATTATGATATGATAATGCATAATTTAATTAAAATTTTCTTAATTAAAAGAAATTTCAATTAACACGTGGCAATTTATAATTGGTCAAAAATTTTCTCCTTCTACATAAGGCTTAGGATATAACTTCAGAAACTTATAAATTAGCTAACTGTGGGAGCATTATATTGATTGGTGCTTTCCTAAGAGCAATTTTTTGCTCGATTGGCACATACTCGGAAAAAGCTTCGATTGGAGAACTAGGCAAGGTTTAAATTTAGTGTTATTAGAAAGAAATATTATTAATTGCCAATTTCACTGTGAAAATTGGATCCTAAAGTAGTGATTAATTATTACATGAATAGTTTCATCAAAAAGAGTGTGGAATAGCACAATCATGAACTATTGTTGAGCATTCTTCAAGCTATTCAATAGAGGAAATTCAAAATATATTCTTTTTTTAAAAAAAATTCATAAGAGATTGTAACTTTCAAAATTTGATAAATAAAATTATTATGACTCCAAATTTTTTTGTCATATTTTTGACATGAAATTTATTATTTATGTGTATAGCTTAATGCTGAAATTTAATTATTTTAACATATATACCATTGCTAATTTTTAAAATTAACTATTTTATCCTTAATACTAAAATTTAATTTTTTTATTTTTAATAATAATTTTAACTATTTTATCCTAAATGCCTAAACTTAATTATTTTGGCATATATACATTTGCTAATTTTTAAAATTAACTATTTTATCCTCAATACTAAAGTTTAATTATTTTATCCTTAATAATGATTTATTAATTTTTTAAACTATTTTATCATTGATAATAATTTATTAATTTTTTTAATAAAAAGTTTAATTTTCTTATAGGCTACTACAAATCATTAATAATGATTTATTGATTTTTTTAATAATTTTATCCTTGATAATGATTTATTACTTCTTTTAATAAAAATCTAATTTTCTTATATGCTACTAAAAATCATTAATTAATCCTAATTATTTTTAAGCCTAACTATTATTTTCATCTTTTTGTTTTAGGTCTAATTTTTATCCTTAAATAGTTCTGGCTAACACTTTTTAACAATATATATTATCGAAGAAGCTGAAAAGAAAATTCAATCCACATATTTTTTTGGTTGGTTGATGATCACTCGGTCAAGAAACGATTTTATGATTTGAAGTTCTTTGTGTTGAGACTTGAAACGACTTCAATCGGTTTTTTTTTTAAAGGAGATCGTAAATCTGAAATAAAAAAGGGATTACAAATGCTGAGATTGAAACAATGAGATAATTGGTGTTATATTATTTATTTGTTTAAGTTTACAATCGTCATTAACGATACATTTTTGATTCGTGGGTCTTCAATTTGAATTCGTTCTCTTTATTTTCAAATACAAAAATTAAATAAATAATATTATTATACCTTGCTAATTTTTAAAATTAATTATTTTATCCTTAATGCTAAAATTTAATTATTAATTTATTAATTTTTTATCTATTTTATCCTTGATAATGGTTTATTAATTTTTTCTTTAAAAAACATATATTTTCTTTTCATGTTACTACAAATCATTAAGGAAACCTAATTAGTTGAGGCTTAATTATTATTTGCATTTTCCGTTTTAGGCCTAATTATTTTATTAGTAATTATTATTATTTGCATCCTAATCAAAGTAGAGTTAATAGAAAAACCCTAATTAAGTCTTCGTATGTAAAGATAGAAGTCATTATTAATTTATTTTGTGAACTTTTGTTTGCATTAGCATTCGAATATTGCGCTATTGTTTTTTTTTACACAATAAGCTCATTATATTGCTTTTATCATCTATATCTAAGTTTTAATTTATACTGATTTTTTAGCCTTATTTGTAACATACTTCTTTTACACAGTAAGCTGATTCCATTTGCTTTTATGATCTATCTAAATTTTAATTTATATTGATTTTTAACCCTATTTGTAACAACCTCTTATACTCAGTTTTTTGTGGAACGTTGCTAAAGAGATATATGCGTTTTCTTTTCTTCACAAGTACATATAGTGAAAAACAAATAGTGAGTCGTTAATTTTCTTTTTTTACATGTTGCTTAGCCAATTTGCACTACTTGGATGGATAATTTATGGGCATATATACTGATCACAGACATAAAAAGGAAAGCTGATTTTCAAAAGAAGCTTGAAAACTTAGATTTCGTTTTGTGGTTAACATTTATAAATTAGTTGAAAGTGTGTAGAAAGTTCCAAACTTCCTCTATAATTTATGCAAAAACTTTTAAGAAATTAATATATATAAACATATGTGTATGTAATTGTTTGTTTGTGTTACCGGGTGAAAACAGTTCCTCTTATGCTTTCCCTAATTTAATTTCACTAAAGATAAGTTGATTTAGAAATTGAATTAGTCTAATTTTAAGCACAAAATTTCTAACGAGTTTTATAAATATACTTACGTCTCTAAAATATATAGTTTGCCCCTTTTGCTATCTGACTTGCATCCATGAAAATCTCAATTTCTTACAAACTCCATCAAGAATGCCTAGCTACAGTGATCATATCATGTTAAGGCTTAGGATATAACTTCACGAACTTATAAATTAGCTAATTGTGGGAGTATTATATTGATTGGTGCTTTCCTACGAGCAATTTTTTGCTCGATTGACACATACTCGGAAAAGTTTCGATTGGAAAATTAGTCAAGGTTTAAATTTAGTGTTTTTAGAAAAAAATATTATCAATTGCCAATTTCACTATGAAACTTGGATCCTAAAGTAGTGATTGATTATTACATGAATAGTTTCATCAGAAAGAGTGTGGAATAGCACAATCATGAATTAGTTGAGCATTCTTCAAGCTATTCAATAGAGGGAATTCAAAATATATGGTGATTGTATCTAACATTGCATGATTAATTTTATTATATAATCCATAAACCATTGCCTATTCTGTCAACTTCTTCCTATGCATAGTCATATGCCAATTAATAAAACTAAGTGAGATAATTCTTTTACTTTGCTACTTATTCAATCTTAGATTTCCTTTAAAATATTAATTATATGATATATCACCCACGTGCAACGCACGTGTAACTAAACCTAGTACTAATAAAAATAACAACCTCATAAAACCATAAATATTATCAATTCATAAATAAAAGTATAAGAAAACAAAATACATCAAATAAATAATTTTATCTAAAATTGTGAGTGACGTTCTTTTAAAAAAACAAAATCTTCAAAAATTGAATATGAACTAAATATCTCAACAATCTTTTAATAAACTTTTAAAAAATAACATAGCTTTTAAATTAATTTTCACAATCTTTTAATGAACTATGGGTGAACTTTTCTGATTAATTCGTTTGGCAATTTAAAATTAAAAAATATATAAATAAATCAATTATTAAATAATATATTTTTTAATCATAACAATAAAATAAATTATGCCTTTAAAATAATGAAATTGAAACTTTGAGATTATAAATTATGATATTTTCTAACCTTCTATAAGGTGGTCTCAATTTAACTTTGGTGTTGAAAAAAGCTGCAGTACAATAAGTAAAGTTGATAAAAAAATATTTCTTAATTAAGACAAATCAATATAATATTGTATTATAACAAAAATTAACAAAAACTATCTCAAATTTTTGACTGAACACAAAAATTTTATCATTATCCATGCATATAACAACACGATTATATAAACATATATTTTAAAAAATAAAATTACAAATCTTAATAAGAATCTTGCTATTTTGCTTTCTAAAGATGCTAACAGTAGTGGCAAAATACAAGTGGTCTTATAATAATAAAAAATAATAATAAAATTAGATATAAGAGTTAGTATAACTATCAATCTAGAAAAGGAAAAGAAGACAAGTTAAGGAACATCAACTCAAGCAACAACCGGTAACAAAAGGGAAAAATTTGACTTTTTTTTTACTTGATGAAGCCTTGATTAGAAAGTTAAACTTTAAAAAGTTAATTTAATTTCATATGATTGTGACTTGATATTTATCATAAACCAATTAATTTTAAGAGTTTATGAATAATGATTGATGGATAATATAAGAAGATAAATAATAATGTAGTTTTACTCTTTTTTAAATTATAATGTATAAAATTAAGTTGTAGATGAAAATAAAAATAAATCAATAATAATTTTATTTTAAAGGCAAATTTAATTTAATTTAATATAAATATATATATACATTAAAGAATTTTAAAAATTTTTGGAGGTGCCTCTGCTAATTGCCATGTCACAAGTGGCAATCATATTCACCAGCCTATTAACTTTATTAATGTTGATAGATTTCTTTAATTTTGTATTCTCAAACCTTTACTCTTTGTTTTTTAAAAAAAAAAAAAATATATTATTTTGAATATCAATTCATCATTCACATATCTTAGGTGAATCACTCTACTGTGTGGTCATCATCATCTTTTTCAATCCAATGGAAAAAACTACACCATCCTATCTGCAACAAAGATCAATATCCAATTTTGCTTCAGCCAAATAACTAATAATAGAAACTTATTTATTGATTAAAATGCATAAATCGAAAAATTTATTGCACACCTCTTAGTATTTTGAATAGCCATAAAATTTCTTCATTTTGTTTCATGGAGCGATCGAGGTGCGAATTGAAACCTTAAGGCATAATGACAAAAAAAAAAATCTTTTAAATGATCTATTGCTTTTGAGCTCGAGGTGGATCTATTCTCTACCATTTTTTTGGGGATAATTTCCACTTTAAGATTTAGGTTGAAGAAGCAAGTAAGAGTAGATGAGGAATGTCAAGGTTTAGAGTGAGGAAGCATAGGGAGAAGAAAACCTAAGAAATTATGTGGTTCTCTCCATTTCTTTTTTCTTTGTTAATGCCGAGAAAAAACTCCAAAATTTCCCTCAATTATTTACCTCAAGCGGGTAATTTCCCCCGTTTTGAAGTTGATGTGGCAATGGGGTCTAGTTGTTAAAATTGCAATTACATGGATTATAATGTGGCATTATTTGACTGCTGGTGCTAGCATTTTATTGGTCATTTAAGCCAAATCAATTTTTTTTTTTTAAACAAAGTTAGATTTTGAGATATAGTATGGGACAAAATGAAAGTTTGGGTACCTAACGAGTTTTAATTCTTCCGATATCAAATTAACACAAGTTTATAATATACGGGGCTAAATCAATAATTAACCCTTTATATCTTATTAGCACTTCATGATATAAGATAAAAGAAGGGTTAAACTAGAGCTGCTCATGGGCCGGGCCGGACCGCGGCCCTTTTTTTTTTCTTTGCCCAGGCCCGACCCTGGGTTGGCCCGGCCCGCCCGTTTAGGCCCGAAACACTGTTCATTAGAATAAAAAAAATAATTTTTTTTATTTTTTTTATTTTTTATAATTAAAATTAAATAAAATAATATTATTATAATAAAAATTACTGTTCCGGGCCGGACCGGCCCGGAACACAAAATATCCTGCCCAGGCCCAATACGGGCCGGGCCGGGCGGGCTACCCGGCCCGTGAGCAGGTCTAGGTTAAACTACTTAAACAACCTTTGTACTATAATAAAAAATGCATTTTAGTTTCTGCATTACAGAAGTGAGTAATTTAATCTTTATACGCTTGAAATTGATGCAAATAAGTAAAATTGATAACAATATTAATGAGAAACCGTCTAAATGCTAACATGAACATGTGAAACTGACATAAAAGATGACTAGGAAAAAAAAATGATGACGTGTCAAATTTTTTTACTCAAGTGAAATTTAGAAAAACATAATTTTTTTATCCAAATCCCTCTCTTACCAGTAAAAATATCATCATTTTTTTGAAGTCATTTATTCTGTCAGTTTCTAAATTCCACCTGAGCAAAAAAATTTGACACATCATAATTTTTTTTTCTAAGTCATCTATTCTGTCAGTTTCACATATCCACGTCAGTATTTAGACGGTTTTCCATTAACAATGTTACCAATTTTATTTCTTTGCACCAATTTTAAACGTACAATAATTGAATTACTCATTTTTATAATATAGAAACTAAAATACGCTTTTGATTATATTACAATGACTACATAAATACTTTAACAGATAAACCGATAAAAGAAGACTCACGTAACAAACCGTACGTAAATGTTTGGGCTTTGATTGCTAGAATCATAATGATGAAAGACTTGTGCTTTTGTCTCATTAATGGGCCACCAAAGAGAAAAATTGGTTGCATGCCAAAATTGTCATGGCCCATTATTGTTATCAAAAAGAAGAAAATCATGGGAAGGGTTGAGAGTCGTGAACTAACATATTCATACTTTCATATTAATTAGTTGAATTACCACTAAACAAAATTTCCAATGAGATTACAAATTTTCATTATAGTACATTCGTGCTTCATCGTATCAAACTAATTATTTGTTTGATAAACTATTGACAATTTTCAAAATCATTAAAAATTAAAAATTTCAATGATTTTGATAAATTATATTTAGAAACTATTTAATGAAAGATTTTCGATAAAAGAGTGTTGAAAATACTAAATAGCTTTTAACTAATTAATATATTAAGTTAATTTTGTTTAAAGAAAAATGTTATTTAATTATATTAATCTTTACTCTTTCTTTTAAATCATTTATTCTTTTTTTTTTTTTTAGCTTTTATCAATTGAAAATAATTATAAAATTGTATCTCTCTATTATAAAAGATTGATAAGAAAAATTAAGTATTTATTTTTCAGTAACATACCAAATAAATTCTATATTATATTTTCAAAATTAAAAAATCAATACTTAATTTTTCAATTAAAAAAGAAAAATTCAGTACTTGAATTTTAGAATCTTGAAAACTTAAATCTTGGGTTTTGTGTAAAGGGCCTTCACAACCAAAAACTGATAGCCTACTGAGATTGTTATGGGCCAAAATATTTGGATCCAATTGAAGAAAATCGTGGGGAACAAGAGACTTGAAAAAGGTTGAGGTTGTCTCCTAAAAATCTGTATGTTTTTCTTCTTTTTATTATTTCTTTTCGTTAAAAGGTATTTTAACTTTACTATTAGAAAAAGTTTCTTACAAGACAAAAACAGGATCTTGTTGCAAGAGTAAGAAACATAAGATTTCGTTATATTTCGCAAAGAGGCCGGTGCTTCGCTGTTGGATGGTTGGCAATTGAGTTGCGAAGACTCTTTTATATAGGAGTGGTTTAGGGTTTTGAAAACACTAATGTGAAGCATGTTATTAGACTTTAAATGCAATTTAACCCAAATTAACTGGCATGAATTAAATCCAAATAAATTTTTTAACCAACTAAATATTTAATTTAATTTATCGAAAGATTTATACCAAATTTCGGTGTCTACAAATATCCCACTTCAAGGCAAGAATGTGTGTTTGCTTGTGATGCACCACGGACGAGTCTTGAAGAACATCATTTTTTTTTTTGGTTTAAGACTTCTTTCAATTTCTTTAACACTTGAATTCTTTTACCGATGTCATTTTGTCAAGTCGTAATTTGGAAGACTTTGACTTTGCTTGAATTTTACCCAATAAAAATATGGGATGCATTGAATCAAAGTGTTCCACAATGCAACGAGCCGACCCCATAAACATGCATTGCCTTTGCTTGATTTTGAGTCGATTCGAAACTCCTTTGACGTAAATACAAACCTAGCAAAACCCTTATTTGTACTAATATACTCCTTTGGCTTTCTACTGAGCTGTTTGGTGACTAAAAGTTAATGTGATGATAAGAAGCGATTTCTCGATTAAGAAACGCTGCTCATGGTGTTTCAAGTGATATTTGTGTATTGACATAATAGCATGCAGTAAATCGTAACATAGCTAGGTTGGTGGATTGGGTTAGCCTTGAGAAACTCTGACGAAACTTTTCCTTCACGCCCATAAAAGCTAGCTTGCTAGAATGACCCAATCTTTTTGATAATTTAGTCTTATATAAGGGTCAGCCCCAGCTTTGAGTGCTATACACTATCTTGCTTCGTGAGCCCTGAACATGCATTTTTTTTTGTTGTTTTATAATTTATACTGAAAATTTAGCATGTCGAAAATTGATCCGCCGCCATAACAATGAGGAATGAGCTGCAAGAATCTCTAGGTCTATATTAGTACATATTTTCTTGGTTAAGCTGCATTGCATGTTCTTGCAGTATTTCCACCAACCCATAGCTGATTTAGGTGTGCTCGATTATGTTAAAGCAAAAACAAAAAGGAAACGTTTGCTCGATTATGTCAACAACATTATTAGCTATGTCTTACTGGCTTTGCTTTTCTTGGAAAATGCCACTTGCTCTTAACAATATCGAACTGATCATATTTATTACGTCTTTATTTCATGATTCTGGCATCTTAATTTGTCAACTTATTGCTATTACAGTCTTACTGGTTTTGTTCGATATTCATATGCATTTCTCGAGAAATTCTTTTACATAATAAGACCATCCTGTTGGAATATGGCTCAATATGGCTCAAAGTCACCTATGGTGGCTTACCACCAATAATGGAGCTACCACTTGCACCACTTGCACCACCAATAATGGAAGCTACCACTTGCAAATGGATGGTGGCTATGGTGGCTACCACTTGCAAAGTGTTCACACCAAGATAGGTGGTGGATGGTGGCTATGGTGGCTGCCACTTGCTTAGTGTTCACACCTTGATATTTTGGCTATAAATAGCCATGTAGAGTAAGAGAGAAAATGAGTAGAGTTGAGTAAGTTAGAGCTAAATTGTTGAAGCAAATACTCTGTGTTTATAGAGTAATTCGGTATTGTGTTGAGTTGTGAGTTCAGTGCTTGTGTAGCACCTTGAATTCTGTATATGTTTGTACTCTAAACTCCATTAATACAAAGCTTCAAGCTCCTCCTCCCGTGGACGTAGGCACAATTGCCGAACCACGTAAAATATCGGTGTTTTTTCAGTGTGTTTAAATCGGTTTTAGTAATATCAATTCGCTTCCGCACAACAAATTGGTATCAGAGCCAATTTTTACGTAAAACCGAGTTTGTTCGATTCTGTCCGTTTTTCAAAAGTGCTCCAATTTGTGTTTTGAAAATACCAGGTTGAAGAGGTCGTCGAGAGGAGTGCAGCAGAATCAACAGGAGCGCCAGAATCCGCCGCACGCGCCGCCAGAAGAGGAGCTCACGCGCCCACGCGCCGCACGCGCCTCTGGAGGTTGAAGACGCGTGAAACCCACGCGCCACACGCGCCGCACGCGCCAGCCAGAGGTTGAAGACGAGTGGGCCTCACGCGCCCCACGCGCCGGTGAGCCAGTAGCCTTCACGCGCCCACGCGCCGCCGTACGCGCCACACGCGCCGCCGCAGCTCCGACCAACTTTTTCGGGCCATTTTTGAGCCGTTTCAGAACATTATTCCGAGACTTTTCCGAGCCGGTTGAGCTAAACCGAGTCCATTTCGAGCCACCTGCAGCAGAATATTCGCAGAATATTCACCGTGAGTCCAAAAGTTACACAGTTGGACCCGTTCCTGGCTATTTCGACTATTCCGGACTCAACCGCGGCATCCGTTTTTCCATACAGGTAACGGAAAAACTCTGAGTTGGTAATTTTGTTTTATTACCATGACAGAATCATTAGAGACACATGAAACAACCAGCAGCGCACCATTAAGTTCTTACATCAGAAAGAACTCGATGACCACTGCAAAGTTCGAGGTGGAGAAATTTGATGGCACCACGTAACTTTGGCATGTTGCAGTGCGAAGTACTGGACCTGTGAGTCCGCGAAGGACCAGTAGACAGTGGAGATCCCGTCCAGTAGGAGGTGAAGACCCCGTCCAGACCAGTAGACGGTGGAGATCCCGTCCAGTAGGAGGTGAAGATCCTGTCCAGTCCAGTCCAGTAGACGGTGAAGATCATGTCCAGATCCCGTCCAGTAGGCGGTGGATATCCTATCCAGGAGAAGAATCCTGTTAATCCGCGAAGGACCGATAGATGAATGAAGATCACGTCTAAGAAAAGTATCATCGACAATCTGCAAGGGACGAGTGTGCCCAGTGTTGGACACTGGAAGAAAGACTGTCCAGACAGAGAGGTCGATTGAGATCCCGCTCAAAGAGGGGATCATCAAGAACACGACTCTCGAGGGACGAGTGTGCCTTTTGCCATGAGAAAGGGCACTGGAGGAGAAACTGTCCTAACATGGAGAGGTCGATTGTGAGTGTAGCTCAAGAATCTGAGGGAGAGGAAGACTATGCATTTACGATTTCCACAACAACACACTCTTCAAATCAATGGATTCTGGATTCCTGATGTTCCTACCATATGTGTCCGAACCGGAAGTGGTTCTCAAACTTCAAAGAGTTTGATGGAGGGATTGTCCATATGGGCAATGACAATACTTGTCACACTAGAGGCATCGGAACGATCCGACTGAAAATGCATGACGGTACAATCAGACAACTTACAGATGTAAGGTATGTCCCTGATCTCAAGAAGAACCTCATATCACTGGGGGTCTTAGACTCAAATGGTTACAAGGTGACCATTCAGAATGGAGTCCTGAGAGTTGTACGTGGAGCATTCTTAGCAATGAAGGGTTATATGAAGGGAAATCTGTATCTCCTTGACAGAGAAACCGTGACAGGCAGAGCAGCAGCCTCTCACAGAATGATGGGATAATCCGACACTTCACTGTTCCTGGCACTCCCCAGCAGAATGGAGTTGCAGAAAGGATGAACCGAACTTTGGTTGATAAAGTTCGCTGCATGTTATCCCAGTCGAGCTTGAGCAAAGCATTTTGGGCGGAGGCTTTATTGTTCGCCTCCCACATTATCAACAGACTACCCTCCACTGTAATTGATGGGAAAACTCCCATAGAGGTGTGGTCCGGATATTCTGCCATTGAATATGATCGGCTTCGTAGTAACGGATGCAAAACTGGATCCTAGAGCCAAGAAAGCTGTCTTCATGGGCTTTAGTGAAGGAGTAAAAGCAGTCCGATTGTGGAACCTTGAGTCAAAGAAAGTCATCGTAAGCCGAGATGTTGCCTTTGACGAATCTGTAATGCTGAAACTGTCAACTCCAGAGAATGTGAACCAAGATTCTCTAAAGCAGGTGGAGTTTTGAATCAGAAGATGCTGGTCAAAATTCAGATGAATCTGAACCAGAATCTGATGACACTTTAACTGAAGTGGAGGAGTCATCACCGGAAATCTTTCAGCAACTTGAATCAGTTGTCACCAGTAGACCGAATAGACATATTCGGAAACCTGCTCGATACACAGACATGGTGGCATACGCCCTTCCAGTAATTGATGATGATGTTCTGATCAATTACAAAGAAGCTGTAAACAGCCCTGTGCATGCCCAGTGGAAGGAGGCGATCAGACTTGGAAGTTGGTTCCACTTCCAACACTCAAGATATCAATTGGGTGCAAATGGGTCTTTGCCAAAAAGGAGAGTGCTACCGGCAAAGACAGCATCAGATACAAAGCCAGATTGGTAGCCAAAGGTTAGGCTCAAAAAGAAGGAATAGACTACAATGAGGTATTTTCACCTGTTGTTAAGCATGCATTTATTCGGATCTTATTGGCTTTAGTAGCACTGTATAACCTAGAGATAGTTCAACTTGATGTAAAAACTGCATTCCTCCATGGTTCCTTAGAGGAGGAAATTTGTATGACTCAACCAGATGGTTCTGGAGTCCCCGGTCGCAAAGATTACAATAGCAAGTTGAACCGATCACTGTATGGTCTGAAACAATCCCGTGACAGCTGTACAAACGGTTGGACTGTTTCATGACAGGATGAAAAGTACACACACAGTCAATTTGATCACTGTGTTTATTTCCGGAAACTTCAAGATGGATCATTTGTCTATCTGCTGAAAAAGGCAAGGTGGAGATCGACAGGCTGAAGGCTCAACTGAGCTCAGAGTTCGAGATGATCTTGGAGAAGCTAAGAAAATTCTTGGGAATTAGACAGAAAAATTGACTCAGGCTCAGTGCATTGATGAATCATGCCAATGCAGTAGGTAACCTGATATGTGAGTAATGATGTGTACATTTGAAGGAGAAAGGAGGAAGCTCTGTTCAGTAAATTCTCTCTGTGGATTTTCGCCAAGGTGGAGATTGTTGGAATATGGCTCAATATGGCTCAAAGTCACCTATGGTGGCTTACTACCAATAATGGAGCTACCACTTGCACCACCAATAATGGAAGCTACCACTTGCAAATGGATGGTGGCTATGGTGGCTACCACTTGCAAAGTGTTCACACCAAGATAGGTGGTGGATGGTGGCTATGGTGGCTGCCACTTGCTTAGTGTTCACACCTTGATATTTTGGCTATAAATAGCCATGTAGAGTAAGAGAGAAAATGAGTAGAGTTGAGTAAGTTAGAGCTAAATTGTTGAAGCAAATACTCTGTGTTTATAGAGTAATTCGGTATTGTGTTGAGTTGTGAGTTCAGTGCTTGTGTAGCACCTTGAATTCTGTATATGTTTGTACTCTAAACTCCATTAATACAAAGCTTCAAGCTCCTCCTCCCGTGGACGTAGGCACAGTTGCCGAACCACGTAAAATATCGGTGTTTTTTCAGTGTGTTTAAATCGGTTTTAGTAATATCAATTCGCTTCCGCACAACACATCCTACATTTGTTGTCCTTTGTACAAGTAGTAGTACTTCACCATTACCAATTAAATTTGTTTTGGTCCATCTTAAACAAACACAAGCAGGGCTATATGCAAATTTTCTTTTTTTTTAAGTAGTCTATTAGTTTTATGAATAACGTCATAAGATACTTCTTAATTTGGAATAATGTTTCGCATTTATGTCCAATGAATACAATCATATGATTGTCTCAATAATCAGAAACTCAAAATTTCATCCTTAATAAATTCAAATATTAAAAAAACAATTAGTATAATGACTAGATATAAAATTACTACTTATTATTTTTCTAATCAGAGCATCCGATCATTATGTTGAATTCCAAACTAAGGTTATTAAAAAAATCCCTTTTTAAGTTGTCCTTTATTTTATTTTTTTCGATACAAAAAAAATTGCAGCCTGAGATAAAGGAAAAAGTTGTAGATGCTAGAATTCGAGATTTAGACCTATTAGATGCCACTTCTTAAGGATGATTATATGAACCAATTAGACTAAGTCTCAGGTTCTCCTTTAGTTATTGTCTTTGGTTAAGTTTTCTTAGATCACTTGTTCGCAAATCCATCTAGCTGGTAGAAAACCCTTTTCTACATCTTTTCCCTTCTTGCCTTGTAGCTTAAGCTCCAAGAATTGCTTCACCATTAACTATATTTTCTTCCTGTTTGAATAGTATAGAAAGATGCTAATTAACTAGAAAGGCTGTTAAGAATCTAAAAGCACGTGACATGTTCTTCAAAAGCTAAGCAATAGAACCAGTTGGCCTTTTTGTCTTTGAGTTCTTCCACACCCCCCAAATAGAATTACCTTATACGCACGTAATTTCAGCCCCTTACCTCCCTCTCCTAGTTATCAATTTATTACTTGTATGATAATTAAACTTGCAGGCTGTGAACATTGTTTCTTCCCTGGGTTCTGTGAAATATTCTTGGAGCTACCAACCGCTAACAGAAATAAGGCAAATTAAACAAAAGCCAAAGAACAAAGGTTAAGAGATGTGAACTGTGAAGAAACTTATGACTTGAAAGGGGAAGGTTGGTTGTCTCTAACTTATAAATTTCGATGTTGTTTAATGAAGTCTTGATTACTCCAAATTAACATTAAAATTAACAACGTCTTATTCGAGTTTATTCGTCTGTCAATTCAATCCAATTTTACACATATATCACGACGATTTCTTATAGATATTTAAGAATTTCTTTTTTGTTTTTGTCATTTAGAGGGATTGAAAAGCTCAACGTATTAGGGATATTTCAGCTGTCATCAGGCTTTTGGTGTAAACAAGGATAATGGTCTATATGATGCCAATTGGAAGTAAATGGAGAAAGAAATCAAACAAGCAGAATTAGGTGAATACAAGGTTTAGCGATGGAATAATTGCTTGGAAACTTAACATTTTTTGGTTTCTTATGTTCAATCTTTCATGACACAGCAAAACAAGGTAGTGGTAGTTGTAGTATTATATTTATATAAATATTAATAAAGATTTGGAGGCATTGACGATAGCCATTGCCGACCCATTTCCAAATATGTGAAATTGGAATTTATACAAAATCCAAAGACCTCACTCATCATCACACGTCTTAGTCTTATTCTTAGTCTTTGTAATCAGCCTCTCAAACCATGGCTAGTAAATAATGGTGATGATGAATTGAAAGTTTAATCTAGTTATTTATGCATTTATTTAAAAAAAAATGATATTCAATAAATTTTAATTTCGAAATTTAATATTTGTAATATTTTTTTTGTCATCGAACTGTTATTTTATTTTTTTTATAAAAAAAATAACAGTGATGGTGATGGTTTTTCTCGGACCGGAATGTTGTTAACAAATTGTTACTTAATTCACATTGTCACCAATCCATGGCATATATATATATATAAAAAGGAAGTCTCAATCTAAAGATAAAGGAAGGAGTTGTATATGTTTGGATTCGAATTTTAAAACTGCTGGATGTAATTTCTTAAAAATGATTACAGTTAAATTCTGGATTCAATCCATATACATATTATTGCTGAATCCTGCCAGGTTGCGGCCCGATTTTTTTCTTCTTTTCCTATTCAGACCCGGCCTGGACGGGCCTGAATTTACTTTTCACCATATATAAAAAAATAATTTTTTCATTTTTTATATGTTTTTATAATAAAATTTTAAAAAATAATATTATTTTAATATGTAAACAGTGATCCGGCTGAACCGACTCGGATCACAAATATTTTTATTCAGATCCGACCTAATACGGGCAGGATTGGGCCGGACGAATTGCCCGACTATTAGCAGGTCTAATCCTGACGTGTTTACTGGAATTCCCAACATGTGGCGGATACTTACTTGGTCAATGTAGTTTAAAGGAGTAAAAAAAAAAGTTGTTCCGCTTTGAAAGAAAGGCAAAGTAAAATCGACCCGATAAACAAGCAATTAAGTTTGACTCATATTTGGAGAACTGGAGTCAACTTCACACTACCCTACTTGATATCACCGTGATTAATCTAATTTTTATCTTACACTTGTACCTGTGGATTGAGTTATTAGTCTAAACTAATTTTAATCCCGTGCACGATAATGATTTCATGTTAACCTTATTAATTTATTTATATAATATAAGAAAAATAAAATAATATATTTAAAATACGTTCAAAACTTTGACAAAACATAGACGACACTACTATATATATATATATATATATATATATATATCTTTTTGCTCCATCTTCTTTTTGATATGTTCCGAATTAATTTAAGTCATCAACATGCTTCAAATAAAAAATCATGAGCCAATTAATGACAAAAGAAATTAAATTAAATAAATATTGTTTTACATAAGACTTTGATTTTGATATTTTATATTAGGTTATATTAAAAATTAGATATTAGATGTAAAAAAAACAGAAATCAGATTCATGCAAAATGCAAATATACAAAATAAATGAAATTCTTTTAGAACAAAATATTCCCGCAATAGCAAATAGCCCAAATACCTGTGTATACCCTTTGCCTTATTTATAGTTGTAATTTAATTAGTAAAATAATATTAGAATTTTCTAAAATTCAAAAGTTTTCACAATATTATAATTTTATAGAAATTTTTTGAATAACATCAGTTGATTATATATATTAAATTGGGAATGCTTTATAAGAGGTAGGAAATAAGAATTTCAAAATCAATCATACAAAATTTTTTTTGAAAGAATACATGTCCAGTTCAATATCACCGGTATTTAAAAGAATATTTAAGCATGCACTTATGATTAGTTAAACATTCATACCTACTCTTTAATATTGTTTCCTATTTGAAGCTGATTTATGGTTCAAATTTTAACTTAAATATTGGCCTCAATCATATAATGATCACACTATATTAAGCATGTATTTTGGCTGCAAAGTATACACTCGAGTTAATTAGAGATCCTAATTATATTGAACTATAATTAATTGAGTATTGCAAAAATGTAAAATGTCTATGTTATTAATTTGGTCTTTTAACATAAAATTTTAAATCTATCGTTTACTATTAAAAATATATTACATTAATTAATTAGTGGATACATGATCTTTATTTAGACTACTCACATATTAAGTTTAACTTGATTATTGAATTGAACGCAAAACAATTAAGAACGTAGAAATAGTTTAAAAAAAATTACCTTCAAGCTTATTTTTTAAGATTTGTAAAAAACTCTTATTTATAATAGTTTTATGTAAATGTAAAAGGTAAGTAAATTGAAAATGTAAAAGAAAATAAATAAAATTTATTAATTATTTGATTATTTTAAAATTTAAATCAAATCAAATAAAAATAATTAATCGCAAGACACATGGTGATTATTTAAGACTGTTCACACGTCAATACATTAGACCCCACACATAAGAAAAATTATTTTTTACCAAATGTTTTCACGTTATATATTTATATTAAATATATGAATAAGATGACTTACACATGATTTAATAGACCCACCTTTGAGTTTATCTACTAACTATAAGTCATAACAAAGAATACAAACATTCCCTTGATTTTTTGCTTTGGATGAATTAAATTTTAATTTGCTAATTATTCGGTAAGTAAAATATGAAATCACTGAAGAGCATAAACCAATACAGAAACAACGAATTGATAGTTCTTTTGCTCATGAGTAGTACAATAATTCAATGCCACTTGAAAATTAAAATGGTTCTTTCAGGAACTGCAATAAGTAGAAATGCAATAACATGAATTCCATCTTGTCATAAAGCTACATTATATTATCATTGAAAGTAAATGTTCCCAAACAATTTACTAAACTCTTTTATTAAAATCATATCAATCAATAAAATATTTGACTGATTATGTCTCTTTTGATTTATGAATTATATTCATCTTCTTTTTTTTCCCTCCATCAATCGGTGAAATCTGAAAAATGAAAATCAAAATTATCAAAAAAAAAAAAACACAAATATAACCTATCACCAACATTGTAGACACCTAATTTTGTCCGGACCCCTAAATCATATATATATATTTTTTTCTTTCTAATGATTTTTTAGAATGCAGATAGTCTCTTCTCATCCTGCAGGTGGTGCTCCGAGACTTAGTTTAAGAAAGCAAGCATGAAAAGTCAATTTGAAAAAAGTCAATCCCAAAAAAGTCAACTCTAAAAAGTAAACCACTAAAAAGTCAACCCTCGTTCAAAATCAAGATCCAAGGTTTAATTGAACAATGGTGAAAGAATTTTGATAATCCGAGGTCTACAACGAGAGATATGGAGTCCGAAAGATGGATTATGGAAATTCAGTGGAAAAGAAACCCTAATTCGAAAAATTTGGGGAAAATTGCTTAAATGATCAAATTGGTCAAAATTGAAGGTTCCGAATGGAAAATAATTAATGACTACTAGTATTGGAAAGGCCATTTGGAAGCAAAACCAAAGGAAAGTCAATTCGGAAGAAAACCAGAAATTAGGGTTTTTGGTGGATTTTGGCAAAATTAGGGAAAATTGCAAAAATGACCCGATTCGGTAAAATTAAAGCCCCTAATTGATGAGGAGTGGGTGTTTAAGGACAGCCCAATGCTCAGTTTGAAGTGATTCTGAGAAAAGAGCCAATTGGAGGAAAAACGGAAAAACGAAAAAAATTTCGATATTGGAAAAAAGGAAAAATCAAATCGGAGGGGAATGTGATCGTAAAAATTGGGAGTTTTCGAACAAACTCCAATTCAATATATAACAAAGGCCTGGAAAAAAAAATCTGGAAATCGAACTTGTTTGAGTAGAATTGAGGCTTCGGAGGTAAAAGGGCAAATTTGGAAAATTCAGGAAAAATAGCAAATGAGCTCGAAAAATCACCAAAACTTCCAGATTGGTGAAGAAAAATTAGAAATCGGAGTTCGTTTGCAAAAAGGCAAATTTCGGGCCCACTAAGCTGAAATTTCAGAAGATAAATCCCGAAAAAATAGAAAATGAGCTCGAAAAATTATGAAAACTTTCAGATCTCAATTTTAAATTATTTGGAAGAGATCAGCGAATTAAATCTGGAATCGGAGCTCGTTTGTAAAATGGTAAAAGTTCGAGTGCACTAAGGGGCAATTTTTGGAGATAAATCCGGGGAAAATAGCAAATGGGCTCGAAAAATTATGAAAACTTCCAGAATTCAATTTTTAATTATTTAGGAAGTATTGAAAAAATCAAATCCGGATTTGGAGTCCGTTTGCTATTTAATCAAGTTTGGGGGCCTAAAGTGCAATTTTACCGAAGAAACCAAAGAGGGCCTTCTTTGAAATTAAAAAATAGAGAGTGGGCTGGAAGTTGAAGGGCCATTCGGCCAAGCCCATGAGGAGAATGATTTTTGTTGAGTTCTTGCATCCAAAGGCCAAAAGTGGATAGTAAGGTAGTTATTTTTTTGATCAAGCCTTTGTAATTGTGCCACATGGTCCAATGCATGAAGAGGAAGGATGTCAACATGATGACTATATATTTTTGAACAGCTGTATTAGTTAGGGGCTGATCACTTAATTTAAGGGTGGTAATTTTACATTTTAAGCATCTTGAATTAGTGACCCTTGGATCAAATTGGCTAGGAAAAAAATGACAACATCCTACACCAATAGAAGGACTATTCGGCTACCACCTTAGAGGGGGAGGGGTTTCATTTTGCTTTAAGGTTCTTGGCTGATCAAAAGAGGGCAGTAGCTATTCTTGAGAAAAAAAAAAGGGGAAAAAGAAAAGAGAAAGAAAAAAGAAAGGATTTTCTCACTACTCTTTGATTTGGAAAACTAAAGCAAGATAGCTATTTTCTTTCATGCTCTCCTTCATGCTTTGTTCATATGATTTTGTTAATTTCATTTTCATTTTCATTTTCATTGTTATTTTATTTTCTTTCATGAAATAAAATTGTTTTTCAAAACAAGTTCCAAAAGGTTCCCACCTTTTGTTTTCATTAAAAAAATTATCAAAATGATTCGTTTTTACTACATTTTTTAGTGATGGCCGAAACCCCTTTTTGTGCATGTGTTGTGTTTGATTTATTTTCCATGTTGATTGTGATATTTTAGCTTGTTTTGATGTTCTAGCTTTTTAAAATAATCAAGATATAGAGTTTGTTTTTTTAACCTTCTTTACTTGTTCATATTTTGCTGATTTTATCATTGATTTTCATGCCTACTTACTTTGTTTGCTATTTTTAATTTTCTGTTTTCACTATGTTAAGTTGTTCATGCTTTGTGTTATTGCCATACCATGTGTTTTTGTATTTGCCTAGCTACATCTTTGCATTTGCATCATGATTGATTGGTCTAACATGTTTCTATTTAGGTCTTGCATATTTACTATGCCATGTATTTGTGTTATTGCCATGCTAGAATCTCATATGTTATTTACATGACCATTCGGCTACCCTTAGGTTTGTTGCCTTGTATGTGCATTTTCATCTTGTTTAGTTGACATGCTTGCATTTCTATGCCATGATATTGTGTATTTGATTTACTATGCCATGTGTTTGTGTTATTGTCTTGCTCAAATTTCACATATCTTCTTGTGTCCATTCGGTTTCCATGGTGTTTGTTGCTTTGTACGTTTGCATTTTTATCATGGTTGGTTGGATATCATGTTTTCATTCATGCTTTGCATTACTATGCCATGAGATTGTGTATTGGTTGTGCCATGTTCATGCATTAGTATTAGGTTCATTTGGTCATTATATGTTCATGTTACTTTCATGCATTTTCATGACATTTTAGGTCTAGGTCATCTTTGTGTTGCCATGCATATTCCCATGCATATTAGGTCTTGGATCATATTGGTATTGCCATGCATTTTCATGTCCATTAGGTCTTAGATCATATTGGTGTTGCCATGCATTTTCATGCTCATTAGGTCTAGGTCACATTTGCATTGCCATACATTTCATGCATATTAGGTCTAGGTTGCATTAATTGCCATGCACAAGTTCATGTTAGGCATTAGGTCATTTTTTATGCCATGCATTTTCTATGTCATTTAGGCCTTAGATCATGCATTTCATGCATTTAACTTGCTGTTTTTTCATGCATTTCATATCATACCACTTGATTTTTGACTTAAGCCAATCAATGGCTCAAAGCCAAGCTCACATGAGCATGCTTGTGGAAAATTAAGAAATTGTCAAGTTGGATTTTCTACCTTTGTGATTTTTTTTTCATTAGGTAATCCTTGTCCAAATTTTTATAAATTTTTGCTACTGTTTATAGGTCCTTAGAGGAGTCTTCAATATTTTTATTTTGATTTTTGAATGATTTTATCAAAGGCTTAAAAATGTTTTTTTGGCTAAACAGTTTTTCACCCAGTGTTCTGACTTTCGTGATTTTTCTGGTATATCATCCTTAGTCTAAAAATTAATCCAATTTTTTCCCATAGATTTCGACATGTTTTGAGTCTCCCATAATTGTTTCAGATTTTTTTGAAAATTTAAAAATAGGTTAAAGAATCATATTTTAAAACTGGTCAGTAAAGTCAGATTTGATTTCAAAGGAAAAATAATTTTCTGTTTTGGCTAAGGCATTAAGAGAGGGCTGATTAGGAACCTTAGCTACTGTCCTAGGTTGATTTCTAAGTCACTTTAATCCTAAAAAATGATTTTATAAAGCTCAGGTCAAGGGTGGTCAAGTCCAGGTTTTCAAAGTTAGGAAAATAGAGCCTTTTTAAAAGGGAATTTCGGCCTAATGCTATTTTCATACAAGAATTTTCAAAATTGTTTGCAAACCATTCACAAAGTATTTTTGATTTTAGAAATTTTAATTTGATGTCTTTTCCTAAGGTAGTTTGATATCTTTTTAGGTATACGGATTTCCTTATTTAAAGAAAAAAAATACACTTTCATGCATTGCATTTTCCATGTTCTTGCATATTATATAATATATGATTTTTGCTATGAATATTTCTATGACTATGTTATTGTTTTGATTTATATTCATGGTGTTATATTTGTTTGTTATATGGTTGTGAATATTCTATGTTACCCTATGTTTTTTTGCTTAGTCATTTATTTTTGTCACATCATTTAGGATTTATTATGTTCATGCATTGTTTTTATTTTCATACATATTTCATGATAATATTATTTTATATTTTATATCATTTCATGTTATTAATTATATTGTTATGTCACTTAAATTTTGCCATGTCATTTAAATTAGGCCATGTCATTTAGAATATACTAGGTCACTTAGATTAGATCATGTCATTTAGATTATATTATGTCATACATGTTCATATTCATATTTTTTTTTAAATGTTTTGAAAAGATAATGGTTTTAAATAAAATAAAGTTATTCCCAAGTTAAAATAATTCATGAGTTCTGTTCCGGGTTGCCGGGGAGGATATCATCAATTATCATTAATAACGGAATATCTTTCTTAAAACGAGAATGACTCGGAAAATTTTATAAATAAATAAAATTTTCTATATTTTGCCGCGTTTGTCGGGGAATATAGGAAAATTTTGAATTAATAAATTCTGGATTATTTTCAATTAAAATGAAATTATTTTTCTTTAAATTGGGAATTATTTTGAAATGCCAAATCTAAAACCGACTTTTTATCGAGACTTGAGATTACACACGATTAATAAGGTACCATTTTATACGGGCGTTGTGGGGGTGCTAATCCTTCCCCGCGCGTAACCGACTCTCGAACCCGCTTCTTTGATTTCTCTGGTTTAAAACGCAGACTTTGAAATTGGTTTTAAAAATGTTTTAATTAATTTTAAAATGTTTTCGCAAAACCGGTTTTAATAGGTGGCCGATCACACCTAGCCAAAAAATATTGGTGGCGACTCCATTTCTTTTTCGAAGTTATTTTCAAACCCTCATTTTATTTCAAGTGGAATTAAGTCATCTTTTCCTTTGTTTATCCCAATGTCACACTTAACGAATAAAGTCTCGCGATGAGACTTGTTATTTTTTAGGTTACGACAACTTGGCGACTTCGCAGGGGACTATTAGAGAGTCAGGCCTAGAATTATTCGTGTGTTATCAAAGTTTCGGTTTTGTTGAATTTATTTGTCATTTAATTTTAATTCCCACATTTTTTTAAATAAGGAGAATTTTGAAAATAATAAAATGTTTTAAATATGTTCATATTCATTCACATGCATTTTATTATTGTTTTCTAGTTATTTAATGTTGTATATTATAATTGCTTGTTGGTTAATGCGTTACACTATTCTTGAATATTGTTTTAATAAATTGCTGGGGCATTTAGAATAAGGATTGTAGAATAGGTGGTGAAAGGTTTGTTGTTCCTCCTCACATACTACACGTGCATTTGCATAACATGAGTTTTGTATCCGAGTTCCGTCCCTTTAAGTGGAAGTAAAGTACCTACACTTTGTGCGGCAATAGCCTCCGCATAAGCTAGCGAAACACTTTCGGAGTGTCAGATTACCTACACATCGTGTGGCAATAGCCTCCGCATAAGTCGAGGAAATGAACTCTAACGAATTGAACCCGCTTTTATCGGGGTGCCTTACTAGCCTTCACCAGCGATAGTGAGGAACAATTCGGGGCTTTTAGAACTGATTCACCTTCATATAGTGAACCTAAGCAAAGCCATGACGGATTTCTGATTAGATATCCCGAAACTAAGAACACATGGTGGAATATTTCCAATCCTTTTACTTTCTATTCTACATTCCAAATAAGTTTACCTTTGCAAATCGGGCAATGATGAACGCACATCACACCGCCTATAATAAGTTTTGAAAATAACAAATGTTTTTTTTTTTTTTTTGCATGCATATTATTATTGCTCTCTGGTTTGTTAATGCGTTACACTATTCTTGATCTTTGTTTTAATAAATTTTTGGAGCATTTAGAATAAGAGTTGTAGAATAGGTGGTGAAAGGTTTGTTTTGTTCCTCCATACACATTGCACTTACATTTGTGTAACATAAACTCTCTACTCGGGTTCCGTCCTTTTAAGTGGGAGTAAAGTAACTACGCTTTCGTGATTGAACCTCCGTATAGGTTTAGAAAAATATACTCTAACGAATTGAACTCATTTTTTTCGGGGTGCCTTACTAGCCTTCACAGGCGACAGTGAGGAACAATTCGGGGCTTAGAAACAATTCACCTTTATATAGTGAACCTAGGTGAAGCCATGCCGGATTTTCGTTAGATGCACCAAAGCTAGGGGCACATGGAGGAAAATTTCTGACCTTTTGCTATTTATTTTACAGTTTGCATAAACCGAGCAAGGATGAACAGTAAATTTTAATTTCCGCCCTAAAGGCATCGTCATGCCTAAATAAATAGATACTGTTGGGGCAAGTGTTCACTAACTTTTTGAAATTGAAAATATAAAAATTGTTTTTCAACATTTCGCATTTTGCACATTTCATGCATATGTGAATAGAGCATGTAAATTTATGGTTGTATTGTTGATTTCATTTTTTGCAATAAACGGATGGTGATAATAATCTCATTTGATGATTTCATAAACATTCATTGATTGAATAAAATTGTAGACCAGTAGTTTTGAATGAACATTTGGACATTTTACTATAGTAGGATCCACTACTCCGAAATTCTTTTGAAAAATAATATGTTAGTTTTTTGTTGAAGAAGCATGTTTCAAAAAAAAAAAAATCATAGATTAAATTTGGAGACAAATCTTGTATAATGAGATTTTTGAATAATCAAGATTTGGTCCCACCAATTTCGTGTAATCACTGATTAATTTCTTTGTATATACCTTTGTGTCAGTTCATTTATTATTTACCCGTAGCATTTTGACATCATGTTATAGTCCTAACATGCATGGTCATTCATTGTAGAATACATTTGTGGTATACATGGTCATTCTTTGTATATATCCTTGTGTTAATTTATGAATTATGTACATCATGTTACAGTCATAAGCATGCATGCTCATTCATTGTGGAATACATTTATGACATGCATGGTCATTATCTGTATATACCCATGAATCAATTTATTCATTCTTTACATACATCATGTTGGCATCAGGTCGTATTCATAACATACATAGTCAACATGATCTCTCTCTATATCCATGCATTAATTTGTTTTTTTACATACATCATGTTGGCATTAGGTTGCATTCATGGCATACATAGTCATCATAATTTCTCTGTGCATACCCATGCATTTTTATTTTTTCACATGCATCAAATTGCATTCATGACATTCATGAAATATATTTAGGGGGATAAATAAAAAATTGGCTTGGCTTTAAGAGTTTTGAAGAAGCTTCTTTTTCAAATCAGAGGTATAAAAAGTATTGAGCATCTTTTTAATACAGGCTATTGCTATAGAGAATGAACAAGCTGCCCGAATGGAAAGAATGGAAAGAATACAAGAAGAATTGTGTGAACAGCTGGCAAAGTCTCAAGCAAAATCTAGAGTTCAGATGACTAAATTGATGGAGCTGATGTTCGCCGTAATCAAGGGAAAGGGATACACTAAAAATTTGACCGCCAGAGAAGGAACAGAGGCAAAAAAGGGACAAAATAAGGTCATAATGTTTGGTGCCCAGTCTTTTCAGAACACAGTTAATCCCGTCAACGTCCTAAACTCAGATGATCCAGTTGAACAGGCAAAGTTGAAAATGGTTACGGTGAATGAGGTTGAGTTGGCAGATTCCCAAGGGAAATATCAGTTGTTAGATGAAAGGCTCCGGGCAGTAGAAAGTACAGATGTATTTGGGAGTGTAGATGCGAAAGAACGTTGCTTGGTCCCCGATTTAGTCATTCCTCCTGAATTCAAGGTCCCCGACTTTGAGAAATATGATGGGATAACCGATCCGTCAGCCTACATCACTATATTCTGTCGAAAGATGACGGCTCATATAGATAATGATAAGCTTTTGATCCACTATTTTTAGGATAGCCTCAGCGGGTCCACAATTAAGTGGTATAGTCAGTTGAGCAAGGATCAGATTCGCTCTTGGAACGATCTAGCTAGGGCTTTCCTTTGTCAATACAAGCATATGATCGATATGACGCCTGACCGTCTCACCTTGCAAAATATGGGGAAAAAGGTTACTGAGAGCTTCAAAGAGTATGCTCAGAGGTGGAGGAACACGGCCACCCAAGTACAACCGCCCCTGACTCAGAAAGAAACCACTGTCCTTTTTGTGAACACACTGTAGGCCCCATACTATAATAGACTCGTCGGCAATGCCACGAAGAATTTTTTGGACATGGTGATCTCCGAGGAAATGATTGAAAATGCTATCAAGGTTGGGAAACTTGAAGGAGGTAAAACATTTAATGCAGAGAGAAACAAGACTCCTAAAAAGAAAGAGGAAAATGTCCAAGCTATGAGAGGCTTTGTCCCGTATCTTCAGGCTCCTTCATACCAACTATCCTATCCTTCTATGAACTATGTATCTCAGGGTTCATACTTATACCCGATGACCTCCCAGAGTCCAGCAAATCTTCAACCTCTTGTCAGCCAGAGGAAGCCGAAGAACATCTAGAAAAGAGATCAATTTGAGCCACTCCTTTTGTCTTACTCTGAACTGTTGCCCTAGCTGGTCGAAGAGCAACTCCTCACTAAAGTTCTAGTGGAGCCTATCTAACCCCCATACCCGAGCTGGTATGACGAGAATGCATATTGTGATTATCATTCTGGGATTCAGGGACATTCCACAGAAATTTCCTATGTCTGAAACAGAAGGTTCAAGCACTCATCAATAAAGGGCAGTTAGATGTGGGGAAGAAACAAAGGTCAGATAAGGTGGAGAATCCACTGAATGGGAATGATAAGACCATTGTGGATGTCATAATGGGGGAAAAAGATGAAAAGATCAAAAAAAGTATCGAGGAATAGCCAGTTTGAATTAGGGAAAATATGTCAAGGGGGAGTTTTTTTTTTTTTTTTTTTTTATGCATGTAGTTTCATACCTCATGATGAAAACACTTTTCTTAAGTTAACATCCGTATGAAATAAATGAATTTTGAATGCTTTTATGTTTGTTATGTTTTAATAATAATTTGAATATGCAAAAACAAGAATTAAGGAAGTTCTAATAATGGACAGGCTCGAGAATATTGATGATCATTGTTAGAAATGACCCAATACCCTTCCCCTCTTCCCTATGCCTAAATCCCTTAAACCAAGACCACTTGAAAGACCTAATGCCTCTAGGAATATGAATGATTAAACTTCATAAACCATTGTCATTGCAAAATAAGCAAAGATGTAAATCCTAGTTTAGGATATGAACAAAGGAACAGACATTTTGAAAATTTTTCGAACTCCTTGAAATTCAAACAAATGAGACATTCTTTTAAGAATCTAGATCTTGGTAATCGATGTGTGTCAAGGTGGTGCTAAAGCCATTCATGTCTTTTCCAATAACCACAAAACACCAATTGCCCAAACATCACTTCATGATTGAAACCTCGGGGCACAATGACCAAACCAGATTATCCCATGTCCTAGAGAAAACCTGGTTTTGGGTAATATTTTCCTTGATACTTCAAACAAACCCAAGATTGAAACTCAGCATTTTCATTGCAAAATCTAGACTTGCTATGTCCTTGTTATGATACAAATTCCCAAAATTGATCAAATTGGAGCATCATATTTAGAAATGATGGATACATGGTGAATAAGGATGGAACCAATGCATGAACCATTGGGGGCATGCGACGAAAAAAATAGAAAAAGAAAAAAAAGAAGACAAAATTTGTGATATCATGTATATGAGAATTAAGATGATTGCAAGTGCAAAATGAAATTCTGATATCTGTTTCCCCTGGGGATTGCTTTTCAATGAAAATATTTGTGCTTGAATATGATGAATGGCCATTTTTCATATCCTTCCGCAAAAAGAAATTATCCATAGTCACCTCTTTTGAGCCGAAAGAATTATTTCTTCTTTTGAACCCTGATCAAGGATCACCCTTTACACTGGGGGGCAAATGCGAGGAAAAATCTTCTCAAAGATCATTGAGAAATGAGTCCTAACTCGAAGACAGATACAAAGCAAATTGAGCTCCGAAATGAATACGGGCTCACTCTGTCGAAATGAAGATGCAAAAGAAAGTGTGAAAAAGTATGACAAATGAAAGCCAAAAGCAAAAAAGAGAAAGAGAAGGAAAGAAAAGTCCAAAAGGGACAAATGCTTCAAAGGAAATCCTCCTCAAGAAATGATCCTTGATCTGATTACCCTCAAACACATATTTTGGGTTTATTTATCCTTTCTTTCTGAACCCCGACCATGGCCTACATTATGTGCTTTAAAAGTCCATTTTGATCAAGCATGAATATTTAACTTGAAGAGTTTTTCCTCAGAATTTTATCCAATCTCATCGAATTGTCATTTCACTAAGGAAGAATTTAGAATTCTCAAGTGCATGGTAGAACAACAAAAAAGAGAAAAAGAAAAAAATGGAAAGAATGTGACTCTAGGGTAGGGATGGCAATGGAGCGAGGCGGAGGCGGATATTGCCTTATCCACCTACATCCCACTCTTGCATGGATGTTGGAAACATCCACATCCATGGATGTCGGTTACATCCATAACCGCTCCACGATGCTCCACTCCACTACACCCCAATTTATATTAATTATTTTTAACTTAATATTGTAAAAAATTATATTATAATTTATTCATGAACATAATTTTAGTATATAAAAATCTTTAATATAATATATATAATACATATATACTAAAAGTATAGATATAAAATATTAGTATATATATGATTTTAGTATATATATCTAATATATATTAAAAATATAAGGAAAAATATAAAATATTTTAAAGGATAAAATAGTAATTTCAAAAGTCGGGGCAAGGCAGAGTGGAGCAAGCATTTTCCAAAAACCGCTCCGCTCCATCCCGCTCCAAAAAAAAACCTCTCCATTCGGAGCGGATCGGTGCGAAATCCATCGGTCGGATCGGGTTTTGCCATCCCTACTCTAGGGCGAAAACCCAAAAATGGACGGTCTAGAGTAAAATGAAAAATTTCGATGCCATCTATGTTAGTGATGATGCCACAAAAGAGAAGTTCATCTTGAAGAAATCGAGGAACATCTAGGAATTCCTGAACCTCTTAAACTATTAACTCTCATTTGGAGGATTGATTTAAAAAACTGAAACCTTTTTCCCTCCAAAATTAAACTTTCTAGTCTAAACATCCCGGCCAATCTTGACGTTTGTCAAAATGCCTTGATATGGAAACTAAAATAATGTTGAATTTGTTTGGTTCTTAAAGAATTCATATTTTATTAAACCTGTTCCATTTGTGAGCTTAGAAGGGACATACAATTTTGTTGTGAAGTTTTCTTCGATCAACCAAAATCCTGTTGTATCAAGCCTTTCAATTCAAGTTGAAAAACCCAAATTGACATTCAGAAAATTTCTAACAGTGATCATCCGTCTTCAAGAGATTCGTACATCACACACTGTGGTTTAATATTTTTGACTCATAAGTTTTCATTAAATTCTTTCTAGAATGGGAAAACAAATAAAATTATTTTTGAAATAACCATTTTTGATTTTGACATGAGACAAGAGTTTTTCTAACCCAAAGGTATGGAACTACTAGGGTAGATCTTGATTTCCAGATATGAGAATAAGAAATAGAACTCGGCTCAGACTTCTACCAGTAAGTGTTTGAAAACTGTTGGGGCAAAGAGAATAGCCAAAGATTGAAAAATGAATTGAAGATATACTCTGATTTGAAGAGGAAAAATGAATTGGAAAGGCTAAGCTAAAGTCTAAAAAAACGATTGGGGCATTTTCACCACTCATGAGCACTCATCTCTTTATTGAGCTTCGCATCTGCATCAAGAAGCATTTGCATCAATTCAAGTCATTTGCATTTGCACCATGAAACATCTACATCTTATTCAACATCTGCATCTACATCAAGAAGCATTTGCATCAATCTAAGCCATTTGCATCATGAAGCTTTTGAATATTCTCTCAAAACCTTCAGTTAAACTTTCAACACATCTTCAAAAAACCATGGATAGGTCATTCATACACCATATTCAGACAATCTCTGGTTTCATCCAGATCTTTCTCAATTTTCTGGTTTCACCCATGTCATTTCAATCTCTGGTTTTATCCAAATCTTTCTCAATTTTTTGGTTTCACCCATGTCATTTCAATCTCTGGTTTCATCCAGATCTTTCCCAATCTTCAGTTTCACCCATGTCATTTCAATCTCTGGTTTCATCCAGATCTTTCTCAATCTTTTGGTTTCACCCAGGTCATTTCAATCTTTGGCTTCATCCAGATCTTCCTCAATTTTCAGTTTCACCTAGGTCGTATAAATGCCTTTGGCTTCGTCCAGATCTTTTCGACTTCTGGTTTCACCCAAGTCATCACCATGAAAATTATCTTGGTTTCGCTTAGATAACTTTTCGACTTCTAGTTTTGGCCCAAGTCATCACCATGAAAATTATCTACGGTTTCACCTAGATAACTTTTCGACTTCTGGTTTCGCCCAAGTCATCACTTTGCAAATCGAACTCGTTTCCTTAAGACGGGTTGAGCCTTGATTAGTCAGGGAGCTCAATTTAAGGATAAAATCTTCTATTTACAGTTTTTTTTTTTAAAAATAAAAAAATGAAAAAATGAAAACTCTCTTTCTTTTTCTTCACATGTGATTTCACTAACCGGAAAAAATTAGTGTTTGTTTATCTTTGCCTGATTCCTGATTCTCAGCAATAGCCAAAGAGGGGCAGCTGTAAACACCTAATTTTGTCCGGATCCCTAAATCAGGTATTTTTTTCTCCTAATGATGTTTTAGAATGCAGAAAGTCTCTTCTCATCCTTGCAGGTGGTACTCCGAGACTTAGTTTAAGAAAGCAAGCATGAAAAGTCAATTTGGAAAAAGTCAACCCAAAAAAGTCAACTTCAAAAAGTCAACCACTAAAAAGTCAATTCTCGTTCAAAATCAAGATCCAAGGTTTAATTGAACAATGGTGAAAGAATTTTGATAATCTGAGGTCTACAATGAGAGATATAGAGTCCGGAAGATGGGTTACGGAGATTCAATGGAAAAGAAACCCTAATTCAAAAAATTTGGGGAAAAAGGCTTAAACGATCAAATTGGTTGAAATTGGAGGTTCCGAATGGAATATAATTATGACTACGGGTATTGGAAAGGCCATTTGGAAGCAAAACCAAAGAAATAGTCAATTCAGAAGAAAATCGAAAATTAGAGTTTTTGGTAGATTTTGGCAAAATTGGAAAAAATTACAGAAATGACCCGATTTGGTAAAATTAAAGCTCCTAATTGATGAGGAGTGCGTACAAAAGGATAGCCCAAGGCTCAATTTGAACTAATTCCGAGAAAAGAGTCGATTGGAGGAAAAACGGAAAAACGAGAAAATTCACGATATTGGAAAAAAGGAAAAATCAAATCGGAGAGGAATGTGACCGTAAAAATTGGGCGTTTTCGGACCAGCTCCAATTCAATATATAACAAAGGCCTAAAAAAGAAAATCTGGAAATCGGACTTGTTTTGAGTAGGACCGAGGCTTCGGAGGTAAAAGGGCAAATTTGGAAAATTCACAAAAAATAGCAAATGAGTTCGGAAAATTACCAAAACTTCCAGATCTCAATCTTTTTCATTTGGAAGATATTGGTGAAGAAAAATCCAGAATCGGAGTTCGTTTGCAAAATGGCAAATTTCGGGCCCACTAAATTGAAATTCCAGAAGATAAATCTCGAAAAAATAGCAAATGAGCTCGAAAAATTATGAAAACTTTCAGATCTCAATTTTAAATTATTTGGAAGATATGAAAACTTTCAGATCTCAATTTTAAAGAAAAATATGGAATCAAAGCTCGTTTGAAAAATGGTAAAAGTTCGGGTGCACAAAGGGCAATTTTGGGAGATAAATCCGGGAAAAATAGCAAATGGGCTCGAAAAATTATGAAAACTTTCAGAATTCAATTTTATATTATTTAGGTAGTATTGAAAAAAGAAAATCTGGATTTGGAGTCCGTTTGCTATTTAATCAAGTTTGGGGGCGTAAAGTGCAATTTTATCGAAGAAACCGAAGAGGGCCTTCTTTGGAATTTAAAAAATAGAGAGTGGGCTAGAAGTTGAAGGGCCATTCGGCCAAGCCCATGAGGAGAATGATTTTTCTGAGTTCTTGTATCCAAAGGCCAAAAGTGGATAGTAAGGTAGTTATTTTTTTTGATCAAGCCTTTGTAATTGGGCCACATGGTCCAATGCATGAAGAGAAAGGATGTCAACAAGATGGTTACATATTTTTAAACAACTGTATTAGTTAGGGGCTGATGACTTAATCTAAGGGTGGTAATTTGACATTTAAGCATCTTGGATTAGTGGCCTTTGGATGAAATTGGCTAGGAGAAAAAATGACAACATCCTACACCAATAGAAGGACCATTCAGCATCCACCTTAGAGAGGGGTTTCATTTTGCTTGAAGGTTCTTGGCTGATCAAAGGAGGGTAGTAGCTATTCTTGAGAAAAAAAAGAAAGGGGAAAAAGAAAAAAGAAAGAAAAAAGAAAAAAGAAAGGATTTTCTTACTACTCTTTGATTTGGAAAGCTAAAGCAAGGTAGCTATTTTCTTTCATGCTCTCCTTCATGCTTTGTTCATATGATTTGTATTTTCATTGTCATTTTATTTTCTTTCATGAAATAAAATTGTTTTTCAAAACAAGTTCCAAAAGGTTCCTACCTTTTGTTTTCATTAAAAAAATATCAAAATGATTCTTTTTTACTACATTTTTTTGTGATGGCCGAAACCCCCTTTTTGTGCATGTGTTGTGTTTGATTTATTTTCCATGTTGATTGTGATATTTTAGCTTGTTTTGATGTTCTAGCTTTTTAAAATAATCAAGATATAGAGTTTTTTTTTTAACCTTCTTTACTTACTTGTTCAAATTTTGTTGATTTTATCATTGATTTTCATGTCTACTTACTTTGTTTAATATTTTTAATTTTCTGTTTTCACTATGTTAAGTTGTTCATGCTTTGTGTTATTGCCATACCATGTGTTTGTGTATTTGCCTAGCTACATCTTTGCATTTGCATCATGATTGATTGGTCTAACATGTTTCTATTTAGGTCTTGCGTATTTACTATGCCATGTGTTTGTGTTATTGCCATGCTAGAATCTCATATGTTATTTACATGACCATTCGGCTACCCCTAGGTTTGTTGCATTGCGTGTGCATTTTCATCTTGTTTAGTTGACATGCTTGCATTTCTATGCCATGATATTGTGTATTTGATTTACTATGCCATGTGTTTGTGTTACTGTCTTGCTCAAATTTCACATATCTTCTTTGTCCATTCGGTTTCCATGGTTGTTGCTTTGTACATTTGCATTTTTATCATGGTTGGTTGCATATCATGTTTTCATTCATGCTTTGCATTACTATGCCATGAGATTGTGTATTGGTTGTGCCATGTTAATGCATTAGTATTAGGTTCATTTGGTCATTATATGTTCATGTTACTTTCATGCATTTTCATGATTTTAGGTCTAGGTCATCTTTGTGTTGCCATGCATATTCCCATGCATATTAGGTTTTGGATCATGTTGGTATTGCCATGCAATTTCAGGTCTATTAGGTCTTAGATCATATTGGTGTTGCCATGCTTTTTCATGCTCATTAGGTCTAGGTCACATTTGCATTGCCATGCATTTCATGCATATTAGGTCTAGGTTGCAATAATTGCCATGCACAATTTCATGTTAGGCATTAGGTTATTTTTTATGATATGCATTTTCTATGTCATTTAGGCCTTAGATCATGCATTTCATGCATTTAACTTGCTTTTTGTTCATGCATTTCATATCATACCACTTGATTTTTGACTTAAGCCAATCAATGGCTCAAAGCCAAGCTCATATGAGCATGCTTGTGGAAAATTAAGAAATTGTCAAGTTGAATTTTCTATATTTGTGATTTTTTTTTCATCAAGCAATCATTGTCCAAATTTTTAGAATTTTTTGCTACTATTTGCAGGTCTTTAGAGGAGTCTCCAATATTTTTATTCTGATTTTTGAATGATTTAATCAAAGGCTTAAAAATGTGTTTTGGCTAAACAGTTTTTCACCCAATGTTCTGACTTTCATGATTTTTCTTGATAGATCATCCTTAGTCTAAAAATTGAGCCAATTTTTCTCATAGTGTTCGACATGTTCTGAATCTCCCATAATTTTTTAAGATTTTTTTGAAATTTTAAAAATAGGTTAAAAAATCACGTTTTAAAACTGGTCAGTAAAGTCAGATTTGATTTCAAAGGAAAAATAATTTTCTGTTTTGGCTAAGGCATTAAGAGAGGGCTGATTAGGAACCTTAGCTATTGTCCTAGGTTGATTTCTAAGTCATTTTAATCCTAAAAAATGATTTTATAAAGCTCGGGTCAAGGGTGGTCAAGTTCGGGTTTTCAAAGTTAGGAAAATAGAGCCTTTTTAAAAAGGAATTTCGGCCTAATGCTATTTTCATCCAAGAATTTTCAAAATTGTTTTCAAACCAATCAAATTTTTTTTTTTTTTGATTTTAGAAAATTTAATTTGATGTCTTTTCCTAAGGTAGTCGAATATCTTTTTAGGTATACGAATTTTCTTATTTAAAGGAAAAAATACACTTTCATGCATTGCATTTTTCATGTTCATGCATATTACATAATATATGATTTTTGCTATGAATATTTCTATGACTATGTTATTGTTTTGATTTATATTCATGTTGTTATATTTGTTTGTTATATGGCTGTTATATGGTGTTATATTTGTTTGTTATATAGTTATTAATTATATTGCTATGTCATTTAATTTTTGCCATGTCATTTAAATTAGGCCATGTCATTTAGAATATACTATGTCACTTAGATTATATCATGTCATTTAGATTATATTATGTCATACATGTTCATATTCATATTTTTTAAAAAATGTTTTGAAAAGGTAATGGTTTTAAATAAAATAAAATTATTTCCGAGTTAAAATAATTCATGAGTTCTTTTTTCGGGTTGCCAGGGAGAATATCATTAATTATCATTAATAACGGAATATCTTTCTTAAAACGAGAATGGTTTGAAAAATTTTCTGAATAAATAAAATTTTTTATGTTTTGCCACGTTTGTCGAGGAATATAGGAAAATTTTGAATTAATAAATTCCGAATTATTTTCAATTAAAATGTAATTATTTTTCTTGGAATTGGAAATTATTTTGAAATGCCAATTCTAAAACTGACTTTTTACCTAGGTCGCAACCTAAACAATAACAAGTCTCATCGCAAGAATTTATTTGTTAGATGTGACATTGAAAAAACAAAGGAAAAGACGACTTAATTCCTCTTGAAATAAAATGAGGGTTTGAAAACATCCTCGGAAATGTAATTATTTTTCTTGGAATTGGAAATTATTTTTAAATGCCAATTCTAAAACTGACTTTTTACCTAGGTCGCAACCTAAACAATAACAAGTCTCATCGCAAGAATTTATTTGTTAGATGTGACATTGAAAAAACAGAGGAAAAGACGACTTAATTCTTCTTGAAATAAAATGAGGGTTTGAAAACATTCTCGAAAAGATACATGGAGTCGCCACCAATCTTTTTTGGCTAGGTGTGATCGGCCACCTATTAAAACCAGTTTTGTAAAACATTTTAAAAACCAATTTCAAGTCTGCGTTCCAGAGAAATCAAAGAGGCGGGTTTGGGACTCGGTTACGTGTGCGGAAGGATTAGCACCACCACAACGCCCGTATAAAATGGTTCCTTATTAATCGTTTGTTATCTCAAGTCTCGGTGAAAAGTAGGTTTTTAAATTTGGCATTTCAAATTAATTCCCAATTTAAAGAAAAATAATTCCATTTTTAATTGAAAATGATCCGGAATTTATTAATTCAAAATTTTTCTATATTCCCCGACAAACGTGGCAAAATATAAAATTTTTTATTTACTTATACAATTTTCTGAATCATTCTCGTTTTAAGAAAAATATTCCGTTATTAATGATAATTGATGATATCCTTTCCGGCAACCTGTAAGAGAACTCATGAATTATTTTAACTTGGAAATAACTTTATTTTATTAAAAATTATTATTTTATTTTAAAACATTTAAAAAAAATTTGAATATGAACATGTGTAACATAATAAAGATGACATGGTAAAATCTAGATGATATAGTACAACTTAAATGACATGATATAATTTAAATGACATAGTATATTCTAAATGACATAACATAACCTAAATGGAATAATATAATCTAAATGACATGGTATATTCTCAATGAAATGATATAACCTAAGTGACATAATATATTCTAAATGAAATGATATAACCTAAGTGATATAATATATTCTAAATGAGATGAAATTATATGTAACATAAAATAATGTTATCCTGAAATATGCATGAAAATATGAATAATAATGCATAAACATAGTAAATCCTAAATGATGTGACAAAAATAAATGACTAAATAAAAAGCATAGGATAACATAGAATATTCACAATCATATAACAAACAATATAACACCATAAAATATAAATCAAAATACTAACATTACCACAGAAATATTCATAGCAAAAATCATATATCATATAATATGCATGAACATGGAAAATACAATGCATGAAAGTGTATTTTTTACTTTAATTAAGGAAATCCGTATACTTAAAAAGATATCTGACTACCATAGGAAAAGACATCAAATTAAATTTTCTATAATAAAAAATACTTTGTGATTGGCTTAGAAACAATTTTGAGAATTCTTAGATGAAAAATGACACATGGCCGAACCCCCTTTTAAAAATGGCTCTATTTTCCTAACTTTGAAAACCCGGACTTGACCACTCTTGACCCTAGCTGTATAAAATCATTTTTTAGGATTAAAATGGCTCAGAAATCAACCTAGGACAGTAACTAAGGTTCCTAATCAGCCCTCTCTTAATGCCTTAGCCAAAACAGAAAACTATTTTCCCCTTGAATTCAAATCTGACTCTATAGACCAGTTTTAAAACGTGATTGTTAACCTATTTTTAAAATTTCAAAAAGATCTGAAAAAATTATGGGAGACTCAGAACATGTCAAAATCTATGGGAAAAAATTGGCTTAATGTTTAGACTAAGGATGACCTACTAGAAAAATCACGAAATTCAGAACATTGGGTGAAAAAATGTTTAGCCAAAAAACATTTTTAAGCCTTTGATAAAATCATTCAAAAATCAGAACAAAAATATTGGAGACTCCTCTAAGGACTTACAAACAGTAGCTAAAATTTCTAAAAATTTGGACAAAGATTGCCTAATGAAAAGAAAAATCACTAAGGTAGAAATTTCAACTTGACGATTTCTTAATTTTCTACAAGCATGCCCATCTGAGCTTGGCTTTGAGCCATTGATTGACTTAAGTAAAAAATCAAGTGGTATGATATGACATGCATGAATAAACAGCAAGTTAAATGTATGAAATGCATGATCTAACGTCTAAATGACATAGAAAATGCATGGCAATTCAAAATGACCTAATGCCTAACATGAACTTGCATGGCAAAAAATGCTACCTAGACCTAATATGTATGAAAAGCATGACAATGCAAATGTGACCTAGACCTAATGAGGATGAAAATGCATGGCAATACCAATATGAACTAAAACCTAAATAGCATGGAAATGTGTATAGCATACAAAGATGACCTAGACCTAGTAGACATGAAACCATGCATGGAAATGCAAAATGACCTAAGACCTAATATGTCATGAAAATGCATGAAAGTAACATGAACAATTAATGACCAAATAAACATAAAAAAATGCATGAACATGGCACAACCAATACACAATCACATGACATAAAGAGGCAAAGCATGAATGAAAGCATGTTAATCACATAATCAAAATAAAAATGCAAACACAAGACAACCAACATGGTAGCCAAATGGACCATAAGAAAGCAATGTGAAATTTAAGCAAGGCAATAACACAAACACATGGCATGGTAGATATGTAAGACTTACAAGGAAACATATTAGACCAAACAAACATGATGCAAATGCAAATACCTAGCTAGAGAAATAAACAAACACATGGTATGGCATTAACATAAACACATGAACAACTTAATATAGTGAAAACAGAAAATTAAACATAGCAAACAAAGTAAGTAGACATGAAAATAAATGATAAAATCAGCAAAATAATAGTAAGTAAAGAAGGTTAAAAATAAGCCCCATATCTTAGTTATTTTAAAAAGCTAGAACATCAAAACAATGTAGAATATCACAACCAACATGGAAAATAAATCAAACACAAGGCATGCACAAACATAGAGGGTTCGGCCAACACAAGAAATAAGTAAAAAAAAAATTGTTTTTCTTTGATTTTTTCTTGAAAACCTAAGATAGGAACCTTTTGGAACTTGTTTTGAAAAATTATTTTATTTCATGAAAGAAAATAAAAGAACAATGAAAATAACAAAATCATATCAACAAAGTATGGAGGAGAGCATGAAAGAACATAGTTACCTTGCTCTAGCTTTTCAAATAAAAAATAGTAAGAAAGCCCTTCTTTTTTCTTATTTTTCCTTTCTTTTTTCTCTCCCTTTAGCTACTGCCCTCTCTATGATTAGCCAAGAACCTAAATGAAAAATGAAACCCCCTCCCCTCAACTATGGTAGCCGAATGGTCTAGGTTGGTGTAGGATGTTGTCATTTTTTTTCCTTGCCAATTTGATCCAAAGGCCACTAATCCAAGATGCTTCAAATGTGAAATTACCACCCTTAGATTAAGTAATCAGCCCCTAACTAATACAGCTGTTCAAAAATATGAAGCCATCATGTTGACATCCTCCCTCTTCATGCATTGGACCATGTGGCACAATTATAAAGGCTTGATCAAAAAAATAACTACCTTACTATCCACTTTTGGCCTTTGGATGCAAGATCTCAGAAAAATTCACTCTTCTCATGGGCTTGGTCGAATGGCCCTTCACATTCCAGCCCAATCTCTATTTTTTAATTTGCAAAAAAAGCCCTTTTCGGTTTTTTCGATAAAATTGCCTTTTAGCCCTCCAAACTTGATTAAATAGAAAACGGACTCCAAATCCAAATTTTCTTTCTTTAATACTTACTAAATAATAAAAAATTGAGTTCTGGAAGTTTTCATAATTTTTCGAGACCATTTGCTATTTTTTCCGGTTTTATCTTCCAAAATTGCCCCTTAGTGCACCCGAACTTTTACCATTTTTTAAACGAGCTCTGATTCTGGATTTTTCTTCACCAATCTCTTTCAAATAATTTAAAATTGGGATCTGAAAGTTTTCATAATTTTCCGAGCTCATTTGCTATTTTTTCAGGATTTATCTTCTGGAATTTCAGCTTAGTGGGCCCGAAATTTGCCATTTTGCAAACGAGCTCCGATTCCAGATTTTTTTTTCACCAATCTCTTCTAAATGACATAAATTGAGATATGGAAATTTTGGTAATTTTTTGAACTCATTTCCTATTTTTTGCGGATTTTTCAAATTTACCCTTTTACCTCCAAAGCCTCGGTTTTACTCAAAACAAGTCTGATTTACAGATTTTCTTTTTCTAGACCTTCGTTATATATTGAATTGGAGCTGGTCCAAAATCGCCCAATTTTTACGATCAAATTCCCCTCCGATTTGATTTTTCCTTTTTCAATATCGAAAATTTCCTTATTTTTCTGTTTTTTCTCTAATCGGCTCTTTTCTCGGAATCACTTCAAATTGAGCCTTGGGCTATCCGTGTTTACTCACTCCTCATCAATTAGGGGCTTTGATTTTACCGAATCGGGCCATATCTGTAATTTTCCCCAATTTCGCTAAAATTCACCAAAAACCCTAATTCTCGGTTTGCTTCTAAATTGACTTTTCCTTTAGTTTTGCTTCCAAATGGCCTCTCTATTTCCCGTAGTCATTGCTTATCTTCCATTCGGAACCTCCAATTTCAACCAATATGATCGTTTAAGCACTTTTCCCCAAATTTTCCGAACTAGGATTTTTTCCCACTAAATCTCCGTAACCCATCTTCCGGACTCCATATCTCTCGTTGTAGACCTCGGATTATCAAAATTCTTTCACCATTGTTCAATTAAACTTTGGATCTTGATTTTGAATGAGGGTTGACTTTTCAGTGGTTGAATTTTTAGAGTTGACTTTTCTAGATTTGACTTTTTCTATATTGACTTTTTATGCTCAGTTTATTAAACAAAATCTCAGAGTACTACCTGCAAGATGAGAAAAGCTTTTCTGCATTCTAGAACATCACAAGGAAGAAAAGTTTACTTGATTTAGGGGTCCAGACAAAATTAAGTGTCTACAGCTGCCCCTCTTTGGCTATTGCTGAGAATCAAGAATCAGGCAAAGATAAACAAACACTAATTTTGTCCGGTTAGTGAAATCACATGTGAAGGAAAAGGGGTTTTCATATTTTTTTCTTTTCTTTTTCCCTTTTTCTTTTTTTTTTTTCATTTTTCATTTTTCATTTTTTCATCATTTTTCATTCATATTTTTTAATGATTAAAAGCCGTAAATAGAAGATTTTGTCCTTAAATTGAGTTCCCTGACTAATCAAGGCTCGACCCGTCTTAAGAAAACGAGTTCGTTTGCAAGAGAAGAAAATACCTCGACGATGGTCTTCGGGGTCTTATCCTATCTTATGCTCAGCTGTGTTTAAAATTCTAGGTATCTCCTTCAGAAACTTCGGCTATCACCACCAAAGACTCGTTCTTTTTTAAAACTGTAAAACTCTGGATATCTCCACCAGAGGCTTTGGCTATCACCACCAAAGACTTGTTTACTTTTTAAAACTGTAAAACCCTGGATATCTCCACCAGAGGCTTCGACTATCACCACCAAAGACTTGTTCACTTTTAAAACTGTAAAACCCTGGATATCTCCACCAGAGACTTTGGCTATCACCACCAAAGACTTGTTCACTTTTAAAACTGTAAAACCCTGGATATCTCCACCAGAGTCTTCACCTATCACCACCAAAGACTTGTTTACTTTTTAAAACTGTAAAACTCTGGATATCTGCACCAGAGGCTTCGGCTATCACCACCAAAGACTTGTTCACTTTTAAAACTGTAAAACCCTGGATATCTCCATCAGAGGCTTCGGCTATCACCATCGAAGACTTGCTCACTGTTTAAAATTTTAAAATTCTGGATATCTCCTCCAAAAGCTTCAGCTATCACCATCGAAGATTTGCTCACTTTTAAAATTTGTAAAATTCTGGATATCTCCTCCAGAAGCTTCAGTTATCACCACCGAAGATTTGCTCACTGTTTAAAATTTGTAAAATTCTGGGTATCTCCTCCAGAAGCTTCAGCTATCACTACCGAAGACTTGCTCACTTTTAAAATTTGTAAAATTCTGGATATCTCCACCAGAAGCTTCAGCTATCACCACCGAAGACTTGCTCACTTTTAAATTTTGTAAAATTCTGGATATCTCCTCCAGAAGCTTCAGCTATCTCTATCGAAGACTTGTTCACTTTTAAAAAAACATGTAAAATTCTAGATATCTCCTCCAGAAGCTTCAGCTAAAGCTATCGAAGACTTGCTCACTTTTAAAAAAACATGTAAAATTTTGGATATCTCCTCCAGAAGCTTCAGCTGTCGCTACCGAAGACTTGCTCACTTTTTAAAAACATGTAAAATTCTGGATATCTCCTCCAGAAGCTTCAGCTATCGCTACCAAAGACTTGCTCACTTTTTAAAAACATGTAAAATTCTGGATATCTCCTCCAGAAGCTTCAGCTATCGCTACCGAAGACTTACTCACTTTTTAAAAACATGTAAAATTCTAGATATCTCCTCCAAAAGCTTCAGCTATCGCTACCAAAGACTTGCTCACTTTTAAAAAACATGTAAAATTTTGAGTATCTCCTCCAGAAGCTTCAGCTATCGTTACCGAAAACTTGTTCACTTTTAAAAACATGTTGAAAATTATACCCGAAAGCTTTGAGAGAGGATGCAGATGCAAATGTCTTTAATCAAGATGCACATGCTTCATGCTGCAAATGTAAATGACTTGGATTGATGCCAATGCAAATGTCTTGGATTAATGCAAATGCTTCTTGATGCAAATACAGATGTTGAATAGGATTCAAATGCTTCATGATGCAGATGTCTTAGATCGATGCAGATGCTTCTTGATACAGATGCAGATGTTGGAAATGCAAATGGCTTAGATTGATGTAAATGCTTCTTGATGCAGATGCAGATGTTGAATGCAGATGTTGGAAATGTAAATGGCTTAGATTGATGTAAATGATTCTTGATGCAGATGCAGATGTTGAATGCAGATGCTTCATGGTGCAAATGGCTTAGACTAATGCAAATGTAAATGTCTCTGATTGATGCAAATGTTTCTTGATGCAGATGCATATGTTGAATAAGATGCAAATGTTTCATAGTGCAAATGCAAATGTCCCTACTAATTGTGTTCATGTAAGCGGTCTATGAATACTGTAACTGCAGTTACCACACAATAATAAAAATGCAATGATTCTAGTAAAGATGCAATTGCTTGAGATGACGCAAATGCAAATATCCATGAAAGATGTAAATGTAAAGGTGAAATGCAGATGCTTATGGAATAGTGCCAATGCAAATACCCATGAATGATGCAAATGCTTGCTGACACTGTGCAAATGCACAGCTCAATAAAGAGATTAGTGCTTATGTGTGACGCAAATGCCCCTGATCGTTTTTCTAGACTTTGGCTTAGCCTTTCCAATTCATTTTTCCTCTTCAAATCTGAGTATATCTTCAATTCATTTTTCAATCTTTGGCTATTCTCTTTGCCCCAACAGTTTCCAAACTCTTATTGGTAGAAGTTTGCTTGTGGAGTTCTATTTCTTCTTCTCATATTTGGAAGTCAAGATTAACCCTATAGTTCCATACCTTTGGGTTAGAAAAACCCTTATCTCATGTCAACACCAAAGGTGGGTATTTCAAAAATATTTTTATTTTCCCTTTTTGAAAAACATTTTTTCTTATTTAATGAAAACTTCTGAACCAAAAATATTAATCCCGCAGTATGTGATGTACGAATCTCTTGAAGTTTGATGATCACTGTCAGGAAATTTTCTGAATGTCAATTTGGGTTTTTCAATTTGAATTGGCAAGGCTTGGTATAACACGATTTTGGTTGATCGAAGAAAACTTCACAACAAAAATGTATGTCCTTTCTAAGCTCACAAATGGATCAAGTTTTATAAATCATGAATTCATTGAGAACCAAACAAATTCAACATTCTTTTAGTTTCCATATATCAAGGCATTTTAACAAGCGTCAAGACTGGCAGGGATGTTTAAATGGAAAGTTTAATCTTGAAGGAAAAAAAGTTTCAGTTTTTGAAATCAATCCTCCAAATGAGAGTTGACAGTTTAGGAGGTTCAAGAATTCCTAGATGTTCCTCGATGACCACTTCTTTTGTTGTGGCATTGGTACTAATATAGATGGCATCAAAAATTCCCATTTTACTCTAGACCACCCATTTTTGGGTTTTCGCCTTAGAGTCCCATTCTTTCCATTTTTTTTTCTTTTTTTTTTGGTGTTTTACCATGCACATGAGAATTCTAAATTCTTCTATAGTGAAACGATAATTCGATGAGATGGGATAAAATATGAGAAAAACCCTTCAAATTAAATATTATGCTTGATCAAAATGGACTTTTAAAGTATGTAATGTAGGCCATGGTTCGGGGTTCAGAAAGAAAGGATAAGTAGGCCCAAAAATATGTGTTTGAAGGTGATCAGATCAAGGATCATTTCTTGAGAAAGATTCCCTTTGAAGCATTTGTCCCTTTTGGACTTTTTTTTCTTTTTCCTTTTTACTTGAATTTGCTCTTTTTCTTCTTTGTTCTTGGCTTTCGTTTGCCAAACTTTTCACACACTTTTTTTGGTGTGTTTTTTCTTTTTCCATTTTTTTGTTTTCTTTTTGGCTCCCATTTCACCATCTTTTCCTTTTTCTTTTGACAGAGTGAACCCGTATTCATTTCGGAGCTCAATTTTCTTTGTATCTGTCTTCGAACTCATTTCTCAATGATCTTTGAGAAGATCTTTCCTCACATTTGCCCCCCAGTGTAGAGGGTGATCCGTGATCAAGGTTCAAAGAAGAAAGAATTCTTTCGGTTCAAAAAAGGTGACTATGGATAAATTTTTTTTGCGAGAGGGATACGAAAGATGGCCATTTCTCATATCAAGCACAAATATTCTCATTGAAAAGCAATCCCCAGGGGAAATAGATAATCAGAATTTTATTTTGCATTTGAAATCATCCGATTTCTCATAAGTATGATATCGCAAATTTTTTCTTCTTTTTTCGCATGCCCTTAATGATTCATGCATTGGTTCCATCCTTATTCACCATGTATCCATCATTTCTACATATGATGCCCCAATTTGATCAACTTTGGGAATTTGTATCATTACCCGGAACATCGTAAGTCTAGATTTACAATGAAAATGCTGAGTTTCAATCTTGGGTTTTGAAGTACCAAGGAAAATATTACACAAAAACAGGTTTTCTCTAGTACATGGGATAATCTGGTTTGGTCATTGTGTCCCAGGGTGTTAATCATGAAGTGATATTTGAGCAATTGGTGTTTTGTGGTTATTGGAAATGACATGAATGACTTTGGCACAACCTTGACACACATCAAATTACCATGTTCTAAATTGTTGAAAGAATGTCTCATTTGTTTGAATTTCAAGAAGTTCGAAATTTTTTCAAAAAGTTCGTTCCTTTGTTCATAGCCTAGACTAGGATCTACATCTTTGCTTATTCTGCAATGACAATGGTTTATGAAATTTAATTATTCATATTCCTTGAAGCATTAGGTCTTTTAAGTGATCTCGGTTCAAAGGGATTTAGGCATAGGAAAGCCTAAAATAGAGGGGAAGGTATTGGGTCATTTCTAACAATGATCATCAATATTCTCAAGACTGTTCATTACTTCATATGAAAACCCCTTATTATTGTTTACCATAAATTTTCTTAAAGTTTCATTTGTTTTTTGGCAAATTCAAATAAGGGCTAAAATATAATGAACACAAAACATTTAAAATCAAAATTTATTTATTTCATGTAGATGTCAACATGAGTCAAGTGCTTTCATCATCAAAGTATATAGAACTACATGCATCAGAAATCCTAATATGATTATGCACCATGTTTCTTGTGACACTTGGCTTTCCCATCTTCAAAACTTATCGAACCATCCTTAATGAGATCCCTGACCTTGTACTTCAAAGTGGGGCAGTTCTCTGTTGAGTGGCCTTGATTGCCAGAATGATAATCGCATCACTTATTATCATCATACCAACTCAGATAAGGGGGTTTCAGAGTCTCTAATTGCATGGGTGTCACAAGGTGATTCTGGATGAGTTGAGGTAGTAGCTCACTATATGACACAGGAATCGAGTCCACCTGATTTCTTTCTCGCTTTTTATGCCCTCTTCGATTATTCCCAAGGGTGTTTGATTGATAGACAGATGTAAATGCTGGCACAGTTGCGTGCATTGGTTGGTAAGGATAAGAACCTTGAGGAACGTTGTTCAGGGTAGGGTAGAATGGTTGATAAGAGGAGAATTGGGGATATGGGGCAAAGCCTTCCACGACTTGGGTATCTTCCTCTTTTTTTTTTTTTTTTTTCGGATGTTCCAATTTCTCTCTACATTGGATGTTCTTTCTCCTTCAAGTTTCCCATCCTTGATAGCATTTTCAATCATCTTCCCTGAGATTACCATATCTGCAAAATTCTTCGTGGCACTGCCGACGAGTTTATCGTAGTACGGGGCCCGTAGTGTATTCACAAAAAGGACGGTGATTTCTTTCTGTGTCAAAGGTGGTTGTACTTGGGAAACCATGTCCATCCACCGCTGAGCATATTCTTTGAAGCTCTCAGTCGCTATTTTCTCCATATTTTGCAAGGTGAGACGGTCAGACGCCATAACAGTCATATGCTTGTACTGGCTTAGAAAAGCCTTAGCCAGATGATTCCAAGAGCGAATATGATCCTTGCTCAACTGACTATACCACCTAATTGTGGACCCGCTGAGGCTATCCTGAAAGCAGTGGATCAAAAGCTTATCATTATCTGCATGACTCGTCATCTTCCGGTAGAATATAGTGATATGGGCTGACAGATTAGTTGTCCCATCATATTTCTCAAAGTCGGGGACCTTGTATTTAGAAGGAATGACTAAATCAGGGACCAAGCAACGTTCTTTTGCATCTACACTACCGAATGCATCTATGCCTTCTACCATCCGGATCCTTTCATCTAACAGTTGATATTGCCCTTGGAAATCTACCAATTCAACCTCATTCACCGCAACCATTTCCAACTTTTCCTGTTCAACTGGATCATCTGAGTTCAGAATGTTGACAGGATTAATCGCATTTTGGCGACCTAATATTACGACCTCATTCTGATCCCTTTGTGTCCCCGAACCTTCTTTGGTGATCAAGTTTTCAGTGTATCCTTTTTCCTTGATTATGACATACATCAGCTCCATCAATTTAATCATTTGATCTCTAGATTCTGCTTGAGATTTTGTCAATTGTTCTCGCAATTCTTCCTGTGCCCTTTCCATTCTTTCTATTCGGGCAGCTTGTTCATTCTCCATAGCGCCAGCCTGTATTTAAAAGGTACTCATTATTTCTTATACCTCTGATTTGAAATGGAAATTCTTTTAAAGACTCTTAAAGCCAAGCCAACTTCCCGTTTATACCCCCAAATATGTTTCATGAATGAGCCATGAATGTCATGAATGCAATTTGATGCATGTGAAGAATAAAAAATGCATGGGTATACACAGAGAAAAATGCTGACCATATATATTATAAATGCAACGCGATGCTATCATGATGGATGTAAAGAATAAGAAAAATCAATGCATGGATATATGCAACAAATGACTATGTATGTTCTAGATGCATTTTCCAATGAATGATCATATATACTATGAATGCAACACGATATCAATATGATGCATGTAAAGAATAAATGCATTAACACACTGGTATATACAAAGAAATCATGCTGACTACTTTTGTCATGAATGCAACTTGATGTCACCATGATACATATAAAAATGACTAAATGAACATATACAGAGAAAATCATGCTGACTATGTTTTTCGTGAATGCAACCTGATGTCAACATGATGCATGTAAAGTGATACATGGGTATATACAGATAATGACTATGAATGTCATAAATGTATTCTACAATAAATGACCATGCATGCTATGACTGTAACATGATGTCCATATGATGCATGTAGAGAATTCATAAATTAACACAAGAGTATATACAAAGAATGACCATGTATATCACAAATGTATTCTACAATGAGTGACCATGCATGTTAGGATTGTAACATGATGTCAAAATGATACATGCAAAGAATAAATGAATTAACACAAAGGTATATACAAAAAAATCAATGATTACACGAAATTGATGGGAGCAAATCTTGATTTTTTTTTAAAAAAAAATTCATTATGCAAGATTTGCCTCCAAATTTAATCTATGATTTTTTTAAAACATGTTTTCTCCATGAAAAACCAACATATTATTTTTCAAAAGAATTTCAGGGTAGTGGGTCCTACTATGATACAATATCCAAATGTTCATTCAACACTATCGGTCTACAATTCTTATTCAACCAATGAATGTTTGTGCAAACATTGAATGAAATTATTATCACCATCCATTTATTGAAAAGACTAAGATAAAACATACAACCATAAATGTACATGCTCTATTCACATATGCATGAAATGTGCAAAATGAAAAATGCTAGGAAAAAAGAATTTTTATTTTTCAATTTCAAAAGGTTAATGAACATTTGCCCCAATAGTATCTACTTATTTAGGCATCACAATACCTTTAGGGCAAAAATTAAAATTTACTATGGGCAATGTACGTTCATCCTTGCCTGGTCTACAATGCTTATTCAGAATGCAAAAATAAATGGCAAAAGATCAGAAGCATTCCTCCATGTGTTCCTAGCTTTGGTATATCTATCAAAAATTCGGCAGGGCTTCGCCTATGTTGGCTCTAGGACTCACTATATGTGGGTGAACGAAGTTCTAAAAGGCCTCGAATTATTCCTCACTGTCGCCTGTGAAGGCTAGTAAGGCACCCTGATAAAAGCGGGTTCAATTCGTTAGAGTATATTTTCCTAAGCCCATACGGAGGATCAATCACGAAGGCTTTAGGTACTTTATACTCCGGAAGTGTTTCACTAGCCCATACAGAGGATCAATCACGAAGGCATAGTTACTTTACTTCCACTTAAAAAAGGACGGAACCCAGGTAGAGAGTTCATGTTATGCAAATGCACGTGCAGTGTGTGAGGAGGAACAGCAAACCTTTCACCACCTATTCTACACCCTTTATTCTAATGGCTCCAACAATTTATTAAAAGAACATTCAAGAATAGTGTAACGAATTAACCAACAAGCAAATATAATATACAACACTAAATAACTAGAGAACAATAATAAAATGCATGCACATGAGTATGGACATATTTAAAAACATTTTATTATTTTCAAAATTCTCTTTATTATTGAAAAATATGGGAATTAAAATTAAATACCAAATAAAAACCAATAAAACCGAGACTTTGATAACACACGACTAACTCTAGGCCTGACTCTCTAAATATCCTCAGTGGAGTCGCTAAGCTGTCGCAACCTAAAAAATAACAAGTCTCATCGCGAGACTTTATTCATTAGATGTGACATTGAAAAAACAGATGAAAAGACGACTTAATTCCTCTTGAAATAAAATGAGGGTTTGAAAACATCATCGAAAAAAGACATAGAGTCGCCACCAATCTTTTTTGGCTAGGTGTGATCGGCCACCTATTAAAACCGATTTTGTAAAACATTTTTAATTTAATTAAAACGTTTTAAAAACCAATTTCAAGTCTGCGTTTTTAAACCAGAAAAATCAAATAAGCGAGTTCGGGACTCGGTTACGTGCGGGGAAGGATTAGCACCCCCACAACGCCCGTATAAAACGGTACCTTATTAATCGTGTGTTATCTCAAATCTCGGTGAAAAGTCGGTTTTAAATTTGGCATTTCAAATTAATTTCCAATTTTAAGAAAAATAATTCCATTTTTAATTGAAAATGATCCGAAATTTATTAATTCAAAATTTTCCTATATTCCCCGACAAACGCGGCGAAATATAGAAATTTTTATTTACTTAGACAATTTTTCGAATCATTCTCGTTTTAAGAAAGATATTCCGTTATTAATGATAATTGATGATATCCTCCCCGATAACCCGGAAGAGAACTCATGAATTATTTTAACTCGAGAATAACTTTATTTTATTGAAAATCATTATTTTATTTTAAAACATTTTAAAAAAAAATTGAATATAAACATGTGTGACATAATAAAGATGACATGGTAAAATCTAGATGATATAATACAATCTAAATGACATGATATAATTTAAATGACATAGTATATTCTAAATGACATAATATAACTTAAATGGAATAAAATAATCTAAATGACATGGTATATTCTAAATGAAATGATATAACCTAAGTGACATAATATATTCTAAATGAAATGATATAACCTAAGAGACATAATATATTTTAAATGAAATGATATAACCTAAGTGACATAATATATTCTAAATGAAATGATATAACCTAAGTGACATAATATATTCTAAATGACATGAAATGATATGTAACATAAAATAATGTTATCATGAAATATGCATGAAAATATGAATAATAATGCATAAACATAGTAAATCCTAAATGACGTGACAAAAATAAATGACTAAATAAAAAGCATAGGATAACATAGAATATTCACAACCATATAACAAATACATATAACACTATAAAGTTTTAATCAAAATACTAACATTACCATAGAAATATTCATAGCAAAAATCATATATCATATAATATGCATGAACATGGAAAATGCAATGCATAAAAGTGTATTTTTTTCCTTTAAATAAGGAAATACGTATACCTAAAAAGATATCCAACTACCTTAGGAAAAGACATCAAATTAAATTTTCCAAAATAAAAAATACTTTGTGATTGGTTTAAAAACAATTTTGAAAATTCTTGGATGAAAAATGACACATGGCAGAACACCCTTTTAAAAATGGCTCTATTTTCCTAACTTTGAAAACCCGGACTTGACCACCCTTGACCCAAGCTTTATAAAATCATTTTTAGGATTAAAATGACTTAGAAATCAACCTAGGACAGTAGCTAAGGTTCCTAATCAGCCCTATCTTAATACCTTAGCCAAAACAGAAATTTATTTTTCCTTTGAATTTAAATCTGACTCTACTGACCACTTTTAAAACGTGATTTTTTAATCTATTTTTAAAATTGCAAAAAAATATGAAAAAGTTATAGGAGACTCAGAACATGTTAAAATATATGGGAAAAATAGGCTTAATTTTTAGACTAAGGATGACCTACCAGAAAAATAACGAAAGTCAGAATACTGGATGAAAAACTGTTTACCCAAAAAACATTTTTAAGCCTTTGATAAAATCAATCAAAAATCAAAACAAAAATATTGGAGACTCCTCTAAGGACCTACAAACAGTAGCTAAAATTTCTAAAAATTTGGACAAAGATTGCCTAATGAAAAAAATAATCACAAAGGTAGAAATTCCAACTTGACAATTTCTTAATTTTCCACAAGCATGCTCATGTGAGCTTGGCTTTGAGCCATTGATTGGCTTAAGTCAAAAATCAAGTGGTATGATATGAAATGCATGACCAAACAGCAAGTTAAATGTATTAAATGCATGATCTAAGGTCTAAATGACATAGAAAATGCATGGCAATTCAAAATGACCTAATGTCTAACATGAACTTGCATGGCAATAAATGCTACCTAGACCTAATATGCATGAAATGCATGGCAATGCAAATGTGACCTAGACCTAATGAACATGAAAATGCCTGGCAATACCAATATGACCTAAAACCTAAATAGCATGGAAATGTGTATGGCATACAAAGATGACCTAGACCTAGTAGACATGAAACCATGCATGGAAATGCAAGATGACCTAAGACCTAATATGTCATATGGAAATGCATGGAAGTAACATGAACAAATAATGACCAAATAAACATAAAACAATGAGTGAACATGGCACAACCAATGACATAAAGAGGCAAACCATGAATGAAAGCATGTTAGTCACATAATCAACATAAAAATGCAAACACAAGACAACACCAACATGGTAGCCGAATGGACCATAAGAAAGCAATGTGAAATTTAAGCAAGGCAATAACACAAACACATGGCATGGTAGATATGTAAGACTTACAAGGAAACATATTAGACCAAACAAACATGATGCAAATGCAAAGATCTAGCTAGACAAATAAATAAACACATGGTATGGCATTAACACAAACACATGAACAACTTAATATAGTGAAAACAGAAAATTAAACATAGCAAACAAAGTAAGTAGACATGAAAATAAATGATAAAATCAGCAAAATAATAGTAAGTAAGTAAAGAAGGTTAAAAATAAGCTCCATATCTTAGTTATTTTAAAAAGCTAGAACATCAAAACAAGCTAGAATATCACAACTAACATGGAAAATAAATCAAACACAAGGCATGCACAAACATAGGGCGGTTCGGCCAACACAAGAAATAAGTAAAAAAGAAATTGTTTTTCTTTGATTTTTTCATGAAAACCTAAGATAGGAACCTTTTGGAACTTGTTTTGAAAAACAATTTTATTTCAAGAAAGAAAATAAAATAACAATGAAAATGAAAATAACAAAATCATATCAACAAAGTATGGAGGAGAGCATGAAAAAACATAGCTACCTTGCTGTAGCTTTCCAAATCAAAAAGTACTAAGGAAGCCCTTTTTTTTCCTTTTTTTTTCTCTCTTTAGCTACTGCCCTCTCTATGATCAGCCAAGAACCTAAATGAAAAATGAAACCCCCTCCCCTCAACTATGGTAGCCTAATGGTTTAGGTTGGTGTAGGATGTTGTCATTTTTTTTCCTAGCCAATTTGATCCAAAGGCCACTAATCCAAGATGCTTCAAATGTGAAATTACCATCCTTAGATTAAGTAATCAGCTCCTAACTAATACAGCTGTTCAAAAATATGAAACCATCATGTTGACATCCCCCCTCTTCATGCATTGGACCATGTGACACAATTACAAAGGCTTGATCAAAAAAATAACTACCTTACTATCCACTTTTGGCCTTTGGATGCAAGATCTCAGAAAAATTCACTCTTCTCATGGGCTTGGCCGAATGGCCCTTCACATTCTAGCCCAATCTCTATTTTTTAATTTGCAAAAAAGGCCCTCTTCGATTTCTTCGATAAAATTGCCTTTTAGTCCCCCAAACTTGATTAAATAGAAAACGGACTCCAAATCCAAATTTTATTTTTTCAATACTTCCTAAATAATATAAAATTGAGTTCTGGAAGTTTTCATAATTTTCTGAGCCCATTTGCTATTTTTTCCGGATTTATCTTCCAAAATTGCCCTTAGTGCACCCGAACTTTTACCATTTTTTAAACGAGCTCCGATTTCGGATTTTTCTTCGCCAATCTCTTCCAAATAATTTAAAATTGAGATTTGAAAGTTTTCATAATTTTTCGAGCTCTTTTGCTATTTTCTCAGGATTTATCTTTGGAATTTCAGCTTAGTGGGCTCGAAATTTGCCATTTTGCAAACGAGCTTCGATTTCAGATTTTTCTTCACCAATCTCTTCCAAATGACATAAATTGAGATCTGGAAGTTTTGGTAATTTTTCGAACTTATTTGCTATTTTTTACGGATTTTCCAAATTTGCCATTTTACCTCCGAAGCCTCGGTTTTACTCAAAACAAGTCTGATTTCTAGATTTTATTTTTCTAGGACTTTGTTATATATTGAATTGGAGCTCGTCCGAAAACACCCAAATTTTACTATCAAATTCCCCTCCGATTTGATTTTTCCTTTTTTCAATGTCGGGAATTTCCTCGTTTTCCCGTTTTTCCTCCAATCGACTCTTTTCTCGGAATCACTTCAAACTGAGCCTTGGACTATCCTTGTTTACTCACTCCTCATCAATTAGGGGCTTTGATTTTACCAAATTGGGTCATTTCTGTAATTTTCCCCAATTTCGTCAAAATTCACCAAAAACCCTAATTCTCGGTTTTCTTCCAAATTGACTTTTCCTTTAGTTTTGCTTCCAAATGGCCTCTCCATTACCCGTAGTCATTGCTTATCTTCCATTTGAAACCTCCAATTTTGACCAATTTGATCGTTTAAGCACTTTTCCCCAAATTTTCTGAACTAAGATTTCCTTTCCACTAAATCTTCGTAACCCATCTTCCGGATTCCATATCTCTCGTTGTAGACCTCGGATTATCAAAATTCTTTCACAATTGTTCAATTAAACTTTGGATCATGATTTTGAATGAGAGTTGACTTTTTAGTGGTTGACTTTTCATAGTTGACTTTTTCAAGATTGACTTTTTATGCTCACATTCTTAAACAAAGTCTCAGAGTACCACCTGCAGGATGAGAAAATCTTTTCTGCATTGTAGAACATCACAATGAAGAAAATTTTACTTGATTTAGGGGTCCGGACAAAATTAGGTGTCTACAACCAAGACTTGAGATAACACACGATTAATAAGGTACTGTTTTATACGGGCGTTGTGGGGGTGCTAATCCTTCCCCGCGCATAACCGACTCCCGAACCCGCTTCTTTGATTTCTTTGGTTTAAAACGCAAACTTTGAAATTGGTTTTAAAAATATTTTAATTAATTTTAAATTTTTTTGCAAAACCGGTTTTAATAGGTGGCTGATCACACCTAGCCAAAAAAGATTGGTGGCTACTCCATTTCTTTTTCGAGGTCATTTTCAAACTCTCATTTTATTTCAAGAAGAATTAAGTCGTCTTTTCCTTTGTTTATCTCAATGTCACACTTAACGAATAAAGTCTCGCGATGAGACTTGTTATTTTTTAGGTTGCGACAAACATATTATAACCAACTAATTTAAATATAAATGAGTTACAAAATTCTTCAAAAAAAATGAATAGGTTAATAAAATAAAGAATAGATAATAGCAATATATATATATATATCTAATAATATAAAAAGAGAGATAAGACACACAAAAATTAAGAGAGAATCAAATTCAATAATAAAAAAACCATAACAGTCATCAAGGTAATACATTAATCGAATTGCTAAAGATTTTCAAAAAAATAATAAAAATGGTTCACGAAAAAAAATCTTTAAGCAAACAAAATGTTGTACCAGTATATATATATATATATATATATATATATATATATATATATATATATATAACATCAAAATCCTATCATTGTACCTTAAAATATATACATACGAAGATGGTTATCATATTATTATCTCTTGAATATGCAAATGAGTACAAAGTCAAAAAAAGGTTGTTAAAAACTCAACCTAAAACCTTTTTTTTTTTCCATGCAAACTCAAACATAAAACTACAGTGATTTGTAAACAAACATCCTTATTTATAATTGTGATATGGCTAGACCTGCTCATGGACTGGGTAGTTCATCCGGCCTGACAGGTCCGGTTCGTACTGGGCCAGGCCTGGGTAAAAATATTTGTGATCCGGCTCAGCCCGAATCACTGTTCATATATTAAAATAATATTATTTTTAATTTAATTATAAAAATAATTAAAAATAAAAATTTTATTTTTCTTATATTTGATGAACAGTAACTTCGGCCCAGCGGGCCGGGTCTGGGTAAGGAAATAAGAAGAAAATCGGGCCGCAGCCCGGCCCAACCCATGAGCAGGTCTAAATATGGCTAGCAAGTAAATTTTTAAAAAATTCTTATTTCCAAAATTTAATAATAAAAGTTGACTATAAATTCAAATGAGAATTACTTACGGAAGCTAATAATAATAAGAAATCAAAGAATAATTTGACTCAATGACTTATATTGATATAAAATCAAGCATGATTGTAGCCTTGTAGGTAGCTTAGAAGTGTTAATGTCTATTTAGAGATATAAAAGAAAATATTTTTAATTAAGGTAATTTTAATTTAAATTTTGAAATACTGAATGTAGAAGACTCTTATTTATAGTAGGTCTTATAAATGTAAAAGATCAGTCAATTAAAAAAGTAAAAGAAAATAAATATAATTTATTATATTAAACATTTTAAAATTTAAATCAAATCAAAATAATTAAATGCAAGACACATATCAATTATTCAACATTGTCCACGTGTCAAAAAGTTAGGCTATCCACGTAGGACAATTGTCTTTTTTACCAAAAGCTTTGACTTTTATATATTTATATAAGATTCGAAAGCTGCTCCATATTTGAGAGAATTTGAATAGAAATATTAAATCTAAAAAATATGTTAGGGTAAAAAATGACCCATTTTAAAAATAGGTCAGGCCTTGAACATAACATTTTTTGTGTCGACTTGGCTCGTTTTACTATTAGTAATATAAATATTTAAAGGATTATTTTTTTTTTTAAAGAGTGATCAATCCCTCTGTTTAAAAATTTAGGTGGACTTGTGCAGACTCGCATAATATTTTTCATATACTAGTCGAGCCTAAACATAAAATTCTTCTCATATTTCGAGCTTGAATAATAATAAAATCCGTTAATATACTGCTTGAACTTGGCCTCCAAGAATAGGACCTATCAAAGCAGAGCTGATTTTTTTTTCCTTGATTTCTTTTGATTTTCCTTTCTCATTTTTTTCCCAATTCTTTCTTTAACCCCAAAGAATCCAAATAAGCATGTTTTCCCATTGTTTTTGTTTTTCCTCAAATTTTTATTTTTCAAAAAATAAATAAGAATAAGAATAAAATAAATAAATAAAAATTATTATTATTATTATAAATAATAATAAATAAAAATAATAACAAAAGAAACAACAATAAAAGACGATTGGATCGGTTCAATTTGAACTTTAAGGTTTAATAATAACCCAATGACAATTGACTTGCGAAAATCGATTCCAATCTCAGATTAAAAATCTCGAATAAAACCGAATGTCTACACCATCAATTATGTATAGAAAACGAACCCATATATATCAATAACTCAATGAACCAATGCTTATCATATACTTAGAGTCAGATTAAATATCGTTTAAACATTCTAGGACGCTGAAAATCATCTGTCACCCCGTATCTGAAAGGATCCTAATTATAAAAGAGTTAAAAGTGTAAACTAGGTCTCAATTTTATCAATAATCAAGCAAATTATTAATATCTAATCTTTTTAATAAGAAATAATATGAACTTAAATTACGAGTGGGTAATGAAAAAAAAAAATACTTCTTTTTAATTCCATGCATTCCGTTTGAAATTACAGCAAGTTCGTTTTAGTGTCTTGACATTTTTCTAAAGTTCGTTTGCATGAATTTGACGTTTCAATATGTGTTGGATTTGAAGTTCAAAAGTGTGAAGTACTTAGAGTTAGAAAATCATGAACTGATCTTTGCCATGGGAAAGAATTTGATAACTTACAAATAGAGCTGTTGAAGGATCGGATTATCCGTTTAGATCGACAAGCTCAGCTCAAATTGAATCGAGTTTGGATAAAAAATTTTTTTTTAATCTGAATTGATCTGATTCAGTCAAAATTACTATTTAATTAATAAATTTAATTTAATTATGAATATATAAATATTAATATAAAAATATTTTTTAATATTTTTTAAACAGTAATAAAGCTTTTCAAATTCGACATACTAGATCTTGAACAAACAATTTTTTTTATTATTCTAACTTGACCCGACCAAGCCCGACCTATGAATAACTCTTACTTTCAACTAATTCTCTTATATTTTTTTTCTACTTTTGAAAAAGAAAAGGAGAGGAGATTTTGACTGAGCACTAAACAATTAGCCTTAGAGCACAAATTCATTACATACAAAATACTTGGCCTAATAACTTTTTATGTTTTAAGAAAAAATAATAATAAAAGAGATAACAATCATTTTAGTGAAAACAAGAGGGTAAATAAATTTTTAAAACAAGAAAAAGGAGGTAAGTAGGAATTGTATGATAATTATCAAGTTGGATAAGATTCAAACCCTTTTTTTTTTTTCTTTAAATACACGAATATTTGATTCAGTAGTATATTCATAATTTTCTTATTTAAAGAATTAATTTTAAATCTCTTCTTGTTCAAATAAAAAAAGAATTTTAAATTTTGATTTTAAATAAAATAATATTAAGAAATTAAGACAATACAAACTTAAACAAAATTTATATGTTGTATTATTATAGATTAACAAATGTCATTAACATAAAATTTAAATGCTTTATTAGAAATTATAAAAAAAAATTGTACAGTTAATATAAAACAAATAAAAAATAAAAAGAATAATAAGGTTGAACAGAAACTTATTTTGGATAATTAGAGAATATATATATGTATATCTTAATCTTAATCTTAATCTATACCTACTATAAAAGTAATCCTTTAAATGCATGGGTGAAAAAAATTAAGGATTTTGAATCCATGCTTAGTTGACAAGTAAGTATGGGTACTAAGGGAGTTGGGGGGTTAGTTTGTGTATTTTTTTTTTTTTATTAAGAAGGAAAGAAAGAAAGAAAGGAAGAAAGAAAGAAAGGAAGAAAGAAAAAAGGAAAAAAAAGATGGAGAAAAAATTGTGTGTTCGTGTTGTTTTTTGTGTATTCAAAATATTATAAATGTATACAATTTTTACACATTAATAATTCGTTTTATGTATGTCATAACATGCCAAATACGAATTCAGCAAACTAGACACAAATTATGGAGTCGCCACTAATCATCTTATCTAGGTATGATTAGTCACTTATACGAATCTACCTCTTTAAAGTAATCCTAAGCTTGACAAATGCGCCTTAAAAATAATAGGTTCTGGTCTACTTACCAAAACTACGTTCGGGAGTTCGGTTACATGTGAGGAAGGATTAGCACCCTCACAATGCCCATCCTAAAGATAGTACCTAATTAGTCTTGCAATACTAAAAAGTCTTAATTAAATGGTCTTATCTATCTTATCTTCATTTTAATTCGTTTAAGTTAAATATATCAGAAATCATTTTTTAGGTCTCATTTCCATCAATATGGAGGAATTGCTAAAAAAAAAAAATTCCTCATCTCAAGAGTATTCAAAAGAAATCAATCTTTCCATTGAAGAGGTCCATCGTCGGAAAAGTTAAATTTTATGCAATGCGCTTAAACCTAAATCTAATCTTCATAATTAAAAACTTATATTTTATTCATATTTACTCAAAAATAAATCTCGACCTCAATATCGAAAATAAATCTCTTAAAAACCTTTCCATTGGTCTGAAAAATTTTTAAGAGAATTTTTTCACCTAGAAATTTCTTAGAAATCAACCAATCGTGATCTCCTCGAATTTCAACCTTGGAAGAAATCTTAATTTATTCTTGATTTTTGATTACTTATCAATTATGAAAAATTATGACTTAAAAATGATCATTAATTATTTAAAAAAAAATAAATTTTGACCTTTTTGGTATCGAAAATTATTCCTTAAAAACCTTTCCATCAATCTGGAGAATTTTTGAGAGAGTTTTCTCACCTAAAAATTCTCAAAAAATCAACCATTGGCGAATTCCTCAAATTTCATCATTGTAAAAAGATTTTAATTCATTATTTTTAATTTAATTAATAATCAATTAGTAAAAAAAAATTTACTTAAACTTAAAATTATCCTAATAATAATAAATAAATAATTTACAATAATTTACATAAGCAAAAAAAAAAATATTAGTCATAAAATATATACCTGCAACCATCAAATTAAATAACATTAGTCAATAATTAATAATGAAATAATAAATAAAAAAATAAAACAATTCATTTTATAAAAACAAATCAGAATAAAAACAATAAAATAAACATAAAAGAAATAAGAAAAAAAATATTTAAAAAAAAACAAACCAACCATCATCCGAGTCGGACCCAGGCGCGGGCCGACGCACGGATCCTGACCTGACCCGGCTGCTGGTCCAGCTTAAAAGGAAAAAAAATGATCAGATTTTTACCTTGTAAAAAAAAATGATATCCTCTCCTCTTCATGAACATTGAAGAACACTTCAAAATTTCCAGATTTCGGCAAGACTCCACTACTGCTGCCGTCGTCGCCGCTAACCGTGGCCGACCACTGCTGACCGAACCTAGAAAAATCTCGAAAAATCATCAAATCTTCCTTTCGATCTCCTTTACTCGAAAATCACCTTGGTTTTGTCAAAATCACCTCCGAAAATCGTAGATCTGAGTTTGAAATCCCAAAATTTAGATTTTTTGATCCGGCTGCGTTCACTGTTGGATGGTCACCAAATTTCAGCCGAACCTTCCTCTGATTATTTCCTAGGCTTTCACGTTGGATTTCTCAAATTAACACCTCAAACTCAAAAACCTAAGAATTTCAAATCTAAAACCCTCACAAAAATATTTCCACCCTTTTTGCTACTGATTTCCTTGCTCTCTATTGCTTATTGTGTAATCGAAATTCTTCGTGTTCTCATCTCTTGAATCCAAGGTTCCTTTTATAGGGAAAAATCCTAGGAGAATCATAGTATAATCTGACTTACAAGTTTTATCTATAATCCAGATAAAACTCTGTATTTTCCATATTTATCACAAATACTAGAGTTTGATCTTGATCCAAGGAAGAGTTCAGATTTGATCCAAACTTGATTTCTTTTTCCTTTATTTTTTATTTTTTCGATTTTTCCTTTATTTTTTCTTTATTTTTTCTTGATTTTTTTGTTTTTTACTTAATTTCAAAAATTAAATAAAATAAAATAAAAATAAAATAAAAAATTACAATTAAACTAAAATTAACAATAGAACAGCCCAGATAAAAATGGGTGTCAACAGTTTCCCCTCTTTGTGCATTTCCTAAGAATTAAGAGATGTTGCAAAGACGTAGGCACCTCAAATGTTCTCAAAACTGAAAGCAAAGCCCAACGTAGGAATGCTCCTCTAAACGAGGCATAAACTTTAAATAAACCTAACATGAAAATATACTCCTCCACCGAGGTTTCAACTTTAAATACCAGACGAAGAAAAAACTCCTCCCAACGAGGCATCAACTTTAAATACCAAACGAGAAAAAACTCCTCTCAACGAGGCATCAACTTTAAAAACCCAGCGAAAAAAACTCCTATTAACGAGGCATCAACTTTAAATACCCAACGTTTTGGAAAACCAACCTAAAAATTATAAAAATAATTTGAAAACAAAGGATTCATAACTTAAAATAACTTGAAAACAAGGATTCGCAACTTAAAAAATTTTAAAAATAAAGGATTCACAACTTAAACTTTTAAAATAAAGGATTCACACAAATTAAGAGATTCATATCCAAAATAAGGATTCTCGGGATTCGCATCCAAAACTAAAGATTCTCACTAAAACAAAGGGATTTGTACCCAATTTTAAGGATTCATACTAAACTAAGAATTCACCCTAAAGTAAGGATTCTCATTAGAATTAAGGATTCTCACTAAATTAAGGATTCTCAGTAGATTTAAGGATTCTCACTAAACTATGGATTCACACTAAAATTAAGGATTCTCACTAAATTAAGGATTCACACTAAACTAAGAATTCACACTAAATTAAGGATTCTCACTAAAACTAGGATTCTCACTAAATTACGGATTCACAGTAAAATTAAGGATTCACACTCAACTAAGGATTTACACTAAATTAAGGATTCTCACTAAACTGTGTAAAAATGATTCTACCTAGAAATTCTCATCTTTGATAAAATAAATCTAATCTTAAAAAAACTTATCTTTGAAAAATAATTCATCTTGAAGATTTAAAATTAAAAATCTCATCCTTAAAAATTTCATTTCCACCAAGGTCTAAACTTATCTCTTCAACCAAGGTGCAAAACCTAAAAGAGTTTCCCTCAATCGAGGGACCAAAAATTCCATCTCAACCGAGGTCCAAGAATTTTCCTTTAAAAAAAGTTTGATTCTAAAAAAAAAAAAAAAAAAAAAAAAAAATCCAACTTAAAATATTTCTTATATGTTAAATGCATGCCATGAATGACATGAATGCAATGTAATGCAATGCATGAAGTTAATATCATGAATGCAATACAGCTCATGAAATACAAATGCTCAAATGCATGAAAATCATCGTATCTCTCCAACCATGATAAAAAAAGGTTCTCAAGCTCATTATTTCATCTTCTTATCATCTCCCAAACATGTAACTTTACAATTGTCTAACAAGTTCAACCCAGCAGACTAGCCCTTTGCCGATTTTATTCAATCTCAAATGCATCATCTGTCTACTCCCTAAAATGTACATTTTCAACTTAGAAGTCTCAAATGTCCATACTTCAAACCTTTCTGGTTCTCATCATTGTCATAACGTGCCAAATACGAATTCAACAAGCTAGACGCAAATTATGGAGTCGTCACTAATTATTTTACTAGGTGTGATTAGTCACCTATATGAATCTATTCTTTTTAAAGTAATCCTAAGCTCGACTAAGGCACCCTAAAAGGAATAGGTTATGGTCTACTTATCAGAACTAGGTTCGGGAGTTTGGTTACGTGCGGGGAAGGATTAGCATCCTTACAATACCTATCCTAAAGATAGTACCTAATTAGTCTTGTGATGTACCTAATTAGTCTTGTGATACTAAAAAGTCTTAATTAAATGGTCTTATCTTTCCTATCTTCATTTTAATTTGTTTAATTTAAAAATATCGAAAATCATTTTTTAGGTATCTTTTCCATCAATCTGGAAGAATCACTAAAAAAGGTTTCCTCACCTCGAGAGTATTCAAGAGAAATCAATCTTTCCGTTGAAGAGGATCCGTCGTCGGAAAAGTTAAATTTTATGCAAGGCACTTAAACCTAAGTCTAATCTTCATAATTAAAAACTTATATTTTATTCATGTTTTGCTCAAAAATAAATCTCGACCTCAATATCGAAAATCATCTCTTAAAAACCTTTCCATCGATATGAAAAAATTTTAAGAGAATTTTCTCACCTAGAAATTTCTTAGAAATCAACCAAATGTGATCTCCTCGAATTTCATCCTTGGAAGAAATCCTAATTTATTCTTGAGTTTTGATGAAGCATCATTTATGAAAAATTATGACTTAAAAATAATCATTAATTATTAAAATAAATAAATTTTGACATTTTTAGTATCGAAAATTATCCCTTAAAAACCTTTCCATCAATCTGGATAAATTTTAAGAGAGTTTTCTCACTTAGAAAATTCTCGAAAAATCAACCATTCGCGACTTCCTCAAATTTCATCATTGGAAAAAAGATCTTAATTTATTATTTGTAATTTAATTAATAATAAACTATGAAAATCAAGTAGTAAAAAAAAAATTACTTAAACTTAAAATTATCGTAATAATAATAAATAATTTACAATAATTTACATACAAAAATAAAATAAATATTAGTCATAAAAAATATACCTGCAACCATCAAATTAAATAACATTAGTCAAAAATTAATAATGACATAATAAATAAAATAATTCATATATAAAAACAAATCAGAATAAAAATAATAAAAGAAACATAAAAGAAATAAGAAAAGAAAAATAAATAAACCAACTAGCATCTGGGTCGGGCCCAGGCACGGGTTGGCGTGCGGGTCCTAACCCGACTCGGTTGCTTGTCCACCTTAAAAGGCAAAAAAAAAAAAAAAAATTTGGTTAGATTTTTACCTTGTAAAAAAAATATATATATATATCTAATATCCTCCCCTCTTCAAGAACACTGAAAAGCACTTCAAAATTTCCAGATTTCGGCAAGCCTCCACTACTGCTGCCGTCGTCGTCGCCACTGACCGTGGCCGACCTCCGCTGATCGAACCCAGAAAAATCCAAAAAAATCACCAAATCTTCCTCTTGATCTTTACTCGAAAATCACCATGGTTTTGTCAAAATCACCTCCGAAAATCGTAGATCTGAGTTTGAAAACCCGAATCTCGAAATTTAGATTTTTCAGTTCGGCTCCGTTCACAGTTGGATGGTCACCAAATTTCAGCCGAACCTTCCTCTGATAATTGCCTAGGCTTTCACCATTGGATTTCTCAAAATAACACCTCAAACTCAAAAACCTAAGAATTTCGAATTTAAAACCTTTACAGAAATATTTTCTCTCTCCTTTTTTGCTACTGGTTTCTTCCGAGTTCTTATGCTTGCTTTCTACTGCTTGTGTTTCCTGAATTTGTGTGTGATTTGTTGTTGAATCTAGAGTTCTTTTTATAGGGAAAAATCCGAGAGAGTCCTACTTCTTTTGGATCTAGAGTTTTAATCCTAATCAGAATAAAAATCCACCTTCATCACAATCCAAGAGTTTGATTCTGATCCAAAAAGGAGTCTGGGTTTGATCCAAACTTGTTTTCCTTTTTTTTTTTTTTTTTTCTTTTCTAATTTTCAATTATCGTCCTAATTATCCAAAAATTAACAATTAAAATAAAAATAAAAAAAATTCAAAGTTAAAGTTAAAGTTAAAATTAAAATTAAAACCACCCGGACAAAAACGAGTGTCTACAGTTGCCCCTCTTTGTGCTTTTCCTGAGAACCAGGGGATGTGCAAAGACGTAGACACCTACATGTTCTCAAAAACTAAAAGAAAATAAACACTAAAGCAAATCACATCGTAGAAATTCTCTTCTAACCGAGGCATAAACTTTAAATAAACCAAACGTGAAAATATACTCCTCTATAGAGGCTTCAACTTTAAAACCTTTCATTTTGAAAAACAAACTTAAGAACTTGAAAACAAAAGATTCACAACTTAAAAATAACTTGAAAACAAAAGATTCACACCTAAAACTAAAAATAAAGGACTCACCAAAATTAAGAGATTCACATCCAAAATAAGAATTCTCGGGATTCGCATCCAAAATTAAGATTCTCACTGCAACTAAAGGATTCACACCCAAAATTAAGGATTCTCACTAAATTAAGGATTCTCAGTAAACTAAAGATTCTCACAAAAATAAGGATTCATACTAAAATAAGGATTCACTAAAATAAGGATTCACACTAAAATAAGGATTCACACCAAACTAAGGATTCTCACTAAATTACGGATTCACACTAAATTAAGGATTCACACTAAATTAAGGATTTATACTAACATAAGGATTCTCACTAAAAATAAGGATTCTCACTAAATTAGGAATTCACACTAAAATAAGGATTCTCACTAAATTAAGGATTCTCACTAAATTAAGGATTCTCATTAAATTAGGGATTCACACTAAATTAAGGATTCACACTAAAATAAGGATTCTCACTAAAAATAAGGATTCTCACTAAATTAGGGATTCACACCAAAATAAGGATTCACACTAAATTAAGACAAACTTTTAAAAATAAAGGGGTTCTCACCTAACTTTTAAAACGTAAAAGGATTATCACCTAGAAATTATCATCTTTGATCAAATAAATCTAATCTTAGAAAAAACTTACCTTTGAAAAAAAAAATTCATCTTGAAGATTTAAAATAAAAAAAAATTCATCTTAAAAATTTTCATTTCTACCAAGGTCTAAACTCATCTCTTCAACCAAGATGCAAAATTTAAAAGAGTTTCCCTCAATCGAAGTTTAAAATTTCAAGAGAAATTCTTCTCCCTTTATTGAACTATCCTTCAAAATTCAAAATCTTTTTCTCTCTTATATACTGAATGCAGGTATTGAATGCCCTGAATACAATAAAATATAATGAATGTCATGAAATGCAATGTATGAAATGAATGTCATGTGATAGAATGCAAACTATTATCATGAATCTTTCATTATGACAAAAGGATACTCAAGCTCATTGTTTTGTCCTTTTTCAATTTCCAAAAGCTTGGACATAGAACCAGGCTAACCTCCGCTAATTTCATCAGTTGATCACAACACCTTTTCTTTCTCAAAAAGACATCTCTTTTAGTTCCAAGGCTTTAAACAGATGTATTTCCAGACTCCTTCATTGTTCTCATCTCATTCTTCTTTCTTTCCTATAATGTCAACTTCAAGCACATTCAAATTCCAAAACCTTCAACGACAGTATTGCAAAAGTGCCTACTCTGCTATTCACCGACTCAATAGATCCCATTCTTGAAAACCATTCTCTTATCATGGAAATAAAAATCCAAAGTCTTTCTCAGCATTCCTTTTGGCCCTAGAAATGTCTATCTTGTCATATTAGTCTAAATCTCAAATATGCATCATTCCAAATCTGAATGTTTTCATGGTTTGCTTTTTGAAAATTCTTTGAAAAGAAAGAATTTGCCCAAAAATCATTTTTAATTTTTCAATCATGCCCTCCAAATGAAGTGGCAATGGTAAATTGGCCCACATCACTATTTTTCATGTTTAAGAATCAAGTCCCCATTTTCTAAACAAAAATGCAACTTTTGATCTCTAAAAAAATAATTATTACTTCCAATAATGGACAAGGTGAATCATAATTTGGCTCATTAAAGTGAATTGGGTATTTCAATTTGTCAAGGTCTTGGTCATCAAGAGAGGTTTCATCACATAAGGGATGACAAATATCTAAACTCACAATGAATTTTCTATAATAATCAGGCTTTCACAAAAAGATTTGTTTTGAAAACACAATCCATTTTGGCACACTCTCTCAATTTCTTGATATATAGCATTTCAAGAAATGCCAATACTAACTAGGATACATTCAAAATTTGGGAAAGAAAGGAAATTTTTTTTCAATTTGGAACAAGTCATCCAAGCGATGTCGGCTTTCTTAAATTTCTCAAGAGTGTATGGTGCTCCCTGGTGGGTTTAAGATATCATTTCTCTTGTACTTCTTGTTGGGCCTTGGCACAGTCATGCAGAGTTGCTTTCATATTTGCGATTTTTTTTCTAGACTGCCCATTTTTGGGTTTTCACCCTAGAGCTTCATTCTTTTTTTTTTTGTTCTACCATGCATTTGAGAATTCAAAATAGCAAAATGATAATTCAAAGAGATGGAATGATGCCTGAGGAAAACTCTTCAAGTCACACTCAATCAAAATGGACTTTTAAAGCTTATAATGTGGGCTAGGGTTTTGGGTTATGAAAGAACGGATAATCAGGCTCAAAAATATGTTTAAAGGTGATTAAACCAAGGATCATTTCTTTTCATGAAGATTTTCATCCTTTCTATTTCTCAAAACATTTCATCTCCTTTTTATTTTCAAGGTTGTAGCAACCAAATTTTGTCCGGAATACGCTCGGGGCGAGTCAAAGGTAAAGTAAGTTTGCCAATTTTTAACTTAATCCTTTCGGGTGCACTAACTCGATTCCTTTAACATGAACGAGTTTTGAATTGGATTTCAATTTCTATTAGACTCGGTTTAGACGAATTAATTTAAAACTTTTTAAATAAGTCGAGCCTTGTTATGATAAGTTTGGGTTTTTGAATTTCGTCGAATTATCATTTTATATTTTTACGGGTCACAATGGAATTAAGAGGGGTCGGGCCCAACTTACAATTTGAATTTATTTTTTGCTTCTTTCGGGCCAACACTCTTAGGCCTTGAAGTTCTGGGTTTGGCCAGACAGGCCTAGCAAACCCACTAGGCCTCCCCAAATTGGCCCTGCTCAGCAGGCCACCACTTGGCCCAAACACCTGCACCAAGCTTGCCTAGCCCCTCACCCAATGGCCAGCCCCCCAGCAAGGCCACTTGGCCTGGCAGCCTGCTGCCCCTGCACCACGCACCAACACCCCACTTGCACTGACACCACACCTTAGCCTAGCCGCCCTACCCACCACCCTACCTAGCCCAGTACCACCCCTGGCCACCGCCCAAAACCTTGCTATAAAACCTTAAAACAAAACCCATTTCAGGGTTCGATTCCTGGCTTTCGGTTTCCACCCCAAAAAAAATCGAGTTCGGATCCCAGCCACAAGGTCAGCCGCTACCTTTGGTTCCCACCCCTAAGAGAACACCTCCTCTTTCGACAGCCAAGGAAGCCCCAATACCCGTATCCATCATCACACCAGCCCATATACCCACAAACCCTCTACAACTTACAACCATCATCACATACAAACACTCACAATTAACTAAAAATACAGCAAAGCACAATAAAGAAAATTAAAAGAAAAAACAAAAGGCCCTAGATTCTCGGGTTTCAGGGTTCGGGGTGATATTTGGGAGACCTCAACTGTGTAAGGCTTAAGGGTAAGGAGAGGAACCTAGGTTTCAAAGTAGGGACCAATCTGACGTTTGGTTTGGAAGATCGAAAGGGATATAGACTGAATATTTGGCTTCAGATTTGGGTGATTTGGAACCGATTTGGGGAAAACCAATTAGGGATAAGGAAAGAGGAGAAGAAGAGGAACAATTTGGGTTATTTTTGGTAGTAATCGGTCGGCGACGAGCGACAGTCGACAACGGTGGATGGATGCCGGTACGGTGGCTCAGTCGCTGGTTTCTGTGTAGCTTTAGAGAGAGGAGAGAGCTTTTGGACAAAAAGAAAAGATAGAGAGAGTGAAAAGAGAAAAAATAAAAAATAAAAAGATTTTTTTTGGTATTTACAAGGAACCAAAATGGTTCCGTTCTAGCAAAAGAAGGGTTCGCGCGCGAACCCGGATCCTACCCGGAGTCCACGCGCCTGACCCGATCTGGAGGGGAAAAAGAAAAGAAAAAAGAAAAAAGAAAGAAAGGAAAAATAAATTAATTTTATCGAGAAATTCATATGAGCACTCGAGCCTCGATTCTCATTTTTCGAAGGAAAGTTTTTTTTTACTTTATTTTCGTTTATGTTCATTCTTTTTTATTTATTTTAATTTTATTAATTTTATTATTATTTCGTTAATTTTTTATTTATTTATTTACTTTATTATAGTAGTAGTTGTTATTATTATTATTACAATTATGTTATTGTTCTTTGTTATTGTTTTTTTTTTATTTCCTTTATATATTTTTATCTTATTTATTTTTGTTGAATGTATTATTACTTTTTAAAAAAATAGAAAATGGCATTTCAATGCACGTGAATAAAAAATATATTTTTTAAATTATTTTCGGTATAGGAATTTTTCTAAAAAATGGATCTTTTCTTGGGATGGTCGAAGTATCAATCGTTCCTCGAAATGGTTTGAGTAAAAATAGTTATCGAAACATTATTGAAAGTATCGGAGTGATTTGGGAATTATTTTTACATAGATAATTTTTTATTTCGGAATTAATTATAGAAGACATTTCATCTTTTGTTAATAAAAATGTTTTAAGAGATGTGATTCACCGACGACGGAATTCGAAGGATGTCACAGTAGTGATTCCTAAGATATCTTGAGGTGAGAAAATTTCGTTAAAATATCGCCAAAAGTATTGGGAGTATTTAACGAGCATTTTCAATAAAAGATTCGCATTCGCTTTCATAAATAAAAAATAAAAGAAATTAAAATTTCTTTTTACACAAATAAAATGATCTTGAAAAAGGAAATTTCAAGATAAATGTGGACGACAAATCTCCAACGACGAAAGTCGAGGGACGTCACAGTAGTGATTCCTAAGATATCCTGAGGTTAGAGGATCTCGTTAAATACCACCAAAAATATTGAGAATATTTAATGAGCATTCTCGATAAAAGATTTATGCTCACTTTCATTTTCAAAAAATAATGACAATTCCTTTTTCAGATTAATAAACATGTTTTGGAAAAGAAATAAAGAAGTGAATTAATTTTAAATACCATTGTTGAGTTCATTAAATTGAGATTTAGGATAACATATGATTAACTGGTGCCTTTTTTTTTTACGGGCGTTGTAGGGGTGCTAATCCTTCCTCACACGTAACCTCACTCTCGAACCCAATTTTGTTTTCGCAGACCAAAATTATCTTTTTAATAAATTTTAAAATCTTATTAAACTGTTAAAGCTTTCTCAGGTGGCCAATCATACCTAGCAAAAAAAGATTGGTGGCGACTACCTGCTGTTTTTGAAAATCGTCTAGCGGTTCGAAAAAACCGTTATGACATCTTGGCGACTCCACTGGAGAAATTTTTGAGAGTCGAGCCATAGGTTAATCACGTGTTATCCAAAATTTTGATTTGATAATTTTAATATGTATTTAACTATAATTTTCTTATTTTTGGAATAAAAAAATATTTTTTCTATTTTTCTTTCTTTTCTTTCCTTTTTGTAAAAAACTTTTGAATAAGCTTACATTTATATATTTTTTATTTTTTTATTATTTTATTTATTGTTTGCTCATAATAAATTGTTGTGGGCATTTAGAATTGGGTTATAAAATAATTAGTTAAAGGTTTTTGTTCCTTCTCACACACTTTCACGTGCATGTGCATTTCATGAGCTCTATACCCGAGCTTTGTCCTTAGGAGGGGATAAAGTACCTATGCTCTCTTGAGTTGATAACCTCCTCATGGGCTAGCGAAACACTCTTGGGGAGTAAAGTACCAATGCTTTTGTGAGGTAATAACCTCTGCATAGGCCTGGAAAATACTCTCACCCAAATTGAACCTTTTTCGTTTGTAGCCTGTAAAGGGTGAGGATCGGGGTGCCTTACTAGTCAGCATGGATGACAGTGAGGAACAATTTGGGAATCTTTAGAACCACGTCAACCTCTACCAAGCATATAACGAGCCGTAGGAGGCCCGTCTTAGGTAGAGCCATTCTTGCCCGTCACTTAGAAATTACCTTAAATGAGGTACAAGGGGGAACTTTCTTACCTTTTGATCTTCATTTTGCGAACTGTAGAGTGTGCATGGTTGCATAAACATATGAGTGCCCAAGACAGAATGGACATAATGCCCATAAATTTTGAAACTTATTTTTGAAAAACTTTTATTGTAAAGAGTAGTTTTTTTTTCGGTTAATTTAACCTCTTGTGAGGTAGATTTTTGTTCTGAAAATAAAATCTTGTGCAAAAAAAATAATCCATTCTTTAATCCTTTGTACAATATGTTCATACTAACTTGTTTTCCTTTCTTTACATGCATCACATTAACACCATGCGGCACCCATACATGCATGCATTCATCCATGAGCATACATGCAATAAATGGGGGTTAATAAGATTTTGTTCGACTTTAAGAGCATTCTAAGGGAAATTCAATTTCAGAGAAAAAGGTACAAGATTTGAAAGCCAACAAGAAACTCGGGACCACTTACTCGACACTAATACAGTATATGCTCACAGATAAAGCCATGGAAAGTGAACAAGCAGCGCAAATAAAGCGAATGGAAATGTTACAAAGAGAATTGCAAGAGCAATTGGTCAAGTCCCAACAAGAAGTTGCAAAATCTCGAGAGGAGTCACGTAGGCAAATGGCCAAGATGATTGAAATGATGACGAGCTTCACTTGAGAAAAATGGATCGCTAAAGGATCGATCATAGGGGAGAATCTCAACCTAGCGAACAATAACGAAGATTCAGTTTACCCACCTGGGTTCACTCCTCCCCAAGCTCAAACGTCGTATGATGCATATCCGCAATGGGTATCACCTACGGGAGAACAACCTTGTGCTTATTCCGGCATGCCCTCTCCCACTGGTCAACAGGGCCAAGAACAATCTGGATTGAACTCGAGAGCTCATCCTTCAGACTCGGTTATTTTTCTAAACCTAGATGATTCGATAGAACAAGAAAAGTTGATCCAAATAAACTCAGTTTGGTCTCGAATTTGGTGATCCTGACAAAATTCAAAGTCCCAAATTTGAAAAGTTTGACGGATCGAAGTGTCCATCGGCCCACATTACTATGTTCTGTCAAAAAATGGGTGGCCACACCAACAATAAAAAATTGATAATCTACTGCTTCCAAGATAGTCAAACTGAGTCAGCTGTGCGATGGTACAATCATTTGGATAAGAGTCGTATTTGTTCTTGGAAGAATTTGGCAAGAGCTTTCTCGGCTCAGTATAAGTACATGACTGACATGGCACAAGATAGGTTATCCTTGCAGAATATGGAAAAGAAAAATACTGAAAGTTTCAAGGAGTATGCCCAACGGTGGAGAGATCTGGCAGCACAAATGCAACCACCACTCACGAAGAAAGAAATCACCGTATTATTCATCGACACACTATCGATGTTTTATTATGACAAATTGGTTGGGAACGCTAAGAGAAATTTTGCTGATATGGTTGTTTCTGGTGAGATGATTGAAAGTGCGATCAAAAGCGAGAAAATTGATACAGGAGATACTGCTGCTTCTGAGAGAGAAAGGTTAGCCAAAAAGAAAGAGGGAGAAGCACAAGCTATCAGTTTCGAAGATTGAGTATCCGAGAAATTTGCTCCATAACAACCTTACTCCATATGCCACCCTTACTATCCAAATATGAACAACACTTCCCATAGCCCGTACCCTCACCAACCATTTTCTCAGCCAATTTACTTGACAAATCTCCAATCACACATGAACACCACTTTCCGTTCACATGCCTTTGTGTCTACTCCTCAATCGGGGAACCATCCAAAGAACCTTGAAAATGATCAAAAAAAGTCAAGAAACAAACAGGAAAGAAATCAAGTCACTCTGATTCCAATGTCCTACATTAAGCTCTTACCCCGACTCATCCAAAACCTCCTTGTGATGCCAATACAGTCGGAACCCCTTAAACCTCCATAACCGGGTTGGTATAATACTAATGAGTGTTGTGATTATCATTGCGGTAATCAAGGCCACTCGACAGAGAATTGCCCTGCACTGAAGTATAAAGTCAGAGATTTCATCAAAGCTGTGTTGTTAAGCTTAAACAGGTACGGAGAGTCGGTTTTTGCCTAATCAAGGTGGGGCAAACATAGATGGCATAACATTAGGAATTCTAGGATAAAAGGAATATGGAATTAATGGGTAGCACGTCATGAGGGAGGCTTATGTTTGTGGTTTTGTTCTAATTATGAAAGTACTCATGAGATGCCAATACCTCCTTGTGATGCCAATACAGTGTTCCAAACCTCCTTGTGATGCCAATACATTCAGAACCCCTTAAACCTCCATACCCTGGTTGGTATAGTACTAATGAGTGTTGTGATTATCATTGCGGTAATCAAGGCCACTCGACAGAGAATTGCCCTGTACTGAAGTATAAAGTCAGAGATCTCATCAAAGCTGTGTTGTTGAGCTTCGACAGGAACAGAGAGACGACTTTTACCTAATCAAGGTGGGGCAAACATAGATGGCCTAACATGAAGCATGCTAGGATAAAAGGAATATGGAATTAATGGGTAGCACGTCATGAGGGAGGCTTATGTTTGTGGTTTTGTTCTAATTATGAAAGTACTCATGAGATGCCAATACCTCCTTGTGATGCCAATACAGTGTTCCAAACCTCCTTGTGATGCCAATACATTCAGAACCCCTTAAACCTCCATACCCTGGTTGGTATAATACTAATGAGTGTTGTGATTATCATTGCGGTAATCAAGGCCACTCGACAGAGAATTGCCCTGTACTGAAGTATAAAGTCAGAGATCTCATCAAAGCTGTGTTGTTGAGCTTCGACAGGAACATAGAGACGACTTTTGCCTAATCAAGGTGGGGCAAACATAGATGGCCTAACATGAAGCATGCTAGGATAAAAGGAATATGGAATTAATGGGTAGCACGTCATGAGGGAGGCTTATGTTTGTGGTTTTGTTTTAATTATGAAAGTACCCATGAGAAAAAGAACTCTTGTTTCACATTAGCATGAAATGAATGGATTTTTATTTCCAAGCACTCTTTGTCATATAATGTTTCTTAGATAAAATCGGGTTTGTAAATATGGACTTAAAAGGTTTTGCTTGAAACTTTGAAGAGTTTTAAGAAAAGTCAATTTGCGATTAGTCGGCCTTATATAATTAGTTTCCTAGATCAGAGTTGAAAAATGTTTTACAAAATAAGATGTGATAAAAAGTCTCGAAAGCATTGGTGACCATTGTTGAGAACGAACCAACACTAGCAAATATTATGACTTCTCCAAACATTCCTAACACTAGATCATTTGGGTAAACACCAGTTGAGACCTTTCCAGCTTTAAAAAGCACCAATTTGAGTTTCATGTAAGGGAATTGAGATGAAAATCATTATTAAAGCTATGAACTATGAAACAGACAATTTAAAAGACTTTTTCTTGAGTTCCTTGGGAACTAGACAAACATGACACTCTTCAAAGGAATCTAGATAGTGGTAATTTGATAAGTGTCAAGATTGAGCTATAACGTCCAGCATATTAAAACCTCCAAGTTCTTTCAAATGGCCTCAAAAATACCCTCTGGCTCACCTTTCAACGAATGAATAAGAGCCATCCAAAGCTCAATTTTTGCCACAACGTTTCCCATCACCTGGACAACAGCTCAAACATTTCCAAGATGTTCATCATGATAATACTTCACTATCTTATGAACCCTCATTTGTTTGGTGAATCAAAATTAGACGTCCGTAAATATGGTGGACAAAGGTAAACTAGTTACGGAGGCATGCAATAAAAAAAATGAGAAAAATGAAAAAAAATTGAGAGTGACATCATGCATTTAGGATATCCACATGACCTAGAAAGAAAAAGACCTTTTCAACTCATTGATCTTCAAGAAATGACTCTTTGATTTGAGTAACCATGTTGAGATGATGAATGGCCTCTACACCACCCACCAGCACCTCACTTGCATTGACACCACCCTAGCCTAGCTGCCCTACCCACCGCCCTACCTAGCCCAAAATTGCCCCTGGCCACCGCCCAAAACCCTGCTATAAAACCCTAAAACAAAACCCATTTCAGGGTTCGGTTCTTGGCTCTCGGTTCCCACCCCAGAAAAAAAATCGAGTTCGGATCCCAGCCCCAAAGTCAATCATTACCTTTGGTTCCCACCTCTAGGAGACACACCTCCTCTTTCGGCAGCCAAGGAAACCCCAATACCCGTATCCATCATTACACCAGCCTATATACCCACAAACCCTCCACAACCCAAAATTACCATCATATATAAACACTCACAATTAACCAAAAACACAACAAAGCACAACAAAGAAAATCAAAAGAAAAAAAAAACAAGGCCCTGGGTTCTCGGGTTTCTAGGTTCGAGGTGACATTTAGGAGACCTCAACGGTGTAAGGATTAAGGGTAAGGAGAGGAATCCAGGTTTCAAAGTAGGGACGGATCTGACGTTTGGTTTGGAAGATCTAAAGGGATACATACCGAATATTTGGCTTTAGATTTGGGCGATTTGGAACCGATTTAAGGAAAACCAATTAGGGATAAGGAAAGAGGAGAATAAGAGGAACAATTTGGGTTATTTTTGGTAGTAATTGACCGTCGACGAGCGGTGACTGAAAGCGATGGGCGGCTGCTGGCACGGTGGCTCGGTCGTCAATTTTTGTGTAGCTTTAGAGAGAGGAGAAAGATTCTGGATAGAGAGAGAAGATAGAGAGAGTGAAAAGAGAAAAAAAATAAAAAAAGAAATTTTTGGTATTTATAAGGCACCAAAACGGTGTCATTCCAGCAAGAGGAGGGTCCGCGCGCTAACCCGGATCCGACCCGGGGTCCGCGCGCCTGACGCGGTCTGGAGGGGGGAAAGAAGAAAAAAAGGAAAAAAAAAAAGAAAAAGGAAAAAAAGAAAAAGAAAAAGAAAAAGAAAAAAGGGAAAAATAAATTAATTTTCTCTAGAAATTCATACGAGAACACGAGCCTTGACTTTTCGAATTTTTGAAGGTAAGTTTTTTTTACTTCTTTTCGTATATGTTCATTCTTTTTTATTTATTTTAATTTTATTATTATTATTATTCCGTTAATTTTTTTATTTACTTTATTATGTTAGTTATTATTATTACAATTATGTTATTGTTCTTTGTTTTTATTTTTATTTTTATTTCCTTTATATATTTTTATCTTACTTATTTTTGTTGAATGTATTATTACTTTTTTAAAAAATAAAAAAATGGCATTTCAGTGCATGTGAATAAAAAATATGTTTTTTAAATTAGTTTAGTAGGAAATTTTCTAAAAAACCGATCTTTTCTTGGGATGGTCGGAGTATCAATCGTTCCTCGAAATGGTTCGAGTAAAAATAGTTGCCGAAACATTATCGAAAGTATCGGAGTGATTCGGGAATTATTTTTACATATATATATTTTTTGGAATTAATTATAAAAGAAATTTCATCTTTTGTTAATAAAAATAAAAATGTTTTAAGAGATGTGATTCGCCTACGACGGAATTCGTAGGATGTCACAGTAGTGATTCCTAAGATATCTTGAGGTGAGAAAATATCGTTATTATACCACCAAAAATATTAGAAGTATTTAACGATCATTTTCAATAAAGGATCCGTATTCCCTTTCATAAATAAAAAATAAAAGAATAATTTCTTTTTACACAAATAAAATGATCTTGAAAAAGGAAATTTAAAAATAAATGTGGAGGACGAATCTCCAACGACAGAAGTCGAGGGACATCAAAATAGTGATTCCTAAGATATCTCGAGGTAAGAGGATCTCGTTAAATACCACCAAAAATATTGGGAATATTTAATGAACATTCTCGATAAAAGATTTATGCTCACTTTCATTTTCAAAAAATAATGACAATTCCTTTTTCAGATTAATAAACATGTTTTGGAAAAGAAATAAAAAAGAGAATTAATTTTAAATACCGTTTTTGAGTTCATTATATCGGGATTTAGGATAACACATGATTAACTGGAGCCGGTTTTTTTTACGGGCGTTGTGGGGGTGCTAATTCTTCCCCACAAGTAACTGCACTCCCGAACCCAATTTTGTTTTCACAAACCAAACTTATCTTTTTAATAAATTTTAAAATCTTATTAAACTGATCAAGCTTTCTTAGGTGGCCAATCACACCTAGCAAAAAAAGATTGGTGGCGACTCCCTATTGTTTTTGAAAATCGTCTAACGGTTCGAATAAACCGTTATGTCAAAGGTAACCAAACCCAATGATCATTCCTTTTCTTGATGATTTCATCCTTTCAACTTCTCAAAACATTTCACATTTTTCTCTTTATTTTCTCATCCTTCCTTTCTTCTTTTTTTTCTCTCTTTCTCTCTCTTTTTCCTCTTTTTCCTTTTTTTTTTCTTCTCTTTCTCCAATTTTTTTTAACAGACCTTTCTACCAGAAAGTGAGTTCAAAATTTAGGAACTCAATCCATTTTAGAATTTGCCACAATGTCACAGGGCATTCTTATCAAAGCTTAAAAAAAATAGGATCCAATCACTCACATGATCCTTCTTCATACTTGCCCTCAGTGTGGAGGGTGATCCTTGGTTAGGGTTTATTTCAAGAAAGAAATTAATAGGCTCAACAAGGGTAGTAAAGGAAAATTTCTCATTTTGTGAAAGGAATGTGAAAGATGGCCATCTCTCAAAGTCAAGTATGGATACTTATATTTAAGAGCAAACCTCATGTGAGGTAGGTAATCATAATTTCATTTTGCCTTTAAAATCATTTGAATATCTCATATGCATAATGTCACAATTTTTTTTTTCATTTTTCCTTTTCTACAACTCATGTAAAATACATCATCTCAATGTGCCATCTAAGTAAAGTCCTGTTAACTATATTAGCTTTGAATTGACCTTAATTTGAAATGACAAACTCTTAAGCTTAATTAGCTTGAGATTAATTATTTTTAATTTAGCATTTTTCGTTGAATAATTTTGAAAATATTTTGGAAAATGTTAAAATACTTTAAACTCCTTAATTTTCTCAAAAATACATGTTCTTAAATATATGTATATGTTTAAAATATTTTTGAGACAAATTGACCTCTTTTAAATATCAAAGAAAACCTTTTTTATATGAGAGGATCGATCCCCTAAGATAGAGGATCGATCCCGGGATCTATCCCAGGATTAGTTCGAGGATCAGTCCCATGAGAGTCAGTAGCTAATAAACTTTGCAGGACAGTAAGGGTTCGATCCCACAAAGGTGAGGATCGATCCCATGGCCTCCAACGGTCATATTTTGAGTTGGAACAAGTGGGGGATCGATCCTTTCATGTAAGGGATCGATCCCATGCCTACAGAGCAGTTTTTCAAGCTCGATTTTTGAAGCTCCAACGGCTCTTTTCCATCCATATCAACTCCAAACGGTCATAAATCATATCCAAGGTATTAAAGGGACTCTCTAACACTTCCAAGTGCAAGAGACACCAAGAGAGAAAGATCAAAGCCATATATTTCATCTTTCTCAAGCTTTCAAGTAGTTTTCTTTGTTCTAAGCTAAATCCTTTCAATCTTTCTTGTATTCTTTTGTAAAAGCACTATTGCATAGTCTCTATTTGTTGAGCTTAACCTTGTAAACACCTAGCCTACTGGAGATTCATCTTGTTTACACAAAATCTTTTGTAAAATGAGAGGTTTCTACTTTAGCCTTAAAGGTAGAGAGGTTCTATCTAAGCCTTGAAAAGATAGGGAAGAGGTTTCTATCTAAGCCTACATAAAAGATAGGGATTGTGAAGGTTATACCTTGTCCTTGAAAAGGTAGCAATTCAAGTTAGTGGATTGGGAACTCCTTGGCAAGTGAGGCTAAGGGAGAGGATGTAGGCACGAGGCTGAACCTCTATAAATCTATTGTGTTTGATCTTCTTTCCCTACTCATTTACTTGCTTTATTTATTTATTTACTTGCCAAATTGAGTATATTGTTTAAATTTCTCAATATTATTATTTGTGCTTTAATTCCGCAATTATTTTTTAAGTAATCAATTCACTCCCCTCTTGATTTAATCACCACTAAAAGCTTACAAGGCCCAACCCAACAATTCTCCTTTTCATGGCTTTCTCAGGATGTCCATGCAATTTCATTCAATCATAGAGGAAAACAAAGTTTGCACAAGTCAGAGTGGTGTGTAAGGATATTAGAAACATCAAGTAATTTGGCTTTTTAGTAATCTTGCCCCAAGATGTGGGCAAAGGATAACTTTGAGTGAAAATGTTTGTTTCTCAAGTCAAGGCATTCAAGGATGTTGGGAAAATACAACCTTTAAGATAATTTTGCCCTAATATGCGAGTAAAAGACACCATCCAGGAAAGGAAAAGTTCGGGCATGGTTAAGGAACTTAGGAGTGATGTGTTTGAAGCTCTAGATAGACTTGACACTTATCAAATTATCAAAATTCAGATTCTTTCAAAAGAGTGCCTCATGAATTGGTTCTCAAAAATGTTTTGCAAATCAAATATTCCTTTCATTGCTTTTTACTTAGACAAAGATCATTGACCTTTGGAATTCATTTCATGGTCAAATAAAAAGGAAAGTTCATGATATAAACTTATACCATCAAAAGAATCAAGCTTTTAAGTGGTCTAATTTGCAACTGGACAAGCGAATGGGTTGCAAAGTTTATTGGAAAACATTTTTCATTTGAACTTGAAAATAGATCATGCACACATAAACAATTTCCAACAAAGTTGAAAGGAAACAAAACTCCCAGACACCTAAATAAATGCTTAAAATGTCATGCCTAGAAAACATAAAAAATTTGGAATTATTCAGACTGAGTAGTCGAGTGACATTCCCCATCTTCAAACTTTAGACTTCTATTATTCAGACTTCTATTGCTCCAAAACATCCAAAGTCAAGGTGCTGCTATTTATGAGATATTTTCTTTTAGCTGCTTGAATTTTCCTGCTGAGTTTCAATTGCCTCCACGTGATAATTAGACTTACTTCTTAGATCAAAATTCTTGCCAAAGATCAAGGGCACAATGTAAGGTACTGGCTGATCAACATTTGACTGCATGCCCTTAATAATTTAGCAAACCTGCTTTCACCAAACGTTGCACTTTATGCTTCAAAGCTAGGCAATTCTCTACGGAGTGACCAGGATTTTCAGAATGATACTCACATCGTGCATTGGCATCATACCATCTTGGGTAAGGAGGTTTAAGTGGTTCGAGATAAATCGGTGCGACAAGATGGGCTTGGATAAGATGTGGGAGTAACTCTACGTATGTCATAGGAATTAGGTCAATAGGAGTCCTCTCTAGATTGTTCCATTATCTTGTTAGGGCAACTGGCCTAGAAGGTGGTTGAAAAATGGTAGGATGACAATATGGGTTCAGGGGTGGAGCAATTTGTGGTTATTGGGTGGAATCGGGAGATCCTGTTTTAGAGTTCGAGCTTTCAAGCTCAATCATAAGCCTATCCAGCCAATCCATTGCTTCTTCGACCTTGTCCTTTTCTTGATCCTCACTTGGACCACTAAGCACATCAATCTCATTTTCACAAGCATGAAAGATTTGTTGATCTTGACACAATAGTCTTTGTCATATGATCGGATCAAAGGTGATGAAGATTCTTGAGGATGAATCACCCTAGCTTGACCAAGACTTTCAACCATCTTCATCAACTTGGAAAGCTGACCTTTTATCTCCCGAGTATCGCGTCCAAATTCTTCTTGATTTTCCTCTAATGCATTAATCCGTGCTTCTAATTGATCACCCATGTCTCTCGGATTTATCTTTTCAAGAAGAAGTCACCAACATTATTACACTTCTTTCATGTGATGAATGCATGAGCATTATGAAGAATGTATGCATGAATTATGGGTGAGCAAAAGAGTATGTAAATGACAATCTCAAAAATATTCACAAAGTTTAATACTAGCATTATGACAAATGTACATGATAAATGCATGAGCATTATGAAAAATGTGATGAAAATATTTAAATGATGCAAATACATGAAGTTATTTCAAATGCCATACACAAGGATTTTACAAAGTTCGACATAAGAAAATCAAGTACAAATTACATCGAAGAAAAAACACAAGTGACATTCACAACAAAAGTTTTTTAAAAAACAAATACAAGGACATTCATTCATGTGTCCTATTTCGGATCATTCTCTATACAAGGTTGGCATGGCTCTATCCTAAGGTTGGTCACTTAAATGTTATCTATATGCTGGGTTCATGATACTCGACCAAGCTAAAAAGGTCCCCAAACTGCTCCTTAACTTCATCCAAGGAGGATGAGTAAGGCACCTCATTCCTCACCCATTACAGGCTCCAATCGGAAGAGTTCAACTTTGGTGAGAATATTTCCCAAAGCCACTACGGAGGTTATCACCTCACAAAAGCTTTGGTACTTTACGCTCTGAGGGTGTTTCGCTAGCCATTGCGGAGGTTATCACCTCACGAGGGAGTAGGTACTTTACCCCCTCCTAAAAGGGATGAGCCCGGGTATATGGCTTATGATATGCATTGTGTAGTATGTGCGAACGAACTTACAAACCTTGTTTTTCCCACCAATGTACAAGAAAACAATAGTTGTTAGCACAATATTAAAATTAAAACTAAAATGAAGACAAAGATAAAAAAAATAAGCATTTTTTTAAGACCAATTATTAGGACCTAAAGTATCATAAGACTAATCTGTAGCTCGACTCTCGAATGTCCCCAGTGGAGTCGCCAAACTGTCATAACGTGCAAAATATGAATTCAGCAAGCTAGACGCAAATTACGGAGTCGCCACTAATCATCTTACTATGTGTGATTAGTCACCTATATGAATCTATTCTTTCTAAAGTAATCCTAAGCTCGACTAAGGCACCCTAAAAAGAATAGGTTCTGGTCTACTTATCAAAACTAGGTTCGGAAGTTCAGTTAAGTGCGGGGAAGGATTAGCACTCCCACAACGCCTATCCTAAAGATAGTACGTAATTAGTCTTGTGATATTAAAAAGTCTTAATTAAATGGTCTTATCATTCCTATTTTCATTTAATTTGTTTACATTAAAAATATTGAAATCATTTTTTAGGTATCATTTCCATCAATCTGGAAGAATTACTAAAAAAAAGTTCTCTCACCTCGAGAGTATTCAAGAGAAATCAATCTTTCCATTGAAGAAGCTCCGTCGTCGAAAAAATTAAATTTTATGCAAGGCACTTAAACCTAAGTCTAATATTCATAATTAAAAACTTATATTTTCTTCATGTTTTGCTCAAAAATAAATCTTGACCTCAATATCGAAAATCATCTCTTACAAACCTTTCCATCGATCTAGAGAATTTTTAAAAAAAAATTCTCACCTAGAAATTTCTTAGAAATCAACCAATAGTGATCTCCTCGAATTTCATCCTTGGAAGAAATCCTAATTTATTCTCAATTTTTGATTAAGCATCAATTATGAAAAATTATGACTTAAAAATGATCATTAATTATTTAAAAATAAATAAATTTTGACCTTTTTGGTATCGAAAATTATCTCTTAAAAATCTTTTTATCAATCTAGAGAACTTTTAAATGAGTTTTCTCACCTAAAAATTTATCACCTTTCCATCAAATTTCATCATTGGAAAAAAGATCTTAATTTATTATTTTTAATTTAATTAATAATCAATCATGAAAATCAATTAGTAAAAAAATAAAATTTACTTTAACTTAAAATTATCCTAATAATAATAAATAATATACAATAATTTACATAAAAAAATAAAATAAATATTAGTCATAGAAAATATACCTACAACCATCAAATTAAATAACAGTAGTCAAAAATGAAATAATGAAATAATAAAATAAATAAATAAATAAAACAATTCATAATATAAAAATAAATCAGAATAAAAATAATAAAATAAACATAAAAGAATTAAGAAAAGAAAAATTAAAAAAAACCAACCAGCATCCGGGTCCGGCCCAGGCACGGGTCGACGCGCGGGTCCTAACCCGACCCGGTTACTGGTACACCTTAAAAGGCACAAAAAAAAATCGTCAGACTTTTACCATCTAAAAAAAATCTAATATCCTCTTCAAGAACACTTCAAAATTTCCAGATTCCGGCAAGCCTCCACTACTGCTGTCGCCGCTTACCTTGATCGACCACCGCTGACCAAACCCAGAAAAATCTCAAAAAATCATCAAATCTTCCTCTCGATCTCCTTTACTCAAAAATCACCTTGGTTTCTTCAAAATCACCTCAAAAAATCGTAAATCTGAGTTTGGAAACCCAAAATTTAGATTTTTCGATCCGGCTCCGTTCACCGTTGGATGGTCACCAAATTTCAACCGAACCTTCCTCTAATTATTTCCTGGGCTTTCACCGTTGGATTTTTCAAAATAACACTTCAAAATGAAAAACCTAATAATTTCGTATCTAAAACCCTCACAAAAATATTTTCTCTCCCCTTTTTTGCTATTGATTTCTTTCGAATTCTTATGCTTGCTTTCTATTGCTTGTGTTTCCCGAATTTGTGTATGATTTGTTGTTGAATCCAGAGTTATTTTTATAGGGAAAAATTCGTGAGAGTCATAGTTCTTTTGGATCTGGAGTTTTAATCCTAATCCGAATAAAAATCCACCTTCATCACAATCCCAGAGTTTGATTCTGATCCAATTAGGAGTTTGGATTTGATCCAAACTTGTGTTCCTTTTTTTCTTTTTCTTTTTTATGATTTTCAATTATCCTCATAATTATTCGAAAATTAACAATTAAAAAAATAAAAAACAAATTCAAAGTTAAAATTAAAATTAAAGTTAAAGTTAAAGTTAAAATTAAAGTTAAAAATGAAATTAAAATTAAAACCACCCGGACAAAAACGGGTGTCTACAATCTGTCACATCCCAACTCCGGGAGTGTGACAGGCCAGAGACAAGTATATATCCTTGCCTCCGAAGCCTTAACCATTCATCTACCTAACGAAATTTCGGCATGACCTCACCCGATAAGGGGGTTTACCGAACCTGCAAAACATGCAACACAATAATAATAACACATGACATCCCAGTTAGGACACCTCCAACTAGGGAGTAACCGAGATGCCCTGCAGCAGATGCACAAAGTGAACCATAATGCATATATTTATATACAATACAAAAAATATACACAACAATCTCGATCTCCGACCAGATAACGGCATGACACATAATACAACATACTTAGACAAAATAACATATGACATTCCTAGGTGACTATGCACGGCTCCTCCATCAAGTAACGGATCACCTCGTTAAAACGACATGTCATGCTCACCGAGTAGCGTCATGAACTAAGCTGGCGAGGTGGATGAAGGACCGGGTTGATCAGTATCTGGAAAAGAAAAATAACTAAAGAGTGAGTCATGAGGACCCAGTGAGCAAACGAAAGTTATATTAACTAATATCACCTAGATGTTTCTATCCAACATCACAAACAACTATAACATCCGGTAGGGCCCGTAGACTCCTACAAACCTGTAAGGCTCGAAAGCTCCTACAAAACTGGTAGGGCACGAAGGATCCTACAAAACCGGTAGGGCTCGAAGGCTCCTATAAAATCGGTAGGGCTCGAAGGCTCCTACAAAACCGGTAGGGCTCAATAACAGCCTACAAATCCGGTAGGGCACAATGGCAGCCTACAAATCCGGTATAACTTAACATTACAGTAAACTTGCATCACATAGCATTTAAATAAGCATACTAGCAAATAACAATGTGGCGCCATACGGTCGACCACTCATACGACAATCCCAGATTATTACATAATCATCACTTGTCCATTCCTTGGACCTTTTTCTCACTTCTTTACGAGAACTCGATATCATAAGGTAATTCTTCATCATACATTCACATTTAGTATGTCATAACATAATTTAACGATCCTACATCTATCGCTACACGTTTACACATAGTATGCTAAATTGAAGAAATGGGATCCTCGTGCTCCGGGGCTCTTCCAACCACGGACTCAGCTAATCCACGCTCCTTCTAGATAGTAGAAATATGTGTTTTGTTGGCTTGGTGATGAGTAAAAAAAAAAAAAATCAAGCTTACAAGCTTTTGGTTATGGAGTTTTCTTCACTTTGGTTAGTTTTCTCAAGGTTGAAGAAGAAGCAACTCTTCAGGCATGAAAAATGAAGGTTATGGCAGATTAAGGGGTTTATTGGCTGATTTTTATGGCCATTTACCAAGTCAAATGACAAAAATACCCCTTTAGCCCATTTTTTATCTTTTAGTGCCTATATGGGACCCACATGAAATTTTTACATTCGAAAGCTCATTTTTCACTTGTATCAGCACGGATATGTTTAAAATATCATTTTGCACTAGTACGCAAGTTTTTATAATTTTTTGATATCCCGAACATCAAATCTGGGCCCCCGACCATTTACGGGTCAACATTTAGACTTTTTCGATTTTTGCTCCGATTCTCATTCTGATTTCACCAACAGCTTTCTAACATCATTTTATGTCCATATGAATCCATTTATTCACTTAAAACCTTTTTCGAACCTTCCCACGACCAGTTTCGGATTTTCACTCTTTTAAGTTAACTAAAAGCGTATCCGTTTTTCACTTAACTTTTTGAGTAAAAAAAATATCAAATTTACAATCTAAGCATCATATTATGATCCTCTATGATCCCAAAGTCTATTGGTACCATATACGAACCAAAATAAAATTTTAGATAAAATGACCAAAATACTCTTGGCTCATATTTTATCCATTTTGTACCGATTAGAATTTATCCAATAATTTTGATCAGTAATTTATCACATTTTAACACTATGTGAAGTTAAAATACCAAATTTTACGAGATTTACATTGTCCCGGTTGCTATTCCTGACTCGTGGTCACTTTAGGATTAAATCTCTCAATAGCCAATTAAACCCCTTACTCTAAAAATTATTATTATAACAATAAGACCAGATGTTAGTGTGCTTTATCTACAAGCATAAATAAACTTGATCCACCGTCTATGAATCATTTAAAAAGACCCGAGTCAATCTCTGTCTTATGAAGGTCTTATAATTCTTCCCCCTTAAAAAAAATTCATCCTCGAATTTTTCTAATTGTGAACTTATTGAATAATTCATTTAAAGAGTTACGTACCTACTCTCGGAATAACTGGGGGTACTGTCTCCTCATGTCTCTTTCAAGTTCCCAAGTAGCTTCCTCCTCCCCATGATGATTCCATACAACCTTCACCAAAGGAATTTTCTTCGATCGGAGCTTCCATACCTGCCATTCTACTATGGCTATGGGCTCCTCTACACATGTCATGTGTGGATCTACCTCTACCGCCTGTGGTTGCAACACATGGGACTCATTAGAGACGTATTTTTGAAGCATTGACACATGAAATATCGGGTGTACAGCGGCCAACTCAGGAGGAAGGGCCAACTCATATGCTACTGCTCCATGTCGTCGAAGTATCTCAAACGGTCCAATGTACCTTGGACTCAGCTTTCCTCTCTTGCCGAATCTCATGACACCCTTAAACGGAGACACTTTCAAGAACACATGATCCCCCACATCAAACTCTAGTTCCTGATGTCTATGATCAGCATAATACTTTTGCCGACTTTGTGCTGCTCGCATTTTGTCACGGATCAACTCCACATTTCTCAATGCTTCTTGAACCATATCTGGACCTAATAATGGATGATCACCCACCTCGAACCATCCCACTGGAGATTGATAACTCGTATAATTATATAGTTTTTAGTTATGTTTTATTATTGTTTTGTGTCAAATACGAGTTATTATTGCTTAGTCTACTTGTGTTTATGATCTTTGATATTTTTATGTAATTTGGTGTTTTTCATGAGTTTCTTTGAGTGATTTCAGATTACTAGAATTAAGGGCAAATCCAGTTCAGTTCCAGTTCCGACACCGTTTGCCATATCAGCTATATCTCGAGTTTCACTGAAGCAATAAGGCTGAAATTTGTAGCCGTGCAAAGCTAAGAGGCATATCTATCTTTTTCATGTTTTACACTTCTTGAAACGGAGTCGTTTTACTAGCGAAATCGACCATCAAGTTGGCTGATGTGCAATGACGTCTGTGCTGACCTGTTTTCGTATTTTGCCCATATCTTCTTATCCACATCAGCAAATGAGCTGATTTTAACGGCTATGGATCCGTAACTGATAGGGGTATATTTTTCTAGAAGACAATTTTATCAGATCGAGCCTCCAACATTGAAAAAATCGACCATCAAGCTGGCTGATCATAATTGTCATACAATATGACGAAAATTGTTAGAAAAATGCACCCACCTATTATACCTACCTTTGAAATTTGTAAAGCTTGTCTCTTGTCATTTAGCCCTCCAAAATGTGTATAAATAGAGGGCCTTGGATGAGTATTAGGAAACATTGATACATTGGTAGGATATTAGCCATTGTAATAAAATTCTCTAAGTTTTCTTCTTCTTTCCTTTCTCTAGTTTTCTTTTTCTTTACTTATGTTTCTTACATTTCTTTTCATTTTATTCATATCTAGTATGTGTTGCTAATCATATTGTTGAGGTGATGAGGTGAAGCTTTTGGTAAATGCTAAGGTTAGTCTCTTAAACTTGAGCTAAAATGATTTATCATTTATAAACACTAGTATAGATAATATTTTCTTTTGGTTTAAAATCATACTTGCAAAGTAGAGATCTTGATTCATTATTGACAAGGAAAATGGCACAGTAAATGCTTGGTTTCATAACCTTGATTTGTTGTAGACATATACCTTGGCATAAGGAATGCTTGGACTCTTTTTATGAGTTTTGAGGACACCAAATGAACATAATATCATATGCTATGGACGTTGGACAATTTGGACTGAATTGCTAAACCTTCCGATTGGAACCTCCCTTATGTGTGGATTTCAATTGTGTAATAAAACAAGATTAATCTTAGCATAACACCAAGAGTGGATTCTCTAACCTCAACATCTTTTCTTATTGTTTTTTTTATATCTTGTTTAATTTCTTTTATATTTTGTTTATTTTGTTCTCTAATATCTTGTTTATCTTATTTTGTTGTTGATCCCCTAATATATTGTTTACTTTCTTTTTCTTATATATTTATAAACTTATACTTACTAGTACGCTTCCCTGTGGTTCGACCTCGGACACCCGAGAATTTATTACTTGAACATAACCTGCACTTGGGTTTACAACTCTTAATTGAGTCTCCATCAAGTTTTTGGCGCCATTGCCGGGGAAGCAATACTAAGTATATAAGTTTATAAGTATATTTATTTTTATTGGCTGGTTATACCGCCTATATTTATTTTTATTGGCTGGTTATACCGCCTAATTTTCTATATATTTATATTTATATTGTATATTAACTTTGTTTTATTTTTATTGGCTGGTTATACCGCCTAATCTGTATATTAACTTTGTTTTATGCTTGTTTGGCGACGTGATTTTAGATCTCGTCGTTTAGTTAGATTTTATTGTGAAACTTTTTCAGGTAATCTTTCTAATACAACTCCTACCATGGCTGACGATGAAAGTGTTCATGCTGAAGATGAGAACAGACAAGTACGCACCATGCGTGACTACTTGCAACCAACTCGAAGCTCATCACCCTCTTGTTTTATTTTTCCTCTCAATGCAAACAACTTTCGTTTTAAACCAGGTATGATAGCTTTGCTTCCAAATTTCCATGGGTTAGAATCGGAAAGTGCTTACTCGTTTCTAAAAGACTTCGAAGATGTATGTGTCACCTTTAATGACCAACAATGTACAAATGAAATTGTCAAGCTAAAATTATTTCCTTTTTCTTTAAAAGATAAAGCAAAAATTTGGCTTCATAATTTAAAACCAAGGTCAATTGGCACATGGCAAGAATTACAAACTGAGTTTCTAAAGAAATTTTTCCCAGCACATAAAACTACTGCTTTGAAAAGACAGATTCAAAATTTCAATCAAAATCAAAATGAAGGATTTTTTCATTGCTGAGAGCGTTTTAAAGATTTGTTAAGTTCTTGTCCACATCATGGTTTTGAAAAATGGCGTCTTATTAGTTTCTTTTATGAAAGTTTAACTCCCGAAACTAAACAATTTGTTGAAACAATGTGTAACGGTGAGTTTCTAAAAAAAGAACCTGAAGAAGCCTTTGACTACCTAGACCATTTGGCAGATAACTCTCAAGCCTGGCACACAGATAATTCCTCTGAAAGTTCCAATAGATCTAATCTTGCTTCTAACAGAGGTAAATATCATTTTAGTCAAGAAGATGAGATAAAAGCTAAAGTAGCTAATTTGGCTAGAAATATTGAAGCCATGGAACTTAGAGAATTAAAAGAAGTCAAAACGGTTAAAAATGAAGAAAGTTGTGGAATTTGTGAAATCATGGGACACCCCACTTCTGAATGTCCAAACATTCCCATTCTTAAAGAAGCGTTGCATGATCAAGTAAATTCCATAAACACATTTAAAAAGCCTTTTCCTTCTCCTTACTCTGAAACGTATAACCCTGAATGGAGAGATCATCCCAACTTCAGTTGGTGGAATAATAATCATGTTCAGGTACCACAATCTCAAAAGTCGGGCAACACTTTTTCCTATCAACCTTCACGTGTACAAACCTTGGAAGAGACATTGCAAGCATTCATGCAAACACAAGCAAATGTGAATAACCAAACTTCACAGGACATCAATGAGATCAAAAACATATTGTCCACATTGACAGCTTCATTACGCACTCAAGAAAAAGGTAAGTTTCCTGCTCAACCTCAGCCTAACCCTTCTACTCAATGTTTTGTTTCTTGCTCCAATGAAACTCAACAGGAAAATGCCAGTTCTATCACAACTCTTCGAAGTGGAAAGGCAATTGACAAAAACATTCCATCAAAAGACCAAGATCATCCTTCCCCTCCGAAAAGTATTGGTAAGGATGATGGTAAGTCTGAACTTCTTGAAAATTTGGACAAAGAAAAAGGTATGCATCCTGCACCTTTTCCTCAAAGGTTGCAAACAATAAAGAATTTGAATCAAAATGCAGAAATTTATGAACTTTTCAAACAAGTTAAGATTAACATTCCTTTATTGGATGCAATCAAACAAGTTCCATCTTATGCTAAATTTTTGAAGGACATGTGCACATTTAAAAGGAAACATAATGTACAAAAGAAAGCATTTCTGACGGAAAGTGTGAGCTCAATCATTCAGCACCTTACTCCACCAAAATTCAAAGATCCTGGATGTCCAACAATCTCATGCATCATTGGAAACACTAGAATAGAACGTGCATTGCTTGATCTTGGTGCTAGTGTTAATCTTTTGCCTTTTTCTGTTTATCAACAGTTAGGTTTAGGTGAACTCAAGGAAACACCTGTTACACTTCAACTAGCTGATCGTTCTGTAAAAATTCCTCGAGGGATAGTTGAAGATGTTTTGGTTCAAATTGATAATTTTTACTTCCCTGTTGATTTTATTGTTTTGGACACACATCCTGTTTCAAATCCAAATGTTCAAATTCCTGTTATATTAGGCCGTCCATTTCTTGCAACTTCTAATGCTCTGATAAATTGCAGGAATGGTATTTTGAACATTTCTTTTGGAAATATGACTTTAGAATTAAATGTGTTCAACATTTGCAAGCAACCTGGTGATGATTCCGAAGTACATGAAGTGGATTTCATTGAAGAACTTGTTCATGAACATCTCACCACTACCACATTCCATGATCCTTTAGAAGCTTATTTAATTGAATGTGAGTTTGATAATACTTCAGAAATTTCACACACTGATTCTTTGTTAAATTCTTTTCAGGATAAGCATCGTTGGAAACAAAAGTTTGAGGAACTCAGAAATGATGCATATGAGAATTCTAAAATTCATAAAGAAAGAACTAAAGCCTTTCATGACAAATTAATTTCAAGAAAAATATTTGATGTTGGGCAAAAAGTTCTACTTTATAATTCTAGACTTCACATATTTCCTGGTAAGTTGAGATCAAGATGGACTGGCCCATTTGTGGTTAAGCATGTGTATCATTATGGAGCAGTTGACATTGAGAATCCTCAAAATGGTAACGTATTCAAGGTAAATGGACAAAAACTCAAACTCTTTTTGGAAAATCATGTTACTCAAGAAGAAGTTGTTTTTCTTTCTGATCCTTGTTTTGAAAATAACTAGATGTAAATATAATTTTTACTAATCTTCAAAAAAAAAAAATATACATTTTTTTTAACCCCGGTTAAATGGCGGATAACGGTACTCCGTGATTATTTAAGTCGGTTCCATCAGCTACCCACAAAACTGATATTGTATATAAATTTCTCTTTCAATTTCTCTTTCATTTTTTTTTTCAGGATGGATGATATTCTCAAAAGATTGCAGAAACGATTTCCTCCTTTTCCTCGAAATATTTTACTGAAGCTTTACCAAGTTCGATTTGAAAGATTAAGAATGCTTATGCACAAAGGGATTCCTGAAGAAATACGTTGGATAATTGAAGCCAAGGTACGTGAAGATGAATATCTTCCTGTTTTGCATTTACCAGGTACAGGTAGAAGCACTTTTGCAAAGAAGCGACGAGCAAAGCGCATGAGTTCAAATTGCCACAAATGTGCACGATGGACGTGTAACGGTAAATGTCGTTCTATTGGGATTCCGTCCTCTAATCGAGATGATAAAATTGAATTCATTAAGGATGGACTGAGTAAGGATAATTTGGGTAATATCCAACTTTCTCTTGAGACGCATCCTAGTGGAGACGTACAAAGAGAAATTCTTGATTTATGGCCGCAATTCCAAAGGGAATGGCAACATCTTGGGAATCTGATGATAAAAGACCCTGTTTGCCAGCTTGTAAGAAAACTGGATGGGAAGCATATCCTCGACTCATAGAAGGCGTTTAAGCCGTTTCTGGACGTAAAACCAGAGGAAGATGCCAAATACACTTTCGGCGACATTATTACTTTTGACTTTTATGGTTGATTTTTCTTCTCTTTTTGATTTTCTTCCTGAAATCACGCAAAAATCTTTTGTTAGGTTAACATTTTCTTCTGACAGGTCAAATACACTTTCGGCGACATTATTACTCTTGTCTGATTCACTACTCAGTCCTCTATATATTACACCATGTACTCATTCTCTTTCAGGCACTCGAAAAAGAAAAAAAATGGAAAGCACTTCGTCCCAGCGCATTAAAAAAATTTGTGTCTTTGGAGGTGCTTATCCAGAGAAAAATAACATATTCGCTGATGAAGCCATAAGAGTTGGAGTAATACTTGCCCAACAAAAGATCCAGTTGATTTATGGAGGCGGTAGTACGGGTTTAATGGGAGCAGTCGCTACAGCAGCACACGCCAGAGGAAGTCCAGTTCTAGGAATCGTGCCAAAACTATTCACAGATTTTTGTGGACCTACCGTGGGTAAGGAAATACAAGTCTGGAGTATCCCTGAACGGATAACAATCATGTACCATTTTGTCGATGCATTCATTGCTTTACCAGGAGGTCTGGGTACATTGGAAGAAATCGCTTGCGTGGCTTCTTGGTCATCTTTGGTCACAAATAAGAAACCCATTGGTTTGCTTAATATTAATGGTTATTTTAGTAATTTGCTTTCATATTTAGATAATGCTGTGGATAATGGATTCATGTTTTCAGAGGCAAGGAGAACCATAATTTCTGCTACAACCATTGAAGATTTACTCAAAAAGCTACAAGCTTATGAGTGTTTATCTGCTACGGTTGTTTCGCAAACGCTCGGAAAAAGAAAAAGAGATATGGACGAGCAAGGAGTGGATTGCACTTTGTCTTTGTGACATTATCTAACATTTTGTTTGTTGTGTCTCAGTTATAATAAGTGGTTAGCAACCTCTGCAGGTAATATCTCCTAAATTCTACCTTTAAAATTTGACATTGGGGACAATGTCATATTTTAATAGGGGGTAAGGGACATATTTTTGCTAATAAAAAAAAAAAATTTGTTGTGTTTTAAGCAATTTAGAAGTATTCATTCTGAACAAGGTCTGAGTAAGGGAGACTTGAGACATACCTTGTCAGTTTGATTTAATCTTCTTCTTCTTCAAAAAAAAAAAAAAAAAACATGTTTAGACTTAGTGTGTTTTTTAGTTATTTTCAATACTATAATGAGATATGAATTGCATAAGTCTAAAACAGATTTATTAGTGAGAAGATTTTCATGAGAATTGAGCTTGATGTCAACCTTTTTATGAGCCAATGTTAATATGATATGTTGATTGAGAAAGAAGCATGTTTAGACTTAATCTGACTTGTATAATCATCCTTGTGAGTTTTTGAGCCTATAATGATTGATGCATTATACAAATCAATCTAATTTCTTTCTTGAGTGCTCTTATGATTACATGATTCTCTAGAACTTGCTTTAAACCGTTTGAGACTATATTGATACATGTGACAACATGAATATGATAGAGGCATTAGGATTATAACCAGAGCCAAACAGCCATCCATTATTAATGTTCTAAGAGAACATCCCCACTAGTGAGCCAATTTGAGCCTACATTAAATATGCTATTTTATTGGTAACCAGAACTTACACCTAGCCTAAATATACTTATATCCTTACCCTTGTTCTAAAGATGGATCATATATTTTGAGACATATTGCAAAAACAAGGGATACTTTTTGAAAATTTGGGTTAGAACGGAAGATAAGTGTGGGGGAGGAGAGAGGCAAAAGTCAAGAGAAAAAGAAAGGGATCATTGTCAAATACATTCCCATATTAAAAAAAAAAAAAATTCTTCTCTTGAACTTCTAGAAAAAGATGTTACAAAGTTGGTTAGAATGATGCAAAGGCTCAACATGAATATTTAGCCTATGTTATTATGTGCTTTATAAGAGTTTTGAGAAGTTTTATTTGTATGATCTTATTATGTCTCTAAACTCTATGAACTCTTTGGAACCTTTGTGATATCTTTATCCTTTTGTTCTTTAACCACATTATAACCCTTTGGCCCCATTACAACCTTGAAAAAAGACCTCTTGATTTATGAAGTTGTATGATCTAAATAGTGGAGAATAGCTGGACAAGCAAGCATATGGTAGAACTGTTTTCATGAGATTGATTGAGTGTAAACACTTTACCACTACTTTAAAGAGTGAAAATCATGAGAGTATAGTGAGAAGTTGAGATTAAGTTGAATATGCACTATTTTGATTGAAATATGTTATGTTAATATTGGCTTAACTCATTTATTTACATTCAATCATGAATTTTTGTGAAATTCTTTGAGCTATTGATTAGTTTATAAGACTTGTTCAAAGATTATCTCTAATTTATATTGGAAGGATTAGTTATAATTATTATTTTTAGTTTTTCTTATGTCTTCAATGTTTGTGGGTATCGTCCTAGTAAACCCTCACGAGACTAAACTCGTCCACTAGGGACACCTAGGGGTTTAAAGGCTTGTGTCACATGCTAAGTGCCACCGTGATTTCCTACGAAAATGGATTAGATTAGATTTTCTTATTTTATTTTTATTGAGTCGTTGCTAGGGACTAGCAACAATCTAAGTGTGGGGGTGTGATAACTCGTATAATTATATAGTTTTTAGTTATGTTTTATTATTGTTTTGTGTCAAATACGAGTTATTATTGCTTAGTCTACTTGTGTTTATGATCTTTGATATTTTTATGTAATTTGGTGTTTTTCATGAGTTTCTTTGAGTGATTTCAGATTACTAGAATTAAGGGCAAATCCAGTTCAGTTCCAGTTCCGACACCGTTTGCCATATCAGCTATATCTCGAGTTTCACTGAAGCAATAAGGCTGAAATTTGTAGCCGTGCAAAGCTAAGAGGCATATCTATCTTTTTCATGTTTTACACTTCTTGAAACGGAGTCGTTTTACCTATCGAAATCGACCATCAAGTTGGCTGATGTGCAATGACGTCTGTGCTGACCTGTTTTCGTATTTTGCCCATATCTTCTTATCCACATCAGCAAATGAGCTGATTTTAACGGCTATGGATCCGTAACTGATAGGGGTATATTTTTCTAGAAGACAATTTTATCAGATCGAGCCTCCAACATTGACAAAATCGACCATCAAGCTGGCTGATCAGAATTGTCATACAATATGACGAAAATTGTTAGAAAAATGCACCCACCTATTATACCTACCTTTGAAATTTGTAAAGCTTGTCTCTTGTCATTTAGCCCTCCAAAATGTGTATAAATAGAGGGCCTTGGATGAGTATTAGGAAACATTGATACATTGGTAGGATATTAGCCATTGTAATAAAATTCTCTAAGTTTTCTTCTTCTTTCCTTTCTCTAGTTTTCTTTTTCTTTACTTATGTTTCTTACATTTCTTTTCATTTTATTCATATCTAGTATGTGTTGCTAATCATATTGTTGAGGTGATGAGGTGAAGCTTTTGGTAAATGCTAAGGTTAGTCTCTTAAACTTGAGCTAAAATGATTTATCATTTATAAACACTAGTATAGATAATATTTTCTTTTGGTTTAAAATCATACTTGCAAAGTAGAGATCTTGATTCATTATTGACAAGGAAAATGGCACAGTAAATGCTTGGTTTCATAACCTTGATTTGTTGTAGACATATACCTTGGCATAAGGAATGCTTGGACTCTTTTTATGAGTTTTGAGGACACCAAATGAACATAATATCATATGCTATGGACGTTGGACAATTTGGACTGAATTGCTAAACCTTCCGATTGGAACCTCCCTTATGTGTGGATTTCAATTGTGTAATAAAACAAGATTAATCTTAGCATAACACCAAGAGTGGATTCTCTAACCTCAACATCTTTTCTTATTGTTTTTTTATATCTTGTTTAATTTCTTTTATATTTTGTTTATTTTGTTCTCTAATATCTTGTTTATCTTATTTTGTTGTTGATACCCTAATATATTGTTTACTTTCTTTTTCTTATATATTTATAAACTTATACTTACTAGTACGCTTCCCTGTGGTTCGACCTCGGACACCCGAGAATTTATTACTTGAACATAACCTGCACTTGGGTTTACAACTCTTAATTGAGTCTCCATCAGAGATCTACATTTTCGGTCATACAATGCGTCATATGGTGCCATCTGTATGGTACTCTAATAACTGTTATTATATGCAAACTCAATCAAAGACAAGTGCTGATCCTAGCTACCCTCAAAATCTAAAACACATGCCCAAAGCATGTCTTCTAAATTCTGGATGATCCTCTCGGACTGACCATCGGTTTGGGGATGGAACGCGGTATTGAATCTCAACTGAGTACCCAGTGCCCTTTGAAATGATTCACAAAACCTCGATGTGAACTGTGTGCCTCTATCTGACACAATAGAAATATGCACTCCATACAAAGGCACTATCTGGTCCAAATATAGTCTAGCATACTGGGTTGCGGTATATGTAGTGCGCACTGGCAAGAAACATGAGGACTTGGTCAATCTATCGACAATCACCTATATCGAGTCGAATACTTTGGTTGACCTAGGTAACCCCGTGACTAAATCCATCGTAATCTTGTCCCATTTCCATTTAGAGATATCCAAGCTCTGAAGCGTACCTAGCGGTTTTTGATGTTCGGCCTTAACCTGTTGGCACACCAAGCATCTAGCCACAAAGTTTGTTACATCCTTCTTCATGCCTTCCAACCAATAATGTGCTTGTAGATCATGATACATCTTGGTGGAACCAGGATGCATAGTGTAGGATGAGCTGCCTCGAGGAGTCTATGCCGTATATCTCCTGCCAACGTTACCACGAGGCAGTCATGTAACCATAAAGTTCTGTCATCATCTATACGAAACTCTACGCATAATCCTTGTCCAACCTGGGCTTTCTTTCCTATGCAAAAATCATCATCATGTTGCAACTGTTTTACCTCTTCCACTAATGATGACCGTACTTGCACATGGGCTAACATCTCCCCCGTGTCGGTAACACTAAGTTCCATACCATCATTGAGGCAATTCCTCACTTCCCGGACCATATGTCTCCTCTGTACTGCTACATGGGCTAAGATACCCATGGACTTCCTACTCAAGGCATCCACGACAACGTTGGCTTTGTCGGGCAATCATAATCCTTGAGTAATTCCAACCATCTCCTCTGTCTCAAATTCAACTCCCGCTGATCAAATATATACTTGAGACTCTTGTGGCCTGTATAAATCTCACATGGTCGGCCATACAAATAGTGTCGCCATATCTTCAATGCGAAGATCATCGCTTGTAGTTCCAAGTCGTGCGTAGGGTAATTCTGCTCATGCCTTTTCAACTGTCTCGACGCATAAGCAATAACCCTGTTATTCTACATTAATACGCAGCTCAAACCTATGCGAGAAGCATCACAATACACCACAAAACCGTCTGTCTCATTTGGCAATGCTAACACCGATGCTGAAGTCAAGAGCTCCTTAAGTTCATTGAAGCTCTTCTCACACGCATCTGACCAAACAAACTTAACATTTTTCTGTGTTAACCTAGTTAGTGGTGCAACTATCCTCGAGAAGTTCTCCACGAACCTCCTATAATATCCAGCCAATCCTAAGAAACTCCTGATCTTTGTTACTGTAGTTGGCCTCTCCTAGTCTCGTACTGCCTCAATCTTCTTGGAATCCACAGAAATACCTTCCTTCGAAACTATATGGCCAAGAAAACTCACACTCGATAGCCAAAACTCACACTTGGAGAACTTGGCAAACAGTTTGTGTGCTCGAAGAGTCTCGAGGACAATGTGAAGGTGTTCCCTATGTTCATCCTCGCCTCGCGAATACATCAAGATATCATCGATGAACACAATCACAAACTGGTCAAGGAAAGGTTTGAACACCCTGTTCATCAAATCCATGAACGCTGCCGGTGCATTCATCAGTCCAAACGACATGACCAAAAACTCATAATGTCCATATCGAGTGCGAAAGACCATTTTGGGAATATCCTCCCCTGATGCGAAGCGGATGGTACCCCGATCTAAGATCTATCTTAGAAAAGCACTGAGCTCCCTACAGCTGATCGAATAAATCATCGATCCTGGGCAACGGATACTTATTCTTCATTGTCACTTTATGCAGCTGCCTGTAATCAATACACAACTGTAACGATCCATCCTTCTTCTTAAAAAATAAAACCGGAGCACCCCAAGGAGAAGTACTCGGTCGTATAAAGCCCTTATCAAGAAGATCTTGTAACTGAACCTTTAGTTCTCTTAGCTCCAACGGAGCCATACGGTAAGGAGGAATGGATATCAGCTGTGTTCCTGGGGGTACATCTATACAAAACTCGATCTCCCTATCCGGTGGAAGTCTTGGTAGCTCCTCAGGAAAAACATCGGGGAAATCCTCTACCAGGGAATATCTCTCAAATCCTGACTTCATCTCAGCATCGTATACATACGCCAAGAATCCATGGAAACCCTTCGCTAACAGTTTCCCGGCACTAATTACCGAGATCAAGTGTGGCAAAGTCGTTCTACGATCTCCTTGATACCTCAACACATGTTTACCAGATATTCTCAACACTACCACCTTCTCGTGGCAATCCAATACCGCATGATGGGTAGACAACCAGTCCATGCCCAAAATACATCAAACTCAAGTATATGTAGTTCAATTAGATCTATCAAAAATATCTCACCCTCGATCCGTATTTCACATCCTTTCAATATTTTGTTCACGGGGTAAACCTCCCCTACCAGAGTAAGCACTATCAATGGATCATTTAACATATCATAACTCATGTTCAAACACGAAGCAAAGGAAGGGGATATAAAGGAGTGCGTAGCACCCGAATCAAATAATACTACAACCTGCTTAGAACAAATATCTAACGTACCTGTCACAACTGCATTCGACGCCTCTGCGTCTTGAGGATTCAGCACAAATGCCCTGGCCTGTCCTCGACCCTCTGTAGTCTGTCCTCTACCCCCTATAGTCTGTCCCCTACCTCCAAACTGTGTACCTCTTCTTGTTGTGCCTCTGCCCACTGACTAAGCCACTGATCCAGTAGTAACAGCTGGTGTAATAACTGGGGCGGTGCAACTATAGTGTACGTGGGTCGAGAAAGATTCAGCGGACAGTCCTCCTTCATATGCCCCGGCTGACCGCATCTAAAACAAGTACCAGGTCTTCCGCATCGTCCAAAGTGCGGATAACCACAACTCTGACAATAGGGAGCTCCTGATCTTCCAGTGTTACCTGATAACTGGGTAACCGATCTAGTTTGATTACTCTGTCCCCGAACCACTGTACCAGCACTACGCTCCAGATTCGCCTACACCAGACTGCCAAAAACACTGTCTCCCAATCCTGGCCTTCTTTCGAGGCTCATAGTCAACCTGCCTCTCTTTGGCCCTTGCTTCAAATCGTAAGGCCGCATCAAGAACATCAGAGTACGTAGAGGTCCTCATTTTTGGTACCGCTTTAATAAGTACTCCCTAAGGCCATTAGAAAACCGCTTGGCCTTCATAGTATCAGTTATCACCATATGTGGCTCATAATTCGCTAACTGATTAAACTTAGTATCATAATCCAACACTGACATGCCCTCGGTCTGTTCCAATAACTCAAACTCTCGAGCCTTAGCATCCCGTAGACTCTCAGGCATGAATCGCTTAATAAAAGCAATATAAAACTCAGACCATTCTAATGGAGGGCTACCAGCTTGCTGGCTCCTCAATAGGGTCTTATACCACTCATAGGCCACCCCTACCCCCATCAACTGATAACTAGTCAACTCCACAGCCGTAACTGGTGAGCATCCAAGAGCCACACATAACCGATCACATATATCCATAAAGTCCTGTGGGACTGAATCAAGCTCAATCCTAGAAAATACCGGTGGCTTATTCTGTCGAAACTCATATAATGTCATTGGGAGATACGGCCCTTGTTGGGCAGGTTCCTATCCTTCAAGGGGATTCTGTGGCCGTGGAGGACCTGGAAGGGCCTGGTCCTGCCTTTGATCTGCTAGTAGATCTATCAGGGTCCTAACCTCCTGACGTATCTCACCAATCTCAGCAGCTAACTGTTCTACCTCATTTTTTGCTATTGACCCCCTAACAGATCTAACGGTCTAGTCTCGTTCTCCAGGAACGAGATTCGGACGTCCCATGGAGGCTTGATCGGGAACCCTAGGTGGTCGTCCCTTCCGCCTAACCCGTGTTCTCTGCACCGGGGGCATAATAACCTGAGACAAAATTTTAATTATTAGGTACCCTCATCTATCCAACCCCGCACTATCTAATATAACCGACAAGTGATCATTTACATGATGGACACATGTAGAGTCACTGACCTCTAGATATTGCTCTGATAACAACTTTATCACATCCCAACTCCGAGAGTGTGACCGACCAGAGACAAGTATAAACCCTTGCCTCCGAAGCCTTAACCATTCATCTACCTAATGAAATTTCGGCATGACCTCACCCGATAAGGGGGTTTTACTGAACCTGCAAAACATGCAACACAATAATAATAACACATGACATCCCGGTTAGGACACCTCCAACTAGGGAGTAATCGAGATGCGCCGCAGCAGACGCACAAAGTGAACCACAATGCATATATTTATATACAATACTAAAAATATACACAACAATCTCGGTCTCCGACCAGATAACTGCATGACACATAATACAACATACTTAGACAAAATAACATATGACATCCCTAGGTGACTGTGCACGACTCCTCCATCAAGTAACGGATCACAATGGCACCCTACAAATCTGGTAGGGCACAATGGCACCCTACAAATCTGGTAGGGCACAATGGTAGCCTACAAATCCGGTAGGGCATAATGGCATCCTACAAATCCGGTATAACTTAACATTACAATAAACTTGCATCACATAGCATTTAAATAAGCATACTAGCAAATAACAATGTGGCGCCATACGGTCAACCACTCATACGACAGTCCCGGATTATTACATAATCATCACTTGTCCATTCCTTGGACCTTTTTCTCATGTCATTATGAGAAATCGATATCATAAGGTAATTCTTCGTCATACATTCATACAATCACAATTAGTATGTCATAACATAATCTAACGATCCTACATCTATCGCTACACGTTTACTCACAGTGCGCTAAGCGGAAGAAATTGGATTCTCGTGCTCCGGGGCTCTTCCAACCACGAGCTCAACTAATCCACGCTCCTTCTAGATAGTAGAAAAATGTGTTTTGCTAGCTTGGTGATGAGTAAAAATCAAAAGATCAAGCTTACAAGCTTTTTGTTATGGAGTTTTCTTCATTTTGGTTAGGTTTCTCAAGGTTGAAGAAGAAGCAACTCTTAAGGCATGAAAAATGAAGGTCACGAAAGATTAAGGGGTTTCTTGGCTGATTTTTATGGCCATTTACCAAGCCAAATGACAAAAATACCCCTTTAGCCTATTTTTTATCTTTTAGTGCCTAAATGGGGCCCACGTGAATTTTTTACGTTCGAAAGCTCGTTTTTCACTTGTCTCAGCATGGGTATGCTTAAAATATCATTTTACACTAGTATGCAAGTTTTCATAATTTTTTGATATCCCGAACATCAAATCCGGGCCCCGAACCATTTACTGGTCAACATTAAGACTTTTTCGATTTTAGCTTCGATTCTCATTCTAATTTTAGCAACAACTTTCTAACATCATTTTATGTCCATATGAATCCATTTATTCACTTAAAACCTTTTCCGAACCTTCCTGCGACCAGTTCCGAATTTTCACTCCTTTAAGTTAACTAAAGGCCTTTCTGTTTTCCACTTAACTTTTTGAGTAAAAAAAATGTCAAATTTTTAATCTAAGCATCATATTGTGATCCTCTATGACCCCAGAGTCTATTGGTACCGTATACAAACCAAAATAAAATTTTGGGTAAAATGGCCAAAATACCCCTGGTTTATATTTTACCAATTTTGTACCTTTTAGATTTTATCCAATAATCTTGATCAGTAATATATCACATTTTAACACTATGTGAAGTTAAAATACCAAATTTTACGGGCTTTACATTGTCCCATTTGCCATTCCTGACTCGTGGTCATTTTAGGGCTAAATCTCTCAAATAGCCGATTAAACCCCTTACTCTAAAAATTATTAATATAACAATAAGACCAGATGGTAGTGTGCTTTGTTTACAAGCATACATAAACTTGATCCACCGTCTATGAATCATTTAAAGAGACCCGAGTCGATCTCTGTCTTACGAGGGTCTTACACAATCATTCTTTCTTTTTGCCCTAGAACATCATCCTTAAATTTCTTTTCAAATTAATGCATAAATCTTTATGTTCAGTATTTCAACTTATAAATCATCATTCCAATTCCATAACCAATGTAATGCATCAACATTTCCTCTATTCATTATGGGTATGCAAAGTTGCAACAAAGAATGGCAATGAATAAAACGAATCGAAGAAAAAAAAATGGTCTTTATCATGGAAGGGAAAAGAACAAATATATCAAAAGATAATAGGCAAATCAAAGAATTATCACAAGGATATTTTGGATGGGATATCAACATCCCCGAATAATGAATATTTTGACAATCTTGAACAAACCCATGATTCTTTTTCAAAAATCAACCCAATTGGTATTCTTCATCTTTCTGAACTATCAAACCAAATCTTGCCCCAAACGAAATCTTTAAACAACACTTACTTTTCTTATACCTAAGTCGCCATTTCAGTTTTTCAACTTAGATATCCCCCTATGACTCAAACCGTCTTTTCCAGGTTTTCAAATTGAATCCTCTTTTTCTTTCATTTTTATTCTTTCATCATTTTCTTTTTTTTTTTTCCTTTTTTCAAAGGAAACATTCTCCAAAGTGTTTAGCAAATCATCTTCATTCATCTTCTTTAAAATAATGCTTCACTTACAAAAAGCCTTTCACTCATAAGAACTCCATCATCTCCAATGACCATGTGACTCAAGAGAATTTTTTTTTTCTTCACAACCAGTTTCTTTCTCCAAGTATCAAGAACGAAAATTTCTCATCATGTGCTTGCCTCAGTTTTCATGGAGGCAAATGAGCATATCGAAGTGTTACAAGCATTTTCCTTCTTCTTTGGACTTGTCTTCATGCATCTATTCTTCATTGTCTTTTGATGATACCACAAGCATGTCCTAATTCAATATATGATTCTCCAATCGAACATTCACATTTGATCAAAATGGACTTTTCTAGGTACGTAATGTAGGCCAGAGTTTTGGGGTCATGAAAGAATGGTTAATCATGCCCAAAAATGTGTTTAAAGGTAATCAAACCAAAGATCATTTTCATCTCAAAAAATTTCATCTTTCTTTTCATTTTCAAGATAATCAAGCCATGGATCATTTCTTTTTCATGAGAATTTTCAAAACTTTTCACATCTTTCTTTTCATTTTTTCCTCTCTTTTTCTTTTTTTTTTTTTTTTTCCTTCTTGTTTTTTCTTGCTTTTTCTTCTTTTTCTTCTTTTTTTATAATTTTCTATCACAAAGTGAGTTCAAAACTTTGGAACTCAATCCATCTAATCATTGCCTCTATGACATAAGATATTTTTTTCATGGCTTAGAAATATGATCCAATCATTCATTCTTCTCTAGAAAGAAAATTTTCCGTACTTGCCCCCCAGTGTGGAGGGTGATCCTTGGTCAAGGTTCATTCAAAAAAGAATTCAATAGGCTCAAAGGGGGGTAGCAAAGGATAATTGCTCACTTTGTGACAGGAATATGAAAGATGGCCATTATCATCTCAAATGTGAATATTTTCATCAAAGAACATTTATAGAAATTGACAAGCTTATAGAAATTCACCACAAGGAATCCACATACTTGTAAAGGAATTCAACATCAGTTCAATATACTTGTAAAGAAAATTTACTAATTTTCTTCCAATCATGCCAAAACTGCATACTAACTTTCATCTTCCTTTTTACCATAATAATCTCCACAAATCAATTGGCAAAATATGGTAATATATGTTCAAGTTCACCAATATGGATATAACTTTCAAAATCGAATCCTATATTATTATCATGATTGTCATCACATTCATTATTTGGAAACTTGAAATGGGTGAAATTGAAAGGGTAGGCAAAATATATACAAGCAAAGGAATAAAAATAAATGAAAGAGGAAATGAAAATACATCAAACTTGTCAATTTATTGAAATGATAAAAGATAAATTAAGTCTAAACATAAAAGGATTCGTCTACATTACTTTAAGAAAAAGATTCAAGGATAATCAACAGCTTCAATCCTTCATTCTAAACCTCATCACCATTATGCCCCTATGTGGTTAGACCACCATTGACATTTCATTCCCTTTATTTATCAAAATTCAACAGGCCAACATTGATCAAGCTTTGCACCTTATGTTTAAAATCCGGGCAAGTTTCTATAGAATGACCAAAATTCCCATAATGATATTCACACCAAGCATCAGCATCATACCACTCAGGGAAAGGAGGTTTCAAAGGTTCCAAGTGAACAAATGCAACAAGTTGATTTTCAATGAGATGTGAGAAAAAAATAGTGTAAGACATAGGAATATAATCAATACGGGTTCTTTCTCGATTGTTTCGAAGTCTCTCTGATTGTTCACTGAGGGTCTAGGTTGGGCTACCGGTCTAGCTGCTGGTATGGATGAGCCAGACATAGAAGCAGGTGGTTGTGGATAAAAGTTTGGTCGAAAAGTTGGTTGTGGTGCTGATAGATAAGGGTATGGTGTAACATTATTTACGGTAGGGTAATAATGTTGATTCATGGGATATGGATGGTATGAGGGGAAACCTTCTGCTTGTTGCCCTCCATAAGTTACAACTTTAACATCTTATTCTTTCTTCTTAGTTGCCCGTTTTTTCTTTCCATCGGATGTCTCTCTAGCTTCAAGCTTCCCACTCTTTATAGCATTTTCAATCCCCTCCCCGGAGATTACCATGTTTGCAAAATTCTTTGTGGCATTCCTAATCATTCTTTCATAATATGGTGCTTTGAGAGTACTAACAAACAAGACTGTAGTTTCCTTCTTAGTGAAGGGTGGTTGGACTTGGGTAGCAACTTCCCTCCATATTTGGGCATATTCTTTGAAGCTTTTAGTGGACTTTTTCTCCATGCTCTGTAAAGATAGACAATCTGGGGCCATATCAACAATGTGCTTATACTGATTGATGAACGCCTTCGCTAACTCTTTCCAAGTACGGACATGGTTTTTATCTAGCTGGACATACCACTTGGCAGTAGAACCTATAAGACTGTCTTGGAAAATATGGACAAGCAGCTTGTCATCTTTCGTGTGAGCAGCCATCTTCCGACAGTACATGGTGATGTGAGATATGGGGCACTTGGTCACATCAAATTTCTCAAAGTCAAGAGTTTTGAACTTAGGCAGGATAATCACATATGGTACCAAACAGATCCCTTCAACGTCCATAAAACCATAGAAAGCTAACCCCTCAACAACCCGGAGTCTCTCTTCAATCAGGTTCATCTTGCGAGACTCAACCTCTTCAACCTTCTCCTGTTCTTTAGGATCATCTAAATTTTGGACTTGAATAGGATCTGTCTTTTCCCCAGGAGCAGGAATGGTGTATCCTGGAACTTGGGGTTGAACATAAAGATAGTTGAACCCTGGTACGAATGATGGTTGTTGCATTTGCACTTGTTGTGGCATTTGAACCTGAGATGGGTCAAAAAATGGTGGACATAGAGATTCATCCACATTCTGGTTCTTCACTTGAGAACTGGCTTCATCTGTCTTATTCTTCCCCTTCAAACTCTTCACCATTTCCAGCAATAAACTTAACTGTTCTCTGATTTCATTATGAGCCTGTTTCCCCTATCAATCCTTGAAGCTTGCTCTTCGGCCATTACTCTAGCTTGTGAATAGGTGTTGTAGGAATGCCCCAGGATTTTGATTGTTTGAGCTATCCTTGAACCTTTGTTACCATAATTTTTTAAGATTTAGGTCCCATACTGAAATGCACATGTATGCAAGAAAATACTTAAATGATACGAATGCATGAACGAAAGAATGAAGTTAATGACAATACCAAAAATATTCACAAAGTTTAACACTAGCATTATGACAAGTGTACATGATAAATGCATGAGCATTATGAAAAATGTGATGCATGAAGTTATTTCAAATGGCATACACAAGGATTTTACAAAGTTCGACATAAGAAAATTAAGTACAAATTATATCGAAGAAAAAAACACAAGTGACATTCACAACAAAAGTTGTAAAAAACAAATACAAGGACATTTCTTCATGTATCCTATTTCGGGTCATTCTCTATACAAGGTTGGCATGGCTCTACCCTAAGGTTGGTCATTTAATGTTGTCTATATGCTGGTTTCAGGATACTCGACCAAGCCAAAAAGGTCCCCAAACTGCTCCTTAACTTCATCCATGGAGGATAAGTAAGGCACCCCATTCCTCACCCATTATAGGCTCCAACCGGAATGGTTCAATTTGGGTGAGAGTATTTCCCAAAGTCGCTGCGGAGGTTATCACCTCATGAAAGCTTTAGTACTTTACACTCTGAGGGTGTTTTGCTAGCCATTGCGGAGGTTATTACCTCACGAAGGCGTAGGTACTTTATCCCCTCCTAAAAGGAACGAGCTCGGGTATAGGGCTTATGATATGAATCGTGTAGTGTGTGCGAAGGAACATAACAAATCTTATTTTTCCCGCCAATGTACAAGAATACATAAGTTGTTAGCACAATAACAAAATTAAAATTAAAATGAAGATAAGATAAGATAAAAAATAAAAAATAAAAACTAAGCATTTTTTATTTTAAGACCAATTATTAACACCTAATGTATCACAAGACTAATCTATAGCTCGACTCTCTAATCTCCCCAGTGGAGTCGCCAAACTGTTATAATGTGCCAATACGAATTCAGCATGCTAGACACAAATTATGGAGTCGCCACTAATCATCCTATCTAGGTGTAATTAGTCACCTATACGAATCTATCCTCTTTAAAGTAATATTAAGCTTGACTAAGGCGCCTTAAAAGAATAGGTTCTGGTCTACTTATCAGAACTAGGTTCGGGAGAACGGTAACGTGTAAGGAAGGATTAGCACCCTCACAACACTCATCCTAAAGATAGTACCTAATTATTATTGTAATACTAAAAAGTCTTTAGTTAAATGGTCTTATCTATCCTATCTTCATTTTAATTCGTTTAAGTTAAATATATCAAAAAACATTTTTTAGGTCTCCTTTCTATCAATCTGGAGGAATTGCTATAAAAAAAATCCCTCACCTCAAAAGTATTCAAAAGAAATCAATCTTTCCATTGAAGAGGCTCCGTCGTCAGAAAAATTTTATGCAATGCGCTTAAACCTAAGTCTAATCTTCATAATTAAACAATTATATTTTATTCATTTTTTCTCAAAAATAAATCTCGACCTCAATATCGAAAATTATTTCTTAAAAACCTTTCCATCGATCTGGAGAATTTTTAAAAGAATTTTCTCACCTAGAAATTTTTTAGAAATCAATTAATCGTGATCTCCTCGAATTTCATCCCTGGAAGAAATCTTTATTTATTCTTGATTTTTGATTAAGCATCAATTATGAAAAATTCTGACTTAAAAATGATCATTAATTATTTTAAAAAAATAATTTTTGACCTTTTTAGTATCGAAAATTATCCATTAAAAAATCTTTCCATCAATTTCAAGAATTTTTTAGAGAGTTTTCTTACCTAGAAATTTCTCAAAAAATTAACCATTCGCGACTTCTTCAAATTTCATCATTGGAAAAAGATCTTAATTTATTATTTTTAATTTAATTAATAATCAATTAGTAAAAAAAATAAAATTTACTTAAACTTAAAATTATCCTAATAATAATAATTAATAAATAATTTACATAAGTAAAAAATATAAAATAAAATATTAGTCATAAAAAATATACCTGCGACCATCAAATTAAATAACATTAGTCAAAAATTAATAATGAAATAATAAATACAAAAAATAAAACAATTCATAATATAAAAACAAATCAGAATAAAAAAAAATAAACATAAAAGAAAAAAAAAAAAAAACCAACCAACATCCGGGTAGGGCCCATGCCTAGGTCGGCGCGCGGGTCCTAACCCAACCAGGTTGCTGGTCCACCTTGAAAAAAAAAAAAAAATTGGTCAAATTTTTACCTTGTAAAAAAAATAAAAATCTGATATCTTATCGTCTTCAAGAACACTTCAAGAACACCTTAAGAACACAGAAGAAGACTTCAAAATTTCCAGATTCTGGCAAGACTCCACTGCTGCTGCCACCGTCGCTGACCGTGGCCGACCACCGCTGACCTAACCCAGAAAAATCTCGAAAAATCACCAAATCTTTCTCTCGATCTCCTTTACTCAAAAATCAACTTGGTTTTGTCAAAATCACCTCCGAAAATCGTAGATCTAAGTTTGAAATCTCGAAATTTAGATTTTTCGATCCGGCTCTGTTCACCGTTGGATAGTCACCAAATTTCAGTCGAGCCTTCATCTGATTATTTCCTAGGCTTTCACCGTTGGATTTCTCAAAATAACACCTCAAACTCAAAAACCTAAGAATTTCGAATCTAAAATCCTCACAAAAATATTTCCACCCTTTTTGCTACTGATTTCCTTGCTCTCTATTGCTTATTGTGTATTCGAAATTCTTTGTGTTCTCATCTGTTAAATCCAAAGTTCCTTTTATAGGGAAAAATCCTAGGAGAATCCTAGTATAATCTGACTTACAAGTTCTATCTATAATCCAGATAAAACTCTTTATTTTTCACATTTATCACAAATACTAGAGTTTGATCTTGATCCAAGGAAGTGTTCAGATTTGATCCAAACTTGATTTCTTTTCTTTTTCCTTTTTTTTATTTTTTTATTTTTTTATTTTTTTCTTGGTTTTTTCTTGGTTTTTTCTATTTTTTACTTAATTTCGAAAATTAAAAAATAGTAAAATCAAAATTAAAATTAAAATTAAAATTAATAATAAAAATAAAAATAAAATCAAAAAATTACAATTAAACTAAAATTAACAATAGAACAGCCCGGATAAAAACGGGTGTCTACAATGTAGATTTTGACACGTTGAGATATTCGTTCGTGTTCATATTACTTTTTGTGTCGTGTTAGTGTTATTTTTTCGTATGTTCAAAGTATTTAAATTTATATAAATTTTTACATATTAATAATTCATTTTATGTAGATTTTGACACGTTCGTGTATTTGTGTTGTGTTCGTGTTATTTTCGTGTCATGTCGTATTTTAATTGTTGTTTCCATGTGTTCGTGTCATGTTTCAATTCATCCAAATATTTTGCATAGTTTGTCATGGTGATCCAATTTAGAGAAAATTTTGTGTGTTTGTGTCATGTCTCAATTCATCCCATATTTTGCATAATTTGTTATAATGATTCAATTTAGAGAAAAATTTGTATGTTCGTAACATGTTCATGTTTATTTTATCGTGTGTTTAAAGTATTATAAATTTATATAAATTTTTACACGTTAATAATTCATTTTATGTAGATTCTGACACGTCCATGTATTTTTGTTGTGTTCATATTATTTTTCATATCGTATTTTAATAATTTATTTCATATGTGTTCGAGTCGTACAATCATGTTGTGTCCGAAATTGTCAAGTCTAATTGAGACTATTCAAATAACTCACAAATTTATGTCGCACGTCGTCATGTTTGTATTGTTTTTCCTGTTATAATCGTATTAGGGTATTATATATTTATATAAATTTTGACACGTTAATAATTCATTTTATGTAGATTTTGACACATTCTTGTATTTGTGTCGTGTTCATATTATTTTTGTGTCATGTCTTGTTTTAATTATTTTTCTCATGTTATGTTTGTATCGTATAATTATGTTATGTCTGAAATTGCCGAATGTAATTAACCATATTCAAATAACTCTCAATTTTATACCAGGTGTCTTATAAGAATAAGAATTATTATTTTTCTAAATTATTATATTTACCACTCTTGCTTTTTTATCCTTCAAATTTATTACAAAATATTAATTCAAATCTGATAACGTTCTGCAGCAAAGCGCGGGCATTATCTAGTAACTAAATGAAAGTAATCCCTCAATTGAAGTATCAATTGATCCCTCAATTGAGGGATAGCCGCTTGCCATGTGCTTATATATATATATATATTAGTTTTTTTTTATAATTATTTTGTCTTATATTTATGTTATTTATTATATTATAATTGTATTAAGGATATTACATATATATAAATCTTGACACGTTATGTGTAGATTTTGACACATTCGTATATTTATGTTGTGTTAGTGTTATTTTTTCGTGTTGTATTGTGTTTTAGTTATTTTTTCGTGTTCGTGTCAGGTCCGAAATTGCTTAGTCTAATTAGCACTATTCAAATAACTCAAAATTGTGTGTGCCGTAAATTTTTTTTTTTTGTATTGATAGATTTTGACACATTTGTGCATTCGTGTTGTGTTAGTGTTATTTTTTCGTGTTGTATTGTGTTTTAGTTATTTTTTCATGTTCATTTCGTGTCTGAAATTGCCAGGTCTAATTGGCCTTTTTCAAATAATTCTCAATTTGTGTCAAGTTCGTTTTATATAAATTTCGACATGTTCGTGTATTCATGTCTTGATCATGTTATTTTTTTGTGTCGTTTCGCATTTTAGTTATTTATACATGTCACGTTCGTGTGTGATACTATTCAAATAACTATTAATTTTGTGTCACGTGTTGTATAATGATTGGTTCTTTATTTTTTTTAAATAAAGTCATTATTTTTTTTAATTTTTATATTATTAAATAAAAAATTATTGTATTGATAAATTATCGGTAAAAATTAAAATATTGAATAATAATATGAATTGATATAAATATTTTTTTTAAACTTTGGGTAATGAATCAAAAGAAAATTTATTATGATGATTAAATAATAATAATGTTAAATGATGTTATAAATTATAAATTATTATATGATAGTTGTTAGGTTTTTATTTTTTTATTTTTTAATATGAATAGAAATGATAGATATCAATATAACCTAAATGAATTAAATTTCGATATTCATCTTAATATTTTTACATATGATGAATTGATTCGTGTATTCATGGTATATTTGTGTTATTTTATATCTATACCTTACTTTAAAAGTTGTCATCAAGTTGGAATATTTTGTATAATTTATCATAGTAATTCAATTTTAACTTTAAATTCATGTTTTTGTGTGTGTAATAATCGTATTCAATGTATTATCAATGACAATAAAACCGAAACAAATCGAGAATTCAAACACTAGTAAATATATATATATATATATATCTCATAAAATTGGTTAAAGTATCTAAGAATTCCTTGCACTAAGTGAAAAGTATATTTTAGTCTCTGTACTATAGAAGTGAGTAATTTAATCCTTATACGTTTGAAATTGGTGCAAAGAAGTAAAATTGGTAACAGTGTTAATGAAAAATCGTCTAAATGCTGACGTGGACATGTGAAATTGACAGAATAGATGAATTGGAAAAAAAGATGACATGTCAAATTTTTTTGCTCAGGTGGAATTTAAAAACTAACATAATATATGACTTCGAAAAAATGATGACATATTTTTACGAGTAAGGGAGAGATTTGGGTAAAAAAAATTATTTTTTTAAAATTTCACTTGAGTAAAAAAATTTGACACGTTATCATTTTTTTTTCAAGTCATCTTTTCTGCCAGTTTCACATATCCATGTCAGCATTTAGACGGTTTCCCATTAACACTAGTACCAATTTTACTTCTTTGCATAAATTTCAAACGTACAAGTATTAAATTACTCATTTCTATAGTACAGGGACTAAAATGCATTTTTGACTATAGTACAAAGACAATTTAAGTACTTTAACCCATAAAATTTCAATGATTAAACCATGTGCACCTCAGCCGGGGTGGGTCCTTAATAGAAGGGAGGGGTGCCCATATCACCGGATCGGACATCCTCATGGTATTATCTAGATCGAGTAATATTGGACACGACATTATTATATGATATGAGAAATTAATTAAAACACGATATGACATGAAAAACTAATACGAACAAGACAAAATCTATATAACACGAATTATTAATATATCAAAATTTATATAAATATATAACATTTTTAATCATAATTATAATATATAAAAATATATAATATAATATTGTAGACACCTAATTTTGTCCGGACCACTAAACAGGTATGTTTTCTTCCCATATTGATGTTTCCGAGTATAAAAAGACTGTTTTCATCCTGCAGGTGGTACTCCGAGACTTAGTTTAAGAGGGCGAGCACAAAATGTCAAACTTGAAAAAAAGTCAACCCCGAAAAAGTCAACCCCAGAAAGTCAACTATTGAAAAAGTCAACCCACTTTCAAAATCAAGATTTTAAGTTCAATTGAAAAATGAAGAAAGAATTTTGATAATCCGAGGTCTACATTGAAAGATATGGAGTTCGGAAGTTGGGATTTGGAGGTTCAGTAGAAAAGAAACCCTAATCCGAGAAATTTGGGGAAAAGTGCTTAAATGATCAAACTGGTCGAAATTGAAGGTTCCAAATGAAAGATAAGCACTGACTACGGGTAATGGAGAAGTCACTTGCAAGAAAAACCGAAAGAAAAGTCAATCCGGGAGAAAACCGAGAATTAGGGTTTTTAGTGGATTTTGGTGAAATCGGGAAGAATCACAGAAATGGCCCGACTTGGTAAGACCAAAGCCCCAATGGATGAGGAATGATTAAAAAGGATGGCCCAAGGCTCAGATTGAAGAAAATCTGAAAATCGGACTTGTTTTGAGCAAAACCGGGTTTCGGAGGTTAAAGGGGCAAAATTGGAAAAATTTGGGAAAAATAGCAAATTGACTCCGAAAATTCTGAAAAATTTGTCAATCTCATTTTTAAATTGTTTGGAAGAGATTGGCGAAAGAAAATCTTGATTCCGAGTTCGGTTGCAAAATGGCCAAATCCCGGGCTTCTTATGGAGTAATTCAAAAAGATAAATCCCGAAAAAATAGCAAATGGACTCCAAAAATTCTGAAATTTGGCAAATCTCATTTTTAAATTATTTGGAAGATATTGGCGAAAGAAAATCTTGATTCCGAGTTCGTTTGCAAAATGGCTAAATCCCGAGCCTCCTATGCAGTAATTCAAGCCGATAAATCCCGAAAAAATACCAAATGAGCTCCAAAAATTATGAAAACTTCCAGATCACACTTTTTAATTATTTTGAAGAGATTGGTGAAGAAAAATCTTGATTTGGAGCTCGTTTAAAAAATGGTAAAAAGTAGGGGCATAAAAGGACATTTTGGGAAGAAAAAATCCAAATAAATAGCAAACGGACTCGGATTATTTTGGAAGTATTAAAAAAAGAAAAATTGAATTTGGAGCCCGTTTGATATTTATTTTGCATCCGGGGGGCAAAATGGTCGTTTCACCCAAGCAACCAAAAAGGGCTTCTTTGGGCCTTTCAAAAATCAGAGCTGGGCTGGAAAAGAGAAGTGCTGGCCTGCCCAAGCCCAAAGGAAGGAGGAAGCTTAGGATTTTTTCAATCAAGTGATTAAAAATCAAAAGTTAAGTTAGAGATTTTCATTTTTGAGCCTAAGTCTCAATCCCACATCCCTTTGTAATGTCAAGCCAAGGAGGTGCTCACCTTATAAATAAGGAGTCTTGGCCTTTGGTTGAGATCACCCACTACCCCTTGTGAGATAGTCTATACACTTGTATTAGGATTATCCGGGTGGTGAGTCATAGTGTTTTTGTTGAGAGGGTTTGTAGCTTAATCCGTTCAAAAGCTACTTTGAGGGTTTGTAGCTTAATCCGTTCAAAAGCTACTCTGAGGGTTTATAGCTTAATCCGTTCAAAAGCTACTTGTGAGAGGGTTTGTAGCTTAATCCGTTCAAAAGCTACTCTGAGGGTTTGTAGCTTAATCCGTTCAAAAGCTACTCTGAGGGTTTGTAGCTTAATCCGTTCAAAAGCTACTCTGAGGGTTTATAGCTTAATCCGTTCAAAAGCTACTCTGAGGGTTTATAGCTTAATCCGTTCAAAAGCTACTTGGTGAGTTTTCATTTTAAAATAATGTTTCTTGTTCTTCCTTCATTTCCTTTCTTAAGTATATTTTTCTTACATTTTGTTTTTACAATAAACTCACCATGGCTAAATGGCCTACATTATTTATTTTAAGTTGTTATTTTTGATTCATTTTACCATATTGTTTATGCTATTTTCTTTATTTTTGATGTTTTAAATATTATGTTATTTCATGTTCTTAAGTTATATTTAATTTGGTTGCTTTGTTTGTTGCTATTTATGTCTTAGATATCATGTTTTTACATTTTTAATTTTCTGTTTTCATGTTGTTTAAATTTGAGCATGTTTTAGAGTTAGCATATTAAGTGTTTGTGAAAATGCTTGTGTGATTCTTTGCATGATTCTTGTTTTATATCTTAGTAAGCATGTTTTAGATTTGGTATATTAGGTGTTTGTGAAAATGCTTGCATGATTTAAGTGTTATGACTTAGTTTTTCATGTTTGTATGCCAAGTGTTTGTGAAAATGCCATGCTTGTTGGAGCTTGAGGCCATTTGGCTACTCCATGTGTTTTGCATTGTGTGTTGCATTTTTTTGTCATGCTAGTTGTTAGGTTTTTTCATTTGCATGATATTTGGTTGGATTTTTGAATTAAGCATGCCTTGTGTTTGTAAAAATGCCATGCATGTTTTAGGTCTAAGTTACATTAAATGTCATGCAAGTTCATGTTAGGTCTAGGCCATATTATTTATGTCATGTATTTTCCTTACATTTAGGATTAGATCCATGCATTTCATGCATTATGTTTGCTGCATTGTTTCATGCATTTCATGACCATGCCACTTGAATAATGACTTGAGCCAATTGATGGTTCAAAGTCATGCTCTCTTGAGCACACTTGTGGAAAATTAAGTTTGTCAAATTGATTATTCTACCTTTGTGATTTTTTTTACTTAGCCAATTTTTATCTAACTTTCAAAAAGTCCTAGCTACTGTCTTCAGGTCATTCTATGAGTTTCAAATATTTTTATTTTGGTTTTTAAATTATTTTATCAAAGACAAAAAAAAAATGTATTGGCAAAGCAGTTTTTTTCCACAAAAAACTCGTACATCTCCGATTTTTCTGGGAATTCATCTTTGATCAGAATATTAAGTCGATTTTTTTTCGTGTATTTTTACATGTCCTGAGTCTCCAATAAGGTTTTCAGAATTTTTGGAATTTTTTAAAATAGGGTAAAAAATCGTGGATTAAAACTGGACAGTGAAGTCAGAATTGAATTTAAAGAAAAACAAAGCAGTTTTTTCTCCTCCAAAAACTCGTACATCTCTGGTTTTTCTGGGAATTCATCTTTGATCAAAAACTTAATCCAATTTTTTCTCGTGTAGTTTTACATGTCCTGAGTCTCCAGTATTTTTTTTAGAATTTTTGGGATTTTTAAAAATAGGGTAAAAAATCGTGGACTAAAACTGGACAGTGGAGACAGAATTGAATTTAAAGAAAAACCATTTTTCTGTTTTGGTTAATTTACTTAGAGTGGGCTGATTAGGAGGGTTAGCTACTGACTTAGGGTGATTTCTAAGCCTTTTAAACTCTAAAAATGGTTTTTCAAATCCCGGGTTAAGGGTAGTCAAGTCCGGATTTTTTAAACTTAGGAAATGAGAACCATTTAAAAATTTTTAGCCCAGTTTTTATTGTTAATTCAAGCTTTTCAAAATTGTTTTCAAACAATCACAAAGTATTTTGGTTTTAGAATATTTAATTTGACATATTTTCCTAAGGTAGCCGGATATCTTTTTAGATATACGGATTTCCTTAATTAAAGGAAAAAAATACATTTCATGCATTGCATTTTTATTTTCGTGCATATTATATGATAGCATTATTTTATTCCATGTCATTTAAATTATATGCCATACCATTCATATTTGTCATGTCATTTAGGTTGCATTATATTATTTAGACTTTACTATGTCATTTTATTTATGTCATGCATATACATATTCATTTATTTTAAATATTTGCAAAAGATAATGGTTTTCAATAAAAATAAAGATATTCCCGAGTTAAAATAATTCATGAGTTCTCTACCGGGTTTGCTGGAGGGAATATCATCAATTATCATTAATAAAGGAATATCTTTCTTTCAAAAAAAGAGAATGATTCGGAAAGTTTTCCAAAACTAATAAAAATTTCTATATTTTGCCACAATTGTTGGGGAATATAGGAAAATTTTGAATTTATAAATTCCGGATCATTCCGGATCATGTTGGCATCAGGTTGCATTCATGGCATACACAGTCATCATGATATGCTCATGCATTAATTTTTCATATTGACATCAGGTTGCATTCATGACATACACGGCCAGCATGACTTTCTTTGTATATACTCTGTGTCAGTCATGTATTCTTCACATGCATCATAATTGACATTGTATGGCATTCATAGTGTTTATGATCATTCATTGGGAAATACATTTGGAACATACATGGTCATTCATTGTATATATCCATGCATTAATTTATTATTCTTTAAATGCATCATGTTGGCATCATGTTGCATTTATAACATACATGGTCAACATGTTTCCACTGTATATGACCACACATAACTTTGTTTATCCTTCACATGCATCAAATTGCACTCATGACATTCATATTCATCATGAAACACATTAATAAGATGAAATAGAAATTGGCTTAGCTTTGAAGAGTTTTCTTCGTCAGCTAAAAGCTATGACCCCAACAGCAAGTGCAAGTATCACATTGGGGCAATTGGGCATTCGACTAAAAAATGCAGACAACTGAAGGAAAAAAATTGAAGGTCTTGTCCATGATGGCATTTTGATTCCAGAGCTTATCGAACATTGGAAATTTGTTTTACCATAAATTGATTTCCTCTTGAAGAATTTTGAGGATAAGAATTGTTATCTTTGAAAGCATGTCAATAGGAGCATTCTGATGCATATATTTCTACACTTTGATAATGAAAGCTCTTGTCTCATGATGACATCTACATGAAATAAATAAATTTTGAATTTAAATATTTTGTGTTCATTTTATTTTAGCAATAAATTTGAAATTGCAAAAAAAAAAAAAATGAAACTTTGAGAAAATTTGTGGTACACAATAAATAAGTGGTTTTCACATGAAATAATGAACAATCTTGAGAATATTGATGATCAGTGTTAGAAATGACCCAATACCTTCTCCCCTCTCTTTACTTTTTCCTAAGCCCAAATCTCTTAAACCAAGAACACTTGAAAGACATAATGCTTCAAGGAATATGAATGATTTGACTTCATTAAACCATTGTCGTCATAGAATAAACAAAGATGTAGATCCTATTCTAGGCTATGAACAAAGGAATGAACTTTTTGAAATTTTTCGAATTCCTTGAAAATCAAACAAATGAGACATTCTGTCAAGAATCCAGATTTTGATAATTTGGTGTGTGTCAAGATTGTGCTAAAACCATTCATGACCTTTCCCAATGACCACAAAACACTAATTGCCCAGACATCACTTCATGATTGACACTCCGGGGCACAATGATTAAACTAGATTATCCCTTGTCCCAGAGAAAACCTGTTTTTGGGTCATATTTTCCTTGTCTCTTCAAAGAACTCAGATTGGAAACTCAGCCTTTTCAAAACAGACCTAGACTTGCAATGTTCCTCGTTGATACAAATTCGCATGGTTAATCAAATTGGGGCATCATATGTGGAAATGATGGATACATAGTGAAGAAGGATGGGCTAATGCATGAATCATTGGAGGCGTGCGACCAAAAAAAACAAAAAAAAAAATTGTGATGTCATGCATATGAGAATTCGGATGATTCCAAAGTGCAAAATGAAATTCTGAATATCTATTTCCCCTGGGGATTGCTTTTCAATGTGAATATCTGTGCTTGACATGAGAAATGGCCATCTTTCATATCCCTTTCACACAAAAAGAAATTATCCATAGTCACCCCTTTTGAGCCAAAAGAATTCTTTCTTCTTTGAACCCTGATCAAGGATTACCCTCTACACTGGGGGGCAAATGCGAGGAAAGATCTTTTCAAAGATCATTGAGAAACGAGTGATAGCTCAAGGACCGACACAAAGCAAATGGAGCCCCGAATAAATACGGGCTCACTCTGTCAAAGAAAAAGAAGAGAAAAAGATAGTGAAATGAAAGCCAAGAAAAACAAAAGAAAAACACAATGAAAAAGAAAATGTGTGTGAAAGACATGGCAAATTGAAAGCCAAGAGCAAGGAAGAAAAAGAGCAAAGTCAAAAGGAAAGAAATGTCCAAGAAGGGACAAATGCTTCAAAGAGAATCCTCCTCAAGAAATGATCCTTGATCTGATTACCCTCAAACACATATTTTGGGCCTATTTATCCTTTCTTTCTGAACCCTGAGCCATGGCCTACATTATATGCTTTAAAAGTCCATTTTGATCAAGCATGAATATTTAATTTGAAAGGTTTTTCCTCAGATTTTATCCCATTTCATCGAGTTATCATTTCACTAAGGAAGAATTTAAAATTCTCAAGTGTATGGTAGAACAAAAACAAAACAAGAAAAAAAGAAAAAAAAAGAAAAATTGAAAAGAATGGGATTTTAGGGCGAAAACCCAAAAATGGGCGGTCTAGAGTAGAATAGGAATTTTTGATGCCATCTATGATAGTGCCGATACCCCAAAAAGAGAAGGTCATCTTAAAAAAAGGTGGTCATCGAGGAACATCTAGGAATTCCTGAACCCCCCAAATTGTCAGCTCTCATTCGGAGGATTGTCTTCAAAAATTGAATCTTTTTTTTCCTCCAAGATCAAACTTTCCGATTTAAACATCCTAGCCAATCTTGACGCTTGTCAAAATACCTTGATATTGGAAACTACAAGAATGTTGAATTTGTTTGGTTCTCAATGAATTCATGATTTATAAAATCTGTTCCATTTGTGAGCCTAGAAGGGACATTCATTTTTGTTGTGAAGTTTTCCTGGAAAAACCAAAATCTTGTTGTATCGAGCTTTGTCAATTCAAATTGAAAAACCCAAATTAATACTTAGTGAATTTTCTAACAGTGATCATCAGTCATCAAAAGATTTGTACATCATACACTGTGGAGTTAATATTTTTGGCTTAGAAGTTTTCCTTAAATAAGCAAAATTGTTTTTCAAAAAGGGAAAATAAAAATATTTTTGAAATACCCATTTTTGATGTTGACATGAGACAAGGATTTTTCTAACCCAAAGATATATAACTGCCAGGTTAGGTCCTGACTTCCAGATATGAGAAGAAGATATCGAACCCGGTTCAGATCTCTGTTGATGAAAGTTTGAAAACTGTTGGGGCAAAGAGAATAGCCAAAATGAATTGAAGATATACTCTGATTTGAAGAGGAAAAATGAATTTGAAAGGCTAAGCCAAAGTCTAGAAAAACAACCGGGGGCATTTGCATCACTCATGAGCACTCATCTCTTTATTGAGCTTTTGCATCTGCACAGTGTCAGCAAGCATTTGCATCATTCATGGGTATTTGCATTGGCACTATTCCATAAGCATCTGCATTTTACCTTTACATTTACATTCTTCATGGAATTCGCATTTGTGTCATCTCAAGCAATTGCATCATTTCTAGAATCATTGCATTTTCATTATTGTGTGGTAATTGTAGTTACACCATTCATAAACCAGTTACATGAACACAATTAGTAGGGGCATCTGCATCACGAAACATGGGCATCAATCCAGGCCATTTGCATTTGCACTAAGAAATATTTTACATTTGCACCATGAAGCATGAGCACCTTGTTAAAAGACATGTGCATCTGCATCATTTCTCAAAGCTTCTGGTGGGGATATCCAGAATTTTACAGTTTTAAAAATGAACAAGTCTTCGGTGGTGATAGCTGAAGCCTCTGGTGGAGATATCCAGGGTTTTATAATTTTGAAAACATGAGAAATTTTATTCTAAAGGAGTTACCCAGAATTTTACAATGAGCAAGTCTTTGGTGGTGATAGCCAATGCTTCTGGTGGTGATATCCAGAATTTTGCAGTTTTAAAAGTGAACAAGTCTTCAGTGGTGATAATTGAAGCCTCTGGTGGAGATATCCAGGGTTTTATAATTTTGAAAAATGACAAATTTTATTCTGAAGGAGTTACCCAGAATTTTACAATGAGCAAGTCTTTGGTGGTGATAGCCAAAGCTTCTGGTGGGGATATCCAGAATTTTACAGTTTTAAAAGTGAACAAGTCTTCGGTGGTGATAGCTGAAGCCTCTGGTGGAGATATCCAGGGTTTTATAATTTTGAAAACATGAAAAATTTTATTCTGAAGGAGTTACCCAGAATTTTACAATGACCAAGTCTTTGGTGGTGATAGCCAAAGCTTCTGGTGGTGATATCCAGAATTTTGCAGTTTTAAAAGTGAATAAGTCTTCGGTGGTGATAGCTGAAGCCTCTGGTGGAGATATCCAGGGTTTTATAATTTTGAAACATGAGAAATCTTCTTCTAGATGAGTTATCTAGAATTTTATATTGAGCAAGTCTTTGGTGGTGGTAGCCAAAGCTTCTGGTGGGGATATCCAGAATTTTACAGTTTTAAAAATGAAGAAGTCTTCGGTGGTGATAGCTGAAGCCTCTGGTAGAGATATCTAGGGTTTTATAATTTTGAAAAATGAGAAATCTTATTTTGAAGGAGTTATCCAGAATTTTTTCAACATGTGCATCTACATCAAGAAGCATTTGCATCAATCTAAGTTAGTTAAATCTGCATCAAGAAAGTTTGCATCAAATCAAGTCATTTACATTTGCATCAAAGACATTTGCACCAAGCTAAGTTATTTGCATCTACATCAAGAAGCGTTTGCATCAACAAAAGACATTCGCATTTGCATCATGAAGCATTTGCATTATCTCTTAAAGCTTTCAGGTATAATCGATTTCGTTTCCTTAAGGCGAGTCGAGCCCCGAAATCATCGTCGAGGTACTTTTTTTATTTATGAACAAGTCTTCGGTGGTGATAGCTGAAGCCTCTGGTGGAGATATCCAGAGTTTTTTTTAAAAGTCCTTTGAAAAGGTAGAAAGTCTTCGGTGGTGATAGCTGAAGCTTCTAGAGATGCTACCCAGAATTTTACAGTTTTAAAAATGAGCAAGACTTCGGTGGTGATAGCTGAAGCCTCTGGTGGAGATATCCAGAGTTTTAAAATCCTTTGAAAAGGTAAAAAGTCTTCGGTGGTGATAGCTGAAGCTTCTGGAGATGATACCCAGAATTTTACAGTTTTAAAAATGAGCAAGACTTCGGTGGTGATAGCTGAAGCCTCTGGTGGAGATATCCAGAGTTTTAAAATCCTTTGAAAAGATAGAAAGTCTTCGGTGGTGATAGCTGAAGCTTCTGGAGGTGATACCCAGAATTTTTACATTTTAAAAAATGAGCAAGACTTTGGTGGTGATAGCCGAAGCTTATGGAGGAGATATCCAGAATTTTAAACACAGCTGAGAACAAGACAGGTTAAGGCCCCGAGACCATCGTCGAGGTCATTTCCTTTCTTGCAAATCGAATTCGTTACCTTAAGACGAATCGAGCCTTGTTTAGGCAGGGAATTCAATTTAAGGACAAATCTTCAATTTACTGTTTTCAAAAAAAAAAATTGAAAAAAAAAAAAGAAAAAAGAGAAAAAAATGAAAAAAATAGAAAATGAAAAAAGAAAATAAAAAATAAAAAATGAAAAATGAAAAATGCAAAAATGAATGAAGAAATGAAAAAGAAAACCCTTTTCCTTTCCATGTGATTTCACTGACCGTACAAAATTAGTGTCGGTTTATCTTCGCCTGATTCCTGATTCTCAGTAATAGCCAAAGAGGGGCAGCTGTAGACACCTAATTTTGTCCGGACCACTAAACAGGTATGTTTTCTTCCCATATTGATGTTTCCGAGTATAAAAAGACTGTTTTCATCCTGCAGGTGGTACTCCGAGACTTAGTTTAAGAGGGCGAGCACAAAATGTCAAACTTGAAAAAAAGTCAACCCCGAAAAAGTCAACCCCGAAAAAGTCAACCCCAGAAAGTCAACTACTGAAAAAGTCAACCCACTTTCAAAATCAAGATTTTAAGTTCAATTGAAAAATGGAGAAAGAATTTTGGATAATCCGAGGTCTACATTGAAAGATATGGAGTTCGAAAGTTGGGATTTGGAGGTTCAATAGAAAAGAAACCCTAATCCGAGAAATTTGGGGAAAAGTGCTTAAATGATCAAACTGGTCGAAATTGAAGGTTCCAAATGAAAGATAAGCACTGACTACGGGTAATGGAGAAGTCACTTGCAAGAAAAACCGAAAGAAAAGTCAATCCGGGAGAAAACCGAGAATTAGGGTTTTTAGTGGATTCCGTTGAAATCGGGAAGAATCACAGAAATGGCCCGACTTGGTAAGACCAAAGCCCCCAATGGATGAAGAATGGTTAAAACGGATGGCCCAAGGCTCAGATTGAAGAAAATCTAAAAATCGGATTTATTTTGAGCAAAACCGGGTTTCGGAGGTAAAAGGGCAAAATTGGAAAATTTTGGGAAAAATAGCAAATGGACTCCGAAAATTCTGAAAATTTTGTCAATCACATTTTTAAATTATTTGGAAGAGATTGGCGAAAGAAAATCTTGATTCCGAGTTCGTTTGCAAAATGGCCAAATCCCGGGCTTCTTGTGGAGTAAGTCAAAAAGATAAATCCCGGAAAAATAGCAAATGGACTCCAAAAATTCTGAAATTTGGCAAATCTCATTTTTAAATTATTTGGAAGAGATTGGCGAAAGAAAATCTTGATTCCGAGTTCGTTTGCAAAATGGCCAAATCCCGGGCCTCCTATGCAGTAATTCAAGCCGATAAATCCCGAAAAAATACCAAATGAGCTCCAAAAATTATGAAAACTTCCAGATCACACTTTTTAATTATTTTGAAGAGATTGGTGAAGAAAAATCTTGATTTGGAGCTCATTTAAAAAATGGTAAAAAGTAGGGGCATAAAAGGACATTTTGGGAAGAAAAAAAATCCAAATAAATAGCAAACGGACTCGGATAATTTTGAAAACTTCCAGAACTCAATATTTTATTATTTTGGAAGTTTTAAAAAAAAAGAAAAATTGAATTTGGAGTCCGTTTGATATTTACTTGCATCTGGGGGGCAAAATGGTCATTTCACCCAAGCAATCGAAAAGGGCTTTTTTGGGCCTTTCAAAAATCAGAGCTGGGCTGGAAAAGAGAAGTGCTGGCCTGCCCAAGCCCAAAGGAAGGAGGAAGCTTGATTTTTTTTTTCAATCAAGTGGTTAAAAATCAAGAGTTAGTTAACCATTCTCTTTGATCAAGCCATGGTGATTAAACCTCATAGGTTAAGAAAGATGTCAACATTATTTTTGCATAGCTGTAATTTGAGAGGGCTGAGATGCTAATCTAAAGGTGGTAATTTCATGACTTTTCATCTTGAATTATTGGCCATTTGATGGAAAATAGGTTACACAAAAATGACAACATCTTTGAGGCTATATAAGCATCATTTAGGCCAACCCTAGAGGGGAGAGGCAGATTTTATTTTTTCTTTTCCATTTTGGCTGATTTCTCTTAGTTTTTCTTAGTTTTTTATCTTCTTGGTTGAGAGCAAAAAAAGAAAAGTTTAGAAAAAAAGGAAAGTTTGAAGAGAAAAGCTTGAAATATTAGCTTCTTGAGGTTGCTCTTGAGCACCAACTCTTGCACTTTCATTTTTTATTCTTATTTTTTGCTCTTTTAATCTCTACTTGGTGAGTTTTCATTTTAAAATAATGTTTCTTGTTCTTCCCTCATTTCCTTTCTTAAGTATATTTTTTTTTACATTTTGTTTTTATAATAAACTCACCATGGCCAAATGGCCTACATTATTTATTTTAAGTTGTTGTTTTTGATTCATTTTACCATATTGTTTATGCTATTTTCTTTATTTTTGATGTTTTAAATATTATGTTATTTCATGTTCTTAAGTTATATTTAATTTGGTTGCTTTATTTGTTGCCATTTATGTCTTAGATATCATGTTTTTGCATTTTTAATTTTCTGTTTTCATGTTGTTTAAATTTGAGCATGTTTTAGAGTTAGCATATTAAGTGTTTGTGAAAATGCTTGTGTGATTCTTTGCATGATTCTTGTTTTATATCTTAGTGAGCATGTTTTAGATTTGGTATATTAGGTGTTTGTGAAAATGCTTGTGTGATTTTTGTGTTATGACTTAGTTTTTCATGCTAGCATACCAAGTGTTTGTGAAAATGCCATGCTTGTTGGAGCTTGGGGCCATTTGGCTACTCCATGTGTTTTGCATTGTGTGTTGTATTTTTGTCATGCTAGTTGTTAGGTTTTTGCATTTGCATGATATTTGGTTGGATTTTTGAATTAAGCATGCCTTGTGTTTGTGAAAATGCCATGCATGTCTTAGGTCTAGGTTACATTAAATGCCATGCAAGTTCATGTTAGGTCTAGGCCATATTATTTGTGTCATGCATTTTCCTTACATTTAGGTTTAGATCCATGCATTTCATGCATTATGTTTGCTGCATTGTTTCATGCATTTCATGTTCATGCCACTTGAATAATGACTTGAGCCAATTAATGGTTCAAGATCATGCTCTCTTGAGCACACTTGTGGAAAATTAAGTTTGTCAAATTGATTACTCTACCTTTGTGATTTTTTTTATTTAGCCAATTTTTATCTAACTTTCAAAGAGTCCTAGCTACTGCTTTCAAGTCATTTTATGAGTTTCAAATATTTTTACTTTGGTTTTTAAATGATTTTATCAAAAGGAAAAATGTGTTGGCAAAGCAGTTTTTTTCTCCTCCAAAAACTCGTACATCTATGATTTTTCTGGGAATTCATCTTTGATCAGAAAATTAAGCCGATTTGTTTTCATGTAGTTTTACATGTCCTGAGTCTCCAGTATTTTTTTTAGAATTTTTGGAAGTTTTAAAAATTGGGTAAAAAATCGTGGATTAAAACTGGACAGTGGAGTCAGAATTGAATTTAAAGAAAAACAAAACAGTTTTTTTTTTCCTCCAAAAACTCGTACATCTATGATTTTTCTAGGAATTCATCTTTAATCCGAAAATTAAGGCGATTTGTTTTTGTGTAGTTTTACATGTCCGAAGTCTCCAGTATTTTTTTAGAATTTTTGGAATTTTTAAAAATAGGATAAAAAATCGTGGATTAAAACTGGACAGTGAAGTCAGAATTGATTTTAAAGAAGAACAAAGCAGTTTTTTCTCCTCCAAAAACTCGTACATCTCTTGTTTTTCTAGGAATTCATCTTTGATTAAAAAATTAAGCCGATTTTTTCTCGTGTATTTTTACATGTCCCGAGTCTCCAGTAATTTTTTCAAAATTTTTGGAATTTTTAAAAATAGGGTAAAAAATCGTGGATTAAAACTGGACAATGGAGTCAGAATTGAATTTAAAGAAAAACCAATTTTCTGTTTTGGTTAATCTACTTAGAGTGGGCTGATTAGGAGGGTTAGCTACTGACTTAGGGTGATTTCTAAGCCTTTTAAACTCTAAAAATGGTTTTTCAAGTCCCGGGCTAAGGGTAGTCAAGTCCGGATTTTTTAAACTTAGGAAATTAGAGCCATTTAAAAAAAATTTAGCCCAGTTTTTATTGTTAATTCAAGCTTTTCAAAATTGTTTTCAAACAATCACAAAGTATTTTGGTTTTAGAATATTTAATTTGACATATTTTCCTAAGGTAGCCGGATATCTTTTTAGATATACGGATTTCCTTAATTAAAGGAAAAAATATATTTCATGCATTGCATTTTTATTTTCATGCATATTATATGATAGCATTATTTTATTCCATGTCATTTAAATTATATGCCATATCATTCATGTTTGCCATGTCATTTAGGTTGCATTATATTATTTAGATTTTGCTATGTCATTTTATTTATGTCATGCATATACATATTCATATCTTTTAAAATGTTTTCAAAAGGATAATGATTTTTCAATAAAAAATAAAGATATTCCCGAGTTAAAATAATTCATGAGTTCTCTACCGGGTTTGCTGGAGGGAATATCATCAATTATCATTAATAAAGGAATATCTTTCTTTAAAAAAAAAAAAAAAAAGAGAATGATTCGGAAAGTTTTCCAAAACTAATAAAAATTTCTATATTTTGCCACGTTTGTTGGGGAATATAGGAAAATTTTGAATTTATAAATTTCAGATCATTTTCAATAAAAAATGGAATTATTTTTCTTTAAATTGGGAATTAATTTGAAATACTAAATTTAAAACCAACTTTTACCAAGACTTGAGATAACACACGATTAATAAGGTACCGATTTATACGGGCGTTGTGGGGGTGCTAATCCTTCCCCACACGTAACCGACTCCCGAACCCGCTTCTTTGATTTCTCTGGTTTAAAACGCAGACTTGAAATCGGTTTTTAAAATGTTTTAATTAATTTTTAAAATATTTTATAAAATCGGTTTTAATAGGTGGCCGATCACACCTAGCTAAAAAAGATTGGTGGCGACTCCATGTCTTTTTAGGTCATTTCCAAAACCTTCATTTCTAGAGGAATTAAGTCGACTTTTCCTCGGTTTTTTTTAAATGTCACGCTTAACGAATAATAAAGTCTTGCGATGAGACTCGTCGTTATTTTTTTTAGGTTGCGACAACAGTAAAGGTGAACTTCCTCAATGCTTCGCATCATCTTCGGATCAACCAAAACCATTAGGCCCAGAACACATAATCCCTGCTGGATCCTGCGCTTGTCAATACCACAAAGGTTGCAATCCTGATGAAATTATGGACAAAATCGTGAAAATGATTAAACCTGAGAGCCTGATACCAAAGATAGAAACCTTGGATCCTGTACCATACCTGCAAACTGTTCGAGGTCCAAGCCAGTATCCCCACCCTACCATGGTCCAATCGTCCATTGGGATGACCACTACGGGATTCCTGAATCCCACTCCATCACCAACAACTACCAGTTCATACTATTTCCCTCATCAACCACCTTATCCAGCATCTGGGATAGGAACCTCGAGCTATGTACAACCTCCAAAGGCCCCGTGTCCGAATCCATACCATCACCATGCTGTTCCGCCACATCTCCATGTAAACACTCCGGTTCGGACCTTAGTGCCACCACCAAGTGCCCCAACTCCTAGGCCATGTGTAACTAAGAAACGACCCCAGGATAAGACCCAAATGCCTTTTGATCCCATTCCAATCAGCTACCAAGAGCTCCTCCCTATACTGATCCAAAATCACATGGTTGCCTGTTTCCCATTGAAACCCCTGTTACCACCATATCCAAGGTGGTATAATCCAAATACAAAATATGATTATCATTGTGGAATTGTTGGCCATAACATTGAAGACTGTATGGCATTCAAAAAGAAAGTGCAAACTCTTATAAATGCCAAGTGGTTGGATCCCACGACACTGATTGATAGAGGACTGGGAAAGCGTCATTAGGATTGGGAGATTTACATCATTGAGGTGGAAAGACTTCGGTCTTATATGATGTAATAAGATTTCACTTTTTCAGTAGCCGGCTCTTATAGCCTTAGGATGTTAGGAAGAATAAAGTGCTTGTAAGGACAGTCTTAACCACTGTTCAAATTTTGTAAAACATGGTTTATACCATTGTGAATGTTGATGTGGGAATGAATTGATTATGTTTCAAATTTATGAGAGGTTGATGATTAAGTTCCTCCGATTCTTATTTCCTCCGTGATATCTCCCCCTTTGCATTTTGCATCCCATCAATTATTTGTCAAGTTGCATTCATGCATTCATAATCAGCATGATTTTTCTGTATATATCTATGCATTAATTTGCTTATTACATACATCATGATTAGCATTAGGTTACATTCATGACACACATGGTTAGTATGATTTTCTTTGTATATACTCTGTATCAATCATTCATTGTTTGCATGTATCATAATTGACACCATGTTGCATTCATAGAACATATGAACATTCATTGGGAAATATGCTGAAATGCACATGATCAGTCATTGCATATATCCATGTGTTGATTTGTTTATTCTTTGTTTGCAACATGTTGGCATTGTGATTGCATTTATTACATATATGGTCAGCATGTTTCCATTATACATGTCCATACATCATATTGTTTAGGCTTCACATGCATCAAATTGCATTCATGGCTCATTCATCATGACATACATTTTGGGGAAAATAGAATAGAAGTTGGCTTGGCTTTAGGAGTCTTTGAAAGAATTTCCATTTCAAATCAGAAGAAGTACTGAGTACACTTTTAATACAGGCTGGTGCTATGGAGGATGAACATGTTGCCCGACTGGAAAAAATGGAAAGGGAACGAGAACAGCTAGCAAAGTCTCAAGCAGAATCTAAAGGTCAGATGACTAAATTGATGGAGCTGATGTCTGCCGTAATCAAAGGAAAAGGATACACTGAAAACGTTATCGCCAGAGAAGGGTTAGAGGCACAAAAGGGCCAGGATGAGGTCATAATAAGCGATGCCCAGAACACTGTTAACCTCGTCAATGTCCTAAACTCAGATGATCTAGCTGAACAGGCAAAGTTGAAAAGGGTTGCAGTAAATGAGGTTGAGTTGGCAGATTCCCAAGGGAAATATCAGTTGTTAGATGAAAGGCTCCGGGCAATAGAAAGAACAGATGTATTCGGGAGTGTGGAGGCGAAAGAACGATGCTTGGTCCTCGATTTAGTCATTCCTCCTAAGTTCAAGATCCCTGACTTTGTGAAATATGACGGGACGACCGATCCATCAGCCCACATCACTATGTTCTGCCGGAAGATGACAAGTCATATAGGTAATGATAAGCTTTTGATTCACTGTTTTCAGGATAGCCTCAGCGGGTCCACAATTAGGTGGTATAGTCAGTTGAGCAAGGACCAGATACGCTCTTGGAATGATTTGGCTAGGGCTTTTCTAAACCACTACAAGCATATGACCGACATGGCGCCTGACCGTCTCACCTTGCAAAATATGAAGAAAAGAGCTACTGAGAGCTTCAAAGAATATGCGCAACGGTGGATGAGCCTGGCCGTCCAAGTACAACCGCCTTTAACTCAGAAGGAAACCACTGTCCTTTTTGTGAATACACTACAGGCCCCATACTACGATAGACTTGTCGGCAACACCACGAAGAATTTTTCGGACATGGCAATTTCAGGGGAGATGATTGAAAATGCTATCAAGGATGGGAAAGTTGAAGGAGAAAGAACATCCAATACCAAGAACAAGGGGGCATCTGAAAAGAAAAAGGAAGATACCCAAGTCGTGGAAGACTTTGCCCCATCTCCCCAATTCTCCTCATATCAGCCATTTTACTCTACCCTGAATAATGTCTCTCATGGTTTTTATCCCTACCAACCAATGACTGCAACTACACCAGAATTTACATCTGTCTATCAATCGAACACCCTTGGGAATAATCGAAGGGGGCATAAAAAGCGAAGAAGAAATCAGGTTGGCCCGATTCCTATGACATACAGTGAGATACTACCTCAACTCATCCAGAATCACCTTGTGACACCCATGCAAATAGCGCCTCTGAAGCCCCCTTATCCGAGCTGGTATGATGCTAATGAGAGTTGTGGGTACCATTTTGGCAATCAAGGTCACTCAACAGAGAACTGCACCGCTTTGAAGTACAAGGTCAGAGATCTCATCAAGGCTGGTTCGATAAGTTTTGAAGATGGGGAAGCCAAGTGTCATAAGAAATATTGTGCATGATCATATTAGGTTTTTGACACATGTAGTTCTATACACGGTGATGATGAAAGCACTTGTCTCATGTTAACATCTACATGAATTAAATGAATTTTGAATTTTAAATGCTTTGTGTTTGTTGTGTTTCAACAATAACTTGAATTTGCAAAAACAAGCATTAAGGAATTTTAGTGATGGATAGTCTCAAGAAGATTGATGATCAGTGTTACAAATGACCCAATACCTTCTCCATTCTCTTTAGGTTTTCCTAAGCCTAAATCTCTTAAACCAAAAGCACTTGAAAGACCTAATGCTTCAAGGAAAAATGAATGAAAAAAGAGAAGCATTGTCATTGCAAAATAAGCAAGGATGTAAATCCTAGTCTAGGCTATGAACAAAGGAACGAATTTTTTGAAATTTTTCGAATTCCTTGAAAATCAAACAAATGAGACATTCTTTCAAGAGTCTAGATTTTGATAATTTGGTGTGTGTCAAGATTGTGCTAAAACCATTCATGACCTTTCCCAATAACCACAAAACACTAATTGCCCAAACATCACTTCATGATTGACATCCTGGGGCACAATGATTAAACTAGATTATCCCTTGTCCCAGAGAAAACCCGTTTTTGGGTCATATTTTCCTTATCTCTTCAAAAAAACTCAGATTGGAAACTCAGCTTTTTCAAAATAGACCTAGACTTGCTATGTTCCTCGTTGATACAGATTCTCATGGTTAATCAAGTTGGGGCATCATATATGGAAATGATGGACACATGGTAAAGAAGGATGGGCTAATGCATGAATCATTGGAGGGATGCGACGAAAGAAAAAAAAAATTGTGATGTCATGCATGTGAGAATTCGGATGATTCCAAAGTGCAAAATGAAATTCTGAATATCTATTTCCCCTGGGGATTGCTTTTCAATGTGAATATTTGTGCTTGACATGAGAAATGGCCATCTTTCATATCCCCTTCACACAAAAAGAAATTATCCATAGTCACCCCTTTTGAGCCAAAAGAATTCTTTCTTCTTTGAACCCTGATCAAGGATTACCCTCTACACTGGAGGGCAAATGCGAGGAAAGATCTTTTCAAAGATCATTGAGAAATGAGTGATAGCTCAAGGACAGACACAAAGCAAATGGAGCCCCGAATAAATACGGGCTCACTCTGTCAAAGAAAAAAAAGAGAAAAAGATGGTGAAATGAAAGCCAAGAAAAACAAAAGAAAAACACAATAAAAAAGAAAACAAAATGTGTGAAAGGCATGGCAAATGGAAAGCCAAAAGCAAGGAAGAAAAAGAGCAAAGTCAAAAGGAAAGAAATGTCCGAGAAGGGACAAATGCTTCAAAGAGAATCCTCCTCAAGAAATGATCCTTGATCTGATTACCCTCAAACACATATTTTGGGCCTATTTATTCTTTCTTTCTGAACCCTGAGCCATGGCCTACATTATATGCTTTAAAAGTCCATTTTGATCAAGCATGAATATTTAATTTGAAAGGTTTTTCCTCAAATTTTATCCCATTTCATCGAATTATCATTTCACTAAGGAAGAATTTAGAATTCTCAAGTGCATGGTAAAACAATGAACAAAAAAAAAAGAAAATGGAAAGAGTAAAATGAAAATTTTCGATGCCATCGATGATAGTGCCGATACCACAAAAGAAAAGATTTTCTTAAAGGGGTGGTCATCGAGGAACATCTAGGAATTCTTGAACCCCCAAATTGCCAACTCTCATTCAGAGGATTGTCTTCAAAAAAATTGAAACTTTTTCTCCAAAATTAAACTTTTCGGTTTGAACATCCCGGCCAATCTTGACGCTTGCCAAAATTCCTTGATATGGAAACTAAAAGAATGTTGAATTTGTTTGGTTCTCAATAAATTCATGATTTATAAAACCAATTCCATTTGTGAGCCTAGAAGGGATATACATTTTTGTCATGAATCTTGTTATACCAAGCCTTGCCAATCCCAGTTGGAAAAACCCTGATTGATACTTAGAGAAATTTCTAACAATGATCATCAGTCTTCAAAAGATTTATATATCACACATTGTGGGGTTAATATTTTTTGTTCAGAAGTTTTCAAAATGCGAAAACAAATAAAAATATTTTTGAAATACCCATTTTTGATGTTGACATGAGACAAGGGTTTTTCTAACCCAAAGGTATAGAACTGCCAGGATAGATCCTGACTTCCAGATATGAGAAGAAGAAATCGAACCCAGTGCAGATCTCTGTTGATGAAAGTTTGAAAACTGTTGGGGCAAAGAGAATAGCCAAAATGAATTGAAGATATACTCTGATTTGAAGAGGAAAAATGAATTTGAAAGGCTAAGCCAAAGTCTAAAAAAAAAAAAAAACCGGGGGCATTTGCATCACTCATGAGCATTCATCTCTTTATCGAGCTTTTACATTTGCACAGTGTCGGTAAGCATTTGCATCATTCATGGGTATTTGCATAGGCATTATTCCAGAAGCATCTGCATTTTACCTTTACATTTACATTCTTCATAGAATTCGCATTTGCGTCATCTCAAGCAATTGCATCATTTCTAGAATCATTGCATTTTCATTATTGTATGGTAATTGTAGTTACACCATTCATAAACCAGTTACATGAACACAATTAGTAGGGGTATCTGCATCATGAAACATGGGCATCAATCCAGGCCATTTGCATTTGCACTAAGAAATATTTTACATTTGCACCATGAAGCAAGAGCACCTTGTTAAAAGACATGTGCATCTGCATCATTTCTCAAAGCTTCTGGTGGGGATATCCAGAATTTTACAGTTTTAAAAGAACAAGTCTTCGGTGGTGATAGCTGAAGCCTCTGGTGGAGATATCCAGGGTTTTATAATTTTGAAACATGAGAAATCTTCTTCTGAAGAAGTTACCCAGAATTTTTACATTTTAAAAAATGAGCAAGTCTTTGGTGGTGATAGCCAAAGCTTCTGGTGGGGATATCCAGAATTTTACAGTTTTTAAAAGTGAACAAGTCTTCGGTGGTGATAGCTGAAGCCTCTGGTGGAGATATCCAGGGTTTTATAATTTTGAAACATGAGAAATCTTCTTCTGAAGGAGTTACTCAAAAATTTTACAATGAGCAAGTCTTTGGTGGTGATAGCCAAAGCTTCTGGTGGGGATATCCAGAATTTTACAGTTTTTAAAAGTGAACAAGTCTTCGGTGGTGATAGCTGAAGCCTCTGGTGGAGATATCCAGGGTTTTATAATTTTGAAACATGAAGAATCTTCTTCTGAAGGAGTTACCCAGATTTTTACAATGAGCAAGTCTTTGGTGGTGATAGCCAGAGCTTCTGGTGGGGATATCCAGAATTTTACAGTTTTTAAAAGTGAACAAGTCTTCGGTGGTGATAGCTGAAGCCTCTGGTGGAGATATCCAGGGTTATATAATTTTGAAACATGAGAAATCTTCTTCTGAAGGAGTTACTCAAAATTTTTACAATGAGCAAGTCTTTGGTGGTGATAGCCAAAGCTTCTGGTGGGGATATCCAGAATTTTACAGTTTTTAAAAGTGAACAAGTCTTCGGTGGTGATAGCTGAAGCCTCTGGTGGAGATATCCAGGGTTTTATAATTTTGAAACATGAGGAATCTTCTTCCGAATGAGTTACCCAGATTTTTACAATGAGCAAGTCTTTGGTGGTGATAGCCAGAGCTTCTGGTGGGGATATCCAGAATTTTACAGTTTTAAAAGAACAAGTCTTCGATGGTGATAGCTGAAGCCTCTGGTGGAGATATCTAGGGTTTTATAATTTTGAAACATGAGAAATCTTCTTCTGAAGAAGTTACCTAGAATTTTACATTGACCAAGTCTTCGGTGGTGATAGCCAAAGCTTCTGGTGGGGATATCCAGAATTTTACAGTTTTAAAAGAACAAGTCTTCGGTGGTGATAGCTGAAGCCTCTGGTGGAGATATCCAGGGTTTTATAATTTTGAAAAATGAGAAATCTTCTTTTGAAGGAGTTATCCAGAATTTTATTCAACATGTGCATCCACATCAAGAAGCGCTTGCATCAACTAAAGACATTTGCATTTGCATCATGAAGCATTTGCATCATCTCTTAAAGCTGTCATGTAGAATCGAACTCGTTTGCTTTTCAAATGAGTCGAGCCCCGAGATCATCGTCGAGGTACTTTTTTTTATTATGAACAAGTCTTTGGTGGTGATAGCTGAAGCCTCTGGTGGAGATATCCAGAGTTTTAAAATCATTTGAAAAGGTTAAAAGTCTTTGGTGGTGATAGCTGAAGCTTCTGGAAGTGACACCCAGAATTTTTACATTTTAAAAAATGAGCAAGACTTTGGTGGTGATAGTCGAAGCTTCTGGAGGAGATATCCAGAATTTTTAAACACAGCTGAGAATAAGAAAGGTTAAGGCCCCGAGAACATCGTCGAGGTCGTTTCCTTTCTTGCAAATCGAATTCGTTTCCTTAAGACGAATCGAGCCTTGATTAGGTAGGGAATTCAATTTAAAGACAAATCTTCAATTTACTGTTGTTTAAAAAAAAAATTTGAAAAAAAGAAAAAAAGAGGAAAAATGAAAAAATAGAAAATGAAAAAATAGAAAATGAAAAAAAAATGAAAAAGAAAAAGAAACCCCTTTCCCTTTCCTTCACATGTGATGTCACTGACCGTACAAAATTAGTGTCGGTTTATCTTTGCCTGATTCCTGATTCTCAGCAATAGCCAAAGAGGGGCAGCTGTAGACACCTAATTTTGTCCGGACCACTAAACAGGTATGTTTTCTTCCCATATTGATGTTTCCGAGTATAAAAAGACTGTTTTCATCCTGCAGGTGGTACTCCGAGACTTAGTTTAAAAGGGCGAGCACAAAATGTCAAACTTGAAAAAAAGTCAACCCCGAAAAAGTCAACCCCGAAAAAGTCAACCCCAGAAAGTCAACTACTGAAAAAGTCAACCCACTTTCAAAATCAAGATTTTAAGTTCAATTGAAAAATGGAGAAAGAATTTTGATAATCCGAGGTCTACATTGAAAGATATGGAGTTCGGAAGTTGGGATTTGGAGGTTCAGTAGAAAAGAAACCCTAATCCGAGAAATTTGGGGAAAAGTGCTTAAATGATCAAACTGGTCGAAATTGAAGGTTCCAAATGAAAGATAAGCACTGACTACGGGTAATGGAGAAGTCACTTGCAAGAAAAACCGAAAGAAAAGTCAATCCGGGAGAAAACCGAGAATTAGGGTTTTTAGTGGATTTCGGTGAAATCGGGAAGAATCACAGAAATGGCCCGACTTGGTAAGACCAAAGCCCCAATGGATGAGGAATGATTAAAAAGGATGGCCCAAGGCTCAGATTGAAGAAAATCTGAAAATCGGACTTGTTTTGAGCAAAACCGGGTTTCGGAGGTTAAAGGGGCAAAATTGGAAAAATTTGGGAAAAATAGCAAATGGACTCCGAAAATTCTGAAAAATTTGTCAATCTCATTTTTAAATTGTTTGGAAGAGATTGGCGAAAGAAAATCTTGATTCCGAGTTCGGTTGCAAAATGGCCAAATCCCGGGCTTCTTATGCAGTAATTCAAAAAGATAAATCCCGAAAAAATAGCAAATGGACTCCAAAAATTCTGAAATTTGGCAAATCTCTTTTTTAAATTATTTGGAAGAGATTGGCGAAAGAAAATCTTGATTCCGAGTTCGTTTGCAAAATGGCTAAATCCCGAGCCTCCTATGTAGTAATTCAAGCCGATAAATCCCGAAAAAATACCAAATGAGCTCCAAAAATTATGAAAACTTCCAGATCACACTTTTTAATTATTTTGAAGAGATTGGTGAAGAAAAATCTTGATTTGGAGCTCGTTTAAAAAAGGTAAAAAGTAGGGGCATAAAAGGACATTTTGGGAAGAAAAAATCCAAATAAATAGCAAACGGACTCGGATAATTTTGAAAACTTCCAGAACTCAATATTTTATTATTTTGGAAGTATTAAAAAAAGAAAAATTGAATTTGGAGCCCGTTTGATATTTATTTTGCATCCGGGGGGCAAAATGGTCGTTTCACCCAAGCAACCAAAAAGGGCTTTTTTGGGCCTTTCAAAAATCAGAGCTGGGCTGGAAAAGAGAAGTGCTGGCCTGCCCAAGCCCAAAGGAAGGAGGAAGCTTAGGATTTTTTCAATCAAGTGATTAAAAATCAAAAGTTAAGTTAGAGATTTTCATTTTTGAGCCTAAGTCCCAATCCCACATCCCTTTGTAATGTCAAGCCAAGGAGGTGCTCACCTTATAAATAAGGAGTCTTGGCCTTTGGTTGAGATCACCCACTACCCCTTGTGAGATAGTCTATACACTTGTATTAGGATTATCCGGGTGGTGAGTCATAGTGTTTTTGTTGAGAGGGTTTGTAGCTTAATCCGTTCAAAAGCTACTTTGAGGGTTTGTAGCTTAATCCGTTCAAAAGCTACTCTGAGGGTTTATAGCTTAATCCGTTCAAAAGCTACTTGTGAGAGGGTTTGTAGCTTAATCTGTTCAAAAGCTACTCTGAGGGTTTGTAGCTTAATCCGTTCAAAAGCTACTCTGAGGGTTTGTAGCTTAATCCGTTCAAAAGCTACTCTGACGGTTTATAGCTTAATCCGTTCAAAAGCTACTCTGAGGGTTTATAGCTTAATCCGTTCAAAAGCTACTTGGTGAGTTTTCATTTTAAAATAATGTTTCTTGTTCTTCCTTCATTTCCTTTCTTAAGTATATTTTTCTTACATTTTGTTTTTACAATAAACTCACCATGGCTAAATGGCCTACATTATTTATTTTAAGTTGTTATTTTTGATTCATTTTACCATATTGTTTATGCTATTTTCTTTATTTTTGATGTTTTAAATATTATGTTATTTCATGTTCTTAAGTCATATTTAATTTGGTTGCTTTGTTTGTTGCCATTTATGTCTTAGATATCATGTTTTTACATTTTTAATTTTCTGTTTTCATGTTGTTTAAATTTGAGCATGTTTTAGAGTTAGCATATTAAGTGTTTGTGAAAATGCTTGTGTGATTCTTTGCATGATTCTTGTTTTATATCTTAGTAAGCATGTTTTAGATTTGGTATATTAGGTGTTTGTGAAAATGCTTGCATGATTTAAGTGTTATGACTTAGTTTTTCATGTTTGTATGCCAAGTGTTTGTGAAAATGCCATGCTTGTTGGAGCTTGAGGCCATTTGGCTACTCCATGTGTTTTGCATTGTGTGTTGCATTTTTTTGTCATGCTAGTTGTTAGGTTTTTTCATTTGCATGATATTTGGTTGGATTTTTGAATTAAGCATGCCTTGTGTTTGTAAAAATGCCATGCATGTTTTAGGTCTAAGTTACATTAAATGTCATGCAAGTTCATGTTAGGTCTAGGCCATGTTATTTATGTCATGTATTTTCCTTACATTTAGGATTAGATCCATGCATTTCATGCATTATGTTTGCTGCATTGTTTCATGCATTTCATGACCATGCCACTTGAATAATGACTTGAGCCAATTGATGGTTCAAAGTCATGCTCTCTTGAGCACACTTGTGGAAAATTAAGTTTGTCAAATTGATTATTCTACCTTTGTGATTTTTTTTACTTAGCCAATTTTTATCTAACTTTCAAAAAGTCCTAGCTACTGTCTTCAAGTCATTCTATGAGTTTCAAATATTTTTATTTTGGTTTTTAAATGATTTTATCAAAGACAAAAAAAAAATGTGTTGGCAAAGCAGTTTTTTTCCACAAAAAACTCGTACATCTCCGATTTTTCTGGGAATTCATCTTTGATCAGAAAATTAAGTCGATTTTTTTTCGTGTATTTTTACATGTCCTGAGTCTCCAATAATGTTTTCAGAATTTTTGGAATTTTTAAAAATAGGGTAAAAAATCGTGGATTAAAACTGGACAGTGAAGTCAGAATTGAATTTAAAAAAAAAAAACAAAGCAGTTTTTTCTCCTCCAAAAACTCGTACATCTCTGGTTTTTCTGGGAATTCATCTTTTATCAAAAAATTAATCCAATTTTTGTCGTGTAGTTTTACATGTCCTGAGTCTCCAGTATTTTTTTTAGAATTTTTGGGATTTTTAAAAATAGGGTAAAAAATCGTGGATTAAAACTGGACAGTGGAGTCAGAATTGAATTTAAAGAAAAACCATTTTTCTGTTTTGGTTAATTTACTTAGAGTGGGCTGATTAGGAGGGTTAGCTACTGACTTAGGGTGATTTCTAAGCCTTTTAAACTCTAAAAATGGTTTTTCAAATCCCGGGTTAAGGGTAGTCAAGTCCGGATTTTTTAAACTTAGGAAATTAGAACCATTTAAAAAATTTTAGCCCAGTTTTTATTGTTAATTCAAGCTTTTCAAAATTGTTTTCAAACAATCACAAAGTATTTTGGTTTTAGAATATTTAATTTGACATATTTTCCTAAGGTAGCCGGATATCTTTTTAGATATACGGATTTCCTTAATTAAAGGAAAAAAATACATTTCATGCATTGCATTTTTATTTTCGTGCATATTATATGATAGCATTATTTTATTCCATGTCATTTAAATTATATGCCATACCATTCATATTTGTCATGTCATTTAGGTTGCATTATATTATTTAGACTTTACTATGTCATTTTATTTATGTCATGCATATACATATTCATTTATTTTAAATATTTGCAAAAGATAATGGTTTTCAATAAAAATAAAGATATTCCCGAGTTAAAATAATTCATGAGTTCTCTACCGGGTTTGCTGGAGGGAATATCATCAATTATCATTAATAAAGAAATATCTTTCTTTCAAAAAAAGAGAATGATTCGGAAAGTTTTCCAAAACTAATAAAAATTTCTATATTTTGCCACGTTTGTTGGGGAATATAGGAAAATTTTGAATTTATAAATTCCGGATCATTTTCAATAAAAAATGGAATTATTTTTAAATTGGGAATTAACTTGAAATACTAAATTTAAAACCAACTTTTTACCGAGACTTGAGATAACACACGATTAATAAGGTACCGATTTATACGGGCGTTGTGGGGGTGCTAATCCTTCCCCACACGTAACCGACTCCCGAACCCGCTTCTTTGATTTCTCTGGTTTAAAACGCAGACTTGAAATTAGTTTTTAAAATGTTTTAATTAATTATTAAAATATTTTATAAAACCGGTTTTAATAGGTGGCCGATCACACCTAGCTAAAAAAGATTGGTGGCGACTCCATGTCTTTTTTAAGGTCATTTTCAAAACCTTCATTTTTCTAGAGGAATTAAGTCAACTTTTCCTCGGTTTTTTTTAATGTCACGCTTAACGAATAATAAAGTCTTGCGATGAGACTCGTTATTTTTTAGGTTGCGACAAATATAAATACACGGATTACCACTGACATGAAACTCACATGATCAAGTCCAAAAAGCTCTAAACCAAAAAAATAAAAATAAAATCTGGAATAAGTAAACATTGTCAAGTTGTAATTTTTTTAAAAAAAAAAATTATAAGTCAAGAGATTATCAAATATATTATTTTTAAAAATATATATATATATATTTTTATTATATTTTAAAAGATATGTGTTATCTTACTAATTCTGCTTGTGAAGATTAATAATTTCACTGTCAGAATGTGATAATTTTTCTTTGTTTTTCTAACCAATCAATTGTAACGCGTGATCGACCCACCCCGGTAACCCGTTTAATTTTATGGTCCTTAAACTACCCTCTTCCTAGCACTTATGAAAGATATTCATTCGGTTAATTCAGTTAAAATCATAATTTAATTATCATTAATCGAATTTATAAAGTTTTTATTTATTATTTTTTTAATCGAATTAAATCATTAAAAAAATAAATTTTAACTGACCGAATTATTTTGGTTAATTAGGCTAATTAATCGAATTAACCAAACTTTAACTATTTAATTATCAATAAGTTAAAATTATATTTTAAAATCTTAAATTCCTAATTTTTCATAATTCAAACAAATATAATCATCCAACAAATATTTAAATATCAAACAAATATTTAAATATCAAACATAAGTAAAAAATACACCCATAATAATTTAAAATTTTCAATAACATAAAATTTAAAACATCTAACAAAGTTTAAAATATAATGTTTGATATATATTTTAGATAATTCGATTAATTCAAATATTTTTAATAATCAAACCCAATTAATCAATAATTAATTTTTCTTAAAACTTTTAGAGATAACCAACCGAATAATTTTATAACCGATCAAATAACCGAATTAATTTTGATTTTAATCGATTAATTCATTTTTTGTCAAATACCCCACACCCTAGTTATGACTACAAAGAAAAATCCCAATAAGAATAAATCTTTTTAAAAGAAAGATTTTGTTAAGGAGTGCATTTAAAGTATTTTTTAAAGTTAATTAATATATTATTTGTAATAAAAATATTATATTAAATATAAAAATTGATAATTTTATTCATATTTTTAATGCATTGAATGAAGATATTGTTATATATAATAATCTTAAAGAGTGTTTTTTAACACCCTTATTAACAAAATTATTAAAAGAAAGAATTGGAAAAGTGGGGTAGAAGACAAGAGAAACGGCTCTCAAAAGAAAGAAAGAAAGAAAAATTGCTCCTAGTCTTTACTACTGCCACCCATTAACAGAGAGGCACCAGCTCTTTATTTTTCTCTTCTGCTTTTTATTATTATTTTATTAAACGAACTCTTTAAGCTGGATATTTCCGTTAATTGTTTTTAAGAAGAGTCTCTCTCTTTGGAAAAATTATTTCATAGCCTTTTTGGGTTTTCCCTTCTAAAGAGAAAGAGAGATTATATAGGTTTCTCTTTGTTAGAGGAGGAAAGAGGGAGCCGGAGTTCGACAGAGTTTTTCTGGAAGCTGATCTATCTGGGTTTTTCAGCACTGGGCTAATAGATTTCTCTTTGTTGGGTTTTCTTTTATTTTGTTAGATTTTTTTTCCTAAAAAAAATGTGGTGGATGATGAATGAAGGAGGAGGGCATTATTGTTCTAAAAAAACTGATGACGTCTGTGGAGATGTTTGTGGCCAGGTACTTTACTATTTTGATCTCTTTTTTTTTTTATGCTTCAATTTTTGGGTGTTAATCTTTCATGGGAATGTGAGGGAAGTTAATGGGGTTGAAGAATTTTTGGATCTTAGGTAAATTTTTTATCTACAATTTAGCTGCTATATATTGCCTGTTAATCTCGTTGTTTTTTGGGTTTGGATTAAATTTTCAACAAATGCCTTTACTTTTAGATTTGGGGATTGAGAGTATGCCTGTTGATTTTTTATCGATCTGAAATTGTTTAAGTGTAACTATTTTTGTTGATTTTTCTTTTTTAGATTATAAAGAGTTTAATATAATTTAGTCACCATTAACCAGAAACCTTAAAATTGGATACCAAAGATGTAATAAGTAATTTGGGAACTTAATTTACAAAACTTTTAGCTTGATAGGAAGCTACTACTTTTTAAGCATATGTTCTTTTACTTTGTAGCTTCTATCTTACTTTTCTAAGTATCTAAAAGGGCATTACCATTTGCAAATGAGCTGCATATATTCCATTGCTTTTCTAAATTTCACTTCTAAGTTATAATGCTTATTGTGTTAGGGATGATTACTTTCCCTGCTAGATTTATAATATTATTTGATATTTTTGGAGTGCCTTGTTTTGAAATATTACTTTGCTTTTTATATCCTAATAAATTTGATTAGTGTTAATATAGTATTTTTCTCTATCCTACAGGAATCAAGCCGGGTGAGCATGTCAAGAATCCGCTGCATACTGCGTGGCATTGATTTGAAAACTTATATTTTTCTATTTGTACTGGTTCCAACATGCATATTCGGTATATATGTTCATGGGCAGAAGATTTCATACTTCCTCCGGCCACTATGGGAATCGCCACCCAAACCTTTCCATGATATCCCACATTATTATCATGAGAATGTATCAATGGAAATGCTCTGCAAACTTCATGGTTGGAGAATTCGTGAATTTCCAAGACGGGTTTATGATGCAGTGTTGTTTAGTAATGAGGTCGATATTCTCACCATACGGTGGCAAGAGTTGTACCCTTACATAACAGATTTTGTTCTTCTCGAGTCTAATTCAACATTTACGGGTATTCCAAAGCCTATGGTTTTTGCTAGCCATCGTGATCAATTCAAATTTGTTGAGCACCGATTGACTTATGGAACAATTGGAGGAAGGTTTAAGAAAGGAGAAAACCCATTTGTTGAGGAGGCTCTGCAGCGAGTAGCATTAGACCATCTTCTCAAAATAGCAGGAATTTCTGATGATGACTTGTTGATAATGTCAGATGTCGATGAGATACCAAGCAGGCATACCATCAACCTCCTGAGGTGGTGTGATGACATACCTCAAGTTCTTCATCTTCGGCTGAAGAATTATCTTTATTCTTTTGAGTTTCTTGTGGATAATAACAGCTGGAGGGCATCGGTCCATAGGTATCAGACGGGTGAAACAACGTATGCGCATTATCGCCAGACAGATGAGATTTTGGCAGATGCAGGGTGGCACTGCAGTTTTTGCTTCCGCCGCATCAGTGAGTTCATATTTAAGATGAAAGCTTACAGCCATAATGATAGAGTGAGGTTCTCTCATTATTTGAACCCAAAAAGAGTTCAGAGAGTAATTTGCAAGGGTGCTGATCTATTTGACATGCTTCCGGAGGAGTACACATTCAAGGAAATAATTGGGAAACTGGGACCTATTCCTCATTCCTTTTCAGCTGTTCATCTTCCATCATATCTTCTACAGAATGCAGATAAATATAAATTTCTTTTACCTGGAAATTGTTTGAGAGAAAGTGGGCGATTCTTCTAATAACTTCAGATGTTTGTATCTGTAAAGGCTAGTCAGAGGTGCTACTAGTGTGACTCCCCACGAAGCGTTCAACTGAACAATTAATGACTGCGGTGCGTCCCTGAGCAGCCTTGTCTTTTATCCAGCTAAAAGTTTTTTCAATTCCTTGCAAAAATGATTGAAGTGTTGGATAAATGCTTGGAAATTCTAGGTTTGTATATAACTTTTTCTTCATTTGAGTTTTACTTGGTGGAGGATCTTCCTATATCAGATACAGCTTAGCTGTTGCGGCTGCATGTTTATTATTTATGATTCTCTAATACATTAGTTTGAGGTTCCTGTGATTACCCTATGTTGGGAAGTTTTGTTTTGAGAGAATTTATTCATACATGTTTTATTGAATTCCTTAATTTGTTCCCCTTGATTGGTTTTTAGATTGTTGATGACTATGCTTGTTTCATTAGGTTTTGATCAAGTATGTTTTCTAACAATTCTTAAAGATAAATAGTAGTATGAAATAGGAAATTTAAATTCCCATTTTATCATAAAGTAAAAAATGCAATAACAAAGGAGTAAGATAAAAAATAACAAAAGCAGCAGCATCTATTCTTCCTGTGAGAAGGGAGATATTGTATTGGAAGTTTTTTATGTGTGGCAATCCACAAAATTTGTTTAATACAAGTATGACAATGGGTTTTTCAAGGTAATCTTTAGAGGTGGCAAAATGAACCCGAACCCGAAAATCCGCCCAGGAAAACTCGAACCCGAACCCGCCCAAACCCGATTTGACCAAAAAGTCAAAAACCCGAACCCGAATGGGCCCGAACCCGAATGGACCCGAACCCGAATGGCCCCGAACCCGAATGGACCCGAACCCGAATGGACCCGAACCCGAATGGGCCCGAACCCGAATGAGCCCGAACCCGAGACCGGCCCGAACCCGAACACGAATTTAATACTAAAAATAAAAATAAACAAATTGCAATTATTTTTTTTTTACAAAGCAATAACTTTAATTATTAATTTTATTCTAATTTTTTTTAATAATTTAATTAAAATTTAAAATTTAATATATTATATATATATATATGATGAAATAATAATTTTATCAAAAAGTAAATTATATTTTGTACTTATAAGTTATAACTTTAACGTCTCATATCATGATGAATTTACAATCTAAATATTTTAAATTCTTGAAAATTTTAAAGATGTGAAAAAAAAAATTTGACAATAATTCAATTAATCTATAAGGGTAAAAAAATTGACAATAATTCAATTATTTTGGCCTTTTGGGTTATACTTAGACCTGCTCACGGGCCGAGCCTCGGCAGGATATTTTGTGTTCCGGGCCGGCCCGGCCCGGAACAGTAATTTTTATTATAATATTATTTTATTTAATTTTAATTTTAATTATAATTATAAAAAAATAAAAAAATTTATTTTTTTATTCCAATGAACAGTGTTTCGGGCCTAAACGGGCGGGCCGGGCCGACCCAGGGCCAGGCCTGGGCAGAGAAAATAAAAAAAATCTGGGCCGCGGCCCGGCCCGGCCCATAAGCAGCTATAGTTATACTTATGCGGTTAGGTTAGGGTGGGTTTAATTGGATTATGGCTTTCATGTGATTTTATTTTAGCGGGTGAATTTAATGGGGTTTTGGGTTTTATGGCCTTTTGGTTTTGGGTATATTTATTATATATTAATAAATAATCATATTAATTATATATTTATTACGTATAATTTAAATATAAATTATATTTTTTAGTACTACTTTATAATTTATACTTTATACTGATGAAAAAAATATAAGTACTCGATATATATATATATATATATATATATATATATATATATATATATATCTTGACTATAAGCATAAATTTTTTGCATTTTATAAGTATATAAACGAATAGATGAAGGCTAGGATTTATTTTTAAAAGTTTTTTATTTTATAGTGAATATAAATTATAATGTATTTATATTTTGAAATTCGAGCTCATCAAATCAATTATTTTAAATATCAATATATTAATTTATAATATATCATATTTTTTATAATAAATTATTTCAAAATTTGATTTTATATAACAAATTAATTTCTTATTCTTTTGGTGCTAACAAATATTAATTTTAAAAAATAAATATAATTAAAAATATCATATAATAGCAAAAGTATAAAAATAAAAATAATAATAATAATAAATTAATAATTTGTTTTTAGATATAAATATTTAAATTACGTAAAAATGATTACATCTAATATAAAATAAAATAATGTAAAACATACCCGTACCCAGATCGAACCCGAACCCAAACCGAACCCGAACCCGAATGGGCCCGAACCCGAATGAGCCCGAACCCGAATGGGCCCGAACCCGAATGGGCCCGAACCCGAATGAGCCCGAACCCGAATGGACCCGAACCCGAATGAGCCCGAACCCAATGAGCCCGAACCCGAATAAACCCGAACCCGAATGAACCCGACCCGAATTAAGGTTAAAATACCGATTTGAGGAGTAGCTCCACCTATAGCATTATTTATTGCTCGCATCTGGAAAAGATGATGGAAATACCTTATAGGTAAGATAGCATCTGCCTCCAACCAAAAAGTGCAGAACTGCCAAGCGAAGCTGTGAAGGGTAGATGCACCTTGCTGGTAGTTGAAAATGAATAAATTACTGAAACTATCCTATACTTTCTTAATATGAAGGATTCTATCAGTGTGGATAAACCCCATTATTTCTTGAGTAGCCATTAATCTAAGCATATAATTAGTTCAAAACTCTATCAAGACTACAACTAAAACGACTATGCTTGCACTTGCCAGTTTGGTTGCCCGTCCTGTGAGAGTTAATTTCTCAGTGCTTAATGAAGGTTCAAAACCATAAATTTATATGTTCAAAAGAGCATCAAAGTATCAGGTGAGATAAAAAAAAAATTCAATCCAGAACTTTTCTATATCTATTTCATATAGCCCATTACTCTGCTGAATTTTGTCAATAAAGTATAGAATCCAACATTGGTGAAATATGGGTATGAGTAATGAGATGCTATCTGATCTGTCCAAAACATGCCTATATATAGGATAGATCCACATAGAAAATATACAAGCTCAATATTACACAGATTTATTCTCAATATCAAGAAACCATGCTAGACAATTTACAACACGGCTATGGGATTTGGCCAGCAGAGCTATTCCATACACCAGGAAAGCTGGCAAAATGGATATCAGGGTCATCTCTCAGGGATGCCTAATTGCTTCTCTACAAACACCAAATGATGTTCCATGGGAACCATGCTAATGCATCAAGATGTCTGGCATGCTCAAAATATGCACCAAAATGCCTGGCTAGCTGAAAGTATGCGCCAACGGGTTAAGATCCAGTCCATTACTTTTTTGTCAATTACTTTTCAATACATTCATCATTACCATTGACATGTGTAGGGTCCATTAATTAATAGTGAAAGTCTCGCTTGTGAATGGTGATTAAAATATATTGGATAAAAATTGATTGAAAAAGTAATGGAGTGGAGCCGGACACTGTGCCAACATTGCATTATCAGTCCTGAGAAATATGGACGTTTCAATGGTGGCTATGTCATCAATGTTGGTCCTGTGGCCTCAACTGGTGGTAAAGTACCCCAACCTGATTGCAAGCTCTGACTATGAAAGTTTTAGCAGGCAGGACACAGCAAGCTCCAGCAACCATGAGGGTTGAAGCAGTGAGATATGAGCAAATTAGTAATTGGGGTGGGGATGGTCACTACCGCCAAAGCTACAGTGATGGCTATACTATGCAGGTAGAGGTTTGGGCGGGTTCAGGTCGGACTCATTCGGATTTGAGTTTTTTTATATTTAGATATGTTTTACATCATTTTTATTTTATTTTATTTTATGTTAGATGTAATCATTTTTACGTAATTTAAATATTTACTTTTAAAAATAAATTAAATATTTTATTATTTTTTTTAAAAATAACCTTTTATTATAATATGATATTTTTAATTATATTTATTTATTAAAATCAATATTTGTTAGCACCAAAAGAATATAAAATTATTTTTTAAAATAAATAAAATTTTAAAATAATTTATTATAAAAAAATGATATATTATAAATTAATCATATTAATATTTAAAATAATTGATTTGATGAACTTGAATTTTAACATGTAAATACATTATAATTTATATCCATTGCAAAATAAGAGATTTTTAGGGACGAACACTGACATTCAACTATCTGTTTATATATTTGTAAAATGTAAAAAGTTTAAACTTATGTAAAGAATCGAACCTAACATTCAACTCTTAATAGTAAGGATATTACCGAATGAATCAATCTTGAATTTTGATATAATATGTTACTAAAAGTAAATTATATCTTAAATTATATCAAGTGTAATAAAATAATAATAATTTAAAAATACTTATCCAAAATAAAATATATAATAAATGAATTACAAAATTAAATTAGCTAATTATGTTAAATACTTTTAAATTCTAAAAAGACATGATACTTTTATAAATCAATATTTGTTGACTTAATTTAATAATCTGTCTAAGAAAACTATATATATGTTATAAAGAGCAATACATTTTTTTAAAGTAGTTTTTATCTAATTTTTAATATAAGAATTACTATTATACTAGAGATAAGTTAAAATGAATGAATTGCTGTCAATTAATTTTAATATATAGGAAACACTATTATACTATTATAAGGTTGCTCTTAAAATAACATAAACAAATGATAAGTAATACTTTATACAAAAAAAAAAATCCACATCTCTAAAATCTTCAAAATTTTGAAATCTTTAGATGGTGAATTTATCAAGAAATAAGACGTTAAAATTATAAGTAAAAAATATAATTTATTTTTGATAAAATTATTATTTTATCAAATATATATATAATATAAAATAATTTTTAATTAAATTATTAAAAAAGAGATTTTTTTTTCAATTTAGTGGATGTTCAAGGGGCTTAAAGGCCAAGAAGTGATACCTTGTGACTTGTGAGATCATTGGCACTTTTTTCAATTTCCCATAATATTGTGCAAGTGTCCTGCCCTGCTTTATGTTTCTAATTAGACATGATACTATTGGACACAACACAAATATGATACGAAAAAAATAATTAAAACACGATACGATACGAATATATTAATATGTCAAAATCTATATAATATAAATTATTAACACGTCAAAATTTATATTAATAGAAAACACTTTAAATATGATTATGACACGAGAAAATACACAAACACGACATAAATATATGAATTCCAAAATCTATTTCTAGTATAATAATTTGATGCTTATGTACTTAAATTTTCTTAATCACACATCTGATGGTTACCAAAAAACAAGTTATTAATAAAGTTTTCAGTAATTTACAGATGTAAATTCTCTAAGATAATACAAAACTTCTGAGGGAAAGGTGAATCAATGGAAAGAAAGATGAAAAAGATGAAGGGGAATGGAATCGACGTTCAAATTGGTAGAGAAGTCTAAGAACTTCCAACTGAACCCATGCTAGGCCATGCTTTATTCATATAACTTACAAGAGTCGGGGACTAATCAAAGCAATTAAGCTATAGCTGAAGGACTGTCAACATTCTACTGATTAGTTCAATTAGGATAAATAACATCTCAATAACTATATATGCTAGAAGCCTAGAATATGAAAAATAAGAATGATTTTAGAAAGAAAAAAAAAGTCTTAAGAACATATCAAACAATCACTTTCTTCAAGGTTTTATTCACTCGGCACAAATTAAACACCTAGACGTGCAAAGTTATGTTACCTGGATTTTTTATTTTTTTTTATATTTGTGTTCGATACATATTCGAATATAGGTATGGAGAATAGATATGATCCTTCAAATATATGGAAAAAAAATTAAAATAATTAAGTATATTCGTATTAAACATATACTCGTATCCGATATTCACCCGAATCCGAGATAACATACGTGGAAAGAGATTTTATTCACCCCTCAGCAATGACATTGAGAAAGAAAATAGAGAATATATGCAAGATAACTGCAATTAGCACAAACAAAATCAAAGTGCTGAGCATTGACCTTTACTATTGGATAGCATCATCAAACTTGTGCATTTGTTGTATATATCTCTTAACTTGATTTTCCATCAAAAACAATTCACAGCTTATCCTATTGTTCTATTTTCATAAATTTGATTTTTTTTTTCATTGGTTAATGGTTATGTACCATTTATAATTACTAGAAAGAAGACCGCCGTCTATAGGGGTGAAAGGATTCGTTTTTTATTTGGCATAACCGTTCATCAAAAAAATTGTTAATTTTGTAAAAGCAATGACAACAATATTATAAAATATATATAAATAATAGAAGAATTTTATGGAGTGGTTTATATAAATTAATAACGTGTAAAATTAATTATTATCATGAAAAAATTTACATAAATTTATAATATTTCAAAAACACAAAAAAATAACACGAACACGTTACGAAAACACAAAATTTTTCTAAATTAAATCACTACGACAAATTATGTAAAATATATCATGAATTGAGAAACGACACGAACACATGATTTTTTCTCTAAATTGAATCAAAATGACAAATTATGTAAAATATGAGATGAATTGAGACATGACACGAACACAATATAAAAAATAATTAAAACCCAACACGAAAAATAACATGAACACGACATGAATACACGAACGTGTAAAAATTTATATAAATTTATAATACTTTATATAAATTATTAACGTGAAAAAATTTATATAAATTTATAATACTTTAAAATACAAAAAAAATAACACGAGCACACAAATTTTTACCTAAATTGAATAACTATGACAAATTATGCAAATTATGTCATGAATTGAGACATGACACGAACACAACATAGGATAAATAATTAAAACACAACACAAAAAATAACATGAACATGACATGAATACACGAACGTGTAAAAATATACATAAACGAATTATTAACGTGTAAAAATTTATATAAATTTATAATACTTTATATAAATTATTAACATGTAAAACTTTATATAAATTTATAATATTTTGAAAACACAAAAAAATAATACGAACACGAACACATCATGAACACAGAGTTTTTTCTCTAAATTGAATCACTATGACAAATTATACAAAATATGTCATGAGTTAAGACAGGACACGACAAACAAATTTTTTTCTAAATTGAATAACTATGACAAATTATACAAAATATGTTATAAATTGAGACACGACACGAATACATAAATTTTTCTCTAAATTGAATCACAATGACAAACTATGAAAAATATAAGATAAATTGAGACACGAAACAACACAATATAAGAAAAATAATTAAAACACAATCCAAAAAATAACATGAACACGAGACGAATATACGAACGTATAAAAATATACATAAAATAAATTATTAATGCGTATTTATATAAATTTACAATTTTTTGAAAACACAAAAAAATAAAATGAACACATCACGAACATACAAAATTTTCTTTAAACGAATCGCAACGACAAACTATGTAAAATATGAGATGAATTGAGACACGACACGAACACAATATAAGAAAAATAATTAAAACACAACACGAAAAATAACACAAACACGATACGAATACATGAACGTTAAAAAATATACCTAAAACGAATTATTAACATGTAAAAATTTATATAAATTTATAATACTTTAAACACACAAAAAAATAATACAAACATATAAAATTTTCTCATTTCTTTTTTCTCATTTTTTTTCCTTTTTTTTTTCTCCCTTCCTTTCTTTCTCTTTCCTTTAAAAAAAAATGGAAGAGTGAGGGGAGACGTGGATAACACAACATAGGAAAAATAATTAAAGCACAACACGAAAAATATTATGAACACGACAAGAATATACAAACGTACCTGTAAAAATATACATATAATGAATTATTAACCCGTAAAAATTTATAATTCTTTGAAAACACAAAAAAATAAAACGAACACGAACACGTCATGAACACACAATTTTTTTTAAAAAAATTGAACCACAATGACCAACTATGTAAAATAAGAGATGAATTGAGACACGACATGTACACAATATAAGAAAAATAATTAAAACGCAACACGAAAAATAATACAAACACGATACGGATACACGAACGTTAAAAAAGATATCTAAAACGAATTATTAGCATGTAAAAATTTATATGAATTTATTATATTTTAAACAAAAAAAAAATATGAACACATAAAAAATTTTCTTTTTTATTTATTTATTTATTATTTTTTAAAAAAAAAAAATTGAACAGGAGGAAAGACGTCAATAGTCTCCCTTTGCTAAAAAAAATCCAAAATTTATCTCATGGATTTTATTACTGAGATTTCATGTAGCATGAAATTCAGTCGACTATTAAATCAAAATCTAACAACAAAAACAAGCAGCAAAACTTTCACCTAACTTATACTAACTAAAGCAATTACTGATGGAGAAGAAGAATCAGAACTCTTTCAGAATTTGATCTCCAAGGTCGGTGTAGTGATAGATAGCTTGAAAGAAAAGTATTTTATGCTTCAAGGATTATTCTTCCCCAAGTTGTGCCTGCCATTTCCTCGGTTCTGGTACTGATTTTGAATATTCCTATTGAGGATAATTAAAAGCCAAAAGTGCTTTAGAAATTCGTTAGGCCTTTGCTATTTTCTCAATTTGGAATTACTTGTCATGTTTCTTCTTCCACTTTCTTCATTGCAATTTTTTCGGTCCACAACTGGAAAGCACTAACATAGAGATATAATTCGAGTACGATACAATACGAATATGTCAACACAATAAATTTTAAAAATTTAGAATATGAGTACAGTAGAACACGATAATAAAAAATATTTTTATAGTATAAATTTGATAATTTTTTATATAATTTTGATAATTTTTGATAACTTTTTATATAATTTTGATAATTTTTTATACAATTTTGACAACCTTTGATGTAATTTTGATAACTTTTGATATAATTTTCATATCTTTGTAATAGTTTTGGTAATATTAAATATAATTTTGGTAACATTTGATATAATTTCGATAACTTCTATATAATTTTAATAACTTTTGATATAATTTTGAAAACTGTTGTAAAAATTTTGATAAACTTTATAATAATTTTGATAACATTTTTAATTGTTTTGTTACGTTTGATATAATTTTGATAACATTTGTAATAATTTTGACAACGTTTGATAACCTTTGATATAATTCGGATAACCTTTGACATAATTTTGCTAAATTTTTATATGATTTTAATAACTTTTGTTTTAGTTTTGATAACCTTGATATAGTTTTGATAACCATTGATATAATTTTGGTAACCTTTGATAAAATCTGGTAGCCTTTGATATAATTTTGATAACTGTTGATATAATTTTGATAACCTTTGATATAATTTTGTAATAGTTTTAGTAACCTTTGGTATAATTTTGATTACTTTTGTAATAATTTTAATATCATTTGATATAATTTTATACCAAAATAAAAAATCATATAATATATATAAATTTATCAAAAAAAATCTAATTATGAATTATATATATTAAAGTAAATAATATTGATTTATTATATCATTCATATGTTAAGCACGTGTAATATAAATTAATATTTAATAAAAATAAAAATATGAATACTTCTCATTCGAATATAGTTAATTTCTGTACAAAAACTCTTATAATTCAAAATTCAACTAAACAAAAATATCTTTCTTAAGATTTAGGTCGTTATTCATTGTTAATTTCAGATTTGAGGAAAAAAAAAATCTCCTATGTCTAGACGTGTTTTGACATTTTAAAATGTATTTTGACCGTATCTATTTTTTTTTTCCTAATGTGTGTTGATGTGTCAGATACGTATCTAATCATGTCAGATACATATCGAACACGTGTATGGTGCCGTGCACGGCGTGTCCCTTCTACGGTCCACAAAGTTGGCTGATATTATTATTAGATACGATGGTGACAAAAGCAAGGGAATTGGATTCGATCTCATCTTAGGAACAACAACATTGGACTATAAAATGCAACTGATAAAATGAGTGACACAAATCAGATACCTTGATATCAAATTTCTGAGCCTGTCCCAGACCGAAAACGTGAAAAAAAAAAAAAAAAAAAAAAAAAAAGTTGACTATAGGATGTCGTACGCTAGCCCTAAGCACCATGCCAAGCAGCACCCTAGGGTCAGCTGGGGGGATACCTCATATGACTACCAGGCTTATGCTACGACAATGGAGCCAATGCTCTATCAATCATACCGTACATGGGAGTCTCCCCAAGTTGATTTTACATTCAAAAACAAGTTTGAGGAGCAACGTATTCTTGATGATATTGCTTCACCTCCAAGGGCTCAAATGATAGAATGCGAGTATTATCCTCAACTTGTCAAGACTACTGAAATCAATCAGGTTAAAGAAGATGTTAACAGAGAAGCTGAGGACTTTATTAAGCTAGAGCACAAGAAGTTCGCACGATTTAGTCAGTGGATGACTATGAAGAGTGGCTGATAAGATCATAATAGAAGAGTCCTAGCACTTCCAATCAATAAGCTCTACAGATTATAGAGCATTAAAGTTATGATCAGAGCTCCTCTTGCTGATGTTAAAGCTCATGTGTGTTAGTGAATCATATGTCAAATAGATCAAGCACTTGTGCTTTAGAAGCTCATGATTTCTTTCATGTCACTCTCTTTTACATATTAAATGAATAACCTAGTCTTTAATAAACTATTAATTGGATCAGAGTTTGAGGCTTTGAGCACCAAGGGAAAGCAATTGCTTCATCTAGATCCAACCTATATGGCCTGGATGGATTCCTACTGAAAAGAACTTGTCATCCCCCCCATCAAAAAGAAAAGGCCCCCTAATTTTCATCTGCTCCAAACTTACAATTGATTCGACAGTTCCTTTTTTCTTACTTTTCCCAAACAGAGAAACTTTGTGAATTCAAATTATGTTTTTGCAAATATTTATACACTTAATACCAACAGGACTCCTTTTCTTGCAATTTACCATATTACTACCAAGTACCAAACCTTTATTTTCTCTTTGACAGTATATAGCTGCCGCTACTGCCTTGGAGTTCAAGGTATAAAGCTTATTTAACTTATTTACTGCACCAGAAATATTTGCTGCCCAACAATTCATATTAATTAATATGAACGTTACAAACTTCAATTAATTTTTTCTAATATCTTTACTTATTGATCTTCATGGTTGTCCAAATTGAAAGAGTTGGATTTTGAATGGAAGATAATCTTTCCTAAATTCCTAAACTACACTTTAACTACTAAGGAGTAAATAAAGAACCTTCTGGGTTTTTTTCAATCCAGAAACAAACCAAGTGTCATCATTCAATCCACTTGAGCAGCATAATTTTGGGTCCATTCTGTGGTAAACCAACATAGATGGTTTTCATGTAGTTATTCAATTAATTAACATAAAGAATTCGTAATTCTGTGAGCAATAATGAGATGACTTTGGACTTTACATCTGTTGCCTGCTGTGGATCCTTCTTCAGGGTTCCACTCCTGATCTTTGGGCAAGGTTCCAAAATTTTCCAGGCTACTCTAATGGGTTTCAGATAAAGAATGTGTTGCAGATACTAGATTCAAACCTAGATTTGTTGGATGCCACTTCTTAAGAGTAGTTATATGAATCTCGAATTCAACATCTCGTTTATATAATACCACTTACTTGTAACTTTCCCTGTGAATCTATGGCAAGTGTCATCATTCAATCCACTTGAGCAGCATAATTTTGGGTCCATTCTGTGGTAAACCAACATAGATGGTTTTCATGTAGTTATTCAATTAATTAACATAAAGAATTCGTAATTCTGTGAGCAATAATGAGATGACTTTGGACTTTACATCTGTTGCCTGCTGTGGATCCTTCTTCAGGGTTCCACTCCTGATCTTTGGGCAAGGTTCCAAAATTTTGCAGGCTACTCTAATGGGTTTCAGATAAAGAATGTGTTGCAGATACTAGATTCAAACCTAGATTTGCTGGATGCCACTTCTTAAGAGTAGTTATATGAATCTCGAATTCAACATCTCGTTTATATAATACCACTTACTTGTAACTTTCCCTGTGAATCTATGGCAAGAAAACTAGAAACCAGAATATTGGGTATCAAAGTCTTAATTAGGCTGCGTTAGGAAGCCTTAAAGCGAGATACTCGTAACAGTAACTGTTACTAACTAGCTAGAACTTAGAAGGGTTGCCTGGTCGTAGCAGCCTAACCCGTACGTTACCGAAATTTATTCACACACCTGACCTGAATTTCTTGAAAAACAGAAATATCAAAAGGCGATTTCCTATGAAGAAACACGGGCCCATCAGCAACTAGAATTCTAGAAAAGCCCCCCAAAAACAGCAACCTTTTTATATTTTTTTAGAAGGAAGAAATATTCATCAGATATTGTATAATGTATATACTACTACAACAATCATATTGTTATCTGAAATTTATAGTCACTACACCGAGACTGAGGGATACTTTAAACTTGGAACCAGAAGTTGCAAATTGCAATATACAAAGGCACATAGGAGTTCAAAAATTGTTCAATCCCTTCATTCTTTTATTATTCTTATACTGTTTGTGGTACATGTACACACTGTAACACACACAGAAGAGAGCAAAAGCCAAAGACTGTTACACTACACAACCTTAGCCTAGCTAGTGTAAATTTTGCTCAAAAATGAACCAAGAAGGGGAGAAAAAGGAAATCAAAAGAGAAAAAAGTACATGGGATATTGAGAAAGAAAAACAAGTATTCCTCTGATCTAAATAACTAAATTAAGCTCCTCATCCCATTCTAGTGAATAGACCGACAGAGAGGGCATGTACTATGTTTGTTATCAAACCATTTCTCTAAGCAACCTTTGTGGAAGAAATGTTTGCAAGACAACTCACTCACCTCCTCATCTGCTTCAAACCCACATAAGCACACACAACACTCCAAAGTGTTAGCCCTTCCACTCCCACTCCCACCCGCACTGCTGCTGCTGCTGCTGCTGCTACTGCAACAAGCGCTACATGCAGCAGCTGAACCCTCACATGATGATGAGTAACTGTCGTGGCACAAAGATTTGAACTGGGTTATTGATATCTTCCTCTCCCTTGCATTATTAATCTCTTCTGGGTACCCATCTGAGTCCTCAATATCTAAATTTGCAGTAGATGCACCCATCACATGGAGTAAAGATCTCACCATGTTTTTCAACAAAGCCACTGACAGAACTGTGTTCATTACTAGCACTGGAAGTACCCCTTCAGCTGCACTAGGGAAGTTCAACAGCCCCATCTTGTTTTTGCCCGACAACCCCACCAAAACAATAACAACAACAATAATGATAATGATAATATAATAATTATAAAAGATCAGTTTCTCCTCTAAAATTCAGGAAAGAATTTAGGTTATGGAATTGGATAGGCTAACAGGAAAGAGTTGATTTCCAGCTGAGGAAGACAAAAGAAAGAAGGGAAAAAGGTTGTCCTTGAGCAACATAAAAACCAAGTTGGGCTGGGGCCTGGGGGGTGATAAATTAAATAATAAATATACATGGGCTCATGCTAACCACCAGTGTGCTAACCCTGGTTCACGAACCTTAACCAGTGGTGGGCTCACAAGGTACACGTGGCGACACGTGTAGGGTTTGTGAAGGATTGATGATGTATAGAGTGGGTGTTCCGTTTTAAAGACCGAACTGGTAGCAGTGCTGCCATTTTCATTAGAATGAGAAGGGTAAAATGAGAGAAGCCACGTGTGCTGTAAACATTGTTAGGGCCAATCAGGTGGGAGCTTGTGGCAAAGGGTGGAGCTACCTTTCAGTTTGGGCCTTTGGGGGCACCAAGTTTCTCGATACCCGGATGCCGCCGTGTAAGTTTACGTCTTCGTTTAATATTGTTTTTGGTATAATTTTTTTGATAAAAATTATTTTTCATTTAAATCAGTAGAAAAAATTAATTTTTATTATTAAAATCATAATTTAAAAAGTCAAATAAAAAAACTAAAAAATATAACTAAAAACTAGCTTTTGAATTTTCAAAAAAATATAGTTTTTTCCAACAGCAACGTCAACTCCTCAATCATTGTTGCATTGGTGTCCAGTAACTCGATTCTCTTTTGATTTCCATTTTTTTTTTCTTGTTGAAGTGGTATTATTTTTTCAAAGGAAATACTAATTAAGTGATATATTTAAAAAAATAAATATATAATTAATATATTTTTTTATATTTACTATGCAATGCATTCATTTATTTTTTTTAAAAAATAATAATTAAAAATTTCATGATTAATATTTATAAATACCCGTTAATCGAATAAAACTTAAAGCTAGAAGTAATGGTAATGTAACTCTTAAAATAAACAAGTAATAAGAACAGAGAGTGAAGCAAATGTTATCATCTCCTAAACCACATATATAAATTGAAAGATTAATGCATACATCATGTTTCATTTAAACTTTTTCCTTTCATTTTCTTCATTATATTTTGAACCAAATTAGACTACCCTGAAGGCGTCAGCAAAAAGAATCCGACTTAAATATCCATGTGAAGAATAGGAAAACACAGAAAACAGCTGCCCAATGTTTTCTAGGTGTATTTAATTTTCCTGGTATAAAAATTCACCCAAAATTACTTTCAACCATTGAATTTTTTAGACTTAAATTATCACAAATTAAAACTCTTTAAAGTTTAAATTTAAGTCACTATATATCACCCACTACTTCACTTTATAAGAATTCTAAGCATTCAATCCCCAATACTTCACCTGCCATGCCTTATACTATCAAAATGCTTAATCACTTCCACACTATACAAAAACCAATGGAGAAGAAAAAAGAAACTGTGTAATTTCATTATTTAACATAAACAACTTAATTGAAATTCCTCGATTTCATTTTCATTGCCCAAAATTCATCAAAAACTTACAAGTCCATTTCGATTGGTTCTTTCTTTCTAGAGTTTCCATAAGGTGGGTAAATATTTTTATTTTGGATCAAAGGAACAGGCCGGAAAAGGCAATACAACAAATTTGCTTATTAGTGATGTTTACAATAATGTTATTGAATATTATATTTATGCCATCTTTTGTATTTGATGACGAAAATTTCGTTATCACGATGTTCATCACGTTAGCACCATCACTAAAGATCAAACGTGACGATAGTTAATCACGTTAGGATGGGTCAGGAATTCTGTGTAGGTAATTCAATCATCAATGGAAATAAAAGACAAGTTTAAATGTGCTACAACAAAACAAAGCAATGGTCCCTTTAATAGATCACTCATCATCAGCCATGTGATTGTTAGGTTAGCCCTCTTCATATCCACACATCTTATCTTTATGTACACGGCCTGCATCAATGAATTGTCCATTTTATGGAGCATCTACTTTTCTATAGTGATGAAAACAAAGATTAAAAAAAAAAAACCTCTAAATAATGTGATCTATAATAAAAAAAAATGTCTTTTTCCAACTATTTGGATCTTTATATTTTCAGATTCTTTCTCGTTTTCCAAACAAAAAGTTACCATCCTTGATAGGAGAGAACCAGAGACAAAGACCAGCCTTGCAAATGTTGGGTCATGGAGGACAAGTTTCGTATGAGAAATGGAATTAAGGAAGTATTATTGTCATTTGAGGACAAAAAGTTAAGATTATTAGTAAACAATGGTTTCTTTTGTACAAAGTAAGTTGCAAATTGCAATATGAAGACAGGGGAAAAACTTACAAATGTTGAAATTTGAATTTTAAATTTATTAAATATCATTTTTAAAAATAATTATATGAATCAATTAAATTAAATTTCAAATTCATTATTAAACAATGGTTACAAATAGAGGTGGCAATTGGGCGGGTTCGGGCGGGTTCGGGTCGGGTTCATTCGGGTTCGGGTTTATTCGGGTTCGGGCTCATTCGGGCTCGGGCTCATTCGGGTTCGGGTCCATCCGGGTTCAGGCTCATTCGGGTTCGGATCCATTCGGGTTCGGGCTCATTCGGGTTCGGGCTCATTCGGGTTCGGGCCCATTCGGGTTCGGGCTCATTCGGGTTCGGGCCCATTCGGGTTCGGGCCCATTCGGGTTCGGGCTCATTCGGGTCGGGCCCATTCGGGTTCGGGCCCATTCGGGTTCGGGTTCGGTCTGGGTTCGGATTCGGTCTGGATTCAGGTATGTTTTACATCATTTTATTTTATATTAGATGTAATCATTTTTACGTAATTTAAATATTTATATCTAAAAACAAATTATTAATTTATTATTATTTTTATACTTTTGCTATTATATGATATATTTAATTATATTTATTTTTTAAAATTAATATTTGTTAGCACCAAAAGAATAAGAAATTAATTTGTTATATAAAATCAAATTTTGAAATAATTTATTATAAAAAATATGATATATTATATTTTAATCATATTGATATTTAAAATAATTGATTTGATGAACTCGAATTTCAAAATATAAATACATTATAATTTATATTCACTATAAAATAAAAAACTTTTAAAAATAAATTCTGGTCTTCATCTATTCGTTTATATACTTATAAAATGCAAAAATTTTATGCTTATAGTCAAGATATATATATATATATATATATTGAGTACTTATATTTTTTCATCAGTATAAAGTATAAATTATAAAGTAGTACTAAAAAAATATAATTTATATTTAAATTATACGTAATAAATATATAATTAATATGATTATTTATTAATATATAATAAATATACCCAAAACCAAAAGGCCATAAAACCCAAAACCCCATTAAACCCACCCGCTAAAATAAAATCCCATGAAAGCCATATTCCAATTAAACCCACTCTAACCTAACCATATAAGTATAACCCAAAAGGCCAAAATAATTGAATTATTGTCAAATTTTTTTACCCTTAAAGAATAATTTAATTAGTGTCAAATTTTTTTTCACATCTCTAAAATTTTCAAGAATTTAAAATATTTAGATTGTAAATTCATCATGATATGAGACGTTAAAGTTATAACTTATAAGTACAAAATATAATTTACTTTTTGATAAAATTATTATTTCATCATATATATATATATATTAAATTTTAAATTTTAATTAAATTATTTAAAAAAATTAGAATAAAATTAATAATTAAAGTTATTGCTTTGTAAAAAAAAATTTATTAATTGCAATTTGATTATTTTTATTTTTAGTATTAAATTCGGGTTCGGGTTCGGGCCGGTCTCGGGTTCGGGTCCATTCGGGTTCGGACTCATTCGGGTTCGGGCTCATTCGGGTTCGGGCCCATTCGGGTTCGGGTCCATTCGGGTTCGGGCCCATTCGGGTTCGGGTTTTTTCGGGTTCGGGTTTTTGACTTTTTGGTCAAATCGGATTTGGGCGGGTTCGGGTTCGGGTTTTCCTGAGCGGGTTTTCGGGTTCGGGTTCATTTTGCCACCTCTAGTTACAAATATAATGTTGGAATCCACAAATTTTATGTGAATAAGAAAAAAAATCTAAGTAAATAATGAATGTATAAGGTCAGGTTTTCTAGTATTGCTGTTCTCCTAATAAGATGTTGAATTTATATCCTTGAAGTATGATTTTTCCGCCCTTGAAAACCGCGTTTGAAATATCGTCCGTTCCTTCTTACATCTCTCCCTTAAGGCTGGCAGTACCGGCACAAGCACATGCATCAGTCCATTATCTAAAATATATAATAAATTTAATAAATATAATATATTAAATATAATATTTTTAAAATGATAGTAAAATAATTCTTAATTAATATCTATATACATTTTTTAATTGAATGATTTTGTTAACGAATATTTTTAAAATACTTTTTAAAATTAATTAATATATTATTTATAATAATAACATTGTATTAAATATAATAATTGATAATTTTATTTTTAATAAATTGAATAAAAATATTATTATATTTAGTATCATAGTATCTTTAGACACTTCAAAATCCTTAACTGAATCCTTTAAATATTTATGAATATTGGTGGGTGAATTACATTGATTATACATGCAATGCAATTATTATACAGCAATAAAAGCAAAAGCGGAAAGAAATGAGAGAGCCTAAATTTGCATTCTAATTTCTACCCAAAAGCTTAGCTCCAACTCCAAATTTGGAACGTTTCCCTCCTCAGTCCCCACCAAGCAAGGATTCAAACTTTTGACCAATCTCCCCCAACGGCTACAAGCAGAAGTACAACATTGAGAAATCTAAGATAGTATTCCTTTGACCCTTCCTTCCCCTTTTCCCCTCCAACCCTAACTGCCTTCTTCTCTTTATAGCCGTTGCATTCTCCTCTCTGTTAACCCCAAACACCCACAAAAATATGACGAACAACCCTTCAGTTTCAGCACAGCTTAAGGAGAAACCGGATAAAGAACCTCCCCCACCAGCTTCACCTTCTTCTTTCAAATGTTCTCCTACCAACCTTGTTGTTTCTTGCTCTCTGAAACGAAAAAGGCCGCCTAACATTGAGATCCCAAATGTCTTGCAAGAAATCCAAGCCAACTCCCTCAAAGTTAAAGATGTTACCCCACAAGACGATGCCGTTTGCTTCAGTGGGTTGGGTGTGGGTGTTTTCTCTGCCAAAGGCAAGAAGAAGTTCATGGAAGATACGCACAAGATCGTTCCTTGTTTGCATGGAAACTCAAACAAAGTAGTATTTGTAAATGCGTTGTTTTTATTTTTTTCTTTATTGTAAAATTTTCAACATTTTGGCTTTTGCACTGAGCTTCAATGAGCAAAATTTGGGTTTTTTTTTCTTTCCCTTTGTTGCTTACTTGTAGGCGTTTTTTGGCGTTTATGATGGACATGGAGGGAAGAAGGCTGCTGAGTTTGTTGCAGAAAACTTGCACAATAATATTTTTGAGATGTTGAAGAATTGTGAAGGAAATGACGAGAAGGAGGAGGCAGTTAAGGCTGGTTACCTTAAAACAGATGAGGAGTTCTTGAAGCAGGTAATAGCATAGTGATTACTTTTTTCATTTTTTTTTTACTTTACTTTGTAAATTACTAGAAATCAGTGGTTGGTCGAGTTAGGCATTCTCTAAGGAGTTTGCGAGAGGGGAAGGGGTCGTGAGTGTGAAGAAGAATCCCGTGACTCTGTCCTTGCGAACTAATTAATACTAGTAGTTAAACTTCTGACAAATTGGTTTATTAGTTGCTTTGAATTCCAAATTCTTTCTTTATCTACGGCCATCTTTATTCAAGTTGAAAGGTAACTGCTTAAGAATTTGTCTTGGTCCTTGGGATTCCTCTGTTCTTGGTCCAGAAAAGCTGCAGTTAATTAGTATAAGGTTTGAACATGCAAATATTGTTTACCGGTCTAAAAATTGAAGGATGATGATTACTGAGCATCAGGTAACCTTCTTGGCTTTGAATTGAATTTCTATCAGCCTTTTCTAAGATATTCTCATTCATATTTAATTTGTTAGATGCGATTTGTTATTGATGGAGCTATGCAGAATGTGATGGTTGTAGCTTCAGTCATGAAAGACAATAGCTAAGGTTTTATAATATCATATTATTGGTGCTGCCTCTTGAGCAATAAAACTTCATGAGTTGCTAGTAATTTAAGTACCTCTAAGAGACAGAAGATTTTTATCTAGTTTGAATCATTCAGTTTTAGCTTGAAACCTCTTTGATATATAACATTCCAATCAGCAGGATTTGATAATTGCTAGGCTCTATGTGCAGAAGGATGCAGGTTAGATCTGGCAGATACCTGTAGACCTTTTTCAAGATTGGAACATGCAAGGCACATGTCTTGGCATGTAACTCTTGTACTATGAACATATCGAAAAGGAATCCAGGAGCAAGATATATGCCAAATTGTAGAAACAGCTTCTAAATAAACAAACATTAATTAGCTGACATATCTATGACTTAAATTATGATAAAAAAAAAACTCTCATAGATGTGTAACTGTCAGATCATTGACATATCTATGGTTTAAATTATAATCAATAAAATCTGTCTTCATATTGTTTATTTTATTAGCTAGATAGGCAAACCATAATTTAACAAATTTAAGGATCAGCCATTTAAGATTGAGATAATGAATGCGGTTGGGTGAGAATATGGAACATTGTACATAAATCTAACCAGCAAGTTGGGTAAACATATGCTTGTTATAGTCTGTGAGAGGATGCCAAAAGGGGCTTGAGTTAATTATTATTCAAACTAAATTTGGGCAAGTCCTTGTACATTTGCATGGGGCATCAAGGTGGATGGCATGCAGATGCATCATTATGCTTGCTGGAGTTTTTTGTCTGTCTTTTATACTGCCAAAATGCTTAGTTAACTAGTGGGAATCTATGCAGGATATAGCCAGTGGCACCTGCTGCGTCACAGCATTAATTGAAGGTGAGGACATTGTTGTTTCAAACTTGGGAGATTGCAGGGCTGTCTTAGGTAGAGAAGGAGTAGCCGAAGCCCTTACAACAGATCATAAAGCAGAGCAAGAGGATGAAAGAAAAAGAATTGAGAATAAGGTGCCATTTTTTCATTAAAAAAAATTCTCATCCTACCTAATATATAATCTAAGTTAGGAGCTAATGTCTTTCTGACTGTTTATGTTGACATTGGAGCATAGGGAGGATTTGTTGAGTTTCACCGAGGAGCTTGGAGAGTTCATGGTGTACTCTCTGTCTCTAGAAGTATTGGAGATGCCCATCTGAAGGACTGGGTACTGGCTGAGCCTGACACGAAAATTTTTCAGTTGACTCCAGATATGGAGTTCCTTGTTTTGGCTTCTGATGGTCTTTGGCAAGAGGTAAGAAAAGAAATGTTTATTTGATAGAAAAACAAGAGACTCATTTGAGCACAGGAGTTCCACACGATGACTATTCATAATTGTTTTTGGAAAACATCTTAGAATTCACTGCATTTAACATGTTACTAATGTTCTTTTACAGGACATTCCTGCAGTTACTTATTCTTTGTTGATTGGGCTGTTTTTTGCTCAAATGCATTTGTATGCCTTGTTTTTCTTTTTTGTAAACCTTTTGGATAATTTTTGTAAACCTTTCATCTTTTAGCGATTAGGGTGGATTGCATAAGCACTTAGCATTTCCTGGGATAGGTGGTGAAAATGTTAAATGCAAGGAGAGGCAGTTTGAAATGTTTGTTTGATAGCATCTCTAAAATCACCTCCTCTCCATCTATGTTACTTGGACTCAGGTGTGAGTGTCGATACTGGTATGTGTCCGACATGGGTATGTTTAATATTTTCTAAGTTTTCCCATGTATTTGGAGAGTCCTTAGAGGATCATATGCCCATTCTCATGTTCGGATGTCGGGCACAGATACTTCAAAAAAAATAAAAAATTGGAGCAACATAGCTCCCCAAAACCAAAGACTTGATGTTATGTAGCTTTTATACTGGCTTGATCATCAATACATAGTAGGCGTTGCATAATAACTGAAATTCTTTAAACAAGTCATTCTCTTACTCTGTATTTGCAGAATAATTAGAGAGGTCATGCTAAAAGACTAGATATTTGATTTATGTCTGTTGAGGGGGAAGTTTTTGAATTACTTGATTTTTGAATTTGATCTCTGACTTTTTCCATCAGGTTAGCAGCCAGGAAGCTGTTGATATCGTGACACGACTATTGGTTGGAAAAAGACTGGGTACCTCGGGAGGTCTTAGTAAAGAAAATGAGGGGGATTATTATGGCTGTGTGAATGTAAGTCCTTCATCAAAGATACGGAGAGTTTCACTGGTTAAGCAACAGAAAGAGACAGGTCAGTCACCAAGATACAAGAAGAACATTGATGGTAATTGGAAAGATAATGATGAAGACGACTTTGCTTGTGAAAATGGAAGTCCACCGTCAAAGTTGCGCAGAATTTCTTTGGTCAAGCGCATAAGCATGAAACCTGAGTCTCCTAGTCAAGAAAACACCATTTTTAAGAAGAGACCGCCTTCTGCTGGTCTTATGGCTGCTTGCAAGGAGCTCGTGAGCCTTGCTGTGAGTAGGGGTAGTTTAGATGATATCACCATCATGATAATTGATTTAAATCACTTCAAATGTAATACTTAATCTTGCTCATCATATAACTACCAAGCTTTTCGTTGTTAGTATCATTTGCGTATCATAAAGTTTAGGCGTTGTAGAAACCACTTTCATGAGTATAAATACTGTGTAGCAGCAGATTTAGTAAACACGCCCATTGACTTGGTAGATATTTGATTTTGGTTATTAAGATATTATCTTTCTATCAATAAAGTTGTTTTACAAAAATTACATTTTCGTGTATAATAATAAAAATAATCCAAAATAGGTAACAAGAATGTTACATTGAAAGTTGCTTCAGTGAAAGTAAATATGTCAATTCGTATTCGTGTTTAAAATATTATATGATTATAAAAATGTTAACATGTATTAATAATTTGTGTTATATTGACACATTCATGTATTTGGACCGTGTTCGTATCGTGTTTTAGTTATTTTTTAAATATCGTATTTTGTGTAATCGTGTCGTGTCCAAAATCATCAGATTTAACTGAAAGTTGCTTCATTGAAAACTTCTTCATTGGAAAGCTCTTTTAAGGAATAACTCTTATTTTCAGAAGTATTCTTGCTCAGAATAGCTCATTCACGAATTTTTTTTTTTTTTCTTTCAAAAAAGCTCATGTTCAAGATAGGTTTTTTTTTTCAGATTCAAAACAACTACGGTTCAAGATAGCTCTCTGTTCAAAAAAGTTATTTTTGAAAACAGTTATTTTTAATAACAGCTCCAAAACAACTCTTGTTACAAAAAGGCTCTTTTCAAAATAGCACTTTTACGAAATAATACCTTCATAAAGCATAAGGAAATAAATGGTTGTAGTGCGATTTATGGTTACAAGTTTGGAAGTTAACAAGGTATAATCGATCATCATGTTGATTGTTGAGCATATACACATGTACATGTATCTATGTCATGTATGTATTTACACATTTGGAGCGTGGACATGTATGCATGCATGTGCATAAACATCTGAATATGTACATGTAGATGTGGTTGATCAAATAAAAAAGAAGAAGATAGAAACAGAAGAGTTCTAGCTGTGGCCCATAACAGCTTGCTTGTCACACGCGCCATTGTAATTCTCTATAAGTTAAAGAGAGGACTAAGAACCTTGCTAATTTTGTGCCCGGTGGTGAACCGGGCATCTAAAAGTTAGGTTCTTCTTGGTGGCCAGAAAACCTACCATGCTGTGTAAAAAAGATCGTCTGTCGGCTTCTTTTCGAAAAGTTTCTTTAAAAGATAAAAAAGCATAGTCACATTGGAGAAAGATTTCCAGAGAATGAGTGGTCCATACTATGGGAGATTGGTTACTATACAAGCTTTTTGCTGGAAGGATGAAACATTGATGAGAGAAAACATAATCGTTGGATTAAATTTTTTTGCTTTCTTCCCCTCTTTTCTACCAAACAATGCTAAATGTCATAACAATTTGGTGCATTCATCATGTCCTAGAAAAACCAATTTATCCTTTTCAACAAACTGTATTGTTCTTACCTTCATTTTTATCAGCATTTTGGTCAAATGCATTTGGTAGTCGACCCTTCATATTACCGAGATTAAATTTTCAACTAATAAATCAACAAAAGTTGTTCCTTTTCTTTTGTGAAATCAGAGACCGAGGAGAATGATATGAAATGATTCAGTGGTCCATCCTGTTACAAGCCATTCTCAGTGGAAAAGGTGGGTCTTAAAAGGATCCATTAATGGCGATTTGTTCGAATATCCACTTGTTCCATCCCAGTTAATCCGAACTGACAAATTTTTGCATGAATTTGCTACCAACATCTCTGCCATTCACTTTAAGCTGTAAGTAAACATTTCAATGGTACAAACAAAGGCTTGAATTTTGGGCTTTAGGATAGACCAGATTAGGCATTTAAAACTCGTTCTAGCTACAGGCTACAGCCTACATGCAGCCCAATAATAAGTAATAAAACTCGCGCCTCCTACAGCTACTACCACGGTGCATAAGCCGATTACAATCAGCCAGGGACGAAAAATTCAAGTGGTCCATTTTATGACAGCGACAGGAAACTTTCAACTGAATTAATAATGATTAACAATAAAATTTTTTAATTTCATAAATACATTAAAAATTTATCATATGTCTCATTTTTTTTAATTTAATTTTTAATAAATTTTAAAAAATATGTGCCATTACACTAATCTCTTTTAGAATCTAGGATCAAATAATTTCTCATCTAAAAATGCGCAATTAGCATTCAAAATCTCAAAACTCTTTCAATGTTTTATAGTCTTTATATTGGAACTAGATTTTGCTTCACAATGCATGTGATTTGGTACATTAATTATAAATATTAAAATTTGTTATTTATAAAAAATTAGTATAATTAATTAAAAAGAAAAACACATATATATTAATTTAATCTGTATAATAAATAGAAAGTTGCATAAATTAAATTTATAAATTATTTTTTAACTAATATAGATGAGAATGAAAGACATCGAAATGTTAAAAAATAAATATTAATTTTTAAACTTATAAAAATATCTTGAGATAGATAAAACTTTTACTTGATGAAAACACCAAAAAATTATATAACATAAAAAATAAAAATTTTAAGTTTGAAAATAAGTTTATATTTTTTACTTTTAATTTATTTTTGTTAAAAAAGCAAAAAATAAAAGTACAAGTATTTACCAAAGGAAAAACTAATCACTCTGTATATTGTTAACAAAATAATAATGCAAAACCAATTTATTTTTCTGTTCTTATTGAGATTTATTTTCGAAGGAATTGTGTGGTTCATCAAAAAAAAAAATGTTTTTAAATGTGTTGTTATCAAAGTTTATTATGGATTTTTTTTTTTCAAATAATTATTTCATTATATTCTAATTAGCTTTCCTAAATAAATTAAATGATTTGAAGGGTCAAAGATCTTGACATATAATTTTAAATTTGAAAAGTTGAAAACATCAAGCTTGTTGAGATCATGAGAACATAAATTAAGAATTTAGGTTTATCGGATTCTTATTCTTATTAGTATTAATTTAATAAATGTGAATTTGATAAAGATATATGTACAATTTGACATATGCTTAGAAATAATTGGATGAGTTTTTTAACAATTTTTTACGCTTTATTTAATTTACTAATATAAATAAGATGAAACATTCAAAATCATATCAATTTAGTTAAAGTAAGTTTTGTAAATATAATGGTTTCTTAATTTTGCCTCCCAACTATGTTTTTTTTACCTATTATTGCCCTTTTACATTATAAAATTAAACACCTTACAATCAACAAATCTATAATATTTAGCTCTCTATTTGAAGCAATTCAGTGTTGAAATTTTTTTATTATAGTATCGATTACTAAAGATGATCTTGATCAATACCAACTATATTTCATTGATGTCGTTTAGGAATTGATCTTTTAATTTTAAAATATAATCTTCTCATTTGAAAATCATTGTGTAAGAGGATTCAAAAGGATATCAATTATGTTAGAGAAATTTATATATGAAATACATAACATTCTCTCAATGTATCATTCTTTAGAATAGTGTGGTAAATAAAATCAAGAACTATTCATTATAAAGTTCATTCTAGATGCATTGTTATTCAAAAAAAAAATGAGACATAAGTTCTTAATAGGCTTACAGCTTAATGAGTATAGTATAAACTAAAAAATTGGTTGTGGATACTCTTGATAAGTTTACTTATGCAAGTAGAAAAGTGAGACGTTGCTTTTTATAAATTTTCTGTTAATCTTAAAGTACTTGCTAGCACAAGATAAAGCGAAAGCCTAATTAATGCACTGTCTTTGAAGGAACACACAAACAATTTAATGTTTGAATATGTTTCCTTGTATTTCATATTCGATCTAAAAGTTCAAGATTACCTATAGACATACATTTTACATAAATGCCAAAATGCATATTTTCTCTTAAGGTTGCATTCATTTACGTTATTAAGAAATAAGTGGAAGATTGTTGTATATATTCCATAATTTATAACTATATATTAAAAGTATTCCATGATAGGATACTGTAGCTGTAGATAGCTGCCTCAGTGACAATTGTTTATTTTATTTTATTTTTTTCAATTTTCTTGAAAAATTACAAAATGGATTGATCAATTAAAAATATTTATAATTTATAGTTATTATAATAAATATTTATTAATAAGGACATGTTTTTTTTTTTTAGTTTATGTGATTTTATCCCTTTTTTCGGATTTTGATATTGAATTTACTATTTACAGCGAATTTAGATATGAGTTTTTGGATGTCTGTTATACGAATCAGCTTTAATTTTGGTTCAGATAGTGTCGAATATCCAAATCTATTATCCACTCCATTTACATATTGAGTTCTTATTTAATTTTATATTTTCAATTTTTTTAAAAATGATTTTATAAATTCGAATATTTAGCGGATTCAGATATCCAATGGATATTGCTCTTTAAATCGGATATGGATTCGGATAGTAAGCGAATAATAAATAGATTCAAATTTCGGATAAATTAAGCGAATTCGGATTCAGATATTTAAAAAATTACAAATATCCGATCCACAGCCATCCCTATTTGTCACAAATTTTTGGAAGAATTATAAAATTAACTAATAAACAAAAAAATATTTTGATATTATATATTATTTTTTCTTGAAAAAACATGTAATCAAGAGAGATTTTTTTTGAAAGAATTACAAAATGAATCAATTAACTAAAAATATTTATTATCTACTATTATTACAATAAATAATTATTAACAAGGAAATAGAAAAAAAATGTGAAAAATAAGATTTTGCAATTATTTTTTATCTTTATAAAGGAAAAAAAAACCAGTAAGGGTAATTGGTCGGTTTGCATTCCCACAATCGAAAAAAATGAAATTTGATTGGTAAAAAAAAATCAACTTAAATTTTATTTTTTGATGAATTCGTCACTTGATTGTAAAAAATTAAATTTTATAGTTTTATGTTTTTTATTTAAAATTGATTTAGTGATAATTTTTTTTTATTTGTGAGAAAGATTTAATTTGAAAGATTCAATTTATATATTAAAAAAGATAATTATTTTAATATATAAATATATATTTAAATATTTAAATAAATAATTACTATTTAATATAATTGAAATTATATAAAAAATCCAAATCCCTATCGAAGCGGGGGAAATATTCTAGTTTATATTATATAAAAGATAAATATAATATATTATATAATTAAAAAACTGGTTTCGACAAAAAAAATGAGGTTTGTTTAAAAAATAGGTCGGGTCTTGATTCCAACATTGAAGGTTCGAGTCCAGCCTGTTCTCGTTTTTCAATTATATAATACATATTATATTTATATATATTATGTAATTTATATTATATAAAGGATAAATATATATAATATTATAGTGTAAATATTAAAAAATATGTTATTAATATTTTATAACTTAATAAAAAATAAAATGACTAAAGATTAAATAAAAGTAACATGTATTTTATTTTTTTAAAATAATAATTTGAATCTAAACTATTCATTTATAAATCTGAAAAGATTAGATATAACTTGATATCCAAATTGTCAGACTCGACTAAACCGAACTTGAACAAACATATATAATATTGATATCATATATCTAAATCAACCCAAATTATCCAATCTAACTCATGAACTCCTCTCGACACAAACCAGAACACATTGAAAAAAACTCATGAAAACAAACTCATTAAAAAAGTTTTTTAACTCGAAAAATCAAAACTGGTAGGCCAGCGCTGAGCGGCCCCTTTCCTCCCTCCTTTCACATATCGGCCAATAAAAATACAGTGACAAATTTGTATATTTTCTCAAAATTCAGTACCAAAACTAACATTATCCTTTTAATAACTGTTATTTCTTGATTAGTTGAAATGGGAAAAATAGAATGATCATTTTAGGAAGTTTTTTATTAGAATATAACTTTTTATTTTTTTAATTACCTAAATACCGATACTTCTTTTTTAATTATAAAAATTAGCTCATTTTTAAACTTGCTGAAAAATCGCCATGGCCCATGGCGATTTTTCAAAATGTTTTTCAATTTTTTTTTTTTAAAAATTGTTGAAGAGAAATCGTCATGACCCATGACGATTTTCCTTCATCAATTTTTTAAATTTTTTTTGAAAATAATACAAAAGAAATAGCCATCACTGATGACGATTTCCCTCTGTATAATTTTTTTTCAAAATATTAAATAATAAATTTTAAATAAAATATAATTTATAATTTTAAAAAATTAATAAAAATTATATTTTTTATTTAAATTTAATTATAAAATTTATAAAAATATTTTTTTTATATTTTAATATTTTTTGAATAGTGAAACAGACTTTCGGGCAATATATGTATAACAGTATTATTGTAGATGCGAACTCTCTTCCGATGTATCATATTGATAAGGACATTTTCGACGATTTTGACTAGAGGTGTCCATGGGCCGGGCCAAGGCCCGAATTTTTTTTATTTCCTTGCCCAAGCCCATTTTGGACCATGCCCGGCCCAAAAGTCCGTTTCACTATTCAAAAAGTTATCATAAGGAAATTTTTAATTTCCCCAAGTAAAAATTGTATATTTGTTTAAATGATCAAAGGAAATCGCCATGGTGGCGATTTTCCTTGATCAATTTCAACTTTTTTTTTTTTTTGAAAAACCTGTTGGGAAATCGCTATTAGTCATGGCGATTTCTCAACGGGTTTAAGAAAATGGATTTCGGTAAATAATTTTACAACATCGGTATTTCGAAATTAAAAAAAAAAAGAAGCTATATTAGGATAAAGAAACCCATTTTAGGATGCCTGTAGTAAAAAAAATAAGAAAACCTCAAGCATTCAATCAATTTAGAATGATCATTAACCTTTTTCTATTACCATTAAAAAAGAGAGGATGAGATGAGCTTATTTTTTTTCGGTGTATCCGCCCAAAAATTATATTGCCAAAGCTTAGTTAATTAAAATGCACATATCTTGGCCGGTTGGCCCAATTCTCCTACCTTGGTTAAGTTTATTCTGATGTGGACTTCATAATATATGTTTTGAGTAATAAACTATGAACAACTTTCCTTAATTGTCCCAAGAATGAAACGGCACGATGACAGTAATTTCGTTTGGCTTAACATATATGAGGCTATTTTGAATACAAAATCCAACTTCTTCCAAACCACTATCACTAAGGATAAAACTATCAATAAACTATACCTCTATATCTATTTGAGTTTGAAGATTAACTCGATTCTACTATATTTATCAAGGCAATTCCAATAATGGGTCTTTATCAGAAAATTTTCAAGGGCACGTAGATATGCTAGACGTGTTCGGAAAGCACCTAAAACAAGTATGTTATTCAGGAAAATTTTGATTATATAAGTGTGAGAATTCATCAAATTTTAGTGTATGCAATAGACATATATCCCATCCCACTATGGCATTCAAAAGCTAGTATCAATGCATTTGTTTGACTTTAATCTTGACGGTTGGTGCCAGGATCAATGGATGGTCCGTTATGGACGAGTGTACCAGGACAACAATGAGAGGGAGAAACGTTTCAATATTTTCAAACAAAATGTGGCAAGCATAGAATCTTTCAATGGCGCCAAAGACAAGCCTTACAAGCTCGGTGTCAATGAATTTGCAGATCTTACGAAACAAGAGTTCATTGCTTCTCGAAATAGGTTCAAGGGCCATATGTTTTCCAACAAGGCTACAGTTTTCAAATATGAAAATGCTACTGCAGTACCTTCTATCGTGGACTGGAGAAAGAAAGGAGCTGTAACACCTTTTAAGGACCAAGGCCAATGCGGTAAGTTCAAATTTTTTATAAGAAACAATCCCAAAACCTTAATGGTTTTTGGTTCTAGCTTATGAGTTCTAACTGTTGATCTAATCTAAAACTGAAATACAGGAAGTTGTTGGGCGTTTTCTGCAGTGGCAGCCATGGAAGGGGTTACTAGTTAAACTAACAACAGGTAAGCTAATTTCCTTGTCTGAGCAAGAGTTGGTTGACTGTGATATCAAAGGTGAGGATCAAGGCTGTCAGGGTGGTTTGATGGACCATGCTTTTCAATTCGTCCAGAAAAAACAAAGGCCTAACAACTGAATCAAATTACCCTTACAAGGGAGTTGATGGTACATGTAATACCAACAAGGAAGCCAACCATGCAGCTGATATAAATGGACATGAAGATGTCCCTGCCAATAATGAAGAGGCATTACGGAAGGCTGTTGCAAACCAACCAGTCTCTGTTGCTATTGATGCTGGGGGTACGAATTCCAATTTTATTCAAGTGGTGTATTTACAGGAGATTGTGGCACTGACCTAGATCATGGTGTTGCTGTTGTTGGTTATTGTTAGACATATGAGATTTTTCCTAGGTACTCTAAGGTTAACATGTTTTTTTTTTTGTTTTTGTAATATGCTACTGTTTGTAATCTGAAAGTGAATGTTGTCTGCCAGAATATCTTTTGGTTAGGTAATGCTTAGTTCAAATGTCATGTAACTCCTTAATTTAAGGAGTATTGGTTCAACAACCTCACCTAAGTTTATTTTGTAGAACTATATTTAAAAGTATGAATGAGATGCAGCAGTTGATATGCATTCTCTTCTCAGTTTCTATTTTTCCTTTCCTTTTTCTGGTCTAAAAACAACATGGTATCAGAGCTATAATTGTGTTCTTGAGGGACTGTGAGAGAGTGAAAAAACTAGAAAAAATCTTATTCTTCAACCTGTAAACAACTTAGAACATGTTGATGGCCTCCAAAAGTTTTGTAGCTCCAACACCTCCTGTGTTTACAGGAGAGAACTACCCTATCTGGGCAGTGAAAATGAAAGCCTACTTGAGAGCTTTCGATCTATGGGAAGTTGTCGAAACTGGAAGGGAGACACCTCCCTTGAAAGCCAATCCAACCATTGCTCAAATCAAGCAACATAGTGAGGAAGAAGCAAGGAAATATAAAGCTTTGTCTTGCATTCACTCTGCTATGTCAGATGTGATATTCACAAGAATAATGACTTGTGAAACAGCTAAAGAAGCATGTGATAAACTCAAGGAGGAGTTCCAAGGGAATGACAGAACCAAGCAGATTCAAGTGCTTATTTTGTGCAGAGAGTTTGAAGTTCTAAGAATGAAAGAGGCTGAGACTGTCAAGGAATATACTGACAGATTTATGAAGGTTGTAAATCAACTAAGGCTGTATGGAGAAGGACTACCAGACAAGATGATAGTGGAAAAGGTGCTTGTGAATGTCCCTGATAGGTTTGAATAAAAAACTCCCTCTCTAGAAGACTCAAAGGACCTCTCTAAGCTTACCTTAGCAGAACTTGTCAATGCTCTTCAAGCATTGGAGCATAGAAGGGCTATCAGACTTGAAGAAGCAACTGAATGAGCTTTTCAAGCAAAGCTCAAAGACAGATATGGTAGCAGCAGCACAGCAAAGAAGCAATCTGGTGAAAGAAAAGATAAAGAGAAGAAGGAAGGAGATGGCCAAAAATGGGAAAGCAAAAGAGGAAGGTATCCATCTTGTCCTCATTGCAAGAAGAAAAATAACACAGAAAAATTTTGCTGGTTCAGACCAGGAGTTAAATGCAGGGCCTGTAATCAGCTTGGTCACGTGGAGAAGATTTGCAAAAACAAAGCAAACCAGCAAAGACAAGCTCAAGTTGCTGAAAAGCTCGAGCAAGATGAAGAGAAGCTCTTTGTTGCTACATGTCTTGCTGCAAACAACAACAAAGAAGCTTGGCTTGTAGACAGTGGCTACACAAATCATATGACTCATGATGCTGGTCTCTTTAAAGAGCTGGACAAGTCCTACATCTCCAAGGTGAAGATTGGAAATGGAGAGTATGTGGATGTCAAGGGAAAATGAGTGCTTGAAGTTCAGACCCCTTCAGGTACAAAGTTCATTTATGATGTTTTATTTGTGCTTGAAATCAGCCAAAACCTGTTGAGTGTAGGACAGATGCTTGAAAGGCACTAAGCCTTGCATTTTAAAGATATGTCATGCCTCATAACTGATCCTACTGGTTCTGAACTGATGAATGTAAAAATGAAAAATAAAAGTTTTCCAATTGAATGGAAACAAACAGACTTGCATGCTTATCCCAGTGTAGTAGGAGACTCTATCTTATGGCATAAAAGACTAGGACATTATAGTCACTCAGCCTTGAAGCATATGTATACAAATGACTTAGTCCAAAATCTGCCTGCCATTCATGATAAGGCTGATGTGTGCACTGCATGTCAATATGGAAAGCTAAGCCAGCTACCATTTCCATCCAAAAATAGTTGGAGAGCTTCAATGAAACTATAGCTAGTGCATACTGATGTGTATGGCCCAATGAGCACACCATCTCTGAACAACAACAAGTATCTCCTATTATTTGTGGATGACTATACAAGAATCAGCTGGGCATACTTTCTCAAGTAGAAGTCAGAAGTGTTTGAGGCGTTTCAAATGTTTAAAACCATGGTGGAAAATGAATCTGATTGTCGAATGAAAAAGCTCAGATCAGACAATGGAATGGAGTACAACTCAGGGGAATTCACCAAGTTTTGTGAGCAAGCATGAATTCAGCAGCAACTTACTATACTTACACTTCTCAACAAAATGGTGTGAGTGAAAGGAAAAATAGAACGATCATGGAAATGGCTAGGTGTCTGCTGTTTGAAAAAAAACTTCCTAAGAATTTCTGGGTTGAGGCAGTTAATACCTCAGTATACTTGCTGAATATGCTACCTAAAAGAGCTTTAAATGGAAAAACTCCTTATGAAGCTTGGCATGGAGTGAAGCCTTCTGTTGAACATCTCAGAGTCTTTGGTTGTGTGTGCTATTCTCTTGTACCAAAGGCAAAGAGAGATAAGCTAGACAAAAGGGCAGAAGTTGGGATCTTCCTAGGATACAGCAGCAACACCAAGAGGTACGGACTGTACGATGTGACTACTGGGAAGGTTATTGTGAGCAGAAGTGTCAAATTTGATAAGTTTGCCAAGTGGAATTGGGAGAAGAAGAAGTAGCTACTCATGTGCCATCTATAATTCCATAAAACCGAGATGAAGAATCTGAAGATGACACTGAAATTCCAGTTAGAGGCACTAGAACACTGGATGAAGTTTATGCCAAATGCAATGTGGCTACTCTAAAACCTAAAAACTATGGTGAAGCTGCTCAGCAAGATACATGGAGAACAACAATAATGGATGAAATGAAAATGATTGAGAAGAATGAGACATGGCAGCTTGTAGACAAGCCAAACCATCACAAGGTGATTGGTGTCAAGTGGGTTTATAGAACCAAACTCAATCCATACGGTTCTATAAACAAACATAAGGCCAGGTTGGTTGTCAAAGGCTACTTTATACAGCAGGGAATTGATTCTTAGATACTTTTGCTCCTGTAGCCAGGCATGACACCATAAGGCTTTTATTAGCCTTAGCAGCAATGAAAGGGTGGAAAGTTTATCACCTAGATGTTAAATCAGCATTCCTTAATGGTTTGCTTGAGGAGGAGATTTTTGTTGAACAACCAGAAGGTTTTCAATCTCCAGGGAAAGAAGACAAAGTCTATAGGCTTCACAAAGCTCTATATGGCTTAAAACAGGCACCAAGGGCCTGGTACAACAGAATCTATTCCTATTTGCTGCAAGAAGGGTTTATAAGAAGTGAGAGTGAAGCTACATTGTATGTGAAGAAGCTAGAAGATGAGGAGCAGCTCATTGTTTCATTATATGTTGATGATCTGCTTGTTACAGGTGACAATGAAGGTTTCTAAAAGCAGTTCAAGCAGAATATGAAGAATGAGTTTGAAATATCTGACTTGGGTGAAATGAGGTATTTTCTTGGGATGGAAATTCACCAGACTAATGCTGGTATTTTTATTTCTCAAAAGAAGTATGCGTTGGAGGTCCCAAAGAAGTTCAAGATGGAGAATTGCAAATCAGTGGCAACACCACTAGTTGTGAATGAGAAGTTGTCCAAGCCAGATGATGCAGGTACTGTTGATGCCTCTGTTTATAGAAGTTTAATTGGAAGTTTGCTATATTTGTCTGCTACAAGACCAGATATTGTGTATTCTGCAAGTCTTCTCTCAAGGTTCATGCAAGCCCCTAGTCAAGTTCATTATGGTGCAGCTAAAAGAGTATTGAGATACATAAAAGGTACAATTGATTATGGCCTATGGTATTTAAAGAATGAAAGTTGCAAGCTTGAAGGATATGCTGACAGTGACTGGGCAGGAAGTGTGGATGATTCCAAAAGCACTTCAGGGTATGTTTTCTCTTTTGGAAGTACTGTCTTTTCATGGAATTCGAGGAAGCAAGATGTGGTTGCTCAATTCTCTGCTGAGGCTGAATATATTTCTGCTGCAGCAGCAAACCAAGCCATTTGGCTTAGGAAACTCTTGGCTGATTTGGAACAGAAGCAAGATGAATCTACTGCAATCTGGGTTGACAACAAGTTACATATAGCTATTACTAAGAATCCTATTCAGCATGGAAGAACCAAGCATATTAATGTCAAGTTTCATGCCATTAGAGAGGCTGAAAAGCTTGGTGAAGTTAATATTGTGTACTGCAGGTCCGAAGACCAAACTGCAGATGTTTTGACCAAGGCTGTCTCAAGGCCAAGGTTTGAGTTCCTAAGGACAAAGCTTGGAGTCTCCAAGAAAAATCTCAAGGAGGAGTATTAGACATATGAGATTTTTCCTAGGTACTCTAAGGTTAACATGTTTTTTTTTGTAATATGTTACTGTTTGTAATCTGACAGTGATGTTGTCTATCAGAATATCTTTTGGTTAGGTAATGCTTAGTTCAAATGTCATGTTACTCCTTAATTCAAGGAGTATTGGTTCAACAACCTCACCTAAGTTTATTTTGTAGAACTATATTTAAAAGTATGAATGAGATGCAGCAACTGATATGCATTCTCTTTTCAGTTTTTGTTTTTCCTTTCTTTTTTCTGGTCTAAAAACAACAGTTATGGAGTGGATGATGATGGGACTAATTATTGGTTAGTGAAGAACTCTTGGGGCACATTAGCTGGGGCGAAGAAGGGTACACTAAGATGCAGAGAGATGTCGATGCAAGGAAGGCCTTTGTGGCATAACAATGCAAGCTTCTTACCCTACTTCTTAAACTTCATTATCATATCATAGCCTATATATATATTCCTACAGCTCTCGATGTAATATAAATTGTGAAAACAAACATGAGGCCAATAGGAACTATGATGTCTATTTCCAATATACTATATGACTTCTGTAATATTAAATAGTAAATTATAATATATTATCGTCTCACTTGCACATCTCATTCTTTTAATTTAAATAAAAGTTTATAATTGTTGTTCATTGCCTAAATAAGGAATAATCAAAGATTTAAATAGTGATTGTAATTATGCGATGTTACGATTGTTATTTTATGATTTCGATTCTTTTCGTTGTTGATATTTACTGCAATTGATCGAAATAGCATTCGTTACATTTGCAACTGTGATAAACACGATACAATGAAAAATACGTCCGCGACCGCAATTTAAATGAGTGAATGTGATTATATTAAATAGAAGGCCCCATTAATTAATCTCAATTATGTCCGCTAAAGAACTTTCTTTTGTGAGTTTGAGAGAGAGTGTGTAAAGGAAGTGTCGATATTGGAGACCAAGAGTTTAGAAAACTTCCATAACTAAAAAAAATGGTGAAGAATATAACATGATCACATCATGTGATGACTTGCAACACCATCAACATGAGCTCTTGATAACTTAACAGAAGAAATGTAGGACTTGATAACTAAACTTATAATCACCTATTTCCTCACGAATATGAAGCAAGAAAAATGATCTGCCAACTATGCCTCATCCTGAAATTCAAGATATGAAAACTATACAAAGCCTCATGTGAGCCAAGCTCCCTTTGTTGAGGAATCACTTCAATCCAACCCCTTTGTGGCTTTATCATCAATTTCAATAGAAAGCGCTTTTTGATATAGCTTTGCTGAGACTTTGGAATTAACTAATAATAAATGATTTCTAAGTTTTTCAATTAAGTGTTTTTTATAAAACAAAGATTAGAAATTATGTCGGTTACATAAGTGTAGAAGAATGGTGTTTGAAAATTGATAAATAGCCTTTGAAATGAAAATAAGAGGATTCGAATGTCATTGAAAAGCATTCAAAATGACAAAACTTAAAAGACATTTTGTTTAAGAATTTGTCTTGAGTATCCAAATGCTCTAAGATAGGCATCTAAATGTATAGTAAAACTTTTGATATCTATGGAAATTTGCTTAAGGCATCCGAATCCTAAGATGAGCATCCGAATGCCCTAAAAGATTTTGTGTTTTGTGTGAGAATTTGACTAGAGCATTCGAATATCCGTTTCAGAATTCAAAGTTGGATATGTTGCTTTATTCTAAAAGTGATTATTCTCCATCAAATGCATGTTTAATCATGAAAAAGTGTTTCAAACACCAATTCAAGTTTATAACTACTTTCATTAACGTTCATTTAAAATAACTTTATGTCCAATCTATTTAAAATAACTTTACGTCTAATCTCTTTAAAATTCAGTTCATTCACTTTTTTTTTTTTTATAATTCATAATTTATGCGTGTTCAAAAAAAAATTTAAAGCGCAGTTTCGAATTTCTTCAATTAGACATGATATTTTGAGAATAACATTTTTAAGAGTCTATTGTATCAAAGTATAGAAACTATTATCCTAAGAAAAAAAAATAAACATGTCTTACTTAAATTTCTTATTCTTTAAAATTCTTTTAAGTTGATTGCATCTGTCACTCTATTATACAACATGTTCTATATTCAATCTATTAATAATTGTATTTCTAATCTCGGAAAGAAAATGCTTCAGAAGCTTTAAAATTTTGTAATTTTTCAGCATAAATAATAAATTTAGGCAACTTGTGAGAATCGTATTTCCTAGAACTTAATTAGTTGTACCCTATTGGAAAATATCATGTATTTTTCCAGTCCAAAAAAGAAATTGCAATTGAAAAACCAAATATTTTAAAGAATCTCATATTTGACTCTGACTCATTTGGACTTTACCTCGAATAGAAGTACACTGTAAAGATCTATGCCAACGTTAAACTTTCAAAACTTAAAACGTAAATTGACAAAAACAAGAAGACAATTATATCTTTGTATTAAATCACATTATCCAAAGTTCAAACTTTCAAATTTGACCTAAAAAAATTGTCAAAGTTGGTTTTATTTGATTAAAAGGAAAAGAGTTTGAAATTCAAAACTTTATGGTGTTCCTTTGTAACATGAAGTATGAAGTGAATTGTAGCATTTTTTTTTTCCTTGAAGAATGACATAGTTTTGCATCTGTACTTGGTGTTACTAATGAGTAATGAAGTGACATTAACTCAATTAATAAAATTATTAAAAAATTAAATAAAGATAAAATCATTTTTTTAACTTTTTAATAAAATGTATTTTTTTTCAAGAAAACTACCCACTTCTATGTAAAAAAATTATCCAAATCTTATACTTCTAAAAAACTACCCACGTACCAAATTCTAGTTAAAAAAAATGTGTTTGGAACTATGTTGCTTCGATTTTTTATTTTTTTTGAAGTACCTGTGTCTGACATCCGTGTCCGACGCATATTCGGACATACGTATAAGGATAGGATCCTCCAAGGACCCTCCAAATACATGGAAATCTTAGAAAAAATTGAACACACTCTTGTCGGACACATACCCATGTCTGACACTCACACCCGAGTCCGAGTAATGATGCACTCAAAAGAGTATATCTTATTTAACCTTGCATTAAAAAATTCAATTGTAAGTATAATAGTTAGCAAGGGTCGAGTTCTCAGGGATTGGATTTTAATTTATAAGTTATTAGTTTATCACTTAAGTTCAAAGACAAGGAAAGAAAAGGGAGTTTTGAAATAATTAAAAGTAAAGAAAACAAGATAAGTAAAAAGCAAATAAATAAGAGAAAATCAAATATAAGAGAAGTATGGTTAAGGTTTCATTCTCCACCACTAGACATCATTGAGAATCAATTTCAAATCTATCAATATCAATTAGCTATCAAAGTTAACAACCGTAGATAACAACCTCCCGTGTTACCCCAATCCTTCCTTAGTTCGTCGTTAAGCAAGATGAACGCCACTACTTAATTTCTAACTATCAAACAACCTAGGATAAACATCTCTAAATTTACTTTGATATCAGCCTTATGATGAGAAAGATAGGTTGATCTAAGCAACAAAAGCATAAACATGAATTGTTTAACTTAGGTTATGTTCCACTTTGCAATTAGCGAAAACTTTAACATAATCATTAATCACAAATTGCCACTATTGAATAGAAATCAAGATAAGCTACATATCAAAACTCATAAACTAGCATTAGATAATTATCAAGATATATCTAATTTGCAACCTAAACAAATCAAGACAACATCATGAACAATTTTTATAGAAGAACACAAGCAATTTTGATAGAAAACTAATGATAGATAGAATATCAAAATCAATTAGACAACATGTTTAGGGTTTTGAAATCACCCTTAACCAAAGAGAAGTTTAGCCTTGCATAGGCATAGTTAATATATACATAAAACTAAAAGAAAATAAAAGAATGGAGAAGAAGAAGAATAATGATGATCTCTTGAGTCTTCTCAAAAGATGTCTAGTTTGTGGCTCAAAAGATGATATTTATAGAGTTTTAGAACCCTGGGAACAAGTCCTTGCTGCACAAGTGAGTCAGGAGGAATAAAAATCACGTTTTTCCAGGTTTTTCATGATTTTTTGCGATTTTTGGGCGCCAAGGCGCCGAGCATTCTGTCTCCCATTTTTTTGCTGCATCGTCTCGCACTTCTTCGGCTGATTTGGATGACCATTTCTTGTCCGATTTGGGACTGCAAACTACCGTTGAAAAGGTATTCAAGTCAGCTTCAAAAGTCAAGAGAAAGTTTCTTCAAATAAGGACTTTAACATCATGTTTTCCTTACAACAAGCTTCGGAGGTCAAATCTCTCCTTCTTGCTTTGCAACAAGAAATTGATCTTTTTGACTCCCGGGTCTTCTTCCATCTTGTGATTATGATTTTGTAAGTTCTTTACCATCATTATTGACATATTTTGACTTCATTCTCCTTATTGTACCTAAAATTCAAAAACATAATATAATTAATCAAAATAAAGATATAAGACATAACTAAAACTAAGAATAGAAAGGGCATAAAATATGTATTTTATGACTTATCAAATACCTTCACACTTAGCTTTTTGCTAGTCCTCAAGCAAAACAAAATAAAAATAAAATAAGAAAATTTAATCTAATCCGCTTTCGGGAAATCACGGTGGTACTTAGCATGTGACACAAGCCTTTAGACCCCTAGGTGTCCCTAGTGGACGAGTTTTGTCTCATGAGGGTTTACTAGAACGATACCCACAAATATTGAAAAAATAAAATAAAAATAAACTAACATATACTAAAAATAGTTACTCCTAATCCTTTCAATATAAATTAGAGACAATCTTTGAACAAGTTTTATAAACTAACCAATAACTTAAAGAATTTCACAAAAAATCATGCTTGAATGTAAATAGTTTGAGTTAAGCCATATTAACATAACATATTTCAATCAAAATAGTGCATATTCAAACTTAATATCAACTTCTCACATGGGATACTCTCATGATTTTCACTCTTTAAAGTAGTGGTAAAGTGTTTACACTCAACCAATCTTATGAAAATAGTTCTACCATATGCTTTTTTGTCCACTTATTCTCCACTATTTAGATGATGCAACTTCATAAATCAAGAGGTCTCTATTCAAGGTTGTAATGGGGCCAAGGGGTCGTAATGTGGTTAAAGAATAAAAGGATAAAGATATCACAAAGGTTCCAAAGATTTCATAGAGTTTTAAAGACATAATAAGATTATACAAATAAAACTTCTCAAAACTTTTATAAAGCACATAATAATATAGGCTAAATATTCATGTTGAGCCTTTACTTCATTCTAACCAACTTTGTAACATCTTTTTCTTTAACCAAAAGTTCAAGAGATGATTCAATTTTTTTTTTCAATATGGGAATGTATTTGACAATGATCCCTTTCTTTTTCTCTTGATTTTTTTTTCTTTTCTTCCCCCAAACTTATCTTTTGTTTCCAACCCAAATTTTCAATAAGTATCCTTTGTTTTGCAATATGTCTCAAAATATATAATACATCTTTAGAACAAGGGTAAGGATATAAGTACATTTAGCCTAGGAAAAAGATGTGGTTACCAAAGAAATAGCTTATTCAATGTAGGCTCAAATTGGCTCACTAGTGGGGATGTTCTCTTAGAACATCAATAATGGAATTGGTTTATTTGGCCCTTGTTATAATCCTAATGCCTCTATCATAGCCATGTTGTCACATGTATCAATATAGTCTCAAACGGTTTAAAGCAAGTTCTAGAGAATCATGTAATTATAAGAGCACACAAGAAAGAAATTAGATTGATATGTATAATGCATCAATCATATAGGCTCAAAACTCACAAAGATGATTATACAAGTCAATTTTAAGTCTAAACATGCTTCTTTCTCAATAAACATATCATATTAACATTAGCTCATGAAAAATAGTATTCAAGCTCAATTCTCAAAAAAATATTTTCACTAATAAACCAGTTTTAGACCTATACAATTTATATCTCATCATTGTATTGAAAGGAACTAAAACACACAAAATAATAAATATAAATAAATAAATTCTAAATTCTTCCCCCCACACTTAAATCTTACATTGTCCTCAATGTAATACTATTATCCCAAATGAAAGAATAATGTGTAAGAGAAAAGAACTAATAAAAAACATAAACAAATAAAAATATATATATTAACAACTCAAAACAAACTAATAAAACCTAAACAAACCTAAAATACTACATAAACAATGTAAACAATAAAAACAATAAAAACAATAAAAATAATAAAAGAAAAAGAAAGCAAATCTGATTATAGCAGGTTGGCAATTTCTTCGTTAATTGGGTTGCCTTCCCAATTAGCACTTGAGTTAGTGTTTTGAACCTAACCAACACCTCTTCTTGGCTTTTTAGGATTTTCAGGCTCATACAATAAACTTCTCGGATTTATGGGTTTTATAGGGCGGTTTCTTTGCACAATAATGGATACATTCTCCATTACAAGTATTATTCCACCATCCTTTGTGGTGCATAGCTAATCAAGGAATAGTGCATCTTTTGGTACTTGTTGAATAGCATCCACAAACAAACTGTTTAAGGTTTTCAGCATGTCTTTTTCATGTTCATCCTCTTTGAACTTTGCAAATCTATTAGGAAAAGGTGGAGAAGAAACATTAGTAAAAATTGGAACCTTAAACCTTGCCTCAGATGTCGAAGTGCTCTTACTTGGATTTGTGGCTTCATTATCCTCAAGAAGTGAATACATCTTTGGTTTTGTCTCATCCTTATCCTTATCCTCATCCTGTTCCTCATTCCTCAAGGTCACAATAGTAACATTCTCCTTTGGGTTAATCACCGTTTGGGCAGAGAGTTCTTCAGATCTTTGTGCTACCCATCCCACCATACTACTAGCCTGGTTCCTTCCAAACTCTGGATACTTGGCTTTGTTTCTTGTTAAAATTGCAAAGTATTAGCAACAAGAGAATTGACTAGATCTTCCAAAAAAGTACCTGAGTTTTACGGTGGGGGTTGAAAAAGATCTTGTTGTTGTGTCCATAGTTAAGTGGAGACAGATTGAGCCCTTCTTTCTTGTTGAAATTCCAAAGTATTAGCAACAATGGTTTTGACAAGATCTTCTAAAGAAGTAACTGAGTTGTGAGTCACAGGTGGTGGCTCAAAAAGATGTTTTTGTTGTGTCCATGGTTGATTGAAGCTCGATGGATGATTGTAGTTGGCATAAGGATCTACTTCTTGATATTTTTTCGAGTAGCCATGAGTATGATTCCACTATCCCTCATTGTAAGTGTTTGAGAAAGCATTATACTGTTGTCCTTGGAACCCTTGATAGCTTTGGTATCCTCCCACATCATAGGCTGGTTCAAAATCATCTTTTTGGTAGTATAGGCACCAATTGGTTGGATGATCCATCATGAAGCACACTCCACACTGCCTTGATTGTTGAATCTTACCTATGGCCACTTGTTGAACTATGGAGATGCGATTGTCTAGTTAGTTCTGAATTTTTGATTTAGCACCTGCCATCTCTTCTTGCTTGAATTTGAAAATAAAAACCTGTATGTACAAGAAAAATAAAATTAAATACAACTAAAAATAAGAATAAACCAAATAACTAATAAACTATATAAAGCAATCCCCAGAAACGGCACCAAAAACTTGATGCACTCAAAAGAGTATATCTCATTTAACCTTGCATTAAAAATAATCAATTGTAAGTATAGCAGTTAGCAAGGATCGAGTTCTCAGGGATTGGGTTTTAATTTATAAGTTATTAGTTTATCACTTAAGTTCAAAGACAAGAAAAGAAGGTTTTGAAATAATTAAAAATAAAGAAAACAAGATAAGTAAAAAGCAAATAAATAAGAGAAAATCAAATATAAGAGAAGTATGGTTAAGGTTTCATTCTCCACCACTAGACATCATTGAGAATCAATTTCAGATCTATCAATATCAATTAGCTATCAAAGTTAACAACCGTAGATAACAACCTCCCATGTTACCCTAATCCTTCTTTAGTTCGTCGTTAAGCAGGACGAACGCCACTACTTAATCTCTAACTATCAAACAACCTAGGATAAACATCTCTAAATTTAATTTGGTAGCAACCTTATGATGAGAAAGATAGGTTGATCTAAGCAACAAAAGCATAAACATGAATTGTTTAACTTAGGTTATGTTCCACTTTGCAATTAGCGAAAACTTTAACATAATCATTAATCACAAATTGCCACTATTGAATAGAAATCAAGATAAGCTACGTATCAAAACTCCTAAACTAACATTAGATAATTATCAAGATATATCTAATTTGCAACCTAAACAAATCAAGATAACATCATGACAATTATTATAGAAGAACACAAGCAATTTTGATAAAAAAGTAATGATAGATAAAATTTCAAAATCAATTACACAACATGTTTAGGGCTTTGAAATCACCATTAACCAAAGAGAAGTTTAGCCTTGCGTAGGCATAGTTAATATATACATAACACTAAAAGAAAATAAAAGAATGGAGAAGAAGAAGAATAATGATGATCTCTTGAGTCTCCTCAAAAGATGTCTAGTTTGTGGCTCAAAAGATGGTATTTATAGAGTTTTAAAACCTGGAAACAAGTCATTGCCGCACAAGTAAGTCAGGAGGCATAAAAATCATGTTTTTCTAGGTTTTTCAAGATTTTTTGCGGTTTTTGGGCGCTGCGGCGTCGGACATTCTGTCTCCCATTTTTCTGCTGCATCGTCTCGCACTTCTTCGGCTGATTTGGATGACCATTTCTTGTCCGATTTGGGCGTGTAAACTATCATTGAAAAAGTATTCAAGTCAGCTTTAAAAGTCAAGATAAAGTTTCTTCAAATAAGGACTTTAAAATCATGTTTTCCTTGCAACAAACTCTGGAGGTCAAATCTGCCTTCTTGCTTTGCAATCAGAAACTGATCTTTTTGACTCCCGAGTCTTCTTCCATCTTGTGGTTATGATTTTGTAAGTTTTTACCATCATTATTGACATCTTTTGACTTCATTCTCCTTATTGTACCTAAAATTCAAAAACATAATAATCAAAATAAAGATATAAGACATAACTAAAACTAAGAATAAAAAGGGTATAAAATATGTATTTTATGACTTATCAAGTAACATAGGTTTAGAATGGCATTAGTCTGAGGCAGATAGCATTAATTTGCAGCAAGCCATGCATGTCAAGTAAAATGCAAAATGGAGGGAAGGAAAACTCAGAATATATAACTATGTAATCAACTATCAGCCGGCCATCAGAATATCGACAACTTGGGGGCAGGGGCTTGTCCAAGCGCCGCTGATAGTCCACCGGTGTCGGAATTTGAATCACCCAGTTTGAAGATGGCCGGAAAGTTGCTAGGCCCTGAAGAAACTTTGGCAAAAATTACAGGTTTCATAATTTTGTACAATGCATGTGTTTATTTTATAATTAAAGGTTGAGCCTTTTTTCCTGGTATTGTGCTGATCAATAATACTTAATTATACCAAGTTGATCATTATAAAGAAAAAGAACTAAAAAAAATCCAACTTAAGCATAACATTGGAACTTGCTGAATACAGAAAAAGAAAAAAATGAACAGTTAAAAAGTAAAAAGAGTTCAGTTCGCCTTCCTAGTTCCTATGACAGGCCATGTTTAATGGATTTGGAGGTTCTGAAAATGAACCATCGACAATACGTTCAAGTATGTACTGATTAGCTGCTTCAGTAAAGTGTACTCCGTCCCAATTTACATGAGTCGAAGGATCTTTGCAAGGAGCCCCCACTAATACTTCCTTCCCTTGTTTATAAACCTTTCCTCCACAGCCCAACTTCGTGTTGTAATTGTACTTTCCACCATGACCGCAGCATGTTCTAAGAGGTTGATTGAACCCTGCATTTTCATATAATCCAATTGTCAACATAAAGCTACTATGAATCGGTTGCTTGAACCTTGCGTTTAAGAAAATTTTGAGTGGACTCACCATGCTTTCTTCCTTGGCTAATTAGTGAGTATTTCACTGAGTAAACATCAACGTATGTGATTGCAGCATGTGGCAAATCTTTGCGCAACCGTTCCACTGCCTTTTTCAATCCATGGTTGAAAAATTGGGCCACTTCATTGAATGGAGAGGCACATCCATATTTATCAATCTGGCCTGCTAAGACCGGGACACGCTCCAGGACATATGGCAAACACCCAACAGGACCTGTATTGTGTATCCAAAAGTATCTGCCTCCTTGGCTATATATATACTGCACACATACAAATTACAAAGTAATAATCAATGCTTAATTTATTCTGGTTTAATGATAAATGCATGTGCTTTTTATTTAAAAAGGTGAGTTGTCAACTGAGTATTAGCTCAGATGACATGTATGCTGGTTTGAGAGAACTTAAACGTGTAATATCTTCTTCAAGTGAGTTAAGTAGATAGGGGTTGGGAGTTAAAGATAGATTAAAAACTCAAAAAAGAAAATGAGATCGAATTTCTTTTTTCCCATATCAAAACAAAAAAAACTAGTAGTTAATTCAAAGATTGCAATTTCTTTTACTAGCCTTAAGTATATGTATAGCTAAGCACTCGAAAATTCAAAAGTAAGCAAAGCATGCATGAAATATCCAAGAGATTTTCAATTAAATATTCAAAGATTGCCATTTGTTTTACTAGCCTTAATTAAAGCGTAAACTGGTGAAGCAATTGCAAATCACGAAGTAAGCAGAGTCCAAATAAAAGAGTATTAATCAGTGATTAATCAAATATTCAAAGATGATTGAGATTTGGTTTACTAGCCTCAATTATAGTCTGGAACTGATTAAGCACATCGGGAACATAGGCTTTAACTTCGTCGGTAGACATGTTTGAGAAGTAACCAGAAGTGAGATCATTTTGGCCAATATCGAAGGTGTACAAGGCACTTGAGAAGTCTTCTTCCTTTGGCAATAACGTTTCATAAACTCCACCTACATACATCCATAAGATTATTCACATGAGCTCACCCGAAAACAGGGGAAACTTCGTTTATTTGGCATGGCATAAATTGAGAAATACTGTAAACGTAAGCCATTAAATAGAATACATTTAGTACCTCTTTTACGCACAACTTGTGACCTTAAATGAAAATCATTGAACTCGTAGTATTGAACGTTCAAGGAGATGGGGCTGAAACCGCTTTGATGCAAAGTTGTGTTCTGAGGTCTGATTGTTGATCCAGCTGTGGCAAAGTTAGCTCCATGGGTAAAATTGCTCCCCAGGGAGTCAAGAAATGCACTTAGATATGGTAACCCAAGGCTCTCGGCTGAAAAAGCAATGGTAACATTAGTCTATAGCAGAGTACCAACAATCAAAGATATGCAAATCTTTTGAGATAAACTCCTTTATCCTTTGAGATTCTTTAGGTGCCGTGTTACTTGGTTAAGATATATTTAAATTTTATTGTTTTCCCCTTGGACCTAAAACAATAGAAAAGCGGTTTATTTTATCTCTTATTAGTCATAATCAAAGATGAGGTATCAAATTGAACTCGAAACTTAATCTGATTGATTCATACCATCGCATTTAAGAGATGACATCAACAAGTTTGAGGTTTAAATCCCAAACTCTGCAACTCTTTCACTTATAAAAATAAGGTATCAAATTACTTCATTTTGCAACGTGCTTCATTGTTCCTCAAGCATTACAATAATTGAATTTGAAACTAGAAGAGACAAAGGACCCATAGTGGCATAGTCACGACTCACGCCTTCTTTTTCTGCTTGCAGTTGCTAAAATCCAATTTGCACGTGTCACTCTTTTTTTCCTTCCCTTTTTTATTGAAATTGGAGTCTGAAAAATGGGGCCAGGACCGGACAGGGACATGAAAGATTCTTATAGTTTGTCACGCCAAAAAAACTAGTTTACTTTCGCTAAGCGTCGGTGGATGTTGTCGATGTTGAACTACTGTAAGCACTAATCAGTAGTTAAATCGCTAGAAAGGACAATTATGCTGAATAATCACTGGTGATTACTTAATGCTGACTGGTTTATTTTTTCTTGTTTATGGTAGTTTACTAAAAGAAGAAAGAAAAAATATGACCAATGAATGATAAAATGAATTATGCTAAAAGCCTAAAACAACTCTATAATTTGCTTGCTATTATCCAGGGTTTCATGATTTTATGAAAAAATATATATAAAAAATAAAAATAAAAAGTACCTATGAAGTCGATCACAAGGCGGCCATCGGAGTAGCGGCCAGCGGGGCCGCCAAAGTAAGAGAATCCATTAGGAGGACCAGCCTGGCCAAATACTGCTGACAAGCCTCCAGTGTCAGAGTTTGAGTCACCGAAGTTGAATATTGTTGGAAAATGGCATGGGTTTTTAGCAAGCACCAAGGATGGAGTAAGGTTCACTAAGGAGATAGCAAAGATAGTAATAACTAAAATGGAGGATTGATCAGAAGCCATAAGTAGGAGAAGAGAAACTAAAAGATTGAAGATTGCAGAGAGAGAGTCAGAGTATGCAACTCAATGATGAAGAGAATTGCCTACTTATATAAATTATAACAACCGAAGGCTGTGCTAGGGATTATGCATATAATTGAGATTTTGTTTTTGAGTTATCCAAAACAAACAAGATTTTGTTTCCTTTTTTGTTTTTTAACTCTAAAAGGGCACTTAACAGCTTTTGCGAGATACAAAATATCAGTTAGGATTTTATTTAAAACTAGTATTTTTCCTGGACTCGGCTCCTTTTCAGTCTATTAAATGAACCTTCAGTTTATTAAATGAACCTAGGTCAGTCTATTTTTAAAACAATGACATTTGTTTTATAAAAAAACTAAGAATATTTCCGTGAATTTTTTATCAAAATATTGTTTTTTTTATTTACAAAAATATTGTTATTTTTAAATTAATTCTCAAAATTCGCTCATTTTAAAATCATCTGTTCCTAGTGTAATTTTTTTTTTTCAAAATAACCAAGAAAAATCGCTATGGGGATGGCGATTTCCTTAGGTATTTTTTATTTTTACAATTTTATTTAAACTTTATGATATAATCATTTGAAAAAAAAAAATTAAAAATTTTGAAGGCAACGGTAACTTGACCGTTGCCTTCAAAAATCCCCCCCACACACCACTCTTTTATAAATAAAATCCACCCTCTCTCATTTTTTTTACAACTTAATTTACTTTTCTTTCTTCTTTCTACAACAAATTTTTTTTTATTAACAATATTTTTTTTCTACAACAATATTTTAAAATGGCTTCATCATCACTATTGAGGTTGCAAGAAAATCACATATCCTCTATTATATTTAAAGATGTAAGTAAATTGTTGTAATATTATTTATATTACATTATCAATTTTTAGTAATTTTTTAATTATTATTATTTTGTCATTTTATATTTTTATAATTTTTAATGTTTTAATTATTATTATTTTTTTCATTTTATAGTTTTATAATTATTTATTTTTTATATTGTTTAATTTATTTATTATTATAGTTTTTTTAATTTTTTTAATTATTATTGTTTTTTCATTTTATAGTTTTTTATATTTTTAATTATTATTGTTTTTTCATTTTATAATTTTATAATTATAGATGTTATAGTTTTTATATTATTTAATTTTGTATTATTATAGTTTTATAATTTTATAATTATTATTGTTTTTTAATTTTATAGTTTTTAATTTTTAATTTTTTATATTGTTTAATTTTTTTAATAATTATATAATAATTTTATATTATTATTTTGTTATTTTATAGTTTAAGAATTTTTTTAATTTTTATATTGTTTAATTTTTATAGTTTTATAATATATTAATTTTTATAATTTTATAATTATTTAATTTAATTAATTATCAACAGGATACTCTTCGCGTGTTACGTTCGAGAAAATTTACATTGGAGGACCCGCATCCATATATTATCGACCACTTAAGAAGAGCCGGATTTTATCACGCAACTCAAATTCGACAATTTTTGCTACAACCTGACTTAATCAGTGCGTTGATCGAACGATGAAGACCCGAGACGCCACTTTTTATTTTTCATTTGGTGAATGAACGATAACTCTAGAAGATATTGCTCTTCAACTTGGACTTTTGGTCCATGATGATGCATTTACAGACGAAAGCTTTCTAGATTGAAATGAAGAGTGTCAAAATCTATTGGGCGAGGTACCTCCAGATGAGTATGTATCTAGCTCAACGGTGAGACTAAATTGGTTGAAATCCTTTCAAAATCTTTCATTACACGCAATTGAAGAACAGATACAATATGCTGCTAGAGCATATACTTTACGTTTGATTGGAGGATTACTAATGCCTGACAAATCGAGCAGTCGGGTACATTTAATGTATCTTCCATTATTACGTGATTTAGAGCATGCGACAAATTATAGTTGGGGTTCTGCGTGTTTAGCGATTTTGTATAGAGAACTGTGCCGGGCTACAGTTCCAAAAAGCCATGACATAGGTGGATGTTTAGTGCTTCTACAATCATGGGCTTGGTATCGGCTGCCATTTCTTGCTCCGCGCGTGGATGTTTCGGCTGTATACCCCCTTGCAAGCAGGTAATAATCCTTACTATTTTATTAATTTTGTACGAACTTGTATTTTTATAGTTCTATTAAGATTTTATACGCATTTTAACAGGTGGAGTAGGAGTAGAGATCTTACCCGAGACTCCGACCGACCTTGCAAGTATAAGATTACGACTAGATCGAGTAGGATATGATAAGGTAAATGTTTCGATTGTTACATTCAAGTATTTTTGTATTTAATCCATATGAAACTAATAATTTATAATAATTTTTTGCAATTTCTGTGGATGCCATATTCCTCTAGTTAAATTATGGCATGCCTCCCATCGGATGCCTACAATAACTGTAATATATGGAAAGCAAACACAGCATTGATATGCTTTTCATATGTAGAGTGGCACCAAACTAACAGGGTGTTGCGACAATTTGGGATGCAACAACCAATTTCGCAAGCACCAGTGAACCTTGATCATGTTCACAAGATCGACATGCGTGGGCGTTATGAAAAATTTTGGCCTACGAAACATGAACATTGGATCTATTGGTGGAATATACGTTCTTAACGAATTTTGACAGGTTATCCGATTGTTGGAAATAATTTCAACCCATCTGATGATTACATAGGATGGTATAAAAATGAAGGTCGGCCTTTTGTTTGTCCACCATCGGTGTATGAGGATGTTAGGAGTATGCCATTTGCCGGACGAACTTCAACTCCAGTCCCTCCTATACAGGATATGGAAGCTTCTAGACCTAGACGACAACGTGGTCGGACGCGTCAACCGGCCTCATCGGAGTTCACTGACCGAGGATGTCATTTAGTCATCCCGAACCTGAACAGGATCATGGAGTACCATCCAGTCATCGTTATTTCGTCAGTCACCCCGAAAATGACGTTGATGAGTGTTACCGACCATCACCGCCAATGACGAGGTTAGATGACCAGCTCCCCATCCTAAGTCCAAGTTCAACATATCTAACATCAATGTATCAGTTTGGAACCGCTGCGTCAGCATTTGATGGTAGATCATTTGTGGGTCCATCTAGTAGTCAGATTCCTTTTATGGGTGAACTAGGTGTTGGGTCCTCCAGCAGTGGGTTTCAAATTTTTGATACAGAAGAAATGGCGGATGATATACAGTCGAAACCAGTGGTTGTTACAGCAAGAGGTCGTGGTCGACCGCGAATACCTGCCACTGACGAGGTTGAACGACGGGTCCAACCACCACGCACTAGGAGAGCTCGACACTGTTGCTCTACACCACGCAATAATTAGAATAAATGTAGTTTTATCAATATAACGAGAATAATGTATTTTTAATTTGTAATATATAAATTTATATGTTTTGCATTTCATGTTATTTATTTTAAATTTGTTGAGAAATTAATTGTTATTTTTAATTTTCTTGTTTATTTTGTTATTTAATATCGAATATATTTTTAAAAATGTTAATTTTGTTATTTATTTTAAATTTTATGTCCGCATCAATCTAACTAAAATGAAAATATTTTTAACATTTTCTTAATTAAATGTTAAATAGAAAAAAATTGCATAATCCAAATTACATGATAAGTAGAAAAAAAAAACTTGCATAATCCAAATTACATGATAAGTAGTAAATATTATAGTTTATGAAAATATGTAATTTCTTTATTGTTGATGCGAACTCTCCCCCGATGTGTTAGATTGATGAGAATATTTTCGACGGCTATGACCTTCATTTCTGCATAATCCATAACGTTTTGGTTGGCCTTTCTCCCTGAGGTCCATTTCATTACAAATATGACTCGATTTTGGCCGATTATGTGGATTTCTCTGTATTTCTTGATTGGGACACACTTCTGGACCATCGTATTGAGGCCAATAACCTTAATTTCCAATTGGTTGGAACTCATGTCTATAAACATTTAATATAGTTTCCAGTTTATAGACATTGTCCACATATTGCATGCAATCTACATGGACATGTGTACAAGCAGCAACTACATGTGAACAAGGGAACCTTTGTGCTTGAAACTTCCCACAGTCACACCACATGTCACTAAGCTTGACTCTATACTTCATTGCAGGAACACCCTCTTGTGGATCAACTAACTCTTCAATCAGAAAAGATTGATTTGCTCGTGTAAAATTACGAACAAAGTGAGAGTTAGCTTTCCTACGATTTTCTTGCATAGCCTGTGTGACTGTTTCACAGTATGTGTGGCCTCCCTCCATCATTGCAATTTGCTTGTTCCCCATCTTAACAAAAAGTGCAACCAACCTATAATATGTTGATTGCACTAAAGCAGTAATGGGAAGATGACGCGTTCCCTTCAACACCGAATTGATAGATTCAGCTAGGTTGGTTGTCATATGACCATAACGTCTTCCTTGATCATATGATTAGGCCCACTTCTCCTTGTGGATCCTATCAAGCCAATTAGCCGCCTCTGCATTTTCTCCACGAAGATTCTCATACAAGAAATGAAAATTCGATCGCCTCAACTCGTATCCTGATAAAATTAAAAACAAAATACTTGTGAATTTCAGTATTATTTTATATACTCAAGGAAATATAAGAGATCAAATAAATATCATAACTTTCCATACCCATGTTAACAATGTGTCGACGCAATTCCTTATTGTTAAACTTCTTCTTAAAGTTAGCTGCAATATGTCGAATGCAGTACACTGAATATGCATGTGGAGGATTCCATCCACTACCATCGCGTTTGATCGCAGCTTTGATGGCTTCATGTCGATCAGACATCAAACATATGCCAGGCTGTTTTGTCACATGTCTACGCAAATTAGTGAAAAAGAATGACCAAGCCTCTGTTGTCTCACCCTCCACAATGGCATTTGATTGACTGAAAAATAGTTGAAACCCTAACCCTAAATCATTATTCCCATCCATTATAGAAGGAATCCAATTTCAATATTTTATGCAGCATTTGATTCACTGAAAAATAGCTGAAACCCTAACCCTAACCCTAAATCATTAGTCTTATCCATTGCAGAATGAATCCAATTCCAATATTTTAAGCAGCATAAAATTATATAAATTTAATATAAGAAATTAATTTTTAATTTGTATAAATTTAATATAAGAAATCAAATTTTAATTTATATAAAATTTAAATAAGAAATCAAATTTTAATTTTTATAAAATTTTTATAAGAAATACATTTTTTTTAAATTTTAATAAGAAATAAATTTTTATTTTATATAAAATTTAAATAAGAAATAAATTTTTTTATATACAATTTTAATAATAATTTTTTTAAAAAATTTTAATAAGAAATAAAATTTTATTTTTTATATAAAATTAAAATAATAAAATAAATTTTATTTCTTATAAAATTTCAATAAAAATTATATTTTACTTTTTAAATTATAAAAAAAAATTTTATCTATGTTTTAAAAAAATAAAAGCAAACCAAGGTATTTTTTTTTATACCCGTTTGTTACAGATCTCCCATATAAAATTTAAATAAGAAATCAAATTTTAATTTATAACGAATTTAATTAAGAAAAAAATGTTTTTTATATTTAAATTTAAATAAGAAGTACATTTTTTTTTATAAAATTTTAATAAGAAATATAATTTTTTTATAAAAATTTAAACAAGAAGTAAAATATTGTTTTTTATAAAATTAAAATAATAAATTTTAATATTCTCTTATATTATTTTAAAAAATAAACGAAGGTAATTTTTTTTATACCCGTTTGCAATTTTTAAATTTAAAATACAAAATTTTAAAAAAAAAATCATTTTTTTTTTCAAATGGTTATATTATAAAATTTAAATAAAATTATAAAGAAAAATACCAAGGGAAATCGCCACCCCCATGGCGATTTCCCTTGGTTATTTTGCAAAAAAATTAAAAAAATACCAAGGAAAATTGTCGTGAAGGGTGGTGATTTCCTTTGGTATTTTTTGAAATTTTTTTCAAATTAACCAATGGAAATCGCCATCCCTCATGACGATTTTCCTTGGGTTTTTTTAATTTAAAAAAAAAAAAAAATTCGCTGAAAAATCGCCATGGAAAATGGCGATTTCCCAGCTGATTTTAAAATGAGCGGATTTTGAGAATTAATTTAAAAACAACGATAATTCAATAAATAAAAAATAAAACAGCAGTATTCTGATAAAAAAACCTATTTACGCGCGTTGCGCGGGTCATGAAATAATCATATTGAAATTAAAATTACTTAGATTTATTTGATAGTAATAAAATTAGATTATGTTTAAAACAAAAAAAAAAAAAAACTCTCATTCTAGCATTTTAATGTAGTATCTTAATTTTTATAATCTTTATCATGAATTTCTTCTAAAATTTCTTTGATTTCTTTTATAATATTATACACATGCTGTAAATAATCTCTTTAACTATTTTCATTTCACAAATATAAAATTGTCAATCAAAAGCTTTTTGTCTTTCAAAATTTATATCATCTACTTCAAATAATGTATTTTGTGCAATTCTAAGATAACTTATTTTGCAGTAAAACGTTGAGTTTTTTTTTTATTTTATTTATTTGAGCATGTTAATCATCATAATGCAAATACATTTCCTCATTACTCCTTTGAAACATTGTAAGCAAAACTCGTGCTTTGAACTTCACACCATTAATATAAATTATTGTATGCATTTGTTTATTGAAACGGTATTTAATCGATAATATAATTAAAAAAATTCGAAATCTGTTCGTTGTATAAAATTTAAAATTTTCATTTTTCTTACTACAAAAAGAATAAAAATAATAATATCAGTTCGTTAAAATTAAAAAGGATCTTTTACAATCTTAATTTAAAAGATATGAATTTTATTTTATTTTTAAATAAAGTATAATTTGTATGTAATTATTTTAATATTGATTGTATTATAAACATTTATCTTTTCATATCAAGAGTGGCATTTATAATTTTGTGCTTTATATTAAACAATTTTAATGAGAAGATAAATTTGTATTTTATATATGTCTCTATTTGTAACTTTTATAGGTAAATTGAGTAAAAAAAAAAAGTAAGCTTCACATCTTGAAATCGAGTTGGTAAAAATAAATCCAATCCTTTCATTATATCTTTAAAAGGATATTTATTCAAAGCAAAATTTAATGGTTTTACTAACTTTAAAATTGTAGTCTATATAACAATAAAATTTGTACGATTCATATGATAAAATGACTAAAGCTTAAATTACATAATATTCAAATAATTTACAATATATTTAAACATAACATATTAATAGTATAGAATATTTAGTATTAATAAAAAGTTAATCAATGTTCTGTAGGTTCTAAAGTAAAAAATAAAGAAATTTCTTTTGATATGATTCTCATTAGGTATTTTGCATTAAATTGTACTATATATAACCAAAGCTATAACATTTTTCTATAACTTTACATGTAAAAATTAGTGCAAGGAATATCAAGCTTAAGTTAGATTTTTTAAATGAGAGGCGGGCTTTAGAAATATGATATACCAAATTTTGAAGGTTTTGTTCTAGGAGGGGCAGCAATCAGGATAAATAGGGTGAGTGAGGCCAGTATATGTGAGGCATTGGCAGCAGTGAAGGCATTGGAAGTTGCAAGTCAAATGGGGTTTACTCGAATTGTTTTGGAAGGAGATTCATTACTGGTGGTTAAGAAATTGCTGGGAACGGAGGAAGACCTCTCTAGCATTGGTCCTATTATTGCTGAAGGAAGGGAAAGGCTCAAATCATTTCAAGAATGTCAAGTTTTACACACCAAAAGACAGGGGAACCAAGATGCACACACCATTGCTCGATTTAGTTTAAATGCAATAGAAGATTTATTTTGGGTGGAGGAATATCCTGATTTCATCCACCAAGAAATAATGTACGATGCTATTAATTTATAAATGCAATGAAAGTTTCACATTTCAAATATATATATATATATATATATATGAGTTAGTGATTTTATCTTTTTGCTTCAATTTTAAAAGTATAATAACTAAATTATTCAGTTTTATAATAAAGAGATTAATTTACATTAAATGATATAGTACATGGACTTTTCAAATACTTTAACCCTTGATTGCTTGCATGAAACCTCGAATGTGTTCACCTCATAAACAAAAGACAGTTTATTTACCATGTTGAACTGCACCACAAAGTTGAAACTGATGAGAGAATAGTAAAGCAAAGAATTGTTGACAAAATAATTCTACTGTACATTGCACCAGGGAAGCAACAAAACCAAAGACAGATATTCAATGATGACAATGACAGCAGCATCAACAACAAACAACAAAAGATAAAACTTTTTTTCCACCAAATAGGTTAATGAATTCCCAACCAAGCTTTCTCTCATGAGTTAGAATCACTTGACCAACAGATCCTAATACAATAAATCGACTATGCTTAGTCCATCTAACACAGTTCAGACCCAAAGTGATCACCCAAGGTTGTGAGAAGCCCCAGTGTAGATTCATCATTTTTTAGTCTATGTCAACAGATTTCATGTTCTATATTAGAATATTAAAGCGAAAATCTGAACTTGTGCTCACCTCCAACGGTAGCAAACCTCTGACAACCAGATTGAAAATCAATGAAGAAAATCTGCATAACCCATCATCAACATTGAATAAACAAGAATTTTTTATTCAAGCATTATACCATGAAAATCAAGAAACAAAAATACCTCTTAAATAAAAATAAAATAAAATAAAATCACATACCTTAAACAAATGAGTCTCGTTTATGAAAAATTCGTTATTTATTTTTACTAATTGGTGTAAATTATTGTGAAAACAAAAGAGATTTTAGGGCATGAACTAATCAAAAGAGGGAAGAAAAGAGACAAAAAATTTTAGAGATAGAAACATGACAAAAAAACGTTTTGAGTTTCTTTTCAATATATAGACGATGTGAAGAAAGAACTTAAGGAAAGAAAGAAAGAAACGGTTAAAAAAATAATTTAAATAGATAAAGAAACTGTTGAAATAACCCAATTGAAACTCCCTCAAAAAATAAAATTAAAAAGCATTAAAAATTAATGATTCCTTATAACATTAATGTTAATATTCTATATCAATTATGAGGAAATGAAGGGTTATCTATATACAACTAAAAAGTGTAACTGTAAGGTAACAATAAATGATGAAAAAACATTTTTAATTATTAAAAAAATAAACCAATAAATCATAAATAATTTTGAAAATATTTTAAATTTGAAGCATTATTAGTAGAATATAATGTGCTTTATGTAGGAATAAATTATAGATTTAAGTACTATTATACTCTATTTACTCTAATTGGTGTATATAAATAATTATAATTGAAATCAAAATAATTATATTTCTTGTTCTATTGATTATACAATGAATAATAATAAAAAAGCTAAATATTTTTACCTAATTAAAACATGAGATTAAGGGAGAAAGAAAGAGAGAGAGTTATGAGTGAGAGAAATTTGGGTAACTTACAAATTTAATTTAATAGCTTTAATTATATAATAATTGTAAACAATAACAAATATAAGAAATTAATTAAAAATAATTAAATTTTATTAAAAATAGAATTTTATGAAATAGGGATAATTAAAACATTAAGATTAAGGGAGAAAGAAAGATTTATGGTGAGAGAAATTTAGGTTATGTGATGCACTCAAAAGAGTATATCTTATTTAACCTTGCACTAAAAAAATCAGTTGTAAAATATAGTAGTTAGCAAGGGCCGATTCCTCAGGGATTGAGTTTTAATTTATAAGTTATTAGTTTATCACTTAAGTTCAAAGACAAGAAAAGAAAGGGGGTTTTGAAATAATTAAAAGTAAAGAAAACAAGATAAGTAAAAATCAAATAAATATGAGAAAGGTATAGTTAAGGTTTCATTCTCCACCACTAGACATCATTAAGAATCAAATTCAGATCTATCAACATCAATTAACTATCAAAATTATCAACCGTAGATAACAACAAGCTCTGCTACCTCAATCTTTTCTTAGTTTGTCGTTAAATAGAATAAGCTCTCTATTTAATCTCTAATTATTAAACAACCTAGAATAAGCTCTCTAAATTCAATTGGATAACAGCTTTATGATGAGAAAGATAGGTTGATCTAAGCAACAAACACGTAAGCTCGGATTGTTCAACTTATGTTATGTTCCACATTGCAATTCTCGAAAATCCAACATAATCATGAATTACAAATTGCTACTATTGAATAGAAAATCAAGCAATTACACGGATTAAGACTCCTAAACTAGCATTAGATAATTATCAAGATATATCTCGTTTGCAACCTAAACAAATCAAGACAACATCATGAACAATTCTTATAGAAGAACACAAGCAACTTTGATAGAAAACTAATGATAGATAAAAGCTGAAAATCAATTACAAAACATGTCTAGGGCTTTGAAATCACCCTTAACCAAAAAGAAGTTTAGCCTAGCATAAGCATAGATAATATATACATAAAACTAAAAAGAAAATAAAAAGAATGGAGAAGAAAAAGAAGAATAATAATGATCCCTTGAGTCTCCTCAAAAGATAGATAGTTTTTAGGCTCAAAAGATGGTATTTATAGAGTTTTAAAACGCTGGGAACAAGTTCTTCCAGCACAAGTAAGCCTCGAGGAAAAAAAAATAATGTTTTTGGGCCTTCTTTGCGGTTTTTCCCGAAATGTTGGCTCCTAGGCGCCGAGCATACTATTTTCATTTTTCTGCTGCACCTTCCTTCAATTTGTTGGCCGATTTTGATACCCATTTATTGTCCAATTTGGTCGTATAAACTATCGTTGGAAAGGTATTCAAGTCAGCTTCAAAAGTCAAGAAGGAAGTTTCTTCAAATAAAGAATTTAACATAATGATTTCCTTGAAACAAGCTCCGAAAATCAAATTTGCCTTCTTGCTTTGCAACCAGAAATTTATCTTTTTGACTCCCGAGTATTCTTCCATCTTGTGATTATGATTTTGCAAGCTCTTTACCATCATTATTGATATCTTTTGACTTTCATTCTCCTTATTGTACCTAAAATTCAAAAACATAATATAAGTAAACAAGATAAAGATCGAAAAATAACAAAAACTAAAGGTAGAAAGACATAAAATGTATATTTTATGAGCTTATCAAATACCCCCACACTTAGCTTTTTGCTAGTCCTCGAGCAAAACAAAATAAAATTAAAATAAGAAAATCTAATCTAATCCACTTTCGTAGGAAATCATAGTGGCACTTAGCATGTGACACAAGTCTTTAAACCCCTAAGTGTCCCTAGTGGACGAGTTTAGTCTCGTAAGGGTTTACTAGGACGATACCCACAAACATTGAAAACATAAGAAAAATAAATATAAAACTAAAAATAATAATTACAACTAATTCTTTCAATATAAATTAGAGAAAATCATTGGACAAGTCTTATAAACTAATCAATAGCTTAAAGAATTTCACAAAAAAAACATACTTGAATTTAAATAGTTTGAGTTAAGCCAATATTAACATAACATATCTCAATCAAAATAGTGCATATTCAAACTTAATCTCAACTTCTCACATGGGATACTCTCATGATTTTCACTCTTTAAAGTAGTGGTAAAGTGTTTACACTCAATCAATCTCATGAAAACAATTCTACCATATGCTTGCTTATCCACCTATTCTCCACTATTTAGATCATGCAACTTCATAAATCAAGAGGTCTTTATTCAAGGTTGTAGTGGGGCCAAGGGGTAATAATATGGTTAAAGAACAAAAGGAAAAAGGATATTACAAAGGTTCCAAAGATTTCATAGAGTTTTAGAGACATAATAAGATCATACAAATAAAACTTCGTAAAACTCTTATAAAGCACATAATAACATAGGCTAAATATTCATGTTGAGCCTTTGCTTTATTCTAACCAACTTTGTAACATCTTTTTCTTTTCTTTAACTAGAAGTTCAAGAGATGATTCAAATTTTTTTCTTTCTTTTCATTTTTTTTATGGGAATGTATTTTTACAATGTTCTTTTTTCTTTTTCTCTTGACTTTTATCTTTCTCCTCCACCACACTTATCTTTTGTTCTAACTCAAATTTTCAAAAGGTATCTCTTGTTTTTGCAATATGTCTCAAACATTCTAGTTCATCTTTAGAACAAGGATAAAGATATAAATGTGTTTAGGTTAGGTGTAAGATGTGATTACCAATAAAATAGCATATTCCTGTAGGCTCAAATTGGCTCACTAGTGAGGATGTTCTCTTGGAACATCAATATGGGATGGCTTATTTAGCCCTGGTTATAATCCTAATGCCTCTATCATTTTCATGTTGTCACATGCATCAATATAGTCTCAAAAAGGTTTAAAGCAAGTTCTAGAGAAACATGTTATCATGAGAGCACACAAGAAAAAAATTAGATTGATATGTATAATGCATCAATCATATAGGCTCAAAACTCACAAGGATGATTATACAAGTCAATATCAAGTCTAAACATGCTTCTTTCTCAATCAACATACCATATTAACATTGGCTCATAAAAAAATAGTATCAAGCTTAACTCTCATGAAAATTTCCTCACTAATAACTAGTTTCAAACTCATTCAATTCATATCTCATCATTGTATTGAAAAGGAACTAAAACACACAAAAATACTCACACACAAAAAAAAAAAATCTAACATAAAAGTCCTAATTTCTTCCCCCTACACTTAATTCTTACATTGTCCTCAATGTAATACTATCACCCACATGCAAGAATTATATGTAAGAGAAAAGAACTAATAAAAAAAAGAATAAAAATAACTAAGACTCAAAACAAAATAATAAAACCTAAACAAACCTAAAACACTACATAAATAATAAAAATAATAAAAGGAAAAGAAAAAGAAAAAGAAAGCAAATCTGAGTATGGCAAGTTGGTAATTTCTTCATTAATTGGGCTGCCTTCCCAATTAACACTTGAGTTAATTTGTCCAACCTAACCAACACCCCTTCTTGGCTTTTTAGGCTTTTCTGTTCTAGGCATGAGACTTTCAGGATCTCTGCGTTTTGTTGAAAGTTGTCTGTGCACAACAGCAGATACATTCTCCACCACAATTGTTATTCCATCACTTTTGGTGGTGCATTGTTCTTTGAGGAATGGTGCATCTTTTGGTACTTGTTTAATAGCATCCATAAGCAAGCTGTTTAAGGTTTCTCGCATATGTTGTTCATATTCCTTCTTCTTGAACTTTGTGAATTTATTAGGAAAAGGTGGAGAAGAACATTAATAAAAATTGGAACCTTAAAAGTTACCTCAGGTGCCGAAATACTCTCCTTTGGAATTGAAGCTTCATTATCTTCAAGAAGTAAATCTATCTCTAGTTCTTTCTCATCCTCAGGTTCCCTTGGATTTTCTGATTCATCCTCAAGTTCTGTGGCACTAACATTCTCCTTTGGATCAATCATAGTTTGGGAAGGGAGTTTTCATGTAGTTCCTCAAATCATTCTTCTACCCATCTCACTATACTACTAGCCATTTGGCTCATTTGAGTCTCTAATTGACTCATCCTTGTTGCCATTTGCCTGTTTATTTCTCTTATGTCCTGTTGCATTTGCAATTGGTTAGTAGTAAGGGAATTGACAAGATCTTCTAACGAAGTACCTGAGTTGCGAGTCACATGTGGTGGCTCAAGAAGATCTTGTTGTTTTTCCCATGATTGATTGAAGCTCGATAGATTATTGTAGTTGGCATTAGGATTTATGTCTTGATAATTTCCCAAGTAGCCATAATTAGAATGATTCCACCATCCCTCATTGTAAGTGTTTGGGAAAGGATCACACTGTTGTTGGTGGAGCCTTTGTTGGCTTTGGTATCCTTCCACATCATAGGCTGATTCAAAATTATCTTTTTGGTAGTATGGGCACCAATTGGTTAGATGATCCATCATGAAGCACACTCCACACTGCCTTGATGGTTGAATCTCACTTATGGCCACTTGTTGAACTATGGAGATGAGATTGTCTAGTTGGTTCTGAAGGTTCTGAAGTTTTGATGTAGCACCTGCCATATCTTTTTACTTGAATTCTGAAAAAAAAAACCTTGTATGTACAAGAAAAATAAAATTAATTACAATTGAAAACAAGAATAAACCAAATAACTAATAAACTAAATAAAGCAATCCCCGACAACGACGCCAAAAACTTGATGCACTCAAAAGAGTATATCTTATTTAACCTTGCACTAAAAAGATCAGTTGTAAAGTATAGTAGTTAGCAAGGGTCGAGTCCTCAGGGATTGGATGTTCTGGGTTTTAATTTATAAGTTATTAGTTTATCACTTAAGTTCAAAGACAAGAAAAGAAAATAGGGTTTTGAAACAATTAAAAGTAAAGAAAACAAGATAAGTAAAAAAGCAAATAAATATGAGAAAATCAAATATGAGAAAGGTATGGTTAAGGTTTCATTCTCCACCACTAGACATCATTGAGAATCAAATTCAGATCTATCAACATCAATTAACTATCAAAATTATCAACCGTAGATAACAATAAGCTCTGCTACCCGAATCTTTCCTTAGTTTGTCGTTAAATAGAATAAGCTCTCTATTTAATCTCTAATTATTAAACAACCTAGAATAATCTCTCTAAATTCAATTTGATAACACCTTTATGATGAGAAAGATAGGTTGATCTAAGCAACAAACACGTAAGCTTGGATTGTTCAACTTATGTTATGTTCCACATTACAATTCCCAAAAACCAACATAATCATGAATTACAAATTGCTACTATTGAATAGGAAATCAAGACAATTACACGGATCAAGACTCCTAAACTAGCATTAGATAATTATCAAGATATATCTAGTTTGTAACCTAAACAAATCAAGACAACATCATGAACAATTCTTATAGAAGAACACAAGCAACTTTGATAGAAAACTAATGATAGATAAAAGCTGAAAATCAATTTCAAAACATGTCTAGGGCTTTGAAATCACCCTTAACCAAAAAGAAGTTTAGCCTAGCATAAGCATAGATAATATATACATAAAACTAAAAAGAAAATAAAAAGAATGGAGAAGAATAAGAAGAATGATGATCCCTTGAGTCTCCTCAAAAGATAGATATTTTGTAGCTCAAAAGATGGTATTTATAGAGTTTTAAAATCCTGAGAACAAGTCCTTGCAGCACAAGTAAGCCTGTAGGCAAAAATCACGTTTTTGAGCCTTTTTTTGTGGTTTTCCCCGAATTGTTGGCGCCTAGGCGGAGAGCATACTGTTTCCATTTTTCTGCTGCACCTTCTTTCACTTCGTCGGTTGATTTGGATGCCCATTTCTTGTCTTATTTGGGCGTGTAAACTATCATTGGAAAGGTATTCAAGTCAGCTTCAAAAGTCAAATAGGAAGTTTCTTCTAATAAAGAATTTAACATAATGATTTCCTTGCAACAAGCTCCGGAGATCAAATCTGCCTTCTTGCTTTGCAACCAGAAATTTATCTTTTTGACTCTCGAATTTTCTTCCATCTTGTAATTATGATTTTGTAAGTTCTTTACCATCATTATTGATATCTTTTGACTTCATTCTCTTATTGTACCTAAAATTCAAAAACATAATATAAATAAACAAGATAAAGATCAAAACATAACAAAAACTAAAGGTTGACAGGCATAAAATGTATATTTTATGAGCTTATCATTATGTACAAATTTATTAGTATTAATTATATGATAATTATTAAGAATAACACATATGAGGAATTAATAAAAAATATTAAAAAAATAGAATTTGATGAAATAGGGATAATTAAAATATAAGATTAAGGGAGAAAGAAAGACTTATGGTGAGAGAAATTTAGGTTATGTACAAATTTAATAGTATTAATTATATGATAATTGTTAAGAATAATACATATGAGGAATTAATAAAAAATCATTAAAATCATTAAAATTTAATAGTAATTCTTAACCAAATTTCAGTTTTTGAAAGGAAAAACATATAAAAGAAGATGAATAAAAATAGAGAAGAAGATGTTTAGGGAAATTTTTTAGAAGGGAGTAAAAGAAGAGAGATGCATGTCCAATAACGTTAATTTTATTTTTTAAAATAAATGTGAATTGTTATTAAAATCAGTTATTATTGTCGTTAAAAAGTTGTCATAATAATTAGAAGAAAAAAAAAAGATTTTGATAAAAAATTGTGATAAGTTAAATGTCACAACCTAAAAAATAACGAGTCTCATCGCATGACTTTATTATTCGTTAAGCGTGACATTAAAAAAAAAAACGAGGAAAAGTCGACTTAATTCCTCTAGAGAAATGAAGGTTTTGAAAATGACCTTAAAAAAGACATGGAGTCGCCACCAATCTTTTTTATCTAGGTGTGATCGGCCACCTATTAAAACCGGTTTTATAAAATATTTTAAAAATTAATTAAAACATTTTAAAAACCAATTTCAAGTTTGCGTTTTATACCAGAGAAATCAAAGAAGCGAGTTCGGGAGTCGGTTACGTGCGGGGAAGGATTAGCACCCCCACAACTCCCGTATAAATCGGTACCTTATTAATCGTGTGTTATCTCAAGTCTCGGTAAAAGTCGATTTTAAATTTAGTATTTCAAGTTAATTCCCAATTTAAAGAAAAATAATTCCTTTTTTTATTAAAAATGATCCGGAATTTATAAATTCAAAATTTTCCTATATTCCCCAACAAACGTGGCAAAATATAGAAATTTTTATTAGTTTTAGAAAACTTTCCGAATCATTCTCCTTTTTGAAAGAAAGATATTCCTTTATTAATGATAATTGATGATATTCCCTCCAGCAAACCCGGTAGAGAACTCATGAATTATTTTAACTCGGGAATATCTTTATTTTTTATTGAAAAATCATTATCCTTTTGAAAACATTTTAAAAGATATGAATATGTATATGCATGACATAAATAAAATGACATGGCAAAATCTAAATAATATAATGCTTCCTAAATGATATGATATAATGTAAATGCCTTAGCATATTCTAAATGAAATGAAATAAATGCCTTAGCATATTCTAAATGAAATACAATATCCTAAGTTATATGACATATTATGAATAAAATGAAATGACCTAGGTAACATAGTATATTCTATATGAGATGCAATATCCTAAGTCATATGATATATTCTAAATAAAATAAAATAACCTAAGTAACATAACATATTCTATATGAAATGAAATAATTTAAATGACATGGCAAACATGAATGATATGGCATATAAATTAAATGACATGGTATAAAATAATGCTATCATATAATATGCATGAAAATAATAATGCATGAACATAGTATATGCTAAATAAAAATAACTAAATAAAAGCATAGGATATCATGAAATATTCAAAACCATATAATAAACCATGTAACATAAAAAAATATAAATCAAAATAACAAGAATATCATAGAAATTATTATGGCAAGAATCACATATTATATAAAATGCATGAATATAAAAATGCAATGCATGAAATGTATTTTTTCCTTTAATTAAGGAAATTCGTATATCTAAAAAGATATCCGGCTACCTTAGGAAAATATGTCAAATTAAATATTCTAAAACCAAAATACTTTGTGATTGTTTGAAAACAACTTTGAAAAGCTTGAATTAAAAATAAAAACTGGGCTAAACTTTTTTTTTTAAAATGGCTCTAATTTCCTAAGTTTAAAAAATTCGGACTTGACTACCCTTAACCCGGGACTTGAAAAACCATTTTTAGAGTTTAAAAAGGCTTAGAAATTACCCTAAGTCAGTAGCTAATCCTCCTAATTAGCCCACTCTAAGTAAATTAACCAAAACAGAAAATTGGTTTTTCTTTAAATTCAATTATGACTCCACTGTCCAGTTTTAATCCACGATTTTTTATCCTATTTTTAAAATTTCCAAAAATTCTAAAACAACTACTGGAGACTCAGGACATGTAAAACTACACGAGAAAAAATTGGCTTAATTTTCTGATCAAAGATGAATTCGCAGAAAAATAAGAGATGTACGAGTTTTTGGAGGAGAAAAAAAAACTGCTTTGCCAACACATTTTTGCCTTTGATAAAATCATTTAAAAACCAAAGTAAAAATATTTGAAACTCATAAAATGACTTGCAAACAGTAGCTAGGACTTTTTGAAAGTTAGATAAAAATTGGCTAAGTAAAAAAATCACAAAGGTAGAATAATTAATTTGACAAACTTAATTTTCCACAAGTGTGCTCAAGAGAGCATGACTTTGAACCATTAATTGGCTCAAGTCATTATTCAAGTGGCATGAACATGAAATGCATGAAATAATACAGCAAACATAATGCATGAAATGCATGTATTTAAACCTAAATGTCATGAAAAAATGCATGGCATAAATAAAGTGTCTTAGACCTAAATGAACTTGCATGGCAATAAATGCATCCTAGGTCTAAAATGCATGAAATGCATGAAATGCATGGCATTTTCACAAACACAAGGCATGCTTAATTCAAAAATCCAACCAAATATCATGCAAATGCAAAAACCTAACAACTAAATATGGCAAGAATGCACATAAAATGTAAAACACATGGAGTAGCCAAATGGCCTCAAGCTCCAACAAGCATGATATTTTCACAAACACTTTATATGCTATCATGCTTAACTAATATATAACACTTAAATCATGAAAAAATCACACAAACATTTTAACAAACACTTAATATACTCAATCTAAAACATGCTCCACTAAGATGTAAAACAAAAAATCATGCAAAGAATCAAACAAGCATTTTCACAAACACTTAATATGCTAAATCTAAAACATGCTCAAATTTAAACAACATGAAAACAAAAAATTAAACATGCAAAAACATGATATCTAAACATAAATGGCAACAAACAAAGCAACCAAATTAAAATATAACTCAAGAACATGAAATAACATAACATTTAAAACATCAAAAACAAAGAAAATAGCATAAACAATATGGTAAAATGAATCAAAACAGCAACTTAAAATAAATAATGTAGGCCATTTGGCCATGGTGAGTTTATTGTAAAAACAAAATGTAAAAAATATACTTAAGAAAAGAGATGAAGGAAGAACAAAAAAACATTATTTTCCAATGAAAACTCACCAAGTAAAGATTAAAATAGCAAAAACTAATTAGAAAACTTTAAGAACTCAGCAAAATGGAAAAGAAAAAAATCAAAATCTGACCTCCCAAAGGGCTGGCCGAATTCCCCTCTAAATAGCACAAGGATGTTGTCATTTTTTTGTAACCAATTTTCCATCAAATGGCCAATAATTCAAGATGAAAAATCATGAAATTACCACCTTTAGATTAGCATCTCAGCCCTATCAAATTACAGCTGTCCAAGAATAATGTTGACATCTTTCTTAGCCTATGTGGCTTAATCACCATGGCTTGATCAAAGAGAATCTCTAACTAACTCTTGATTTTTAGCCACTTGATTGAAAAATCAGAAGCTTCCTCCTTCCTTTGGGCTTGGGCAGGCCAGCACTTCTCTTTTCCAGCCCAACTCTGATTTTTTGAAAGGCCCAAAGAAACCCTTTTCGGTTGCTTGAGTGAAATGACCATTTTGCCCCCCGAATGCAAATAAATATCAAATGGACTCCAAATTCAATTTTTCTTTTTTTAATACTTCCAAAATAATAAAATATTGAGTTCTGGAAGTTTTCAAAATTATCCGAGTCCATTTGCTATTTATTTGGATTTTTTTCCAAAATGCCCTTTTATGCCCCTACATTTTACCATTTTTTAAATAAGCTCCAAATCAAGATTTTTCTTCACCAATCTCTTCAAAATAATTAAAAAGTCTGATCTGGAAGTTTTCATAATTTTTGGAGCTCATTTGGTATTTTTTCGGGATTTATCGGCTTGAATTACTGCAAACGAACTCCGAATCAAGATTTTCATTCGCCAATCTCTTCCAAATAATTTAAAAATGATATTTTCCAAATTTCAGAATTTTTGGAGTCCATTTGCTATTTTTTCGGGATTTATCTTTTTGAATTATTGCATAGGAGGACCGAGATTTGGCCATTTTGCAAACGAACTCGGAATCAAGATTTTCTTTCGGAAATATCTTCCAAATAATTTAAAAATGAGATCTGCAAAATTTCAAAAGATTTGGAGCTCATTTGCTATTTTTCCGGGATTTTCCTTTTTGAATTACTACATAAGAAGCCCGGGATTTGGCCATTTTGCAAACGAACTCCAAATCAAGATTTTCTTTTACCAATATCTTTCAAATGATTTAAGAATGAGATTGACAAATTTTTCAGAATTTTTGGAGTCCATTTGCTATTTTTCCCAAATTTTTCCAATTTTGCCCTTTTACCTCCGAAACCCGGTTTTGCTCAAAACAAGTCCGATTTTCAGATTTTCTTCGATCTGAGCTTTGGGCCATCCTTTTTAATCATTCTTCATCCATTGGGGCTTTGGTCTTACCAAGTCGGGCCATTTCTGTGATTCTTCCCGATTTCACCGAAATCCACTGAAAACCCTAATTCTCGGTTTTCTCCCGGATTGACTTTTCTTTTGATTTTTCTTGCAAATGACTTCTCCATTACCCGTAGTCAGTGCTTATCTTCCTTTTGGAACCTTCAATTTCGATCAATTTGATCGTTTAAGCACTTTTCCCCAAATTTCTCGGATTAAGGTTTCTTTTCTACTCAATCTCCAAATCCCAACTTCTGAACTCCATATCTTTCAATGTAGACATCATATTATCAAAATTTTTTCGCCATTTTTCAATTGAACTTAAAATCTTGATTTTGAAAGTGGGTTGACTTTTTCAGTAGTTGACTTTTTGGGGTTGACTTTTTTCGGGGTTGACTTTTTTTCGGGGTTGACTTTTTTCAAGTTTGACCTTTTGTGCTCGCCCTCTTAAACTAAGTCTCGGAGTACTACCTGCAGGATGAAAACAGTCTTTTTACACTCGGAAACATCAATATAGGAAGAAAACATACCTGTTTAGTGGTCCGGACAAAATTAGGTGTCTACAGCTGCCCCTCTTTGGCTATTGCTGAGAATCAGGAATCAGGCAAAGATAAACCAACACTAATTTTGTACGGTCAGTGATATCACATGTGAAAGAAAGGGAATGGGGTTTTCTTTTCCATTCTTCTATCATTTTTTCATTTTTCATTTTCCATTTTTTTGTTTTTTTGTTTTTTTTTTGTTTTTTGTTTTTTGTTTTTGTTTTGTTTTTTGTTTTTTGTTTTTGTTTTTTTGTTTTGAAAATAAGCTGTAAATTGAAGATTTGTCCTTAAATTGAATTCCCTGACTAATCAAGGCTCGATCCGTCTCAAGAAAACGAATTCGATTTTCAAAAGAAAAATGGTGCCCGGAGGTCTTTAAAATTGGTGCCCGGAGGTCTTAAAAAACTGGTGACCGAAAGTCTTAAAAACTGGTGCCCGAAGGTCTTTAAAATGGTGCCCGAAGGTCTTAAAAAAACTGGTGCCCGAAGGTCTTTAAAATTGTGCCCGGAGGTCTTACAAAAACTGGTGACCGAATGTCTTTAAAATTGTGCCCGGAGGTCTTAAAAAAAACTAGTGCCCGGAGGTCTTTAAAATTGGTGCCCGGAGGTCTTAAAAAAACTGGTGCCCGAAGGTCTTTTTAAAAAAACTGGTGCCCGAAAGTCTTTAAAATTGTGCCCGGAGGTCTTAAAAAAACTGGTGCCCGAAGGTCTTTAAAATGGTGCCCGGAGGTCTTTAAAATTGAAAATTATGCCCGGAGGTCTTAAAAAAACTGGTGCCCGAAGGTCTTTAAAATTGGTGCCCGGAGGTCTTAAAAAAACTGGTGCCCGAAGGTCTTTAAAAAACTGGTGCCCGAAGGTCTTTAAAATTGCTGGTGCCCGAAGGTCTTTTTTTAAAAAACTGGTGCCCGAAGGTCTTTAAAAAAACTGGTGCCCGAAGGTCTTTAAAATTGGTGCCCGGAGGTCTTAAAAAACTGGTGCCCGAAGGTCTTTAAAATGGTGCCCGAAGGTCCTTAAAATTGAAAATTGTGCCCGGAGGTCTTTTTTTTAAAAAACTGGTGCCCGAAGGTCTTTAAAAATTGGTGCCCGGAGGTCTTAAAAAAACTGGTGCCCGAAGGTCTTTAAAAAACTGGTGCCCGAAGGTCTTTAAAATTGCTGGTGCCCGAAGGTTTTTTTTAAAAAACTGGTGCCCGAAGGTCTTTAAAAAAACTGGTGCCCGAAGGTCTTTAAAATTGGTGCCCGGAGGTCTTAAAAAACTGGTGCCCGAAGGTCTTTAAAATGGTGCCCGGAGGTCTTTAAAATTGAAAATTGTGCCCGGAGGTCTTTTTTTAAAAAAAACTGGTGCCCGAAGGTCTTTAAAAAAACTGGTTGGAAAATACCTTGACGACGGTCTCAAGGCTGGATTTGTCTGATAAACAAAATGAATTCAATTTAAAACAGGAGGAAATACCTTGATGGCGATTTCAAACTCTGAATCTTTTGATAAACAAAACGAGCTTCTCTTTGGGGAAGTCCAAGCTTTCCTGATTCCTGCACTGTTGGCTAAATGTAATGATGAGAATGCCATGCTTTTGCAAATGTTTGTATGCTTCCTAATAAATGCAATCAAATGATTTTGCCATAATTTCTAATCCATGATTTCTTTGAGGTTCTCAGATTATATGACTTCAGGACAGAGTCTTCAACTATTCATTGATGCCCTACTTGAGGAATCATTCACTCAAGATATCTTGTCAAACAGTCTCAGCTTCTGTCTTTCGCTGAAGTTCACAGATTTTCTGACTATGCGACGGAGTCTCCACCACGTTCACTGTTTTCTTTTCTTGGTGAACTTTCCAAACCTTCCCAAGATTTAAATCTATTCCTTAGTAATACTTCGAAATCCCTTTATTTAAAGATTTTTATTACTAAACATCATTCAATTTACTAACAACCATAATGCATCTCAAAAGTATATGAAAGAGAATATGAATCAATCAAAAATTGTCATGAAAAGGATAACAAGAATTTATTGCAAGAAATGTTTTAAAATGGTAAAAAATAAATATCAAGGATATAAGAAACAAATATAAGGTTATAGGCTGTAGATGCCCCGGATGCGGAATATCTTGGACCTCTTCTTTTTCAAACCGTCTGAAATTTCTCTTGAACGAGCAATTCACTTGGGTAACCTCTTAACTTCTGTAGTTACATCAGACTGCATTGTTCCCCTTTTCTCTGATTGTTAGATGCTTTCTTCCCCATTACACGGAGCATTGATTAAAACTTTGATTAGTACTTGAGCTGCCTTTTACAGGTTTTCAACTCAAGTTTCCTCCGTTTGGTATTAAGTCGCCCTTTGCGGGTTTTCGGCTTAAACCTCTTCTTTTCATCTTTTTTTTTTTTTTTTTTTACCATGCATCTGAGAATTCTAAATGCTTCCAAGGTAAAAATATCAATTCAAAAGATGGGATGGATTCTGAGAATAACCTTTCAAATTAAATATCCATGCTTGATCAAAATGGGCTTTTAAAGCATGTAATGTAGGCCAAGGTTTAGGTTTAGAAAGAAAGGATAAATAGGCCCAAAATGTGTTTAAGGGTGATTGGATCAAGGATCACTTCCTGAGGAGAACTCATTCTTGAAACATTTGTCCTTTTTAGGACTTTCTTTTCTTTTTGCCTTATTGGCTTTCATTTGCCATATTTTCCGATGACTTTCTTTTTTTTTTTTTTATTATCTTTCCTCGCATTTGCCCTCCATTGTGGAGGGTGATCCTTGATCAAGGTTTAAAGAAAGAAATAATTCTTAAGGCTCAAAAGGGTGACTAAGGATAATTTCTTCTTAGTGGAAGGAGTATGAAAAACGGCCATTCATCATATCAAGCATAAATATTCTCTTTGAAAAGCAATTCTCAGGGGAAATAGATATATAGAATTTCTATTTTTACACTTGGAATCATTCGAATTTTCATGTGCACAGCATCACACAAAATTTTTTTTTTAAGCATAGTACTTTTTCAATTCATCAGCATTCACGAGATGTCTAAAATCATCTCCGTCCATCCGAGTTAGAATCAATGCTCCTCCAGAAAAAGCTCTCTTTACCACATAGGGTCCTTCCCAATTTGGAGCCCATTTCCCTCTCGGGTCTTTCACTATAGGGAGAATTTTCCTCAATACCAACTCCCCTTCTCGGAACTGTCTGGGACGAACTTTCTTGTTGTGGGCTCGAATCATCCTTTTCTGATACAACTGCCCGTGAAAAATTGCTCTCAATCTTTTTTCCTCGATGAGATTCAACTGTTCATAACGAGCTTTAACCCATTCTGCTTCCTCTAGGCCAACTTCCATCAAAACCCAAAGTGAAGGGATCTCAACTTCAATAGGTAGCACTGCTTCCATCCCGTATACCAAAGAAAACGGTGTTGCCCCTGTAGATGTGCGGAGCGAAGTACGATATGCATGAAGAGCAAAAGGCAGGATCTCATGCCAATCTTTGTACACATTGGTCATCTTCTCAACGATCCTCTTGATGTTCTTATTAGCTGCTTCTACTGCGCCGTTTATCTTCGGACGGTAAGGTGCCGAATTATGATGTGTGATCTTGAATTGAGTACACACTTCTCTCATCATCTTATTGTTCAAATTGAGAGCATTATCCGAAATAATTCTTGCTGGCAACCCATAACGGCATATGATTTCTTTCTTGACGAATCTGCATACCACCGACTTTGTTACATTTGCATAAGACGCAGCTTCTACCCACTTTGTGAAATAATCTATGGCCACCAAGATGAAACGATGTCCATTTGAAGCTTTTGGGGTAATAGGCCCGATCATATCCATTCCCCACATTGAAAAAGGCCATGGTGCAGTCATGACATGTAAAGGTGATGGCGACACATGAATCTTATCTGCATAAATCTGGCATTTATGACACTTCCGGGAATAACTGATACAATCACCTTCCATGGTCAGCCAATAGTACCCTGCCCTCATAATCTGTTTAGCAAGCATGTGACCATTAGCATGGGTGCCACATATCCCTTCATGGACCTCTTCTATAATTCTTCGAGCTTCGGCAGACCCGACACATCTCAACAAGACTTGATCTTTCCCTTTCTTGTAGAGAATCTCGCCATCTAGAACAAAACCCATTGCTAACCTTCTCAAAGTCCTCTTGTCATTCTCTGTTGCTTGTTCTGGATACTGTTGACTTTTGATGTACTGCAAGATGTCATTATACCAAGGGAGACCATCTGCTTCTTCTTCGATACTCAAACAGTGGGCAGGGGACCCATATATGCTCATCTTGATCGGCACAACTTCCGCCCTTTCATTCACTTTAAACATTGATGACAAAGTAGCCAAAGCATCCACCATTCGATTTTCTTCTCGAGGAAAGTAATTGAAATTCACTTCTTCGAACTCCTCTAATAAACTCAGTATGAGTTCTCGGTATCGGATTAGCTTTGTATCTCGGATTTCCCATTCTCCTCGTAACTGGTAAATTACCAAGGCTGAGTCTCCGTAAACTTCCAATACTTTGATCTTTCTGTCCACTGCGGCACGAAGGCCCATAGTACATGCTTCATACTCAGCAGTATTGTTTGTACAATCAAAATCCAATCTAGCAGTGAAAGGATAACAGTCTTCTTCTGGGGATATAAGCACTGCCCCGATTCCATGCCCCATGGCATTAGATGCGCCATCGAAGTACATTTTCCACACTTTCTTCTTTAGGGAATCTCATCTGCTTGCGACACATACATCAAATCCTCATCTGGGAAGTCAAAGTTCAATGGCTCATAATCTTCCACTGCCCGACTTGCTAAGAATTCTGCCACTGCACTGCCCTTGATAGATTTTTGACTTACATATACAATGTCGTACTCTGACAATAAAACCTGCCATCTTGCCGTCCTCCCTGACAGAGAAGGTGCTTCCAACATGTACTTGATTGGATCTAGTTTGGCAATCAACCACGTGGTGTGGTACAACATATGCTGTCTGAGTCTTCGAGCAATCCAAGCTAAGGCGCAGCACAACTTTTCTATCGACGAATATTTCAACTCATAATCTGTGAACTTTTTACTGAGATAGTAAACTGCCTGTTCTTTCTTTCCCGTTTCATCAAGCTGCCCCAAAACACAACCCATGGAACTTTCAAATACTGATAAATACAGTATCATTGGTTTATCCGGGATCGGCGGCATTAATACTGGTGGGTTTGATAAATAATGCTTAACCTTTTCAAAAGCAATCTGACACCCTTCATCCCATTCTCCTGGATCACGCTTTCGAAGTAACTTAAATATTGGATCACATTTGTCGGTCAATTGTGAAATAAACCGAGCAATGTAATTCAATCTCCCTAGAAAGCCTCTTACTTCCTTTTGAGTGCGAGGTGGTGGCAAATTTTGAATGGCATTCACTTTATCTGGGTCAATCTCAATTCCTCTTTTGCTGACAACAAAACCCAACAACTTCCCCGAGGTGACTCCAAAAGTGCATTTTGCCGGATTTAGCTTGAGTCTAAATTTCCTTAATCGCTCAAAGAGCTTCTTAAGATTCGCAATATGCTCCTCTTCTCCTTGTGACTTTGCGATCATATCATCAACGTAGACCTCAATTCCCTTATGCATCATATCATGAAACAAGGTCACCATGGCTCTCTGGTATGTTGCCCCAGCATTCTTCAATCCAAATGGCATTACTTTGTAGCAGAAAGTGCCCCACATTGTAACAAATGTGGTTTTCTCCATATCTTCGGTGCCATCTTGATTTGATTGTATCCTGAGAATCCGTCCATAAAAGAAAATAAAGAACTCTTCGATGTATTATCCACCAGAGTATCAATATAGGGCAAAGGGAAATTATCTTTAGGGCTGGCCTTGTTCAAATCTCGATAATCAACGCACATCCGCACCTTGCCATCCTTCTTCGGTACTGGAACAATATTTGTCACCCATTCTGGATATTTTGCCACCTCTAGGAATCCCGCATCAAATTGTTTCTTCACTTCCTCTTTTATCTTTAACAGCATATCAGGCCTCATTCTTCTCAACTTTTGCTGAATTGGCTTGCACTCTGGCCTTAAAGGGAGCTTATGAACCACAATATCCGGATCTAACCCTGGCATATCTTGGTATGACCATGCAAATACATCCACATACTCCTAGAGCAAAGCTATCAATTCACTTTTTATTAATGGTGACAATGAAGTTCCAATTCTGATTTCTTTTATCTCTTCATCATTTCCCAAATTTATTATTTCCAATAATTCCTTATGAGGAAGTACTTGCTTCTCCTCTTGTTCTATTTTCCTCAATAGATCCGGAGGTAGACCATAATCCTCAGTATCTTCATTAGCCTCAAAATCACCCGTGCAAATGGGTCTTTCAAAATCAATTTCAGAATTACTGACAGGAGGGTCCTCATATTCCGCATCCGTACACCTGTAAATAGGTGGAGAAAACAATATAGGAAAATATATATAGAAAACAAAATGAATAACAAAAATGAAAGAATATGGACACATCAATATGGATAATGCATTGTGCTTGTTATTTATTGAATGAAAAATGTTTAAAAAGCCCATTACAAAAAAAACTCTTAATATCTCTGGGTAAAGATAATTAAGATTGCTTTTTTTTTTTTTTAAAAAGTATTACTTTGGAATAGACTTAAAGACTATCGGCAACTCAGTCGCACTCCAATTGGTTAGTCTATATCCTGGTGGACAAGGTCGCACCATCCAACTAGCACTTTCTCTTTCAATTCTGTCTTTCTCAGTCATGCAGATCTCCACATCATTCATCTGCTTATCACCATTCACCTGGAATCTCTTGAAAGCTTTCTCTATCATTACAAGCACATCATCCAAATTCTTTTCTCCAAACAGAGAACCGGCTGAACGGAAGTTGTGAAGGATAGGTGGGAAAGTCATAGGCTCCCACTCAATATCCATACCCGTAAGACGGGCCATCCTCCTTTGTCGATTCTTTTCAATTTGTCTTCTTTTCTCATGGGCCTTTGGAAGATATCCTAGGCCAAATCGGTCCTTCTTTCCTTTTACCTCTATGGCTCGAGCCATCCCCTGTAGATATTTCCTGAGACCCTTTCCTGCCCTGCAGCCTTTTCCTACAGTGGTTCTTACCCCCAACCTTGTGTTCTTGGACAGCTTCGGTTTTGGAATTTTTTGTCCTTCAGCGACAAAAACTGCATTTACAAATTCCAAAGACCGGAAAGAACACTCCACGGCCTCTTCATTCGGCTCCACGTAAGGAGATTCAGTGGATGCAGAGGCTATTATGTCTTCTTCCCCTGATACCGTAATCAATCGACCCTCCATCACAAATTTTAGTTTTTGGTGAAGAGATGAGGGTACAGCCCCAACTGAATGTATCCATGGCCTTCCCAACAAACAGTTATAAGATGGATTGATATCCATAACCTGGAAGTTCACTGTATATGTGCACGGGCCTATTTCCAAAGGAACTTCAATGGTTCCCATAACCTCCCTCCTGGTTCCGTCAAAAGCTCTGACCACCGTGCAACTTGGTATCATATAGGATAAATCCACTGGTAACTTGGATAAGGTTGCTAAATGCATCACATTTAGTGAAGAACCGTTGTCCAGAAGAACCCTCGGTAATATGTGCCCCTTACAAGTAGTGGTTATATGGAGGGCTTTTGTTGATCCAATACCATTGGGTGGTATTTCCTCATAGCTGAAGAATATGAAGTCATCAGCTGCGATGTTTCCCACCAACCTATCCAGCTTTTCCACTGATATATTATTGGCCACGTACGCTTGATTTAATACTCTCAATAAAGCATTTCTGTGTGGTTCTGAATTTAAAAGCAAGGATAAGATTGAAATCCTGGCTGGTTGACGTTGCAGTTGTTCAACCATGCTATATTCACTATGCTTTATAAATTTCAAGAACTCACAAGCTTCTTTCTCACATACTAGCTCTTTGATTCTATTAACTGGGGCTGATCCCCTCTCTGTTTCCTCTGGCAAATCCATCTCAATATGGATTGGCTCGACGACCTTTTTCCCTTTGTCGATTCCTCTATCTTTTCCTGCTACCCCTTGTTCAATGACCTCCGGAGCATAACACCTCTCACTTCGGGTTAAATGCCCCACACCTGTAATCTCCTGTTGGCCTGAAGACCCGGGCATAACCATACTGCAGTTATATTTCCATGGTGTAGCCTTGTTTTCCTTGTATGGAAAGGAAACAGGTAAATCAATGATTAATTTGGGCGCATTTTCTTCCATGGCTGGCATAACTTTTTCCTCCGGTTCATCATAGTAGATGATTAGGGGTCTTCCTATCCCATAGCCACTTATATTTTCAATAACTTCTATTTCCCCTTCTATCTCCTCATAGAATTGGGCTACCCCAATATCCATCATTCTTTGGACTTTAACCTGAAAGTCCCCACAGTTCTGTATGTCATGGCCTTCACTCTTATGGAACGGGCACCAATCATGCACCCCTCTTGCAAACCTCTTCAGGTATTCCGTACCTTCTATCAATTCTGCCTTGACCATTTCAGCCCATATTGTCATCATCGGAGTCTTAACCTCCCCAATATCCCTCTTTAATCTTCTGTCCCCTTCGGTCAATATTGCATTCACTTGATTCCCAGCGTGATTGGGTAACGGATTTCCAGCTACGTTCGGCCCATTTTTTGATCCAAACTTCACAACCCCAGCATTAATCAAGCTTTGAACTTTCTTTTTGAAGGCCAGACAATCTTCAATTGAATGTCCTTGGATTCCCGCATGGTATGCACAATTGGTGTTTGCATTGTACCATCTTGGATATGAAGGTGTCAAAGGTTTTTGGTACACAGGTGCAACAAGTTGAGCCTGCAACAGTTTTGGATATAGATCACCATAGGTAGTGGGAATCGGATCAAATTGGGTTCTTTGATCGTTCCTTGGTGAACGTTGGTCATTACGCGCAGGCCCTTGTGTGTTGGGAACAGCATTTCTAGGAAGTGTGATTTGAGGGGATATGCCAGTTGGGAATGGCTGTTGTGGTATATTGGTGTAGGGGAACGGGTTTTTGGTAAGGTGGTTGATATTAGGGTAATAAGGATTATACATCGGGTATGGTGTGTAGGGTGTAGGAGGTGTATAAGGTGTGGTAGGGGAATAAGGCCTCGGTGGTGTGTATGGTATAGGAGGGTATTGGTTAAAGCTTACTGCATGGGTTTCCTCCTTTTTCTTTGTAGGAAAAACTCTTTTTGGGGTAACAGACTCACCCCCTTCCATCTTTCCACTCTTAATGGCTGACTCAATCATTTCTCCAGATATTACCATATCCGCAAAATCTTTGGTAGCATTTCCCACCAATCTGTCATAATAAGGTGCCTTCAATGTGTTGATGAAAAGCACCGTGGTTTCTTTGTTGGTTAAAGGGGGTTGCACTTGTGTTGCCAGATCCCTCCACCTCTGTGAATACTCCTTAAAGGTCTCATTGGACCTCTTTTCCATGTTCTGTAATGACAGCCTGTCTGGTACCATATCAGAAACGTGCTTATAATACTCCATAAAAGCCCTAGCCAAATCCGTCCATGAACGAATCTTGGTGCGACTGAGTTGGTTGTACCATCGGGTGGCTGACCCTGTTAAACTGTCCTCGAAGCAATGAATAAGCAATTTTTCATTATCCTCATGCCCTGTCATCCTTCTGCAGTACATAGTCAGATGAGCCGATGGGTTGGTGGTCCCATTATACTTTTCAAAATCTGGTACTTTGAACTTCGGTGGAATTATTAGATCATGTACCAGGCTCATCTCTTTGGCATCTAGACTGCCAAACAACTCTGCTCCTTCCACTGCTTTTAGCCTTTCTTCCAACAACTGATATTTCTTCTCAGATTCAGCATTTTCGACCCTCTTCAGTTCAGTCATTTTGGCCCTTTCCTTCTCTGCCATTTCCTCGAAGTCTGGAACCTCAAACTCAATTGGATCAACTTCGATATTACCCCTTTTTGGACCGAAATTCTGTGCTTCGGCCGCCGGCTGGATGTAGATGTAGGATGCTGCCCCAGTTGGAATTTCATTTCCCACAGGTTGGGATGTCTGGCCATTTCTCTGTACCACTTCTGGTCTATCCTCCTGATTTACTGCCCCCATTCCAGCAGCTGAATTCTCTCCAGGCCACTTCTGCTTCATCATATTGCTCATCATCTCCATGAGCTTTGTCATATGTTCTCGTGTCTCTTCTTGAGACTTAGTCAACTGTTCTTGTAGTTCTTTCTGGATTCTTTCCATTCTCTCAATTCTGGCAAGCTGATCGTTTTCCATGGCTTTTGTTCGAGACCGAGTATTGTAAGAGTGTTGGAAATCTGGTTCTTTCTGAGTGCGACCAATTGTACCTTTATTTTTTTAAAAACCATGGATTAGAAATTATTGGCACATTTCTTATTTTATTTTATAAAAAATGAATAAATGAATGAATCAGTGTTAATGAATGAACAACTAAGTAAATGACTAAGCGTATGAACTTAGATGACTAATTATAAATGAATGAACAAATAAATAAATGGCTAAGAATAAATGAATGACTGAATATGAACAAATAAAAATGAATGAATAATGAATGTGTTTAAAGTATTGGCCCCGGGATAATTCCAACCAAACGAAAAATTTGATGCACCCAAAAGAGTGTATCTTATTTAACCTTGCACTAAAAAGATCAATTGTAAGTATAATGATTAGCAAGGGTCGAGTCCTCAGGGATTGGGTTTTAATTTATGAGTTATTAGTTTATAACTTACGTTCAAAGAAAACAATAAAAGAAAAGGGGTTTTTGAAGCCAGATTTAAACTAAGTAAATAATAAGAATAAGATGCAAGGCGGTATAACCAGCCAATAAAAATATATATACTAAATTAGGCGGTATAACTAGCCAATAAAAATATATATACTAAATTAGGCGGTATAACCAGCCAATAAAAATAAAACAAAGTTAATATACAAATTAGGCGGTATAACCAGCCAATAAAAATAAATATAAAAAATAAGCAAACTAAAAGTAAGAAAACAAGTAAGTAAGAAGAATTAAATATGAAAAATATGGTTAAGGTTTCATTCTCCACCACTAGACATCATTAAGAATCAATTTCAGATCTATCAATATCAACCAACTATCAAAGATAACAACCGTAGATAACAACAAGCTCTGTTACCCCAATCTTTCCTTAGTTTATCGTTAAATAGAACAAGCTCTCTATTTAATCTCTAACCATTAAACAACCTAGAATAAGCTCTCTAAATTCAATTTAATGGCAGCTTTATGATGAGAAAGATAGGTTGATCTAAGCAACAAACACATAAGCTCGGATTGTTCAACTTAGGTTATGTTCCACTTTGCAATTATTGAAAACTTGACCATAATCATTAATCACAAATTGCCACTTATGAATAGGAAATCAAGACAATTACACGGATCAAGACTCCTAAACTAGCAATAGATAATTATCAAGATCTATCTAGTTGTACACCTAAATAAATCAAGACAACATCATGAACAATTCTTGTATAAGAACATAAGCAACTTTGATAGAAAATTAATGATAGATAGAATCTGAAAATCAATCACAAAACATGTCTAGGGCTTTGAAATCACCCTTAACCAAATAGAAGTTTAGCCTAGCATAGGCATTATAAACATAAAATTAAATAGAATCTAAGAAGAAAATAAAAGAAAGAAAGAAGAAGAAGAAGAATATTAATTATCCAACCTCTTGCTCTTTCTAAAGAAAAACAAAACTAGAGAAAAGAAAGAAGAAGAAAACTTAGAGAATTTTATTACAATGGCTAATATCCTACCTATGTACAATATGATCCCTTACAATCATCCAAGGCCCTCTATTTATACACATTTTGGAGGGCTAAATGACAAGAGACAAGCTTTACAAATTTCAAAGGTAGGTATAATAGGTGGGTGCATTTTCTAACAATTTTCGTCATACATGACGATTTTGATCAGCCAACTTGATGGTCGATTTTGTCAATTTTTCAGGCCTTATCTGATCACATGGTCTTCTAGAAAAATGTTACCCTATCAGTTACTGATCCATAGCCGTTGGAATCAGCTCATTTGCTGATGTGGATAAGAAGATATGGGCAAAATACGAAAATAGGTCAGCACAGAGGTCATTGCACATCAGCCAACTTCATGGTCGATTTCGCTAGGGAAAACGACTCCGTTTCAAGAAGTGTAAAACATGAAAAAGATAAATATGCCTCTTAGCTTTGCACGGCTACAAATTGCAGCCTTATTGCTTCAGTGAAACTCGAGATATAGTTGATATGGAAAAAGGTATCGGAACTGGAACTGAACTGGATTTACCCTTAATTCTAGTAATCTGAAATCACTCAAAGAAACTTGTGAAAAACACCAAAATACATAAAGATCATAAACACAATTAGAATAAACAATAATAACTCGTATTTGACACAAAACAATAATAAAACATAACTAAAAACTATATAATTATACGAGTTATCACACCCCCACACTTAGATTGTTGCTAGTCCCTAGCAACGACTCAATAAAAATAAAATAAGAAAATCTAATCTAATCCACTTTCGTAGGAAATCACGGTGGCACTTAGCATGTGACACAAGCCTTTAAACCCCTAGGTGTCCCTAGTGGACGAGTTTAGTCTCGTGAGGGTTTACTAGAACGATACCTACAAACATTGAAAAACTAAAATATAAATAAACTACATATACTAAAAATATTTACTCCTAATCCTTTCAATACAAATTAGAGACAATCTTTGAACAAGTCTTATAAACTAATCAATAGCTTAAAGAATTTCACAAAAAATCATGCTTGAATGTAAATTGTTTGAGTTAAGCCAATATTAACATAACATATTTCAATCAAAATAGTGCATATTCAAACTTAATCTCATCTACCCTCATGATTTTCACTCTTTAAAGTAGTGGTGAAGTGTTTACACTCAATCAATCTCATGAAAACAGTTCTACCATATTCTTGCTTGTCCACCTATTCTCCACTATTTAGATCATACAACTTCATGAATCAAGAGGTCTTTAATCAAGGTTGTAATGGGGCCAAGGGGTTTGTAATGTGGTTGAAGAACAAAAGGATAAAGATATCACAAAGGTTCCAAAGAGTTCATAAAGTTTAGAGACATAAAAAGATCATACAAATAAAACTTCTCAAAACTCTTATAAAGCACATAATAACATAGGCTAAATATTCATGTTGAGCCTTTGCATTATTCTAACCAACTTTGTAACATCTTTTTTTTTTTTACTTTAACTAGAAGTTCAAGAGAAGTTTTTTTTTTTTTTTTTAATATGGGAATGTATTTGACAATGATCCCTTTCTTTTTCTCTTGACTTTTTTCTTTCTTTTCCCCCCACACTTATTTCTTGTTTCTAACCCAAATTTTCAATAAATCTTCCTTGTCTTTGCAACTTGTCTCAAAACATGCTAATTCATCTTTGGAACAAAGGTAAAGATATAAGTATATTTAGGTTAGGGACAAGTTATGGTTACCAAAGAGATAGCTTATTCAATGTAGGCTCAAATTGGTTCACTAAGGGTGTGTTCTCTTGGAACATTAATAATGGATGGCTGTTTGGCTCTGGTTATAATCCTAATGCCTCTATCATATTCATGTTGTCACATGTATCAATATAGTCTCAAACGGTTTAAAGCAAGTTCTAGAGAATCATGTAATCATAAGAGCACTCAAGAAAGAAATTAGATTGATTTGTATAATGCATCAATCATTATAGGCTCAAAAACTCACAAGGATGATTATACAAGTCAGATTAAGTCTAAACATGCTTCTTTCTCAATCAACATATCATATTAACATTGGCTCATAAAAAGGTTGACATCAAGCTCAATTCTCATGAAAATCTTCTCACTAATAAATCTGTTTTAGACTTATGCAATTCATATCTCATCATTGTATTAAAAAGGAACTAAAACTCAAAAAAATAATAATAATAATAATAATAAAGACTCATAAAAAAAAATAGTAGACAAAATAAAAGAAATCCTAAATCATTCCCCCCACACTTAATTCTTACATTGTCCTCAATGTAAGTCTATTAACTCAAATGAAAGAATCATGTGTAAGAGAAAAGAACTAATAACATAAGAATAGGAAAAGCTAAGACTCAAAACAAAACAAACTCATGCAACCTGAAAAATCTTAAAATACTAAACAAAAATTAACAAGTAAACATAAAAAGATTAAAATCAAACTGACAAGGTGTGTCTCAAGTCTCCCTTACTCAGACCTTGTTCAGAATGAATACTTCTAAATTGCTTAAAACACAATAAACTTTTTTGTTTTTTGAAAAGAAGAAATCAAACTGACAAGGTATGTCTCAAGTCTCCCTTACTCAGACCTTGTTCAGAATGAATACTTCTAAATGGCTTAAAACACAATTTTTTTTTTTTTTTTAATTAGCAAAATATGTCCCTTACCCCTTACTAAAATATGACATTGTCCCCAATGTCAAATTTTAAAGGTAGAATTTAGGAGATATTACCTGCAGAGGTTGCTAACCACTTATTATAACTGAGACACAACAAGCAAAATGTTAGATAATGTCACAAAGACAAAGTGCAATCCACTCCTTGCTCGTCCATATCTCTTTTTCTTTTTCCGAGCGTTTGCGAAACAACCGTAGCAGATAAACACTCATAAGCTTGGAGCTTTTTGAGTAAATCTTCAATGGTTGTAGCAGAAATTATGGTTCTCCTTGCCTCTGAAAACATGAATCCATTATGCACAGCATTATCTAAATATGAAAGCAAATTACTAAAATAACCATTAATATTAAGCAAACCAATGGGTTTCTTATTTGTGACCAAAGATGACCAAGAAGCCACGCAAGCTATTTCTTCCAATGTACCCAGACCTCCTGGTAAAGCAATGAATGCATCGGCACAATGGTACATGATTGTTATCCGTTCAGGGATACTCCAGACTTGTATTTCCTTACCCACGGTAGGTCCACAAAAACTTGTCAATAGTTTTGGCACGATTCCTAGAACTGGACTTCCTCCGGCGTGTGCTGCTGTAGCGACTGCTCCCATTAAACCCGTACTACCACCTCCATAAATCAACTGGATCTTTTGTTGGGCAAGTATTACTCCAACTCTTATGGCTTCATCAACTAATATTTTATTTTTCCCTGGATAAGCACCTCCAAAGACACAAATTTTTTCAATGCGCTGGGATGAAGTACTTTCCATTTTTTTTTTCGAGTGCCTGAAAGAGAATGAGTACATGGTGTAATATATAGAGGACTGAGTAGTGAATCAGACAAGAGTAATAATGTCGCCGAAAGTGTATTTGACCTGTCAGAAGAAAATGTTAACCTACCTAACAAAAGATTTTTGCGTGATTTCAGGAAGAAAATCAAAAAGAGCAGAAAAATCAACCGTAAAAGACCAATAAAAAAAATGAGAATAATTACACAAATCGAACAACACGTAAATTAAACCGAAATGAAGTTATTGCAAATCAAACCAAAAGCTGATAAGTCATTTATTGTAGTTGTGATTGTGGCTCACATCTTCCTCTGGTTTTACGTCCAGAAACGGCTTAAACGCCTTCTATGAGTCGAGGATATGCTTCCCATCCAGTTTTCTTACAAGCTGGCAAACAGGGTCTTTTAACATCAGATTCCCAAGATGTTGCCATTCCCTTTCGAATTGCGGCCATAAATCAAGAATTTCTCTTTGTACGTCTCCACTAGGATGCGTCTCAAGAGAAAGTTGGATATTACCCAAATTCTCCTTACTCAGTCCATCCTTAATGAATTCAATTTTATCATCTCGATTAGAGGACGGAATCCCAATAGAACGACATTTACCGTTACATGTCCATCGTGCACATTTGTGGCAGTTTGAACTCATGCGCTTTGCTCGTCGCTTCTTTGCAAAAGTGCTTCTACCTGTACCTGGTAAATGCAAAACAGGAAGATATTCATCTTCACGTACCTTGGCTTCAATTATCCAACGTATGTCTCCAGGAATCCCTTTGTGCATAAGCATTCTTAATCTTTCAAATCGAACTTGGTAAAGCTTCAGTAAAATATTTCAAGGAAAAGGAGGAAATCGTTTCTGCAATCTTGTGAGAATATCATCCATCCTGAAAAAAAAATGAAAGAGAAATTGAAAGAGAAATTTATATACAATATCAGTTTTGTGGGTAGCTGATGGAACCGATTTAAATAATCACGGAGTACCGTTATCCGCCATTTAACCGGGGTAAAAGAAAATAAAAATTATATTTACATCTAGTTATTTTGAAAACAAGGATCAGAAAGAAAAACAGCATAAGAAGACTCAAAAATAAAATCCTAAATTCTTCCCCCCACACATAATTCTTACATTGTCATTAATGTAATGCTATTATCCCCCAATGCAAGAATTATATGTAAGAGAAAAGAACTATTAAACAAAAGAAACTTATGCAGCCTAAATGAACTTAAAAGCAGTAAACACAATTAACAAAGAAACATAAGAAATAAAAATAAAAACAATAAAAATAATAAAAGGAAAAGGAAAAGAAAGAGAAAGCAAATCTGAATATGGAAGGTTGGCAATTTCATCTTTAATTGGGCTGCCTTCCCAATTAACACTTGAGTTAGTGTTTTGAATCTAACCAACACCCCTTCTTGGCTTTTTAGGCTTGTCAGGCTCATACATGAAATTTTCCAAATTTATGCGTTTGAGAGGTAGCTTTCTTTGCACAACAGTGGATGCATTCTCCATTACAAGTATTATTCCATAATCCTTGGTGGTGCATATCTCATCGAGGAATGGTGCATCTTTTGGTACTTGTTGAATGACATCCACAAACAAACTGTTTAAGGTTTCCAGCGTGTCTTGTTCATGTTCATCCTCCTTGAACTTTGCGAATCTACTAGGAAAAGGTGGAGAAGAAACATTAGTAAAAATTGGAATCTCAAACGTTACCTCAGGTGCCGAAATACTCTTATTTGGATCATTGGCTTCATTATCCTCAAGAATAGAATTCATCTCTAATTTTGTCTCATCCTCATCTTGTTCCTCATTCCTCAAGGTCACAATAGTAGCATTCTCTTTTGGGTTAATCATCGTTTGGGCAGAGAGTTCTTCAGATCTTTGTGCTACCCATACCACCATACTACTAGCCAATAGGCTCATTTGCCTTTCCAAACTCTGGATACTTGCCCTTGTTTCCTGTTGAAATTGTAAAGTATTAGTAACAAGAGAATCGACAAGATCTTCTAAAGAAGTACCTGAGTTTTGAGTCATATGTGGTGGTTGAAGAAGATCTGGTTCTTGAGACCATGATTGATTGAAGCTAGATGGATGAGTGTAATTGGCATAAGGATCTACTTCTTGGTAATTTTCTGAGTAGCCATAATTAGTATGATCCCACCATCCCTCATGGTAAGTGTTTGAGTAATGATCATACTGTTGGTCTTGGAACACTTGATGGCCTTGACATCCTCCCATGGCCAATTGTTGAACTGGGTAGGTGAGATTGGCTTGTTGATTTTCCATGTTCATGTATGCCACCAACTCTTCAAGTGTTAGATTGCTTAATTCCATCGTTTTTTTTTTTTTTTTTTAAATTTGATAAGAAAAACTTGTATGTACAAGAAAATAGAACTAATTAGAACTGAAAATAAGAATAAACCAAGTAACAAATAAACTAAAGAAAACAATCCCCGGCAACGGCGCCAAAAATTTGATGCACCCAAAAGAGTGTATCTTATTTAACCTTGCACTAAAAAGATCAATTGTAAGTATAATGATTAGCAAGGGTCGAGTCCTCAGGGATTGGGTTTTAATTTATGAGTTATTAGTTTATAACTTACGTTCAAAGAAAACAATAAAAGAAAAGGGGTTTTTGAAGCCAGATTTAAACTAAGTAAATAATAAGAATAAGATGCAAGGCGGTATAACCAGCCAATAAAAATATATATACTAAATTAGGCGGTATAACCAGCCAATAAAAATATATATACTAAATTAGGCGGTATAACCAGCCAATAAAAATAAAACAAAGTTAATATACAAATTAGGCGGTATAACCAGCCAATAAAAATAAATATAAAAAATAAGCAAACTAAAAGTAAGAAAACAAGTAAGTAAGAAGAATTAAATATGAAAAATATGGTTAAGGTTTCATTCTCCACCACTAGACATCATTAAGAATCAATTTCAGATCTATCAATATCAACCAACTATCAAAGTTAACAACCGTAGATAACAACAAGCTCTGTTACCCCAATCTTTCCTTAGTTTGTCGTTAAATAGAACAAGCTCTCTATTTAATCTCTAACCATTAAACAACCTAGAATAAGCTCTCTAAATTCAATTTAATGGCAGCTTTATGATGAGAAAGATAGGTTGATCTAAGCAACAAACACATAAGCTCGGATTGTTCAACTTAGGTTATGTTCCACTTTGCAATTATTGAAAACTTGACCATAATCATTAATCACAAATTGCCACTTATGAATAGGAAATCAAGACAATTACACGGATCAAGACTCCTAAACTAGCAATAGATAATTATCAAGATCTATCTAGTTGTACACCTAAATAAATCAAGACAACATCATGAACAATTCTTGTAGAAGAACATAAGCAACTTTGATAGAAAATTAATGATAGATAGAATCTGAAAATCAATCACAAAACATGTCTAGGGCTTTGAAATCACCCTTAACCAAATAGAAGTTTAGCCTAGCATAGGCATTATAAACATAAAATTAAATAAAATCTAAGAAGAAAATAAAAGAAAGAAAGAAGAAGAAGAAGAATATTAATTATCCAACCTCTTGCTCTTTCTAAAGAAAAACAAAACTAGAGAAAAGAAAGAAGAAGAAAACTTAGAGAATTTTATTACAATGGCTAATATCCTACCTATGTACAATATGATCCCTTACAATCATCCAAGGCCCTCTATTTATACACATTTTGGAGGGCTAAATGACAAGAGACAAGCTTTACAAATTTCAAAGGTAGGTATAATAGGTGGGTGCATTTTCTAACAATTTTCGTCATACATGACGATTTTGATCAGCCAACTTGATGGTCGATTTTGTCAATTGTGCAGGCCTTATCTGATCACATGGTCTTCTAGAAAAATGTTACCCTATCAGTTACTGATCCATAGCCGTTGAAATCAGCTCATTTTCTGATGTGGATAAGAAGATATAGGCAAAATACGAAAATAGGTCAGCACAGAGGTCATTGCACATCAGCCAACTTCATGGTCGATTTCGCTAGGGAAAACGACTCCGTTTCAAGAAGTGTAAAACATGAAAAAGATAAATATGCCTCTTAGCTTTGCACGGCTACAAATTGCAGCCTTATTGCTACAGTGAAACTCGAGATATAGCTGATATGGCAAAAGGTGTCGGAACTGGAACTGAACTGGATTTACCCTTAATTCTAGTAATCTGAAATCACTCAAAGAAACTTGTGAAAAACACCAAAATACATAAAGATCATAAACACAATTAGAATAAACAATAATAACTCGTATTTGACACAAAACAATAATAAAACATAACTAAAAACTATATAATTATACGAGTTATCAGTCTTTCATTGATTTCCTGGAACTAAATACATCACACAAAAGATCCCTGTTTAAGACATCATGATAATTTGTCTTTCCTAAAAAAACTATTACAAGATACTGGTCCTATAATAACTCCTTCGGATCCTGGACCTTTCTTCAAAGTCCTCCCTTAACTGCCTTGCTCTTCCATCTGATCCCTACTTATTCGCGGCCCTTCGATGTGTTAGCAGAAGCATCGCCCTGTGAGCTCTCCCTAGCTTGTTTCTCAAGTTGATTTGCTCGGGCTTCCTCGTGTTTTGCCTTTTCTGCCCAATAGTTCTTCTCTTTTTTGAGGTTTCTGACTTCTTGTTCCCATTCCCCGGAAGTCTTGAGAGTCCCCTCAAATCTGAGCTCAAAGCGATACCTCTTGTTCTCCAAATGTAATTCTCGAAGGTCGCCCTTAACGGTGTCCCTTTCTCTCTTAATCTGTTCCTTCTCTTTTTCCCGAGCTGATTCCCTATTTTTCATGTCTTTAAGCTCTTCTTGCAGTCGGGCAATTTCCTTACTCATCCGGGCTTTTTCTTTTTCAAATTCCGCTCTTTCAATTTCTAACTCTGATGGCATTTCCCTCGGTGGCGAATTCATGAACTGGACCTCCTCCCCATCTGATATCACTAGTCTATCATTAACCCTTAATTCCCTCCATACCAGATAATCAGGTGTGACGGTGTCGGCATATCTGGCCACTTTTATCCGTTGAGTTTTCTTCCATGCTTCAATCGCTGCCCGCACTTTTCCAGAATATCCGTCTTCCCCATAAGTGAACTCTGATGATCCTAAATTATGAGTCATGGGTGTAAATTGCCGAGACTCAACCTGTCTTTGCACCAACAGAGGCGCATAACTCACAGACCCCCAAATTCCGAGCAGTGGAACTCCCGGGTTGTCCCCACATTTGTACATAATTGGCATAGGAACCATCCATGGAGCTCTCCAAGTCACCATCTCCCCTTTTAGATTTCGAAACATATTGACCCATTTCTCTTCATTCCCGTCCTTAGGCCAATCATTTTGAAGGAATTCCCTAATCGGAACTAAAGTCTTCATGTACGGTTTGAAGGAAACATTTTCTATCTTCCAAAAGTGACTTTGAATCCAAATATAAAGGAGTTGTACACACCCCTTGATTCTCCCTTGTCCGGCCCTTTTACAAAAATTCAAGGATCGGATAGTTTCAGCTATGATGGCCGGAGATGGGTTGATCTTTTGTTCCAACTTTTCAAAGAAATCAAACACGGCTATATCCACATGACCTAATATCTTCGGGAATATGATTAACCCGTAGATGGCTAGAGCGAAGATGTCCCTGGCTTTTGCTTTGTCGGAACATCCCAATATCAACTGTCGGAGAGTTTCCCACGGAATGCACCCATTTTTCTGCTTCGTGTCCACATGACTCTCAACCCATGTTGTATCCATTCCCGTGATCCTAGCCACTTTCTTCTTAAGACCTGAAGGTTTCATTTCCTTCAAATATACCCGATCAGGATTAGGACATTCAATACGTAACAGTGTCGAATATTCTTCGATCAGTGGTGTCATATCCTCCTTGTTAAAAGTGAAACATCTATAAGCAGGATTCCAAAACTGTACCATAGCCTGAATCAACCCACTATTGACCTGAATCGGAATTAAGAGTGCTATGTCTCAATACTTCTGAGTGAAGGCTTCTTTCTTTGATACATTCCACTGGTTCCAAATGTCGGCTAACCCTCGGAGATTATTCTGTCTAGGATCCACTTTGACCCTTTCCGGCAATATTGACACATAATCCTTCTTGAGGCAATCACCATCCTCCCTCTGATCTTTTTCTGACCGTGCCCTGACTACTGCATGATCTTCTATCACTGAAATAACCTGACCCTCCATGAAAGTCCTTTGGGTTGATAACTATCCCGAGGCCAATAAACTTCAAGTGTATGATGATGTCTATGATGCATGTCAAAGAAAAGAAAACAGAAAGAAATAGATTAGTAAGGAAATGAATTAAAAAATATAACATAAATAACAACATGCTTTAAAAAAATGTCCCAAAATTTAAACAGAGCTACGGCATTACAACGCCTTTGGGACAAAATAATAAAAAAATACGAATGGTATGATGTTCGTTCATCATCACCCAATTTGTATCTAACATATAGAAAGATGGTAAAAGGTTGGAAATGTTCCTCCATGTGTTCTTAAACTTCGGGTATCTAACAGAAATCCGGCATGGCTTCGCCTAGGTTCACTATATGAAGGTGAATTGGTTCTAAGGCCCCGAATTGTTCCTCACTGTCGCCAGTGAAGGCTAGTAAGGCACCCCGATAAAAGCGGGTTCAATTCGTTAGAGTATATTTTCCTATGCCCGTACGGAGGATTATCACGACGGCATTAGGTACTTTATACTCCGGAAGTGTTTCACTAGCCCATACGGAGGATCAATCACGAAGGCGTAGTTACTTTACTTCCACTTAAAAGGACGGAACCTGGGTAGAGGATTCATGTTATGCAAATGCAAATACAGTGTGTGCGGAGGAACAAAACAAACCTGTCACCACCTATTCTACAACCCTTATTCTAAATACCCCACTAAACTTAAACAATGTAAAGCATCAGTCAAACAAACATATAAATATACGCAACAAAATAAACAGAGAACAACTAATAATATGAATGCACATGAATATGGACATATTAAAACATTTTTTTTCAAAATTCTCTTTTATTTAAAAAAAATGAGAATTAAAATTAAATACCAATTAAACCAACAAAACCGAGACTTTGGTAACACACGACTAATTCTAGGCCTGACTCTCTAATATTTCCCCAGTGAAGTCGCCAAGCTGTCGCAACCTAAACAATAACGAGTCTCATCGCAAGACTTTATTATTCGTTAAGCGTGACATTAAAAAAAAACCGAGGAAAAGTCGACTTAATTCCTCTAGAGAAATGAAGGTTTTGAAAATGACCTTAAAAAAGACATGGAGTCGCCACCAATCTTTTTTATCTAGGTGTGATCGGCCACCTATTAAAACCGGTTTTATAAAATATTTTAAAAATTAATTAAAACATTTTAAAAACCAATTTCAAGTCTGCGTTTTAAACCAGAGAAATCAAAGAAGCGGGTTCGGGAGTCGGTTACGTGCGGGGAAGGATTAGCACCCCCACAACGCCCGTATAAATCGGTACCTTATTAATCGTGTGTTATCTCAAGTCTCGGTAAAAGTCGGTTTTAAATTTAGTATTTCAAGTTAATTCCCAATTTAAAGAAAAATAATTCCTTTTTTTATTAAAAATGATCCGGAATTTATAAATTCAAAATTTTCCTATATTCCCCAACAAACGTGGCAAAATATAGAAATTTTTATTAGTTTTAGAAAACTTTCCGAATCATTCTCCTTTTTGAAAGAAAGATATTCCTTTATTAATGATAATTGATGATATTCCCTCCAGCAAACCCGGTAGAGAACTCATGAATTATTTTAACTCGGGAATATCTTTATTTTTTATTGAAAAATCATTATCCTTTTGAAAACATTTTAAAAGATATGAATATGTATATGCATGACATAAATAAAATGACATGGCAAAATCTAAATAATATAATGCTTCCTAAATGATATGATATAATGTAAATGCCTTAGCATATTCTAAATGAAATGAAATAAATGCCTTAGCATATTCTAAATGAAATACAATATCCTAAGTTATATGACATATTATGAATAAAATGAAATGACCTAGGTAACATAGTATATTCTATATGAGATGCAATATCCTAAGTCATATGATATATTCTAAATAAAATAACCTAAGTAACATAACATATTCTATATGAAATGAAATAATTTAAATGACATGGCAAACATGAATGATATGGCATATAAATTAAATGACATGGAATAAAATAATGCTATCATATAATATACATGAAAATAATAATGCATGAACATAGTATATGCTAAATAAAAATAACTAAATAAAAGCATAGGATATCATGAAATATTCAAAACCATATAATAAACCATGTAACATCAAAAAATATAAATCAAAATAACAACAATATCATAGAAATTATTATGGCAAGAATCACATATTATATAAAATGCATGAATATAAAAATGCAATGCATGAAATGTATTTTTTCCTTTAATTAAGGAAATCCGTATATCTAAAAAGATATCCGGCTACCTTAGGAAAATATGTCAAATTAAATATTCTAAAACCAAAATACTTTGTGATTGTTTGAAAACAACTTTGAAAAGCTTGAATTAAAAATAAAAACTGGGCTAAACTTTTTTTTTAAAATGGCTCTAATTTCCTAAGTTTAAAAAATCCGGACTTGACTACCCTTAACCCGGGACTTGAAAAACCATTTTTAGAGTTTAAAAAGGCTTAGAAATTACCCTAAGTCAGTAGCTAATCCTCCTAATTAGCCCACTCTAAGTAAATTAACCAAAACAGAAAATTGGTTTTTCTTTAAATTCAATTCTGACTCCACTTTCCAGTTTTAATCCACGATTTTTTATCCTATTTTTAAAAATTCCAAAAATTCTAAAAAAAATACTGGAGACTCAGGGCATGTAAAACTACACGAGAAAAAATTGGCTTAATTTTCTGATGAAAGATGAATTCCCAAAAAAATCAGAGATGTACGAGTTTTTGGAGGAGAAAAAAAACTGCTTTGCCAACACATTTTTGCCTTTGATAAAATCATTTAAAAACCAAAGTAAAAATATTTGAAACTCATAAAATGACTTGCAAACAGTAGCTAGGACTTTTTGAAAGTTAGATAAAAATTGGCTAAGTAAAAAAATCACAAAGGTAGAATAATCAATTTGACAAACTTAATTTTTCACAAGTGTGCTCAAGAGAGCATGACTTTGAACCATTAATTGGCTCAAGTCATTATTCAAGTGGCATGAACATGAAATGCATGAAATAATGCAGCAAACATAATGCATGAAATGCATGTATTTAAACCTAAATGTCATGAAAAAATGCATGGCATAAATAAAGTGTCTTAGACCTAAATGAACTTGCATGGCAATAAATGCATCCTAGGTCTAAAATGCATGAAATGCATGGCATTTTCACAAACACAAGGCATGCTTAATTCAAAAATCCAACCAAATATCATGCAAATGCAAAAACCTAACAACTAAATATGGCAAGAATGCACATAAAATGTAAAACACATGGAGTAGCCAAATGGCCTCAAGCTCCAACAAGCATGATATTTTCACAAACACTTTATATGTTATCATGCTTAACTAATATATAACACTTAAATCATGAAAAAATCACACAAACATTTTAACAAACACTTAATATACTCAATCTAAAACATGCTCCACTAAGATCTAAAACAAAAAATCATGCAAAGAATCAAACAAGCATTTTCACAAACACTTAATATGCTAAATCTAAAACATGCTCAAATTTAAACAACATGAAAACAGAAAATTAAACATGCAAAAACATGATATCTAAACATAAATGGCAACAAACAAAGCAACCAAATTAAAATATAACTCAAGAACATGAAATAACATAACATTTAAAACATCAAAAACAAAGAAAATAGCATAAACAATATGGTAAAATGAATCAAACAGCAACTTAAAATAAATAATGTAGGCCATTTGGCCATGGTGAGTTTATTGTAAAAACAAAATGTAAAAAATATACTTAAGAAAAGAGATGAAGGAAGAACAAAAAAACATTATTTTCCAATGAAAACTCACCAAGTAAAGATTAAAATAGCAAAAACTAAGTAGAAAACTTTAAGAACTCAGCAAAATGGAAAAGAAAAAAATCAAAATCTGACCTCCCAAAGGGCTGGCCGAATTCCCCTCTAAATAGCACAAGGATGTTGTCATTTTTTTGTAACCAATTTTCCATCAAATGGCCAATAATTCAAGATGAAAAATCATGAAATTACCACCTTTAGATTAGCATCTCAGCCCTCTCAAATTACAGCTGTCCAAGAATAATGTTGACATCTTTCTTAGCCTATGTGGCTTAATCACCATGGCTTTATCAAAGAGAATCTCTAACTAACTCTTGATTTTTAGCCACTTGATTGAAAAATCAGAAGCTTCCTCCTTCCTTTGGGCTTGGGCAGGCCAGCACTTCTCTTTTCCGAGCCCAACTCTGATTTTTTGAAAGGCCCAAAGAAGCCCTTTTCGGTTGCTTGAGTGAAATGACCATTTTGCCCCCCGAATGCAAATAAATATCAAATGGACTCCAAATTCAATTTTTCTTTTTTTAATACTACCAAAATAATAAAATATTGAGTTCTGGAAGTTTTCAAAATTATCCGAGTCCATTTGCTATTTATTTGGATTTTTTTCCAAAATGCCCTTTTATGCCCCTACATTTTACCATTTTTTAAATAAGCTCCAAATCAAGATTTTTATTCACCAATCTCTTCAAAATAATTAAAAAGTGTGATCTGGAAGTTTTCATAATTTTTGGAGCTCATTTGGTATTTTTTCGGGATTTATCGGCTTGAATTACTGCATAGGAGGCCCGGGATTTGGCCATTTTGCAAACGAACTCCGAATCAAGATTTTCTTTCGCCAATATCTTCCAAATAATTTAAAAATGATATTTTCCAAATTTCAGAATTTTTGGAGTCCATTTGCTATTTTTTCGGGATTTATCTTTTTGAATTATTGCATAGGAGGACCGGGATTTGGCCATTTTGCAAACGAACTCGGAATCAAGATTTTCTTTCGGAAATATCTTCCAAATAATTTAAAAATGAGATCTGCAAAATTTCAAAAGATTTGGAGCTCATTTGCTATTTTTCCGGGATTTTCCTTTTTGAATTACTACATAAGAAGCCCGGGATTTGGCCATTTTGTAAACGAACTCCGAATCAAGATTTTCTTTTACCAATCTCTTTCAAATGATTTAAGAATGAGATTGACAAATTTTTCAGAATTTTTGGAGTCCGTTTGCTATTTTTCCCAAATTTTTCCAATTTTGCCCTTTTACCTCCGAAACCCGATTTTGCTCAAAACAAGTCCGATTTTCAGATTTTCTTCGACCTGAGCTTTGGGCCATCCTTTTTAATCATTCTTCATCCATTGGGGCTTTGGTCTTACCAAGTCGGGCCATTTCTGTGATTCTTCCCGATTTCACCGAAATCCACTAAAAACCCTAATTCTCGGTTTTCTCCCGGATTGACTTTTCTTTTGATTTTTCTTGCAAATGACTTCTCCATTACCCATAGTCAGTGCTTATCTTCCTTTTGGAACCTTCAATTTCGATCAATTTGATCGTTTAAGCACTTTTCCCCAAATTTCTCGGATTAGGGTTTCTTTTCTACTGAATCTCCAAATCCCAACTTCCGAACTCCATATCTTTCAATGTAGACCTCAGATTATCAAAATTCTTTCGCCATTTTTCAATTGAACTTAAAATCTTGATTTTGAAAGTGGGTTGACTTTTTCAGTAGTTGACTTTCTGGGGTTGACTTTTTTCAGGGTTGACTTTTTTTCGAGGTTGACTTTTTTCAAGTTTGACTTTTTGTGCTCGCCCTCTTAAACTAAGTCTCGGAGTACTACCTGCAGGATGAAAACAGTCTTTTTACACTCGGAAACATCAATATAGGAAGAAAATATACCTGTTTAGTGGTACGGACAAAATTAGGTGTCTACATTAAAATTAGAGATTAATGAAGAAAAAGACTAATTTGCCCCTATTTACTCAAGAAGGGAGCTGAAAATACTATATTATATAGATGACCGGAAATGTGTTCAAATTTTTATTTAGCAATTAATCTAATTGAATAGCTCAATTATATATTAATTATATAGTAATGTTTACATAGCTCAATTAAAATAATTAATATATAGTAATGTTTAAAATAAAATTTATTAAATTAAATGTGTAATAATAACATTATAAAGAAGAAACAATTATACTCGATTAACTTCTCTAAAAATACATCAAATTATCCCCATTTTTACTCAAGAAAAGTTTAAAATATATATATATTATAAAAATATAGATTCACGTTTCCATTGAATATTCAAATTAAAATTCTGGATTTTCACTTTCCTCGACTGCAATAAGAACAAAAGAAGAAATAACCTTACTCGACAATTCAAATTTTAAACATATGAAATTAAATATGGGATTTGTCTTATTCACAATCTTACACTCCAATAACTATAACAGATGTACCGAATCAAGAAAGAAGGCTAATATTTCGAATCAGTTTAGGTAATATTAAAATTATACATAATGTGTACTCATCTAACCATAAACCATATTTCATTCCATTGTTAAGCTGTTGGGACTTTTGGTTCTACTCCTGCTTCATTTTGCAATTGGAATAAAGGATCCTTTGACATCAATTATTGATGAAAAAACTATCAAATACAATAAAAGGAGAAATCATCTAAAAAAGGAGAGAGATCATGGAAAGCCAAACTCATAAACATTAAAATCACAAAAGACTTACCCCATAGTTGAAAGAGCAAGCTATATAGAAAGTGATAAATTGTGTAAAATTGAAAGAGATTTTCGTATGTGTTTTAAAATATTCAAGTTTACATATAGGGAATTAAAAGAATGGCTTCATATATATATATATATATATATATATATATATAATTGTAACTTCTATAGAAAATTAAAAACACAAAATGTAACTTCCAAAAAAAAAGTTAAAAGACAATAAAAGATAATTAATTCGGTATAAATAAATAAATAAAAAACATTTAATAAGAATGAAAACAACATTGAAACACAATTAATTAAATTAAAATATAACAACAAAATCATTAAGAACAAATAGTTATAGCTTAATTGCAATACCTCTTCATATTAAATCATTAAAACAAAATCCATTATGCCATTTACTATTGATAGGAGCTAGAAATATAATATTATATAAGAGTTTGAAGAATGGAGTACTAATATATCTATTTATAAGAGGTTCCAATCCATAGTGAGATAAAATGAATGAAAGAACGTCTTTTGTAAACGTGACCCCAAACAATACAATCCAATGAAAAGCATATATAGGCCAAACAAAATTACACATGAAATCAATAACCAAATTCACCTAAATCAAAATTTAAACCATGAATTTCTTGATTCAAAATAGAAAACCCAACATCAATATAAAAATTATTTATATGCCTAACAAAATTAGACTCAAAATTGAAATTAAAGGAACTAAGTAACGAAAAAGCAAAAAAATGTATAGACTAATGTAGAGACAGAAAATAACAATAAAATAGAGAGAGAAAAACTCAAATAAAAATTAGTAGGAAATTTTGTTGTAACAAAACTTGTTTGAATCGCAATCAATATCTTAAAAAATTTAAACCCGAATGAAAAAGCATATATAGACCCAAATATTGAAGGTAAAAAGTAATAAAAAATGTAAATCAAATAATTAATTCATGGAAATCAACAAACCAAAAAAAAAACTAAAAAATTTTAAAACAATAAACTAATTTTTGTAAATAATTGTAAAAATAAAAAGATATTTGATAAGTGATTGAAGTAACATGTGTAGATCTTGTAAAAGAAAAGGAAATTTTATGGGTTTAGAGAATTTTTGAGAGGAAATAAGGAAAAAGAGTGAAATGTAACAATTTATAAGAGAAGAAATCCAGCTAGCAGAGAACATGTAAGGTTTAAATATATAATGTCAATTATCAACGTTATTATTGGATTATAACAGTAATAGTCTTTTAGATAATGTTGTTGGAATTAAATGCCATGCTTTAATATTGAGTAATTAGAAAGTTAATGATAAGTTTTTAAATAATTTATTTAATTGTCAAACATCAGTTGAGTATATGACATTTCTGATTATTCTCTAAATCAAAACTCAAATTAAAATTCTTGGATTTTCACTTTCCTCGACTGCAATAAGAACAAAAGAAGAAATAACCTTACTTGACAATTCAAATTTTAAACATATGAAATTAAAAATATGGGATTTGTCTTATTCACAATCTTACTCTCCAATAACTATAACAGATATACCGAATCAAGAAAGAAGGCTAATATTTCGAATCAGTTTAGGTAATATTAAAATTATACATAATGTTGTACTCATCTAACCATAAACCATATTTCATTCCATTGTTAAGCAGTTGGGACTTTTTTTTTTTTTTTGGATAAGTAAGTGTTTTATTTATTCAGAAAGCAGTTAAACTGCTACATCCAACATCATGTGCAACATGTACTTAAAGCTATACATACTTAAACAATACTTGAACAAAACTTAATACCACTAATCAATCAGGGAACAATAGCAACATACTTCAGCAATACTTAAAGCTAAACCAGAATGGACAAAGATCCTAGGAAAAAAGAGACAGTCCCCAATCTGCATCCAATCTTCGGTTCACTTCATCAGGACTAATGTTCTTGAGCCCCAACAATCGCATTCTGATGATCTCTTTTATCTGCTCAATGATGGCTCCTTGTGTGGATTGAAGGCGATTAAAACACCTATTATTTCTCTCCCTCCAGATCGAGTAAAGAAAGGCACTCCATGATAAACGCAAAATAACAGAAATGAGAGTTTTTCCTCTGATTCTGTTTACTGCCCATTGCAGCTCTGCTTGCCAGCTCCTTATGCTTCTATGAAGTTGACATAAGCATAGTATATGCCCCCAGATTTCCTTTGAATAGTCACATTCAAAAAATATATGATTCCGGGTTTCTTGCTCAGTTTGACATAGCTCACATTTGCCATCCACCTCCATGCCCCATGACATCAATCTGTTCTTTGTAGGCAGTTTGTCCAATATAGCCATCCAAGCTACCAGTGCATGTTTAGGAATATGAAATGGAAACCAGATCAGTTTATCCCACTCCACCATGTCCTGCCTAGGCCTGAGATCATTCCAAACCTTAGCCACCATAAATCTGTTCCCAGGGAACTTCCAAGTTAGAGCACCATTCTGGTTGGAGGTGAACCTCAAAGCCAAAGCCCTCAGCTGAAGCATTTTACGCCATGTCCAGCTGCTTCCTGGGGAAGGTTGAACCTGCCACACTGTTCTTCCTTTCAGCACATAGGCATGAAGCCAGGCAATCCACAATGAACCTGCCTGAGAGAGAAGTGCCCATAGGTGCCGAATAATGCAAGCCTTATTCCATATTCCCAAGTCTTTTAATCCAAGACCCCCCTCTAAGCAGTTGGGACTTTTGGTTCTACTCCTGCTTCATTTTACAATTGGAATAAAGGATCCTTTGACATCAATTATTGATGAAAAAAACTATCAAATACAATAAAAGGAGAAATCATCTAAAAAAGGAGAGAGATCATGGAAGGCCAAACTCATAAACATTAAAATCACAAAAGACTTGCCCCATAGTTGAAAGAGCAAGCTATATAGAAAGTGAATAAAATGTGTAAAATTGAAAGAGATTTTCGTATGTGTTTTAAAATATTCAAGTTTACAAATAGGGAATTAAAAGAATGGCTTCATATATATATATATATATATATATATATATATATATATTGTAACTTCTATAAAAATTTAAAAACACAAAATGTAACTTCCAAAAAAAAGTTAAAAGACAATAAAAGATAATTAATTCGATATAAAAAAAAACATTTAATAAGAATGAAAACAACATTGAAACACAATTAATTAAATTAAAATATAAAGACAAAATCATTAAGAACAAATAGTTATAGCTTAATTGCAATACCTCTTCATATTAAATCATTAAAACAAAATCCATTATGCCATTTACTATTGATAGGAGCTAGAAATATAATATTATATATAGATGTAGATATAGATATAGATATAGATGTAAGTAATAATTATATTAATATGAGGTAATTAGGAAGCAATAATTAAAGTTAATAGGAATGGATAGAAATGTTTAATTAAAAATCAAAATAATTAATTACATTGCATTAAGTGTCAAATAGCAAATACCTAATTATCCTTATTTAGAAAAATTAATTACAAAAATTTGAAATACCTATTTTAACCCTATTTACTCCTATAGGAGTGGGAAATACTATATTATAGAGATTAAAGGGTTAAAATTTGTTTTCCTAAAATATTAAAGGGTTCAACAGTAACGGCAACAAACAAAACACCGTGAGTCAAAATAAACGCAGTTTTTCCTCTCTGTAATCTTCCAGCCATCTTCACCATTAATCAAAACACAGATGTCGTTGTAATCTTCCCGCCATCTTCACCGAAAGATTTGGCAAATCTCATCTCGTAATCTTCTCCCCTACAATTTTGATTCTCCCTTTTCCTCTCAAAATGAAAATTTCTCACCAAAATCCATTATTCATTCTTCTGTATGATAAAAAGTACAATTTTATCAAGATTTCAAAACTTCTATTCACAGGTAAATTTTTCCATTTGATGCTAATGTCAGATTTTGGTTAATTTACTGTTTTAAGGGCATATCATGGTTATGCTCTGCACGTGTTTGATAAAATGTCACTTTGAAGACTTGGTTAGATACGGTATTTGATAGTTACTCATGAGTGTTTTCTTTGAATTTCATCATATTTGATAGTGCTTCTATTCTTTATTTAATTTCGGACTATCGTTAATGTAATATAGTCGAGGTGATGAACTTTAGTGCAACTTGGAACTTGGTTAAATTTAGTACTTCTTTACACTATCTGAAGGGCATACGTTTTGTTAGATGTGGTACACTATTTGAGACTTGGTTATTAGTTATGCATTGGATTCACATTTGAAGAAGAAGAAAAATCAGTCTCCATAAAACCTATCCATGAAGATGCGAGTAATTGCATTCAAACCAACATTAAAACTGAGGTTACACTGTTTCCATGTGCATTTTGGCCATTTTGACTGTCCTTAAGTTTGAATAAGTATTATAGTAAATAATTAAAATGGGGGAATATGGTTAAACTCTAAGAACTTTAAAATTTTGTGAAAATAGCCTTGGATATGAAGCCTTTTGAACTGATATGATAGTCTGTTACTTGCTGATTATATTAAAGAAAGTATGATCCATGGCTCTTGACAGTCCACTTAAGAACAAAAATGGGGTGAAGATTTTGATGTTGGTTTTAACGACTATGAAAAGAAAAACAGTCTTACTTCAACTCATATAATAATTCATAAATTGTCCACTAAAAAATTAGTACTATATACTTTTATATCTTAACTAAGACCAATATTACCTTCGTCAATTATCGTTAAATAACATGTTTTGCCTTGCTTATTTATCGTTCTATTAATCTTTTTAACTATATATATGGAAAGTAATGGTGTTAATCCTTATTTGCAGTATTAGTTTTTTTTTTTTTTTGTAAAGAATGGACGAACCAGTTTCTTTATTAGATACGGTATTGGATCAGTTGGTTTTTGAAAGTACAGAGCAAGATGGCGATATCATCATGGATTATTTACCTCAGATAGGTATGGAGTTTGATTCAAAGGATAATGCATATCATTTTTACAACTATTACAGAGGACAAGTTGGGTTCAGCATTCGGAAAGAATATGCAAATAAGCATCATATAACTAAGAAGATTACTTTCAGAAAATTTATGTGCTGCAAAAGAAGGTGAGCGAGGTAAGGATAAAAGAGATTGCAATACAAAAAATGCTCGTGCAAAAATAAGGACTGGTTGTCTAGCACACATGAAGATTTCACTTGATCGAACGAGCGGCAAATATCAAGTTTTCAGTTTTGAACCACAGCACAACCATCCTGTGCATACTAAAGCTTGCTCTCATATGATGTCATCACAAAGAAAGATGTCTTCGGCTCAAGCTTCTCTTATTGATTTGGCAGATGATTCAGGAATAAACCAAAGAACTCACATGAATTTTTAAGCAGGCAGGCTGGTGGGAAAGATAATCTTGGCTAAAGATCATAAAAATTATCTTTGAAGCAAGCGAAAGAAAAATTTGGAATATGGGGAAGCGAGGAGTTTGCTCAAGTATTTTCAGCAACAATTATTGGAAAATCCTTCTTTCTATTATGCATTATAGTTGGATGTTGAAGAAAAAATAACTAACATATTTTGGTCTGATGCTAAAATGATCATGGACTATAGTTACTTTGGTGATGTGATTGCTTTTGAAACCACTTATAGAACCAATAATCAGTCTCGACCATTGGCATTATTTGTTGGATTTAATAGTCATAGAGAAATAGTCATATTTGGGGCTGCTCTTTTACTTGATGAAACTACTGAGTCATTTGCATGGTTGTTTGAAACTTTCTTAGAAGCGATGTCAAATATAAAACCGAAAACCATTTTCACTTATCAAGATCATGCAATTGTGAAGGCTGTATCATTAGTGATGCCTGATGCATATCATAGTTTATGTACTTGGCATTTGTTACAAAATGCTCTGAAGAATATTGGTTGTTTGCTACAAGGAGAAGAAAGCTTTCTTAGAGATTTTAGTAGATGCATATATGATATTGAAGAAGCATATGATTTAAATGTTGCTTGGGAAGCAATGCTAGACCGTCATAATATTCGAGAAAGTACTTGGATGGCTACAACATTTCAACTAAAAGAAAAATGGGCCAGAGCTTATATGAAAAGAACTTTTTCAGTTGGAATAAGAAGTACACAAGTTAGTGAAAGTATAAATGCAATTTTGAAAAGTTATTTAACATCAGAGTTGGATCTTATACTTCTTTAATCATTTTGAGAGGGCGGTAAATGATAAACGCTATAAAGAGTTGGAAGCTAAGTATAATGCACGACAAAAGTTGCCAAGGTTAAAAATGAAGCGGTCCCCCATGTTAAATCAAGCTGCTACTGTTTATACACGTACAATCTTTGAAGAGTTCCAGCTTGAGTATGACATATATCAAGCTGCCTTTGTAAAAGAGCAGGTTGAAACTCCATCGGGCCATGAGTATGTGATTGGAATTTATGGAGAATCTGAAGAGCGTAAGGTTACAACTAATCTTTTAGAGTCTACAATTTCATGTGGTTGTAGAAAGTTTAAAACATATGGGATATTGTGCAGCCATGCTTTAAAAGTTCTTGATGTTAAGAATCACAAGTTAATCCAAGTCAGTATATATTGAAGAGATGGACCAAAAATGCCAAAGATGAAATTGTTAAAGATATTGGTGGGAAAATCATTCAATCTGATATTAAGCTGGAAGTTACGAATCGTTACAAAAGTTTATGTCCCAACTTGGTCAAACTAGCATCTTGATCTGCTGAATGTGAAAAAACTTTTAAATTGGTAGCCAAGGTGACTAGTCAACTAAGCAAAAAGGTAAAAAATATTTTAAAGAATGAAATTAATGTTGATAAGCACAATGCAAAGATTAATGAGACTTTCACTACCACAAATGAAGAAGTTAAAATAGAGAGTGAAGCCTTGACTACTTTTACAGCAAAAGGATTAAAGAAAAAAAAGTTCTTACAAAGGTAAAAAGATACCAAAAAATTGGATTGAAAAGCTGCCAAAGAAAAGAAAAAAAAAAGAGGCCGACAAGTGAGAGAAAAAAAACCCAAGGTTATTTCTTTTCTTTTTCTTGTGTTGATAGTATTATTTAGTTTTTCTTTCTCTTGTGACTAACTTGGTGATACTAATAGGGTGTTGAAATAGCTCATCCACATGATGTTGCTAATGCTTATACTCTTCAATCAACTGACCCAATGGCTCAGGTAATTTTGATTTTTGTTATTTACTTATTTATGTGATACTCTATTACCATACATTGCTAATACAGTTTCAGTGTTTATATCCTTTTCAAGAGTATAATTTGAATGATTTAGTTGTCTCTAATTTCTTATATTGTTCTTAAATTACTTTAGTAATTGTTATGTATCAGGGTTTTTATATGCCTCATTTAATTACTAGAGGGAATGGTGAGACATAACAACTTGTGTACAATCCAAGATGTGATCAGTCTTTAAAGGTAATTTTCTTCTTTGCACTTTATAACTATATGTATTTGAAATCAAAAAATTTGATTCAGGTTATACTTTTAGGGGTTCATGAGTATACCATGCCAAGCTCTTTCTCAAGTCACAAATAATACAAACTATGATAAGGTAAAATATATATTGTTTTTTTGTCCTTTTGTTTTTCTATTTTTCTCGTTCAATTAATCAACATATCCTAATAATTTTCATTTATATGCATTAGCAGAGACTGGACATTGAATATTATAGGACATTTTTGCTTAACAACAACACTTATGGCAAGGAGAACATGATGAATTTTTCCAGTATGTGATATGATTACACTTAATTTTCTTTTATAATGTAATTAACACATGAAAATAATATTTTTACAGATGAAAGTTTTGCTACTCATGAGCACTTGACATCTCAAAGTATAAGAAATGCCAATATATGAGTTTTCTCAATACTTTATAGTAGTTAGAGGGTGAGAAAATAAAAGTTCAAGATTTTAATCTGATGCTTGATGGAAGAATATAGCAATGCAGACCTTGTTCTCAGGAAATTTGCTTCTAAGAATATCTTATAAGCACTTGGAAAATATAATTGAATATTTTGGTGAACAAACATTACAACTTTATTTATTTATTAGTGATTTAACTTGGGATATGTTTATCAATTAGTTGGTAGTTTTAATTTTTTTTCTTGAGATGAATGTTAAAAGTTTTAGTTGTAATTTTAAGGAATTGTTTTATTTTGCAATAAAGATCAATACTATTTCTTTTCATTAGTAAAAAAATTAAAAAGTTATATATTCTGGACCCGGTTGTGTCATGAATTAAAAATAAAAAAAAATTATTATTAAATCTTATGAAAGCAATGGGAATGGCTGCTACATATCGAGTCCATTTAATACTGTTACATTTGTAGCAAACAAATCTGTTTTATTTTTACTACAGAATGAAAAGAAAAACTGTGTTTATTTTGACTCACGGTGTTTTGTTTGTTGCTGTTACTGTTGAACCCTTTAATATTTTAGGAAAATAAATCTGAACCCTTTAATTTTTTATAAACAGATGTCATTGTTTTAAAAATAAATTGGCCTCTCCAATCCATTAAATGGACTGGAGAGGAGCCGAGTCCAATTCTTCCGAACTTCGTTGGAGGTTTTTTAATATTTATAATAAAATTTTAATTAAATTAATAATTATAAATAAATTTAAGTTAAATTATATTAGATAATTATTTATTTAAATAATTTTTTATGTTTTAATTTCATAAGTAAATGAATTTAGAGTTAAAATCGAATCATTATGATAAATTATGCAAAATATGAGATGAACTAAGACACGACACAAACATAACATGGGAAAACAATTAAAACACGAAACGAAAAATAACATCAACATGACACAAATATACGAACGTATCAAAATCTATATAAAACAAATTATTAACGTGTAAAAATTTATATAAATTTATAATATTTTGAACACACAAAAAAATAATACGAATAAATCATGAACACACAAATTTTTTTCTAAATTGAATCTTTATAACAAATTATGCAAAATATATCATAAATTGAGACACGACACGAACACATAAAATTTTCTCTAAATTGAATCACAAAGACAAACTATGCAAAATATGAAATGAATTGAGACACGACACGAACACAGCATAGGAAAAATAATTAAAACACAACATGAAAAATAATATGAATACTAAATGAATACATGAATTTATCATAATATACATAAAACGAATTATTAACATGTAAAATTTTATATAAATTTATAATACTTTAAACACACACAAAATAGCACGAACACAAACACACAAATTGTTCTTATCTTTTTTTCTCTTTCCTTTCTTCCCTCTTTCTTTTTCTTTTTCTTTTCTTTTCTTTTTCTTTTCTTTATCATTCTCATTCTCTTTCCTTTCTCTTTCCTTTCCTTTCTTTCTTTCCTTCCAAAAAAAATACGACACATGTCAGCATCGAGATAGTGAACACGTGTCGAAACCAGATGAGTTTGTGTAATTAATTTTCTATATATGTTAGATTAAATTAATGACAAACTATGCAAAATATGAAATAAATTGAGATACGACACGAACACGGCATAGGAAAAAATTAAATACAACACAAAAAATAACATGAACACTACACGAAAATGTCAAAATATACATAAAACGAATTATTAACATGTAAAAATTTATATAAATTTATAATACTTTAAACACAAAAAATAATACGAATACAAACACACAAATTTTTCTCATTTTTTCTTTCCTTTCTTTTTATTTCTTCCCTATTTCTTTTCTTTTTCTTTCTTTTCTTAAAAAAAACGACAAGTGTCAGTACCATGATAGTGAAAACGTGTCAAAATCAAATGAGTTTGTGTAATTAATTTATATATATGTTAGATTACGCCTATACACTTGTTAGTGATTTCAATATTTTTTTGGGTAGGATTCTCAACTTGTAAACTGAACTGGTTGTCTGTACTCGGTCCAAGGATAATCTTTTTGATTCTTTTAAATCTTTAGTTTAAGATTTGTCTTTTTTTTCCTATACCGTGTTCGTGTCGTATCTCAATTCATTTCATATTTTACATAGTTTGTCATTATTTTAATCTAACATATATAGAAAATTAATTAAACAAACTTATCTGGTTCCGACACGTGTTCACTATCCCGATGCCGACACGTGTCGTTTTTTAATCTAACATATATTTTGCATAGTTTAAGATAGCGATGGAAGTTACTAACAAACTCGAATTTACTCTTATCCCACCCATCACTAACCCTCCATAGTTTCCTTTAGAATTTACCTACTTTCAATCAAAACTGCAGTTGCCTCAAAATCTTAGAGTCTTCACTTCTTCCAATTTTTTTAACATTAATTCCTGAATAGCAACTAATTCTAGTTTATATACCTCAATCAACTTCTTCAAAGAAGAACATTTAGACCAACTACCCAAACCTCGTATATTCAAACTCAGTACTTTCATACTAAACCACCCACCAAAGCAACCTTAATATTCAACAAAGGAAAATGATAAAAGCAAAGAATCTACTAGCTCCTGTCACTATCTTCTAAAGTTCAGCTCATTTATTCTCTCTATTACCATCTCATCTTCACAGTTCGCAAAACAACCCAATTTCTTCCCTAGATACCAAATTGATTTCACATTCTCATCAAGAAATTTTCTCAAGTCCCTAAGGGTCATTGACCACTTCTTTTTTATTTTTTTCTCAAAAAGATCCCCTTTTCTTTTTCCCTTTTCTACCTCTTCTCTTTGCGCAAAACAACCCAATTTCTTCCCTAGACACCAAGTCGCTTTCACATCCTCATCAAGAATTTTTCTCAAGTCCTAAGGGTCATTGACCACATCTTTTTTATTTTTTTCTCTTCAGATCCCCTTTTCTACCTCTTCTCTTTGCGTTAACTTTGCGCTCCAACTTAGAGAACCAATTCTCCTCCAAATCCTTTAGATTTTTAATTTTTCTTATACCCGAGCTTCTCTCTTCTAACCGTTGTTAACTTTTAAAGCTATCCTTATCACAATCCTCACTATCAGCTTCATTAGTCAACCTGCTTGGATCACTTCAGTAGAAGCTGTATCATCACTTTCGTGGGCCAAAACATCCAGCACTTCAGATACCCCATGAATAGGCGTTCTGGAGCTCAGACAAGGCGCCAAAACACCCAGCACTTCAGATACCCCATGAATAGGCGTTCTAGAGCTCAAACAAGGCCCATTACAATCTACACCCATTTTAGGTACATCCACGTCTTTCTTCAAACTCCCCCTTAGGATCTCCCAAACTTTTACTATCAACCAAGAAATATCAATTCTTCCAATATTTCATTCATTAATACTACCAGTTGTACTATCATCAACACAGAGCATGCCTAACTGTTCTCCTTCTCCAATGAGCTTCCGACGTTCAAGCCACCGTGCCTATCAGACCAATCTTCTCTCATGCTATCCCGATGAATATTCCACTCTTGAATTGGAGACTCCTCATTATCCGGGTTAAATTCTGTATCAACAACATGAACCGCATATCTCTTGTCCCCACAGATAACAGTAATAGTTTCATCAATTTTTAAATCTTCATAAGTCTGGATATAGATGGCACCTCTGCTAAACTCATGTCTATTAAAAGTTTTCCAATCCACCTGCAAAAATTTACCCCAAATATTTGCTACATTGCGGAACATCGATATATTCCATGCATGGAGTGGAATCCCATCACATAAAATCCAAGTATTCCTACATTGCATGGAAAAATTATCAATCAAAATATCCACCTCTGTTAACCATTCATTCAACCAAGAGCAATTATCATTTCTTAACTTCTCAAGTATTTCTTTATTTTCAAACTCCAAAACAAAGTACCCACTTGCCAAATTTTTTACAACAAGACCAAAACAGCCGAACCTATGTAGATTTTCTAAAAGCCAAGCACTATCAAAAGATCCCTTTCCTTTACCCACCACACTCCTCTCAAGCCCAGCTAGCAACTCCTCATCAATAATATCCCCACACGTTTTGCTCCCGCATGAACAAGAGACAAACCTTCATTAGTAATTCCTAGTTTCACAGCCTCTTCTTATTTCATTATTCACCAAGGCTTGCAAATAAGATTTCCTCCCATTTAAGATTTGTCTATTATTTAGCTTATTTTGTTTAATGATTATAATGTAGACTTGATAATTTTGAACACGATAAAAAATACAATACGAAAAAATATATATATAATAAACATAATACGACACATTTAAATATGATTAACATGATTACCATGATATGTTTAATATATGTATTATATTTGTGTTTAGGATTTTAATATATTTAATAATTTATATTTACACGATTGATATAAAAAAAATACAAAACACAATAAACATATACAAATTGATATATCTACATAAAAAAAATAATCACTTACCAGCTCTGAAGCATGGGTACGGTCAATTGCTAGAGTACCCGTACCGGGTACGGCTGGGTACGTACCGGGTACGGGTACGGCTGGGTACGTACTGGGTACGGGTACGGCTGGGTACTTACCAATTTTGTTTTTAAAAAAAAATAAGAATGGGTACGGCTTGACCAAATTTTACACTAAAACTCAACATATTAATGCCCTAAAGCATATTTTCCCTCCCCTCTTTTCATTATCGATAGCATTATCATGCCCTAAGATATATTTTGAGCCTGTTCTTTTCACTGAAGATGGGCAAGGAAATAATGAGATAGAAACTGTTAGAGTTTAATTTTCATAGTCATGTTTAGATGTTGTCATGTTGAACAATTTAAGTATTGTAGTTTCTTATTTTGAGATGTTGTCATGTTGAAGTTTGTGTGTTTTATCTTTTATATTATGTTGTGTCATATTTTATTATGTGAAATTTCAGTTTCTTATAAAAATATATATAATATTAACGTACCCGTACCCTAATTTTTTAAAAATTATTGTATCTCGTACCCGTATCTATATTGGATACCAGTACCGTATCCATATCCGTACAACGTAGCATACCAGTAATTTAATTCAAAAGCATTTATCATAACTTTTGCCTTGTAGGTTGGGATTGGAATCCGAGTCTGCAAAATGACATGGGACAACAAATGAAACCAAGAAATAATGTATGATCTTTGATCACGCCAAAACTTTATTCATTTTGACTAAGTAACTGTAGTTCAAAAGATTCCTCAACTGATCAAAGATTCAAGAATGTGTTTATGCCTTTTTGCGTTACCCAGAGACACTACTTGCTTCAATAGATGTTATCACTTTTTCTGATAGACTAATTTTCCTGATACTGTAAGTGATTGATATTCAAGTTATAATATAATGAAACAAATTTATTATTTTTCTTATAGTTATGAAATTGAAACAATAATCATAATACTTAAATTAAATTGAAAAACTTAATGTAAGTTAAAAAAGCAAATAAATATAACAAAAATTTTAAAATGGAGTTTCATTAGAAAATAAATATATAATTTTTTTTTTAATATTTTTCTATTTAAATTTTTTTTCTTCTAATATTAAGTCATTATCTTGATTTTTTTTTTAATTTCTTCTTATTTTCTTTAATTTTTTCAATTTTAGAGGATCGTCTTCTATAACAACCAAATCGATTTTTGCAATTATTTTTCTTTTCCACCTTATACTTTTTCACAAGCTTTCATTTTACCTTCTTTGGTGCATGATGGATCTTTATTTTCAATTTTATGGATTTTTGGGACAATTAACTATTGTTGAATATGTTCAAACTTTTACTTCTCATCTGTTAACTTTTTCTTCTCATGTAATATCCATAATACCTTATTTAATTTTGAAAAAAAAAATCTTTATTTTTAACTTTTCATTTTTTGAAGTAAAAAAAAAAAGTTGAGGAGAGAGAGGTTAAGGGGTAAAGGGAGGGGAGGATCGGCTAGGGTGGTTTTGGTCGTCTAGGTGCAAATTGGCTTGATCTACCTTAAACCAAGAAGATCAGTGTCAATTTGCCTGATATGAGACAGGTCGGCTCGATATACCCTTGGATCGACCAGAACCACTGATCGACCCTCCCTCCCCCTTTCCCTTCTCTCTCTTCAATTCCCTTTCCCTCCACTCTCTCTTCAACCCTTTTTTTATATTTTTGATTTTTTTTAGTTTTAAATTTTAACAAATACACAAAAAAGTATCCACAATAAAAATAAATGAATTAACTATAAACTTATTTGCATAAAAGTTTTTTGTATTATTGGGTTTTATACTATCATGACAATATCCACAATAAAAATAATTATTTAGAGAAATCAATTTTAAATTTTTTTATTATTTGTTATGAGAAATTAGTTATATTAATTATGAAAAATTATCAATAAAAGTTTGTACTATAAAATTTTATTTATTTCATTTTCAAAGTTGTAATATATAAAATTATCTATACAATATATAAATATAAGGTACAACACAAGTACGCAACATAAATATATAAATTTCAAAGAAGGCGCAACAATCATCATGTTAAGGGTCTTATCAACAACCAGGGGTAATGGTCTTATTAACAGACGAAATGATTGGGGCAGTAGACTCTCGAGTGACAGACGAGATGAATAACTTTCTCACAACAGAGCTCACGTCTGAGGAGATTCATACAGCCATGAAACAAATTCATCCCACAAAATCACATGCCCTGATGGTATGCCTGCATTATTTTATCAAAGAATTTGGCATATAATTGGTACTGATGTCACTAATTTTTGTCTCTCCTTTTTAAATGAGAATGGCTCACTTGCTAGCATTAATGACACAAATATAGTCCTTATACCAAAAGTTAGGAACCCAGAATCTATGACCCAGTTCAGACCCATTAGTTATTGTAATGTTTTTTACAAGATCATCGTAAAAGTCTTGGTGAATCATATGAAACATGTTCTCCCACATTGTGTGAGTGAAAACCAGAGTGCTTTTGTCCTAGCTAGGCAGGCTGATCACAGATAACGTGATGAGCTACTCCATACTTTGAAGCTTAAGAGGAAGGGTGGAGAGGGTTTTATTTCCTTGAAACTTGATATGAGTAAAGCTTACGATGGGGTAGAATGCTCTTTCTTAGAGGCTATTATGAGGAAAATGGGCTTTAACAACAGATGGATATCCTTACTTATGGAATGTGTTACTTCTATATATTATTCTGATGTGTTTAACGGTAATGTCACAGATAGCTTTCGCCCAAGGAGAGGACTCCAGCAAGGTGATCCCATGTCTCATTATCTGTTACTGCTATGTACAGAAGGTTTGTCTAGTCTGCTCAGAAAGTACCAGAGGGATGGTTTGATCCATGGAGTTAGAGAAAATTGAAACGGTCCGAGAATCACTCACTTATTTTTTGCCGATGACAGTCTATTGTTTACCAAAGCAAATCAGATGGAAGGCCAAAGAGTGAGACACCTGCTACAGTTGTATGAAAAAGGTTCCGGACAACAAATTAACTTTATGAAATTGAATCTGTTCTTCAGCACTAATATGAATGGAGGCAACAAGGAGGCAGTGAAAGCTATTTTTGGGTATTCAAGTTTCGAATAGTCCAGAAAAGTATTTGGGGCTCCCCACTATGGTTGGCAGGGATAAAGTGCGCGCAATTTTCGAGAGATAATAAGCAACGCCAAACAAAGAATTCAAACTTGGAATAAAAACTTCTATTTTTTGGAGGTAAAGAAGTGTTCATCAAATCGGTCTTGCAGGCAATCTCCTCATATGCTATGAGTTGTTTCTTACTCCCCAAAGCAATTTGCAGAGAAATAAATGGAATTATAAGCAGATATTGGTGGCAATCAAACAAGGAGAGCAGAGGGATATACTGACTGAAGTGGCAAAAACTTTGCAACAATAAGGCTATTAGTGGGATGGAGTTTCGAGATTTTGAAATTTTCAATAAGGCTCTACTGGGAAAACAAGGCTGGCGACTACTACACAACACGAGCTCACTCATGTTCCAAGTTTTGAAAGCCAAATATTTCCCTAGTACGTCTTATCTCTAAGCTTCTATTGGCAGGCAACCTTCCTTGATATGGCGAAGCATCTTTGAGGTCAAACATGTGTTGCAGCAAGGGACGCGGTGGAGAGTGGGGAATGGATAAACATTTCAGATATGGAGAGATAGATGGCTACCATCGGAAGCTATAACTACACTAGTATTAGCACTAGATGCTTTACAGGAAGAGGCAAGAGTGGATGAGATTATTGATACTCACACAGGACAACGGATACATGAGTGCATTCAGTAAATGTTTAATCCTGAGGAGGCAGAATTAATTCTCTCAATGCCTACTTTGATTTGGTAGTTAGAAACGAACGAAGTGTATACAGTGAAGAGCGCCTACAGGCTACTATGCTAAAATAGGAATGAGACTGATGGGGAGAAATTTCGGTCTGATCATGCAGTTGATAGTGAAATGTGGAAAAAACTATGGACACTACATATACCCCCAAAAATAAAAAATTTTGCATGGAGGCTGTGCCATAACATTCTACCAGTTTTTGCAAACCTAATGAAAAGAGGGCTAATGAACTCTACCATTTGTCTCAGATGCAATCTGGACGACGAAACATCAAAGCATGTTGTTGTGGAGTGTGTGAAGTTAAGAGAGATCTGGGAAGCTGCTAGGTTAGGCAGGCATTGGAACAGGTCGAAACAGGAAAATATGACTGACTGGCTTCTCCGATTAGGAAATGATGATAACACAAAGGCCTTTGAGGAAGGCTTAGTTTTAGCCTGGGCAGTGTGGAATGACAGAGTCAAATTAATTAAAAGCCAAGAACAGCAAAGAACCCAGTCCATAGCAATGTTCGCTAAATCATACCTTGCAGAGTACTAAGCAGCATCAGCCCGCACTGAACCAGCAGTATCAAACGCAGGCCCAGCATGTTGATAGCCTCCCCCTCCGGAGAGTGTCAAAGTAAATTATGATGGGGCATTCAAAGCACAGGAGAATAAATGGGGGATTGGTGTTGTAATCATGGATTTTTCCACGGGGTTTTTGCAGTAGCAACCATTTTCGTTTCACATGCTCGAGTTGAAGCCTATGATGCCCTGAAGGCTGTTAAGCTTGCCACTGACATGGGTTTTACCCGTATCATGGTAGAAGTAAAGGCTTTGCAGATTATACAACACTTGCAGATGAGGGGTCCTGATTTTTCAGAATTGGGGAATATTTTTGAAGAGACAAAAGAGAGACTACTTGACTTTTCTGTTGTCCAAGTCCAGCATACCAGACGAGAGGCCAACCAAGCAGCGCATCTGCTAGCTAAATCGGCTATAAGAACTCAGGAGGGATGTTTATGGGTTGGAACTGTTCCCGATATTATTAAAGCTGTAATTGAGAAAGATTGTACCCATTTCACTTAATGAAAATGCTAGTATTTCAAAAAAGAAAACACAAGTGAATATTGTGCATAGGGGTGTAAATGAGACACATGTGCTCGCAAGCTACTCGAGTTCGGCTAGAAAAAAACTCGAATTCGATTCGGTCATTATAATTCAATACTCGATTCGAGTGGCTCGCGAGCCTAATCGAGCTTTTTATTTTATAATACATATTTTTAATATTTTAATATTAATTTACAATTCTACCCTTAATATATATATATACCCTTTAAAATCCATAACCCTAAATTTTGTTTCCTTCAGCTGCTGCCGTTTCCTTTCATGTTGTTTCCTTTAGTCTCAGTAACCCTAAATTTTTTTTCTTTCGGATCTTAACCCCTGAAACATTATGGAAATGATTTAGCCTCTTGTTTTCATGCTCTTGTCTTCTTGCTCTCCTCAACCTTGCTGTTAGAAATAAAAGGTCTGTAATTCTTTTATTTGCCTTTTTTTTAATGGTTTTTTTTTTTTTTTAACATAGATCCATGTTTGGGTTTATTTTAAAGTTTCAGCTTTTTGATGGGTTTTTGTTTCGTTTTAAAACTTATTGGTCGAATTACTGCCTATGTTTTCATGTAATTCTTTGTAAATACATATGAATTCTGCAGATTTAAGTTAATTCTGACTTACCCTTTTGACATTCTATAAAAGGCTTCTTTCTTCATACCGTGTGGAAGCTTGTGCTTTGCTTTCTCCTCTGAGAGCTTTTCTTTTTCCTCCATATTTTTGTTTTTTTGGTTTTCTAGAGAAAGACAGCTAAGTCTAGAATTATTCATAGTTGGGTAAACTCTCATATAGTAAATCTACTAGAAGATGCAGAAAGAGAGCCATTTCTGGTGCATCAATGAGATCTCTGGATGCTAAGGGCATAGATGAACTCTTGAGAGCACATTGCTTAATTGATAAATCTTTAAGTAAGGACTGTGTTTATACCACCCCATCTAGGACTTTGCTTTTCTAAGATTAGCTGTGTGTGACAATGCTAACTCTGTAACATCATGAGGAGGTCATTCTAGTACTGGTTTGATCTAAGTGTCAATGGCAATATTTTTTTTATGTCTATTAATGATGCATTTCCAAATTTGAAAGGGTTGATTTAAGCATTGTTGTTATGCTGGCTTGAATTTGTTATATGTTTATAGTCCAATTCACCTCCCTATATGGGACAACATGAATTCTCCTTAATAGCATAGACTTTGTTCATACATTTCTCTTTCATATAATTACATTTTAAGAATATTTTAGAGATGCCCTATACTTTTAAACCAGAATTTGAAACTTAAAAAACAACAAATTAAAAAAAACACTTTATTTTGCAGTTGATCCTTACCACTCCACTTTAAATATGCCCTCAAATCACTTATATGCTCCCTGCAGTTGTGGATCCTTCTAGTTTGCAGCACTTCTGTGACCGGGCTGTTGATGGTGTATTGGTGCAGTTTTCTTGGCATTAAAATGAAGACCAATTATTAGATATTCAAGGACCTCAAATATTGCAAAAAGGATTGCGCATGAAACAGCAGTAAGTATATATTTTAGAATAGTTTATAATAGTTTTAGAATAGTTTGTATGTATATATTTTAGAATAGTTTTAAAGTTTTTTTATGGATAAGAAACTTTAAGTTTCTTCCACAAATTTTGGAGTCATGAAAAGAACTGATTTTCTTTACTTCTCGGGATATGACAGAAACTAATGTACCAGCAAGAAAGTGGTCTTTTTTACTTCAGACGGATGGAAATGTCTCCATTGTTGCTGATTTGAGTTTATATATATATATATATATATATATATATATATATATATATATATTAGATGGAAATGTCTCCATTGTTGCTGATTTGAGTTTATATATATATAAGATGAGAAAGTATTATACATTAATTTGGTACAGCTTGAGATCCACAAAGTTTTCATATTTGTAAATTTCATCTCAAATTCCATCAACTTTAATTACTTTAGCATTAGTTTTTACATTAAATTATGTAAAGGTGAGTTGGGTATTTACATTTTAGTTTAAGGTTGGTACTTCAATGCAAATCTCTCCATTATAAACCCAATATTCAAATCAAATCTATAAAATTAAGCTTCTGGTAAGTTCTTTCTTTCTTTTTGGGAATAGGTAAGTAATAAAAGTTATATCTATCTATTCCCAACTATTAGCTTTCGTACTTATTTGGAGTTCCTTAATAATCTATATTTGTTTAGGATTTATTCTTGCCTCAAATGGAAAAGATTTCATGGATGTCCATGACATACACTGCAAGCATCATTGGTGTTTGATATTTGTATTATTTTTTTTGTAGGCATGTCATCAACCACACCAGATGTCTCCTCCGTACCATGTCAACCAACAACAGCTTCTACAAGTCAAGCTATGTTGGATGATGATAATGATTCAATGAATGAAACTTTAGATGCTATTGATGGTAACACAAATAAAACACCAACCACTGATGGCAATGATAAAGAATATGATGTTGCTAATCTTGATGAGGGCGAGGAAAGTCAACAGAAAAAGAGACAAAAGACATCTGTTGTTTGGTTGGAGTTCAAGGAAATCAATCTTCCTAATGGTTCTAAAAAGGGAGAGTGTGTCCATTGCAAAAAGAAGCTAGCTATTACTGCAAGTAAAACTACAACTCAGTTTTCGAGGCACTTGAAATCTTGTGTGCAGCGAAAAAATTTTCAGAATCAACAGAAAAGGATCAACTTCCAGCCAGTAGACACAAGTGGTGATGTACAAATCCTACCTGCTCTCATAGATGGCAAGTTTGATATGGTAAAGATGAGAGAGGCGGCTGCGCATTGGATACTCATGCATGAACATCCATTTTCGATTATGAAAGAAGAAGGTTTTAACATGATGCAAAAACGTGGGATGCCTGAATGGGAAAAGATATCACATAATACTATTAAGAATGATTATATGCAAGTTTATGAAGTAGAAAAAAAGAAATTGAAGTCATTGTTGAAGACTATTAACAAGATTAGTTTGACAATAGATTTGTGGAAGTCAAGTAATCAAAAGATTGAGTACATGGTTCTCACAGCACACTTTATAGATATTAATTGGAAGTTGCAAAAGTGTGTCATAAGCTTTGTTCACATACCTCCTCCTCGTCGTGGTGTTGATATTGCTGATTGCATTTTTAAGTGTTTGAAGGAATGGGGAATTGAAAACAAGGTGTTTACACTCTCTGTTGACAATGCTTCAAGCAATGATGTGGCTATTAGAATTCTTAAAGACACATTTTCAAGAAACAAGAGGTTGCTTTGTGGAGGAAAAATGTTTCATGTTTGGTGTTCTGCACACATCTTAAATCTCATGGTTCAAGATGGTCTTTCTGAGATTAAGCATGTGATTGAAGATGTTCATGAAAGTGTTAGTTTTATTATTCAAAATGAGGCAAGACTTAACTCATTTTCTGACATTGTACAACAGCTACAGTTGCCTGATAGGAAACTAATTCTCGATTGTAAAACACGTTGGAATTCAATATTTGAGATGTTGTCGACTGCAATCAAATTCAAAGAAGTGTTTCCAAGGTTCAAAGATCGGGAATCTCATTATCATTGTTGTCCAAGTTCTGAAGATTGGGAAAAGGTAGAGAAAGTTTGTGAGATTTTAGAAGTTTTTAATTCAGCCACTAAAATCATCTCCGGAAGTGATTATCCAACTTCAAACTTATTTTTGAATGAAGTATATCGTGTGAAAGTTTTCTTGGATAAAAAAACGGATGATGAAAATGAGTTTGTTCAAGCAATGGTTCGTCGAATGAAGAGTAAGTTCGATAAGTACTGGAGAGAATGCAATTTGTTAATGGCTGTAGCTGCTATCTTGGATCCAAGGTGCAAAATGAGGGTGGTTGAGTTTTGTTTTCCTCAAATGTACCCTGATAGAGAAGCAAGAGAAAATGTTGCTAGAGTTCGAGATGCTCTATATGAGATTTATGAGGAATATGTTCGTGAGTATCAACATGGCATCGAGTATAGTGCTGAAACTCGAGTGCTTAATAGTGGTGTTAGTGGTGCGAATGTTGGTGCTTGTTCTTCAGGTTGGTCTGAATTTGCAGATTATGTAAAATCAGTTGAAACTGCTCAACCACAACAATCTGATCTAGATGTCTACCTAGCTGAGGGTTGCTTTATTTGTAAAGGAGATTCCAATAAGTTTGATGCTTTAGAATGGTGGAAAACGAGTACTTTAAAGTATCGTATTTTGTCCATGATGGCTCGTGATATACTCGCAATTCCTATCACTACAGTGGCTTCAGAGGCTACTTTTAGTGCAGGAAGTAGAGTTATTGATACTTATCGTGCCTCCTTAGCTCCTGATACAGTGCAAGCATTACTTTGTGGAGGAGATTGGTGTCGGAGTCTTCATGGAGTGAAAAAGAAGAATAAAGTGAGTTTATTTGTTGTGATTATTTTTTTATTTTGTGGTTATTTTTGCTTTTATCTTACTTTTAACTTTTTTTTTTTCTTTGTCTATATAGAAAGAGAAGAAACCAATTGAAATTGCTCTTAAAACCCCGTAAAGTAAGGATATGTACTATCTTGAATGGTATGAAATATTTTCATCTTTCATTCACTTCTTAATTATAAGTTGTTTTTCTATAAAGTTGACATTTTATTGATTTGATGTTTGGAGTGAATTTGGTATTTTTTTTTATATAAATCAAGTTATTTTACTTTGTAATTGTTATTCTGTTTTATAGGTTTGATGGACAAGATTTGGGGAATTATTCTTCTTTTGTTTAAGTATGGTATGAAATATGATGTTGTGTGTAGACTATGGATTTAATTTTTTTAAAATTATGTTAAATGGGACAAGGATTTTATTTTTAAGTTTATAATTTGAACTCATGTAATAATATTGTTATTTTGATTGAGACTTTTACTTTTTGGTTGTTGTGTAAGATTTTTTTATCATTATATGATTTTGAGAGCTTCATCAGCTATAAGACGAGAGGAACTAGAGTTCTTGGCTACTTGCTACTGCTTCTTGGGGTTGCACTTTACACAGTTGCACTGTGATTTTGGTTCACATGTTTTCCACCATAGATTGGGTGTGATTCAGGCCCATTTTAGAAAAAATTTATTATTTAAATGTGAAAAAATTGTATATGAAACGAGCTCGAGTACATAAATTGAGTAAACGAGCTTTATCGAGCCGAGCTCGAATAGTTCGATTATATCTCGAGCCGAGCTCGAGCTTAAAAAATGGTACTCGGTCGAGCTCGAGCCGAGTTTCGAGCAGCGAGTTTCGAGTCGAGCTCGAGCTCGAGCAGCTCACTATTCGAGCTCGGCTCGGCTCGATTATAGCCCTAATTGTGCAATATCCCTGATAACTCGTATAATTATATAGTTTTTAGTTATGTTTTATTATTGTTTTGTGTCAAATACGAGTTATTATTGTTTAGTCTAATTGTGTTTATGATCTTTTATTTTTTTATGTAATTTGGTGTTTTTCACAAGTTTCTTTGAGTGATTTCAGATTACTAGAATTAAGGGCAAATCCAGTTCAGTTCCAGTTCCGACACCGTTTACCATATCAGCTATATCTCGAGTTTCACTGAATCAATAAGGCTGAAATTTGTAGCCGTGCAAAGCTAAGAGGCATATCTATCTTTTTCATGTTTTACACTTCTTGAAACGGAGTCGTTTTCCCTAGTGAAATCGACCATCAAGTTGGCTGATGTGCAATGACGTCTGTGCTGACCTGTCTTCGTATTTTGCCCATATCTTCTTATCCACATCAGCAAATGAGCTGATTCCAATGGCTATGGATCCGTAACTGATAGGGGTATATTTTTCTAGAAGACAATTTTATCAGATCGAGCCTCCAACATTGACAAAATCGACCATCAAGCTGGCTGATCAGAATTGTCATACAATATGACGAAAATTGTTAGAAAAATGCACCCACCTATTATACCTACCTTTGAAATTTGTAAAGCTTGTCTCTTGTCATTTAGCCCTCCAAAATGTGTATAAATAGAGGGCCTTGGATGAGTATTGGGATACATTATACATTGGTAGGATATTAGCCATTGTAATAAAATTCTCTAAGTTTTCTTCTTTTTTCCTTTCTCTAGTTTTCTTTTTCTTTATTTACTTATGCTTCTTACATTTCTTTTCATTTTTAGTATGTGTTGCTAATCATATTGTTGAGGTGATGAGGTGAAGCTCTTGGTAAATGCTAAGGTTAGTCTCTTAAACATGAGCTAAAATGAATCATCATTTATAAACACTAGTATAGATAATATTTTCTTTTGGTTTAAAATCATACTTGCAAAGTAGAGATCTTGATTCATTATTGACAATGAAAATGGCACAGTAAATGCTTGGTTTCATAACCTTGATTTGTTGTAGACATATACCTTGGCATAAGGAATGCTTGGACTCTTTTTATGAGTTTTGAGGACACCAAATGAACATAATATCATATGCTATGGATGTTGGACAATTTGGACTGAATTGCTAAACCTTCCGATTGGAACCTCCCTTATGTGTGGATTTCAATTGTGTAATAAAACAAGATTAATCTTAGCATAACACCAAGAGTGGATTCTCTAACCTCAACATCCTTTCTTATTGTTTTTCTTGTTTAATTGCTTTTATGTTATTTTGTTTATTTTGTTCTCTAATATCTTGTTTACTTTCTTTGTTATTGATTCCCTAATATCTTGTTTATTTTCTTTTTCATATAGATTTATAAACTTATACTTACTAGTACGCTTCCCTGTGGTTCGATCCTCGGACACCCGAGAATTTATTACTTGAACATAACCTGCACTTGGGTTTACAACTCTTAATTGAGTCACCATCAATCCCCCCTCTCTCACTAGCCATGTGGTTCACCGGAAGGTAACACGTGGGACTTTTTTTTCAATTATAGAGAGCATTTCTAATTTTTTTTTTTAATTTCTTTAAAAAATAGGAGAAACGAAAGAAAGAAAGTAAATTAAGTAATTGGGCTTGGTTGGGATAGAAAGTTTGAAGTAATTGCTAGGGGTGAGGATTAATCGGTTTGAACCGATTTAATCGATTGAACTAATTAAATTTGATTAATATAGTTTGATTTATTCGGTTTTAAAATTAATCGGTTTTGAAATTTGGTTTATTCAGTTAGTTCGATCCGTTATCGGTTTTTAAAATTGATAATCGAGTAGACCGAACTAGTCGACCCTTTTAATTTTATTTTTAATTATATTTTATATTTAATATAAATAAAATATATTTAGATAATAATTTTAAATTATATATTATATAATATATCATTTATATTATATAATATGTAATATACAATAAATAACTTATTTGTTAAATAGTTAAAATCGATTAAATTGACCGAGTTAAGTCTGTTTCGATTTTTTCGATTTTTTCGATTTTAGATTCTTTGTCGGTCGATTTTTGAAATTTTAGAATCGAACCGACCAAACCGACCGACTGCTTACCTTTAGTAATTTTAGAATCGATTGAAAATTGGTTTATTCAGTTAGTTCGGAATTTTTTCGATTTTAGATGCTGGAGAAAAAATAAGGATGAAACAAAAGAAAAAAAAAAAGTAAGAACAAAATTTCTCTCTCCAGACTAGAACACAATAAATGCAGCCAGCTTTGATCTTAGCTATATTAATATAGACATCCAAAATTGTTTAATGGTTCTTCTATCTATATGCAATCTTCTTAATAAGCAGATGGAAAGGGGAGAGAGAAAACAACAATATGAACAAGTTACAAAGTAGGACTTTGTTACTTCTTCAGTTTTTTAATGCAGGATACTGTGACCTGAACTACTGCTTCGGGGCCTAGAATTACAAATGAAGAGACACGCGACATGCTTCAGTAATGGGAGTTGGAGGGTCTGAAAACAATCCATCAAGAACCTTGTTAGCTACCCACATATTTGCAGCATGGGAATAATGAATGCCATCCCAACTTATATAAACTGAAGGGTTGCTGCATGAAGTCCCCAAAATTTCCTTCCCATTCACTATGTTCTTCCTCCAGCACAGGATATCCGGATAACGCCCACAGCAATAACTAAGCGGGTTTGCAAATCCTGCAAAAAGGGTTGATGTTAAATATATAGATATATAGAACATACACTATGAAATGTGAAGCTCAATCAAAAGTTGCCATTTTTGCAGTTTCTCAAAGAAGTTTATCTTTTAATTAATTTTGGCTGTGTAAACACTAAAACAAGGATGCTTAGATAACTGAGCTTACCATGCTTCTTTGCTTCAGAAATTAAAGAATATCTAGCTGAGTAAATGTCAACATAAGTCAGTACTGCATCTGGGAGTTGCATCCTAAGTTGGATAACTATCTCTTTAAGCTGCCTGTTAAATTCTTGAGCAACCTCATTCTGAGACCTTATGCAACCATTTTGATCCACATTTTCAGTTTGGGGAGGAAAATCTAGAACCTGGAAGGGCAAACAGCCTATTGGACCTGTGTTATGTATCCAGAATGTTCTTGCTCCCTGTTGGTGTAGTCGCTGAAACGGAAAAAAAAAATAAGTTTAACCATAAAATTTTAAGATTTAATATTAATATAGCATATAGGAGATTTGAAGGGAATTTATATTATGTTGTTCTTATTAGTGGAATATATCAAGGCGCGTCTTATCTGGCACGTATAAGTAGGAAGCTGTAGTTCTAGCAGACTAATATTAAGAGCATAGATTATTTCAGAAAAGAGCATTGGCAAACGGAAATAAGGAAAATCATCAAAGTTGGTTCTCTCTCTCTTTATGAAGTTCCAAATTAACAGAACTTTTTACTGCATTACTCCTTTCAACCAACATGTTCATTCTTTTCAATCTTTCAAGTTTTTTTTATCTGTTATGATTGTTCTTACCAGGGGAGTAAAATCCTTAGTTTTGGCTAATAAGATCTTCAAGTTGCAGAGATCAATTCCCAAGCATTATTTTCCATGTTATTGTCTACCTAGGGCACTACAACAACACCAATTAAAGCAAGCGCTTTCCTGCTCTGCCTTGGGCAATAATAAATGAAAAAGGATATCTGGTGCCATTGTATTTCCTTGCCACTATAAGATTTAAATCTCAGAGCATCAAAGTGTTACAGTTGTATGATTTGAGCTAATTGTTGAAACCCAACAGCAGGAACTACATATAAAAAGTTATTATTGGAGTAGAGTAAGCTTCATGCATTGAATAAGCATACCATAGATAGTATTTTCCAAAACCACATCAATCTCCTAGTCTTATTAGGAAATCAAGACTGATAAATTGTGTAAGCAAAACTTCTAGTTACCTTTACAGCCTGAGCCAACTGGTTAATAATTTCAGGAACAGATTCCACAACTTGTTTATCCGTCATTGACTTAAATGCAGCATCAAGATCATTTTGTCCAATATCAAGTATGTATAGTGCTTGTGAGAAATCCTCTGGTCTTGGAAGTTTGCTTTTGATATCTGAATTCACACCTGAAAAGAAAAAGGCAGCAAATGCCATAAAAAAAAAAAAAAAAAAAAAAAAGTAAAGCGCGAGTATTATTCTAGCTTAGAAATTATGTTTCTTTTGTCTATTTTGAAATTGTTTCTAACCTTCTTTATACAGCACATTTACTCGTGTTCTTTGAACCATTCAAATTGCAAGAGTTGTGTGTCAAGAGAAATGGGGCTAAACCCTTGCGTAAACATTCTAACATCCAGAGGCTGAATTGTAGACCCTCCCGTAGCAAAATTAGCTCCATGTCGAAAATTTGTACCAAGTGAGTCCAGATAAGCACTCAAATATGGTTGTCCCAAATTTTCAGCTGCAAAGTACGATAATTGAGTTAAGTACATGACAGAGACAGTGTGCATTCTTATGATTTTAAGTAGAGGCTGCAATTGGACGGGGTCAGGTCGGATCATTTTCGGTTTAGGCCTTTTCAGATTCGAATCTTTTCGGGTTTGAGTATGTTTTACATTTTTTTTTGTTTTATGTTAGATATAATCATTTGTATGTAATTTAAATATTTACATTTAAAAATAAATTATTAATTTATTTTTTAAAAATAAGCTTTGTTATAATAAGATATTTTTAATTACATTTATTTGTTAAAATCAATATTTATTAGCACCAAAAGAATATAAAATCAATTTTTTAAATAATTTATTATAAGAAATATGATATATTATAAATTAATCATGTTGATATTTAAAATAATGAATTTGATGAACTTGAATTTCAACATATAAATACATTATAATTTATATTCACTACAAAATAAAAGATTTTTAGGGACGAACCCTGGCATTCAACTATCCGTTTATATATTTGTAAAATGCAAAAATTTTAAGCTTATGGAGAGTCAAGCCTAACATTCAATTCTTATTAGTAAAGATATTATCAAGTGAATCAATCTTGAATTTTGATATGATATGCTACTAAAAGTAAATTATATCTTAAATTATATCAAGTGTAATGAAATATAATAATAATTTAAAAAATGCTTATCCAAAATAAAATAAATAATAAATCAATTAAAAAAATAAATTAACTAATTATGTTAAATTCTTTTAAATTCTAAAACACATGATACTTTTATAAATCAATATTTGATAACTTAATCTAATAATCTGCATAAGAAAACAATATATATGTTGCAAAGAGCAACACAAATTTTTTTAAAAGTAGTTTTTATCTATTTTTTAATATAAAAAATACTATTGTACAAGAGATAAGTTAAAATTAATGAATTGGTGTTAATTAATTTTAATATACAGGAAATACTATTATACTATTATAAGGGTGCTCTTAAAATATTTTTAAAAATTATTCTCTAAACTACCAACCCCTCATTTTTCGTTGGTATAGATCCTACATTTACTAACGAACTACTATTATCCCTCATTATAGCAACTAGTCAATATTGAAGGATTTTACGTGTCAACAAAATAGGCACAATTATGCTTACACCTTATTTGTTCGTCAATATAGGTCTAAGCATTACTGACAGATAACTATTATCTGTCAGTATAGCCAAGATATACCGACGGCTTATGTTTTTTTCATCAGTATAGAGTAGCACTAAAAAATACAATTTCAAATTTTACGACATAAACAAAGGACAAATAATACTTTATGTCAAAAAAATTATAAATTACAAAATATAATTTAGACGGTGGATTCATCAGTTTATGAGACTTTAAAGTTATAAAGTACAAAATATAATTTACTTTTTGATAAAATTATTATTTCATCATATATATAAAATATATATATTAAATTTTAATTTTTAATTAAATTATTAAAAAAGAGATTAGAATAAAATTAATAATTAAAGTTCTTGCTTTATAAAAAATTATTTAATTGTAATTTGATCATTTTTATTTTTATTATTAAATTCAGGTTCGGTTCGAGCCGGTTTCGAGCTCTGATATTTTCAGGTTCGGATTTTTTCAGGTTCAGGTTTTTCGAGTTCGGAATTTTTTGAGTTCGGGTCATTTTAGGTTCGGGCCATTTCGGAATCGAATTTTTTTGGATTCGGATTTTTGACTTTTTGGTCAAATCGGGTTTGGACAGGTTCGAGTTCGAGTTTTTCTAGGCGAATTTTCGAGTTCGGGTTCAGGTTCATTTTGTCACCTCTAATTTTAAGCACCATGACAAAATTCAATAAGAAAACTTGGGGTAATTTACATCTTCGGTCACTGAACTTAGCATCAACTTTCATATAAGTCACAAATGTTTAATTTCATCAAATTACATCACTTAACTTTTATTATTAATAATTTATGTCACTTATGCTAATTCCGTCAAGTAATTTTTATGAAAAAACAAACTCAACGTGAATTTTTTTTCCTAAAATGTCAGTCAGACATTATCTAGATGAGATGTAAAAAATATATGCATGTTGAGTCAATTTTTCCGTTAGAATTACTCAATATAGTTAGCATGAGTGATCTAATTTATTAATAATAAAAGTTTAGTGATGTAATTTGATAAAATTAAAGGTTTGTGATCTACATGAACATTGATACTAAATTCAATGATCTAAAATATAAGGTACTCGAAAACTTGAATAAATGAACCTTTAAAGGTGATTAAATGCAAGAGACTTCTTAACAACCAAGTAGTCGAGATTGATCTTATAAAATAGAGCGCCTACCTCTACACTTCCAGTTTTGTCTAAATTTTAATATTGTGACACGAAATCTTTAATACTTGGACAGAAAACTTGAGGAATTTTGTACATATTTTAAACTAGATCACATATAAAACAAAGGGATTAAGGAGAAATTTGTCATTGTACTATAATTTAAGACTGAAAATGTCTCTGTATTTTAAATTTATTGAATTTTGTTATTATATTTTTAATTTTAGTAATTTTTGACAAAAATTACTCCCTCCGTACCAATAAATTGTCACGTTTTGACTTTTTTTAGTCAATTTTTTTCAATTTCGACTTCCTATTGTTTTACATTTATTATTGGTAAAAATTTGAAATATATATTTTTAAAACTTTGAATGAAGTAGTTTTTAAATATATGTTTTGTAAAATTTAATTAATTAAAATATTTAAAAGAACAGAGATCAAAGTTAAAAAATAGATAAAAAAAAAAAAAAAGTTAACTGTGACATGTAAGTGTAACTGAAACAGAGTAATGAAATTGAAATATTTCACGAAAAATTTCAATCAAATCTGTTGATGATGTCAAAAAATCAACATAATTAAATGTTCAATGACAACATTCAACGAAATTGAAGCAGACAGACAAAATGCTCGATTGGCTCATAGAACAATAACAAATTTGGCTTTAATTACCACAATCAAAACCTAAGAATGCAAAAAGTCCCAAATTTGAGCTACTCAATGGATTGTTAGTCCCAAAATTTTAAAATTTTGAAGAAATTTAAAATAAAAGTATTTCAAAATACATCATTTCAAAATGTTAGCAAAATGCATCATTTCAAAATGTTATTATTTATAATTGTTTTATTTGGATAAATTTTTCATAGAAGAAAATTTAGAGTATTGAAATTTCATGAAATAAAAAAAATAATTATAAAAGAGGAATAATGATATTAAAAATAAAAAAATTACATACATAGATAAAAATATGCAATATTAGTATCATTAAATTCGTAAAAATATATAAATATTATTGATAATATAAAAATAAAAAATATATATATCGTAGTTAAATAAAATGATAATTTGTTTTTTAAATTTTGTATTTTATAGTGGGTTATGTTAGAATAAAATAAAAAGAAATTTGAAGAAATTTTGAAAAACCACTTATATGAAATTTCAAAAAGAAATTTGAAGTGTTCAAATCATCTTTTGAAATTTTTTATAAATTTTGAAATTCTCTCTTATTTTTACCCAAATAAATAAATTCATTTTTTTAATAAGAAAATAAACTCATTTTTAAACTTTTAAAAATATTGATTGAAATAAAATTCTTTCTCTAAATGCCTCGTCCAAACGCACCCGATAGAATGTGAAAAACCATTAGTGAACTAAAAAGCAATAATCTGTGACAATCATGCAATTGAGAGAGGTGGCTGCCAGAATAGTTCTCACAACTACTGATGGAAGCTGCAAATGGCCTTTCCCTGAGGGAAAGTACCAAGTGTCAGCAGTGTGGAACAAGATCAGACCTTCAGCTGGGAAAGTGGCTTGGTATAAGTTGGTATGGTGTAATTTTAATATTCCTAGGCATTCTATGCTCTCCTGGATGGCAATCCTAAATAGATTGGACACAAAGGATAGACTTATCTCCTGGGGAATGACAGTGGATGATAAATGTTTGCTGTGCAAACAAGAGAGGGAAACCAGGGATCATCTATTCTTCACTTGCTCCTACTCGAAACAGATATGGCAGAGAGTGATGGTACTTTGTAGGTTAAAAAGGCAGGTTGCATGTTGGAATGTAGAGCTTCAATGGGCCTCTGTCAACCTCAGAGGTAAAGCTCTAATCACAACGATATTGAGGTTAGCTTGGAACGCAGTTATCTACCTAGTTTGGAAGGAAAGAAACAATCGTTTGTTCAACTCAACTGAGCAAAAGGAGGAGCACCTCACTGAGCAAGTGAGAGACATGATCTCGACCAGGTTAAGTGATCTTAGGAAGATTAAAAGAGATTCAGTTAATACGTTTTTATGTAATTCTTGGAGGTTAAATGCAGACATGTTTGTCTAATGGCATTGGTTTTCTGATTTATTTAGCTAGGCTAAGCTAGCTTTGTAACATGTAGCAGCACTGCTGCTTTCTTGGATAAATGAAAACCTACTTATCCAAAAAAAAAAAATAATCTGTGACAAACAGGTAAGTCTTTCTTATGAGTGCATCTAAATGACCAGGCTTTTTCATTAATACTTTAAGGAAGGAAAAAGAAAAATAACAACAACAACAAAAAAAACTCACTTACCTATAAAATCAATAATCAGTTTTCCATTGCAATATCTCCCAGTCGGTTTTTGGAAGAAGGTATTGCCATTAGGCCAAGGAATTTGGTGGAATGCAGCAGCCTTTCCGCCCGTGTCGGAATTGGAATCACCAAAGTTGAATATGGCAGGAAAATCACAACCACTGGATTGACCAAGATTCCTTTGCTTTCCAGTAAGAAAGAAAAAAGAGAATGCAACAGCAAAGAGGGCTGTTATTATAAAAGTTTTAACGCTCTTTCTTGAAGCCCAAGCAGACTTCCATCTCCCACTGATACCAGTACTGGGTCTTGCCCCTTCCATACCGATTCTTTCAGAGATTTTAGCAAACAGGTTGACGACGCTAAATTCTCGGACTACTAGTACTAACTAACACATGGCTGAAACTTGGGTCAGTGTTTGGAGGTGAAAAAAACGTTTTACTGAATTTTTTGGACTAAAATCAATATCTTGGAGAAGCTGGGGACCCCCTTTGACAGAAATAATGGCAGCAAGTCTGAGGCAGATGACAATAATGCACCATAACTAAAAATATTTGCCTTACATATAAAATAAGCCCTTGAATAATAATTTAAAAATCAATTAAGTTTTTATATTTTTGTTTTATCTAAACTTAATTGATTTTAGATTAAAAAAAAAAAAAATGGGCCGATGGTTGACCCATGAACAAGTTTACAGTTTAATACTGAAATTAATTAATTAACTAATTAAAGTGATAATGACAAGTATAGGAATTCTTTTCTATGGATTGGACAGCCTTTTCTTTATATAAATATATAAAAATAAAAAAATCTACATGATGATCAATATTTTTGATATGATTGACTAAAAATTAAATTAAAAAAAAAAATTTAGATGAAAAAAATAAATCGATGAAATTAAAAAAAAAAATAAAGATGTTTCTCCCAAAATAAACTCTAAAAGTCGAAACTGAAAACATAAGAAAAATTCAAAATCAACATGCTTACTCTCAAATTTTTTTGTCTCTAAGCACATTTCTTTTGCTTTCCTTCCATATTTCGTTAAGATTGTGTTGTTCTCTTTGTCTTCAATTGGGAACCCTAACAAAAAATAAAAATGTATCTAATTTTTTTTACATTTAATTATAAATAACAATAATAAAAAAATAATATTTTAACATTAATTTTAACAGTGATATGAATTTTCTTGTGGGTTCGAACCCGGATCTAGATAAGAAAAATAAAAAAAAAAAATTGGGCTGAGGACGGGCCGATGAATAGGTTTACAATTTAATACTGTAACTAATTAATTAATTAAAGTGTTAATGACAAATAATAATAAAATTAGGGATACACATGATAAATATGAAGAAAAAAATTTGCAAAAGCTTTTATGAATTGAAAAATGGGTAGCGTTTTGGTAATATAGGTAAGATATCATTCATTCTTATATTTACATTTTCAGAATTTCGGAGCAAATATAGGAATTCTTTTCTATGACAGCCTTTTCTTTATACCTTTATCTTATATAAATATATAAAAGTCAAAGTATTTGACCCAAAAAAAAAATCCTACATAATGATTTATATTTTTTACTTGTGGACAATCTTGAAAAATACCATAAGTCCAGCATTTAATTATTTTGATTTTATTTGATTTATATTTTAAAATATTTCACAATAAATTATATTTATTTTTTTATATTTTAATTGATTTATCTTTTATATTTTTCGGAATTGGTATAAATAAAAGTATTATAATTAAAAAAATTAATTATATTTATTCTTTTTTAAATATTCAATATTCTCATAATTAATGATTTCGGTTTAATTTGATATATATTTATATGAAAATGAAAAGGGTGAATTGAATTTTTAAATCTTGTAAAAACTTTGAATTCCAAAATAGCAAAAACTGTTCTTTGGACTCCAATGCAAGGGGTACCATACCAGGCTCCCTTCGGCTAAACAGTTGTACCGTGGAGCATTTACATCATACAGTCAGTTTAATGCTACATATATGAAATTAGGCAAACACAGATGAAGGTAATTTAACTGCAAGGGTGAGTTTGGTTCGGAGAATGTTTCATTACAGGTTGGAATTTAAGATTTTGTCATGAGATTATCTTGTTTGGTTCACAAACATTCCTCAATCTCGATAATATGATATTAGCTACAGTATCAAAATTCGGTAATATTGGGTGTAATGTCATAACCACCTCTTTCTGAGGTTATGTTACATTCTGCCGTAATATAATATTTGTGCTACTTTTGCCCCTTAATGTTAATGTTTTGAGTCCATTTTGCCCTTATAACATAATGAAATAACATCAAATACCACGAAATTTATTTTTTGTCAACAGTGCCTCTTCCTCTCATCTTGACTTTTCTCTGAACCACGGTCTCTCCCTCTCGTCTTCTCCCTAAACTATTGCCTCTCCCATTCGACGATTCAATCAAACATTTTCTTCTCCTTTCTTGATTTCGTCGGTCAATCCAAGTATGATTTCATTTCTAAATCTTCATTTTATATATTTTTAGCTTATAGATTTTGTGTGTGCATGTCAAATTCAAGGGTTTAGGGTATAAATTTCAGGGTTTCAATTTTTGGGGTTTAGGGTTCTTGTGGGCATGAGTTTAGGGTTTATGGATTTTAATTTTGGAGTTTTAATTTTTGGGGTTTCATTATTTCCAGCACATATATACCAGAAATGCTTTGGAACACAAACAACAGATAAATTTGTTTTTTCTAACACTCGTGAACTTCAATTTTGTAAGATACTCATTGATAATGGAAAAAAGTAATAGCAACTAAAAAAATGATTTGGACAATCGTTTGTTTGTCTGTACGAGTGTGCCTTATACCCACAACACTTCAATGTACACTTTTGGCAAACAATTTTCGTAATTTATGAATATTTGCTTATGCTTATTGTTTTATTTCTTCTCGCTTTTACTGCATCATAGCTTTTTATGGTTTATATATCTGTTAGTGGTGCATTTATATGTTAGTGTGAGTTCTTAATTGACCTGCATACTTGGACTTATTTCCGCAAACACTTGATTTAACTTCTTATTCGATAAAAAAAAAAAATCCTAGATTCAAATATGAGATTCAATTTTTTTCTGGTTGTGTCTTGAAAGAGCTAAAGAATTATATTGGCATTTTAAGAGTGCATGGACAACTGAGCATGATAGGTGTCAGGCTTTTGTCATTATTTTCATCTTGGTTTAGTGGTACTGCCCCGTTTACATATTTTTGGGCAAATGCAAAGTACAAGTCAATGACAGATAAGGGAAACAATATATAAATTTGTGTTGCTTTCTTTGATCTCTGTCGGTAATTGCATAATATGGGATAATAGAAGAGTTTTGTGTTGTGTTGTTGTTTTTATGTTTTTTGAAAATTATGTTGATAATTACTTCATGTTTTTAGATTTTTTGAAAATGATTGGAAAATATTATATTATTTTCGACGGGCGTTAACCAAGTATTTATAATACTTGAGATGAAGCTAAAGTACAAGTTTTGGATTATCGGGGTGCCCATCACAAGATGTATAAGGATCGAAGGGATACAGAAACTGTATTTAGTAGAATATTGAAACTTAAATGTGACGGAACAATAAGAAGAAATATTTCAAAAAAAAATTCAAATGATATGAGCAGTAGCAATTATGCATCTCATTCTTTTTATTATAATAAAGGATTAATTATGAGATTTTTTATTAGAGTTTGCACAACTTTGCTTATTTTGTATATTGACAAATGATATAAGCAATAGCCTTTTGCTTTGAAAAAATCACTGCACGCGGAACACGACCCAGCACTTGATATCAAAACATGACCCAAAATTGCAAATGAAAACCAAATTCGCGAAAGAGGGAATCGAGTTTCAGTTTTAGAGGCAAGCTTGGGGGATTATATTAGTTTCGATTTTCGACATAGGTTTTTGGATTTTTTATTTAGCGTTTTTGATTTTGGAAATTGATTTTAAGCTTTAGGGATTTTCAGTTTTAGAGGATTAGAGATTTTTTTACATTTAGATGTTTTTATCTTTTCATTTTTTTTTTTAATTTCATCGATTTGTTTTTCATCTAACGAAATATTTTTTTATTTAATTTTTGGTCAATCATGTCATACCACGTGAATGCCATTTTTTTTTGTGACTTGCTTAAAATATGCTGATCACGCTGTATTTTTTTATCCACAGCATTAGACACATGATAATTTAATTCCACCTCAGCTCGGGCCTTTAATTTTTTTTAATCAATTTGGATCAAATTCGATCTCGAATCGACTCGAACGAATTGTCGAATTCGAACCTACTTTGATAGCTCTATAAGCGTTAAGTTTTTATTACAAGTATAACTTTACTTACATTTATGGGTGACAACGATGGTGCGAATTATTACATGGACGCATCGTACGGTCCTTCTAAATCCTAAATTGACAATCACACATTTTTCTGCTCAATTGGAGACTTTTTCGGTTTATCACGTGGAACATGAGAGAAGTACAAAAAATGAAAAAGGTTAACAAATATAACGCGTATTTACTAGGCAAATTTATTTCAATATGGATAAAATATATATTTTTCAAATTATTGATCTTTTTAAATTATATATCGAAATGCGGTTATTTTTAAAAAGGTTAGAAAGTCACCAATGATATGACGACTTTTCAACGTAAATTTTTATTTATTTTAAAAATAAAACACGAAAGTTGCCATATCATATGACGACTTCCGTGCTATAAATTTTAAAAAATAATTATTTTTTAAGTTAGGAAGTCGCCATATCATATGGCGACTTCCCAACGTTTTAACTAATTTTTTTTTTTTAAAGTAGTATGGAAGTTGCCATTTCATATGGCGACTTCCATACTATTCTTTTTTTTTTAATTTGAAAATTTAATATATATACAATTTTTTTAATTTTATTTATACTAATTATTTAATTTTATTTATACACATTTTTAATTATATATAAAAATAATTTTAAAAAAATTTATTTTAAAAGCCTAAATAATTTTTTAATAATATTATTATTTTTATATATAATTTAAAATTATATAACATGTAATGATAAATAAGAAAAAACTTAACATTGAATGTGAAATATGTAAATATTACAGATGCAGAAAATATGTAATTGTATTATTGTTGATGCGAACTCTCTCCCGATATGCCAGATTGATAAGAACATTTTCGACAGCTATGACCTGGCAACATTGGACACGACATGAACACAACACGAAAAAATAAATAAAAACACGAAATGAAACAAAAAAAGAACGAACACGATACGAATATCTCAAAATTTATATAATACGATTTTTTAAATTTTGTATAAATTAAATAAAAAATTATATTTTTAAAAAATTAGGCTTTTAAAATTTTTTATATATAATTAAAATTTTGTATAAATTAAATTAAAAAATATTAATTTTTACAAATTAAAAAAAAAAACTAGTATGGAAGTCGCCATATGAAATGGTGACTTCCATACTACTTAAAACAAAAATTTTAAGTTAAAATGTTGGGAAGTCGTCATATCATATGGCGACTTTTTAACTTAAAAAAATTAAAATTTATAGCACGGAAGTCACCATATGATATGGCGACTTCCGTGCTTTGTTTTTTAAAAAAATTAAAATTTTACGTTGAAAAATCGGCATATGATATGGCGACTTCCCAACCTTTCTAAAAATAAGCACATTTTAGTATATAATTTGAAAAGATCGGTAGTTTGAAAATTAATTTTGTTTTTATCCATATTGGAATAAATTTGCCTATTTACTAATTGTACATCATGGCAAACAAAATTTATTAAAAGAAAATGAAATTTTGATATTTTAAAAGTAATTTAAATTATACTAAAATTATCTTAAAAATGGATTTATTATAAATAATGAGGATTTACTTAAATATTAGTATAATATTTACAATAAAAATATTTTTAATATTTTAAAGGTATTATTTAAAATATAAATTAATATTTCTAAATATATTTTTTAAATAAGATTAATTAAAACAATTATTTATAATTATAATAATATATTAGGCTGAGTCCAAACTAAAAATTTTTGTCCAAGATTTGTCTTTGAGTAAGTCTAATTTGGAGAAAGTTCATTTTGTATTTGAGTGAGTTTAGAAATTGTTCTCTTTTTTTGTATAAAAAATAAATTTTAAGTTTATTTTTCGTAGATCTCAAATTGATTTTTATTTTCATTTAATTTTCTACCGTCTAATATAAAAAATATAAAAGTCAACTTTTACGAAAAAAACAAATTTTAGAGAGGGAAAAAAAACTCTGAGCCTCCTAGAGTTTAATGAGGTCTCAAACATATAAAGAGAGAAAAATTATGATAAACTGTATATCTAGTATTAACTTTTAATGAGCATAAAAAAATGAAAAAACATTTTGATCTAGGTATCAACTATCTAGAGATGTTTATAAATTGAGTCATGCCAGACTCGATAAATACTTCTAAAATCTAGGTTTAGGTAAAGTTTGGTTATCCGTCCATTTAAAAGTTATATTTTTAAAAAACATTTTAATATTAATATTTTATATTTTAAAATTAGACTTGTAAGTAGATCTGTTTATGGGTCGAGTCGAGTCGCGATCCAAATTTTTTTTTCTTTGTACAAGCCCGTTTTGGGTTGGGCCTGGACCGGCCCGTAAGCTCGTTTTATTATTTATAAGATATTAAAAAAAATTATATTAATATTAATATATTTTATAATTATATTTAAATAAAAAATATTTTTTTATTTAATTAATAGTAATTCGGGCTGGACCTGCTCGAATTATAAAAAATCTTACCCAAACCCGACTCAATACAAATTTAGTCGGACGGACTGCTCGATCCTTGGACAGGTTTACTTGTAAGGTTGACAACTGATTTTACTAGTGAACAAATCTAATTACAAATGTAATAGTTTTTTAATATTTCAATTTACTTTTTAATATTTTTTTATCATAAATTCATATTTCATATTATAATAATATACAATTTTTTATGACCCTAAAAGCAATAGATAAATATATTTTTTTTATGAGAAGAGATGTATTTATATTAGTATAAAACTAAATTAATTTTATATTTTTTTATACGATTTATATTTTAACAAATCGATCATTGAATTTAATATTATAATTGTACTCGACGGTGCAAGTAAAGTTTCGAATCGATCCGATATCTCTATCATATCGATAAAAAATATTATCTTTTTTAATATATATTTAACGATTGAAATTTTTTACATCGAACAAATAATTAGATATTTTAAATTTATTCAAAACTCAATGTGCATGATCTACGTGAATAGAACATGAAATACGATAATCCAATTAAACAAATATAAAAAATATAAATTTAATTTTATAATAATATAAGTAAAAAAAAAAAAAATCATTCCTCTTCTATGTAATTCCCTTAGATTTATAAGTTTTGCTGCATTTAATGGTGTCACTGTTCACGGGACCACAGGGTGGGCACTGTAATAATTTACACCACCATTATTTATGAGATGAGATAAATTGGTAAATCCAATTATCAAAAAAAAAAAATGGTAAATAATAAGGTGTATTGTAGGTAGGGGTCAGCGTTCGATCGAATCGAATCGAATGAAAAAAATTTGGATTAGTAGAGTTGACGAGTTCTATTTTGTCAACTAAACTCAATTTGAAATTTTGACGAATCGAGTCGAGTTAAAACAAATTCGAGTTGAGTTGAATCGAATCGAATCGAATCGAATAAATTTATTTGAGTTAAAATGCTATCTTGTAAATGTTGATTGATTAGATCATGCTATTGTTATCTTGTAAATGCATGTATATCTATAATTTTGGAATTTAGTTCTCTGCAATTACAATTTTTTTTTTTGGTGTTCTATCTTTTGTTATAAATAGATAGCCTACTATTGACATTTAAGAAAAGAGAATTCACTATCTTTTGAATTTCATCATTTGATCAGCTTGGTAGTGTGCATGATATCAACCAAAAATTTCAATCTTTAACTGAATGAAGCATTGAGTGATAGCCTTTCCCTTTTGAAACCCAAAAAGTTCAATATAAACTTTCAAATTTCAATCTAGATCCTGTCAGTTTCAAAGGAAAAAAAAGAAATGAATGATAAAACATTAAGACAATAAGTATGCAGTCAACAGCTCATGCGGATTTATTTTTCTACTGAATGGTGACAAACAACAAAAATAAATGATCCAACAAAAATGGGCAAAAGAGTAAAAGAGGGAAGACGAAAGAGGGAAAACGCAAAACCCAAGCTTAGTATAAGATCCAAATGAGTAAAACGACGTCGTATAGAAATATCTTATTCGGATTTTCGAGTTATTCGAGTTGTATAAATCAAATCCTAACTAAACTATATAACTCAAATTACTTAGTCGAGTTGATTAGAAAATTCGAATAACTCTAATAAGCCGAACTATTTAATTTGAAATTTAAAAATTTTTCGATTTTTTCGTATTTTGTCGGATTTTGTTCACCCCTACTTGTGGCTGTTTTTTTTTATCTCAATATAGTTTTTTTATTTTTTATATCCCAAACTACTGATATTTTGTTTTTAATTATCAAAATCTGCCTTTTTTTTATCCTGTTGGGAAATCGCCATGAGTCATGGTGATTTCCCATCAGGTTTATCAAATTTTTTTTGAAATTGATCCTTGACTTTTTTTTTTTTTTAAAAACGTTGGGAAATCGCCACCCGTGATGGCGATTTTCCAACTTTTTTTTTTAAATATTATATAAATAAATTTTAAATAAGAATTATATAATTTATAATTTTAAAAAATAATAAAATAATAAAATTTAAAATTAAATAATAATTTACAAAAAATTAAAAGTTATATTTATAATGTCATTCAGATTCTTTCAACTTGTATTCGTAATAAAATGGACCTCTAGGAGAAAAACCAACCAAAGGATTGTGGATTATGCAGGAAGGAAGGTCATAACAAGACCTATCCACGGGCCGGATAGCCCGCCCGGCCCGGTAAGCCCGAATCGTATTGGGTCGGGCTGAGATAAGTGTTTTTATAATTCGAGCCGGCCCGGCCTACCTCGAATTACTATTTATTAAATAAAAAATAATTTTTATTTAACTTTAATTATAAAAAATATATAAATATAAAAATGTATTTTTACTATTTATATAAAAATGTATATAATTTTTAAAATTTTTGTAAATTGTTATTATTTTTTTTTATTTTACAATTTTTTAATTTTTAATTTTTTAAAATTATAAATTATATAATTTTTATTTTCTGACTTGGGTAAGGGAAATTAAAAAATTTCGGGCCTCGGTTCGGCCCATGGACACCTCTAATCATAGTAGTCGAAAAAAATCCTTATAAATATATATAAATATTAAAAATAAATTTTTATATTTATATATATATATATATTATAATTAAAGTTAAATAAAAATATTTTTTATTTTATAAATAGTAATTCAGGCTAGGCCGGCCCGGCCCGAATTACAAAATCACTTATCCCAGCCCGGCCCAATACGATCCGGACTTACTGAGCCATGCGGGCTACCCAACCCGTGGATAGGTCTAGCTATGACCTTCCTTCCTGCATAATCCACAACGCTTTGGTTGGCTTTTCTCCCGGAGATCTATTTTATTACGAATATAAGTTGAAAGAATCCGATTGACATTACAAATATAATTTTTCTTATCCAAAAAAAAAATATATAATTTTTAAAATTTTTTGTAAATTATTATTTTTAAATTTTATTAAATTTTTATTTTTTAAAATTATAAATTATATAATTCTTATTTAAAATTTACTTTATAATATTAAAAAAAACGTTGGGAAATCGTCACATGAGATGACGATTTCTCAACTTTTTAAAAAAAAAAAGAAAAAAGAAATCGTCCTGAACCATGACGATTTCCCTTGATCAATTAAAAAAAAAATTTGATAAATCTGTTGAGAAATCGCCATGATAATTATAAAAATAATTTTTCAACAAATTTTAAAAAATAGATTTCGAAAATTAAAATTAAAATATAGATAATTTGATAATTAACTAAAAAAAACTATATTCCGCTAAAAAAACCAGTCTTGTGGCAGTCTTTCCTCAACTCAAATTCAAATTCAAAATCAAGATGCAGCAAGCTTTTCCTTAAAACATTTGATGTTGATATAAAGTTAAATCTTGCATTGTCATTTTGTAAACAGCTTTTGAAGATAACTCCAAAAATGTCACTGCAATAGTCAATATATAGTTGCACAATAATCAAACGTTGTTTTAAATAGATCTTTAAAATACTTTTGTGCTATATTTGAAAACGGAAATTTGAAAATTTAGATTTAAATTTTATTTGTTATATAAATTATGCGAATAAAATATATACATTATATATAAATTAATTAAAATTTAATATGATCATATATTTAAAAAGTATAAAAATATAAATTTTAAATTTACAAATAACTATAGGTATTTTAAATTCATCTCTAAATAAGCATCCAACAAAAATTCATAAATTTAAAAAATAATTATCAATATTACATTTACATGTGTTTTATTATACAATTTATACTATTTTTGAAATCTAAATCTATCTTTTAAAATTTAAGTTCTCAAATACGATCTTAATTTTTTTTCTCAATCAGAAAAATTTTAAAACCTCTGTTTGATTTAAATATCGGAAAGCGTATCAAAATTCAGACTTGAGTGTTTTTGTATCCACAAGTCTACAGAATCTCATCTTGATAAGTTACACGAGTTTACCAGCTTCTTCACGAAAAGACCTCAACAAAAAGCAATTTTTTTTTTTTTTTTAATTTTAAGAATCTCTTCTCTCCTCTCTTTAAGGGTTTTTTTTTTTCTTCTGATTTTTATCACATTTATTTATAGGAACTGAAACAAAAGGGTGAAATGTAAACAGGTGGTTTTAAGGGTGACGACTAAAATGAGAAATTTTTTGGTGAGAATCAAATGAGAATTTTTTTTTTTATTTTGATAAACGTGAAAATAGTAAAATCAGGATATTATTTAAGAAAAATTATAAAAAGGGTAGAAAGAATTTATTTATTCATAACAAATGTAATAACGAAAAGAAATTATGTATTCCTACATGATAAATTAATAATAATAAATATTTAAAAGAAAATAAAAGATTAAAAATAATTAAATTTGTTATTAAATTTGTTCACGAATTATATTACTTGTCAAGCTTATTTGTATAGTCGAATCAACCCATGATATTATTTTATAAATAAATAACTAAATAAATATTTTAATTTAATTTTAAAATATTAATATAAAAATAATTTTAATTAAATAAAATTTGAATGAATTATTGAGCCAAATTCGATTTCAAATTTAAATTTTAGAGGTATCGATCAAGTGTGAATGTCTAAATCAAAGTTTTTTTCTTACTTTTTATGTTTGTTAAGACAATATCTAATAAGCGGTCAAAATAGTTGTTAGATCTTTATACTTTAGAGTCTGGTGTAAATTAGTCCTTGTACCAAAATTGTAAGTAATTTGATCCCTTTATTTTTAAAATGGAAGCAAATAAGTAAAATTGTTAACACCTATAACAGTTTCTGTTAAAAAGTTGACTAGACAATTTGACATGTTAAAAAATATTTATGTGTCATAACAAATTTGACGTGACACTAAAAAAAAAATATTTTTTAAAGCTGACATAGAAATTAATTAAAAATAAAAACATCAAAATTTTCCTATTAGACAATATGATTTCACAAAAAAATGAAAAAAAAAATCTAGACATTCACACTCGATCGATACCTCTAAAATTTAAATTTGAAATCGAATTTGACTCAATAGTTCATTCAAATTTTATTTAATTAAAAATATTTTTATATTGATATTTGAAAATTAAATTAAATTAAAATATTTATTTAGTTATTTATTTATATAAAAAATAATATTATGGGTTGAATTTACTATACTAATAAGCTTGACAAGTAATGTAATTCGTGAACAAATCTAATCACAAATTTAATTATTTTTTAATCTTTTATTTTTCTTTTAAATATTTATTATTATTAATTCATCATATAAGAATACATAATTTCTTTTCGTTATTACCTTTGTTATGAATAAATAAATTCTTTCTATTTTTTTATAATTTTTCTTAACTAATAATCTGATTTTACTTTTTACACGTTTATCAAAATAAAGAAAGAATTTTCATTTGATTCTCACAAAAAAATTCTTATTGTAGTCTTCACCGATTTTAAGAATAAAATAATCACAGATATTGTGCTGTTAATAATATGAAAGTGACTGATTCTACCAGAATGAGATCATTCTTTGTTAGCCGGCAACTTGGAGTGTTTTAAAAGCAAAGGCTGATTTTCTTTTGCCGTTTCTATATATGTTCCTGCTGTGGCTGGTCAGACTCAGATGGTTGAGATGCTTCAGGCTGCAATGTTCTTCTCTCTGAATCAAATCTTTTTGATTTACCAGGGATAAAGAAATTCATGACAGAATAATATTTGAGCTTATAAGTGAATAAGAAAGAGGCTAGAGACATGCTTTAATTTGGTTATGGGAACTGGAGTGGGGCATCTGAGAGGGAGCCACCCAATAGTCTGCAGCTTCACAATAATGAAAATGAATACCATCATAACTAATATGTTTAAAAGTATCACTGCAAGAAGCCCCAAAAATTGCAGCTCCGTTCACAAGTGCTGTCTTCCCACATTCGACATGATAATCACCGAAATGCCCGCAACAGTTTATAAAAGGACCGATAAAGCCTGCAATCCCGAAGCCAAAGATGGGCGTTAGTATGTTTTAATCAAAATTTGAATCAATCCTTTTCATTTTGCTTGACAAAACAATTAAATACAACATAATCAAGAATGAGTGACATAAGAATAAGCATCATCATAAAAGAAGCTCCAATATTGTGGGCTCTAAGGGAGGTCAAATATACAGTCAGTCTTCCCCTCCTTTGTACCTCCAGTGGAGCAACATTACAGCAGCACCAAGGCTCACCCACTGCGGAACTTTTAACACAGAAAAGGAATATGTTACAAAACTGTAAAGGTTAATCACAGTGTAAACCTACCATATTTATTTGCTTCACTAATTAGAGAATATTTAGCTGAGTAGACTAGATATCAACATATAAAAGCCTTGCATCAAGGAGCTCGGCCCTAAGTTGAGAGAACCTGTCTTTAAGCTGGTTGTTGAATTCTTAAGCCACCAGACTTAATGCAGCCAGTTTGGTCAGCATTATCAGGCTTTGGAGGGGAAGATATAACAAAAATAGGCAAGCAGCCAATGGGACTGTTATTATTTTCAATCGTGACTTTTGAGCTTGAGATGTATTATAAGCATGTCATCTAAATAGAAGCGGATCATCATCTCAATCGTATATTTTATGAATGTACTTCATGATGCTAATACCAATAATTATAGCATCTCACTTCTCAGGGTGTAAAACCCACGTGCAGTAAGATGAGAAAATAAAGCCTACGCTGGAAAACTATACAAGTAGACAGTGGCATCAATAATACCTCTATTGCCACAGCAAACTGTCTGATTATATTGGGAATGGATTTCTTCACATCAATAATACCTCAAATTTTGTTTAAATCAACCCAAATTTATAAATAACCCAAACCGGCTTATATGATTTTTTTTTTTTAAGAAAAAAAAAGTTTTTTATTTAATCTTTCGTAGTTTTATTTTTTTATTTATTAAATTTTAGAAAATAAATAATGTAATATATTTTTTTTAATTTTCTATTACATAATTAAAAAAATAAGTCAAACCCAATTGAACTTGAACCTTAAATGTTGAAATCAAAATCCGATTCATTTTTTAAACGATCTTATTTTTTTATCCAAACTCATTTTTCAAATCTAATATTTTTATCCAAATTCTCAAATATCGGTTAAGCTTTCAAACTTGAACAAGTAACCAATTCATGAACAACTCGCCCAAACCCGTGAACATGAACAGATCTACTCTTTAGTCTGTAATTTAGCTCTTAGCAAACGAATTCCGAACACTTTGTACAGACCATTTTTAAATCCATGTTTTGGTTTGATTGTAAAGCAGTGAAGCATTCCAGTATTTCTAGTAGTTGTAAATAAGCATATACAAGAAAAGAATAAAAAAAGGTTCCATCTCAATCATGTCATACCAAAACAAAACAGCCCGAAATCCCCCAACAACCTAAACCTCATGAACAATACACTAGATTAACTGTATAACATTCCAAAGGAATATCAAAAGAGAAACTGGTGAATCCCATAATGGTTTTATAAACAAAATTTCAGTCCTAAGAAATATATAGGCTCCTTGTCCTTGCTTTAGATAGGGAAAAAAAAAAAAAAAAGCCCAAAAAGAAAGGGGGAAAAAAGACCATTTTACATAGTTTCAAGATTAACGCAGAGTTCCCTGTTCCAATACTCAAGAATCCTTGCTCCACTTTACTAGAGCAAAAGAACAATTAAAAAGAAGTGAGATGGTCAAAAGTAGATGACAGAATTTAACAAAACAATGCCAATTGCGGTTCACCATCTCTCCCTTGATCTTGAACTGCCACATATAAAAAAAACATCATACTTTCATTAGCCATTTGACCAGTCTAGTCTGATTTTTATGAGCAAATATGCAGACTCTAATATTACAATGTGACAACTCAAAAGATTACCTACAAATAATGGAATTGGAGTGAATGAAAGCAACGGTAAATACTTCATTTCATCAAGATGTATCAGTTTTAGACAGAGACAAAAGAAAAATACGTCTAAGAACCTTATGAATTTGCTCAGTTTCTAAGTCACAAAAAATTTATAAAAAAAAAAAAAAAGAAGAAAAAAAGCTTCAGATCTGCATGAAAAAGAACCTTAGAATACCACACTCTACTAAAACTTGCAAATTCTCCTATTTATTTATATCTATAAAGTGATAAAACAGGAAGGGCATAAAACACAAAATACTCAGATAAGGAGGCCAAATTTTCCACGAAGACTGGATAAAGAAAGAGCAGATAAGACATGAGAGATTAAACTGGTAATATTTTATATCCTTACCCGTCCAAATCTCTGTTTCCCAGAAATCCTCTATCCCTTCCACCTTGAAATCCTCCCTGAAATCCTCTTCGGTCATCATCAGGCCTTGTCCATGCATCTGCAGTACCACGAGATCTAGGCCTATCCATGAACTCCACACTTCTAGAGCCATCAATAGATCCAGACTGAGAAGGTGGTCTATCAGGGAAGCTGCCAATCCTGCCAGCTCCAGAACCAGGCCTTTCGACAACTTTCTGCCCAAATCTAACTTTTTTCTCCAAATCTCGGATAAGTATCTCTAATTCCCTTTCCTTGTGAAGAAGTGTGTCACGTAAAGTGGGTTGGTCCCCAGCAGATTCTGAATTTGGTGTTGAATCTTTCTCAAGTTCCTTCTTTAGATTATCTATTTCTTCTTTCAATATCTTTTCCTCCTCTGTTTCTGGCCTGAAGCATTTTTCTCATTAGAATGAAGAACATAATGGTGTGGGCAATATATTTAAACGTTGCTTGCAAGCAAGAAAGGAACAAAACGGAATTGAGACACAATGACAAGCAAGCCCATAGAACAATTGGGGCATCTGAAACCATCTAGATGACAGCCTTACACAGGAAATCACAATGAATCACATCGATACAACAAAGCATTCTGTTACCACAGAAAAATGGAAAATCACAAAGGAAATTGATAAAGAAGCAGAAGCTTACAACCATGTTGCATTAATAATCTAGTGAAAGAATTAAAGATGATGTTGGATTAAGGTAACACAAAGGGAAAGAAGTACACAAATTGAAATATCATGCAAAGATTTAAAACAAGCACATATAAGCATAAAAGGAACAATGTTGCAACTGGAGGAACGACGAAAAAAGAACTAGACCTAAAATAAAGCACTTAAAGAACCTTAAAGAAGAGTAGAAGCCTGGCAGAGTGTTTCAACAAGGATGGGAGGAAAGGGTAGTAATATAATCATGCCTCATAATCTTGGACTTAAAAAAACAAATGTAAAGTTAATAGGTAACTGTTTCCTATGTCACTACCGTGCATATGCTACCTACATGTGCTCCACATTAATCTCAGGGTAATTTCAGTATACAAACGACTTCTGAACAGTGTTAAGGATCGTGAATTTGGGTTGACTTCCTGCACCAGAAGGCAATCAAGTGGCAAAGATAACAAACCAAAAGCAACACTGAATTATAACATTTTCAATTTGGTAAATGTATGTAAATTTGGGAATATGCATAGAGCTAAGCTTAGCTGTCAAGAAAAAGAAAATAGAAAGAAGAATCCCCTGGCCCAGCAAGGGAAAGAAAAAAAATTTAATTTTACTCCCCTAACTCACCCAAAAAAAAAAGAAAAATGAATTAAGAATAGTTTTTTATTCAACAAGCCCCAATACTTATGGTACCATAACCAAGAATATATTTCAGTCACAAATGAGCTGACTGTGTATTCATAAATGAAACAATTTTTAGAATACAACAGTACATGTGAATTTAATGCATGAAAAAGCTGCTCAAGCTTGATTCAGAAGCCAGACATCTGTTCAGAACTCATACATAATCCAAAATTAGTTTCTAAGATGGAGCCCTAGACTCCAACATCAAGTACTTCAGCCACTATACGCACTTAGAAAAAAAAGATCGCTCAATCACTACATAATCTGTTTGGTTAATTCAGTTGTTTGCAGCTAGACCAGCTTTCTCATACTAAACAGATCAGTTCTGTTCTGTATAATCAAGATGTAAGCACAAAAAACACCAAATGTCTCCTAGAACTCCATTCCCCCACCCCCCAAAAAAGAAAAATATACAGACCCTAGAACAACTCAATTCCCAGCAGAGAAGAGAGACATGCCATGCACAAACTATTGTATTTTACACAATACAGAAACACCCATTTAAGAACAACTCAACCCTCTATAGAGAATAGACATAGAGGAATGTTATGATACTGGAAAAATTCACATGCCACATTGAATTCATGGCAACAATCTGAACATGAACTATGATTTAGTGGTTCCAAAGAAAAAATTTGTGCAACCACCAAAAAGATCAAATTATTTCAAGAAAAAAAATATCAGGAACAATTATATTTTCTAGGTTTGAATGAACATTGTTCAATAAATCTAAGGTCATACTCAAATATTATTCATCATATGATATTTGAACTGTTCTACATCAATTCAGAGTCTTAGCAACAAAGGATTGCTTAATGACAACACAATATACCCATTAATTAGGGATTATAAAACAATCAGCAATGTGGTAAAAGCCAAGGCAATTTACTGAAGCAAATATGCTAAGCACTTAAGCATCTCCGAAAGCTTCATTAACAACAACATTAAAAGAAACAGATCAAAATCAATTCAAACAAAATCCCACCAAGACCATTCCGCAATAAATTATGAACAAAATTATTAGAGAAATGAAATGGAAACCTGTCCATCCTGCGACGGTCTAATTTAAGATCAATCTCACGCCAGTTCTGACCTCGCTCTTCCAGCAAAACTTCTCTAGGCTTAGCATCTCCAAACGGATTGACCTTTGGCCTCGGCTTGACTACATTTTCAATCCCTTGCTGCTGGGGACCTTCGGACCTGCTGGATTGTACACTCGATGGCCTGCTTGAGTGAGCGCTGGTAGGCCTACTAGTTACCTTCTTTGCTTCAATTTCAGAATCCAGCTTCTTCCAATCCAATCCTTTCTCCGCTAACACCTCTTCCCTGGGCCTCGCTGCCCCAAAAGGATTCGACTTGTTTGTCTTAACCACAGGCTCAGTCACTTCCCCTCTCGGTGGATCCAAAACTAATCTAGGCCTTTCCTCTCGGAATCCACCCCCACCACCACCACCTCGGGACCATCTATCAGACTCTGGTCCAGAGTCGCGAAAACCTGAACCAAACGTCGAAGGTCGAGCTGGAATTGACCGTTTTCCAGCCGTCCAATTATCAACCTCATCGGCCCTAGAGAATCCACCACCTCCTCCAGTCCCAAGCCCATCGTATCGATTTTGCCTGCCCGAATCAAATGAAGGAATTGCTTTCTTTGCCATTGCCCAATTATCCACCTCATCGGCACGCGACGGCTGATCGTAATCAGAAACCCTAGAAGGCGGACCCCGTCGTTCTTCATTAAAATCTCCGTGCTGCCTTCTTCCGGAGCCCCATGAGCCGTCGCTGTCTTCACGGTCACGCATAACCCGACCCGCAGGTGGACCAGACCTCCCATAAGACGAAAACCCACCTCCGAGACGGCCATACTGCATTTCCTCGGCGGAACGTTCTTTGGGTCGGGTAGGGAGGAGCATCATCTCTTCGGGTGTCAGCCTATTGTATTCCGTTACCCTAGCACGACCACCAGCTATGCCGCCGCCGGACGTCGAATAAGTCCCCATGGTGAACTCTGAGAGAGTCATTTTCTTTTTCTTGGGCTTCGCGCTAACGGCTTCCCTTAGGCTAGGAAAACTCTGAGATTCAGCCGTGGGCACAGCGGCTGCGGCTTCCGCAGCTTCACGTTCCTCCGCTTCTTCTCGCTCGGCCTCGGCGGCCCACGCGCCGATGCCACCCCAGGGTTTCGACATTTTCGAAAAATTCTATATTATTTCCTCTTTTCTTGTTTTTCTTTTTTTGATATTTTGTTTTGTTTGAGATCGAGAAAGAAAATGGGACAGAGATCTAAAAGAGAGGGAAAATGAAATAATTAAACTGGGGCTCCGTTAATGGAACCGGAGCTCCGATTGCTTGCGAAGAATATAAGTGCGGGTTGTAGTTTTGTTTTTTTTTTTTGTAAATCTAAAAAAAAATCCCTCAATAGTTAAATAAATATTAAATGATTTAATGAATAAAAATTATTTAAAAAAATAAAAAAATTAAAAATTATTATGAAAGATATTGTAAAGTTAAAATTATTCTTAATAAAAAAAATTCTTTTTTCTTTCTCCTTCCATTAAGGAAATATTATTTTTTTTAAAATTTTAATTAAAATAAATTTAAAAAATAAAATATTTAAATATTTATTATTTAAAATTTTTTAAAAAAATTAATTTTAGAAATATTTTTTTTATTATTTAAAATTTTTTACTTAAAAAAAAGTAAATTATAAATATAAATATTTAAACATTTTTTAAAATTAAAAAAATAAATTAACAAATAAGAGGAAAAAGGAGGAGAATGTTTTTTTATCAAGATAATTTTGTCTATATAATTTTCTTCTTAACAATTTTTTATTTTTTCATTTCTCTTTTTCAAATAATTCTTACTCATTATACCATTTAACAATTATACCATTCAAATTTACCCTTTCTTTTTTCGTCCTTCCGCTTTTCTTTTCTTTTTTAAATATTTGATATTTCATCTGTAATTTTTTTTATTATAATTATGTAAATATTTAAGGATTATAACACATCTATAATATTATATCTATCTAAAATCTATAACTTACTATAAAAACAATCCCTCAAATCAATGAAAGAAGAGAATGAAAAATTCTAAAGAAAGCTCTTTAAAATGAGCTTTTCATAAGTTCCATTATATATGTAATTTATCATGTTTATATATAATTTGTGTCATGTTTATATTTTTAAAAATTACACTATTTAAAAAATTACATATAAACATGACAAATATGTCATGTTTACATGTAATTTGTCATGTTTATATATAATTTGTCATGTTTATATATAATTTGTTATGTATATATGTAATTTGTCATATTTATATGAAAAAAAAAATTACATATAAATATGACGATTTTATATAATTTGTCATGTTTATATGTAATTTTGTCATATTTATATGTAATAGAGTCTATTTTAAGCTCACCCTAAGAAGCTTATCCTAGAACTCCACGAAAAGAATTAAAAATTTTGAGTGTAAGGTTAGTTGACAATTATCCATGGATATTGAGAGGGTTGGGGGGTTCATTTAGGTATTTTTATTTTTTTTTATTAAGAAAGAAAGAAAGAAAAGAAAGGAAAAAAAATATGGTGAAAAAATTATGTGTTCGTATTATTTTTTTTTTGTTCAAAATATTATAAATTTATCTAATTTTTAAACGTTAATAATTCGTTTTATGTAGATTTTGATACGTTCGATTATTCGTGTCGTGTTATTTTTCGTCTGTTCAAAATATTATAAACTTATATAATTTTTACATGTTAATAACTCATTTTATGTAGATTTTGACACGTTCGGATATTCGTTCGTGTTCATATTGTTTTTCGTGTTCGTGTTATTTTTTTGTCTGTTCAAAGTATTATAAATTTTTACATGTTAATAATTCATTTTATGTAGATTTTGAAACGTTCATATATTTGTGCTGTGTTCATGTTATTTTCATATCGTGTCATATTTTAATTATTTTTTTCATGTGTGTCGTGTTTCAATTCATCCAAATATTTTGTATATTTTGTCATGGTGATCCAATTTTGAAAAAATTTTGTGTGTTCGTGTCGTGTCTCAATTCATCCCATATTTTGCATAATTTGTTATAATGATTCAATTTAGAGAAAAATTGTATGTCCGTAACATGTTCGTGTTATTTTATCGTGTGTTTATAATATTATAAATTTATATAAATTTTTACACGTTAATAATTCGTTTTATGTAGATTTTGACACGTTTGCATATTTGTATCATGTTCATGTTATTTTTTGTGTCATGTAGAATTTTAATTATTTTTCTCATGTTTTGTTCGTATTGTACAATTATGTTGTGTCTGAAATTGTCGGATCTAATTGATCATATTCAAATAACTCTCAATTTTATACCAAGTGTTATATAAAGATAGAAATTATTATTTTTCTAAATTATCTTTACTCCTCTTACTTTTTTAATCTTCCAAATTTATTATAAAATATCAATTCAAATCCGATAAATTTCGCAGCGAAGCGCGACATTATCTAGTATATATGATTTTGACTACAAAGTTATTTAGGTGTGACACAAGTTTCTTTTTAAGGATAAAGAATAAATTATTTTATTTGTTAAAAATATTTTTGAGATTTTATGTCCAAAAAATAAAATACTAAAATTTTTTTAAAAAAAAATCTAACATAATATAAAATTGACTACACAAACTCATGAGTTGCCAACACATAATTCAATTTAGAGAAAAAATTATGTGCTCGTATCGTGTCTCAATTAATTATATATTTTGCATAATTTGTCACAATGATTCAATTTAGAGAAAAAATTGTGTTCGTGACTGAAACACCTCATCCCATATTGGGAAACTCTGAGGATCCGCTATGATATATATGTAGAGACTTAAACCCATACTTGTGAGGCGCCTTTTGTGGGACAAAACCGTGAGACTTTCGGGTCAAAGCGGACAATACCTCGTAAGTTGGGTGCAAGTCTCCACAAATGGTATCAGAACAATCATCAGTCGGAATATGTGAGCTAAATGCTACATCGTGAGAGCCACCTCTAGAATCCTAAAGGAGCTAAGGCATTGTTTAGTATTGCTTTTGGCACAACTTTTGAGGTTAAAAGTTATTTTTCACCTCAAAAGCAATGTTAAACAAGTAAAAAAAATTGGCTTTTACTGTTGAAACTATGGTTTGAAAAGCCAACCAAAAAAACAAAAAAATATAGCTTTTGGGCTTTAAAAGCTAGATTTTGGATAAAATAACTTTATTATCCTCATATCTCTATACATTTATTATTTTAAATATATCTGTTTTTGATATTTCAATTTTCCACAATACTTTTTTCACAGCAACGCCAAACACTTAAATCACACTTTTTCACCACACTTTTTTTAACCCAAGCCTTTTCCAACAACAATGCTAAACTAGTCCTAAGTGCTACACGATGGGAACCACCTCTAGAATCCCAATGCCTGGTGTGATCCTGGTTCTATCTGTTCTGTGTTGAGCTTGATGACAACGTCAAGCTTTAACAAGGGGAGTTTGTAACGCTCTATCCCATATTGGAAAATTCTGAGGATCCGCTATGATATATATGTAGAGACTTAAACCCATACTTGTGAGACGTCTTTTGTGGGACAAAACCGTGAGACTTTCGGGTCAAAGCGGATAATACCTCGCAGGTTGGGTGCGGGTCTCCACAGTGACGTTCGTGTTCGTGTTATTTTTTTGTGTGTTAAAATATTATAAATTTTTACATGTTAATAATTAATTTTATATAGTTTTGTGTGCTCGTGTTATTTTTTCTTATGTTTAAAGTATTATAAATTTATATAAATTTTTACACGTTAATAATTTGTTTTATGTATATTTTTACACGAACATATAATTGTGTCCTGTTCATGTTATTTTTTGTGTTTTTGTTTTAATTATTTTTCTTATGTTGTGTTCGCCGTGTTTTAATTTATCTCATATTTTGCATAGTTTGCCATTCTTATTCAATTTAGAGAAAATTTTGTATTCGTGTTGTATCTCAATTTATGACATATTTTGTAAAATTTGTTATAGTGATTCAATTTTGAGAAAAATTTATGTGTTCGTGATACGTTCATGGTCGTGTTATTTTTTTGTATCTTTAAAAGTATTACAAATTTTTATACGTTAATAATTAGTTTTATATAAATTTTGACACGTTCGTGTATTCGTGTCGTGTTCATGTTATTTTTCGTGTCATGTCTTGTTTTAATTATTTTCTCATGTGTTAGTTTCGTGTCTCAATTCATCTCATATTTTACATAGTTTATCATAATGATTCGATTTTAACTTTAAATTTATTTACTTAAATATTAAAACATAAAGAATTATTTAAATAAATGATAATTATTTAATATGATTCAACTTAAATTTTTTTATGATTGATAATTTAATTAAAAACTTATAAATATTAAAAAAACTCTCCAGCGAAGCGGGGAAATAATTCTAATAACATTATATAATATTGATTACATGAAATCACCCAGTGCTGACAGGTGGCACTTTTGTTTTTTTTTTTTTAGCAGGGAAGAAAGAAGAGAAAGGAAAAAAAAAGGTAAGAAAAAAAGAAAAAAATTGCATGTTCGTGTTATTTTTTTTTTTGTGTTTAACGTATTATAAATATAAATTTTTATATGTTAATAATTTGTTTTATTTATATTTTGACACGTTCGTGTATTCGAATAGTGTTCATGTTATTTTTCATGTTGTGTTTTAATTTTTTTTTATATTGTGTTCGTGTCGTGTTTTAATTCATTTCATATTTTGCATAGTTTTTCATTGTGATTTAATTTAGAAAAAAAATTGTGTGCTCGTGTCGTGTCTCAATTCATGATATATTTTGCATGATTTCTCATAATTTAATTTAGAAAAAAAATTTGTATGTTTGTGACGTGTTCGTGTTATTTTTTGTGTTTAAAGTATTATAAATTTTTACACATTAATAATTCGTTTTATATAGATTTTGAAATATTTGTGCATTTATGTCATGTTCACGTTATTTTTTCCTGTTATGTCGTGTTTTAATTATTTTTTCATGTTGTATTTGTGTCTCAATTTATCTCACTTTTTGTTCGTATTATTTTTCGTATGTTTAAAGTATTATATATTTATATAATTTTTACATGTTAATAATTCATTTTATTTATATTTTGACACGTTCGTGTATTCGTGTCGTGGTCAATTAATTTTTCGTGTTATGTTTAAATTATTTTTCTTATGTTGTATTCATGTCTCTAAACTCATTTCATATTTTGCATAGTTTGCCATTTTGATTTAATTTAGAGAAAAAAATTTGTGTGTTCATGTCGTTTCTCAATTCATGATATTTTTTCATAATTTATCATAGTGATTCAATTTAGACAAAAAATTATGTGTTTGTAACATGTTCGTGTTCGTGTAATTTTTTTGTGTTTTCAAAGTATTATAAATTTTTATGCGTTAATAATTCATTTTACATAGATTTTGATACGTTCCTGTATTCGTGTCGTGTTCATATTATTTTTCGTGTTATGTTTTAATTATTTTTCCTATGTTGTGTTCGTGTTGTGTCTCAACTCATTTCATATTTTGCATAGTTTGTCATTGTGATTCAATTTAAAGAAAAATTTGTATTTTCGTGTCGTGTCTCAATTTATAACATATTTTGCATAATTTTTTCATAGTGATTCAGTTTAGATAAAAATTTGTGTGTTTGTGATATGTTCGTATTCGTTTTCGTGTTTTCAAAGTATTATAAATTTTTACGCATTAATAATTCGTTTTATATAGATTTTGGCACGTTCGTGTATTCATGTCGTGTTCATGTTACTTTTCGTGTTGTGTTTTAATTATTTTTCTTATGTTGTGTTTGTGTGTTCGTGTAATGTCATGTTATATCTCAATTTATAACATATTTTGCATAATTTGTCATAGTGGCTCAATTTAGAAGAAAAAAATTGTGTTCGTGACATATTTTTTTTTTTGTGTTTTCAAAGTATTATAAATTTTTACGCGTTAATAATTCGTTTTATATAGATTTTGACACGTTCGTGTATTCGCGTCGTATTCATGTTATTTTTCGTGTCATGTTTTAATTATTTTTCCATATTGTGTTGTATCATGTTTTAATTCATCTCATATTTTACAGAATTTGTCATAGTGATTCCATTTTAACTCTAAATTTGTTTACATAATATATTATAAAACATAAAAATTTATTTAAATAAATTATTATTACTTAATATGATTCAACTTAAATTTATTTATGATTATTAATTTAATTAAAAATTTATAAATATTAAAAAAAATCGCAGTGAAACGAGGTAAGAATTCTAGTACTTATAAAGCATCTATCACTTAAAAGCATAAATTCTATATAATATTTTAATAGATTCTTTATAATTTAAGATTAAAATTAATTAATTATATTAAAATAATCGTAAATGATATACATATTTTTTTTTTGTGTATGAAAAAATTATAGTTAAAGAAAAGAAATTAAAACATCGCAACCCAATACGTTTATAAAAACGAGGGAGGGGATTAGGTTTATAGAATTTTAAACGCGCAATAAGGGAAGTGAAATGCACAGTCTAATAAGAGATAAGAGTGAAGAAATTATCGGAACGTGTGATAATTATTGGGTTTATGTGGATGTAGTATGTACGTTTGTACTATTTGATTTCTGTGTTTTGGACTATAAAATGGTGTTGAGAATTTTGCCATTTCTCTGATTTCTAATTTTTTTTTAAACTTTTCATGCTAATCTTTTTTTTTCTTCAATTTAAGGAAGCTCTTTTATGGTTAAAATTAGCGGTTTCTTATCACAGTATAGCTAAAAAAATTTATTTATCAAAATACTGTTATTTCAAATTAATTCTCAAAATTCGTTTCTTTTAAAATCAGCTCAAAATTATCATTCCCCATGACGATTTTTCAACGTAAAATTTTCAAAAAATTCAAAAAACACCAAGGCAAATCTTGGTGGTATTCTTTTTATAATTTTTTTACTTAAATTTAAAAGTCCAACGGTTAAAAAAAATTACAAATTTATTTTTAAAATTTATATTTTAATTTTGAAAATTGCAAATTAAATAAAAAAAAATTTATATTGGTTTGTTTTTTATTTTTTATAAATATATATTAAAATTTTTTAAACTTTTAATTTTATAAAAAATAAATTTTAATTTATTATTAAAATTTTATAAAAAATAAAATTTTACTTCTTATAAAATTTTAAAAAAGAAAATTATATTTCTTATTAAATTTTTATATAAAAAATTTTGATTTCTTATTTAAATTTTATATGTGAGATTTGTAATAAACAGGTATAAAAAAATTTATCTTGGTTTGTTTTTATTTATTCTTAAAATATATATACTAAAATTTTATAATTTATTTAATTTTTTAATTTTATAAATAATTTAATTTAATTTTTATTGAAATTTTATAAAAAATAAAATAAAATTTATTATTTTAATTTTATAAAAAGTAAAATTTTATTTCTTATTAAAATTATAAAAAAAGATATTTCTTATTAAAATTTTATATAAAATTTTTTTTATTTCTTATTTAAATTTTATATAAAATACAATTTTATTTCTTATTAAAGTTTTATTTTTAAAAAAATGTATTTCTTATTTAAATTTTATATAAATTAAAATTTGATTTCTTATTTAAATTTTATATAAATTAAAATTTGATTTGTTATTTAAATTTTATATAAAAATTAAATTAATTTCTTATTTGAATTTTATATAAAATTAAATTTTATTTATTATTTTAATTTTATGCTGTAGAAAATATTGAAATTAGATTCCTTCTGTAATGGATGGGACTAATGATTTAGGATTAAGGTTTCAGCTATTTTTCAATAAATCAAATCCTCCAGAAAATATTGAAATTGGATTCCTTCTACAATGGATTGGACTGTTGACCAGATTTAGGGTTAGGGTTTCAGCTATTTTCCAGTCCATAAAATGCTACAGAAAATATTAGAATTGGATTCCTTCTGCAATGGATGGGACTAATGATTTAGGGTTAGGGATAGGTTTCAGCTATTTTCTAGTCAATCAAATGCTGCAGAAAATATTGAAATTGGATTCCTTCTGCAATGGATGGGACTAATGATTTAGGGTTAGGGATAGGTTTCAGCTATTTTTCAGTCAATCAAATGCTACAGAAAATATTAGAATTGGATTCCTTCTGCAATGAATGGGACTATTGGACACTCCAGTATAAAAGATGGGATTTATCATCAATTTTTGCATTGAATGAGTTATCAGTTTTTCAGTCAATTAACCGTAGCCAGAAAATGAGAATCAGATTCCATCCTGTACAAAAGATGGGATTTGTCATCCGGTACAACATAATGAACCATTATAAATTCATAATACTAATGAAGGTTTACAATACCCCCTACAACAGTTTCTCAATCATATTTTTTCTGAGTGCTAATACCTCCTCATTCTCATCCTTCTTTATTTCTTTTTTCTTTTGCCGAGTGATAATACCTCCATTATCATCCTTCTTAGTTTCATTTCTACACAACATGAGCAACAGAGTGATCGCGTTGGTCTACTATAATGGCTAAATTCATAATACTGACGAAGGTGCTACATTTGATTGTGTACGTCCTAAAAGTTTTCGTGTTGATGAAGGCGTCACATTAGAGGAATCGAAATTGCAAATTCATACAAAAATTAAAGCTGGAAATAGAAAAAGAGTTTCAAAGATTAAGTATAGACATCCTCTTTCTATTGGTAAAGGATGTGTCCGATATAGAACATTTCCACTTGAAGATGATGATGTCAGATGCATGTTTTATGCTCATGAGACATTTGCTAATGTTGGTGTACTTGAGTTATATGCTGACATAGAGGATGTTCACGATGATTGTGGGCCTCCAAATGTTCGCACTACAGAAAACTTTCCCACAGAAGATGATGATTCTGGGCCATTCTATGTTCACACTACATACGATGTTCCCACAGAAGAAGTCATTCCGCTATCTCAAGCTACAACGTTTCATAATTCATTAGTCTCACAAACAATTCCTACTGCCCTCGAAGATGAGGCAGCAGCTGGTGTTGATCCTGTTCCGCCATGTGGAGTCCATGGTGAATATGTTGGTGACTTTAGTGAGCAGGAAGAGGATGCTGAATTCACAAGTGATGACAACAGTGATTCTGACCCAGACGTTGTCCTTGCTGAGATCAACACTCATGGAGATTTCCCCCCATATGAGGTTGCATCCCATATAAACACCCTGGATCTGGAGGCAATGCAAGTGCCAAAATTTTCTGAGTATGCTCATACATTAGCTACGCCTCTGACATTTGATCCATCTACAGTTGATCTGTGTTTTGGGTTACAATTTCCAACGAAAGAGGTTGTTGCTTTCAGCTATTAAGCAATATAACATCAAAAACTCTGTAGATTATAGAGTAATTGAATCTGAGCGGACCAAATATTATGCCAAATGTCTAATGTATGGGAAAGGGTGCAATTGGAGAATAAGGGCAACTTTTATGAAGAAGAAACATGCATGGGAGATTAGAAAATATGAAGGGCCTCATACTTGCACATCGGGAAGGATTTCACAAGATCATTGCAAGTTAGATTCTAACATGATATGTTCATGCATTCTGTCATTGGTCCAAGAAAATCCGGAGATCTCCGTTTTAGTTTTGATCGTTGAGATGCAAATCCGGTATGGATACATCACCTCCTATAAGAAAGCGTGGAAAACAAAGCAAAATGCAATTGTTCGAGTTTTTGGCGATTGGGATAGATCGTACAATGAGCTACCTAAATGGTTAGGTGCAATGCAACATTTCGTGCCTGGTACAATTGTGGATGTGCAAACGGTACCTGTATATCACGGTGATCGACTCGTCCAGGGTAAGAGAATATTCCATCGACTCTTTTGGACATTTAAGTCGTGCATTGAAGGGTATCCGTATTGTAAACCTATTGTGCAAATAGACGGTACTTTCTTATATGGAAAATACAAAGGAACATTATTGTTAGCTATTGCACAAGATGGCAATCGAAATATACTGCCAATTGCCTTTACCATTGTGGAGGGTGAGACAACAGAGGCTTGGTCATTCTTTCTCACTAATTAACGTAAACATGTGACAAAACAGCCTGGCATATGCTTGATGTCTGATCGACATGAAGCCATCAAAGCTGTGATTAGACGCGATGGTAGTGGATGGAATCCTCCACATGCATATTCAGTGTACTACATTCGACACATTGCAGCTAACTTTATGAATAAGCTTAACAATAAGGAATTGTGTCGATACATTGTTAACATGGGTATGGAATCGAATCATAGTTATTTTATCTCTTATATTTCCTTTAGTATATAAAATAATACTGAAATTCACAAGTCTTTTGTTTTTAATTTATTAGGATACGAGTTGAGGCGACCGAATTTTCATTTCATGTATGAGAATATTCGTGGAGAAAATGCAGAGGCGGCTAATTGTCTTGGTAGGATCCCCAAGGAGAAGTGGGTCCAATCATATGATCAAGGAAGACATTATGGCCATATGACAACCAACCTAGTTGAATCTATCAATTCGGTGTTGAAGGGAACGCGTAATCTTCCCATTACTGCTTTAGTGCAATCAACATATTATAAGTTGGCTGCACTTTTTGTTAAGATGGGGAACAAGCAAATTACAATGATGGAGGGAGGGCACACATACTGTGAAACAGTCACACAGACTATGCAAGAAAATCGCAGGAAAGCTAACTCCCATTTGTTCATAATTTTACGCGAGTAAATCAATCTTTTCTGATTAAAGAGTTAGTTGATCCATAAGAGGGTGTTTCTGCAATGAAGTACAAAGTCAAGCTTAGTGACATGTGGTGTGACTGTGGGAAGTTTCAAGCATAAAGGTTCCCTTGTTCACATGTAGTTGCTGCTTGTGCACATCTCCATGTAGATTGCATGCAATATGTGGACAATGTCTATAGACTGAAAACTATATTGAATGTTTATAGACATGAGTTCGAAGCAGTTGGAAATGAAGGTTATTATCCTCAATATGATGGTCCAGAAGTGTGTCCCAATCAAGAAATGCGGAGAAATCCACATGGTCGGCCAAAATCAAGTCCTATTCGTAATGAAATGGACCTTAGGGAGAAAGGCCAACCAAAACGTTGTGGATTATGCAAAATGAAAGTCATAGCCGTTGAAAATGTCCGCATCAATCTGGCACATCGGGGGAGAGTTCGCATCATCAATAAAAGAATTACATGTGTTTCATAACCTGCAATATTTACATATTTTGCCATTAAGGGAAAATGTTATGCAAGTTTTTTTTCTACTTATTATGTAATTTGGATTATTATTTTATATAAAATTAAGAAATTTTATAAAAATATATTGAATAATATATTTTATTACATTTTTATAAATTAAATAACTTTAGTTAGATATGCTGAATAAAAAAATTTAAAATAACAATTAATTTCCCAACAAATTTAAAATAAATAACATGAAATGCAAAACATATAAATTTATATATTACAAATTTAAAATATATTATTCTCGTTATATTGATAAAAGTACATTTATTCTAATTATTGCGTGGTGTAGAGCAACAGTATCAAGCTCTCCTAGTGCGTGGTGGTTGGACCCGTCGTTCAACCTCGTCAGTGGCACGTATTCACGGCCGACCACGACCTATTACTGTAACCGCCACTGGTTCCGGTTGTATGTCATCCGCCATTTCTTATGTATCAAAAATTTGAAACCCACTGCTGAAGGAGCCAACACCTAGTTCACTCATAAAGGGAACCTAACTACTAGATGGACCCAGAAATGATGTACCATCAAATGCTGATGCAGGGGTGTCAAACTGATACATTGATGTTAGATATGCTGAACTTGGACTTAGGATGGGCAGCTGGTCATCAAACCTCGTTATTGACGATGATGGTCGGTAACACTCATCAATGTCATATCCGGGGTGACTGATGGAATAACGATGACTGGATGGTACTCCATGATCCCGTTCAGGTTCAGGATGACTAAATGACATCCTCGGTGCAGTGAACTCCGATGACGTCGGTTGACGCGTCCGCTCACGTTGTCGGATAGGTCTAGGAGCTTCCATATCCTGTGTAGGAGGGACTGGAGTTGAAGTTTGTCCGGTAAATGACATACTCCTAACATCCTCATACACCGACGGTGGACAAACAAAAGGCCGACCTTTATTTTTATATCATCCTATGTAATCATCAGATGGGTTGAAATATTACCAACAATCGGATAACCTGCCGAAATTCGTTGACAACGTATATTCCACCAATGGATCCAATGTTCATGCTTCGCAGGCCAGAATTCCTCATGACGGCCAAGCATGTCGATCTTTTGAAGCTTATCAAGGTTCACTGGTGCTTGCGGAATTGGCTGTTGCATCCCAAATTGTCACAACACCCTGTCAGTTTGGTGCCACTTTACATATGAAAAGCATATCAATTTTGTGTTTGCTTTCCATATATTACAATTATTGTAGGCATCCGATGGGAGGCATGCCATAATTTCACTTGAGGAATATGACATTCACAGAAACTGCGAATAATTATTACAAATTATTAGTTTCATATGGATTAAATACAAAAATACTTGAATGTAACAATCGAAACATTTATCTTATCATATCCTACTCGATCTAGTCGCAATCTTATACTTGCAAGGTCGGTCGGAGTCTCGGTAAAATCTCTACTCCTACTCCTACTCCACCTGTTAAAATGCATATAAAATCTTAATAGATCTATAAAAATACAAGTTCGTACAAAATTAATAAAATAGTAAAGATTATTACCTATTTGTAAGGAGGTATACAGCCGAAACATCCACGCGCGGAGCAAGAAATGGCAGCCAATACCAAGCCCATGATTGTATAAGCACTAAACATCCACCTATGTCATGGATTTTTCAACTGTAGCCCGGCACAGTTCTCTATACAAAATCGCCAAACACGCAGAACCCCAACTATAATTTGCCGCATGCTCTAAATCACATAGTAATGGAAGATACATTAAATACACCTGGCTGCTTGATTTGTCAGGCATTAGTAATCCTCAAATCAAACGTAAAATATATGCTCTACCAGCATATTGTATATGTTCTTCAGTTGCGTGTAATGAAAGATTTTGAAAGGATTTCAACCAATTTAGTCTCACCGTTGAGCCAGATACATACTCATCTGGAGGTACCGCGCCCAATAGATTTTGACACTCTTCATTCCAATCTAGCAAGCTTCCGCCTGTAACTGCATCGTCATGGACCGGAAGTCCAAGTTGAAGCGCAACATCTTCTAGAGTTACTGTGCATTCACCAAATGAAAAATGAAAAGTGTGCATCTCGGGTCTCCATCGTTCGATCAACGCACTGGTTAAGTCGGGTTGTATAAAAAATCGTCGAATTTGAGTTGCGTGATAAAATTCGGCTCTTCTTAAGTGGTCGATAATAGATGGATGCAGGTCCTCCAATGTAAATTTTCTCGAATGTAACACGCGACGAGTATCCTGTTGATAATTAATTAAATTAAATTAAATTATTATAAAAATTAATATATTATAAAACTATAATAATTAAAAAAATTAAACAATATAAAAATTAAAAAAATTCTAAAACTATAAAATAACAAAACAATAATAATATAAAATTTTTAAATTATTTATATAATTATTAAAAAATAAAATAATATAAAAAATAAAAAACTATAAAATGAAAAAAAAATTATAAAATTATAAAACTATAATAATAAAAAATAATATAATATAAAACTATAAAATGAAAAAAAAACTATAATAAAAAAAATGAAAAAACTATAAAATGAAAAAACAATAATAATTAAAAAAATGATAAAACTATAATAATTAAAACATTAAAAATTATAAAATTATAAAATTATAAAACTATAAAATTACAAAATAATAATAATTAAAAAATTACTAAAAATTGAAAATGTAATACAAATAATATTACAACAATTTACTTACCTCTTTAAATATAAATGAGGATATGTGATTTTCTTGCAACCTCAACAGTGATTTTGAAGCCATTTTTAAATATTGTTGTAGAAAAAAAATATTGTTGGTAGACAAAAATTGATTGTAGAAAGAAGAAAGAAAATTAAAATAAGTTGTAAAAAATGAGGGGGTATTTGTAGAAGAGTGGTGTGTGTTTGGGGAGGGGAGGAGATTTTTGAAGGCAACAGTCAAGTTACCGTTGCCTTCAAAAAGTTTTTAAATTTTTTATATATTTTATTATTATTATTTTTTTTCAAAAGGTTATATTATAAAATTTAACTGAAAATTTATAAAAAAAAAATTCATAAAATTTAAAATTTAAATAAGAAATAACTTTTTTTATATAAAAATTTAATAAGAAATATAATTTTCTTTTTTAAATTTTCATAAGAAATAAAAATTTATTTTATATAAAGTTTTAATAATAAATTTTATTTTATTTTTTATAAAATTAAAAAATTAAAAAAAATTTAATATATACATTAAAAATAAACCAAGATAATTTTTTTTATTTAATTTGCAATTTTTAAAATTAAAATACAAATTTAAAAACAAATTTGCAATTTTTTTTAACCGTTGAACTTTTAAATTTAAGTAAAAAAATTTAAAAAAAAAATACCACTAAGGGAAATCGCCACCCCCCATGGCGATTTCCCTTGGTGAAATTGAAAAAAATTCCAATTTACACGAAGGGAAATCGCCATGGGGGGGTGGCGATTTCCCTTGGTGTATTTTGAAATTTTTTAAAAATACACCAAGGGAAATTGCTACAATTTTACGCTGAAAAATTATCATGGGGGGTGACGATTTTCCAGTTGGTTTTAAAACAAGCGGATTTTGGGAATTAATCTGAAAACAACGGTATTTTGGTAAATAAATTTTTTTTGGCTATATTGTGATAAAAAAAACCCTAAAATTAGCCACTTAAATTATAATTTATTGTGTTTTAATTTTTAATTTATATATATATATATATATAATATGGTCGTGCCGTTGTTTGACTTAAAGATTTTGTTTAAAACCTAATTTTTCTTTTGATTATCTTTAAAAAAAAATTCTCTCGTATTAATTTAATATCTTAAAAACCATATCTTTTATACTAATTTAATATATTTAAAATTTTAATTTTGAAAATTCTCACAGCAATTAATTAAAATTAGCAAATTTAAATTGTAAATTAGTATGTTTTAATTATTAAGTATTTAGCAATACTAATTGTAATTTTTCAAATGATTTGTATTATTTAAAAAAAATTGTATAAAACGATTACTATATGTTAATATATATACCTTCCAATCAAATCAAATCATATAATCTAATCATAATTTTTTTTTCGAAACCATAATAACTTTAACATTAATCATGAAATTCTATATAACTAAATACTTACACATCTTACTCTACCATAAGAGAGCTTGTCACACTGTGAAATTGAGCTTAAATTCTGATCCACACTCACAGAACAAGTTTATATACACATCTATGAGCAACCAAAAAAAATAAGACAAAATGCATCACCTTTAAAATCATGGTTATTTTAATAATCTTCACACTATTTAACTCTTTCATATGAAAAAAAAAAACATAGAGTTTAAGTTATATTTGGATAATCATGTAAAGTGAGTTTTTAGGTACCACTAAAACAATGACACCTAATAATCTTTTAAAAAGATTTAACTAGTATTATATATTCACCCCTACTAAATCAATCATCATTAATTCAAGGTTAATCTATTTAACATATATATAAAATTAAGTATGCAAACTCATTTGGTAGTTCACTTTTTTAGTGCTTACATGTGTCATTTTTTAAGATAAGGAAAGAAAAGAAAAAAGAAAGGAAAGAAAGAAAAAAAAAAGAAAAAGAAAAAGAAGAAGAAGAAAGAAAAGAGAAAAAATTTGGTGTTGACACGTGATCTTTTTTTTTTTCAAGAATGAAAAAACGAAAAGAAAAGAAAGGAAAGAAAAGAAAATGAAATGAAAAAAAAATGAAAAAAAAGAAAATGAAAAGAAAGAGGGAAGAAATGAAAAGAAATGAGCAAAAAAAAGATAAGAAAAATATGTGTTTGTGTTATTTTTTCGTGTGTTTAAAGTATTATAAATTTATATAAATTTTTACACGTCAATAATTCGTTTTATGTATATTTTGACATGTTCATGTATTCGTGTAGTATTCATGTTATTTTTTGTATTGTGTTTTAATTATTTTTCCTATGCTGTGTTCGTGTCATGACTTAATTCATTTCATATTTTGCATAGTTTGTCCTTGTGATTCAATTTAGAAAAAAATTTGTGTGTTTGTGTCGTGTTCCTTTCGTGTTTCAATTCATGATATATTTTGAATAATTTGTTATATTGATTCAATTTAGAGAAAAATTTGTGTGTTCGTGTTATTTTTTGTGTGTCCAAAGTATTATAAATTTTAATAAATTTGTACACATTAATAATTCATTTTATATAGATTTTGACATGTTTGTTTATTAGTGTCATGTTCATGTTATTTTTGTGTCATATTTTAATTATTTTCACATGTTGTGTTTGTGTCGTATTTCAATTCATCTCATATTTTGCATTATTTGTCATAGTGATTCGATTTTAACTCTAAATTCATTTACTTATAAAATTAAAATATAATAAATTATTTAAATAAATGATAATTATTTAATATGATTCAACTTAAATTTATTTATAATTATTAATTTAATTAAAATTTTATAAATATTAAAAAAAAAAAATCCCCCAACAAAGTCGGAAAAAAAATTCTAATAAATTTATAAATTTTTATAGATTAAAGTAAGCTCTTGCAAGTCCTTCATTTGTTGACACGTGTCAACAAAAAGTTAAACTTCAATTTATGATATTTACTCAGGTTTAAAACGAAGGGATACACATATTTTCTAATTATTAAGTTAGAAAAATAGAAGAATCGGGAGAAATAAGGTTCTAGAGAGAAGATGAGCTAACAAGAGAAAAAATAAGAATTAGGGAGAAGAGAGAGAAGTGGGATGAAAGGTCGAGCTGAAAAGGAGGAAGGGAAAATGTGAAATATCGATGATAGTGGTTGGAAAGGAAGGGAGGATGGGAAGAGAGAGAGACGTTGGAAAAGGAAAGAGAGTGAGGGAATGGGATTTGGCCTATCTCATTGTTTCGGCTTTGCTGAGATCGCACCGGCTCTGGTTAGTTGAGATGGAATGCATGGGCTAAGCATGGATCAGCTCACTAACTGATAATGAAAAAAGAAAAAGAAAAGGGAATTGTAAAAAAAAAAAAAAAATTCTCCATGTTGTTGCCTTTTTTTTTTTTGCATGAGTTTAAGTTTTATTTATTATTATTTTTTTTTTTTAGATTTGAAGTTTTCTTTTGTAGTCATGTGAGAGATCAGATATGGACTTTTTCGTTGGATTTGCATAATTTTATATGTCTGTTTTTTATTTTCTGCTATTTTTTTCCTTTCCTTCTCTAATTTTCATTTTTTTTTTGTTTGGTTAAATTTGAGAGTGTATATTTTGGGTTATGATGCATTTGTTTCTATTCCTGTTTTCTTTTTTGTATTTTTTTATGTATTTCATTTGAGCGTAACTTTTAACACCTTTATTTTTATTTTGGTGTAATTTTTTCCAGGTACACTTTTAAATATAATAATTCATGTACTATCTTTTGTGTTCTATTGATGGATTTTATTTTTGTAGTTTTTACGTGCTTTAAATTTGTTCGTGTCAATTATCGTTTGGAGAATACTTGCTTTGTATTTTTTATTACTTTAGGTAATTGTTTGGAGAATAATTTTTTGAAGCAAAATATATTCAGGTAGTATTCAAAACTAATTTATTTTTGTAAGAAAGTTTAAACTTATCATTTGTAATCATTACCAGATATTAGTATCTCAGTTAACATTGAACCTTAAATGTTAGTTTTATCTCACTATTTTATTTCCTTGATATTTTTTCTGGTACAAGGAAAGCTGTAGCTTAGGGATTGGGAAGGGGTTGTAGAATGTAAATATTGAGATTCGAATCCCAAACTAGCTGGATGTCACATTTTAAAGGTGGCTGCATAAACCAATTGAGCTAAATTCTAAGTTCTTTCCATGATATTTAGTTACTGCTTTTGGTTGTGTTTGTGATTCTCTATCAAGCAACTGAATATAGTGTAAAAAGCACAAACAAATGAAATAGAAATATGGTGTACTAAGAATTTTTTTGAAAACCTAGTTTCAGGTTTACATTATTACTTCTTACTTTCATTTTACTATTTAAATTATTTAACCTTTTATGATATTCTCTTCCATTCTTAATTACATGTTTGACGTTGTCTCATGCTGGAGTTCTCCTCTGGAGCTATTTCTCTCTTTCCCATATCATCAAAATCTGCTTCATCCGAAAAACCTAATTTCCTCAAGTCTTTTCTTCTTCTTCTCCCATCACGATAAACTGAAATGTTAACTCAATCTTTAATGATCAGGCTTCATTAGTTGTTTCCATCTTCCCCAAAAACTTTCTTGTTTCCTTTTTCTCTTTCTTCTTTTGAACCACCAGTTTAACCTGTAACCACAAAATCTTTGTTCTTCTTAGGTGTAATCTACACTAGATTCTGACATTCTAATCCTTAGTTTTTCTCTTAGTATCTGTACAAAATATTTCAAAATCCCTAGTCTCTGATTGTTCCTTTTCCCTTCTATATGGATTGGCTTTTGGTGTTCCCATAGCATCTTTTTTTTTTTCCATTTTCTTTTCGATATCGGAATACGCAGGATTCATGCATTGGGCCTTCACCTCTAATTCTTATCCTCTTCTTCTCGATATTATAAGCTTGCAATCATTTCTTAGCCATCTATTATCCTCTTTTGTTTACTCTTCCTAGATTTGCCCAATCGGTTCCTTTAGTTCTCTAATTTGCCTTGTTTCAAAACCCTTTGTTTTGTTTTTCTATGATGATGGATAAAATGGATATGGATTCTTCTAGCTTTCTTGATCATCTTGGGAGACAAAAAGATCTAGATAATTTTCGGTTGCCTTTAAATAGGAAAGGATCTTGCCTTCCTCCCTCACATTTCTTCTCTTTAGAAAAACCCATTTCTAGCAAATACACCCCCCCAAAAGGAAAATGGAGCGTTCTACAATTCGGAGAGAAGTTAGCTGGTCTGAAAGTGAGGATTCTATATTGAGCAGTGATAATGAAGAATTTCATGATATGGATCGTGTTTCCTTTCCAAGATCGAAAGTCCGACAAAGGGCAAGAAGGGGTCCTTTAATACAGTTTGAGTCCGAATAAATTGCGCCACAAAGATCCTTTTAGGAGCATAGTCTAGTTGCCTATCTTCTGGATATCAGGGAGTTCTCTGCCATAACGGTCCAGCGAATTGTCAACACTATTTGGAGAATACGAGGAAGAGTTACCATTGTTGGAAGGGAGGATAATTTTTACATTTTCCATTTTGAGGACATTGTTGATATGGAATTCATATGGAACGAGAGCCCGTGGTCTTTGGAAGGAGGATTCTTTGTGTTTGATAGGTGGAGACCTAACATGGTCTTAAGGGATCTATATCTCTGTGCCTCGCCAATCTGGCTCCAGATTTGGGGACTACCGCTCGAGTACCAAACACCACAATTTGCTTCTAAAATCGCAAATATTGTTGGTGAAGTGATGTCAGTTGATTGGCAAAACACAGTTCCAAGGAATATAAGTTTTATGAGAGTACATGTCTGGTTCAATCTGTGGCTCCCATTACTAGCGGGCTGCTTCATCAGAGAAGACGATGGAGTCAGAATCTGGGTAGACTTCAAGTATGAGAGGATTTGTAAATTCTGTAGAAATTGTGGTAGAATAGGTCATACTTTTCCAAACTGTCTTCTGGACAACTTTGATGTGGAAAGGATGATTGGGGAACAAATGGAGAATATTACAAGAAGATTTGGCTATGAAACGGGCATTGATCTTTCTCAAGCCTTTTTTTTGTGAATGAGGTCAGAGCCTTTCATAACAAAAGCACTAGAAGAACCACAAGAATTTATTATAGAAGAGAGCTGGTCGATCATAATGAGGGGGTTCAAATGGTGCTGGAGCCCTTTAACATTCTATTTCTTGAAGAAATAAATACTCAAGTTGATCTTGCTTCTCCATCTTGGGTCCAGGCAACAGTAGATAACGGGGTTCTTAAAAATCACAGATATGGTGAGGTGCAGCAAGAAGTAGGCACTACTGATCACACTCCCCCTTTCATATAGAAGAACAAGATCCCTTTACGTAACCAATTACAAGTAAACCCTGATGGATCAAACTGGAAAGTGGAGAAACTTTCTTCACAAAAGAAAAACTAGTTTTAGAAGGTCCTAGTGATGGAGTGGAGAGTAGTAGAATGGTTGAAATGAGAGCAGAGATAAGGGCTGGAAGAAATTTGGAATCTATGTCCGCATATGAGAATTTCAGGTTTGAAATCGATGAACAAGAACAAGACACTTTAGTGCAATGTTGGCTGGGAAATATTGAAAAGAAGGACCAAACTAGTCATGAAAATGTCCAAGCTGATATTGGGAGTAGTGAAATGGATCGTATCAACAGTGAAGCTTCTCAAGATAGCATTATTTCGAACCTGCAAATTCCAAGCTATCAAGGTACAGAATCACAACAACTTCAAGATGCAATAAACATATTTTCTCAAAGGGAAGGTTTCCATCAACAAGCATCCCTTAAACAAGAGGACACTGATGAAATAAATAGAGTAAGTGAAGAACAGGACAAACAGGAGACACAAAGTCTGAACAGCATTGAAAGCAAAAGAAAAAGAGAAAGCTTTAAGAGTGAGGACGAATCTAAAGGAAGAAGACAGGTCAGAAGAATGCTATGGAATCTGAAAGTTACTGATGATGATGGAAAAATTTCTGCTGCATGGGCGTTCAGGCAGGCTGTCCCTGAACAGCCTCTACAGGAACCATGATTATCCTAAGTTTTAACACTAGGGGTTTGGGTCAGCCTCTAGTTGTTCACCAGTTACACCAAATAACCCAGAATATAAGCCTAATTTTTGTTTTGCCATGGAAACTAAAAAACAAAAAGAAAAATTTGTTAGTATGGCTAGAAGATTGGATTTTCCCAGGCATGAAAGAGTATCATGTGTAGGGAAAAGTGGGGGTCTATTCGCTATGTGGGATAGTTCTATTAATGTAACCCTTATTTCTAGCAATAAGAATATTATGCATTTTGCTGAGTATGATGAGGAAATAAACTTTTTCTGGCTCACCTGTTGCTATGGTCAACTAGATCTGAATCATAGATAAGATGTGTGGAACCAACTTAACTGTATTGCTGATCAAGTGGGTGATGAGAGTTTGGTTATCCTTGGTGATTTAATCAGGTTCTTTCCTCCTCTGAAAAATTCTCACTGAACTATAACAACATTAAAGGCACGCAGCTTTTAGGTAATGTTTAAACCACTGCAACCTATTTGGTTGCAACCCTAAATGGATTGAAAACTTTCAACAAGCATATCTACTCAACTTGCCTATTCTCAGATCAGATCATGGTCCAATGATCTTATACACAAACAAGAAAATATTGTTCACAAGAAGACCTTACAGATTTGAGGCTATGTGGTTATTACAACCCCAATGCAAGGAGATCATTAAAAGAGCTTGGGCAAATCGAATTGAGGGTTCTCCTTCATATGCTCTGGTGGCGAAACTCAAGATTACAAAAGAAGACTTAAAGAAATAGAACAATGATTGCTTTGGCAATTTGAAGAAAAAGAAACATGATCTTGAAAAAGCATTGGAGACTGCCCAACTTAACCTCACCGACATTGACACAGCCATGAGAGAAAAGGAAATTAGAAACAAGTTGGAGGATCTGCTAGAACAGGAACAAGTTCACTGAATGCAAAAGTCTAAGATTAATTGGATTGTTAAAGGAGAAAGGAATACAAAGTTTTATCATACGATGGAGGCTAGAAGAAGAGTTAAGAATCAGATTTTAAAGATAAAGAATGAATCAGATGAATGGCTAGAAGATCAGCAGGCCATTAAAAGTTTGTTCAAGGCTCACTTCCACCATTTATTCAACATTCCTGATGTATACTCTATGGATGAAATGAGGAATATTGTTCAAGACATGGACCTGAGTAAACTTCCTACTGACCAGGTTTCCCAACGCAACTCTCTTTTTACTGAGGACGAGGTTAAATTGGCTGTTTTTGGTATTGGTGCATTGAAGGCTCTTGGTCCAGATGGAAAGTCTACAATCTTCTTCCAAAAAAATTGGGAAATTGTGGGTTCTCTGGTTGACTTTGCAACACTCTCTTTCCTAAAAACCGGTAATATGTGTTGGGAAAAATAAAACCTGGTTACCCAAAAGCAAGCATTCACCCACAACAAGCATTCGAATAAGAAAAGAAAAAGACACAATATTTTTTTACGTGGTTCGACCCTTCTTGGCCTACATCCACGATCCCATAAGGATAACATCACTACAACAAGTAGCTTTTGCACGGATAAAACTACAAACTCTCATACAAGTAGCTTTTGAATGGATTAAGCTACAAACCCTCTTACAAGTAGGATTAAGCTACAAACCCTCTTACAAGTAGCTTTTGAATGGATTAAGCTACAAACCCAGCTTTTGAATGGATTAAGCTACAAACCCTCTTACAAGTAGCTTTTGAATGGATTAAGCTACAAACCCTCTTACAAGTAGCTTTTGAATGGATTAAGCTACAAACCCTCAAATTAAACACTATAACTCACCACCGGATAATCCTAATACAAGAGTATAGACTATCTCTCACAAAGGTGGTGGGTGAATTCAATCAAAGCCTAAGCTCTCTATTTATAAGGTGAAAGCCCCCTTGGCTTAACATAAGCAAACTATGTGGGATTTAAGCAAACTATGTGGGATTGGGACTTGACTCAAAAATACTCGACAATATGCTCAGATAAATGAACCGCACATTTATCACCGTCATTCCTAAACAAAAAAGCCCTTATGCTGTCGACCATTTCAAACCCATTAGCCTCTGCAATGTCACTTACAAAATAATTGCTAAGGTGTTGGTCAATAGACTCAAACCAATTATTGGTAGTTTAGTCTCTCCCTTTCAAAATGCTTTTGTTAGAAAAAGAAACATTTCTGACAATGTTATTTTGGGAGCTAAGATCCTTCATGTAATACATAACAGGACAAAAGATAAAGGAGAGTTGGGTGCCTTAAAGATTGACATGAATAAAGCTTATGACAGGATTAGTTGGAGCTTCTTTAAAGTTGTTCTTAAAAACCTGGGTTTGACACACATTGGGTAAAATTGATTATGGCTTGTGTGACCATTGTTAGTTATCAGGTTATTGTTAACGGTGAACCAGCAGGTTTCATTATTCCACAGAGAGGACTAAGGCAAGGTGATCCTTTCTCCCCTTATTTATTTATCTTGTGTCAGAATTTCTTTTCTCACCTCTTATTTAAAGCTGAATTCTCTAGAAATATCTATGGGATCAAGATCAGTCAAGAAGCTTACCAATTAGCCATCTTCTTTTTGCGGATGATATCTATATTTTCTTTAGAGCTATTTGGGACTCTTGTCACAAGATTAAGAGTATCCCGGATCAGGTTTATGCTTCGACAGGTCAAATAATCAATTTAAATAAATCTAACTTTGTTGTTAGTCCGAATTGTCATCCAAAATTTAAAAGTATGTTCTAGAGAATACTCTAAGTAAAGGTGACCAACAACCCTGGCAAGTACTTAGGATTTAATCTTGATCATCTTCAAGCCAGAGGTAAATTCTTCCAACCTTTAGTTGACAAGCTTATACTAAACTTGCCCATTGGAAGACAAAATTGCTGTCAACTGGGGGAAGATATACTCTCATTAAGTCTACTTTATCTAGCATCCCTATTTACTATCTCTCTTGCTTTAAGGCTCCTACTTCCATTTGTGATAAATTAGATAAAATCATCAGAAATTTTTGGTGGGGACACAATGAGGGAGAAAGGAAAATGCACTTTAAAGGTTTGGATAAACTTTGTCCACCGAAATCTGGGGGGTGGACTAGGGTTTAGAGAAATAAAAAAACATGAACCAAGCTCTTTTAGCAAAGCAAGCATGGAGGATAGTGAGAAAAGAGAGTTGGCTACTTGATGAGATATTGGGCAGAAAATATTGTCAAAAGAATAATTTCATGGAAGTGCTTACTAAACCGGGGGATTAATGGGTTTGGAAAAGTATCCTCTTTGGAAGGGACTTATGTTCTCAAGAGGTAGACTGGCAGTTTCGTGGTGGAGAAACAGCATTTATTCTAAATGGTAAGATCCCAATCCTTGGACCTTTCTATCCAAAAACTGGGACTCTGACTTTGACACCAATAAGTACTATCATGAAAAATAATAGGAGAAACTAGAATCAACAAATTGCCACCCTCTCCGTTGATTAAAATTTAGTGTCTGATATTATGAAAAAGTCCTTCTCTTATTTTAGTGGCACTGTCTTACTCAAGCGAATGGTCAACTGGAGTAGGGGGAGCATAATAACTATGACTGGCCAAGGAAATTTTGGAAAAACCTGTGGGCACTTAAACTTCCATTCAAAATCATCATCTTCTTATGGAAGATTTGTAACAATTGTCTCCTCATTAAATCGGAGATAGCACGAAGAATCGATAGCATAGAGAAATGTTGTGTTTTATGCTCCGGAATTACTGAAACACTGAACCATCTGTTCCTTGAGTGCCAATTTGCATGGGCTGTTGGTTTGGATCATATATAGGTATTCGTATGGATAGTTTTGAAATTCAAAACATTCTGCTTTGGATCAAATCTTGGATCCTATCCATTGACTTTAAAGCCTACAACAGCTTCTGGTTGTCATGTAGAATTGCCTGTACACTTTAGTGCATTTGGATCCAGAGAAATAAAGTTTGCTTTGAAAAGGAAAATCCCAACCCAATGGCAGCCATCTATCAAGCAAAAGATTTACTTATTAACTGTGAGAGTGCTTTTTCTACCAGTTTTGAGCAACATGTTGGTGAAATCCCATACCAGTTTCATGTCTTTTCTCCTCCAAGATGTCCTAGTCAAACTTTTCACATCCAAATGGCTTGGAAAAGATGCTCAAGAGGATATGGAGCTGCGTTTGTCGTAAAATCATGGAGTGGTCAAGACCACCTCATTGTCTATAAGCCTAATAATAACCAGGATTAAATCTTTGCAAAGCTCTTTATCATCCGTGAAGTACTTCTCAGAATTATAAGCATGTCCCTTAATCCATGTTGCATCTGGAGTAGGGATAAACTTATATGCAAGATTGTGATGAAACAAGATATGAAGTTTCATTGGAGGTACCATCCAATCTACAAGGACATTAATACACTTAAATCTTGCATAAAGGAGTGGAAATCATCAATCTTACGCATCCAGCGCAGAAAGAAGTTAACAAACTGGCGGAACTAGCTTCCAATTGCTGCACAGGCTTCCATTGGCCCTAGATTTCCCTAGTCTCAAACTTGTCTTTTTAGTTTCTGTCTCCTGCTCTCTTATTTAGTTTCTCTTTTTTCTTCTTTTGACTTGTATGGTTTGCTAATAACTTATGTGTTTTGTTTTCTTGTTTCGATAACCAAAAAAAAAAAAAACATGTTTGACTAAGAAAATTTGATACTCACTATATTGCATGTTTTATACTCTGTATTACTACCTATTGTGATTGAATACTCCAAATATCTTATTGTCGTTTCCAACATTATTTAATAATTGCTTTGCTCTTTTTTTACTTTAAAACAAAAACTTAATACCTTTTCTTATGATGATATAACAGATTAAACATGGCACATCAATACTTGAGTGAGTTATAATTATACAAGCAATCAAGCGCAATTAAAGTCAGAATCATTCATCTTTGGGAATTGATTAACCCAAATGAACCAGAATCATTATTGAAAATTGATTTCTAATTAACTGTTGGTATTCCATAAATATATATATATATACTTTTTACAATTATTCATACTTGACTATTAGATAATAAATTTCATTTAGTATATTCATACAAGTTTTATATAGTAATAACCAAAACCTTACTATTGCATCTAACATTGCTAATCACTTTTACAAAAAAAAAAATGTAATGCACGCCATGATCAGAGCTTCAGATGCTGCACAGTTTGCTCTCCTACTTGAAGAAGGTTGCCTTTATTCAATCTCCAAATTTCAAGTTTTCAATTAAAAAAACACCTTCAATTGTGTTTCCTGTGATATAATAATCATTTTCACAAGAGCTAACTGACATTCAAGAGATACAAGAAGATTTGACTCCGTATCCAAATCAGGGGTGTAATCGAGCCGAGTTAAAACAGTAAAAAGCTCGAGCTCGACTCAAAATTTGAGGTTCAAAACTCGGTTCGAACTCGATTCAATTTTATTTATAAAGTTTAAGCTCGATTAGAGATAAAAGTCGAACTGTTCGAGCTCGGCTCGACAATGACTGAGTCGAATTCGAGTTTTTTTCGAACCAAACCCGAGTAGTTTGCGAACACAAATATCTCGTTTACACCCCTAATCCAAACTACCATTTCAACTTTGCTCCATAGTCCATTCAGTATGCTACCTGACAGAATACACCTCAACACAGTCTTGACAAGTGAAATGCACAATTTAATGTTAAAATTTATATTCTTAACTGTTTAGACTTTCGGCACAAATTAATCTGTTTAATTTTAATACTCGGATGTGATTGGAGTTCTCACAACAATTCTAACAATAAGTAGGACAAAGTTGATGAAAGATACGTGTATATACAATATCTTACGTAATTAAACACAATTTTGCAAAAAAAATAAATAAAAAAATTACATTTATATTTTGAAACCAGCTTAACTAAAATATAACTGTAACAACTACAAGACCGTGAAGGTGGTTCTCTATGGATACATGGCATGCAGTAAAAATCAATGAAAACCAAGTCCTGACAGAAACCGAAAATCCAATCTTTATATTTGGAATGATAGTCAAGATATACATGAGTAAAATCTTCTTTGTCTTTTTTGATTGATACTTCTCTATAAAATTTATTTATAATTTAATTAGTACATTTTTAAAACCACCTACTGTCATTGGGGGTCAGCTAAAGATGAAAATAATTTTAAGATGTTTGTCAATTAAATTTTAGTTTTAAGGTCTAACAAGATAGTTGCATTGTAAATATTTCATATGCTACTGATTGTGGTGCAAGGGATTTATTTATTTAGTCTTTTCGATAATTTTTACTGATTTTTATGTTATATTTGTTATATTTTTGCATTCGTTTACACAAAAAAAAAAAAAAAAAACAGATATATACATATATGCCTCTTTTAGTTTATGCATTATTTGAGCTACCCTTTGTTATTGTGCAAGTTGTTTTTCAATTTTATGCTTAATTTCATGCATGCTTTAGCTTATTTTGTATTTTGCATATTTTAACTTAATTTTTTATTTTTTTATTTTCATTCTCTGTTTTGCTGATTCGATGTACTTGGTTAATAGTTTCACCTGACGAGATTATTTTTGATTCGCTATAATCTTTTGTAACTTTTGATTATTCATAGTGTAAATCTTGATAGTTTCAATTATGTCTCAAGAAAAAAAAAATTATCGACGAAATTTAAAGTTTGAAATCCCGTCGACAATAATAATTGCTAATGGATTTTTTTGTCAATATTTTTTATCTATTTAATTTTTAAAAAGTATTTTGAAAATTTTTTAACGGTAAAAGTTTTTCCAAAAGAAATTCGGTCGAAAAAGTTTACTCGACGAAATTTCTGTCGGTAAATTTGAAAATTTAAATTTTTTTCAATTCCGTCGAAAATTTTAAAACCATGAATCTGCTTTCTATTTTCTCTTCCATCTCTTTTCTGTTCTGTTCTGTTCTGTTCTTTTCTTTTCTTCTTTCTCTTTCTCTCTCTCCCAAACCTCCCAGCCCCTTCCTCTGCCACCGGACCGCGCCCCATCGCCCCCCATGCCGTCCCCTTACTCCGATGACCAGAGCCGATCACGCCGCCTTCCCCCACGCAGGCCAACGCTCCCCTCACCTTTCTTCTCTCCTCTCCCCTAAGCCCTTTTCCTCTCTCTCTCTCTACAATCTCTCTCCCTCGCCAGATTTCCTCCTCTAGTAGGCCTTGGATAGTCGTCGACCGGTCATTAACCCCTTTGGCAGCCCCCTTTCCCTCTTCCTTTCCTTACCCCTTTGAAAATTATAGGTTGGGGTTTGTTATTTGTTTTCCTGTTTTTTAATAAAATAATTTATTAGTTTTTCTAATTTTTTGCAGGATTTGGGATTGCATATTGAGAAGATTAGTGTATGCTAATTTTTTATATTCTTTAAATTTTATATTTTATAATTTGTATGTATATTTAGAATTTTTTATTTATAATTGTTAGTGTTTATTACATCTGGTAATTTATGTTATTATGTCGTGTTTCGTGTCTATTTTTTATAGGACACAAATAATTGAAATACGAACACAATATAAATAATTAAATATTTAATTTTAAAACACGAACATGATATAACTGCTTCCGAAAAAGAAAGTTTGTCAAGTTTCAAATCACTTGCACCCAGAAGAAGAAGAAGAGAACGCGAAGAAGCAGCTCTACACTGAGGTCTGAGAGTGAGGGAATTGTTAGGGTTGAGTCTAGGTTTTTTTATTTTTTGTTTTTACCGACGTTTACTTGTAGACTTTTAGTCAATTCAGTAACTTTAGTTTAGTTTACCAATTTATTTACTGCCGTTTTAGACTTTTAATAATGCCGTTTTAGGTTTTTACTAAACTAAAGTTTAGTAACTTTAGTTTACCAATTTATTGTTTTTTAAATTAAATATAGAATTTCAACTGTCGTTACTCTTAAGAATTTAAGATTAAACAATTTTACATTTTATTTTTATTTTTATATTTATTAAATTTTAGACTTTTAGTTTGTATAAAATAAAGTTTATTAAATTTTATTTTTTTTTGTTTTAAAATTAAAAGAAAAGTATAAATTATAGAAAAAAATTATTACATTTATTATTTTTAAAATTAATTATAGAATAAAATTAATTAAAATTTAATTTTTATATTTTAAAATTTAAAAGATAAGTATAGTTTTATGTTTTAAAATAAAAAAGAAAAGTATATATTAAAATTATATTGGATATACGAAAAATCTTAAACATTAAATTTTAATTAAATATTTATTTATTATACATATGTGTGTCATTGTATCAATGATTCAGTATGATACGTTTAAAAGTTATTTTAAAAATATATTAAAAAAATTATACTATCTAGTAACTAGTAAAGTACTAAATACTAATTAGTTTTAATATTTCATATTAATTAAGTTTTACTTTCATTAATTTTTTATTTTTTATTTAATTTTTTATATAAAAGTTAGTAGTATTACTATTATAGTATTATTTTTAGACTTATTGTAGTAGCTTATTAATTAATACTTCTTATTTCATACTTACTAATTTACTAGTTATTACTAATAATAATGAACTACAATCATCTTAATAATAATAGTACTACTAACTTTTATTATACAGGTAAATAAAATAAATTAAAATTTTTAAAAATCAAAACTTAATTAATAATTTAATATGAGATTCAAAATATGATACATATATTACTATTAGTTTATAAGATTGAGTCATACTTTAATTAGTTTATTCATAATTCATATTTCAAGAGTTCAAGACACAATTTTTTTTAAGTAATTCTTTTTTAAATTATAACTTAATTAATTTATAAGGTCATGATATATTATTCTTATAATGATATTTATACTAATTAAATTAACTTTTCTAGATATTGGAATTGAATATTATATAAGGAGAAATTAAGTTTGCTCTACTTATATTTTACCTTAACAATCATATTATTAGTTTATTACTACTAACTAAAATAAGTAGAGTTATATTATATTATATTATATTATATTAAATGTTTAAAATAGTTTTTATTTAACTATATATAAAATAGGTAAATCATAATTAAAAGTTTAAAATAATGTTTATAGTTTATATATGTTATAAGTATATTGAAAATTAAATGTGTTATATATAAACGTGTTAATTTAAACGTATTTACACATTTAAGACACGTTAAATTATTGAGTTTTAAACGTGTCTATACGTTTATGACACGTTTAATAGACGTTACATTATCATGTATTAAACGTGTTAACGATACGTGTCGATACGTTTACATATTTATGACACGATTAGTTAATCGGGTCTTAACCGTGTCTTAGGTGTGTTATGCGTGTTTAACACGTTTATGATACGAAGTTAGCGTGTCATAAATGTGTTGACACGATTATGACACAAAACACGATTATATAAAATTCATACACGATTAAAGCGTGTTGTACGCATGTCGTGTCTAAAATTGTCAGGTCTAGTGTTTACTTATAAATCGAATAAATCTTATTAAGCAAATAAATTCATTTAGTGAAAGTCTTTTGATGGAATTAAAAATTTTATTTATAAATTTGATAAATTTTATTAATATTTATAAAATAAAATATTTAAATAATAATTTAGAAATATAATAAAAATATCTATTTTCATCAATAACTTATTTATTTATATGAAAATTATATATAATCAAAATTTGTATTAACATGTAAAATTTGTTCATATACAAAATATATCAGATTAATATAATTTTTTTTTTTATTATTTTAAGATTAATGTAAAATTATAACTCTAAAGATAAAAAATTCAATGTACACTTTAACTATTTTTCATTTACCATAAAAAAAATCCATTTAATGGAAGTCTTTCAATTGAATTAAAATTATTACTTATAAATTAAATAAATTTTATTAATAATAAAATGATATTTTAAATGATAATTTAGAAATAAAAATAACAATATCTATTAAAAATATTTGTAATTTTATATATATTAAAAATAAGTTAAATCTTTTATAAATTGATGGATCTCACCCTTAAATTATTCGATGAAATTTTGACTCATTAAAGAAACCTTTACAAAGAAGGATGTAGCCCTGAGATAAAGGAGTTACAGATGTTGAGATTCAAATCCAGGTTTGTTGGATGCTACCTCTTAAAAGTGACTGCATGAACCGGTTGTATTAAGTCCAAATTCAGATAATGTGTTTTCACTTATACTTAAAAGAGTAAATTTAAGAAATTTGGAAATAGTTTTGGTAAATGATCAAATCCTTTGCTGGCATTGGGGAAATGTTCAGAATGCAAATTAAAATTAATTTATATGACTGAAATTTAATGCAAGGAATTTTTTTCCAATTGCCTCCTTGCTTGCTCCTTGGGAAAGGTTTAACAAATTTAAGTGTACCTGAAGGAAGATAGATTGCTTTGAAAAATATAGTATCTGTAATTTTATGTTATGTTATTCCAGTGAATGGGACTGCTCCTGCTTGTTTCTTCAACTTAAAGAACAAAGATATTACTGTCAGTTTGGACATGGTAAATTGGAGGAAGGGATGCAATTGTCATTGCCACAATGTTTGAGACACATATCAACGACATATAACGACAACAATAACAGCATTAATATATATATAGACTTATGTTACTCCGACTCTTTATTTTTTTTGAAGTACCCGTGTTCAATGTATATCTGGATATGGGTATAGGGATATGATCCTCCAAGGATCCTCCAAATACATGAAAGTCTTGGAAAAAATTGAAAATAATCGTATTAGACACATACCTGTGTTCGACACTAACACCCGAGTTCGAGTAACATAGATATAGACATAGATATAGAATACAGTTGCATAAGAATGAAAATGGAGACATGAAATGAGAGGGTATTGGGCAGAGCCGCAGAGGTATCTGACCAAAAACATTCCTTCCTACAACTAACCACAAAGCAGAACAAACAATGTACAACTATGCCTCTCCACAGCTATTGATATCAACTGTTTTGTCATTCCAAACTTTCCACTCCAAATTTCACGGTACTTACATGATGCTCTTTTCAAGTTTTTCCAGGGAAGTACCTTCCCAAGGTCTGCTATCTTAGCAGATATCACAGTCTTCTCTGGGTTCAAATTGAAAAATGCAAGATATATTTCTCCTGAAAAAAAGTGTGAAATAGACTGTTAAAAAACCGGACCGGACCGGCCGATCGGATCGGTTGAATCGGGAACCGGTGGCTTGTCCGGTCCGATGCATATCATTGAACCGCCAATTAGTCGAACCGGTAAAAAATCGGTTGAACCGGTAAAAACCCGAGAAAAAAAAAACCGAAAAAACGGTTTTACACTTATTTTTTTAATTTAAAAAAAAAAAAATTTATTATATGTGATGAGATTTGAAGTTTTAACCTCTTGAATCTATATTAAAGATTATACCATTTAACCAAATACATATTTTATTAAATATTTACTATATTTAATACTTATTTAATATTAAAATTATTTGTTTAATACAATCGGCCGGTTCAACCGGTTTAACCGGTTGGACCGATTGAATCGGAAATCAAAAGTCTCACTAGTTCGACTTCTAGTCCGGTTTTTTAAACATTGAAAATAGATCATTAAAATGAGAGAGACCTTTCAAATAGGACAATATTCTACTGTATATATTGAAAAGACAAATTTATCAACAGTTTCAAATATATCAAACCTCTTCTCCCAGTTGCAATCCAAGAACGAATTCCACTGGAATCGGCATCAACTGCATGAACAATCGAGCATTATTTGGGAAGTAAGAAAAATGTAGATTATAACAAAAAATTACCAAAATCTTGAAGATTTCTGTAACAGTTCAGTTAACGCCAAATGTTTCACCTTCCAATGAGTCCACTGTTGCACATAGACCAGAATAACTGTTTATGAGGGTTCCATTAGCATTCAACTCCCACATCTGTGAATTTCAGAATGGGAAGCATTAGGCTTGAAGACTTATTTCTATGAACCTAGCCTAGAAAAAACAGTCATCAATAACAAGATATTAAAATTTATAGGATAATATTTGTATTCAAATTCTAGTGGTCTGATAAGGGTCAGTTATGTTTCATGCAAAACAAAAGTTGAATTGATTATATATTTTGGAGTTCTCAAGCAATTGTTACAAGTGAAAATTTTAGAATTTGTAACTTTACATGCTTGCAAAAGTATGTGGTGGTTGTCACGTCCTAGACTCGGGATGGGGGCGTTACAGCTTTAGTGACCAGCATGGGTTGATAACAATGCAGTCATGTCTCCTGGGATTGAGCATTTATGACAGAACTCTAACATTTCTTCTTCTTTGGGATTAAGGAGCTACTTGAATGGAGGTGTATGGGACACAGACAGTTTCAACAACCCATTGTTTTAGATTCTATTTTTATTGATCACCTTTGGCTAATATTCAGATTAGTATTTCAACTGTGTTTTCTTCCTTTAGTTTTAATCTAAGTTTTGTAAATTACAAATAAACAATACCTGATTCGTATCCAACTTGCAAGGTGAGAAAGAACCTCCCCCAAATTCTTTTGAAGTAAGCCTCCTTCTTGGAGAAGCATCCAAACATAATGTCATACCATCACTTGCTAATAAGTGGAGTGTTCCCTCAAATTGTTGCTTGTAGATCATCTCTTCACCCCTGCATAAGTTTATCCAATGTTGAATAAAAAATTGCACCAAGTTACAAAAAATGACAGGAAACAAGCTAACTAAGATAAAAGAAAAACTAATTACGAAGCAAGAAGAGATTTTCTCTTGTAAAGGCATGGAGGTTCCTCAAATTTGCTCCCCAATTTATCTTTCCAGCAGATTTGTTCAAGATCTTGGTCAAGAGCTTTAGTTGACCAACCATTTGCTTTAGGATCTTTGCAGGTAGAAATACCCAAAGCTCGTTTATCTAACATGCCCCCTTCTGCCACATCCTGGGAGAGAACCTTATTCTTACTTCTAAAACCGTCTGTGCTAGTAATATAAGGAAACTGTAAAAAACAACAAAATAGTATGTTATTATTACTTTAATGAAAGTTCAATTTCCCAAACTATGTCCATGGAAGTTTACATGCCTCCATGTTGTTTGAGCTAAAAGAGTTTATCTCAAGTAGTGTAGGGTTTGTGATCAGATTGTATGTGGTTTCATCCAGCTTTCTTACATCTCCTCCAAACATGAGAGGTGACTTGGCCATAGCCCATAAAGTCATCTGTGAAAAGAAAACGATAAGGTCAACATAAATGTCTACTTGTAAATCACAGGTATTTATAGAAACATACCTGAGTTCTTTGCTCATATAGATTAAGATTACACATTCTATGTGGACCTTCGTTTGAACCTACAATGCAGGAAAGTATCCAATTATTTCTGGCTCTTCACTGATTCTAGCTAAGCCCTCACATATAAATGCCCAGCTCAGTACAGATGCTTTGCAACTAAAAAAGCCATAAATGCATAAACAACTTGGTTGGGCTTTTCTAATCAACAAAAATGATCTCATATAAGATTTATGTTTCAGAATTTGATTCTAGGGACCTATGTTGCTCTGACTCTTCATTTTTCTTGTAGTAGCCGTGTCTGAAACATATCCGGACATGGGTATGGGGATATGATCCTCCAAGGACCCTCCAAATAAATGAAAATCTTGGAAAAAAATTGAACATACCCATGTTGGACACATACCCGTGTCCGAGTATCATAGCTAGGGGCAACGAAAGGCCAAATACATTTCTGTTGAAGTATAGATGCTCTGCAGGACTGAATATGTCTCAATCATATTCTTCATGAAATGCTGTAAGGTTGAGTGCATGGGAGCAAACAACTACCGTTTACCCAACTGAGAGTTAACAGCAAGCATCACATGGTCACTTTTTAAGTAATTGATAAATACACTGGGTAAATTGTGATTTTGCTTCAATCAATCTTGTCATCTCCTAGGAGTGAAAGGGTTAGGATCAACAAGAGAAAGAAATAGCTATTCGCCGGGGATTATAACCTGGATCAGTGAGCCATCCCAATGGTAACATATCCAAGTCAGGCCACGACCTCCCCAGCAAGCCCTTGGCACCTATCATTTTAGAGGTAGAGAAGTCTCTGAAATAAAAGCCAAAAATATCAGGTTACATAAAACATAAAGAAGCAAAAGTTGAAACTTCAGCTGAAGTATAATCTTATGGAATGCTTGATCCACCTGCTAACGTCAAAATGGGAAACAACATCTCTCCATGTATCCCAATCATCCCCAGTAATCCAGTACATATTGACTAGTCCACTAACATCTTTAGCCATAGCTGGTGTCACACTGGTACCAGGGGACAATGAATATAAAATAGGGCGATCAAGCTTTTTCAGAAGCTGCAGAAGGTATCTCTCTTCAGAAATTTTAACATGAATATCACTAGTTTTACCACAAACCATTGCATACCTCTGATACAAAAGTTATCTCATCTATATCCAAATCATCACCAAATACGCAGTCATGTTTTACTGCAAACATAAAAAATAAAAATAAAAGGAAATGAAATGAAATGAAAGAAATAGCATCTGAAGGATTCCAATTAAGCCACCACAAAAAGGAAATTTATCTGATCAAGTTGTCCATTTGTGATTGACACAAATAATAAAGGATTTATGTGCCTCATTTGGGATGAATTTGGTTATAGTCCTCTTAGGCTTTTCCATTTTTACCCCTAAGATTAAAAATGATTACCAACTCAAGCTTTCAAGAAAGGGAATAGATTTTAGCAAGCTGAAGAAATGCAAACATGAAGTTACCATCTTTTGTGCTATTCAAAACACACTATAATACTATATTTCCTATGGTATTCAGTCATAATTTTTTCAGAACTCAAAGCATCGCTATGAAACTGATTGCAGGAAGACTTAAAAATAATTGTTAACATTACCAAAATCAACACCCCACTCGGCATATTGGAGATAAAGAGACCTCAAGAAGGCTCTTCCAGCTTCTAGGTTGGTATTTACACTCATGAAACCATGTGACATCCAAGCACAAGTCCTCTCCTTGAACCCTATATCTTTTGCCTTCCACTGTCTACCAGACTCTTCATAGGCAGATCCCTAGTAAAAGATGATAGAAAGAAAATAAAAAAGTTCAAACATAAGTGTCAATGCTAATGCTTCAAATTTCTTGAGTTTCTTGAAATGCACCTTCAACGTTTCCATTTTACCTTTTGTTATTCAATGTATTTTTGAAGCCACCATGTAGAAATTAAAAAAGGAAAAGAAAAGAAAAGGAGTAACTTGTGGTGGGAATAAGCGTTAGTACCTTGACAGTGTCTAAGATGGGGGTGTTTGCATTAAAAGCTTGCAGGCCTATCCTTCTCATAACATGAATTCCAAACTTCAAACCCATGCTATGTACTTTCTTGGCTACTTCTGAAAAACCTTTCCCACCTTTGGATGAAGGCCATCTTTCTGGATCAGGAATTAGCCTCCCCCATTCATCAATTACATCGAATCCGAAAGAATCAGTGTAAGCACCTTCCACCTTCCTTCTATACCAAAGGTAATCCACCACAACATACTGTGTACAAGAAGTGCAGGGATAAAATGAAGAAAATAAGGTTTTTTTTTTTTTTTGCATAAAAATTTCCACTTCCATAGTGGTAAGATATCAATAAAGTATTCAAGGAATTCATTATGTAGCCATCAACCATGTCATACCTCATATCCATGTGGCTTAAGACGGTTAGAAACAATTTCAGCATTTTGCAAGAATTCTTCCTCGGATATGGTCCAGCAAAAGGAATCGTAAGAGTTCCAACCTCTTGGTGGGGTGCTATCATGTTCTGGTTCAGTCACTAATTGTGTTTCAGATGGTACCCTGAAATTAGTAATCATCATGATCATCACTTTAGCACTAAAAAGAAATAGAGAAACATTATCAGACATCACCTAATTTAGTTAAATGGTGAGTCATGTAGCAATAAGATGCTTCAATATTGACATTAGACAAAAAAAAATGTTTAACAAACCTCATTTTTATCTTACAAGGAATCTATAAATTATGAATGATAGGATGCTAATATGAGATGAATAGTTCATATTTTTCCCAAGTTATTTGCACTGTATGGTTAAAGAAGAAATCATATACTTAACACAGCAGAAAGAAAAATAGTATCTTACAAAAATTGAAAAAAGCTTTTTGACAGTATCATCAGCTAATGTTAGACATCTTTCCTTCACACCCTCCAATCATCTGATCACAGCCATCCCCTCACTGGTTAAGGGGCGGCTTTGATGAGATGAGTGGAAACAGTGAGGAAGAATTTCAGTATTCAGTCATTTGTTTTTGAGCATGCTCTGAATTACTTCTCATCAGTTTCATGGGCAAGGAATTTTGAAACTACTTTGCTGCTAAAATGCAAAAGCAGCACCCTATAAAAAAAAAAGCATAATTAAGATGCCAAAATAGTTACTTCTTTCCAAGAATAAGAACTAAAAGAAAAGAAAAATGCAAAGGAAGAGATGCAATGGGAACTTCTTGGTGTCTCTAAATTGGGTTCCTTTATCCTTGTTTGGTGATACTGAGATTTTCAGTTTTCAGGTTCACCCCATTTTAAACTAGAAGTGAAACAGCGGTTAAGTCGGTAGTCATTTTAATAAACGATAAATGAACCAAATTATCAATCAAAGTTAATAAACTAGAAGCAGCCGCATGAATTGTGCAGCAAATGGTAACCCGTAGGCAATGGAATGAAAAGAGAGAGAGAGCACCTGCAGAGAGAGGGAGTGAAGAAGAAGAAGAGGAAGAAGAAACTCAAGACCAAGATCTTCATGCTGATTTCGTCTACACTGTGTGTTCCTTGCCTTGTTAATGCCAGAGTGTTGGGCTTTTAACTACTCTTGTTTCTCAGACTTGTGGTGTTATAAACTGAGTTAGTTTTTTATCAAATATTTATCCGTTATAAACTCATGTAGGATAGTACAGTTATTATTTTTATTAAATTATTAGTTACTTTATTTGAATTCTTCTTTTATATTTTATCAATTTCATTTGGTGTGATAAAGTCAGTAATCTTTACCTTTCTTTTTTTAAAATCTAAATAATCTTTATCTTTCTAATTTTTTTTAATTTTTTTTAGGATTTGAAATCTATTAATATAGATTTTACAATGAAACCACAAAATTGACTTTCCTTTAAAAACTTTATTACTATTTTCACTCCCTTTGTCTGATGCATATTATATTAGTAAAAAGTTAGTAGTTAATTTTAATATTTTACCAACAAAAAAATAATAATAAAAAAAAAAGTTGGTTAAATTCATCATCTTCGTCCTTTCACATTTTTAGACACAATTTATTCAACTGTTGTGATGACGTGTCGATGTTGCTCACCTACGCCAACATCAGATATTTGTGGGTGTCTGTCTCGACCTTTTTTTATCACTTAACAACCAGACCAGACAAGATAATAAAGCTTCCGCTTGAGGCATGGCCACGCCGTTAAGGCCAGCCCGGTTTATTTTCAGCTCTGTCCTGTCTTTCCTAGACGGCCCAAAAGTTAATCCATTGAGTTCAAACTCTAAAGCAGATTATATTATAAGTTCTTATGTTATCCGGATTCAGATAAAAGTCAAATACAAATATAACTTTGATATAAATATATTCATTTTTTTAAGTTTTTAAGAATCATATTCATACTTCATATTCGGACACAAATATCAAACACGAATACTTCTAAAAAAAAAAAATTCATAAATAAGCTCTACCCAAGAACTAGAAACCCTTCCAAAACAAAATATAGGAGGGAAAATGATTTCTCTTTCTTATACATTTCACTAATATTTTACACGACGTCCTGAATCCTGATGCTTGAAGATACAAAGTAATTTACTGTCTTTGTGACAAATATGAAATATGCTAAAATCGATAGATTAAAGAAAGGGGCAAATATGTTAAAAATCAATCTGCTGTTTTTAGAGACAAAACTGCTAGTGCTTGCTGGGTGTCTGGGAAGAGGCAGCCCTCACTACTCACCAGGTCAATTTCGAATCCTCCTCTGAAAGGCCAATACCTGTCTCTGTCTGCACCTCCACATCCCAAGTCTCAAGTCTTTTCCGGGCTAAGAACTTTCCTGTTTGGTCTTTGGCTTTGTTCCCTCCTTATATAGCTAGCTTGTGGATAAAAGAATTTTCATTTGTCAAATGTCGATATGCAGTTTGCGGTGAAACTCCTCAAAAAGAAATACGTGCTATCGGGCTTTACACATGCAAGGAGTCAGGGGGTTCTCCCAAAGGTCATAGTTAGGGAAGGTCTCTTCTGGCAATCCAGTTCGCGTCTGGTGGGTGATGACCACGTCCTCAACAAAGTTTGCCCACCCCATGTAAGGATCCCCAAAAGATTTAGACATAAGCCCCTTGTCTGGTTTTATGGATTTTTGACGGTGACCCATGTACCTTCTTGCCCCGATAATCAATTTAGCAAAGTTGCCTCCATGTGTCATCACGAACACATCAGACTTCAGGCAGACCAAGAAATCAAGTGCTGCCAAGCTTGTTACATGCTTCCTGAAAACAGCTAACTCCTCCTTACTTGCCAACTCCTCCTTGGTAACCTGTTAGAAAGCCTTGTATTGATCATCTTAACTTTGCAAAAAAGGAAAGGATTTATTTTCACAAAAACATAAGAAAAAGGAAAATAACACGTGTCAGTCTATGTTTCACGTGTGTCAAGTCCAACTACTAGAATTGCAGTCTCTGATATAATTCATGTTTGTTAACTAACAGATCTGGATGGGTTTACAGCTTTACTGCTCCCATATATAATACTTGAACACAGGAAGTGATACTCCCCAGATAGATAAAATGCTAAATACTTCAACACAAAAAATACTACAAATAGTTTTAAAAAATGCCTAGTAATTGTCTTTGGATATGGAAAACTGGTTCCAGACAAGAAGAGCATTCATAGAAAACAAAGATTAAAAAAAAGAACGTACCAGATTTGGGAACATGTTCCTTAAGGGTGCCATCCGGTTCTGACCACCATAAACCTGGCCAGACGCAACATAAATCTGTGTTTCCTTGGGATAACCCATTGCCCGAAGAATCACTGCCACTTCCCCAGGTTCAAGAGGACACCGTCCTTCCTTCCTCTTCTGCAGAGATAGCTGCCAGAGATGGGATCCATTCTGCATTCGCAGTCACTACAAAAATAAGCATAATCCACACCAATTTTGGTTCTTGAAAAACAAACAAGCTGAAAAAGCAAGTTCTTCTAAATCACCTTATACCGTCGAGGCCATTCTTTTTGTCTGTATACTGCCATTCTAGCTTTCTCCTCCCTAGTCCCAACAAAATCACAGAATGATAGGCCCACCATCCCTTTCTCAAACCTAAGATGTAAAGCCCTGAATGAAAAGAACTGTTAGTTAATCTGGAATTAAAATAGCAGGAATTCAGCATATTAGTAGTGTCTTAACTGAAATTTTTACATACATGTAAGGATTTGAACTTCCTGTGCGGTTCCTCATCCTTGAGATCAACAAATTTGCCATTTGCTCTATCTCTGGAAGAAATTTAAGAGCATGATAATTGACCCTGCATCTTAGCCTGTTGATTTCTGGAGGGACATTATCATACCTGAACCAATACGCAAGAGAAATAGGGAAGGAAATACAATTATAAGAGAATTAACAACCCAAGCCCAAGTTTCTTATCTGAAAAGAAAACTTTTAAAAGTAATCATGACACATATCTACAACATCCATGACTTACCCAAGTCTATCAACAAACGGTTTTAGGGCCATTATCTTCTTCTCTTTGATCCGAGGCAGCACATTGTCAATGTAAAATTGTGCTGGTGCATATTTTGGAATGTTCTTCACTGTCCGCCTATTAGACATCATAAAATCTCTCCATGAAAACAATTCCAGTGGCAAAAAGTTGGAATAAATGTCTATAAAGATGCTTTACAAATTCTCGAATTCTCATGTCACATTTGAAGTACAGAGACATCATTACCCAATAAAGCCTACGGTTGAATTGCTACAAGCTCCAAAGAAACTATGATACACATGTAGCAAGATGAAGGCCTACCAGCGCTGACCGCTGAGCAAATACTTTCTAACATTTTCTTTTTGAAGACAATTGGCAACAAGTTGACATTGTTTCCAAAATTTCAAAAAAATTAAGATTAATGTAATCTATCAGTTAATCTAAAAGAATGGAATGAAAATTTCTGGTATGTTGTCTATTAAAAGTCATTATGAAAGAAGTCCCAATCATTCAAAGCCCACAGAGGACCCACATCTCCCCCACCTCTAGCTTTTGTGTCTCCGAGGACTTCATGCCAATAATAAAGTCATAATCACAACATTGAGGAAAATCATGATGCCGTAATGACTGAAGCAAATCCATAGAAGCAAGCAGCTTCTAAATTGGCAGTTGAAATCTGGCTAATTATAATTGCAAATCCAGCAGAGAGACATAGAGAATCATGAAAAGATCACCTTATACTTGTAAATAATTCTGATTTGTCAGTAAACCACTCGGGTATGTCACGGACAATTCGCACATCGTCCTTCAAGTAGTCAATGAAATGATCAACATCAAAAATGTCTTCAAATTTCCTGTGCATAATTTTACAAATAAATTATAAACAAATGCAGGAACTGGAGTTTCTGCAGTTGGAAAGTAAGCAATGCAATAAAGTGATTTACTTAGGTTCATGAAGTGATTAGCGAGTAGCGAAAGAAACTCAGAATTTTCACCAACCTATAGTTAGCTTAGAGCTTGAAATTTCAGTTCAATGCAAGAATATATTTAATCTTGAGGTATTGCTATTTGTATATGAAACTTGACAGCTTGACAAGGTTTTAAGCCAACCTCAATTAACTTGAATAAGACACAATTACAATTAACTTGAATAAGACACAATTACGATGCACCTAGACATTTTAATTGTTAATTAATAAGAATTTCAATGTTAACACATGCTACATAATTCCTAGTAGATTTTAGGCATTATTGGAGCTTTAACATCATTGAAACTGAGACACACAAAGGCACTATAGTTCAAACAAAAAATTAATTCCAAACTCCATAGTCTTAAGAAAAATAATCTTTAGTATTACACAATTTGTATGTATTAAGGTTGTGAAGCTCTAGTATAATAATTAAACAAGTCTTTTTGCTAAGCTTATAATCTCAGTCACTTCTCTTTTCTCTCTCTCTCTCTCTCTCTCTATATATATATATATATATATATATATATATATATATTTATTTATTTATCTATGCATATATGACTACTTATGTTACAATGGTTAGAACAATTATGTGCACAAGACCAACAGTATGCATGAGGTTATAGGACAAGAAATCTCACGTTTGGTCTTTCCAAATCTGGTCCTGCTTCAGCACTGGCAAGATAAGAGTGGCATTCATAATTTTGGCCACAGCCACTGCATTACATATCTGCATGGAATATGCAATAAGTTCACAAGTTTGTTGCTGGCCATTAAAGATACCAAATCAGTAGAATTTTCAGAAATTATTCAGCAAAATCCATTTTAAGGACGATTAAAAGGTGTATGGAAATTATAAATTAGAATAGAACCAAGATTAAGATCAAGAAATCATGACAGAACCAAGCAGCAAAAGTACTTTCAGGAAGCACTTTATTTACCAATTCTCATCTTAGGCACTGATGTACTTATAAATCATCTTTGCTTTTGATTCATACCAATTACTGGTATCATAAGAACTTATGTGTTCTCCAAAAGAAGTCTCTAGGACACAATAAGCCAAGAAAAGTCAACAAAATATTGTAATTTTAGACTCTCTATTTCATAGGTTTTTAAGTTACAGTCATCAAGGTGGCAACGTAATTGATCATAACGCTTTTGAATTGCAAGGTGAGGCAAGATCTTCTTTTGTTTTTTTTTTTTTTTTCTAATTCCAAGTCAGTGACGCCAATGATAAGTATCAGTAATTTTATAACTCAATCAGTTCAAAAAGACATGTGACCTCCTTCCAACTCTATAAGATACATTTGAAATATAAAAACTGGAAAAAGGATAAGAAAACCACTCAATCAGGTTGCAAGCAGAAGAAAAGAATCCATACCGCAATTCTTTGCTGATTTAGACCACCCTCAGCATGAATAAATATATAACCAACTGTTTCATTCTCTGGAGGAAGGTCTGCACAATGTTTAAAATAGTGACTAACCTTAGCTGTGATGATATGAACAAAAAAAACGAAACAGCTTGATAACAAATATCGGGAATGTAATTGTTAACATGAATGAACAAGTTTGGAGTGATCTAGACCTTTATGACCATAACAACAACTTAGCACTTTTCTATCTTGAATCTTGATAGTATATATACAAATTGAAGAAGCAAGCCATATGATAATATAATCTTCAGCTAAAATGCTTTTCTCCAACTCATAACACAAGTTAGGACACACAATTAGAAGTTACAAACAATCTCTTTAAATCATTTCACAAATGTGGCTGATAGCAAATACATAGAAAAGGAACCTAGAAAACCTGATATTCCACCATCACGGCGCTCGGCACAAGGCTTCCAAGAAGTAGTTGCAGAGAAAGGATTCTCCCAAAGTGAAGGATTCTCCTTAACCTAGAAAGCATAAAACGCATATTTACAAATGGCAGAAGCCACCAATACTACTGTAAGTAAGAAAAATAATAACAATCAGAAGTTCAGAACAAGATCCGTCAGAAACTTACACGCGGACAGTGAAGAACAATCCCATCTTTTTTACACAAATACGGGGAATTCTACAATAAATTAGCAGATATATTAGTAACACAAATTCAAATCCAGGAAAAAAAGCTGGCCTCACAATTTCCATTAAAAAAAACTCCAATGAGCTAAATTTTAATTACATTTAACCTGCTAGCTCACTCCAATTAAAAAAATTTCCCAAGCATTAATATTACTATTATCTCAAAAAAATACGAATCATTTAAAACCTGAAATTCCTACGCAAGGGAAAAGTATCTAAAAAAAGTACTGAGTAATTCAACTATTTAATAACAAAGTGAAAGGCTTTCTTACTAATCGATGTAAGATCGAGAAAATGGAGATCAATCCAGCAATGGTGACAAAAAGGAGCAAGAGAAGCGAGATCCTGAAGCCGTGTTGAGAAACCCTAGGATCACCGTTAAAGAAAGGGAAAAAAGAGTGAATTTGCGACCAAAACGAACGTTCCCGATCTCGTACAGAAAGGCGAGGGTGATCGTCGTCGTCATCTTGAGGGATGTGATCGTGGATAAGAGGGGAGGCGTCCTCGTCGCGTTTCATTGGAGAAGAAGAGGCTCGGCTCCCGACCGAGCTGCTCGAGTGCCTCAGCTCAGCCATGGCTCGCTTCGGACTATAAGCCAGCTTTCGAAAGCTATGCTTCCGCTTCTTCGACTCGGATTTTCGCGACTGGTGGCGGTAAGAGACTGAGAGACAAAAGAAAGTTGTTTCAGAGTCCACATCTGAAAACGCTAGTGAAAATACCTTCATTTATTAAGGGCATTTTCATCCTTTTACATTTATTAAAAAATAACAATAACAAAAATCAAACATAAACCATAAACCATAAATCATAATGAAACGGGAGAGAGGGGAAATCTTAAATATTTAAAATTTTAATTTAATAATATAAAATGCCAAAAAAATAATATGATATTATTTTTCAAAAAAAATAAAAAATTAATTATGTGATATAAAATTAAGAGTTATTTGAATAGTGTCAATTAAATTTGATAATTTTAAATACGACATAAAAAAATTACGAATACAACGAACATGTCAAGATTTATATAAATTGAATTATTAATATATCAAAAATTTATATAAATATATATGATAATTTGAATACGATTATGTAAAAAAAAAAAACACAAACACAATATAAATACACCTATTTTTTTTTTTCTACATAAAAAAATTAAAAACTTACCACACACGTGATAGACTATTAAGAAGTAATGCCCTTCGATCGGTTTCCAAATTGAAGGGAATACATAGATTTATAGATTTGTGATTGTCAAATACCGCACCCTCTCCTTTCTGGGTCGTAGTTCGAATATTGGGCTGTAGCCCAAGATAAAATAATTTATCCACGACCCAGCTTACTGCCCGATCAACCAACACGCGTAAAAACTTTTGAGCTGACCCAGACCACTCGTGAGTCGTGACTCGACTATCGACACTCGCATACTCACAGTAGAAAAACCACGAAACCGCAGCAGAGGGTTTATGAAACAAAGGCCAAATAGCAAGTCACATTTGATTTTTCTTCAAATTTCCTCAGTCCTCGCAAATGGAGACGGTAAGGCTCCGTTTGGTGTTCGAGGATCGCAACATTCTGAGCAAGTCGCAGAAGAAACAAGGCCTAAAGCGAAGCTGGTTTCTCCTCAAACCCCAACACCAAACCATCTTCGATATTTCCTCCGATCTTCTCCACATTTTCCACCTCCGAAAATCTTGCCCCCACGGCCTCATCCTTTCCGTAAGTCTCTCTCTCTCTCTCTCTCTCTCTCTCTTCATGCCCTAATTTATTAATTTTTTTTTTTTTTGCTTTGTTATGCCATTAATTTTTCATTGCAGATGGACGGCTTTGTTTTGCCACCTTTCGAGTCAACTTGTATTTTCAAAGATAAAGATATTGTCAGGTTAGTTTATTTATAAATAAAATTGTTTCCTTTTTTCTTTTAAATGTATGTTCTTTGTTTTATATATAATTATTTTTGTTTATTATGAAAACAGTGTGAAGAAGAAAGGAGGGAAGTCGACTGAGATTATTAAGGTAGGTAATGGTTTGAATTCTTTGGAAGAATTAGAAATAGTAGAGCGACTGCCTGTGAATACCGGCGTGAAGCTTCTAGCCTATGAGGAATTTGATAAGGAAACTGGGGGATATGAAAGTGAACCGGAAGAAGATGAGCAAGAACTTGAGCCATTGGAGAATCAGGCACAAGTGGAAAGCACACCAATTGAAAACATGGTTTCGAAGAAAAGAAAGGCAAGGGATAAACTTCCAAGTTCTAGGTAAGTTACTTTATCCAATCTCATTAAACCTTTTTTTTTTATTTTTTAACTTGGTTTATTAGATACCTGCACTAGTAATTGCTTATTTTGGATTGTATATTACATTTATATTCAGGGAGAAGAAAAGTAAATTGGCTAGTGCTGAAAAATCTCCTATTTCTGAAGATGATGGAATTGATGTCCATCCGAAGAAAAGCAAAAGCTCTCATCAGCAAACTGTTCTCGCCAAAGAAAAGGTTATTGAGAAGGACAAGCCAGTTGACATACAGGGAGAACCAGAGAACTCAAGCAGCTCTGAAATTGATGAAAGTAGTGATGACGAAACCAATGTGGGAAGGTAATTTCTATCCTGCTAATGTAGGTGATTACAACATATTGTTAGAGAGATAGAGATAGAAAATATTGTCTGGGGTTTATATAACCCTCATGTGCAATGGTTTTGGTTCACCTTTTGTGAAAAAATGCTCGTGTGGATTAACCCAAATATTTTTCCTTGTCTTTGCTTCTCTTATTGGCTTGTGGAAGGGTATTTCTTCATTTGCTCGTTTTTGTTTTACAGGTTCTCCCAGCTTCAAAAAACTGGCAAAGGGAGTGTTGATGTATCTATGATAACTACTGAAGCTAAGGTTTTTATTGACATTACTGTTTTGAATGGAATGGATTAATAGTTTCTAATAAGAATCATTAATGACTGAGATGGTATCGTATCTCTTAGAAAATTGGTTTATGAAGTTGTGTTGTGACCATAAAGAGTCAGTGTCATCGTTACTATGACCAATAAACCCAAGCCCATGCAGCTACCTAATGCACAAATCTATGTCACATAACATAGTTAGATGTAGATGATTAATGTTCCTGGCATGGAATTTAGAATTTTACTTTCTTAATTGCTTGATAATATCATAGTTTTCAGTTTTGCCAACTGATCTTGCTGGCTTATTGCTTTATCCATATTCCAATTCTAACACCACCAGGCCTTCTGTTTAATTTCTTACTGACCAGCTCCCTAGCAGAAGTGCACGACGTAAAAAGGCCAAAAGGCGATGGTTGAGGGAGCAGGCCAAAATTGAAAAGGAAAAGGTACTTCAGTCTTTAGAAATATTGTAAAGTTCTTTTGGGCTTTTAAGGTCAAGAATTTTGGTCTTCAGACAAGCAGTTATAGTAATGAAGAAATAATGCTCACACATCAATTATTAAAGTTGACAATTCAGATTTTTTCTATCTTACCATAGATGACTGAGTAATATATGCGCTTATTTTTTTGTGTTTTTGCCCTTGTATGCTTAATAAGCATATTTTACATGGATGTAATTCAGAGTTGGAGTGATTTGTCCTTGTCTATAGCAAGGTAAAGATTAAAGGTTGCAGCTTACAGATTCTAATATATGAATGTGTGCAGCCATTTGTGTATCTTACACTATTTGCTAAGCCATAAATTTTTAAACTAATAAAGCATGTGTATGGTTTGTTTGTCCTAACCTATATACCTATAGAGAAAAGAAACTCATACATCATCGACTTTGATGATAATTATGTTTGATTTGATTTGCAGCTGCTTGGAAAAGATAATCAGCTATCACCTGCAAAAGATAATCTAAAGTTTTCAGAAGAACATCTACAACCAATTAGCAATGATGATGTCGAGGATAACGTGGTTCCCATAGTAGTAAGGCCAGGACATATTCGCTTTGAGCCCCTTGAAGAAGGTCTTGGCTCTATCTCTTTCTGATTCTTGAGGCTTAGCTGGGTGATATTAGAGGTTCACAATCTGGAATTGCAACATAAAAGCTTGAGAAATGGTTTACAATGTGTCTGACATGTGTTCTTGTTTTCCAGAAGATGCAGAGCAAGCTGTCCAACAAAGTCAAATTTCAGTGGTATGTTTTATTGATAATTTTATAAAGTTTGTGACCTTCACTATGGCTCCATCTTTTTTGAGATATTGGTTTGGGGAGGTGGACTGCCCAGCAGCAATTAGGGGCCAGAGTGAGGGTGGGCAAAGAGATATCTCCATTAAGTGGTGATTTTATCTTGGAAGGAGAAAAACCGGGGGGGGGGGGGGGGGGTTGCTGAGTGAAGGTGTTGTTTTGGTATATCATATTATCTTTTCTGCATTTTTTGTTTACATATATCTGCATAGCTTATTTTCCTTTCTTTTCAGGTTCACAGTTTACTTGAAAGAGAGGAAAGTAGAGCTAATTTAGCATACCCTCCTTTTTTCCTAACAGTGCATTATTGTTATTATGATCATCATTTTAGATATTGCTCAATCCAGTTCATCAGTTTGTAGTTGCATTAACATTTTCCAACATGGTTTCTTATTCAGATGGCTGCTATTTTTTCATTGATGTCAAATTTGTTGTTTGGTCATGGCCAGAAAACCTTTCAATGGAATGGAATAACCAGCAAGAAGAAGGGTCAAAAATGGGGTATGGAGAAAACTCCTTTTCTGAAAAGGAATGATGATAAAAGTTTTAGCCAAGTGAGTTCTGAAATGGTGACTGTTGAGGAAAAGGCCACTGTAACTGATGACATGGACTTTGACAAGCTTATGCCCTATTCTAGCTTGCCTAAGGTTCCTCTCCTCTCTCTCTCTCTCTCTCAGTTATCTCAATTCTTTCTATGAGGGGAATTTTGTTTTGGGTGAGAAAGGTGTCATGGTGATTTTATATTCTTAATCTTCTTATAGAAGACTGAAACAATCTATTAATATTTTGTCAACCTTCTAGGTATATTGTGTTATTATGCCATATATTTGTTTCATATTTATATTCTTCAGAGATAGAAGCATTAATGTTTATTTAATATAATGCAGGAGGGAGATTTAGTTGCATATCGCCTAATTGAGCTATCATCATCTTGGACCCCTGAGCTTTGCTCCTTCCGAGTACTTCTCTAAATTTTAGTAGTTTTACAGTTCCTAATTTTATTGACATTGACTTTTGTATTTACCTAATTCTTATGCCTATAGGTTGGAAAAATATCAAATTATGATGCTGAATCCAACAGGATTGTGCTGACACCAGTGCCAGGATATCCAAATGCTTCTGAGGAGAAGATAGATCAGGAGGCTTCTGAACTACCAGATACATCTCTTTATGGAGAAGATGGGTCATTAGAGGTATGTAAACTGGAATTATATACTCTTCATTTGATCAGGGATTCCTTTGTTTTTCTGTGTCTGTATGTTGTTTTGACAACTTAGGTATTGAAGCCTATAAAGTAGGTAGTCAGTATTCAGCTTAGACTTTCCCAATCCTTCGACATGTATTTGTGCTACATGTTCTCTCACACATTATAGTTATGCTTTTGGAAATTTTTTTATGCATGTTGAATGAACATTTTGATAAGTCGAACTCTCATAGAAGGTTAAACCATTTTCTGAACCATGTTATTAGGAAATATATATATATATATATATATATATATATATGAGATAGTGATGGCCTGCTCCATAAGTTATTCAAGGTTACAGGATCAGGAATGTCTATAATTATAGTTGAGTATTATGAATAGAACTATGGCATCTTGGGACCCACATATCTGTAATTCATGTCCATTGAAAAATTTACATGCCAGTGCCGAGTTCTAGCTGCTGTTTTATTCTTATTGTTTTTGTGCTTTCTTCTGGAGTGCAGAAAGCTAATGAGCCAAGCTTTTTTTTTTTTTTCAGATAGATTATTCCTCTCTAATTGATGTCCGCCTCGTCAAGCATGGCAACTCAAATACCATAATAGCAGTTGCCGTGGGCAGCAATGAAAATTGTGCACAAGATCAAGATGTCTTAACAAGTAGACGACCAAATGGTAGCAAGGAAGCAGCCATTATCTCAGCAGCTCCTCCTCCTGCACAAGGTATGAACAATGCTCAGTGTGTTAAATATCAGGTTATGTTATTGACAACTCACTTTATGTTTTCATGTTTTTTGGTAGCTAATGGTGTAGTAAATGCATGGGAAGAAATTAACGAGGCTCTGAGTGCAAAGAAGGCAGAGCTCTCTAAAGAGGATGATGGTTGGAGTCAAGCAGATAGTTCAGGTAGGAGCTCCTGGTCCTATAGGGCCCTGAGACGCAGTGCGCTTGGCCCAACTATGGCTTTCTTAAGAGCACAAAATGAGATCTGATCTGACGAATAGCACCAGCATCGGTTTAAAGTGTAGTTCCTCAATGTCTTTGAAAGATGAGAACAAGGAAATTTTGTTTTGGCTTTTGCTTTTCATCATGTACACGAATGTTTCAACTGCCATCAAACATTAATGTCTTTGTGTAGAATGCAAATGTGTTAGTTTCACTTGTTTTACTATGGAGGAGTTTTTATCTTTTTATTTTTCCAATTCTAATTCCATGAGGGCAAATTTTTGGTGGAGATAGCCAGTTTGTTGATCCGATGTTAGCAAAATCAGATCAGACCGGTTGAAGGCTGGGAAAATTGTCTATGCTATGAATTATGATTTACTCTGTTTAAGATAGCTTCGTGATAGTGTTCAAGATACTCTTTGAAGATGTAAAAGTTGGTCATTCAATTTGTTTTGCTCTAACTTTTAAGTTTAAACATCAAATTCATACCTTGATTAAATTTAATTTAAGATAACTATGTCTAATTTTTCCTAGGGATATTCTTTAGCATATGCATATGTTTTTATGTTTCTTTTTTGAACAAAATTGTTATGTAATGGGCACTCCTAGATCCACACCATCATTTACTCAGAGTCTGCAGGATCTATTCGTTCTAAGTGTGATCCAGCAATGTCTTACGTCTATGAAGCAAGAGCTAGTGATGGCAAGAAAATGTATGTATGTTCTTTTTGTGACAAAGTTGTCAAAGGTAGAGAGGTATTAAAATGCTATCTTGCTAGACAAAGAGATGATGTTGGACCATGAAAAAAAGTTTCTGCAGATGTTCGTTTCAAAATGCAAGATAAATCGAAGGAAATTCAAGATCAGGAAAAAGAGAATGAACTAAACATGGAAGCTCTAAATCCATTTGCGCATAGTGTGCATGAGTTTAAAGGTGACATGCTCGAGGATCATGGTGATGACTCCACTCCTTCCTCCCAAATTGGTGGATCTAGTATAAGTACTGGTGCTTCAAACCAAAGGCAAAGTGTTATTTTAGGGATTGAAGTTTGTTAAATATTCAATCAAATCAATTGATAATAATCGGAGGAATCCATCTTGAATATAAAATTACAATAAATGCAAAATATAACAGATGTGAGATAACATCGCTTAACACTCCCGCTCACATGTAACTCAACAAGATCTATATGTGGACAACCTCTCACATGCAGCTCAGCAAGCTCTATATGTGGACAACTTTACATGAGGTAACAGGCAAGACAACACATTTGGGAGACGATGATGATGGTTTGGATTGAAATATGTTCCTATACAAACAAAGCATGAAATTTTGACTGGTTTCATGTTTGCTGGCAATTATTTCCTTTTCCGAAACAGTGCTTATAAGTACACAGATGATCCATTGAACTTTCAAATGACATTCTAGTGATTCCTGGTTCAATCTGAGTCTGGTCTAAATCACATCTCTGTTCATACTTAGAAACCAACAATAGACCCAACTTTTCTGTAGATAACCACAAAGGAGAAATAGAAAACAATGATTTATGAAAATGATGAGTAAACACTTTAATAATGACTTTGATTTTGTTTTTTCAACCTAAAAGGCAACAACTTGGGTGCTGGATGAGCCAATGGGCAACTGAAGAACAGAGAAAGAGATGATCTCAGAACTACTTATTGCAACAGAGTATTTACTTCGAATTCCTATTAGTGTACAGCAGGGCTTAATTTCTGTACATGTTTTCTTAAACAATACCTCAGATGTTTTCAACGATACATCACACAAGCAGATAGAAATCACTTGCACTGCTAGGGATGCCAACTCACCTTTTACTGAGCTGCAATTCATCCATTCTTAAATTCAATGAGGGTGCTAGAAAAGATCGTTACCAACCTCTTCAAAGAAGCCCACATCATGGTTAAGCCCCTGTTCAGCCTTCTGGAACGATAAAACAGTTGAAAAGGTTCAGGAACTGCTCTGGCTCCTCGCCTTCGGAAATTATCTGCATGTTTGAGAATAAAATTTCCACATTAGATTTAATTCTGTAACTTATATGCATTAGCTCATAATATCAAACCATGACGATAAAACAGTGAGTAAGAAAAGAACCCTGTGAGTGTTGGGGGGTGGGTTTACAAATGAAAGATTACAGCTCTAGTCTAGTATTCTGGTTTTCTTTGCTAAAAGTTTCAGCAGTCTAGGCCGTTTTAAACTATAACAATAATGCAATGAGAACAAACAACCTAATGCATATAAGTTCAAGTTTAGGCAAAAGAAAAAAAGAAACAAGAACGCCAAAAGACACTTAAAACTACTGAAAAAAAAAAAAAACCTCACAGAAGGGGGAGCCAAAGTCTTATGTTAAAAATATACAATTTACAAGCACACATGCCATCCTCACTTAGGACTACTTTACACCCCCATTTTCATTTTATTGTAGAAAGGATGTTCAACTCACTGCTAAGGTTCAAGTCCCCACTTGCGCACTTGGTGGGGCGGGGATCAAACTGAGTATCCAACTTGGCTTGAGAGGGTGCCTGTGGGACTTACTCATCTAGACTCCTCCTGTCAGTTCCCTACAGGTATGGTTTAACCATGCCCCTTTCCTTTTTTATACCTTTTTCTTTTTTTCTCTTAGCAAAAAATGAAAAATAGAAAAAAGAAAGTTCCAACATATTTGATCAGTGGCCTATTCAACAATAACTGCAATTATACAGGTTCTCTGACATCAGTAAGCTTGATCAGCTCCTAACCTCACACTTCTAACCAGCATCATTTTTGTAACCTCACACTTTTAATTGCAGAAGGTAAATTAGGAGTGTTCATTGTGTCAAAATATTATTTAGAATTTCATAACGATACCTCTAAGCTCTAAGCATTGTATTACTCATGCCATTTACAAGATTATGCACATTAACAGGAATGATGACAAAAATCTGCTGTTATACTTAAAACTAATATATTGAATTAGAAATAACTTATATAAAAAATTCACATGAATTGCAGCTAACAGATTACAGATTCACTAATACAACCACCCTAAATGTTATTCTTAATCTTCTTTATCACTTAGAGAAAAGTGATTCCACATTAATGGTTCATGACGAATTCCAAATCAGTAATAAGCTAAGTGGTATATGGTAGAATGTTGAACTCTTAGTTCTAGTGAGCAGAGTTCAATCCTGACAACCTCAAATACAAATAAAAAAAAAAAACTTAAATAACCAAAGATTTAAAGGAAAATATAATTTGTTATATAACTTTCAGAATAGAAGTGCAGGGGTTACCTGTATAGAGGCATTTAGGGGCAAATCCATTTTATTAAGAAAGTCACGGCCAATAGTTTCCCAGTGAGGATGGCTATCCTTGTGTGTGCCATCACAGCTTACAAGTTGGCTCTGTCCTTTTTCACACAGAACTTCACGCCCTAGCCAGACATATAAAACACTAGAATGATCACTTACACCCGAGCTTGCATCTGAAGCCAACAACATATATGTCGCTGCAGACTCAAGGATGTGAGATCCATGCATCTCCACTTTATTGAGTGTAGGCCACTGATACAGAGCCGAGGTGGTTACTCCTGTACGCTTCTTAAAGATGCCACCAAATTGAGCATGACATTCACCATATTCCCTTTTATCTTCAGTCCTTCTATGTGACTCAATGCTAGCACCAACAGCTTCAGCATCTAACATTAACTCTTCTCTATTGTCTTCAGATTCATATCGATTACAATCTACGTCATTCATTACATCATCATCATCATCCAAGTCGGGCAGAGAAAAGGACCAAGACCTTACAAGATTCCTGGGGACTGGTTTATCAACTGATGGTAACAGCATGCGTGGTGGAGGATGACTCCCCCTGCGCTCTGCAAGTGAGGGGGAAGTACCTTTACAAGGTAAACAAGGATTTTCCACTCTCAAAGTAAGATCAGAAGAAAATGTCTTTGTCGTTGAAGGGAAACTTTCTTTACATGGTAAACAAGAATTATCTGGCGAGGAAACATTCTTGATTGAAAACAGATCAGTGGCTTCCAGGCCAGAGGGTGAAGGCTGCCGAGAAGACAAATATGACAAGTCAGACCAATTAGAGGATGAGGGTGAAAAGGTAAATGAACTGGCATAGTCAGATGTTGAAGGTGAAAGTGTAGGAGACTTGGAGCTGAATTTTGGGCTGCTAGCCGCAAAACAAGAAAAAGAATTTGGTGAACCGCAAGGAGACCTTGGTGCCAATGGAGAATCAAAAGGAGTAACTAACTGTTCTACTTCTTCACAAGGATCTTTACTCCGAATTGGGCTAACATCTGGGAAACAGTCAAAGGAGTCTGGTGAACCACATGGAAAGATTGACGACGATGATGGTGACGAGAGTGAAACGTTATCTTCTGAATCTCTATGAATGTTTATAACCATATCTGATCTATCATTGATTGGAGTCAAGTTACAACCCAGTTTGGATGAATTCACAAGCTCTTTCATGATTCCATTAGCAAACTTCTGTCTTAGCCTACCCCATCCATTTTCTCTTGCAGGAAGGCAAGTTTCTGATTCAGTGGTTGACACTGAAAAAGGTGGAACAACTCCACCAGCAAGTGCCTTATGGAAAAGTTCAAAATCCAAATCATAATCATCTACCTTCCTTTCACCTACACAAATTTTGGTAGCTGCAGCCATGTTATCATTCTCAGAAGCCAAATTAACTACCTTCCTGACCTCTGCTCTGTCACAACCATCTGCTGAGAGCTGTCCAATAGCAAGGGCATCCCAGAATTCCAAAAGCTCTTCCCCTTCTCTCACAGTTAAAATAGGACCCTGTGCCCGTTCATATCGAATAACCTGATTGGCAGCCAATCCAGCACTATTCGACATTACGTAGTTGCATTTCTTTCCAACCCAAACATATATAGCAAAAGGAACATGCACAATGAACGCCCCACGGGAGTCAAGTGCGTGTTTACCTGGATGATTTAACATTTTTGGTACAAGATGAAGAGGATCATACGAAGAGTGCGGAGCCATTCTATACATCCTAAGCACAGAATTTGGGCTTGCAGGCACAGCATGCACCCTCTTCTGGCACAGCAGGAGTTGGAAAGCAAATCCTGTATTCGGATTAGTCACCCCTCGAGCTGCCTTCACATACTGAAACGCATCCTCAAAGCTCTGGCCTTCCCTCCACATGAGATAGGCAATAACCAGAGAAGTTGATCTTGACACTCCCTGGCAGCAGTGCACCAGAACCCTCCCGCCTTGTTCTCGAACATCTTCAAAGTAATCAAACACATCATAAAGAATACTAGTAATATCCTCAGACGGGCTATCTTGTAACCAAAGTGTCTTGTAAACAAGATCATTCTTGAAATACTCAGGACAAACAAAACCAACACAGTTCAATACATGAGTAATCCCATTTTTTCTCAAAATTTCCCTATTCTTAGCCACAGCATCACTACCTAAATAAATATGTTCAGCAATCCTCGAACACTCCTTATCATAGAAAGCTAGCTTATCTTTCCTCAACTGAAACTCCCTATTGGAACCCGGACTCTCAAGGGGCTTAACAGAGCCTCTAGGCGTCTGGGGATTAGGCCAAACACCAAGATCATCTGAACCAGCTTTTGGCCACTCTTCCACAGGCCTTCTTGTTATAGAAAGGGGAGGCAAACAAGACCTCCCCTTTGTGTTTTGCGGCGGTTTGGGGTTAGGCTTAGTTGGTGAACGGCCAGTCCAAGAAACAGACCGTAGATATGGTTTACGGGCAGCAGCAGCAGCAGTAGCAGCCCCGGCATGCCGGTCTTTTTCTTTTTGGCCTAACATCTCAAATTAAAAAAAAAAAAAAAAGAATTCTAACCAAAATTCCAACAAATTAATTGATACCCATTAAAGGATACTTCAAGGAAAGGCCCTTCAAAATGGAAAATTATGGTCTTTTTGATAATAAATAAATAACCCTATTTTCTACCTAAACCCCTTACTCTTATCTCTCTTTCTTTATATTTTCTAAATTAAATGTACAAAAGTCTAGACAAAGAAAGAAGAAGAAAATTCAAATACGAATATGACCCAGTAAAACATCTAGCAGGTAGTATTAGACTATTAGTAATGGGACCAATAAAAATCCAACTGTGATAGACAAAAGAGGAAGAAGAAATAAAAAATACATATAATTTTGTTTATTTGTTTTAATAAAGCTGAGAGCCTGAGATATTTGAAGAGAGACTTACTTGAAGTCTACCTTGAAAGGGAAAAAAAAAAAAAAAACAGAAGACATTATCAGTCATTTGAAAACTCAACTTTGGGCGGCGGAATTTTGGATAAAAACTGTTAATTGCAAAAGAGGATACAGCAGAAACCATTCAACAACAGAGAAAAGAGATGAAGAAAACAGAAAGAGAGAGAGAGAGAGAGAGAGAGAGAGAGAGGAGTGAGCTGGAGGGAACGAGTTATTATGGGAAGGGATGGTAAAATTCGATCCGATCTGAATGGAGATTTTTTTTTTTTTTTTGAACAATGAAGGCGGAGCGGGGCGGTGCGGTTTTTTTTGTTTGAAAGGCGGGGATGAAGCAGTTGTGGTAATTGCCTGTTCCGCACCGCCTAGCCCCGAATATTGAAATTACAATTTTACCCTTAAATATTTAACTTTTAAAAAAATAATAAAATAATATAATTAAACTTATTATTATTATTTTTCTTTTTAAAAACTTAAACCTAATACTTTATTTTTTTCTCTTTCTAGATTAAAAACATGTTTATATTGAATTTATATTAAAAATTTTTTATAATGCTTTATTATTTAAAAAAAATAAAAATAATTAATAAATATCGAATGGGGCGGAGCGGGGCGGGGCGGTTATGGATGTAACCGACATCCATGGAGGCGGTAGTGGTATTGAAATTTCAACATCCATGGCGGAGCGGGGCGGGGCAGGGCAGTGCCATGACGGGGCGGATACTGCAAAATTCGCCCCTGGCCCGCTCCATTGCCATCCCTAATTATGGGGAGTCTCAGTAATAGGCTAATAGCCAATGGGAGAGGAGTTTGTTGGATTTACAACGGTTGAAACTCTTAAATTTGATAATTATTTAAATAAAAAATTGGTTAATTATTATGAATTATTATCGTTGATAATATATTTTTTTAATTTTATAAGCAAGTTAAAAAACTATTATTATCACAATGTAAAGTGATAAATATAAATATAAAAATATATTTAATGTTTTATTTTTTATTGAATTTAATAAAAGTAATATATTAAAGGTAAAATATTTTTTTTTAAATAATAAAAAAATAATCGTTAATCAGTGTCCATAGACATTAATTAAATGAACCCATATTTAAAAAATGATTATTATCCTGTACACTAACATTAGAATTTTTTAACTCCGAGGTTAAAAAATTGCCACATATCGTTAGGCTATATTTAAAAAAATAAATAATAAATAAATGAAACATATGACAGCTTTTTAATTTTGCTTGTGGAATTAAAAAACTCCAATGCCGTTGTACACGATAATAATCCTGTAAAAAATAAAAAATAAAAAATAAAAAAATGCGACATGTGATAATTTTTTAACCTCGCTTCTGGAGTTAAAAAACTTCACTGTCAGTATACAGAATAATAATCTAATTATTATATTTAAGTTTTTTTATGTGTAAGTCAGATGAATAATTAGTGAGTTTGTATATGAATTTAAGTGTAAAAGAAAAGTGCAAGCTGAAAAAGAATTACAGCAATAACATACAGTCTGATAAGTAACAAGACTTTTAGTAAATAAATATTAAAAAAAAAAACGATTGTCAAGATTTAAATTTAAAACTCTGAAACCATGTAAATTAGATGATTAATTAATTCAAAAGCTTAAACTAATAAAATAAGCTCAATTGTCAAAAATTACACATTGTCTATATCTCGTAATCGAGTGTGATTTATATATTCTACTAAACTCTTTTATTACAAGTTAACTATGTTATAATATTAAATTAGATAATCAATTATTTCAAAATTCTAAATTAATAAAAAATAATTATTATATTTAAATTTTAGCCTTGAAAATAACCCTCAAAATTTTAAATTAATAAAAAATAATTATAATTATATATAAATTTATAAACATAATTATTATAAAAATAATTTTCTTAATATTTAATACATATTTTTATTGAATTTAAAAATAAATAAATCATTAATTATATATATTTTTATATATATTACCTTAATCAATATATAATGATAATGAATAATATTTTATTTTTACAAAACTTGAACTCGACCTAATTCTCTGCTCAAACTCAACTTGATTGCAATTAATCAAATTTGAATATTTATCAAATCAAACCGAATAGCTGATAAATATCTTGACTTTTGTTGTCTAACATTCAAATTTATTTTTAGTATTAGTTCATCAAAACAGAGACAATCAATTCTTAAAAAATTTAAAACAAAAAAAAAAAAAAAATCCAGAAACAATCATAAATGTACTTCTTTTCTTGTTTCTTTTATGTTTTCGAAATTTCTCCGATATAAACAATCACACGTGTGTTACGTGTAACTAATGGAAAGCTGGCTGCCTGCCAGAATTTGAAAGCCTCACTGATGACTTGATGAGTGATGACTCTATGCATCTAATGACTATGCGAACTGCAATGTAAGAAGAAAAAAAGAGTTAGGAAATGGCCAGCGGCTCAAATTGCCATTGATGTAACAAAATCACTCTTTTATATATATATATATATATATATATATATATATACATATTTAATACATGTATTATATTTATATTTAAAATTTTGATATATTTAATAATTTATTTATATTTTTTATCACATGTGTTTGTATGTGAATGCTCATTGTTTTATCTATTTTGAATATATAGTTGTATATTTTAATAATAAATAAAACTAATAAAATGTATATTAATTAAAATTTGATAAAATTTATTTCATATGCAAATTATTATAAAATTTATTATTTTTAATATCAATACAAAATTAATTATGAATATATAAAATTTAATGTAAAATTTAATTATTTTTTATTCATACTAAATAAATTGATTTACTTTTCAAGATTAGTGAAAAATATAAACTTTTAAACTAAAGCAGTTTCATATAAACTTTATTTTTTGTTTATTATCAAATTAATCTATTTAACGAAAAGATTTTAATAAAACTAAAATTTTTTCTTATGAATTCGATAAATCTTAATAATAAAAAAAATACTTAAAATGATAAATTAGTAATATAATGAACAACAATGAATTTTTTTGTCAGTTTAAAATTTTTTTCATATTCATGCTTTTATATATATTATAGATTATATTATGTTTATTTTTATACGACTATTACAAAAAAAAAACATGAAACACGAAAACATATACAGATTATCAAATCTAAACAAAAATATACTTAACTTTTGATTAAATCTAATAACTTTTTTGGACAATTTAAAATTTAAATGATTCATCCGTTTCTATTAAAAGATAAATTCTCGTAAGATCAAAATTCAATCTCTAACAATTACGATTCTACTTCTGTAATCCTTTTAGACGGTAGATTATTTTGTAAAAAAAAAAAAGGTACATTCTTTCACATTGGTATTATATTCAAAATTTTATTCTCAAAATCCACTCACAAAAGTTGATCCTTAATTAAGAAAACAAAAAGATAAAATCTTCTTTTATCAATTGGATTAATTCTAAATTTATTTTTTTAATATAAAAAAGATCGCAACCTAAAAAAAAAAAATTATAGATATTAAAATTTAAATATCGAATTTATTAAATATCACCTTATAAATATAATTATATGAATTAATTGAACTAAGCTCGATATTCAAATTTATTACTTATTTACCGGTAAAAATATATATTTAACTAGAAACAAGCTAGAAAAAGACAAAGCCCCAATTAAGTCAACAATATAAGGATTTTGCCCTAAGGGCACTCTTTAATCGTCAGCAAAACCCATAGGACAAAACAAGGCTTATACTGATAGCTATTGGTTTGAAACTTCCAACCTAATTTTGACCCAAAATAGACAGCTCATTTCTCTCCTGAACTATGAGCCAATGAACGAAACCGCAATCCCCGAAGGAGACTAATTGACTGTCTCTGTTTGAACCCCATTTGCAGTAGTCTAATAGTACTGTTGTTTTGTTCCTATATAATTTCAAAGAGATCACACTGGAACTTAACTGGGATAGAGGGGGACAACCGCAAGTGGGTCTTCAACTTTCTTGTGGATTGAAAGAGATTTTCTTGGATGTGAAATGAAAGACTAAATGACTCCTGCAACTTGAATCATATACAGTAGCAGGCAGTTCACATGGAAGATTAACAGATGCAATACCAGTTGACATGGCTGGCTGCCATTCTTGCTTTTGAATTTGAGCAGTCAAAAGAAACATCCTATATATATATATATATATATATATATATATATTAGGGGTGTTTGATTCTCTGTTTTTGTTTTTCAATGGTTGGATTTGGATTGAATATTTTGTTTCTATTAAGATATAGTAAGTGTATCAATATCATTTAGAAATTGCTAGTCATTCTAGATATTTTGCAAATAATGTTATTTTCTATTACTTCTGATTTCCTAAAATAATACTCCTATGAATGTAATAAAAATATTATCAACAATGCTAATCAACATTTATTTTTGTTTTTCTGACCATATTTATTGTTTTTTCCTAATTGGCCTCCAAAAGTAACTCATAGATTTCATAAATTCTGAATCTGACAATTTTGGACACGACGTAAACACAATATAAAAAATAAGTAAAACATGGTATAAATATATAAATGTGTCAAAATCTATATAATACGAATTATTAACGTTTCAAAATTTATATAAATATATCACATCTTAAACATGATTAATGATATAAAAAAATAACACGAACACAACAAAAATACACGAATTATCAGACCTAATAAACTCTTGGGATGATTTTAAAGTTGAGAAACACTTCAATCCTTCACCAAAGTTTTTGGACTATAATTAGGCCTACATCTTTATTAGTTTTGACAATCTTTTTCTAGGTAACTATACTTACCAAAATTAAAACAAGTATTTCACCAATCACTTCAAAGCTTGAGATATATGTGTTCATGAGTTTAAAATTAAGAACTTTATCATTAATTATTTGTTTTTATTAGTTGTTGATGGTTATTTTCGGTGTTGGATGGCCTTGAGAGGAGGAATGTAAGAAGGGAGGCAGAGCAATAAGGATTCTTGGGTTGAAGGTGTCTAGAGTCTTTCAGTTGACCTTCAGGGGCTATTTATAGTTTTGCTGACGGGTTGCCGCGTGCCACGTGTCGTGGTCTAGCCAAGGACAGGTGGGTCGAGGCCTTACGTGGGTCCTGAGGTGATGGGCGGCGATGTGATAGACAAAACGGCTGTCAAGGAGGCGATGTGTCCTTTTGAAGTGATATATGGTAGGGCTCACCAGGCAATTCAAGGTTGGGCGAGCCCTAACCGATTCAAGTCGCGGCGAACCCATTTTTGGGCCTTCTACTTTGGTCTGATTGTTGAGAGTTCGTTGGGCCTAACAGTTAGCCTGGCAGGCCCATTAGGTCTGGGAGCCTAAAGGGCCCATTGGGTTTAACAATTGCCCCCTAGGCGAGGCGGGGATCATAAAGTGGAAGTCGGCGAGCCTGTTTTGTTTGGCGAGGTCTATGCTGTTTTGACGAGAAAGCGTGTGTCTGTTGGAGCTTTGGGTTCTGTTGTGTACGAGGCATCATTACGTGTCATGCTGTGGTTGGGGGAAGGGTCGGTTGCTTATAGAAGTCTGTGCGTGCTTTGATGACACCGAGTATAAATAGGGGTGATTGGTGCTGAGGTCGCTGCTTTCGTTCTCAGTGTCGAATTTTTGCTAATTTTTTGTCTGAACTTTGTGCTGCTGTGGTCGTGGTTGCTTTGTGGTCGGAGAGGGTTGTCGGAGGTTTATTAGGTACTTCCGATTTGCTTATTTTCTTCTTCTTTCTGTTTTTGTTTTTGTTTCGGTAGTTGTTGTATGTCAAAGCCCTATTATAGAATGATGATGAGTGATAATGAGGGTTCCGAGAATTTAGAGGGTAGATCTTGGGTTGCCGGAGTTGAAGCATCGGAGGTTGAGATGTTGGAGGTGGAGTTGGAGTCCGAGAATGGTTCTGGAGTTGTTAGGGGTAATACTAGGGTGTCGAGGGCAAGTACGTCTGAGTTGAGTCATGAAATTGAAGAGGGTACTTGGGTCGTTGCTTGTGCCGGAGCGGAGGACAGTGGTGGAGGTGGGGTGGTTGGTGGTGATGCTGAGGTGGTCGCTGCCTCGATTCCTAGGGGTCAAGAGGAGGATTAGGGGGGTGACAACATATGCGACATTACTTACCAAGAGATGGAAGCTTGCTTGCGTGATAAGGGTATTCGTCTTCCCCATTATCGCTATAAATTCGCCTTTATCGAAGAGGGTCGCCGCACGAGCCAAGTGTTGAATGGTGAGCACGATGTGTGCCTTTACGTACACATCTTCGATGGAGGCTTCCATCTTCCTCTTCACTCCTTTTTCGAAGTCTGTCTTGAGGTTTATGGGATCACTATTTCGCAGCTGACCGGGGTGTCTTGGCCTTTTTTGGTGTCGTTTTTTATAGATTGTCACATGAGGGGGCAGATTCCTTATGTGGCAATCTTCCATAACCTCGATTGAAGGGTTTTGGTCCTCGATACTATTTATCTGCTTGGCAGAACAAGGTGTCATGAACACTCCCAGCAATCGCCATATTGTGCGAAGCAAGTTCTTTGCTGTCACGTTGAAGCATGAATCAAGGTGGCCTTTCAATTTGACGCGGTCGAGGCCTTCAGAAAGTCGGAGGAGTCCCAAGCTGGCCATGGGGGCTGTCGAGCTAAATCAGTTTAATTATTACCAAGCGCACACTATCGATTGGGCGAGGACAGTGACGCCAGAAAATGTTTATCGCTATTGCCTAAAGAACAAGAATCCTAACCAGATAGTGTTCGAGTGTGGTCTTCCTCCACAAGTAGGTCCAGATTGGCCCGAGGGTGGTACAAACTTTTTGGAAAAGTTGCTTACAGGGCGTATGCGCTGTGTGTATGACGCCAATGGGGTCGTGTCATTCAAGGAAGTAGAGGTGCCTGAAGAGAACGAGGCGACCTCTTCCAACATAACCCCCTGTCATAATTTGAATATGTGGAAGGTAAACTTTATTTTTCTAGTCTAATTGGTGTTGTGAGGTTATTGACTTTATCACCATACTAAGGGGGTTGTTCTTTGTCTCGCAGTGAATGACGACAATATGGTTGAGCCTTTGGATCCTCTTAGGGGCCTACCCATCCCTTAGAAGGACTCTGGCATGGTGAGCCTCAGGGAACCCGCGCCTCTAGTGACAGCCGCGAGGCGTCGAGGGACATGCTCTCCATTGTGCCTTGGATCCCCCCTCCCGTAGCCATAGCTGCCATTCCTCTTACCGTCATATCTGCAGCTCCTTCGACGATAGAGCTGTCCTCTGAATCTAGTGAAGGAAGCTGTGAGGGTGGCATTGGTGGCTGGCGACCAAGGGTTATAATTGACTTGGATGATGAAGAGTCTGACTTCAAGGCTAGGTTAAGGGAGGGTAATTTGTATGTGGAGAGTGAAGTCTCCTCTAGCAGCTCTTCGTCTTCGGGGGAGCTCAGATATATGGCGAACCTTAGTGATAACTCGTATAATTATATAGTTTTTAGTTATGTTTTATTATTGTTTTGTGTCAAATACGAGTTATTATTGCTTAGTCTAATTGTGTTTATGATTTTTTATATTTTTATGTAATTTGGTGTTTTTCACGAGTTTCTTTGAGTGATTTCAGATTACTAGGTTAAATCAAGAATTATGGGCAAATCCAGTTCAGTTCCAATTCCGACACCTTTTGCCATATCAGCTATATCTGGAGTTTCACTGAAGCAATAAGGCTGAATTTTTTACAGTGCAAATTTAAGAGGAATATCTATCTTTTTCATGCTTTACACTTCTTGAAACGGAGTCGTTTTCCCTAGCGAAATCAACCATCAAGTTGGCTGATGTGCAATGACGTCTGTGCTGACCAGTTTTGGTATTTTGACCATATCTTCTGATCCACATCAGCAAATGAGCTGATTCCAACGGCTATGGATCACTAACTGATAGGGGAACATTTTTATAGAAGACCATGTGATCAGATAAAGCCTCCAAGATTGACAAAATCGACCATCAAGCTGGCTGATCAAAATTGTCATACAATATGACGAAAATTGTTAGAAAAATGCACCCACCTATTATACCTACCTTTGAAATTTATAAAGCTTGTCTCTTTTCATTTAGCTCTCCAAAATGTGTATAAATAGAGGGCCTTGGATGATTGTAAGGGACATGGTAGATTGGTAGGATATTAGCCATTATAATAAAATTCTCTAAGTTTTCTTCTACTTTCCTTTCTCTAGTTTTCTTTTTCTTTATTTTCTTCTTCTTCTTTCTTTCTTTTATTTCTTTCTTAGATTCTCTTTAATTTTATGTTTATGTTTACAATACCTATTCTAGGTTAAACTTTTATTTGGTTAAGGGTGATTTCAAAACCCTAGACATGTTTTATAATTGATTTTCAGATTCTATCTATCATTAATTTTCTATCAAAGTTGCTTATGTTCTTCTACAAGAATTGTTCATGATGTTGTCTTGATTTGTTTAGGTGTACAACTAGATAGATCTTGATAATTATCTATTGCTAGTTTAGGAGTCTTGATCCGTGTAATTGTCTTGATTTCCTATTCATAAGTGGCAATTTATGATTAATGATTATGGTCAAGTTTTCAATAATTGCAAAGTGGAACATAACCTAAGTTGAACAATCCGAGCTTATGTGTTTGTTGCTTAGATCAACCTATCTTTCTCATCATAAAGCTGCCATTAAATTGAACTTAGAGAGCTTATTCTAGGTTGTTTGATGGTTAGAGATTAAATAGAGAGCTTGTTCTATTTAACGACAAACTAAGGAAAGATTGGGATAACAGAGCTTGTTGTTATCTACGGTTGTTAACTTTGATAGTTGGTTGATATTGATAGATCTGAAATTGATTCTTAATGATGTCTAGTGGTGGAGAATGAAACCTTAACCATATTTCTCTCATATTTGATTTCTTATTTCTTACTTGCATCTTACTTTTATTGTTTGCTTATTTTTAAAACTATTTCAAAACCCCCTTTTCTTTTGTTTTCCTTGAATTTAAGTTTTAAACTATTAACTTATAAACTAAAACCCAATCCCTGAAGACTCGACCCTTGCTAACTACTATACTTACAATTGATCTTTTTAGTGCAAGGTTAAATAAGATACACTCTTTTGGGTGCATCACTTAGGGTTTTTCTTTCGATGATAGGTAGTTTTCTCTCGTGCTCGCGCTTTGGGGCCCTTATGTTTTTTAACCTTATTATTCTTTTTGTTCGCATATATGGATATTGTTAGCTATATTAGCTTTGAATTGATCTTAATTTTGAAATGACAAACTCTTAAGCTTAATTAGATTGAGATTAATTATTTTCAATTTAGCATTTTTCGTTGAATCATTTTACAAATATTTTGGAAAATGTTAAAATACTTTAAACTCCTTAATTTTCTCAAAAATACATGTTCTTAAATATATGTATATGTTTAAAATATTTTTGAGACAATTTGACCTCTTTTAAATATCAAAGAAAACATTTTTTATATGAGAGGATCGATCCCCTAAGATAGAGGATCGATCCCAGGATCAGTCCCATGAGAGTCAGTAGCTATTAAACTTTGCAATACAGTAAGGGATCGATCCCACCAAGGTGAGGATCGATCCCATGGCCTCCAACGGTCATATTTTGTGTTGGAACAAGTAGGGGATCGATCCCCTCATGTAAGGGATTGATCCCATGCCTGCAGGGCAGTTTTTCAAGCTTGATTTTTGAAGCTCCAATGGCTCTTTTCCATCCCAATCAACTTCAAACGGTCATAAATCATATCCAAGGTATTAAAGGGACTCTCTAACACTTCCAAGAGCAAGAGACACTAAGAGAGAAATATTAAAGCCATATATTTCATCTCTCTCAAGCTTTCAAGTAGTTTTCTTTGTTCTAAGCTAAATCCTTTCAATCCTTCTTGTATTCTTTTGTAAAAGCACCATTGTATAGTCTCTATTTGTTGAGCTTAACCTTGTAAACACTTAGCCTAATAGAGGTTCATCTTGTTTACACAAAATCCTTTGTAAAAGGGAGGTTTCTACTTTAGCCTTAAAGGTAGAGAGGTTCTATCTAAGCATTGAAAAGATAGGGGAAGAGGTTTCTATCTAAGCCTACATAAAAGATAGGGATTGTGAAGGTTATACCTTGTCCTTGAAAATGTAGCAATTCAAGTTAGTGGATTGATAACTCTTTGGCAAGTGAGGCTAAGGGAGAGGACGTAGGCACGAGGTCGAACCTCTATAAATCTATTGTGTTTGATCTTCTTTCCCTACTCATTTACTTGCTTTATTTATTTATTTATTTACTTGCCAAATTGAGTATATTATTTAAAATTCTCAATATTATTATTTGTGCTTTAATTCCGCAATTATTTTTTAAGCAATCAATTCACCCCCCCTCTTGATTTAATCACCACTAAAAGCTAACAATTGGTATGAGAGCTTTGGTTTCTTTTGTAGGTCTAACAACCTTGAGAGAAAGATCCTTTTCAAAGCTCAAGAATGATGCAAAGTGGTGAGAATATCCTCAAGGCCCCAAAGTTGGAAGAATGAATTTTGGGCTTGGAAATTAAGGATGAAGGTCTTTTTGATGGCTAATGACAGTGGAGCTTGGATGGTGGTTCAAAATGGCCTTGGAGCTCACTCAAATGATGAAAAATTCATGATGAGATTGCAAGATGATGCAAAAGCCATGAATTTTATTTATGAAGCACTTAATGATGACAATCTCAACTTGGTTTCCTCGTGTGCTACCTCCAAAGAAATATGGGAAAAGCTTGAGCAACTTCATGAAGAAAAGAAAGAGGAAATTATCCAAAATTAAATGTGCTTCATGGCTCTTGAAGAGCCCAAGGTAACCTCTAATTCTTGTGATTCCAGTTCCTATACATTTGATGAATTGCAAGATGCATTTGATGAGTTAGCCATAGAATTTGAAGAAATGAATTTGAAATACAAGAAAATGATTTCAAAGTTTAATGTTGAAAATGAATTTTTGTTGAAAACAAAGGATGATTTAGAAAAGCAAAATGAAAAGTTTAAAATGAATTTTGAAGCTTTTCAAAAGAGAAATGATATTTTAGAAAAAGAGAATTTAGAATTAAAAATGAAACTTGAATGCTTGAAAAATGAGAAACAAATTTTTGTTGAAACATCTATACACTTGAAATTGACCAAATGTGCTTATTGTAATTATCATGGTCATACTACACATACTTGTCCTATTAAGAAAAAGATTATGTATAGAGTTAGACAAGTATGGATTCCAAAAGGAACAAGAGACTTAGTAACTAATTCTCAAGGACCCAAAGCAATTTGGATACCAAAATCCAAATGATTGTCTCTTGTAGGTGTGTTAGAGCAAGGAGGAACAAAATGCTTTGATTGGATGCTCTAGACACACAAAATGGAATATGGGTAACCTCTAAGCTTAAAAGCTTTTTGGATAAGATATTTTGGTTGCCTATTCAAGTTTAATTGATTAATGTTTGAATTCTTAATACAATGAGTTTTATTGGTTACATATTTTGAATTGCATAAATATGTTATTTTCTTTGATCTTGAGTGCTAAATATTAATATTTCTTTGATTGACGAAATTAATGTTGTGCTTAATTTATTGAGATATTGTTATTGGAGCATGAGCTTAAGCATGACCTTATGCATAAATATTTGATTTTAAATGGTATCATGCTTTAACGAACTATGTTGTATGCTTGAATGATTAAGTTGTATTTATGCACATCTTTAGGGGGGAGTATACAAAGCTTAATGAATTTAAGATTTCAAGTTTTACATTGAAAATCATTTTTGCAAAAATAAAATCTTTAAATGTGAAAAATTGTTTTAGCAAGTTCTTAATGCTTTTGAATATCTTGATTTTATTGTCTCAAACTTGCTCAAACAAATAAAATTGATTAACTTGCAATGTTCCTTATTCTTGATGCGTTAAATGCAAGTTTTGGATGGTTTATAGAGCTTATAAAGAAAAATCTTACTTTTGAGAAAATATGGGCATAGAAACCATTTGGACTATTTGAAAATATGATACAAAACATTTCTAAATGGTTCAAAGAGATTTAAAATGATTTTCTAGCATTTTTGCCCTTTTGTAGTAAGTTGTATTCAAGGAAATATGGGGTTTGAAGAGTTGAATTTTTGATTTCCTTGTTTCTAATGTCAAATGATCACTTGAACAATTTTTTTTTTATCATTTAAAACTTGTTGAAAAGGTTCAAGTTGGTTAAAAATGAGATTAACACGTTTTGACTATTTGTCAAGGCCTTTTCCAAGCAAAAATGGGGTTTTAAGGTACCAAAAATCAAAATCTTGAATATATTAAGCTTTGATTGATCTATTCTATCATGTTGTATATAAATAAACTTGCTTGAATAAATTTTGTGCCATGAATGTGTTTTAACAAACTTTGCCTCTTAAATGCTATTTTGTTATATGATTTATATAAGGCCTAAAGTGCTTGGTTATGAAATTTGCTCATATGAATATGTTCTTGAGATTTGGACAAGTCTATCAATTATTGAATTTGCTTGTGAACTTGTCTCAATAACCTTTGGCATCAATGAACTTTGAATATGACATTTGGTATCATTTACACATATTGAGCTTTGAACTACTTAAAATTTGATACATGTGTATTTGATGAATATATGTGCTTTTGTCATGTTTATATGCATATTTCAAACATGTTGGAGGTTGTTTTATTACATAAACTTTGTCCAAACTAAGTTGCATACTTCAAAAAGACCGAATTAACTTATTTGCAAAATCTTTTCAAAAATTATTTTAAAAGTTGTTTTTGATCCAATTTCATGTTCTTACAAATCTCTCAAATGATCACTACAAACAAATTGCCATATAGTGACGGTCCAAAAAGCGTTGGTAAAACTCCAAAATTCGTCGCTAAAAGTCCTAAAACTCTATACGACGGTCAAAATGACTATTCCGACAAAAAATAAAGCGACGGTAAAACCCTCGTCGGTATAGACCTATACCGACGGAAAAGGTGACCGTCGGAATAGAATGTATAACCTAAACCGACGGTTTTAGGCGTCACTAATTTTACTACCGTCGGTATAGCCTATGTTGGAATAACCCTTTTTGCTTTTACCTATACCGACGGATTTTGTATCCGTCGATATAGATACCGCATCTATACCGACGGCTTTTGTATCCGTAGGTATAGATACCGTATCTATACAGACGGCTTTTGTATCCGTCGATATAGATACCGTATCTATACCGACGGTTTTGTATCCGTCGGTATAGATATCGCATCTATAACGACGGCTTTTGTACCCGTAGGTATAGATACCGTATCTATACGGACGGATTTTGTAGTCGTAGGTATAGATACCGTATCTATATCGACGGATTTTGTTTCCGTCGGTATACATACCATATCTATACCGACGGATTTGTTTCCGTCGGTATAGATACCGTATCTATACCGACGGATTTTGTGTCCGTCGGTATAGACACCATTGATATATATATACCGACGGTTTTTTTTTTTTTTGCGTCCGTCGGTATAGATTAAAATGTAAAATATACAATTAACCTATAACGACAGTTTGTCGTAAATTTACTGACGATTTACTCGATCAGTATACTATACATTTTTTGTTGTTATATCGATTCCAGGCTTTGTCAATTCAATTTTCAACAATGCATAACAATGAAGTGTCAACACAGTTTCAAACTTAGAAGATACAAGTTTTTAAGTGTCAAGAATACATAATAATTAACATTTCAACACAATAAAAGCTTAAGAGGAACAAGTTTAAGTGTTAACAACCTACAACCTAACTAAAAGAAAATAAAATCAAGTAAAAAATAAAGTCTTCGATTTGCATATCAAAGAATCACATTCCAACAGCCAACAAAACAACCACCAAGCAAATGAACCTCCCCAAGCCAACAGCCAACAGTCACTTACAAATATACATTCAGCTTAGTGATGGAACCTAGGCTTTGTAAAGAAGCAACTAGTTTCAACCTTCAAGTTGTTCCTCCAACAATAACCCAGTAGGCCAGTAGTTCTCATATCCAGCTTTTTAGATAGCATGTAGGCTACATTGGAGCATATAAAAAGAAGAGTCCATGTCAATTGTTGGAGTGTGTAACTTTCTTTTAAATAGTTAATAATATTAGTATTTTCTTGGTCTAGGCCTCTAGGGAGAGCCCGGATAGCTTGGAGAATAGGGATTCTTGTATTTATGGATCCAGTTAAAGACTAAGAACCATTGCTAAAACGGTCTCGTCTGGTGTAACAAGGAGTCCATCTATAAATGAATTGACTCTACGGATCTTGGAAGTTGGAAGCCAAATTTATGCAAGGTAGGTTCTTTCCGACTATCAATGTATCTCTCAATTGGTAAAAGACAGAGACAGTAATTTCACTGCAAAATGGGTGAAAGATTCCGCACACAGTGACCCGGACTAATGCAAGGTAGGTTCTTTCCGACTAGCAAACATTGAATGAGGCCTTTCGTATAGCAGAGTTTGAATGTCTTAAAGATTGGCGTCTGCTTAGATCAACTAATGCTAGCACACAGTGACCTGGACTAATTATCAAAGTCAACTTAATTATGCTTAATGTTTCACTCAAGTCTCCTTTAGCTTAAGTGAATAAGAATCAAGGAAACACTTTAAAGTGAATAAGAATGAAGAGATTTTAGAATCAAAACCCAACAAAGCTCGAGGGAAAAAAAGGGTTGTGCTGTGCAGCATTTGATGCTTCCATTTGAACAGAACAGTGGGCCCAAATTCCCCTACAGTCTCCATCTCCAGAAGGGCAATAGGATACTGGCCAAATGAATCGAGCTGGCTTGGCAGAAGCAAAGCAAGGAAAAGAAACCATATAACCTGAAGGAAGCATGAATAATCACTACACTAGTTATCTTCTATTACATATAAGGTTCCACACGACACCACTTGAAAATTGGAGCTCAGCTTCAAAATAATCACTACACTAGTGGCCCGTATGAGTATCACTAATTAACCCGAAGAAAGAAAGAAAGCATTAGAAAATTAACTTCCCCAATTTGATCATGAGTATGAGCAACACCTAAACACATAAAACGAGCCCAAATGACTTGACCAAATGAATCCTATCAGTCGTTTCACCCATGCGTACCAACCAAGGATTCCTTTCTATTTTGAAGTTTTGTTTCATGAGCGTGCCCAACGAAATGCTTATTTACTATACTATAAATTCTAACAGCTGTCCATATAAAATCTGTTTCATGATTGTAAGGTTGTCCCAAGCAACAAACTACTTGGTTAAAAAGACAAGAAAAAAAACACATCTACGTTCTCGTTCAAGACTTACTCGAACTATTACTCAACAAAGAATAAGGACTTTGGAGTGGTGTACTAAGACTAAACAAAACAGTATATATATATATATATATGGAAGTATAACCAAGTAGTTTTATGAGTTGTTGCCTTGTTTGGAGCATGAAGATGAAAAAGACCTAATTATCTAGTTCAGAATCAGAAGGTAGAAGGACTGAAATTACCTTTATTTTTTTTGGGACACTAACTTATCTAAGATTAAGAACAAATACGAGAACGATACGAGAACGATAGTAAAAAAAATGGTATGAAAATCATCCCTATACATACAACTTTATCTGTAACCTATTTTTATTTCAAGTTCCACAATCCTACCACAATCAAGCAACATACCTAACCTAGATATTATGTGAAAGATGATCTACATTTCAAGTTCCACAATCCTACCACAATGAAGCAGATGAATATATTTGAAAAGATGAATTTATTCTACATTAACGCTGCTATAGAAATATATTACCTCTCTATTGGCTACGCGAGTAGCAGAAGCCAAAATATCTACGTTCTCGTTAGGAAATTGTCTTTGAAATACTGATAAAACATTACCCAAAGCTGCCTTCAATTCTTCAACCTTAGCCTCTAACCCTAGTACCTTTTCATCACGCTGCATTGTTCGAGAACATGATGAAGTCGATTTCTGCGATGAAGTAGATATTGTTCCCAAACAACGAACACGCTTTTTTTCTCTGGTCCTTTAACTTTTGAATACACATCATCTTTCCATGAGCGTTCTTGAGAATTTTCAGATCCAATTTCATCCAAACCTTTTTTCATGAGTTCCTATAAGGAAAGTGTTACATGAAACAAAATCTTTGTTCAATTAACATAAGCATAGCCGTAGGGCAGATAAATAAAGAAAAAAAAAAGGATAGAATACCATAATTTATGCTGCCTTCTCATTCACAACACTTTCATCTTTACGTGTACGAGTATGAATATACACCTCAGCACGTGATGGTTGAACTCCATTAGCTTGTTCGGTCTACAAAAATCATCCATTAACTATCTAGATAACAAAACCACAAATACATAAAGTAGACTTCATATAAATTTAACTGAAAGGAAAAAATTGATGTAAGTACCAAAGTTTGGATGATCCTAGGGAATGATTTTGTTCCACTACAATGAGGCTCATCTAACTTTGAGCGATTTGTTTTGTTTAAATCACTTTGTTCCTATAAAAGCAAATTCAAATAAAAGAAAAGGTTGTAATTAACCAATGTGCAGCAATTTCTACCTTCGATTAATAAAAGAAAATTAAAATATAGTTTATAAATATCTACCTTCGCTTTACCAGTCAACCAATGTGCAGCAATTAAAATAAATTGCTCTTTGTCAATCCGGGGATCATCAACCTTAGCAGCCATTTCCTCTGGTGTTGTGTGTTCATCATAAAATTTAGACTTCAAATCATTCTTCCATTGCCTCCACTTTGTACTCATGTTCTTTATTGTCCAAGTCTTAATTTCTTGAATAGTTTCTTCATTAACAGGTGCATCAGAATCGAATTTCTGAAATTCAAACTTGGACTAAAATTTTGGAAAAGGAAAACACAAAATAAATAAAATCATGTCAAGTTGTGTGAATACTGTAAGAACACATTAACTAGAAACTAAAACATTTAATATCTTCTACCTTTATTGTTTCCCACATTTCTTCTTTCTTCAAATCCAGCATTTCATGCCAATTTTGGTAACTAATAGGTGCAAAACTAGGCATTCTCACCAATGTACCAATGAATCGTGTTAAAGTGCAAGACTCTTTACCAATTGGTATATTGTGATCATTCACCTTAACAACAACATGCCCCCTTCTTCTAAATCCCAAATATCGGATATACGTGTGGCACCTCAAACCTTTCTACGTGGAGCATTGTCTACATATAACAATTATATAATATAAAACAATGTAATACATTAATAATTTAAACTACAATACTTGAATAGTACATTAAGAATGAGGGTTACCCAATGTAGCATCTTCAGTTGGATTAGGGGTAGAAGAAGAAGTTGGTGGCATTGATTGTTGTGGAGGCTCTTGCAAAGGCTCATGTTGTGGAGGCTCGGATCTTGCTGGCATTGATTGTTGTTCAGATTGCCTTTGCAATTGAGAGTTAGAGCTCCGATCTGCCTTAATGATATTCAATCGTCTACGCTTTGCCATCTCAAGTAACTGGAACACAACCGAAAAACAACAGCTGAAAAAAGCTTTCTTGGCATCAGATTTACATTTACCACTTAGTCTATTTTGAGTTTCAACAGATAATACAACAGTAGACACTCAATAACAGAGAATACAAGCTAAGTAAGAATGCAATAACATTAGGCACTCAATAACATTAAGTGAAATCCAAGCCAAGCTAAGCAAGAATGCAATATGTTCATCTATGGCAAATGGAAAAGGAAAGAACAAGAAAATACAAAGTCACAATGTTTATAATCCAAATCCATTACATATAATTAAACTATTTTCTATAAAATTAAAAAATGTCCTCCCCATTATGTTCATCTATGGGATCTTCTTCTACATGCTCATTCTCCATCTCTGGTGTGACGTCCACTCCTTCATCATCAGCTTCATTTCTAACCCAATTTGAAGCACTACGCGTATCATCAAATTCATCATCATGCATTTCTCCATTCCCTTGCTCTCTATCGAAGGATAATAGATCACCCATATCAAATACATCCCTAAGTTTTGCATGCTTTACAAGAACCCAACCTTGATAACCTTCATCATTAACATAATATACTTTCTTAGCTTGTGATACCAAAATAAAAGGATCATGAACCAAATTAGTTCCACTGTGGGCTAGATGTGAAAAATTCACAAGTGTGAAATCAAACTTATCTTTCTTGCAACCTCTATTGATATCAATCCAATCACATTTAAATAACACAATCTTAAATCTACCAGAATAGTTCAACTGAATGATGTCTGTTAAAGCCCCGTAATAATTAACTTCTCCTTCAATAGGTTGTGCATCTCTTGCACTTGCATAACTCTCTATTTTGGTTGTTACAACGACTCCACTATTTTGAGTTTTCAAGCATCTCTCACGTGCTTTGGTATGGAATCTAAAACCATTAACAATGTAACCAGTGTATCTCCTAGCCGTATCTGTTGGACCACGAGCAAGCCATCGAAGTTGATCTGTGATGTCTGCATTTCCTTGTTGATCCAAATATGCAACCTAGGTAATTGCAGACGTAATTAAAATACTTATCTAACTACACGAAACTAAAAATGCGTGGTCCAAACATGATGCAAAACTTACATGATCATGAAACCAATCATGAAAGTTTCACTTTGTAACTTTTGTATCTCATATGGCAAAAGACGAGGGGAGCGGTTACGCTTTTCAATAAGTTGCTCATGTTTCCTATAAGCAAAAAGTTTTATAAAACCCTAAAATATTAGACAAAAGAAAGTTATAGGTAATATAGAAAAGCACAAAGATATGTGTTCTTACTTTAAAAATGGAGCAACTACATCACTATTAAATAGCACATAGCGATGTGCTTGCACCCATGTTTGCCTATCAAGAACAACGCGAGAGACCCTTTTACACTTATTAACATTAAATCCTTTATGTTTTTTTCTTCCCAAAGGTCTTCCTATAGTAGAAAGAATAGATACTTCTTCTTCATCAAAAGGATTCTTTTCTTCTTTATTTCAGATGGGTCGATTAAAAGTAGTCTCAATACCCACAAAGTATTGTGAACAAAAAGTTAAGCATTCATTTGCTAAGTATCCTTCCGCAATTGAACCCTCCGGATAAGCTCTATTGCGCACAAAATTCTTAAGCCGAAGAAGAAACCTATTTAAAGAATAGAGATCATTAGCAAAATCAATTTAAAATTTAGGTGGAAACAATAGTCACTATACTATAACACTTGACCATATACCTCCCAATGGGATACATCCACCGATATATGACTGGACCGGCAATTTTTGCTTCATTTGCCAAATAGATAACTAAATGCACCATCACTGTGAAAAAAGATGGAGGAAAAATCTTCTCCATTTCACATAGAATTAATGCAGCCCGAGACTCAAGTAATTCAAGCTCACGTTCTTCAAGAACTTTAAAACAAAGGTCTTTAAACCAATTGCACAAGTCTATTAGAACCGAGCATACCTTATCAGGTAAAGAACATCGTATTGCTATAGGAAGAAATTCTTGCATTAAGAGATGGCAATTATAACTTTTGAGACCTGTAAGCCTCCGTTGTTTAAGTTGCACACAACGTGAGACATTGGAAGAGTATTCATCCGGAGTTATCATTTCCTTGAGAATCTTCAAAAAGACATTTTTTTTATTCAAGCTCATTTGATAAGAAGCTTGAGGCAAGTATTGGGTGTTAGTCCCAGGACGAGTCTTTGGATGAAGAACGCTCCTTAAACCCAGTTCTACAAGGTCAAGTCGTGCTTTATAGTTATCCTTTGACTTCCCCTCTTGTCCAAGCAATGTGCCAAGAATGTTATCACAAACATTTTTCTCTATATGCATCACATCGAGATTGTGACGCAATAAAAGATTTTCCCAGTAAGGTAATATGAAGAAAATGCTCTTTTTCTTCCAAGGTCCATTTTCATTACCATTCTAGTTCTCCAATTGTCTCAAGACAACACTACTGGAAGGTGGTGAAGGAGCACTTCTAAATTCTCGACTCCCATCAAAAAATTGTTTATCATTTCGGAACTTATGATCAGCTTCTAACCACCTGCGATGACACATATAACAATACTTTCTACCATGCCGTAACCACTTGGATTCAGTATCGTATCCACAACAAGGACATGCGTATTCCCCCCTTGTACTCCATCCAGACAAATTGGCATATGCAGGAAAGTCATTAATGGTCCAAAGTAATGCTGCATGTAGTCTGAAGTTTTCATTTTTGGAAGCATCAAAAGTGTTAACACCAATTTCCCAAAGTTCTTTCAATTCTTCTATCAAAGGCTGAAGGTATACATCTAGATTGTTTCCAGGACCTTTTGGACCAGGAATGAGTAGGGAAAGCATAAAGTTTGATTGCTTCATGCACATCCATAAAGGAAAATTATAAGGTATCAAGATAACAGGCCAAGTGCTATGAATCACACTCATTGTTTTGAAAGGGTTAAAGCCATCAAAAGCTAATCCTAAGCGAACGTTGCGAGGGTCAAACGAAAATTGAGGATATCGAGAGTCTAATTTTTTCCAAGCAGGAGAATCTGCCGGATGTCTTAGACGTTCATCCTTAGTTCGCTCATGCTCATGCCAAGTCATTAAAGGAGCAGTTTTTGAAGACATGAATAACCTTTGTAGTCTTGGAATTAGAGGAAACCAACGCAGAATCTTTGCAGCTTTCTTCTTTTTTACAAAAGTATCTTCAGTATCACTTTCTACATCATTCACGCTCTCTTTCCACCTAGAAGCACCATATTTACAGCAAATTACTTCATTTGCCTTATCCTTCCAAAACAACATGCAATCATTGGGACAAGCATGAATTTTTTCATATCCCAAACTTAAGGAAGAAATCATCTTTTTCAATTCTTTATAAGACCCTGGCAATGTATTACCTTCTGGTAGAGCAAGTTTCAAAACCTCCAATAATGTATTGAAAGATTTGTTAGACCATCCATTAAAACACTTAATGTGGAACAAATAGACTACAAAAGAGAACTTTGTGAAGTTTTTACAATTTGGATATAGTTTCTCCTCTGTATCTTTAAGTAAATCATAAAACTTGTCACTATTAATTCTTCGACCATGATGTTGGTCTCCATAAGCATCTCCCGATTCTGTGCTACGCACATCAATATTCCTACCTCTTTCGGCCATAATATCATGCAATATTTCATTCACATCATGACCTAACTCTCTATCTTCCTCATTAGTTCTAATAGTAGCAGATCTAGCATCCAAGAGCTCCCCATGAAAAATCCATCGAACATATCCTTTCAGAAAACCTTTACATATAATGTGATCAAATGCCTCTACCCTAGATACCCTATATGTGTTGACACATTTAACACAAGGACACCAAATTTTTCCATTTTCAGATGATCTTGCAAAGGCAAATTCTAAGAAATTGATGAGCCTATTAATGTATTCTTCACTTGCTCTGGACGTAAGATTTATCAACGTCTTATCCATGGAATGTGAAATGATTAAAACTGTAATATACAGACATTTAGTTATCTCACATTCCAACTAGATATATTGCACAAACATGAAACCTATTGCTATGAATAATCCTACGCAATCATATAAAAGACAAACATTTTATACAAAGTAAAAAGAGGGAAGGCACGTGGCTAGTTAGTTTATCTTTAATGCAATTTTTTCCTTTTCATATTTATATTTATGTGAACTCATAATAATTACCACTTAACCTAATCTCCATATATATATATATATATATTAGTCTCTCGAAACTTAATTGCATTATTAATTAGATAGGAAAATTTATGTTTATTGTCAATTGAAAATATATGTTTAACAGCTTACAGCTTACAGCTACAGCTACAACTAGCTAGCTAGTTCTGAGTTCAGAAGAAATTGTCCCTCTATTTTATTCTATATTGTCAATTCAAAATATATATTTGCTTTACTTTATTAATAATTAGATAGGAAAATTTGAGTTCTCAATTCCATTTCATGCAAGCCCAGCCCTATAACGTCATCTATCATTCTTGCACCTGGTCAAGCTGTATGCATGCTCACAATGTTTACATATAATAATAATAATTTCAACAACTTTCGAAGTGGGGACTGGGGAGCCAGTTTCATTAATTTCACATATATACATCAAGGTACAATGGTTCTTTTCCTTAAAATAGTATAGCAGAAAGGCCAGCTCATGAGAAAGAAAAAAAAAACACATGAACCTGGCATAAAATATCCGTTTACTCTACTAGATATATTGCACAAACATAAAACCTATAGCTATGAATAAAACTACACAATCATATACCACACAACACAAACATGAAAAGTCAATAGACCAACATTTTCAATAAGGTTTAGGTCTATACATCTCCTACTATGTAAATATGTTTTGACTTAGCTAAATATTTCTACAATGAAACACTATTGAAAAAAAGATACATATCATCAAACTTTCATGGAGCCATATTAAGAAAGAAATGGAAAATAATCTTAAGTTTAGTGTCAAATATAATTTTACAATTTTATACAATTTTCACAAACTCAATAGCTCTAAAAGTACCTTGTCTCCTTATGCACTAAGAAATGAAGAATAGGACAGCTCAGAACCTCCAACCTACAAGACAACTCAAAACCTCCAACCTGTAAGATACAAAATGAATACAAGGATCAATGAACAGACTTTGAGTGGAAGAAAGAGATCAATATCTTAAAACATTTCTCCTATGGACCTACCAACGAAAAGTTCACTGTAAAACAATTGATACAAATAGAGAACAAGGCCATACCTACATGACATGATGTGTAAATTTATTTCCCAACAAGTACCTTGTTAACAAATTACTTGTTTACTTTGATCATTAGTTTTAACTAACAAATTAGTAATAATTAGTAGATGACTTTCAAATTAAGTTAAATTTGAATCTACGCATGCTTGGGATTTCTTAATTACAATAATCAATATATAAGCCATTTTCTGCTATACATGCTTGGGATTTCTTAATTACAATAATCAATATAATTGCGGTCCTTGATCCACGATTGTGACCAAACAACAAATATTTGGACCTATTTTCTGCTATACCTGGTAATCATAACTTGATAAAGCTAATGTTAGAATATGAGGCTTTCTTCACAAATTTAAAATTATTCAGCCTAATATTAATATATAAGCCAAAGGCATAAAATTTTGTGCTTATAGAAGGAAACATCCGACTAGAGAACATATATTTTGGTAGGAATCTTGCTGTACAGAATGACTATATGTTCTTGTCTTCAAATTCCCTATCCTTCTCTATATATACTTTTTTATTGGCTCTTTTTTCAATCATTCTGTTTTATTTTTGTGTTTAAAGGAGTTTTGTGGGGTTCTTTCACACCCTGTTGATTTCAACAGTTTCGACTTTTAGATTCCTAAGCAACAATCCTTCAATATATATAATTACATGTAAAAAAACCCTAATTCTGGCAAAATTAATATATTTGTTAATTATATTCTCCCTAAAAATCACAAAACCCAACTCATAATTTTTTCTTCAAAATGATATGTATATATGAGACGATATCAAATTGCTCATGATACAATTGGCTAACTCCTACGGGAACGAAATATATTTTATTAAACCTAGGGTGAAATAATAATTGAAAATCTAAACATATCTGTTTAGATTGGGAACCATACACAATCGGTTACTGCCACTTGAAAATCGGAAGAGCAGAACAAAACATTGAAAATCGTAGATGGCAAAACCTAACACAATCGGTTACTGCCACTTGCAGATTGGGAACCATAATAGAAGGAGAATTGAAAATCGCAGATGGGTAGATTGAAAATCGCAAATTGAAGATAAGCAGATTAGTAAATTAGATAAAGAGAAAGAGAACATACCTATGGTTGATGGGTCGACTGAGCTTTGGGAAACAAAATAGATGATCTGAACTGAAGAAACAAACGAAATAAATGATCTGAACTTAAGAAACAAATGATCTGAAATGAAGAAACAAACAGAAGGGAAAAAGAAACAAATGAAACCAAACCCTAAATTTGTATGCTCGGTAATCCGTTTGTGTTAACAAATGAAACCCAACCCTAAGACAAAACGACGTCGTATAGTCTTAAAAAATTGAAATTCCCTGACTTTTACTGACGGAAAGAAAAAAAACCATTGGTAAAAAATACCCCTATACCAACGGTTTTTCATTAACCGTCAGTATAGATATATCTATAGCAACGGAGTATTTGGGCGTCGGTATATGGTCTGTATATTCTGATGGTGACAAAAATCCGTCGAAATAGACACTTTTTACCTACGGATACCGACCGTCGGTATAGATGAGTGTCAGTATATAACAATTTGTTTGTGGTGTATATACCAACGGTTTTTCATTGACCGTCGGTATAGGTATACCTATAGAAACGGATTATTTGGGCGTCGGTATATGTTATGTATATTCTGACGGTTAAAAAAATCCGTCGGAATAGAAATTTTTTACCTACGGATTGCGACCGTCGGTATAGATGAGTGTCAGTATTTTACCATTTGTTTGTAGTATATACCAACGGTTTTTCATTGACCATCGGTATAGGTATACCTATAGCAACAGATTATTTGGGCGTCGGTATATGTTATGTATATTCTGACGGTTAAAAAAATTCGTCGGAATAGATACTTTTTACCTACGAATTTCGACCGTCGGTATAGGTAAACGTCAGTATATGGCAATTTGTTTGTAGTGGATGTTTTTAACATGTTACAAGTCTTACTTTTTATTAAAAACATCACACATCCTTACTTGGTATAAAACAAAATCAGAAAAATACAAAATTGCATTGATTTTTCTTAGAAAACAGGGGAAGGATCGATCCCTCATTCATAGAGGATCGATCCCTCATTCAAAGACGATCGATCCCTCTTGTAGAGGACCGATCCCCTAGGCCAGTTTTGGGCCAAAAATGCTGTTTTCTTCATTTCTAATGGGATCATGCTCTAAATGCTTCAATTTTATAATTTCTCAATCTTGATTGATATCATTTCTTGACTCATCACATGTTTATAATAATTGATATATTGATGAGTATTTTACAAATCAATTCATGATTAAAATATTGATGTATATTTTCTCTTTGTGCTTATAAGTATAAAATAACAATTGGTGTGCTTATAGAATGCATAATCTTGGAAATTATCTTGAAATATAATCTATCTTTGTACATTATGTTTGATTCAAAATTTTCTCTTGGCTTATGCATATGAATTTTAGATTGTGATGAACTTCTTGATCTTTATTGAAATACATTGATTGTTTGTTCATCTATTGTTTGGTCAAGATATATGCTTATATGTTTATTGTCTTAGCTTGACCTTATATGCTTAAATGTTTTTTGGTTAAATTCTTTAATGGTTTTAGTTGAATAATATTTCTTAAAATTGATATCATTTGTACTTAATGAATTTTGTTTATTAGCAATTGGTATAATTTTGAGCTTAATGAATATTTTCATTACATTTGGTATCTTGGTGTCACTAACGAATATATTTGCCAAGAATTTCTCTAAGTCAATGCAAGGTAAATGGTATTAAAGCTTACATTCTTTTGTGGAGAACTTACACTTGCATTTCAAATACAAGCAAACAAAGTATGCCATCCTCATCAAAATCAAGCCTAGTACATCAAGGAATTGCTCAAACATTTGGTATGAAGGATTCAAAGTCAAAAGAGCAGCATATCAACAAAGCTTGGTAAGAATGGAGGTAAATGCTAATCCTATGCTATATAAATCTCATATCTATTGGTACTAAGTTTGATAACATACATGAATTGAATGACACTTGGTGTCTATCTCTTTATGTCATGTATGCTTGAAAAGTTTGCTTTGTATAATCTTTGAACATGTCTATGAGTTGAACATCTTGTTATTTCTTGAACTTTGAATAGACTCGACTCATGGTTAATAATCTTATGTCTTGATATTCTTATGCATGTTCATTGATTGAGTTAAACCATCTCTTTTAACAACAATTAATATACCACCTTGTGCTTCCATGATTGCATATAGTTGAATTGGGCATATTGCTATATTTTTATCCTTTTGTGTTAACACTTGGCATGAAAATATTAATAATTGGTATATTATTGTACTAACAATTAGTAATAACAATTGGTATGATGGTTTACTTCTTAATTGCTCAACTGGTATTTATGTCTATTTCATAAGTGAGCTTATATTTTTCATATGTATGAGAATTCTTTGTATATGCTTAAATGACTTTCATATGTATGATTGTTTGATTATGAGTATTATGCATAAAGATAACAATTGGTATTCGTTTTAATAACAATTGGTAATTTTTGTTACTCATGATCTCGAAACTATGTGCTTAAATAATTTCAAATGAATACATGATTATATTAAACTCTTGTTTGAACTTCATTGTCTATTTTAACAATTGGTATTGAACTTCATTGCTTAACATTTTGTATACATGATTGTGTCTCTCTTATTGCATTGTCCTTAACTTTGAATTGATCTTCTTTTTGAGATAACAAAAAGAGGGAGAGGTTATATATGGACAAATTTGCTTTAAATAAACAAAAAGGGAAGAACTAGATGAAAAGCAAAAAGTGAGAGAGTTTTCATATGTGCTTAAATGTTTCTATCTTATGAATATGAATTGAGTTGGATGTTTGTGTTTAAATGTTTTTGGATATTGTGGATTGAAAGTGTCCTTGCTTGTTTTTGCAAAGTTGAAAAAAATGCTTTTATTAAGGGCGGTTTTATTGAAAATCTTTATCTCTTTAATTAAGGGGGAGTTTTTACAAGAAAATTTATCTTAAGTTTTGTCATATCAAAAAAGGGGAGATTGTTAGCTATATTAGCTTTGAATTGATCTTAATTTTAAAATGACAAACTCTTAAGCTTAATTAGCTTGAGATTAATTATTTTTAATTTAGCATTTTTCGTTGAATCATTTTGAAAATATTTTGGAAAATTTTAAAATACTTTAAACTCCTTAATTTTCTCAAATATACATGTTCTTAAATATATGTATATGTTTAAAATATTTTTTAGACAATTTGACCTCTTTTAAATATCAAAGAAAACATTTTTTATATGAGGGGATCGATCCCCTAAGATAGAGGATCGATCCCAGGATCACTCTCATGAGAGCCAGTAGCTAATAAACTTTGCAGGACAGTAAGGAATCGATCCCACCAAGGTGAGGATCGATCCCATGGCCTCCAACGGTCATATTTTGAGTTGGAACAAGTAGGGGATCGATCCCCTCATGTAAGGGATTGATCCCATGCTTGCAGGGCAGTTTTTCAAGCTCGATTTTTGAAGCTCCAATGGCTCTTTTCACGGTTAGAGGCTGTTGAGCGTGTTACACGGTGTCGCGTGGCGAGCACACGTGTCTGAACGCATGAGATGGCGAGTATTGAAGAGTTATTGATTTTGACTTTGCCTGCAAAATGCAACTTCATTTTATTATGTTTTCATGATGAAAAAATATAAAATTTATTACAAGTAGTTTTTTTTCAAGTGGATTGTATTCCAAGTCTGAGAGACAGGGCTTCCATCCATTCGCTCTAAGGCGTAGGCTCCTGAGCCAATCTTCTTGACGACTTTGTATGGGCCTTTACAATTTGGAGCCATTTTTCCTTGCTCACCCGCTGGTCTACTCGCTTCACAATTTCTGAGAACCAGGTTGCCAATATGAAATTGCCTGTTTTTAACCTTGGAGTTGTAATACTTGGCGACCTGCTGCGTTCTGGCTGCCAATTTCACTTGGGCCCAATCTCTGGTTTCTTCAAGCAAGTCAAGGTTCACTCTTAGTGCTACCTCACTTAAGGCAGCATCATAGTGCGCTGTCCTCAGAGAATTGATGCCGATCTCAGCTGGTATTACAGCTTCTGTCCCATACATCAAATTGAAGGGTGTTTCTCCTGTGATTGTGTGGGACGTCGTTCTGATGGCCCATAGAACTCCCGGCATTTCTTCTAGCCATGCCCCTTTGGCGTCATCCAATTTCTTCTTCAAGCCTTGGAGTATCTTTTTATTCATCGCTTCAACCTGACCATTGGTTTGAGGGTGTTTCACCGAGCTGTGCATGAGCAGAATCTTGAAGTTCTCACAGAATTTTTTCAGCTTACCCCCTGTAATTGTGTGCCATTATCGGCCACAATGGTACTGGGAACTTCATATTTGCACACAATAAATTTCTACACAAAATTCTCGATGACCCTCTCTATAATGGTCGCAACAGCTTCAGCCTCAACCCATTTAGTGAAATATTCATAGGTGACTATGACAAACTTCTTCTATCCAATGGCGATGAGGAGAGGTCCCAAGATGTCGATACCTCACATGAAAAAGAGCCACGGGCTGGAGCGTTGACTGACCAATTCTGTCGGTTATCTAGGCACAACTGTGAATTTCTAACACTTATCATATTTTTTTTACCATTTCTGCAGCGTCAGCATTTATGGTAAGCCAGTAAAATCCTTATCTCAATGCTTTCTGTACTCTTCCTCCCATATGGTTGCCACACACTCCCTCATGAATCTCTCTTAAGATGTAGCTGGCTTCTTCCAGCACTAGGCATCGCAATAAAGGCTGGCTGAATGCCTTTTTGTAAAAGGTCTCGCCAATCATGATGTATCTGGCGGCCCTTGTCTTCAGCTTTGTCTGCTCTTTGGAATCGCCTGAGATATCCTTTCCCGTGAGATAGCCAACAATGGGTGTCAACCAGCTGGGCTCGTCTGTGATGCAGAGGGTTTCTTCCCCATTCTGATAATTTGGTACTTGACGATACTCTATCAAGATTTTTCCTCTCTGCCTGATCTCAACGGATGAGGCAAGCTTGGACAAAATGTTTGCTCTCGTATTTTACTCCCTGGCGACCTGCTTAACAACCAGTTTCTTGAATCCCCATTTCAATTTGAATACTTTCTCATGATATTTGACCAAGACGGGTTCCCTGACCTCATATTCACCATTTACTTGCCTCGCAACTAGCTGGGAGTTTGTGTATAACAACAGTTTGGTGATGCCCAACTTTAGGGCGAGCTCTAATCCTACCAGAAGAGCTTCGTATTCGGCGTCATTGTTTGATGCGGAGAATCCAAAAGAAAGCCCATACTGCCACTCATTTCCCTGAGAGTCCATTAAGAGGATGCCAGCTCCGGATCCCTCTTTTTCTGAAGATCTATCCACATACATCTTCCACATACTTTCGGGGGCGGACTCCATCATCTTAGGCATGTGCACCAATGTTGGGTCCGGAGGCGGCATAGGCTCATTTGGTGTAGGCGAGGGCTCCACCAGGTATTGGACTAGTGCAATAATCTCATCAGTAAACGAGCACTCAACTACAAAATCCGTCAAGACCTGAGCCTTAATCGCCTTCCTTGGTCTGAATTCTATGCCAAATTCATTGAGCTCGATACTCCACTTAATCATCCTGCCCGAGCTGTCGACTCTCTACAGGACTTCTCTGAGTGGCTGATCTGTTAAAACAGTGATAAGATGGGTCTGAAAGTACTGTCTAAGCTTTCTGGCCGCCATTACAAGGGTGAAGGCTATCTTTTCTAGCCTGGTGTAATTGATCTCGCTATTCTACAAGGCTCTGCTAACATAATAAACCGGAGCCTGTCAAGTTTCATCCTCTTTAACCAACACTGCTGCCACTGTCTCATTAGATGCGGTCAGATATATGAATAAAGGGTCGCTTTGGAGCGGGCTGACCAACAATGATGGAGAGCATAAGTACTTCTTCAGTTCCTCAAATGCTGCTTGGCAATCCTGATTCCACTAATATCGAGAGGCGTCGGCAAGCATTTTCGGCTAATTTGGAGACAAACCTATTCAAGGCGACCACTCTGCCCATGAGTCTCTGCATTTCCTTGGTGTTTCTTGAGGGGGCATGTCCAGGATTGCTTGGACTTTCTCGGGGTTCGCCTCAATACCACTGCTTGAAACCATGAATCCCAAAAACTTTTCTACGCCGACCGCGAAAGCGCATTTAATGGGATTCAGTCTTAAGCTGTGCTGCCTAAGGACTTGAAAGACCTCCGCCAGGTTCAATACATGTTGTTCAATGGAAGAACTCTTTACCAGTATATCATCCACATAAACTTCGACACTTCGCCCGATCTGGTCTTTGAACAACTTGTTCACCAACCTCTGATAGGTCGCCTCAGCATTTTTCAGCCCAAAAGGCATCACCTAATAGCAGTACAAACCTTCCTCGATGATGAAAGACGTCTTATCCTGGTCCTCAGGGTTCATCCTGACCTGATTATACCCTGAGAAGACATCCATGAAACTCATATATTTGTGTTCTGCTAAAGAATCTACCAACCTATCCATGGAGGGTAGAGAGAAACTATTCTTTGGGCATGCTTTATTTAGGTCGGTGAAATCCATGAAATCCACACATATATGCCACTTCCCACTAGCTTTCTTCACCATTACCACATTGGCCAGTCATTTTGGATACTTGACTTCCCCGATAAACCCTACGATGATGAACTTCTCGACCTCCTCCCTTACTGCTTGTATTCGCTCAGGGGCAAATTTCCTTTTCTTCTGTTTGACTGGCTTGGCTGTAGGATCAACACCCAGGGAATGGGTAATGGTATCCATGTCTATCCCTGGCATGTCCGCTGCCGACCATGCGAAGACGTTTGCATTAGTCTGCAACATTTGTACCAAGGGTTGCTTTTCTTGGTTACTTAGGGACGACCCGACCTGGATTACTTTTTCTGGGTATTCTTTATATAGGGGGATCGCCATTGTCTGTTCTACCAATTCCACTTTATATGGCTGGATTTTGTTCTGGTGTCTAAGATTTCTAGGGTGAGGGTGCTTTTATCAACCAAGTTCACTTGCGCTTCTTTCGGTTGCCCCCCAGTCTCTATTTTTATTCCCTCGAATTCTGTCATTTGCCCCCAGGCTCTATATTCTCGGTGCTTACTTCAGTATGTGACTGCAATTTTCCCTGTTTTTTTTGGCGAATTGTATGGAGAGTATGTGACATTGTCGTGCCGTTTGCTGGTCCGTCCTCATGTACCCTATTCCCATTGGGGTTGAGAATTTCACTGTCAAACAGTAAATCGCATCGACCATTTTAGTCTTTTACAAAGGTCGCCCCAGAATAGCATTGTATGCTGAGGGTTGGTCAACAACCAGAAAATCTGTCATCACTATGAGGACATGGTCGCCATCTCCGATAGTAACTGGTAGGGCAACAAAACCCTTGACGTTGATCGGTTGATTAGCAAAGCCGAATATGGGGCTCGTCGGCTTTAAATCTGAGTATGGGAGGCCCATTTTCCTAAAGGCTTCCAATTGGAGGACCTCAACTGCACTGCCACTATCAACCAGGACTTTCTTGATTTGAAAATTCCCAATCGTGGCGGACACGACAATCGGGTCATTCCCATTGTCCTCGAGAATATTGATGTCCTTGTCCATGAAATCTACCAGTCAGTCTTTATTGTGCCTTGTCTTCTTATAGGCAACATCGACTGCCATTATGATTCTAAGATATGCCTTTCTTTTGGAGCTACTGCTCGCACATTCCTCTGTTCCCCCTATTATCATGTTGGTGACCCCTTGAACGAGCTTTTTTTCCTTTTGCTTTACTATTTTTTTGATTTCTTGTTGACGTATGCCCCTATTGGGCGTCTATTCTCTTGAAAAACTATTTAACCTGCCCTTTCCTGATAGCATTTTCAATAGCAACTTTCAGAGATCGGCAGTCTTCAGTACTGTGCCCCACATCATTGTGGTACTGATACCTCTCATTGGAGTTCAGGCGAGCCGGGTTATCTCTCACTGGGTAGGGTATGCCCAAGATGATTTCTTGGGATACAACATTCAAAATGTACGTCCTGGAGGCGTTCAATGGGGTATACTCTTCGAATTTGGAGTAGGAGGCCTTTTTTGATCTTTGGCCATAACCCTGGCCCTGGCGGCTTTGCTCGTTTTGGGGGGGCTCTATCTGGCGACCTCGACCTCCTAGACGTGAGTCAAATCTGGACTGACTCCTGTTATCTTTCGGTCCTTGCCTATTCCTCTGAAATCTATCTTGGTTTTGGGATTGGTTTTTCCATTCAGTGCTTCTTTCTACTATCTTCATTTCTTCAGTTTCGGCATACCTTTGGGTATTCTCATAAAGGCTGTATAGCTTTTCAGGTTTTGCATATGTCAAGGCATATCGCAGGTGTTCATGGCGAACACCCAAAATTTGAAGGCCTATATGGCCTATTCATCGTGCAGATCCTTGATTCCATGGCGGCGGAGTTGAATCACCGCATATACTCTTTCAGGGATTCACTTTCTTTCTGTTTAACTTCTAGCAGACTGGTGGGGGTTTTGAAGGTCGCTTTGTTCGTGAGAAAGTGGGCGGTAAACATCCTGCCCAATTTCTCAAAGTTGTCAATAGAGTTTGCTGGCAATGAGTGGTACCAAGTTCTGGCGTGCACTCGTAACGTTGTAGGAAACACTCGGCATTTGAGGGCGTCGCTTGCCCCAAGCAGGTCCATATAGTTCTTATATTGAATAAGATGGTCGACAGGGTCCTTGGTGCCACCATAAGTCTCTTTTGGCAGTTTTTCAAATGTGGGCACCTGCTCCTGCCAAATCTGCACCACCAAGGTACTGCTGTTGTCGTTCATCCACTCTATCTCTTCCGTTCTATCCTTCATCATTCCCTGGACTTCTTTGCGCATGGCCGCCATTTGGGCTTGAACATTCGCGGTTGTCGTCCCCACAGTGTTCGTTGCAACTCTCCTATTTTGCAACCTTCCCCTTTCCTGAGTCAGGGCTTGCCTCTCAGGGGACTCATCCTGATTGTCTCTCTGTGGCGTATCGCGCCCTTCCTCGCGAGGGCGAGCTAGTACTCTCTTTTTGCTGGTTTCGATATTGGTTTTTCTGAAGGTCATTGATCCGCTGAGTAACTTAAAGCATAGTTCTATGTTGCTTTGCCAACTGCGCTTGGAGTGCCTGTACTTGGTTCATCAATGAATGTTGCATCGGGTCTGGGTATGGCAAATGTGGTATAAAGGGGGGAAAGTTCGACGACCCCAAGTGTGAGTCATCTGCTGTTGTTGGATAGCCTAAGGCGGTGAACGTAAATTCTGGTTGGGGGGTTGGTAATTTCTGGTTACCCCGTGTTGGGTCGACATCGGGTGCAAAGGTGACGGTAGTACGTTCTCCAATCCCTGGCGGGGGCCCATGGGGCAACTAGCTGAGGCTCCCGTGCCCAAGAGCGGGTGACGACCTCGCCGAATGTTTGAGGCTGTTTCATGGACCAAGTCTGGGGTGGTGGATAGTATTGGGGAGTTGGCTGCCAGTAGGTTTTGGTAATAATTATGGGGAAGGTAAGGCTGGTGTCCATGGAGTAGGGAAGGAGTAGTTTTGGTAATAAGTCGGTGCTGGTAAGTGGGGGGATATCCCTGGGGAAGAGAATCCATAACTTGCTGTTGTTGAAGATAACCGGGGGCTAGTGCTGGGTGTAGCAGTGCCTGAACGTTCTGGGGGTTGTCTTGCTGGGATGAGAGTGGTTGAGACATGACTCTCGTTCCCACAGACGACGCCAATTGTTGATGGTTATTTTCGATGTTGGATGGCCTTGAGAGGAGGAAGGTAAGAAGAGAGGCAGAGCAACAAGGATTCTTGGGTTGAAGGTGTCTAGAGTCTTTCAGTTGACCTTCAGGAGCTATTTATAGTTTTGCTGACGGGTCGTCATGTTCCACGTGTCTTGGTCTAGCCGAGGACAGGTGGGTCGAGACCCCACATGGGTTTTGAGGTGATGGGTGGCGATGTGATAGACAAAACGGCTATCAGGGAGGTCATGTGTCCTTTTGAAGTGATAGATGGTAGGGCTCACCAGGCAATTCAAGGTTGGGCGAGCCCTAACTGATTCAAGTCACGGCAAACCCATTTTTGGGCCTTCTACTTTGGTCCGATTGTTGAGAGTTCGTTAGGCCTAACAGTTGGCCTGACAAACCCATTAGGTCTGGGGGCTGAAAGGCCCATTGGGTTTAACATTAGTTTTATTTAGCTGGAAATAATTATCACATTAGATTATTAATTAGAGAACAGTAGAGAACCACATGAAAATAACTATATATGGTTGTAGAAGGATTTTTCTTTAATCTTTACAAAAGAATTAAGAATGCAATTTGTTTGAAATAGTATTATAGACGTATCTTTTGATTGGTGTTTGGAAAAATGCATGGCATAATTTATAGCTTGATTTGTTTTTGGTATAGAAAAGAGACTTATTTATTTTGTATATCCAAGATAGCTGACATGAAAGTGTGGCGTTGCCCTAAAACTAATTTATGGCTTGGAAAAAAGAACAGCATTCTGAACATCTAGGCAGAGTCCTGCGTAGCAAGAATCCAATTCGGGGTGAAATCACCGAACACCACCCTAGTCCAGGGGTAATGACACCAAAGCACCGTCGAACCAAACCTCTAACATGGTTTGCAGCAGCTTTCTGTATATAATATTTTGGCTCGTCATAATAATAGGAGGCTTAGTCATTCTCATAGTTTAGATCATCTGTCTTTCGACCACGTAGTCCACGTTTTGATGTCAATAGCGTCACCTTGAATGCAGCTTAATCTTGACATGGGTTACCTGCTCAATGCTGATCTTATAGTGTGCTTGCTAACTTCACAAATCCAAACAAAAAGGTGAGGGTGGATTTCAGTTACATGTACCGTGATCTTTACTTCGAGAATACCCTGATTGCTACTCAATACATAGAACCTTTCTCAGCGGCAAGAGGTCAGTCCATGTTTGCAAATATTCGCATGGTAACCAGTCAGGTTAGGATTTCAATGAAAGAAACTCTGCTGCTTCAAAAGCAGATTGAGAAGAAACGAGTCATATTTACAGTCAAGGGGGTGTTTCGAGCGCGATCCAAATATTCGTATTGGTTGCACGGTCATTGTAGCATTATGGTATCCAGGCCCCCAACTGGGGTCTTGGAGAGATAAAATATGAAAAACGAAACACTGATGGAGGAATCGGTTGTAAGTAGTATTTGTCCCGTTTTACTTTTGGTTCAAAACTCAGTACAATAATATCAGAATTTAATTTTGCTCTTTCTTGAAACAACACTTTGAAGAAACCATTTCATATCTATCAAAATGATTTTGCAAATTTAAGAAGAAATCATCACCATTGGGCCAGCGCTCTTTTTCTTACTCTTATCCACACTTCTTGTTGAATTCCATTCTCTCATTCATGGATCAAAGCCAATAGAATAACAAGCGTAACCCTCTAATTCATTAATAAAAACTTCTACATCACATTTCCAGTGTAAAAAAAATCAGAGGAGAAGGCCTTTCCTTACAATAGCTACTTTAAAAAAAAAAATCACTAAAGAAACCCTAAAGTCCTGGTTGGCCTTTTATTCACCAACCACAAACCCCTCTTGCCTAAGCCTGGATCAATATAAAGAACTTGAGCAAGCAATATTAGAACCAGAATGTTGAAGGAGAACAAAAAGGAAAAACTTAGAATCTCTGGAAATGATCTCTGGTGAAGAAGGGATGCCTGAGGGCTTGCCGAGCCGTTAATCGACTGCAAGGATCAAATCTAAGAAGACCTTGCAACAGGTCAATCAGATCCCCCGCAGAGTGATCTACATGCTGCATCACCAGATTCTGCCAGAAGAAAATAAATACTTAGAATCAGAATGATGATAGCATACATACAGGTTCATCATAATCATCACAAGAATTTCTGATTGCAGCATGCAAGTCAACAACACACCTGAAGACGAGGCAACTTCAGAACAGCTTTAATGCTCTCCCTAGAGGTAGCAGCCGCTGGCCAATCCAGCTTACCCTTTTTGACATATTTCTCAGCATGCCGGCTGGACAAAAGAATCAACAAGAGAAACAATATAACAAAAATTTTACATCACCATGAGAGTAGGAAAAATACATTCCAAAAGAGTATATACTCCACTCTTTTCAACATGTACTGGGGCAATGGGCCCAAAACCCTCTCCATCATTGCAAGGTGCTCCAAGTTCTCATGTGTTTGAAACAAAGCTTCTCCCTGTAAACAACCATATTTTAGCCATTTCTTACCATCTAGCATCTGAAATTCGCAATAATATACTTTTAACAATAAACATACCGAGCAGAGTTCCACCAAGATACAGCCAACACTCCATATGTCACATGGGTAACTCCATCCTAATCCTGAAAAGAGAAATAAGCTCACACAGTATGATTCACAGATGGAAAACACGAGGACAGTGCGGAAAAGGAAAACATTAGCATACCAAGAATAACCTCAGGTGCTCGATAGTGCCTCGTGGAGACAATGTAGTTGTGATCTTGATGTTCATATGCTGTACTACCAAAATCAATAACCTTGATGGCACTTGATTTTGGTAACCTCCTGTAGCAAGTTTCCTCTATTGGTGAACAGGACAATACCTGTTGTAAATAGATTAAGAAAATAATATAAACACAATAAGATAGTTAGAGATAAATATCATACACCTCGCATCCCCTGGCAGCAAGAAGTGGTAGATTGCAAAAGATGAAGATTTGTGTTGTCAACATAAAAATGACCAATAAAGACAAAATAGAAAATTTCAAAAAGATTATAGAATATACCTTGTCAGGTATTTTCACATATTCTGGAGAAACAAAGAGTATATTCTCAGGCTTCAAGTCAGTATGGATGAGACGTAAATCATGCATAACTGCATATTATAAATAAGCAAATAAGAATCAAATATAGCAATTATTACTATTTAAAAAATAGCCTTAATTACTTTGAGGGAAATGAATGTCTCCATATAAAGTAATAAGAACTGATAATGCTACAAGCTACTAAATGTATAAATAAATAAATATATAAAACAAAATGCTAGAATGGACAAAAAAGAGGAGCAATTAATCCCCAGTGATAAATAATGGTCCATGCAACTCAAGAAAACTGTTGCCACCAGCTTTGAAAAGAAAAGGAGAAATGGCAGGAGTAATATCTACACACATGCTACACATTCCAATATTTGTCTGCCAAGTTCCCGGACAAGGTCAACTGGAAACGGGCGATAATTATTTTTCTGAAGAAAATCGTATAAGCTTGGTCCAAGCATCTCAAATACCTGTTGAGGACATTTAAATCCACATACAGTCTTAACTCCTAAAATATTCATAATGTTGCGAAAAAATTGTGAATGGATAGTATACTTACAATGCAGATATGATTGCGATAGTCAAACCAGTTCAGTAATTGAACGCAACTGCAAAGAATAAGTCCATTCAACCACTGAGACAAAAGTAACACCAAGATAATTATTTGAGAGATCACACTCACCGGTCACCATTTCCGTCATATCTACCAAGATACTGAAGCACCTCAAGTTCCATCAACGCCGCTTCCCGGTATTTCTTGATACTTCGAACAACTTTTATAGCAACCATCTCTTTAGTTTCCCTGTCCCAGCACTCTAGAACCTGACCAAAGGTGCCTGTAGAATAAAAAGAATGAATAACTACACAAGAATAACATTAATGGAGGTGCCAACAAAACAAAAACCCTAAACAAGATGTAATAAGATACGAAGTTAAAAACTACCTTCGCCAACTTTTCGGTAGATCTTGTCTGCAAAAATAAGAGCAGAAAACCATAAGCTGTAAAAAAGGTTTGATTTTGGGAAGAAACAATAGTAGTGCACATCAAGAGTCAATATATATCTTTTTAAAACAGTCTGAAGGTAGAAAGGAAATGATAATGTTGGGTTTCTAAGAAATAGATAGATTCTGAGAGTATTATGATCAGAATGAGAATTTTTTTTCTTAAAAAAAAATTACTTTGGGGAGGTTGATAGAAGGAAGAATAGGAGGTAAAATATACTACAGCCACAAAGAATAATGAATTAGTGTAGTTAAAAAATTGTTTTTCTCCATATTTAGGAAGGTAGTTTCTAAATGAATTCAGCTACTCTAAAACTTTATGATACAATGAAGTAAAAGAGATTTCAACATTCTTAAAACTAGGACTATAAGACAATGTGAAATTTCATTTGCTAGAATTATCGAAAAAAATAAAATTCATTTGCTAGATTAATCTTGAAAATCAATGCAATAAATAACCTTCAGGTTGTAAAATTCAAGGAAAGTGACAAAACAAAAAAGAGAAAGACAATATTACAATGTATGTATTCAGATATCATCTAGCCTCTTATAGTCTATCATGAAACAGTCACATGGAACATAACAAAATATAAAAAATAAGCTCTTCAATAGGTGATTAAGTGTAATTACAGCGAGAAGTTAAATTCTCTCCAAGTGCAAACATGTAATGCCCATCTTTGTCATCATCTCGCCATGGGGGAGAGACTTTTTGAGCCAATCCCTTTTCAAACAGACTAGTATGATCCCGGTGTGCCCTCGAAGGCCCAAAGCTCGACAAATTTCCAACATCTTGTCCATTATACACTCCTGACTGAGCCTACACACAGCCATTCCATTCACACTCCACTAAATAAATAGTAATTCAAAAACTTATCAACCCCTTCCATCAAATTTTCCCACTTCGATGTCTCACCATGAGCAACATATTCCGGCGGGCCCAAAATAACAAATATTCATGAAAATAAGGTTTTAAGCAATCAACACTAATAATAATGGAGATGCAAAAATAAATTAGCAATATATAATGAAAAAGATCAAGAAGTTACCACAAAAGTTCTAACATGCTTCTATGATATAAAGATTTATCAAGAAAAGAATATCAAAATTCCCATACGGTAATTGAAAAGGATCATCAATTTACCAAGAAAACCAATTGAAAAAAAAAAAAAAAAATTACCTCCCAAAAGATAAAAGATTCACCATTTCTGAGAAAATCTTGCATAATTCAGCTAAAGAATCAGAGCAAATTAGCGGGAAATTTAACAACGCATACAGTCAATTAACCTTCCAAACATTTGAAAAAGATAATAAGTAAAAAAGCTACCTTTTGCTGAGGTTGATTGAAATTCCAAGCTAATCTTGGCCTCTTCCTGGGTCGGCGATCCATGTGAATATGAGGAAACTCTGTAACATAATCCATCTCCATCTCAAACAAAATACTAACGCTGATTTTTTTTTCTTTAGATTTTATCGAATCTGTGAGGATAACGATTACAAAAAGAAATAGAGGAAATAAAGCTTAATCTCAATTCTCAGGTGAGTGGTTGGATTTGTTCTGAGGATTAATCTGGACCGTTTATTTGTTTAGTTTATATAGTTCTTCTCTTGACCATGATCGGTTAACTATAGTTAGAGTTCTAACTGCGGTTGAGTTTAGTGTTTCTCACGTTTTGAATTAGGAATCGGATTTTAGGAATATCCGAAATATACGTTTTTTTAAATTTTTCCACGGACGATGTTTATTATCTACCATATATTTGAGTTCAAAGAATTCAAAAACTTTTTGGAAAAATCTGAAAAACGTCCTTTCAACAATTGATTAATTGTTTAATGATATAATGATTTAAAATAATTTATAAAAAAATGAAGAAATATAAAATTATTATTAAAGATCTTATAAAAACAATTATACATTTATTTGTCTGCTACGCTTACATCCTCTTTTCTTTTTAGCATTCGCACAGAACAACAATACCAGGTTTGTTATTAAAACCTACTACTTTTTGAGCAAACCAGCTCTCACCCTTTTCGTCCATCGAGATCAAGATATCGCTCCCTCCAACAAAAACTTGAGGGAATCTGGGCCATTTACTAAACTGCTTGAGTCTCCTTCAATCCAGAATAAACACCCAATTCCAAAAATGGAGAATAAACACCCTATTCCAAAATGGGGAAAGGGAGAGGATGAAGGTCAGGAGAGAGGAAAGGGATGGAATGGAATGGAGAATGAGGGAAGGGAGAAGAGGATGGATTATGTTTATTTCATTAAGCATATATTTGTCTTTATAATATCTTTAACAATAATTTTTTATTTTTTTATAAATTATTTTAAATTATTAGACCATTTAATGATTAATCTCTTGTAGAGGGTATCTTTTTCGAATTTACCCAAACTTTTTTCATATGTGCAACCGTGTAAGAGACAATTTTGTCTTATCTTAAAAAAAAAAAAAAAAAAACTTAGTACTCGTTTTTTTAGATTTTTTTTTAATATTTAAAGTGGTTGGTTTGCACGATAACTCACGGATCGATTTAAGTTCGTATCCGACACATTCAGAAAAATAAAAAAAATGTATTTTATTAATTATTTTTAGTTATTTTAGTTTTAAGCTTTTTATTTTATTTTTAAATAATGTATTTAAAGGATTAGTCCGTACGTTGATTTGCGGGTCGATTTAGGATCCGTACCTGATCTGTTTGAAAAAAAATATAAAAGAAATTTACTTTATTAATTGTTTTTAGTTTTTTACTTTTATTCTATTTTTAAATGATATATTTAAAGGGGTTGGTCTGTGATTTTTTTTTTATCATAATATAGCCAAAAAAAATTATTTACTGAAATACCGTTGTTTTCAAATTATTTTCCAAAATTCGTTCGTTTTAAAATCTGCGGGGAGATCGCCATCCCCCATGAAAATTTTTCAGCGTGTATTTTTAAAAAAAATTGAAAAAATTTTAACTTAAAATGTACAACGGTTATAAATATATATATATATATATAATTTGAAGGCAATGGTCACTTGACCGTTGTCTTCAAATTTTTTCCCCTACACCCCAAATATCTATAAATACCCCCTCTTCATATTTTCTACAACAAAATCTCAAAATTTTCTTTCTTCTTTCTTCATTCTTCCATACAAAATTTCTTCTTGTTAATTTAAAAATTGCTTCATCATCACTATTAAGGTTGCAAGAAAATCATATATCCTCGGCTATATTTAAAGAGGTAAGTAAATTTTTGTAATATTATTTGTATTACATTATCAAATTTTAATAATTTTTTAATTATTATTTTGTCATTTTATAGTTTTAGAATTTTAGAATTTTTATATTGTTTAATTTTTTAATTATTATAGTTTTATAATTTTATAATTATTATAGTTTTATAATTTTTTAATTATTATTGTTTTGTCATTTTATAGTTTTATAATTTTTTATTTTTTATATTGTTTAATTATTATAGTTTTATAATTTTTTAATTATTATTGTTTTGTCATTTTATAGTTTTAGAATTTTAGAATTTTTTAAAATTATTATAGTTTTATAATATATTAATTTTTATAATTATTTAATTTAATTAATTATCAACAGGATACTCGTCGCGTGTTACGTTCGAGAAAATTTACATTGGAGGACCCGCATCCATCTATTATCAACCACTTAAGAAGAGCCGGATTTTATCACGCAACTCAAATTCAATGATTTTTGCTACAACCCGACTTAATCAGTGCGTTGATCGAACGATGGAGACTCGAGACGCATACTTTTCATTTTTCATTTGGTGAATGCACGGTAACTCTAGAAGATGTTGCACTTCAACTTGGACTTCCGGTCCATGGCGATATAGTTACAGGCGCAAGCTTGCTAGATTGGAATGAAGAGTGTCAAAATCTATTAGGCGCGGTACCTCCAGATGAGTATGTATCTGGCTCAACGGTGAGACTAAATTGGTTGAAATTCTTTCAAAATATTTCATTACATGCAACTGAAAAACATATACAATATGCTGCTAGAGCATATATTTTACGTTTGATTAGAGAATTACTAATGCTTGACAAATTGAGCAGTCGGGTACATTTAATGTATCTTCCAATACTACGTGATTTAGAGCATGCGACAAATTATAGTTGGGGTTCTGCGTGTTTGGCGATTTTGTATAGAGAACTGTGCCTAGCTACAGTTCCAAAAAGCCATGACATAGGTGGATGTTTAGTGCTTCTACAATTATGGGCTTGGTATCGGCTGCCATTTCTTACTCCACGCGTGGATGTTTCGGCTGTATACCCCATTGCAAGCAGGTAATAATCTTTACTATTTTATTAAATTTGTATGAACTTGTATTTTTATAGGTCTATTAAGATTTTATACGCATTTTAACAGGTGGAGTCATCGTAGAGATCTTACCGAGACTCCGACCAACCTTGCAAGTATAAGATTGCGACTAGATCGAGTAGGATATGATAAGGTAAATGTTTCGATTGTTACATTCAAGTATTTTTGTATTTAATCCATATGAAACTAATAATTTGTAATAATTATTCGTAGTTTCTGTGGATGCCATATTCTTCAAATGAATTATGGCATGCCTCCCATCAGATGCCTACAATAATTGTAATATATGGAAAGCAAACACAGCATTGATATGCTTTTCATATGTAGAGTGGCACCACACTGACAGGGTGTTGCGACAATTTGGGATGCAACAACCAATTTCTCAAGCACCAGTGAACTTTGATAAGGTTCACAAGATTGACATGCGTAGGAGTTAGCTTTCCTGCGATTTTCTTGCATAACCTGTGTGACTGTTTCACAGTATGTGTGCCCTCCCTCCCTCCATCATTCCAATTTGCTTGTTCCCCATCTTAACAAAAAGTGCAGCCAATCTATAATATGTTGATTACACTAAAGCAGTAATGGGAAGATGACGTGTTCCCTTCAACATCGAATTGATAGATTCAGCTAGGTTGGTTGTTGTCGATACGTGGTCCGTGTAGACCCGCTCAAGTGAGGGGAAAACAACAGGCAGAGGAAAAGATGACTTAATTCCTCTTGATTGAAATAAAAGGTCGAAGGCATAAAAACATTCTTGAAAAAAGAAATGGAGTCGCCACCAATCTTTTTTGGCTAGGTGTGATCGGCCACCTATTTAAACCTGTTTTTATTAAAAAAAATTAAATTAATTAAAACATTTTTTTAAAATCAATTTTGAAATATGCACTTTAAACCAGAGAAAACAAGTGCGGGTTTGAGAGTCGGTTACGTGCGGGGAAGGATTAGCACCCCCACAACGCCCGTATGAAATGGTACTTTATTAATCGTGTGTTATCTCGAATCTCAGTAAAAAAGTCGATTTCGAAGTTGGCGTTTATAAATAGTTCCCTTGAAAATTCATATTTTATTTGAAAAAGACCCGAAATTTACCAGCATAAAATTTTTCATATTTTTCTACAAACTCAGCAAAATATGGAATTTTAAGATTCTCAGAATCATTTTCATTTAAAAAAAATATTCCGTTATTAATAATAATTGATGATATCCTCTCCGGTAGACCCAACAGAGAATTCATGAATTATTTTAACTCGGGAATAATCTTAATTTACAAAAACATCCTTTGTAAAAACATAGAAAATGATTATGATTATGCAAAAATATTACCAAGATAACAATTAAATAATCATGCATATTTATCATGTCATGATAAACATTTTATTATGATCTAATAATAGAAATAATAACATGACATATTATTGACATAGCACACAAAATGACATGTGAACAAAACCGACACGACATATGGATGACATTTAAAAATAAATGTCATGTGACATGGCATAAAATGACAATGGCATGTGATATGGCATAAAATGACATGCCTGTGAATGAAAATTGACATGACAAGCAAGATGACATGACATATGAAATGGCATAAGATGACGTGGCATGTGGCATAAAATAACATAGCATGGGAATGAAGTTGACATGATATAAAATGACAATGGTATATGACATGGCATATGAATGAAATCGACATGACAAGCAAGAAAACATAGCATATGAAATGGCATAAGATGACGTGACATGTGACATGACATAAAATGACATGGCAAAAATGCAATCTACATGACAAGCAGAATGACATGGCATATGACGACGTGGCATGTGACATGGCATAAAATGACATGGCATGTGAATAAAATCGACATGACAAGCATAATGACATGGTATATGATGATGGCATAAGATGACATGGCATCTGACATGGCATAAAATGACATGGCATGTGAATGAAATCGACATGGCAAGCAGAATGACATGGCATATGATGACGTGGCATGTGACATGGCATAAAATGACATGTCATGTGAATGAAATCGACATGACAAGCAGAATGACATGGCATATGATGATGTGGCAAGTGACATGACATAAAATGACATGGCATGTGAATGAAATCGACGTGACAAGTAGAGATGGCAATTGGGCGGGTTCGGGCGGGTTCGGGTCGGGCTCATTCGGGTTCGGGTTCGGGCTCATTCGAGTTCGGGTTCATTCGGGTTCAATCGGGTTCGGCCTATTCGGGTTCGGGTCCGATCGGGTTCGGGTCTGTCCGGATTCGGGTCCGTTCGGGTTCGGGCCCAGTCGGGTTCGGGTTTGTTTTACATAATTTTTATTTTATGTTAGATGTAATCATTTTTACATAATTTAAATATTTACTTTTAAAAATAATTTTATTATTATTTTTAAAAATAATCTTTTATTATAATATGATATTTTTAATTATATTTATATCAATATTTGTTAGCACCAAAAGAATATAAAATTAATTTTTTTATATAAAATAAAATTTTAAAATAATTTATTATAAAAATATAATATATTATAAATTAATCATATTAATATTTAAAATAATTGATTTGATGAACTCGAATTTCAACATGTAAATACATTATTATATTCACTACAAAATAAGAAATTTTTAGGGACGAACCCTGACATTCAACTTTGAGGCCTAAATGGGTTTGGACTACCCATTTACAAATATGGGCGGGTTTGAGCAGAATTTAAGGCCTATATTTCGGATCGGTCCATGCGTGGACAAGTGAATATGGTGTTAATGACTTAATTTAATAATATGCCTAAGAAAACTATATATCTGTTGCAAAGAGCAACACATTTTTTTTAAAAGTAGTTTTTATCTATTTTTTAATATAAAAAATACTATTATACTAGCGATAAGTTAAAATGAATGAATTGCGATTAATTTATTTTAATATATAGAAAATACTATTATACTATTATAAGGGTGCTCTTAAAATAACATAAATAAAAGACAAGTAATATTTTATGTCCAAAAAATTTACATTTCTAAAATTTTCATGAGTTTAAAATTTTAGATAGTGGATTCATCAAGATATGGGACATTAAAGTTATAAGTACAAAATATAATTTTATTTTTGATAAAATTATTATTTTATCATATATATATATGATATAAATTAAATTTTTATTAAATTATTAAAAAAGATATTATAATAAAATTGATAAATAAAGTTCTTGCTTTATAAAAAAAATTATTTAATTACAATTTGATAATTTTTATTTTTAGTATTAAATTCGGGTACGGGTTCGGGTCGGGCTCGGGTATTTCCGAGTTCGGGTTTTTCGGGTTCAGGTTTTTTTGGGTTCGGGTAATTTCGGGTTCGGGCTCGGGCCATTTCGGTTCGGGTTTTTTTGGGTTCGGGTTTTTGACTTTTTGGTCAAATCGGGTTTGTGCGGGTTCGGGTTTTTCTAGGCAGGTTTTCGGGTTCGGGTTCATTTTGCCACCTCTAGTGACAAGCAGAATGACATGGCATATGATGATAAGGCATGTGACATGGCATAAAATGACATAGCATGTGAATGAAATCGACATGACAAGCAATATGACATGGTATGTGACATGGCATAAAATGAATGAATTTGAGAATGACTCGGAATTTATTAATGTAAAATCCTTTCATGTTCCCCGGTAGGCCCGGCAAAACATAGAAAGTTTTATTTATTTTGAAATTTTTCGAATCATTTTATTTTATAAAGGGTATTTCTTCGTTAATAATTGATGATAACCTCTCTGGTAGACTCAGTAGAGAAAACCATGAATTATTGAAACTCGGGAATATTGCCTTATTTATTAAAATGTTAGGAATAGCATAGCATGATAATAAAGGCACGTGAATGGAATAAGATGATATGGTGATGGCATGAGAATGCACCTAGACTATAAATGACATAGTTATATGACCTAATATGCATGACATAGGCAAAACTAATGCAAAGCATGACCTAGACCTAAAGTGCATGGAAGGGCCGAATGGTATGTGACCTTATGTGCAATATAGATCATGCTAAAGATGTAAGGTATGAGAGATGAAAAAATGCAAGAAGCAAACATACTTAATATGCAAGACATGGCAAAATGCAAGTCATAACCAAAAATGTAAAAGGATGGCCGAATACTATATGGCAACATGTAAGATGCAAACATGGCAAAAATGCAAGATACAAACATACTTAATATGCAAGACATGGCAAAAATACAAGTCATAACCAAAATGTACAAGGATGGCCGAATACTATATGGAAAAATGCAAGATGCAAACATGCAAGATATGGAAAAATGCAACTCATAACCAAAAATACATGGATGGCCGAATGGCTATATGGAAAAATGCAAGATGCAAACATGCTTAACATGCAAGATATGGCAAAGTGCAAGAAACCACCAAAAAGACAAGGATGCCGAATGACTATATGGGAAAAATGCAAGATGCAAACATGCTTACCATGCAAGATATGGCAAAATGCAAGACATCACCAAAAATACAAGGAGAGCCGAATGGTAAAAGGGAACTATTACTACATGAAAATGATGTAAAAGCCAATATAGCATAAAGATAATGCAAAGAACATGATCAAAATAAACATGGACATGCAATGAAATAACAATAAAAATTAGTAAACAAAACAAGGAAAGTTAAGCTCCATGGTTGGTACAAATGGGCATAGCCCTCCCCTAACCATAATCACTTGATATTGAAAAGATCATGAAGCCTTTCCAACCCACAAATCAGAAAATAAACCAAGCTAACAACGAAATGGAGGAGAGCTTCATGGTTGGTACAAATGGGCATAGCCCTCCCCTAACCATGGTCACTTGATCTTTATCAATATCATGTAGCCATTTCAATCTCTTTTACTTCATTTATTTTGAAAAAAATCATAATAAAAAAATGAGTAAACCTTCCACAATCATGTTTCTCACAACCAAAAGACAAGACAAAAATCAAAGCAAGCACCAATGCAATTTTAGGCCATGTTGAAAAGTTGGTAAAAAAAATTATTTTCTTCCATTCTTGATGGAAAAGTAATAGATGGAAGCTAAAAAACATTTCAAAACTTTTATTTTCATAAAAAAAAGATGGAAATCACATGGGAAACAAAGAAAACTATATGAGAAATGAAGAAGAAAATCATGCTAGAGTTAGGAAGAAATGGCTACCTTCCAAGCTTTTTAGTAAAACATTTCTTCTTTTCTTTCAAAAACCTCTTTTTTGCCAAATTAGCTACTGCCTCTCTTCATGTAATGACCAGCCTCTTAAGGAAAAAATAAAACATTCCCTCCCCTCTCTCATGCTTGTCTGGTTGGCCTCCCATCCTTTGGATGGGTTCCCCTTATTTTTTTCATCAATTCTAGCCTCTAGATTATGATCTTTTCATGACAACATAAAAATATCATCTTGCAAATAGATCTTAACCCTTAAAAAATATGTACTCATCTTTCACAAATAACTTAGGCCATTGGATGACACAAAATCATTTGTATGCTCTCATCTTGGCCGAACCATCCTTCACCATTGGATGGTTTGTGCTCATCTTTCTTCCTCCACTCTTGGCCATTGGATGATGATCTTTTCATGACAAATAAAAATGTCATCTTGGAATTTGATTCTGTCCATTGAAGGGTGTACTCATCTTTTTTTCAATGCATCTAGGCCATTGGATGAAGGGGGACCATTTGTAAGGTGTTAAAGATGACATTTTTAGCTTGAAAGTGACTAGTGAATTAAATTGATCAAGCTTTACTCCTCCTTCTTATGCTGGCCAGCCAAGGCACGGAATGTTCAAAAATTTTCTTTCACATTTTTCTTAATTGCAAAATGCCCATTTTCGGTTCTTTCGTTAAAATTGCCCTTTAGCCCTTCCGAACTTAATTTAATTGCACAAGGGCCCCAATTTTGGATTTGTCTTTTCCAAATCATCCTATTCCAAATAAAACTTGATTCTGGAGGTTTTCATTATTTTTCGAGCTCGTTTAATATTTTTCCCGGAATTATCTTTGGAATTTTCGGATTTGTGCACCTGAACTTTGCCATTTTTGAAATGAACTCCGATTCCGAATTTTTCTTCACCAATCTCTTCCAAAAATTATGATAATCAGATCTGGAAGTTTTCATAATTTTTTGAGCTCGTTTGCTATTTTTCCCGAATTTTTTTTTTGGAATTTCTGAATTTTCCCATTAACCTCTAAAACCTCGGCTTTTGCTCAAAATGAGTTTGATTTTCGAATTTTCTTTTTCTACTCCCTCCGTCATATGTTGAATTTGAGTTGGTCCAAAAAGCCCAATTTTTGCTATCAACTTCACCCCAATTTAGTTTTCCCCAAATTTGCCGGATTTGGTCTTCCTCTACACTGAATTCCCACAATCCATCTTTCGGACTTCATACTTGCGTTGTAGATCTCGGATTATCAAAATTCTTTCACCATTGTTCAATTCAACTTTAAATCTTGATTTTGACTAAGGGTTGACCTTTTCAGTGGTTGACTTTTTGGGGTTGACTTTTTGGACTTGACTTTTTTGAAGTTGGCTTTTTTCGGATTGACTTTTCATGCTAAACTCTGGATCACAAGTCTTAGAGGACCATCTAGAAGATGAGAAGAGATTTTTTTGCATTCTAAAAAGTACAAGGAAGAATTTACCTGGTTTAGGGGGGCCTAAACAAAATTAGATGTCTACAGTGCCCTTCTTTGGCTATTGCTGAGAATCAGGAATCAGGCAAAGATAAATAGACAATAATTTTGTCCAGTTAGGGAAATTACATGTAATGCAAGAGAGTTTGCTTTATTCTTCATTTCCATTTATTTCATCATTTTTCTTTCTTGAAAAAAATTGTAAATAGAAGATTTTATCCTTAAATTGAGTTTCCTATCTAATCAAGGCTCGACCCATCTTAAGGAAACGAGTTCAATTTGCAAGAGAAGAGAATACCCTGACGGTTGTCTTGGGGCCTTATCTTGTCTTGGTGTCAATTGTGTTAGGTTTAAATAGAAAATACCTTGACAGTGGTCTCGAGGTTCGACTCATTTGAGAAGCAGAACGAGTTCGATTTAAAAACAAAAGGAATGCCTTAACGTCAATCCTGGGTTCGACTCATTTAGAAAATAAGTTTGATTTGAAAAGGAAAATACCTCGACGGTAGTCTCGGGGCTCGACTCATTTTTTAAAAAGAAGTTCGATTTAAACAAAAAAAGAAATACCTCGACGGTGGTCTCGGGGTTCGACTCGTTTGAGAAGCGAAACGAGTTCGATTTAAAAACAGAATACCTCAACGGTGGTGTCATAACAGTTTTTCGACCGCTCGATGATTTTCTTAAAATAAATACAGGGAGTCGCCACCAATCTTTTTTGGTTAAGTGTGATTGGACACCCAAAATTTATGAAAAAAGATAGTTTTGGTCTGCGAAAATAAAATTGGGTTCGGGAGTACAGTTACGTATGGGGAAGGATTACCACTTCGATACTTTCGATAATGTTTCGATAATTATTTTTACGCAAAACCATTTCGAGGAGCGATTGATATTCTGACCATTCCGGGAAAGGATCCGTATTTAGAGAATCTCCTTTACCAAAAGTAATTTAAAATGACATTTTTATTTGTGGATAAATCATTTTAAATAATAATAGAAAATACTACAATGCTCATTTATAATTAATTCCGAGATAACAGAAATTATCTGTTAAAAATAGTTTCCGAACCACACTCCGATACTTTTGATAATGCTTCAATAGTTAATTTTACCCGAACTGTTTCGTGAGACGATTGATACTCCAACCGTTTGAGAAACAATCCATTTTTAAAAGATTTCATTTACCAAGAATAATTTAAAAAAAGATATTTTATTTGCAGGAAAATCATAAAAGAAATAAAAATAATAAAAATGTCCATTTAAAATTAATTCCAAAATTAATGAAATTGTCTCTGTAAACATAATTTCCGAATCACTTCGATATTTTCGACAATGTTTCAATGACTAATTTTACTCGAACTGTTCGAGGAATGATTGATATTACGACCATTCCGAGAAATAATCCACTTTTAGAAAAATTTATTTACTAAAAATAATTTTAAAAAGGAATTTTATTTGCGGAGAAAATAATATGATAAAACACAGAAATTAATAAAGACTCATTTTTTATATAATTAATTTCAGAATAAAAGGAATTATCTAGTAAAAATAATTCCCGAATTGCTCCGATACTTTCGATAATGTTTCGGTAACTAATTTTACTCGAACCGTTCGAGGAATGATTGATACTCCGACCATTCCGAGAAATAATCCGCTTTTAGAAAATTTCATTTACTGACAATAATTTTAAAAAGATATTTTATTTGCGGAGAAAACAATATGATGAAACACAGAAATTGATAAAGACACATTTTTTATATAATTAATTTCAGAATAAAAGAAATTATCTTGGTAAAAATAATTCTCGAATCACTCCGATACTTTTGATAATGTTTCAGTAACTAATTTTACTCGATCCGTTTCGAGGAATGATTGATATTCCGAACGTTCCTAGGAAGAATTTGCTTTTAGAGAATTTCCTTTGTCGAAAATCACTTAAAAAACATATTTTATTTGAGAAGAAATTATCATTCATAAAAAATTAATGAAAACCATCTCTTTTTTTAGATTAATAATGCATAAAAATGAGCAATAAAATAAAATAAAATAAATAATTATAATAAATATAAAATAAAATAAAAGGCAATAAAACTAAAGCTATTCGTAATATCATACTAATAATAATAATATTAATAATAATAATAATAGTGACAAGAAAAAAGATAAAACAAAAATAATAATAATAAGAAATAATAATAATAATAACAATAAATAAAAAATATATATATAAATAAATGGAAATAAAAATAAATAAATATAATAATAATAATGGCAAAAAAAATTTAAAAAGTAATAATAATAACAATAAATAAAAAATATATATAAATAAATGGAAATAAAAATAAATAATTAATATAATAATAAATAAAAAAGGTTGAAGCAACATCTGGGTCGGGTCCAGGCACGGACCCACGCGCGGGTCTCGCGACCCGACCTGGATGTTGCTTTATAAAACAATTTTTTCCTCATTTTTAACCTAAAAAAAAAAAAATTCTCACCTAATTTCTTCTTTCCCAAAACCTAACCGCCGTCTCTATTGCCGCCGTGCCGGAGATCCTCCCGAGCCAAAAAACAACCCGAAAGACTCTTCATTTCCTCTTCTACCCGAATACTAGGGTGGCTTTTTTTGAACCAAACTCAGATTTCCTAGATCTAGAACCAAAGTTTTCGAAACTCTTTCTTTTTTTTTTTTTGGCTGATTGGGTATCTTTTTTTTGCTTATGTTTTTTTTTTTTGTGATTTTTGTTTGTGGTGTTTTTCTCCCCTCTGCTCGGTTTCAGATCCCTTTTTCTTTTGGTTTTGGGTTGGGGTTTTTATAGGGGCCATGGCGATGGGGCTAGGTTGGTGTAGCAAGGGTTAGGGCGGTGGTGCTAGGCTAGGGGGTGTCAGGTCGGTGGCCAGGCCACTTGGTCAGGGTGGCTGTTGGCTGCTTGGTGGTAGCGCCTGGGTGGCTGCTTTACGAGGCAAAGGCGGTGGATGCCGGGCAGCTGCTGGGCATGGTAGGGGAGGGTCGGTGCTAGGGGCCAGGTGCAGGCAAATGGGCATAGGGTTGGCGATGGTGAGGCGGTGGCTATAGGGCAGTGGCGGCTAGGGTTTGGTGGGCTGGTGGAAGGGTGCCTGGCTAACGGGCCTGGTTGTTTTAGTCTGCTGGGCAAGCTTGGTGGGTGGTGCCTGGGCTAAGGCCTGGCGCCTGGCAGGCCTTTGGGGTTGGGTTTGTGTATTGGGCCATTAGGCTTGGGCAAGCCTTTTGGTTGGGCTACCAAGCTTGATTGGCTTGCAAGGGTTTGTGGCCTGTTGGGCTAGGTGAGGGTTGTGGCCTGCTGTGCAGGCTTGTTGGGCAGGCCTGTTGGTCTTCATTTTGGGCTTCAAAGCCCAAAAATTTCAAAACCGGCCCAATGGTCCAATAATAATAATATAAAATAAATAAATAAATAAATAAGTAAACAATAATAAGAAATAAAAAGAAAAGAGAAAGAAAAAGAAAAAGAAAAAGAGAAAGAGAAAAATGAAAAGAAAAAAAATGAAAAAAAGGGCTTGTAAAAAATGGGCCACTACAGCAGCCCCTTTTTGAACATTGCTGAGAATCAGCAATAGGCAAAGACGTAAGCGACAATATCGTCCATGATTAATAAAAACTGCTCCTCTCAACAGAGGCTCCATCACTTGGAAAATAAATTGCTCCTCTTATCAGAGGCTCTATCACTTGGAAATTAAAACGATGTTTCTCTCATCAGAGGCTCCATGTTTTTGAAATTTAAAATGATGAACTTCTCATCAGAGGCTCCATAACTTTGGAAAATAAATTGCTCCTCTCAACAGAGGCTCTATCACTTGGAAAAATGAAAATGCTCCTCTCATCAGAGGCTCCTTGACTTTGAAAAATGAAAATGCTCCTCTCATTAAAGGCTCGGAAACTTTGGAAAATAAATTGCTCATCTCAACAGAGGCTCTATCACTTGAAAATAAAAATGCTCCTCTCATCAGAGGCTCGAAAACTTTAGAATTTAAAACGATGCTCCTCTCATCAGAGGCTCCTTGAATTTGAAAAATGAAAATGCTTATCTCATTAGAGGCTCGAAAACTTTGGAAAATAAATTGCTCCTCTCAACAGAGGCTCTATCACTTGGAAAAATGAAAATGCTCCTCTCATCAGAGGCTCGAAAACTTTAGAATTTAAAACGATGCTCCTCTCATTAGAGTCTCCTTGACTTTGAAAAATGAAAATGCTCCTCTCATCAGAGGCTCAAAAACTTTGGAAAATAAATTTCTCCTCTCAACAGAGGCTCTACGACTTTTTTTTTTTTATTTTTAAAATGTATCTTTTCCTGGTCATTATGGTGATTCCCATCTTCCTGCTGCAGTCGGGTTTCATTCTTTCTTGTCTATCTGTCATGTAGACACCTAATTTTGTCCGGGCCACTAAACAGGTATGTTTTCTTCCCATATTGATGTTTCCGAGTATAAAAAGACTGTTTTCATCATGCAGGTGGTACTACGAGACTTAGTTTAAGAGGGCGAGCATAAAAAGTCAAACTTGAAAAAAGTCAACCCCGAAAAAGTCAACCCCGAAAAAGTCAACCCCGGAAAGTCAACTACTGAAAAAGTCAACCCACTTTCAAAATCAAGATTTTAAGTTCAATTGAAAAATGGAGAAAGAATTTTGATAATCCGAGGTCTACATTGAAAGATATGGAGTTCGGAACTTGGGATTTGGAGATTCAGTAGAAAAGAAACCCTAATCCGAGAAATTTGGGGAAAAGTGCTTAAACGATCAAACTGGTCGAAATTGAAGGTTCCAAATGAAAGATAAGCACTGACTACGGGTAATGGAGAAGTCACTTGCAAGAAAAACCGAAAGAAAAGTCAATCCGGGAGAAAACCGAGAATTAGGGTTTTTAGTGGATTTCGATGAAATCGGGAAGAATCACAGAAATGGCCCGACTTGGTAAGACCAAAGCCCCAAATGGATGAGGAATGATTAAAAAGGATGGCCCAAGGCTCAGATTGAAGAAAATCTGAAAATCGGACTTGTTTTGAGCAAAACCGGGTTTCGGAGGTTAAAGGGCAAAATTGGAAAATTTTGGGAAAAATAGCAAATGGACTCCGAAAATTATGGAAAATTTGTCAATATCATTCTTAAATCATTTGAAAGAGATTGGTAAAAGAAAATCTTGATTCCGAGTTCGTTTGCAAAATGGCCAAATCCCGGGCTTCTTATGCAGTAATTCAAAAAGATAAATCCCGGAAAAATAGCAAATGGACTCCAAAAATTCTGAAATTTGGTAAATATCATTTTTAAATTATTTGGAAGAGATTGGCGAAAGAAAATCTTGATTCCGAGTTCATTTGCAAAATGGCTAAATCCCGAGCTTCCTATGCAGTAATTCAAGCCGATAAATCCCGAAAAAATACCAAATGAGCTCCAAAAATTACGAAAACTTCCAGATCACACTTTTTAATTATTTTGAAGAGATTGGTGAAGAAAAATCTTGATTTGGAGCTCGTTTAAAAAATGGTAAAAAGTAGGGGCATAAAAGGACATTTTGGGAAGAAAAAATCCAAATAAATAGCAAACGGACTCGGATAATTTTGAAAACTTCCAGAACTCAATATTTTATTATTTTGGAAGTATTAAAAAACGAAAAATTGAATTTGGAGCCCGTTTGATATTTATTTTGCATCCGGGAGGGCAAAATGGTCATTTCACCCAAGCAACCGAAAAGGGCTTTTTGGGCCCTTCAAAAAATCAGAGTTGGGCTGGAAAAAAGATGTCAACATTTTTCTTGGACAGCTGTAATTTGAGAGGGCTGAGATGCTAATCTAAGGGTGGTAATTTCATGACTTTTCATCTTGAATTATTGGCCATTTGATGGAAATTAGGTTACACAAAAATGACAACATCTTGGAGTCCATATAAGCATCATTTTCTGCCAGCCCTAAGGGAGGGAGGCAGATTTTGGTTTCTTCTTTTCCATTTTGGCTGATTTCTCTTAGTTTTTCTTAGTTTTTATCTTCTTGGTTGAGAGCAAAAAAAGAAAAGTTTAGAAATAAAGGAAAGTTTGAAGAGAAAAGCTTGAAATATTAGCTTCTTGAGGTTGCTCTTGAGCACCAACTCTTGCACTTTCATTTTCTATTCTTGTTTTTTGCTATTTTAATCTCTACTTGGTGAGTTTTCATTTTAAAATAATGTTTCTTGTTCTTCCTTCATTTCCTTTCTTAAGTATATTTTTTTTACATTTTGTTTTTACAATAAACTCACCATGGCCAAATGGCCTACATTATTTATTTTAAGTTGTTGTTTCAATTCATTTTACCATATTGTTTATGCTATTTTCTTTGTTTTTGATGTTTTAAGTGTTATGTTATTTCATGTTCTTAAGTTATATTTAATTTGGTTGCTTTGTTTGTTGCCTTTTATGTCTTAGATATCATGTTTTTGCATTTTTAATTTTCTGTTTTCATGTTGTTTAAATTTGAGCATGTTTTAGAGTTAGCATATTAAGTGTTTGTGAAAATGCTTGTGTGATTCTTTGCATGATTCTTGTTTTATATCTTAGTGAGCATGTTTTAGATTTGGTATATTAGGTGTTTGTGAAAATGCTTGTGTGATTTTTGTGTTATGACTTAGTTTTTCATGCTAGCATACCAATTGTTTGTGAAAATGCCATGCTTGTTGGAGCTTGGGGCCATTTGGCTACTCCATGTGTTTTGCATTGTGTGTTGTATTTTTTGTCATGCTAGTTGTTAGGTTTTTGCATTTGCATGATATTTGGTTGGATTTTTGAATTAAGCATGCCTTGTGTTTGTGAAAATGCCATGCATGTCTTAGGTCTAGGTTACATTAAATGCCATGCAAGTTCATGTTAGGTCTAGGCCATATTATTTATGTCATGCATTTTCCTTACATTTAGGTTTAGATCCATGCATTTCATGCATTATGTTTGCTGCATTGTTTCATGTATTTCATGTTCATGCCACTTGAATAATGACTTGAGCCAATTAATGGTTCAAAGTCATGCTCTCTTGAGCACACTTGTGGAAAATTAAGTTTGTCAAATTGATTATTCTACCTTTGTGATTTTTTTTACTTAGCCAATTTTTATCTAACTTTCAAAAAGTCCTAGCTACTGCTTTCAAGTCATTTTATGAGTTTCAAATATTTTTATTTTTATTTTTAAATGATTTTATCAAAGACAAAAAAAATGTGTTGGCAAAGCAGTTTTTTTTCCACCCAAAACTCGTACATCTCCGATTTTTCTGGGAATTCATCTTTGATCAGAAAATTAAGCCAATTTGTTCTCATGTAGTTTTATATGTCCTGAGTCTCCAGTATTTGTTTTAGAATTTTTGGAATTTTTAAAAATAGGATAAAAAATCGTGGATTAAAACTGGACAGTGGAGTCAGGATTGAATTTAAAGAAAAACAAAGCAGTTTTTTCTCCTCCAAAAACTCGTACATCTCTGATTTTTCTGGGAATTCATCTTTGATCAAAACATTAAGCCGATTTTTTCTCGTGTAGTTTTAAATGTCGTGAGTCTCCAGTATTTTTTTCAGAATTTTTGGAATTTGTTAAAATAGGGTAAAAAATCGTGGATTAAAACTGGACAGTAGAGTCAGAATTGAATTTAAAGAAAAACAAAGCAGTTTTTTCTCCTCCAAAAACTCGTACATCTCTGATTTTTCTGGGAATTCATCTTTGATTCGAAAATTAAGCCGATTTTTTTTCGTGTAGTTTTACATGTTCTGAGTTTCCAGTATTTGTTTTAGAATTTTTGGAATTTTTAAAAATAGGATAAAAATTCGTGGATTAAAACTGGACAGTGGAGTCAGAATTGAATTTAAAAAAAAAAAACAATTTTCTGTTTTGGTTAATTTACTTAGAGTGGGCTGATTAGAAGGGTTAGCTACTGACTTAGGGTAATTTCTAAGCCTTTTCAAACTCTAAAAATGGTTTTTCAAGTCCCGGGTTAAGGGTAGTCAAGTCTGGATTTTTTAAACTTAGGAAATTAGAGCCATTTTAAAGAAATTAGCCCAGTTTTTATTTTTAATTCAAGCTTTTCAAAATTGTTTTCAAACAATCACAAAGTATTTTGGTTTTAGAATATTTAATTTGACATATTTTCCTAAGGTAGCCGGATATCTTTTTAGATATACGGATTTCCTTAATTAAAGGAAAAAAATACATTTCATGCATTGCATTTTTATATTCATGCATTTTATATAATATGTGATTCTTGCTATAATAATTTCTATGATATTGTTGTTATTTTGATTTATATTTTTTGATGTTACATGGTTTATTATATGGTTTCGAATATTTCATGATATCCTATGCTTTTATTTAGTTATCTTTATTTAGCATATACGTATTCATTTATTTTAAATGTTTTCAAAAGATAATGGTTTTCAATAAAAATAAAGATATTCCCGAGTTAAAATAATTCATGAGTTCTCTACCGGGTTTGCTGGAGGGAATATCATCAATTATCATTAATAAAGGAATATCTTTCTTTCAAAAAAGAGAATGATTCAGAAAGTTTTCCAAAACTAATAAAAATTTCTATATTTTGCCACGTTTGTTGGGGAATATAGGAAAATTTTGAATTTATAAATTCTGGATCATTTTCAATAAAAAAAATGAAATTATTTTTCTTTAAATTGGGAATTAACTTGAAATACTAAATTTAAAACCAACTTTTTACCGAGACTTGAGATAACACACGATTAATAAGGTACCGATTTATACGGGCGTTGTGGGGGTGCTAATCCTTCCCCACACGTAACCGACTCCCGAACCTGCTTCTTTGATTTCTCTGGTTTAAAACGCAGACTTGAAATTGGTTTTTAAAATGTTTTAATTAATTTTTAAAATATTTTATAAAACCGGTTTTAATAGGTGGCCGATCACACCTAGCTAAAAAAGATTGGTGGCGACTCCATGTCTTTTTTAAGGTCATTTCAAAACCTTCATTTTTTAGAGGAATTAAGTCGACTTTTCCTCGATTTTTTTTAATGTCACGCTTAACGAATAATAAAGTCTTGCGATGAGACTCGTCGTTATTTTTTTAGGTTGCGACATGTCAATCATATCCCTTTTTTTTTCTTTATGCAACAGTAATTCCTAATTGTTTGCAATGTTATGATAATGCAATGCATGCTTATGATAATGGAATGCATAACTTGAGGCTCGAATCATGATTCGATGCCTCTGTGTATATTTCATTAACCAGAGGCCCTTTCAGAGCTGAGTCTGATTAAGCCTCTTATTTCATTCTTCATAAACCTTTTCTGTTCTTCCCAATCCTTTCTCTTTTCCTTCATCACATCGACTAGGTGTCCACAATTTACTTCCTCACGATCCTTTCTTAGTCGAGTCAAAGCTTTGTACACTCCCCTCAAAACAATTTTACATATCAATCATCATTTCAATCATTGCTTTCTTTACTTCCAAAAGGTATAAACAAATCAGGTCTCACACTGTCCCGTCATCTCTTTCTCCCTTTCTGATTTTCCAATTCTCAAATTTTTGTAGAGTAATCACGAAAGCTCCGCTTGTGCATTATCAATTTTTATTTATTATCATTCACATTTCATGCCAACATAATGCATTATCTAAAGAAAATTTCAAATAAAGAGGGATAATTTAAGGACAAAACTTTATGAATCGGGATATGTATTTCCATTCTAGTGAAAGAAAAAGAACATACTGGCATTAATCAAAGAACAGAAAGAAAGATCGAATAAGGATAGATCCCCACATAATGAATACTTAAACAACCTCAATCGAGCTAATTCAGATTTCTCTTTTAGAAAAGAATATTCATCGATGTCTTTGACTCCTTGCGAGAGCGTCTCACCATTAATTACCTTCCATGCCTTGTGCCATTCTGTCATGTCGCACTTCGCCGCTTGTTCAGTCCTTCCATCCTGTTTTAACCCCTTGTCTCATGAATCATTTCACACAGATTATTGCCGATCATCCCAACTCTTGTTTGTCTTTTAGGCCGTCCTTTAGGGTTTTCGACCTAGATCCATCATTTGATCCGAACCGCCCTTTTGGGTTTTCGGTTTGAGCATCTCCTTTATTACTTCTTCTCTTATTTATTTATTTTTCTTTTTTTATGCATAATATTTCTTCGTTGCGTCAGTATTTATTGGACTCGAGAAATTCGCACCATCCATCAATGCTAAAATCATCGCCCCTCCTAAAAATACTATTTTTACCACATACAGGCCTTCCCAATTTGGTGCCTATTTCCCCCTGGGATCTTGTTGATTAGGAGGGATCTTCTTCAAAACTAAATCACCTTCTCGGAACTCTCTTGGACAAAATTTTTTGTTATACGCCTTATCATCCGCTTTTGGTATAACTGGCCATGACACAGTGCCGTCATCCTCTTTTCCTCGATCAAACTAAGTTGCTCATAGCAGGCTCGAACCCATTCTGCTTCTTCTAACTCGACCTCTATTAAAATTATCAAAGAAGGGATCTCCACTTCAATTGGTAACACAACTTCCATCCCGTACACTAAGGAGTAAGGGGTTTCCCCTGTAGAAGTACGTATTGATGTTCTATAGGTATGCAGGGCAAACGAAAGCTTCTCGTGCCAATCTTTGTACTTATCAGTCATTTTGGCAATAATTTTCTTTATATTCTTGTTAACAGCTTCTACTGCTCTATTCATCTTGGGACGGTAAGGCGCCGAGTTGTGGTGTCTGATTTTGAACTGAGTGCAAATTTCTTTCATCATGATGTTGTTCAAGTTAAGAGCATTATCTGTAATAATTTTCTCTGGGAGACCATATCGGCATATCACTTCCTTTTTCATAAACTTACACACCATGAACTTGGTCACATTAGCGTAAGAAGTAGCTTCGACCCATTTTGTGAAGTAACCGATCACTACCAAAACGAAGCGATGTCTGTTCAAGGCTTTAGGGGTAATTGGCCCGACCATATCCATTCCCCACATAGAAAAAGGCCAAGGCGTTGTCATGACATGTAGAGCTATTGGAGGAGCGTGCAGCTTATCCGCGTATATCTGGCACTTATGACATTTTTGAACATACTAGATGCAATCCCTTTCCACAGTCATCCAATAATAACCTGCTCTCATAATCTGCTTAGCCATCATGTGGCCGTTTATATGTGTTCCACACACCCATTCGTGAACCTCTTCGAGTATTCTTTTAGCTTCAGACGCTTCTACACACCTTAGAAGTGTATGATCTCTACTCCTTTTATACAATACTTCTTTATCTAGGAAGAATCCCATCGCTATTCTTCTCAAAGTTTTTTTGTCATTTTTCGCAGCATGCTTTGGGTACTGTTGATGTTTTATGTATTGTAGGATGTTCTGGTACCACGGCCTCCCATCTGACTCTTTCTCGACATGCATACAGTGTGAGGGTGACTCTCGCACACTCATCTTGATGGGCTGGATGTTAGCACTTATATTTATCTTGAACATTGAGGCCAACGTAGCTAGGGCATTGGCCATTTGATTTTCTTCTCGAGGCAAGTAATTGAATTCAATCTTTTGGAATTGCTGAACCAATTCCATTATGAACTTGTGGTAGAGGATAAGTTTTGAATCTCTCGTTTCCCATTCTCCTTTCAACTAGCAAATAACTAGAGTAGAATCCCTATATACTTCTAACTAACCTATCTTCTTTGCAATAGCCGCTTGAAGCCCCATAACACATGCCTTATATTTTTCCATATTGTTGGTGCATCTGAAAGTTAATCTTGTAGTAACGGGCAGTAGTTTCCCTCCGGCGATATCAAAACTGCTCCAATACCATGCCCCAAAGTATTCGATGCATCGTCGAAATACATTTTCCATACATCATTCTTTAACTCATCGCCTTCATCTTCCCGAGAAATGGCCATTAAGTCCTCATCAGGAAAGTCGAACTTTACCGACTCGTAATCTTTTGTGGCTCTATCTGCCAGAAATTCAGCCACTGCACTCTTTTTTATGGCCTTCTGCGAGACATAGGTGATGTCATATTTAGAGAGTAGAACCTGCCATCTTGCTAATCTTCCTGACAATGAGGGTTTCTCAAATATGTACTTAATGGGGTCTAATTTAGCAATAAGTAATGTTGTATGATATAACATGTACTGGCGAAGCCTATGAGCAGTCCAAGCCAGTGCACAGCACACCTTTTCTACTGTCGAGTATTTGGCCTCGTAATCTGTAAACTTTTTACTCAAGTAATAAATGGCATGGTATTTTTTACTTGTCTCATCTTGCTGTCCCAATACACATCCCATGGACTTCTCATGTACTACCAAATACAAAATGAGTGACATTCCTGGAGTGGGCGGTACCAACATCGGTGGGTTGGTAAGATACTCTTTCACTTTATCAATGCTTCTTGGCAATCTTCGTCCCATTCTCCTGGGTCTCGTTTCTTGAGGAGTCTGAAAATTGGATCACATTTGGCAGTGAGTTGGGAAATAAAACGGGGAATGTAATTCAATATTCCTAGAAATCCTCTTACTTCTTTCTGTGTCCGGGATTGGGATAAGTTTTGGATGGCGCGTATCTTGTCGGGGTCTACTTCAATTCCTTTCTCATTAACAGTAAAGCCTAGTAGTTTGCCGGATGTTACACCGAACGTGCATTTGGCTGGATTGAGCTTAAGCTGGAACTTTCTTAACCGACCAAACAACTTTCTCAAATTAACCACGTGGTCTTCATCTTCACGCGACTTTGCGATCATATCGTCGACATAAACTTTTACTTCTTTGTGCATCATATCATGAAAGAGGGTCACCATTGCTCTTTGATAAGTCGCACCGACATTCTTTAGCCCAAATGGCATAACTTTATAACAAAAAGTTTCCCACATTGTCACAAATATGGTTTTTTCCATGTCTTCTGGTGCCATCTTGATTTGGTTGTAGCCCGAAAATCCATCCACATATGAGAACAATGAGTGCCTGGCAGTATTATCTACCAAGGTATCGATATGGGGTAATGGAAAACTATCTTTCGGGCTAGCTCTGTTCAAGTCCCGATAATGAACACACATCCGTAATTTCCCTTCTTCCTTCGGGACTAGGACTATGTTCGCCATCCATTCAGGATACTTGGCGACTTTCAAAAATCCTACATCCAACTATTTTTTTACTTCTTCTTTGACTTTTAGAAGCATTTCAAGCTTTATTTGTCTCAACTTTTGTTTCACCAGTTTGTATTCTGGCCCTAAGGGCAAACGGTGCACTACAATATTCGTATCAAGCCTGGCATGTCCTGATAACACCATGCAAACACATCCGCATATTCATGGAGCAGTTTTATAAATTCTTGTTTTTTTGCCACTGAAAGTGAAGTGCCGATTTATATTTCTTTCTTATTATTCTCATTTCCCAGATTAATAAACTCCGTTATCTCTTGATGAGGCATAATTTGCTTTTCTGCTGACTCTATCAATCTCAGCAAGTCAAGAGGTAAGTCATAGTTTTCAGCAATCTCTTTGTCGTCAATTTCATCGATATCAACACATTTCACAAAATCAATTTCCGAACCATCGATGAGATTGTTTTTGCATTCATTAATAGGGGACCTGGAAAGGTGGAAGCAAAAGAATATAGATATTTGTATAGACAAGCAAATAAAAATGATGAACAAAAAGAGGTGGCAAATGAATTGATAAAAATGCATCATGGTTTGTCATTCACTAAAATGATAATTTCATAAAAAGAGCCCATGCACAAAAAGAAACTTTCATAACACTCTTGGGCAGAAGTGTTTGAAGACTTAGTTTGTTAATCAGAAAGAGACCTAAATACAGCTGGTAGGTCTATAGCATGCCAATTGTTCAATTCAAATCCTGGGGGGCACGGGTAAATGGTCCCTTCTTATGTTTTGCTTCCATTTTCTTTCTCTTGTTCCAGCATCTGGATGCAGAATTCCGCAAACATTCCTTCCAAAATCACGACAGGCTTGGTCCCAACTGGTGAATTGAGAAAAATAAAACTCGTCGATTGAAATGTCTCATAGAGGTAGGGGATATACATCCTTCGGGTCTCTATCTCATAACCCATTAATCTTACAAGCCTCTGTTCTTTCCTTTCTCTTATTATTCTCTCTTTGTCCTCTCTGGTTAGCTTGTATCCCAAACCAAACTTGTCTCATTTTTCGATCACACTTATCCATCTTTAGATTCCTTGTAGGTTTTTCCGTAAATTGGCCCCGGCTCGGCAACCTTTCCCAACCACTTGAACAAGGCTGTTTTGAGTAACGTAAGATAAATGAGGCATGGGTATCTTAGAACCCTCTCCTACAAATATGGCATTCACAAACTCCAAGGTCCGAAAATAGCATTTCCATGCTTCTTCAACCACCTCTATGTAGGGGATACTCGAGGGTTTTGATATAATCAAGTCTTCCTCTCCATCCATAATTATTACCTGCTTTTCAACCCTGAATTCTACCTTCTGATGCAGTGTGGATGGAATAGCACCTGCCATGTGAATCCAGGGTCTTCCCAGCAAGACATTGTACGAGGGAATGATATCCATAACCTGGAAAGCGATATCGAATGTGCAAGGACCAATTTGCATTGGTAAATTGATCTGTCCCACCACCTGTCCACGGGTCCCGTCAAATGCCCGCACTATCATATGACTGTTCACACTGATATCTATCATCTCTTGAATTTTATCCTGAAAATCAGAGCATTGGTCGATAGTATGTCCTACCAAGCCTCCCTGATACCTGCAGAAGTATCCATTGTCCGATTCCAACCTTGAATTTTTTTGCTCCATGTTGACTGGTCTAAATAGCCCAACTTTAATCATAGTATCCAGTACCTTTCCATACGAGTCCGGACATCCTCAACCCCAGACAGCACCCAACACCATTTTTCTTCTACTATTGCATTCATTACCGCTTTCCCAATATCGGGTAACGGATTTGCAGTGACGTTAGGCTCTCCTTTGGTTGTGAAGTTTAGATAACAGGTCTTGATCAAGTTTTGCACCTTGTGTTTAAAGGCAGTGCAATTCTCTAGGGAATAACTCGGGTTGCCTCCTTGATAATCACAATTTACGTTAGGATCATACCACCTTGGGTATGGGGGTTTCATGGGTTCAAGAAACATGGGTGCTACTAAGTGGTTTTGGATTAACTTGGGGAAGATTTGGGTGTATGTAATGGGAATGGGGTAGAATGGGAGTCTTTGTTGAAACTGTTGAGGTCCCCTTTGGTTAGTCCCTACATTGTTTATCGGATTGGTCGGGTTAGGAGTGGGTATAGGAGTTGTGTAGATGGGCAGTGGCATGGGTGATGATGAGTATACCGACATCGACCGTCGATAGCTCATCGGGTATTGGGGCTGTGCAGGAGGATATGGGTATGGGTTAGGTGAGTAACTATAGGGTTGGTTTGTAGGGTAAGGGGTAAAATTTTGTGGTGTCGGCTTTCATATGAAATGGTCTGTACTTCTCATTCTTTCTTCTTTACTACCCCTATTTTCTTGACATTGGCTATATCAATTCCTTCAATCTTGTCGCTCTTTATATCATTTTCTATCATTTCGCCAGAAATGACCATGTCGGCAAAATTTTTGGTAGCATTATCGACCAGCCTGTTATAATATGGTCCTCGCAACATGTTGATAAACAACACGGTAGTTTCTCTTTCAGTGAGGGATGGTTGCACTTGAGTAGCCAAATCTCTCAATTTTTGGGCATATTCTTTGAAACCTTCTCCCATCTTCTTCTCCATGTTCTGCAAGGATAACCTATCAGGTGCCATGTCCGCCATGTACTTGTACTGGGCTAAAAAAGCTCTTGCCAAATTTGTTCAAGTATGAATGCGACCACGATCTAGTTGGTTGTACCACCTTGCGGCTGATCTTTTTAGGCTATCTTGAAAATAGTGGATCAATAATTTGTCATTATGAGTATGCCCAACCATTTTACGATATAACATGGTGATATGAAATTAAGGGCACTTGGTCCCATCGTACTTTTCAAATTTTGGAACCTTGAACTTCGGTGGTATTATCAAATCTGGAACCAAACTTAGTTCACTTGCATCAACTTTTTCGAAGACGTCCATCCTTTCTATTGCATTGAGTCTCTCTTCTAGCATATCATATTTATGTTCCGTCCTGGCGTCCTCCACATGCCCTATCATACATTTCCTCAAATTTTCTTGCTCTATGGGGTCCTCTAAGTTTGGGATGATAACTAGGTTTGAAGGATTAGTCCCTGAGTTAGATGCGAGTTGTCCTTCGCCTTGTTAGCCTGTGGGACTCGGTGTGTTGATGTAAACAAAGGGTTGTCCTTCTACTAGAGGTTCTCCTTGTGGATGCCCACTTTGCGATGTTTGGGTGTGGGTCGAAGTAAAACCCGGTGGGTATAGGGGATTTTTGTTATTACTTTCTCGGGGTCGGGGTCCTTCCCTCACACTTGAGCTTTCAGTTTGCCCTTTTCCCCTAGTCAGACTCATCATCATTTCCATTATCTTGGCCATTTGTTCACGCGATTCCTCTTGTGACCTTGCAATCTGTTCTCGCGTTTCTTGTTGGGACCTGGCCAATTGTTCTTTTGCTTCAAGTTGGGACCTAGCTAATTGTTCTTGCAATTCCCTTTGTAGTTTTTCTATTCGTTCAATTCGCGCTGTTTGCTCACTTTCCATGGTTTTTGTTTTAGACCTAGTATTATATTGGTGAGAGGATTGCTTTGATCTTTCCGTCAGTCTGGTTGTGCTTGAAACCAGTGAGAATTATTTTACCATGAATTAGGGACTTTGTGTTGTGATTAGTGTATGCTATTTTCAAAAGGGATTTTAAATCATTCCAACAGGTTGGCGCGATATCAAAATCTTTCCTTTTTATTCATGATTTGCCAGATTTTTTCATGAGTAGACATGTATATATGTAAGCATGTAACATGAGTTAATGATGTTTATGGAATGAAATAAATGCACTTGAGAGGTGTTTGCTCTAATATAATTTTCAAAAAGTAGATTCTCATTGATCCCACAGTACGTTTTCATATTTGATTAATCATTCTGGAGTTGTAGCCATAAAAACATTTGACTTGCTCATATTGATCTTTCACCTCTTCTAAGAAGCTAAGCAGACGTTGTCCATACTTTCTCGTGGGATTGACTTCTTGTATCAGCACCTCCACTCGTTCCACCATTTCCCTTGCTTTGCTTACTACTTTGCAGACTTGTGTAGCCAAATATTCTATGTATTGCTGCCTTCCCAAGCTTTCAGCCTTCCATCTTATGCTAGCATCCATTGCCAAATCACATGTGCAAATCCAATATGCCTCTTTGTTTTTCCATTCTCTCATAATTTCATCAATATTGTAGACACCTAATTTTGTCCAGACCTCTAAAACAGGTATGTTTTCTTCCTAAATTGATGTTTCAGAATGTAAAAAGACTTTTTTCATCCTGCAGGTGGTACTCAGGGACTTAGTTTAAGAGAGCGAGCATAAAAAGTCAAACTTGAAAAAATTCAACCCCAAAATGTCAACTACTGAAAAAGTCAACCCACTTTCGAAATCAAGATTTGAAGTTCAATTGAAAAATAGCGAAAGAATTTTGATAATCTGAGGTCTACATCGAAAGATATGGAGTTCGGAAGTTGGGTCATGGAGAATTCAGTAGAAAGGAAACTCTAATCCGAGAAATTTGGGGAAAAGTGCTTAAATGATCGAATTGGTCGAAATTGAGGTTCCAAATGAATGATAAGCACTGACTACGGGTAATGGAGAAGCCACTTGAAAGAAAAACTGAAAGAAAAGTCAATCCGGAAGAAAACCAAGAATTAGGGTTTTTGGGGGATTTCGGGGAAATTGGGAAGAATTACAGAAATGGCCCCACTCAGTAGGACTAAAGCAACTAATGGATGAGGAGTGATTAAAAAAGGATAGCCCAAGGCTCAGTTTGAAGAAAATCTGAAAATCAAACTTGTTTTGAGCAAAACCGGGTTTCGGAGGAAAAGGGCAAAATTGAAAAATTTGGAAAAAATAGCAAATGAACTCCAAAAATTTTGAAAATTTTGCAATTCTCATTTTTAAATTATTTGGAAGAGATCGACGAAAGAAAATCTTGATTCGGACTTTGTTTGCAAAATGGCCAAATCCCGGGTCTCCTTTGTAGAAATTCAAGAAGATAAATCCCGAAAAAATAGCAAATGAACTCCAAAAATTTTGAAAATTTACAAATCTCATTTTTAAATTATTTGGAATATATTGGAAAAATAAAATCTTGATTCGTAATTCGTTGGCAAAATGGCCAAATCTCGGGCCCCTTATGTAGTAATTCAAGCAGATAAATCTCGAAAAATACCAAATGAGTTCCAAAAATTATGAAAACTTCCAGATCACACTTTTAAATTATTTGGAAGAGATTGGTGAAGAAAAATCTTGATATGGAGCTTGTTTAAAAAATGGTAAAATTTGGGGGCATAAAAGGGTAATTTTGGAAGAAAAAATCCAAATAAATAGCAAATGGACTCGAAAAATTTTGAAAACTTCCAAAATTCAAATTTTTATTATTTTGGAAGTATTGAAAAAATAAAATTTGAATTTGGAGTCCGTTTGCCATTTATTTACATTCGGGGGGCAAAACGGTCATTTTACACAAGAAACCGAAAATGGCTTTCCTTGCCTTTTAAAAAAATGAAACATGGGCTGGAAGGAAAGGGGCTGGCCAGCCAAGGCTCAAAGATGGGTAGGAAGATTCTGATTTTTTAATCAAGAGGCTAACAATGAAGAGTTAGTGATTTTTTGATCAAGCATTTGCAAATAAGCCACATGGACTAATACATGAAGAGGGAGAGTGTCAACATAATGGCTTAAGATTCTTGAACAAATGTAATTGTGGATAGCTGATGGCCTAATCTAAGGGTGATAATTTCATGTTTTAAACATCTTGGATCAATAGCCCTTGGATGAAAATTGGTTGATGAAAAAATGACAACATCCTAGCCTAGAGAGGGAGGTTTCGGCCACTACAAGGTGTCTTTTTTCTTTCATTTTCAGCACACTCTTACTCTCTATTCTCTCTTGCTTTTGGCTGACTTTCTCTCCATTGTTGAGAAGCAAAAAGAAAAGTTTAGAAAAGAAAATAAAGTTAGAAGAGAAAAAGCTTGAAAGATAGCTTCTAGAGGTTGCTGTTAGCACCATACTCTTGCACTTTCTTTGATTTTCCATTCTTGATTTGTTGTTTTGATTATTATTTTGGTGAGTTTCTTTTGATTTTTTCTTTTTAAATAAGTGTTTTTAATGTTCTTCTTTAAGTTCTTTCTTGATCATTTCTTACAAAAAGCTCTTGAAATATTTTTTTTCTTGTTTCTTTGACATGGCCGAATGGCCCAGTTTTTTTTGTTTTAGTTGCTGTTTGCTTTGTTGTTTCATGTTATCTTTTATACTAAATAAGTTTTGGTGCTTTAAATTTTCTTCGACTACATAGACTTGAAGTTTGTTTTAATGTGTTTGCTTGTTTATTTCCATTTATGAGTCTATTATCATGTTCTAGCATTTTTGATTTTCTGTTTTCAAAATGTTTAAGTTTGTTTATGTTTTATATTTTGTAATCCATGTGTTTGTGAAAATTCTTGTTGGTTTTCATGCCTCTACTTTATATTTGCATGATTTTGAGTGTTATTCTTTAAGTTAAGCATGTTAGTATATCAAGTGTTTGTGAAAATGCCATGCTCATTTTGAACATGAGGCCATTCAGCTACCTCATTTTATTTGCTTTGTGTGTGCATTTTTGTTATGTTAGCTGATAGGTTTGCATTTTCATGATGTTTGGTTGAGTATTTTGTTTAAGTATGCCATGTGTTTGTGTTATTGCCATGCATATTTTAGGTTTAGGATTGGTTTGTTTTGTCATGCATATTCATGCATTTTAGACATAGGTTGCATTAAATGCCATGCAAGTTCATTTAGGTCTAGGTCATTTTATTGATGCCATGCATTTTTCATGACATTTAGGCTTAAAATCATGCATTTCATGCATCATATTTGTTGTATCTTTCATGCATTTCATGTCCATACCACTTGACTTATGACTTAGGTCAATCAATGGCTCAAAGTCATGCTCTCTTGAGCATGCTTGTGGAAAATTAAAAAGTTGTCAAATTGATTATTCTACCTTTGTATTTTTTTTTTACTTAGCCAATTTTTGTCTAACTTTTCAAAAGTGCTAGCTACTGTTTGTGAGTCATTTAGAGAGTCTTAAATATTTTTACTTTGATTTTTAAATGATTTTATCAAAGTCAAAAATGTGTTTTGGCAAAACATTTTTTTCACCCAGTACTCGTACTTTCCCGATTTTTCTAGGCATTCATCTTTGATCAAAAAATTAAGCCGATTTTTTACCGTGTAGTTTTACATGTCCTGAGTCTCCAATATGTTTTTTATATTTTTTATAATTTTTAAAAATAGGGTAAAAAAATCGTGGTTTAAAATTGGACAGTGGAGTCAGAATTGAATTTGAAGGAAAATCATTTTTCTGTTTTGGTTAAGTTACTTAGAGGGGGCTGATTAGGAAGTTTAGCTACTGACTTAGGATAGTTTTTAAGCCTTTTTAAACTCTAAGAATGATTTTTTAAGTCTCGGGTTAAAGGTGGTCAAGTCAGGGATTTTAAACTTAGGAAATTAGAGCCATTTAAAAAAGGGTTTAGCTAAGTTTTTATTTTTAATCTAAGCTTTTCAAAAATTGTTTTCAAACAATCACAAAGTATTTTGATTTTAGAATATTTAATTTGATATATTTTCCTAAGATAGCCGGATATCTTTTTAGAAATACGGATTTCCTTAATTAAAGGAAAAAATACATTCTCATGCATTGCATTTTCCATATTCATGCATATTATAATAAGTAATTTATGCTATGTTTAATTTTCATGATGATGTTATTATCTTTGATTTCAATTTTTGATATTATATTATTTGTTATATGGTTTTTGAATATCTCATGATATCCTATGCTTTTTATTTAGTTATTTTTGTCATATTATTTAGCATTTGCTATGTTCATGCATTATTATTTTTATTTTTATTTTCATGCATATTATATGATAGCATTATTTTATATTTCATGTCATTTAGATTATATGCCATATCATTTATATTTTCCATTTCATTTAAATTATTTCATTTCATTTCATATAGAATATATTATGTTACCTAGATCATTTCATTTCATGTAGAATATATCATGTTACCTAGGTCATTTCATTTCATTTAGAATATATTATGTCACTTAGGATATTTTACTTCATTTAGAATGTATCATATGACTAAGGATATTACATTTCATATAGAATATATCATGTTACCTAGGTCATTTCATTCCATTTAGAATATATCATATAACTTAGGATATTTCATTTCATTTAGAATATGCTAAGACATTTAAATTATATCATATCATTTAGGTTGCATTATATTATTTAGACTTTGCTATGTCATTTTATTTATGTCATACATATTCATATTCATATTTTTTAAAATGTTTTAAAAAAGGTAATGATTTTCAATAAAATAAAGATATTCCCGAGTTAAAATAATTCATGAATTCTCTGCCGGGTTTGCTGGGGAGGATATCATCAATTATCATTAATAACAGAATATCTTTTTTAAAATGAGAATAATTCGGAAAGTTTTCCAAACTAATAAAAATTTCTATATTTTGCCACGTTTGTTGGGAATATAGGAAAATTTTGAATTTATAAATTTTGGATCATTTTCAATTAAAAATGGAATTATTTTTCTTTAAATTGGGAATTAACTTGAAATAATAAATTTAAAACCGACTTTTTTACTGAGACTTGAGATAACAAATGATTAATAAGGTACTATTTTATAGGGGCGTTGTGGGGGTGTTAATCCTTCCCCACACTTAATCGAATCCCGAACTCGTTTCTTTGATTTCTCTGGTTTAAAACGCAGACTTGAAATTGGTTTTAAAAATGTTTTAATTAATTTTAAAATATTTTATAAAACCGGTTTTAATAGGTGGCCGATCACACCTAGCTAAAAAAGATTGGTGGCGACTCCATGTCTTTTTCAAGGTCATTTTCAAAACCTTCATTTTTCTAGAGGAATTAAGTCGAATTTTCCTCGGTTTTTTTAATGTCACACTTAACAAATAATAAATTATTGAGATGAGACTTGTTATTTTTAAGGTTGTGATAGCTTGGCGACTCCGCTGGGGATTATTAGAAAGTCAGGCCTAGAATTAGTCGTGTGTTATCAAAGTCTCGATTTTGTTGGTTTAATTGGTATTTAATTTCAATTTCCACATTTTAAAAAAATAAGAATAATTTCAAAAATAATAAAATGTTTTTAAATATGTCCATATTCATGTACATACATATTATAATTGTTCTCTGGTTATTTTGGTGCATATATTCATTTATTGATTAATTGATAATTTATGTTGTTTAATCTTGTTGGGGCATTTAGAATAAGGGATGTAGAATAGGTGGTGAAACGTTTGTTATTTCTCCTCACACACTACACTTGCATTTGCATATCATGAATCCTATACCCGGGTTCCGTCCTTTTAGGTGGGAGCAAAGTAACTAAGCCTTCGTGATTAACAATCCGCATGGGCTAGTGAAACACTTCCGGAGTACTAAATTACCTAAGCCTTCATGATTAACAATCTGCTTGGGCTAGGGAAATAGACTCTAACGAATTGAACCCACTTTTATCGGGGCCTTACTAGCCTTCATCGGCGACAGTGAGGATCAATTCGAGGCTTTTAGAACTAATTCACCTTCATATAGTATACCTAGGCGAAGCCATGCCGGATTTCCAATTAGATATCCCGAAGTTAAGAACACATGGAGGAATATTTCCAATCCTTTTACCTTCTATTCTACTTCTCGAATAAGTTTATTTTTGAAAATCGGACAATGATGAACGTACATCACAATACCAGTAATAAGTGTTGGTATTTCATCCCAAGGGTGTTATAATGCCGAAATTTTTTTGGCATCCTCAGGGATAATTATTGTTTTGAATTATATGTTTTTTTGTATTATTCGTATTTATTCCCATTACTAATTCATTTTCTTTTTGTTGTTGTTTTTTGTTTTTTGCATTCTTATCATTATTTTTTGCACATGGAAGGTTATTGGTCTCGGGATAATATTCAACCAAAAGGGCTTTCATGGAGGGTTAGAGTGTCTCAGTGGTCGAGAAGCATTTAAAGGTTAGGAAGCAGTCCGAGAAAGGTCAGCAGGATAATGGGGATTGTTTGAAGATGTGATATGTGTTAGCATTGCCAGCCGAGGTTGATCTTACTATCAAGCAAAATGATCTTCAGGAATTGATGGATATATGGAATCAATGGAACATATCAGGAAAAGAAGCCTTCACTCAGACTTATAGGGACATAGCACTGATAGTTTAGGTTAAGGTCAGTGGTGAGGTAATCCGGGCTATGGTGCAATTCTGGAATCCCGTTTATCGGTGTTTTACCTTCAACCGAGAGGATATGACTCCAACCATAGAAGAATATTCGACCTTGCTGCATATTGAGAACGTTATTCCCGACCGTATTTATTTGAAGGATACAAAGACGTCGGGTTTCAAGAAAAAGGTGTCTAAAATTCTGGGAATGGAAAGAAAATGGGTCGAAAGCCATGTTGTCCGAAAAAGGGTAAGCTACTATATATCATGGGACATTTTACGGACCTTAATCCATAGCCATTCAAGTAAGGAGACAGTTAGGAATATTTTTACTTTGGCTATCTATGGTTTAGTTATCTTTCCAAAGACATTAGGGTATGTGCATATAGCGATATTTGATGTTTTTGAGAAGCTTGAGCAAAGGATAAACCCAGCCCCTACAATTATAGCAGAAACAATCCGATCCCTGAATTTATGTAGACGAAAAGGAAAAGGGCATTTTTTAGGTTGTATACAGCTCCTTTACATATGGGTTCAGAGCCATTTTTGTAAACAGGAGAATTTCTCTTTTCGCTCATACTGGAAATTTTTTGCACCAATTGGTGAATTTCTTAAGAGGGATTGGCTTGAAAATAGGACTGAGAAACAATGGATCAACATATTTTGGAATATCAGGGCTGAGATGATAATTTGGAGAGCTCTATGGATAGCTCTTATGCCGACATTGTACAAATGCGAAGATAAGGCTTCTGTTCCATTATTGGTAGTTTGGAGAGGAGTGAGCTATGCACCACTGCTTGTACTGAGACAATCAGAATCCCGTCAGTTTACTCTTATGATCCATGACCTTAGTAATTTGGAATTTGCTTATGGAGAAAATGGATATTCGGGAAAGGTACGTGAGATTGTAGTAGCATGGAAGGAAACTCATCGAGTGGAAGTAGCTAGATATGCCAACATCGTCACACCTGATTACCTGACATGGAGGGAATTGAGGGTTAATGATAGGTTGTTGACATCAGATGGGGAAGAAGTTCAGCATTTGAGTTCGTCGCCCAAGCAAGCGCTATCGGAGTTAGAAATCGCAAGGGCATAATTCGAAAAAGAAAAGGCCCAAATGAGCAAGGAAATTGCCCGTTTGCAAGAAGAGCTTGAGGATATGAAAAATAGAGAATCAACCCGAGAAAGAGAAAAGGAAAAGATCAAGAGAGAGAGGGACACTGCTAAAAGCGATCTTCAAGAATTACACTTGGAGAACAAGAGGTACCGTTTCGAGCTCAGATTCGAGGGGACTCTCAAGACTTCCGGGGAATGGGAACAAGAAGTCAAAAACCTCAAGAAGGAGAAGAACTATTGGGCAGAAAGAGCAAAGCATGAGGAAGCCCGAGTCAATCAACTGGAGAAACAAGCTAAGGAAAGCTTACACAGTGATGCTTCTGCTGTCATGTCAAAGGGTCGTGAACAAGTAGGGGTCAGATTGAAGAGCAAGGCAGTCAAAAGAGGACAGTGAAAAAGGTTCAAGATCCGAGGAAGTTACTATAGGACCAGTATTTTGTAATAGCATTTTTAAATTAGGAGAGACAGATTATCAGATAATCTTAAGCAGTGATCTTTTCTTTGATGTATTTAGTTTTAGGAAATCAATGAAAGACCGTTTGGTTGGAATTATCCTGGGCCAATACTTTTAAATGCATTCATCATTCATTAGTTCTTTCTTTTATATATTTTATTTGTTCATTCATTTATATTCATAATCATCCATTCATTTATTCTTTATAAATTGTTCATACACTTAGTCATTTATTTATTTGTCCATTCATTTATTCTTTATAATTAGTCATTTAAGTTCATACACTTAGTCATTTATTTATTTGTTCATTCATTAACATTTAATCATTTATTCATTCATTCATTTTTATAAAATAAAATAAAAAATGTGTCAATAATTTCTAATCCATGGTTTTAAAAACTAAAAGTACAATTGGTCGCACTCAGAAAGAATCAGACTTTCGACACCCTTACAATACTCAATCTCAAGCAAGAGCTATGGAGAACAATCAGCTTACTAGAATTGAAAGGATGGAAAGAATTAAAAAAGAACTACAGGAACAATTAGCTAAGTCTCAAGAGGAGTCACGGGAACAAATGACCAAACTCATGGAGATGATGAGTACCATGATAAGGTAGAAGTGGCCAGAAGAAAATTCAGTTACAGGAATGGGGGTAGTAAACCAGGAAGACTGACCAAAGGTGGTACAAAAGAATGGCCAGACATCCCAACCTGTGGGAAATGAACTTCCGACTTGGGTAGCATCATATATTTACATTCAACCAGCGGTTGAAGGACAGAATTTTGGTCCTAAAAGGGGTAATATTGGGGTTGATCTCATTGATGTGAAAGTTCCAGACTTTGAAGAAATGGCTGAAAAGGAAAGAGCAAAAATGACTGAATTGAAGAGGGTTGAAACTGCTGAATCCCAGAAAAAATATCAGTTGCTGGAGGAAAGGTTAAGGGCAGTTGAAAGGGTGGAGCTATTTGGCAGTCTAGATGCCAAAGAACTGAGTTTAGTGCACGTTCTGGTGATTCCTCCAAAGTTCAAAGTACCAGACTTTGAAAAATATAACGGAACTACCAACCCATCAGCGCATCTGACCATGTATTGCAGGAACTACCAACCCACCAGTCTAGATGACAAATTGCTCATCCACTGTTTCCAAGATAGTTTGATAGGGTCCGCAACTCGGTGGTATAACCAGCTTACCCGTTCTAAGATCCGTTCCTGGATGGATCTCGCCAAAGCTTTCATGGAACAGTACAAACATGTGACAGACATGGTACCTGACCGTCTAACTCTCCAGAACATGGAAAAGAAAGCTACTAAAAGCTTTAAAGAATATTCTTAAAGATGGAGAGACCTGGCTACAGAAGTGCAACCCCCTTTAACCAACAAGGAAACTACAGTGTTTTTCATCAATACCTTGAAAGCACCTTATTATGATAAATTGGTAGGAAGCGCCACCAAGGACTTTGCAGATATGGTGATATTTAGGGAGATGATAGAGTCCGCTATTAAGAACGGGAAAATGGAAGGGGGTGAGTCTGCTACCCCGAAGAGAGTTTTTCCTACATAGAAGAAGGAGGAGACACATGCAGTTAGTTTCAATCAATACCCCTATACACCTCCTACACCATACACACCATCCAGGCCTTATACTCCTACTATATCTTATGCATCTCCGATACCTTACACACCTTACCCGGGATATAATCCTTACTATCTCAATATGAACCACCTTACCCAAAATCCATTCCCCTATACCAATATACCACAACAGCCATTCTCAACTGGTATATCCCCACAAATAACCCTTCCTCGAAATACTATCCCAAACACTCAAGGTCCCATGAGCAATGACTATCGTTCACCAAGGAACGATCAAAAACCCCAATTTGATCCCATTCGTACCATCTATGGTGAGCTATATCCTAAACTACTACAAGGCCAACTTGTCGCGCCCGTATATCTTAAACTTTTGACCCCACCATACCCAAGATGGTATAATGCAAATACCAAATGTGCATATCATGCAGGAATTTAGGGACATTCAACGGAGGATTTCATTGCTTTCAAAAAGAAAGTCCAAAGCTTGATTAATACCGGAGTTATGAAGTTTGGGTCAAAGAATGGGCCGAATATAGCGAGAAACCAATTGCCCTATCATGCTGAGAATCGAGTAAATGCAGTACCGACAGGGGAAGTCAGAAGGTTAAAAATAGATGTCAGGGAAGTCAAGGCTCCGATGTCAACAGTATGGGTCGAGATGGTCAAGGCAGGAATGGTGAGAGATGCATACAGTCTAAAAATTATTGCAAAGAGGGTGCAGAATTGGTGCCCATTCCATAAGTGTGGCGGTCATGTCATACAGGACCGCGAGACTTTCTGGTTTAAGTCCAAAAGATGATGGATAATGGGGAGGCCTAGTTTTACGAAGAGATAAATGAGGAAATAGAAGTTATTGAGAATGCAGCTGGCTATGGGATAGGAAGACCCTTGATCATCTATTATGATGAACCAGAGGAGAAAGTTATGCCAGTCGTTGAGGAAAATGCACCTAAATTAATCATAGATTTGCCTGTTTCCTTTTCATACAAGGAAAACAAAGCTACACCATGGAAATACGACTACAGCATGGTTATGCCTGGGTCTTCAAGTCAGCACAGTTGTGGGGCATTTAACACGAAACGAAAGGTGTTATGCTCCTGAGGCTGCTGAACAGGGGTTAACAGGGAAAAATAGAGGAGCAGACAAAGGGAAGAAAGTAGTTGAACCAATCCATATTGAGATGGATTTGTCAAAAGAAACAGAGAGGGGATCAGCCCTAGTAAACATGATAAAAGAGTCAATAAACGAGAAGGAGACATGTGAGTTTTTAAAGTTCATAAAACATAGTGAGTATAGTGTGGTTGAGCAATTGCAGCTTCAACCAGCAAGAATCTCCATCTTATCCTTGCTATTAAACTCAGAGCCACACAGAAATGCCCTGTTAAGAGTGTTGAATCAGGCATACGTAGCTAACAACATATCAGTAGAAAAGTTAGACAGGCTGGTGGGAAACATTGCAGTTGACGACCATATATTTTTCAGTTTTGATGAAATACCACCTAATGGTACTGGGTCCACAAAGGCTCTTCACATAACAACCACCTGCAAGGGGCATATTATACCAAGGGTGCTTCTGGACAATGGTTCTTCATTAAATGTAATGCCCTTGGCAACCTTGTCTAAGTTGCCAGTGGATATATCTTATATGTTACCGAGTTACATAGTAGTCAGGGCTTTTGATGGTACCAGGAGAGAGGTAATGAGAACTATTGAGGTTCTTCTGGAGATAGGCCCATGCACTTATATAATGAATTTCCAGGTTATGGATATTAATCCGTTTTATAACTGCTTGTTGGGAAGGCCATGGATACATTCAGCAGGGGTTGTACCCTCGTCTTTCCACCAAAAGCTGAAATTTGTGATGGAGGACCTTTTGATCACTGTATCAAGAGAACAAGATATAATAGCCTCTGCATCTACTGAATCTCTTTTATGTTGAACCCAATGAAGATGTAGTAGAATGTTCTTTTTCGTCTTTGGAATTCGTAAATGCGATTTTTGTTGCTGAAGGATGAAAAATTCCAAAGCCAAGGTTGTCCAAGAACACAAGGCTGAGAGTAAGAACCACAGTGGGAAAAGGCTGCAGGGCTGGAAAAAGTTTGGGGAAATATCTTTAAGGGATGGCTCGAGCAGTGGAAGTAGTGGAAAGAAAGATCGGTTTGGCTTAGGGTATCTTCCGAAGGCCCATGAGAAGAGGAAACAGGTTGAAAGGAACAGACAAAGAAGAATGGCCCGTCTCACTGGTATGGATATTGAATGGGAAACCATGACTTTTCCATCAATCTTTCACAACTTTCGCTCTGCTGGTTTTCTATTCGGGGAAAAGAATTCAGAGGATGTACTTGTAATGATCGAGCAAGCTTTTGAAAAATTCCATGTGAATAAAGAGGGGTAGATCCAGGATATGGTGATTTACATGATCGAGAAATAAATGATGGAAAGTGATAGTACAACTGGATGGTGCGACCTTGTCCACCAGGATATAGACTAACCAATTGGAGTGCGATTGAGTTGCCCATAGTTTTTAAGTCTATTCCAACGTAATACTTGATGCACCCAAAAGAGTGTATCTTATTTAACCTTGCACTAAAAAGATCAATTGTAAGTATAGTAGTTAGCAAGGGTCGAGTCCTCAGGGATTGGGTTTTAATTTATGAGTTATTAGTTTATAACTTACGTTCAAAGAAAACAATAAAAGAAAAGGGGTTTTTGAAGCCAGATTTAAACTAAGTAAATAATAAGAATAAGATGCAAGGCGGTATAACCAGCCAATAAAAATATATATACTAAATTAGGCGGTATAACCAGCCAATAAAAATATATATACTAAATTAGGCGGTATAACCAGCCAATAAAAATAAAACAAAGTTAATATACAAATTAGGCGGTATAACCAGCCAATAAAAATAAATATAAAAAATAAGCAAACTAAAAGTAAGAAAACAAGTAAGTAAGAAGAATCAAATATGAAAAATATGGTTAAGGTTTCATTCTCCACCACTAGACATCATTAAGAATCAATTTCAGATCTATCAATATCAACCAACTATCAAAGTTAACAACCGTAGATAACAACAAGCTCTGTTACCCCAATCTTTCCTTAGTTTGTCGTTAAATAGAACAAGCTCTCTATTTAATCTCTAACCATTAAACAACCTAGAATAAGCTCTCTAAATTCAATTTAATGGCAGCTTTATGATGAGAAAGATAGGTTGATCTAAGCAACAAACACATAAGCTCGGATTGTTCAACTTAGGTTATGTTCCACTTTGCAATTATTGAAAACTTGATCATAATCATTAATCACAAATTGCCACTTATGAATAGGAAATCAAGACAATTACACGGATCAAGACTCCTAAACTAGCAATAGATAATTACCAAGATCTATCTAGTTGTACACCTAAATAAATCAAGACAACATCATGAACAATTCTTGTAGAAGAACATAAGCAACTTTGATAGAAAATTAATGATAGATAGAATCTGAAAATCAATCACAAAACATGTCTAGGGCTTTGAAATCACCCTTAACCAAATAGAAGTTTAGCCTAGCATAGGCATTATAAACATAAAATTAAATAGAATCTAAGAAGAAAATAAAAGAAAGAAAGAAGAAGAAGAAGAATATTAATTATCCAACCTCTTGCTCTTTCTAAAGAAAAAGAAAACTAGAGAAAAGAAAGAAGAAGAAAACTTAGAGAATTTTATTACAATGGCTAATATCCTACCTATGTACAATATGATCCCTTACAATCATCCAAGGCCCTCTATTTATACACATTTTGGAGGGCTAAATGACAAGAGACAAGCTTTACAAATTTCAAAGGTAGGTATATGACGATTTTGATCAGCCAAATTGATGGTCGATTTCGTCAATATTGGAGGCCTGATCTGATCACATGGTCTTCTAGAAAAAGGTTCCCCTATCAGTTACGGAACCATATCCGTTGGAATTAGCTCATTTGCTGATGTGGTTAAGCAGATATGGGCAAAATACGAAAACATGTCAGCACAGACGTCATTACACATCAGCCACCTTGATGGTCGATTTCGTCAATATTGGAGGCCTGATCTGATCACATGGTCTTCTAGACAAAGGTTCCCCTATCAGTTACGGAACCATAGCCATTGAAATCAGCTCATTTGATGATGTGGATAAGAAGATATGGGCAAAATACGAAAACAGGTCAGCACAGACGTCATTGCACATCAGCCAACTTGATGGTCGATTTCGCTAGGGAAAACGACTCCGTTTCAAGAAGTATAAAACATGAAAAAGATAGATATGCCTCTTAGCTTTGCACGGATACAAATTTCAGCCTTATTGCTTCAGTGAAACTCCAGATATAGCTGATATGGCAAAATGTGTCGGAACTGGAACTGAACTGGATTTGCCCTTAATTCTAGTAATCTGAAATCACTCAAAGAAACTTGTGAAAAACACCAAATTACATAAAAATATAAAAGATCATAAACACAATTAGACTAAACAATAATAACTCGTATTTGACACAAAACAATAATAAAACATAACTAAAAACTATATAATTATACGAGTTATCACACCCCCACACTTAGATTGTTGCTAGTCCCTAGCAACGACTCAATAAAAATAAAATAAGAAAATCTAATCTAATCCACTTTCGTAGGAAATCACGGTGGCACTTAGCATGTGACACAAGCCTTTAAACCCCTAGGTGTCCCTAGTGGACGAGTTTAGTCTCGTGAGGGTTTACTAGAACGATACCCACAAACATTGAAAAATTAAAATATAAATAAACTTCATATAAATAAACTACATATACTAAAAATATTTACTCCTAATCCTTTCAATACAAATTAGAGACAATATTTGAACAAGTCTTATAAACTAATCAATAGCTTAAAAAAATTTCACAAAAAATCATGCTTGAATGTAAATTGTTTGAGTTAAGCCAATATTAGCATAACATATCTCAATCAAAATAGTGCATGTTCAAATTTAATCTCAACTTCTCACATGGGATACTCTCTTGATTTTCACTCTTTAAAGTAGTGGTAAAGTGTTTACACTCAATCAATCTCATGAAAACACTTCTACCATATGCTTGCTTGTCCACCTATTCTCCACTAAAAGATCATGCAACTTCATAAATCAAGAGGTCTTTAATCAAGGTTGTAATGGGGCCAAGGGGTTTGTAATGTGGTTGAAGAACAAAAGGATAAAGATATCACAAAGGTTCCAAAAAGTTCATAAAGTTTAGAGACATAAAAAGATTATACAAAGAAACTTCTCAAAACTCTTTACAAGTACATAGTCACCTAGGCCGGATATTCATGTTGGGCCTTTTCTTCATTCTAAACAACTTTGTAACATCTTTTTCTTTTTCCACAAATTCAAGAGATGATTCATTTTTTTTTTATATAGGAATGTATTTGCCAGTATTCCATTTCTTTTTCTCTTGACTTTTCTTTTCTTTTCCCCCCACACTTATTTCTTGTTTCTAACCAAAAAAAATATCCCTTGTCTTTGCAACTTGTCTCAAATCATGCTAATTCATCTTTGGAACAAAGGTAAAGATATAAGTATATTTAGGTTAGGGACAAGTTATGGTTACCAAAGAGATAGCTTATTCAATGTAGGCTCAAATTGGTTCACTAAGGGTGTGTTCTCTTGGAACATCAATAAGGGATGGTTGTTTGGCCCTGGCTAAAAATCCTAATGCCTCTATCATATTCATGTTGTCACATGCATCAATATAGTCTCAAACGGTTTAAAGCAAGTTCTAGAGAATCATGTAATCATAAGAGCACTCAAGAAAGAAATTAGATTGATTTGTATAATGCATCAATCATTTTAGGCTCAAAAACTCACAAGAATGATTATACAAGTCAGATTAAGTCTAAACATGCTTCTTTCTCAATCAACATATCATATTAACATTGGCTCATAAAAAGGTTGACATCAAGCTCAATTCTCATGAAAATCTTCTCACTAATAAATTTGTTTTAGACTTATGCAATTCATATCTCATCATTGTATTAAAAAGGAACTAAAACACACTAAAATAATAATAATAATAATAAAGACTCATAAAAAAAATAGTAGACAAAAATAAAAGAAATCCTAAATCATTCCCCCCACACTTAATTCTTACATTGTCCTCAATGTAAGTCTATTAACCCAAATGAAAGAATCATGTGTAAGAGAAAAGAACTAATAACATAAGAATAGGAACAACTAAGACTCAAAACAAAACAAACTCATGCAACCTAAATAATCCTAAAATACTAAACAAAAATTAACAAGTAAACATAAAAAGATTAAAATCAAACTGACAAGATATGTCTCAAGTCTCCCTTACTCAGACCTTGTTCAGAATGAATACTTCTAAATTGCTTAAAACACAACAAACTTTTTTTTTTTTTTTTAAGAAGGTAAAATTTAGGAGATATTACCTGTAGAGGTTGCTAACCACTTATTATAACTGAGACACAACAAACAAAATGTTAGATAATGTCACAAAGACAAAGTGCAATCCACTCATTGCTCGTCCATATCTCTTTTTCTTTTTCCGAGCGTTTGCGAAACAACCGTAGCAGATAAACACTCATAAGCTTGGAGCTTTTTGAGTAAATCTTCAATGGTTGTAGCAGAAATTATGGTTCTCCTTGCCTCTGAAAACATGAATCCATTATCCACAGCATTATCTAAATATGAAAGCAAATTATTAAAATAACCATTAATATTAAGCAAACCAATGGGTTTCTTATTTGTGACCAAAGATGACCAAGAAGCCACGCAAGCTATTTCTTCCAATGTACCCAGACCTCCTGGTAAAGCAATGAATGCATCGGCAGAATGGTACATGATTGTTATCCGTTCAGGGATACTCCAGACTTGTATTTCCTTACCCACGGTAGGTCCACAAAAATCTATGAATAGTTTTGGCACGACTCCTAGAACTGGACTTCCTCCGGCGTGTGCTGCTGTAGCGACTGCTCCCATTAAACCCGTACTACCGCCTCCATAAATCAACTGGATCTTTTGTTGGGCAAGTATTACTCCAACTCTTATTGCTTCATCAGCGAATATGTTATTTTTCCCTGGATAAGCACCTCCAAAAACACAAATTTTTTTAATGCGTTGGGACGAAGTACTTTCCATTTTTTTTTTCTTCTTTTCGAGTGCCTGAAAGAGAATGAGTACATGGTGTAATATATAGAGGACTGAGTAGTGAATCAGACAAGAGTAATAATGTCGCCGAAAGTGTATCTGACCTGTCAGAAGAAAATGTTAACCTAACAAAAGATTTTTGCGTGATTTCAGGAAGAAAATCAAAAAGAGAAGAAAAATCAACCGTAAAAGTCAAGAGTAATAATGTCGCCGAAAGTGTATTTGACCTGTCAGAAGAAAATGTTAACCTAACAAAAGATTTTTGCGTGATTTCAGGAAGAAAATAAAAAAGAGAAGAAAAATCAATCGTAAAAGACAAATAAAAAAATGAGAATAATTACACAAATCGAATAACACGTAAATTAAACCAAAATAAAGTTATTGCAAATCAAACCAAAAACTGAGAAGTCATTTATTGTAGTTGTGATTGTGGCTCACATCTTCCTCTGGTTTTACGTCCAGAAACGGCTTAAACGCCTTCTATGAGTCGAGGATATGCTTCCCATCCAGTTTTCTTACAAGCTGGCAAACAGGGTCTTTTAACATCAGATTCCCAAGATGTTGCCATTCCCTTTGGAATTGCGGCCATAAATCAAGAATTTCTCTTTGTACGTCTCCACTAGGATGCGTCTCAAGAGAAAGTTGGATATTACCCAAATTCTCCTTACTCAGTCCATCCTTAATGAATTCAATTTTATCATCTCGATTAGAGGACGGAATCCCAATAGAACGACATTTACCATTACACGTCCATCGTGCACATTTGTGGCAATTTGAACTCATGCGCTTTGCTCGTCGCTTCTTTGCAAAAGTGCTTCTACCTGTACCTGGTAAATGCAAAACAGGAAGATATTCATCTTCACGTACCTTGGCTTCAATTATCCAACGTATGTCTCCAGGAATCCCTTTGTGCATAAGCATTCTTAATCTTTCAAATCGAACTTGGTAAAGCTTCAGTAAAATATTTCGAGGAAAGGGAGGAAATCGTTTCTGCAATCTTGTGAGAATATCATCCATCCTGAAAAAAAAAAATAAAAAAAAAATGAAAGAGAAATTGGAAGAGAAATTTATATACAATATCAGTTTTGTGGGTAGCTGATGGAACCGATTTAAATAATCACGGAGTACCGTTATTCGCCATTTAACCGGGGTTAAAAAAAAATAAAAATTATATTTACATCTAGTTATTTTCAAAACTTGGATCAGAAAGAAAAACAACATAAAAAGACTCAAAAATAAAACACTCTAAATAAAATCCTAAATTCTTCCCCCCACACATAATTCTTACATTGTTATTAATGTAATGCTATTATCCCCCAATGCAAGAATTACATGTAAGAGAAAAGAACGATTAAACAAAAGAAACTTATGCAGCCTAAATGAACTTAAAAACAGTAAACACAATTAACAAAGAAACATAAGAAATAAAAATAAAAACAATAAAAATAATAAAAAAAAAAGGAAAAGAAAGAGAAAGCAAATCTGAATATGGAAGGTTGGCAATTTCATCTTTAATTGGGCTGCCTTCCCAATTAACACTTGAGTTAGTGTTTTGAATCTAACCAACACCCCTTCTTGGCTTTTTAGGCTTGTCAGGCTCATGCATGAAATTTCCCAAATTTATGCGTTTGAGAGGAAGCTTTCTTTGCACAACAGTGGATGCATTCTCCATTACAAGTATTATTCCATCATCCTTGGTGGTGCATATCTCATCGAGGAATGGAGCATATTTTGATACTTGTTGAATGGCATCCACAAACAAGTTGTTTAAGGTTTCTGGCATGTGTTGTTCATGTTCTTCCTCCATGAACTTTGCAAATCTACTAGGAAAAGGTGGAGAAGAAACATTAGTAAAAAGTGGAACCTTAAACGTTACCTCAGGTGCCGAAATACTCTTATTTGGATTTGTGGCTTCATTATCCTCAAGAATAGAATCCATCTCTAATTTTGTCTCATCCTCATCTTGTTCCTCATTCCTCAAGGTCACAATAGTAGTATTCTCCTTTGGGTTAATCATTGTTTGGGCAGGGAGTTCTTCAGATCTTTGTGCTACCCATCCCACCATACTACTAGTCAATTGGATCATTTGCTTTTCCAAACTCTGGATGCTTGCCCTTGTTTCCTGTTGAAATTGCAATGTATCAGTAACAAGAGAATAGACAAGATCTTCTAAAGAAGTACCTGAGTTTTGAGTCATATGTGGTGGTTGAAAAACATCTGGTTCTTGGGACCATGATTGATTGAAGCTAGATGGATGAGTGTAATTGGCATAAGGATCTACTTCTTGGTAATTTTTCGAGTAGCCATAATTAGTATGATCCCACCATCCCTCATGGTAAGTGTTTGAGTAATGATCATACTGTTGGTCTTGGAACACTTGATGGCCTTGACATCCTCCCATGGCCAATTGTTGAACTGGGGAGGTGAGATTGGCTTGTTGATTCTCCATGTTCATGTATGCCACCAACTCTTCAAGTGTTAGATTGCTCAATTCCATTGTTTTTTTTTTTTTTAAATTTGAAAAGAAAAACTTGTATGTACAAGAAAATAAAACTAATTAGAACTGAAAATAAGAATAAACCAAGTAACAAATAAACTAAAGAAAGCAATCCCCGGCAACGGCGCCAAAAATTTGATGCACCCAAAAGAGTGTATCTTATTTAACCTTGCACTAAAAAGATCAATTGTAAGTATAGTAGTTAGCAAGGGTCGAGTCCTCAGGGATTGGGTTTTAATTTATGAGTTATTAGTTTATAACTTACGTTCAAAGAAAACAATAAAAGAAAAGGGGTTTTTGAAGCCAGATTTAAACTAAGTAAATAATAAGAATAAGATGCAAGGCGGTATAACCAGCCAATAAAAATATATATACTAAATTAGGCGGTATAACCAGCCAATAAAAATATATATACTAAATTAGGCGGTATAACCAGCCAATAAAAATAAAACAAAGTTAATATACAAATTAGGCGGTATAACCAGCCAATAAAAATAAATATAAAAAATAAGCAAACTAAAAGTAAGAAAACAAGTAAGTAAGAAGAATCAAATATGAAAAATATGGTTAAGGTTTCATTCTCCACCACTAGACATCATTAAGAATCAATTTCAGATCTATCAATATCAACCAACTATCAAAGTTAACAACCGTAGATAACAACAAGCTCTGTTACCCCAATCTTTCCTTAGTTTGTCGTTAAATAGAACAAGCTCTCTATTTAATCTCTAACCATTAAACAACCTAGAATAAGCTCTCTAAATTCAATTTAATGGCAGCTTTATGATGAGAAAGATAGGTTGATCTAAGCAACAAACACATAAGCTCGGATTGTTCAACTTAGGTTATGTTCCACTTTGCAATTATTGAAAACTTGATCATAATCATTAATCACAAATTGCCACTTATGAATAGGAAATCAAGACAATTACACGGATCAAGACTCCTAAACTAGCAATAGATAATTATCAAGATCTATCTAGTTGTACACCTAAATAAATCAAGACAACATCATGAACAATTCTTGTAGAAGAACATAAGCAACTTTGATAGAAAATTAATGATAGATAGAATCTGAAAATCAATCACAAAACATGTCTAGGGCTTTGAAATCACCCTTAACCAAATAGAAGTTTAGCCTAGCATAGGCATTATAAACATAAAATTAAATAGAATCTAAGAAGAAAATAAAAGAAAGAAAGAAGAAGAAGAAGAATATTAATTATCCAACCTCTTGCTCTTTCTAAAGAAAAAGAAAACTAGAGAAAAGAAAGAAGAAGAAAACTTAGAGAATTTTATTACAATGGCTAATATCCTACCTATGTACAATATGATCCCTTACAATCATCCAAGGCCCTCTATTTATACACATTTTGGAGGGCTAAATGACAAGAGACAAGCTTTACAAATTTCAAAGGTAGGTATATGACGATTTTGATCAGCCAAATTGATGGTCGATTTCGTCAATATTGGAGGCCTGATCTGATCACATGGTCTTCTAGAAAAAGGTTCCCCTATCAGTTACGGAACCATATCCGTTGGAATTAGCTCATTTGCTGATGTGGTTAAGCAGATATGGGCAAAATACGAAAACATGTCAGCACAGACGTCATTACACATCAGCCACCTTGATGGTCGATTTCGTCAATATTGGAGGCCTGATCTGATCACATGGTCTTCTAGACAAAGGTTCCCCTATCAGTTACGGAACCATAGCCGTTGAAATCAGCTCATTTGCTGATGTGGATAAGAAGATATGGGCAAAATACGAAAACAGGTCAGCACAGACGTCATTGCACATCAGCCAACTTGATGGTCGATTTCGCTAGGGAAAACGACTCCGTTTCAAGAAGTATAAAACATGAAAAAGATAGATATGCCTCTTAGCTTTGCACGGATACAAATTTCAGCCTTATTGCTTCAGTGAAACTCCAGATATAGCTGATATGGCAAAATGTGTCGGAACTGGAACTGAACTGGATTTGCCCTTAATTCTAGTAATCTGAAATCACTCAAAGAAACTTGTGAAAAACACCAAATTACATAAAAATATAAAAGATCATAAACACAATTAGACTAAACAATAATAACTCGTATTTGACACAAAACAATAATAAAACATAACTAAAAACTATATAATTATACGAGTTATCAATACTTTAAAAAACAATCTTAATTATCTTTACCCAAAGATATTAAGAGTTTTTTTTTCTTTCTATAATGGGCTTTTTGTTTAAACATTTTCATTCAATAAATAACAAGCACAATGCATTTTATCCATATTGATGTGTCCATATTCTTTCATTTTTGTTATTTATTTTGTTTTCATTATATATTTTCCTATATTGTTTCTTTTCTACCTATTTACAGGTGTACGGATGTGGAATATGAGGATCTTCCTGTCAGTAATTCTAAAATTGATTTTGAAAGACCCATTTGCACGGGTGATTTTGAGGCTAACGAAGATACTAAGGATTATGGTCTACCTCCAGATCTATTAAGGAAAATAGAACAAGAGGAGAAACAAGTACTTCCTCATAAGGAATTATTGGAAATAATAAATCTAGGAGATAGTGAAGGGATAAAGGAAGTCAAAATCGGAACTTCATTGTCATCATCAATAAAGGGTGAATTGATAGCCTTGCTCCAGGAATATGTGGATATATTTGCATGGTCTTACCAAGACATGCCAGGGTTGGATCCGAATATTGTGGTTCATAAGCTCCCTTTAAGGCCAGAATGCAAGCCAATTCAGCAAAAGTTGAGAAGAATGAGGCCAGACATGCTGTTAAAGATAAAAAAGGAGGTGAAAAAGCAATTTGATGCTGGGTTCTTAGAGGTGGCAAAATATCCAGAATGGGTGTCAAATATTGTTCCAGTACCAAAGAAGGATAGCAAGGTGCGGATGTGCGTTGTGGGCTGCTGGGTTGTGGTTGGGCCAGGTGAGGGTTGTGGCCTGGTGAGGGTTGTGGGCTACTGGGCAGGCTTGTTGGGCAGGCCTATTAGTCCTCATTTTGGGCTTCAAAGCCCAAAAATTTCAAGACCAGCCCAATGATCCAATAATAATAATAAATAAAAATAAAAATAAAATAAATAAATAAGTAAACAATAATATAAAATAAAATAAATAAGTAAGTAAGTAAACAATAATAAAAAATAAAATAAAGAAATGAAATGAAATGAAAAAAAAGAAAAAAAAAGGGGCTCAAAAAAAATGGGTCGTTACAGGTGGTCTCAGGGTTCGACTCATTTGAGAAGCAGAACGAGTTCGATTTAAAAACAAAATACCTCGACGGTGGTCTCGGGGTTCGAATCATTTGAAAAGCAGAACGAGTTCGATTTAAAAACAAAATAACTCGATGGTGGCCTCGGGGTTCGACTCATTTGAGAAGTAGAACGAGTTCGCTTTGGGAGAGCAAAATTTCCACAATTCCTGTAATGTTAGCCGAATGCAGTGATGAAAATGACATGTTTTGCAAATGCTTGTAGGATGTATGTTCCCTAAGGATGAATGCAATCAAATGATTGTTTCATGATTTCTAATCCATGATTTCTTTGAGGTTCATGGACTGTCTGACTTCATGACGAAGTTTCTAGCTTTTCACTGACGCCCCATTTGAGGAGCCTTCAATCAAGATAAATTGTCAAAAAGTCCCAGTTTATGACTTCACTGAAATTCACAAATTTTCTGACTTCATGACAGAGTCTTCAACACATTCGTTGTTTACCTCTACTTGGTGAATTTCCCATCATAATGTGCTGTTGTGTTTCCAAATTTTAGTGGTCTCCAAACCTCTTCTAAAATTTAAATCTACTCCTTTGTAATACACCGAATTTTTTTTGTTTAAAGATTTTTTATGTTTACTAATCATCATTCAATTTGATAACACTCAAGATGTATCACAACATGTATGAAAGATGGTATGAAACAGCCAAATGCCCCGAAAGGGCCAACATGAGTTTATTGCAAAAAAAAAAAGTTTAGATAACAAAGATGAATATCGAGGGTTAAAAGGAAGATGCAAAGGAGAAGGTATAGATGCCCTAGACATGGAATATCCTGGACCCTTCCTGTTTTAATTCCTCTAAAATATCTTTTAAATTTGCCATTTGCTTGGGTGACTTCTTGGCTTTCGCTATTGCTTCAGACTAAGCTGTACCCCTTTTCTCTATTTTTCTGATATTTTCTCCCCCTTTACACAGAGCATTGATTTAGTCTTTGATCAGTACTTGGACCGCCCTTTGCAGGTTTTCAACCCAAGTGTCCCCCGTTTGGTTTTAAGTCGCCCTTTTCGGGTTTTCGGCTTAAACCTCTCCTTTTTTTTGTTCTACCATGCATATGAGAATTATAAATGCTTCCAAGGTAAAAATGACAATTCAAAAGACGGGATGAAATCTGAGGAAAATCCTTTCAAGTTAAATACCCATGCTTGATCAAAATGGACTTTAAAAGCGTGTAATGTAGGCCAAGGTTCGGGTTTAGAAACAAAGGATAAATAGGCCCAAAATATGTTTAAGTGTGATTGGAACAAGGATCATATCATTAGGATGACTCAGTTTTGAATCATTTGTCCTTTTATGGACTTTTCCCTTTTTGAATTTGCCTCTTTTCATTCTTGGCTTTCATTTGCCATTCTTTGATATCACACCTTTTTTTGTATGTGTTTTTTTCTTCTTCTTCTTTTTCTTTTTCTTTTTCGATAGCTCTTTTTGCCATGATGATTTTTGTTTCCGATGGCTCTTTTTAACATGATTTTTTTAATAAGGATTTTCCTTGCATTTGCCCTCCAATGTAGAGGGTGATCCTTGATCAGGGTTCAGAGAAAGAAAGAACTCCTAAGGCTCAAAAGGGTGACCACAGATAATTTTTTTTTAGTGAAAGGAATGTGAAATATGGCCATTGATCATATCAATCACGTATATTCTCGTTGAAAAGCAATCCTCAGAGGAAATATATATATATATAGAATTCTCATTATTACATTTGGAATCATTCGAATCCTCTTATGCACAGTATTGCACTTTTTTTTTCTCTTTTCTTCTTCTTAAAGCATAGTATTTCTTCAATTCGTCGACGTTCACGGGATTTCTCAAGTCATCACCGTCCATTCGTGTTAACATCAATGCTCCTCCAGGAAAAGCTCTTTTCACCACATAGGGCCCTTCCTAATTTGGAGCCCATTTTCGACGGGGATCTTTCACTATAGAGAGAACCTTCCTCAATATCAACTCCCCCCTTCGAAACTGCCTGGGACGAACCTTTTTGTTGTAGGCTCGAATCATCTTTTTTCTGATACATCTGCCCATGACAAATCGCTTTCAGCCTTTTCTCCTCGATGAGGTTCAATTGTTCAAAGCGGGCTCTAACCTATTATGCCTCTTCTAGGCCTACTTTCATCAAAACCTGGAGTGAAGAGATCTCAACCTCAATAGGCAGCACTGCTTACATCCCGTATACCAGGGAAAACGGTATGGACCCCTTGCGAACCAAAGTACAGTATGCATGGAGAGCAAAAGGCAAGATCTCATGCCAATCTTTCTACACATCATTCATGTTCTCAACAATCTTCTTGATGTTCTTATTGGGCGCTTCTATTGCCCATTCGTTTTTGGACGGTAGGGTGCCGAATTATGATGGCTGATCTTGAACTGGCTACATATTTCTCTCATCATCTTATTGTTCAGATTAAGAGCATTGTCTGTGATTATTCTCTCTGGGAGTCCATATCGGCGTATAATCTCTTTTTTGACAAATCTGCACACTACTGACGTTGTTACATTGGCATAAGAGGCTGCTTCTACCCATTTTGTGAAGTAGTCTATGGCTACCAGGATGAAGCCGTGTCCATTCGAAGCTTTCAGGTTAATGGGTCCAATCATATCCATTCCCCATATTGAAAATGGCCACAGAGCCGTCATGACATGCCGTGGTGATTGCGGCACATGAATCTTGTCGATGTATATCTGCCATTTATGGTACTTCCGAGAATAGTTAATACAATCCCCTTCCATGGTTAGCCAATAGTATCCGGCCCTCATAACCTGTTTAGCCAGCATGTGGCCATTAGTGTGGGTGCCACATATCCCTTCATGGACTTTTTCGAGGATTCTCTGACCTTCCGCCGAAATGACACACCTCAACAAAACCTGATCTCTTCCTTTCTTATAAAGGATTTCACCATCTAAGACAAAACTCATCGCCAATCTTCTCAGGGTTCTCTTATCATTTTTCGTCGCTTGCTCAGGGTATTTTTGACTTTTGATGTATTGCAAGATATCATAATACCAGGGATGACCATCTGCTTCTTCTTCGATATTCAAGCAATGGGCAAGAGACTCGTATATGCTCATCTTAATTGGCACCACTTCGGTCATTTCATTCACTTTAAACATTGAGGATAAAGTAGCCAGAGCATCTACCATTTAATTTTCTTCTCAGGGCAAGTAATTGAAAACCACCTCTTTAAACTCCTCAATCAAGCTAAGTATAAGCTCTTTATATCGGATTAGCTTTGCATCCCTAGTTTCCCATTTTTCGCATATTTGGTATATCACCAAGGTCGAATCTTTGAAAACCTCTAGTGTTCTGATCATTCTTTCTATGGCGGCATGAAGACCCATAGTACATGCTTCATACTCAACGGTATTGTTGGTACAATCAAAATCCAATATGGATATGAGCACTGCACCTATCCCGTGCCCCATGGCATTAGATGTGCCATCAAAATACATTTTCCAAGTTTTCTTCTCAGATGAAGTCTTTTTTTCTTGCAAAACACACATTAGGTCTTCATCAGGGAAATCAAAATCCAGAGGCTCGTAATCCTCTACTGCTCGACTTGCTAGGAATTCAGCCACTGCGCTACCCTTTATAGCCTTTTGGCTCACATACACAATATCGTATTCGAAAAGCAACACTTGCCATCTTGCCGTTCTTCCTGACAACGAAGGTGCTTCGAATATGTATTTGAGGGGATCAAGCTTGCAATCAGCCATATCGTGTGATACAACATGTATTGTCTGAGCCTTCGAGCAGTCCAGGCTAGGGCACAACAAAGCCTTTCTACCAATGAATACTTCAACTCGTACTCAGTGAACTTTTTGCTGAGATAGTAGATGGCATGTTCTTTCTTTCCAGTTTTATCATGTTGTCCCAACATATATCCCATTGACCTTTCAAATATTGACAAGTATAATATCTGCGGTTTTCTTAAGACTGGTGGCATTAGTACTGGTGGATTGGACAAGTAATGTTTGACCTTATCAAAGGCTTTCTGACATCCTTCATCCCATTCCCCTGGATCATGCTTTTGGAGTAACCTGAAGATCGGGTCGCACTTATCAGTCAGTTGAGAGATGAACCGAGCGATATAATTCAGCCTACCCAAAAAGCTTCTTACTTCTTTCTGTGTACGAGGGGTATGTAAGCTCTGAATAGCTTTCACTTTATCCGGATCAATCTCAATCCCTTTCTGACTAACAATGAAGCCCAATAGCTTTCCCGAATTGACTCCAAAAGTACACTTTGCCAGGTTGAGTTTAAGCTGAAATTTTCTCAATCTTTCAAAAAGCTTTTTAAGATTCGCAATGTGTTCGTCCTCTCCTTGAGACTTTGCGATCATATCATCGACATAAACTTCAATCCCTTTGTGCATCATATCATGGAGTAAAGTTACCGTAGCTCTTTGATATGTCGCTCTCATATTTTTCAACCCGAATGGCATCACCTTATAGCAAAAGGTTCCCCACATCGTCACAAACATGGTTTTCTCCATATCCTCAGGTGCCATCTTAATCTGATTATACCTTGAAAACCCGTTCATGAAAAAAACACGGAGTTCTTGGCGGTATTATCGATTAAAGTATCAAAGTGAAGTAACGGGAAGTTATCCTTAGGGCTCACTTTGTTCAGATCCCGGTAATAGACGCACATCCGTACTTTATCGTCCTTCTTCGAAACTGGGACAATGTTGGCCACCCACTCTGGGTATTTTGCCACTTCCAAGAATCCGACATCGAATTGCTTTTTTCACTTCCTCTTTTACTTTTAACAGCATTTCGGGCCTCATTCTTCTCAGTTTCTGTTGAATCGGCTTGCAATCTGGTTTCAACGAAAGTTTGTGAACTACAATATCAGGGTCCAACCCAGGCATGTCTTGGTATGACCATGCAAACACATCTGCGTATTCCCGGAGTAGACTTATCAAATCTTGCTTTATCGATGGTGAAATGACAGTCCCAATCTTGACTTCTCTTACTTCTTCCCCACCCCCCAAATTTATCACTTCGAATTGCTCTTGGTGAGGCAATACTTGTTTATCCTCTTGTTCTATTATTCTTAACAAATCTAGAAATAAACCATAGTCTTCGACATCTTCATTAGTGTCGAAATCACTCGTACAGATGGGTTTTTCAAAATCGATTTTCAGGATTATTGAAAGGACGGTCCTCATATTCTGTATCCAGGCACTTGTAAATAGGTAAGGAAGGAACAATATAGGAAGACATATAGGTAATAATGATGAAAGAATGAAAGAATAAAATAATGTGGACACATCAATATAAAGGAAATGCATCATGGTTGTTATTTATTAAATGATCATTTTTGAACATAAGCCCGTACAGAGGACTCTTAATGCCTTCGGGCTAAGGCAATTAAGGTTGATTCGAGCATTACACTAGAGTAGACCTATAAACTATAGGAAGTTCAGTCACGCTCCAATTGGTTAGCTCATAATCCGACGGGCAAGGACGCACCATCCAACTAGTGCCCTCCTCTCCCTGTTCCTCTATTTCAGCCATATTGACCATCATTTCATATGGTTGTTTGTCTCCAACTCCATAAAGTTTCTCAAAAGCCTGCTCTAGTAGGATCATAACATCTTCGGAATTCTTACTCCCAAACTCAAATCCGGCCAAGTGAAAGATGTGAAGGATTGGCGAGAAAGTCGTGGGTTCCCATTTCATATCCACACCAGCAAAACGGACCATTCTCCTTTTATGGTTCTTTTCAATCTGTTTCATTTTATCGTGAGCTTTGGGGAGATATCCGAGACCGAATCAGTCTTTCTTCCTGGCCACTTCTATTGCTCTTGCTACCCCCTGCAGATATTTTCCTAGTCCATTTCCTGCCCTGCAGCCTTTTCCAACTGTTGTTCTTACCCCCAACTTGGTATTCCTAGAGAGCCTTGGCTTCGAAATTTTATGCCCCTCAGTGACGAACACGGCATTGACAAATTCCAGTGATCGGAATGAGCATTTTATTGCATCTTCGTTTACCTCTATGTAGGGGGTATCAGTAGATGCAGAGGCGATAATATGCTCTTCTCCTGATACACTAATCAAACTCTCTCCTATTATAAATTTTAGCTTTTGGTGGAGAGATGACGGCACAGCCCCGGCAAAATAGATCCACGGCCTCCCCAGCAAGCAATTGTAAGAAGGGGTGATGTCCATCACTTGAAAATCCACCTTATAGGTACAAGGACCTATCTGAAGTGGGATTTTAATGTTTCCTATTACTTCCCTACGAGTGCCATCGAAAGCTCTTACAATGGTATGACTCGGCAGCATGTAGGACATATCCATAGGCAGTTTTGACAAAGTAGCCAATGGCATCACATTCAAAGACGATCAATTGTTAAGGGGCACTCGGGGTAGAATGTGCCCTTTGCAGGTGGTAATGATATGAAGGGCCTTGGTGAATCCTATTCTATTTGGCGGTATCTCATCATAGCTAAAGGAGATGTAATCATCTGCCGTGATGTTTTTCACCAACCGATCTAATTTCTCCACAGATATGTTGTTTGCTACATAAACCTGATTAAAAATTCTCAGCAGAGCATTTCGGTGTGGCTCTGAGTTTAACAACAATGAAAGCACTGAAATCCTCATCGATTGGCGATGCAACTGTTCTACCATACTGTACTCGCTATGCTTGATGAATTTTAAGAACTCACAGGCTTCCTTCTCATTTACTGGTTCTTTTACCTTACTAGCTGGGGTTGGATTTTTTTCAACTTCAACTGATTATTCTACCTCCATAGGGTATGGTCCCACAGTTTTTTTCCTTTGTCAGGCCCCCCTGTCTTTCCAATTTAAGCTGTCGAAGGGGCATAACATCTACCACTCCTAGTAAGATGCCCCACTCCGGTTACATCCACGACTACTGCTTGATAGTTTGAAGATCCTGGCATCGCCATGCCGTATTCGTACTTCTATGGAATCATCATGTTTCCTTTGTAAGGAAAAGGTGACGATAATTCTATGATCATCTTTAGAGTGGGTCCCTTGATCGCTGGGCTAACATTTTCCTTGGGTTCATCATAGTATATGATTAGGGGTTTATCCACCCCATAACCATTATCATTCATACTGATTTCTGGATCTTCTATCTTCTCAAAAAATTGGGCCTCTCCCATATCCATCATCTTTTGAACTTTTGCTAAGAATTCTCCACAGCACTGAATGGTTTGCCTTTTGTACTAATGATATTGGCAGAAGTCCTCTATCTGGCTGACTATCTCTCTTACATCTGATTTTGGCTTAAGCAAACCCGCTTTGACCATCTCAAACCATACTCTGGTCATAGGCATTTTTACTTCCCTGACATCCTTTTTTACCCGTTCATTTCCCTCCAACATGATGGCGTTGACCTTGGGCTGCGTATGATTAGGCAACGGATTTCCTGTGACATTAGATCCACTTTTCGGCCCAAATTTCAAGATTCCTGTATCAATAAGGCTCTAAACCTTGCGTTTGAAAGCAGTACAAGTCTCGATCGAGTGTTCTTGGATACCCGCATGGTACGCATAGTGAACGTTGGAATCGTACCACTTGGGATAATGAGGTTTTAAAGGTTGGAGGTACACAGGCGCAACGAGTTGACCTTGTAGAAGCTTCGGGTATAACTCGCTGTAAGTAGTGGGGATAGGGTCATATTGGGGTTTTTGATTATTTCTCACAGGCCTTTGATCATTTCGGGGACTGTTTTGCATGTTTGGGGTAGTGTTTGGTGGAATGGCTATCTGAGAAAATATGGCAGTCGGATATAGTTGCTGAGGGATAGCCGTGTAAGGAAAATAGTTCTGAATGAAGCTGTTTATAGGTGGATAGTAAGGGTTGTAAGTCGGGTAAGGTGTATAGGGTATTGGAGGTGAAAAAGGTCGGTTATTGAACTGACCGCGTGAGCCTCCCCTTCCTTTTTCTTGGTAGGAGTTGTTTTCTTGGATGTGACTTGTTCCCCGCTTCCTATCGTTTCGCTTTTGATCGCGGTCTCAATAATCTCCCAATATATGACCATATCTGCAATATTTTTAGTGGCATTACCCACCAACTTCTCGTAGTATGGCGCCTTTAGGGTGTTGATGAAGAAAACTGTAGTTTCTTTATCGATCAGGGGTGGCTGCACCTGAGTAGCCATGTCTCTCCATTTCTAGGCTTACTGTTTGAAACTCTCTATATCTTTCTTATCTATGTTCTACAAGGATAGTCTGTCCAGCACCATGTCAGAGATATGCTTGTAATGTTCCAAGAAAGCCCTAGCCAGATTCGTTCATGATAGGATCTTGCTGCAGGTGAGTTGATTATACCATCGAGTGGCAGACCTGGTGAGGCTATCCTAGAACTAGTGGATGAGCAATTTTTCATCACTATCATGTCCGGTAATCTTCTGGCAAAACATCATCAGATGTGCTGAAGGATTGGTGGTCCTGTTATACTTCTCAAAATCTGGCGTCTTGAACTTTGGCGGGATCAATAAATCGGAGACCAAACTTATCTCTTTGGCATCGAGGCTTCCGAACAATTCTGCCTCTTCCACGGCTCTCAGCCTTTCTTCAAACAGTTGATACTTCTTTTGTGATTCAGCTGTTTCAACCCTTTTCAGTTTCGCTGCCTTCCTCTTTTCTTGTTCTGCAAGCTCATCCAGGTCTGGGATGTCAATAAGATCTGTCGGGAGGGTCCCTAGGTTTACCCCAACTAGCATTTGTTTTTGTGCCTCTATGTTGGGCTGAATATACACGAAAGGTGTTTCAGCTGCCGGAGGTGGAGTATCCATGTTCTGTGTAGGCTAGCCGTTTGTCGGTATGGCTTCTTGCTGCCCCTCTTTTCCTCCTTAATGTCCTGATTCTAAACCCGATACTAAATTCTCCATGTGTCCCTTTCCTTTGACTGCGAAGGACACCAGTTCCATCAGCTTAATCATCTGATCCCTTGATTCAGCCTGAGACTTAGCCAATTGTTCCCTCAACTCATCCTAGGCCCTTTCCATTCTCTCCATTCAGGCCATTTGTTCATTCTCCATGATCATGACTTGTGATCGAGTATTATACTGATGGGGACTGCTTCTCTATGGGAGTTTTGGTGGGCGCCCAATTTTTGAACTTTGGTGTAAATGCCACGGATTAGAATTTCATGGCATTTTTTTTTAAACGTGTGCAAGGATGAATGAATAAATCAATGCACAAATGATCAAACAAATAGATGAATGAATGTATGCTTATTTAATTGTATGAAATGAGATGATGTAACTAACATTGTTTGCCTCAAGATCAAATTCCAACACAAAGGTTTTTTCATTAATTCATGGGAACTTGTTACATATCCTCTCTCACTCTCGGATTACATAAAAGGATTGTATCTGCTCATACTGGTCTTGAGACTCCTCCAGGAAATTCAACACGCCTGAGAGTCTTTACCTTTTCCAACATCTCTCTGGAATTGACCATGGCCTTGCGGATTTGCCTAGTCAGGTGGTCTATATACTGCTGCCTTCCCAAAGTCTCAGTCTTCCACCTAGAGCTAGCATCCAAAGCTAAGTCATTTGCCTGGCTCCATTCGGCCTTCCTCTCTCTGTATTCTCAGATGATGGCATCGATGTCAGTCTTTAAATCTTGCAACTGATGCTCTAAGGTCTGAATGGTCACATGGAGTGTCTCATTCTCCTGGCGTAGCATGGATCTCTTTTCCCTCTCATTTCCCAACTTTGCTTTCAATAGCTCATTCTCTTGCAGGCATCTTTCCAACTTGGTAGATATTAGTGACTGTGCGTCCCCCCATTTTTGCCGTTCATGAGAAAATTGGGACTCCTTTTCCTTGCTGTCATTAACCTTACCCTTCCAGAAGTCCAATTCTTTCTGAAGCTTTTCTATCTCTTTCTTATGGGTGCTCAGAGACCTACTAGTTCTAGTGAATTGTCCCTTGGTTCTTAGCCTCTTGTTCTCTTGATGTAAGTCCCGTATATCGGATTGTGCCATATCTCGTTCTTCAACCAACCTTCGGGCTTTGGTTTCTTGGATCTCAAGGTCGATCTTCAAATCTTTGACTTCCTCCTGAAGATTATCATACTCACGCTTTAGCTTCCCTTTGTCCTTTTGTAATTCTTGTCGGACAAGCTCGATCTCTAAGAGTACTACCAGCTCTGGCTGAAGAATTACCGGATAAACAGAGGCATCTTCAGCAGGGAGCATTGTGTCTTGGATCTTTTTAGCTCTCCAAACCAAGTATCCGGGAGTAGCGTTGTCGGTATATCTACCCAATTCTGATCAATGTAACTTTCTCCATGCCTTGATGAGTTTGCGTATTTCCTTCATGTACCCAGGCCCTTCATATGCGAAATCCACCAAAGCGAGCCCATGAGTCATCGGGATGAACTACTCAGACCCATACTGCCTTCGTACTAGGAGGGATGCGGAACTGATAGCTCCCCAAATTCCCATTAACGGAACCCATGGTTTGTCTCCACAACTATACAGAATGGATCCCATCGGCATCCATGGAGCTCTCCAAGTGACATCTTCTCGAGCTAAGCGGTGAAGAGTCATTATCCATTGTTTCTTATCTCCCTTTCGTGGCCATTCTTTCTTGCAGAACTCCTTAAGAGGAATAAAAGTGCTTACGTAGGGACGAAGCTTCTCCTTATCATCCCCCCAGAAATGACTTTGGATCCAAACATACAAGAGCTGTGCACATCCCTGGAAACGTCTCTCGCCCTTTCTTCGACAGAAATTGAGTGACCTAAATGTCTCGGCAAGAATAGCAGGAGCAAGATCTATATGTTTTCCTAGGCACTCAAACAAATCCACTACGGCCATCTCAATGTGCCCCAAAATCTTTGGAAATATCACCAAGCCATAGATTGCCAAGGCAAAGACATCCACCACACGATCGTTCCCCGGGTTGTTCATGATATAATCTCGTAAGAATACCCATGGGATACAAACACTCGAACCTTTCTTATTAATATTCGGAGAGTCGATCGGAATCTCCATACCTAATATGTCAGATAGCTTCCTGCGAAAGGTAACTGTCTTTTGCTGCTTGCAATATATCTTATCAAGGGTGGACGACTAGATACGAAGCAAGATTGATACTCCTCGATAGTGGGTGTCATGTCCTCCTGATTGAATGTGAAGCATCGATGAGAGGGATCCCAAAACTGTACCACTGCCCTGATCAACTATTCATCTATCTGGATCAGGAGAAGTAATGCTATGTCGCCATATTTCTTGGTAAACTCATTTTTCCTTGCAATTCCCCATCGTCCCCAAATCTCCTCTAGTTCTATCAAATCATTCTGACCCAGATCTAAATGAACTGACTCGGGAAGAACAGACACGAAGCTTTTAGTCAAGCAATCTCCCTTGTCAACTTGATATTTCTCTGACTCTGTTCGCACCTCTCGGTATGTCTTAGAAATAACTGACATTGGAGCAAGATCTTGGTGTTCCATGACCGTAACGATAACCCCTCTGATTGGAATCCGGCTTAAGGCAAACACTCTTAAGTGACCATGATGCATGCAATGAAAACAAAGCAAAGCAAAACAAACAAAACAAAACAAAGGGAAACGAGTTAGTACTGGTATATAATAATCAAATCAATGCGATATTGAAATAAATAGCCAAAGGTGAGAAAGGTTCCTCCGAGTGTTCCTAGCTTCAGTACTTCTAACAGACATGGTTTCGCCTAAGCTCAGTATATGAAGTTGCATTAGGTTCTAAAAGGGCTCCAAATTTCTCTTTACGGTCGCCGGTGAAGGCTAGTAAGGCATCCCGATAAAAGAATGTTCAATTTGTTAGAGTGTATTTTCCAGGCCTATACAGAGGTTATCACTCCACGAAGGTGTAGGTAGTCTACTACTTCGAAAGTGTTTAGCTAGCCCATGCGGAGGTTAACACCTCACGAGAGCGTAGTTACTTTACTTCCAACTAAAGGACAAAACCCGGGTAGAGGGTTCATTTATGCAAATGCAAGTATAGTGTGTGAGGAGGAACAAATAAACCTTTCACCACCTATTCTATACCTCTATCCTAAAACCCGAGCAATTTAATAAAGACAAAATTAAACAATGTAAAGCATTAATTAAATAAAGAATAATAATGACATGTTAAATTAAATAAACAGAGAACAGTAAAATATGCATGCACATGAGAATGAACACACTTAAAATATTTTCTTTTATTAGAAAATGGGAATTAGAAGTAAACACCAACCAAAACCGACAAAATCGAGACTTTCGATAACACGCGACTAACTCTAGGCTTGACTCTCTAAGTGTCCCCAGTGGAGTCGCCAAGCTGTCGATACGTGGTTCGTGTGGACCCGCTCGAGTGAGGGGAAAACAACAGGATGAGGAAAAGACAACTTAATTCCTCTTGATTGAAATAAAAGGTCGAGGTTATGAAAACATCCTCGAAAAAAAAATGGAGTCGCCACTAATCTTTTTGGGCTAGGTGTGATCGGCCACCTATTAAGACCGTTTTTTATAAAAAAAAATTTTAAAAAATTAAAACATTTTTTTAAAAACCAATTTTGAAGTCTACGCTTTAAACCAGAGAAAACAAGTGCGGGTTCGAGAGTTGGTTACGTACGGAGAAGGATTAGCACCCCCATAACGCCCGTATGAAACAGTACCTTATTAATCGTGTGTTATCTCGAATCTCAGTAAAAAAGTCAGTTTTGAAGTTGGTGTTTATAAATAGTTCCCTTGAAAATTCATATTTTATTTGAAAAAGATCCGTTTACCAGCATAAAATTTTCCATATTTTCCGACAGACTCAGCAAAATATGGAATTTTAAGATTCTCTGAATCATTTTCATTTTTTAAAAAGAATATTCCGTTATTAATAATAATTGATGATATCCTCTTCGGCAGACCCAACAGAGAATTCATGAATTATTTTAACTCGGGAATAATCTTATTTTACAAAAACATCCTTTGTAAAAACATAAAAAATGATTATGATTATGCAAAAATGTTAACAAGATAACAATTAAATAATCATGCATATTTATCATGTCATGATAAACATTTTATTATGATCTAATAATAGAAATAATAACATGACATATGATTGAAATAGCATACAAAATAACATGTGAACAAAATTGACACGACATATGGATGATATGGCATAAAAATGAATGTCATGTGACATGGTAAGAAAATAACATGGCATGTGAATGAAATCGACATGGCATAAAATGACAATGGCATGTGATATGGCATAAAATGACATGGCCTGTGAATGAAATTGACATGACAAGCAAGATGACATGACATATGAAATGGCATAAGATAACATGGCATGTGACATGGCATAAAATGACATAGCATGGGAATGAAGTTGACATGACATAAAATGACAATGGCATATGACATGACATAAAATGACATGACATGTGAATGAAATCGACATGACAAGCAAGAAGACATGACATATGAAATGGCATAAGATGAAGTGACATGACATAAAATTACATGGCAAAAATTCAATCGACATGACAAGCAGAATGACATGGCATACGATGATGTGGCATGTGACATGGCATAAAATGACGTGGCATGTGAATGAAATCGACATGATAAGTAGAATGACATGGCATAAGATGACATGGCATGTGACATGGCATAAATGACATGGCATGTGAATGAAATCGACATGACAAGCAGAATGACATGGCATATGATGATGTGGCATGTGACATAGCATAAAATGACATGGCATGTGAATGAAATCGACATGATAAGCAGAACGACATGGCATATGATGACGAGGCATATGACATGGCATAAAATGACATGGCTATTAATGAAATCGACATGACAAGCAAAATGACATGGCATATGATGACGAGGCATGTGACATGGCATAAAATGACATAGCATGTGAATGAAATCGACATGACAAGCAATATCACATGGCATGTGACATGGCATAAAATAAATGAATTTGAGAATGACTCAGAATTTATTAATGTAAAATCCTTTCATGTTCCCCGGCAGGCTTGGCAAAACATAAAAAGTTTTATTTATTTTGAAAATTTTCAAATCATTTTATTTTATAAAGGGTATTCCTTCGTTAATAATTGATGATAACCTCTCCGGTAGACCCAACAGAGAAAATCATGAATTATTGAAACTCGAGAATATTGCCTTATTTATTAAAATGTTAGGAATATCATAGCATGATAATAAAGGCATGTGAATGGCATAAGATGATATGGTGATAGCATGTGGATAATATGGCATGAGAATGCACCTAGACTATAAATGACATAGCTATATGACCTAATATGCATGACATAGGCAAAACTAATGCAAAGCATGACCTAGACCTGAAGTGCATGGGAGAGCTGAGTGGTATGTGACCTTATGTGCAATATAGATCATGCTAAAGATGCAAGGTATGAGACATGGCAAAAATGCAAGATACAAACATACTTAATATGCAAGACATGGCAAAATGCAAGTCATAACCAAAAATGTACAAGGATGGCCGAATACTACATGGGAACATGCAAGATGCAAACATGGCAAAAATGCAAGATACAAACATACTTAATATGCAAGACGTGGCAAAAATGCAAGTCATAACCAAAATGTACAAGGATGGCCGAATATTATATGGCAAAATGCAAGATGCAAACATGCTTAATCCTGCAAGATATGGCAAAATGCAAGTCATAACCAAAAATACATGGATGGCCGAATGGCTATATGGAAAAATGCAAACATGCTTAACATGCAAAATATAGCAAAGTCCAAGACACCACCAAAAAGACAAGGATGGCCGAATGGCTATATGGGAAAAATGCAAGATGCAAACATGCTTATCATGCAAGATATGGCAAAATGCAAGACATCACCAAAAATACAAGGAGGGCCGAATAGTAAAAGGGAACTATTACTACATGAAAATGATGTAAAAGCCAATATAGCATAAAGATAATGCAAAGAACATGATCAAAATAAATATGGACATGCAATGAAATAACAATAAAAATTAGTAAACAAAACAAGGAAAGTTAAGCTCCATGGTTGGTACAAATAGGCATAGCCCTCCCCTAACCATAATCACTTGATATTGACAAGATCATGAAGCCTTTCCAACCCAAAAATTATAAAATAAAACAAGCTAACAACAAAATGGAGGAGAGCTTCATGGATGGTACAAATGGGCATAGCCTTCCCCTAACCATGGTCACTTGATGTCTATCAAGATCATGTAGCCATTTCAACCTCTTTTACTTCATTTATTTTGAAAAAAATCAGAATAAAAAATGATGAAACCTTCCACAATAATGTTTCTCACAACCAAAAGGCAAGACAAAAATCAAAGCAAGCACTAATACAAGTTTCGGCCATGTTGAAAGTTGGTAAAAAAAATTGTTTTCTTCCATTCGTGGTGTAAAAGGAATAGATGAAAGCTAAAAAAACATTTCAAAACTTTTATTTTTATAAAAAAAAAAAAAAAAAGACGGAAATCACATGGGAAACAAATAAAATTATATGAGAAAAGAAGAATAAAATCATGCTAGAGCTAGGTAGAAATGGCTACCTTCCAAGCTTTTTGGTAAAAGCTTTCTTCTTTTCTTTCAAAAACCTCTTTTTTGCCACATTAGCTACTACCTCTCTTCATGTAATGACCAGCCTCTTAAAGAAAAAATAAAACATTCCCTCCCTTCTCTCATGCTTGGCCGATTGGCCTCCCATCCCTTGGATGGGTTCCCCTTATTTTTTCATCAATTCTAGCCTTTAGATTAGGATCTTTTCATGAAAACATAAAATATCATCTTGCAAGTAGATCTTCACCCTTAAAATTTGTACTCATCTTCCATAAATAACCTAGACCATTGGATGACACAAAATCATTTGCATGCTCTCACCTTGGCTGAACCATCCCTCACCATTAGATTGTTTGTGCTCATCTTTCTTCCTCCACTCTTGGCCATTGGATGAGGATCTTTTCATGACAAATAAAATGTCATCTTGGCATTTGATCTTGGCCATTGAAGGGTGTACTCATCTTTTATTCAATGCATCTAGGCCATTGGATGAAAGGGGACGACCATTTGCAAGGTGTTAAAGATGGCATTTTTAGCTTGAAAGAAACTAGTGAATTAAATTGATCAAGCTTTCCTCATCCCTCCTATGCTGGCCGGCCAAGGCATGGAATGTTCAAAAAATTTCTCCATCTTTCACATTTTTCTTAATTGCAAAATGCCCATTTTCGGTTCTTTTAGTAAAATTACCTTTTAGCCCTTCCGAACTTAATTTAATTGCACAAGGGCCCCAATTCCGGATTTATCTTTTCCAACTCATCCTATCCATCTAAAACTTGATTCTGGAGGTTTTCATTATTTTTCGAGCTTGTTTGCTATTTTTCCCGGAACTATCTTTGGAATTTTCGGATTTGTGCACCCGAACTTTGCCATTTTTAAAATGAACTCTGATTCCGGATTTTTCTTCACCAATCTCTTCCAAAAATTATGAAACTTAGATCTGGAAGTTTTCATAATTTCCCAGTTCGTTTGCATTTTTCCCGAAATTTTCTTTTAGAATTTCCGAATTTGCCCTTTAACCTCCAAAACCTCGATTTTTGCTCAAAACGAGTCTGATTTTCGGATTTTATTTTTCTACTCCCTCCGTCATATATTTAATTTGAGTTGGTCCGAAAACGCCCAATTTTTGCGATCAAATTCATCCCCAATTTAGTTTTCCACAAATTTGTCAGATTAGGTCTTTCTTTGCACTAAATTTCAACAACCCATCTTCTGGACTTCATATCTTTCGTTGTAGATCTTGGATTGTCAAAATTCTTTCACCATTGTTCAATTCAACTTTAAATCTTGATTTTGACTAAAGGTTGACTTTTTCAGTGGTCGACTTTTCGGGGTTGACTTTTCGAAGTTGACTTTTCATGCTGAACTCTGGATCACAAGTCTTGGAGGATAATCTGCAAGATGAGAAGATATTTTTTTTGCATTCTAAAAAAGTACAAGGAAAAATTTACCTGGTTTAGGGGGCCCGGACAAAATTAGGTGTCTACAGTTGTCATATGGCCATAACGTCTTCCTTGATCATATGATTGGGCCCATTTATCCTTTGGGATCCTATCAAGCCAATTAACCGCCTCTGCATTTTCTCCACGAAGATTCTCATACATGAAATGAAAATTCGGTCGCCTCAACTCGTATCCTGATAAAATTAAAAAGAAAAGACTTGTGAATTTTAGTATTATTTGATATACTAAAGGAAATATAAGAGATAAAATAACTATGATTCAATTCCATACCCATGTTAACAATGTGTCGACGCAATTCCTTATTTTTAAACTTCTTCATAAAGTTAGCTGCAATGTGTCTAATGTAGTACACTGAATATGCATGTGGAGGATTCCATCCACTACCATCGCGTCTGATCGCAGCTTTGATGGCTTCATGTCGATCAGAAATCAAGCATATGCTAGACTGTCTTGTCACATGTCTACAAAATTAGTAAGAAAGAATGACCAAGCATCCTTTGTCTTACCCTCCATAATGGCAAAGGCAATTGGCAGTATGTTTCGGTTGCCATCTTGTGCAATAGCTAACAATAATGTTCCTTTGTATTTTCCGTATAAGAAAGTACCGTCTATTTGCACAATAGGTTTACAATACGGATACCCTTCAATGCATGATTTGAATGTCCATAAGAGTAAAATATTCTCTTACCCTAGACCAGTCGATCACCGTGATATGCAGGTACCTTTTGCAATTCCACAATTGTACCAGGAACAAAATGTTGCATTGCACCTAACCATTTAAGTAGCTCATTCTACGATCTATCCCAATCGCCAAAAACACGAATAATTTCCTTTTGCTTTGCTTTCCATGCTTTCTTATAGGAGGTGATGTATCCATACCTGATTCGCATCTCAGCGATCAAAACTGAAACGGAGATCTCTGGATTTGCTTGGACCAATGACAAAATGCATGAACAGATCATGTTAGAATCTAACTTGCAATGATCTTGCGAAATCCCCCCCTATGTGCAAGTATGAGGCCCTTCATATTTTCTAATCTCTCATGCTTGTTTCTTCTTCATAAATGTTGCCCTTATTCTCCAATTGCACCCTTTCCCACACATTAGACATTTGGCATAATATTTGGTCTGCTCAGATTCAATTACTCTGTAATCTACAGAGTTTTTTATGTTATAGTTCTTAATAGCTGAAAACACGCCTCTTTCGTTGGAAATTGTAACCAAACACATAGATCAACTGTAGATGGATCAAAAGTCAGAGGCGTAGCAAATGTATGAGCATACTCAAAAAATTCTGGCACTTGCATTGCCTCCAGATCCAGGGTATACATATGGGATGCAGCCTCATATGGGGGAAGATCTCCATGACTGTTGATCTCAGTAGCGATGACGTCTGGGTCAGAATCACTGTTGTCATCACTCCCATACGCGTTCCTTTCAGCATCCTCTTCCTGCTCACTAAAGTCACCCACATATTCACCATGGACTCCATATGACCATATACAGTTGGGAAATCGCCCTAGCCCATGGCGATTTCCCAACTTGTTAAAAAATAAGCGGATTTTGGGTAATAAATGAAAACAACGGCATTTTGGTAAATAAAAAAATGGCTATATTTTGATTAAAAAAACCATTGGTTTGCACTTTGACTCATGGGCTAATTTAGGATCCGAGCCCGATTCGCTCAAGAAAAAAAAAAGTTAAATAAGAAATTTATTTTATTAATTACTTTTATTTTATTTTTAAATTATATATTTAAAGGGCTGGCCCATACGTTCACTCGCATGTCGATTTAAGATTCACACCCAATCCTTTCGAGAAAAAAATTAAAAAAGAAATTTATTTTATTCATTTATTTTAGTTTTTTATTTTATGTTATGTTTAAATGATGTATTTAAAGGGGTTGGTCTACATATTGACTCGTGAGTCGATTTAGGATTCGTACATGACTTGTACAGAAAAAAATTAAAAAATATATTTTATTAATTAGTTTTTTATTTTATTTTTAGATAATATATTTAAAAGGGCTAGTTTGCATGTTGACTCGCAGATCGATTTAGGATTCATACCCGACCGGCTCGAGAAAAAAGTTACAAAAATTATATTTTATTAATTATTTTTAGTTTTATTTTTAAATAATATATTTAAAGAGTTTGGTCCGTACATTGACTCGCGAGTCGATTTAGGATTCGTACCCAATCCGCACGAAAAAAGTTAAAAAAATATTTAATTAATTATTTTTTTAGTTTATTTTTAAATAATATATTTAAAAGGGTTAGCCCACACGTTGACTCTCGGGTGGATTTAGGATCTGTACCTGACCGGCTTTGGGAAAAAGTTTAAAAAATTAATTATTTTAAATTTAAATGATGTATTTAAAAGGGTTGGCCCATACGTTGACTCGCGAGTCGATTTAGGATTCGTACCTGACTCGCTCGGGAAAAAAAGTTAAAAAATGAAATAAAAACGAACTTGCTATTAACATATGTGACAAAATCGATCTTACGAGAGAATAATATACAAATCGTAATTTTGTTTTCTTATTTTTCATTTATTATTTTTTACCTCTTATAAATAAAAATATACAGTATACAATAAGTCAAGAAGGTGTAAATATTTTAAAAAAATACATATAAATAACATTTAAAAATGCATTTGTATTACGTAATTTATAAATAAATAATTTTCATAATTAACAAAATATTATATTAATATTATAATTTAAAATATAATTTATTATTTAATAAAATATAATTTAAAATTAATTTTTATTATTATTTAATTAAAAAATTAATAAAAAAAATTACCCAAGCGAAAGCATGGTGTTTTTTTTTTTTTTTTTCTAGTTATTTACTCGTTTTAAGTCCACGGGAATGTAATTATATATAAAAAATTTCAGGATTAACAAATTTTATTAATTTTATTATATTATATTATTTAATTATCTTTTTATAATATTAATTAAAATTAAATGCTACTACCAAAATGAATAATCTCGTCAACTTTGGATTATGTTAAATTCCCAAAAAGTGGTGCTATTTAAATTTTCATTTAACATAAAGTGGTCAATATTATAATTATATATCATTTTAACGTGGACCACCATTAATATAAGATCTTGTAAAGGTTATATGTCTTAAGTAATAGTAAAACTTTTCTTTAAATATATATTTTTCTAAAATTAATGATACTCATGATCACATAGTATTCTTTGAATAGTTGGTTCCAACAAAAAATAAGTTGTTATAAATATAAAATGATCTCAACCCCTTAAAGCATTAAATTGCTATTAACAATCAAGTTTCAAGATTATAAAATTTTCATGCTTGAAACCAAATTAGAATTACTCTAATAAAGACTTAAGATTTCACTTCAGTACCTACTAAACAAATAGAGATAAAAACATTAAAATCTATAAAAAAGAATATCAATGGATACATATTTTGCTTCATTGTATTTTCTTGATGAAAGTACAAAGCAAAACTAACCAAAGAACTTTTAATTTGAAAGATAAAAAAAAAAAAAAAAAAAAACCATCTATTTTCTTTTTGAAAAAAAAATACATCTCATTTTTTCGTCAAAAAGTAATTAATAAAATAAAACATCTGTCATAATGTGCCAAACGCAAATTCGACATGCTAGACGCAAACTTGGAGTCGCCACTAATCTTTTTTTATTTACTAGGTGTGATTAGTCACCTATGTGAATCTATTCATTCTAAAGTGGTCCTAAGCTCGACTAATTAAGGTACTCTAAAAAGAAGAGGTTCTGGTCTACGTTCAGAACTAGATTCGGGAGTTCGGTTACGTGTGGGGAAGGATTAGCACCCCCACAACGACTATCCAAGGATAGTACCTAATTAGCCTTATGTTATCCTAAAGGTCCTAAATTTTAATGGTCTTTTGTTTCTTAGTTTAATATTTAAATATTGGAGAAATTTTCCAAGGAATTCTCCATCATACTGGTGGAATTCCGAGGAAGATCTCCTCACCTCAAGAGTATTCGAGAGAAACCGTTTGCTCTCTCGAAGAGGCTCCGTCGTCGGATTTATTAAGTATTTTATGGATTAATAATTTAAAAATATTGGAAAATTTTAGGTTACTTTCCACCATTCGGGTTAGACACCTAAAAGTTTCCCTCACCTCGGGAATCTTCAATAGAAGCCATTCGTTCTTATGAAGATCCGTCGTCGGATTTATTTTAAAATTTTATGAAAAAGAGAGTAAAAAAAATTCTAATCAATTTGAATTCCTATCAACTATTTTCGAGAATTTCGATCCATGATATCGAAATTTTCACATAAACTCTCCATCATACTGGTTTTAGGTAGATTTTTCTCACCTAGAAAATTTTTAGAAGTCAACCATTTGCGACTCCTTAGAGTTCCATCGTCGGGAAGATCTTGATTTATTCTCGATTTTTAATCAAATAATGAAAGTAAATTATGTGAATTAACAAAATAAAATCTATCTTAATTATTATAATCAACAAATATCATAGATAAAATAAATAGAAAAATATACAATCTAAAAGATAATATTAACTAATGAAAGTTCATGCTCAAAATAAATAAATGAATAAACAATTAAATACTAAGTAAAATTTGTACCAAATAAATAATCAATTAGAATAAAAATAGAGAAAATTAAATTAATTAAAAAAATGCAAAATATATATGAAAAAGTAAAAGATAAAGAATTAAAAAAATAATAATTTAAACATATGGGTAGGGTCCAAGGTGCGACCCGCGCAAGTCGATGCGCGGATCCTGCGTGGGTCAAACTAACCTGACCCGTTCATTATAAAAAAAAGGTTTTTTTTTTCAATTTTTACCCAGCTTGTAAAAAAAAAGTTTCACTTCTCTCTATTCTCTCAGCTTTTTCTCTCTCTCCAGAAGCCAGCCAAAGTGTTCTTCAGCTACCAAGATTTCGATTGCCGCCGACTCCGTCGTTGACCACCGGCATGGAAACCCAAAAACTTTCGAAATTACCCCAAAACCTTTCTTTTGATCCCTTGATTTTCGAAATCCACCTAGTTTTTCAAAAAACAAACCCGGAAGCCCTAGATCTAAACCCGAAGCTCGCGACCCTTTTCCCTCCAATCTCCTTCGATAACTGTCGGACGACCACCAAACTTCGATCGAACCCTCCTCCAGTCCTCCTCTAGGTCTTGACCTTTCGATTTCTCCAAATAACGACTCCAACCACAAAATCCCTAAAACTCAAATCCAAACCCTCTCTAAAAATCTTTTCAAATTTTTTTGGTTGTTTCTTTTGTGATTGTGCTGCTGCGATTCGTGTGTGATTCGGATTTTTTTTTGTGTGTTTGTGATTATTTGATTCGGCTCCCCCTAGTGTTCCCTATTTGGATCCTCTCTTTGCTGTGTGATTGATTTCTGTTATTTATAGAGGGATTTTTCATAAACTAGTGAAGATCGGATCTGTTTAGCAGATCCAAATCTTGCTTTGATTTCTTGCTGCTGAGGTTTCGACAGATTTCCAGGTTGTTTGAATTTAAAACCGAGAATCTCGGCTTACAATGATATCGAGTTAAAACCTGAAACTAAGACAATTCAATTTAAAATCGAGAATCTCGGTTCCAAATGATTGAAGATCAACACTGATTTTGGGATTTTGCCAAAGATGAATTTGCTTGAATCCCGACTTAATCAAATTCCAAAGATTTCGTCTTGCGTCCGAGAATGGAGGAAGCAAAATATTCTCAGCTTCTAAATTGAAGCCGGAAATGGAGCAGCAAAAGATTCTTGAAATTAAAGCCGAGAAGAATAAAAAAAAAAAGATAAATAAATGTAAATAAATAAATAATTAAAACAATGTGGGCTAGCTCAAATCGAAATTGGGCTTACAACTCAAGAGAGTTAATACCATAGGCCAAAAATGGATTAGAATTTGGGAATCGAGCTAAGAATCCCAAGCTAAAATCAAGTGTCTACAGTTGCCCCTCTTTGTACACTTGCTGAGAAACATGAAGTGTGCAAAGACGTAGACACCCTCATCTTCAGACATCACTATGATAACTGATCTTTTAGAAATGCTCCTCTCACGAGGCATAAACTTAAAAAATTCCCAACGTAAAGAAGAAAATGCCTTCCCAACGAGGCATAAACCTTAAATTTACCCAAGTGAAAATGCTCCTCCAAACGAGGCATAAACTTTAAAAAATTACCCAACGTAAAGAAGAATGCCTTTCCCAACAAGGCATAAAACTTAAGGATTCCCGAAGGTTTTGAAAATGAATACCTTGAAATTTTGAAAGCACGTCCTCATGAGAGGCTTTGAAAATGTCTTTGTGGATGGCTTTGAAAATGTCCTCATGAGAGGTTTTAGAAACATCCTCGTGAGAGGCTTTGGAGATGTCCTCGTGAGAGGTTTTGAAAATGTCTACGTGAGAGGTTTCAAAAATATCTTCATGAGAAGCTTTGAAAACATCCTCGAGAGAAGCTTTGAAATATCCTCGTGAGAGGTTTTGGAAACATCCCTCGTGAGAGGTTTTGCAGATATCCTCATGAGAGGCTTTGAAAATATCCTCATAAGAAGTTTTGAAAACGTCCTCGAGAGAGGCTTTGAAATATCCTCTTAGAGGTTTTGCAGATATCCTCGTGAGAGGTTTTGAAAATTTCATCCATTTTAAAAGTACCCCTCATGAGAGGTTAAAATCTCATCTAACCTTCGAAAAAGTATATCTTGCAAAACATTTTCAAACGAAATTCAAAAATCTTTATCTTGAACAACTTTTCTCAACTGAAGTTCAAAATTGTACCTTGAAAAGAATCCTCCGCAATCGAGGTTTCAAAATTCTTGCGAAAGGGTTCTCTTCGAGAGGAAAAAAATCTCAATCTTTTAAGTATGACTTCAAGATTAATAAATCAAAACAAAAGTCCTTTTTATATGTTAAATGCATGCCATGAACGACATGAATGCCATGTAATGCAATGCATGAAGTAAATGTCATGAATGTCATGTAACGCAATGCATGGAGTAAATGTCATGAATGTCATGTAATGCAATGCATGAGGTGAATATCATGAATGCAGTGAAATACAAATGCTCCAAAAAAACAAAATCATGTACCCTCAATCATGGTAACAAGGATTCTCAAGCTCATTCTTTTCATCTTCTTATCATCTCTCAAATATACATCTTAGAACTAGCTAGCAAGTTCCATCAACTCGAATGATCCTTCGTTGATCTCATCATGTTTTGTTTCCTGAAAAAGTATCTCCTTTGATTCCAAAATCTTGAACATTTGTATGGTTCCAGGTTTTTCATTTATCTCATTCTTCTTTCTACCCCTAAATGTCATCTTCAATTACATTCAAACTTGAAGTATGGTAATGGAATATCTTCAATGATGATAATCATGTGCTTGATTTGTCACTTACTGACCCCAATCACTCTTCACATGTTATCCCTCGAAATGTTATCCCCATTCACTCACTGGTATCAGTATTCTTCTTGCCCCAAAATGTTATCCTCAAATTTCTTATCAAAATAATGCAAGGATCTTTCATGATTTATCATTTTAATTTATTAATCATCATTCCAATTTCATGACAAATGCAATGCATCACACATTTCCTCTATTCATTAAGGGATGCAAAGTTGGCAACAAAGAGTGGCAAGCAGCAAAGTAAATTGGAAAAATGGGTCTTTATCATTGAAAAGAAAAAGAAAAAAAACAAATCATGTCAAAGCACAATGGGCAAATCAATTTCACAAGGATATTTGGATGGGGTCTCAACATCCCAAATAATGAATATGTTGACAATCTTGAGCAATTTAATCCATGTTTCTTTTTCGAAAATCAGTCCAATCGGTATCTTGATTTTTTTGAGTTATCAGACCAAATCTTGCCCTAGTGAAATTTTCAAACAATACTGATCTTTCTTATACCTAAGCTGCCCTTTCAAGTTTTCAACATAGATTTTCCCATATGATTCAAACTACCATCAGGTTTTCAAATTGAGTCCTCATTTTCTCTTTCTTTCACCTTTCCTTTTCAAAAGAAGCATTTCTCCACAGTGTTTGGCAAATCATCTGCATTCACTTTGAAAAGATTTTCTTTCCATAAGACTCCACAACTTGATCTTCCATCATCTCCAATAGTCTTGTGATTCAAGAGAAGCTTATTCAAAACTAATTCTCATTTTCAAAGTGTCAAGGGCAAACTTTTCTCATCATGTATTCGCATCCATCTTCTTGGAGGCAATTGAGCATATCAAAGTGTTCCAAGCTTTCTTTTTCTTCTTTGTAGTTGTTTTCAAGCAATTAAGCTTCATTGTCCTTTTGATGAAACCACAATCATGTGATAATTCAAAATAGGATTCTTCAATTTGAACATTCACATTTGGTCAAAAATGGTCTTTAAAAGGTACATAACATAGGCCTAGGTTTAGGGTCATGAAAGAATGGATAAAGCAAGCTCAAACATGTGTTAAAGGGTTGTAAACCAAGGATCATTTCTTTGAAGCGTCAACCTTTATATCTCTTTCATCATTTTTTTTTTACACACATTTTTCCCATCATCATTCACTTCTTCTTTTTTCAACATTCACTTATCTTTTTTTTTTTGACGAAAGGGAAATTTTCTTTGCCCCAAAAATCTCATACAACCTTTGCTTCCTTTTTGCGAACAGATTTCTTTCTAAATTTTGCCCCCCAGAGTGGAGGGTGATCCTTGGTTGGGTTTCTATTGAGAAAATAATAATAATAAAATTTAAAGGCTCAAAATGGATAGCAAATGGATAACTTTATTTGTGTGAATGATAAAAGAAAGATGGCCATTTATCATCTCAAATGTGAACATTCTCACTGAAGAACATTTATTGAAAAATGACAAGCTTGCAGAAATTCACCACAAGGACTTCACGTACTTGTGAAGGAGTCCTACAACAATTCAGCAATTCTACCAATCTTGCCAAAATTGCATATCAACTTTCTTCTTTTTACCACAATAATCTCATCTAATCAAATGGCAGAGTATGGTCATCTATGCTCAAATTCACCAATAGGGATATGATTTTCAAAATTGAATCTCAGATTATTACCACGATTGTCTTCACATTCATCATTCGAAAAGTTGAAAATGGGTGAAATTGAAAAGGTATGGAAAATATATAAAATAAAAGGATGAAAAAAAATATGAAAGAGGAAATGAAAATGCATCCAACTTGTCAATTTATTGAAATGATAAAAAAAAATTAAGCTTAATAAGAAAAAAAAAAGATCTCTTTAATGTTTTCAGGCACAAGCATTTAAGGATTAAAAAAGTTCAAGGATAACAAATAACTCAAATATCTCTTCACAACCTTTTCTTCATAAAAGCTTTCCTTCCATCATGCCCCTGTATGGTCTGGCGAAGAGTTTCCAACAACACTTGGCTATTTCTTCCCTTCAAAATTCAGTTGACCTACTTTCACTAAATTTTACACCTTTCGCTTCAAAGCTCTGCATTCTTCTGTGGAATGGCCCTAGCTGCCAAAATGATAACCACATATAGCATTTGCATCATGCCCCTCAGGGTTCCGAATGGATTGGTGAAACTAGACGCTATTGGATGAGTTGGGGGAGTAAATCCTTGTATGACATCGGGATTGGCTCAATGGGACTTCTATCCCGACTATTTTGTTGTCTTCTCGGATTACTCACTGGATTATTTGGTTGGGCAGCGGGCCTAACTGATGACATGGATATTGGGCCATGCATTTGATAGTGAAAGTTTAGTTGCGGCATTAGTGGATAATAGTTTGGTGCAACATTGTTTATGGCAGGGTAGTAAGGTTGGTACATGGGGTATGAATAGTGAAGAGGAAGGTTTCCAACATATTGCCCCTCATTATTCACAGCTTGGGTTTCTCCTTCATTGTTTTTGGAGACCTCGTTTTTCTTCGTGTTGGATTTCTCCCCAACTTCAAGCTTTCCACTTTTGATAGCATTTTCTATGATTTCTCCAGAAATCACCATATCAACAAAGTTTTTAGTGGCATTCCCAATCATTTTGTCATAGTATGGTGTCTAAAAAGTGCTGACGAACAAAAGAGTAGTTCCCTTCTCAGTGAGAGGTGGTTGGACCTGGAATCCCTCCATCTTTGGGCATACTCTTTGAAACTCTCAGTAGGTTTCTTTTCCATGCTCTGTAAAGACAAATGATCTAGGGCCATATCAACAATATGCTTGTATTGGGCTATGAATGCTCTTGCCAACTCCTTCCATGAGCGAATATGGTTCTTGTTGAGCTGAACATACCATTTGGCGGCCGATCCTGTGAGGCTATCTTGGAAGACATGGACAAGTAGTTTGTCATCATGTGAGTGGGCAGCCATCTTCCGGCAATACATCGTCACATGTGTCACAGGACAAGTTGTGTCGTTGTACTTCTCGAAGTTCAAAGTCTTGAACTTTGGCGGGATGATTACATCATGTACTAGATAAAGCCCAACAGCATCTATGGACCCAAAAAAGTCATCCCCTCTACAGCTCGGAGTCTCTTTTCTAAGAGATTCATCTTTAAAAATTCAAAATCCCCCTTGTATTAAGATTCTCCCATTCCTTTAGATCATCCAAATTTGGAACATAGATCGGGTCTGACGGTTCCGACCCTAGCACAAGAGCAGTAAATCTCGAGAATTGAGGGAATACGATTATTGGTGGTATTCTCGGGTGTGCAGCAGCAGTTTCTGAAATAGTTTGCCCATATTGGGGATGTGGACCATATCCAGGTGGCATGCAGGCTCTTTAGTGTTTTGATCCTTCTCTTGTGTGACAGCTTCATCCGCATTCCCTTTCCTTTTGCTCATCCCTTTCATAATTTCCATCAATTGGGCCAGTTGTTCCCTCATCTCTTCCTATGTCTTCCTCATCCTATCAATCTTGTTATTTTGTTCCTCAGCCATTGACCTTACTCGTGAACGGTTACCGTACTGATGTTGAGCAGACGGCTCTGGGAATTTCAATCGTCGAGCTATCCTTGAACCTTTGTTTCCGTAATTCTTAAACTTTAGGTTTCATGTTTTGATAAAGTGCACATGTATGCATGAATTATGAATGTACAAGAAAGTGTTTAGTTATGCAAATGCATGAGAATAAAGTTATTCTAAATGTTAAGCACAAGAAATACAAATTAAAACAAATGCAAACAAAGTAAAAACGAAACTAATATTCACAAAAATTAAACAGAAAAGATAAGGACCTTCCTTCATGTTGTCCTATTTCGGGTTTCTTTCTACAAAAATGATAGGTATGGCTCTATCCTAAGGTTGGTTTCTTAGGTGTTGTCTATATGTTGGGTTTAGAATATTTGAACCAATCTAAAAGGTTCCCAAGTTGTTCCTCACTATCATCCATGCGGACTAGTAAGGCACCCCGATCCTCACCCATTACAGGTTTCAAACGAAAAAGGTTCAATTTGAAGTTGTATTTCCCAAATTACTGCGGAGGCTATCACATCACGAAAGCTTTGGTGCTTTACACCCTAAGGGTGTTTCGCTAGCCCATGCGGAGGTTATCACCTCACGAGAGCGTAGTTACATTACCCCCTCCTAAAAGGACAAGTCCAGGTATAGGACTTATGTTATGCACATGCACGTGTAGTATGGTGAAGGAACGGACAACCGTTAATTCAAAATCAGATGCCCTCATCATGGAAATAACAAATGTTAATAATAAACACATCAGGAATCATGCAAAAAGGAAAGTAAAATAAATACAAAATAAAACCATTTATTAGGACCTAAGGTATCACAAGGGTAACTATGGCTCGACTCTCTAATGTCCCTAGTAGAGTCGCAAAACTATCATAACGTGCCAAACGCGAATTCGGCATGCTAGACGCAAACATGGAGTCACCACTAATCTTTTTTATTTACTAGGTGTGATTAGTCACCTATGTGAATCTATTAATTCTAAAGTGGTCCTAAGCTCGACTAAAGTACTCTAAAAAGAATAGGTTCTGGTCTACGTTCAGAACTAGGTTCGGGAGTTCCGTTACGTGTGGGGAAGGATTAGCACCCCCACAACGCCTATCCAAGGATAGTACCTAATTAGCATTATGTTATCCTAAAGGTCCTAAAATTTAATGGTCTTTTGTTTCTTAGTTTAAGATTTAAATATTGGAGAAAATTTCCAAGGAATTCTCCATCATACTGGTGGAATTCCGAGGAAGATCTCCTCACCTCAAGAGTATTCGAGAGAAATCGTTTGCTCTCTCGAAGAGGCTCCATCGTCGGATTTATTAAGTATTTTATGGATAAATAATTTTAAAATATTGAAAAAAATTTAGATTACTTTCCACCATTCGGGTTAGACACCTAAAAGTTTCCCTCACCTCGAGAATCTTCAATAGAAGCCATTCGTTCTTATGAAGATCCGTCGTCGGATTTATTTTAAAATTTTATGAAAAAGAGAGTAAAAAAAATTCTAATCAATTTGAATTCCTATGAAGTATTTTCAAGAATTAAATTTCGATCCGTGATATCAAAATTTCCACCTAAACTCTCTATCATGCTGGTGGAATTTAGGTAGATTTTTCTCACCTAGGAAATTCTTAGAAGTCAACCATTTGCGACTCCTTAGAGTTCCATCGTCGGGAAGATCTTGATTTATTCTCGATTTTTAATCAAATAATGAAAGTAAATTTTGTGAATTAACAAAATAAAATCTATCTTAATTATTCTAATCAACAAATATCATAGATAATTAAATAGAAAAATATACAATCTAAAAAGTAAAATTAACTAATGAAAGTTTATGCTCAAAATAAATAAATCAATAAACAATTAAATACTAAAATAAATACTAAGTAAAATTTGTACCAAATAAATAATCAATTAGAATAAAAAATAGAGAAAATTAAATCAATTAAAAAAATAAAATATATATATATATATATAAAAGTAAAAGATAAAGAATTTAAACATATGGGTCGGGTCCAGGGTGCGACCCACGCGGGTTGACGAGCAGATCCTGCGCGGGTCGGACCACCCGACCCGTTCATTATAAAAGAAAGTTTTTTTTTTTTTACCCAGCTTGTAAAAAAAAAAAAGTTTCACCTCTCTCTCTTCTCTCAGCTTTTTCTCTCTCTCCAGAAGCCAGCCACCGTGTTCTTCAGCTACCCAGATTCCAACCGCCGCCGACTCCGCCTTTGACCACAAGCATCGAAACCCAGAAACTTCCAAAATTCCCCCAAAACCTTCATTTTGTTCCCCTGATTTTCGAAATCCACCTAGTTTTTTAGAAAACAAACCCAAAAGCCCTAGATCTAGACCCGAAGCTCGCGACCCTTCTCTCTTCGATCTCCTCCGATGACTGTCGGACGGCCACCAAACTTCGACCGAACCCTCCTCCAGTCCTTCTCTAGGTCTTGAACCTTCGGTTTCTCCAAATAACGACTCTAACCCTAAAATCCCTAAAACCCGAATCCAAACCCTCTCTAAAAATATTTTCAAATTTTGTTGTTGTTTCTTTTGTGATTGTGCTGTTGTGATTCGTGTGTGACTCGAAATTTCTTTTTTTGTGATTATCTGATTCGGCTCCCCCTACTGTTCCCGATTTGGATCCTCCCCTTGCTGTGTGATTGATTTCTGTTATTTATAGAAGGATTTTTCATAAACTGGTGAAGATTGAATCTGTTTAGCAGATCCAAATCTTGCTTTGATTTCTTGCTGCTGAGGTTTCGGCAGATTTCCGGGTTGTTTGAATTTAAAACCGAGAATCTCGGCTTACAATGATATCGTGTTAAAACCTGAAACTAAGACAATTCAATTTAAAACCGAGAATATCGGTTCCAAATGACTGAAGATCAACATTGATTTTGGGATTTAGCCAATGATGAATTTGCTTGAATCCCGACTTAATCAAATTCGAAAGATTTCGTCTTGCTTTCGAGAATGGAGAAAGGAAAATATTCTCAGCTTCTGAATTGAAGCCGAAAATGGAGCAGCAAAAGATTCTCGAAATTAAAGCCTAAAAAAGTAAAAAAGAAAAGAAGATCAAAAAGAAAAAAATAAAAAATAAATTAATTAAATGGTAAAAAAATGAAAATAACATAAATAATTAAAACAATGTGGGCTAGCTCAAATCGAAATTGGGCTTACAACTCAAGAGAGTTAGTACCATAGGCCAAAAATGGATTAAAATTCGGGAATCGAGCTAAGAGTCCCAAGCTAAAATCGGGTGTCTACAACATCATCAAACAAATTTGCCCTTTAAAAGAAAGAAACTTCACAATATAATTCTATATAGGGATGGCAAAACCCGAACCGACCGATGGATTTCGAACCGATCCGATCCGAATGGAGAGGTTTTTTTTTTTTGAACAATGGATGCGGGGCGGGGCGGTTTTTTTTGTTTGAAAGGCGGGTATGGAGCAGTTGCAGTATTTACCTGATCCGCCCCGCCCCGCCCCGACTAGTAAAATTACTATTTTACCCTTCCCTAAAAACCTAACATGTTTACTTCTTCTCTATCTCTACAACTCCACCGCCGCTCCTTTTCCTTCTACTTTCCCTTTCCTTGTTCTCTAAAACATAACTTTCTCAAAGAAAAACAAATCTATTTGAATTGATTTTTGCTAATGATGCAAGTTTCTTAGAATTCTGATTGTTATATTCTGGCAGCTCCTCCAAAGGAAACTAATGGTTATCTTCGAGTTCGTTGCAATGGCGGTCTCAAACATCTCACCTCTCGCATCGTCCAACTCACTCGCCGCAGGCAACTTCATCAGGTCAGGTGTTTTTCTTTCGTTTTTTTATTTCGCTGTTAAAGTACTCTTCTGTTGGAATTTATTGTTAACTTGGGTGGATTACGGATATTTGAGGAAATCGAGAATGCGAAGAGAGAATATGGGAAGCTGAACACGATCGTGATGAACGCAGTGATGGAGGCTTGCATTCATTGTGGAGATGTTGATTTGGCTCTCAACATTTTTCACCAAATGGCTCAACCACACAGTTGTGGCGTTGATGCTGTCACCTATGCTACACTCTTGAAGGTACTTTAAAAAAATAATAATAATAATAAACCAAACAATTCCGATACATGATCTTATACCCATTTCGACTCATTTTATTTATTTATTTATTTATTTTACTGCAAATTTTCCTAGCCGTTAATTTATTATATGATTGAATCTTTTAGTTGTTATCTTTGTAAAGGGGTTGGGTCGGGCTCGAAGAATTGGTGAAGCATTCCAATTACTTGAGTCTGTGGAACAAGGCACTGCTGCAGGGAAGCCAAAATTGTCAGCACAGCTTATCTACGGTCTGTTGAATGCTTTAATTGGGCTGGAAATTCTAGAGTAGAGTCTTAGGATGATAATTTGTAATAGGCCTTTTCCTTCAACGGTTTCAAATCCATACTTAGTGAGTGAAATTTTAATTTCTTTCATTTGGTAGCTCAGCAAGGCTAATAGAAGATTTTTAAAATATTGTGAGTGATTGTGATATTTTTCTCTGCATGGTTGTGAAGATTAATATATGTTTGGTTGCTACATGGCTTTAGCTTTTCTAATCTGTTCTCTGGGGTGTAGGTAGTCTTCTAAATGAAGTTGCTATGGTTGCAGCAAGTTTGTGTTTATTTGGTTGGTCAACTTAAGTTGAGTCATCACATTTTGCCAAAGGTGAAGTTGACTGAATTAGTTTGGCAGTAATAATTGATTGAAACTGTTAGTGACCTCACCAAAAACTCTTTAGCTTTCTTTCTTTATTTGATGATTCCATTACTCTTGACTTGGTAAGTTATAATTTATATTATTTCTATTATGTCTATGAAATTATTGTTTTACAATTATTATTAACTTTGCTTTTAACATATGATTGTATAGGAAGATGAACTTGCATGATACTTGTGGAAAGACTTCGAAGATATTTCTTAGGTCTTATGCTTCAGAGATATTTCTTATGTTATGTTTTTAGATGTTTAGAAGATGTTTTATGCTTTATGCTTCAGACATATATTGAAGATGTTTTATGTTTTATGTTTCAGACATGTATGAAAGATGTTTTATGTTTAAATATTTTGTTGAATTTGAGAGGATTTGAGATGTTTCGTTGTTTTATGTTTAGACATGCTTTAGAGATGTCTTTTCTCTTGCAATGTATGTTGATTAGTGCACTGATATTTAGGTGTGAGCTATTGCTAGATTATTCTTCTTGTCTAGATGTAAATTCACTTCATAAGTCATAAATTGTTGGTCCTAGCTATAGTTAATTGCTAAGAAGCTCAACATATGCAGTAAAATGTTAATCAAGTATACTGTAAATGAATACCAAAATATATAATAATTATACTTGCATAAGAGAACTTTATTATTTGAAAAAAATTAGAAATAACTAATAAAAATCGGATGGGGCGGAGCGGGGCGGGGCGTAACCGACATCCATGGAGGTGGTAGTGGTATTGAAAATCCAACATCCACGGTGGAGCGGGGCGGGGGGCGGGGCAGAGTAGGTCACTGGCGGGGCGGGGGCGGATTTTACAAAATCCGCCCCCGCCCCGCTCCATTGCCATCCCTAATTCTATAACTACAACATCTGATTCCTCTATTTGTCTATTAGTTACACCAATTTTTTCGATCAAACATTGTAGCAGGATTTAAGACATCATCCACACAAATTGATTAAAGGATTTGTGAATCTCAAACAAATCAAAAGTTTTAATGCATCATATTTATGCACCAAACCAAAACATGCACCTTTTTTATTATAACAACTCGATGAAAAACACTACTACAATTATTAAAATTTGAAAACAATGTGCTTATGAAACATACTCTTCTCAGATTTTTTAGAAAGTTATTGAATTTCATGGATGAAGGTTACTTTAATATATATAAACCAATACATCCAATATAAACCAATACATTTGGATGTATTGAGGTAATCGTCTAGTGGTTTGGCATACAAAGATAGTTGTATTGCATTTATAATAGTAAAGTTTTATTCTTTTGGTACAATTTAATATTGAAAATAAATTATGCTAGCAAATTATTTTATTTATATGTTTATAAATATCAATTAAAATGTATGGAATATTATTCACGATAATTAGCTTTCTATTTAAAATATGATTTTTTTTAATCAATGACAGTTGATATTAAATTTTTTTTTTTTTTATAGAATTGAGAATCTTGAATTTATATTAGACAGATATATAAAATAAAAATATAAAATAAATGTAATTAATTTGATCATAATCAAATCAAATTAAATTTTGACAACAAACCAAATTAAATCAAATAAATTAAAAGGCATTAAATAATGGACATGCAAAAATTTAAGGTATTCACATGTTAGATAGTCAAATCATCCGCATAGAATTATTATTATTTTGTCAAAAGTTATAGCTTTTATATAAAATATATAAGATTGATATTGATTTAAGTAATTAATAATAACTTATTTATTGAAGGCAAGAATATTGATTATTTAGAAGTGAATAATTATAACTAATTTAGTCAAAAAAGTTATTTATTAAATTAAAAATATATATCAAATCAAAGTCATTAATTATAAGAATATTGAATATTTAGTTTGGAATAAATATAAAGAATTTTGTTAATTAGAATCGTAATCCCAAATAAATATAAAAGGTAAGTTAATTAAAATGTAAAAGAAAATAAATATAATTTATTATGAAATATTTTAATACTTAAATCAAATAAAATCAAAATAATTAAATGTTGGACACATGGTGCGTTTTCAAGACTGTCTACATGTCAAAAATATAGATTATCCACATTTGGTTTTTTTTTTTTTTTTGGTCAAAAACTTTGGCTTTTATATAAAAAAAAAAAAAGATATAACATTAATTTGGTGTTCTAAGTAGAAAATCAAGTCTTTTGTATTGATTAGTAAACACATAGCCTTAATTTAGACTATAAATGTATTTTCGTTGTAAAAGTATATTTTGAATTGTCATACTATTTTTCTCAATATAGAATTTTTGCTAAATTGTTAAGATATAGGATCATATGTAGTGCTTGATTCCTTATAAAAATGTATTATGAACTCAATAAATGACACCATCAATTTAGGAATGAAATGAATAAAATCAAATGTAATTAATTCTTATTTATTTTATTAAGATAAGCAAATAAAAGTTATTGATATATATATATATATATATTCGATGATCAAACATTTTAATGGAAAGTTTAATTTTGATATATGCAAATTATTTGAATGACAAATCATGTTTTGAAATACTATGAACTGAATATTGGAAAAAAAAAAGAAATAAATAATTAATTAAGCATATTATCTGAATGGTCCAATATTTGTTGGATAAGCTATATATATATTATATTTATTGAAATATTTAATGCTTAAAATTAGGCCATCAAGAAAATCACTATTGAATGGCAATATAATGGCAAAAACATAAATAAATAAAAAATTGAATCAAATTGTAAGAGAAAATTCATTAATCAACTTTAAACACAATTAACTCGAGATGCGTGAGGCGCCTGCTAGGTCATCTTCACGCAGCCATGCTTCCATGGCTACTAACTCGATCAAACAGGTTTGGCATGTCGAGAACAACGAGATTGTTTCTATTTTCATAGACAATCTTAACTCAAAGGTTCAGTTTAATTCTCTTTTGAATTATTTCGGTAGATATGTTAGGGTTTTTTATCTTTTCATCTCTAAGAAAAGGAGACCTTGGCGTAGTGATCTCTTTTGATTTCTACGAGTAGTGGGTGTTGGTGCTAGGAGGCTGTTCATCAAGTGCAATGGTGATTATATTCTGGGAAGAAGGCTAGTTTTGTCTAGGGCAAGGTTTGGTCCCGATAATAGATCACGCAGGGTGTTTAAGTTTGACTTTGGGAAGAAACCTGTTCAGAGACGAGAATCAAGACCAGCAGTCAGAGATGAGAGGACATATGTGCAGGTGGCAATGGTAGGGCATGCGGATAAGGATGCATGATCAAGATAAGGGCATAAGAACTATGAACGGAACCCAGGGTATTTTTGATCTGATATCCAAGGTAAATCGGGTTCAAGGCGGGGGGAAGAGGCGGCTAAGAGGAAGTCTCCTATGCTCATTAGGACTCTACCAAATACGCTTTCTAATAGAAACAAATCACTGCAATGTGGTTTTGAGGGACAATTTGCTAACAACAAGGGTGTGGGAGTCGCAAACCTGCAAGTCTCAAACAACGCAAGATCCACAGAGAGCGACAGCTTTCGAAATGCTCCTGATCAGGCAGTTTCTGTGCAGGGTCGGTACGTGCAGGCTCGATATAATGCTGTGGAAAAGGACAGGTTGGTGACGGTGGAAGCTGACAATGAGGACAGACAAGTAGACGAGCGTGCTTCAAAGACAACAAACGAGATGAATATGGAGAAACAGCAGAATATGGATGAATGCAAGCTTCTTCCTACGTCAGCACAAGTTCGGGCAACACATGCTCATCCATCGATGGACTTAGGTGAGGTGGTAAAATCGGATGAATGGTTGAAATTATCAGTTGTGTGTGTGTTACATGATCTCACTAACCCGAAACTGTTGGAAGATTATTTTAGTGGGCAAGGTTTTTGTGGTTGCAGGGTTGCAATCATTGATCTTAAAAGAGTCTTAATCTCTTTTGAGATTAAAGAGGATGTGGTCAGGTTTTTAGCTGAAGAATTTAAGTGGAGAGAAGATTGGTTTGTAGAGGTACGGGAATGGTTACCAGATGACGTGGCGCAGGATTGTTTTGTATGGATTCGGATAGAAAGAGTTCCTTTGATCTATTGGAATCTAGAATTCTTTAAAGCGATTGTTGAACGTTGGGGTAAGTTCATTGCGGTCGATGGGAAGACTTTATCGAGAGAGCGCTTTGATGTGGCTAGGGTGCTGATTTATTGCTCATCGCCATTCTTTTTCAACGGTATTTGTTCTTGCGTTATTAATGGGCAGAATGTATTATTACAAATATCAAGTGATTTCTCCTCATCGTTACAATATCTAGATAGCTTTAAACAATTTTGGGAGGTCTGTGAATCAGATACACATGTCACGAATAGGGAAGTAGAAACTGTGGATTATAGAGATAATAGCCATTGTTGTGAACTTGCGGCAGAAAGTGAGAGAGGACGCGTTGTTGAGAAAACACAGCAGGTCAGTTCTCGAAGTGAGGAGATGAGTCTTCAGGTTGAACAGATCGAAATAACTAAGAACATGAAAGTGTTGAATGCCGTACCATGTGAGGAGGAGATGCGAAATGAGACGATAATCACACCGAAAAAGCGAGGCAGGCTTAGAAAATCACTGGGATTATCGCCACTGAACCTAGAAAACAAAAGTTATCCGAGAACTCGTTCCAGGGGGATTGTTCACTAGTGATGTTAGTGAGCCGAGGGAAGCAGTTAGTACAGGCCTCGAATTTTTGTGCAATTCAGGTGGATGTGGTTCTCCTAACGAAGGACGGTTAACTTGGGAACAGGGAAGCAAATGGGTTTACAAAGCAATGGGAATGATAGTGAGATTGTAAGAAGGTTAACAGAATTGGAGGACAGGGATGCAAAGATATTGAGAGAAAGTAGAGTAATTTAGTTGGTTCTCGAGATCACACAGGGGGGTTATATTTCTGATTATGAAGATTATCTCTTTCAATGTTAGGGGATTGAGAAAGAAGGAAAAGGTGAGAATGGTGAGACGGTTATCTATCAAAAACAAACCATGGATGCTATTGTTGCAAGAGACCAAATTGGAGTCGGTTGAGCATAGGTTTATGCGACAGGTTTGGTACGATGGAAATGGGGCAATGGAGATTGTAGCATCCGAGAGAGCATCAAGCGGTTTAATAACTTTGTGGGATGACAGGATGTTTGTAGTGTCAGAGGTTATTAAAAAGTTTTGATACATGATTTTGTTCAGGAATTTCACTCAAACAAATGCAAGGGTGGCTATGGTCAAAATTTATGCACCGAATACTGATGAGGGGAAAAGGGAATTACGGAAGGAACATCGCAGTTTTATGGAAAATTCATCAGGGACATGGTTGTTGGGAGGCGATTTCTATGCAATTCTACACAGTGATGAACATACAGGGAGACATTGCAATGTGAGAGCAATGTCAGATTTCAAAACTTTTTTTCTACAGCTGGGCTGATTGAGGTTCCTTTGAGGGGAGGTAAATTCACATGTTGTTCAGTTAAGGAGAATATGTCATGGAGTAGGTTAGATTGTTTCCTATTTACTCCTGATTTTTTGCACTTTTTTTCGGATACCTTGTTAATGAGATTGCCTAATTATTTGTCGGATCATAATGTCTGTTGTCTGAGAACACAGATTGGGGACCTTTACCTTTTCGATTTTATGATCATTGGTTCTTGGAAGATGGCTTCGACAAAGTTATAACGAAGGCATGGGATAAGGAGAAGAGGGGTGGTACATGGTTAAAATTCCGAAATCTAAAGATGGTAATAAAGGAGTGGCGAAAAAATAAAAGAAACACACTTGAGGATCGTATCAGAATTGGAGGAGATCGACGCCAAATGGGTTCAAGCGGTCGCGACAAGAGCCGAAAATGATAGCAAGATTCTATTGACCTCTCAGTTGTGGAGATTGTTTAGAATGGAGGAGATGTAGTGGAAACAAAAGTCGAGGCTAACATGGTTTCAATGTGGGGACAAAAACACAAAGTTCTTTCACGCAACTGCAAGATTGAGGAAGAGGCAAAACAATGTGTAGAAGTTGTTGCACAATGGCCGTATGATATCTGAGACACAGGATATTCGACAGGTAGTATTTGAACATTTTTCCTCTCATTTTAGCGTCAACCCTACAGAATTCCAAATTACTATGCCAGGCTGCAAGTTCATAACATTATCGCCAGAGAGTGGAAGTTATCTTGAAAGTGAAGTTACAGAGGAAGAAGTGTGGTCGGCAGTACAAGATTGTGAAAGTACGAAGGTGCCAGGTTCGGATGGTTTTAATATGGGTTTCATCAAACAAAAATGGGATATTCTGAAAGAGATATTATTAATTTTGTTTTTGATTTCTGGAAAAAATGGTGTTTTGCCTAAATGTGTAAAGGCATATTTTATTGCATTGATTCCTAAAACACAATCTCCTACGGTTGTGTCTGACTTTAGGCCTATTGTCTGGTGGGTTGTTTATACAAAAATTGTTGCTAAAATTTTGGCAAACGGGTTAAGGAAAGTCATGGCAGAGATCATTGGGCCGTCGCAATCCGCTTTTATTGGAAGGTGGCAGATTCTTGATAGTGTGCTTATAGGTAACGAAACAGTTGATTGGATAAGGAAAGAGGGACAGAAAGCTTGTGTATTGCAACTTGATTTTGCGAAAACGTATGATTGTGTGCAGTGAGATTTTCTAGATTATGTGATGGGCCGGATGGTGTTTGTTGAGAAATGGAGAAGATATATGAAGAGTTGCATTCACTCGGTGCAGTTATCTATTCTGGTAAATGGTTCTCCCACTGCTCAGTTTAAAATGAATAGAGGTCTAAGATAGGGTTGCCCTCTATCCCCGTTCCTTTTCAATATAGTTGCAGAATGTCTCAGTGTGTTACTGCGAAAGTCGAATGATTTGAATTTGCTCAGAGGACCAATAGTGGACGCTCAAGGGATTGAAATCACACAATTACAGTTTGCAGATGACACAATGATCTTTTACGAGGCAGTGGGTACTTCATTGAGAAACATAAAATGTACTCTTAGATGTTTTTAGCTTATGTCGGGCTTAAAGATTAATTTTACAAAAAACTGTATGTCGGGTATTAATATTTTACCTGAGGATTTATCGGAGTGGAGAGATATGTTTGCTTGCCGGTTAGCGGATTGGCCTCTAAAGTATCTAGAATCACCTTTAGGGATTGATTCAAGAAATACAACAATGTGGTATCCAGTGATAAAAAAGGTTGAGTCCAGATTGGGACATTGGAAGAAAATATACTTATCCACCAGGAGAAGGTTAACCTTGATTGTCGCAACCTAAAAAATAATAACGATGAGTCTCATCGCAAGACTTTTATTATTCGTTAAGCGTGACATTTAAAAAAAAAAAAACCGAGGAAAAGTCGACTTAATTCCTCTAGAAAAATGAAGGTTTTGAAAATGACCTTAAAAAAAGACATGGAGTCGCCACCAATCTTTTTTAGCTAGGTGTGATCGGCCACCTATTAAAACCGGTTTTATAAAAATATTTTAAAAATTAATTAAAACATTTTAAAAACCAATTTCAAGTCTGCGTTTTAAACCAGAGAAATCAAAGAAGCGGGTTCGGGAGTCGGTTACGTGTGGGGAAGGATTAGCACCCCCACAACGCCCGTATAAATCGGTACCTTATTAATCGTGTGTTATCTCAAGTCTCGGTAAAAAGTTGGTTTTAAATTTAGTATTTCAAGTTAATTTCCAATTTAAAAAAAATAATAATTCCATTTTTTATTGAAAATGATCCGGAATTTATAAATTCAAAATTTTCCTATATTCCCCAATAAACGTGGCAAAATATAGAAATTTTTATTAGTTTTGAAAAACTTTCCGAATCATTCTCTTTTTGAAAGAAAGATATTCCTTTATTAATGATAATTGATGATATTCCCTCCAGCAAACCCGATAGAGAACTCATGAATTATTTTAACTCGGGAATATCTTTATATTTTTTTTATTGAAAACCATTATCTTTTTTTGAAAACATTTAAAAGAAATGAATATGTATATGCATGACATAAATAAAATGACATAGCAAAATCTAAATAATATAATACAACCTAAATGACATGACAAGTATGAATGGTATGGCATATAATTTAAATGACATGGAATAAAATAATGCTATCATATAATGTGCATGAAAATAAAAATGCAATGCATGAAATGTATTTTTTCCTTTAATTAAGGAAATCCGTATATCTAACAAGATATCCGGCTACCTTAGGAAAATATGTCAAATTAAATATTCTAAAACCAAAATACTTTGTGATTGTTTGAAAACAATTTTGAGAAGCTTGAATAAGAAAATAAAAACTGGGCTAAAATTTTTTAAAATGGCTCTAATTTCCTAAGTTTAAAAAATCGGGACTTGGCTACCCTTAACCCGGGACTTGAAAAACCATTTTTAGAGTTTAAAAAGGCTTAGAAATTACCCTAAGTCAGTAGCTAACCCTCCTAATCAGCCCACTCTAAGTAAGTTAACCAAAACAGAAAATTGGTATTTCTTTAAATTCAATTCTGACTCCACTAACCAGTTTTAATCAACGATTTTTTATCCTATTTTTAAAAATTCCAAAAATTCTGAAAAAAATACTGGAGACTCAGAACATGTAAAACTACACGATAAAAAATCGGCTTAATTTTTTGATCAAATATGAATTCCCAGAAAAACTAGAGATGTACGAGTTTTTGGAGGAGAAAAAAAACTGCTTTGTTTTTCTTTAAATTCAATTCTGACACCACTGTCCAGTTTTAATCCACGATTTTTTAACCTATTTTTAAAAATTCCAAAATTTCTGAAAAAGTTATTGGAGACTCAAGACATGTAAAAATACACGAGAAAAAATCGGCTTAATTTTCTGATCAAAGATGAATTCCCAGAAAAATCGGAGATGTACGTGTTTTGGGTGGAAAAAAAACTGCTTTGTTTTTCTTTAAAATCAATTCTGACTCCACTGTCCAGTTTTAATCCACGATTTTTTACCCTAATTTTAAAAATTCCAAAAATTCTAAAAAAAATACTGGAGACTCAGGACATGTAAAACTACGCGAGAAAAAATCAACTTAATTTTCTGATCAAAGATGAATTCTCAGAAAAATTGGAGATGTACGAGTTTTTGGAGGAAAAAAAAACTGCTTTGTTTTTCTTTAAATTCAATTCTGACTCCACTGTCCAGTTTTAATCCATGATTTTTTACCCTATTTTTAAAAATTCCAAAAATTCTGAAAATATTATTGGAGACTCAGGACATGTAAAAATACACGAGAAAAAATCGGCTTAAGTTTTTGATCAAAGATGAATTCCCAGAAAAATCAGAGATGTACGAGTTTTGGGTGGAAAAAAAACTGCTTTGCCAACATATTTTTTTGTCTTTGATAAAATCATTTAAAAACCAAAATAAAAATATTTGAAACTCATAGAATGACTTGAAGACAGTAGCTAGGACTTTTTGAAAGTTAAATAAAAATTGGCTAAGTAAAAAAAATCACAAAGGTAGAATAATCAATTTGACAAACTTAATTTTCCACAAGTGTGCTCAAGAGAGCATGACCTTGAACCATTAATTGGCTCAAGTCATTATTCAAGTGGCATGAACATGAAATGCATGAAACAATGCAGCAAACATAATGCATGAAATGCATGGATCTAAACCTAAATGTAAGGAAAATGCATGACACAAATAATATGGCCTAGACCTAACATGAACTTGCATGACATTTAATGTAACCTAGACCTAAGACATGCATGGCATTTTCACAAACACAAGGCATGCTTAATTCAAAAATCCAACCAAATATCATGCAAATGCAAAAACCTAACAACTAGCATGACAAAAATACAACACACAATGCAAAACACATGGAGTAGCCAAATGGCTCCAAGCTTCAACAAGCATGGCATTTTCACAAACACTTGGTATGCTAGCATGAAAAACTAAGTCATAACACAAAAATCACACAAGCATTTTCACAAACACCTAATATACCAAATCTAAAACATACTTACTAAGATATAAAACAAGAATCATGCAAAGAATCACACAAGCATTTTCACAAACACTTAATATGCTAACTCTAAAACATGCTCAAATTTAAACAACATGAAAACAGAAAATTAAAAATGTAAAAACATGATATCTAAGACATAAATGGCAACAAACAAAGCAACCAAATTAAATATAACTTAAGAACATGAAATAACATAATATTTAAAACATCAAAAATAAAGAAAATAGCATAAACAATATGGTAAAATGAATCAAAAAATAACAACTTAAAATAAATAATGTAGGCCATTTGGCCATGGTGAGTTTATTGTAAAAACAAAATGTAAGAAAAATATACTTAAGAAAGGAAATGAAGGAAAATGAAGGAAGAACAAGAAACATTATTTTAAAATGAAAACTCACCAAGTAGCTTTTGAACGGATTAAGCTATAAACCCTCAGAGTAGCTTTTGAACGGATTAAGCTACAAACCCTCAGAGTAGCTTCTGAACGGATTAAGCTATAAACCATCAGAGTAGCTTTTGAACGGATTAAGCTATAAACCATCAGAGTAGCTTTTGAACGGATTAAGCTACAAACCCTCTCAACAAAAACACTATGACTCACCACCCGGATAATCCTAATACAAGTGTATAGACTATCTCACAAGGGGTAGTGGGTGATCTCAACCAAAGGCCAAGACTCCTTATTTATAAGGTGAGCACCTCCTTGGCTTGACATTACAAAGGGATGTGGGATTGGGACTTAGGCTCAAAAATCTCTAACTTAACTCTTGATTTTTAATCACTTGATTGAAAAAATCCTAAGCTTCCTCCTTCCTTTGGGCTTGGGCAGGCCAGCACTTCTCTTTTCCAGCCAAGCTCTGATTTTTGAAAGGCCCAAAGAAGCCCTTTTCGGTTGCTTGGGTGAAACGACCATTTTGCCCCCGGATGCAAAATAAATATCAAACGGGCTCCAAATTCAATTTTTCTTTTTTTAATACTTCCAAAATAATAAAATATTGAGTTCTGGAAGTTTTCAAAATTATCCGAGTCCGTTTGCTATTTATTTGGATTTTTTCTTCCCAAAATGTCCTTTTATGCCCCTACTTTTTACCATTTTTTAAACGAGCTCCAAATCAAGATTTTTCTTCACCAATCTCTTCAAAATAATTAAAAAGTGTGATCTGGAAGTTTTCATAATTTTTGGAGCTCATTTGGTATTTTTTCGGGATTTATCGGCTTGAATTACTGCATAGGAGGCCCGGGATTTGGCCATTTTGCAAACGAACTCGGAATCAAGATTTTCTTTCGCCAATCTCTTCCAAATAATTTAAAAATGAGATTTGCCAAATTTCAGAATTTTCGGAGTCCATTTGCTATTTTTCCGGGATTTATCTTTTTGAATTACTGCATTAGAAGCCCAGGATTTGGCCATTTTGCAAACGAACTTGGAATCAAGATTTTCTTTCGCCAATCTCTTTCAAATGATTTAAGAATGAGATTGACAAAATTTTCAGAATTTTCGGAGTCCATTTGCTATTTTTCCCAAATTTTTCCAATTTTGCCCTTTAACCTCCGAAACCCGGTTTTGCTCAAAACAAGTCCGATTTTCAGATTTTCTTCAATCTGAGCCTTGGTCCATCCTTTTTAATCATTCCTCATCCATTGGGGGCTTTGGTCTTACCAAGTCGGGCCATTTCTGTGATTCTTCCCGATTTCACCGAAATCCACTAAAAACCCTAATTCTCGGTTTTCTCCCGGATTGACTTTTCTTTCGGTTTTTCTTGCAAGTGACTTCTCCATTACCCGTAGTCAGTGCTTATCTTTCATTTGGAACCTTCAATTTCGACCAGTTTGATCATTTAAGCACTTTTCCCCAAATTTCTCGGATTAGGGTTTCTTTTCTATTGAATCTTCAAATCCCAACTTCCGAACTCCATATATTTCAATGTAGACCTCGGATTATCAAAATTCTTTCTCCATTTTTCAATTGAACTCAAAATCTTGATTTTGAAAGTGGGTTGACTTTTTTAGTAGTTGACTTTCTGGGGTTGACTTTTTCGGGGTTGACTTTTTTGGGGTTGACTTTTTTTCAAGTTTGACTTTTGTGCTCGCCCTCTTAAACTAAGTCTCGGAGTACCACCTGCAGGATGAAAACAGTCTTTTTATACTCTGAAACATCAATATAGGAAGAAAACATACCTGTTTAGTGGCCCGGACAAAATTAGGTGTCTACAGCTGCCCCTCTTTGGCTATTGCTGAGAATCAGGAATCAGGCAAAGATAAACCAACACTAATTTTGTACGGTCAGTGAAATCACATGGAAAGGAAAGGGGTTTTCTTTTTCATTTCTTCATTCATTTTTGCATTTTGCATTTTTCATTTTCTTTTTTCATTTTCTATTTTTTTCATTTTTTCTCTTTTTTCTTTTTTCTTTTTTTTTTCAATTTTTTTTTTGAAAACAGTAAATTGAAGATTTGTCCTTAAATTGAATTCCCTGCCTAAACAAGGCTCGATTCGTCTTAAGGAAACGAATTCGATTTGCAAGAAAAGAAATGACCTCGACGATGGTCTCGGGGCCTTAACCTGTCTTGTTCTCAGCTGTGTTTAAAATTCTGGATATCTCCTCCAAAAGCTTCGGCTATCACCACCGAAGTCTTGCTCATTTTTTTTTATGTAAAAATTCTGGGTATCACCTCCAGAAGCTTCAGCTATCACCACCGAAGACTTTCTATCTTTTCAAAGGATTTTAAAACTCTGGATATCTCCACCAGAGGCTTCAGCTATCACCACCGAAGTCTTGCTCATTTTTTTTTTAATGTAAAAATTCTGGGTATCACCTCCAGAAGCTTCAGCTATCACCACCGAAGACTTTCTATCTTTTCAAAGGATTTTAAAACTCTGGATATCTCCACCAGAGGCTTCAGCTATCACCACCGAAGTCTTGCTCATTTTTAAAACTGTAAAATTCTGGGTATCATCTCCAGAAGCTTCAGCTATCACCACCGAAGACTTTCTACCTTTTCAAAGGACTTTAAAAAAAACTCTGGATATCTCCACCAGAGGCTTCAGCTATCACCACCGAAGACTTGTTCATAAATAAAAAAAGTACCTCGACGATGATTTCGGGGCTCGACTCGCCTTAAGAAAACGAAATCGATTATACCTGAAAGCTTTAAGAGATGATGCAAATGCTTCATGATGCAAATGCAAATGTCTTTTGTTGATGCAAACGCTTCTTGATGTAGATGCAAATGACTTAGATTGGTGCAAATGTCTTTGATGCAAATGTAAATGACTTGATTTGATGCAAACTTTCTTGATGCAGATTTAACTAACTTAGATTGATGCAAATGCTTCTTGATGTAGATGCACATGTTAAAAAAAAATTCTGGATAACTCTTTCAAAAGAAGATTTCTCATTTTTCAAAATTATAAAACCCTGGATATCTCCACCAGAGGCTTCAGCTATCACCACCGAAGACTTCTTCATTTTTAAAACTGTAAAATTCTGGATATCTCCACCAGAAGCTTTGGCTATCACCACCAAAGACTTGCTCAATATAAAATTCTAGATAACTCATCTAGAAGAAGATTTCTCATGTTTCAAAATTATAAAACCCTGGATATCTCCACTAGAGGCTTCAGCTATCACCACCGAAGACTTGTTCACTTTTAAAACTGCAAAATTCTGGATATCACCACCAGAAGCTTTGGCTATCACCACCAAAGACTTGCTCATTGTAAAATTCTGGGTAACTCCTTCAGAATAAAATTTCTCATGTTTTTCAAAATTATAAAACCCTGGATATCTCCACCAGAGGCTTCAGCTATCACCGCCGAAGACTTATTCACTTTTAAAACTGCAAAATTCTGGATATCACCACCAGAAGCTTTGGCTATCACCACCAAAGACTTGGTCATTGTAAAATTCTGGGTAACTCCTTCAGAATAAAATTTCTCATGTTTTCAAAATTATAAAACCCTGGATATCTCCACCAGAGGCTTCAGCTATCACCACTGAAGACTTGTTCACTTTTAAAACTGCAAAATTCTGGATATCACCACCAGAAGTTTTGGCTATCACCACCAAATACTTGCTCATTGTAAAATTCTGGGTAACTCCTTCAGAATAAAATTTCTCATGTTTTCAAAATTATAAAACCCTGGATATCTCCACCAGAGGCTTCAGCTATCACCACCGAAGACTTATTCACTTTTAAAACTGCAAAATTCTGGATATCACCACCAGAAGCTCTGGCTATTACCACCAAAGACTTGCTCATTGTAAAAATCTGGGTAACTCCTTCAGAAGAAGATTTCTCATTTTTCAAAATTATAAAACCCTGGATATCTCCACCAGAGGCTTCAGCTATCACCACCGAAGACTTGTTCACTTTTAAAACTGTAAAATTCTGGATATCCCCACCAGAAGCTTTGGCTATCACCACCAAAGACTTGCTTATTGTAAAATTCTGGATATCCCCACCAGAAGAAAATTTCTCATTTTTCAAAATTATAAAACTCTGGATATCTCCACCAGAGGCTTCAGCTATCACCACTGAAGACTTGTTCACTTTTTAAAAACTGTAAAATTCTGGATATCCCCACCAGAAGCTTTGAGAAATGATGCAGATGCACATGTCTTTTAACAAGGTGCTCATGCTTCATGGTGCAAATGTAAAATATTTCTTAGTGCAAATGCAAATGGCCTGGATTGATGCCCATGTTTCATGATGCAGATGCCCCTATTAATTGTGTTCATGTAACTAGTTTATGAATGGTGTAACTACAATTACCACACAATAATGAAAATGCAATGATTCTAGAAATGATGCAATTGCTTGAGATGACATAAATGCGAATTCCATGAAGAATGTAAATGTAAAGGTAAAATGCAGATGCTTATGGAATAATGCCAATGCAAATACCCATGAATGATGCAAATGCTTGCCGACACTGTGCAGATGCAAAAGCTCGATAAAGAGATGAGTACTCATGAGTGATGCAAATGCCCCCGGTTGTTTTTCTAGACTTTGGCTTAGCCTCTCAAATTCATTTTTCCTCTTCAAATCAGAGTATATCTTCAATTCATTTTGGCTATTCTCTTTGCCCCAACAGTTTTCAAACTTTCATCAACAGAGATCTGAACTGGGTTCGATATCTTCTTCTCATATCTGGAGGTCATGACCTATCCTGGCAGTTCTATATCTTTGGGTTAGAAAAATCCTTGTCTCATGTCAACATCAAAAATGGGTATTTCAAAAATATTTTTATTTTCCCTTTTTGAAAAACAATTTTGCTTATTTAAGGAAAACTTCTAAGCCAAAAATTTTAACTCCACAATGTGTGATATATAAATCTTTTGAAGACTGATGATCATTGTTAGAAATTTCTCTAAGTATCAATCTGGGTTTTTTTTTCAACTGGGATTGGCAAAGCTTGGTATAACGAGATTCTGGCTTTTCCAGGAAAATTTCATGACAGAAATGCATATCCCTTCTAGGCTCACAAATGGAACAAGTTTTATAAATCATGAATTCATTGAGAACCAAGCAAATTCAACATTCTTTTAGTTTCCATATCAAGGCATTTTGACAAGCGTCAATATTGGCCGGGATGTTTAAACCGGAAAGTTTAATCTTGGAGAAAAAAAGTTTTAGTTTTTGAAGACAATCCTTTGAATGAGAGTTGGCAATTTGGGGGTTCAAGAATTCCTAGATGTTCCTCGATGACCACTCTTTTAATAAGATCTTTTCTTTTGGGGTATCAGCACTATCATAGATGGCATCGAAAATTTCCAACTTTACTCTAGACCGCCCATTTTTTGGGTTTTCGCCCTAGAGTCCCATTCTTTTCAATTTTTCTTTTTTTTTTGTTCTACCATACACTTGAGAATTATAAATTCTTCCTTAGTGAAATGATTATTCGATGAAATGGGATAAAATCTGAGGAAAAACCTTTCAGATTAGATATTCATGCTTGATCTAAATGGACTTTTAAAGCATATAATGTAGGCCACGGCTCAGGGTTCAGAAAGAAAGGATAAATAGGCCCAAAATATGTGTTTGAGGGTAATCAGATCAAGGATCATTTCTTGAGGAGGATTCTCTTTGAAGCATTTGTCCTTTCTTGGACATTTCTTTCCTTTTGACTTTGCTCTTTTTCTTCCTTGCTCTTGGCTTTCAATTTGCCATGTCTTTCACACATTTTTTTTTGCTTTCATTTTGCCCCCTTCTTTTTCAACATAGTGAGCCCGTCTTTATTCGGGGCTCCATTTGCTTTGCATCTGTCTTTGAGCTAGGACTCATTTATCAATGATCTTTAAAAAGATCTTTTCTCGCATTTGCCCCCCCAGTGTAGAGGGTGATCCTTGATCAGGGTTCAAAGAAGAAAAAAATTCTTTTGGCTCAAAAGGAGTGACTATGGATAATTTATTTTTGTGCGAAAGGGATATGAAAGATGGCCATTCCTCATGTCAAGCACGAATATTTACTTCGAAAAGCAATCCCCAGGGGAAATAGATAATCCAAATTTCATTTTGCACTTTGGAATCATCCGAATTCTCATATGCATGATATCACAATTTTTCTTTTTCTTTTTTCTTTTTTTTTTTGTTTTTTTCGTCTCATGCCCCCAATGATTCATGCATTAGCCCATCCTTCTTCACTATGTATCCATCATTTCCACATATGATGCCCCAATTTGATTAACCATGCGAATTTGTATCAACGAGGAACATAGCAAGTCTAGGTCTATTTTGAAAAGGCTGAGTTTCCAATCTGAGTTCTTTGAAGAGACAAGGAAAATATGACCCAAAAATGGGTTTTCTCTGGGACAAGGGATAATCTAGTTTAATCATTGTGCCCCAGGATGTCAATCATGAAGTGATGTTTGGGCAATTAGTGTTTTGTGGTTATTGGGAAAGGTCATGAATGGTTTTAGCACAATCTTGACACATGATAACTCGTATAATTATATAGTTTTTAGTTATGTTTTATTATTGTTTTGTGTCAAATACGAGTTATTATTGTTTAGTCTAATTGTGTTTATGATCTTTTATATTTTTATGTAATTTGGTGTTTTTCACAAGTTTCTTTGAGTGATTTCAGATTACTAGAATTAAGGGCAAATCCAGTTCAGTTCCAGTTCCGACACCTTTTGCCATATCAGCTATATCTCGAGTTTCACTGAAGCAATAAGGCTGAACTTTGTATCCCTGCAAAGCTAAGAGGCATATCTATCTTTTTCATGTTTTACACTTCTTGAAACGGAGTCGTTTTCCCTAGCGAAATCGACCATCAAGTTGGCTGATGTGCAATGACGTCTGTTCTGCACCGTTTTGGTATTTTGATCATATCTTCCGATCCACGTACGCAAATGATCTGATTCCAACGGATATGGATCCGTAACTGATAGGGGTATATTTTTCTAGAAGACCATTTTATCAGATCGAGCCTCCAACATTGACAAAATCGACCATCAAGCTGGCTGATCAGAATTGTCATACAATATGACGAAAATTGTTAGAAAAATGCACCCACCTATTATACCTACCTTTGAAATTTGTAAAGCTTGTCTCTTGTCATTTAGCCCTCCAAAATGTGTATAAATAGAGGGCCTTGGATGAGTATTGGGATACATTGATACATTGGTAGGATAGCCATTGTAATAAAATTCTCTAAGTTTTCTTTTTCTTTCCTTTCTCTAGTTTTCTTTTTCTTCTTATATTTCTTTTCATTTTATTCATATCTAGTATGTGTTTCTAATCATATTGTTGAGGTGATGAGGTGAAGCTCTTGGTAAATGCTAAGGTTAGTCTCTTAAACATGAGCTAAAATGAATCATCATTTATAAGCACTAGCATAGATAATATTTTCTTTTGGTTTAAAATCATACTTGCAAAGTAGAGATCTTGATTCATTATTGACAATGAAAATGGAACAGTAAATGCTTGGTTTCATAACCTTGATTTGTTGTAGACATATACCTTGGCATAAGGAATGCTTGGACTCTTTTTATGAGTTTTGAGGACACCAAATGAACATAATATCATATGCTATGGCCGTTGGACAATTTGGACTGAATTGCTAAACCTTCCGATTGGAACCTCCCTTATGTGTGGATTTCAATTGTGTAATAAAACAAGATTAATCTTAGCATAACACCAAGAGTGGATTCTCTAACCTCAACATCCTTTCTTATTGTTTTTTATATTTTGTTTAATTTCTTTTATGTTATTTTATTTATTTTGTTCTCTAATATCTTGTTTATTTTGTTTTGTTGTTGATTCCCTAATATCTTGTTTACTTTCTTTTTCTTATATATTTATAAACTTATACTTACTAATACGCTTCCCTGTGGTTCGACCTCGGACACCCGAGAATTTATTACTTGAACATAACCTGCACTTGGGTTTACAACTCTTAATTGAGTCTCCATCAAGTTTTTGGCGCCGTTGCCGGGGAAGCAATACTAAGTATATAAGTTTATAAGTATATTTATTTTTATTGGCTGGTTATACCGCCTAATTTTGTATATATTTGTTTTTATTGGCTGGTTATACCGCCTAATTTAGTATATTTATTTTGTTTGGCTGGTTATACCGCCTAATTTGTATATTAACTTTGTTTTATGCTTGTTTGGCGACGTGATTTTAGATCTCGTCGTTTAGTTAGATTTTATTGTGAAACTTTTTCAGGTAATCTTTCTAATACAACTCCTACCATGGCTGACAATGAAAGTGTTCATGCTGAAGATGAGAACAGACAAGTACGCACCATGCGTGACTACTTGCAACCAACTCGAAGCTCATCACCCTCTTGTTTTATTTTTCCTCTCAATGCAAACAACTTTCGTTTTAAACCAGGTATGATAGCTTTGCTTCCAAATTTCTATGGGTTAGAATCGGAAAGTGCTTACTCGTTTCTAAAAGACTTCGAAGATGTATGTGTCACCTTTAATGACCAACAATGTACAAATGAAATTGTCAAGCTAAAATTATTTCCTTTTTCTTTAAAAGATAAAGCAAAAATTTGGCTTCATAATTTAAAACCAAGGTCAATTGGCACATGGCAAGAATTACAAACTGAGTTTCTAAAGAAATTTTTCCCAGCACATAAAACTACTGCTTTGAAAAGACAGATTCAAAATTTCAATCAAAATCAAAATGAAGCATTTTTTCAGTGCTGGGATCGTTTTAAAGATTTGTTAAGTTCTTGTCCACATCATGGTTTTGAAAAATGGCGTCTTATTAGTTTCTTTTATGAAAGTTTAACTCCCGAAACTAAACAATTTGTTGAAACAATGTGTAACGGTGAGTTTCTAGAAAAAGAACCTGAAGAAGCCTTTGACTACTTAGACCATTTGGCAGATAACTCTCAAGCCTGGCACACAGATAATTCCTCTGAAAGTTTCAATAGATCTAATCTTGTTTCTAACAGAGGTAAATATCATTTTAGTCAAGAAGATGAGATAAAAGCTAAAGTAGCTAATTTGGCTAGAAAGATTGAAGCCATGGAACTTAGAGAAGTAAAAGAAGTCAAAACGGTTAAAAATGAAGAAAGTTGTGGAATTTGTGAAATCATGGGACACCCCACTTCTGAATGTCCAAACATTCCCATTCTTAAAGAAGCGTTGCATGATCAAGTAAATTCCATAAACACATTTAAAAAGCCTTTTCCTTCTCCTTACTCTGAAACGTATAACCCTGAATGGAGAAATCATCCCAACTTCAGTTGGCGGAATAATAATCATGTTCAGGTACCACAATCTCAAAAGCCGGGCAACACTTTTTCCTATCAACCTTCACGTGTACAAACCTTGGAAGAAACATTGCAAGCATTCATGCAAACACAAGCAAATGTGAATAGCCGGACTTCACAGGACATCAATGAGATCAAAAACACCTTGTCCACATTGACAGCTTCATTACGCACTCAAGAAAAAGGTAAGTTTCCTGCTCAACCTCAGCCTAACCCTTCTACTCAATGTCTTGTTTCTTGCTCCAATGAAACTCAACAGGAAAATGCCAGTTCTATCACAACTCTTCGAAGTGGAAAGGCAATTGACAAAAAGATTCCATCAAAAGACCAAGATCCTCTTTCCCCTCCGAAAAGTAATGGTAAGGATGATGGTAAGTCTGAACTTCTTGAAAATTTGGACAAAGAAAAAGGTATGCATCCTGCTCCTTTTCCTCAAAGGTTGCAAACAATAAAGAATTTGAATCAAAATGCAGAAATTTATGAACTTTTCAAACAAGTTAAGATTAACATTCCTTTATTGGATGCAATCAAACAAGTTCCATCTTATGCTAAATTTTTGAAGGACATGTGCACAATTAAAAGGAAACATAATGTACAAAAGAAAGCATTTCTGACGGAAAGTGTGAGCTCAATCATTCAGCACCTTACTCCACCAAAATTCAAAGATCCTGGATGTCCAACAATCTCATGCATCATTGGAAACACTAGAATAGAACGTGCATTGCTTGATCTTGGTGCTAGTGTTAATCTTTTGCCTTTTTCTGTTTATCAACAGTTAGGTTTAGGTGAACTCAAGGAAACACCTGTTACACTTCAACTAGCTGATCGTTCTGTAAAAACTCCTCGAGGGATAGTTGAAGATGTTTTGGTTCAAATTGATAATTTTTACTTCCCTGTTGATTTTATTGTTTTGGACACACATCCTGTTTCAAATCCAAATGTTCAAATTCCTGTTATATTAGGCCGTCCATTTCTTGCAACTTCTAATGCTCTGATAAATTGCAGGAATGGTATGTTGAACATTTCTTTTGGAAATATGACTTTAGAATTAAATGTGTTCAACACTTGCAAGCAACCTGGTGATGATTCAGAAGTACATGAAGTGGATTTCATTGAAGAACTTGTTCATGAACATCTCACCACTACCACATTCCATGATCCTTTAGAAGCTTATTTAATTGAATGTGAGTTTGATAATGTTTCAGAAATTTCACACACTGATTCTTTGTTAAATTCTTTTCAGGTTAAGCATTGTTGGAAACAAAAGTTTGAGGAACTCAGAAATGATGCATATGAGAATTCTAAAATTCATAAAGAAAGAACTAAAGCCTTTCATGACAAGTTAATTTCAAGAAAAATATTTGATGTTGGGCAAAAAGTTCTACTTTATAATTCTAGACTTCACATATTTCCTGGTAAGTTGAGATCAAGATGGACTGGCCCATTTGTGGTTAAGCATGTGTATCATTATGGAGCAGTTGACATTGAGAATCCTCAAAATGGTAACGTATTCAAGGTAAATGGACAAAGACTCAAACTCTTTTTGGAAAATCATGTTACTCAAGAAGAGGTTGTTTTTCTTTCTGATCCTTGTTTTGAAAATAACTAGATGTAAATATAATTTTTACTAATCTTCAAAAAAAAAAAAAAAAAAAAAAAAAATTCATTTTTTTCCCGGTTAAATGGCGGATAACGGTACTCCGTGATTATTTAAGTCGGTTCCATCAGCTACCCACAAAACTGATATTGTATATAAATTTCTCTTTCATTTTATTTTATTTCATTTTTTTTCAGGATGGATGATATTCTCAAAAGATTGCAGAAACGATTTCCTCCTTTTCCTCGGAATATTTTACTGAAGCTTTACCAAGTTCGATTAGAAAGATTAAGAATGCTTATGAACAAAGGGATTCCTGAAGACATACGTTGGATAATTGAAGCCAAGGTACGTGAAGATGCATATCTTCCTGTTTTGCATTTACCAGGTACAGGTAGAAGCACTTATGCAAAGAAGCGACGAGCAAAGCGCATGAGTTCAAATTGCCACAAGTGTGCACGATGGACGTGTAACGGTAAATGTCGTTCTATTGGGATTCCGTCCTCTAATCGAGATGATAAAATTGAATTCATTAAGGATGGACTGAGTAAGGAGAATTTGGGTAATATCCAACTTTCTCTTGAGACGCATCCTAGTGGAGACGTACAAAGAGAAATTCTTGATTTATGGCCGCAATTCCAAAGGGAATGGCAACATCTTGGGAATCTGATGTTAAAAGACCCTGTTTGCCAGCTTGTAAGAAAACTGGATGGGAAGCATATCCTCGACTCATAGAAGGCGTTTAAGCCGTTTCTGGACGTAAAACCAGAGGAAGATGTGAGCCACAATCACAACTACAATAAATGACTTCTCAGCTTTTGGTTTGATTTGCAATAACTTTATTTCAGTTTAATTTACGTGTTGTTCGATTTGTGTAATTATTCTCGTTTTTTTTTTTTTTGCATTGGTCTTTTACGATTGATTTTTCTTCTCTTTTTGATTTTCTTCCTGAAATCACGTAAAAATCTGTTGTTAGGTTAACATTTTCTTCTGACAGGTCAAATACACTTTCGGCGACATTATTACTCTTGTCTGATTCACTACTCAGTCCTCTATATATTACACCATGTACTCATTCTCTTTCAGGCACTCGAAAAAGAAAAAAAAATGGAAAGCACTTCGTCCCAGCGCATTAAAAAAATTTGTGTCTTTGGAGGTGCTTATCCAGGGAAAAATAACATATTCGCTGATGAAGCCATAAGAGTTGGAGTAATACTTGCCCAACAAAAGATCCACTTGATTTATGGAGGCGGTAGTACGGGTTTAATGGGAGCAGTCGCTACAGCAGCACACGCCGGAGGAAGTCCAGTTCTAGGAATCGTGCCAAAACTATTCACAGATTTTTGTGGACCTACCGTGGGTAAGGAAATACAAGTCTGGAGTATCCCTGAACGGATAACAATCATGTACCATTCTGCCGATGCATTCATTGCTTTACCAGGAGGTCTGGGTACATTGGAAGAAATAGCTTGCGTGGCTTCTTGGTCATCTTTGGTCACAAATAAGAAACCCATTGGTTTGCTTAATATTAATGGTTATTTTAGTAATTTACTTTCATATTTAGATAATGTTGTGGATAACGGATTCATGTTTTCAGAGGCAAGGAGAACCATAATTTCTGCTACAACCATTGAAGATTTACTCAAAAAGCTACAAGCTTATGAGTGTTTATCTGCTACGGTTGTTTCGCAAACGCTCGGAAAAAGAAAAAGAGATATGGACGAGCAAGGAGTGGATTGCACTTTGTCTTTGTGACATTATCTAACATTTTGCTTGTTGTGTCTCAGTTATAATAAGTGGTTAGCAACCTCTGCAGGTAATATCTCCTAAATTCTACCTTTAAAATTTGACATTGGGGACAATGTCATATTTTAGTAGGGGGTAAGGGACATATTTTGCTTAAAAAAAAAACAAAATTGTTGTGTTTTAAGACATTTAGAAGTATTCATTCTGAACAAGGTCTGAGTAAGGGAGACTTGAGACATACCTTGTCAGTTTGATTTAATCTTCTTCTTCAAAAAAACAAAAAAAAAAAAAAAAAAAAAGCATGTTTAGACTTAGTGTGTTTTTTTTTTAGTTACTTTCAATACAATGATGAGATATGAATTGCATAAGTCTAAAACAGATTTATTAGTGAGAAGATTTTCATGAGAATTGAGCTTGATGTCAACCTTTTTATGAGCCAATGTTAATATGATATGTTGATTGAGAAAGAAGCATGTTTAGACTTAATCTGACTTGTATAATCATCTTTGTGAGTTTTTGAGCCTATAATGATTGATGCATTATACAAATCAATCTAATTTCTTTCTTGAGTGCTCTTATGATTACATGATTCTCTAGAACTTGCTTTAAACCGTTTGAGACTATATTGATACATGTGACAACATGAATATGATAGAGGCATTAGGATTATAACCAGAGCCAAACAGCCATCCATTATTAATGTTCTACGAGAACATCCCCACTAGTGAGCCAATTTGAGCCTACATTAAATATGATGTTTTATTGGTAACCACAACTTACACCTAGCCTAAATATGCTTATATCCTTACCCTTGTTCTAAAGATGAATTTTATATTTTGAGACATATTGCAAAAAAACAAGGGATATTTTTATTTGAAAATTTGGGTTAGAAACAAAAGATAAGTGTGGGGGAAAGAAAAGAAAAGAAAAAGTCAAGAGAAAAAGAAAGGGATCATTGTCAAATACATTCCCATATTAAAAAAAAAAAAAAAAAAAAAAAAAAAAAAAAAAATCTTCTCTTGAACTTCTAGAAAAAGATGTTACAAAGTTGGTTAGAATGATGCAAAGGCTCAACATGAATATTTAGCCTATGTTATTATGTGCTTTATAAGAGTTTTGAGAAGTTTTATTTGTATGATCTTATTATGTCTCTAAAATCTATGAACTCTTTGGAACCTTTGTGATATCTTTATCCTTTTGTTCTTTAACCACATTATAACCCTTTGGCCCCATTACAACCTTGAATAAAGACCTCTTGATTTATGAAGTTGTATGATCTAAATAGTGGAGAATAGGTGGACAAGCAAGCATATGGTAGAAGTGTTTTCATGAGATTGATTGAGTGTAAACACTTTACCACTACTTTAAAGAGTGAAAATCAAGAGAGTATCCCATGTGAGAAGTTGAGATTAAGTTTGAATATACACTATTTTGATTGAAATATGTTATGTTAATATTGGCTTAACTCAAACTATTTACATTCAAGCAAGATTTTTTTGTGAATTTCTTTAAGCTATTGATTAGTTTTTAAGACTTGTCCAATGATTATCTCTAATTTATATTGGAAGGATTAGTTATAATTATTATTTTTAGTTTTTCTTATGTCTTCAATGTTTGTGGGTATCGTCCTAGTAAACCCTCACGAGACTAAACTCGTCCACTAGGGACACCTAGGGGTTTAAAGGCTTGTGTCACATGCTAAGTGCCACCGTGATTTCCTACGAAAATGGATTAGATTAGATTTTCTTATTTTATTGAGTCGTTGCTAGGGACTAGCAACAATCTAAGTATGGGGGTGTGATAACTCGTATAATTATATAGTTTTTAGTTATGTTTTATTATTGTTTTGTGTCAAATACGAGTTATTATTGTTTAGTCTAATTGTGTTTATGATCTTTTATATTTTTATGTAATTTGGTGTTTTTCACAAGTTTCTTTGAGTGATTTCAGATTACTAGAATTAAGGGCAAATCCAGTTCAGTTCCAGTTCCGACACCTTTTGCCATATCAGCTATATCTCGAGTTTCACTGAAGCAATAAGGCTGAACTTTGTATCCCTGCAAAGCTAAGAGGCATATCTATCTTTTTCATGTTTTACACTTCTTGAAACGGAGTCGTTTTCCCTAGCGAAATCGACCATCAAGTTGGCTGATGTGCAATGACGTCTGTTCTGCACCGTTTTGGTATTTTGACCATATCTTCCGATCCACGTACGCAAATGATCTGATTCCAACGGCTATGGATCCGTAACTGATAGGGGTATATTTTTCTAGAAGACCATTTTATCAGATCGAGCCTCCAACATTGACAAAATCGACCATCAAGCTGGCTGATCAGAATTGTCATACAATATGACGAAAATTGTTAGAAAAATGCACCCACCTATTATACCTACCTTTGAAATTTGTAAAGCTTGTCTCTTGTCATTTAGCCCTCCAAAATGTGTATAAATAGAGGGCCTTGGATGAGTATTGGGATACATTGATACATTGGTAGGATAGCCATTGTAATAAAATTCTCTAAGTTTTCTTTTTCTTTCCTTTCTCTAGTTTTCTTTTTCTTCTTATATTTCTTTTCATTTTATTCATATCTAGTATGTGTTTCTAATCATATTGTTGAGGTGATGAGGTGAAGCTCTTGGTAAATGCTAAGGTTAGTCTCTTAAACATGAGCTAAAATGAATCATCATTTATAAGCACTAGCATAGATAATATTTTCTTTTGGTTTAAAATCATACTTGCAAAGTAGAGATCTTGATTCATTATTGACAATGAAAATGGCACAGTAAATGCTTGGTTTCATAACCTTGATTTGTTGTAGACATATACCTTGGCATAAGGAATGCTTGGACTCTTTTTATGAGTTTTGAGGACACCAAATGAACATAATATCATATGCTATGGCCGTTGGACAATTTGGACTGAATTGCTAAACCTTCCGATTGGAACCTCCCTTATGTGTGGATTTCAATTGTGTAATAAAACAAGATTAATCTTAGCATAACACCAAGAGTGGATTCTCTAACCTCAACATCCTTTCTTATTGTTTTTTATATTTTGTTTAATTTCTTTTATGTTATTTTATTTATTTTGTTCTCTAATATCTTGTTTATTTTGTTTTGTTGTTGATTCCCTAATATCTTGTTTACTTTCTTTTTCTTATATATTTATAAACTTATACTTACTAATACGCTTCCCTGTGGTTCGACCTCGGACACCCGAGAATTTATTACTTGAACATAACCTGCACTTGGGTTTACAACTCTTAATTGAGTTTCCATCAACACACACCAAATTATCAAAATCTAGACTCTTGAAAGAATGTCTCATTTGTTTGAATTTCAAAGAATTCGAAAAATTTGAAAAAGTTCGTTCCTTTGTTCATAGCCTAGACTAAGATCTACGTCTTTGCTTATTCTGTGATGACAATGGTTTTATGAAGTCAAATCATTCATATTCCTTGAAGCATTAGGTCTTTCAAGTGGTCTCGATTCAAAAGATTTAGGCTTAGGAAAGCCTAAAAGAGAGGGCTGAAGGTATTGGGTCATTTCTAACAATGATCATCAATCTTCTTGAGACTATCAATCACTAAAAATTCCCTTAATGCTTGTTTTTGCAAATTCAAGTTATTGTTGAAACACAACAAACACAAAGCATTTAAAATACAAAATTCATTTAATTAACATGAGACAAATGCTTTCCTCATCACAGTGTATAGAACTACATGTGTCAAAAACCTAATATGATCATGCACAATGTTTTTTATGACACTTGACTTCCCCATCTTCAAAACTTATCGAACCAGCCTTGATGAGATCTCTGACCTTGTACTTCAAAGCGGGGCAGTTCTCTGTTGAGTGACCTTGATTGCCAGAATGGTACCCACAACACTCATTAGCATCATACCAGCTCGGATAAGGGGGCTTCAGAGGCGTTATTTGCATGGGTGTCACAAGGTGATTCTGGATGAGTTGAGGTAGTAGCTCACTGTATGTCACAGGAATCGGGTCAACCTGATTTATTTTTCGCTTTTTAAGCCCCCTTCGATTATTCCCAAGGATGCTCGATTGATAGACAGATGCAAATTCTGGTGTAGTTGCAGTCATTGGTTGGTAGGGATAAAAACCTTGAGAGACATTGTTCAGGGTAGAGTAAAATGGCTGGTACGAGGATAATTGGGGAGATGGGGCAAAGTCTTCCACGACTTGGGTATCTTCCTTTTTCTTTTCAGATGCCCCCTTGTTCTTGGTATTGGATGTTCTTTCTCCTTCAATTTTCCCATCCTTGATAGCATTCTCAATCATCTCCCCTGAAATTACCGTGTCTGAAAAATTCTTCGTGGTGTTGCCGATAAGTCTATCGTAGTATAGGGCCTGTAGTGTATTCACAAAAAGGACAGTGGTTTCCTTCTGAGTTAAAGGCGGTTGTACTTGGACGGCCAGGCTCATCCACCGTTGCGCATATTCTTTGAAGCTCTCAGTAGCTCTTTTCTTCATATTTTGCAAGGTGAGACGGTCAGGCGCCGTGTCAGTCATATGCTTGTACTGGTTTAGAAAAACCCTAGCCAGGTCATTCCAAGAGTGAATCTGATCCTTGCTCAACTGACTATACCACCTAATTGCGGATCCGTTGAGGCTATCTTGAAAGCAGTTAATCAAAAGCTTATCATTATCTATATGACTTGTCATCTTCCGGCAGAACATAGTGATGTGGGCTGATGGATCAGTCGTCCCGTCATATTTCACAAAGTCAGGGATCTTGAACTTAGGAGGAATGACTAAATCGAAGACCAAGCATCGTTCTTTCGCCTCCACACTCCCTAATACGTCTGCATTTTCTACTGCCCGGAGCCTTTCATCTAACAACTGATATTTCCCTTGGGAATCTGCCAACTCAACCTCATTTACTACAACCCTTTTCAACTTTGCCTGTTCAGCTAGATCATCTGAGTTTAGGACATTGACGAGGTTAACAGTGTTCTGGGCATCACTTATTATGACCTCATCCTGGCCCTTTTGTGCCTCTAACCCTTCTCTGGCGATAACGTTTTCGGTGTATCCTTTTCCTTTGATTACGGCGGACATCAGCTCCATCAATTTAGTCATCTAACCTTTAGATTCTGCTTGAGATTTTGCTAGCTGTTCTCGCAATTCTCTCTGTTCCCTTTCCATTTTTTCCATTCGGGCAACATGCTCATCCTCCATAGCACCAGCCTGTATTAAAAGTGTACTCAGTACTTCTTCTGATTTGAAATGGAAATTCTTTCAAAGACTCCTAAAGCCAAGCCAACTTCTATTCTATTTTCCCCAAAATGTATGTCATGATGAATGAGCCATGAATGCAATTTGATGCATGTGAAGCCTAAACAATATGATGTATGGACATGTATAATGGAAACATGCTGACCATATATGTAATAAATGCAACACGATGCCAACATGATGCATTTAAAGAATAAGAAAAACCAATGCATGGATATATGCAATGAATGACCATGTATGTTCCAAATGCATTTCTCAATGAATGATCATATACACTATGAATGCCACACAATGTCAATTATGATGCATGTGAAGAATAAATGATTGACACAGAGTATATACAAAGAAAGTCATGCTGGCCGTGTATGTCATGAACGCAACCTGATGCCAATATGACAAATTAATGCATGAGCATATCATGATGACTATGTATGCCAAGAATGCACCCTGATGCTAACATGATGCATGTAAAGAAAGAATAAATTGATATATGAATAGATACAGAAAAATCATGCTGACTATGAATGCATGAATGCAACTTGATGCTACCATGATGCATATAGAGAAAGAATAAATTGATAATGGATATATACAGAAAAATCATGCTGACTATGAATGCATGAATGCAACTGGATGCCAACATGATGCATGTAAAGAAAGAATAAATTGATATATGGATATATACAGAAAAAATCATGCTGACTATGAATGCATGAATGCAACTTGATGCCAACATGATGCATGTAAAGAAAGAATAAATTGATACATAAGTATATACAAATAATGACCATGCATGTCATAAACGTATCTTACAATGAATGACCATGCATGCTATGACTATAACATGATGTCAAAATGATACATGCAAAAATAAATGAATTAACACAAAGGTATATACAAAGAAATAAATGATTACACGAAATTGGTGGGACCTAAATCTTGGTTATTCAAAAATCTCATTATGCAAGATTTGCCTCCAATTTTTTTTTTTTTTTTGATAAACCAATCACATCATTTTCAAAAGAATTTCAGGGTGGATCTTACTATGGTACAATATGCAAATGTTCATGTGACACTACCGGTTTTATGAAATCATCAAATTAAATTACCAACTGTTTATTGCAAAGAATGAGATCAATAATACAACCAAAAATGTATATGCCCCATTCACACATGCATGAAATGTGCAACATGCAAAAATGCTTGAAAAAAGATTTTTTTTTATATGCCCCATTCACACATGCATGAAATGTGCAACATGCAAAAATGCTTGAAAAAAGATTTTTTTTTTTTTTTAAAAACAGCTAATGAACATCTGCCCCAGCAATATCTGCTTATTTAGGCATCACGATGCCATCGAGGCGGAGTATCACATTTATTACGGGCGATGTACGTACATCGTTGCCCGATCTACCACACTTATTCGGAGTGTAAAATAGGTAACAAAAAGTTTAGAAATGTCCCTCCATGTGTTCCTATTTTCGGTATGTCTAACGGAAATTCGGCATGGCTTCGCCTAGGTTCACTATATGAGGGTGAATCGGTTCTAAGGCCCCGAATTGTTCCTCACTGTCGCCGGTGAAGGCTAGTAAGGCACCCCGATAAAAGCGGGTTCAATTCGTTAGAGTATATTTTCCTATGCCCATGCGGAGGATCATCACGAAGGCATTAGGTACTTTATACTCCGAAAGTGTTTCACTAGCCCATACGGAGGATCAATCACGAAGGCTTAGTTACTTTACTTCCACTTAAAAGGACGGAACCCGGGTAGAGGATTCATGTTATGCAAATGCACGTGTAGTGTGTGTGGAGGAATAACAAACCTTTCACTACCTATTCTACAAACCTTATTCTAAATGCCCTAGCAATTAAAACATTCAAGAATAGTGTAACGCATTAACTAACAAGCAATTATAATATACAACCTAAATAACTAGAGAACAATAATAAAATGCATGCACATGAGAATGAACATTTTTAAAAACATTTTATTATTTTCAAAATTCTCTTTATTAGAAAAATATGGGAATTAAAATTAAATACCAATTAAACCAACCAAAACTGAGACTTTGATAACACACGACTATTTCTAGGCCTGACTCTCTAATAGTCCCCAGCGGAGTCGCCAAGCTGTCGCAACCTAAAAAATAATAACGATGAGTCTCATCGCAAGACTTTTATTATTCGTTAAGCGTGACATTTAAAAAAAAAAAAAACCGAGGAAAAGTCGACTTAATTCCTCTAGAAAAATGAAGGTTTTGAAAATGACCTTAAAAAAAGACATGGAGTCGCCACCAATCTTTTTTAGCTAGGTGTGATCGGCCACCTATTAAAACCGGTTTTATAAAAATATTTTAAAAATTAATTAAAACATTTTAAAAACCAATTTCAAGTCTGCGTTTTAAACCAGAGAAATCAAAGAAGCGGGTTCGGGAGTCGGTTACGTGTGGGGAAGGATTAGCACCCCCACAACGCCCGTATAAATCGGTACCTTATTAATCGTGTGTTATCTCAAGTCTCGGTAAAAAGTTGGTTTTAAATTTAGTATTTCAAGTTAATTTCCAATTTAAAAAAAATAATAATTCCATTTTTTATTGAAAATGATCCGGAATTTATAAATTCAAAATTTTCCTATATTCCCCAATAAACGTGGCAAAATATAGAAATTTTTATTAGTTTTGAAAAACTTTCCGAATCATTCTCTTTTTGAAAGAAAGATATTCCTTTATTAATGATAATTGATGATATTCCCTCCAGCAAACCCGGTAGAGAACTCATGAATTATTTTAACTCGGGAATATCTTTATATTTTTTTTATTGAAAACCATTATCTTTTTTTGAAAACATTTAAAAGAAATGAATATGTATATGCATGACATAAATAAAATGACATAGCAAAATCTAAATAATATAATACAACCTAAATGACATGACAAGTATGAATGGTATGGCATATAATTTAAATGACATGGAATAAAATAATGCTATCATATAATGTGCATGAAAATAAAAATGCAATGCATGAAATGTATTTTTTCCTTTAATTAAGGAAATCCGTATATCTAACAAGATATCCGGCTACCTTAGGAAAATATGTCAAATTAAATATTCTAAAACCAAAATACTTTGTGATTGTTTGAAAACAATTTTGAGAAGCTTGAATAAGAAAATAAAAACTGGGCTAAAATTTTTTAAAATGGCTCTAATTTCCTAAGTTTAAAAAATCGGGACTTGGCTACCCTTAACCCGGGACTTGAAAAACCATTTTTAGAGTTTAAAAAGGCTTAGAAATTACCCTAAGTCAGTAGCTAACCCTCCTAATCAGCCCACTCTAAGTAAGTTAACCAAAACAGAAAATTGGTATTTCTTTAAATTCAATTCTGACTCCACTAACCAGTTTTAATCCACGATTTTTTATCCTATTTTTAAAAATTCCAAAAATTCTGAAAAAAATACTGGAGACTCAGAACATGTAAAACTACACGATAAAAAATCGGCTTAATTTTTTGATCAAATATGAATTCCCAGAAAAACTAGAGATGTACGAGTTTTTGGAGGAGAAAAAAAACTGCTTTGTTTTTCTTTAAATTCAATTCTGACACCACTGTCCAGTTTTAATCCACGATTTTTTAACCTATTTTTAAAAATTCCAAAATTTCTGAAAAAATTATTGGAGACTCAGGACATGTAAAAATACACGAGAAAAAATCGGCTTAATTTTCTGATCAAAGATGAATTCCCAGAAAAATCGAAGATGTACGTGTTTTGGGTGGAAAAAAAAAACTGCTTTGTTTTTCTTTAAAATCAATTCTGACTCCACTGTCCAGTTTTCATCCACGATTTTTTACCCTATTTTTAAAAATTCCAAAAATTCTAAAAACAATACTGGAGACTCAGGACATGTAAAACTACGCGAGAAAAAATCAACTTAATTTTCTGATCAAAGATGAATTCTCAGAAAAATTGGAGATGTACGAGTTTTTGGAGGAAAAAAAACTGCTTTGTTTTTCTTTAAATTCAATTCTGACTCCACTGTCCAGTTTTAATCCATGATTTTTTACCCTATTTTTAAAAATTCCAAAAATTCTGAAAAAATTATTGGAGACTCAGGACATGTAAAAATACACAAGAAAAAATCGGCTTAAGTTTTTGATCAAAGATGAATTCCCAGAAAAATCAGAGATGTACGAGTTTTGGGTGGAAAAAAAACTGCTTTGCCAACATATTTTTTTTGTCTTTGATAAAATCATTTAAAAACCAAAATAAAAATATTTGAAACTCATAGAATGACTTGAAGACAGTAGCTAGGACTTTTTGAAAGTTAAATAAAAATTGGCTAAGTAAAAAAAATCACAAAGGTAGAATAATCAATTTGACAAACTTAATTTTCCACAAGTGTGCTCAAGAGAGCATGACCTTGAACCATTAATTGGCTCAAGTCATTATTCAAGTGGCATGAACATGAAATGCATGAAACAATGCAGCAAACATAATGCATGAAATGCATGGATCTAAACCTAAATGTAAGGAAAATGCATGACACAAATAATATGGCCTAGACCTAACATGAACTTGCATGACATTTAATGTAACCTAGACCTAAGACATGCATGGCATTTTCACAAACACAAGGCATGCTTAATTCAAAAATCCAACCAAATATCATGCAAATACAAAAACCTAACAACTAGCATGACAAAAATACAACACACAATGCAAAACACATGGAGTAGCCAAATGGCTCCAAGCTTCAACAAGCATGGCATTTTCACAAACACTTGGTATGCTAGCATGAAAAACTAAGTCATAACACAAAAATCACACAAGCATTTTCACAAACACCTAATATACCAAATCTAAAACATGCTTACTAAGATATAAAACAAGAATCATGCAAAGAATCACACAAGCATTTTCACAAACACTTAATATGCTAACTCTAAAACATGCTCAAATTTAAACAACATGAAAACAGAAAATTAAAAATGTAAAAACATGATATCTAAGACATAAATGGCAACAAACAAAGCAACCAAATTAAATATAACTTAAGAACATGAAATAACATAATATTTAAAACATCAAAAATAAAGAAAATAGCATAAACAATATGGTAAAATGAATCAAAAAATAACAACTTAAAATAAATAATGTAGGCCATTTGGCCATGGTGAGTTTATTGTAAAAACAAAATGTAAGAAAAATATACTTAAGAAAGGAAATGAAGGAAAATGAAGGAAGAACAAGAAACATTATTTTAAAATGAAAACTCACCAAGTAGCTTTTGAACGGATTAAGCTATAAACCCTCAGAGTAGCTTTTGAACGGATTAAGCTACAAACCCTCAGAGTAGCTTTTGAACGGATTAAGCTATAAACCATCAGAGTAGCTTTTGAACGGATTAAGCTATAAACCATCAGAGTAGCTTTTGAACGGATTAAGCTACAAACCCTCTCAACAAAAACACTATGACTCACCACCCGGATAATCCTAATACAAGTGTATAGACTATCTCACAAGGGGTAGTGGGTGATCTCAACCAAAGGCCAAGACTCCTTATTTATAAGGTGAGCACCTCCTTGGCTTGACATTACAAAGGGATGTGGGATTGGGACTTAGGCTCAAAAATCTCTAACTTAACTCTTGATTTTTAATCACTTGATTGAAAAAATCCTAAGCTTCCTCCTTCCTTTGGGCTTGGGCAGGCCAGCACTTCTCTTTTCCAGCCCAGCTCTGATTTTTGAAAGGCCCAAAGAAGCCCTTTTCGGTTGCTTGGGTGAAACGACCATTTTGCCCCCGGATGCAAAATAAATATCAAACGGGCTCCAAATTCAATTTTTCTTTTTTTAATACTTCCAAAATAATAAAATATTGAGTTCTGGAAGTTTTCAAAATTATCCGAGTCCGTTTGCTATTTATTTGGATTTTTTCTTCCCAAAATGTCCTTTTATGCCCCTACTTTTTACCATTTTTTAAACGAGCTCCAAATCAAGATTTTTCTTCACCAATCTCTTCAAAATAATTAAAAAGTGTGATCTGGAAGTTTTCATAATTTTTGGAGCTCATTTGGTATTTTTTCGGGATTTATCGGCTTGAATTACTGCATAGGAGGCCCGGGATTTGGCCATTTTGCAAACGAACTCGGAATCAAGATTTTCTTTCGCCAATCTCTTCCAAATAATTTAAAAATGAGATTTGCCAAATTTCAAAATTTTCGGAGTCCATTTGCTATTTTTCCGGGATTTATCTTTTTGAATTACTACATTAGAAGCCCAGGATTTGGCCATTTTGCAAACGAACTTGGAATCAAGATTTTCTTTCGCCAATCTCTTTCAAATGATTTAAGAATGAGATTGACAAAATTTTCAGAATTTTCGGAGTCCATTTGCTATTTTTCCCAAATTTTTCCAATTTTGCCCTTTAACCTCCGAAACCCGGTTTTGCTCAAAACAAGTCCGATTTTCAGATTTTCTTCAATCTGAGCCTTGGTCCATCCTTTTTAATCATTCCTCATCCATTGGGGGCTTTGGTCTTACCAAGTCGGGCCATTTCTGTGATTCTTCCCGATTTCACCAAAATCCACTAAAAACCCTAATTCTCGGTTTTCTCCCGGATTGACTTTTCTTTCGGTTTTTCTTGCAAGTGACTTCTCCATTACCCGTAGTCAGTGCTTATCTTTCATTTGGAACCTTCAATTTCGACCAGTTTGATCATTTAAGCACTTTTCCCCAAATTTCTCGGATTAGGGTTTCTTTTCTACTGAATCTTCAAATCCCAACTTCTGAACTCCATATATTTCAATGTAGACCTCGGATTATCAAAATTCTTTCTCCATTTTTCAATTGAACTCAAAATCTTGATTTTGAAAGTGGGTTGACTTTTTTAGTGGTTGACTTTCTGGGGTTGACTTTTTCGAGGTTGACTTTTTTGGGGTTGACTTTTTTGGGGTTGACTTTTTTGGGGTTGACTTTTTTTCAAGTTTGACTTTTTGTGCTCGCCCTCTTAAACTAAGTCTCGGAGTACCACCTGCAGGATGAAAACAGTCTTTTTATACTCTGAAACATCAATATAGGAAGAAAACATACCTGTTTAGTGGCCCGGACAAAATTAGGTGTCTACATTGATAAAATCAGTTATGGCCAGTATGTCGTTATATTTCATGTTATTGTTTAGAGCCCGGTAGCGATAGTTAAGAAGATTGAGAAGATACAGAGAGATTTTTCTGGGATGGCAACAGTGATAAACGAAATATGCATCTAGTGAGTTGGCCGAATGTTTGCCGGAGTCTTAATAATGGAGGTCTGGGCATTATTCCTATTGAAGTGCAAAATTGAGCCCTACTCAACAAATGGATATTTTGATTCGCGGGGGAAGAAGAGAGCAGTTGGAAGAAGGTGATTGGTTCTAGGTACAGGATGCCAGAGAGTGAGCTCATTCCAAGAATTTCGGCTGGGGTCAAAACGTCTACTTTATGGAAGGCCATCACTGATCCTCTTCGGGAAGGGAGAAAATATCACAACTGCTTCTCCACTAATGTAGGAATGATTCAGGGAAATGGTGAGTAAATTTTGTTTTGGGATGATAGGTGGTTAAATGAGGAGGTGTTAAAGTAAAGTTTCCGAGAATATATATGCTCTATCTGAGGAAAAAAATGCTGTGATCAAGGAATTTGGGTGGTGGGACGGAGATGTATGGAGATGGCGGATCCCATTGCGGATAGCTATTTTCGATTGGGAACTTATACAGTGGCATCGGTTGATTCATTTTTTAAGTAGTGTTCAGTTGGATAACAACATAAAAGACAAATTAATTTGGAAGCTTTCTTTGGATGGCCAGTACAAAACGAAAATGTTCAGATGCACAATTGAAGGAAGAGAAGTGGAGAAAGGAATTATTGACACTCATAAGTGCAGAAGCCTCATTCCGCCAAAAGTGAATATATTTTTATGGCTTCTCTTTCGCCATAGGTTACCGGTTTACATATACCTGTTTAGATGCAATGTTGTAACGGGTGGTAATCTTGAATGTCCATTGTGTAAATTGGATGTTGAAACAGTTGACCACTTATTCTTGTCATGCAGATGTTCGTGGACAATCTGGTCGTCTATATGTGCTTGGTGGAAATTGAACATAGTGCAGCCGAAATTAATGAATGAATGGTTTACGCAGTGGATGGGGCTAATCCTGAATTCAGCAAATGAGGAGATATGGTTCATGTTGTTCACAGATGTAGTGTTGATTATCTGGCTGTGGCGAAATAACGTGGTGTTCAACGGAAAAGGAAGTGAAGTTAAATCTTTGATGTTTATGATCAAAAGTAGACTTGCCTGGTGGTGTTGGGCAAAATGGCCATGTGATATTCAGTCAATGGAAGAGTTTATTTATAATCTTGGATCTTTCAAAATTAATAAGAAAGTGATAGTTAAATGTTCTTTACAATGGAAAGCTTCTGAGATTAACTGGTGGAAGTTTAATGTTGATGAATGAGTAATTGGGAAACCAGGGTTAGCAGGAATTGGAGGGGTGTTACGGAACGATAAAGGAAATGTGTTGCTCATGTTCTCTAAGCATGTGGGGGTCATGGAATCAAATGAAGAGGAGATATGGGCGATAAAGGAAGCGTTTGAGATAATTGATGCTAAACAACTTTCAAACATTAATTTGGAAGTAGAAAGTGACTCAATGACTGCAGTTGCATGGTGCAAATCTAATAAGATAAGACCATGGCGTCTTAACCCATTGTTTATGGTGATTGATCGAATTATGAGAAAACTGAATGGATGCAAAGTAGTTCATATGGGGCGTTCTGCTAACTCTTTTGCGGATGCTCTAGCGAGACAAGGAGTCAAGCGAGAATCAGATTTTTTGGCTTGGATTGATGATCAATAGAATTTTAGGGAGGCTTCGAGGAGTGGTGATCGATGGTTTTATTACAGAAGTGTTTTATTGACGTTGTTTACTGTTTTGCAGGTATTGGTGTTTTACTTGTTGGTAAAGGTTCAAAAACACTTCAATAAATGACCAATTGTTTTTTTTTTTGGATTAATAGGAATCTTGTATTCTGCAAGAAGGGTAGTTTTCATTATAGGTTTTTTTCAATCAGAATTGATTTGGGGATGGTTGGTTAAAGAGCACGCCACATGCTCATAGGGTAAAATTCTAGTAGGTTTTTTACAATGATACTTGGTCATATAAGGGTTTCAGGGGTTACAAGGGTAGAACATCTCTAGGTTTTGGTTAATTGCTTTGTGAATTGGCAGTGGTATAAGGCAGATTCGGTAATTCAAGATACATAGTTTTTGAACAACAACAACTTTTGTTTACAATGCAAAAGAACTAATTTTGCACAATGAGAGCACTACGGGCTTCTGTTTCAATCTTTGTGGTTCTATCTCGGTCATCAGCTTTTGAATGGAGGTTGTGAGTGGCTGCAAGGTCTTCAAATAGCAGCGCAAGAGAATGATGTTGTTATAGGCCAAAATGAGATCATTATAAATATGAGGCTTAGTTAAATGTCTAGTCTTATTTGTAGCTACTAATATGTTAATTAAGCTAGTTAAGATGATGTTTTAGACTTTGTTAGCTGCCACTAAGTGATAAGCTGAGTAAACTTATATTATATATGTAGAAGTGTGGTGAAAGAAGGTAACAAGGAAAATATTATGTTATTTCTCCCCTAAACTCTCTTAACAACATTATCTCCCTCTTTCTCTCTCGTAAATCTCTTTCTCTAATATTCTTCTTCTTCTTTCCTTAAGAAACTATTCTATTTTTCTGCCTTGCTGTGTTGTTGGATTGTTGTTACTGGAAAAGCCTGCATCAGTGGTATCAGAGCCACCGAGACTCGGCCATGACGAATGCTGTGACAACAAGGTTGGAGGAAGACGTCGCTCAGCTGCGAAAAGGACTGGTTCGCTTGGAGACTAAACTTGAGAACTCGATGGAGCAGCTGCGTACGATGTGGCGAACTGAACTGGCAAGTTTTTATAGTAACATGTCAAAGATGTTCGACGAAATGCTTGTGAGAATGGACAAGGTAGCCCTCGTTAAAAAGGTCAATGATACTGTGGAAACTGATTTTTCTAATGGTCGACGTTTTGTTCATCAACCGGAGAAGATTTCTATAACGGATCTTGTGGGTAAACCTGTAGTAGATATTGAGCTCGTAAATCTTTCCTCAATCGATTCGACCTCGTTCAAGTTAATTAAAGAAGTAAAAGATTTGGAGGAAGTAGAGACTAAATCACACAGGGTGGAAGAATTTGTGGTTGAACTGGGGCATAACCAGGATCGATCTTCTCAAGGTTTAACTTGTTGGATGCAAAATTTTACCAAAGCCAAGGATTTATTTGTAGATATTGTGAAGCTTCAAATTCATGTTGACTCATATCCTAGAGAAGTATTCAACTATGCCACCAAGAAAAAGGATATTCATGGAGCAAGTTGGGATATTTTGTGGATTCAATGGGACTTTGGCATATGTTTGTGCAAATTCCTAGACACCGGACAAGTCTCAATGGTCTTGAAATTGAAAGGCAACTCAAACTACTATGTAGAACTCATTCCTGAATATCTATCATTTATCAAAGGTGTTGTGGACTCTGATGTTCTTCCTTTGAATATCTCTCGTAAAATGCTGCTGTAGAACAATACTCTTCAAGTGATTAGAAAGAATCTGGTAAAGAAATGCATTGAGATGATCTTTGAGATTGCTGAAAACAAAGGGGACCACACAAAGTTCTATGAAGCTTCCTCCAAGAAGATCAAGCTGGGAATTCATGAAGATAGCCAGAACAGGGCCAAGCTTGCTGACTTGCTTTGTTATTATTTTTCAAGAAATGGTGATGTCAGGAGACCTCAGGTTGTTAGAGTTAAAATGGAGCCACAAATGAAAGGATATATATGGGGAAAGGCTGGAACAAAGCTTGTAATTGTTGTATTGTCACTACATGTTCCCTCTAAATCTTCAATTCCTTGTAGGGAGCCACTGAACAGCATGACCAGCAAATTTGTTCCTAACTATCTTGAGCAGCGCACACTACAGCAAATTTTTTTGGTTGGATCTACTGGATATGAGTCAAGTGTCATATTTATTCAAGGAAATATTCTTTATAAAGATGTACCATTCTTGGAAGATAAGCATACAAATATTAAGTTGACTATCAAAATCAATGTGTATGTTTATCTTGGCATACTTCTTGAGGGTCGTGGACGTTTTGAGGAAGACAGTTTGGATGAAATGAGGAACATGATATGTTCCAAGGACACTGGGAGTAGTGATGATGGTGATGGAAAATTGATATGTTTCATTGGCTTGAGGCTCAAATCATTCTCGGACTGGCTTTTGAAGACTATAGTGTCAGGCAATTTGGAAGCCATTTTTCCAGTTGCTAGTTGTGAATACGCGTCATTAGCTTAGGAGTTGTGGAGGCATAAAACCATTCGGGCAACTTCCAAAAGGAAAAGTAAACTGGAATTGCTACCTAGTACTGCTAGTTATTACTTGGAACGGGCTGTTTTAATATTGAGAATGGTCTATGAACCTTCAGGTTTAGATGTCCTATATGCTGAGAGTGTTACTTCATCTAATGGGCTTGTCTGTGTAGACTTTTCATTTCTCTGGTCTTCACCTAATGAAAACATTGACACAACTGATCAGTATGACTCATTCTTTAGGTACCAGTTAATTAGAGTGCAAGCAAGAAGCCTTGGAGGAAATTGCAAGTGGCTAGAAATGTTCGAAGATGTTGGTATGGTTGTCGTTTGTGTTTCCTTGAGTGACTGTGACCAGTTCTCTGCTGATGGGACTAATAAAATGCTACTCAGCTGGAAATTCTTGGAAGGCATTGATAACTCGTATAATTATATAGTTCTTAGTTATGTTTTATTATTGTTTTGTGTCAAATACGAGTTATTATTGCTTAGTCTAATTGTGTTTATGATATTTTATATTTTTATGTAATTTGGTGTTTTTCACGAGTTTCTTTGAGTGATTTCAGATTACTAGGTTAAATCAAGAATTAAGGGCAAATCCAATTCAGTTCCAGTTCCGACACCTTTTGCCATATCAGCTATATCTGGAGTTTCACTGAAGCATTAAGGCTGAAATTTTTACAGTGCATATTTAAGAGGCATATCTATCTTTTTCATGTTTTACACTTCTTGAAACGGAGTCGTTTTCCTTAGCGAAATTGACCATCAAGTTGGCTGATGTGCAATGACGTCTGTGCTGACCTGTTTTGGTATTTTGACCATATCTTCCGATCCACATGAGCAAATGATCTGATTCCAACGGCTATGGATCCGTAACTGATAGGGGTATATTTTTCTAGAAGACCATTTGATCAGATCGAGCCTCCAACATTGACAAAATCGACCATCAAGCTGGCTGATCAGAATTGTCATACAATATGACGAAAATTGTTAGAAAAATGCACCCACCTATTATACCTACCTTTGAAATTTATAAAGCTTGTCTCTTGTCATTTAGATCTCCAAAATGTGTATAAATAGAGGGCCTTGGATGAGTATTAGGATCATTATACATTGGTAGGATATTAGCCATTGTAATAAAATTCTCTAAGTTTTCTTTTTCTTTCCTTTCTCTAGTTTTCTTTTTTTATTTACTTATGCTTCTTACATTTCTTTTCATTTTATTCATATCTAGTATGTGTTGCTAATCATATTGTTGAGGTGATGAGGTGAAGCTCTTGGTAAATGCTAAGGTTAGTCTCTTAAACATGAGCTAAAATGAATCATCATTTATAAACACTAGTATAGATAATATTTTCTTTTGGTTTAAAATCATACTTGCAAAGTAGGGATCTTGATTCATTATTGACAATGAAAATGGCACAGTAAATGCTTGGTTTCATAACCTTGATTTGTTGTAGACATATACCTTGGCATAAGGAATGCTAGGACTCTTTTTGTGAGTTTTGAGGACACCAAATGAACATAATATCATATGCTATGGACGTTGGACAATTTGGACTGAATTGCTAAACCTTCCGATTGGAATCTCCCTTATGTGTGAATTTCAATTGTGTAATAAAACAAGATTAATCTTAGCATAACACCAAGAGTGGATTCTCTAACCTCAACATCTTTTCTTATTGTTTTTTATATCTTGTTTAATTTCTTTTATATTTTGTTTATTTTGTTCTCTAAAATCTTGTTTATCTTGTTTTGTTGTTGATTCCCTAATATCTTGTTTACTTTCTTTTTCTTATATATTTATAAACTTATACTTACTAATACGCTTCCCTGTGGTTCGACCTCGGACACCCGAGAATTTATTACTTGAACATAACCTGCACTTGGGTTTACAACTCTTAATTGAGTCTCCATCAGGCATCGTTACTCATTCAACATTTGATCTGTTTGAGGAAACTCTTGATTCATCACTTCTTAGATGTGCTGATGAAGAAGTGAAGCAATTAACTGCCAGGATTCAAGATACTGAGACATAGATTGTAGAGACAACGACAGGTACAGGTTCTGTGGATGCTGTTATTGTTGCCACTTTTGGATTATCTGTGCAACTTGTGACTGGGGTAGTCACATGGAAAGAGTGTCTAGTTGAAGTAGTCGCATGGGCTACACTAACATGGGTTGCTGCAAACATTGCTATGGTTGAGTATCTAAAAAAATATGGTTTCACCTCATGGTTTAGTGAAACTATTGTCAAGGTCGTGGGTGGATTAGATCTTTCATGGCAATTGGCAATTGGCATTCTAGTGTCTCTCTATTTCTACTCCCACTACTTCTTTTCCAGTAGAGCTGCTCATATTGGAGTCATGTTTACAGCCTTCTTGTCCATGGCATATGCTGCTGCAAAATTTGTTGGATTACCCCTGCGTGCTCTGCATGGAGATGGGGATGTCTATGAGTGCTCGTTTATGCAGTTTGAGTTGACTGATCTGCCATTCTTTGCATCTAGGATCAAAGTTGGAAGGAAAGGGATTGAAGCTTTGATTCCAGCTGTCATATCCATGCTTTCATCCTTGAGGACAAGGATGTTTTGAAGGAATGGGTATTATTATAGGCCAAAATGAGATCATTATATATATGAGGCTTAGTTAATTGTCTAGTCTTATTTGTAGCTACTAATATGTTAATTAAGCTAGTTAAGATGATGTTTTAGACTTTGTTAGCTGCCACTAAGTGATAAGCTGAGTCAGCTTATATTATATATGTAGAAGTGTGGTGAAAGAAGGTAACAAGGAAAATATTATGTTATTTCTCCCTAAACTCTCTTAACAACATTCTCTCCCTCTTTCTCTCTCGTAAATCTCTTTCTCTAATTATCCACTTTATGTTTAAAATAGTTATTTAGTTGTTATTTACGTGTTTTTATAGGTCTGAGGTGATCTGGAGCTTCGAGGTGCAAAACGATGAAAAACGGTGCAAAGCAACGAGCAGGTAGATTCGACCTCCGAAGTTTCTTGACTTTATTTGAGAAAACTCCCTTTTGACTTTTGAAGCTGACTTCCATACCTTTCCAATAGTACAAGGCTCGTCAAAGTCGTACGAGATTTTCCCATCCAAAACAGCTGACGAAGTACGAGAAGACGGCAGGAACCAACTCGGACAAACAGAGGAGAAACGCCAAGGAGGCAGAATAGGTGGTGCCGCGGCGCCAAAGGTGAACAATAAACTCGTAAAAAAAGTTTGTAACTTACCTGTTTGCTTGGGTGCTAAGTTTCGGACTCCAGAAGGCCTTGGACACTTTAAATAAGACTCTTTTATGTCAGAATAAATGGGGATTGGATACCTAGAAACCTAATTCTCTCTCAAGAAGATAGTTGCCATCAAATTCTCTCAAGAAGATTGGAAGATTCAAGATTCAAGAATTGACAACTCTTAGTTTTCTCTTTTCTCTTCTTTATTTTTCTTGTGTTATTGATGATGGTGAAACTATTTGAATATTTGTTTTAATTAATTTTCATGAACTAATTTTCTTTTACTAGGATTTCAATGGAACTCAACACATAGTCTGAATTTACTTTCTATCTCTAGCTTGATTTAATGGTTTGTTGAGTTGTTTGTTCATTTTTGTTTTTAATGCTTCTAATTGCTTGATCACTAATTAGATTGATTTGTTAACCTAAATACAACTAGACATAGGGAGTTTAGTGTTAGACATGGATTGAATGACAATGTTTCATATTCATTTATTAGGATGAATTGATCTGCAGGTAGGGTAGAAATATACGTACTTGTCATGTGTAACCATTGTTAGAGCCTAAGCTTAATGAGTTCTTCTTTAATTCAATTATTAGACATATAGTTAATTGGCTAAGAAGGATATTTTTATAAGACCATCGACAGATACTTATAAATAAGATAGAACTCTAGGTTAACAACTTAGGATCATTAATCAAGTTAAGAGGTAGAGAGAGAGATTAAAGCGAAGTGTTGAGGGAAGTTGTAATTCTAGGCTTTTATAATTAATTGAATTCACCCTTTTTAATTTACTTGTTTTTTGTATTAGTTTCTTTTAATTTTAGTTTTTAATTACCCTCTTTATTTAATTGTTTAGATAAGATTGAGTGTGTTAATTTTAGTACTTAGCAAAATTAATAACAATTCCTCGTGGGTTCGACACTTTACTTCCACTTTATTACTTGTTTGCGATACGTGCACTTGCGTAGTGAAATCTGACAACAATTTTTTGGCGCTGTTGTCGGGGAATTGTTTATTATTTTTGTTAATATTAATACCAAGCAACCTTAGTCTTGATTTAAACTTTCTTTTTCTTTCTTATTTTCAGGTACAATGGCTGAAGCTAACGAGACAAAGACTTTGCGAGAGTATGGAGTTCCTTTCATGCAAGACCTTCAGACTAGTATTCAGAGGCCTGCCATTCAAGCCAATACTTTTGAGATCAAGCCAGTCATCCTTCAGATGATCCAAACATCAGTTGAATTTGGCGGCATACCGAACGATGATCCGAATGCTCACATCGTGAATTTTCGGGAAGTTTGCGATCTTTTCAAACAAAATGATGTTACTGATGATGTCATTAGACTGAGACTCTTCCCTTTCTCACTTCGAGATAAGGCCAAAGTTGGTTGAACTCTCTTCCTGCTGGCTCTATTACTACTTGGGCTGATCTAGCTCAGAAATTCCTTGCCAAATATTTTCCTCCTACCAAGACAGCTAAGATGCGGAATGATATCACATCTTTTATGCAGTATGACTCAGAATTATTATATGAAGCTGGGGAAAGGTGCAAAGATCTGCTTCGACGATGTCCTCATCATGGGATACCTGACTGGCTTCAGGTAAACACCTTCTTTAATGGGTTAATGGGTCATACTAGAAGTTCTATAGATGCTGTAGCATGTGGATCACTCATGGGGAAAGAAATTGAAGAGGCTTATGATTTAATTGAGGTGATGGCGTCCAATAATTATCAATGGTCCACTGAGCGAATTTTGCCAAAGAAATCTCCAGGTGTTTATCAGTTAGATGAGATCAGTGCTTTATCAGAGCAGATGGCTGCTTTGTCCAAGAAATTTGACACTATGTATGTGCATTTAGTCCAAAGCCCATTTGTAACATGTGAATATTGTGGGGAAGGACATACCAGTGATAGATGCCCAACCAAGGCTAAATCTGCTCAATATGTGGGAAACTATAATAGGCAACAGAACAACCCATATCCAAACGAATATAATCCAAGTTGGAGAAATCAGCAAAACTTTTCTTGGAACAATCAAGGGCCATCATCACTAGCTAAGCAAGTAGCCCCTCCTGGTTTTCAAACACAAGCCAAGGCTCATATCCAAGAAAAGAAGACATCATTGGAATATATGTTTACAAAGTTCATGGCTAGTCAAGAAGTGACAAATCAGACTCAAGCAATGACACTTCGAAATCTTGAGACATAAGTGGGCCAGCTTGCTATTGCAATTAACAATCGTCCTAGGGGATCTTTTCCAAGTTGATACTGAAACCAATCCTAGGGGAGACGGAAAAGAGCAATGCAATGCCATTGCATTAAAGAGTGGTAAAGAAGTAGAAGTGGGTGATAACTCGTATAATTATATAGTTTTTAGTTATGTTTTATTATTGTTTTGTGTCAAATACGAGTTATTATTGTTTAGTCTAATTGTGTTTATGATCTTTTATATTTTTATGTAATTTGGTGTTTTTCACAAGTTTCTTTGAGTGATTTCAGATTACTAGAATTAAGGGCAAATCCAATTCAGTTCCAGTTCCGACACCTTTTTCCATATCAGCTATATCTGGAGTTTCACTGAAGCAATAAGGCTGAAATTTGTAGCCGTGCAAAGCTAAGAGGCATATCTATCTTTTTCATGTTTTACACTTCTTGAAACGGAGTCGTTTTCCCTAGCGAAATCGACCATCAAGTTGGCTGATGTGCAATGACGTCTGTGCTGACCTGTTTTCGTATTTTGCCCATATCTGCTTATCCACATCAGCAAATGAGCTGATTCGAATGGCTATGGATCCATAACTGATAGGGGAACCTTTGTCTAGAAGACCATATGATCAGATCAGGCCTCTAAAATTGACGAAATCGACCATCAAGTTGGCTGATGTGCAATGACGTCTGTGCTGACCTGTTTTCGTATTTTGCCCATATCTGCTTATCCACATCAGAAAATGAGCTTCCAACGGCTATGGATCCGTAACTGATAGGGTAACCTTTTTCTAGAAGACCATGTGATCAGATCAGGCCTCCAACATTGACGAAATCGACCATCAAGTTGGCTGATCAAAATTGTCATACAATATGACGAAAATTGTTAGAAAAATTCACCCACCTATTATACCTACCTTTGAAATTTGTAAAGCTTGTCTCTTGTCATTTAGCCCTCCAAAATGTGTATAAATAGAGGGCCTTGGATGATTGTAAGGGATCATATTGTACATAGGTAGGATATTAGCCATTTTAATAAAATTCTCTAAGTTTTCTTCTTCTTTCTTTTCTCTAGTTTTCTTTCTTTTCTCTAGTTTTCTTTTTCTTTAGAGAGAGCAAGAGGTTGGATAATTAATATTCTTCCTCTTCTTCTTTCTTTCTTTTATTTTCTTCTTAGATTTTCTTTAATTTTATGTTTATGTTTACAATGCCTATGCTAGGCTAAACTTCTATTTGGTTAAGGGTGATTTCAAAGCCCTAGACATGTTTTGTGATTGATTTTCAGATTCTATCTATCATTAATTTTCTATCAAAGTTGCTTATGTTCTTCTACAAGAATTGTTCATGATGTTGTCTTGATTTGTTTAGGTGTACAACTAGATAGATCTTGATAATTATCTATTGCTAGTTTAGGAGTCTTGATCCGTGTAATTGTCTTGATTTCCTATTCATAAGTGGCAATTTGTGATTAATGATTATGGTCAAGTTTTCAATAATTGCAAAGTGGAACATAACCTAAGTTGAACAATCCGAGCTTATGTGTTTGTTGCTTAGATCAACCTATCTTTCTCATCATAAAGCTGCCATTAAATTGAATTTAGAGAGCTTATTCTAGGTTGTTTAATGGTTAGAGATTAAATAGAGAGCTTGTTCTATTTAACGACAAACTAAGGAAAGATTGGGGTAACAGAGCTTGTTGTTATCTACGGTTGTTAACTTTGATAGTTGGTTGATATTGATAGATCTGAAATTGATTCTTAATGATGTCTAGTGGTGGAGAATGAAACCTTAACCATATTTTTCATATTTGATTCTTCTTACTTATTTGTTTTCTTACTTTTAGTTTGCTTATTTTTTATATTTATTTTTATTGGCTGGTTATACCGCCTAATTTGTATATTAACTTTGTTTTATTTTTATTGGCTGGTTATACCGCCTAATTTAGTATATATATTTTTATTGGCTGGTTATACCGCCTAATTTAGTATATATATTTTTATTGGCTGGTTATACCGCCTTGCGTCTTATTCTTATTATTTACTTTAGTTTAAATCTGACTTCAAAAAACCCCTTTTCTTTTATTGTTCTTGAATTTAAGTTTTAAACTATTAACTTATAAACTAAAACCCAATCCCTGAGGACTCGACCCTTGCTAACTACTATACTTACAATTTATCTTTTTAGTGCAAGGTTAAATAAGATACACTCTTTTGGGTGCATCAGTGGGTAGCATGAATAATAAAGAGAAAATTCAAGAGAAGACACCTCCAGTCTATCCACCACCACCCTTTCCTCAACGTTTTCAAAAGAAAGTGCCAGAATTGCAACCCAAGCCTTTTGAAGTGGAAAATTTGGGGGAAAAATTGAAAAGACTCAAGAAGAAAAGAAGAAACATCTAGTCTATCCACCACCACCCTTTCCTCAGCGTCTTCAAAAGCAAAAACTTGACAAGCAGTTTCAGAAGTTTCTTGAGGTATTCAAAAGCTCCATATTAATATACCTTTTGCTGAAGCTTTAGAACAAATGCCTAAGTATGTCAAGTTTATGAAAGAAATTTTGTCTAAGAAGAGGAAATTGGATGAGATTGAGACAATTGCACTTACTAAAGAGTGCAGCGCTATTCTTCAAAAGAAACTCCCACCCAAACTCAAAAATCAGGGAAGCTTCTCCATTCCATGCTCCATTGGTAATGAATTTTTTGGTAAAGCTCTATGTGATTTGGGGGCGAGTATCAATTTAATGCCTCTTTCTATCTATCGCAAGCTTGGTTTGGGGGAAATAAAGCCTACTACAGTGGTGTTGCAATTAGCTAATAGATCCATCAAACATCCAAGAGGCATGGTTGAAGATGCGCTAGTCAAGGTTGACAAATTCTTCTTTCCTATTGATTTTATTGTGCTTGACATGGAGAGGGATAGTGAAATACCCATAATTCTTGGGAGACCATTCTTAGCCACCGGTAGAACTCTCATTGATGTGCAAAAAGGAGAACTTACCATGAGAGTTTTATACCAACAGGTAAATTTTAAAGTTTTTAAGGCTATGAAGTTTTCTAATGAATTTGATGAATGTATGGCAGTTAAAGTGGTGAACAGTGATTCCAAAGAAGCATTCAATGAAAATTGTTCCACTACACCACTTGAGGCAGTTTCACATTCTACTTCCAAGATGTATGGATGCCACAATTTTGTGAATGCAAGGCCCCATAAAGCAAAGGAAAAAGGGGGGACAATGGTTCAAGTGGAAGGATGCCGGCTGATGGGCATGAGATAGTAAAGCCGATGACTATAAATCAAGCGCTTCTTGGGAGGCAACCCAAGTTCTAAATTTTTTCTTTTTCTTTTAATTTTTAGAGTATTTTTATTATTATTAATTTCTGTTTACTTTGTTTTCTTTTGTAATGACTACTCACCCAACTTAGACAAGCATGATGAAGTCTAAGAGGAAAACTAGAGCTTCTCCTTCTTTGCTTTTATCGATAGGGGAGTTTCTTGTTCTTACTCTTTATAATTCCAAACATTGAGGATAATGTTTGTTTTAAGTTTGGGGGTGTGTCTTTAGATTTATTTTAGTTTGTGTAATTGTTTAATTTTATCATTAGGAGTCTAAAAAAAATTTTTTTGCTTGAGATATATTGCACTTATTATGATGAAATCCTTATACAATGATGAATTTTAGTTATTGATTTATTGTGATTCTTGAGAAAACATAAGCATGAGAAGAATTTTTGTTAAATTCTTTTGTTAGTTTCATGTTAGGATGTGATTTTCACAAATTGAGCAGTTGATCTCTTGCTTAGATTTGCATTGCTTATTTAAAGACTAATTATGTTGATGTGAATTGCAATTATGTCTAGAGCCTAGAATTTGTTTGATTCTCTCTCGAGGCTATATCCTAGACGACACTAAATTAAAGAAATGATTTTGGCCATCTTTGGATCGTTTGAGCCTTTCAAGCCTACCTTTGTTTATTAATATCCTTAGTCTACCTCTTTGTGCCTATTGATATATCTATTTTCTTTGATTGCCACATCTTTTAGCCGAGCCAAATAAGAAAAATCATGATTAACCCTCACTACAAGGCATGTGATAATATTACAAGAAACAACTATGAGCCATGTCGAATTTGGGTGAAGTGGTGATATATAAAATAAAAAGAATAAAAAAAGGGTTCTTCGAAAACGAAGAATAAAGGAAAAAAAAAGTGAATAAATTGGTAAAGCAAAAGGGAAGTGTATTCAAAGAAGAAATTATGTAACTTGAGGAAAAGACTATGGCTCTCAAAAATCCTAGAAAAAAAATGTAAAGTGTCTATGGGTGAACTTAAATCGAAATATATCCTTTATCCTACCTTAGTGGAGAGAGATAAAAAGCAAACATATGAGAATCTAGTACTAATTCGTATTTTGCATTGATATAAACTTATTTAGATTGCATGTGATTATTTGCAAAGAGATTATATACACATACACACTGAAAATCCATTCAAGCATGAAGTTTACGATTGAATTGAATCATAGATTTGGATTATGTTTATGTTCTATTTTGAATCAGGATTTTGAGGTAACTTTTGAGGAAAATTAAGAAATCATTGTTTGAGTGCATTTATCTTGAGTTGTGTTTTGAGTCATTTTATTTAGTTAGTTTATTTTGTTTTGTTTTGCTCGAGGACTAGCAAAATATTAAGTTTGGGGGTGTGATAACTCTAGGAAATATAATTATTTTGCTACCTTTTATGCTTTTTAATCGGCTAAGTCCTTGAGGATTTTACTAGGATTTGATTAGTTTTAAATGTTTTTATATTTATTTTAATTATCCGTTTTTATGTTTAAAATAGTTATTTATGTGTTCTTATAGGTCCAAAGTGATCTGGAGCTTCGAGGTGCAAAATGATGAAAAACGATGCAAAGAAATGAGCAGGCACATTCGACCTCTGGAGCTTCTTTCAAGAAAAACTTGATCTTAAAGACTTCATTTGAGAAAACTCCCTCTTGATTTTTGAAGGTGACTTCTATACCTTTCCAACGGTATAAGGCTCGTCAAAATCGAACAAGATTTGCCCATCCAAAATAGCTGACGAAGTACGAGAAGACGACAGGAACAAACTCGGACAAACAGAGGAGAAACGCCAAGGGGGAAGAATATGTGGTGCAGCGGCGCCAACGATGAACAGTAAACTCGTAAAAAATAGTTTGTAATTTACCTGTTTGCTTGGGCTCAAAGTTTCGGACTCCAGGAAGCCTTAGACACTTTAAATATGACTCTTTTAGGTCAGAGTAAAGGGGGATTGGATACCTAGAAACCTAATTCTCTCTCAAGAAGATAGTTTCCATCAAATTATCTCAAGAAGATTGGAAGATTCAAGATTCAAGAATTGACAACTCTTAGTTTTCTCTTTTCTCTTCTTTATTTTTCTTGTGTTGTTGATGATGGTGAAACTATTTGAATATTTGTTTTCATTAATTATCATGAACTAATTTTCTTTTACTAGGATTTCAATGGAACTCAACATATAGTTTGAATTTACCTTCTCTCTCTAGCTTGATTTAATGGTTTGTTAGTTGTTTGTTCATTCTTGTTCTTAATGCTTCTAATTGCTTGATCACCAATTAGATTGATTTGTTAACCTAAATACAACTAGACATAGGGAGTTTAGTGTTAGACATGGATTGAATGACACATGTTTCATATTCATTATTAGGATGAATTGATCTGCAGGTAGGGTAGAAATATATTTACTTGTCATGTGTAACCATTATTAGAGCCTAAGCTTAATAAGTTCTTCTTTAATTCAATTATCATAGACATATAGTTAATTAGTTAAGAAGGATATTTTTATAAGACCATCGACAGATACTTATAAATAAGATAGAATTCTAGGTTAACAACTCAGGATCATTAATCAAGTTAAGAGGTAGAGAGAGATTCAAGCGAAGTGTTGAGAGAAGTTGTAATTCTAGGCTTTTATAATTAATTGAATTCACCCTTTTTAATTTACTTGCTTTCAGTATTAGTTTCTTTTAATTTTAGTTTTTAATTACCCTCTTTATTTAATTGTTTAGATAAGATTGAGTGTGTTAATTTTAGTACTTAGCAAAATTAATAACAATTCCTCGTGGGTTCAACAATTTACTTCCACTTTATTACTTGTTTGCGATACGTGCACTTGCGTAGTGAAATCTGACAACAGCCAACCCCCCCCCCCAAAAAAAAAAGGGCAACATGGCCACCAATAAAGAGGGCAACGTGGCCACCCAAATTTGCTTCAAAAAAATATAAAATTTATCTAATGGATGTGTAAATTTGTTCAAATATCGAATTATCCATTAAAACTCGAAAGTTTTTTCATATTTGAGAAATTAGTTTGGACAAAATTATTACGTTCGTTAGACGAACTTGGACAAAAAAATGAAGTTTGTTTAAAAAATAAGTTGAGCATTTACTACAACAAGATCCGAACTCAACCCGGCCTGTTCCAAATTATATAATATATACCATTTTTACATTTATATATTACTATATAATTTATATTATATAAAGGATAAATATATTTAATATTCTAATATATATATTAAAAAATATGTTAAATTATTCATGTTTTAAAATTTAATAAAATAAAAACTTAAATTACTAAAAATTAAATAAAATATATTGTTTATTTTTTACTTTTTTTTATATATAATTTGGATAGATCTGGACTGTATCATTTATTAATCTAAACAAATTTGGGCAGAATTTGAAGTCTAAATTGTCAGATTAGGTCGAGCTCAGACAAATATGTAAAGTGTTGATATCATATTTAGGTCCGATTGAAATCCGATCCAATCTGATCTATGAACACCTCTAATCATAATACAGTTAATTATTATCGATACTTTATACCAGTGATTAAAAAACCGGATCGGACCGGCTGGATCAACCGGGAACCGATAGGTCCGGCGGTTCGACAATATAAGTTAAACTTAAAATCTCTTGAACAGGACGAAACCAGTAAAAAATCGGGAACCGAGAACCGAAGAAACCGGTAAAAACTCAAAAAAAAAAACGAAAATTATAATTCATTATTAGTTTCTCTTTGGTTTGATAGCAACATCGAAAGTAGATGAGAAAGTACTCAAAGAGAAGCCGGTAATCGATGAAAGGGAGCTATCTCCGATAGAAGAAGTTCGTCTAACAGTGCCCAACATCGATGACCCTTCACTCCCGGTATGGACTTTTCGTATGTGGTTCTTGGGTGTTTTCTCTTGTGCCCTTCTTTCATTCCTGAACCAGTTTTTCGGCTACTGAACGAAGCCACTCACCCAAATTACTGTCCAGGTTGCAACTCTCCCCATCGGAAGGTTCATGGCTTTTGTTCTTCCTACAACTAAGTTTCATATACCTGGGTTTGGCTTCAAGGGAATTCTCGCTCAACCCCGGACCATTTAACATGAAGGAGCATGTTTTGATTACAATATTTGCTAATGCTGGGAGTGCTTGTGGGGCCGGTACTGTTTATGCTATTGGTATTGTTACCATTATCAAGGCTTTTTATGGGAGGAGTATCTCTTTCGTGGCTAGTTGAATTTCTATTTATTTTAATTTTTTCGTCATAGTTGAATCGAATCGAAAATCGGAAGTTCAATCGATTCGATTTTCGATTCAGCTTTTTCAACATTGCTTTATACAAAAAAAATTGTAAGTTATACGTAAAAAAAATTATGATGAAATATCAAATTTAATTTATTTAAACTATGTTGATATCCACATTCATATTGAAAGTTATGAAAAAAATATAAAACATAAAGTCAATTATTGTACACTAATTCATTACTCATAACATCATTTAACTTAATTTTTTTCCTAGCATTTAATAATCATAATATTTTTCTTTTGATTCAACATCTAAATTAAAATAAAAAAAAAAAAATCATGTACATCAACCCATATTACTATTCAATATTTTAACTTTTACCACCCTTTTATTAATACAATAATTTTTTAATTCAATATTTTTATTAAACTTTTATAAAATATGAAATATAAAAAGTTCAAAACAAATATAAATTTCAATATCCATGCAATACCAATTTATCATAAAAATTAAGATCCAACATATCCATAACAATTGATACTCAAAAAACCTATTAATATAATAATTTTTAATTCAATAATCAATATCAAATATAAAAACTCTATGAGAATCTAGATGGAATGTGTTTTTTTTTTTATGAAATTCGTGATCTCTTCTCAGTTCTCATGTACGAGACTTTAGTCCGTAATGTGTCTTTCGATTTCAAGACTAATTTTTTTATGCAAATTTTCTTAATGATTGTAGACACCTAATTTTACCGTGTCCCGAAATAATTCAAAGCAAGTCCTTTAAATTATTTCGCTTTTGATTCAGGGGATTGTCAGAAAATATAGAAAACACGATCTTTAGGTTTTTTTAATTGAATACTGATGAAAAAAAAAAAGAAAATTGATCAAAATGCTGAACTTTGTAAATTATGTACCAAAATACGCTTGTTTTTATCAGTTGGGAAGTCGCTATATGATATGGCAACTTCCCAACTGAAAAATTCAATTTTTTTTTCAAAATGAAGTACAGAAGTCGATATATGATATGGCAACTTCTGTGCTTCATTTTGAAAAAAATTTGCATTTTGCACAAGGGAAGTCGCCATATCATATGGCGACTTCCCTTGTGCAAAATGCACTTTTTTTGCATTTTATTTGTAATTTTTATTTTAATTATATTAATTTTTAATTATATATAAAAATAAAAAAAATTATTAATTTTAATTTTTATAAGCCTAAATAAATAATTTTTATTTTTATATATAAAAAATAAATATATATATATATATAATTTTAAAATTGATCTTTTGGTACAAATGATGGGATTTATCAACAAATTGAACAGTCTCAAAGGATTGGATTTATCAGTAGAAAAATGACAATCAGATTCAACAATTTCAAGGATGGGATATATCAGTAGATTTTTTCTGAGTCAGTAATCAGTTTTTCAGACAATGAAGAGTTTGAAGAAAAATAGGAATCAGATTCAACACTTTCAAATGATGGAACTTGTCAGCAGAAAAATGGGAATCAGAATCAGCAGTTTCAAAGGATGGGATTTATCAGCTGAAAAATGGGAATTAGAATCAACAAATTTTCACCATGATGGAATTTATGAGCAAAAAAAATCCGAATCAGAATCAACAGTTTTTCACCATAATTAGATTTATCAGCGAAAAAATGAGAATTATATTCAACAGTTTCAAGGATGGGGATATATCAATAGATTTTTTCTGAGTCATTAATCAGTTTTTCAGTAAATAAAGAGTTTGAAAAAAAAAATAGGAATCAAATTCAACACTTTCAAAGGATGTGATTTATCAGCTGAAAAATGAGAAACAGAATCAACAGTTTTTCACCATTATGGGATTTATGAGCAAAAAAATCCGAATCAGAATCAACATTTTTTCACCATGATTGGATTTATCAGCAGAAAAATGAGAATCAGATTCAACAATTTCAAAGGATGTGACTTATCAGCTGAAAAATATCAGATTCAACAATTTTTCACCATGATGGGATTTATGAGAAAAAAAATGGGAATCAGAATCAACAGTTTTTCACCATGATTTGATTTATTAGCAGAAAAATGAAAATCAGATTCAACAGTTTCAAAGGATGGGACTTATCAGCTGAAAATGAGAATCATATTCAACAATTTTTCACCATATTTTACTCAATAAACCATTATAATTATGATATTTCCTTCCTCATTCTCTCCTCATTCTCAATCTTAGTTGTTATTTTCTGGTGTTAGTGATAATACCTTGTCATTCTCATCCTTCTCTATTTCTTATATCTTTTGCTGAGTGATAATACCTTCGTTCTCATCCTTCTCACTTTCATTACTACACAACATGAGCAATAGAGTTGTCGCATTGGTATACTATAATGGCCAAATTCATAATACTAATGAAGGTGCTACCTTTGACTGTAAACGTCCTAAAAGCTTTCGTGTTGGTGAAGAAGTCACATTAGAGGAACTAAAGGTGATAATTCATACAAAAATCAAAGTTGTAAATACAAAAAGAGTTTCAGAGATAGTATAGGCTTCCTCTTTCTATTGGTGAAGGATGTGTCCAATATAGGACTTATCCACTAGAAGATGATGATGATGTGAGAGGAATGTTTCATGCTCACGAGACATTTGAAAATGTTGGTGTACTTGAATTATATGCTGATACTAAGGATTGTGGGCTTCCAGAAGATGATGATTCTCAGTCGTTGTATTATGTTCCCACTTCATACAACGTTCCCCCAGAAGAAGTACCATCTCAAGCTACAACGTTTCTTAATTCATTTGTCTCATCAACAATTCCTACTGCCCTGGATGATGTGTCAGCTGGTGATGATCCTTATAGTAACCTAATTTTGTCCGAGATGATTAAGCTACTCGAAATAAATCGAAAAAATTTTGATTTTGGATTTTCATGATTCGGGTTTTTTTGGATATCTTAATTAAGTCTATTTTTAACCCATTTGATTTGGGCTCACTTAGACTTAATTCACTTTAAATCTTATATAGTCTTTTTTTTTTTAAAGACCAGATGATATAATAAACTCATTTAGTTTATTCATATTTTTTTATTATTATTATAAAAAATAAAAAATAAAAAAGTGAAAAGAAGTCGACTACCATGGATGGCAGTCAACTTGATCTTCCCCAAATTTCCACTTTCATTCTCTTTTCTTCTTTCTTGCTTCCTTCTCAAGAACTAACATGAATTCATCTAAAGCTACAAGACCAAAAACCAGCAGACACAAGTTTATCAAGTCAATACTGTAATTTGCAGCAAAAATCCAAAAATTCTAATTCACCAATTCTCAAGGTTGAACAGGTTGCCTCTCTTCTCTTTTCCCACCACCAATTCACAAATTTATTTTCCTATAAAACAGAGGAAGAGGCAGCAAGATGAGGACACGAACAATACCCAAACCCAGTAGCAACCAACCAACAACAACCCAATCCTAGGAGTTCTACAACTTTAGAAAAGAAGAGAAGGCCACCACCTCTACAGGCACCATTCAGTAACAAAAATACCCATTCCATCAAACCCACCCCCCATCCCCCAGATTTTTGAAGATCCACCATTTTCAACTCCTAAAAAAAAAAAAAACCTACTGCCTAACCAAGACCAGGACCCTAAACCGAACTGCCCCATCTCCCCCACCTAGCACACTGCCTCCCTTCTCGCCAACCTTCCAACCTGGTGCACGTGAAGCTGATATCAATTCTTGGACTTAAGAGAGTTTCTTGCTTTGGGTTGAAATCCAATAGCAAGTGTAGGTATGCTTTTCCTATTTTATTACCATTATTATTATTATACTTCTTTTTATGCAATTATTTCACTCTTTCAATGTGTCAAAAATTTGCAAAATGAAAAAAAACGTAATGTGTGCTTTAAGATGTATATTGTGTATGTGTGTTTGTGTTTTTTTTTTTTTTAAATAAATTGTGAATGATATATATATATATATATATATTTTTACAAATAAATTGAAATAATAAGTGACTATCTTAATAAAACCCACTAAAAGGGATCTTTAGAAAATTAGTCGTAGTATCACCTGCTTTGTCAATGTCTTGAGTAAAAAATTATTAATGGGATGTTACCAAAAGTATTGGGGTGTCTCAAAAAAAATATTTTTGCATAGATTTTCCTATAAATAATCATTTATAATATATATATATTTAAAGAAAAAGAGAATAAATTTTAAAAATAATTTTAACCCATATGGATTATGTCTAATTATTCGCATTATATGCACTTATTCAAAATTAAATGTGGAAGATGAATTGCCGACGACGGAATTCGAAGGATGTCACGGTTGTGATTCCTAAGATATCTTGAGGTGAGAGGATCTCGTTAAATACCACCAAGAGTGTTGAGAATATTTAATGTGTATTCTCGATAATAAATTTACGATTCACTTTCACTTTCAAAAAAATAATAACAATTCAAAAAGAGAATAAACATGTTTTTTGAAAAAATAAAAATAAAATTATTTTTAAATACCGATGTCAAGTCCATTAAATCGAGATTTAAGATAACACGTGATTAAATGGTACCGTTTTGTAAACGGGCGTTGCGGGGGTGCTAATCCTTCCCCGCATGTAACCGACTCCCGAACTCGATTTTGTTTTCTCTCTGGTTTAAAATGCAGACTTCGAAATTGGTTTTAAAAATATTTTAATTAATTTTAAAATATTTTACTAAAATCGATTTTAATAGGTGACCAATCACACCTAACAAAAAAATTGATGGCGACTCCCATTTTGTTTTTTAAAAATCATCTTAGTGATCGAAAAAACCATTATGACAAACCTATTCAGTCCTGTGGAGCCCATGGTGAATATATTAATGACTTTAGTGAGCAAGAAGAAGAGTATACTGAATTCGCAAATGACAGTTATGAGAGCAATGATTCTGACCGAGACGTTGGCCCTGATATCAACACTTATGGAGTTCTTCCCCCTTATGAGCATGCATCCCATATGCGCACCCTAGATCTAGATACAATGCAAGTGCCAGAATTTCTTGAATATGGTCATATATTTACTACATCTTTGAGTTGAAATCCATCTACAGTTGATCTCTATGTTGGGTTACAATTTCCAACGAAAGAGGCTGTGCTTTCAGCTATTAAGCATTACAACATCAAAAACTCTGTAGATTACAGAGTTATTGAATTTGAGCCAACCAAATATCATGGCAAGTGTCCAATGTATGGGAAAGGGTGCAATTGGAGAATAAGGTCAACATTCATGAAGAAAAAACAAGTATAGGAGATTAGAAAATATAATGGGCCTCATACTTGCACATCGGGAAGAATTTCACAGGATCATTGCAAATTAGATTCTAACATGATCTGTTCATGCATTCTATCATTGGTCCAAGCAAATCCGGAGATTTTCGTTTCAGTTTTGATCGCTGAGATGCGAATTCAATATGGATACATCACTTCTTATAGGAAAGCATGAGAAGCAAAGCAAAAGGCAATTATTCGAGTCTTTGGCGATTGGGATAGATCGTATAATGATTTACCTAAATGGTTGAGTGCAATGCAACATTTCGTTCCTGGTACAATTGTGGAATTGCAAACGGTACCTGCATATCACGGTGATCAAATGGTCCAGGGTAAGAGAATATTTCATTGACTCTTTTGGACATTTAAATCGTGCATTGAAGGATTTTCGTATTGAAATAGTACAAATAGACGGTACATTCTTATATGAAAAATACAAAGGAACATTGTTGTTAGCTATTGCACAAGATGGCAACTGAAATATACTACCAATTGCCTTTGCCATTGTGGAGGGTGAGGCAGCAGAGGCTTGGTCCTTCTTTCTTATTAATTTGCGTACACATGTACAACACAACCTGGCATATGCTTAATGTCTGATCGACATGAATCCATCAAAGCTGCAATAAGATGCCATGGTAGTGGATGGAATCCTCCAAATGCATACTCTGTGTACTGCATTCGACACATTGCAGCTAACTTTATGAAGAGATTTAACAATAAGGAATTGCGTCGATAAATTGTCAACATGGGTATGAAATCGGATCATAGTTATTTTATCTCTTATATTTTCTTTAATATATAAAATAATACTAAAATTAACAAAAAAAAAAATTTAATTTTATCATGATACAAGTTGAGGCAACCCCATTTTCATTGGATGTATGAGATTCTTCATCGAGAAAACGCAGAGGCGGCTAATTGGCTTGATAGGATCCCCAAGGAGAAGTGGGCCCAATCATATGACGAAAAAAGACGCTATGGGCATATGACAACCAACCTAGCTGAGTCTATCAATTCAGTGTTGAAGGGGACGTGCCATATTCCCATTACTGCTTTGGTGCAAGCAACATATTATAGGTTGGCTTAACTTTTTGTTAAGATGGACAATAAGCAACAAAGAATGATTAAGGAATGGCACACATACTGTGAAACAGTCACAATGGCAATACAAGAAAATCGTAAGAAAGCTAACTCCCACTCGGTTCGTAATTTTACGCGCGCAAATCAATCTTTTTTTATTGAAGAGTTACTTGACCCACAAGAGGGAGTTGCTGCAATGAAGTAAAAAGTTTATCTTAGTGAGATGTGGTGTGACTGTGGAAAGTTTCGAACACAAAGGTTCCTTTGTTCACATGTAGTTGCTGCTTGTGCACATGTCCATGTAAATTGCATGCAATATGTGGACAATGTCTATAAACTTGACACTACATTCAATATTTATAGGCACGAATTTAAAGCAGTTGCAAATGAAGGTTATTGGCCTCAATATAATGGACCAAAAATGTGTCCCAATCCAGAATTGCGAAGAGATCCACATGGTAGGCCAAAATCAAGTCGTATTCGTAATGAAATGGACCTCAAGAAGAAAGGCCAACTAAAACGTTGTGAATTATGCAGAAATGAAAGTCATAGCCGTCAAAAATATCCTTATCCATCTGGCACATCGGAGGAGAGTTCACATCAACAATGAACCAATTACATGTTCTGCACCTGTAATATTTACATATTTCGTAATATTTACATATTTCACATTCCTTGTTATATGCTGATTTATTCTTATTTATCATTACATTCTTATTTATCATTTTTAAATATTTAATTAATTATATATAAAAATAAAAATAATATAAAATGTATATTATTTAGGCTTTTAAAATAATTTTAAAAATATATATTTTAAATTAAATTACATAATTAAATTAAATAATTAATTAATTATGATATGGCAACTTTCCAACACCTTAAAAAAAATCAAAAAATTACACTAGGAAATCGCCATATCATATGGCGACTTTCGAGACTAATTTTTTTTAAAAAATAAAATCTTCAGTTGGGAAGTTACCATATCATATGGCGACTTCCCAATGATATAAAAGAAAAAGAAAAAAAAAAGCATTTTGATATATAAATACAAAAGATAAGTAATTTGATAATTAAAAAAATAAAAAGCAATATCTTGATAAAAAAAGGTCCGATCTTTAACTTTAAGCAATATAAGAGGCAATACCAAAGAGATTAGCTTCCCCAAGGCCCAAAGCACCACTCTAGTGCTAAGCTGCACAGAAAACTGTGCTGTAATTGGCATTTTCTTCACTTCTTTTTGAAAGCGTAATTGACAATTTAATAAACCAGACTAAAACAGAGCATACGTTGAACAATGATCTACTTAACTGCAATACCAATTTTCTATTGGAGGAAAATTAGTTAGAACAACATAAATAGAAGTTCCTTGAGTAAATACCTGTTACATGCGAAATAGTAGGAGCTGCATCATCATATTTGACAAACAGCTTTGCCTATCATCATAAGACAAATTATAAATAAATCAGCAACTACTCCACGTAAGAAGCACTAACAAGAAACATTAACTTGAGCTGAAAGTACCTAGAGAATATACGAACTCCATTGAGCCACATGCATCAACTCAAATTCTTTGTTTGATTTGCGAATTCACGAACGATCACTCCTTGTAGAGAGACAATTTTCCATTCCACTTTCTACTCGCAATACCAAAATTCAGCTATCAAGACTGTGAGTTAATCAGTTGCTCTTCCTCACCTGTTTAAATGGTTAGAAATGAACAGAGCAAGAAAAAGGAAAAAGAAAAGAAAGAGGAGAATATCCAACAACGAACATTAAGAAAAGAAGAGATTTGAAAAGGAAATCAAGACAATGAAAAAATAGACGAGTTTGATTAGAAAGATTGGTCACCATGGAAGCATTAACAAGAAAGATTCAACTCAATAGGAATTCATTGCCATGTCAGAATTATTAAACTGACAAAATCATTGCAAATGAAGGGATTTTGAAGAACGAAGTTGCTATGAACTGACTTTTCTTGAATCTTATATACTGAAGCTTGAAATTTTGCAATAAATACACAGAACAAGAGTAAAAGAAAAGTATAATCAGAGAAGCGGTTCAGAAAGCTCCATTTCGTTTGAACTCTGTTGTAGCATCTCTGGCTTACGTAACCCTACAAAATCCAGCCCAAGCCACTGCCACGGCCAACAAACATATCTAGACCCATTTCGACCCCTTGAGTCTTCCCGTGTTTCAAACTCTTCTAGCTGACGGCTAAGCTCTTCTACTCTTTCCCTCAGCCTAGACGCCCTCATATCTGCCAGCCTCAATGATTTCTCAGCTGCATCTCTTGCTGCCATGGCAGCAGCAGCAGTCTCTTCTTTGAATTTTAGCTTCTTCTCTGATTCCAACATGGCTTGCTTTGTCTCTTCAAGCTCCTCCTTAACTGCTGATAGCTGTAGATATTTATTAAAGCATAACGATTAGGCGTAAGTTGAAGAAATTTAGTAATTAGAAAAATAATAAGAGTACAAGCCTTAAGTACATCAAAACAGCATGATGTCTAATAATTAATACTTCATGTTTTTTATATCTGTGCCTAAAATATTGAACGACAGTCCTAGACTGGAAAAGTACTAGCAATTGAACTAATCTCAAAATTTTGCTCGTATTTTTAAATGGGAAAAAAAGAGAGGAAATGGCAGATTTATGTAACTACTCCCGAAATAATATCCTAGATCTCTTCATAACTACTCCCGAAATAATATCTTAGATCTCTTCACCAATTCCATCCTAAATTTCAATGGACATGCTTGACATCCATGTTTTCATAATAGCCTTTCGTTCAACAGACTACAAAAAATATAAACTATTTCCTGAAGTTGAATAAGTATCAGGTTGGTTGATTCAACAATACTTCTCAGGAAAAACCGTCCAGAAAAACAACCAAAAAAAATCCTCTTTTTTTTGAGTTTTTTTTGTCAGTTTCTCCTGCTTTTGCTCTAAAGTTATCCAAACATATTGTCACCATCAGGTTGGTTGATTCAATAATACTTCTCAGGAAAAACCGTCCACAAAAAAAAAATCCTCTTTTTTTGAGATTTTTTTCAGTTTCTCTTGCTTTTGTTCTAAAGTTATCCAACTGTATATCAAGTAAACAACCGCTTCCTCCCCCTCCCCCTTCCCAGCAATATATACATCAACCAAACATGAAAACAGAAAAAATTGTTTTTAATCTCATTTTACAATCCAAATATGCTTGACTTTACTACATTAGACTGTATAGTTCTCCTATTATTGCAGCATATTATTTTTTAACACTAATTTCTTTTGTTCTTGTCTATCTGCTATGCATTAAAGATTCAAACAACCCCCGGATTCACCGCTAAATTGTAAATACCACTCTGGCAGGACTTCAAAACGATTATTACTCAAAATTGCCACTAGAAACACCTTCCATAACTGTTCACATAATCTGATATGTATAGTATCTATTTAAGAATCCTATAGCAACTGAGCAAACATACCTGCACTAAGAACTCTTGTTCAACAGCTCTTCCCGCAGCAGCCTCCTGCTCTGCTGCTGATTTCCATCTTGTAATTTCTTCCTCAGCAGCAGCAATGTCCATCATAAGTCCTTCAACCTTCACATGAATTGGTTAAGTCAGCATTAAATGTAACAAAGAAGCATGAATCCAACTTAGTCACTTCTTCTAACCTTTATAACCAACCTAAGAATTAGAAAACTGCACACTGAAAAAATGGGAACTAATGTTAAGTCAGTTGACTGTCAACAAAAGAAATATTAACTTACGTTTTCATTTGCTACTCTCTCCTTCTCTTCAAGCTCCTCTATACGACGCATTCTGTGGTTGAGCTCCTTGGCTTGAGCCTCCACATGTTCTTTAAGTACAATCGACTCTGCCCTTAATACATAAAAATAGTATGCAAAAAAGAATAGCATATGGTCAGTTCATGCAGAATAACTCCAAATATTAATTTAACCTGTCCCGCTCCTAATATTCCTTGAATCATTCAATACAAAAGCAGGATGATGATATAGACTTTTTTGCAATTATAAGTACCTCAATTCCTCCACAGAATGCTGCAGTTCAATGATCTCAAGCTGAGATGTCTTGACAATATTCTCCAATGCACCAGCCTGTCAAATGACATATTAGAATCTCAACAAGGAAAAATATGTTCTTGAAACACTATGCAAACTTAAGAGCACTTGTGAGTTGTGACAAATCAATGCCAACAGAAAAAACTAACCAAAGTATATATTTCATCCTGGTCTGAATCCTGATATTCAGCTTTATTTCCATCCCCAATAAGTTTACTAAATTTGAAGTCAATTCCAGCCTCTCGCAAACCATTCTCTGCAGTTTGAAACAACTCATTGGTTTTCAATTTATTTTCGGATATCATCCTCTTGGACAATGCACTCCTAAGTAAAGAGCCAATATGTTCTTTCTCCTTAATCAATCCACCAACTGTTTCATTCAAACTCTTCACTTCACTATTCTTCTCCTCCACCAAACCCTTCGTTTTCCCAACAAGAATTCTTGTTAACTCGTAGATAGATTCCATCCCTGCCAAACAAGCACGTATGTTTTCCTCCAAATCTGTCTCTTGTGGAAGAAAAAAGGAGTCTGATACTTCTGACTGATCCATATTATCAGCATCAACAATCTTAATAACATCATAAATCCGTTCATGAATTCTGGACACGAAATTCAACTGATCAACCAGTAATGGCCTCTGTGACTCCATCTTCGACTCCAAACCTTTCAATTTATCATCATATTCACTAGCCAAGTTCCTCAACTCCATTGATTCATTCTCTGCCAAATGAATCTTCTCCAACATCTCTCTTTCAATCTCCGCAATCTTCCCATCCTTTTCAGCTATATTTTTCTCTAAATTTTCAATTACATTACTTTTTTCTGCAACCTCTTCCCGTAATCCACTTATTGTAGCTTCAAGCTGAGAAACTTCAATGGCAATCTCGTAATTTCGTTGCTCCATCTGCTCTCTGGCTTCGTTTCTAGACTTCGCAGTGGTTTCGATCTGTTTAACGAGCTCCTCAACGATCTCGTTTGTCCTTTTGATTACTCCATAAGCAACGGAGGGCAATCCGGAGTACTTTTGTGATCGCGGCAATCCTCTGGCAGCGAAGTTCTTGAAATTACTAACTTTTCCAGATATTTTTTCGATACCAGAAACAAGCATATGAGCAGAAGTCTCCATCTCCGATCGCAATCCATCTTTTCCCTTGGTCGCTTCCTCTAATTGCTTCACCAACTCTTCTCTCTGTTTCGTAACCTCCTCTTTGATCTTATTAGCTTCGGCTAATTGCGCCGATACGTTCTCGTTCGATCTCAAAACTTCTTCTTTATCGCGGAGAGCTTCGTCTCGTTGCCTCGCACACTCATCTCGCTTCTTAATCGCCTCGTGAGCCAGAGATTTTAATCGATTAAACGAAACTTGGATGTCGGATTTCGAATTCTCCGCCGCTTCTCGTGCTTGTTTCTCGCGATCCAGTTCCGCGAGAATTTCATGGAATTTCTCGACCGACACGTCATCGCGAGACGGCTCTTTAATAACAATCGGTGCCGGCTCATCGGATTCAACGTCGCTGAGTACCGCATCGGCTTCCTCGTCGCCCGCACTCGCCATTTTAAAACGACGTTAAATTTTGCTATAATCGATTAGTAAAAAAATCTCGCATTTTTTTAACGATCGGAACCCTAGAATTGGATACAGAGGAGGAAGTTAACGGAAGTAACCGATTAAAGTTAGGTGAGAGAGGAAGGAAATTAAAGTGGAAAAAGTAAAGGTTAATTAGGATCAAGTTATAAACAGAATTTGCTTAGGAGAAGAGGTTTTCGGAAATAAGGGAATGGAAATGGCGGTGTCGTTACCTAAAGGAGACGGAGACGGAGACGCTGATGCTGAAAAACGAACAACACGATTAGCTACCAACCAGTCTCTTCCGTTTTTTTTTTTTTAACCTTCAAAATTAATTCACTTCACGAAGAAAACAATAGATAAATTATAATAGATAAATTATCTATCTATTTACTCCATAGGTGACAGATATTTTTAAATATGTCTAAAATAAAAAATTAATTTTAAAATTTGAGATGTATGTTCATTTTTTAATTTCGTTTCTAAAATTAAAAATTTCATTGTCATAAATATAACAAAACATATCTAAAAATTTATAATTCATAAAAATAAAAATTATTATTTATTATATTTTTAAATTAATTTTTATTTATTAAAAATTTCAATTTTAATAATAAAATTAATTTTATAAATAAAAAAGAATTTTAGTATTCCTATTTAACGGATCAGATTTAGAGGTGCTCATGGATCGGGTCGCGGTCCGAATTTTTTTTTATTTCTTTGCCTAGACCCGGCTACTTCAAAAAAAAAATCTAATATTTTTTCTTAATGTTGATTTCAAATAGCTTCATCGTTACTGAGGTTTAAAATAGCTTCATCGTTAGTAAATTTTTTATAATTTTTTATAATTTAATTAATTATCATTATAATTATTTTTATTAATTTTTTATTAATTTTATTATTGATTTTTATAAAATTATTATTTATAATAATAATTTTATAATTAATTATATTTCAAAGAGATTGCAATATTAATTTTTTTATGATTTTATAATTATTTAATTTAATTAATTATGAACAGGATCCTGTTCGCGTCTTACGATCGAGGAATTTTTTTTTTGAAGATCCGCATCCATCTATTATCGACCACTTAAAGAGCACCGGATTTTATTGTGCAAGTCAAATTCGACAATGTAAGTTTCTGCTTGACTTAATTAGTGCGTTGGTTGAACGATGGAGACCCGAGACGCATACTTTTCATTTTTCGTGTGGTGAATGCACGATCACTTTAGAAGATGTTGCGCTCCAACTTGAACTACCAGTGGATGGCATGTCAGTTATTAGACGCTATACCTCCAGAAGAGTGTCTCAAGGGCTCAATGGTGACAAAAATATGGCTGCAGACATTGCAAAATCTCCCCGAACACGCAAGTGAAGAATAGGTAAATATGCTCCTAGAGCATATATTTTACGTTTCATTGGAGGAATGCTAATGCCCGACAAATCGAGCAGTCGGGTACATTTAATGTATCTTCCATTGTTTCGTGATTTAGAGCATACAGCAAATTATAGTTGGGGTTCTACGTGTTTGGTAGTTTTGTATAGAGAACTGTGTCGGACTACAGTTGATAACTCGTATAATTATATAGTTTTTAGTTATGTTTTATTAATGTTTTGTGTCAAATACGAGTTATTATTGTTTAGTCTAATTGTGTTTATGATCTTTTATATTTTTATGTATTTTGGTGTTTTTCACAAGTTTCTTTGAGTGATTTCAGATTACTAGAATTAAGGGCAAATCCAGTTCAGTTTCAGTTCCGACACCTTTTGCCATATCAGCTATATCTCGAGTTTCACTGAAGCAATAAGGCTGAAATTTGTAGCCATGCAAAGCTAAGAGGCATATCTATCTTTTTCATGTTTTACACTTCTTAAAACGGAGTCGTTTTCCCTAGCGAAATCGACCATCAAGTTGGCTGATGTGCAATGACGTCTGTGCTGACATGTTTTCGTATTATGCCCATATCTTCTTATCCACATCAGCAAATGAGCTGATTCCAACGGCTATGGTTCCGTAACTGATAGGGGAACTTTTGTCTAGAAGACCATGTGATCAGATCAGGCCTCCAATATTGAAGAAATCGACCATCAAGGTGGCTGATGTGTAATGACGTCTGTGCTGACATGTTTTCGTATTTTGCCCATATCTGCTTAACCACATCAGCAAATGAGCTGATTCCAACGGCTATGGTTCCGTAACTGATAGGGGAACCTTTTTCTAGAAGACCATGTGATCAGATCAGGCCTCCAATATTGACGAAATCGACCATCAAGTTGGCTGATCAAAATCGTCATATACCTACCTTTGAAATTTGTAAAGCTTGTCTCTTGTCATTTAGCCCTCCAAAATGTGTATAAATAGAGGGCCTTGGATGATTGTAAGGGATCATATTGGAGATTGGTAGGATATTAGCCATTTTAACAAAATTCTCTAAGTTTTCTTCTTCTTTCTTTTCTCTAGTTTTCTTTTTCTTTAGAAAGAGCAAGAGGTTGGATAATTAATATTCTTCTTCTTCTTCTTTCTTTCTTTTATTTTCTTCTTAGATTCTATTTAATTTTATGTTTATAATGTCTATGCTAGGCTAAACTTCTATTTGGTTAAGGGTGATTTCAAAGCCCTAGACATGTTTTGTGATTGATTTTCAGATTCTATCTATCATTAATTTTCTATCAAAGTTGCTTATGTTCTTCTACAAGAATTGTTCATGATGTTGTCTTGATTTGTTTAGGTGTACAACTAGATAGATCTTGATAATTATCTATTGCTAGTTTAGGAGTCTTGATCCGTGTAATTGTCTTGATTTCCTATTCATAAGTGGCAATTTGTGATTAATGATTATGGTCAAGTTTTCAATAATTGCAAAGTGGAACATAACCTAAGTTGAACAATCCGAGCTTATGTGTTTGTTGCTTAGATCAACCTATCTTTCTCATCATAAAGCTGCCATTAAATTGAATCTAGAGAGCTTATTCTAGGTTGTTTGATGGTTAGAGATTAAATAGAGAGCTTGTTCTATTTAACGACAAACTAAGGAAAGATTGGGATAACAGAGCTTGTTGTTATCTACGGTTGTTAACTTTGATAGTTGGTTGATATTGATAGATCTGAAATTGATTCTTAATGATGTCTAGTGGTGGAGAATGAAACCTTAACCATATTTTTCCTTTTTGATTCTTCTTACTTGTTTTCTTACTTTTCTAGTTTGCTTATTTTTAAAAGTATATTTATTTTTATTGGCTGGTTATACCGCCTAATTTGTATATTAACTTTGTTTTATTTTTATTGGCTGGTTATACCGCCTAATTTAGTATATATATTTTTATTGGCTGGTTATACCGCCTAATTTAGTATATATATTTTTATTGGCTGGTTATACCGCCTTGCATCTTATTCTTATTATTTACTTTAGTTTAAATCTGATTTCAAAAACCCCTTTTCTTTTATTGTTCTTGAATTTAAGTTTTAAACTATCAACTTATAAACTAAAACCCAATCCCTGAGGACTCGACCCTTGCTAACTACTATACTTACAATTGATCTTTTTAGTGCAAGGTTAAATAAGATACACTCTTTTGGGTGCATCAAATTTTTGGCGCCGTTGCCGGGGATTGCTTTCTTTAGTTTATTAGTTTATTGGTTTATTCTTATTTTCTGTTCTAATTATTTACTTTCTTATTTTTTTTATTAGTGAATGTTCCAAGCTCCCGAAAAAGACTTACGACTTAGAAAAATTCGGGAATTTATAACTTCTCACCAACAACCAATCGAGGAGTTGATCCAAAACATCCAAGAGAAGCAAGGAGAGATGGCAGCAGCTGACAACCGAACTCTCAAGGAGCTAGCTGCTCCGGACTTGGGTCAACAACCATTATGCATTGAATATGCTAATCTTGAGGTAGCTTTTGAATTAAAATCTGGTTTGATTCACCTTCTCCCAACTTTTCATGGTTTTGCAGGAGAGGATCCAAATAAGCACCTCAAGGAATTCCATGTAGTTTGCTCAAGCATGAGACCAACAGGGGTCACGGAAGAGCAAGTTAAGTTGAGAGCCTTCCCTTTCTCTCTAGCTGATTCAGCAAAGGAATGGCTCTACTATCTACCATCCGGGACCATCACTACATGGAATGATTTGAAGAAAGCATTCTTGGAAAGGTATTTCCCAGCATCTAAGGCTGCCAACATTAGGAAAGAGATATGTGGGATTCGGCAATACAACGGAGAGTCCTTATATGAATATTGGGAGAGGTTCAAGAAACTTTGTGCATCATGTCCACACCATCAAATAAGTGAACAACTTCTCATCCAATACTTCTATGAAGGTCTCATGCCCATGGAGAGAAGTATGATAGATGCCGCTAGTGGGGGAGCTCTAGTTGATAAGACTCCCAGGGCTGCTAGAACATTAATCTCCAACATGGCAGCCAATTCTCAACAGTTCTCAATGAGACAAGATCCACCACCACAATCCAAGAGAGTTAATGAGGTAAGTATATCATCCCTTGAACAAAAATTTGATAAACTGACTTCTCTTGTTCAACAATTGGCTGTAGGTAAAATACAACAAATAAAGGCTTGTGGCATATGTTCAAACATAGGGCACCAAACTGATATGTGTCCAACACTTCAAGAGGATACCAATGAACATGTGAATGCCATGGGTGGATTTCAGAACCAATCAAGGAAATATGATCCCTACTCAAACACATACAATCCAGGATGGAGGGATCATCCAAACTTCAATTATGGAGGGAACCAATCACAAACTATTCCTCCACCATTTGACCACAGGCCACCGGGTTTTCAGCAAAGAGTGCAACAACCATACCAAACCCGACAACAACTACCACCCACCCAAAATTCAGGTACTTCTCTTGAAGATCTTGTTAAAGCTCTTTCTACTAATACAATTCAATTTCAACAGGAAACAAAGACAAGTATTCGAAATTTGGAGACTCAAATAGGGCAATTGGCAACAACCATGAGTCAAATGCAAGCAAGGGATTCTGGGAAATTACCTTCCCAAACCATAGTGAATCCAAGAGAGAATGCCAATGCTATAAATTTAAGAAGTGGGAAACAGCTAGAGACACCACAAAATGATAGTGCTCAAGGGGAGAACAATACCATGGCATCCTCTTCACATCCCAACGAGCCACTAAAAAAGGTAATTCCTAAACCATCCTTTCCTTCTTATATAACTCCTCCACCTTTTCCTAGCAGGTTAGCAAAGTCCAAGAAGGAGGAGCAAGAGAAGGAAATTTTGGAAACCTTCCGGAAAGTAGAGGTGAACATTCCTTTACTAGATGCTATCAAGCAAGTGCCAAGATATGCCAAGTTCCTAAAAGAGTTGTGCACATCTAAACGGAAGTTGAAATGGAATGAAAAGGTAAGTGTGGGGGAGAATGTGTCAGCTGTTCTTCAAAAGAAACTCCCACCTAAATGCAAGGATCCAGGTATGTTTACCATTCCTTGTAAGATAGGCAACACCAGGTTTGAGCGTGCTATGCTAGATCTAGGGGCATCTATTAATGTCATGCCATATTCAATTTATGCTTCATTGAATCTAGGACCATTAGAGGAAACCGGTGTTATAATACAACTTGCTGACCGTTCTAACACTTATCCAAGAGGAGTTGTAGAAGACGTTCTTGTACAGGTTAATGAATTGGTTTTTCCCGCTGACTTTTATGTTATTGAGATGGAAGATGAGATGTCTTCTAATCCCACACCTATTCTATTAGGGAGACCATTCTTGAAAACAGCAAGAACTAAAATAGATGTACATGATGGCACTTTAACTATGGAATTTGATGGTGAAATAATTCGCTTTAACATTTTTGAGGCCATGAGATATCCTAGTGATGTGCATTCTGTTTTTAATATTGATATAATTGACTCACTAGTGCAGCAAGCTTATGAGCTAGATGGTGAAGATAGTGTAGAAATAGTCCTTAGCAACCATCTCGGAATGGGGAATGCTAAACTAGCCTTGAGTGACCAGGTGGAAGGGGCACTAGAATCTTTACACTCGCTGCAACCTAAAGATGCAAGGTTTGATGTTTCATTTATTGATTTGCCTTTATCTAATGAGAAACTTCTACCTTCCATTTTGCAGGCACCAACTTTAGAGTTGAAACCACTACCGAACCACTTGAAATATTTGTTCTTAGGGGAAAAGGACACACTACCTGTCATCATTGCCAAAGAGCTCACACCTTTGCAAGAAGAGCGACTTATCCGGGTGCTTAGAGAGCATAAAACAGCAATTGGTTGGACAATTGCCGATATCAAGGGAATAAGCCCATCCATGTGCATGCACCGGATTTTGTTAGAGGAAGGGTCTAAACCAACAAGAGAAGCACAAAGAAGATTGAACCCTCCTATGATGGAGGTTGTGAAAAAGGAGATACTGAAGCTCCTAGATGTTGGAGTGATCTATCCTATCTCGGATAGCAAATGGGTGAGCCCAGTCCAAGTGGTTCCAAAGAAATCAGGTGTAACGGTGGTAACAAATAATGAGAATGAACTTGTTCCTACTAGGATTCAAACAGGATGGCGAGTTTGTATTGATTATCGTAAACTTAATTCCACAACTCGCAAAGACCACTTTCCTTTACCTTTTATTGATCAAATGCTTGAAAGGTTAGCTGGCCATTCTCATTATTGTTTTCTTGATGGTTTTTCAGGTTATAATCAGATAGCCATTGCTCCGGAGGACCAAGAGAAAACAACATTCACATGTCCATTTGGTACTTTTGCATACCGGCGTATGCCATTTGGTCTTTGTAATGCACCAGCTACATTCCAAAGGTGTATGGTTAGCATATTTTCAGATTATGTAGAGAATATCATAGAAGTGTTTATGGATGATTTTAGTGTCTATGGTGATTCTTTTGATAGATGTCTAGAGAACCTTACACTTGTACTTGAAAGATGCATGGAAACTAACCTTGTTTTGAATTGGGAAAAATGTCACTTTATGGTAGAACAAGGAATAGTTTTGGGCCATGTTATTTCTTCTAGAGGGATAGAGGTTGATAAGTCTAAAATAGATATTATGCATTCTTTACCACCTCCCACAAATGTGAGAGAGGTTCGTTCTTTTCTTGGACATGCAGGTTTCTATAGGAGATTTATCAAAGACTTCTCAAAGATCACATTACCTCTTTGCAAGCTACTACAAAAAGATGTGGTTTTCCACTTTGATGATAAATGCAAAGAGGCGTTTGAAACATTGAAGGGACTCTTGACATCAGCTCCTATCATCCAACCACCAGATTGGAATGTACCTTTTGAAATCATGTGTGATGCTAGTGACTATGCCATTGGAGCTGTTTTGGGCCAACGGGTTGGGAAAGCCTCACATGCCATTTATTATGCCTCAAGAACTCTTAATGATGCTCAATTGAACTATTCCACTACTGAAAAAGAACTTTTGGCTGTTGTATTTGCTTTAGAAAAATTTCGATCTTATTTAATTGGTACTAAAGTAATTGTATTTTCTGACCATGCAGCCCTTAAGTACTTACTCACTAAAAAGGAGGCCAAACCAAGGTTGATTAGATGGATACTTCTCTTACAAGAGTTTGATTTGGAGATAAAAGATAAGAGAGGTAGTGACAACCTGGTTGCGGACCATCTTAGCCGTTTAGTTCATGAAGATGATGCACTACCCTTGAATGAGAACTTTCCGGATGAGCAACTTCTTTTTATAAGAACAACAACTCCTTGGTATGCTGATATTGTTAATTACTTAGTTACCAAGAAGTTGCCACAAGAGTTGACACAAGCTCAAAGAAATAAGATCAAGAGTGATGCCAAATACTACATATGGGATGATCCTTACCTTTGGAAGCATTGCTCCGATCAGATTATAAGAAGGTGTGTACTCGAAACTGAATTTCAATCTATTCTCACCTTTTGTCACTCTTATGCATGTGGAGGACACTTTGGATCCAAAAGAACAGCCATGAAAGTTCTTGATTCTGGATTTTATTGGCCTACCATATTCAAAGATGCATACCTCTTTTGCAAGTCATGTGATCGTTGCCAAAGAACTGGTAACTTAGGTGCTAGAAATCAAATGCCTCAAACTCCAATACTTATTGTTGAAATTTTTGATGTATGGGGCATGGATTTCATGGGACCTTTTCCTCCTTCTTTTGGTAATCTTTATATTTTACTTGCCGTTGATTATGTTTCAAAGTGGGTGGAAGCAAAATCCACTAAGACTAATGACTCTAAAGTTGTTTCAGATTTTGTCAAGACTAACATCTTTGCTAGGTTTGGAACGCCAAAGGCCATAATCAGCGATAGAGGTACTCACTTTTGCAATAGGACTATGGAAGCACTTTTGAGGAAGTATAACATCACACACAAGGTCTCCACCTCATATCATCCTCAAACTAGTGGGCAAGCTGAAGTGTCAAACCGAGAAGTTAAGTCCATCCTTGAAAAGACAGTTAATCCAAATAGGAAGGATTGGAGTTCACGACTTGATGATGCACTTTGGGCTTATAGGACAGCATATAAGACACCCATTGGTATGTCTCCTTATCGACTTGTTTATGGTAAGCCTTGTCATCTTCCGGTTGAATTGGAACATAAATCATATTGGGCTATCAAACAATGCAACATGGAGATGGATGAGATAGGAAAGAAAAGAAAACTTGACCTACAAGAATTAGAGGAGATAAGGAATGATGCCTATCAGAATTCTAGGATTTACAAGGAAAAGACTAAGGCATTCCATGACAAGATGATATCAAGAAAAGAATTTGTTGTTGGACAAAAAGTTCTTCTCTTCCATTCACGCCTTAAGTTATATCCAGGTAAGTTACGTTCTCGTTGGGTTGGACCTTTTGTTATTACTAATGTATTTACTCATGGTGCAGTTGAAATCCAAAGCCCAAAAACAGATAAGGCATTCAAAGTGAATGGTCATAGATTGAAGCCTTACTATGAGAACTTTCCAATACAAGATGTGGAGGAGTTTCCACTTTTTGAGCCAAAGTATGTTGAATAATAATGGCATGGGTCTAAGTTAGGCTGAGGACAATAAACCAAGCGCTTCTTGGGAGGCAACCCAAAAGGATGGAGAGCATCTATTATATCAGATTTGCATATTCCTTACTCTCCATCATTCTATCTTTTATTGTTTTTCTTTTTTTTTTGTTTAATAGTTCTTTTCTCTTACATATAATTCTTGCATTGGGGGATAATAGCATTACATTGAGGACAATGTAAAAATTATGTGTGGGGGGAAGAATTTAGGATTTTATTTAGAGTGTTTTGTTTTTGAGTCTTTTTATGTTGTTTTTCTTTCTGATCCTTGTTTTGAAAATAACTAGATGTAAATATAAATTTTTTTTTTAACCCCGGTTAAATGGCGGATAACGGTACTCCGTGATTATTTAAATCGGTTCCATCAGCTACCCACAAAACTGATATTGTATATAAATTTCTCTTCCAATTTCTCTTTCATTTTTTTCATTTTTTTTTCAGGATGGATGATATTCTCACAAGATTGCAGAAACGATTTCCTCCTTTTCCTCGAAATATTTTACTGAAGCTTTACCAAGTTCGACTTGAAAGATTAAGAATGCTTATGCACAAAGGGATTCCTGACGACATACGTTGGATAATTGAAGCCAAGGTACGTGAAGATGAATATCTTCCTGTTTTGCATTTACCAGGTACAGGTAGAAGCACTTTTGCAAAGAAGCGACGAGCAAAGCGCATGAGTTCAAATTGCCACAAATGTGCACGATGGACGTGTAACGGTAAATGTCGTTCTATTGGGATTCCGTCCTCTAATCGAGATGATAAAATTGAATTCATTAAGGATGGACTGAGTAAGGAGAATTTGGGTAATATCCAACTTTCTCTTGAGACGCATCCTAGTGGAGACGTACAAAGAGAAATTCTTGATTTATGGCCGCAATTCCAAAGGGAATGGCAACATCTTGGGAATCTGATGTTAAAAGACCCTGTTTGCCAGCTTGTAAGAAAACTGGATGGGAAGCATATCCTCGACTCATAGAAGGCGTTTAAGCCGTTTCTGGACGTAAAACCAGAGGAAGATGTGAGCCACAATCACAACTACAATAAATAACTTCTCAGCTTTTGGTTTGATTTGCAATAACTTTATTTTGTTTTAATTTACGTGTTGTTCGATTTGTGTAATTATTCTCGTTTTTTTTTATTTGTCTTTTACGGTTGATTTTTTCTTCTCTTTTTGATTTTCTTCCTGAAATCACGCAAAAATCTTTTTTTAGGTTAACATTTTCTTCTGACAGGTCAGATACACTTTCGGCGACATTATTACTCTTGTCTGATTCACTACTCAGTCCTCTATATATTACACCATGTACTCATTCTCTTTCAGGCACTCGAAAAAAAAAATGGAAAGTACTTCATCCCAACGCATTAAAAAAATTTGTGTCTTTGGAGGTGCTTATCCAGGGAAAAATAACATATTCGCTGATGAAGCCATAAGAGTTGGAGTAATACTTGCCCAACAAAAGATCCACTTGATTTATGGAGGCGGTAGTACGGGTTTAATGGGAGCAGTCGCTACAGCAGCACACACCGGAGGAAGTCCAGTTCTAGGAATCGTGCCAAAACTATTCACAAGTTTTTGTGGACCTACCGTGGGTAAGGAAATACAAGTCTGGAGTGTCCCTGAACGGATAACAATCATGTACCATTCTGCCGATGCATTCATTGCTTTACCAGGAGGTCTGGGTACATTGGAAGAAATAGCTTGCGTGGCTTCTTGGTCATCTTTGGTCACAAATAAGAAACCCATTGGTTTGCTTAATATTAATGGTTATTTTAGTAATTTGCTTTTATATTTAGATAATGCTGTGGATAATGGATTCATGTTTTCAGAGGCAAGGAGAACCATAATTTCTGCTACAACCATTGAAGATTTACTTAAAAAGCTCCAAGCTTATGAGTGTTTATCTGCTACGGTTGTTTCGCAAACGCTCGGAAAAAGAAAAAGAGATATGGACGAGCAAGGAGTGGATTGCACTTTGTCTTTGTGACATTATCTAACATTTTGCTTGTTGTGTCTCAGTTATAATAAGTGGTTAGCAACCTCTGCAGGTAATATCTCCTAAATTCTACCTTTAAAATTTGACATTGGGGACAATGTCATATTTTAGTAGGGGGTAAGGGACATATTTTGCTAATTTCTAAAAAAAAAAAAAAAAAAAAAAAAAAAAAAAAAATTTAAGAAGTATTCATTCTGAACAAGGTCTGAGTAAGGGAGACTTGAGACATACCTTGTCAGTTTGATTTCTTCTTTTCAAAAAAAAAAAAAAAAAGTTTGTTGTGTTTTAAGCAATTTAGAAGTATTCATTCTGAACAAGGTCTGAGTAAGGGAGACTTGAGACACACCTTGTCAGTTTGATTTTAATCTTTTTATGTTTACTTGTTAATTTTTGTTTAGTATTTTAAGATTATTTAGGTTGCATGAGTTTGTTTTGTTTTGAGTCTTAGCTGTTCCTATTCTTATGTTATTAGTTCTTTTCTCTTACACATGATTCTTTCATTTGGGTTAATAGACTTACATTGAGGACAATGTAAGAATTAAGTGTGGGGGGAATGATTTAGGATTTCTTTTATTTTTGTCTACTATTTTTTTTTTATGAGTCTTTATTATAATTTTTAGTGTGTTTTAGTTCCTTTTTAATACAATGATGAGATATGAATTGCATAAGTCTAAAACAGAGTTATTAGTGAGAAGATTTTCATGAGAATTGAGCTTGATATCATTTTTTTTTATGAGCCAATGTTAATATGATATGTTGATTGAGAAAGAAGCATGTTTAGACTTAATCTGACTTGTATAATCATCCTTGTGAGTTTTTGAGCCTATAATGATTGATGCATTATACAAATCAATCTAATTTCTTTCTTGAGTGCTCTTATGATTACAGGATTCTCTAGAACTTGCTTTAAACCGTTTGAGACTATATTGATACATGTGACAACATGAATATGATAGAGGCATTAGGATTTTTAGCCAGAGCCAAACAACCATCCCTTATTGATGTTCCAAGAGAACACACCCTTAGTGAACCAATTTGAGCCTACATTGAATAAGCTATCTCTTTGGTAACCATAACTTGTCCCTAACCTAAATATACTTATATCTTTACCTTTGTTCCAAAGATGAATTAGCATGTTTTGAGACAAGTTGCAAAGACAAGGGATATTTTTAGTTAAAAATTTGGGTTAGAAACAAGAAATAAGTGTGGGGGGGAAAGAAAAGAAAAGTCAAAAAAAAAAAAAAAAAAAAAAAAGAAATGGAATACTGGCAAATACATTCAAAAAAAAAATATGAATCATCTCTTGAATTTTGGGAAAAAGAAAAAGATGTTACAAAGTTGTTCAGAATGAAGAAAAGGCCCAACATAAATATCCGGCCTAGGTGACTATGTACTTGTAAAGAGTTTTGAGAAGTTTCTTTGTATGATCTTTTTATGTCTCTAAACTTTATGAACTCCTTGGAACCTTTGTGATATCTTTATCCTTTTGTTCTTCAACCACATTACAAACCCCTTGGCCCCATTACAACCTTGATTAAAGACCTCTTGATTCATGAAGTTGTATGATCTAAATAGTGGAGAATAGGTGGACAAGCAAGAATATGGTAGAACTGTTTTCATGAGATTGATTGAGTGTAAACACTTCACCACTACTTTAAAGAGTGAAAATCATGAGGGTATCCCATGTGAGAAGTTGAGATTAAATTTGAACATGCAATATTTTGATTGAGATATGTTATGCTAATATTGGCTTAACTCAAACAATTTACATTCAAGCATGATTTTTTGTGAAATTCTTTAAGCTATTGATTAGTTTATAAGACTTGTTCAAATATTGTATCTAATTTGTATTGAAAGGATTATGAGTAAATATTTTTAGTATATGCAGTTTATTTATATTTTAGTTTTTCAATGTTTGTGGGTATCGTTCTAGTAAACCCTCACGAGACTAAACTCGTACACTAGGGACACCTAGGGGTTTAAAGGCTTGTGTCACATGCTAAGTGCCACCGTGATTTCCTACGAAAATGGATTAGATTAGATTTTCTTATTTTATTTTTATTGAGTCGTTGCTAGGGACTAGCAACAATCTAAGTGTGGGGGTGTGATAACTCGTATAATTATATAGTTTTTAGTTATGTTTTATTAATGTTTTGTGTCAAATACGAGTTATTATTGTTTAGTCTAATTGTGTTTATGATCTTTTATATTTTTATGTATTTTGGTGTTTTTCACAAGTTTCTTTGAGTGATTTCAGATTACTAGAATTAAGGGCAAATCCAGTTCAGTTTCAGTTCCGACACCTTTTGCCATATCAGCTATATCTCGAGTTTCACTGAAGCAATAAGGCTGAAACTTGTAGCCATGCAAAGCTAAGAGGCATATCTATCTTTTTCATGTTTTACACTTCTTAAAACGGAGTCGTTTTCCCTAGCGAAATCGACAATCAAGTTGGCTGATGTGCAATGACGTCTGTGCTGACATGTTTTCGTATTATGCCCATATCTTCTTATCCACATCAGCAAATGAGCTGATTCCAACGGCTATGGTTCCGTAACTGATAGGGGAACTTTTGTCTAGAAGACCATGTGATCAGATCAGGCCTCCAATATTGAAGAAATCGACCATCAAGGTGGCTGATGTGTAATGACGTCTGTGCTGACATGTTTTCGTATTTTGCCCATATCTGCTTAACCACATCAGCAAATGAGCTGATTCCAACGGCTATGGTTCCGTAACTGATAGGGGAACCTTTTTCTAGAAGACCATGTGATCAGATCAGGCCTCCAATATTGACGAAATCGACCATCAAGTTGGCTGATCAAAATCGTCATATACCTACCTTTGAAATTTGTAAAGCTTGTCTCTTGTCATTTAGCCCTCCAAAATGTGTATAAATAGAGGGCCTTGGATGATTGTAAGGGATCATATTGGAGATTGGTAGGATATTAGCCATTTTAACAAAATTCTCTAAGTTTTCTTCTTCTTTCTTTTCTCTAGTTTTCTTTTTCTTTAGAAAGAGCAAGAGGTTGGATAATTAATATTCTTCTTCTTCTTCTTTCTTTCTTTTATTTTCTTCTTAGATTCTATTTAATTTTATGTTTATAATGCCTATGCTAGGCTAAACTTCTATTTGGTTAAGGGTGATTTCAAAGCCCTAGACATGTTTTGTGATTGATTTTCAGATTCTATCTATCATTAATTTTCTATCAAAGTTGCTTATGTTCTTCTACAAGAATTGTTCATGATGTTGTCTTGATTTGTTTAGGTGTACAACTAGATAGATCTTGATAATTATCTATTGCTAGTTTAGGAGTCTTGATCCGTGTAATTGTCTTGATTTCCTATTCATAAGTGGCAATTTGTGATTAATGATTATGGTCAAGTTTTCAATAATTGCAAAGTGGAACATAACCTAAGTTGAACAATCCGAGCTTATGTGTTTGTTGCTTAGATCAACCTATCTTTCTCATCATAAAGCTGCCATTAAATTGAATCTAGAGAGCTTATTCTAGGTTGTTTGATGGTTAGAGATTAAATAGAGAGCTTGTTCTATTTAACGACAAACTAAGGAAAGATTGGGATAACAGAGCTTGTTGTTATCTACGGTTGTTAACTTTGATAGTTGGTTGATATTGATAGATCTGAAATTGATTCTTAATGATGTCTAGTGGTGGAGAATGAAACCTTAACCATATTTTTCCTTTTTGATTCTTCTTACTTGTTTTCTTACTTTTCTAGTTTGCTTATTTTTAAAAGTATATTTATTTTTATTGGCTGGTTATACCGCCTAATTTGTATATTAACTTTGTTTTATTTTTATTGGCTGGTTATACCGCCTAATTTAGTATATATATTTTTATTGGCTGGTTATACCGCCTAATTTAGTATATATATTTTTATTGGCTGGTTATACCGCCTTGCATCTTATTCTTATTATTTACTTTAGTTTAAATCTGATTTCAAAAACCCCTTTTCTTTTATTGTTCTTGAATTTAAGTTTTAAACTATCAACTTATAAACTAAAACCCAATCCCTGAGGACTCGACCCTTGCTAACTACTATACTTACAATTGATCTTTTTAGTGCAAGGTTAAATAAGATACACTCTTTTGGGTGCATCAACAGTTCCCAACTGCCATGACATAGGTGGATATTTACTGCTTCTATAGTTATGGGCTTGGCATCAACTGTCATTTATTACTTTGCGCGGGAATTTTTCACCTGTATACCCCCTTGCAAGCAGGTGATAATCTTGACTATTTTTATTAATTTTGTACCAACTTGTATTTTTATTAAGTCTATTAAGATTTTATATGCTTTTTAACATATGGAGTCATCCTAAAGATTGTAGCAATATTCCGCTCGACCTTCGAACTATAAGATCACGACTAGATCGAGAAGGATATCATAAGGTAAATGTTTCGATTGTTACATTCAAGTATTTTTGTATTTAATCCATATGAAACTAATAATTTGTAATAATTATTCGCAGTTTGTGTAGAGTCATATTCTTCAAATCAAATTATGGCATGTCTTCCATCAGATACAACTAATAATTGTAATATATGGATAGCAAACACAGCATTGATATGCTTTGCATATGTAGAATGGCACGCTACTAACAGGGTGTTGCGACAATTTGGGATGCAACAACCAATTCCGCAACCACCGATGAACCTTGATAAGGTTCACAAGATTGATATGCGTGGGCACCATGAAGTATTTTGGCCTACGAAGCATCGACAATGGATCCAGTTGTGGAATCTACGTTCTAAACAAATTCCGACAGATATACCCATTGTTCGTAATAATTTCAACCCATCTGCTAATTACATAAGATGATTTAAAAATAAAGGTCGCCCTTTTGTTTGTCCACTGTCGGAGTTTGAGGATGTTAAAACTATGCCATTTCCCGGACAGACTTCAAATCCAGTCCGTCCTACACACGAAATGGAAGTTCCTAGACCTAGCCGACAACGTGGCGGACTCATCAATCGGCCTCATCACATGTAGCGGAGTTCACTACACCGAGGATGTCATTTAGTCATCCTGAACCTCAACCAGAATATGGCGTAGCATCTAGTCATCGGCATTCCGTCAGTTACCCCGGATTTGATGTTGATAAGTGTTATCGACCATCACCGTCAATAACGAGGTTAGACGACCAGCTCCTCACCCAAGTCCAAACTCAGCATATCTAACTACAATGTATCAGTTTGGAACCCCTACGTCAGCATTTGGTACATTATTTGTGGGTCCATATAGTAGTCAGGTTCCCTTTATGGGTGAACTAGGTGTTTGCTCCTCGAGCAGTGGGTTTTCATTTTTTGATGCAGAACATATGGGTCTCTCTAGTAGTGCGTTCTCATCGACTGATGTGGGTGAGCATGCGGATGACATAGAACCAGAACCAGTAGCGGTAGGTCGAGGACGAGGTCGACAACGAATACGTGCCACTGACGAGGTTGAACGACGGGTGCAACCACCACGCAATAGGAGAGCTCGACATTGTTGCTCAACACCATGCGATACGATAGCTTCTCCGTAAATAATTAGAATCAACGTACTTTTTGTATAATAATCATGTATTTTTTGTATAATTTTTTTAATAATGTATTTTTTTTATAATAATCATGTACTTTTTGTATTTTTCTTTCATTAAATATAAAAATTAATCGTTATTTTAAAATTTATAATTTAAAATTATTATTTATTAATTTTGTTATTTAAATTTTATCATTAATTTTTAAATTTTTTTTTTAAAAAAATTAGTTTGGAAAACGATATAATTTTTTTAAAATTTTTTTAGTTTTGTAATATTAGTTTTTTAATTTATTATTTAAAAATTAAAATTTGTAAAATTAAATTTAAAAGTTAATTTTTTTTTACAGTTTTAAAACAGTAACATAATTTAAAAATATTATTTATCTTTATATATATTTTAATATAAATAAATAAATAATTATATATATAATATTATTTAGGCTTTTAAAATAATTTTTTAAAAAAATACTTTTTTTACAAAAATATTTTAATTATGTTAATTTTTAAATTTTTAAAAAATACTTTAATTATAAAATATAAATTTTTAAAAAAAAAAATGGTCTTCGAAAGTCGTCATATCATATGGCGACTTCCCAACAAGATAAAAAAAAATTAACAAAATGCACTTAAAAGTCACCATATCATATGACGACTTTCAAGTGCAATTTTATTTTTTTAAACAATTTAAAACTTAGAAGTCTTCATTTCATATGACGATTTTTCAACTGATTTTAAAATTAACGTATTTTAGTATATAATTCGAAAATGTAGATACTTTGAATTTTTATTTTTTTCTAGTAATATCTTAACAATTTTTTCGGTAATGGTATCGTTTTTAATTTTTTTTTAAAGAAGCTTAAAATTTTTATACTTATGAAGCTGACCTTGATAAATCGTGTTAGAGCACGAGTATCAGGCCAATTCATGAGTCAAAATTTCCATTAAAGTGGAAATTGTTTGCATAATTTTCGTGGACATTGACTATTTTTCCCACTGCTTAAGCATGTCTCTCTAGCCAAAATTCTTTTTCATACTTAGGTACGTTTAGTATTATTATGGACACAATTTTTAAAATAAAAATTTATCTTCACTGTAATCATAATGTTAGATGGATAGGATGAATATAACATGAATGTTTTTAAAAAATAAAAACTAGTATTTTGAATCCATTTTTTATTCTATTAATTTTAAATTTTTAAAAAATATTAAATAATATATATACATAAATACACAAAAACATATGTTAGTAAAAGTTAGTTTTATGAATCCGTTCTTTGCACAATTAGTTTTATTTTTTAAAAAAATTAAATAATATATATACATATCTATAATATATATAAAAGTATGAATGTGGAGAATCTTTTGAATTGACAAAAATATTAATTTTTTTTATATATTATTAATTTGTCATTTTAAATGTTTTTTTTTATTAATAAAATTTATCTAATTTATAAATAAGAGTTATAATTCTATTGAAAGTCTTTAGTTAAATGGATTTATTTGATAATAATTTATTATATTATTAATTTGCCATTTTAAATATTTTTTATTATTAATAAGATTTATCTAATTTTTAAATAAGAATTATAATTTTATTGAAAGTCTTTAGTTAAATGGATTTATTTGATAATAAATAAAAAAGAGTTAAAATTTACAATGAATTACTTTATTTTCAAAATTATAATTTTTTATTAAACTTAAAAATAAAAAAATTATATTAATCTAATTTTAAATGTTCATACAAATTTTGATTATTTATGTAATATGTAAACTTTATCTCCAAAGTTAAAATTTTTCATTATTAATCTTATAAAATAAAAAAAGAAGTTATATTAATCTAATTTTAAATGTTAATGTAAATTTTAATTGTTTATATAATATGTAATTTTATACTCAATATATAATTTTCTTATAAATACATAAACTTTTATAATATAAATATTTTATATTATATTACAAATAGTAATAAGATTAATTATTTCATTCTTATTTACGAATATTGTTTATTATTAATAAGATTTATCCAATTTATAAATCAGAATTCTAATTCTAAACTTTAACTAAATGAATTTGTTTATTATTAATTGAATTTATAAATAAAAAATAGTTAAAATTTATATTGAATTATTTTATTTTCAAAATTATAATTTTTCATTAATCTTAAAAAATAAATATAATTATATTAATATAATTTTAAATTCTAATGCAAATTTTGATTATTTATGTAATATGTACCTTTGTGCTCAATATATAATTTTTTTTACAAATAAAAAAGTTTTTTATAATATAAATATTATATATTATAAATAATAATAGATTTATTCTATTTTTATTTACGATTTTGTATTATAAATATTAATAAAATTTATCATTGAAAATTTTAATATCATGATAGAATTTTTTTTTTTAGAAAAATAATTATGAGAACATTTAAGATAATACTTTTAATAATTAAATTATGTGTAGAACTTTTAGTTAACTTTTATCAAACAACAATTGCAAAGTTAGGATTTACTAAGTAACTAAATCTCATGTAATATATATATATATATATATATATATATATATATATATATTACGACAACTTTTGATTATAATCTATTCATCACATAAATCGTGAAAAAGGTTTTGGGAGTTTGATTTTTTAAGAATAAATAAATGTTCATAGTTTTTTTTTTCCATTTGATTTGTTAAACATAAATTATTTAATAACTATAAAATAATTAACGTGTAATATCACGTGCAACGCATGTGACACAATTACTAGTATGCATAAATACACATAAATATATATGTATGTACACGAATACATACACATATAGATATATATAAATTAAATTTTTAAAAATTGAAAAGTTTTTTTTTTTTGAAAAACAATCTACTTATACTAATTCATTGAAATAAAAATAAAAGAACAAAGAAAATTTCAAAAAAAAAAAGTAAAATGTTAAAATAACAATCATTGAAAAAAAAATTAAAAAAATAAACTAATCACATATCTAACTATAACAATATCATAAAACTTGTAAAAAACTGAAAATATCATTGGAGTAAAATCTTCTTTCTCTACCACCACAACTAAACTATTTATAGATTACAAGAGGAAGATTAAAAGTTTCAGATAAACTAATAAATTCATGAAATTTGAAAAGATTAAAATTAATATAATAATTTTTCGTCTCTTTATCATTTTAATTCAATTAAATGGAATTATTAATTCATAAAATAAGAAAAAATTTAAATTAATATAATAATATTTTTGTGACTTTTCGTGTTCTTACCACTTTACTTAAATTTAGTAGAATATGAATTTTTTAAAAATAAATTAATTATAAAAAGATTGAAATTAATATGAAAATAGTTTTTGGATTTTTATTTTTCTATTATTTTAATTAAATTCGATGGTAGAAATATGAAAAGTTTGAAATTTTATTTTTTTCAATAATTAATTAATAAAATATTAAATATTAAAATTAAAATTAACATTTCATATTTTACTTTTGTACTAATACTAATTTATTAAAACAATTAATACTTGCAAATATTGAAATCAATATGTAACTTTTCATATTCTATTTTTTTTATTTAAACTAATTTATTATAAAAATAAAATTTTTAATAAAGAATAAGTTGTTTTTTAATATATGAAATCAAATAAATACTTAAATAAATAAATATTTAATATTTAATACGAACATATTTATTGTTCAGTTTATACATAGAGGAGAGCCGATTAACTTACACTAGTGTAAAACTAATTAGTTTTACATCCTTTTATAATTTCCTATAAGATCGATATTTTTACAAACCGACCGTTGAATTTAACAATATAGTCGTATTTATCATGCGCGTAAAATTTGGAATTGATTCAATATCTATATTATATCGATCGAAAATATTATATATATATATATATATATATATATGTTTTGTTACTCCTGGAGTCTCCTATTCATGCAAATGTAAGGATGTGACAGAAGTTGCAAAGCTGTCCATCTCTTGCTAGGTTCTTTTTGCAAGCAACAACTGATAAAGCTCCTGAACTCCTCTGATGCTTCCTTTGGCATGCTTGGAGGAGCTTCTCCAAAGCGCATTATGAGCACTAGCTGCATCCAATTGGGCTTTTCTCCAGGTGGGAGAAATGGGAAATGACCTACATAAAGCTCCAACAACGTCACACCCAAGCTCCAAATATCTGCTGCATACACATACCTGGAATCGTAACTTATATTCGAATCCAATCTTTCCGGGCTCATATAAGCGTAGGTACCCACATAGATATCCCAATAGTCAGGTGCTTCATTCTCTCTCATTATCTTGCTCACACCAAAATCACCAATTTTCACATTCCTGTTTTTATCGACCAACAGATTTGAAGGCTTAATATCCAAATGAACAATATTGAACGCATGAAGGTAATTCAGGCCACTAAGGACTTGATAGGCAATGTGGGCAATTGAGGATTCGGAGAAAGGGCCGTTAGCTTTAACAAGTGTATCAAGTGTTCCTGCATCCATATACTTCATGACAATTGCTTTTTCACCTGCCATTGATTCATAGGTTCCAAGGCATTTGATGATGAAAGGAGAGTCCGTAGAAAGCAAGATTTTCATTTCATGGGAAGGGTGATGAGGCTGCTGGCTAGCGTCAGGGTCGCCACCACGGATGATTTTCAGAGCATAGATTGCTGAAGTTTGCCTGTGGCGCACCTTGTAAACGGTGCCATAGTTACCATGGCCTAAAACGCAGAGCTTTTCTAAATCAAGAAGGTCAGCTACTTCTTGACTTGCGTTCATTATGGGCTTAGAAAGATGGATAAAGGGAATAGACTCTGAATTCTTGACTTCTGGAATAGGAAGCTGGAGACTAAGTTGAAGTCTATGCTTAACTAGAGACATAAATGTCAATATCTGTCCTTCAGTTCACAAGAAAAAGTGAAAAACTCACTAAATGAATACTGAATTTCTCAACAACAAAAAAAAAAAAAAGTAAAAACCCAAAGGCTTAATTTTGTAATTAATTAGATAAAAAAAAAAAAAAAAAAAAAAGAAATTAACCCAATTAAAGTGCAAAAGTTCGGAAGGGTTAGGGACAGATAAGGACTTTGGAAGTTGTTGTCGAGAAGTTTTGTTCCTTCAATTTGGGTAAGGGTTATATAGCAGTTAATTTTCAGGTCAAACGACTATACAAAGACGCCCTAAAAGGGCATATTTTCTGGGAAGGAAGTCTGCATAATGGAAGTCTGCAAGTTCCATTTTGAGGGAAATAATATTATTATTTATTTAAAATATTTACCATATGGTCGGTTTAGGAACAGCGTGATTGAAATATTGAATTGTTGGCCGGGAAAGGAAGCGTCTAATATTTTTTTTTTTACTGCTTGCAATTTGCAAAGTGTATAGCAAAGCAAACATTGATAAAACGCACCAGCTAATGGGTTACGAATTGAACCGCGGCTATTTGTTGTAATTTCTGTTCATACATTACGGCTACGCGGCTCAATTTCAATGATCACAAAGTGGAGGAGAGCTGCACATGTACGTTAGTGAATTTATGAGACACATTTTAACCCAATTATTCTTCTACTAACTTTAAATATGAAATTTTTTAAATCAATACACCTTTTTTTTTTGTTTAAACTTTTCTCTTTATTTTTTTTAATTAATTTGTTTTCCAGGGCAGATTTACTTGTTTGATGTTTATTCTAAGCTTACTCAAGCGTTTGAGCAGTCAATCATCGTTCCCAATCAGTCCTATATTCTTCTTCCACTGAAAACATGGCAATAATATTACCACAGTGAATACGTAGCACTCCCCCACACCCGGCTGGTCTCGGTTTACCACGAGTCGAACCATCAATATTAAATTTCAAGTAACCTATCTCCGGAGGTGACTCCAATGCAAATCCTTTCTATTTTTCACACTGAGTCACACCATCATAGACTAGAATCAAGACTGATTTTTAATACCTCAAGTCTCGTCTTTACGAAAAAACTTAGTTTGGAGATTTTGATACATGATTGGGAGGAATCAAAACTCAAAATCCTGTATGGGATAAACCCAGCCTCTATTTATCCATATATCGATTTGTATTATATTATATTATCATCTTGATCTTAATGCAAACATACAATCTATTTATCCATATATCGATTTGTATTATATTATATTATCATCTTGATCTTAATGCAAACACACAATTCATGAACAGTTTAAATGTTGTCATGCATGCATCTTAAAAGATATAGGTAGACTGACAACCTTAGGCAGTTTATCGACTACTAAAATATGCATGACGTAAGCATACAATTTATAACATTCATAGTAAGAGTAAATAACATATTTAAAGAGATAACATAAAAGCATACAATTTATAACATTATAATACAATGCATGATGATCCTAATCATAATATAATTCTATATGACATACCAAATTACTGAAAATAAAATACCCATAGAGTATATTTATGACAAAACGTACTTAGATCTAAATAACATATTTGATGTGATATGAAATGAATGGCATATTGTTACTAACATACAAATTTACCAAAATGCCTTATCTTAGATAGCATAATTTGGGCAGCATAATAATATTATAATAAGTTTATAACAATAATAACATAAATCAAGCATAGATGACATGCATACTTAATGTCTACATAGTATAATGGTTAATAACATAAATCAAGCATAGATGACATGCATACTTAATGTCTACATAGTATAATGGTTGGTGAAGATTGTTGATGAATATGATTGGGTAAAATTTTGTCTTGATTGGGACTCTCCGGATCACGAACGGTTGTTGGGCAGAATCTCAACTGGATCATGACTCCTTGAAAGAACTTTAGTTTGACTTGGATCTTTTGGATAGAGTTTCGGTAAGATCAGGATTCTTTGGAACTTTGAAGTGTTGGACTTCTCTCGAATAGGGACTCCTTAACCTTGAGTTCCTTGGAAACTTTTTGGTCTTGCACTCTTCGGACTCGGACCCTTTCGAGCTTTTTCAGGCTTTGACTCAAACTTTGGGGTTATATGTTAAGAATTATTCAGAATATTTTAAGAAAAAAGAGAGAAGTGAATAAACAACAAGTTTGGAGATTTTCAAAATATTCTGATGTGTTTTGTAAATGGATTGAAGGAGATTTATATAGATGAAGTGAAGTGAAATGAAATGGAATGGAATGGACGGTCAAGATGAAAGCTATCAAATGACCTAGATTGAATAAAAAATCAGAATAATTATTAAAAATTAATTTCAACAATGATCCAAGATAGAAATAATGATCGGATAATTATGAAATATCTGCACAAGAGTGTCGATTGATACAAGCAAGTGTCAATCGACACTCATTTTATTTTGGACCTTGGACGCCAAGATCGATCGACATTGGCTAATCCTGAACAAATTTGGGTAGCCAGCTCGATTGACAATAAGACCATTCAATCGACAATAAAGTGCAATTAATCGATTGAAAACTGTATCGATCAAAGGTGTAGGAAATTTTCAAAAATTGAGAAAATTGAGAGGATTTCCAAATTTTTCTCTCAAAATGATCACTTGATCGACAACCTTGGATGTCGATCGAAGTGGAATTAATTTGGTTCGACTGACACATGCATGTGCTGATCGAACCAAAAACATGTTTGATCGACAAAAGTAAGTGTCGATCAAGGCCAAATGGTTCTAATTGTCCAAATTGTATGTTCATTGATACATTCTAAGGGCGTTTTCATCATTTCCAGGTCTCGAGAAGTCAAGAGCTCAATAAGAAAAGGGTGCAAAATTTGATGCTTGCACAAGTGTTCCTCAGTATGATACTTTATACTCATAGGGATCTCGGACTCAGGAGAGTCAATCTGGTAAGAGTATCTAGGAGGAGAAAAGTTGGGACCTAGGACAGCATCCAGATCTTCAAATAAATTCTTCCCACTTACCTGAAAGGAAAGTAAATAAAAGTCGAAACAAGTAGTTGAAGACAGTATGAAGAAACATGTAAGTTGAGTTAATCAAACTTACTAGGCTGGAGGCTGCTGGCTGTTGCAAGTGCTTTTCTTTTCTTTTCTTTTTTTTAAACTGAAGTGATTGACCCTTCTTTCTTTTTCTTTTTTTCTTTCCTCTAAAAATCAGAATAATCTGAATAGGAAAGTCAAAGAGAGAAAAACAAAATCAAGCAGAAAACCTTACAACATAAACTGGTGAAGGGAGAAGGAGAATCATATCTCTCAATTAATTTCCTCTATCAATAAAGTTGAGGATGCTGGAGACTTTAAGGAAACAACATTGGGCTCAATAGTCTTGACTGGAATAGTGGAAGGCTTACCATTAGAGTGACTATTACTATTACTATTACTATTACTTGGACCTGATCCTATGCCTTGACCTTGAGACTGAAGTTGGACTCCTAATAGGTAGAGACTGATGGCATTGAGAAGAAAGTTGAGCAGGCGATCGAAGCCTTCCCCTTTTGAACCTACATGACAGTTAAGATATGAGAAAACCAATCTTCACATTTGAATCCGTAAGCCCTGTAGCAAGAAGCAGTTCTCTTGTTTTTAGGGTTGGAGGCTCGTAAGTCTTTGTAGCCATAGTCTTTTGCCTTTTTGCTGGGGGAGCCACCGTAACGGAAGTAGCTTAGCTAGAGCCTAGATCAGAATAAGTATAAGAAGTTTTTCTCTTTTAAAATTAAGGAAATTAGTAAAGTACTTTTCTATGAGTTCGAAATATGTATAATGGGTTACAAAAATCAAAAACATAATGCAACTAGACTTGTCAATCAACTTGGTGGCGACTTAAATTTTTTTTAACTTCTTTACCAAAATTTGATTCGAGCCTGCCTGAAAACTTAGATTATTGTTTAAAAATTATTAAAAATATTATATTTTTATAATTAAATTTAAATAATTTTTTTCATTAATAAATAATAATTCGGATGGAATCGAATTGATAATAATTAAAAAATATTCTGTCCAAACTCTGTCCTATGCGGCTCTTGGACTTGGACAAGTGTAAATACAATTTCAATTATTTTAACTTTTAAGCATTTTATCTTTATCTTTCAAAACAACTATCTTCAATTTAGGCGTATCTTTAATTTATTCAATTATCCAAAATTTCTTCTTCATGTCGTCTATAAAACCTGTGCCTTCAAGATTTCTTTGTTAAAAGAACAACAAAGAATCTCCTACCATGGAAAAAAAAAAGAAAATAACAAAAAAGAATCTTTTCAAGACATCTAGGTGATTCAAGCTTTACTTTTTTTAAATAATTGGCAGCCACTTCCTAGCTAAAAAACTAAGCAATTAAGTGGACATACCAATTACCAACCCGGTCATGATGTCGATGTATGAACAGTGGATATCAACCTATATATAATCATAAAAAATACTAGTTATTTTCAAACATATTATGAAATATCTATCTTTAAATGTATATTTCATCTATTAGAATGTATGAGACGAGAGCATTTTATTTATAATTTTTTTATCGGAAACAAAACACATTATTTATTAAGATCATGATAATTTTAAATTTGTAATTTTTTTTATTATAATTTTTTTATCATTCAATCACAATAAAAAAATTATGTAAGTATCTATCATTTATAAATGTTGATTTCACATAATATTTTGATGAATCCTATACAATTCTAAATTATGATTGATTAATTGTAATGTAATAATTATAGGTGAAATACTTCCAAATCGGAGCTATTATGTTTTTTTTATTATTATTAAAAACATTAGAAATTAATTATATATAATATTTTTGTAAAAAACATATTCTCTTCATTTTTTTTTTCGAAATCTTATAATATATTTGAATTTGATTAAAATAAAATTGCAATAATCAAGCAATGAATGAAAATAATTGATATTGACAAGTAAAACTGATAAACATCAGCCCTGATATACTAGTGTAGCATTGACTATGAACATGTCAAGATTAACAAGTTATAGACTATAAATAATTTAAATATCTGGAAATTTCTAAGAAAGCTTTGCAGGAATAACAAACATCGTAACCATAATTATTGATCAATAACAATCAACATGATTCGTTAGTGCGGGGATCAAAAGGAGATCAGATATTTGATCTGACTATACTTCCCACTCACATATTTCACTTCTCATAAACACACTCACTCGTTCGTTGTCAGTGTTAAGTCCGTGTTGCCGTGTTATACTGTTATTTCGCAATTGGCAATTTTGAGTAACCTAAAATTTGTAAAATTTTTCAAAATTGATTCTAGAATTTACAACTATTTAATTTCAGATTCGATAAAATATAACATGTTTAAAAAATATAAAAATAATGTAATAAATATGGTAGGACATATTTAAATATAATTAACATAATATGTTTAATACACGTATCGTATATGTTTAAGATTTTGGCATATTTAATAATTTGTGTTATGTTTATATTTATACAACTAATAAAAAAATATGAAATACGATACACATACACGAGTAACCTTTGCCTTTGAAAGTGTAAAATCAGTTAATTCCATCTAACAATCCAATAATCATAAACTATTGTTGATGTAGAAAACCTATTCTACTGGTAAATATGAAAAATAAACATGAACGTTTGTCGTCTGACACGACAGCCTAAAGATGAACATGGCTGTCAAACACATAAAACTAGTTTAGATTTGTGGAAAATTGTTGTTTTTTGAACTATTTGGATGGAGAGCAGATCGTTCTTCTTTACCCTTTCTGTCAGCTATATTGCAGTTGAATAAATAGCGGCTGCCACGCTACCATTATTTACAACAATTGGCCGTTTACAACCATGATAAGTTTTACGTGATAAAAAAACGTATCCTTAATCGTAATTTAAATCTCTTGAAAAAATTTTGAGCCTCTACAGTCTTTAGACTCTAGATGGACTATGTCTAAATGAAAAGGGGTCTAGATGGACTAAGAGGATTAAATTAATTAGCAATAGTGTATTGTCTGTCTGCTTAAGCTTTGACAAATTTGGAGTGGTTTAAGTTGCTTTTGCCAGCTTCTTTAATTATTCTTCTGCCAATATGTGGCTGATTAAATCATTCAGTTGCATACTTAAAATTCGCCCCTGTCGCAAAATATTTATTTATCCATGGAGAACCAGTTTGTGCTTCACAAAATGATAAAGTAATAACATGTTCAGACAATGAAATTGCTGATCACAGGTTACTGCTGGCCTTGAGTCCTCTAACCTTATTGTTGGCATTGATTTTACAAAGAACAACGAATGAACAGGTATTACTTATAAATTCCATCTGATGCATATAACTTTTTTAAAGGACCTGCAATGCACCATGCTTAACTTCCATGGAAAACCAGGTGCCAGGTCATTCAACCGCCAAAGATCGCCCAATTTCTCAGCTCAATAATTTAGGTAGTAATATCTACTTGGTTGATGATACAAGTCTTGGTAATCTGAGTCAGGCACCATGACACTTGATAACAAACAACTTTGCAATGCCCTTCCCTCTGGTTCTTGAAGGAATTTCTTATCTTCTAAGTACGACTGAATCTTGGCCGTAAGAAGAGTCCTCAGCTCTGGATCTTCTTGGGCTCTCAAGGCATTTAGAAAGTTCTCAGAGATGATGTTCAGCGCCTTCATGAACTGAGATTTGTATTTTCTGAAGAGAGCAAAAAGCCTGCCATCTGTAAGACCATAGATCTATTCTTAGACCAATTGAAATTTATATCTCCACTAAGCAAGCAAGGTCTGTAATAGTTTTTAATAGAATGCTGAATTTTGGCCTTTTCAGAAACCATTTAGGTTTAAATTGGATGGCCAAACAAGAGTTAATTCCAAAGTAACTTTTTCCTGCAACTTCCAACTTCCAATGTCGGTGATTGCTGGTATGATGCAGAAAGTAAATTGAAAAGTCCGTCAACTTACTTGCAGGAATGCAGTCAATGCCACAGCAGTATAAATATTGGCAGGGAGTGCATTTATTAAACCTAGCAAGCCATGCCCAACCTTCATTTAGACCATGAACATTTTGGCAACTTGCAACCTAAGTCTGCCAATAATGAAAACTCTGGGTTAGCTGGTTCCCTGTTAATGACTCAAGATGCTAGAAGTAGAGAGGACAAGAGCAATCCACACCCATAACTAAGAATGAAACATTAATTACATACTTGAACCAGTGCCCCATACTGCTTCACGTAAGATTCCAACCGTTTCAAATAATCCTTGGTACTTTCAATCTTCCCATTATCCTCTCGGTATCCAATAGCCTTTGGATTCAAATGCTGACTGAAATAGCAAATTACTACTTAAAATCCATACAACAGCAGTAGCAGCAAAAAGAACAGAGGAGAGGCACACTGGACATGATTTCATTTATCCATGTTTTAACTTCTCAGAAGGCACATGAACTTAGGTACTTTTTTTTAATAAAAAAACAGACCTTAAACTCAAAAGTTCAAGGCAAATAAACATCACAAGGTCAAAGGTGTAAATGTTTAACTGGATTGATCCATAAACTCAAACGATGTAGTAATAGGTATACAAATATACTAAAATAAATTATAATTAATAATGCAGCATTTATAAGATTTATGTAAGTTGCAACAAACAAATTAAAAAAGAATACAAGCAATTTTAGTGATTTTTCACAACTCAAAAACGCATAGCTATATGTTTAACAAATGAAAACACTTTCAAAAGGTTTTCAAATTAAAAGTAAATACCATATATGCACAATAATTACCTAATAAGTAATAACATAAACCATAGGTAAGAAAAGAGAGATGTAGTTCGTATAAGAAGAAATGGGGCACTTGATGGATCTTTTTAAACTTAAGCAGATCAATAGTGCATCAAATTGTCTAAACTTGTGGAGCTGCTTTAATTATTATGAGATGTTCAGAAAAATTATATATAAAGACCAAGAAAAATACACATAACCCGCTTCGTCAGGGTACTTTTAATATTTTTTATAATTTTTAAATTAATTAATAATAAAAAATTAATTTTTAATTACATTTTATTAAATAACAAATTTTTATATATATTTTTTAATTATAATAATATTAATATAATTATATTTTGTAAATTATGAAGATTAAGTTTATGATAATTGTTTATTTATTTATTACGTAATATAAATACATTTTCAAATATTATATATATATATATTTAAAAATATTTAAACTTTATTGTATGCTATATATTTTTATTTATAAGAGGTAAAAAATAATAAATAAGAAAATAAAATTATGGTTTGTATTTTATTCTTTCGTAAAATCGATTTCCTCACATAAGGTAGCAGTAAGCTCGTTTTTTCCTTTTTTTTTTTTACTTTTTTCCCAAGCGAATCGGGTACGGATCCTAAATCGATCCGCGACTCAACGTGAGGACCTACCCCTTTAAATACATCATTTAAGATTAAAATTAATAAATAATTTTTTTAACCTTTTCTCTGAGCCGGTCGGATACGGATCTTAAACCGATCCGCGAGTCAACGTGTGAACCAACCCCTTTAAATACATCATTTAAAATTAAAATAATTAATAAAATAATTTTTTTAACTTTTTCCTCTAGCTGATCGAGTATAAATCTTAAATCGATCTGCGAGTCAACATGCAGACTAATTCTTTTTAGATACATTATTTAAAAATAAAATAAAAAACTAATTAATAAAATAAAATTTTTTAACTTTTTCCTATGCAGGTGAGTACGGATCCTAAACCCTCCTGCGAGTCAATGTGTAGATCAACCCTTTTAAATACATCGTTTAAAAATAAAATTAAAATAAAATAAAAAAACTAAAAATAGTTAATAAAATAAATTTCTTTTTAATTGTTTTCCAAGCGGGTCGATTACGGATCTTAAATCGACCTGCAAGTGAACGTATGGATCAATCCTTTAAATACACCATTTAAAAATTAAAACAAAAGTAATTAGTAAAATAAATTTTTTATTTTAACTTTTTTCTCGAGCGGGTCGAGTATAGATCCTAAATCAATCCGCGAGTCAACGTAAAGACCAATCCCTTTAAATACATCATTTAAAAGAAATAAAACTTAAAATTTAAATTTAAATTTAAATTAAAAATAAAAATAATTAATAAAATAAATTTCTTTTTTTCGATCGGGTCGGGTATGAATCCTAAATCGACCTGCGAGTCAACATGCGGATCAACCATTTTAAATGCATCATTTAAAAATAAAATAAAAATTAATAATTTTTTTTTCTTTTTTTAACTTTTTTTCCTTGCTGGTTTGGTACGAATCCTAAATCGATCCACGAGTCAACATATGGACCAACTCCTTTAAATACATCATTTAAAAATAAAATAAAAAACTAAAATAAATTATTTTTTTATTTTTTTCTCGAACGGGTCAGTTATTGATTCTAAATCAACTCGCGAGTCAACGTACGGACCAACCTTTTTAAATACATCATTTAAAAATAAAATAAAACTAAAAAAAACTAAAATAATTAATAAAATTAATAAAATATATTTTTAAATTTGTTTTCTTGAACGGATTGGGTACGGATCTTAAATCAACTCGTGAGTTATCGTGCAGACCAACCCCCTTTAAATAAATCATTTAAAAATGAAATTAAAAAATTAAAAAGTTAAAACTAAAAATCTTTAAAAAAAAAATTAAAAAAAAATAAAAAACTAAAAAATAAAGCCATCAATTTCTTTTTTGTATTATAGAGTAGGACAAAATTGTCCCTAGGATATTTCAAAAATGTCCCTTGAGTCCTAAGGACTCAAAAATACTATATAGTAGATAACTTCATGTAATGAACTGCTCTCCCCATAAAATCTCATCCACACTCAACTTGGGAAACAAGGATAAGTTTGAGTGCTAGTGTTTTATTCATGAAATTTTACTGACCAGGATAAGCTAACTAGTGCATGGCACGTCAGAATGCAAAAGAATAAAAGATGCCTTATATAAGTTGAAAAAGGGTTACCTTTGAGTATGATATATGCTCTGGGACAGTGTAAATGCAAGCTCTTTGTAGTTCAGCAACAAGAAGATCCATCGCTTGTGGCAACTGGTAAACAAGGATTACTTCTGTCTATGTTAAATCCAATTTCTGATTCTAAGATCAATGGAAAAGCCCCCCAAAAACCAACTGAGATTAAAACTGTTTAATGGATTACAAGTATTGCAATTTAATGTATTTTACAAATAAACTCTAGTCGCTTCTCCTTCAGTCCTTCTTATCCAACTACCAATAGGATATTTGGGTTTGAGACTTTTGCTTGAGTTCGTCATTACATCCCAACCAATAGAGCAGTCATGCACCAAACAAATTTTCACAACATAGGAAATCAAGGCTTCTTTAAAAGTTATTGACCAGAAATATTTTTGATCCTCGTGCCTCTACTATGAAATGATAAAATTATAGCACGGCAATGCCTAGTCATAAACCTCACATTACAACACCCCAACTGTCATAGTATCTTAAGTTGGGCCTGTGAAGGGAAAAAAATATTTTTTTTAAGGCTATTATGATTCATTTGCTCCCTTTACACCAACCCCGCCCTCCCAAACCATATAAAAAAAAAAAACCTGTAAAAGATGTACTTGCGATGTTACAAGGACAATGACATGACCACAGGCAAAGGCAGCATTATCGGAGATTTCACAGTGAGAAACAACCTGAAATATCAACAACAGAAATGCATGTCCATACCCATAAAGGATTTTCAAAATACAAGCTGAAAGCACAATAACCGTGTGTTAAAGTCAACTATTAAAGAACTAAAACTGTTGATATATAGAAATTATTGTGACTTGTTCCGATTGATTTCTGAGATATATGAGAAACATATACATGTACTGTAGACAGATCATATGGTGATAAAAGGAGATTTGAGATGTATTAGGTCCATGCATGGCCGCATTGCTTTCTCATTTCAATAGAGAAAAGAAAACTTTCTCAAGGTATGCATGCTTGGCTTCATTGTTAAAATTTCTGTTGCTTTCGATGCAAAACCAGATTTTCCAACTTTTCCGTTCTATTGGATAGACTTTTTGTATATTTTGATAACTTTACCTCCCAGGAAATGTGTGAAAAAATATCATTTTTCTACAACCAAAAAAAAAAAAAAAAAAGATTAAAAATGGCACATCCTTTAGTGTTGAATGATTGTGACCTATGTTACCCGGACTCTTTATTTTTTTCTAAAGTACCCGTGTCCAACACTTGTATCCAACATATATTCAGACATGGGTATGGGGTATGATCCTCCAAATATATAGAAAAACTTTTAAAAAATTGAGCATACCCGTGTCGGACACATACTCATATTCGACACTCACCCCCAAGTCCGGGTAACATCGATTGTGACTACCTCCTTAGCAAAAGATGCAATGCTGATGGTTTGAGGGCAATGACAATTGTTGAAAATCTTTATAAGCTCACTAGCTTTTGTTCTGCAAAAGATGGTTTACTATAGCTTATCAATCTAACAGCATCATGAAACTTTGGAAACTAAAATTCAAGTATAGTTGCAGTGAACATCAGTCATAATGCAAAAAATTATAAAAAATTTGACTAAGGCCTAGTTTACCATTGCTGTTGGAAAAAGCTTGGGTTGAAAAAAGCTTGAGTTGGAAAAAGTGTGTTTATAAAGTGTGGTGAAAAAGTGTGGTTTAAAAACTTTTAAGTGTTTAGTATTGCTGTGAAAAAGTGTTGTAGGAAATTGAAATGTCAAAAAAAGATATGTTTAAAATAATAAAAGTGTAGAGATGTGAGGATAATAAAGTTATTTTATCCAAAAGCCAACTTTTAAAGCCCAAAAGCTATATTTTTTGGCTTTTTGGTTTGGCTTTTCAAACCATGGTTTTAACAGCAGAAGCTAATTTTTTTTTATCTGTTTAGCATTGCGTTTGCGGTGAAAAACAGCTTTTGACCTCAAAAGCTGTGCCAGAAGCAATGCTAAACGAGGCCTAAGACTACCTACTATAGAAATGAACACATCCAGCTTACCTGACATTGTCTTTAGTACCCCTTATTTGTCTTATCAACCTAGCAATATGCCTTTCAGTGCTGCCAAAATCCTAAAAACAAACAACATTACCTAACCAGCTGACTGATACATACAAACAAATCAACACTCTGAAAAGAAAATTCTGTGCAAACACTACATACAAATAGAGAAAAGACTGTAATGAAGCTAAAGTAGTTTCCAATAATATCTACAACTAGAGGTGCTCATGGTCCGGGCTGGGCCGAGGCCCGAAATTTTTTGAAGATCCTTGCCCAGGCTGGCCCGCCGGTCCGTGAGCACTGTTCATTATATTTATAAAAAAAAATTATTAATATTTTTATATTTTATAATTAAAATTAAATAAAATAGTATTATTTTAATACCTAAAACACTGTTCTGGGCCGGCCCGGAACAAGAATTCCCTGCCCAGACCCAGCCCAATACAGGCCAGGGCGGGCGGGCTACCCAGCCCGTGAGCAGGCCTATCTACAGCCCACATATCTACATAACGACCCTCCTTTTTTAGTAATTTATTTTTTCTTCTTTTGACAAGTACAAAAACAATAATTTTCTCTAATAGGGGCACATTCTGATATTTAGCTCGCAAAAGTTATAATCTATGTTACTCAAATTCGGGTGTGAGTGTTAGATACGGATATGTGTGCAACACGGGTATATTAGATTTATTCTAAGTTTTTCCACGTATTTGGAAGGTCCTTGGGGGATCATATCCCCATACCCATGTCCGAATATGGGTCGGACGCGGGTACTTCAAGAAAAATGAAGAGTCGAAGCAACATAAGTTATAATTTCAAACATATCCTAAAGGTAAGTAGTTCGCAGCTCAAAACCAGAAATGCAGGAAAGTAGGAGTTACAAAAAATTTATTAACTTACAAGGCAACAGAATCACAGAGTACAAAGCAAACATAGATGGAAGAAATACCTGATTTGAACTTGATCTCAGTGATTGGTTTCTTTCATCCAACTCTTTTAACTTCTGTAGCCTTTCTCTCTCTAGGTTTAAAGCATTCTCTACAGCCCTGAGCGTGTTACCTGCCATAATTGACAGTTGGCACTGAGATTAGCATAACATGTTAAGTCATAGAAGAGAGAGACACATCGATGTACCACCTTGAACAACAATCTCATATTCCACAACAAAAGAAACACATATACATATGCATTGACACATGAGGCATGCTAGTGAATGAGATCTATCAAGTGCTAAAACTCAATGAAATATGTACAACATAAAGAATATACTTAGCAACTAGCAAGCATTCATAGAAACATGGACAGTAATGGAAGGACAAGAACTAAGGTCATGTATTTGTGCTTGTGTGTTTAGGTTCAGGGCTATGTATGTATGTATGTTCATATGCAGATATGCATGTGAGTGTTTTTAAAACAGAAAATTCATTCACATTGGAAAAGAATTTACCTGCTGAATGTGATTTATTTGTTTTATCAATGTCAGATCCCTTGGGCAGAGCAATCAAAACTCCCGAACTAGTAGCCTTTGGGCCTCCTAAAGCTTCCATTTGTGACACTTCAGAAGTATTAGCTTTTGAGGCTTCTGCTGCTTCTTTTGCTGCTCTCCTCTCAGCTTCCAAAGCAACTCTATTGGCTTCCTCAACTTTAAGTTTAGCCTGCATCTAATACATAAATTTCTTAATCATAACAAAATATCTTCCAAATGAAAACCCTAATAAACGACGTATTTGTAAAAGGATTAAAGTAATGGAAAAATAGTCGCTAGAAAAATAAAATGCATCTACAAAGAAATAAGATTTCTTTTTTTCAAAGTTAAAATCTAGAAAAGGGTTCACAAATGGGATCAGAGATCTACTAACTGGAAGCATAACAAGAGCACCAAAATACACAAACAGAACAAAAATGAAAAGTAACAAGAAAACTAGCTTGAATTCTTGCAATAACCGAGTTCTTTAAAGCTCAATTAAAGAATATCGGACAATGTCTCTAATTTTATTCTCTCAATATCAATGGTAAATAATAAAGGCCTTTTTGATGGAGTATGAGCAAAGTGACGAGGCCACCTAGTCGTGTGGTTTTCTAATTGAAAATCTAGGGGTATGAGAGCGAAGCCTTTGCAGTACTAATGAGCCCAGTTATCATACTGTTATTATACTAATTTACTTTGGTCAAATTAAAGTGGTCTAGCGATATTCAAGATTTAAGAGAGTATGAAAGGTTATTGTATTCTCCTTTTCTCTAAATCCATCTTTCCATGGATGTAATGTCAATGAATTGAACCATGTAATTTGTCATTGTTTTGTTCTTGTTGTCTTTCATTCCTTACGACTACAGTGATGCATAGCTCTCATATAAAGGATGTACAAAGAAAACAACAAGCAAGATGACATGCAACATTACTTGAACTCTAGCGATAGCCAAGTGCATTTAAGTTCGAGCAGACAAGTTTTCATAAAAGAACAGTTACATGCATGACAACCTAGCAAAAGAGAACTTCAGCTGCCTACAGAAATCCAGTCTGTTCATGAGTTGAAGTTCACACAAAGTAACAATTCTAGTTGGATAAAAACAAGATACGAAAAGGTGCAGTGCCATATATGCTGCAGGTCTAATAATACTACATCTAGGGGCTGTGTAAACAAACCTCTGCCTCTGCTTTGGCCTTTTCTTGGCGTAGTCTTTCTTCTTGAAGAGCCTTTTCCCTTCTCTTGGCTTCTTCATGTGCTGCATCACTTCATCACTTCGTATTCTCCTCTCCTCTATTTGTGATTTGAGTTCATGGTCCCGCTGGACAGCAGTCAAGTGATTATCAAGTCCTTCTGCACTGAATTAATTTCATGAAATTTTAACAAAATTGTTTCCAGAACAGCAAGCATCAACACATGGTATTGGAAGCCATTTAAAGCTTTAACAAATTCATCCATTATATTCTAATTTCAAAGTAATTCTACCTTACCTTCACTTTCAATTACTTTTAATAATCAAATATAGTAGTACTTATTATCTATTTGGATCAGTTAGCATGCCTATACTGGAGTGTCAAGCACCATCAATAGATATGACCCACTCCTGACTTACAAGGACAAAGGAAAACAAAGGGAGGGGGGAGCACAAGATCCAATTCTGGAAACTATATTTTCCAAAACTGAATATTTGAGTTGATACTGGAAACAAAGAGAAACGAGAGATGCCTACTTACATTCTGTGTTGATACTGAACATCAAATTCCCTCTCTACTTCCCGCCTTGCTTCTCTATATTTCTCAACTTTAGTATGTGCAGAGGAAGACTTTTCACTCTCATTCATCAAATTTGTCTCTAATGCAGAGATTCTGTTCCTAATTTCCTCCTGTAATTAAGTCCATTCCAATGCTATATCATAATCCATAAAAGAATGATAACAAAAAAAAAAATGCATAGGAAAGAAAAAGATCAAGTTCATAAAGAACACAATACAAAAGCAAAAAACTCAAGCAGTCTTCAACTAGAGCTAATCTAACAAACCTTAACTCCAAGTTGATGTTCATTGGTTAACTCAAATAAAGCAATCTCCAGCAATCCCACCTCATCCATCAAGTAGGTTTGGACATCAAGGAACAGCTTATTGTCAGAATCATCATCGCTGCTACTGAAAGTTAACATTTTTACAAGAAAACCTTGAAAAATTATCTCCTTGACCATGCATTCAAATGAAAATTTCCATATTTAATAAAATTAAACAAATGGGTTAGTATAATTGCATACCTCAAATAAAATTCATTGCCATTAAATCGTGCAGTTTTCACTAAACCTCGATCATGAACCTCCTCAGTCTCACTTTTGCTATCCTCAAACTCCTCATCAGATACTCTCATTACAAATGCATTTGGGCTTCTCTTGATGCCTTTTTCCCCATAAAATTCTCTTTTTCATATATTAAAAGAATAAAGAAATTATGCTTAATCTACTGATAGGAAAACAGAGAATACAAAGATGAGAAAAAGAAAAGAAAATACCTTGATTTGGTTTTTGCAAAAGGCAAAGGAACGGAAGAAGAGACATTGAGCTCCTTTTCCAAGGAATCAAGCTCCGGTAACGAAGCATCGAAACTCCAACCGGGTCGGGTTCAAGACCGATTCGATTAGCCGTTTGAGGACACCGTATTTCCAACTTAACAGCTCCCCTGCAATGTCATGTGCTTTATATATTAAATTAACAAAAAGAAAATAAATACCACAAACTGAAATTCAAGATAAACACAAGAGAAGAAACCTAAACTTACATTGTGAAATAATTAAAGGATTTTGGGGATTTATAAATTTAAAACCCTAATGATTCAATTGGGAGATGAAAAATAAGAGTAAAACCCTAGAACCCCAATCTTTTCGAATTCCCAAAGCGAAGCGCCAAAGCTGATTTCATTTCACAATAAAATTTTAACGACATTTCCTTCTTTTCACTCCAGTGCTAGATTACAACGTAATTTTCTTTATCTTCCTTCTTTCACTCCAGTGCCAGATTACAGCGTAATTTTCTTTATCTTCCTTCTTGACTGATATGGATCGGATTCGGATGATCCATAGATCCGCATAACGGAATACTCAAGTATTAACGGTTGGGTCCGTGGGTGTTGAAGCTTTGAACCCATATTTATCCAAATTTTATTAGGCAGGCACCCGCACCTCCCAACTAAAGTTGGCAGGCACGAATTTGAGAATTTGTTGGAGTTGATTTTAGATCGAATTCGATCCGATTTAAATTGATTAAAAAAATTAAAAGTTCGAATTGGAAAAAAATTTAAATCCTTAAAATCTTGAATCCGTACGATCCGAAACCCGTAAAAAAACAAAATTTATAATCGAAAAAACCTGAACTATAATTATATGATTTTATTTAAAAAAATAAATAAATGATAAAAAAATTCTTAAATAAAATATTTTATTTATGAAAATGTATTTATAATTATTATATAATCATGTCAATAATGTATCATCAATAAAAATAATTAATAATGAATTTTTAAATTGGATTATAAAATAAAATTAATTCGAAACATATTAAATATACAATTAGATTCTAATATTTTGTAGAATAAATTGGATCACTCTTTAGAGTTTATTATCATAATTATATATCTTAAGTTTATTTCATATGTATACATAGACAACGTACGAAAACACGCACATATGCATATCGCGTCTTACTTCACTCAGGTGAGTGCTTTTTATGTCTTGCGTCTTAGACAATATAAGAGTTATAGGGCCTACAATGCACCTTGCGCCCTTGACAACACTGATTAAAATAGTTTAATATAAACTAGTTTTTACACGTCATAGTATCCTAAATTTTCTAACTATTAAAGGCTAAGATAAATAATTGACCAATTATTCATATTAAATATTTTTGGTGAATGATAATCGATACTCTTTTTAATAATGTCTGATATTCAATATTATAATTGGATAATTATTATTCGATTATATGATTAATTGATTATATCTAATGTTAAAGTCAAAATGATAAAATATTAAAATTATATCAATTACTATATAAATTAGCTTTTACATATCAGGATTTTATAAAAATTTAAGTATTAATTATTAAGATTAAACCAATTAATTAGTACTATTTTAATGTATACTATTCAACATTTAATTCAACATTTAAAAAATAGATCTAATGTTATCATGTTAGTATTTATAATGTTATTAAGGTTAAACCAATTAGTGTATACAATTAGATCTAATGTTATTACGTTAGTATTTACAATTATGTCCAAATAAAAAATATAAATATAAAAACAAATTCTTGAAAATTTAAAATATTGTTAAAAAAATAATAATACAATGACTAAAAAACTTAATAAAGTAAAAAAATTAAAATTTAAAATTTATTGGATTAAGTGACTAAGAGTCCAATGAGTTATTAGGTTAAGAGAAAAAATCATTTATATAAATGTTTAGTGGATTTTATTTATAACTTTTTTCTTCTAATGTTTTTCTTAAAATGTAGCCAAATGATTTTTATTTTTTATTTTTTGTAATATCACTTTATATTTATTTTAACTCATAAAACAAAAAAAAAATTATATAATCATTAATTATAGTATATTCAATATCAAATATTAAAATTATATCAATACTATATAAATTAGCTTTTATATATCATGGTTTCTTAAAATTTTTAAGTATTAATTATTAAAATTAAATTAATTAAATGGTATTATTTTAATGTCTACTATTCACCATTTTAATTAAATATTTGGTCAATTAGTGTATACAATTAGATCTAATGTTCTTATGTTAGTATTTATAATTATGTCCAAACAAAAAATATAAATATAAGAACAAATTCTTGAAAATTTAAAATCCTCTTAAAAAAAATATAATACAATAACTAAAAAACATAATAAAGCAAAATAAAAATAAAAATTTGTTGGACTAAGTGCCTATAAGAGTCCAATAAGTTATTGGGTTAAGAGTATAAGTCATTTATGTAAATATTTAGTGAGATTTATTTATAACTTGTTTCTTTCTAATAATATTTTTCTTACATACAGCCAATGATTTTTTATTTACCTTTTTAGTGTTACTTTATTTTTTATTTAACTCACTTATAAAACCAAAAAAAAAATCTTATATAATCATTAATTATATTTATATTCAATACTAAACATCATAAAAATTTAAAAATATAAGTATATAACGATTGCAAAATAATAAGAAATATCAAAATATACAAATTCTTTTTTATTCATACTATAAGTAAATATATCGAACTTATATATTTAGCTTTTATTTGAATTTTTGGACTAAAAAATAATATAAAATATTAATACTCAATTTATAAATAAAATTATTATATAATTATATTTATATAAATATTTATTTATTAATTTTAAAAATTTTAATTTAGTATTTTTGTAAGTAAAATTAATCATTACATTCGAAATTAAAAAATATATATATATAGCTTAAAAAATTTTAAAATTATTGAATCCATCTAGGCCGGCCAAAACTCGAGCGATCCGAAATAATCCAAACCCCAAAAAGGCCATATCCGAAATGGCCCGAGCCCAAGATAGTCCGAACCCGAAATTATCCGAATCCAAAAAAGCCTAAATTCAAAATTATCCGAATCCGAAAATATTCAAATCCAAAATAATTAAAAATAAACTCGAACCCGAAATAATCTACAGTATGATCCGAACCCATCCAAACCGACCCGTTTGTCACCTCTACTTCCAACACTTTCAAAACTGCCAATATTTAATGGGGAAAAAAAACACGTATCTATTCATTTTAATAACATAGTTATACATGTTTATATATATATATATATATATATATATAATTGAGGCTGTCAGTGGTCATTAAATAGAATTAAGCGTTCAGAAATTGATTTTTGTGAAGTTGAAAACAGCTATAAGATTAATTATTATAACAGTGAAATTAAAATTATTGATGTATATATATTTAAGTGTTTAGATAATAAAAAAAAAAATAATGACGATAAAATGAAAATGAAAATAAAAAATGACTATTAGAATCCTAAAAGTTCAATACTCTATCATAAATCATATGAATGTTGGTTATATTTAAACTTCTTTGATTGGTGTTTTTATTTTTTTAACTATTTACCACTTATTTTCAGTTTATTAATATCAACCAATGTATTGAGACTCCGGCCTCACAATGGCACAATTACAATCAAATACAATTTCAAAGATGTTTCATTTTTTGTTTCTAATCTGCATGAAATTAAGTCGGTTGAAAAAGTCATTCTTGACCTCTGATATCTCTCTCTCTCTTTTGCCATAAGGTTTCTCTATTTGCTGAAGCTCATAATTTTTGTCAGTGGCTGACTGTGACCGCAATCAGCCTCGACAGGTTCAGGTTCACCCACAGCGCTGCTTTGATCATCGGTGTGGTCATGGTGGGAAGAACTATCAAAGTGGACCATCAACGAGCCAGGTTCTGGCTATCCTTACCCTCCTCCCTGTTGCTGGTACTCTGCTTGCATTAGGGCTGACACTTACGAAGCAAGGACACTCGTGCACTAGATCTGTGAGTGGATTGAATTAAATTTAGATCTATTCATTTTGAATCATTTTAAGTTTGGATCATTTCGGGTTCAAGTCATTTTGAGTTTGAATTAATTTGAATTTTTATCATTTCGAATTTGAGTAATTCGGGTTTGGTACTTAAGTTATTCGAGTCCTTTATGTTTCATTTTGTATTCAATTTATAATTTTCATAATCAAATCAAACTAAATTAAACACATTATTTGATATTTTATTATAAGAGATAATTATAATTTTAGTCATAAAATATAAATATTTTTTTCATATAACTTTGAAACTTTTATTTGTAAATATTCAATCCTAAAGGTTATCGATGTGTTAAAAGTTAGTCTTTTGGTTGTTTCTCAAATGAAAACACTAACCGAAAGTTTATATGAAAAGCTTACTTAGCATTTAATGAATCACATATGAAACTTACGTAATATTTTATTAGTTTATAAAATATTAAAAAAATATATTTGTCAAAAAAAAAAAAAAAACTCCAAATAAAAGATTAAAAAAAAAAACTCTTTCATTTTTTTCTCTTCTCTTTCTCATATTAAACCCACAACCTATCTCCTTCTCTCACTAAAACCAGCGTCCCCTCTCATTGCCGCTTGCTACCTATCATCGCCTCCATTTTCTTCACAAAAAAAGTTCATCTCCACCTTCAGTAAACGCTCTTCTCTTTTTTCAAATTAGTTTTATTTTAAAAAAGCTTATGTTCTCTACAAAAATCAAAAAATTTTGAAAATCCAAAATAATCTTACATCCGCCATAGTTCGTCGCATGCTATCACCACCTATTTCTGTTTTTTGTCTTGTTCAGATTAGTTTTTTAAAAAAAACCTTTTGTACAAAAACAAGAAAATCCAAAACTCAAAACAACTCACTGATGTTCGCCGCCTGCCTTCTGTAGACACCTAATTTTGTCCGGAATAATTAGACAACTCTGAATAAATTGAAAGGAATTGAGATTTTTATTTTTTTTCATTTTTGGGCTTACCTGAGTTGTACTTATTTGGATATTTTAATTAGACTTATTTTTAATCCATTTAATTTAAGGTCATTTGGGCTTAACCCATTTGGAATCTAATATGTTTTTTAGGGCCCAAATAGGATAATTAACCATCAGATTTATTTTATTTCTCATTTTTATTTTTTTATTTCTTACATATAATGAAAAATACAAAAAAACAAATAATAAATTAAAAAACGTGTACTGCCGTGACAATAGCAGTCAACCTTTTTTCTCTCCCCCAAAAGAACACCATTTTCAGCTCTCACTCTCTTCCCAGATTTGCTTCTCCTTTTTCAGTTTTCACAATTTAATCAAAGTCCCACTGCCCCAAAATTCATCTCAATAATACTGCCAAAAACTTCAATTTCTTTTCAGAATCAAAATCTGACTTTTGGGAGGGATTGAAGCGGAGCTTCAACGATAACAAAAGGCCAAGACCAAGCCAAAGAGGGGGGCGATTTTGGGGTGTGGGAGCTAGCGATTGGAAAGGGAACAGAAGAGGGGAGAGCTACGGCAACAAAATGGAGAAGATGGGGTTTAAAAGAAAATAGATAGAAAGAGAAGAAAGGAAGGAAGGAAGGAAGAAGAAAATGAGGATGAAGGTTGGTGGCTAGCTACAGGGGAAGGGTTTAAAAAAAAAAAAAAGGGTGGCGTTGAAACTTGAAAGGCTACAGAGGAAGGGTTTTAAAAGAAAAAAAAAAGTAATAAATGGGAGTTAAAAAGGATTAAAAGAAAGTGGAAAAGAATTAAGGAAGCAAAAAAGAAAGAAAGTTTGGTGGGAGCTAAGGGGGGTCTACTGAAAGGGTTTTTTAAAAAAAAAGAAAAAAAATGAGAAGAAAGGTGGTGTGAAGCTACACGGCAAGGTAATATTTTTTTTCTTCTCTTTTTATTATTATTTTTTTTATGTTTATTATATTTGTTTGCATTGTTTTTGTGTTTTGATTTTTGTATATTTGGTGTTTGATGATTTTTCTCTCATATGCTTAATATTGCTTACTTTTAAATATGGTATATTATTATGCATATTTGGTGTTTGATGATTTCTCTCTTAAATATCTGATGTTGCTTGCCTTGGCTAGGGTCTATTGTGATACATGCTTGATGTCTATGTTATTTCATTTTTATTTACATTTCATGTTAGTTTATAATTTTTTTTAATCTATTTACCTTATTTGTTATAATAATAATTATTATTTTATTATTACCTTACTTTTTTTTATCAAATGCATTATTAATCTTTTAAAGAAATAAAAAATGACATTTTGGTGCATATATAATAAAAGTGAATGAGAATCTCCGACGACGGAAGTTGAGAGACGTCACAGTAGTGATTCCCTAGACATCCCGAGGTGAGAGAATTTCGTTAAATATCACCACGAATGGTGGGAGTATTTATCGATATGCTCAATACAAAAAATTCATTTTCATTTCGAAAATGGAAATAATCAAAATAAAAAATGAAAAAATAATGAATATTTACGCGCTTGATATTTTGCCATACTCGCGTTTTAAATGCTACGCTTCGTATGTTTAATCGTGAAATTATGTATTTAATCATATGTCTTATATGCTTAACCGTGTGCATTCCATATTTAAATATTTGCATCATATGCATTTAAATAAAAAAATGGATGTAAATTGCCAACAATGAAATTCGAAAGATGTCACAGTGGTGATTCTTAAGATATCTTGAGGTGAGAGGATCTCGTTAAATACCACCAAGAGTGTTGGGAATATTTAATGAGTGTTCTCGATAAAAAATTTGTGTTCGCTTTCATTTTCAAAAAAATAATAACAATTCTTTTAAAAAAAATAAAAATAATAATAAACATGTTTTGGAAAAGAAATAAAAAGAGAAATAATTTTAAATACCGTTGTTGAGTCCATTAAATCGATGCTTAGGATAACACATGATTAAATGGTACCGTTTTCTAAACGGGCGTCGTGGGGGTGCTAATCCTTCGCCACATGTAACCGACTCCCGAACCCGATTTTGTTTTCACACTGGTTTAAAGCGTAGACTTTGAAATTGGTTTTAAAAAATATTTTCATTAATTTTAAAATATTTTACTAAAATCGGTTTTAATAGGTGACCAATCACATCTAACCAAAAAAAATGGTGGCGACTCCATTTGTGTTTTTTTTAAAAAAAAAAAAAATCATCTAGATGTCGAAAAAATCATTATGACAGCTTGGCGACTCTACTGGGGACTTTTTGAGAGTCGAGCCATTAATTAATCATGTGTTATCATAAGTTTTGATTTAATGGATTTAATTGATATTTAATTTTAATTCCTTTTAAAAAAAAATAAAAAAATTCATGTCTTGATTTTTGTTAATTCTTTATTTATGCTTTTTATTTATGTTGTTTTTTTATTATTATTTTTTTATTTATGCTAATAATTGTGGGGCATTTAGGATAGAGGTATTGAACTGATTAAATGGTGGTTTGTTTCCTCATGCACGCACCTACAAGCGCATTTGCATGAAGCCCTTATACCTGGGTTTCCATCCTTTTAGGTGGAAGCAAAGTAACTACGCTCTCGTGAGGTGATAACCTCCGCATGGGCTAGCGGAACACTTTCGGAGTTATAAAGTACCTACGCTTTCGTGAGGTGATAACCTCCGCATAAGCCTGAAAAATATACTCCAACAAATTAAACCCGTTTAAATCGGGATGCCTTACTAGCCCTCACGGGCGACAATGATGAGCAATTTTGAGCCTTTAGAACCCGATTCAACCTCATATAATGAACCTAAGAGGTTGGCCTTAGGTAGAGCTATGCCCGTGTTTTGTAAAAATTATCCAGAATTAGGACACGTGAGGGGGCACTTTTGTAAGAAATCATACCCCGCATAATCAGTATGGATTCAAGAAAATCTTGAATGCTTGAATTTTTTATTTTTGTCTTTTAGTTATTGCTAAATATAAAGTAAATTACCTTGAGTTTGTTCAAAGTTCGTATTTTTCTTTCTTTCCAAATTTTTTGTACATTTTCAAAAAAGGAATTTAAAAAAAAAATCATATTCAAAATATTTCATATTTCCTTCCTTTATCTTAGAAAAAAATTATTTTCTTCAAAATAAATAAAATGATAATTTTTTAATTTTTTTTTAAATTCTAATTTTGTTTTCTTCCAAAAAAAAAATCACAAAAAAATAAATGAAAAAAAGAAGGTTTTTTTTTTCTAATTTATTTTCACAAAATAAAAAAAATTCATTGATTTTTTTCCTTTTAAAAAAAATTAAAAAGTTAAAGTTAAAGAAAAGAAAAGAAAAAGAAAATTTTAATTTCTTCATTTCATGATAAAAAGAAAATAACTCTAAAAAAAAATTCTTTCATTTCATTTTTTAAAAAAAAGTGTTTTCTTTAATCATTATCTTTTTTTAAAATAAAAAAAAAAGGGAAGTGATGTTCCCATTGCTCTCACATTTTCAAAATTAAACGAAAGTAGAAGAAAAAAATGATAAAAATGAGAATCATGAAAATATAAAAAAATAATAATAAAAATTTATGTGATAGAATAGTGTTGTGAACAATAATAAAATTTATTTTACTTTTGACTTTTTGAGAAAATATGAAAAAAGAAGAAAAAGAATAGTTGTCAGAAAAAACCAAAAAAAATCTATTCTTTAATTCTTTATACAGTATGTTCATAATTCTTCTCTTTTACATGCATACATGCATTCATTCATAAGCATACATGCCATAAATTGGGAGGTAGATAAGATTCTGTTCGGGTTTAAGAACACTCTAAAGAAAGTTCACCCTCAGAACAAAAGGTACAAGATTTGAAAGTCAGCAAGAAATCCAAGATCACTCATTCGGCACTAATACAGTACTTGCTCACAGATAAAGCCATGGAAAGTGAATAAGCAGCGCAACCAGAACAGATGGAAAGAATGCACAGAGAACTACAAGAACAATTAGCCAGATCTCAGTAAGAAGCACAGGAACAGATAAAAAAATCTCAAGAGGAGTCACGTGAGCAAATAGACAAGATGATTGAAATGATGACAAGATTGACCCGAGGAAAATAGGTTGCTGAAGGGTTGATCATAAGAAGAGAACCTCGACCTCGGGAAAACAACAATGAAGATTCGATTTACCCACCAAGGTTCACTCCTCCCCAGGCTCAAACCTCACAAGATACACATCTACAAGATGGATCATCAGCCGTGGGGCGACCTTATGCCCATTTATTATGCTTATTCCCGAGGGTGAACAAGGCCGAATACCATCTGGATTAAACTCGAAACTTCACCCCTCAGACCCGGTTATTGTTCCAAACCAAGATGATTCGCTAGAATAAGAAAAGTTGAAGAAACGTATGGAAAAGCAAGTGGAAGACACAGAAGTGCAACGGAAGTACGACATGTTTGAAGAGAGGCTCAAAGCCATAGAAGGAATAGACGCTTTCAGGAATATGGATCCGAATAAGCTCAGCTTGGTCCCAGATTTGGTGATTCCGCCAAAATTCAAGGTCCTTGAGTTTGAAAAGTATGATGGATCAAAGTGTCCATCGGCCCACATTACTATGTTCTGTCAAAAAATGGGTGGCCACACCAACAATGAAAAATTGCTAATTCACTGCTTTCAAGACAGTCTAACAGGGTTAGCTGCAAGATGGTACAATTAGTTGGATCGGAGTCGTATCCATTCTTAGAAGGATCTGGCAAAAGCTTTCTCGGTTCAGTATAAGTACATGAAGGACTTGGCACCGAATAGGTTGTCCTTGCAGAATTTGGAAAAGAAGAATAATGAAAATTTCAAAGAGTATGCCCAGCGGTGGAGAGCTCTGGCAGCACAGGTACAACCACCACTCACTGAGAAAGAAAACACTGTATTGTTCATCGGTACACTATCAGCACCGTATTATGACAAGTTGGTTGGCAATGCCTCTAGAAATGTTGTTGATATGGTTATTTCTGGTGAGATGATTGAAAATGCAATCAAAAGCGAGAAAATTGATACGGGAGATACTGCTGCTCCCAAGAAAGAAAGGTTAGCTAAGGAAGAAAATAGAGATGCACAAACCATCAGTCTTGAAGATAGAGTACCGGAGAAATTTGCTCCGCACCAACCTTATCCTGGATATCACCCTTACTATCCAGCTATGAACAATATTTCCCATAACTCGTATCCTCATCAACTATTTCCTCAACCAATCTACCCCACAAATTTCCAACCACAAATGAATGCCATTGTCTCTGCGCCCACTTTTGTGCCTACTCCTCGACCATCGAACCGACCAAGAAATTTCAAAAACAATCAAAGAAAACCTAGAGCAATCCGAGAAAGAGATCAGTTTGATCCACTTTTGTGCCTACTCCTCGACCATCGAACTGCCAAGAAATTTCAAAAACAATCAAAGAAAACCTAGAGCAATCCGAGAAAGAGATCAGTTTGATACACTTCTCTCTTCCTATGTCGAATTGTTGCCACAGCTTGTTGAAATACAACTCCTTACCAAAATTCCAGTGGTACCTCTTCAGCCCCCATATCCGGATTGGTATGATGAGAACGCATATTGTGATTATCATTGTGGAATTCAGGGCCATTCCACGGAAAATTGTCAGTCGTTAAAACGCAAAGTGCAAGCACTCATCAAGGCTGAAAAGTTGGAGTTTTAAACAAGGGTAAAAGTCAAAGGGGACCTGCTACCTATTCATGTTAAGGCAAGCGTGAATGCTGACAAAGGAAAGAGAGTCATGCTGGGTTAAGTGAAGCATCGAGAGATTTTTGGACTAAGGAAAACATGTTGGCGGAGGGAAATTTTGATGTTGATAGTTCTATCTTGATAGCATTCATGAGAATGAGAACTCTTGTCACATCTAAAACAATTTCATGAAACGAATCAACTTTAATTTCAAGCATTTTTGTGCCATATCCCATTTATTTTAAAGCGTGAAAGTTTTTGAGAATAAGACAACACATAACTGGTTCCAAGAAAAGAAAAATGGTTGTCAAAATAAGAGGTGATAAAGGACTTTGGAAAATTGATAACAAATTTGAATTTCACATGGAAAAATTCTTTTGGAGATCAAACAAACACGATACTCTTTCAAATAATCTAAATTTTGGTAATTTAATCAGCGTCAAGATCGAGCTATAGTTTTCGATTCTGCCAAGGTTACGCTTGACTCACTTTTTGAGTGCAAAGAATGAACAGAAACCATCTAAAGCCAAAATTTATGCCATAACATTTTCTCTCACTCGGACAAAAAATCAGCTCTTTCAACATTAACCTTAGGAGTTCGAATCTGAGATATTTCCAAAAATTTCACTGTCACATGAACTCCTGTTTGGGTGGCAAATTAAAATGGGGGCATCATTTGAAAATATGGTAAAAAAGATAGGTTATCACAAAGACTACGAAAGCATGCTACAAAAAAAAAAAGTAAAAAAAAAAAGGTAAAAAAAATAAATGAAAAATTGAGAGTTACATTGTGCATTTGAGATGTTCAGAATGATTCTAAAAAAGAAAAGAGAACTTTTTCAACAAAAATTTCAAGGGATGACTCTGCAAATTGGGTGATCATGCTTGAAATGATAAGTGGCCATCTTTCATTTTTCTTTCACTAATATTGAAAAGTATCCACTTGCTACCCCTTTGAGTCTAATGATTTTTTTTCAAATATACCCTGATCAGGGATTACACCCCACACTGGGGGCAAATAGAATGAGAAATCTTTTCAAAAGTTATGAATTGTTAAGTTCTATTACAAGGACAAGAAAAGAATGCCTTATTCTGAAAGGCAAATTTTTGATGATGGGATATCAAAGAGTTGTAAAAAAAAACAAAAAAAAAACAAGGCAAAAACAAAAGAAAAGCAAAGAATAAAAAATGAACAATGATGAAATGTCAAAATGAAAAATGAAAAATTTTCTCAGAATGAAGTGATCCCTGGTCTGATCACCCTCAAACATATAATTTGGGCCTACATTCCTTTTCTTTCATAGCCTTGAACCTGGGACTACGTTACATACCTCAAAAGTCCATTTTGATCAAACACGGTTATTTGAACTGGAGAGTCTGTACCTTGAGGAATGCTCATATTCATGAGGCTTCCATCATTGTCTCCTCGCCAATATATACTTTTGAGCTATCAAGCTCACATTGGATTAAATTTTGAATTCGTAAATGCATGATGGAACAATCAACAAAAAGGAAAGCATAGAAAAGAAAAGTGAGGCTCTAAATTGAAAACCCAAAAAAATGGCAATCTAAAGCAGAAAGAAAGACTTTTAAAGCCACCCATGGTACAACCAATAAGCATACAGGATTGTCAACTATGTCCAAAACTCGAGATTTGTGAGGGGGTTGACGTTGAAATTTTTAAAGAACCATTTTCATCTTTCAATTTGACCTTTCAAAAATCCTGAGTTTGTCAAAGTCAGTCTCGACACCTGTCTAAATACCACTATTTAGAGACAAGAAAGAGTGTTTAATTTGTTTTTATTTTGAAACGGTTATTTTTCATGAGATTCATGTTTTCAAAACTTGACGAGCCCGGATGAAGGGGCATGCATATTTTTGTTACAAAATTTTCCAAGATAAAAGTTGAATGTCACATTTTGTGAGAAATATTTTGGCTCGAATGTTTTCGACAGATGAGCACATTTTGGAAAGATTAGTTTTGGAATAATAAATGAAAAGATAAAACCTTTTTGGACCATTTTTCAGCATGAGATATTTATTTAGGAAAAAGTGAATGACAAATGAAAATTGTTTTGGAAAGAGACAGGAGTTCTCATGATCAAGAAGCTGGGAATTATTGGGATAAATCATTATTCTCTGAGAAGAAAGAAAAAAAGGTCTTCAAATTTTGATGAGAAATGTTTTGTTGAAGAAAAAATTTTGCTAAAGGGAAAGTTGGCACATCCATTTATTGACAAGATGATACAGATAGGTCAAGAAGGAGATGATATGAATAGTGATGAATTGAGAAGAAGATTAGTTGTAAGTAGATCTGTCCACGGGCCGGGCTTGGACATAGTATTTAGTAATTCGGGCCGGTCCGAATTACTATTTATTAATTAAAAAATATTATTTTATTTAAATTTAATTATAAAATATATAAAAATCATTTTTTAATATTTTTAAATAGTAAAACGGGCCTATACGGGCCGGGCTCGACCTGAATGGGCTTGGGCAAAAGGAAAAAAAATTCGGGCCGCGGCTCGGCCCATGGACAGGTCTAGTCGCAGGAATGATAAAGGGTTCTGGCTTGCATTTAAGTCATTCACGAGCATCTGCATCATTCATTGTATTCGCATCATTCGCGAGCATCTGCATCGTCATTACACTTGTATCATTCATGGGCATCTGTATCTTTTTTGTGTATCATAAGATTTACGCCTTTGTACAGGACATTTACATTTCAATAAGAATCATTCGCATTTGTATCAAGACATCGGAACAATCATTACGTTGCATCAATAGTGTTATGAGCATCCAAGGAACTAGAATGTGAACAACCAGAGAGATAAAGTCATGAAAATTTTCAAGAATCAGACTTTGGTTTCATCCAAGTCACTTTCAAGCTTTATCATTTCCAGACTTTGGTTTCGCCCAAGTCTCCATGAAGATTGTCAATCCCCATTTCAATTTTTGGTTTCGTCCATATCATTTTCAAAGGTTGGTATCAGAAGTCATTCAAAAAGTTGTTTTCATCCAAATCATTTTTGAATTTTGCATCCAAGACATTTCCAACTTTGGTTCCATCGAGTCACCATCAAAATTGTCAAGTCTAGTCCAAATATTGGTTTCGTCCAAACCACTCATGCTATGAAATTTATTTCAGATTAATCTTGATCTTGGTTTCGCCCAAGTCACTTTCAGATTTTGGTTCCATCCAAGCTAATTATGTCATGGAATTTATCTCAGAGTTAAGCCTGACTTTGGTTTCGCCCAAGTCACTATCAAATATTTCGATTAACCTCGACTTTGGTTTCGCCAAATCACCTTCAGGTGTTGGTTTCGTCCAAGCCACAAAAGTTATGGGATCAATCTCGACTTTGGTTCCGCCCAAGTCACTTTCAGGTGTTGGTTCCGTCCAAGTCACAAAAAGTTATGGAATTAATCTCGACCTTGGTTTCGCTCAAGTCATCTTTCGACTTCTGGTTTCGCGCAGATCGTTTTTCGACTTTTGGTTTCGCCCAGTTCATTTTCGACTTTTGGTTTCGCCCAAGTCATCTTCGACTTCTAGTTTCGCCCAGGTTATCTTCAGACTTCTAGTTTCGCCCAAGTCATCTCGATTTCTGATTTCGTCCAGATCATTTCAGTCAATTTCTAGTTTCGCCTAGATCACTTTATAGATTTATGGTTTCGTCCAGATCATTTTAGAATTTCTAGTTTCGTCCAGATAATTTCAGTCAATTTCTAGTTTCGCCCAAAGTCAACTTTCAACTTTTGGTTTCGCCCAGGTCATCTTCGACTTCTGGTTTCGCCCAGGTCATCTTCAGATTTCTGATTTCGCCCAGGTCATCTCGATTTCTGATTTCGTCCAGATCATTTCAGCCAATTTTTAGTTTCGCCTAGATCACTTTACTGATTTAAGGTTTCGTCCAAATCATTTTAGAATTTCTAATTTCATCGAGATAATTCAAGTCAATTTCTTGTTTCGCCAAAGTCAACTTTCGACATTTTGTTTCGCCCAGGGTACTTTCTCAATTTCTGGTTTCGCCCAGAGCATTTTACCAATTTCTGGTTTCGTCCAGATCGTTGCAGTCAATTTTTTATTTCGTCCAGATTAGTCTCCGACTCTGGTTTCACCCAAGTCATTTCTTATTTGGTTTCATCCAGATCACTTTTCGATTTCTGGTTTCGTCCAGATCATTAAATAATTTTCAAAATCAGATTTTACTTTTAGAATTTTTCAAAAAAAATCTCCCGATCTTTCCTCAACGATAAACCAAGAGCCTCTCTCAAAACTAACCTCAATGGCCGGACAAAATTATTGTCTATGATCTTTGTCATATTCCTGATTCTCAGCAAAATGCAAAGAGGGGTAGCTGTAGATATCTAATTTTGTTCGAAATAATTAGACAACTCTGAATAAATTGAAAGGAATTGCGGTTTTTATTTTTTCATTTTTGGGCTTACCTGAGTTGTACTTATTTGGATATTTTAATTAGACTTATTTTTAATCCATTTAATTTCAGGTTATTTGGGCTTAACCCATTCGGAATCTAATATGTTTTTTAGGGCCCAAATAGGATAATTAACCATTAGATTTATTTTATTTCTAATTTTTATTTTTTTATTTCTATCATATAATGAAAAATACAAAAAAATAATAATAAATTAAAAAAAAACATGTACTGCCATGACAATGGCTGTCAAACTTTTTTCTCTCCCCTAAAAAAACACCATTTTCAGCTCTCACTCTCTTCCCAGATTTGCTTCTCCTTTTTCAGTTTTCACAATTTAATCAAAGTCCCACTGCCCCAAAATTCATCTCAGTAATACTTCCAAAAACTTCAATTTTTTTTCAGAATCAAAATTTGACTTTTGGGAGGGATTGAAGCGGAGCTTCAACGATAACAAAAGGCCAAGACCAAGCCAAAGAGGGGGGCGATTTTGGGGTGTGGGAGCTAGAGACTGGAAAGGGAATAGAAGAGGGGAGAGCTACGGCTACAAAATGGAGAAGATGGGGTTTAAAAGAAAATAGAAAGAAAGAGAATAAAGGAAGAAGAAAATGACTAAATGAGGATGAAGGTTGGTGGCTAGCTACAGGGGAACGGTTTTAAAAAAAAGGTGGCGTTGAAACTTGAAAGGCTACAGGGGAAGGGTTTTAAAAGAAAAAAAAAAGGTAAAAAATGGGAGTTAAAAAGGATTAAAGGAAAGGGGAAAAGAATTAAGGAAGCAAGGAAGAAAGAAAGTTTGGTGGGAGCTAAGGGGGGTCTACTGAAAGGGTTTTAAAAAGAAAAAATAAAAGCAAGATGAGAAGAAAGATGGTGTGAAGCTACACGACAAGGTAATATTTTTTTCTTATCTTTTTATTATTATTTCATTTATGTTTATTATACTTGTTTGCATTGTTTTTGTCTTTTGATTTTTGTATATTTGGTGTTTGATGGTTTTTCTCTCATATGCTTAATATTGCTTACTTTTAAATATGGTATATTATTATGCATATTTGGTGTTTGATGATTTCTCTCTTAAATACCTGATGTTGCTTGCCTTGGCTAGGGTTTATTGTGGTACATGGTTGATGTCTATGTTAGTTCATTGTTATTGTTATTTACATTTAATGTTAGTTTATAAATTTTTTTAATCTATTTACCTTACTTGTTATAATTATTATTTTTTATTATTACCTTACCTTATTTTATTTTATTTTTTTATCAAATGCATTATTAATCTTGTAAAGAAATAAAAAATGGCATTTTGGTGCATACATAATAAAAGTGAATGAGAATCTTCGACGACTGAAGTCGAGGGACGTCACAGTAGTGATTCCCTAGATATCCCGAGGTGAGAGAATTTCGTTAAATATCACCACGAGTGGTGGAAGTATTTAGCAATATGCTTTATACAAAAAATTCGTTTTCATTTCGAAAATGGAAATGATCAAAATAAAAAATGAATAAAGAATGAATATTTATGCGCTTGATATTTTGCCATGCTCGTGTTTTAAATGCTACGTTTCGTATGTTTAATCGTGAAATTATGTATTTAATCATATGTCTTATATGCTTAACCATGTGCATTCCATGTTTAAATATTCGCATCATATGCATTTAAATTAAAAATGGATGTAAATTGCAGAAGATGGAATTCAAAAGATGTCACAGTGGTGATTCTTAAGATATCTTGAGGTGAGAGGATCTCGTTAAATACCACCAAGAGTGTTGGGAATATTTAATGAGTGTTCTCGATAAAAGATTTGTGTTCGCTTTCATTTTCAAAAAAAATAATAACAATTCTTTTTTAAAAAAATAAAATAATAATAATAAACATGTTTTGGAAAGGAAATAAAAAGAGAAATAATTTTAAATACCGCTGTTGAGTCCATTAAATCGAGGCTTAAGATAACACATGATTAAATTGTACCGTTTTCTAAACGGGCATCATGGGGGTGCTAATTATTCCCCGCACATAACTGACTGTCGAACCCGATTTAGTTTTCTCTCTGGTTTAAAGCGCAGATTTCGAAATTTGTTTTAAAAAATATTTTAATTAATTTTAAAATATTTTACTAAAATAGGTTTTAATAGGTGACCAATCACATCTAACCAAAAAGATTGGTGAAGACTCCATTTGTGTTTTTTTTTTTAAATCATCTAGCGGTCGGAAAAACTGTTATAACACCTTCATCACCACATTGTAACTTTTAGTTCTTAAAAAAATTTGAAGTTATATTTTTTGAAAATTTTCAAGGTAATTAATGTATATGTAGTTGAATACTTATTTATATCTTTAATTTCAGGGTCTAAAGTTGAATTTTCTTTCATCTTACAAACTATTGTTAATAGTTGAACTTTGATGAAGAAGGAGTGGGTGTTGGTTTAATGAGAAAAGGAGAGAGGCCATTGGTTTAGTGGGAGAAGAGAAAGAAGAGTAAAAAGTAAAATAATGATTTTTTAATCTTGTAGGAGAGGTTATTTTTTAAAAATAATTTTTTAATATTTTATAAATTAGTGAAATGACATCCGCATGTGCTCATTATATGTCAGTTAGGTTTCTATTAGTGTTTTCGTTTGAACAATAATTGAAAAATTAATTTTTAACACATTTAACATTTAGATCTAAAAGTTTTAGAACTTAAATAAAAAAAAAGACTTATGTTTTAGAACTAAAATTATAATTATCTCTTTATTATAATTTTATTCCTAAACGAAAATAAATGAAACATGAATAATATCAAGAAAAGGAAAAATTTTGGAAAATTAGAAAAAGAGTTTTTTATTTGTATTATTTCACTTTTTACATTTGTCATTGGTCTAACGTATTTTCACCTCCATTATCTATCATTTCATTTGCTTATATTTATTTTTGTATATTTATTTATTTACTTCTTGTCATATCCATTGCCTTTAACAATATAATGGACATAGATTTGTAAAGATAATTTTTTATGGAAAAGTTTATTTTCTTTAAAAAAAATAAGAATAAGACAATATTTTCGATGAAATAATTCTTGAATTCCTGTTAAGCTATTGGAAGAAATTTCAATAATTATTTTTTGAAAAGGGATATCACCTTTGTTTTCAAGAAATGACATGGAAGTTTTTAAATAGAATAATCTTTTATAAATTCTATCAAATTATTGGAGAATATAAGATAATTTTATTACGATGGATTTCTCATTTCATTCCATAATAAAATGACTTATATTTCACAAATAAAAAATACAATTTTTCAAAATTAAGAAAATTATTTTTAAATATTTAATTTAAGATCATTCTCATCAAGAATGAAAGGATAATGTACAATTAATTGATATCATTTTCGAACGAACGCTAACAACTTCTTCACATATAATCATATTTTCGAATCCAAATTTAATTTAATTTTTCACATACGCAAAATTTATTTTTTAAATAAATTTTAATAAATTTTAAAATTTTATTAAAATGATAAAATTTTATAAGTAATCAATTACAATTAAACCAAAAAAAAAAAAAGATATGACTTTATTTTTTTAACGTCTAGCAATTGAGCTCCTCCTTAGAACGAAAATCGTGATGACAGACAGAAGATCGAGAGTAAGGCTCGTGAGGGTGGTATGGCATGAATTTGAAGGCGAAGGTAAAAGGGTTTAAAAGGAGGGTACTTGCTTGCAGGGGAGGAGAGGGCTATAAAATTAGGGATGGCAGCGGATCGAATATCTGTATTTTTTTTTATTATTTGAATCCGCAAAAACTATTTTAAAATTCGAATCTGCTAAAAATTCGAATTCAATAAATCAATTTTTTAAAAATAATAATATAAAATCAAACAAAATTTATGTGTTTTACAAATAAGCGGATTCGGATATCCGAGGTTTCATATCCGCATCCGCTCCAAATCCACTGCGGATAGTAATTATAATATCCGAATCCGACTTTTATTCGAATTCGCAAAAAATGAATCAGATATCCGCGAATATTCGAATCTGCATTTTAAATTACCATCCTTACATAAAATGTAGTAGGGTTTTCATTTTCAAATGTTTTGTATTTGCAGTTGTTCGTGCTTGTCTAGTTAGCCTTTCTAGTTGAGAGATAATGGGCAATGTATTAGATTGTGGTATATGCTGTTTGTGTTTTAGGAATTCACTTATACTAATGTAAAATTAAATTAGTTTTATACATTTTCGTAATTTTTTATACGATTTATATTTGTTTAATCCGACCGTCGTATTTTATGTTTTATTTACGTAGATCATGCACGTCGAATTTGGAGTAAATTCAAAATGGCTAACTATTTATTCGATATAAAAAAATTTCAACCGTTAAATATATATATATTGAAAATATAGTATTCTCAACAGATATGATAGAGATATCGGATCGATTCAAAACTTTACGTGCACACGAATATAATTATATTGCTAAATCTAACAGTCGATTTATTAAAATATAAATTATATAAAAAATTACTGAAGAGTAATAAAAGTGGATCCTCATCTTATTTTTTATTTTAAATTGTTCAATTCAAAAAAAAAAAAATCACTCTTTTTAGCTTTTCTGTTACTAATAAATGGATTTATTTGAAATGTATCTGTTCATGGGATTAACAATGTATGGGCTGGGCTAGATTTGAATATGAATTTTTAAATTTGGGGTTTGGATCGGTTTGATATATTATTTAATTAATAAAAAATAAGTATAAGATATATTTTAAAATATTAACTTAAAATATTTTTTAAAATAGTAACAAATTTAAATGAGCGGACTTAGGTGGACTGGGTCTAAACTTAGCATTTAAAGGTGTCAACTAGGTCTTGGCCGACCTAATTCGATCCATTGACACCTTTGAGATAAAAAAGACAAACTTCTGAATTATAAATACAATTTTTAATACGGGTGATCAAATTCATATGTTACATTTATTGATCTATGATTTAAATGAGTTTTTTTTTTTTTCGTAAAAATAAAGATTGAAGGAAGTAAAAAATAAGAACAAAAATAAAAGCAAAGAAATGTATGCATTGCCTTATAAGTCTGCCAAAGGCCACCCAAAAGGTACCCTACACCAGACATAATAATATCTTAACCCTAAAGTAAAATGTATGTGTAAGTGCAAAAGTGGGCATTTTTGATTTCTGTGTTAGGGCCTTTGCTGACCATAAATCCCATAACTTAGCGTGTTACCAACAACAACAGAGCAAATGGTCCAATAGGACAATGCTCAACTCAGAAGTGAACCTTTCCATGACACAATCATTTCATCGACCAAACTTGCTTCCCTTGACTGGAAATATCATCCCATCGGTGCATGCTAATATTGGCTTGCGTAAATAACTAACATAGTTTACTTTTAGTCTCTTTCTAGGTGGAGAGGATCAAACTCTTGCTTTATGGTTGAGCCAATCCACATGTTCAATAGCAATTTTCACATTATACGATTTTTTTTTCAATGCGGTTTAATCTTGTCCGATTTGGATTAGTATTTAATTAATAAAAATATTTTTATTTAAATTTAATTTTAAAAAATATAAAAATATAAATATAAAATGATGTTTAAATATTTTAATATTTTTTAAACAGTAAAATAATCTTTTCAGAGCGTCAAATCGTCAAAGATCTTGGAAAAGTAAAAAATATTATTATCCAAACCCAATTCGACCAATAAACAACTCTATTTTATTTGAGAATGGAATTATATTCCACAACTTAAATAAAGTGTAAGACAAAAAGTAGAATTTGAAATTTTCTTTTCTTATAAAAAATAAAAAGTTCATGTGTGACAATTTTTATCAACTTAATAATTAATTTAAATAAAAATATCAAAATAAATTAAAATATTTTTAAATACAATAAATTTATACAAGCTTTTTAAAAATGTTTAGGATGGTACTTTAAAGACTTATTGAGTATTTTAGCTACAATTTTATTATTATCTTAAAATGGCAGTGTTGAAAAAATCGGATCGATCGATAGGATTAGTTCAATCGAAAATCAGTGGCATGTTTGATTCGGCGCATACCATGGCCAAAAATTAAAAATTAAGTGAACCAGTGAAAAACCTATTCAATCGATAAAAAATTAAAAAAGAATCGGATTAAATCGATAAAAATTGATTTTTTGTTATTATTAAAAAAATTTATAAGTGATGAGATTTAAACTTTTAACCTCTTGTTATATATTAAAGATTATGTCATTAAGCTAAATACATATTTTTGTTAACAAATTATAATATTTAATACTTATTTAATATCAAAATTATATATTTAATATTTAATTTATTTTTAATTAAATTATTCGATCCAAAAATCTTATCAATTTGACCTTTAGTTCGATTTTTTATTCATTAATGTAAAATGATATCAAGTAGTATAACGGCAATTATAATACCTTTCCCAAATTTTCTTCCAATCACTTGTTTAGGTATATGGTGAGGTTGTCACTTGACACCATATACCTAAATTAGAACTTACAAAAATACTCAAACTCTTTTGGTGAAAGAAACAATTACCACTATATATATATATATATTAATTCATATATTGTCAAAGGCAATAATCTATCTAATAATACATCTCCACAAATGTAGAGTAAACTCATTTTCTCTAAAAAGGAAGAGCAATGTTTAATTTGAAAGCTCGTTGTCACTTTAATTGTTGCAGGGCTTATGTCTTGTGCAAGAAACAAAGAAATAGCTGTACCCAAAAAAAAAAAAAAAAAGCAAATAATTGACATTTGTCAAAATTATAAATTAAAAAATTTCACCTATGCTCTCTCCGGTTTTTTTATATAAATATAGCCAAAAAAAAAATCCGAAAATACCGATCCTTTTAGATTATTTCCCAAAATACGCTGGTTTTAAAATTAGCTGAGAAATCGCCACCCCCATAACGATTTCCCAGCATGAAAAAATTGATTTTGGCTAAAAATACAAAGAGAAATCGCCGGGGGTGGCGATTTCCCTTGGTGTTTTTTTCAAATTTTGATAAAAATACCAAGGGAAATTGCCACCCCCATGGCGATTTCCCTTGGTATTTTTAACCAAATTTGTAAAAAGGATGAAGGGAAATCGCCATGGGGGGTGGCGATTTCCCTTCATGTAAATTTTTTTTTTTAATTTATAAACAAATTTTAATTTTTTTTTAATTTGTAATTTTTATTTTTTAAATTTAAAAATTATAAATTAAATTAAATTTCTTATTAAATTTAAATATGGAAAATTTTGTTTCTTATAAAAATTAAAAAAAACAAAATAATATTTCTTCTTAAATTTGTATATCAAAAATTATATTTGTAAGTTTTGTTTTAATTTTAAAAATTTGTAAGTTTTGTTTTTTAATTTTAAAATTTATAAATTAAATTAAATAATTTTTTTATAATTTTAAAAATAAAGAAATTTCGTAAGGTATATTTTATTATTTAAAATTTATGAACAAATTTTTTTAAATTTTGTTAATTGATTTGTATTAGATAAAAATAAAAAACAAACAAAAAAACTTGCATTACATTTTCATAAGCAAACAAGTGAAATTCTGGAAAGCAGAAAAAAAAATTTCTGGATAAGACTGATGATATAGGTTTTTAGACAGGTTTCAGCTATATTTCCAGTCCATCAAATTTTGCAGAAAATATTGGAACTTGATTCTTTCTGCAATGGATAAGACTGATGATATAGGTTTTTAGACAGGTTTCAGCTATATTTCCAGTCCATCAAATGGTGCAGAAAATATTGGAACTTGATTCTTTCTGCAATGGATAAGACTGATGATATAGGTTTTTAGACAGGTTTCAGCTATATTTCCAGTCCATCAAATGGTGCAGAAAATATTGGAACTTGATTCTTTCTGCAATGGATAAGACTGATGATATAGGTTTTTAGACAGGTTTCAGCTATTTTCCAGTCCATCAAATGCTGCAGAAAATATTGGAACTTGATTTTTTCTGCAATGGATAAGACTGATGATATAGGTTTTTAGACATGTTTCAGCTATATTTCCAGTCCATCAAATGCTGCAGAAAATATTGGAACTTGATTCTTTCTGCAATGGATGAGACAAATGATGGGATTTATCAATCACATTTTGCATTGAATAAGTTATAACTTTTTCAGTCAAATAGTCCTAGGCAGAATATCAGAATCAGATTCCATCCTATACAAAGGATGGGATTTGTCATCTGGTACAACATAATGAACCATTATAAATTCATAATACTTATGAAGGTTTACAATACCCCCTACAACAGTTTTTCAATCAGATTTTTCCTGAGTGCTAAAACCTCCTCATTCTCATTCTCATCCTTCTATATTTCTTCTTTCTTTTGCTACACAACATGAGCAATAAAGTGATCGCATTGGTCTACTATAATGGCCAAATTCATAATACTGACGAAGGTGCTACCTTTGATTGTGAACATCCAAAAAGTTTTCGTGTTGAAGACGACGTCACATTAGAGGAACTGAAGCTGCAAATTCATACAAAAATTAAAGCTGGAACTAGAAAAAGAGTTTCAGAGGTTAAGTACAGGCATCCTCTTTCTATTGGTGAAGGATGTGTCCGATATAGAACATTTCCACTTGAAGATGATGATGATGTCAGATGCATGTTTTATGCTCATGAGACATTTGCAAATGTTGGTGTCCTTGAGTTATATGCTGACATAGATGATGTTGACGATGATTGCGGCCCTTCAAATGTTCGCACAACAGAAAACTTTCCCATAGAAGATTATGATTCTGGGTCGTTCTATGTTCACACTACATACGACGTTCCCACAGAAGAAGTCGTGCCCTTATCTCAAGCTACAACTTTTCAGACTTCATTAGTCTCACAAACCCTAATTCCTACTACCCTCGAAGATGAGCCAGCTGGTGTTGATCCTGTTCGTCCACGTGGAGTCCATGGTGAAGATGTTGGTGAATTTAGTGAGCAGGAAGAGGATGCTGAATTTGCAAGTGATGACAATACTGATTCTGACCCAGACGTCGTCCCTGCTGAGATCAACACTCATGGAGATATCAACACTCATGGAGATATCAACACTCATCGAGATATTCCCCCATATCAGGCTGCATCCCATATGCATACACTGGATCTGGAGGCAATACATGTGCCGGAATTTCCAGAGTATGCTCATACATTAGCTATGCCTCTGACATTTGATCCATCTGCAGTTGATCTGTGTGTTGGGTTACAATTCCCAACGAAAGAGGCTGTGCTTTCAGCTATCAAGCACTATAACATCAAAAACTCTGTAGATTACAGAGTAATTGAATCTGAGCCGACGAAATATTATGCCAAGTGCGTAATGTATGGGAATGGGTGTAATTGGAGAATAAGGGCAACTTTTATGAAGAAGAAACATCTATGGGAGATTAGAAAATATGAAGGGCCTCATACTTGCACATCGGGGAAGATTTCACAAGATCATTGCAAGTTAGATTGTAACATGATCTGTTCATGCATTTTGTCATTGGTCCAAGCAAATCCGGAGATTTCCTTTTCAGTTTTGATCGCTGAGATGCGAATCCGGTATGGATACATCACCTCCTACAAGAAAACATGGCAAGCAAAGTAAAAGGCAATTGTTCGAGTATTTGGCGATTGGGAAAGATCGTACAATGAGCTACCTAAATGGTTAGGTGCAATGCAACATTTCGTGCCTGGTACAATTGTGGAATTGCAAACGGTACCTGCATATCACGGTGATCGACTGGTCCAGGGTAAGAGAATATTCCATCGACTATTTTGGACATTTAAGTCGTGCATTGAAGGGTATCCGTATTGTAAACCTATTGTGCAAATAGACGGTACTTTCTTATATGGAAAATACAAAGGCACATTATTGTTAGCTATTGCACAAGATGGCAACCGAAACATACTGCCAATTGCCTTTGCCATTGTGGAGGGTGAGACAACAGAGGCTTGGTCATTCTTTCTCAGTAACTTGCGCAGACACGTGACAAAACAGCCTGGCATTTGCTTGATGTCTGATCGACATGAAGCCATCAAAGCTGCGATTAGACGCGATGGTGGATGGAATCCTCCACATGCATATTCAGTGTACTGCATTCGACACATTGCAGCGAACTTTATGAAAAAGTTTAACAATAAGGAATTGCGTCGACAAATTGTTAACATGGGTATGGAATCAAATCATAGTTATTTTATCTCTTATATTTCGTTTAGCATATAAAATAATATTGAAATTCACAAGTTTTTTGTTTTAAAATTTATTAGGATACGAGTTGAGGCGACCGAATTTTCATTTCATGTATGACAATCTTCGTGCAGAAAATGCAGAGGCGGCTAATTGGCTTGATAGGATCCCCAAGGAGAAGTGGGCGCAGTCATATGATCAAGGAAGGCGTTATGGCCATATGACAACCAACCTAGCTGAATCTATCAATTCGGTGTTGAAGGGAACGCGTCATCTTCCCATTACTGCTTTAGTGCAATCAACATATTATAGGTTGGCTGCACTTTTTGTTAAGATGGGGAACAAGCAAATTGCCATGATGGAGGGAGGGCACACATATTGTGAAATAGTCACACAAGCTATGCAAGAAAATCGCAGGAAAGCTAACTCCCACATTGTTCGTAATTTTACGCGAACAAATCAATCTTTTCTGGTTGAAGAGTTAGTTGCCCCACAAGAGGGTGTTTCTGCAATGAAGTACAAAGTCAACCTCAGTGACATGTGGTGTGATTGTGGAAAGTTTCAAGCACAAAGGTTCCCTTGTTCACATGTAGTTGCTGCCTGTGCACATGTCCATGTAGATTGCATGCAATATGTGGATAAAGTCTATAGACTGTAAACTATATTGAATGTTTATAGACATGAGTTCGAAACTGTTGGAAATGAAGGTTACTGGCCTCAATATGATGGTCCAGAAGTGTGTCCCAATCAAGAAATGCGGAGAAATCCACATGGTCGGCCAAAATCAAGTCGTATTCGTAATGAAATGGACCTCAGGGAGAAAGGCCAACCAAAACGTTGTGGATTATGCAGAAACGAAGGTCATAACCGTCGAAATTGTCCGCATCGATTTGGCACATTGGGGGAGACTTCGCATCAACAATAAATGAATTACATGTTTTTCTCAACTTATCATGTACTTTGGATTATAAGGGAAAATGTAATGCAAGTTTTTTTGTTTGTTTTTTGTTTTTATCTAATACAAATCAATTAACAAAATTTAAAAAAATTTGTTCATAAATTTTAAATAATAAAATATACCTTACGAAATTTCTTTATTTTTAAAATTATAAAAAAATTATTTTAATTTAATTTATAAATTTTAAAATTAAAAAACAAAACTTACAAATTTTTAAAATTAAAACAAAACTTACAAATATAATTTTTGATATACAAATTTAAGAAGAAATATTATTTTGTTTTTTTAATTTTTATAAGAAACAAAATTTTCCATATTTAAATTTAATAAGAAATTTAAATTAATTAATAAATTTTAAATTTAAAAAATAAAATTTACAAATTAAAAAAAATTAAAATTTGTTTATAAATTAAAAAAAAAAATTACATGAAGGGAAATCGCCACCCTCCCATGGCGATTTCCCTTCATCCTTTTTACAAATTTGGTTAAAATACCAAGGAAATCGCCATGGGGGGTGGCGATTTCCTTTGGTATTTTTATCAAAATTTGAAAAAAACACCAAGGGAAATCGCCACCCCCCATGGCGATTTCCCTTGGTATTTTTAGCCAAAATCAATTTTTTCATGCTGGGAAATCGCCATGGGGGGTGGCGATTTCCCAGCTAATTTTAAAACCAGCGTATTTTGGGAAATAATCTAAAAGGATCGGTATTTTCAGAAATTTTTTTTTGGCTATATTTATATAAAAAAACCGCTCTCTCCCGTAGTAAAGTCTCTTGATCAATGTACTAAGGAGTTCTAAGCATACCATTGTCTTCTTTAGGATTATTAAGGTTCCTTTTGGTAGATATTTATGTTTTTTTACTCTCTTTTTTTCTTGCAAAAAATGAATAGAAAAAAGTAAAATAATAGAAAATTAATAAAAAAAAATGAAAGTATCTATCAAACAAAATCTAAATTAAAAGAATAATTTGATTATATTGGAACACTACAAGAGGACGTCGATTTACCAACGGAAACATCACCGACAGAATATTTCCGTCGGTAAAACAATTCTTTACCGATCGAATTTTGATTATTACCAACGGAATTCCGTTGGTAATGTATTGGCCTATTACCGACGAAAATTTTCAATATTTTCGACGGAAAAGAGAATACTACTAACGGAATATTAGCGACAGATTCATTCCGTCGATAATTTTCGTTGGTAAAAGTTTGGAGCTAACGACTTAGATTCCCGCTAAATTTTCACCGACGAAATTACGAGCATTACCAACGAAAATTCCGTCGGTGAAAATAATACACGATTTTCGAAATCATTAATAAATAAAAATTAATAATAAAAAAACTAAACGGTCAAAAAAACTATTACCGACAGATTTTCCATCGGTAATAAGTCTATTCCGTCTGTAATACTTTTTGACCGTTCACATTTTTTACTGACGGAATTGGCTTTTACCGACGGATTTTCCGTCGGTAATAGTTTTTCTCGATTTTTAATAAATAATAAATGCAAATTTATTTAAAAATTAATTAAGATTTTAAAGTGAACAGTCAGAAAGTACTACCGACGGAATTTTCGTCGGTGATACGGAAAATGCTAATACCGACGGATAAAATTTGAAATCCCGTCCAAAATATTACTGACGGAATTTTCGTCGGTAATACTTAAGTTCAGTCGGTGAAAGTTTATTCTGTCGGTGAGGTTTCACCGACGGAATATGGTATTACCGACCGATATTCTGTCGATAATACCTTATTACCGACGAATGACATTTGAAATCCCACCAAAAGTATTACCGATGAAATTTTCGTCGGTAATAACCCTATTCCGTCGATGAAAGTCTCGGGCATAACTTAATGCCCGAGACTTCTTTTCCCATTTTCTCTCTGATTCTCTCTTTCTTTTTTTCTCTCTTTGGTCAGTCCGACCTCTTCGTCGTCGCCGTCTGACTGTGCCCTACGAGCCATCACCATCACTGCCACCGCCGTCATCGTCCGATCACCGCGTCTGTTTCTTTTCTCTCTCTTCTTTTATTTTCATTTATTTTCATTTTTTATTTTTGATATTGTTTGATAATATTGTTGTTTTCATTTTTGTAGTTAAGTCCGAGCCACCGTTGTCGTTGTCTGACCATCCCCCACGAGCCACCATTGTCCTGCCACCACTGTTGTCATTCGACCACCGCGTCTGTTTCTTTTCTCTCTCATCTTTTATTTTCATTTTTTTATATTGTTTGATAATATTGTTGTTTTCATTTTTGTAATTAAGTCTGACCGTCCTCCGCGAGCCATCGCCGTCGCTGCCTACGTGCGCCACCAGCTAAGGTGTCTGACCACCGCGCTTGGTTATGAGTTGTCTTTTCTCTATGATTTGAAAATTGTTAATGTTTATATTGTTGAAATTTTTGTGGGTATATTGTTGAGTTGAAATTGAAATTGTTAATGGGTATGAGCTGAAATTGTTAATGGGTATATTGTTGAAATTTTTTGTGTGTATATTGTTGAGTTGAAATTGAAATTGTTAATGGGTATGAGTTGAAATTGTTAATGTGTATATTGTTAAAATTGTTAATGTGTATATTGTTGAAAAAATAGTTTATTTATAATTATAATTTAAAAAGATAATATTAAAAAATATATAAAATTCTAATAATAAAAAAATAGTATTGTAGGCAAGTGAAAATTATTAATATTTTAAAACTAATTGTGTAGGAAAGTTGTTAATGTGTTATAATAAATGAAACTTTATTTATAATATAGTAATAAATATAAAAATATAAATATAAATTAAATAATAATAATACTAGTTTATTTATAATTATAATAAAAAATATTAAAAAATATATAAAATTCTAATAATAAAAAGTATTGTAGGCAAGTGGAAATTATTAATATTTTTAAATTAATTGTGTAAAAAAATTGTTAATGTGTTATAATAAATGAAACTTTATTTATAATACAGTAATAAATATAAAAATATAAATATAAATTAAATAATAATAGTTTATTTATAATACAGTAATAAATATAAAAATATAAATTAAATAATAATAGTTTATTTATAATTATAGTTTAAAAAGATAATATTAAAAAATATATAAAATTCTAATAATAAAAAGCAGTATCGTAGGCAAGTGGAAATTATTAATATTTTTAAATTAATTGTGTAAGAAAATTGTTAATTGTGTAGGAGAATTGTTAATGTGTTTTAAGAAATAAAACTTCATTTATAAGAAGAAGATGAAGATAAAGATAAAGATGAAGATAAAGATAAAGATGAAGAAGTAGATTATGATGACAGCGATGACAGTGATGCTGATGAGAACGACAAGAATGATGATGATTAGAAAGTTAATATTATTTATTCATTTTGTAATTGCATGATCTGTCAACTAATATATTTTGTGTATGCAATATATATATTTACTAATAAATTTAATATTTTTTATTTTACAGATAAAATGCGAGGAGGAGGGCATAAAACTAAAGTGCAGAAGAAACGGAGTTCTATGTGGGATGCTTTTCGACCATCTGGAGGTTCGTCCTCGGGGCATGCTACACCAGAGTTGCCACCTGTGTCTTTTCCCTCCTTATGACCTCCATCGAGACAGTTGTCGTCTTATTCAGCTCCATCGCCACATACTCCATTTGCAGTACCTCCATCGCCCCTGCATCTCTATGCACTGCCTCTGTCTATAGTGGATCCGTCCAGATTGCCTCCCTCTATAGTGCCACCGTCTACATCGACTCCCGCTCCATTGCCACGGCCAAAAATTACTCCGGCGACTCAGGCAGATATCGCGTTACAGGCGTCTACCTCATCGCTAGATGAAATTTCACAGTTTTTACTTAATGAGCCAGCACCGACGTATTTCGCGGATAATGGCACGGGGCAGCAGATAGAGGTACCTGCGTCACATCCTACGCCATCTACCGATACTGCCACTGAGCAGAGGAAACGAGATAGAGGTCGGACAAAAGGATTACCGACACTAAGTAATCCGGATGACAGGTTTCGACTGTCAATTCTTCAAAACACGTAAGTTAATAATATTTCGATAATTTCATTATTTGAGTAAAATAAATTATTGTCTACTAACACGTATCCTTGATTTTAGGACTTTCACGAAGAGTTGTGTAAAATCGACCATTGCCTCGATCATCAGACAACACTATAACAGACTGTGGCCTACTTGGTCGAAGATACCTGTTGACGTGAAACTGTCTATGTGGACTATATTTGAGGTATGATTTTGTTAAAAGTCAAATTATAATTTAATTATGTTTAATAGTATATATTAATTCATAATGTCTCATTGTAGAGAAAATGTTAGTGGCCTCCCGAGCAGACACCATTGGTTAGGAAATTATGGGAGGCCACATGCAAGGATCGATTTAAGGACATGATGAATTTTGAGAGGGACAATGCCATGTCATTCTTTCAAATGAATCGAAGACTGCAAGGGTTACAGGTGTGATTGGATAGCAGTCGATATTTGGGATCAACTGATTGATAGCGTCTGGAGTACCGACGCTTGGAAAAATAGGTCCCAAAAGGCCAAGGATAATAGGAACACGAAGAAAGATGGCAGCATTACGAAGCACACTAGTGGATCAGTTCCTTTTCTAGTTATCGGTGAAAGGATAGTCAGATTTATTTTTGTTTGCAATTTATTCTTTAAAAGTTTTATCGTATAAACAATGTGAATTTTTTTTATTAACACAATTTTTTCTCTTCTTTTAATCTGTAGTCACAAGAGTTGCAGCGCAACGTGACTTTCCTAGAGCTGTTTAACAAAACCCATAAACGTGCAAAGGGTCACGGTGATTACGTAGACAACAAGTCTAAAGCTGTAACTGTAAGTATTTAACTTTATCAGTACTTTATATATTACATTAATTGATTATACCAGATATTTGTGTTTATATACGTGTTCATTACAATGTCACATATTAATTATTTATATATTTAAATATTTGTGATTGTAGAAAAATTATACTGCCTCGTTGCAGTAAAAATATGAGGACGATAAGTCTTCATATCTCGATTTCGACCCTCAGTCTTGGTTTAATGCTATTGGGGGTATTGAGACTACGCGGACTCATGTTTATGGGTTTGGAACGAGACTGAAGAGAGGGCAAATTTTCGATCCACCCGACAGTCACCAAAGTTCAGATGCAGCCAGTTACGCTCCATGTGGTCCTAGTACTACACAACAGCCGACAGCAACGCCGTCTGAGGACTATAATGCATTGAGGTCTGATGTCTTGCAAATCCAGACCTTAATCGTGAGACTTGAGGATATCGTGACGAGCTGGAATATGATAATCACACCTTTACTGAAGTCACAGATAGTAGCTGCATTAGGCAGGATCGGAACAAGTGTTGCCAGACTCAATGCTGCCTTAGGCATAGGTGTTGGGTCGAGTGCTGCCGGAGTCGGTGTTGCTGGAGGCATGGCTGCTGGACTAGGATTGAGTGTTGCTGATGCTGGAGTGAGTGCTGTAGAAGTCGCTGCTGTCGAAGGCATGGGTGCTGTTAGAGGATTGAGTGCTGCCGGAGGTGATGTCGGAGGCAATGCTGAGGTAGACAGTGAAGCTGATGACAGCAGTACCTCGTGATGAGTTCTCTTTTTTTATATTCGAGAGATACATTTGAATATTATTTTATTTATGTTTTTACGGATTTTATTTTATTTTTTATGGTATAATTATATAAAATTTTCATTTTATTTTCAAATTCTTTTAATAATTTATTTTTTTAAATATTATTTTTTTTCAAAAAAAATTACCAACGAAATTATCCATCAGTAAAGGATATTTATCGACAGAATATTCTGTCGGTAATAATTTATTATCGACCAAATCCATCTGTCAGTAACACAATTATCGACGGAATATTCCGTTATAATATTCTGTAGGTAAAGAAATTTACGACGAAACTATTCTGTAGGTGATAAAACAATACCGACGAAACTTTTTGTCGGTAAAATAAAACAATACCGACGGAATATTTTGTCGGTAAAGTTTTTTTACCGACGGATTTTTCTTTATTGACCGAATTAGTATCACCGACGAAATTTTCCGACGAAAAATTCCGTCGGTGATAGGTTTTACTGACGAAAAATAGACTTTTACCGATGAATTATTCCGTCGGTAAAAATCCATCCTATTGTAGTGGAATTTATTTACTATATTCATTTATTGAGCTTAATGGATCAATCTGGATAATATTTTAAGACTTTTGATTTTTATTTTTTTTGGGAAATATTCCTAGACTAGATTGATGCATAAACAAAGTTTGAAATTATAGCACGTGAACAACTTTAATTAGTATAATTATCTCATCTCATCTCATCTCATCTCATATATATATATATATTATATTATAAAATACAAAATTATCATATAAGATGTGCGGACATAAAAGCCTATGTAGATAACCTCTTTTCGTGACACATAAGATAATGTATAAATCATATATATATATATATATATATATTACAATGTATAAGATTATCGGATAAAATATGTTGACATAGACGTCCATATAAATAATTTTTCTCTTCGACACTAGCTAGGAAAATCGTTAAAATTTTGCAATCTACCAAATTCAAATAAAATTGAAAGATGTTTAGAAATTTGTGTATTTTGATACTATTGTCCAATGTTACAATTGAAAAATGTTTTTCTTCAATATTTGCAAGTTCACTATTATTCATTGAATGTTTTAAATCAACAGATAAACATAGAATTTTTAAAAACCCTACAATTACTCAAGATCAATATATTGTTGAAACACCTAAAAAAGAAATATGTATACTCGAGTAAATTATTAAATATTATATTTAAACATATAATTGCATATTCCTTAAATAAAAATAATTCATATAAACATGTATCATAGAAATATTTTTTGCAAAATAGAAAGAGAGTGAAAAATTGAAGCAATTTTGGCTTGATGCAAATTACTATTTAATCTTTTACTACGTATTTTTTACTTTATAATTTTAATATTATTTATCATATAAGTCTTTTGAAATTTTTAATTTTTTAAAATTTTATGATATGTCAATATGATTAAATTTTATATACTTTATGAATTTTGAATATTTAAATATAAGTGTTCACACAATACTAATTTTTGTGTGTTTAGAGTTATTTAAATAGATAAAAACTTATATGTATTGCACAACAGCACACGTCACAAGTAGTATATTATATTACATGATACAAGGTTATCAAATAAAGTGTGCTAACATGGACACTTACGTAGATAACCTCTATTCATGACACGTAGGATAATGAATAAATTTGTTTATTTTTCAAATTTAAATAAAAGCTAAATTTAAAAATATAACTTTTATAACTTACCAAAATCAAAATAGAATGAATGGTCAAATCTTTTTAAATTACTATAAATTTAAATTATTTATCCATTAAATTTAATTTATTTTACAATCTTTTTAATTTCAAAATCATGTATATCCCTTTTATGTCCATTAATTTAATTATATTCTTTTATTATATCTTAGGATTTTTTATAATAAAGAATCAATTCTTTTATGTCATTTTCATATATCTTTATTCTCTTTTTTAGGATCAATTTTAGTGTTTAGAACCTTAATAAATTTCAATCCAAGTATTAAATTTTCTTGATGTGTTATCAAAAAAAAAATCGTCAAGCGATTCTTACTTTTAAAGCTGAACAATTTTTATTTTTATGTTGGTTTTAATTAAACTATTTGGAATTATTAGAGAAATTATTTTTTTTCTCCTAAAATTTTAGTTTCTACTAATTTTTTATTTATTTTAAATTAAAAAAGATATAGTTTTTCATTTTAAAATAATCTCCAATATTATAAAAAATTTAAAGATCAATACCAAATGAACATACAACACTTAATTATACTAATTTTACTCTAAGAAAATTTTAAATCGATGCACCATAATAAACTTATTAAATTTAAATTACTCAAAAAATACAAGCTCCAAATATTGATAAACATTTGTAGCTAGGAAACTATAAAGTAGTATCCAATTACATACACAACAATAATATTTCGTTGCAAGGAATTCAAAAAACTAATTAATGAATCTCGCTTAAGAAGTACCTAGCTCCTTCAAATATGAAAGGTATAAAATACTTAAAAAATATTTTTTTTTTATCTAATTTTTAAATATATTCAACCATTTGCAGATAACTATTCATTATTAAATCAGTTAAAATTTGAATGGTATTTTTACTAAAATATTGAATAAAGTCATATAGATAATTTACTAACTGTAGACACCCGTTTTTGTCCGGGTAATTTTGATTTTAGTTTAGTTTAGTTTAATTTATTTTTTTATTTTATTTTTAGAATTATCAAAAAGAAAAAAAATGGAAAAATGCAGAGACCAATTCTGCCGAAACTCTTACTTCCCTCTTTGGATCAAATCCAAACTTCTCCTCTAGATCAAGATCAGTGTTTGAGTTCATGATAAATTATGGACAATAAATTTTCATCTGGATAGGGATAAAACTTCAAATCAAACCAGATCACAATAGAACTTTTTTTTTTTCCTTCTATTTAAGCAATCTTGGGTTCAACAACCATGGGGGGATTGAAGAACACAATCTGAACAGAAACACAAGCAGTAAAAAGCATGCATTCGGAGAAAACCAACAACACAAAATTTTCGAAGTACAATCAAGAGCAAACAAACAAGAATCAGTAGAATTTTTTTTTAAGCTGTTAGGTTTGAAATTTCTTGGGTTTTGGGTTCTAGTGATTTATTTTGAAAATTTTAATAGTGGGGATTTAGGAAAGGTAGAAAGGAGGCTTAGGTCGGAGCTTGGTGACCATTCGATGAACAACAGAGGGATTGGAGTCACAGCTTTCAAATTCAGATCTAGGATTTTCTGGGTTGATTCGGGTAGAACTAGGTTGGTTTTTGAGTTGAGGGAATCGAAAGGAATTGTTTAGAATTTTTTCTGGAATTTTTGAACAACGGAGGCGGAGATGACCGACGACGGTGACGACAGCGATCGGATTCTGGGTTCGTGCTCTTGTTCTTGGGGGAGGAAGATCAGAGAAAGAAAAAATTAGCCTTTATAAACAGGTATGAAATGAAACAAAAAAAAATAGCCTTTATAGCCGCTTACGGGTTGGGTCAGGAGGATCTGTGCGCGACCCGCGCGCAGACCCGACCCCTATGTAGCTGATATGTTTTTTTTTTGTGTGTTTTGTTTATTTTTGTTATTTTACATTATTATGTTTTATTTTTTACGTTTTATATTTTATTTTCATTGTTTTACTAATTTCATTTTTAGTTTTTTGCAGGCATCTTTTTTTTGAACTAATTATATTAAATTATTTATTATTAACTATTAATTATTACTTTTGATTACCATTATTATTTATTATTATTTTAACTATATTATTATTTATTAACTATTAATTTAATTTTATTATTAAAATATTTTTTTAAGGTAATTAATTTTTATTGATGATTAATTAATTTAAAATAATAAATTGAAATCTTTTCCGATGATTAAATTCAAAGAGATCGCGATTGGTTGATTTTCGAGAGATTTTTAGGTGAGAGAACTCTCTAAAAAATTCTCCAGATTGATGGAAAAGTTTTTAAGGGATAATTTTCGATACAAAGAGGTTGAAATTTATTTGTTTTAAAATAATTAATTTTCAATGAATTTTTGAGTCATGATTTTCATAATTGATGCTTAATTAAAAATCAAGAATAAATTAAGATTTATTCCGAGGATGAAATTCAAAGAAATCGTTATTGGTTGATTTCTAAGAAATTTCTAGGTGAGAAAAGTCTCTTAAAAATTCTCCAGATCGATGGAAGGGTTTTTAAGAGTTAATTTTCGATATTGAGATCAAGATTTATTTTTTGAGCAAACATGAATAAAAATATAAGTTTTTTAATTATGAAAATTAGACTTAGGTTTAAATGCCTTGCATAAAATTTAAATTTTTCGACGATGGAGCCTCTTCAATGGAAAGATCGATTTCTTTTGAATACTCTTGAGGTGATGAAACTTTTTTAGCAATTCCTCCAGATTGATGGAAAAGAGACCTAAAAAATGATTTCTGATATTTCTAACTTGAACAGATTAAAAAGAAGATAAGATATACAAGACCATTTAATTAAGACTTTTTAAGTATTACAAGACTAATTAGGTATTATCTCTTATATAGACGTTGTGGGGGTGCTAATCCTTCCCCGCACGTAACCGAATTCTCGATCCTAATTCTGATAAGTAGACTAGAACCTATTCTTTTTAAGGTGCCTTAGTCAAGCTTAGGATTACCTTAAAGAGGATAGATTCATATAGGTGACTAATCACACCTAGATTAGATGATTAGTGACGACCCCATGATTTATGTCTAGCATGCTGAATTAGTATTTGGCACGTTATGACAGTTTGGCGACTCCACTGGGGACATTAGAGAGTCGAGCCATAAATTAGTCTTGTGATACCTTAGGTTCTAAATAATTGGTCTTAAAAGTGTTTAATTTTCATATTCTTTTTAATTTTGATATTGTTATTTGTACTAACAACTCTTGTTTCTTATACATTGGTGGGAAAAAAATGGTTTGAATGTTCCTTCACACACACAACACATTGCATATCATAAAGCCCTATACTCGGACTCGTCTCTTTTAGGAGGGGTAAAGTACCTACGCCTTCTTGAGGTAATAACCTCCGCAATGGCTTGCGAAACACCTTCAGAGTGTAAAGTACCAAAACTTTCGTGAGGTGGTAACCTCTGCAGCAACTTTGGAAAATACTCTCACTCGAATTGAACCCTTCCGGTTGGATCCTATAGTGGGTGAGGAATGGGGTGCCTTACTCATCCTACATGGATGATGTCAAGGAGCAATTTGGAGACCTTTTTAGCTTGGTCGAGTATCCTGAACCCAGCATATAAACAACACTTAAGAGGCCAACCTTAGAATAGAGCCATGTCAAACTTGTATAGAGAATTACCCGAAATAGGACACATGAAGGAACGTCATTGTATTTTTATTAAAATTTTTGTGAATATCACTTGTGTTTTTCTTCGGCGTAATTTGTACTTAAGTGTCAAGTTTTGTGAAATCATTGTGATGTCATAACTCTATCATTTACATCATTTAGATAATGCTCATGCATTCATTATGTACATTTTTCATAATGCTCATGCATTTATCATGTGTATATTTTAATAATGCTCATGCATTCATCGTGTATATTTTGATAATGCTCATGCATTCACCATGTACATTTTTCATAATGCTCATGCATTTATCATGTACATTTTTCATAATGCTCATGCATTTATCATGTGTATATTTTAATGTATTCACCATGTACATTTTTCATAATGCTCATTCATTTATCATGTACATTTTTCAATAATGCTCATGCATTCACCATGTACATTTTTCATAATGCTCATGCATTTATTATGTACATTTTTCATAATGCTCATGCATTTATCATGTACATTTTTTAATAACGCTCAAGCATTCATCAGGGACACTTGTCATAATGCTAGTATTAAACTTTGTAAATATTTTTGGGATTGTCATTTGAATTAACTTTATTCTTTCATTTATTTGCAAGCATTAGCATCATTTAAATATTTTTCTTGCATATTCAACATGCATGCATGTACATTTCATGAAAGTATGGGACCTAAATCTTAAAAATTGTGGTAACAAATGTTCAAGGATAGCTCAAACAGTCAAAGTTCCTGAGGCATTCCTACAACACATGTTCACAAGCTAGAGCAATGGCTGGAGAACAAGCTTCAAGGATAGATAGAATGGAACAGTCACAAGAGGAAATTAGAGAACAATTAAGTGCAATGATAGAAATGATGAAGAGTTCGAAGGGAAAATAGAGGTAGATGAAGCTGATTTTCAGGAGAAAAACCAAAATATGGACGAGACCATGTATCCACAGGAATTCAACCCTTCTCAGGTTCAAATGTCTCAATAGGAATAGTCGCAGCAAGCACCATTCATGGGATGATTTAATTATCCTCATGCTCAACCTCAAGTCCCAGGATTTACCATTCCTGCCTCTGGGACAAAGATAGATCATGTTCAAGTTTCAGACTTAGATGATCCCAAAGATCAAAAAAGACTGAAGTTAGTTGAAGAGATTGAATCTCGCAAAATGAGTCTTATAGAGGAAAGACTTCGGGTTGTTGAGGGGATGGATATCTATGGTTCCATGGACGCTGCTGGGGTTTGCTTAGTGCGCGATGTAGTAATTTCGCCAAAATTCAAAACTCCAGATTTTGAGAAATATGATGGGACCTGATGGAAACTCAATTAAGAGTTGTAAACCCAAGTGCAGGTTATGTTCAAGTAATAAATTCTCGGGTGTCCGAGGTCGAACCACAGGGAAGCGTATTAGTAAGTATAAGTTTATAAATATATAAGAAAAAGAAAGTAAACAAGATATTAGGGAATCAACAACAAAACAAAATAAACAAGATATTAGAGAACAAAATAAATAAAATAACATAAAAGAAATTAAACAAAATATAAAAAACAATAAGAAAGGATGTTGAGGTTAGAGAATCCACTCTTGGTGTTATGCTAAGATTAATCTTGTTTTATTACACAATTGAAATTCACACATAAGGGAGGTTCCAATCGGAAGGTTTAGCAATTCAGTCCAAATTGTCCAACGTCCATAGCATATGATATTATGTTCATTTGGTGTCCTCAAAACTCATAAAAAGAGTCCAAGCATTCCTTATGCCAAGGTATATGTCTACAACAAATCAAGGTTATGAAACCAAGCATTTACTGTGCCATTTTCATTGTCAATAATGAATCAAGATCTCTACTTTGCAAGTATGATTTTAAACCAAAAGAAAATATTATCTATGCTAGTGCTTATAAATGATGATTCATTTTAGCTCATGTTTAAGAGACTAACCTTAGCATTTACCGAGAGCTTCACCTCATCACCTCAACAATATGATTAGAAACACATACTAGATATGAATAAAATGAAAAGAAATGTAAGAAGAAAAAGAAAACTAGAGAAAGGAAAGAAAAAGAAAACTTAGAGAATTTTATTACAATGGCTATCCTACCAATGTATCAATATGTCCCAATACTCATCCAAGGCCCTCTATTTATACACATTTTGGAGGGCTAAATGACAAGAGACAAGCTTTACAAATTTCAAAGGTAGGTATAATAGGTGGGTGCATTTTTCTAACAATTTTCGTCATATTGTATGACAATTCTGATCAGCCAGCTTGATAGTCGATTTTGTCAATGTTGGAGGCTCGATCTGATAAAATGGTCTTCTAGAAAAATATACCCCTATCAGTTACGGATCCATAGCCGTTGGAATCAGATCATTTGCGCACGTGGATCGGGAGATATGGTCAAAATACCAAAACGGTGCAGAACAGACGTCATTGCACATCAGCCAACTTGATGGTCGATTTCGCTAGGGAAAACGACTCCGTTTCAAGAAGTGTAAAACATGAAAAAGATAGATATGCCTCTTAGCTTTGCAGGGATACAAAGTTCAGCCTTATTGCTTCAGTGAAACTCGAGATATAGCTGATATGGCAAAAGGTGTCGGAACTGGAACTGAACTGGATTTGCCCTTAATTCTAGTAATCTGAAATCACTCAAAGAAACTTGTGAAAAACACCAAATTACATAAAAATATAAAAGATCATAAACACAATTAGACTAAACAATAATAACTCGTATTTGACACAAAACTATAATAAAACATAACTAAAAACTATATAATTATACGAGTTATCACACCCCCATACTTAGATTGTTGCTAGTCCCTAGCAACGACTCAATAAAAATAAAATAAGAAAATCTAATCTAATCCATTTTCGTAGGAAATCACGGTGGCACTTAGCATGTGACACAAGCCTTTAAACCCCTAGGTGTCCCTAGTGGACGAGTTTAGTCTCGTGAGGGTTTACTAGGACGATACCCACAAACATTGAAGACATAAGAAAAACTAAAAATAATAATTATAACTAATCCTTCCAATATAAATTAGAGATAATCATTGGACAAGTCTTAAAAACTAATCAATAGCTTAAAGAAATTCACAAAAAATCTTGCTTGAATGTAAATAGTTTGAGTTAAGCCAATAATAACATAACATATTTCAATCAAAATAGTGCATATTCAACTTAATCTCAACTTCTCACTATACTCTCATGATTTTCACTCTTTAAAGTAGTGGTAAAGTGTTTACACTCAATCAATCTCATGAAAACAGTTCTACCATATGCTTGCTTGTCCACCTATTCTCCACTATTTAGATCATACAACTTCATAAATCAAGAGGTCTTTATTCAAGGTTGTAATGGGGCCAAAGGGTTATAATGTGGTTAAAGAACAAAAGGATAAAGATATCACAAAGGTTCCAAAGAGTTCATAGATTTTAGAGACATAATAAGATCATACAAATAAAACTTCTCAAAACTCTTATAAAGCACATAATAACATAGGCTAAATATTCATGTTGAGCCTTTGCATCATTCTAACCAACTTTGTAACATCTTTTTCTAGAAGTTCAAGAGAAGATTTTTTTTTTTTTTTTTTTTTTTTAATATGGGAATGTATTTGACAATGATCCCTTTCTTTTTCTCTTGACTTTTTCTTCTCTCCTCTTCCCCCACACTTATCTTTTGTTTCTAACCCAAATTTTCAAATAAAAATATCCCTTGTTTTTTTGCAATATGTCTCAAAATATAAAATTCATCTTTAGAACAAGGGTAAGGATATAAGCATATTTAGGCTAGGTGTAAGTTGTGGTTACCAATAAAACATCATATTTAATGTAGGCTCAAATTGGCTCACTAGTGGGGATGTTCTCGTAGAACATTAATAATGGATGGCTGTTTGGCTCTGGTTATAATCCTAATGCCTCTATCATATTCATGTTGTCACATGTATCAATATAGTCTCAAACGGTTTAAAGCAAGTTCTAGAGAATCATGTAATCATAAGAGCACTCAAGAAAGAAATTAGATTGATTTGTATAATGCATCAATCATTATAGGCTCAAAAACTCACAAAGATGATTATACAAGTCAGATTAAGTCTAAACATGCTTCTTTCTCAATCAACATATCATATTAACATTGGCTCATAAAAAGGTTGACATCAAGCTCAATTCTCATGAAAATCTTCTCACTAATAAATCTGTTTTAGACTTATGCAATTCATATCTCATCATTGTATTGAAAGTAACTAAAAAAAACACACTAAGTCTAAACATGCTTTTTTTTTTTTTTTTTTTTTTTTGTTTTTTTTTGTTTTTTTTGTTTTTTTTGTTTTTTTTTTTTTTTTTTTTTTTTTTGAAGAAGAAGATTAAATCAAACTGACAAGGTATGTCTCAAGTCTCCCTTACTCAGACCTTGTTCAGAATGAATACTTCTAAATGTCTTAAAACACAACAAATTTTTTTTTTTTTTTTAGCAAAATATGTCCCTTACCCCCTACTAAAATATGACATTGTCCCCAATGTCAAATTTTAAAGGTAGAATTTAGGAGATATTACCTGCAGAGGTTGCTAACCACTTATTATAACTGAGACACAACAAACAAAATGTTAGATAATGTCACAAAGACAAAGTGCAATCCACTCCTTGCTCGTCCATATCTCTTTTTCTTTTTCCGAGCGTTTGCGAAACAACCGTAGCAGATAAACACTCATAAGCTTGTAGCTTTTTGAGTAAATCTTCAATGGTTGTAGCAGAAATTATGGTTCTCCTTGCCTCTGAAAACATGAATCCATTATCCACAGCATTATCTAAATATGAAAGTAAATTACTAAAATAACCATTAATATTAAGCAAACCAATGGGTTTCTTATTTGTGACCAAAGATGACCAAGAAGCCACGCAAGCTATTTCTTCCAATGTACCCAGACCTCCTGGTAAGGCAATGAATGCATCGGCAGAATGGTACATGATTGTTATCCGTTCAGGGATACTCCAGACTTGTATTTCCTTACCCACGGTAGGTCCACAAAAATCTGTGAATAGTTTTGGCACGATTCCTAGAACTGGACTTCCTCCGGCGTGTGCTGCTGTAGCGACTGCTCCCATTAGACCCGTACTACCGCCTCCATAAATCAACTGGATCTTTTGTTGGGCAAGTATTACTCCAACTCTTATGGCTTCATCAGCGAATATGTTATTTTTCCCTGGATAAGCACCTCCAAAGACACAAATTTTTTTAATGCGCTGGGACGAAGTACTTTCCATTTTTTTTCAAGTGCCTGAAAGAGAATGAGTACATGGTGTAATATATAGAGGACTGAGTAATGAATCAGACAAGAGTAATAATGTCGCCGAAAGTGTATTTGACCTGTCAGAAGAAAATGTTAACCTAACAAAAGATTTTTGCATGATTTCAGGAAGAAAATCAAAAAGAGAAGAAAAATCAACCGTAAAAGTCAAAAGTAATAATGTCGCCGAAAGTGTATTTGGCATCTTCCTCTGGTTTTACGTCCAGAAACGGCTTAAACGCCTTCTATGAGTCGAGGATATGCTTCCCATCCAGTTTTCTTACAAGCTGGCAAACAGGGTCTTTTATCATCAGATTCCCAAGATGTTGCCATTCCCTTTGGAATTGCGGCCATAAATCAAGAATTTCTCTTTGTACATCTCCACTAGGATGCGTCTCAAGAGAAAGTTGGATATTACCCAAATTCTCCTTACTCAGTCCATCCTTAATGAATTCAATTTTATCATCTCGATTAGAGGACGGAATCCCAATAGAACGACATTTACCGTTACACGTCCATCGTGCACATTTGTGGCAATTTGAACTCATGCGCTTTGCTCGTCGCTTCTTTGCATAAGTGCTTCTACCTGTACCTGGTAAATGCAAAACAGGAAGATATTCATCTTCACGTACCTTGGCTTCAATTATCCAACGTATGTCTTCAGGAATCCCTTTGTTCATAAGCATTCTTAATCTTTCTAATCGAACTTGGTAAAGCTTCAGTAAAATATTCCGAGGAAAAGGAGGAAATCGTTTCTGCAATCTTTTGAGAATATCATCCATCCTGAAAAAAAAAATGAAATAAAATAAAATGAAAGAGAAATTTATATACAATATCAGTTTTGTGGGTAGCTGATGGAACCGACTTAAATAATCACGGAGTACCGTTATCCGCCATTTAACCGGGGTTAAAAAAAAATTATATTTACATCTAGTTATTTTCAAAACAAGGATCAGAAAGAAAAACAACCTCTTCTTGAGTAACATGATTTTCCAAAAAGAGTTTGAGTCTTTGTCCATTTACCTTGAATACGTTACCATTTTGAGGATTCTCAATGTCAACTGCTCCATAATGATACACATGCTTAACCACAAATGGGCCAGTCCATCTTGATCTCAACTTACCAGGAAATATGTGAAGTCTAGAATTATAAAGTAGAACTTTTTGCCCAACATTAAATGTTTTTCTTGAAATTAACTTGTCATGAAAGGCTTTAGTTCTTTCTTTATGAATTTTAGAATTCTCATATGCATCATTTCTGAGTTCCTCAAGTTCATTTATGACTGGAAAAGTTTCATTCTCACCCAAAAAGGAATATTTTAGCTCGGATGGCAATGGTTTTAAATCCAGCTTGGGTGGTTCAATAGTTGATGGTACAATGACATTTGTGAGTGATGGAAGTTCCTCAAACTTTTGTTTCCAACAATGCTTAACCTGAAAAGAATTTAACAAAGAATCAGTGTGTGAAATTTCTGAAGCATTATCAAACTCACATTCAATTAAATAAGCTTCTAAAGGATCATGGAATGTGGTAGTGGTGAGATGTTCATGAACAAGTTCTTCAATGAAATCAACTTCATGTACTTCTGAATCATCACCAGGTCGCTTGCAAGTGTTGAACACATTTAATTCTAAAGTCATATTTCCAAAAGAAATGTTCAACATACCATTCCTGCAATTTATCAGAGCATTAGAAGTTGCAAGAAATGGACGGCCTAATATAACAGGAATTTGAACATTTGGATTTGAAACAGGATGTGTGTCCAAAACAATAAAATCAACAGGGAAGTAAAAATTATCAATTTGAACCAAAACATCTTCAACTATCCCTCGAGGAATTTTTACAGAACGATCAGCTAGTTGAAGTGTAACAGGTGTTTCCTTGAGTTCACCTAAACCTAACTGTTGATAAACAGAAAAAGGCAAAAGATTAACACTAGCACCAAGATCAAGCAATGCACGTTCTATTCTAGTGTTTCCAATGATGCATGAGATTGTTGGACATCCAGGATCTTTGAATTTTGGTGGAGTAAGGTGCTGAATGATTGAGCTCACACTTTCCGTCAAAAATGCTTTCTTTTGTACATTATGTTTCCTTTTAACTGTGCACATGTCCTTCAAAAATTTAGCATAAGATGGAACTTGTTTGATTGCATCCAATAAAGGAATGTTAATCTTAACTTGTTTGAAAAGTTCATAAATTTCTGCATTTTGATTCAAATTCTTTATTGTTTGCAACCTTTGAGGAAAAGGAGCAGGATGCATACCTTTTTCTTTGTCCAAATTTTCAAGAAGTTCAGACTTACCATCATCCTTACCATTACTTTTCGGAGGGGAAAGAGGATCTTGGTCTTTTGATGGAATCTTTTTGTCAATTGCCTTTCCACTTCGAAGAGTTGTGATAGAACTGGCATTTTCCTGTTGAGTTTCATTGGAGCAAGAAACAAGACATTGAGTAGAAGGGTTAGGCTGAGGTTGAGCAGGAAACTTACCTTTTTCTTGAGTGCGTAATGAAGCTGTCAATGTGGACAAGGTGTTTTTGATCTCATTGATGTCCTGTGAAGTTTGGTTATTCACATTTGCTTGTGTTTGCATGAATGCTTGCAATGTTTCTTCCAAGGTTTGTACACGTGAAGGTTGATAGGAAAAAGTGTTGCCCGGCTTTTGAGATTGTGGTACCTGAACATGATTATTATTCCGCCAACTGAAGTTGGGATGATTTCTCCATTCAGGGTTATACGTTTCAGAGTAAGGAGAAGGAAAAGGTTTTTTAAATGTGTTTATGGAATTTACTTGATCATGCAACGCTTCTTTAAGAATGGGAATGTTTGGACATTCAGAAGTGGGGTGTCCCATGATTTCACAAATTCCACAACTTTCTTCATTTTTAACCGTTTTGACTTCTTTTACTTCTCTAAGTTCCATGGCTTCAATCTTTCTAGCCAAATTAGCTACTTTAGCTTTTATCTCATCTTCTTGACTAAAATGATATTTTCCTCTGTTAGAAACAACATTAGATCTATTGGAACTTTCATAGGAATTATCTGTGTGCCAGGCTTGAGAGTTATCTGCCAAATGGTCTAAGTAGTCAAAGGCTTCTTCAGGTTCTTTTTCTAGAAACTCACCGTTACACATTGTTTCAACAAATTGTTTAGTTTCGGGAGTTAAACTTTCATAAAAGAAACTAATAAGACGCCATTTTTCAAAACCATGATGTGGACAAGAACTTAACAAATCTTTAAAACGATCCCAGCACTGAAAAAATGCTTCATTTTGATTTTGATTGAAATTTTGAATCTGTCTTTTCAAAGCAGTAGTTTTATGTGCTGGGAAAAATTTCTTTAGAAACTCAGTTTGTAATTCTTGCCATGTGCCAATTGACCTTGGTTTTAAATTATGAAGCCAAATTTTTGCTTTATCTTTTAAAGAAAAAGGAAATAATTTTAGCTTGACAATTTCATTTGTACATTGTTGGTCATTAAAGGTGACACATACATCTTCGAAGTCTTTTAGAAACGAGTAAGCACTTTCCGATTCCAACCCATAGAAATTTGGAAGCAAAGCTATCATACCTGGTTTAAAACGAAAGTTGTTTGCATTGAGAGGAAAAATAAAACAAGAGGGTGATGAGCTTCGAGTTGGTTGCAAGTAGTCACGCATGGTGCGTACTTGTCTGTTCTCATCTTCAGCATGAACACTTTCATTGTCAGCCATGGTAGGAGTTGTATTAGAAAGATTACCTGAAAAAGTTTCACAATAAAATCTAACTAAACGACGAGATCTAAAATCACGTCGCCAAACAAGCATAAAACAAAGTTAATATACAAAATTAGGCGGTATAACCAGCCAATAAAAATAAATATAAACAAATTAGGCGGTATAACCAGCCAAAAAAAATAAATATACTTATAAACTTATATACTTAGTATTGCTTCCCCGGCAACGGCGCCAAAAACTTGATGGAAACTCAATTAAGAGTTGTAAACCCAAGTGCAGGTTATGTTCAAGTAATAAATTCTCGGGTGTCCGAGGTCGAACCACAGGGAAGCGTATTAGTAAGTATAAGTTTATAAATATATAAGAAAAAGAAAGTAAACAAGATATTAGGGAATCAACAACAAAACAAAATAAACAAGATATTAGAGAACAAAATAAATAAAATAACATAAAAGAAATTAAACAAAATATAAAAAACAATAAGAAAGGATGTTGAGGTTAGAGAATCCACTCTTGGTGTTATGCTAAGATTAATCTTGTTTTATTACACAATTGAAATTCACACATAAGGGAGGTTCCAATCGGAAGGTTTAGCAATTCAGTCCAAATTGTCCAACGTCCATAGCATATGATATTATGTTCATTTGGTGTCCTCAAAACTCATAAAAAGAGTCCAAGCATTCCTTATGCCAAGGTATATGTCTACAACAAATCAAGGTTATGAAACCAAGCATTTACTGTGCCATTTTCATTGTCAATAATGAATCAAGATCTCTACTTTGCAAGTATGATTTTAAACCAAAAGAAAATATTATCTATGCTAGTGCTTATAAATGATGATTCATTTTAGCTCATGTTTAAGAGACTAACCTTAGCATTTACCGAGAGCTTCACCTCATCACCTCAACAATATGATTAGAAACACATACTAGATATGAATAAAATGAAAAGAAATGTAAGAAGAAAAAGAAAACTAGAGAAAGGAAAGAAAAAGAAAACTTAGAGAATTTTATTACAATGGCTATCCTACCAATGTATCAATATGTCCCAATACTCATCCAAGGCCCTCTATTTATACACATTTTGGAGGGCTAAATGACAAGAGACAAGCTTTACAAATTTCAAAGGTAGGTATAATAGGTGGGTGCATTTTTCTAACAATTTTCGTCATATTGTATGACAATTCTGATCAGCCAGCTTGATAGTCGATTTTGTCAATGTTGGAGGCTCGATCTGATAAAATGGTCTTCTAGAAAAATATACCCCTATCAGTTACGGATCCATAGCCGTTGGAATCAGATCATTTGCGCACGTGGATCGGGAGATATGGTCAAAATACCAAAACGGTGCAGAACAGACGTCATTGCACATCAGCCAACTTGATGGTCGATTTCGCTAGGGAAAACGACTCCGTTTCAAGAAGTGTAAAACATGAAAAAGATAGATATGCCTCTTAGCTTTGCAGGGATACAAAGTTCAGCCTTATTGCTTCAGTGAAACTCGAGATATAGCTGATATGGCAAAAGGTGTCGGAACTGGAACTGAACTGGATTTGCCCTTAATTCTAGTAATCTGAAATCACTCAAAGAAACTTGTGAAAAACACCAAATTACATAAAAATATAAAAGATCATAAACACAATTAGACTAAACAATAATAACTCGTATTTGACACAAAACTATAATAAAACATAACTAAAAACTATATAATTATACGAGTTATCAGGACCAAATGCCCGTTAACTCATGTCATCATGTACTGTAGAAAGATGGCTGCTCACACACGTGATGACAAGTTATTGATACATGTTTTCCAAGATAGTCTTTTAGGGTCCGCTGCAAGATGGTATGTCCAGTTGGATAGAGCCTGCATCCTATCATGGAATGAACTGGCAATGGCATTTATAGCTCAGTACAAGCATATTGTTGATATAGCCCTAGATCGCTTAACCTTGCAAAACATGGAGAAAAAGTCCACTGAAAGTTTCAAAGAATATGCACAAAGGTGGAGAGACATTGCTGCCGAAGTCCAACCACCCCTCACTAAAAAGGAAACTATAGTCTTGTTTGTTAGTGCTCTCAAAGCACTTTATTATGAAAGAATGATTGGAAATGCCACCAAGAATTTTGTAGACATGGTAATCTTCGGGGAGATAATTGAAAATGCTATAAAGAGTGAAAAGCTTGAAGTTGGAGAGACATCTGCAAAGAGAGATGGGGCATCTAAAAAGAAAGAAGATGTTCAGGCTATGACTTATGGAGGGCAAGAGGTAGAAAGTTTTCCCCCATACCATCCATACCCCATGTACCAACATTATTACCCCACTGTAAGTAATGTTGCACCAAACCCTTGTCCACCAGTATCACAACCAAATTTCCATACGAAATTTCATTCTCAAACACTTGTCCCTTTGTCTAACCCTGCATCCATGTCTTCAACTAAACCTGCTACTCAGCCTCTAGTGAGTAATCAGAAAAGACAACAGAACAGTCGGGATAGAACTCCTATAGATCCAATCCCAATGTCATACACCGAATTACTCCCTCGGCGTATCCAAGATCATCTAGTTGCACCAATATATTTTGAGCCACTAAAGCCTCCTTACCTTGAGGGCTATGATGCTAGTGTCACTTGTGATTACCACATTGGGAGCTCAGGCCATTCCACAGAAGAATGCAGAGCTTTGAAGCGAAGGGTGCAAAATTTAGTCAAAGAAGGTTTATTGAGTTTTTGAATCAAGTGTTTGATGGAAAGAAGACTTCTATGGAGAAGAGGTTGTGAAAAGATATCTGAGTTATTTCTTATCCTTGAACTTTTCTTTCTTTTCAAATGCTCTGAAAGCATTATAGAGGTCTTTTATGACTAGAGTTCATTTATTTTTTATCATTCTAACGGATTTACAAGTTTAATTTTCATTTCCTCTTTCATTTATTTTTATTCCTTTGTATATATTTTGCCTACCCTTTCAATTTCACCAATTTCAGTTTCCAAATAATGAATGTGATGACAATCATGGCAATAATTTGAGATTCAATTTTGAAAGTTATGTCCATATTGGTGAACTTGAACATATATGACCATACTTTGCTGTTTGATTTGTTGAGATTACTGTGGTAAAAAGAAAGGTGAAAGTTGATATGCAGTTTTGGCATTATTGGAAGAAAATTAGTAGAATTGCTTCACGAGTATATTGAATGGTTGTTGAATTCCTTTACAAGTATGTGGATTTTTTATGGTGATTTTCGCAAGCTTGTCATTTTTCAATAAATGTTCTTCGAAGAGAATGTTCACATTTGAGATGATAATGACCATCTTTCTTTTATCCTTCATATGAAGAAATTGTCCATTTGCTACCCCTTTTGAGCCTTTGAAATTCTTTTGAAAAAACCAATCAAGGATCACCCTCCACCTTGGGGGTAAAGTTTAGAAAGAAGTCTGTTCGCAAATAGATAGCGAAAGTTGTACGAGATTTTTGGGGCAAAGAAAGTTCCCCTTTTGTGAAAGAAAAATGATCCATGAATGTTGAGGAAAAAGTTAATGATGATGGAAAAAAGGTCTGATGAAAAAATGAATGATGAAAAAAGAAAAGAAGAAATGATGATGGAAAATGACGGAAAAAGCAAATGTGAAGGCTGATGTTTCAAAGAAATGATCCTTGGTTTGCAACCCTTAAACACATGTTTGATCCTATTTATCCTTTCTTTCATGACTTCAAACCCCAGCCTAAGTTACATACCTGGAAAAGTCCATTTTGATCAAATGTGAATGTTTGAATTGGAAAACATATATTGAAGTAAGACATGTTTGTGGTATCATTAAAAGACAATGAATCTTAGATGCTTGAAGACAGCCCCAAAGAAGAAAGAAAAGGCTTGTAGCACTTTGATATGCTCAATTGCCTCCAAGAAGATTGAGACGAACACTTGATGAGAAAAGTTTATTCTTGATACTTGTAGAATGAGAACTGATTGTGAAGAAATTTCTCTTGAGTCACATGATCATTGGAGAAAGTAGATATTTATTTGTGGAGTTCTTATGAGGTGAAAAGATTTTTTTGAATGAAGCATTATTTTGAAAGAGATGAATGAAATTGATTTTCCAAATACTATGGAGAAATGTTTCTTTGAAGAAAAAAAAATGAATAAAGAAAAGAAAAAAAGAATGAAAAAGAAAAAAGAAAAAGAAAATGAGGATTCAAATAGAAAACCCGAAAGGGGCAATTTGAGTCATAGGGGGATATCTAAGTTGAAAACCTGAAAGGGCGGCTTAGGTATAATGAAAGTCAGTTTGAAGATTTCATTGAGGGCATGGTTTGGTCTGACACAACTCAAAAAGATCAAGAATACCGATTGGATTGATTTTTGAAAGTGAATCATGAATTAATCTCAAGATTGTCAACATATTCATTATTTGGGGATGTTGATATCCCATCCAAATATCCTTCTATAATTTTTTGATTTGCCAATTATTCTTGACATAGAGTTGTTCTTTCATTGATAAATACCCTTGTCTTCAATTCACTTTGTTTCTTACCATTCTTTGTTGCCAACTTTGCTTACCCATAATGAATAGAGGAAATGTTGATGCATTGCATTTTTTATGAAATTGGAATGATGATTGATAAGTTAAGATAATAATCATAAAAGATATCTGGATTACTTTGAGAAAAGGAAAGAAAGATGAGAATCAAGAAGAGTCTGTAATATGGAGATTTGGGGCTTTTAAGCTAGAAAACTTACACTTTTGAAATGGACAAATGTTGCATTTGAAATTGAATAAAATCGACAAAAGGACTAGTTCAGTGGATGGAACTTGTTAGCCAGTTCTAAAGTTACATGTTCGAAAGATGAAAAGAATGAGCTTGAGAATCTTTGTTACCACGATTGAAGACACATGATGTAGATTAATTGGAACATTTCATTACATTGCATTCATGACATCCATGACATATGTATTTCATGCACTTGCATGTGACCGTTCATCGCATTGCATTCATGATATTTGTATTTCAAGCACTGCATGATGTTATTCATTGCATGCATTTAACATATGAGAAAGTGTGAATTTTGATATCAAACTTTTCTCAAAGTGAAATTCTTGAGCCTTGGTTGAGAAAAGCTTTTCCAAAAGCAATGTTATATGAAGAATTCTTCTAAGATGAAATTTTTGAATCTCGGTTGGGAAAAATTTTAAGAGATAAGATTTTAGAATTTTGGTTGAGAATATTTTTAGGATAGATTTTTGAACCTCGTTTGAAAAATTTTGTAAGATAAACTTTTTCGAAGATTAGATGAGATTTGAAAACCTCTCTTGAGGAATATTTTTAAGTTGACTGAGATTTTAAAACCTCTCTTGAGGAGTATTTTTAAAATAGATAAGATTTCTAAGCCTCTCACGAGGATGTTCGTTTTTAAAGCTTCTCACGAGGCTATTCGCTTTTAAATCCTCTCTTGAGGATATTTCGCTTTTCAAGCCTCTCACGAGGATGTCGTTAAGCCTTTCATGAGGATATTTCGTTTTTCAAGCCTCTCACGAGGATGTCGTTAAGCTTCTTATCAGGATATTTCACTTTTCAAGCATCTTACGAGGATGTCGTTAAGCCTCTCACGAGGATATTTCATTTTTCAAGCCTCTCACGAGGATGTCGTTAAGCCTCTCACGAGGATGTCGTAAAACCTCTCATGAGGATGTTTTTTAAGCCTCTCATGAGGATTTCATTAAACCTCTTATAAGGATCCTTACAAAACTTCTTACGAGGTTGTTTTTAAAATCTCTCATGAGGATATTCTGTTTAAACCTTAACTCATGGATATTTTCATGCCATTATTAAGGATATGTTTGCTAAGCCTTTCCCGAGAAATACTTTTGATGAGCCTTTCTTAAGGATATGTTTGCTAAGCCTCTCTCGAGAAATATTTGTATGAGCCTTTCTGAAGGGTATGTTTGCTAATTATTTTTTTGAGAATATTTTAAGTCTCTCTCGGAGAATATTTTCTTTGAACCTCTCTCGAGGATATTTTTGTTAAAATCTCTTTTAAGTAATGTTTTGCTTTTACTAAACCTCTCTTGAGGAATATTTTTCGCGTTTGGGATTTTTAAATTTTATGCTTGATTGGAAATGGTCTTATTTGTTTCAATTGGTTTGAAATTAACATGTAAGGTGTCTATGTCTTTGCACATCCCTTGATTCTCAGGAAATGCACAAAGAGGGGCAACTGTAGACACCCGTTTTTGTTCGGGTAATTTTGATTTTAGTTTAGTTTAATTTTTTTTAATTTTATTTTCAGAATTATCAAAAAGAAAAAAATGGAAAAATTCAGAGACCAATTCTGTCGAAACTCTTACTTCCCTCTTTGGATCAAATCCAAACTTCTCCTCTAAATCAAGATCAGTGTTTGAGTTCATGATATATTATGGAAAATAATTTTTCATCTAGATGGGGATAAAACTTCAAATCAAACCAATCACAATAGAACTTTTTTTTTTCTATTTAAGTAATCTTGGGTTCAACAACCATGGGGGGGTTGAAGAACACAATTTGAACAGAAACACAAGTAGTAAAAAGCAAGCATTCAGAGAAAACCAACAACACAGAATTTCGAAGTACAATCAAGAGCAAACAAACAAGAATCGGTGGAAAAATATTTAAGCTGTTAGGTTTGAAATTTCTTGGGTTTTGGGTTCTAGTGATTTATTTCAAAAAATTTAACAGTGGGGATTTAGGAAAGGTAGAAAGGAGGCTTAGGTCGGAGCTTGGTGACCATTCGGCGAACAACGGAGAAGATCGGAAGGATTGGAGTCACGACTTTCAAATTCATATCTAGGATTTTTTGGGTTGATTCGGGTAGAACTAGGTTGGTTTTTTAGTTGAGGGAATCGAAAAGAATTTTTAGAATTTTTTCTGGAATTTTTGACCATCGGAGGCAGCGATGACCGGCGATAGCGACGGTGGGCGACGACGGCGACATCGATCGAATTCTGGGTTCATGCTCTTGTTCTTGGGGGAGGAAGATCAGAGAAAGAAAGAGTTTTTTTTTTTTTTTTTTTTTTTTATGAATAGGTATGAAATGAAAGAAATTTTTTTTAGCCTTTATAGCCACATACGGGTCGGGTCAGGAGGTTCCGCGCACGATCCGCGCATAGACTCGACCCGTATGTAGCTGATATGTTTTTTTTTGTGTGTGTTTTGTTTATTTTTTTTATTTTACATTATTATGTTTTATATTTTATTTTCATTGTTTTACTAATATCATTTTTAGTTTTTTGCAGGCATATTTTTGTGAACTAATTATATTCTATTATTTATTATTAACTTAATTAATAATTATTACTTTTGATTACCATTATTATTTATTATTATTTTAACAATATTATTTATTAACTATTAATTTAATTTTATTAGTAAAATATTTTTTTTAAGGTAATTAATTTTTAATTGATGATTAATTAATTTAAAATAGTAAATTGAAATCTTTTCCGATGATGAAATTCAAAGAGATCACGATTGGTTGATTTCCGAAAAATTTCTAAGTAAGAGAACTCTCTTAAAAGTTCTCCAGATTGATGGAAAAGTTTTTAAGGGATAATTTTCGATACAAAGAGATTGAAATTTATTTGTTTTAAAATAATTAATTTTCAATGAATTTTTGAGTTATGATTTTCATAATTGATGCTTAATTAAAAATCAAGAATAAATTAAGATTTCTTCCGAGGATGAAATTCAAAAAAATCGTGATTGGTTGATTTCTAGGTGAGAAAAGTCTCTTAAAAATTCTCCAGATCGATGGAAAGGTTTTTAAGAGGTAATTTTCAATATTGAGATCGAGATTTATTTTTTGAGAAAACATGAATAAAAATATAAGCTTTTTAATTATGAAAATTAAACTTAGGTTTAAATGACTTGCATAAAATTTATTCCGACGACGGAACCTTTTTCAATGGAAAGATCGATTTCTTTTGAATACTCTTGAGGTGAGGAATCTTTTTTAGCAATTCTTCCAGATTGATGGAAATGAGACCTAAAAAATGATTTCCGATATTTCTAACTTGAACAGATTAAAAAGAAGATAAGATATACTAGACCATTTAATTAAGACTTTTTAAGTATCACAAGACTAATTAGGTACTATCTCTTAGATAGGCGTTGTGGGGGTGCTAATCCTTCCACGCACGTAATCGAATTTCCGAACCTAGTTCTCATAAGTAGACCAGAACTTATTCTTTTTAAGGTGCCTTAGTCAAGCTTAGGATTACTTTAAAGATGATAGATTTATATAGGTGACTAATCACACCTAGATTAGATGATTAGTGGCGACTCCATGATTTGTGTCTAGCATGCTGAATTCGTAATTTGGCATGTTATGACACTAACAAAAACTCATAAATTAAGTTTGATGTTCCTTTAATCTCTTGTTGAACCTTTTAACCTGCTGAATCAATTAGTTGGTATTTTCATGGCATGTGATTTATGATATAGAATTCTGGTTTTTGTTGGCTGTTTACATTGGATAATTTTATCTGAATTAGTAGAATAAAATGAATTTCAATTTTGTCAAGACTGATGACAATCATTTATTTGATTTTTCACTTTCTTTTTCATTTTATTTAATATTTATCTTGACATAAATTTAACTTTTTAAAAATATTTGAAGTGGTTTTAATGATTTATTTATACAATTGTTTTATATCATATAATTTTAATATCCTTACAATTGATATTTTTGATAAAATTATTATTTTATCTTATGTACATATATATATATATATATTAAATTTTAACTTCTGATTAAAAAAATAAAAAATAGATTTTTTTTTTGATAATAAAGTTCTTGTTTTAGAAAAAATTATTTAATTACAATTCAATCATTCTTATTTTTAATATTAGTTTCAGATTATTATAGATTTATGATCGGGTCAGTCTCGGGTTCAGATTATTTTGAGTTTGAATTAATTCGGGTTTGGATCATTTTGAGCTCAGGCCATTTCGTGTTCAGATTTTTTTGAATTATGGTTTTTGATTTTTTTTTTATCAAATCGAGTTTGGCCTTGTTCGGATCAAGTTTTTTGGGATGAATTTTTTGATTCGAGTTCTTTTTGTCACATCTACTCTTTAGAGATATTGCAACCCAACAAACACGAAAGTCCAATTTAAAAGATTTAAATTAAAATCTTAAAAGAAGAAAGAGATATGATTTATGAGATAAGAAAAATTATATTTTATTATATAATTTAAAATCAAATGTAAAAAAAAAAAAAAAACTTAGGAGTATACCTACTCATTGGTTGGGTAGCCTGTCCGATCCGACAAGGTCGAATCGGATCACTATTCATCTATTAAAAAAAATATTTTTTTAAAAAATGTAATTATAAAATATATAAGTATTAATATAAAAATTATTTTTTTATTTTTTATTATTATTTAAAATAGTGATCTTAGCCGACGAACTTGTCCGGGCCCGTCCAAGACCAGACCTGGATAAGGTGGAAAAAAATTCAGATTGTAACCCGACCCATGAGTAGGTCTACTTAGAAATGTAGGAAGCAACAGTGAAGAAAAGACATACATAGTTGAATCTTCCACAAACACAAACACACATACACATACACATACACACACACATATATATATAAATATTTATATATATATATATATATATGAGGAGGGATCCACTTACACTAGTGTAAAACTAAAATAGTTTTACACACATTCGTAACTTTTTATACGATTTATATTTGTTTAATTCAACCGTTGGATTTAACAATATAATTGTACTCGTAGTGCACGTAAAATTTTGAATCGATCCAATATCTCTATCATATCGATCGAGAATACTATATTTTTCAATATTATTTAACGGTTGAAAGTTTTTACAACGAACAAATAGTTAGACATTTTTAATTTACTCGAAATTCGACGTGCATGATCTACGTGAATTGAATATGAAATACGACAATTAGATTAAACAAATATAAATCGTATAAAAAGTTACGGATGTGTGTAAAACTACTTTAGTTTTACACTAGTGTAAGTGGATCCCTCCTCTCTCTCTCTCTCTATATATATATATATATATATATTAACTATTCCCAAATTCAATGAGAGAAGAGAATTAAAAATTTTGGATCAAGGGTTAATTGATAACTAAGCATAGGTATTAAGAGGGTTGGGAGGGTTACTTTGGGTATTTTTATTTATTTTTTAATTAGGAAGGAAAGAAAGAAAAGAAAGGAAAAGAAAAGAAAAAGAAAAAAAAATGGAGAAAAAATTGTGTTCATAATATTTTTTGTGTATTTAAAATATTATAAATTTATACAATTTTTACACGTTGATAATTCGTTTTATGTAGATTTTGACACGTTCGCATAATCATGTCGTGTTCGTATTATTTTTTTCATCTGTTCAAAATATTATAAATTTATATAATTTTTACATGTTAATAACTCATTTTATGTAGATTTTGACACGTTCAGATATTCGTTCGTGTTCATATTATTTTTTGTTCGTGTTATTCTTTTGTGTTCAAAGTATTATAAATTTATATAAATTTTTACATGTTAAGAATTTATTTTATGTAGATTTTGACACGTTCGTGTATTTGTGTTGTGTTCATATTATTTTCGTGTCGTGCCGTATTTTAATTAGTTTTTTCACGTGTTCGTGTCGTGTTTCAATTCATCCAAATATTTTGCATAGTTTGTCATGGTGATCCAATTTAGAGAACATTTTGTGTGTTCGTGTCGTGTCTCCAAATATTTTGCATAGTTTGCCATGGTGATCCAATTTAGAGAAACTTTTGTATGTTCGTGTCGTGTCTCAATTCATCCCATATTTTGCATAATTTGTTATAATGATTCAATTTAGAGAAAAATTGTATGTTTGTAACATGTTCGTGTTATTTTATCATGTGTTTAAAATATTATAATTTTTACACGTTAATAATTCGTTTTATGTTAATTTTGATACGTTCGTGTCATGTTTATGTTATTTTTTGTGTCGTGTTTTAATTATTTTTTTCATGTTGTGTTCGAGTCATATAATCATGTTATGTCCGAAATTGCCAAGTCTAATTGATACTATTCAAATAACTCACAAATTTGTGTCATGCGTAATCATGTTCGTGTTATTTTTTATGTTATAATTGTATTCAAGGTATTATATATTTATATGAATTTTGACATGTTAATAATTCGTTTTATGTAGATTTTGATACGTCCGTGTATTTGTGTCGTGTTCATGTTATTTTTGTGTCATGTCGTGTTTTAATTATTTTTTTCATGTTATGTTCGTATTTATAATTGTGTTGTGTCTGAAATTGCCGGATGTAATTGATCATATTCAAATAACTCTCAATTTTACACCAGGTGTCTTATAAGAATAAGAATTATTATTTTTCTAAATTATTATCTTTACTATTCTTACTTTTTTATTTTTCAAATTTATTACAAAATATTAATTCAAATCCAATAACATTTCACAGCGAAGCGAGTACATTATATATATATATATATCTCACCAATGTTGTAACTTTGTTTGCAAGTGGAATTAAGATTCCATTTGATTCTAGTTTTTTATTTTTATATTTTTAAAAAATAAAAGATAATTAAAAACAAGAAATAAAAAATATATATATACATAAAAATTAAAAGCACTAACAAAACGGAGGTTTAGTAACGTGTGGATTTAATCATTCTCCACCCTCACTCCTAGCTTAACATTATTTTATAAGCATGAACTTTTATGGAAAGAAAACCCATCGTTGCCATTCACCTCTTGCAAGCTCAAAACTTCTAATTAGCTCCAAGCAAAGTATGATAAAATAATAAATTAAATTGGTGTGAAAACGATTAAACCAGTCCCATGTTCATGGCATTTGTTTACACAATGCTAAACAAATTCAGGAGTTGGAGTTAGGATATTAGAATTAAGAAATGTATTTAAAATCCGAAAAGGTCAAAAAAAAAAAAAAGTAATTATAAAAATAGTATTACTAAAAAACTTTTTTTTTTCCCCCAAAAAATTATTTGGTGTTTGCTTTCATTATTGACAAGGATATGTATATACTACTATATAAATAATACAATCAAGTCCTCCTTCTATGCAACCCCCCCTCCAAGTCAAAAGAAAAAACCAAAACCAAAACCATGGGAAGTTTCATTTCCTTGTCTATCCTCCTTCTCTTCCTACTCTTTCTCACCATCATTCAACATGCTAAGCCAGCCATGTCTCTCCCTCTCTCGACCAATTCACGTTGGGTCGTCGACGAGAAAGGGCAGCGGGTGAAGTTAGCGTGCGTGAACTGGGTGTCACACCTTGAACCAGTGGTTGCGGAAGGGCTTAGCAAGCAGCCTATGGATATGATCGCCAAACGGATTGGGTCGATGGGGTTTAATTGCGTTAGGTTCACTTGGCCACTTTTTTTGGTCACCAATGACTCGTTGGCTTCTCTCACTGTTAGACAATCATTTCAAAGACTTGGTCTGCTTGAATCCATCGCTGGAATCCAAGCCAACAACCCCTCCATCATCGACGTTTCCCTCATTAAAGCTTACCAGGTATGAAAAGTTTCTATCCTTGTCTTTTTCCCCCATAAAGATAAGATTGCCTTATGCGACCAGGAAGATGGGGAAAATTAAGAAAGAGTAGTAAAAGTAAAGAAAGTGAAACCTTTTTGGAGACCCCACTCTCAATCAAACAAACTCAAAACATTGAAAAAAACTGATTCTTTACGGCATAATTGATTAAGGTTATCCCCAACTGACTAATAAATTGATGACAATTACCTTAAATCTTTATCATGTCTCTAATTTCTCTTTCTTTCTTTTCTTCTTTCTTTCTTTTTTCTCTTTTTTTTTGGTATGATGCGGCCCACATGGAGTAACTTTTTAATTATTGACAATCATATAGTTTACTGGGAAAAGTTTAGTCAAAAAACGATGATAATTACAATGTGGTCGGTAAGAAATATTCGGACGGCAATTAAAATATTAGCCTTAGCCGCATTATTTATGCTTCTTGATTTAAATATCAATCGACTTGGACAAATCACAAACTGATTGTCATTATTTTATTTTTTTGTTTTTTATATAAATAAAACAATATGTATACTATTTTTAAAACTCTTAAATGATTCCGTGTCCCAAGTCAAGTTGCTTAAATATTAAAATGAAATAATAATAAAATATGTAAGTAAATATATTTATATATTTTAATTTTTATAATTTTTTTTTTCAAAATATTTTTTTTTAACCTACATAACGAATGTGTTGAAATCTAGTTTGATATTGAAATGCCCGGATCAAGTGAATGTTACTTTGTTTAGAGTTTCTCATAGGAGGAATTGAATTTCAGGCAGTGGTGTCTAGCCTTGGGGAAAACAATGTAATGGTCATACTTGACAATCACATAAGCAAGCCAGGTTGGTGCTGCAGTAATTTTGATGGCAATGGTTTCTTCGGTGATCAGTACTTGAACCCTGATCTATGGATCACCGGCCTGACTCGGATGGCCACCCTATTCAATGGTATCACCAATGTGGTTGGCATGAGCTTGAGAAATGAACTCAGAGGCCCCAAACAGAACGTAAATGATTGGTACAGGTAAGAAGTTCTGTTCTAGTAAAATAGAGAGTTGAAAAGGGTTATAAAAAAATGGGAAACTCATTGCAGTTATGTTGATGAATTGAGTTAGGTACATGCAGAACGGGGCTGAAGCAGTGCACTCAGCCAACCCAGATGTTCTTGTTATACTTTCTGGATTGAGTTATGACAAGGACTTGTCATTTATCCAAAATCGACCAGCGAATCTCACGTTTACTGGGAAACTAGTATTTGAGGTGCATTGGTATGGTTTTTCGGATGGGCAGGCATGGGTAACTGGCAACCCGAACCAGGTGTGTGGCAGAGTGGCGAATGACATGATGAGGACATCAGGGTTTTTGGTGGATCAGGGATACCCATTGTTCGTGACAGAGTTTGGGGTGGACCTAAGAGGAACCAATGTCAATGACAATCGGTACTTCAACTGCTTCTTAGGTGTGGCAGCTGAACTTGACCTGGACTGGGCCTTGTGGACACTGGTTGGCAGTTATTATCTGAGAGAAGGGGTCGTTGGGTTAAACGAGTACTATGGAATCTTGAATCATAATTGGTGTGAAATCAGGAATTCAAGCTTCCTAGAGAGAATTTCAGCCCTCCAGTCTCCTTTCCGGGGTAAGCGAACTTTATTTTTCCCTTCTTATAGTTCATACAATGTCTTGAAGCCCATTATTTATTTCTTCCACAATGCCATGCAGGGCCAGGTCTATCAGAAACCAAACTGCATAAAGTGATCTTCCATCCCTCAACGGGGCTTTGTGTCCTAAGGAAATCATGGTTTGAACCGTTGCGCTTGGGTCCCTGTACGGACTCTGAAGCTTGGAGTTACTCACCCCAGAAGACTTTGGTGGTGAAGGGAACTTATTTCTGCTTACAAGCTGATGAATCAGGGACGCTTGCAAAACTTGGTATCATCTGCAGCGAGTCTAATTCAAAATGGGAAATGATATCAGATTCCAAGATGCACCTGTCATCTAAGCTCAAAAATGGCACATCCATTTGCCTGGATGTAGACTCTACCAATACTATTGTTACAAACAGTTGCAAATGCTTAACTAAAGATAATACATGTGACCCTGCGAGCCAGTGGTTCAAACTTGTGAACAGCACAAGGAGCAGAATTGGGGGAAAATCTTTCTTACATTTTGACTCGATCCCAGACTTACCTGGAAAGGATTTCTTCTGGGACCTTTTGGTTGGCTCGATATAAAAGCATTTGTCAGTGAAGCAAATAGGCAAGGGATAAAATTAAAGATTCCAAGCAAGTTTAGTCTAAATCCAGAGATATATGCAACTAACCCTATGCTAAAGGGCATAATATTATATGGTCCAAACACCAAAAGCGTATGCCTGTTGAAACTGTAGGAATTGCTTCAATATGCACTTCCATCATTCTACCAGGCATCGGTTCAGACTTATTTTTTCTGAAATGTATACACTACACACTTTAAAAGAAATTATGTTGGTCATCCAAAATCCAGTTCATATGGTCAAATAAGACCATTGCCACTTGTATTTCTTCTGTACAGGGTAATTTGATGCTCAAAGGCAAGAATAAAAACTTGGGTGCCATTTTTCCCTCTAAATAGTAATTTCCTATGCTCAGAATGATGAAAATCAATGTCCTTAGCCCACTGTAATTTTCAATAATTTTATGATGCAAGTAAACCAAATTAGTAAAATGTTGTAATGCTAATTAAACATATGATATGATGAATGAACAACAATTGGATTATGAACCAGCATATTTGAATCACCAAATGCAGTTCAGTGTTGTATTCATTCTTCCATCGCATCTCCATCTTAAATTACTTAATACTTTTTCCCTTAACGGTGTGATCTTTGTCAGTAGAACCTCGGCGCCACAAGAGAATTGCGGCATCAAGTTAACAATTCAACAAGGATGCAAAAACTTGTATGCCAAAAATTAGTGAACACTGTATCTCGCTTTAGAATTTCTCTATATATTCAATGCAGATTGAATTTTTAATGATAAAATAAGTAATATAATTGATATTAATTTTAAATATATGTTTAAAATAGGTTCAAATTAAAAACCAATTTTGCTTTGCTTATATTATAAATTGTAATAACATTCCAATTTACCAAATTTTCCTATATAATTTTAAATTTTAAATATTCATAATTTTAGAAATCATATTTTATTATATTATCAAAAAACTATGAATAATTTTTTTATAAATAAAATATCACAAAGTATCATAAATTACTTTAAAAATCATTAAAGTAATTTAAAGAGCTAAATTCAGAAACATAAACATAAGCAATAAGTATACCGATGTCCAATTTCATTTGCCCATACATAATTGGATCTTGAACCTTACATGAATACAAGGTCAATCAATCTAATGAAGCAACGATTTATATCTAATTAACAACATTTTTTTTTTTCTTCTTAAAAGGCGTTATAAAATATGGAAAAAAAGTGCAAAAGAAATACAGAATGAGCATTTGTAAGAACAAAACCATATCCTACATGTTTTCCGGGAAGGAAATAAGTGTGCTGATGCCCTTGCTAGAAAAGGCAGTGACACTGCTCCTACCGTCTCTCCTCATGACAGGACTTATGTTCCCTCTTTTGAGTTGTATTATGAAACTCCTGCTTTTATGTTTTCTTTTGTGGCTGCTGACGCAGCTGGACTTTATATGTATCGCACTATTCCTTAATCTAATTATGTTCTTTTTTCGACCAAAAAAAAAAAAAAAAAAAAAAAAAAAAAAAAAAAAAAAAGAACAAAACCATATCCGTTCTTCCGTCCCGGTAGGTCCACAAATTTTGCCCATTGGCTTCCTATTCATATCACCAATAAAAATGTAAAACTCCAATGTGGTATTCAAATCCATCACCAATTTGATGGTTTACTTTCAATGTAGAGGGCCATATTTTACCCAAAATATAACCACCTTTCAGATGATTCTTCTGGTTTTCCACAATTGCAAACAAACCATTTTGAGCTTTCAGCAATTAATTAACTATATCTTTACCAGAGAGATTAAGGCACTTCTGAGATTTCACCCTACCTTGTGTCTGAATCAAGCAACAATCTCATTTTATGGTCTACCAGACATCCTATTGTCCTGAAATTTGCATCCTATAGTTATCACCATGTCAGGGCAGGACTTGCTTAACAACTAACTTATTTTCATTCCAAAACAGGAGGTCGGCGTGCATTCCACATTCTGTCAATTCGTAAGCTGAAAACATGGATGAGTGAAGAACCAACATCCATATCAACAATCGTACTTAGTTTATAATCACCATAGGCATTATATCACAGGCATTACCAGTAGTCCCCACAAGAACAAGAGCCGTCATAGAAATGATGGAATCGGTTCGTATCTCTTACAATGATTTCCCTTCTCACCACTTGCGACACAAATTTAATTGCTGAATGGCAGTCACCACAAACTCTGATATTCTTCATGATACGAATTGTGGATCCAGGAGGAGACTTGAGAAGTGCAAATGCCAATGCAAGCTTCTCGCTATGGTACTGCAACTTTACTTCCCTCTCCTGCTGGTCCATATAAAAAAGCACATGGCTGGTGTCAGGGACATATCCAATTTCCTTGATTCTCGTGCTAATCTCCTCCCACATCTTACGGATTTCCTCCATCTGTGGGTGGGCAACATCACTTGCCACGAACACATGGACTGTATTCTCAATTTCCACCCAACTACAAGCAGGCTCCTTCTTTACCCCGCTCTCTTTCATCATTTTTCTCACTTTAGCAACATCACTCCATCTACCGGCAGAGGCATAAATATTGGAGAGCAAAACAAGGGGTCCAGAATCGTGGGGATCAAGCTCAAAAACACGTTCAGCAGCGAAAGTGCCCAACTCCATGTTCTTATGCATCCTACATGCACCAAGCAAGGCTCCCCAAACAGCAGCAGTGGGTTTGATTGGCATTTCTCTTATAAACCTCTTGGCTTCATCAAGAAGACCAGCTCGGCCAAGAAGATCAACAATGGTAACATAATGTGAAATCTGAGGTTCTATGTTATAATTCCTCATCAACTTGAAATAGTATTGTCCTTGGTCCAAGAGTCCAGCACGACTACAAGCAGTAAGAAGGCAAAGGAATGTTATGTCATTAGGCACGACTCCAATCCTCAGCATCTCTTGAAACCATTGCACTGCTTCCTTGCCAAGCCCATGCTGGGCATATGCAGTGAGCATGGAATTCCAAGAGACCACGTCACGTTTTACCAATCTATCGAAAATCATTTTAGCATCTTGGATGCTACCAGATTTAGCATACATGTGGAGAAGGGTGTTACCCATAAAAGCAACAATCTCTCCACCGGATTTGATCACATGGGCATGAACCCATTTGCCTTGTTCCAGAGATCCCGCGGAGGCACATGCACCAAAAATGCTGGAAAAGGTGAAATGAGTGGGTTGAAAATCTTGCCTAAGCATTTTCCAGAAGAGGCAGAGTGCATGGTCAGCTTGGCCCTTCCTAGCATGGCCAGCAATCAAAGCATTCCATGAGACCTCATTTTTGGTATGGAGGGTGTCAAAGAGGAGGTGGGCCTCATCCATGCAACCACAGCGAGCATACATGTCCAAAAGGGCGCTGCCCACGTAAACATTGGAGTGGAAACCACTCTTGAAACAGAAGGCATGAAGTTGAGTACCGTGGAAGTGGATGTGGGGTGTGTTAGGGAGGGCAGCGGAAGCCTTTAAAAGGCTAGACAAGGTGAACTGATTGGGAAGGAAACCTAGGGAGAGCATATGAGGAAACAAAAGGAGAGCATGGAAAGGATGATCATGCTGAGAATAGGCAGTGATCAAGGTAGTCCAGGTGACCATGTCTTTAAGAGGCATTTGGTCGAATAAATTCCGAGCTTCATCCAAACAACCACACTTAGCATACATATTGAGGAGGGTGTTAAGGATGACAAGATCATGTTGGAAAAGGGAGTTGAGGATGTGGGCATGAACGATTTTGCCAAGTTCGGGCTTTCTCAAGCGGGTGCATTTTTTGAGCAAGAGATGGTAGAGAGTTCGGTCGGGTTCCAGAGAACCCTGATCGAGGAGGTCCAGAACGTGTAGGCCAGATCCTGAAGGATGCAAACTTTTAAAAAGAAGGTCCTTATCTTGGATGACGCAAGAAGAAGAAATCCATGGTATTTGTTGGTGAGCGGATGCAACTGCAGAGGTGCTAAATCGGCCAGCAACGTAGGTATAATAATCCCACTCCTTTCTTTTCCTGATACATCAGAAACAAAGGGCAAACCACATGTAAGTATCTCTCTTTTGAAATTTCCTAATATCAAACAAAATTAATGTATTTAAAAGTTAAAACATAAAGATCACTTATCAAACAAATAGAAAATAAAAGAGCAACACAAAAATGTAGTACTTACTAGTTAGAAATATATAGTAAATTAAAAGGGATAACTGAACAAGTGAAGTGCATATAAAGAAACAACTTAGCTACTAAGCCATTTAAGCAGAATAAAGCAACAATGCTTTCAAACTGAAAAGATTTCACCTATTGGGTTGGGATTTTTCAATCAATTTGCCAAGGACATAACTCAAATGCTTTATCCCTAGGAGATGCTACAATGGATGCCCTTAGTTTGATGGTTTAGGCAAGGTGGAATTTTTTAATCTTTAAATTTGCTTACTAAAAAGTTCATTACCTTTCTTTGAAGAATAACAATTCAAGGTACCTAGATGCTAAAACTTGTCAACCTAAGTCTTAGGATCACTTCACTTTGACATGGAGCTCTAATGCAATTTATAAACTACCATGACAACAGAATCTAGGATTGGGTTTGGCAGCCTAAATTTAAATATGGATTTGGATTTAAACTTTATAAATTTCAATTCAGTTGATATAAAATTCATGAATTTGAAATTTTTTGTTTTAATGAATCTAGATCTAAATTCAAGATTTCAACCAATCTTAAATTTGGGGTATTTTCTAAATTATAATATGAGAGCATGCAAAGAATCTTAATTGAACTGCCTTTAACAAAAACATACTACAAGAAGTAATTTGAAATCTTAGATGGACCTTATTTGATACAAATCCAAATAAAACCATTCCAAACAATATATCCGTATTTTAAAATCCAAATCTCATCCCCTAAATACAGGTTTTGAAATGGACCATAAACAAATTTTCAAAGCTCAATAGAGAAAAATTTTCTGCACAAGATTTATCTAAGGGGCCTACCAAACAACACTTGATCTGAAACTGAATAACTTCATCAAGTCTAGTGCAGCACCACCTGCTTTACTGTGAGAGGGAAAACAGAGATTACTGTCATTGACATTCATAAAACAATGAGGTTTGTCATATTTTAAGAAGCTAATAACACAACTACACAAGTAATAATTTACAAAGCAATAGACAATTGCTGCTGGAATGACATTGCTTACCAGCTATGAAGCACGGACACGCCGTGTGCCCTTGCATACCGGTGTCCGATACGTGTTCGACACGGACACGCCTCCGACAAGGCGGGATACGTATCGGAAACGTCATAGACACGGCTGGACAGAGGAAGGTTTTTTTTCTTTTTGCATTTTCCCCCAAATCAAGTTCAAAATTAGAAAAGATTGTGATGGTGCAAACCCAATCATACCCAATATTAATCAAATTTTCTAAATTACTTGGCAAAATCACATGATAGAAAGAAGAAAAAAAAAACATCTTTCTTACCTTTGAAGAAGGAAATTGTTCTTGGAAAGACAAGCTTGGATATCGCAGCCTCTTTCTTGCGAGGCTCTTTGCTTGACTGCGCCATCTTTTTGTTTTTCTGAGCTAATTTCTCCCCTAAAGAAAAACCTTGCTTTGAAATTATGCAAAAATTTTGCTCTTTGTGCATGTAGCTGAAGAAGAAGCTTGTACAGAAGCGGCAGCTAAACCGGTTTAAACCCAATTTCTAGGTTGCCAGGTAACCCTACACGTGGCCCAATTAGATTTAAAACCTTTTTCCTTTCATTTGTTTTAACTTATTTACTAGAATTAAGCCCTTTTTTAGAGAGATTTTTTATTTTTTATTGGATAAATATGAAAAACATGCAATCCAAATGAAGTGTTAAATGGTATAATGAATAAAAGTTATTTGAAAAAAAAATGAATAATTAGAAATTATTATAAAGGATATTGTAAAGATAAAATTACCCTTAATGAAAAAATTTATTTTTTTTCTCTTTCATTAAGGAAATATTATTTTTCAAAAAGTTTAATTGAAAATAAATTTAAAAAATAAAATATTTAAATATATATATATTTTTAAAATTTAAAAAAATAAAGAAAAATTAATTTTAGGCATATTATTTTTATTATTTTTAATTTTTTAATTAAAAAAAGTAAATAAAAATTTAAAATTTTATTTTTTTAAATTAAATTTTTTTTATTTTCAGAATATTTATTTTTTAATTAAAAAATAAAAGAAAAAGGGAGGAGAAGGTTTTTTTATCAAGGATAATTTTGTCTTTACAATATCCTTTATAACAATTTCTAATTATTTATTTCTCTTTTTCATATAACTTTTATTCATTATACCATTTAACAAATACTTATTTTGGAGTGCATGTTTTTCATATAAACCCTTTTTTATTAATTAATAATAAAACTTTTTTTTTTAAGAGCATAGCATTTATTAATGAAAAAAAGAAATTACACAAAATGAAGAACTCCAAACAAGATCTGGTAAGCCCTAGTACTGAACTACCCGACAGACAAAGTGTTTGAACCCTTACAAACCCCTATAAAACAATGGAAAATAAGCGACCTAGAAACTACCCTTCATGCAATTAATACTTGATCCCCCTGAAATCCCTTTCAAATAACAACAACTTGAAAAGAATGTGTGATCGACATCCTTACCAATTCTACCTGATGTCCGATTATCACTTGCTAAAATCAGTCTCTAGTATCTGAGAATAGAGAGATGAATCTGTCCATGCTTAAAAGTTAAAACAGTGTGTCAATTGCAATTCAAAACAGCGATCTATAGAAAATTGCACCATGTCAGTGCCAATAAAATCGACAAAAAGTCATCCGCATCCTGATGAAAAGAAATACCCGTAATTCCAAAATAACTAAAAATTTCAAAATATCACAAAACCTAGTGCAATTCCAACATTTTACCCTTCAAGCCAAGAAAAGACTTGAGACCCAAGAACCCTTCCAATGACGCAAAATCACTATACAAGGATTCTCTACACCTAATGTATGTTCTACCCCTCAAGCCATAAACGGACTTGAACCCCTAGTAAAGCCTCCTAATGAACTATATGGTGATCAAGTGCTCAAAAGAGAAACCTAGTAACATTCTACCCATCAGACAAGACACTCTGATTTCGACCCCCCTAAAGAATCTATAGTACTGAATAAAACCTATTGTTTAGCTACTCTCATTGCAAAAAAATGCAAAGCCCCTAGTTTTCCCCAAAACTTGGTCACATAAAAGGTATATAAGACTGCAAAACAAAAATGCCGATTGAGGTACCTGCAAAATAAAACACTATTAGTTAAATGATTTCTCCTTGTCGCTTCAGACCTTCCTCCTCAATAATCCCTGGAATTTGTCAGTCATTGATCCATGCCGTAAAATTCGTCACTCTACTAACACTTTGTCTTGCTAAAGTGTCCGCAAAAGAATTTGCGAAAAGTCCCTTGTGAACCACCTTACAATCTTTCAAGTTTTTCATTATCCTGTCAATCACCTAAAATAATGAATTAAGACGCCAAGGTCTTAACCTGCTAGACTTGCACCAAGCTACTGCAGTCGTAGAGTCACTATCAATTTCTAAGTTTATGATAGAGAGCTGTTTTGACTGTATCATATCAAAGGCTTCCTTTATTACCCTTATTTCCGCCTTGTTTGAATCCATCATCCAGACGGACTTAGAGAACATGGACAAAACAATACCTTTGTCATTCCTTAAGACTCCTCCAATCCCAACTGGGCTCGGTTTCCCAAAGACTGATGCATCAACATTAAACTTCCACCAATTTAATGGTGGTGTTGTCCACTGTAAAGAGAGTTTTACTACTTTTTTCCTGATGATGAAAGAATATGGATTGTGCACGAACTCCTCCATTGACTGAAATTCAGTTGGCCATTTTGCCCAACACCACCATGCTAACCTGCTTTTAATCATGAATAATAAAGAGCTGACATCGAGCTCCTTATCTTTGAATACCATTCTATTTCTCCACAACCAAACGGTCCATAAAACATTTGCAAACAACATGAACCATACCTTCTCGTTAGCGGACTTAGGTAGTAGCCCCATCCGCTGTAGAAACAAGTCATTGGTTGATTGCGGTATCACTATCCTTAAATTCCACCAAGCACAGACGAACATCCATAAAGGCCATACACACTTGCATGATACAAAAAGATGATCAATTGTTTCCACATCTTTCCTACACAAGGGGCATTGAATATTATCTTCTGATAAGATGTTGCACTTGAACAAATACATAGAGACGGGCAGTCTATTTTGAAAGAAGATCCATAGAAAAATATTTATTTTAGGAGGGAGAATTCCTCGCCATTTATAAGTATCAAATACTCCAGCTTCGAATGCATTACCTTCAATTGCTTGTCTAAACAACTTCGTTCTGTAGCGACCATCCATGGCAGGTTTCCATATCAATCTATCTTGGCTATTCGCATCCAACTTAACACCATTGAGCAATCCAAGCAGGCATTGCCACTGTATAGTTTCCCAATCAAAAATATCCCTTCGCAGAGTTATCTTCCATTTCCATATTTCTCCCTCCCAACATCCGAACTTGTTAATCACTGCGTTTTTTACCTAACAACGCAAAAATCCTCGGGAACTGCTCTTTTAGGATCCCCCCATTTAGCCACATGTCCTCCCAAAACAAAATGGAGCCTTCTTTTCCATGCAACAAACTAATATTGTCTGAGAAACAGTTGCGAAATATACCTCCCTTACGAATTGGATCTGTGATTCCTTTCCATTTAGTGGACATAGAAACCCTTACCTGTAGTCTTGGCAATAAGTCACTGATGTTCATCCTGTACTTGGCATAGATGATCCGTTTCCAGCTGCTCTCTTGGTCCTCCGAGAATCTGAATAACCATTTATTGAGGAACGCCCTATTTTGGACCTCAATCGTTATTATGCCCAATCCTCCACTATTAACACTCTTGCACACTGAGGCCTATTTAACAAGATGGAGCTTTTGCTTATCATTGTTCCCGTCCCAAAAAAAGTCTCTCTGTAGCTTTTCAATCTGTTTGATAACTGATGCCAGTGCTTTTTACAACGACATAAAGTACAACGGCATGCTTGCCATTGCCGATTTTATCAAAGTTAGGCGCCCTCTAGTTGACAAATACCTTTTCTTCCAGTGACCTAATCTTAACTCAATTTTTTTGATCACCAACTCCAATATTGTAGTATTTCTAGTATCTACCCCTAATGGCAAACCAAGATACTTTAATGGCCAATCCACGATTAGATAGGCCAACATTTTGCCCCACTTTCTAAGGGTCTCCTCCTCCATATTGATGCCAGCCACGCAACTTTTAATAAAATTTAATTGTAGCCCCGACATTAACTCAAAGCACCTGAGAGTACGCATAACATTTCTCAATGACTGCCCCACAGCCTCGCAGAAAATTATCGTATCATCAGCGAACTGAAGATGAGTAATTTCAATGCCTTGATGACCAATCATCGGTCCTCTGAACAGATTCAACTCATTTGCTTTACGTAGGAGCACACTGAGGCTCTCTACCACTATGTTAAAAAGGAAGGGAAATAGAGGGCACCCTTTTCTAAGCCCTCGCTTCATATCGAACTGCGCCGTAGGTGAGCTATTAACCAGTACTGACAATAGTACCGATTGTATGCACCCTTTCATCCATCTCCTCCATTTGTCAACAAAGCCCATCCTGCCCATAACATAATCCAGAAAGTCCCATTGCACACAATCATAAGCCTTAGCAAAATCAAGTTGCAAAACACACGCATTCTGCTTCGCTTTACGTACCCAATCTACTGTTTCCTTCGCTATGAGCACACAGTCTAGAATCTGCCATCCACTTATAAAGGGGGACTGTGCTTCCCTAATAATAATTTATTTAATTTTTTTATTTTAAAATTTTATTAACTTTAATACTAATATAATTATATTTTTTAATTATAAAATTAAGTTTATGATAATTATTTATATGTAATACAAATGCATTTTCAATTGTTATTTATATGCATTTTTTAAGCATATTTAAATCTCATTGTATAGTGTATATTTATATATATATATAAGGTAAAAAATAAAAAATATTAATAATAAAAATTAATTTTAAATTGAATTTTATTCAATAATAATAATAATCTATGATAATTATTTATTTATAAATTATGTAATACAAATGCATTTTTAATTGTTATTTATATGCATTTTTTAAACATACTTAGATCTTATTGTATAGTGTGTATATATATATATATATATATTTGTAAAAAGTAAAAAATAATAATGAAACATAACAAAATAAAATTATAATTTGTATTTTATTCTCTCGTTGGGTCGACTTTCTCATTTAGGTTAGCATCAAGTTCGTTTTTTTTTTTTTTTGTTAAATTAATGAACTACTAACTCATTTTTATATTTTATTTTGTATATTTAATTATTCAAATAAAAAATAACTAAAATAAAATTATGGTTTATATTTAACTCGATTTATCAGCTTTCTATCTCTAGTTAGCAATAAGTTAGTTTTTTTTTACTTTTTTTTCTAGCGGGTCGAGTACGGATCCTAAATCAACCTGCGAGTTAACGTTCAGACCAACCTCTTTAAATATATCATTTAAAAATAAAATAAAAATAATTAATAAAATAAATCAATATAAACTAAAAAAACAAAAACTATAAATAAAAAATAAAATAAAAACCTTAAAACTATAAAAAAAATGACTAAAATCTAAAAAAAAAAAAAACTTGCCACGAGCCCATTAAGGGATTTTTTCCGGTTTTCTTACACTGGTTAGCAGCAAGTTCTTTTTTTTCCTCGAGTGAGTCGGGTATGGATCCTAAATCGACCCATGAGCCAAAGTGCGAACTAATCCCTTTAGATACATTATTTAAAAATAAAATAAAATAATATAAATTAAAAAAATAAACTAAAACTAAAAAAATAATTTTTTTTAAAATTTTTTAAAAAATCTTGCCACATGTCAAGCAAATAAAACTTAACACGTGTCAAGCATTTAACCCTATTAGGGGATTTTTTTAATGGATATATGTATAGATTGATCAAAGGTCTCAAAGTTTCAAAACAAAGCCTTATTTTAATCTAAATAAAATATAATGAAATAGGGGTGAGCATTCGATCGGTTCGATTCATAAAAATCGATAACCGATTAAACCGACAAAACTTCTAAAACTGACCGATATAAAGGATCTAAACTGAATTGATCGAACCGAACTTAATCGGTTCGGTTCGATAAGTTATTTCGATTTTCTTGTTGTTGTTTTAGAATATGAAAAATTATTGACCAGAAAAGTCAGACTGCAAGAAAAATAAAATCCAATATCAAAATAATAAGAATTATATATCAAGTTAAAAACCCAAATTTCAAATAGCCATGACATCAAAAGAATTTCAAATTGCATGACAATAAAATAAAAAATTTTGCAGTCATCAGAATTCAAATACAATACATTTGAAAAGTACAGTTTAAAGAATGTAGGACGATTGAGATAGAAATATCTCAACACATTCACAACAAATAAATTGCAAAATAAGCAAATCCCAGAAAACAAAAACCACCCAGAAATACAATATCCAAACAACGAAGAAAAAAACAAAACCCAGATCAGCAATTATCAAGAAAAAAAAAGAAAAAAGAAAAGAGAAACTAACACGTATGGAGACACAAGAAAATAGTTGTAGATTTCTTTAAAAGCTTATTACAAAGAAGACATGTCATGCATGACTTTAAAGTTTGATCTTCACTTTGACAACATGATGATGAGCACCAGCCATCTTTTCTCCTTATATTTCTATTTTCTCCCTTCACATTCAAAGGCTAAAACTGGCTTGATGAAAAAGTGATTCATGAGCAAATAATGGGTAGGGGATTGAAGGATTCGAACCTCCGAATAGCGGGACCAAAACCCGTTGCCTTACCACTTGGCCACGCCCCATTTAGATTTCTATTTGAAACTACTAAACACTAATATGGGTATTCCTTGTTCATCAATTCCAATTCCAAATAGCTATGGAATAGATTAGATTCTTGCTAGGATTTTGGCACGTATTGATGCACTAAAAATAGCGTATCTTATTTAACCCTGCACTAAAAATATCAATTGTAAAGTATAGTGATTAGCAAGGGTCGAGTCTACAGAGATTGGTTTTCATAAATTATTGGCTTATAAATTAGATTCAAAGAAAACAAAAGTAAAAAAAGGAAATTTTGAGATTTTTTTAAAACTAAAGCAAACAGGAAAAGTAAGAAACAAATAAGTAGGATGAAATCAAATATAAGAGAAATATGGTTAAGGTTTCATTCTCCACCACTAGACCGTAGATAACAACAAGCTCTGTTATCCCAATATTTCCTTAGTTCATCGTCAAATGGAACAAGCTCTCTATTTAATCTCTAACCACTAGACAACCTAGAATAAGCTCTCTAGACTTAATGTAATGGCAGCTTTATGATGAGAAAGATAGGTTGATTTAGGCAACAAACACATAAGCTCGGATCGTATAACCTATGTTATGTTCCACTTTGCAATTATCGAAAACTTGACCATAATCATTAATCACAAATTGCCACTTATGAATAAGAAATCAAGACAATTACACGGATCAAGACTCCTAAACTAGCAATAGATAATTATCAAGACCTATCTAGTTTGCAACCTAAACAAATCAAGACAAATATCATAAATAATTTTTATAGAAGAACATAAGGAATTTTGATAGAAAACCAATGATAGATAAAATCTAAATATCAATTACAAAACATGTCTAGGGCTTTGAAATCACCATTAACCAAAAAGAAGTTTAGCCTAGCATAGGCATAGATAATATATACGTAAAACTAAAAAGAAAATAAAAGTATGGAGAAGAAGAAGAGAATTAATGATGATCCTTGAGTCTCCTCAAAAGATGTCTAGTTTTTGGCTCAAAAGATGGTATTTATAGAGCTTTAAAACCCTAGAACAAGTCCTTGCCACACAAGTAAGTTAGGTGGCATAAAAATCACGTTTTTCCAAGTTTTCTCGTGTTTTTGCAATTTTTTGGTCGTCGCGGCTCCGGGTATTCTGTCTTTCATTTTTCTGCCGCATCTTCCTTCACTTTGTTAGCTGATTTGGATGACCATTTCTTGTCCGATTTGAGCGTGTAAACTACCGTTGGAAAGGTATTGAAGTCAGATTCAAAAGTCAAGAGGAAGTTTCTTCAAATAAGTACTTTAGCATCATGTTTTCCTTGAAACAAGCTCCGGAGGTCAAATCTACCTTCTTGCTTTGCAACCAAAAATTGATCTTTTTGACTCCCAAGTCTTCTTCCATCTTGGGATTATGATTTTATAAGTTATTTACCATCATTATTGACATGTTTTGACTTCTTTCTCCTTATTGTACCTAAAATTCAAAACCATAATATAATTAATCAAAATAAAGATATAAGACATAACTAAAACTAAGAATGAAAAGGCATAAAATGTGTATTTTATGAACTTATCAAATACCCTCACACTTAGCTTTTTGCTAGTTCTCGAGCAAAAAAAAAAATAATAAAATAAGAAAATCTAATCCACTTTCGTAGGAAATCACGGTGGCATTTAGCATGTGACACAAGCCTTTAAACCCCTAGGTGTCTCTAGTGGACGAGTTTAGTCTCATGAGGGTTTACTAGGATGATACCCACAAATATTGAAAAAAAATAAAAAAAATAAACCAACATACACTAAAAATAGTTACTCCTAATCCTTTCAATATAAATTAGAGACAATCTTTAAACAAGTCTTATAAACTAATCAATAGCTTAAAGAATTTCATATAAAAATCATACTTAAATGTAAATTGTTTGAGTTAAGCCAATATTAACAAAACATATCTCAATCAAAATAATACATATTCAAACTTAATCTCAACTTCTCACTTAGGATACTTTCATGATTTTCACTCAATATAGTAGTGGTAAAGTGTTTACAGTCAATCAATCTCATAAAAAATAGTTTCACCATATGCTTGTTTGTCCACCTATTCTCCACTATTTAGATCATACAACTTCATGAATCAAGAGGTCTTTATTCAAGGTTGTAATGGGGCCAAGGGGTAATAATGTGGTTAAAGAATAAAAAGAAAAATATATTACAAAGATTCCAAAGACTTCATAGAATTTAGAGACAAAATAAGATTTTGCAAATAGAACTTTCTCAATATTCCTTGGAAGTACATAATCACATAGGTTGAATATTTCATGTTGAGCCTTTGCTTCATTCTAACCAACCTTATAACATTCTTTTTCTTTTCTTTAACTAGAAGTTCAAGAGATGATTCATTTTTTTTCCTTTCTCTCTCTCTCTCTCTTTTTCAATATAGGAAAGTATTTTGACAATGTTTCCTTTATTTTTCTCTTGACTTTTGCCTTTCTCCTCCCCCACACTTATATTTTGTTCTAACTCAAATTTTCAAAAAGTATCCCTTGTTTTTGCAATATGTCTCAAACATTCTAGTCCATCTTTAAAACAAGGGTAAAGATATAAATGTGTTTAGGCTAGGTGTAAGATGTGATTACCAATAAAATAGCTTAATCAATATAGGCTCAAATTGGCTCATTAGGGGAATATTCTCTTGGTACATCAATAACTGATGGCTGTTTGGCCCTGGTTATAATCCTAATGCCTCTATCATATTCATGTTATCACATACATCAATATAGTCTCAAAAAGGTTTAAAGCAAGTTCTAGAGAATCATGTAATCAAGAGAGCACACAAGAAAGACATTGGATTGATATGTATAATGCATCAATCATATAGGCTCAAAAACTCACAAGGATGATTATAGAAGTCAATATTAAGTCTAAATATGCTTCTCTCTCAATCAACATATCATATTACATTGGCTCATGAAAAATAGTATTCAAGCTCAATTCGCATGAAAATCTTCTCACTAATAACCAGTTTTAGACCTATACAATTCATATCTCATCATTGTATTGAAAGAAACTAAAACACACTAAAAATAAAAATAAAAAAGACTAAAAATAAAAAAAAATTGACAACCTAAAATAAGAAATCCTAAATTCTTCCCCCCACACTTAATTCTTACATTGTCCTCAATGTAATACTATCACCCCACATGCAAGAATTATGAGTAAGAGAAAAGAACTAATAAAAAAACAAATAAAAAAAATATTAACAACTTAAAACAAACTAATAAAACCTAAACAAACCTAAAACAATACATAAACAATAAAAATAATAAAAGAAAAAGGAAAAGGAAAAGAAAGCAAATCTCAATATGGCAGGTTGGCAATTTCTTCATTAATTGGGCTGACTTCCCAATTAGCACTTGATTTAGTGTTTTGAACCTAACCAAAACCCATTCTTGTCTTTTTGGGATTTTCAGGCTCATACAAGAAACTTCTCGGATTTATGCATTTTGTTGGGCGGTTTCTTTGCACAATAATGGATGCATTCTCCATCACAATTATTATTCCATCATCCTTTGAAATGCATTGCTCATCGAGGAATGGAGCAGATTTTGGTACTTGTTGAATGGCATCCACAAATAAGCTATTTAAGGTTTCCCGCATGTGTTGTTCATATTCCTCATTCTTGAACTTTGCGAATTTACTAGGAAAAGATGGAGAAAAAACATTAGTAAAAATTAGAAACTTAAAAGTTACCTCAGGAGCCGAAATACTCTCCTTTGGAATTGAAGCTTCATTATCTTCAATAGTTGAATCCATCTTTAGTTCTTTCTCATCCTTGGGTTCCCTTGGATTTTCTGATTCATCCTCAAGTTATGTGGCACTAACACTCTCCTTTGGATCAATCATAGTTTGGGAAGGGAGCTCTTGAGATCTTTGTTCTACTAATTCCTCCATACTATTAACCAATTGGCTCATTTGTGTTTCCAAACTCTGGATACTTGCTTAAAGACTTGCCCTTGTTTCCCTTTGTTCCTGTTGAAATTCCAAAGCATTATGATAAGATCCAAGATGGCCCAATCCCATGGCAATTTCTATATGGGCCAAGATCCAAGAAGATCTAGGAAACATGGCAAGAATGGGTGGAATTCACTTGGGCCATGTTGCAAGTTATTCAAGAAAGGCTTCAACATGCAAGATGGGCTTGCATCCAAGTTTGGTCCATGTGATTCAAGAAAACAAGATGGCACATTAAGAGGGCTTATTTGGGCTTATTTTAAGTTTTATAATTACTTAGGCATTTGGGCCTATATTATGTAACATGGACATCTTTTAATTATTTAGGTTTGGGCTTGAGCATGTTCAGCCCATATTTTATTTATTATTAGGTTAGCTGATTAGGGTTATTGTAGAGAGGCTATAAATATATGTCTTAGCCGCCTACATCAATTATCTTTTGATCAATTAAGTCTGATTTTATTCAGTGAGGGTTTTCTCTTTTAGTTCTTGAAAAAACTTAGGAACTTATCAAAGAATTCTTTCTTTGTGGCGTTCAACCTATCAAACTTAGGATCTTGAAACGAGAGTTCTTAGGGTCTAGCTTACATGCTTAATCTAGGTTCTTTGAAACAGGCTTTTAAGGGTTTAAGTTTTCTTTTGCCTGAATCTTAGCTTTTCTGGGTTAGGTATTTCAATTTGTTAGTGGGTTCAAAGGGTTTAACCCCTAGGTTCACATCAGTTGGTATCAGAGCTTAGGCTTCCAATTAGGTTTTTATAGTTATCGCTTTGATTTGTTGTTTGTTACTTCTTTTTGGGGTTTCAGATACTATCACAGCAAAATCAATAACAAGATTTTGGGGTTTTTTGGAATTCTTGTCTTGGGGTTATAGCTTTAGGCATTCTTGCCCTGGGTTAGAGTTTTTAGGCAATCTTGCTTTGGGGTTTCGTTTCTTGTAATTGAATCAAATCAATCTAACAAGATTTTGGGGTTTCAGCATTCTTGTCTTGGGGTTATAGCTTTAGGCATTTTTCCTAGGGTTATAGTTTTTAGACAGTCTAAGTTTGGGGTTTCAGTCTTGAAAAGTGATTTAAATCAAGATTTCGTTTATTGAATTCTTGATCAATTAAAATTTCTTCTTGTTGATTCTTGATCCGAATCTTGAAAAAAAAATTCAAGAATTCAGAGGGGCATTCGAACAGTCCAAAGAAAAAAAAAAGTTCATCCGAGATTTCAAGAAAATCAAGAATTCTCGTTCTTGAAAAAAAAATAATAAGAAAAGTGTTCGAATAGGTAGAAAAAGAAAGAAAAATTCGAAAAAAAATCAAAAGAAAAAGGAAAGATTCGAAAGAAGATTTTTTTTTTTTACTAACCAAATTTGTTTTGCAGCAATTTAAGATGTTCTCACATGTGGCCATGAAGTAAAGTAGGTTCTGCAAGAGATGAGAGAGTTCACATTATTGTTTGGGAGGTTTGTGCAACAAGAGGAAGAAAGATGGAGAAGAAAAAAAGAGAAAAAGAGAGAAGAAAAAAAGAAAAAGAAAGTGAGGTGGCTGCAAATAAAGAAAAGCAAGAGGAAACAGAGAGTAAAAAAGAAAAAGAAATAGAGGTGGCTGAAATTAAAGAAATAAGAGAGGAGCCACTAGTGGAAAAGGAGATAATTCCTGCCGAGGAAAACAAAGAATTTGAGAATTTTTCTGATACAAAGGAGAGTGAGGTTTTATTCTTGATGCTCCTAACCAATCTCTTCCTATTTTGTCTGTTTCTTTGTTGAAGGATTGTGAGGATTTATTTTCGGAGGAGTTGCAGGATAGGTTGTCACCTATAAGCGGCATTGTGCATCAACTTGATTTAGCACCTAGCGTTGTCATTCTTACACACAAGGCTAAGATTCGAGGGCGAATCATTTTGAGGAAAGGATGAATGATAAGATCCAAGATGGCCCAATCCCATGGCAATTTCTATATGGGCCAAGATCCAAGAAGATCTAGGAAACATGGCAAGAATGGGTGGAATTCACTTGGGCCATGTTGCAAGTTATTCAAGAAAGGCTTCAACATGCAAGATGGGCTTGCATCCAAGTTTGGTCCATGTGATTCAAGAACACAAGGTGGCACATTAAGAGGGCTTATTTGGGCTTATTTTAAGTTTTATAATTACTTAGGCATTTGGGCCTATATTATGTAACATGGACATCTTTTAATTATTTAGGTTTGGGCTTGAGCATGTTCAGCCCATATTTTATTTATTATTAGGCTAGCTCATTAGGGTTATTGTAGGGAGGCTATAAATATATGTCTTAGCCGCCTACATCAATTATCTTTTGATCAATTAAGTCTGATTTTATTCAGTGAGAGTTTTCTCTTTTAGTTCTTGAAAGAACTTAGGAACTTATCAAAGAATTCTTTCTTTGTGGCGTTCAACCTGTCAAAATTAGGTTCTTGAAACGAGAGTTCTTAGGGTCTAGCTTACATGCTTAACATAGGTTCTTTGAAACAGGCTTTTAAGGGTTTAAGTTTTTTTTGCTTGAATCTTGGCTTTTCTGGGTTAGGTATTTCACATCTTGGATCTTATCATATTAGCAACAAGAGAATTGACAAGGTCTTCTAAAGAAGTACCTGAGTTTTGAGGTGGGGGCTGAAAAAGATCTGGTTCATGAGACCATGATTGATTGAAGCTCAATTGATAAGGATCTATTTCTTGATAATTTCCTGAGTAGACATAATTAGAATGATCTCACCATCCCTCATTGTAAGTGTTTGGGAAAGGATCACATTATTGTTGGTGGAACCCTTGTTGGCTTTGGTATCTTCCACATCATAGGCTGGTTCAAAATTATCTTTTCGGTAGTATGGGTACCAATTGGTTGGATGATCCATCATGAAGCACACTCCACATTGCCTTGATTGTTGCACATTACCCATGGCCAATTGTTGAATTGGGAGGTGAGAATGGCTCGTTGGTTCTCCATGTTCATGTATGCCACCAACTCTTCAAGTGTTAGATTGCTCAATTCCATCGTGTTTTGCTCAAAATTTGAGAAGAAAAACCTATATGTACAAGAAAAATAAAATTAATTACAACTGAAAATAAGAATAAACCAAATAAGTAATAAACTGAATAAAGCAATACCCAGCAACGGCGCCAAAAACTTGATGCACTAAAAATAGCGTATCTTATTTAACCTTGCACTAAAAATATCAATTGTAAAGTTTAGTGATTAGCAAGGGTCGAGTCCATAGGGATTGGTTTTCAATTTATAAATGATTGGCTTATAAATTAGGTTCAAAGAAAACAAAAGTAAAAAGGGGAATTTTGAGATTTTTTTTAAAACTAAAGCAAACAAGAAAAGTAAGAAACAAATAAGTAAGATGAAATCAAATATAAGAGAAATATGGTTAAGGTTTCATTCTCCACCACTAGACATCATTGAGAATCAATAATCAGATCTATCAACATCAATTAACTATCAAAATTATCAACTGTAGATAACAACAAGCTCTATTACCCCAATCTTTCCTTAGTTCGTCGTTAAATAGAACAAGCTCTCTCTTTAATCTCTAACCACTAGACAACCTAGAATAAACTCTTTAGATTTAATGTAATGGTAGCTTTATGATGAGAAAGATAGGTTGATCTAGGCAACAAACACATAAGCTCGGATTGTTTAACCTATGTTATGTTCCACTCTGCAATTATCGAAAACTTGACCATAATCATTAATCACAAATTGCCACTTATGAATAAGAAATCAAGACAATTACATGGATCAAGACTCCTAAACTAGCAATAGATAATTATCAAGACCTATATAGTTTGCAACCTAAACAAATCAAGACAAATATCATAAACAGTTCTTATAGAAGAACATAAGCAACTTTGATATAAAACCGATGATAGATAAAATCTAAATATCAATTACAAAACATGTCTAGAGCTTTGAAATCACCCTTAACCAAAAATAAGTTTAGCCTAGCATAGGCATAGATAATATATACATAAAACTAAAAAGAAAATAAAAGAATGCAGAAGAAGAAGAAGAAGAAGAAGAAGAAGAAGAAGAAAATTAATGATAATCATTGAGTCTCCTCAAAAGATATCTAGTTTTTGGCTTAAAAGATGGTATTTGTCGATACGTGATCCGGGGATGGACCCGTTAGAGTGAGGAGTGTCAGAACGTGCAAAATAAGAATTCAGCATGCTAGACGCAAATCAATGGAGTCGCCACTAATCATCTAATCTAGGTGTGATTAGTCACCTTTATGAATCTATCCTATTTAAAGTAATCCTAAGCTTGACTAAGACAACTTAAAAAGAATAGGTTTTGGTCTGCTTATCAAAACTAGGTTCGGGAGTACGGTTACGTGTGAAGAAAGATTAGCACCCTCACAACGCCTATCTAAGAGATAGTACCTAATTAGTCTTGTGATACTTAAAAAGTCTTAATTAAATGGTCTTGTCTATCCTATCTTCATTTTAATTGTTAGAAATCTCGGAAATCATTTTTTAGGTCTTCCTTCCATTCATTCTAGAGAAATTACTAAAAAAACGTTTCCTCACCTCGAGAGTATCCAAAAGAAACCATTCATTCTATTGAAGAGGCTCCTTCGTCGAAAAAGTTAGATTATTTAACAAAGTTATTTCTCTTAAATTAATCTTCCAAAATTAATCCATATTTTATTAATGTTTGTTCGAAAAATAAATTCTGATCTTAATATCGAAAATTATCCCTTAGAATATTCTTCCATTCGTTCTGGAGAACTTTTAAGAGAATTTTTCTCACCTAGAAATTTCTTAAAAATCAACCATTCGCGACTCTCTTGAATTTCATCATCGGAAAAATCTTAATTTATCCTTCAATTTTAATTAGGCATTTATTATGAAAAATTATCTTAAAAAAGAGACATTGAAAATTAATTATTTTAAAAGAATAAATTTTAACCTTTATTGATATCGAAAATAATCTCTTAAAAAATCCTTCCATTCATTTTGGAGAATTTTTAAGAGAATTCTCTCACCTAGAAATTTCTCGGAAATCAACCAAACGTGAATTCCTCGGATTTCATCATCAGAAAAGATTTCAATTTATTATTTTAAAATTAACTAATCATCAATTATAAAAACTCAATTAGTCAAAATAAATAAATAATCAATATACAAATATTTATAAAATCCAAAGGTTAAAGAAAATTTAGAATAAAAATATTCATAATAATCAAGTAAATAAATCTAATTAATAAAAAAAAAAACTTAGACCTGAAACATGAAAGAAAAATAATATTAGTAATATAAAATAAATAAATTATACAAATTAATATATACAAAATGTAAAAAAACCATAACAAAACAAATAATCATAAAAAAAAATCATCATCAATGTCATTATTATAATTACAAAACAAAGTAATAAAAAAAAAAATCATCATCACCTAATCATTAAACAATTATTACATAATAGATAAAGTTAAAAAAAAAAAAAAGTAAAGCCAAAACGTAAATTGAAAAGAAAAATGAAACAAAACTTTAGCATCTGGGTCGGGTCCCAAGCGCGGGTTGCGCACGGGTCCTCTGACCCGGCCCAGATGCTTGCTTAAAATCAGATTTTTTTTTTTACAATAATTTTTTACCTTGTTTAAAAGAAAAAAAAAAACTAATTCCTCTTTCTCTCTCAACTCCTCAAGAACAAAATGAATAATACCAAACCAAAATCCAAAAAATTTCTAGATTTCGGCAAGCCACCACCATCGATGCCTTTCACCATCGTCGCTGTCGCCAGTCTCCATCGTCATCGGTGATCAAAAAATTCCAAAAAAATCTTTAAACAACTCCTCTCGATCTCTCCAACTCGAAAACCAACCTAATTCTACCCAAATCATCCTAGAAATTCCTATATCTGAAATTAAAACCCGAAACTTTAACCACTACGATCTCCTCCGTTGATAGCCAAACAGTCACCAAACCCCGGCCTATACTTCATCTAATTAAACCCGAGATTTTTCACTACCAAACACCTTTCGAAACAAAACCTAGAATTAACAAACTCCAAATTTCGAAACTCACAAAAAAAAATTATGCTGATCTTGTTTGCTTGCTCCGAAAATTCTATGATTCTCTGATGTCCTTTTTGTGCTTGAAGCTTTGTTGTTTATATAGAAAAAGAATTAGGGTTTCATTCTAATATGGAGTCCTAATCTGATCAAGATAGGATTTCATTCAAATCACACCTCTTAGAGTCCAAGTTTAATCCAAAGAAGAGACCAAATCCCACCCAAACTTGGTTTGTCAATTTTTAATTATTTTGAATTTTCCCTTTTTTTATTTTTTTATTTTTTTATTTTTTGATTTTCTCTTTTTTTTATTTAAAATCAAAAATTACACAGATTAATCAAAATTAAAAATAAAAAACTAATTAGTTAGAAATTAAAAAAAATCAAAACATAACCCGGATAAAATCTGGTGTCTACAGTTGCCCCTCTTGGTGCATTCCCTGAGAAACAGGGGATGTGCAAAGACCTATACACCCTACTAAGTTCTCAAACATTAAAAAAAAAAAAAAACTATGTACTTAAAGAAAATCCCATCATAGAAAAGCTCCTCTAAGCGAGGCGTAAACTTTAAATAAACTCAACGTGAAAATATACTCCTCCATCGAGGCTTCAACTTTAAATCCCCAACGATGAAAAACTCCTCATAATGAGGCATCAACTTAAAAAAGAAAAACAACTATGTACTTAAAGAAAATCCCATCATAGGAAAGCTCCTCTAAGCGAGGCGTAAACTTTAAATAAACTCAACGTGAAAATATACTCCTCCACCGAGGCTTCAACTTTAAATCCCCAACGACAAAAAACTCCTCTTAATGAGGCATCAACTTTAAATTCCCAACGATGAAAAACTCCTCCTAATGATGCATCAACTTTAAATTCCCAATGATGAAAAACTCCTCCTAATGTGGCATCAACTTTAAATTCCGAACGAAGAAAAACTCCTCCTAATGCGGCATCAACTTGAAATTCCCAACGATGAAAAACTCCTCTCAACGAGGCATCAACTTTAAATTCCCAATGATGAAAAAAACTCCTCTCAACGAGGCATCAACTTTAAATTCCCAACGATGAAAAAAACTCCTTTCTACGAGACATCAACTTTAAATTCCCAATGAAGAAAAAACTCCTCTCAACAAGGCATTAACTTTAAATTCCCAATGATGAAAAACTCCTCCTAATAAGGCATCAACTTTAAATACCCAATGAAAGTTGTAAATTCTCAAAAGTGGATATTTTCTTCAAAAAAATTTTCAAAAATCTTACCTTGGATCCCGAAAAGATTTGATATGGTTATCACAAATTGTCATTCCAAATTGAAATTTCTGTCCAAATTATATTGAATATCTGCACTAGTCTTTCTTGAATGCAATGCAGTACATGAATGTCATGAATGAAATGTTGATGCATATCATGCAATGGATGTCATGAATGCACTGTATGAATGATATCAACTCTCTGAATCTCTGATCAAGATAGAAAAGTTCTCCAGCTCATTATTCATCTCCCATCTATACTTGGCTTCAAACTAATAAATTGAATCTTATTGTCTCTAATTAGTTTCAACCTAAAGATTTCTCTTCTCAAACCAAATCTCTCAAAAGCACACCAACTTTGAAATATTTCAGTTTAAAGACAAATTTAAAATTTATAAAATAAAGGATTCACAACTTAAAATAACTTGAAAATAAAGGATTCACACCAAAGTGCAAGATTTCTCACCTGAATAAGGGATTCTCACTCAAACTAAAGGATTCGCACCCAAAATAAAGATTCTCACTAAGCTAAAGGATTCGTATCCAAAATAAGGAAATAAGGGATTTCGCACCCAAAATAAGGATTTTCACTAAACTAAGGGATTCGCACCAAAAATAAGGAAATAAGGGATTCGCACCCAAAATAAGGATTCTCACTAAGCTAAAGGATTCTCACTTAGCTAAGAACTCACACTAAACTAAGGATTCTGACTTAGCTAAGGATTCACACTAAACTAAGGACTCTCACTTAAATTAAGGATTCACACCAAACTAAGGATTCTCACTTAGCTAAGGATTCACACAAATCATTCTCGTCTTAAAAAAATAAATCTAATCTTAAAAAACTTACCTTTGAAAAACAATTCATCTTGAAGGAAAAGAATCTCATCTTAAAAATTCTCATTACTACCAAGGTCTAAACTCATCTCTTCAACCAAGGTGTAAAATCTAAAAGAGTTTTCCTCAATTGAGGCTTAAAATCTCACGAAAAGCTCTTCCTATCGAGATTCAAGAAAAAGTTCCTTTAACCGTTGTCGCAACCTAAAAAAATAACGACGAGTCTCATCGCAAGACTTTATTATTCGTTAGGCGTGACATTAAAAAAAACCGAGGAAAAGTAGACTTAATTCCTCTAAAAAATGAAGGTTTTGGAAATGACCTAAAAAGACACGGAGTCGCCACCAATCTTTTTTAGCTAGGTGTGATCGGCCACCTATTAAAACCGATTTTATAAAATATTTTAAAAATTAATTAAAACATTTTAAAAACCGATTTCAAGTCTGCGTTTTAAACCAGAGAAATCAAAGAAGCGGGTTCGGGAGTCGGTTACGTGTGGGGAAGGATTAGCACCCCCACAACGCCCGTATAAATCGGTACCTTATTAATCGTGTATTATCTCAAGTCTCGGTAAAGATTGGTTTTAAATTTAGTATTTCAAGTTAATCCCCAATTTAAAGAAAAATAATTCAATTTTTATTTGAAAATGATTCGGAATTTATAAATTCAAAATTTTCCTATATTCTCCAACAAACGTGGCAAAATATAGAAATTTTTATTAGTTTTGAAAAACTTTCCAAATCATTCTCTTTTTTTTTTGAAAGAAAGATATTCCTTTATTAATGATAATTGATGATATTCCCTCCAGCAAACCCGATAGAGAACTCATGAATTATTTTAACTCGGGAATATCTTTATTTTTTATTGAAAAATCATTATCCTTTTGAAAACATTTTAAAAGATATGAATATGTATATGCATGACATAAATAAAATGACATAGCAAAATCTAAATAATATAATGCAACCTAAATGACATGGCAAACATGAATGATATGGCATATAATTTAAATGACATGGAATAAAATAATGCTATCATATAATATGCATGAAAATAAAAATGCAATGCATGAAATGTATTTTTTCCTTTAATTAAGGAAATCCGTATATCTAAAAAGATATCCGGCTACCTTAGGAAAATATGTCAAATTAAATATTCTAAAACCAAAATACTTTGTGATTGTTTGAAAACAATTTTGAAAAGCTTGAATTAACAATAAAAACTGGGCTAAAAATTTTTAAATGGCTCTAATTTCCTAAGTTTAAAAAATCCGGACTTGACTACCCTTAGCCCGGGATTTGAAAAACCATTTTTAGAGTTTAAAAGGCTTAGAAATCACCCTAAGTCAGTAGCTAACCCTCCTAATCAGCCCACTCTAAGTAGATTAACCAAAACAGAAAATTGGTTTTTCTTTAAATTCAATTCTGACTCCATTGTCCAGTTTTAATCCATGATTTTTTACCCTATTTTTAAAAATTCCAAAAATTCTGAAAAAATTACTGGAGACTCAGGACATGTAAAAATATACGGGAAAAAATCGACTTAATTTTCTGATCAAAGATGAATTCCCAGAAAAATCGGAGATGTACGAGTTTTGGGTGGAAAAAAAAAAACTGCTTTGCCAACACATTTTTTTTTTGTCTTTGATAAAATCATTTAAAAACCAAAATAAAAATATTTGAAACTCATAGAATGACTTGAAGACAGTAGCTAGGACTTTTTGAAAGTTAGATAAAAATTGGCTAAGTAAAAAAAATCACAAAGGTAGAATAATCAATTTGACAAACTTAATTTTCCACAAGTGTGCTCAAGAGAGCATGACTTTGAACCATCAATTGGCTCAAGTCATTATTCAAGTGGCATGAACATGAAATGCATGAAACAATGCAGCAAACATAATGCATGAAATGCATGGATCTAAACCTAAATGTAAGGAAAATGCATGACATAAATAATATGGCCTAGACCTAACATGAACTTGCATGACATTTAATGTAACCTAGACCTAAGACATGCATGGCATTTTCACAAACACAAGGCATGCTTAATTCAAAAATCCAACCAAATATCATGCAAATGCAAAAACCTAACAACTAGCATGACAAAAATACAACACACAATGCAAAACACATGGAGTAGCCAAATGGCCCCAAGCTTCAACAAGCATGGCATTTTCACAAACACTTGGTATGCTAGCATGAAAGACTAAGTCATAACACAAAAATCACACAAGCATTTTCACAAACACCTAATATACCAAATCTAAAACATGCTCACTAAGATATAAAACAAGAATCATGCAAAGAATCACACAAGCATTTTCACAAACACTTAATATGCTAACTCTAAAACATGCTCAAATTTAAACAACATGAAAACAGAAAATTAAAAATGCAAAAACATGATATCTAAGACATAAATGGCAACAAACAAAGCAACCAAATTAAATATAACTTAAGAACATGAAATAACATAATATTTAAAACATCAAAAATAAAGAAAATAGCATAAACAATATGGTAAAATGAATCAAAAACAACAACTTAAAATAAATAATGTAGGCCATTTGGCCATGGTGAGTTTATTGTAAAAACAAAATGTAAGAAAAATATACTTAAGAAAGGAAATGAAGGAAGAACAAGAAACATTATTTTAAAATGAAAACTCACCAAGTAGCTTTTGAACGGATTAAGCTATAAACCCTCAGAGTAGCTTTTGAACGGATTAAGCTATAAACCCTCAGAGTAGCTTTTGAACGGATTAAGCTATAAACCATCAGAGTAGCTTTTGAACGGATTAAGCTATAAACCCTCAGAGTAGCTTTTGAACGGATTAAGCTATAAACCATCAGAGTAGCTTTTGAACGGATTAAGCTACAAACCCTCTCAACAAAAACACTATGACTCACCACCCGGATAATCCTAATACAAGTGTATAGACTATCTCACAAGGGGTTGTGGGTTTGGGACTTAGGCTCAAAAATACCACTCTTGATTTTTAACCACTTGATTGAAAAAAATCATAAGCTTCCTCCTTCCTTTGGGCTTGGGCAGGCCAGCACTTCTCTTTTCCAGCCCAGCTCTAATTTTTGAAAGGCCCAAAGAAGCCCTTTTCGGTTGCTTGGGTGAAATGACCATTTTGCCCCCCGTATGCAAATAAATATCAAACGGACTCCAAATTCAATTTTTATTTTTTTTAATACTTCCAAAAATAATAAAATATTGAGTTCTGGAAGTTTTCAAAATTATCCGAGTCCGTTTTCTATTTATTTGGATTTTTTCTTCCCAAAATGTCCTTTTATGCCCCTACTTTTTACCATTTTTTAAACGAGCTCCAAATCAAGATTTTTCTTCACCAATCTCTTCAAAATAATTAAAAAGTGTGATCTGGAAGTTTTCATAATTTTTGGAGCTCATTTGGTATTTTTGCGGGATTTATCGGCTTGAATTACTGCATAGGAGGCCCGGGATTTGGTCATTTTGCAAACGAACTCGGAATCAAGATTTTCTTTCGCCAATCTCTTCCAAATAATTTAAAAATGAGATTTGCAAAATTTCAGAATTTTTGGAGTCCATTTTCTATTTTTCCGGGATTTTCCTTTTTGAATTACTGCATAAGAAACCCGGGATTTGGCCATTTTGCAAACGAACTCCGAATCAAGATTTTCTTTTACCAATCTCTTTCAAATGATTTAAGAATGAGATTGACAAATTTTTCAGAATTTCCGGAGTCCATTTGCTATTTTTCCCAAATTTTTCCAATTTTGCCCTTTAACCTCCGAAACTCGGTTTTGCTCAAAACAAGTCCGATTTTCAGATTTTCTTCAATCTGAGCCTTGGGCCATCCTTTTTAATCATTCCTCATCCATTGGGGGCTTTGGGCTTACCAAGTCGGGCCATTTCTGTGATTCTTCCCGATTTCACCGAAATCCACTAAAACCCTAATTCTCGGTTTTCTCCCGGATTGACTTTCTCTCGGTTTTTCTTGCAAGTGACTTCTCCATTACCCGTAGTCAGTGCTTATCTTTCATTTGGAACCTTCAATTTCGACCAGTTTGATCGTTTAAGCACTTTTCCCCAAATTTCTTGGATTAGGGTTTCTTTTCTACTGAATCTCCAAATCCCAACTTCCGAACTCCATATCTTTCAATGTAGACCTCGGATTATCAAAATTCTTTCGCCATTTTTCAATTGAACTTAAAATCTTGATTTTGAAAGTGGGTTGACTTTTTCAGTAGTTGACTTTTTGGGGTTGACTTTTTCGGGGTTGACTTTTTTTTCAAGTTTGTCTTTTTGTGCTCGCCCTCTTAAACTAAGTCTCGGAGTACCACCTGCAGGATGAAAACAGTCTTTTTATACTCGGAAACATCAATATGGGAAGAAAACATACATGTTTAGTGGTCAGGACAAAATTAGGTGTCTACAGCTGCCCCTCTTTGGCTATTGCTGAGAATCAGGAATCAGGCAAAGATAAACCAACACTAATTTTGTACGGTCAGTTAAATCACATGTGAAGGAAAGGGAAAGGGGTTTCTTTTTCTTTTTCATTTTCATTTTTCATTTTTTTTTCATTTTCTATTTTTTTTTAGTTTTTTCATTTTTCATTTTCTACTTTTTTTTTTCTTTTTTCTATTTTTTTTCTCTTTTTCAATTTTTTTTTTTTTTTTTATTTTTTTTAAACAATAAATTGAAGATTTTGTCCTTAAATTGAATTCCCTGCCTAAACAAGGCTCGATTCGTCTTAAGAAAACAAATTCGATTTTCAAAAGAAAAATTTATGCCCGAAGGTCTTTAAAATTGGTGCCCGGAGGTCTTAAAAAACTGGTGCCCGGAGGTCTTACCAATTGGTGCCCGGCGGCCTTACCCCTGAAAAACGTTATGCCCGGAGGTCTTACCTGTGATTTGAAAAATTATGCCCGGAGGTCTTAAAAATGGTGCCCATAGGCCTTACCCTTGAAAAAAGAGTTATGCCCGGAGGTCTTAAAGATGTTGCCCGGAGGTCTTACCTGTGATTTGAAAAATTATGCGCTGTATGCGACTTTAAAAATGATGCCCGGAGGTCTTAAGAATGGTGCCCGGAGGCCTTACCTGTGATTTGAAAAAAATGTGATGTATGCGACTTTAAAAATGATGCCCGGAAATCTTAAGAATGGTGCCCGGAGGCCTTACCCGTGATTTGGAAGAAATACGCTGTATGCGACTTTAAAAATGATGCCCGGAGGTGTTAAGAATGGTGCCCGGAGGCCTTACCCATAATTTGGAAGAAATGCGCTGTATGCGACTTTAAAAATGATGCCCGGAGGTCTTAAGAATGGTGCCCGGAGGCCTTACCCATAATTTGGAAGAAATTCGCTGTATGCGACTTTAAAAATGATGCCCGGAGGTCTTAAGAATGGTGCCCGGAGGCCTTACCCGTTATTTGGAAGAAATGTGTTGTATGCGACTTTAAAAATGATGCCCGGAGGTCTTAAGAATGGTGCTCGGAGGTCTTACCCATAATTTGGAAGAAATGCGCTGTATGCGACTTTAAAAATGATGCCCGGAGGTCTTAAGAATGGTGCCCGGAGGCCTTACCCGTGATTTGAAAAAAAATGCGCTGTATGCGACTTTAAAAATGATGCCCGGAGGTCTTAAGAATGGTGCTGAAGAATTGTTGAAAATTAACCTAAAGATTTTGAGAAGATGCGAATGCTTTTTGATGCAAATGCATTTGTTGAATAAGATACGAAATGACTTAAACTGGTGCAAATATCTTTAATGCAAATGTAAATGACTTGGATTTGATGCAAACTTTCTTGATGCAGATTCAACTAACTTAGATTGATGTAAATGCTTCTTGATGTAGATGCACATGTTGAATAAAATTCTGGATAACTCCTCCAAAAGAAGATTTCTCATTTTCCAAAATTATAAAACCCTGGATATCTCCACCAGAGGCTTCAGCTATCACCACCGAAGACTTGTTCACTTTTAAAATTGTAAAATTCTGGATATCCCCACCAGAAGCTTTAGCTATCACCACCAAAGACTTGTTCATTGTAAAATTCTGGGTAACTCCTTCAGAAGAAGATTTCTCATTTTTCAAAATTATAAAACCCTGGATATCTCCACCAGAGGCTTCAGCTATCACCACCGAAGACTTCTTCACTTTTAAAAACTGTAAAATTCTGGATATCCCCACCAGAAGCTTTGGCTATCACCACCAAAGACTTGCTCATTGTAAAATTCCGGGTAACTCCTTCAGAATAAAATTTCTCATGTTTTCAAAATTATAAACCCTGGATATCTCCACCAGAGGCTTCAGCTATCACCACTGAAGACTTGTTCACTTTTAAAACTGTAAAATTTTGGATATCCCCACCAGAAGCTTTGGCTATCACCACCAAAGACTTGTTCACTTTTTAAAAACTATAAAATTCTGGATATCCCCACCAGAAGCTTTGAGAAATGATGCAGATGCACATGTCTTTTAACAAGGTGCTCATGCTTCATGGTGCAAATGTAAAATATTTCTTAGTGCAAATGCAAATGGCCTGGATTGATGCCCATGTTTCATGATGCAGATGCCCCTACTAATTGTGTTCATGTAACTGGTTTATGAATGGTATAACTACAATTACCACACAATAATGAAAATGCAATGATTCTAGAAATGATGCAATTGCTTGAGAAGACACAAATGCGAATTCCATGAAGAATGTAAATGTAAAGGTAAAATGCAGATGCTTATGGAATAATGCCAATGCAAATACCCATGAATGATGCAAATGCTTGCCGACACTGTGCAGATGCAAAAGCTCGATAAAGAGATGAGTGCTCATGAGTGATGTAAATGCCCCCGGTTGTTTTTCTAGACTTTGGCTTAGCCTTTCAAATTCATTTTTCCTCTTCAAATCAGAGTATATCTTCAATTCATTTTGGCTATTCTCTTTGCCCCAACAGTTTTTCAAACTTTCATCAACAGAGATCTGAACCGGGTTCTATTTCTTCTTCTCATATCTGGAAGTCAAGACCTATCCTGGCAGTTCTATACCTTTGGGTTAGAAAAACCCTTGTCTCATGTCAACATAAAAAATGGGTATTTCAAAAATATTTTTATTTGTTTTCGCATTTTGAAAACTTCTGAACAAAAAATATTAACCCCACAATGTGTGATATACAAATCTTTTGAAGACTGATGATCGTTGTTAGAAATTTCTCTAAGTATCAATCTGTTTTTTTTTTCAATTGGGATTGGCAAGGCTTGGTATAACAAGGTTCTGGCTTTTCCAGGAAAACTTCATGACAAAAATGTATATCCCTTCTAGGCTCACAAATGGAACAGTTTTTATAAATCATGAATTCATTGAGAACCAAACAAGTTCAACATTCTTTTAGTTTCCATATCAAGGCATTTTGACAAGCGTCAAGATTGGCCGGGATGTTTAAACTGGAAAGTTGATTTTGGAGGAAAAAAGTTTCAGTTTTTGAAGACAATCCTCTGAATGAGAACTGACAATTTGGGGGGTTCAGGAATTCCTAGATGTTCCTCGATGACCACTCCTTTAATAAGATCTTTTCTTTTGGGGCATCGGCACTATCATAGATGGCATCAAAAATTTCCAAATTTACTCTAGACCGCCCATTTTTGGGTTTTCGCCCTAGAGTCCCATTCTTTCCATTTTTTTTTGTTCATTGTTTTACCATGCATTTGAGAATTCTAAATTCTTCCTTAGTGAAATGATAATTCGATGAAATGGGATAAAATCTGAGGAAAAACTTTTCAAATTAAATATTCATGCTTGATCAAAATGGACTTTTAAAGCATATAACGTAGGCCATAGCTCAGGGTTCAGAAAGAAAGGATAAATAGGCCCAAAATATGTGTTTGAGGGTAATCAGATCAAGGATCATTTCTTGAGGAGGATTCTCTTTGAAGCATTTGTCCCTTCTCGGACATTTCTTTCCTTTTGACTTTGCTCTTTTTCTTCCTTGCTTTTGGCTTTCCATTTGCCATGTCTTTCACACATTTTGTTTTCTTTTTTATTGTGTTTTTCTTTTGTTTTTCTTGGCTTTCATTTCACCATCTTTTTCTCTTCTTTTTCTTTGACAGAGTGAGCCCGTATTTATTCGGGGCTCCATTTGCTTTGTGTCTGTCCTTGAGCTATCACTCATTTCTCAATGATCTTTGAAATGATCTTTCCTTGCATTTGCCCCCCAGTGTAGAGGGTAATCCTTGATCAGGGTTCAAATAAGAAAGAATTCTTTTGGCTCAAAAGGGGTGACTATGGATAATTTCTTTTTGTGTGAAGGGGATATGAAAGATGGCCATTTCTCATGTCAAGCACAAATATTCACACTGAAAAGCAACCCCTAGGGGAAATAGATATTCAGAATTTCATTTTGCACTTTGGAATCATCCGAATTCTCACATGCATGATATCACGATTTTTCTTTTTCTTTTTTTTTTTGTTTTTTGTTTTTTTTTGTTTTTTTTCGTCGCATCCCCCCAATGATTCATGCATTAGCCCATCCTTCTTTACCATGTGTCCATCATTTCCATATATGATGCCCCAATTTGATTAGCCATGAGAATCTGTATCAACGAGGAACATAGTAAGTCTAGGTCTATTTTGAAAAGGCTGAGTTTCCAATCTGAGTTTTTTTGAAGAGATAAGGAAAATATGACCCAAAAACGGGTTTTCTCTGGGACAAGGGATAATCTAGTTTAATCATTGTGCCTCAGGATGTCAATCATGAAGTGATGTTTGGGCAATTAGTGTTTTATGGTTATTGGGAAAGGTCATGAATGGTTTTAGCACAATCTTGACACACACCAAATTATCAAAATCTGGATTCTTGAAAGAATGTCTCATTTGTTTGATTTTCAAGGAATTTGAAAATTTTCAAAAAGTCCGTTCCTTTGTTCATAGCCTAGACTAAGATCTAAGTCTTTGCTTATTCTGTGATGACAATGGTTTTATGAAGTCAAATCATTCATATTCCTTGAAGCATTAGGTCTTTCAAGTGGTCTCGGTTCAAAGGATTTAGGCTTAGGAAAGCCTAAAAGAGAAGGCTGAAGGTATTGGGTCATTTCTAACAATGATCATCAATATTCTCAAGATTGTTCATTATTTCATGTGAAAACCACTTATTTATTGTGTACCACAAATTTTCTCAAAGTTTCATTTTTTTTTTTTAACAATTTCAAATTTATTGCTAAAATAAAATGAACACAAAATATTAAAATTCAAAATTTATTTATTTCATGTAGATGTCATCATGAGACAAGAGCTTTCATCATCAAAGTGTATAGAAAAATATGCATCAGAATGCTCCTATTGACATGCTTTCAAAGATAACAAATCTTATCCTCAAAATTCTTCAAGAGGAAATCAATCTATGGTAAAACAGATTTCCAATGTTCGATAAGCTCTGGAATCCAAATGCCATTGTGGACAAGACCCTCAATTCTTTCCTTCAGTTTTCTGCATTTTTAGTCGAATGCCCAATTGCCCCAATATGATACTCGCACTTGCTGTTGGGGTCATAGCTTTTAGCTGACGAAGAAAACTCTTCAAAGCTAAGCCAATTTCTATTTCATCTTATTAATGTGTTTCATGATGAATGAGCTATGAATGTCATGAGTGCAATTTGATGCATGTGAAGGATAAACAAAGTTATGTGTGGTCATATACAGTGGAAACATGTTGACCATGTATGTTATAAATGCAACACGATGCCAACATGATGCATTTAAAGAATAAGAAAAATCAATGCATGGATATATACAATGAATGACCATGTATGTTCCAAATGCATTTCTCAATGAATGATCATATACACTATGAATGCCACACAATGTCAATTATGATGCATGTGAAGAATAAATGATTGACACAGAGTATATACAAAGAAAATCATGCTGACCATGTATGTCACGAATGCAACCTGATGCCAATATGACAAATTAATGTATGAGCATATCATGATGACTGTGTATGCCATGAATGCAACCTGATGCCAACATGATGCATGTAAAGAATATGCAAATTAATGCATGGATATATACAATGAATGACCATGTATGTTCCAAATGTATTTCCCAATGAACGATCATATACACTATGAATGCCACACAATGTCAATTATGATGCATGTGAAGAATAAATGACTAACACAGAGTATATACAAAGAAGGTCATGCTGACCGTGTATGTCATGAATGCCACCTGATGCCAACATGATGCATGTAAAGAAAGAATAAATTGATACATAAGTATATACAAATAATGACCATGCATGTCATAAACGTATCTTACAATGAATGACCATGCATGCTATGACTATAACATGATGTCAAAATGATACATGCAAAAATAAATGAATTAACACAAAGGTATATACAAAGAAATCAATGATTACACGAAATTGGTGGGACTATTCAAAAATCTCATTATGCAGGATTTGCCTCCAATTTTTTTTTTTTTTTGATTTTTTTTTATTTTTTTTATTTTTTTTGATAAACCAATCACATCATTTTCAAAAGAATTTCAGGGTGGATCTTACTATGGTACAATATGCAAATGTTCATGTGACACTACCGGTTTTATGAAATCATCAAATTCAATTACCAACTGTTTATTGCAAAGAATGAGATCAATAATACAACCAAAAATGTACATGCTCTATTTACACATGCATGAAATGTGCCACATGCAAAAATGCTTGAAAAAGGATTTTTTTTTTTAAAAAAAACAGCTAATGAACATCTACCCCAGCAATATCTGCTTATTTAGGCATCACGATGCCTTCGAGGCGGAGTATCACATTTATTACGGGCGATGTACGTACATCGTTGCCCGATCTACCACACTTATTCGGAGTGTAAAACATGTAACAAAAAGTTTAGAAATGTCCCTCCATGTGTTCCTATTTTCGGTATATCTAACGGAAATTCGGGATGGCTTCGCCTAGGTTCACTATATGAGGGTGAATCGGTTCTAAGGCCCCGAATTGTTCCTCACTGTCGCCGGTGAAGGCTAGTAAGGCACCCCGATAAAAGCGGGTTCAATTCGTTAGAGTATATTTTCCTATGCCCGTACGGAGGATTATCACGAAGGCATTAGGTACTTTATACTCCGAAAGTGTTTCACTAGCCCATACGGAGGATCATCACGAAGGCGTAGTTACTTTACTCCCACTTAAAAGGACGGAACCCGGGTATAGGATTCATGTTATGCAAATGCACGTGTAGTGTGTGTGGAGGAATAATAAACCTTTCACCACCTATTCTACAAACCTTATTCTAAATGCCCTAGCAATTAAAACATTCAAGAATAGTGTAACGCATTAACCAACAAGCAATTATAATATGCAACCTTAAATAACTAGAGAACAATAATAAAATGCATGCACATGAGTATGAACATATTTAAAAATATTTTATTATTTTCAAAATTCTCCTTATTAACAAAAATATGGGAATTAAAATTAAATACCAATAAAACCAACAAAACCGAGACTTTGATAACACACAACTAATTCTAGGCCTGACTCTCTAATATTCCCCAGCGGAGTCGCCAAGCTGTCGCAACCTAAAAAAATAATGACGAGTCTCATCGCAAGACTTTATTATTCGTTAGGCGTGACATTAAAAAAAACCGAGGAAAAGTAGACTTAATTCCTCTAAAAAATGAAGGTTTTGGAAATGACCTAAAAAGACATGGAGTCGCCACCAATCTTTTTTAGCTAGGTGTGATCGGCCACCTATTAAAACCGATTTTATAAAATATTTTAAAAATTAATTAAAACATTTTAAAAACCGATTTCAAGTCTGCGTTTTAAACCAGAGAAATCAAAGAAGCGGGTTCGGGAGTCGGTTACGTGTGGGGAAGGATTAGCACCCCCACAACGCCCGTATAAATCGGTACCTTATTAATCGTGTATTATCTCAAGTCTCGGTAAAGATTGGTTTTAAATTTAGTATTTCAAGTTAATCCCCAATTTAAAGAAAAATAATTCAATTTTTATTTGAAAATGATTCGGAATTTATAAATTCAAAATTTTCCTATATTCCCCAACAAACGTGGCAAAATATAGAAATTTTTATTAGTTTTGAAAAACTTTCCAAATCATTCTCTTTTTTTTTTTGAAAGAAAGATATTCCTTTATTAATGATAATTGATGATATTCCCTCCAGCAAACCCGGTAGAGAACTCATGAATTATTTTAACTCGGGAATATCTTTATTTTTTATTGAAAAATCATTATCCTTTTGAAAACATTTTAAAAGATATGAATATGTATATGCATGACATAAATAAAATGACATAGCAAAATCTAAATAATATAATGCAACCTAAATGACATGGCAAACATGAATGATATGGCATATAATTTAAATGACATGGAATAAAATAATGCTATCATATAATATGCATGAAAATAAAATGCAATGCATGAAATGTATTTTTTCCTTTAATTAAGGAAATCCGTATATCTAAAAAGATATCCGGCTACCTTAGGAAAATATGTCAAATTAAATATTCTAAAACCAAAATACTTTGTGATTGTTTGAAAACAATTTTGAAAAGCTTGAATTAACAATAAAAACTGGGCTAAAAATTTTTAAATGGCTCTAATTTCCTAAGTTTAAAAAATCTGGACTTGACTACCCTTAGCCCGGGATTTGAAAAACCATTTTTAGAGTTTAAAAGGCTTAGAAATCACCCTAAGTCAGTAGCTAACCCTCTTAATCAGCCCACTCTAAGTAGATTAACCAAAACAGAAAATTGGTTTTTCTTTAAATTCAATTCTGACTCCATTGTCCAGTTTTAATCCACGATTTTTTACCCTATTTTTAAAAATTCCAAAAATTCTGAAAATATTACTGGAGACTCAGGACATGTAAAAATACACGGGAAAAAATCGACTTAATTTTCTGATCAAAGATGAATTCCCAGAAAAATCGGAGATGTACGAGTTTTGGGTGGAAAAAAAAAAAAACTGCTTTGCCAACACATTTTTTTTCGTCTTTGATAAAATCATTTAAAAACCAAAATAAAAATATTTGAAACTCATAGAATGACTTGAAGACAGTAGCTAGGACTTTTTGAAAGTTAGATAAAAATTGGCTAAGTAAAAAAAATCACAAAGGTAGAATAATCAATTTGACAAACTTAATTTTCCACAAGTGTGCTCAAGAGAGCATGACTTTGAACCATCAATTGGCTCAAGTCATTATTCAAGTGGCATGAACATGAAATGCATGAAACAATGCAGCAAACATAATGCATGAAATGCATGGATCTAAACCTAAATGTAAGGAAAATGCATGACATAAATAATATGGCCTAGACCTAACATGAACTTGCATGACATTTAATGTAACCTAGACCTAAGACATGCATGGCATTTTCACAAACACAAGGCATGCTTAATTCAAAAATCCAACCAAATATCATGCAAATGCAAAAACCTAACAACTAGCATGACAAAAATACAACACACAATGCAAAACACATGGAGTAGCCAAATGGCCCCAAGCTTCAACAAGCATGGCATTTTCACAAACACTTGGTATGCTAGCATGAAAAACTAAGTCATAACACAAAAATCACACAAGCATTTTCACAAACACCTAATATACCAAATCTAAAACATGCTCACTAAGATATAAAACAAGAATCATGCAAAGAATCACACAAGCATTTTCACAAACACTTAATATGCTAACTCTAAAACATGCTCAAATTTAAACAACATGAAAACAGAAAATTAAAAATGCAAAAACATGATATCTAAGACATAAATGGCAACAAACAAAGCAACCAAATTAAATATAACTTAAGAACATGAAATAACATAATATTTAAAACATCAAAAATAAAGAAAATAGCATAAACAATATGGTAAAATGAATCAAAAACAACAACTTAAAATAAATAATGTAGGCCATTTGGCCATGGTGAGTTTATTGTAAAAACAAAATGTAAGAAAAATATACTTAAGAAAGGAAATGAAGGAAGAACAAGAAACATTATTTTAAAATGAAAACTCACCAAGTAGCTTTTGAACGGATTAAGCTATAAACCCTCAGAGTAGCTTTTGAACGGATTAAGCTATAAACCCTCAGAGTAGCTTTTGAACGGATTAAGCTATAAACCATCAGAGTAGCTTTTGAACGGATTAAGCTATAAACCCTCAGAGTAGCTTTTGAACGGATTAAGCTATAAACCATCAGAGTAGCTTTTGAACGGATTAAGCTACAAACCCTCTCAACAAAAACACTATGACTCACCACCCGGATAATCCTAATACAAGTGTATAGACTATCTCACAAGGGGTTGTGGGTTTGGGACTTAGGCTCAAAAATACCACTCTTGATTTTTAACCACTTGATTGAAAAAAATCATAAGCTTCCTCCTTCCTTTGGGCTTGGGCAGGCCAGCACTTCTCTTTTCCAGCCCAGCTCTGATTTTTGAAAGGCCCAAAGAAGCCCTTTTCGGTTGCTTGGGTGAAATGACCATTTTGCCCCCCGTATGCAAATAAATATCAAACGGACTCCAAATTCAATTTTTCTTTTTTTTAATACTTCCAAAAAAATAAAATATTGAGTTCTGGAAGTTTTCAAAATTATCTGAGTCCGTTTGCTATTTATTTGGATTTTTTCTTCCCAAAATGTCCTTTTATGCCCCTACTTTTTACCATTTTTTAAACGAGCTCCAAATCAAGATTTTTCTTCACCAATCTCTTCAAAATAATTAAAAAGTGTGATCTGGAAGTTTTCATAATTTTTGGAGCTCATTTGGTATTTTTTCGGGATTTATCGGCTTGAATTACTGCATAGGAGGCCCGGGATTTGGCCATTTTGCAAACGAACTCGGAATCAAGATTTTCTTTCGCCAATCTCTTCCAAATAATTTAAAAATGAGATTTGCAAAATTTCAGAATTTTTGGAGTCCATTTGCTATTTTTCCGGGATTTTCCTTTTTGAATTACTGCATAAGAAACCCGGGATTTGGCCATTTTGCAAACGAACTCCGAATCAAGATTTTCTTTTACCAATCTCTTTCAAATGATTTAAGAATGAGATTGACAAATTTTTCAGAATTTCCGGAGTCCATTTGCTATTTTTCCCAAATTTTTCCAATTTTGCCCTTTAACCTCCGAAACCCGGTTTTGCTCAAAACAAGTCCGATTTTCAGATTTTCTTCAATCTGAGCCTTGGGCCATCCTTTTTAATCATTCCTCATCCATTGGGGGCTTTGGGCTTACCAAGTCGGGCCATTTCTGTGATTCTTCCCGATTTCACCGAAATCCACTAAAACCCTAATTCTCGGTTTTCTCCCGGATTGACTTTCTCTCAGTTTTTCTTGCAAGTGACTTCTCCATTACCCGTAGTCAGTGCTTATCTTTCATTTGGAACCTTCAATTTCGACCAATTTGATCGTTTAAGCACTTTTCCCCAAATTTCTTGGATTAGGGTTTCTTTTCTACTGAATCTCCAAATCCCAACTTCCGAACTCCATATCTTTCAATGTAGACCTCGGATTATCAAAATTCTTTCGCCATTTTTCAATTGAACTTAAAATCTTGATTTTGAAAGTGGGTTGACTTTTTCAGTAGTTGACTTTTTGGGGTTGACTTTTTCGGGGTTGACTTTTTTTCAAGTTTGTCTTTTTGTGCTCGCCCTCTTAAACTAAGTCTCGGAGTACCACCTGCAGGATGAAAACAGTCTTTTTATACTCGGAAACATCAATATGGGAAGAAAACATACATGTTTAGTGGTCCGGACAAAATTAGGTGTCTACAACCGTAATTCATGACAAAATCTTATCCCTTATTGAAATATTTTAAATGCATGCACTGAATGTCATGAATATTATGAATTTCAATTGTGACAAAGGAATACTCAAGCTCATCATGTCATCATCTTTTAATCTTCCAAACGCTGACTTAGAACCAAGCTGACCTCCACTAACTCCATCAATTGATCATAACACCCTTTCTTTTAGTTCCAAGGCTTTAAACAGATACATCTCTGAACTTTCATTGTTCTCATTTCATTCTCCTTTCTTCCCAGAATGTCATCTTTAAGCATATGCAAATTCCAAGTGAAAAATATTCAATGTCGATGCTGCAAAAGAGCCTACTCTGCCATTTACCAACTCAATAGATTCCATTTTTCAAAACCATTTTCTCATCATGGTAAAAAGCCTTCTCATTCTTTGCTCCAAAAATGTCACTTTTATTAAACTGGTTCAAAACTCAAATATGCATCCCCTAAATCTGAATGTTCTCATGTTACATATTTTTGAAAATTCTTTGAAAAGAAAGAATTTGTCCAAAAATCATTTTTTTTAATCATGCTGCATGAAAATTCCCCTATATCAAGTTTCCATGTTCAAAAATCAAGTTTCCATTTTCTATACAAAAATGCAAATTTGGATCTATTAAAAACTGGTAATTACTGCAAGAATGGACAAGGTGAATCACAATTTGGCTCATTGACTATTTCAATTTGTCAAGGTTTTGGTTATCAAAGGAAAGTTTCTTCATATAAGGGAAAAATCAATGTTTCTTCATCTAAACTCACAATGAATTTCCTTCAACAATCAGGTTTTCACAAAAAGTTTTATTTTGAAAACACAATCCATTTTAGCACTCTTTCTAAGTTTCTTGATACATAGCAATTCAACAAATGTTAAGACTATCTTTGATGGGTTCAAAATTTGGACAAGAAAGGAAAAAGGATTTTCAATTTCGGGCCAAGTCATCCAAATGATGTTGACCTTCTTAAGTTTCTCAAAAGTGTTCGGTGTTTCCTGGTGGGTTCAAAATATCATTTCTTTTGTACTTCTTGTTAGGCCTTGGCACAATTATGCAGAGTTGCTTTCAAATTTTTGCTCTAGACTACTCGTTTTTGGGTTTTCACCCTAGAGCTTCATTATTTTTCTTTTCTTTTCTTTCCTTTTTTTTTTTTTTGCTCTACCATGCATTTGAGAATTCAAATTTCTTCAACGACAATTCAAAAGGCGAGATAAAATCTGAGGAAAAACTCTTCAACTTAAACATTCATACTTGATCAAATTTGACTTTTCAAGCTTGTAATGTAGGCCAAGGTTTGGGGTTATAAAAAAAAAGATAATCAGGCCCAAAATGTGTTCAAAGATAATTAAACCAAGGATCATTTCTTCATCTCAAAATATCTCATATCTTTCTTTTCATTTTGAAGGTAATCAAACCACGGATCATTTCTCTTCATGAGGATTTCATCATTTCTACTTCTCATCAAACCATGGATCATTTCTCTTCATGAGGATTTCATCTTGTGAACTTTTCTTTTCATTTTTTTTCTTCTTTTTCATTTTCCTTTTTCTTTTCTTTTTTCTTTTTTTTTTTTTTTCTTTTTTTTTAATTTTTTTTTCTTTTCACAGGCTTTCCAATTATAAAGTGAGTTTGAAAATTTGAAACTCAATCCATTTCAATATTTTCCCCCTGACATAAGGCATTCTTTTTGTGGTGTAGAAATATGATCCAAACATATTACCCTCCATAGAAAGATAATTCTTCATACTTGCCTCCCGATGTGGAGGGTGATCCTTGGTCAAGGTTCATTTAAAAAACAAGAATCCAATAGGCTCAAAGGTGGTAGCAAAGGATAATTTCTCATTTTGTGAAAGGAATACGAAAGATAGCCATTTCTCATGTTCAGTATGAATATTTTCATTAAGGAGCAAACCCCAGGTGAAGTAGATAATAAGAATTGCCATTAAAATCATTTGAATATCTCATATGCATGATATCACAGTTTTTTTTAATATCTCATATGAATATGTCCAGTATTTTTATTTTGTTTTGCTTGAGGACTAGCAAAAATCTAAGTGTGGGGGTATTTGATAAGCTCATAAAATACACATTCTATACCCTTTCTATTCTTAGTTTTAGTTATGTTTTCGATGTTTAGTTTGATTACTTATAATATGTTTTTGAGTTTTAGGTATATTTAGGAGAATGAAGTGAAAAGATATCAATAATGATGGTAAAGTGATTACAAAATCATAATTACAAGATGGAAGAAGACATGGAAGTCAAAAAGATCAATTTCTGGTTGCAAAGCAATCAGGCAGATTTGACCTCCGGAGCTTGTTTCTATGAAAACATGATGTTAAAGTTTTTATTTAAATAAATTCCTCTTAACTTTTGAATATGATTTGAATATCTTTCCAAAGGTATTTTACACGCCCAAATCGGACAAGAAATGGTCATCTAAATCAGCCGAGGAAGTACGAGAAGGTGCAACAAAAAAATCAACGACCAGAGTCGTGGCGCCGAAAGCTAGCGTCACGGTGCCCAAAAGTCCGAGAGCCAGTGCTGGACCGAAATCTTGCACTTTCCAAAGTAAAAAAAAATGCAAATTCAGCCCCTTTTTGTTACTTGTGCGACAAGAAAGGGTTTTCAAGGTTTTGAACCTCTATAAATGCCATATTTTGAGCCACAAGCTAGACATCTTTTGAAGAGACTCAAGGATCATCATTATTCTTCTTCTTCTCCATTCTTTTATTTTATTTTTATGTTTATGTTATTATGCCTATGCTAGGCTAAACTTCTTTTTGGTTAAGGGTGATTTCAAAGCTCTAGACATGTTTTTTAATTGATATTCAGATTTTATCTATCATTGATTTTCTATCAAAGTTTCTTATGTTCTTCTATAAGAATTGTTTATGATGTTGTCTTGATTTGTTTAGGTTGCAAAGTAGATATATCTTGACAATTATCTAATGCTAGTTTAGGAGTCTTGATCCGTAATTGTCTTGATTTCCTATTCATAAGTGGCAATTTATGATTAATGATTATGGTCAAGTTTTCGATAATTGCAAAGTGAAACATAGCATAGGTTAAACAATCTGAGCTTATGTGTTTGTTGCTTAGATCAACCTATCTTTCTCATCATAAATCTACTATTACATTAAATCTAGAGAGCTTATTCTAGGTTATCTAATAGTTAGAGATTAAATAGAAGAGCTTGTTCTATTTAACGATGAACTAAGGAAAGATTGGGGTAACAGAGCTTGTTATCTACGGTTGATAGTTTTGATAGTTAATTGATTTTGATAAATCAGATATTGATTCTTAATAATGTCTAGTGGTGGAGAATGAAACCTTAACCATACTTTTCTTATATTTGATTTCTTCTTACTTACTTGCTTTTTACTTTTCTTATTTTCTTTAGTTTTAAAATTACTTCAAAACCCCTTTTACTATTATTTTCTTTGAACTTAAGTTATAAACTAATAACTTATAAATTAAAACTCTATCTTGCTTATTATTATACTTTACAATTGATCTTTTTAGTGCAAGGATTAAATAAGATAAGCTCTTTTGAGTGCATCAATGAAGGAGGAGATTTGATATTGAGCCTAAGGTAGAATGTGCTTAGGGTTTGAGGAGAGCAGCAGAGAAAGAAAAGGAAAAAAAATAACCAGTCTATAAAAGAGAACAGAAAGGAAATTGAGAGAAAAAAGAATGAGAGCCGCGGCCGTCGACTAGACCAGAGCTGCTGGCGACAGTGTTGCTGGACTGCAAGATAGGGAGAGTGAAAAGAGTAGAGAGGTGGATTCAGACGAGAAGATGGAAAGAGAAAAGATGAAGAGAAAGAAAGAGGAAAGTGGAAAGTGGATGAAAAGGGGCTACCGCTGGTGCCGAGCCAACTCGACTAAGAATGAGATGTGAAAGACGAGATAGGGGAGAGGGGTTTTGCTTTGGAGAGGAAAGGATGAATAAGAAAATGAAGGTGAATTTTGGGTTTGTAAGAAACTGAAAATGGAAGAAATTCTTGTTGGGTTTTTTTTTTTAACTTATTTTTTTTCGAAAAAACTTACATAAATTTTCATAGGTAATTCGTCGATAACCTTTTCATCAGAAGCATTATTTGTTTGCGTCAATCTTTTGGCAACGAAAGGATTCTATCGATAAATTTCGAATCCGTCATTAATCCGTCTGTAAAATTATTGTTATTTTGTTTTTGAATTTCGTCGGTGATTCCTCGATAATCAATCGTTAATTACCAATGAAAAGATTTTGTCCATTGAAACTTGTTTTTCTAGTATAATATTATTTATATAATTGTATTCATATTTAAATATAATGTTCTTTTTGTTCAAACTACTCGTTCATTAATAGTTAAAATTTCAATATACGCTTTTGATTATTCCATCAAACAATTTTCCATATTCATCTCTAATTATTATTCAACTCCAATTCAAACAAGTCATAAGATTAATGTTACTGTCAAAGAGAAACTGAAAATTCAAGATTAAAAAATTTTAAAAAAAGGGTTAAATACTCAATTGGCCCCTTTACTATATACCTTTTGTCAGTTTGGTACTTAAAAAATAAAATCAGTCAGTTTGGTACTCAAACTTTCATTCTGTCATTCACATTGGCCCTTTAGACTAACACCGTTAATTAAATAGTTGGCAATAAACATCCAACGGAAGCAATGACATATGACAAAAATGCCTAGTCAATGCCGTATCATTAATGTCACAAAAACGTCAGCATAAAGAAAAAAAATTAAAAATATTCAAAATATATTTTAAATATAGTCTGAATATTTTTAATAAAAAACTAAAAAAAAAAAAGAAGGAGCGAAAAGGGGGATGGGAAAGGGAGAATGGGGAACACCAGGAAAGTTCTCCAAAAACGGAGAGCTATCAACATCAGGGTGCCCAAAGAATGGCTCCCCACTGCTAAAGGTGTAAACGAGACACCTGTGCTCGCAAGTTACTCGAGTTCGATTAGAAAAAAAACTCAAATTCGATCTGGTCATTATTGAGCCGAGTTCGAGCAGCTCGAGCTATCGAGTGAGTCGAATCCGAGTATCTTAATACCCGATTTGAGTAGCTAGCGAGCTTAATTGAGATTTTTTTATTTATAATATATATATATTATTTTATTATTTTACTATTTTACCCTTAATATATATATATACTTAAAAACCCTAAAAACCTAATCTCTCCCTTCCAGTTTCATCTTCTCTCTCTCCCACTCCCATAGCCGCAGTCCCACTTCCATCCAATCATCAGGTCTCCTTCTTTCTCTCCCAAAACCAAATCTCGCCTACGCCTCCTCTAACCTCCGCCTGTGCCTCCAACGCCTCCAACCTGCAGCAAAAAAAATCCACCCCCTGATAGTGTTGATCAGCAATGAATGTAACGAATTTCGTGGGTCAGTCTTTGCTAGATCTGTTTTGTATTTCCTCTAGCTTTTGGCATGTTTCCTTTTTTTTGTTTGTTTTCACCCACCTTGCGAGTAACAAAATAGATGGGTTATCTCAGGGAATGGTGAAAGTTGCTAAGGGGGCCAACAAATGTTCCTGTTATTCTGTATTCTTTTATTGATGATAATCTAGTCTTTTATTTTGTTTTGATGATTTTTAATGCACTTTGAAATTTGATTTACCATATTTGTTTTTTCTTGTGGCAAAATTTTGTAGGTGATTTACTGTCAGAGATTTTATAAGGAACCCTTTCAAGCCATGAGTCTTACACAAAGCTTTTAGTTCAAGATTTTTGGTCTCTAGCCTACATAAGTTTGCTCTAAATGCTCTTTCAATTTCTTTGTTAAATTCTTATTAATTTTTGTTAATGCAAATATCAGTTTCAACCCATATGTATGTAAATGGTTACATATTTGATATAAAACTTATCTTTATTTTTGTGTTTAGAATATTTTTGATTTGGTTGTTGTGTAAGGTTTTTTTTTTTCTTCTGAAAAAGCTTAATTCGAGCTAGAGCTCGAGTATATAAATCGAGTAAACGAGCCTAATCAAGTCGAGTTCGAATTTCAATTTTATCTCGAGCCGAGCTTGAGCTTAAAAATGATACTCGATCGAGCTCAAGCCGAATTTCGAGCCATGAGTTTTGAATCGAGCTCAAGTTTCTCACTATTCGGACTCGACTCGACTCGATTACAGCCCTACCTACGCCAAGGCAATAAGAGAAGATAAAACCTCCAAAAGCTTCCTTCTTATCAATGGCATTAACATCAATGCTTTTGCTAAGGCAGCTTTTAAAATCCTAATCCAACTTCAAATTTCTAAGGGTTGAGGAGATATTTTTGCATGAGGATAATGCATTCTTGGGATCTGAATGGTAAAACTAGAAATAGTCACCAGTTCTGATACCGACACCATCAACATAAAAGTACTCTTCATCTCCTCTGTTGAAAAACATTTAATTCTTTCAATCTATACCTTATCAATAAAAAAATTCCCTACTGGGGTCTCTGTTGTCCAAGTTTGACACCTGGTTTTTTTTTTTTTTTTTTTCTGTTTACACTTGAATAAACAACGTCGTTTTGCTTCCATTAATTGTTTAAAAAAAAATTGAAGGTTCTAAAGCCTCCAAAACCTTCACAACTCTGAAAAAAGAAAAAAAGGAGACAGGAACAGAAAGGAGAAAGAGAAGGGGGGTACAGAGGGAGAAAGAAGAGAGCCATTAGTTGGTTGGATCGATGGTCGATTGCTTAGATGACGAGCCAAGTCGTGGTGGCTAGGATTGAGGCAGGCAGAGTGGAGAAAAGATTAACGAAGATGAAGGAGAAAAAGAAAAAAAGAAAAAGGGCTAAAAAGAAAGAAAAAATAATGATTTTTGATGTTTTCTCTTTTTTCTTGGGTTTATTTTTATTTTTAATAATTTTTTTGCAATAAATCTTAAATTATATGTTTTGCTCCCTTTTTTTTTTTCTCTATTTGATGAATTTGATTTTTTTTTTCTTAGTATCTTTGATTTTCCCTTCTTTTTTTGTGCAGAAAATTCTTTATTGAAGACTTAACTAAGGATACAACTTCCATTTTTCTCCGTATGTATGCTTTATTTGTTAATATTTTCATTTCAGATTGTTCAAGCTTAGATTTTTGTCCTCTTCAATGTTTTTTGCTATTTAGACTACCAAAGAATATTTGGGCATAATCTTTTTCCTGATTCAATTCTTCCTGTATGTGTGATTTATAAGTATTCTTTTGGTTTATATTCAATTTTATATATTTAACGTTTTCTTTTTGTATTGTAATTTTTTTTACTTTGCTTTTATTTTTTGTATTATAGACAAATCCATTTCAAGCATGAAAATGATTTTCTCATCTCTTCAAGGTAATTGCCAATTTTTTTCTTTTGTCAATGCTTGATATTTTTTTCCCTTTTGCACGCCTACATTTGATTGCCTTCATTAGAGGGGAAAACTATGAAATTTGAGATTTCACAATATTATAGTTTGCCTAAAGTGTAAATTGATGTCTAAATTTATTTATTTTCTTAAAAACTTCTTTTCTAAGAAAAAAACATAACTACATGTATCCCTTGCAATCAAAATTGATCATGGGGAAGTTCATAGATACAAAAGCTTTTCTTGATTAGCTTTGAAAATGGGTTTATGCCAGTTTATTTTTGTCAAATTCATAGAATGGAGGATGGGTTGTGTGTGTGATCCTAAACGTGGCTGAGAAACATCTTAACATGTCATCAAAGATCATAAAAAGTGAGTAATTCCATATAAGAGTTATAACAAACTGTTGCTTTAAAATTCTTAACATATATCTCCTCTTATATCCATTAGACCTACTCACGGGCCGGGCAGCCCGCCCAGCCCAATACGGGCCGGGCTTGGGCAGGCAAACATCATAACAGTGTTTTTTATTATTATAATATTATTTTTATTTAATTTTAATTAAAAAATTATTTTTTATTCTAATGAACAGTGATTCGAGCGGGCCTGGGCAAAAAAAAAATGGGCCGCGGCCCGACCCGACCCATGAGCACCTCTAATATCCATCCAAGTCTTGATAGGGAACTGAATTTTTTTTAATTTTTAATCCCCTTCAAAAACTCTTACATACGAACTACTTGCATTTAGTTTAGTTAGTACTATAACTTTTTGTGGCTAAACAAAAATAACTGTCTAGATAAAAGATGAATAATTAATGAAAATTTGTCAAAAACATTTATGATTCAGTTGGTAGATTATTATTAATTAAGTTTAATAAATTAATTTAACTAATATATATTTTTAAATATAATTATGAAAAAAAATAAAAATAATCATGATAAATATAATATTAAAAATTGATTTAAGACAATTAAATAAGTGAATAAAATTTTAAAAAAATAATAAGATTTTGTACGAACTAATACGTGCCAATATTGAACAATATTAATCGATACAAACCAATACGATTGATATAAAAACCAAAATGATAAATTACTAATACCGTTTTGTTTTATTTTAAAACTGATACCGATACAGTTGGTTACAATATCAAATTATCTACCAGAAACCAATGCCTCACCTGCCCTACCTATCTTCTTTCTTCTTTTTTCTCGGTGTTGAATGGTAGTCTCAACTAGAGGTGGCAAAATGAACCCGAAAACCCGTCCAGGAAAATCCGAATCCGCCCAAATCCGATTTGATCAAAAATAACCCGAACCCAAAAAAACCCGAACCCGAATGGGCCCGAACCCGAAAGGGCCCGAACCCCAATGGACCCGAACCCCAATGGACCCGAACCCGTATGAGCCCGAACCCGAATGGACCAGAACCCGAGACCGGCCCGAACCCGAACCCGAATTTAATACTAAAAATAAAAATAATCAAATTGCAATTATTTATTTATTTTTTTTTACAAAGCAATAACTTTAATTATTAATTTTATTCTAATTTTTTTTAATAATTTAATTAAAATTTAAAATTTAATATATTATATATATATGATGATGAAATAATAATTTTATCAAAAAGTAAATTATATTTTGTACTTATAAGTTATAACTTTAACGTTTCATATCATGATGAATTTACAATCTAAATATTTTAAATTCTTGAAAATTTTAGAGATGTGAAAAAAAAATTGCCAATAATTTAATTATTTTGGCCTTTTGAGTTATACTTATAAGGTTAGGTTAGGGTGAGTTTAATTGAATTATGGCTTTCATGGGATTTTATTTTAACGGGTGGGTTTAATGGGATTTTGGATTTTATGGCCTTTTGGTTTTGAGTATATTTATTATATATTAATAAATAATCATATTAATTATATATTTATTACGTATAATTTAAATATAAATTATATTTTTTTAGTACTACTTTATAATTTATACTTCATACTGATGAAAAAAATATAAGTACTCGATATATATATATATATATATCTTGACTATAAGCATAAATTTTTTGCATTTTATAAGTATATAAACGAATAGATGAAAGCCACGATTTATTTTTAAAAGTTTTTTATTTTATAATGAATATAAATTATAATGTATTTATATTTTGAAATTCGAGTTCATCAAATCAATTATTTTAAATATCAATATTATTAATTTATAATATATCATATTTTTTATAATAAATTATTTCAAAATTTGATTTTATATAACAAATTAATTTCTAATTCTTTTGGTGCTAACAAATATTAATTTTAAAAAATAAATATAATTAAAAATATCATATAATAGCAAAAGTATAAAAATAATAATAAATTAATAATTTGTTTTTAGATATAAATATTTAAATTACGTAAAAATGATTATATCTAATATAAAATAAAATGATGTAAAACATACCCGAACCCAGACCAAACTCGAATGAGCCCGAACCCAAATGGACCCGAACCCGAATGAGCCCGAACAAAACCATGTGTTTACAGCTTTGTTTACATCTTTAGTTCTAGTAAGCCATTGAGGATTTTTAGATCATTAAGAATTGTTTACCAACTTAGGCTTGTGAGTTGAAACTTGTAGTCAGTCAAATACCTTACTAAAAAAATTTCAATTTCAATTAGATCATTATCAAATCAAATTCAAACTCAGAAAGAATTAAGTACTCAAACTCAAACTAAAATTATTGAACGAGCTTAAATTGAATATCTTAATGCATGACTTACATATTGTGAGTTAATTAAGTGTTTCATTTTTAGTATATTTTTTTATTTGTATTAAAAAATTTGATTCAAACACAAACATTAAATAATTATGTTCAAAACCGAATATAAAAATCAAAATTATATTTTATTAAATAAACGAATCTAATCGATCCAATTTTTATCTCAGAAATCAAAATTTTAAAATAAAATTGATCTAAAACTTGAACTGAATTTTGAATCGCAATTTTCAAATCAACTCGAGTTTCTCAAGGCTTGAACTTCCTCATCAGGACTGAGGCAGCCAACATTTTCAATATTAAGGTAAAGCTTAGTCGCACTCTTAATACCTAATTTAATCTATGCGTGCGAGTTGCTATGACTATTTGTTTTACTTTTCCTTTCTCCGTTCTTTTTACTTCAAATCAATCCAGGTCTTAACCAGATAGCATAAATTACTGGGTTTTATATCTGTTCAAATTAAACCTCACTTCTACGAGTATTTTAAATTACTTATTCAGAAAAAAACTTGATTTTCATAGTTAAATAAAATAAATTCAACTTTCAATTCAGATTTCAAAAACATGAATAAAAAATTATGTACTACTACTCTACTAGGAATTGGAAAAAAAAATAGATATGGAAAAATATACATATATACCAGGAGACAGGTAGCACAGTGCTTTTAAGATAAAAACGCACAGCGCTGTTTAAAACTGGCTAAAAATTAATTAATTTATGCTTCGGAAACATGAACATCCCTCACTGTTAAATCTGAGAGCGTTCACCAGTATGAAGCAACTGCAATCTAAAGAACACCAAAAAGAAAACGAAAAACTACTTTTTCAAAAATGGAAAACTTTGAAAACAGATCTGATAGCAATTGAACTGAATAAAAAAATGGCAGAATCCAACTCATTACAAGCTACAATTCGTTGTGAAAACGTGTAGTATGTAAATTTTTTGAATGAATCGTTGGAATTGAAGGTGATTTACGCTTTCGTTGACACGCCCTTCCGGATTCTGATAAAAGCCACTGAAGAACGCAACGCCTATCAAAAGCGATTGAAATTGAATCAATAAACTTTTCTTTAAAGAAAAAAATTAAACAAAGATAACAGCCAAAGTTTAAGAGGAGTCGTTAAAAGAGGCAGCGATGTGGTGCTCTGATTCACAAAGGGTGGACTTTTATAGTGGTGGTTGTGGACTGGAAAGTGGAAACCCTAAATTTAGAGAAAATGACTAAAAAGCCATTGGGCTTGAATTTGGTAACGGATCGTATCATGGGCCTAGGCTTTAGGGCCTTTAAGTAAAATGCAAAATCGATGTAGCAGCAGTTGCAAAAAACGAAATATGCCCCCACGCAGGATCGAACTACGGACCTTCAGTTTACAAGACTGACGCTCTACCACTGAGCTATAAGGGCTTTACGAGAACTAATATCATTTTTTATTTTAAATTCAAGCCGCAGTATTATTTGAAACCTTTGGCCTTTCTCTTTTATTTATTTTTCGTTTATTTATTTTTTTTTTTAATTTATTTTGTGACAATAAAAGAATATATAACACTTAAACAGTAAACTTTAGTAGAATTTTACTTTATCCAATAAAGAATTATGCTAAGTTTGTCATAGATTTGATACTTACTACTTCTGTAAAATTGACAGCATATATAATATATATATATATATATATATATATATATATATATATATATATATATGATTTTGGCTCCTGAATCGTTCAACTCCAAACACTTTTCACTACCCCATTACACCATAAAAAAAAAAAAATCATCATAACCGGCTAACTTTATTAGCTAGATGGTTGCTTAATTACTTAAGTAGATATATTTTTTTTGAGTTATCCTTTATTATTTTTTCGGTTTTTTTTTTTTCAAATTTCAAAGTCAAACTATATGGAATATAAATATAATAAATATATAATGTTAAAAATTTTAAGTTTATGATTTATTGTAGTGAGATAAAAATTAAAATAAGATTACTAGATTGATATTTTTACACATAAAGCTATTAAATTATGTCTCTATAATTTATTAGTAAATTTAATATGTATACTTTATAAAACATAAATTTAAGGCTATTTGATAACAGTATTAAACAGGTACAATTGAGTAATAAATAAATTTTTAAATTTCAGACGACAGGATAATTTTTAAAATTTTGCTTGAATAAATATTAAAAAATAATTTTTTAATTTAGGAAACTAAATAAAATAATTATATTTAATTAAATATAATAAACAAATAAAAATGAAGTGTCTCACTTCATAATTGCCAAGTAAATCCGTGGATCAATGAAAATAGTTTAAGTAAAATTTTGAGACTCTCCTTAAAAAAGAAAAGTTGAAGCTTTAAAAAAAAAAAAAAAAAAAATTAAAACTTGAAGTTAACCCTTTATACAAGTAGCCGTTTGATCCGTGGCATATCAAGGGTTGGAGTTTGTCCGTCAATCCACACGGGAATGACGGACTGTCAGGTAAGTGCAACCCATTACCAAACACATACATTTTGATTAATTTTTTGTTCTTTGTTTTTATTTATTTTCTTTTGATCAGCCATTTATCGAATCATTGACTATATTTTAACACCTATCACAAAAGACGAATTGATGATAGCAATGATCAGCATTATCAATTCATCGTTAAGCATCTCTCTTTGGACATGTCTTAATCTTCAATCTTCAATTCGCATCCCTTAATTTAACCCATGAAAACGATAGTTATGGGGATGGCAAAACCATTCATGGATATTTTGCAATAACAATAATCATCAAGAAAACAATCTGACGATTTTTGTTGCAGCAATATATAAAACAAGCTTCTCGATTTCTTTAGATCTTGCAATTCAATATTCGTGGATTGTTGAAGACATCACAGAGTTCTATTAAAAAAAAGACCCCCGATGAAAAGAATTGCTCATCTGTTTTCTTGCATTGTTTGAAAACCTTATCAGATAAATAATAAAGCAGCTGGGGGTGGGGCTGGTGGTGGGCACGAATTTCACAAGTAGAAGTTTCAAGATAAAAGATGACTGCAGTACTACAGCGCGCTCGATTCTATAGAGGACGCTTGCGCTATATTTCTTTGAGAGGCAACGTTTTGATTGTTTTTATATTGTCCACATTTACTCTAAAATATGCTATGATCAGCTTGAGATAAACAAAATGATTGCAGACTCCACCCTTTTTTTTTCGAGACAGATATATAGCAAGTTGGCAAGTTGATGGTGCAACTTGGAATTCTGTAATTCTCCTTTGAATACTGTGACCACCGTTTCAACCACCAATCATGGCATTGTTTAATTGATCTCCTGAGATTATGAATTTCATCATGATTCATGTACAGTGAAATATGTTAATCATTGGCTTTTATAATAATTTCTCGAGTTCAGGATTGAGGAAGTATATACTTATAAGTTTATATTGTATTGCATTTGATGTGTGGTGTATATATAGTTTATGAAATTTGGAGCAAGTTGCTTCAAATTGAAGGCACTGTTCATGTATTTTAAGCATGTTATATTGTCAGTATTGTCAACCCACAACCAGTCAGGGATTGATCAGGAATATAATTAGAACTCTCTTTTACACAGTCTTCCTTCCATGCCCCATCTGCTAAGGCAGAGTTCATTGTTTAACGATGATCATCTTGCTTACTCATGTATTCCCTGCTTCTTAAGCTGATAAACCAAGTATTATGCATATAAAGTCAAGTAGAGAAATAGATATATACATATAGTGGAAGGTAATTAAGCTGTTTTACTGCTAATTGTTTTACATTATAAAGTACTTACGTCGAAATGCATGTATCTGAAATTTGTTCGAACTCTTTTTTGTTTTATGTTAGAATCATGGCTGTTATATACAGGAGTTGACTTAAACCCATGACATTAGCTAAACCAGTTTCATAGCCATTGATGCTTATATTACTCTTCGCTTTTTTATTTGTTTGATTGATACAAAAAAAGACAGACAGATAACTACTACTAGGAAAACTTGCGAATAATTAATTAAGAAACTACTACAACTTAATTATAAGATAATTGGTACCATCAATATAATTTATTTATTCATACTAGAAGCAGACCATGCTACGCTGCAGATTTTTTTTTTTTTATTCTGCTAATAGAATTAAAATGTTAAAAGATTAATTTTTTGTGACAATACATAAAAATATAAGTCATCATGAATTTAGAGATTTATGTAATAAGTATGCATTTTATAAGCTTTTGCATGGTTGTTTGCCAAAAAATAATTCCACTTTATAATAATAATGACAATAATATAATGAAAATGTATAAATGATGGGATAATTTTGTAGTGAACTTAAATGAACAATATGGTGAAGATAGAGATGTCAAATAACAAAATTGAAACTACGTTTCATTTTTATGCATTTAAGACATTCATACACGTCTTTATTATCATATAACTCAAGTTCAAAGAAAAAAAAAATCTTATATTTTTAAAGATAGCTTATGAAAAAATATAAAGTACTCCATTAGCTAAAAGGTAAAACTAAAATCAAGGATGGCAGCGGATCGGATATCTGCATTTTTTGTACTATCCGAATCCGAATCCTTAAAACTGTTTTAAAATTCGAATCCGCAAATTATCCGCATTTAATCCACATATTACTATCTGAATCCGAATTAAATAACATTATCCACCGGATATCTGAATCCGCTAAAAATTCGAATTCAATAAATCAATTTTTTTAAAAATAAAAATATAAAATCAAACAAAATTTATGTGTTTTACAAATAAGTGAATTCGGATTCGGATATCTGAATCCGCTATCTGAATCCGTAAAAGTAATGCGGATTCGGATAATGGATATCCGAGGTTTCATATCCGAATTCGCTGCGGATAGTAATTATAATATCCGAATCCGACTTTTATCTGAATCCGCAAATCCAAATCCGCAAAAAATGGATCGGATATCCGCAGATATCCGAATTCGCATTTTAAATAGCCATCCCTAACTAAAACCACATGAGCCATTTTCAAATAGGTATTGAATATAAGATCCTAATCTCTTATGCATCCTCACCTGACAACAATACCAAGTGCTAGCATGACCTACATAGCAATAACTCTCTGGTATGAACATTTTCAAATAGGTGATCTTGGTAGATACAACAACAATATTTGAAAAATACCATAATCAATTATATGACCTACATAGTAATTACTCTCATAAAAGCAAATAAATAATTTAAATTAAAAAACTACTGCAAATGTATAAAGGAAAAAAAAATTCCATAAATTCAGAAGTGCAGCTAATTTTTTAATTGAATAGTAATAAATAGCATGCATCAACCAAAAAAAATGAAACCGGTTTGTGCATAGTCCTACACAACATATGTGCACTTAAGCATAGCTCTTTATAGTGTATGCTGGAATTATATTGTCTAATCAATATGCTAAATTTAACATAAAATCATTAGTTAAAGTTAAATAAACAATTTTGATAAACAATCTGAATGTTCCTAATAAAATATTTACAAAAACATACCTTTAACCATGGAAGACCCCGAAGCCTTTCACGCTCACAACTTCGAATTTTGACAATTCTAAAGAATCATGGGTGGAACTTGTGATATTTATGATAGGTCCATGAACAATGGTTCTAACTAAAATATTTACAGAAAAATATAATATAAATAAATAAATAAATATAAATTTTGGTGAATAATCTCAATGGTCCTAACTAAATAATTGTTGCAATTAGGCCTTAAGAATCATGCAATCTCAAAATTCAAAGTTTTAAAGAAAATTTGAAATATTGTAGTCTCTATCATAAACAAACCTAATCAATAGTCCGCAATGAAACTATATTTTTTGAAGTTAATAGAAAAAACTTTTAAAAAGTTCTTGATGAACAAAAAAAAAATGATAAGAGGCAAATAAGGAGGCTAAATATAAATTAATAAATGAGAATCATTATCAAACTGATGAAAATAAAATTTAAGTCCAGAATACAAAGAAAAAGAAAAAGTTATTATAACTTGAATCAAGACAAAACTCTCCTCCTACAACCAACCAACCAAACAAACAAAACAATAATAATTAATTAATTAAAATTTTATATCTTAAAATAATTGAAAATATAAACTAAAAGAATTTAATCATAACAGAATAGGAGATGGAAAAGATAAAACAAAAAAAAAAATGTTGCAGGTTAGTTATAGCTTAACAAAAGCTCAAACGTATTTTTTTAATTTCATTTTTTTTTTCTATTCTACTTCATCTGATCCTTCCACCCATTCTTTTCTTCTCCTTTTTTACAAACAAAAAAAGCCCAAAAAAATTGCTAATGCATTCATATTATGAGATATATTTAATTTAATTTAAGTTTATATATATATATATAGCTACCTCATAATTTTTAATATATGGACAACATATTTTGACTACACCAAATTTGACATATAACAGCATTTGAGAAGTGCTGTGAAAACTAAAAAAATTGTTGCTGTAAGATAAGACATCATTTTTTTTTCATGTGTTGTATATATGGTCGCAGCCTTATATCTTTAGTAGCATTTTTACATATGTATAATAACACTTATCAAAATGCTGTTACTTTTACTTTATAACAGCTTTTCAAGATCTTTTACATGCATTTTTCAATTGCTGCAAAAGATCTCAATGATAGCAATTATAAATGCTACCAAAAGCATTTTTATATGATAATACCAAAATGCTAGCACATGTCAAATGCTTCTAAATTTTTTTAAAATGTTGTAATTATTGGTTATTATAATATATAACAGTAATATAAAAAATGGTATCAAAGTATTGCCTTTACTATTTTTAACAACATTTGAAAAATGTTATAAAAAAATATTGTCTAAGATTAATTTTGATGTACTTTGTTGTTTTAGTTGTACTAATTAACGAATATATTTGGTTAATTGCTAGCTCCATTCGGTATATATAGTTACTTAGCTAGCTAGGTCGTTGATGCACCATAAAATAATATATGGTGTATTAAAAGTATTTGAAAAAAATATTCAATGTCATGATGATTCCAAGATTATTTTATTTCTTATATTCGTTAGATTACATGATAAATATAAAAGATAATAAGGTTATAAATATATCATATATATTACAATAGATAAAATAAAAAAATTTATTTTATTTGATAAAAGCTATTTCATTATGAGATGAAGTAATGAGAGAATTAAATGAGGTGATAAGTAATTATTATCTTTAACATATACTATCACATCTTTAATAATTAGTTATTAAGAGGTGAAAATCATGCAATTAGTTTTGGTAAATTATGGGTTTTTTCGTACAATTATAATATTTTTTATAGATAGAGAAAATTTAATTTAGCGAGAAGAGGTTTGTAAGAGAGGATATCAAATATTAGATCAAGCTTAGATGATTATATTATTAGTTTAAAGATTTCGCACTACAGCAAATTAGTCTTTCAGCGGCGTTTTTTTTTTTGGAATAGCGGCGTTTATAAACGCCGCGAAAAAAATTAGAGGCGTTTTACAAAACGCCGCAATAAACGTCGGTAAAAACAGTGACGGGAACTTTAGCGGCGTTTTCACCATAAACGCCGCTAAATTAGTGGCGTTTTTAGGTACTTTAGCGGCGTTTATAAACGCCACAATTGAAGGTCCGAAATGGTAATACTTGAAACTTTAGCGGCGTTTTCTGTTCTCAAACGCCACTAAGTGTTCTATTTTAGCGGCGTTTTTGAATACCAAACGCCGCTAAATTTTGGCTTGTAGCGGCGTTTTCTGATCACAAACGCCGCTATAATTGCAGGAATTTATATATATAGCGGCGTTTTTTATCAGAAAACGCCGCTATATTTGCAGAATTTTATGTATTTAGCGGCGTTTTTTTCACAAACGCCGCTATAAATGCAGAATATTTTTTTTAAAAAAATACTATTTATTTCCGCTGTAAATGCAGAATATTTTTTTAAAAAAAATACAATTGAAGGTCTGAAATGCGCAACATTGTCGAATAATACACAAACAACACAAATTATAAAAAAAAAAAATATAATATAAAAACATTGTTTAATATGAACCATACAATGTATTATTCAACACATCAAATCCACTTACAAATTCTTTAATCTGAAGTAGATGAGCCTCCTAAATTCTTTTGCTGCACTAAATTCATCAATGACTGAAACTGTGTCTGCAGCTCCTGATATCGTCTATCCTGTTCTTCTTTTTCAGCTTGTCTCTCTGCTTCCTTCTCCTCAAAACGTTTATTCATATTTTGCATTTCTTCTCTCAGCATCTGAACTTCATATGCACTGGAGTTTTGTGAAGAAGAAGCAGTAAACCGTTGAGAACCAAGTCCATAGTAGCTAGATGGTGTCGGACCCATTCCGACACCTCGAACCCGTCCATATCGTTCTTTTCCAGCTACTTCAGTGAATATTTGATTCTCCACATCTTGCATATTCGCTGATGATCCATCTGATGCTCCGACTTGATACTCAGCAATTTTATTTCGAGCTTTCTCCTATAAAACAATAAAATTAATAAAATCTTTTGTAAAACATATTTGTAAATGAAAACAAGTTTGAAGAAAATATACCACAATTTCCTGAGTCTCGATGTTCAAATAGGATCCATCCTTCTTAGTATGAGTTAACTGAAACAGTTCAACTCGTCCAATTTTTTCACCCCGCTCAATTTCCTACAAAACAAAAATAATTAATACTAAATTGTATTAAAATAATTGAGAACTAATATATTAATACATTATGAATGTAAACTTACTTTTTCATTAGCTTTTCTGGCAAAACTTTTTGAACCACTGGTGTGACTGTATTTCTGTTGTTGTCTACTGCTTACCCCTATCTTTTCTCGTTCCTGTACATTAGACAAAGCACGTTATAAAACTATACATATTCCATAAAATTGTATTATATCAAGTACTATAAGTAAATGACCAAAATAAATTATAAATGATACCTCTCCTTTTTTTGAATACCAGAATCTAACCAGTCTCTCATACTGCCACATAATCACACCACGCGGTATGGTTCGTAGTAAGACATTAGGATCAGTATTTCGATCGAAATACTTTTTCTTCAACTCATGCTTAAAGTCTTTCCATTTTTTCCCCAATGATTTCATAACGAATGATGTGGGAATCTGCAAAGAAAATCGTGACTGAAACGGAGAAGTTGTACAACGTTAGTTTCGATGATCAACAAAATTATTAAAATAATGCAATACTAATGTAACATGCTTATACCTCAATAAACTTTAACATCTCGACTTTCTCAGTATTCGGCACGTCACGCCATGACTCATAATGAATGGGACACTTCATCCCATTTCGAGCAATCAGGCCAAGAAAGCTAGCCAATAATTGTGCTTCTGGACCAATTGGCTGCTGCTCATTATTTGCTGCGACAACAATACGCTCTTCAGGAGGTAGTGCCCATAACTCCTTTAATGTTGTACGACCACGAGTTCTGCGTTGTCCAACATTATCAACTACACAAAAGCAAATATATTAGCAATTTCAATATGATTTTGCGTACTTTTAACACAAACGCCGTACCACGATACCTGTATTCAAGTTCGTATGAACTGCAGTTTCTGCAGCTATGGAGGCAGTCGACAACTCTGGTGGGTTAACATCTGCAGTAGACGCATTCGGCACCTCTGAAGGCGTCACTCTAGTGTCACCCTCAACAGTCTGAATGATATTGATATCCCTTAATCTTTTCCTCGCCATGCTATCTGCATCAATTTTAAGTAAACAACATTAGTATAAGAATGAAATACTATTATGTAAAAAACATTAATAATAATATTAGAAAGCATAAAAACATATTATATACAGAGTATTTGTTTCAAAATAATCTTACTAGATTTTGTTTTTTCATCAATTTTCATAAATGTCTTCATCAACATCTTCGCGAACCCACCGAACATCTGTATTGGTACTGAGGATATTTTCATCCATGTTTTGATCCGTAAATGGCAAGCATTCAGTTCTTTGTTCAATATCATCTTGAAATTTATCACCCATATCAAACAGGTTTCTAGGTGTGTTACGGAGTACAACATACCAACCCGCATCATTCGGATCTTCGAAATAAAATACTTGTTTGACTTGAGATGAAAAAACATAAGGTTCGTCAATCAGTTGTTGTCCGGTGTGAATTAATCGAGAGAAATTCACCATTGTAAATCCGAACTGATCTTTTTTAACACCTCTACTAGTATTCACATCAGCCCAATCACATCGAAATAACACGACCTTCCACTTGCCATAATAATCCAACTCAATAATATCAGTTAGAATTCCATAATAATCAATATCCCCCTCCACAGGATTACTATCCCTAGCACTAGCATAGCTTGTTGTTGAAGAAGAAACAACAACTCCACAATTTTGTGTTCTCCTAAAGCGTTCACGGGATTTAGTATGAAATCTAAATCCATTAATGATGTAAGCACTGTATCTTTTCACTATTCTATTCGGTCCTTGTGAAAAACACTTAATTTCTTCGCTAACATCTCTTCCACTCCAAACCTATTACAAGAAACGCAAAGGCAAACACTTCACTTTATTTATATATTAAAGAATACATTGATCGTAATAAAATGATAAAAACTTGTGTTACTTACTACTTCTCCTAACCATTCGTGGAAATTTTCCGTAAATAACTTATCAAGCTCGCGAAGTTGTCTTCTTCGAGAACGTAAAGTTCCTCTCAAGTAGCTTCTATACTCACTATCCAAAAAAGTACGTTTTTTACGTGAGAAAGCAAAAGACAAATTAAACTGTTTGTTAAATTAAAAATTATACTGGAACTTACGTGCGTAATGATTCCAGTGAATCACTATGGAAAAGCACATATCGATGCGCTTGTGCCCAAGATTTATCATCTAGCTCAACCACTTCAACCTTGCCGATTGGTTGTCCAACACTTCCAAATAAGTATGTTTCGGCTAAGTTGTTATGTGTGACCACATCATTTCTTCCCGGTCTATTAAATCTTGTTTCAACATCATCCAAATATCTTGCACAAAATGTCATACACTCCTCCGCTAAATATCCTTCAGCAATAGAACCTTCTGGATAGCGTTTGTTCCGACAATAAGATTTTAACTTTCCTAAAAACCTAAAACAGAATACATAATAATGATAATGTGTAATTAAATGCTATGTAAACCAGATAAAAGTATAATAAGCTAATTAGCAAAGTATACCTCTCTAATGGGTACATCCATCGATAAAAAACTGGTCCGCCGACTTTTGCTTCATAAGGAAGATGGATAACCAAATGCACCATTATAGTGAAGAATGATGGAGGAAAAATCTTCTCTAAGTGGCACAAAGTTAGAGCTGCTCGATGTTGAAGTTTTTCAAGCTCTTCTATCTTGAGAACTTTGCCACAAATAGCTTTCATTATATTACTAAGTTCAATTATAGAAGAAGTCACTTGCTTTGACATAGAACAACGTAAAGCAACTGGAAGTAAGTCTTGCATCAAGATATGGTAATCATGTGACTTTAAAGAAGAAAGTTTTCGATCCTTCACATTCACACATCTTGATATATTGGCGGCATACGCATCCGGGACCTTCATATCTTTCAACACCTTACAGAAGACGTCCTTCTCTTTTTTAGACATCCCAAAGCAAGAAGGAGGCAACCGTGATTTTCCGTTAGGAAGTAATTCCGGATGAAGATCACGACGAATTCCCATGTGAACTAGGTCAAGCCGACTCTTTAAGTTGTCTTTTGATTTTCTATCCACATTAAGAATTGTCCCGATGATATTTTCACAAACATTCTTCTCTATATGCATCACATCAAGGTTGTGACGCAATAAATTATGCTCCCAATAAGGTAACTCAAAAAGAATACTTTTTTTTTTCCACAAATCCGCCTCATTTGGATCATCTTCTTCATCTTCCTCCTCATCACTCTGAATTTCAACATCACCTTCTAACATCTCCCTTGATCTTTTCCTTGACTGTGTGCTACTTGTTTGATTCATCTTTCCATAAGTGAAATTGATATCTTTCAACATCAACAAGATATCCGACCCAATCGTGGTCTCAGGTGCTTGTCTTAACTCTTCACTGCCATCAAAGACATGTTTTTGGAATCTAAATCTATGATTTTCATCTAACCACCGACGATGTCCCATATAACTGAATTTCTTTCCGTTATATAACCATTTTGAACATGTTTGTGCAGCACAGCAAGGACAAGCATAACGACCTTTGGTGCTCCAACCAGATAGATTTGCATAAGCAGGAAAATCGTTTATAGTCCATAACAAAGCTGCACGCAAATTAAAGTTTTCCTTTTTTGATGCGTCATATGTTTCAACCCCTTCCCATAACTGCTTCAACTCTTGAATAAGAGGTTGCATATAAATGTCAATATCATTTCCGGGACCTTTCTCTCCAGGAATTATCATGGATAAGATAAAAGAGGATTGTTTCATGCAAATCCATGGAGGCAAATTATAAGGAATCAAGACAACCGGCCAAGTACTATAAGAAGTACTCATTATTTTGAACGGATTAAAACCGTCAGAACCAAGTCCAAGCCTCACATTTCGGGGATCATTAGCAAAAGATGGGAACTTATTGTCGAATGATTTCCAAGCCAAAGAATCTGCAGGATGTCTTAATAAGCCATCATCAATCCTTTCATCATGATGCCACCTCATAGAATCAGATGTTTTTGATGACATGAAAATTCGTTGAAGTCTTGGTATTAACGGAAAGTACCGCAAAATCTTTGCAGGTTTCTTCTTTAAATGTGTGTCACCATCGTCCTCATTCATATTTTCTTCTGTATTTCCATTCAACCATCGAGATCTACCGCAGACATGACAAAATTGTTCATTTGTTCTATCACCCCAATACAACATACAGTCATTCGGACAACTATGAATTTTCTCATATCCAAGGCCTAGATCTTTTATCATCTTCTTCGAATCCTTACAAGACTGAGGCATTTTTGCAAAAGGAAACATTTCTTTCAAAAATTCTAATAACAGTGTCAAAGAATTTCCTGTCCACCCGCTTAAGCATTTTAAGTGAAAAAGACGGACACAGAAAGACAATCTTGTATGCTTAGATCCCTCGTAAAGTTCTTCATTCATATCATCAAGCAACTTATAAAACTTTGCCGCTTCTCCACTGGGTTCTTGATCACCCATACCTCTTCCCGTTTCAGCAAAGTCATTCATGCCAACATTGAACCCATCATTCCCTCCAGGAACTTCTGGTGAAGATGTGTACAAACTATGGTTACGCATGTTAAATGCATCCCGCAACATGCCTTCCATGTCATCTTGTCTAATAGACTGATGTTGATTGTTAGAATTACTTGGACGAACTCTAGAAGATGAACTAGAAGTTGCGGACTCTCCATGAAAAAACCATTGTCTGTAACCCGGGAGAAATCCTTCACAAATCAAATGTTCAAAAACAACTCCACGCATATGCCAATCAATATTGGCACACCTCGAACAAGGACATAATATCTTATTATCTTCGCTTGCGTTCTGAAAAGCGAAATCGAGAAAACTATCTACTCCATCTTGGTACTCTTGACTTAGTCTCGACTTTTGCATCCAACTCTTATCCATTTCGTACGTTCTGCATAGTTAAGTCCCATCAGAAACTCATATTTTAGCATTACCATGAGCTTATGACAAAAAAGACTAATAAGATAAACCACCTAATGCTAATTGTAACGTCATAAGATAAACCACCTAATGCTCAATTCCCCATTTTCCTTGACTAATTCAGCCCCAATTAATCTCCTTGAACATCTAACAAGCTTTAATTTCCTTAAAATAAAGATGTCAAAATAAAGTAGATTGTAAACACCTGAATAAAGCCCTGTATATATGAGCCTACCAATTGAAGTTGAAATTTCATAGTGGAAAGTAACAAAACCAAGTTTTTAATACTGGATAATGATGTACAAAAAAGTTTTCAATAAGGATCGGAGCCCAGGGCCCCCCTTCCCTACAAAATAGAGATGAAGTAGTTTTTACAGTACATGATCACCTGGAAGAGAGATCTGGGAACTCTCCTTTTCTTAGTACAGTTTCCTAGGATGGCTTTACTCTATTATATATATGTAACAAATTGAGAATTTGATTGAACATTGCATAGAATGAATTCCTCTATATTCTAGTAATATTGTTCAGTTTTTTTTTTTTTTTAAAGGGTAGAGATAGCTTAGAGTGAGTGGTGGTGACAAGCAGATGCAGATTCAGATTGAAGAAACAAAGAAAGAAAAGAGGAGAAGAAGCTGTTTTGAGAAGGGAGAATCTGAATGGTGGCGTAATCTAAAGGGGCATCTCCATGTCCATGTATTCCGCCGTCCATCTTTTTTTGTTTTTGTTTTAGTTTATCTTATCTAACAAATCAAATAAAAGAAAAATAAGTATGAATTGGAATGCAGCTTGGATTAAATCCAAAATGAGAAGGAGAAACCCATATGCAGCATTATTGAAGAGAAGAATGCGCACTTGACTTTGACTATAGTTTAAAAACCATAGCACAAATACAACTACCATGCTGAATGTGCAACATAGTAAAAAAAAAAAAGCAAGAAACATATCGACAATGTATGACAGGATAATGTTTTAGATGATTATATTAGCTTTAGAATGATGAAGCAGCAATTTTGGAACAAAACATAACAGCAGCCAAAGTAGTGAAGCAGTAATTTGGAACAAAAGTAACCAGTTTCATAAAAAAGGTGATGGCATTATCTTCAATCACAGGTTAAAATAACCCATGAAGCCGAAGCATGTCAGTATCATGATGCCTCAGCTCACTAATGGCAGTATTTGAGTCTAAATGGCCATTAGAACTACTTGATCCAATTGCATGTTTCATGTGCAAGACATTAGGACAAAGTGAAACTGAACTGCTCTCATTAAGCACAGCCACATTAGAACTTGTTGAAATAGTGTGCAATTTCCCATGAAGGTCAACAACAGAATGCAACTTGAATCGTTTAACAACACGTTCATTCGTTAACAAAGATGAACGACCAATTGTAACACCATGGGGAGAAGGTTCATGCTTAACTGGCATAACTTCTAAACTATTACTTTGTTGCCTATTTCTAAGTCGCCGATTCCTAATATATTCGATCCTTCTCAATCTATTTAACCTTACTGACTGACGATAATCCATGGCGCAACAGAAGCACAAAAAGCTTTGAAATTCAAGCAGACAACAAATAAGTAGCAGAGCAGAAGGCAAAGCTAAACAAATTATCGCAACTGGATAATCAACTATAATTGGAAAAGGTAAAAAAAAAAAAAAAAACAACATAATACAAAGATTTACAACAAAAAATGCATGAAACAAAGCCTCAGCAACACCAAAACAAACGATAGCAGAATAGAAGCACAGCAGAACAGAAATAGAAAATCTCAACTTTTTTGTTATTATTTCTTTATATAAAATAGAGATACACACTAAGATTTGCAAAGAGACCATGCAACAAATAAGTGAAGCAACAAAAAATGCAATCTTAAAGAACAAAACTGATAAGCAAACAAAAAAACTGACAACAACAATACCATTTAAAAGAAAAATAGATAAGGATCATAATATGATCAAACAGAACGACGCAAGGGAAACTTGAAAAGAAACAGTACCTAAATGATGCAACGGGTCACTAAATGAAAAGCAGTAAAACCTGCATAAAATAACTTAAAAACAGTTATACTCAGAACAATTGTAAAAAAAGAAGAAGAAATTTTCAGCATGGTTAACAAAGAAGAGTTTAAAAAAAAAAGGGAATAGCAAGATGCATCAAAGCATGCAAATAAAAACAGTCAAGTAAGAAGAGAACCATGCATTGCAAAACACAGAGCAGAAAAAAAATTGGAAGCTGCCAGACAACATAACTGAAATGGGAAATAAGATAAATTAAAGCAAAGGTTTACTTGAGAAAATAAGAAGGCACAAAAAAAGCAAATGCAAGCAACATCAGCATAAAACAAAGCTTCAAGCATAACAGAAGAAAAACACAAAACAAAATAACAGTAAATCTCAACTATTTGTATTTTCTTTTTTAACAAAAGAAAGATACACAGCCAGCTTTACAAAGATAACATGGAACAAATAAGTGAAGCAATGAAAAAGGATGCAACCATAAAGTAGAAACCAGATAAGTAAGCAATAAAACAAACCGAGAATGATAAAACCATCTTAAACAAAACCAGATAAGCACCACAAAATAATCAAACAGAATCAGCCCACGAATCCAGCAACTGACAGAATGAAAGATAGTGAAATCTGCAAGAGAAGCAATTAAAAAAATAGTTAACACTCCAAGCAATTAAAACCATCTTAATCTGAAAGTACCGCAAAAGTAAGGCTATGAGTAAAATATTAATAATGAATGCACAAAAAATTCACCAAAAAAGGAGAACACAAGAATCATCTCAGCTTTTCATCATGGTTTCTCCTCCATCCCATTATAAATACAAATATGCATGTTTGCTATTATCATTATACCTTCTCATGACTAATAAGATTTGTTTTATATGTTAGTTGCAGGAGGTAGTTATTCAGAATTTTTGATGGGTAACGAAAGTGCTGAAAACAACCAGCAATTAACACTTGATGATCTAACAAACGAATGAAAGTTAAAACAGTCAAAAGGAAACAGAAACACCATTTTCTCACTTTCGTATTTTCAAAAAGCTATAGAGAGAGAGAGACCAGATTATTCTTTATTTAAACAGAAACATTTATCTTAGGTTAGTATCTTAATTGGTTTTTCTTATCACAAAAAGAAACAAAAACTCATCAGCAAATTTATAAATTACTTACGATTTGACGATTTGACGATTTGGAGATGAAGAGAGACAAATCGGCTTCGAGATGATGATTTTCGAGATGAAGAGACAAAAATCGGCTTCGAGATGATGATTTCGGCTTGGAGATGTGTGAGAGAGAGAGGGAGAGAGAGAGAGAGAGAGACTCGGTTAGGGTTTCTGAATTGGGGGCTGAAATTCATATTAGAAAGCATAGCGGCGTTTGTATCAACAAACGCCGCAACAATACAAGGTAAAACACATCGTTTTGCCTTAAGCCATAAATGAATCAATATAGCGGCGTTTCTAGTAACCAAACGCCGCGATATCGATATAATTAGCGGCGTTTATATTTACAAACGCCGCTATATCGAAATAATTAGCGGCGTTTATATTTAAAAACGCCGCTATATTATATTATTTAGCGGCGTTTGTGTGCAAAAACGCCGCTAAAACAAAAGCCTAAACGCAGCGTCTCGCCTCTAAATTTTGGCGCCCAAATTTTGGCGAAATTTTAAGAAACTGTTAAAAATTGATTATACTTTAGCGGCGTTTGTATAATGCAAACGCCGCAATCAGTATAGATTTAGCGGCGTTTGGACTTATAAAACGCCGCTAATTTACAACTTCCCGGCGTTTTATATAGAAACGCCGCTGGGTATTCAAAAACACGGTACTCCGCGGCGTTTTTAAGTAAAACGCCGCTATATTAACGCCACTGAAAACCAATTTGGTTGTAGTGTCGGTATTTGACTCAATGTATTTTCTTGTTTTAGGAGTAAGTTTAAATCCAATTTTTTTTATAAAAAATAATGTAAGTTTTTTCTAAGAAAAAAAAATAGATTAATTTTATTAAGTGATATTATTATCTTTACATCTATTAATAAATCTTTGATTCTAATTATATATTCAAGCTAAACATTTAACTTAAAATTAATTGACACTATTAATTTAACAAATCTCTATCATGTGATAAATTCATAAGAAATATAAAAATAAAAACCAATTTGACTTTGATAGCATGTTAAACAAAACGTATATACCATCGACTTAAAGAAATTCCATTATTTTATTAATGATTTCTTCTTTCATGTACAAACCATCCACTACCACTAATTAAGTTAAACACCTAAATTAACCATAAAATCTGTTATCTACTACTTCAATGACATTTTCTCTTCATATTTTAATCTCCAAATTAATTTTGCATGCATATATATATATATTTCTGATCATATAAAGCTCCACGTCCCTGACTGATCAGTGCCCACATGTATATAAATATATGCATATCTCTTAGCTAAGAAACGGTGAGCAATGTCCCCAGCAAAGGGATAATATTATTCATCACAATACTTTTGTCTTTTAGATATAGACATCAAGATCAGAAGATGAGGCGTGCGTCAATTTGTGTCCATCACTTTAATTTCTTGCTCGACGCAATAACTAACGTTGACTCAGCTCTTATCGTCACGCAAAGCGCTGATGAGATAAATAACGTGCTTCAATCTCATATCAGAAGAAAAGAAGATTTTTGAATTATAAATGTGATACTACATATTTTAATAAATCGATTTTACAAGAAAAAAAATAATGATTACGTGGCAAGTTTCAATTCTTGGTTGTCCAACTTCACACCAAGCATTCTATATAAAGCGTGAGAGCTAGATTTTCGAGAAAAGAGTAATGACAATGTGAATTATCACCAGCTTTATACTTTCTCACCATTTTTATCCAACTTGCCAACTTGCTTGTATCAACTCTAACCTTAAATTACTCTGGTCCCCCTCCTCCTCCAAGTATGAAATTGAAAAGAGCTTCAACAATGAGCATCTTAAATTTTCAGTGGCACTCAAACGTACTATAAAAGTAAACCGTGGACTTGTTTTTGTGTTGAAACTTGAAATCTTAAAATCAACCAAGAAAAACAAAGCCATGCATTTGCATTTTCCTCCTCAAGACTACCATTTTTCTTATCATAGTTTAAATCCCTTTGTTTCGATAAGCATACAAGAAACCATGAACAATTAATCGGTGTGCCACTCAAGCATTTGGCCGAAACATTTTGTGCCGTCTTTGACGATTATTATTGCTTTAATTTAAGATCAGCTAAGCTTGAGGAAGACAAAAAAGCAGAAGCTTCTTTTTGTAATGTTCAAACTTCAAAGTCGGAGAGGGGCACTTTTTTTCATGGTTAAGTGTTGGTTGGGATAAAGACGCCCGCACCATCATTGTAGAATTAGAAGAAAACAATCTGAGGCTAAATAATCAAAAGTTTAGCCTAAGAAAGTGAGACATTTGACATTGACCTTTTTGTCTTCTAATCTTTCCAAGATAGTAAGGGTTTGTGTATTGATTTTTCCTGGAAATAATTTATTGAAATTCGATAAGTATTTGTCGGTCTACAATCAGGAGGACAGGGGATCAAGAACTCACGAGTTGTCATCTGTCATCACACTCTGATTGTTGAATAATTCACCAAGCATTATTTCTTGCATCATTATTCAAGTAAATATTTAAAAGGAATATATATGTTTTAGACCTTTACACAGATTGAATGATTATCCATCCAAACTCGAAAGATGATCATTCAATATTTGAAAAGATTTGAATAAAAATATTGAACATAAAAATGAGGTTGAACAAAAAATAAAACTCATTTAAGAAATTAATCAAATTTTAATTCTAACATTCAAAATTCGAACTTGAACTATCTCATTATTTTAATTATTGTAAATGGTAAATTTTTCTCAATCTTTTAGACTTTGATTCCGGAAAAGTAACAAATCAAATTTAAATTCAATCTCTCATATTCATATTTTCAAACGAAATTCATTATGGGAAAGGGCAAACCAATTATCATCAGTTACTGTGGATAAATTATTTAATGTACTTAATTACTGTCGTAACTAATTATAAACAATTACCGTATCTGTGTAGAATAAAGATAAATAAAATTTGTTAACTGGGCAAGTTTTCTGCTTTCTAGTTGGAATTATATATTAATATATATTATACTATACTATAATATTATATTATATATTTTTTAAAAATAAAATTGATTAGCAAATTTATTAGAACTAAAGTAGTTTAGCAAACTGTGTATTTGTATAATTTTTTTATTTTGTTTATCATAATTATATTTAAAATATTATATATTTATATAAATAACAATACATTAATAATAAATTTTATATAAATTTTAACATATTCATATATTAATATTTTATTTATATTATCTTTTATGTTATATTTTAATTGTTTTTAATGTATCATATTGGCGGACACTTTTTCTATTGCTTCATGTGTAAAAGCCCACTTACCTTTTACCTGCAGTTATTGTGAAAGACGACTTGGACGGTATACACTGCTAAATCCAGGAATAAATTAATGTAAGGTTGATGCATGTGTTACGGACTCGAAACTTTAGCATTACGAACCGTGCAGTCAAAGGTTGGAAGTTGCTTTCTTAAATGCTTAAGTCATCTTGTTAACACTCAAGAAAGGCACTGGTAACTAAAAGTTACTAGGGCTAAGCAAAAAAATTGAACAAGAGAGAGTAGAGAAGAATGCTCTTGTATATTACTCAAATGAGTTGAATGATACAAATGAGGCTGGAAGAGGCTTCTATTTATAGTTGAATCCCCCTTACATCAACGGTTCAGATTTAAACAAATGAACGGCTAAGATTACATTATCTAAAGGCCTAAAGGAATTTAAACTCTATCTCTTAGAGTTCTAGATAAGCTGGAACTGTTAGACAGTAACTATCTTTTACTGGTTCTAGAATCTCCAGATAAAATTTGTCTTCTAGGGCCATCTAAAATGCTCCAGGGATTGGGCTTATTCTGGTGGGTCAAGATACTCTTTGTAACTCAGATCTTGGGCCTGGACCTGTTGTGTGCGAACTGAACCTGGACCTGTTATGTGCATAACGGACCCGAGCGAGATCGCGCGGGCAGTGACATTCTCCCCCACTTGTTCCAGCGACACCCTCGTCGCATCCTCTGCATGGAATTGTTCAATCTTATCCTGGAACTGCCACAATGCCTCGGTTGGTTCCCAACTTGCCTCACTGTCGGGTAGTCCCTTCCATCGGACAAAGTACTCATGCCTTGGCCTGTAATTCTTTCGCCGTACTACTCGACCCACAAGTATACACTGTATATCTCTGTCGTAGGAGGCCTTCACTCCTACTGGTGCGCGTTGAGACTCGCCCCTGGCTGGATCGTCCTGATCTACCTGAAAAGGCTTAAGCATACTGACATGAAAAACTGGGTATACCTTGAGTTTTGCTAGCAGCTCAAGTTTGTAGGCCACCTTGCCTACCCGTTTCAGAACTCTGAAAGGCCCCTCATATCTCTGCACAAGCCCTTTGTGCATGCCTAGGTGACGTAACACCAAGTGTAGTTTGACAAGGACTAAGTCTCCAACCTAAAACTGCACATCCCTGCGCTTCCGATCTGTCCACTTCTTGGTGCGCTTTCCTGCCTTGTGTAGGCAAGCCCTGGCTAAGTCAATCTGCTCCTGCCAAGCCTTAGCAAACCTATAAGCTGCTGGATTGGATCTTGTGTAACCTGTTGCAACAAAACTGGGTGTAAGTGGCTGCTGCCCGATCACTATCTCGAATGGACTCTGGTTTGTGGCCTCACTCCACTGCAAGTTGTAAGAAAACTGCGCCACATCCAACAGCTTTGGCCAGTCTCGCTGTGTTGCACTCACATAGTGCCTGAGATATACGTCCAATAAAGAATTCACTATCTCGGTCTGCCCATCTGTTTGGGGATGCACACTGGTGGAAAAGTTCAAGTCTGACCCCAACAGCTTGAACAACTCAGACCAGAACCGTCCCGTGAATCGCCCGTCCCGATCACTGACAATGGTCTGTAATACTCCCAGTACTTCACCACATTCTTCAAGAATAATCGGGCTGCTTCCTCCGCTAGGCACTCCTTGGTTGCTGGAATGAAAGTCCCATACTTGGAAAACCTGTCCACCACTACCATGATGCTCCCAAATCCATCCGCCTTGGGCAAACCTACAATAAAATCCATGGAGACACTCTCCTATGGGTGCTCCGGTACGGACAATGGCTGCAAGAGTCCGGCTGATATTTTCAACTCCACCTTGTCTTATTGGCAAACCAGACAAGTTTTCACATAGGCCTCAACATCGTCGCCCACGTGTGGCCAATAGTAACGGTCTTCCAAAAGTGCTATGGTACGGTGCATACCTGGATGGCCAGCCCATCTCGAATCATGACACTCCTGCATGATCTCCTTGCGCAACTTCCCATACTGAGGCATATAAAGGCGGTGTCCCTTGGTGTAGAGCAAGTCTCCCTCGAACCAAAATCCTCTGGTCTTTCCCTCTTTGGCATTTTCCATTAGGGTCTTGGCTGTGGGATCATGGGGCAATCCTTCCTTAATGCGCTCCAGCAGTGAACCTTCAGGGTGACTGATGGTTGCAAGATCAACCTTCCGACTTAGTGCATCAGCCACTGCATTGGTTTTCCCTGGCTTGTACTCCATGCTGAAATCAAACTTTGCCAGAAAAACCTACCAACGAGCCTGTTTGGGAGACAATTTGTTCTAGGTTAGAAAATAACTGTTTGCAACGTTATCAGTAAACACAACGAACCTGGACCCCAAAAAGTAATGTCTTCAGGTGCGCAAGCAATGCACCACTGCTGTCATTTCTTTCTCCTGGACCGTGTACCGTCGCTCAGTCTCATTGAGCTTTCGACTCTCGAACGCCACTGGATGTCCATCTTGCATCAGTACTCCTCCAATCGCAAAGTCTGATGCATCAGTATGCACCTCATACGGTTTAGTGTGATCCAGTAAGGCAAGTATGGGCTCCTCTGTCACTGCACGCTTCAACTGATCAAAGGCTTGTTGGCACCTTGGACTCTAGTCCCACACTTTCCTCTTCTTGAGCAAGTCTGTCAATGGTGTGGTGATGTTGGAATAGCCTTTGATGAAGCATCTGTAATAGTTCGCCAACCCAAACAATGACCGCAACTCTGTTACCTTGGTTGTTGGCTCCCAGTCAAATATGGCCCGAACCTTGTTCCCATCCATTCGGATCCTGCCACTTCCCACAATGTGGCCTAAAAATGGCACCTCATGCTGGGCAAATGAGAATTTCTCTCGTTTCACATATAGCTCATTCTCCCGTAAGACTTGGAACACTTCCCGCAAGTGCTCCACATGTTCCTCCAGTGACTTATTGTAGATCACAATATCGTCAAGGTAAACAACAACAAAACGATCTAGGAAAGGTTGAAGTACCTTGTTCATAAGAGTACAAAATATCGCTGGAGCATTGGTAAGGTCGAAGGGCATCACAAGGAACTCATAAGAGCCATAGCGCATCACACATGCTGTCTTTGGCAAATCTCCCTCGGCTATCCTCACCTGATAGTACCCGGATCGCAAGTCTAGCTTGGTGAACCATCTCGCATCTCCAAGCTGATCAAACAAGTCTGCGATAAGTGAGATTGGGTACTTGTTCTTTACAGTGAGCTTGTTGAGTGCCCGGTAGTCTATGCACAATCTCAAGGACCCATCATGCTTTCGCTGAAATAAAACTGGCGCATCGAACGGAGCTTTAGATGGCCTGATGAAACCAGTATCTACAAGCTCCTTCAACTATCTCCGCAACTCCTCCAACTCTGGGGGTGCCATCTGGTACGGGGCCTTGGCTGGCGGTTCGGCATTAGGCACCAGCTCAATCTTATGATTCACCTCTCTCTTGGGTGGCAGCCTCTTAGGCAATTCTGCAGGCATCACATCACTAAAGGACTGTAGCACCTCTAGTACCTCCAGGGGGGTCTCATCCATGGGTTCCTGAGGCTCATCAAACTTTAGGGCAGCCAAATAGGTGACTTCATCTCTGCGCACACCCTTGGCTAACTGGATTACGGACAACACCTTGGCTCCAACATCTGTTTCTCGATTCACTTGCACAACACATTGGCATCGGGCATCCAAGATACAAATGCAATCTGCAAAAGGCACAAGGAGAGCATTAATCCGGTCAAGGAAATTTAAGCCAAGAACAAACTCATAATCATCCAATGGGATTACCTCAATAGTTTCCTTGCCCTTCCAGTCTCCAAGTTGTAGCTCCACTTCTTTTGCCACACCCATGGTTGGGACCTCCTTTGAGTTAACAGTCTTGATCCAACTGGTTGTCCTCTCAACTTTAGACCAAGTTTCTTGGCAGCCTACTCAGACATGAACAAATCTGATGCTCTTATGTCAACTAGAGCACTCATTTTCTAGCCTGCAATGGTGATGTCTGCAACTATCAATCCCTTCTGCTTTCGGCCCCTCTTGGCCTTGACAGAACTCATAATAGAACCAAGCTTCAGGGTTTGTTTCTCTGGCTCATCATCTTCCCTGTTGATGGCATAAAGCTTGGCTCGTTTTGGGAAGTCTCGCATCCGATGCGGACCGTCACATAGGAAGCACTGCAATGGCTCCCTGTCTTTCTTGTTTTATGACTGCTTGTTGGACTTCCACTTCTCTGTCGGTGGCTTCCCATTACCATTTTTAGACTGTCGATCCTTATCTCCCCTAGCATTGCCCTTGCCCTTGGGTTTAGGCTTGGAAGACTCGAACTTGTCCGGCTTCTTAGAACTGAGGTCGAGTAAGGACTCAGCTGTGGCCATGGCTTTGGTCAGATCCTGGACACTTCTCCGCTACAACTCTTGTTTTGCCCAGGGTTTAAGTCCATCCATGAATGAGAAGAATGCCTCATTCTCACCGAGATCAGAAATCTGGAGCATGAGTTCACTGAACTCTCGCACATACTCTCGAACTGTTCCTTGTTGCGTAAGTCGTCGGAACTTGGCACGTGCCTCATCCTCGGCATATTCTGAGTAAACTGCTGCCTAAACTCACTTTGGAACTCCTACCAGGTTCCAATGGCAGTGCAACCACGCCTCCCATCGTTATACCTACGACGCCATCATAAAAGAGCAACATCAGTAAAATACATTGAGACAGTGTTTACCTTAGTGGCATCATCATCAATGTCCATTGCACGAAAGTACTGTTCCATCCCCCACAAGAAGTTGTCAACATCCTTCGCCGATCTGGTTCCCTTGAACTCCTTTGGCTTAGGGATCTCCATCCTGTGTTTGGGTGTCACAGCTAGCACGTCACCCCCTATGGCTGCTTTGCATGAAGTGAGCTCTCCCTTGAGCTTATCCATCTCATTCAGCATGGCCACCATCATGGCTTCTAGAGTATCGTTCTTCTGAGTCATAATGTCTATCGCCTCATTGAGAACCCCCTGCATCCTATCCTTGAGCTCCTTCCCCGCGGAGTCTAGCTCTTCGATGCGACCCTCAACGATCTCCAGGTTCTCCCGCATGTCTCCAACGGTCACCTCGAGCTTGGCCACCCTGCCATCAATAGACGATAGAATATCCTTCGAACTAGCCCTCGAACTAGCCTTCTTACTCCTCCCATGAGTCTCTGGGACCTCCTGTGTCTAGTTATCTGCCTGAGATGCTATCCCTATGATCAGCACCTTTCACGAACCACGAGCTCTGATACCAACTGTCACAGACTCGAAACTTTAGCCTTGCGAACCATGTGGCCTTAGGCTAGAAGTTGTTTCCTTGAATGCCTAAGTTAGCCTGTTAACACTCAAGAATGCCTAAGTTACTAGGGCTAAGCAGAAAAACTGAACAAAAGAGAGTAGAGAAGAATGCTTTTGTATATTACTCAAATGAGTTGAATGGTACAAATGACGCTGGAGGAGGCCTCTATTTATAGTTGAATCCCCCTTACATCAACGGCTAAAATTTAAACAAATAAACGGCTAAGATTACAAGTCTCCAACGGTCACCTCGAGCTTGACCACCCTGCCATCCATGGACGATAGAATATCCTTCGAACTGGCCCTCGAACTAGCCTTCTTACTCCTCCCATGAGTCTTTGGGACCTCCTGTGTCTAGTTATCTGCCTGAGATGCCATCTCTATGATCAGCACCTTTCACGAACCACGAGCTCTGATACCAACTGTCACGGACTCGAAACTTAAACCTTGCGAACCGTGCGGCCTTAGGCTAGAAGTCGTTTCCTTGAATGCCTAAGTCAGCATGTTAACACTCAAGAAATGCACTAGTAACTAAAAGTTACTAGGGCTAAGTAGAAAAACTGAACAAAAGAGAGTAGAGAAGAATGCTTTTGTATATTACTCAAATGAGTTGAATGATACAAATGAGGCTGGAGGAGGCCTCTATTTATAGTTGAATCCCCCTTACATCAACGGCTAAAATTTAAACAAATGAACGGCTAAGATTACATGTCTCCAACGGTCACCTCGAGCTTGACCACCCTGCCATCCATGGACGATAGAATATCCTTCGAACTGGCCCTCGAACTAGCCTTCACTCGAAACTTTAGCCTTGCGAACCGTGCGGCCTTAGGCTGGAAGTCATTTCCTTGAATGCCTAAGTCAGCCTGTTAACACTCAAGAAAGGCACTGGTAACTAAAAGTTACTAGGGCTAAGCAAAAAAACTGAACAAGAGAGAGTAGAGAAGAATGCTTTGGTATATTACTCAAATGAGTTGAATGATACAAATGAGGTTGGAGGAGGCTTCTATTTATAGTTGAATCCCCCTTACATCAATGATTTAGATTTAAACAAATGAACGGCTAATATTACATTATCTAGAGGCCTAAAGGAATTTGAACTCTATCTCTTAGAGATCTAGATAAGCTGGAACTGTTGGACACTAACTATCTTTTACTGCTTCTAGAACCTTCAGGTAAAATTTGTCTTTCAGGGCTTTCTAGAATGCTCCAGGGATTGAGCCTATTTTTGTAGGTCAAGATACTCTTTGTAACTCAGATCCTGGGCCTGGACCTGTTGTGTGCGAACTGCACTTGGACGTGTTGCGTGCATAACGGAACTGAGCAAGATCGCGCGGGCCATAACACATGCAGCATGCACATTTAATTGTTATTGCAGGTAGTTAGTAAGTTACTTAATTATCCAGCTTAATTATAATAGATATCGATATTAAAGGCCTAAGCCTAACTGCTTTGTCAAATATCGATATTAGTATAATGAATATACTAATTTCCTTCATGATTGAATTCCCAACATTATGAGTTTCAAAGCAAATTAATTTTTTACTTCTTTTTTTCTCCCAAATACAGATTTAATCACGTTCAATTAATTAATATTCCAAATTAATCTACCCGGATTCCCCCCTTCCACCCTTGCCTAACTTTAAATCATTTAAATTAATTATCTACGAAAATATGATAATTATTTAGCGCAAGATTCTTAGACATGTATTAATTAACCCTTTCATTGTTTTTATGGTCAATTATATATTTATTGTAAAATTTACTCATGAATTATATATAAAAAATTATCTCATACAATAATCTACAAATGAAGTTTTTTAATTTCATAAATAGCGTTAAAAAAAATAACACATACCTTTAAGGTAACACGTACTAAAAAAATAAAATATGTGATAATATTTTAATCATGTTTTTAAAGTTAAAAATTTTGAATATCAATATGTGAAAGATGAATCCTTACATATATATTCTATAAAACAAAGCAAACAGTTCCTAAAAAAATCAACAAATAAATGAAAAAGAACAAAATGATAACCATGGTTGGTGAAACGTCCAGACCATATTAAAAAAAAATCAGTGCCCGCTAATTGTTGTTCTCTTTTATGATGTAATTACGATTAATTGCTTATATTATTTATTTATTTCACAAATTCCATTTTAGGAAATCCGTCGTCGATGATGGGCTACTGGGTCTCGAAACCGAGACCTTCCACGTTCTAATCTCCCCATCCAGGCTTCCACTAATAACTGAAACCACATCACTCTGTTCGTCCTCCTTTACCGCCGTCAACGACTTCACCGGCTTCAGGTGACCTTCCAAAACTGCCAAACAACAATATTTACCTCCCAGTCCACGTTGCCAAATCCTAACCGTCTGATCAGTGGATCCACTCATGAGCAAATCAGAGACGTTGATTAAGCACAGTATCGCCTTCCCATGCCCTCTCAACGCTCCCGTCACCGCCATGTAATTGGTGCTATCCTCCCTCTCCCAAACCAGTATCGAACGGTCACACGCTCCCGAAAAAAGCACCGATCCGTCGGCGTTCAAAGCCAGTGCGTTAACGGCTGATTTATGCTTCTGTAAAGTCGCCACCAATGAGTACCGCTTCTCACCTGTTGGTTTCGTCCAGACTCGGATCCGCCTGTCAGCGGACCCTGTGTAAACGGTGCCGTCAACAGAGGCGGTGACGGTATTAATGGCATCGTCGTGAGCTTTAATAGACTGTAAACAGCAGACATCAGAAGCTCGCCATATCTTCAAGGTTTTATCCCAAGAAACTGAGTAGATTAGACCTTTATTAACGGCCAGTCCAGTAACGGCGTCGGCATGTTCGATCCACAACCTTTTCACGTGACGGCGTACGTTGACATAGTTCTTCGGAAGAATGAAACGACGTAAACGGTCGTTAACGGTAGGCAGAGCGGTTAAAAACTTGTGATTTTTAGCCATGGTCATTTGCCAGACTCGGATCTTACAGTCCTGGTGAGCAGTGAAGATTTTTCCATTACAGAAAGTGACGGACTTGACGGAGCCAGAGGATGAATCCTGGCTCTTGTATACATCGAGAAGAGTGGAGGTTTGGCGATCGTAGACGTTGATTTCGTTGACAGAAGCAGCATACAAGAAGTTACCCTGAACCGCAACGCAGGTGATCGGGTGCTTCGGTCGGGGCTTAATTGAAGTAACGCTGATATGAGAGACGGAAAAGCGTAAGGTCTCGGGGGAAAGCTTTTGTAAGGAAGGGACAGATGGCAGAGTCTGGAGGGAGAGGTTGCTATGGAGGCCGCTGTAGCCGGTGTCACTTGAACAAGCTGAAGATGACGTGGCGTTCCCGCGATTGTCGGAGGAACTGTCATAAACGAGATGTTCCGGTGAGTGCGAGGGGTTTTTGGGGAATGGAATGGTGGAGTCGTGGGTGGAACTGGCGCAGTTGCTGGCCGAGCATGTGGCTAGCCATGATCGAACCTTCATGCCGGCTTTTTGGATGAAAACAAATGAAGAGAATTTTGGCTCCATACTCCAGAAAGAGAAGTGAAGCAGAACCTTGGCTGTGGTTTATATATAGAAAACTTTTGAGAGAGAAAAAAAAAAAAAGCTGATGCCACGTGGAGTTGAGAGGAAAGATTTGGTACGATTCGTCCAAACGGACATGAAGTTGAACCAAGTTAAAAAATTATGATGTACGCGCCTAAATCGGTTTTGAGTTGGGTAAATTTGAAAAACATATCATCAATAATATAATAATTATTAAATAATATAATAAATAAAAATTATTTAAAAAAATAAAAAATTATTAAAGAAAAAATTGTAAAGATAAAATTACTTTTGATAAAAAAATATTTTCTTTCCTTTTCCTCTTATTTTTTAATTTACTTTTTAATTAAAAAATAAGATTTTTTGAAAATAAGATTTTTTTATTTAAATATTTTTATTTTTTATTTACTTTCTTAATTAAAATTTTTTAAAAATAAAAATAATATTTCTAAAATTTATTTTTTAATTTTTTTTTAATTTTAAAAATAATAAATTTTTTATTTTTTAAATTTATTTTCAATTAAAAATTTTAAAAAATAATATCTCCCTAATGGAGGAGAAATGAAAAATATGTTTTTTCATTAAGGGTAATTTTGTATTTATAATATCTTTTATAACAATTTCTAATTGTTCATTTTTCTTTTTCAAATAACTTTTATCTATTAGATCATTTAACAATTATTTAACTATTGAGAGCATGTTTTTCATATTTACCCTTTTAATTTTTAATGGATTGTCGCTTCAAATCAAAATAATTAAAATAAAATATTTTAATATTAAATAACTAATTAATAAAAATATATATTTGATTTAATCGTATAATTTTTAATATAAAATTAAAAAGTTGAATGTTTAATCTCATCATTTATAAAAAATTGAAAAAAAAATAACCGATTTTTTATTTGTTGAATTGATTTTTTACGGTTCGATAGATTTTCGACTTTAAGATATATACTGGATCGAATAGGTTATCAATTCTCAATTGAATCTGTCCGAATTGCTGATTTGATCCAATTTTTCCAATATTGAATGGCATGTCTCCACTCTTCGAAGCATAGTTATTAAACACGGACTGGCCCAGCAATCGGATCGATTGACCCGATGACTCGGCCTTAATCCAGATCGATTCTTTAATCAGATCGTTTTTGTAATTGACCCAAAAAAATTCGAATTGGCCCTTCAAATTTATGAAAAACCTCGTGACTCGACAAATTTGTTATTGACCCGGATTAATTAAAAGTAATTTTTTAAATGATTTTTAAATTATACATAATTTAATTTTTGCATACTAAATAGTAATTCTTTTATCATTTTCACTAAAAAAATATTTTAAAAAATTAAAAATAAACAAAAAAAATTACAAAAATCAAATGTAATTTTTTTTTTTTGTAAACTTAAGTTTTTTCCTAATTTTCTAAATATTAATAAATATTTTTAATTTTTATTGCATAATTTTTATATTATATAATTAATAAAAATATTTATATAATCTATTATTTTATTTATAATATTTTAAAAAATTAATATTGACATGAATGATCCAGTGATTGAATATGGACGAATATCTCGTGTTTTGATAACTATGCTCCAAAGAAGTAAGGGGTTAGTTTTGTAATTTGAAAGTAGTCAAGTGGGGCCTATCTTTCAACTTGCTGCTTTACAGTTGGGAGTGGGAAAAAGTTGGCGTGGCTAACCGCGTCCAAAGTCCAAACCAGCAAAGGCCAGAGAGCAGTGGGCACATTACAATGACATGAAACTTTTGGGAATTTTCTTCTTTCTTCAAGGAAAATGGGGACTATTGAGTGTGGGGGCATTTTGGCTTTAGTTTGCGTAATGATTGCATATTTTACAGGGCGGATTATGAGATTTCTATATTATTATAATTTTTTTTTATTGATTTAATGTTATAAATTAAGTGATATTAATTAAATTAAAAAATAATTAAATAAAATTATTTTAGTAAATATAAAATTAAAAATATTTATGTATTTTTATTTAAAAAATAATTAATTATTCACTTTTAAAAAATTTACCTACTTTTTTATTTGAAAAAAAAACTATCCATCTTTTTAATGTATTATTTTTAAAAAAAAAAAAAAAAATTCACCCACATAAGTACCTGTGTCACATTCTAGTATAAATAAGCTGGCTTTGAATCACTCGCCTTATTTCAAGAAAGTAGATAGAAGCTAACAATGATATGAAAATTTTTGTGGTAAAAAAAAAAAGTTGAATTCATCACCACTTAGCTGTTCCAAATTTTAACTTCTATTGTAAGCTTAAAAAAACACTCCACTAGTGTTTCAAGTACATACCTGATAAATGTGTGAATTTCTAAGGGTTTTTTTGTAATATAGCTAAAAAGAAATTATTTATTAAAATATTTTATTTTCAAATTAATTTTTAAAATTCGCTTGTTTTAAAATTAGTTGGAAAATCGTCACCCCCATGACAATTTTCTTTGGTAAAATTTGCAAAATTTGCAAAAAAACACCAAGAAAAATCGCTATGAGGGGTGACGATTTTCCTTGGTGTATTTTAAAAAAAATTCAAAAAACACCAAAGGAAATCGCCACCCCCCATGGCGATTTCCCTTGATGGTTTTTGCAAATTTTGCAAATTTCACCAAGGAAAATCGCCATGGGGGGTGACGATTTCTCTTAGTGGTATAATTTTTTTTTACTTAAATTAAAAAAAATTATAAATTTGTTTTTAAAATTTGTATTTTAATTTTAAAAATTGTAAATTAAATAATAAAAATTATAATAAATTTTTTTTAAAAAAAATTAAAAGTCCAACGGTATATTTCTTATTTAAATTTTATGAAACTTTTTTTTAAATTTTTTAGTTAAATTTTACTATATAAACTTTTAAAACAAAGAAATAATAAAATAAAATAAAAAATTCAAATTTTTTTGAAGGCAACGGTAACTTGACCGTTGCCTTCAAAATCCCCTCCCCTCCCCCCACACACACGACTCTTCTATAAATACCCCCTCATTTTCTACAACTTATTTTTATTTTTTTTCTTCTTTCTACAATCAATTTTTTTTTCTACCAACAACTTTTTTTTTCTACAACAATATTTTAAAATGGCTTCATCATCACTATTGAGGTGCAAGAAAATCACATATCGGAAGTTATATTTAAAGAGGTAAGTAAATTATTGTAATATTATTTGTATTACATTATCAATTTTTAGTAATTTTTTAATTATTATTATTTTGTAAATTTATAGTTTTATAATTTTATATTTTTAATGTTATAATGCTTATTATAGTTTTATCATTTATTAATTAGTATTGTTTTTTCATTTTATAGTTTTATAATTATTTATTTTATATTGTTTAATTTTTTATTATTATAGTTTTTTAATTTTTTTCATTTTATAGTTTTATATAATTTTAATTTTTATATTATATTAATTTTTATTATTATAGTTTTATAATTTTATAATATTTTTTTTCATTTTATAGTTATTTATTTTTTATATTATTTAATTATTTAATAATTATATAAATAATTTTAAAATTTTATATTATTATTGTTTTGTTATTTTATAGTTTTAGAGTTTTTTTAAATTTTATATTGTTTAATTTTTTAATTATTATAGTTTTATAATATATTTATTTTTATTATTATTATTTTATTTAATTAATTATTAAAAGGATACTCGTCGCATGTTACTGATTAAGTCATGGGGGGTTATTGGTGGTGTATTTTATTTTTTTTAAAATACACCAAGGGAAATCGTCACCCGCCATGGCGATTTCTCTTGGTGTTTTTTGCAAATTTTGAAAATTTTACGCTGGGAAATCGTCATGGGAGATGGCGATTTCCCAACTAGTTTTAAAACAAGCGAATTTTGAAAATTAATCTGAAAACAACGGTATTTTGATAAATAATTTTTTTTAGCTATATTCTGATAAAAAAACCGAATTTCTAATCCATTAGTTTCATTTGTTTTTATCTGTACTTTTCTTTTCGGAAAATAAATAATACAAAGTAGTATTACATTTTTCTAAAAATCCAATATTTGTTTGATCCAATAAATTGGGTAGATTCGAATTGGATATAAATTTTTAAACCCAAATTCATGATATTATTTAATTAATAATATTTGTTTTTATTTAATTTTAATTTTATATATATTAAAATATTATTATTTTTAAATATTCTAATAATCTCTTATTATTAAAATTGAGTGTTGAGAGATTCAGTTGACATTTTTCTAAATTTTTTTTTTGTTTTATTTGATAGTGGGATAAAAAAATAATCTATTATTATTTATTTTTGAGTCTTAAAGACTCAAAAGTCTATTTTGAAATATTTTAGAGATAATTTTATCCTTTAAAACATAAAAAAAAAACATCAAATGATTTTTTTTTGGTAAATTTGAAAAACATACATTTCATTAAACAATAATTGTTCATTGATCTAATAGATAAAAAAATAAATTAAAAATTATTAAACAAAAAAAACTTGTAAAGATCAATACACCCTTAATAAAATAAAACGTTTCTCCTTTTTTCTCTCCTCTTCTCTCCCTTCTCCAATTCCGCATTCCCGTTCTGTCCATTTTTCTTTGCCCTTAATGAAATAAAATTAGGCCTAGTTTAGTATTGCTGTTGGAAAAAGCTTGGGTTGAAAAAAACTTGAGTTGGAAAAAATGTGTTTATAAAGTGTGGTGAAAAAGTGTGGTTTAAAAACTTTTAAGTGTTTAGTATTGCTGTGAAAAAGTGTTGTAGGAAATTGAAATATCAAAAAAAGATATGTTTAAAATAATAAAAGTGTAGAGATGTGAGGATAATAAAGTCATTTTATCCAAAAGCCAGCTTTTAAAGCCCAAAAGCTATATTTTTTGGCTTTTTGGTTTGGCTTTTCAAACCATGGTTTTAACAGCAGAAGCCAAATTTTTTTATCTGTTTAGCATTGCGTTTGCGGTGAAAAGCAGCTTTTGACCTCAAAAGCTGTACGAGAAACAATGCTAAACGAGGCCTTAATCTCATTCCTCTTTCCTTTCTTTTACCTTGATGATCCTTTCTCTCAAAAATATTTGCATTGTCGTACGAACCAAAGAAAACCCAAATTGTTCAACTGGTTTTGACATAGAAAATAGAGTGTTAAAACCTAAGCCCTTCTGTCACAACAATTCCTTTTAACCTGGAAGCTTGCCTAGATTAAAACTAGTTTTACTTTTAATGTTGAAAGCTATTCCACACGGATCTATAGAGGGGAAAAGTGAGCCAAAAAGAGCATGAAAACACAAGTTCTAGCTGATGAAGGAAATTTTTAATCTAAAGCATTTTTTAAAAGACTGTTAAATACTTAAAATGAACCCTCACCACCCACCCACCCACCTTCTCCAGGTCGCCCTAAAGACAGACCTTCCCCTCAGTTAAACTTGTACTGCTCAGGGTATTTAAATCTTTACAATTTCATTCTTATCAATTTTAAATTTTTTTATTTCTTTTTTTTAATTAATTCTTTCTTATTAGATTATTTAATAATTATTTTATTGCTTATGGTATGTTTTTCAAATTAATCCCTTTAAAAAAAAAAAAAATAGTTTTAAGTTTATTTTTTTAATTTTTATTTTATTTTTAAATGATGTATTTATAAGGGTTAGTCTACACAATAACTTACAAGTCGATTTAAGATCCATACTCGGCCCGTTCGAAAATAAATTAAAAATAAATTTATTATTATATTATTATTTTTAGTTTTTAGTTTATTTTTAAATTATGTATTTAAAGGGGTTGATCCGCGCGTTGATTCGTGGGTCGATTTAGGATTCGTACTCAATTCACACGGAAAAAAGTTTTAAAAAAATTATTTTATTAATTAATTATTTTATTTTATTTTTAAATGATATATTTAAAGGAGTTGGTCCGTGCGTTGACTCGTGGGTCGATTTAGGATCCGTACCCGATCCACATGGGAAAAAAGTTTTTAAAAAAATTATTTTATTAATTAATTTTTTACTTTATTTTTAAATGATGTATTTAAGGGGTTGATCCGCACTTTAATTCACGGATCGATTTAGGACCATATTTGATCCGCACGAAAAAAAAATATTGAAAATAGAAATTTATTTTATTAATTAGTTTTTTTATTTTATTTATAAATAATATATTTAAAAGGGTTAGTCCACACGTTGACTCACGGGTCGATTTAGGATCCTTACCCGATCGGCTATGGGAAAAAGCTAAAAAAGAAATTAATTTTATTATTAATTTTTATTTTTATTTTAAATGATGTATTTAAAGGGGTTGGTTCGCATGTTGACTCGTAGGTCGATTTAGGATCCGTACCCGACCCGCATGGTACAAAAGTTAAAAAAATAAATTTATTTTATTAATTAATTATTTTATTTTAAATGATGTATTTAAAGGAGTTGGTCTGCACGTTGACTCGCGAATCGATTTAGGATTCGTACTCAACCCACTCGAGAAAAAAATAAAAATAAAAAGAAATTTATTTTTATTAATTATTTTTAGTTATTTTTATTTTATTTTTAAATGATGTATCTAAAGGGTTGATCTGCACTCACGGGTCGATTTAAGATCCATATCCGACCTGCTAGAAAAAAAAGTTAAAATAAAAATTTTATTATATTAATTACTTTTATTTTATTTTAAATAATGTATTTAAAGGGTTGGCCCACACGTTCACTCGTGGGTCGATTTAGGATCCGTACCCGACCCGCTCGGAAAAAAATAATTTTTTTTAGTTTTTTTTATTTTATTTTGAATTGATGTATTTAAAGGGGTTAGTCCATACATTGACTCGCGAGTCGATTTAGGATCCGTACCCGACCCGCTCGGAAAAAAAGTTAAAAAGAATTTATTTATTAATAATTTTAATTTTAAATGATTTATTTAAAAGGGTTAGTCTGCACGTTGACTCGTGGGTTGATTTAGAATCTGTACCTTACTCGTTCGGGGAAAAAGTTAAAAAAAATATTTTATTAATTATTTTATTTTAATTTTAAAAGATTAATTTAAAGTGGTTAATCTGCCTGTTGACTTGTGCGTCGATTTAGGATCCGTACCCAACTCGCTCAGGGAAAAAGTTAACAAAAAGAAGAAAAAAAACGAACTTGCTGCTAACCTAAGTGAGAAAATCAATCATACGAGAGAATAAAATACAACCCACAATTTTATTTTCTTATTTTTCATTTCTTATTTTTTATCTCCTATAAATAAAAATATACAATATACAATAAGGTCTAAATATTTTTCAAAAATACATATAAATAAATTTGAAAATACATTTTTATTATGTAATTTATAAATAAAAAATTCATAAATTTAATTTTCATGATTAAAAAAAAATTATTATATTAATATTATTATAATTTAAAATTAAAATATTTAAATAAATAATTATTATTTAATAAAATATAAACTAAATTAATTTTTATTATTAATTAATTAAAAAATTTATTAAAAGATTAAAAATACCCCGACGAAAGCGTGGTCTTTTTTCTAGTAATTTTAAAATTTTGAGTCTTTAAGCCTATGTTTGAATTGGAGTAGGGAGAGAAAGGAAAGTAAAGCAAAGAAAAATGGAAAACTTTTCTCTTGTTTTTTTTTTTGTTTGGATTAAAAAAAAAAAATTAATAAAGAAAACTGAGGGGAGTTGAGCATCTTCACTTTCGCTCAAAATACTCATTTTTTCAAAACCTCAAATAGGTGTGAAAGGAAGAAAAAGGAAAGTAAAGTAAAAAAAATATTTAATTATAAAATGTCTATTTTACCTTTTTTACATTTATCAAATTACAAGTAATATTTATACTTCACGTAATTGATATTAAAAATTATAATAAATTCTTTTTATTATCATTTTTTTTGTTTTTGTTTTTTTATATTACATTCATATTTTTTTTAATGTAATGCTTATTTTATTTTTTTATTATTTAATTTATAATATTTATATTGTTAATTTAATTTTAAAAAATGGTACAATTGAAAATGTATATTATAATTTTTTTTTTCATATTTTAACCAAATGATAGTGACTAACATTATTTTCTTTTCCTTTTCCTAACATATTTTAATTATCCAAATATGAAAAAGATGTATTTTTTTTTATAAATATTTTCTTTCTTTTTCTTTCATTTACTAAAATCGAAAGGATCAGACCTTGGGGAGGGGTCCCATTGGCATTAAGTATGTGTAGGATTTAATTTTTAAAGTTCAAACAAAAACGCTGATGAATATTTGGGTAATGCAATGCTTGTGTCGGGGTCGGACTTCGGAGCAAATAACAGAGCGGATAAAAGTTTATGATCTGAGTTATAACCATTCAAAGGACATTGGGTGTTTCTAATCCAAAAGGGAGGCTATGGCCTAGATTTGCGTCTAACGTCTTAGGCCCAGTCAATTCACGGGAATAGTAAGCATTCATCATCAGTTTCTTCTTTGCGCCAATTTCTTAGCCTTAGGTTTGACTTTTACCGAAATCTGCCGAATAAATTGCAAACCCTAATATGAAGCAGAACACAGGCAGCAGAATTTTGAATACAACTAAAGCAAACTGATTACATGAAGGTAAAAACAAAGCCTCTCCCTCTATCGACCAAACAAGAAAGGAAAAACGGAATCGTATTTTTGCGGCATTAATTGTTATTTTTTCCAGCTCACTTTATTCTTTGTTTAGTTGAATGGAAATCTCAATTTTTTTTTTTTTAAAAACAAAAGCAAAAAAATTAATATGATACTACTAGAAATGAAAATTGGGTAGGTTTTCCCTGTTTTTCACTACAATTCATTGGTATATTGAATATTTGGCTTTTTTTTTTTTTTTTATAATTACAATCATATATATCTTTAGATTTTGTCTAAATCTAATATATTTTTAAATGGTTTTAAAGATGTATTTTCATATTGATCTGAAACATTTAAGTTTTTATATTGGTGAGGAGCTCTCTGAGATCGAAATCTTGAATGCACTAACCTAATATAAAAGAATGTAACTTAAAAATATCAGGAGTGAAAGTTAAACTTAATAAAATCCGAGAATACTTTGTAACTTGTGTTCTCAAATGTGGAACATTACTTGAGGCGGTAAGGCCCGGTTTAAACGAGCCTATTCACGTTCTCGGATAATAGGAATTCGATATCAGTCTCTTGGGGCAGCGGGACCACATTAACAGTCAAGACAATTGGAATTTGGAGTTTCTATTGGTCCATTGATCTCGTGTTCACGCTCCAATCTCCGAGGACTCCAGTCGAAGAATGCCTTAAATCGTCTTTGAAGCATCGATTCCTCGAGTTACCCAAAGCAACTTGTACTTTCTTTGCCGATACTGCTTCTTTTTTCTTTTTCTTATCTTCACTTTTCTGGATATTGAATTATTTTGGGTTTAATTCTTTTGATGCAGAGGTGTTACATTACTCTGAATTTGGGTTTTGAATTTTGACAATAAGGGATTTTCTGATATTAACTGACAATTTATCAACTTTCAACAACCATGTATTTCGTGTTAATTAAACCCTATTTCATTCTTGATTAAAAGACAAAAAAACTGTTCCCAGACAGGTTTTCTACTTAACCCACTTCTGCATGTGGTTCATCGGTAAGGAGATTGGCCACTTTGTAGCTTGATCAGAGAGTAGTAAGCCCCAGCCCGACCAATAGCTAGGAGACTGGAATGTGATCCTTGTTCAACTACCTTCCCATTCTTTATAACAGCTATTGAATCTGCCTTTTGTATGGTGGATAATCGATGAGCTACAACTACAGAAGTTCTTCTAACCATCATCTTGTCTAGTGCTTTTTGGACTAGGCTCTCTGACTCACTATCAAGGGCACTGGTTGCCTCATCTAGGAGAAGGATCATTGGGTTCTTTAGTATGGCTCGAGCCAATGCAATCCTTTGCTTCTGCCCTCCCGATAGCTGAACTCCTCTTTCACCGCAGTAAGTGTTATATCCATCTTTCATAGAACTGCATCAGATAAACATATTCTTGTAAAAGCAATGACATAAATTGGTATACACAGTTATTTAGTTGTTTAATGTTTAATGAATCTAAATAGTGAATACCTTATAAATTCATGAGCATTGGCTAGGACTGCAGCCTTCCTTACTTCAGCTTCTGTAACTTCCCCTTTGCCGTAGGCAATGTTGTGGCGGATAGTACCTGCAAAAAGAGTGGGCTCCTGACTAACTAATGCAATATGTGACCTCAAATTTCTCAAGTTGTAGCTCTTGATATCGTATTCATCTATGAATATGGATCCACTTTGTGGGTCATAAAATCTTTCAATCAACCCAATAATAGTGGATTTCCCCGATCCACTCTGTCCTACAAGTGCCATTGTTTTTCCTGCTTCAATTTTGAGACTCAGGCCTGTCAAGATCATTTGTTTCGGCCTTGCTGGGTAAGAAAAGAATACATCCTTCAGTTCAATCTGCCCCTTATTAGTTTCCTCAACTTCAACTCCATTACAATCTTCAGGTTCAATCTCACTCCTCCTATCCAGAATTGCAAATATTCTTTTTATGGAACCACCACCTTTAGCTAAATCAGAAGTCATGCTTCCCGTATCTGCAATGCTTTTACCAGTGCTCATCAATATAAAGAATGCTTGAAAGAGATGCTTTGGTGTCACTAGTCCTTGATTTATTAGTCTTCCCCCATACCAGAAGGTTAGTGCTACAGAGGCTGTTGTCAGAAATTGAGAGCTAAATAGAGCAAAACCAGAAATGTATCCTTGTTTGATGCTCTGCTGTCGGGGCCCTCTCATTGTTGCTCCAAAGAGATGCAATATCCTTTTCTGAGAGGAAAATGCAGTAATAGTCCTGTGGTTAACTATAGCTTCACTTGCTAACTGGCTTCCCTCATTTTGTGCTTTTTGAGCTTTTTGGGACATACTTTTCATTAGAACACTTCTGGAATAGAAGCTCCCAATAAGTAATGGCTGAAAGGCAATCATAACAATGGCTACCCTCCATGTAATAATCAATGAAAACAAAAAGGCTAGGGAAGCACTAAAGAAAACCTGAACTAGTAATGACATACGATCTGCAATAAATGAGCGAAATGTGCTGGCTTCAGTAGATAACCGTGCACAAATGGCAGCACTTGAGTTTTCTTCTTGATCAAACCACCCAATCTCAAAGGTCAGTACTTTTGCAAGTGCTTTTTCTCGAACCCTTTTGACTAGCCGTTCCCCCATGATTGCAAAATTGTAATGTTGCAGGAGATTAGCAATGAAACTTAGAACTGCCAGTCCTAAGAAAATCAAGCTGTAGAATCTGATTTCTGATTTGAGCTTGGAACTATCTTTTAGAAAGTAAACGGAGGCAATTGTTCCTAAGCAATAGGCATAGATTGGTTGAATTGCTCCAGTGCTAACAGCTCCAAAACACCCAAGTAAGATTCTCTTCCACTCAGGTGCATTCATCTGAAGCAAACGCCATCCAGAGAGGGGAGGGTGAGAAGAATTCTTTGTGTTCTTATCATTTTGGTTTTCATCGGAATGCATTGCGACAGAGCTTGCCACAGAGATGGAAAATACTGGGCTGAAAGGATATGCTGGGCTGCTGGGATAGCTAGATCTCACACTTACTGGAGTCTGCGGAGTTCCACTCATCAATCTAAGGTTGTTTCTATCTTCTGTTAGATTGTAGGAACCATCAGAGGCTTCATTTTGCATTGCTGTTTGCTGCAACTGCACCATTTTCTTATAGGCCCCACCGACTCCATTGTTCATTTGGATAAGTTCATCATGCGAACCTGATTCAATAACTCTTCCTGATTGGAGAACTGCTATCATGTCTGCTTTACGGATTGTGGAAAGGCGATGTGCAACAATAATTGTAGTCCTTCCTTGTGAGGCATGATCCAAGGCTACCTGTACTATCTTTTCAGATTGTGCATCCAATGCACTCGTGGCTTCATCTAGAAGAAGAATCTTTGGATCTCGGATCAAAGCCCTTGCTATGGCGACCCTTTGCTTTTGCCCTCCTGACAACTGAAGCCCCAATTGTCCTACCTGACTTGCAATAGTAACTATTAATTCAGCAAAACAAATAACTTTCTGAAGTTATATCAATTAAGGATACTATTACTAGGACTTACTTGAGTTTCATATCCGTTGGGCAACTTTACAATGAAGTCATGAGCATTTGCGGCCTTTGCTGCTCTAATAACAAATTCCATCGATGCTCCTTCCTTACCAAAGAGAATGTTTTCTTTTATGGATGTTGCAAAGAGAATTGGCTCTTGATTAACCAGTCCCATTTGGGAGCGCAACCATTTAAGCTGAAGCTTCTTTATTTTGTGTCCATCGAGGAGAATATCTCCATTGACAGGGTCATAAAATCTTTCAAGCAAACAAATGGCTGTGGACTTGCCAGAACCACTACCTCCAACAAGACCTACCATATTTCCAGCTTGCACTTTAAGATTGAATCTATGGAGAACAAGGGCATCAGACCTTGATGGATAACTAAAGTCTACGTCTTTAAATTCAACTTCTCCTCTCACATGTGATAGGAGTTTTTCCTTCTCATATTCGGAGTACATATTTGGATTGCGATCAATCATCTCAAAAATTTTCGAGGCAGCGTGTCTTGCCTCTGAGATGAAAGAGAGATTTGGAAGCGCGCTCATAACAGCCCTGAATGTTCAACATCGAAACTGTTTAGTAGTCACATAATATATACAAGGTAATTGAAGCCTGAAAGCATTATTTTGTCTTTTTTTCTTTGGTTGGAATTTTGTCAATGCTATAAAAGTAGGTTCAAATGTTAGAAGAAATCCATTTTCAGTGTTCCATGTATCATACAAAGTTAAAGTGAATGTAGTCCTGAGGTAGTAAGCCCAGATAAGAACAGTTTTCATTTTAATATCTGCATGCCCCTCTGATTGAATTTTAGTTTTTGTGATTAATAACCAATTCTAAACCTGAAATGAGACAACAATTCTTGAGAATTAATGTTGTTGCAGATTAAAAAAAAAAAAAGAAAAAAAAAGGACAATATTATGGAATTTAACTCACAATCCTCCCAACATGATGCAGACCCCAGCCACGAAGACAGCGCCGCCGCTTTCTCCTTTTTCAGTTACAAGAACACCACCAACCCAGGCTTGAAAAGCCCATGCTGTATAAATCATTCCCATGCTTCCAATCAGCAATCCTTTTGTGAAACCCTGCTTCATCCCTAGCTCCATACTTTTTTGAAGAGCATTATTAAACTTGTCTAGCGTTTGGTGCTCAGCAACATATGAATAAACTGTTCTGATCGAGGAGATTGCTTGCTCTGCAATCCCACCTGCATTACCATAAGCAGCCTTCATCTCTGCTCCTATCTTCATCAGTACCTTACCAAATCCGAGTCCTGGGATTACGAACATTAGTGCGAATGGCAAAGCAGCCAATGATAGTCGCCAGGAAAGTTTGAAGGCAACCGCAAGGCTTAAGATGAATAATGTGAGGTGAGCCAGGCAGTTTGGTATCTGTATTTTATTAGAAATCCTCCAACTATTAAAACATTTGCATTTCAAGAGGGAGAAAGAGAAATACAGAGGGAAGAAAAAAAAAATGTTCCAGGCAATTGACAACCTTATCGGCTATGGTATCTTGGATCGAATGGGCATCAGAAGTGACAGTAGAGATGACCTGGAATGTAGAGGAAGAGGCTGTTTGATCCTCGAAGAAACCAACTTCTTGCCTGAGAACTGATTTTAGGTATTCAATTCTCATGCGAGATGCCTGCCTCTCTGCACTTCTTGTCCAACAAACTCCTTCTGCAAGATGAACATAAGTAGTTAAATGGAACATAGCATTTCAACTTGCTAGATGAATCAGTGAATTAGAGCATACAAATGAAAATTACATTTACACTTACCGATGAAAGCAGATATTCCCACTCCAATTGCAGAATAAAGTAGCCTAAGTGCATACTGTAAATAGGACGAGGCAGCTTGTTAACAATATATCAAGCAATTTAAGATTTAAGATTCTTTTAAGATGATCCTAACCAAAACATGTCAAACTTAAGCTGCATAAACATGTCCAATGCTATGTTTTGATTTGCACGAGTTACTAGTCATTTTAACTTCTTCAAGCAGTTTCATTAGATTGGTTGATAATCCTAGCCTGAGGAGAGTTTGTCCTGCACATTTTTACACGGTATATATATATATATATATATATATACACATATATATATATATATACACATATATATATATATATATACACATATATATATATTTCTAGATGTGCATCATCTTGTAGAACCTTGTCATTGATAACAACGGATATAACCAGTGTTCATAAAGTAGGGAGAAAAACCTTTTGATGGTTTTCTCATGGTTGCGTGGGCTCTTGGAGTGCAAGGAATGATGAACTAATTAAAAAAAAACAGAAACAGTTCTTTTCTTGAAGATTTTAAACAGGCTCAGGAATTTTCTACGAGGAAGCTCGATAACTCCACCTATACCTCATCACAAAGTTAATATTGATGGTGCCTCAGACATTCACCGAAAATGTGAAGGTATAGGCATTATTATTAGGGACCATGAACGGCAGCTAATAGGAGCAGCTGCTGTCAAAGTTAATCTAGTTCTTGAGGCATGTATTATGGAAGCTCTGGCCGCAGCTGTCAAAGCTTTGGAGGTGGCAGCTTATATGGGGTGTTGCAAAATAAAAATTGAAGGGGATACAGTTTTAGTTATCAAGGTGTTGTAAATGGCAGATGAGGATCTCTTAAATATTGGAGCTATACAAGTAGATGGCAGGAACAACATGCAAGGATTCATGAATGTGTAGTTCAGCATTATGTTACCCGAACTCTTTATTTTCCCTAAAGTACTCGTGTCGGACACGGGTATGAAGGTATGATCCTCCAAATATATGGAAATTCTTAAGAAAAATTGAGTTACCCATGTCGGACACATATCCGTATTCGACACTCACCCGAGTCTGGGTAACATAGGTTCAGCATATAAAGCAAGAAGGCAATGAGGCAGAGCACATGCTGTAGCGAAATATAGTCTTTCAATATCAGAAGATATGTATTGAGTTCAGTAAATTTCCTAATCCTAATGTTATAAGTTCTATTGTCCATTCTGATGTTTCTATCAACGAGTAATCAAAGAAATCATCTTTTGTTTCAAAAAAAAAAAAAAAAAAAGGAAAAATAGCAGTGAGTTTAGTACTGAGTTAGCTATAATTGTCATACCTTGTCCACTATTTCATTGGAGAAAAATTGATCAGAAGTTCCAAAATCGTTTAGCGCACCGCTAAGAATGTACATGTTAACAGGGGACATCATCCCATCTCCAATGCTACCTAAAGTTCCGAAAAACAACAGCAGTTTGTCTATCCCATCAGCATAGCGAAACAGGCCACCACCTTTGATCGCCATTCCACTTCAATTCGTCCCCTTTTGATTTTGATCTTTAATATGCTGATGATCCTCTCCCACTCTAATTCTTTGCAACTGAATTTATATCATTAGAAAAGTTTACCCATTTTCTGTGTCTGGTTTCAGGTGAATGGACACTTTTTATGCCAAAATGGATTGAGGGTTTATCATAAGTCGACACTTGTGCCCATATTTTGTTGCTGTAAGGATTGTTGGTTTCAACAATTCCAAACTAGAAAGGTTCTTTAGTTTCTTGGGTTTTTCTTTAAGGATTTTGCAATACTGAGAAATGATCCTCAAACAAGAAATCCTTGTCTGTGGCTTTACCACTCTCATAAATCACACTTTTGGTATTGAAGAGCATGTATAATGAAGGGAGAATCTATGATTTTGGATACCATGGACAGACATGACAAGGCTAACGCACTTTCAACAATTTTTTTAACATGTGTCGCTTGCTTGTTAGTTCTGGACATTGACCCTGTCCTGGAAATCTGCTTGTTAACATCAGTCAATGGTGACCGGTTATATTATTTTAATTTTTAATTTTTTTTTAAATATTTATGTTCGATACTTGTGTCCGATATATACTCGAATATATGTATGAAAATATGATCTTTCAAATATATATTAAAAAAAAAAACTTTAAAAAATTACATATGCGTATCAGATACATATCCATATTCGACACTCATCCAAATTAGGATAATACAAGTGGCTGTTGACAATTGTAAGCTTGAGAATCATTCGGCAGCGGAACAATTCAGAATTTTGAGTTCAGAAATGTTAAGGAATAAAAATCATTTTTAAATTCTCATTTAAATGTTTAAATCTTTAAATTGAGCGATCGGTACGTCTCATATTTTTCCCCCCCTAGATTCCTTCTTTGTATCTCTTTTAGTTCTTTTCTTGGTGCTTTGTCCTTTATTTTATTTGTTTAAGAAGAGCTAGATAATATCACACATGATTTTATCGCAGAATATTAAATTTGCACCTATATATATCATTTTTTCTGTTTGGAAAATATTAATCAATGTTTAATGACACTGGTTACGATGATATATATATATATATATATATATATATATATAAATAAGTAAAAGTGTATTTAATGCATTAATTTTTCTTGAATTCAATAAAAGTAATGTATTAAATGTAAAATAATTTTTTGAAATGATAAAAAAAAAATCCTTAACCAATACCTATAGGTACAGGTTAAGCGAATCTCTTTCGTTATATGAACTATATTTAATAATGACTGTCATATCCATATCCGATTTTTTATTAGTAGGATAGAACATAAAATATGTGTTTGACACTTCATCATAAAAATAGACATAACTCTTGTAACTGTTGTAATTGGAGGAGGAGGAAGAAATGGTTTGATCCATTATTTATGTCGTTTGATCCATATATCTATTCTCTTATCCCTTTTTGACTTTCTTCTTTTAATCTTTATATCCTAATAGTCAGCTTCTCTTGAACAACTACATTAATCCTCTGAATTGTTTTAACTGAGCTTGTGTAGTAATTAGAGATGAGTATGGAAAGTTGATTGGCGAAATTGACAAAAGTGTACTAATTGATATCGGTGTCTAGGCTGAAACTATGACTATTAAAGAATGAGTACTTCCGGCAAAAGAATGAATTTAAAAAAGAACATTGGATTTAAATATGAATACAATGATCTAAAAAATATTTTAAATAAATTAATTAGATCAAGTAAAATATATTTAAACATGAACAATTTATATAAAATTATATGAATAAATATAAAAGTAAATAAACATATTATTTATACTAGTTTAAATGATATAACAAATCAATATTATTGACTTTAATATATATAATTCATTGTTAGATTTTTTATTTTTTTTGATAAATCAATATATTAGATGATTTTTTTTTTTTTTTGTATAAAATTATATCAAATGATATCAAAATTATTACAAATATTATCAAAATTGTATCAAACTTCAGAGGTACAAAACTATTAAAATGTTATTAAAATTATTACAAAATTATATCAAAGATTACCAAAATTATCTCAAACGTTATCAAAAGTTACCAAAATTATCTCAAACGTTATCAAAATTATATCAAAGGTTACCAAATTATATTAAGGTTACCAAAATTATATCAAGGGTTATCAAAAGTTAACAAAATTATATAAAAAGTTACCAACATTATATCAAATATTAACAAAATTATATCAAAGATTACCAAAATTACATCACATATTACCAAAATTATATTAAATAATTGGCAAAATTATACCAAAGGTTATCAAAATTATATCAAAAGTTATAAAAATTATATAAAAAATTACCAAAATTATATCAAAGGTTGTCAAAATTGTATAAAAAAAATTATCAAAACACTATCAAAAGTTGTCAAGATTATTACAAATGTTATCAAAATTATATCAAAAGTTACCGAAACTATTATAAATGTTATCGAAATTATTACAAAGGTTATCAAATTTTTTACAAAAGTTATCAAAATCATATTAAAGGTTACCAAAATTATATCAAAAGTTACCACAATTAAATAAGGGTTATCCAAAATTATATCAAAAGTTACCAAAATTATATAAAAGTAATCGAAAATATATCAAAGGTTACCAAAGTTATTACAAATGTTATCAAAATTATATCCAATGTACCAAAATTAAATCAAAGATTACCAAAAAGATATCAAAATTATATCAAAAGTTACCAACTTATATTAAAAGTTATTAAAATGACAAAATCATATTAAAGGCTATCAAATCATAAAAGGTTATCAAAATTATATCGAATGTTACCAAAATTATATCAAAAGTTAACAAAATTATATCAAAGATTATCAAAATTATATCAAAGGTTACTAACATTATATCAAATGTTACCAAAACCAAAAATTATATCAAAGGTTAACAAAGTCATGTCAAATGTTATAAAAAAATTATATCAAAATTTACCAAAATTATATGAAAGGTTATCAAAGGTTATCAAAATTGTATCAAAAGTTATCAAAATGATATCAAAGGTTACCAATATTATATCAAACGTTACCAAAATTACATAAAATATTATCAAAATTATATTAAAGGTTATCAAAATTATATTAAAAGTTATACAAATCATATTAAAGGTTATCAAAATTAAATCAAATGCTATTAAAATCATATAAAAAAATTATCAAAATCATATTTAAAGTTACTAAAATAATATCAAAGACTATATTATATATTATATACATATATATTATATAAGAGGTTATTTATTGTTACTTACTATATACTTATGTCAAAATCATTCATGTTTAATTTCATATGGTAATATATATTATTGTAATTTAACATAATTTTATGATCTAAGTGTCCTACCATACTATTAATTTAATCTTTATTATCATCTTTGGTTATATCTTCACGTTTCAATTCTCGTAAAGTAAATAGTACTTTAAGGTTCTTCATAGCCTAATAGTTGAATAAATAATTAAGATCTTGATTCTTAACTAATAAATATTTTTCTAATATTCTTTCAAAACTTTATTATATTGTTCTTAACAATAAATTTGAAAGTATTGATCTCATAATTTTTTTTAATAAAAATAAGAAAATAAGTAAAAAAAATTAGTCAATGTTTAATTTAAATAAGAGAGTTATCAATTGAGGACAATTTGTTTTAATAAAGACGTTAATGTTTAAAATAAAAAATAGTGAATATTTTATTAATTTAATAAGAGAATCAATAATCAAAGATAAAAAAATCAATTTAATAAATTATTAAGGGCATATATGACGTTTAATATTTTTAATTTTGAGTCATATAAACACATACCATTATCCGATACCAATACCGAATCCATGTAATATAGTACTTGTCTAAAAGAGAAAGATACCCTTACGGAAAGGCAGATTAGTTTCAGATATATATTCTTGTTTGGATGCTTATGTTTTTTCACAATATAGGTTCGTTTCATGTAAAATCCTATATTTTGGAATTTATCTTTTGTAGTTTGGCCAACTTGGGAATCATATGCAGACTAAACCTTGTCTTCTTCTTTGTGTGCATGATAAAATAGACAATGAGACGTAGACGTGCTCTTCGAGTTGGTCAAGAAATAGGTGGCAACAGGTTTGCTGTCAGAATCAATGTAATTGTAACCTAAAACATATCGCCTTTTGGCATATGATATGAGTCAATCACATAAGCTGAATTCTTGGCAAGAATAAAAGAACTTAATTGATAGTTTTATATGACTCATTGGTTTTCCTATATCCAAAAACAATGAAGCTGATGTTAATTAATTTTATGAAATTAAAGTCATGAAAGTTAATTCTGTTTTAAACTGACTATAAACCTTTTCTGTCATGGTATCTTAGATTGAATGAGCATCAGAGGCTTTAACAGATACAACTTGGAACGTATTGGAAGAAGCTCCTTTGGCAAGGAGTACATCTAGGTATTCCATTCTCATCCTAGATGTCTGTCTCTCTGCAGTTCTTGTCCAACAAATTCCTTCTGCATAATAAATGCATACGAGACTGGAATGAGAGTCTAATCAAAGTACAATTTAAATCTTACCATTCGTGTATCCGTATCGTATTTGTATATTTTTTCTTATCATAATCATATTTAAAGTATTTTATGTTTATATAAATTTTAACGTATTAATAATTTGTGTTATATAGATTTTGACATATTCGTGTATTCGTATCGTGTTCATATTTTTTTTCGTGTCGTATCGTATTTTAATTATTTTTTCCGTATCGTATCTAGTATTACCGTGTCTACTACAATCTGCTAAATCATCCTTCATGCACTACAGACGTCTATTTTTATGTTGTAGGTCTTCGTATAATTCACATGAAAATTTTGTTAGCTAAATATGACAATGCAGTTGGCCAAAACACTGATACAACTTATTGCTGCAAAATTCCTAGCAGAATATACTACCCTGGTATTAAGGGTTACATGTTTAGCTTCATTTAGGTTTGGTAGATAATGATTTAATAGAATTCCACAAACTATGTAGTTGAAAGCATCTTTGGGTATTATAATTAACCTTTTTAAGCCTGTTGCTTAACCATAAACAGAATTTTCCATTACACTTGCATCTTTAAGGAATTATAAATTAGGCTTGTACTTTAACCAGCATATAACTACATATATTTGCTCTATTTGTTAGTTAAGATGTATATGTTATGGTACTTGGCAAGCTTATCTTCTGTAAATACTTGTTTTTGGCTACTGATATATATTGGTGCTTGACAGAGTTTGTTGACAGCGCAGCAGCTTGCTTGCAACGCAGTTTGGCAGAGCTGGTTGGCAGTGCAACATTGGCATAGCTTGTTGCCAACGCAGTTTGGCATAGCTTGTTGGAAGCGCAACTTGGCAAAGCTTGCTTGAGCGCAGCTTGACACAACTTGCAAGGAGCGCAGCTTGTAAGCACTACATGATAATTTGAAACAGCTAATCAAGGTGCGTCGTTACATGAAGAGCAGTGGAGTTTATCCCATAATGGGCGACAAGATTTTTTGAGTTTACTCCATCTTTGGGAGGTTTTGAAAAACATGGTTTGTAGGCTTAAATAGAAGATTGTTAAGCAGTCTTCTTCTTAACTTTTTTTCTGAAATGCAAATGTTTTTTTTTTTTTTTTTATTTTAACAGGTGATGCATTATTAAGTGTGCTGTAATGTGATCAACCTTTACCACCTGTCACCTAAAATTCTCCCATGACATGTTTTAATTCGTTGTAACTTCCCTCTCCCATTAACTCATGTTTTGTGCAAACTTTCGTGTAACTGACGTCCTAATAATTTTCCACTCTCTTTTGCAATTTCTCTAGGTGAGACTATAAATAGTGATTCAAAAGTTTCATTTTGAATCTTTTGATAATTTGACAAACTTTGACTCTCAAAGATATCGTTGCAACTTTCTCTTTAAAATCATTCTAGTAATCATATGAGATTAAACATGAATGATTTTGACATAAATATATAATAAGTAACTGTGAATAAATAACCTTTTATATAATATAATATAACCTTTAATATGATTTCAGTAACTTTATATATGATTTTGATAAGTTTTGATATAATTTTAACAGCATTTGATATGATTTTAAAAGCCTTTAATATGTTTTTAATAACATTTGACCTAATTTTGATAACCTTTAATATAATTTAATAACCTTTGATACAATTATAGTAACCTTCGATATAATATTGGTAATCTTTAATGTATTTTGGTAACTTTTGATGTAACGTTGGTAACCTATGGTACAATTTTGATAACCTTTGATATAATTTTGATGACCTTTTGTATACATTTTGGTAAGTTTTGATATAATTTTTTATAACCTTTGATATGATTTTATTAACTTTTGATAAAAAATTTGGTTTTGAAAACCTTAAAGCATTATTTACTTGGACGAAAATCGAAACATGAAAATATAATCAAATATGATAATTAAAATTAAATTGGTAGTATGATAGGATACTTGGATCATAAAATTATTTTAAATTACAATTATATATATTACCATATAAGATTAGACATAAACGATTTTGACATAAATATATAATAATTAACAATAAAATAAATAATCTTTTATATAATGTATATAATATAACCTCTGATATGATTTTAATAACCTTTTATATGATTATTAATAGCCATTGATATGATTTGATTGCCTTTAATATGATTTTAATACTCTTTGATATAATTTTGATAATATTTAATGTCATTTTGGTAACCTTTAATGTAATTTTGCTAACTTTGATAGAATATTGGTAAATTTTGATATGATTTTGGTAATCTTTGATGTAAGTTTTGTAACCTTTGATACAATTTTGATAACATTTTTATATAATTTTGATAACTTTTTATATAATTTTGGTTAGCTTTGATATAATTGTTGATAACCTTTGATAGGATTCTGTTAACCTTTGATAAAAATTTTGGTTTTGGTAATTTTTTATATAATTTTGATAAATTTTTATAAAATTTTGATAACTTTTAATATAATTTTGGTAACGTTTGATATAAATTTGAAAGCCTGTAATATAATTTTGATAACTGATATAATTTTGACAACCTTAATATAATTTTTCTAACCTTTTAAATGATTTCGATAACTTTTGCTATGATTTTGATAACTTTTCATTTAATTTTGGTAACCTTTGATATACTTTTGGTAACATTCAATATGATTTTGATAATATTCGATATGATTTTGATAGCCTTTGATATAATTTTGATAACTTTTGATATAATGTTAGTAACCTTTGATCAATTTTGATAACCTTTTATATAATTTTGGTAACTTTTACTATAATTTTCATAACCTTTTATATAATTTTGTTAACTTTTGGTATAATTTTGGTTTTGGTAATCTTTGGTATAATTTTGGTAACTTTTGATATAATTTCGATAACCTTTTTATAGTTTTGGTAACCTTAGATATACTTTTGCTAACCTTTGAAATAATTTTAATAGCCTTTTATATAATTTTGATAACTTTTGATGTGATTTTAATAACCTTTGATATGATTTTGATAGCCTTTTATATGATTTTGATAGCTTTTAATGTAATTTTGTTAACCTTATATATGATTTTGATAACTTTTTATGATTTTGTCAATTTGATAACTTTTGATATGATTTTGATAACTTTTAATTTGATATAATTTTGATAGCATTTGATAAAAGTTTGATAACCTTTTATATAATTTTGGTAGTCTTGAATATAATTTTGACAATATATAATTTTGATAATCTTTTATACGATTTTGTTAACCTTCAATATAATTTTAATAATTTTTTATATAATTTTGGTAGCCTTTTAATAACCTTTGATATAAGTTTGGTAACGTTTGATATAATTTTTGTAACTTTTGATATAATTTTAATAACCTTGGATATAATTTTGATTACATTTGTAATAGTTTTTGTAACCTTTGATATTTGATAATCTATAATATAATTTTGATAACTTTTGTAATTGTTTTAGTAATCTTAAATATAATTTTGGTAACCTTTGAAAATAATTTTGGTAACACTCGAAATAATTTTGGTAATCTTCGATATGATTTTGATAGTTTTTAATATGATTTTGCCATTTTGATAACCTTTGATATAATTTTGATAACCTTTATACAATTTTGGTAATTTTTGTTATAATTTTGATAACATTTGATATAATTGATAATCTTTAATATGATTTTGCTAACCTTTGATATAATTTTGGTATCCTTTTGATAATTTTTTGATATAATTGTGGTATCTTTGATATAATTTTGATAACATTTGTAATAGTTTTGGTAACCTTAAATATGATTTTGATAACCTTTGATATAATTTTGATAACCATTGGAATAGTTTTGATAATCTTAAATATAATTTTGATAACATTTGATATAATTTCGATAACTTTATATAATTGTAGTAACCTTTGATATAATTTTAAAAAATTTGTAAAATTTTTGATAACCTTTATAATAATTTTGATACTAACAGTTTTGGTAACCTTTGATATAATTTTGATAACATTTGCAATAATTTTGATAATTTTTTATATAGTTTTGATAACCTTTGATATAATTTTGACAACGTTTGATATAATTTTGATAACTTTTGATATGATTTTGATAACCTTGATATAATTTTGATAACCTTGATATAATTTTGATAACTTTTGATATAATTTTGGCAACTTTTAATATAATTTGGGTAACATTTGATATGATTTTGATAATTTTTATATAATTTTGGTAAAATTTTATATAATTTTGTTTAACATTGATATGATTTTGGTAAGTTTTTGGTAACCTTTGATATAATTTATTTAACAATTGATATAATTTTGGTAACCCTTAATATAATTTTGGTAGCCTTTGATATAAATGTGGTAACTTTTGAGATAATTTTGATAACCTTTAATATAATTTTGTAATAGGTTTAATAACATTTGTAATAGTTTCGATAATTTTCATACAATTTTATACCAAAATGAAAAATAATCATCTAATATAAGATTTTCTAAAAAAAATTAATAGTGGATTATATATATCATATATATATATATAATATAATATAACAAGGTATATGCTTACGTGGCAAGCATTGTTGACATGGTAGCTTACGTGAATATCTCATCTTGATGATACGTAAGACAAGCTTAATTTTAATTATTATTATATTTAATTTTAAAATTAAAATTAAATTTTAAAAAAAAATATTTATCTAAGTTTTTCAATTTAAAATGCTATCAAATCTGTCAATATTTATATTTAACAAATTTTATCTATTCACTTTATCTACTATATACTTAAAAGAAAATTATTTTAAATATATTACTAATCATATCTTTTTCAAAAAACAGATATCATTTTAAGCCTATAAATAATAACATGTACTACATCATTTTTTTCAATATTTAATTTTTCTTTAAGATGTTTGTTACTTTTGTGATTTTGTTGTTTATTTACTTTGATAATTTTAATTTTTTGACAATATTTCCTTCTTTTTTTTTTTGTCACAAATTTTGCAATTGATTTTGTATTTTTTCAATATAAAGATGAAGATCATAATTTATTAAAAGCTATGTCAATATTTAATTTTTTATTTAATTGATCATTGAAAAAATAATTTTATGTTCTTATTTTAAAAAATAATATTATACGTATATTCATTTTTTGGCTTTTTGATACATATCTAATATCTCTTAATTTTTTCATTTTTTTTCAAAATTTTAATTATGGTCATAATTATAAAGTTTATTTTTTTTTGACATGTTATATTGGATATATGTTATATATATTTTAAATTTTAAAATTCAAGTAAAACTAATTCATGCATATGATTTTAAACTAGTTAAAGTAAATAATACATCTAGGGGTGAGCGTTCGATCGAATCGAGTCGAATCGAGTGAAAAAAATTTGAGTTAGTCGAGTTTACGAGTCCTATTTTGTCAACCGAACTGAATTTGAAAATTTAGCAAATCGAGTCGAGTGAAAAGAAATTCGAGTCGAGTCGAGTCGAATAAATTTATTCGAGTTAAAATAAATTTTCAATTATATTTAAGCATGATAAAACAAATCCTATAAATTTTTAATTATATTTAAGCATGATAAAACTAAATTTTGGGTAAATGAAATTGTTCAATTCTCTAAATCAAAATCAATGAAAATGGAAGCAAATGTCAAAAGTTCAAGGCTTATGGATAAATTTAAATTGCTTACTCAACTAAAAAAATTCAAAAATTAGATACGAATACGTGAATACATCTTATAACTAATATAATACCATAATAAATATAATTTTTCGTTACAAATTAAAAAAAATTGAAAAAAAATTATTTACCAAATTCATTTTAATTATTATTAATTTCAATGATTTTGGACCACATTACTCGTAAAAGAGAGATAGAGACCAAAGAGAAAGAGAAAAAGAGAGGGAAACAGAGGGGGAGAAAAAGGGAGGGACACATAGAGAAGAAAATTGGGTAAATTTGAAAAACATGTTTTCAATAATTAAATTATTGTTAAATGGTATAATAGATACAAATTATTTGAAAAAGAGAAATGAACAATTAGAAATTATTATAAAGGATATTGTAAAGACAAAATTACCCTTAATGAAAAAATCTATTTTTTCTTTCTCCTCCATTAAGAAAATATTATTTTTCAAAAATTTTAATTAAAAATAAATTTATAAAATAAAATATTTAAATATTTTTTTTAAATTTAAAAAAATAAAGAAAAAATAATTTTAGAAAAAATAATGTTATTTTTTTAAAAAAAATAATTAAAAAAATAAAAAATTTTAAATTTTAAAAAAAATATTTTTTAAAATTAAAAAATATATATTTTCAGAAAACTTTATTTTTTTATTAAAAAATAAATTAAAAAATAAAAGAAAAAGAAAAAAGGAAGGAGAAGTTTTTTTATCAAGGGTAATTTTGTCTTTACAATTTCCTTCTTAATAATTTTTTATTTTTATTTCTCTTTTTCAAATAATTTTTACTCGTTATACCATTTAACAATAATTTGATTAATGACAGCATGTTTTTCAAATTTACCCAAGAAAATTAATCCCTTTTTCAAAACGACGTCGTTTTGGATTTTACTATTCGTATTTTCCGATAACTCGAACTATGAAATCTAAATTCGAGCTAAATCGTATAACTCGACTTATTTATTCGAGTCGATCCGAAAATTCGAAAAACTCGAATAATTCAAACTATTTAAACCAAAATTTAAAATTTTAATCGACTTTTTCGAATCGAGTCGAATTTTGCTCACTCCTAAATACATCCACTTACATGTGTAGCATAAACTAGTCTTACTAAAAAAACAAAAAGCGAAGAAAAGCATTGGTTGTGCGGCGTCGTTTAATATCTCAGATATCGGAGATGGACGGATATCAAGTAGAGCGCATTGGAGTCGAAAGTAAGATAAAGTCCATCATAAAATTCCCCGGGGATTTGGGAATCTGATGATCAAATTTGCTGAGAATCGAACCTTGACAAAACAGCCTCTCTCTGCAACCTGAAAGTCGGTGAAGAAGGGAAGACAAAAATGGTGAAAGTAGCCACTTACTTCGCAATGTCATTGGGCGCCTTCGTTTTCTGGCAATCCATGGAAAAAGTCCACGTCTGGATCGCCCTCCACCAAGACGAGAAGGTCCAGGAAACCCCTCTCTTTCTCTCTTATTATTATTTTTTTTTTTTATATCCCCTTATTTTGCACATTTCAATTTCATTTCTAGTTTTAAATCCGAATTAGGTCATCGATATATACCCACTGAAATGCTTTTTTTTTTTCATTTCAATTCTTAGATAAATGTTTTCGATTTTGTTATTTGCATAATGATTAAAAGTTTAAACCTAGATTATTTTATTATTATTTTTTTGAATAATTGTTGTGTTTGCAGAAAGAGAGACTGGAGACAGAAGCGGAGATCAGGAGAATGAGGGGAGAGCTGCTTCAGCAAACCAAGCAGAATGTTCGTCTCGCGTAAATTCTGCGTTCAAGTCCTCTTCTACTTGTTGTTACTGTTTCTTTTTTCTTTGTTTTAGCCAGGATTTGTTTTAATTTTGACTCGATGGAATTGTGGTCGAAAACCATAATATAGCCTTTGATAGCTGGATAACCCCATGATATATTATCATGGACAAATTGTTGTTTCCTTCTGCTTTATAAAATGCCATCTCTATCTATTTGAAATTGATGGAATTTTCTGTTTGTTTTGTGTTTATATTATGTCATTATGTGTATGTTTCACATGTTCATTTGTCATGACGAAGATGAATTTTGGGAATTGATAAATTCCATTATATTGGCTATTAAATGCATTTCTTTGTTAATTTTGCTGGATTTTGACTGCTAATCTCTCTTGTAGAAAGAGGGAGAATCGGAGTTCTAGCTTTTGCTTTTCAGATGAGGGCATAATTTAATCAAAGAGTGATAGGAGGTAGAGAAAAATAATAATAGTACATTGTTTGTGTAGAGAAATATATACCTTTCTTGCTGATATTGATAATGCACACCACCTTCCTCCTCTAACTTGATTTGTTAGTCCTTACCTAAAACTAGTCGGCTGTTTCTGTTTCTACCTGTTCTTTTCCATTTTCAAGCAAGCAGCATTTGAATGTTTGGACTTGGGAAATTCTGTACAGGAAACATTACTTTATTTGATGTGGAGTACATTTTTTTGTGAAATATATGAAAAGTATATGTACAGAAGGGAAAAAAAAATACTTGGTTTTCTTAATGCTGTCATGTTTTGATGTTATTTCTTATAGTCAAGCATCATAGATCAGATCTTACCTGAAAACACATTTACATTAGTATCATCATATCTATTTACCGTCAAGGCATTGACAACACTGCCTGATATAACAATCATATTCTCTGCTTGACATGTGGTTACCATCAACTCCTTAGCCACACTAATTCTGTTCATAGTGAATGATTGATGGTTTAGTACCATTTTTAGACACGATAGAATGTCATTGATCTCTATTCAAATATTAAGTATCTCAAAAACACCAGACTCATTCTATTTCAAGGCTAACTTTTAAGCTTTCTCTTTAATTTTAGCCATTTACCTCTTTTTTCCATTGTGATGTCTGTACAAGTGTTGGGTTTTATTATGTATGTCTGTTTCACAAAGCCAATTTTCCCTAAGGTGAGAATTGAGATTTCTAAGGATATTTAGTTAAATTGACATGGTATTATGCCAGTGATGATGAATACATGAACTGAGCATAGCATGCTGATACTGACTCTGCTAAGAACTCGCTAATTCGATTTATTATTCAAGCAATTCATGCCAGGAACTGTCCAAAGCAGACTGCTGTAGGTTGTTTCTCTACTTCTCCCCACACTCTCCTTGTAATTTGGCCATTGCAAGGTGGATGTGTTTCAGCCATTGGTTGTCTCTATTTGTATGTTATACCAATGAAAGCCTTTGAGTTGGAGTTAGCCGGTATGAATGGTTCAATCCTTGGCCGATCTTTCTTCTTTTTTTTTTCTTTTTTTTTTTTTAATCCCTGAAGTATATATGCTTATTTTGCTACCTGGGTTCGAATGAAATGATACGAGATGAAAAAAAAGGAGTGGCAACTAGTAAGCTTTAGAACGTATGTGCTTTCTGATGAAAAGAAAAGATGTTTTACACATATTTCATGCATAATATCAGTTTTTCTGCCCTTTACTGCTGTCCAAATGCTACATATGTGTATCATGTGTATATGCAACGTGTACAAGTATCAGATCTTCGGAAGAAAAGATATGGCAGTTTTGAGCACTGTTTTCTCCAGGACTTGCAAGAAATCATGTTCTATATCTCGCCTGGCAACTTCCAAGTACATAATCAATTTGTCTGCTACGAACAAGTTAAGCAAAGGCAGCGTGGGTTAGCATGTCGATTGTTGGTATTTACACACAACTGTAACAAAATCGCTTATGAAAATAGGTGCAAAGTTGTATTCTCCAAAAACAGCACACCTTTTTTTGCCTTAATTTCTGGTTAAAGCCTTGTAAAATTAAGAGGCCAACACCCTACCTTTATCAGCATAAAAGGACATGCTTGCATCGCTAGACAATCAAGGAATTAAATCTCCTGTAGTCTGATTATACTCGAAATCTGCAAAATCTGCATTTACAGTATTGAAGTCCATGGATATGGATATATGGAAGTTAATCTTGGTTGTATTTTCGTTGGCTATGGCTTTTGGGCTGGCTGAGAGTTTCGATTACCATGAGAGCGATTTGGCCTCAGAAGAGAGGCTGTGGGACTTGTATGAGAGATGGAGGAGCCACCATACGATTTCGCGTGACCTGAAGGAGAAGCAAAAGCGTTTCAATGTGTTCAAGATGAATCTGAAACATATCCACAAGGTGAACCAGATGGATAAGCCTTACAAGTTGAAACTGAACAAGTATGCAGATATGACTAACCATGAGTTTATGAGTACAAGGAGCTCAAAGGTTAGCCATTACCGGATGTTCCATGGTCCAAGGCGGATGACTGATTTCAGGCATGAGAAAATTGACAGCCTTCCTCCCTCCATTGATTGGAGGAAGAAAGGAGCAGTTACTGATATCAAGGACCAAGGCAAATGTGGTAAGGACTAGTTCTAGACTTCTAGTTGTCTTTTGAAGGTTTCTACCAGCAAGCATCTATTAATAGATTCAACAGTCAATTTACAAATCAACTTAACTATTATAATTCAGAGCAAAACTTATCAAGATTCACCATCAGGAATAAACGAATATCTTTGAAGCTTCCAAGAACTTAAAATTTTGAGCTTTATTGACGAAAGCATCATTGAAACTTTCTAAATTGCAGTAACAAAGTATTAAAAAAAACTTAAGCTATAGTCAATTTTATTGCTGCCTTACTTGTTTACATCCTTATCAAGATATTGTACAGCTATGTTACTCCGACTCTTCATTTTTCCTGAAGTACTCGTTTCCGACATTCGTGTCCGACGCATATCGGACATGGGTATGAGGATGTGACCCAATGACTCTACAAATATATGGAAAAACTTAGAAAAAATTGAACATACCCGTGTCGGATACGGATAATACATACCTGTATCCGACACTCACATCCGAGTCCGAGTAACATAGTTGTACAAGTCATCACAATTCACATATTGCTCTGAAGTTACTCAAAACTATTGATGTCACAGGTAGCTGCTGGGCATTTTCAACTGTAGTTGCAGTGGAGGGTGTAAACAAAATCAAAACAGGGGAGCTTGTGAATTTATCTGAACAAGAGCTAGTTGATTGTGATAAGGAGAACCAAGGTTGTGATGGAGGATTGATGGAACAAGCATTTGAGTTCATCAAGCAAAGTGATGGACTAACTACTGAGATTAACTACCCCTACAAAGCCAAAGATGAGTCCTGTGACTCAGCCAAGGTAAGTAGGTAACAAAAGAAACTCTTCCTTGATTCTGTTTTTATGCAATGCAGATATGGTGATTTTGAGTATGCCTCACTGTTGATTTTTTCAGTTGAATGGTCCTGTGGTGATCATTGATGGCTATGAAATGGTACCAGAAAAAGATGAAAAAGCTCTGATGAAAGCTGTTGCAAACCAACCTGTGTCTATTGCTATAGATGCTGGTGGCAAGGATTTCCAGTTCTACTCAGAGGTAATTAAAACTTTCAAGCCATAAAACTGATAAATAAATGCCGTTTGTTACCTATTAGACCTCGTTTAGCATTGCCATTGACACAACTTTTGAGGTGAAAAACTGCGTTTCATCATAACCTCAAATATTAAACGGGTAAAAAATTTTGGTTTTTGCGATTAATATCATGGTTTAGCAATCCAAAATAAAAAAGCCAAGAAAATTGGAGCTTTTGCGGTTTGAAAGTTAGCTTTTGGGTAAAATCATTTTATTATCATCGCATCTTTACACTTTTATTATTTTAAACATATTTATTTTGACATTTACATTCTTCATAGGAATACCAAACACTTAAAAATTCTTAAACCATATTTTTTTCAGCACACTTTTTCCAACCTAAGCTCTCTTCAACAACAACTAAACTGGTCCTTAGGCCGGCAAAATGAAAATGCAAAAGCAGAAGCTGATGCATTGATAATGCCTAATAAGCAATATTATTATATCCCCATAACTACAAAATTTGTTGCAGGGTGTATTTACTGGAGACTGTGGCACTGAGCTGAACCATGGGGTGGCAGTGGTAGGATATGGATCAACGCATGATGGGACAAAGTACTGGACAGTGAAGAACTCATGGGGCGGTGAGTGGGGAGAGAAAGGTTACATAAGAATGCAACGAGACATTGATGCAGAAGAGGGGCTGTGTGGTTTAACTTTGGAAGCCTCTTACCCTGTGAAGTTGCATTCTAACAACATTAGAAAAAAAGCCTCCCACAAGGCCAAGGATGAACTGTAATTCCCACAAGGCCAATGTTGAAGTGAGGCAAGAAGTGTTATATGATAGTTGCATAAAATGTCTTGCAAATTAGGTGCTTTCTGCGACAAGTCATGGATTATTATATTATGTGTTATTCTGAAATGCTTTGAAATGATAATAAAACCTGTTAGATGCTTGAAACTTGATAGCTAAATTTGAAACATTACTTTTTTTCTTTTTTCTTTTTACATTGAAAATCGGGATTCGAACCCAACTCTTAGAAGAAGAAAAAAAATCACCAACTATTAAACTATATGTTCGATGCAACATTAACTTTGATTTTGTTGTAAGACAAAATGTTATTAGAAAAACTAGAATTATAGTAGTTTTACACTTATTATTACCAAGTTACATAATTCTTTGATTATATTTTATAAGAAAAAGTAGTACAATAAATCATGATTTATTTATTTATTCGGTTATTAATAAAAATTAGTATCATATTTTTTTTAGATACAATTTTTTTTATTAATATATTTATCATTAGAGTTGGCCACAAAATACTAAATGGGTTATTTCAACAAAAAAAAAAAGTAGTACAAGTGTTTACAGTTTGCACAACCAATGAGTGGTCTATATGTGGCAAGTTAATATGATTCAACGGGGAAGGATAACATGGAATTTTCGTTAGCCAATTAAGAGTTGACTAGTGGTAGAATGCGACTATCAGCCATCAAGAATTTGAGAGCATTTCACCTATGTGGACATCCTCCCGTTAAAAGTATAAGTTTCATATAATATTTTGATGAGCCTTAAATAATTTAAGATTGTAATTGATTAATTGCATTGCAGTAATTATAAGTGATATTAATGAAAACTCGCTTTTATCGCGGATAATAAAGTTTTTTAATTTATTTATTTTGTTTTGGTGTATTATAGCATTTCAAAAAAAATAATAAGTATTAAAATTAATAAATCATTTAATTACTTTCACAGGTAAATATTTATTTTTATGTTTCTTCCTTACAAAATTAATTATAACACATTTAAGTTTTTTTTTTTTTTTTTTTAAAGTTTGCATAGTGCTCTTTTGATAATCATTTACACATATTTGAAATTTGTTATTTTTAGAAGTTATTTATAACATCTAAGCTCAAAAGAAGTAAACAAAAAGTTAATACACATCATATAATATATATATATAGTTAATCACCATTTTTCTTTCTTCCAAAAAAAAAAAAGTCATACATGATACAAAGACTATCAACATAACATATAAAACACACACACACACATATATATACATATATATATATATATATTAATAGCTCCCAAAACAAATGATGAATCATATTATTTTTACTGATACGACAGTTCATTAGATACCAAAGAGGGTAACATTCTCGTCATCCTCGGCAGCAAAATTTAGCCAAGAACATGTGTAACATTCTCGTCATAAAATTCTAGTTATAAAATTAAGGGTATGCATTGCAATATAAAAAAAAAACAAGGCTGTGTTCATGATTGAAACAAAACTAACTGTAAACTTTACTGATGATTTCTTTTAAGAACAAATTGGGAAATTCGTGTATATGCCAAATAAGATCTAAGGTTCTATTAGTGGCATTATATTATCTTTTGTAGAGTGAAGAGCTAAAAACATAAGAAGAGTAGTTAGCCATATTAATGAGGAATAGTAGTTGGCAGTATTTAATGAGGAAGAGTAGTAGCATAATGGCAAGTTGGCTACTATCAGTTAAACCTTTGTTAGACTAATGGTTACCTGCTTTCAATGCTAGCAGATCAATAAGAAACGGTAAAAACGTGTGATTTTGCTAGATGATCATATAATAAAGGTGTTAAAATTAAAAAACGTGTTATATATTTTTTTAATATTGGAATTATTTCAACATAAAGAAAGTTATTTCACAGCTATTTAAGTACATAACATTTAAATCATTGCTTGTATATAAAGCTATCAATATTTTTTGCATTTGTCTATGAAAAAGTTCATGCCTAAATTGGATATCCATTTATCGCAAATAAATTATTTTATATAATTATTTAGAATCCTTTTGAGTTAAGGCCAAACCAATATTTACAAATTTATTTGCATATATAAAAATAATAAGTATCAGTATTTAGTAATGAATCATTTCAATAGTTTTTCTTTTTCAAATATTCTTTTACATTTAAAAAAAGGAAAAAAAAGTTTAATTATGTCATCTTTAAAAAAAAAAAAACTTTCTTATGTTTTTAAAAGCCATTACATGCTTATATTTGTCATTTTTGAAGTCAGGTAAATATTAACAGAACTTAATCTATATTTTCCAAGCTTATTAACCATACTTATCATGAAGGGGACATATTGAGTTCCTAAAAGGAACGATATACATATATATAATTAATATAATAATGTTTCATAAAATATTTGATAAAAATCCATATTGGCAATTTTGTTTAAAAAGGTTAAATTGCTCACTAAAATTACAAAATAGGTCAATAAACTAATTTTTTTTTAATATACGATCATTATAATAAATAATTATTAATAATTTTTTGTTTAAAACTTTTGTCATATTTGATCATATTACAAATTTTGATAATACCGTCATTTTAATTCGAATTTTTTATGCATTTATTAAAATGTATCGTTTTTGATAAATTTATCAAAACATATAATTGTTAAATTTATCAATACTTTTATATTATTATTAATTTTACTAATACATTTATATAAAAAAAATTTTACACTCTGTATATTTAATTTTATCATATTATAATTTATGATACTGAAATAGAATCTTATATATATCTTTGGGTACTTTTTTTTTATGTATTTATTAAAATGTATATCAAAATAATAATTGTTTATTAAATTAATTATTTTTTCCGGCTATTGATAAATCGCATTTGACAAATTTATCATTTATACCCATATTTGTTTATAAATATCTTTATATAATTATTAAATTTATTAATACTTGTATATTATCCTTTACACCATCTTAAATTTATCAATACTTTTATATTATTATTAATTTGTCTGATACATTTATACAATTTTTTGTTTTGTTTACACTTTGTATATTTAGTATTCGTAAAACATTATATTTAGCATGAAATTTATTGCATTTGAGAATTTGAGGGAAGAAAGAACGCAAAGATATATACAACTCCACGTCATTTTCATGTTTTTAGGTTTTAGGGCGATATATTAGTTACTGAAAGGCTTCCACGATACGGATCTGTGAAATGAACAGCTCTATATCAGTTTGTGTTTTCAAATAGAACAAATGAATAAAGAGAATATTGATAGTTCTTAATCTACATGTTTCCTTGATTTTAACAGAAGTCCATAACCATTTTCTTTCACTAAAAAAAAAAAAACAAAAGTTAGCAAGAAGAAACCATACAGAGCTGATAAGAAGACCACCCACATAGCATAATATATATATAATTAACGAACTCCCAAAGCAACTGATCAGCATATTTTTTTTACTCATGCGGCAGTTCCTTAGATACCAGAGAGAGTATATTTTCATCATTATCAGTCTGACCCAGAAAGTTTTGCAAATTCTCCAATGCTGCAGAAAGTTGTTTATTCTCCAACAGCAGTGCAATGAACTTCTCATGAAATTCTCTGTACAAGCGCTGAGAATAGGCCCATTCGTTTAACAGTTGACGGTTATGAGCATTCAGTTTCTCCACTTCGAGAAAGCACTCTTGGTATCTATGCTCAAACACATATTTATCAACATAGCCAACGTCAACAACATTAAACTTCAAGGTTTCACGTAAAAAGTTAATACACAGCTCCGCGGCTCTTTCAAACGATTCAGTCAAACTCGGAGCAAAATGGCCATAGATTCGAGATGGGTACTGATCGGTATATACCTCGACGTACCCCCTCATCAGATTACCTCCAAACTGCTCAACATCGAAAGTCGGTTTAGGAATATGGAGTTTTTCAGCAAGCTCATCAAGGATCCTCCTGAAGGAAAGCGAAATAACAGTGGTACTGACGTCCTCCATCCTTCCAAAACTGTTAAAAAAAACAGGGTTATTTAAGAGCATGAAAAAACTTATATGAAAATAAGGTTTTGCAGTTGCCAAAAAAAAAATAGTATGAGAATAATGATTGTATAACAAAAAAAGAAAGACAGAAAGGATTAGAGGAATATTGTGGGAAATCACCTGGGAATGTTCCTTAGAATAGAAATCGGGAGAAAACGACTGATGCATAGAGCAATAAAGCGAACAGAAAAGAAAGGAAAAAAACTGATACAATTAAAAGCTGCGTGATGCCTCTGTTAAGACTTTTGAGCTTAGCCGGCTGTTAAGACTAAGAATGAAGAAGTAGACTAATATATAAATTGTAGGAAAATATTAGTAGGTGATGTATTTAATGAAGGGAGTTAATAAACTGAGAGAAACATGATAGCTTCTTCAGTAAAAGCTCAAGGGATTTCTTAAATGCAAATTATGAAATCTTCCCAAGATCTATACAAGAATCTTCTCAGACCGTTGGTTTATAAAACCCAAAGCCAAATGTTAGCTATTGTCTGCCAAAGCTTTGTTCGGACTAATGGTTAATAGTGTGTAAAGCTTTTAATGCGAGCAGACCCGTCAGAACAGGGTAAAACGCGTGAATCTTTTTTGCATCATTGGTATTTTTAACACGACACCAAATGATACATATTACGAGTAAATACTATGATTTTTTTTTTGGATAATTAAATTACTATGAATATCGAATAAACATATAAAGTGTTAAAACTTCAAAGTATGTTTGTTCCGTAAAAATATTCAAAAATATTATGGATTCATATCAAATACGAGGAATAACATGAATATTCGATAAATATATAAAAATATTAAAAGTATACTTTTTTAATTATGAAATTAGGTAAACAACATATAAAAGTATTAAAACTTCAAAACGTGTTTCTTTTGTAAAAAAATATATATATTTTTACGAAACATGGGTTGACATAAAAACGAGGAAATAACATGAATATTAGACAAACATACAAAAAAAAAATGTTAAAAGTTTACTTTTTTTTTAAAAAATATCCGAATGTAAGCTTAGGATATTACATAAATTACAATCACTAATTACTAATATACTAAAAAATCATGAATTAATTATTATATATATATAATTTATTATTTTATACAGCAATCGTCGAATAACTCGATCATATTATATAAAAAACCTTACAAAGCAAAAGAGATGGATATAAAAAACCTTACAAAGCAAAAGAGATGGGATATATGTAAGTACATTAATATTTATATCTTTTGTCATGTCAAACCAATATTTACAAGAATTAATGTTTATGCATGAATCGATCGTATTTTAATTTTTTTTATATTATATTTATATTGTATAATCATATTGTGTGTAAAATTATTAGATCTAATTATTAGATCTTTATATGAAATTTCTTTCATAACACAGTTAAACTTATTTTTCATTTTTATCAGACTTTTCGTTTTAATTTCTTTAATGATATTTATTATATAACTCCTAACCATGCAATTCTCACTTTGCCATGGTAAATTTCTGTTTGCTTTCATTTAGATGTATTTATATATATATATATATATATATATATATATATATTAAAAAACTGGGTTTATTGTTTTTTAGATGGATTTATTATTTATTGTTTTTTAGATTGAATATCTACGTTTTGTTTTAAGACTTAAATAATTTATGATATAAATTCTTTTAAATGATGACTTTGATTTAAAAAAAAATTATATTTGTGTTACATGTATCACTATAAAATGCTTTACCATCATAAGAAAAAATAGTTTTAATATATCACAAAACGTATACAATTTTTTTTTTTAATTTATCAAGCCTTAGCCACCTTATAAAATCAATATATATATATATATATATATATATATATGACTTAATTATAAACCTATAAATCAAAATCCAAAATTAAAGAAATAAATTTAATATTAAATTAAAATTTACCAAAATAATATATTCTACACATAAAAACTCAGATTTAGCAAAGTGAAACTGCATTGACTAGACAAGGCAAAGCATTGTTTGAACTCACCACTTTTAAATTCCTTAAATTTAAATAATCCATGATCAATCCAAACCAATGGCAGGCCAAACAAAACTAATAAGCCCAGTTTTTTTTAGTGCAAACCCGGGTTCGCATTCCAACAATATTTTTACAAATTAAAAAAATCCATAATCAAACCAAACCAATGGCAGGCCAAACAAAAGTAATAAGCCCATTTTTTTGGCGCAAACCCGGACCACATTCCAACAGTATCCCTACAAATTAGCCCAACCAAACTGGCTTTTTAACAGAACCCTTCATCTTCCTCTTTGCTGCCATTTAACCCTTCTCGCTTCTGCCTACAAGAACCCTCATATTTGCCAAAATAAACCACCTGAAGATCGATCAAATCCTAAACAGAAGAAACCCATTTCCTTCGCACTCGACATGCATCGCAATGTAGGGCACCCAACGGGAACAGACGTTTTGTCTGAAAATGTTCCTCAATTCTTCAAAATAATTCTCCAACCTGCTATCGAAACAGATTTACTGGTAAAAATTAGAACCTTTCGAAAATTTATATTTCTTTTTTCTTTAGTTTCTCTTCTAATATATTTCTCATTTATTTGTCATTTCGATTTTTTTTTATAAATAGAAAATCCCTAATTTTTAATAACACAAGAGGAAACAGTCATATTCCATTCAAGTAACAATTGATGAGTCTTCGTTTTTGCTTGCTACTATTTAATTATATATATATATATATATATATATATATATATATATATATACACATGCTTCAGTTTCATGCGTTATTGTTTGTGATTTTGTTTATGGCATTATACAAGTCGGTAGTTATTTCATTCACACTCTGCAATATAGTTGTATTTTTTGCTTTGCTATTACTTTCCTTCCAAGTTCATACTTTCCCTCTATAATCAGAGATTTTTAATTGATACCATTGCTATGTTTTAAACTGTTATTACTGTATATGGTACCATTGCTATTGCAAATGTTAAAGTTATTTTGTGGTATCTGTTAATAACATACAAATACACCGATTGCCTGAACAATTAAAAAAGTTAAGTGAGCTAAAATTAAGTGTTGTCATTCATTTAGAAAAAGTTTGTTTGTTTTCTTGACCTATATTGTACGTTCGGTCTAGTAGTTATATTGAGCCTGACATGGATTTATATTGGGTAACAGCACTTGCCACTACGTTTTACCAGACGGTTCATGCAAACAGTCCAAACTCCTTCAACTGTTTATCTGCAAGGACCGTTAGGGAAACGACAAAAGATGAAGTTAATTAAGCAGAATAACAGATTATGCTTAACCGATGGTTGGATAAGCTTTGCCCAAACTCATCATCTTGAGTACGAGGATTTATTGACAGTCAAATACAACTTGGAGAAAACGTGGGATATATATGTTTATGGTAGATGTGCCACATTATTAACAGCAACTGACCTGAAAAACAGAATGCGTATGTATTATTTCTTTTAACAATGTTATAGTGTTTTATGATTCCTAACTATCTTTGGTTCATTTGTCTTAGCAATAGAAGCAATACCAAATCAAGCAGACAAACCAGAGTCATCGACAAGAAAACGTCGATCAACCTCTAGCACTGTCATGGTGAGAAACAGAAATCAAAATTGTCCACCCAAAAAAAAATAAACAGGCATTCTCAGAAGCTGTTTTTGAAAAACAAAAAGACAAAGTTGGTCTATCCAGAATTCGATATCAACCACGACTCAGTGAATCAACAATTCAGCGTCGAGCACCTATTAATGAAATGAATGCAAAGATTGAATAGATCGAGATCTTTAATCCTCGATTTGAATACAACATGATCTCTTCAGCTATTAGTGCATCATATCTTTTGGTGAGCAATCACACTTCACATTTATGAGAAGTTCCTTTTGCATTGTTGCATTTTGATAACGTCATTGTGTTATCTATTTCAGCATATTCCAAGGCAATTTGCTGATCACAATTTGCCTAACCATGCCACAACCCTTACCCTATCAGTTCATGGCTAGTTAAATATATATGCAGCAGTCATAACAAAGCCTTTTCAGCAGGATGGAGCATATTTGTTCGAGAAAATCAGCTCAAAATCAAAGATCATTGCGTCTTTGAACAGATTGGTGAAAAGAAGCTAAAGGTGCAAATTATCCGATGCATCAACTAACAGAAACATGTAATGTGTTTTTTGAACTCCTTGTCTCTTTTTGAACAGGTCTTTTTCAAAAATGTTTTTGCTACTTCTAATTTTGTTAGACTATTGCCAAGCTACACATGTGCATGTTATGATTATGTAGGCAATAGATAAATGGAAAGTCAAACAAAGAAGCAGTGCAATATGTCCTATGTGTGATAAAAACATGGTTTGGTTGAAAGCTTAAAGTGTTATAGTTGTTGATAAAAGTTTTCAATTTAACATAATTTGTTTCGTTTTAGTTTATTTGTCGTTTCAAATTGCGTATTTTAAACTGATGCATAAATATGTGTATGAAATGTGTTTAATTACCAATTTTGCTTGCTTTTTTAAAAGAATAAATAAGATCCTTGATTATCTTCATGCTCGGAGGTTCAGTTTTCAGCACATTGTTCTATTAGTGAGAATACACAAGAGACTGATCTTATACTTATTACTTATTTCAAATTACTTCTAGTATAAAATTAATGTTTGTTACATATGCATTTTTTAAAAAAAATTTGTATGACTTTTCTATACCAACGATGATTTCTGTTTATACTTTTATTTTGGGAATTTGTTACTGTGTATTATTTTTATCTCACATGTGCTTAATTGATTGCCATTATTTCTATGGATTGAATTTTAGTATTAAATGCATGTATATATATTGTTCTTTCTTAAGTTTTCTATTTCATTAACCATAACCATTTGAAATAATAAAAAAAAAAAACATCCAATTTATCTGACAAATGTAGCCCAATGTATAATCCTGACCAATTTATCCCGTGAATACAGTCATACACATTAACGTTGCCCTCAAAACATAAACCATGGTTTCGTTTGGTTCAGTCCAGAAATATTTCAAAACTCGAAAACCCTTTCGATTCCTACGTTGAACTCCAAACTACTATAGCTATGGATGTTCATCCCAAAAGTAACAAATAACATAGTTCTAGTAGAAGATTTTTTAATGGCAGCAATAGCAAGCAAGAAGATCAGGCATGGTACATCTGAAGACAAGTTCAATGCCTACAAGCAAAAAAAAAAAAAAAGAAACCAAACAATATAAATTAGATAGTATTAAATTACTAATAATAAATAATTATTTAAGATGTGGATTTGATCAAATAAAATAAATACCCAGTCTTTGATTTCTTAGATCCCTACCCTTCAAATAATTGTTTTTTTTTGCTTTGCTCAAAGATTTGGAAACCTGAATACTGCAAGTAATTACACGTGAAGCTCAGACTACACACGAATGGCATGATAATTAATTTAATAATAATACGAATGATATGCTTAAAAGGTCCACAAAATATTGTATATCTTGCTTGTTTCTTGATGTTTGGAGTATCAGGGACAAAGGATGGGTTAGCAGGTGATACAGAGGGAGGTGTTTTGTTCAGAGTATTTTCTACAAAGTTAGAAGAACTTGATGCCAGAAGCAAATCAGACAATGCTTCAACGAAGGAGGACGAAGCACTCTCAGTGTTACATGTATCTTCATCTTTAAAAATCTTTGTAACTCGAAATTGAAGAATACCACTTGAAAAGGTTTGCTTGCTAACTTCAAGCTGAAATAATTTGGTTTGGCCGATGATCTGTGCAACATCACTTGGAAAATTATACTTGTCTGTATCAGGTAACGACGTAAAAAACTCAACTGTTTTACCAATTAATTGTTCTGCGATTCGACCAAAAATAATAAATGTTGAAGCACCAGTCTCATCATGTACAATAGCGTTGAGTCTTAACCTGTTTAAAATATTAACTCTCTTGAACTCCAATCATTGATAAAAATGATGGGTAGCATGTATTATTTGAACATTCAAAAAACAAAATTTAAAATCTAAATCATTACATATAAGTCAAAATAAAATGATTCTAACCATGGTACTGGTGAGTGATGAGTATTTGAACATTCACCGCTGCACAAAGCGTTTCCGCCATCAATAACAACAGATGCTTTGCACTTGTAACATGCGTTATACCACCATCCTTTTGTAGGGTCAATACCGTTAATTGTCGCCTTGCAAGTAAATTTAATAGCCTGTAATAAATGATATATAAGATTTAATTATCCCAAAAAAAAAAGATATACAAGATTCATGCTTTAACAGTATCCAACCAATATTTTGTTTCTAATATTGTAGTTGCAGACGGCAAATTTCATACCTCAACATCATAAGGATTGCATGCCATCAACTTTTCTATTGTTTTCCTATTCAATTTCATTTCTTCATGGACATCCATTAGAGGTTCTCGCTCATTGATAATAAAATTTATTGGTTGAACAGGCATCATAAGCCTTGAACAAAAAAATAGAAGCCAAAATCATTTACATATCAACAGTTAAAACACTATCAAAGTCATACCAATTGTTAAAAGAATATCAAAATTAAAAAAGGGAAATAATTGAATACAACTTGCCTGGATCGAAATTCTAGAACCTGAGGAACATCAAGATTTACATAAAGCCCAGAAGAGGCACTGGTTGATAAATAGACATCTAGAGAAGCGGTATAAAAACAAGAATTGTATAAGGATGAGTCAAACAAATTAAGATAGTTTGAACACTATTTTGATTTTAACATAAAGATTATTTACCTTTATACTCTTTAACAATTGCACCACACAATACTAAAATCACATGATCTTGATCTCCAAGAGTAACTATATCATCTACTTTTAATTGAAAAGACAATTCGCCCCAGATTGCCACTCTAATTGTTCGACCACTTGGTATAAGACAAAACATTTTTTAATACAAATTTTGTAAAAGGAATCAACTATTTACATAATATATTACGTTATATGTAAATTTTCAAAATTAGAAATTTGAAATGCTTTTAGCGTTTACATACCTCAAATCTGCAATTTTCACATTCCTTTGGTTCACCAATCTACGTTGATGCTTGTTTTTTCAAGCTTGCTTATACTCATTATCTTACCAATAACATCTACAAACAAAATGTGTCATTGATATAAATTGAATTAATAGTTAACAATAAGAAACATTTAAAATTTGTAATATAATAGAATATATACAATAAAATTATTAGTTAAAAAAGTACATAGTATCAAAATTACCAGTTAAAAAAGCATTGTTATTAACCCGAGCATTTAGTTCACCAAAATCCACGAAGCAAAATGCAAATGATGGAACAGATTGATCGTCTTCTAAATTTCGTTCAACGTGGGACCAACGATTTAAATAAATCATATGCTTATTGGAACAAGCCTTAAAATTGCTTTTAGCACGGCCTACATTAAACCTTTGCAAGGTATAACAGCCACCTTCTTTCAAGAGAGGTTCAAAAATAGGCACATCTTGATCTTTTACATTTCCTTGAATTGTACATCCCTAGTATCATAGAGGTTAAATATATTAATAACAAATCAATATATATGATAACCATATAAGCTAACTTAACACAATAAGAAAAGCATCGAAGTACAAAATAATGAGATAGCCTCTTTGTCAATCATCAAGAATTCAAGGCTAAGCAGCTTGTTATCCTCCTTTGGATTCACGGCATTCCAAACTATAATGATTCTCTCGCTCACCTTGGGATTTTTTTGACGGATATATAGCTGAGACAAAAGAGTGGTGGCCATAACTGAAAACAAAAGATAGATGATTTGAAAATGTCAGATTAATGCGTATTAACATACTGTTCAAAAACTAATTGCTTTGTCAATAAAATACTTTTAACAAGAATAAATTAGAATATATCGATCTTAGATATCAATTATTAAGGTATGAACATAAATACACTTAATAACAAATAAGGCATATGACATGAACATTTACCATGATATAGTCAACATAAGTTATCAAAAATTTCTCTATAAACAACATTTTTGGTGAAGCCTAAAGGATGGATTGAATCATTTTCAATCAAGATACGAAGACCTTCTTCTGAAGTAACACGAGAAATGGCAACGTATAATTGCCCATGCGAGAAAACTGGTTGGGGAAGGTACAATCCAACCTTATTCAAAGTCTGACCTTGACTTTTATTAATTGTCATACAATAACAAAGTCTAACTGGAAATTGTTTTCTTTTAAAAACAAAAGGCCACCTACTCTCTGATACATGAATAGTAATTCTTGGAATATAAACTCTAGTGCCAGAATGATTCCCATTCATTATAGTGGCTTCAATAAGATGATTCATCAATTGAGTAACAATAAGTCGAGTTCCATTACAAAGATCAATACTCTGATTTATATTGCGAAGAAGCATAAATGGACAATTTATTTTCAACTTCAACTCATGATCAGGAACACCATTGAATTTCAATGAATTCAAAAATTCAGATGAATAAATGGCTTCGTAATCAGTTGAATCCTTTGAATCTTTGGAAATTGAATATGAGCTAAGATATATTCGATCGATACCTGGGATCATTGCAAAGATTAATTCATTAATGATATCAACAGATTTATTCATGGAGAAATTGAATTTTAGCAAAGATATATTGATCGATACCTGGAATCATTGCAAAGATTAATTCATTTACGATATCAACAGATTCATTCTTGGGAGTAATGATTGCTCTTTCTCTCAAATAGGCAATGTCATTATATCGGCTTAAAAAATCAGGGTATTTAAATGTTACCAAGCTATTAAGTGGATCAACATCATCCTTGATGAGAAGAGACTCTGGGATCTTAATCCAACATTGCTCTTCATCTTTTTCAAATTGAATTGAAGGCTCCTTGCCATCACCAATATTCAAGACCCAAGATGCAAATTCACGAAGATTTGATGTTAAGCTTTGACCAGTGACAGGCCTAAGTAAACGCATATTTACATTTAAAGTCAAAATTGTGCAAAATTTCCAAAAAGGAGAACTACTAATTGACGCATCAATAGTATCATATCTATTTCCCCCAAGAACAACAGGCAATATTTGACGAAAATCACCACCAAGCAAAACAGTCATGCTACCAAAAGGAGCATCAACAAGATTGTTTTCTTTTTGTCTAAGATGTCCCGCAATGAACGATCAAGAGCCTCGAAACAGTTCCTATGATTCATGGGTGCCTCGTCCCATACAATCAAACAAGTTTCTGAAATTAACTTTGCTAAATGTGTCCCTTTTTTAATTTCACAAGTTGAGCATGGATCAATACATATAGGAATTTTAAACCTTGAATGTGCAGTTCTACCGCCCGGCAATAACAAGGAAGAAATACCAGACGATGCGACGGCTAAAACTATTTGTCCCTCGGATCGTAGTTTTGATATCACTGCATTCCAAAGATATATTTTTCCAGTTCCCCCATGACCACAGACGAAGAAAAATTTTCCACGTTTGTTGACAACAGAATCCAAAACAAGATCATATATATGTTTTTGTTCAAGATTTAAACCAGCCAATAAATCTTGGTGCAATTTAGAAAGCTCAGTCGTATCATACAACAATTCTTCGGTGATCAACCTATTCTCAACCCCTATAACAATTGATCTACTGGGCATTGGAAGTTTATGATCAGAAAGAGTTGAGAAATTCTTGTTTAAAATTTTCTCTAATTCAAGAAGAACACCATTTCGTAATCGAGATTCAGAGATTTGCAATGTCTGAATGCCCATCATACAACAGATTCGATGAACAATGTCATCTGAAAGTTTAAACCAATGGGCTTCAATAATGATAAAGGATCAACAACCTCACAATGAATAATCAAAGTCACAAATAACTCACGGAGTTCAGGCGCGATAGGCCATATGACAGCATCTTTAATTGCATCATTCCATTCTTTATCATCACCAAGCAAGCCTAGAGCATCACACGCAGCACGAAAAGTTGGATAAACAACACCATCAATTGTTCTAATCTCAGCGAAAGAACGAGGCCCTCGAACAAAATTCAATAACATCCTTAAATAATATAGCTCACCAGAGCTTGGATGAATATATATAATACGACCAATGCGAGACCCTCGTTTTCTTCGTGTCCAAACCTTATCACGTTGATTCCAAACCCACTTTGTAGGAAATGCAGCATATGTTAACGATCAAGCATCTTCATACAATTGGTTAGTGTTCATCCATTCAGTGAACATAGTCTCACAAATATCTGGATGATTGAGAAGAGAAGACAAATCGCGAGACTCATCAAAGTAAACAACATTCATGAAAGGTAGATGAACTGTCAAGCGTTCAATGCTCAGCTCACGAAAATGAATCGGGAATTGAAATAACCACCATATTGATTCATGAGGTGATAGATAACTACAATCCAAATAAGTCTTAATCTCATCCATAGCATCTGCACAATCGTGTGTTTTCTCAACCCCATTCGACGTAACATCGGTTATCAAAACCTTTGCCCTATCAGGTCCTTTATTAATATATTTGAAAAGATAATTAACATTGTTTTATTACACCACTCCACGTTAATATGATCATCATACTTAATCAACAAATGGAGATTGTAAGGGACAACGAACCTGTTATCCATTTTTATGTTGTTCTTAATGGCATAACTATTCGACGCATGGCATCTATAAAGGACAAAACCGTTGTCATCAATGGTTGTGTGATCGTGGAATTGTTTTGGATAAAACTTAGTACACTTCCCGTTAGCCATACAAGGGCATAATGGATTAGCCAAACCACATAGGCCATGTACCATAAATCTTGCAACAACTGCATGACCTCGGGGATCAAGAACATAATCTGGCAATTCAGCAGTAATCAATGAATCAATTTCATTTGTTGATACTTCTTTGCATGTGCGATGCAACCAAACCAAGATATGCACATCGGGTAAGCCTCTCTTTTGGAACTCGATTGTATAGGGAGCTACGTTAAAGACAACAATAAGAGATCGCTATTCATTAATAACCAAAAATAATTAATAAAACAACCCGCACCTGCTAGACATTTACCCAAACAATGTTTGTTATATCGTCCATAAGAACATCGACCTTCATTTTAAACACCTTGCTAACGAGGTCCGGCCTATCCTCAGCACGTTGCCCAGGGATTAGAAGTAATGCCTCTTGTATCTCATCCCACAACGCATTGCATGTAAATGTAATGAACAGGTCGGGAGATCCAAACCATCTACATATTGTCATAGCATCATGATAATTTTGCATCATATATCGCACTCCACTAGTAAAACTGGACGGTAAAATAACTCTTTTTCCAACGGTTGAGCTGTCAACATCACCGTTGTAAACGGCATCTCTAAGACCCCGGTAGAGGTCAGAACGCATTTTTTTTTGTTATGCCTAATATAATCAAGTCGAGCTTGTTCAACACAAGAAAAAGCGTCAACAATAAATTGCTGGAATAAACGACCACCCATTAGCAAAGTCTGCCCTTCATGTGCTCTTTGTTGTATTCTAAAAGCATAAAATTCCCTCTTGGTAACAAACCCCCTTTTTATTTTACTTGAATTTGATTTATTGAAATATTTAATTTCAAGGTGATAGCCATCATCACCATAAGGGAAAAGTAAAGGGTATTGCATAGCCATGAAGCTGGGATGCAAATCACTGATACGCTGTAAACCTGCGAAACGATGCTCAACAATTATATCACGATGCTGATCAGTTGATCCAAAATCACCAACCATCAAACCAGCGACTTCAGGAAATGTTTAGGGCTCATACTCAGGTCTATGCGATGCGCGCTTGCCAAGCAATCTCAATTTAACAGAAACGTGATCGCATTCCCTAAAACGATCCCCAACCATACGAAATGCTTTGACTAAGATATTAATGCGATCAAACATAGAAATCAAAGACTGCACAACATCCTTATCCAACGAGCTTGATTGGCCCCCCTGGTTAAAGGCTCGTAACCGATTGTCAACTTCATTTTCAGTGTCATAAACATACAATTGAGCAAATCTAGGAGCTTCACCAATGGGAAGAAGTGATCCCATTAAAAGATGAGTTGGGCCATTAATTCTAAAAACATAAGGGACGGGTTGTGAATTAATTGCATGATCAATATTAGCACCAAATGAGGTAAAAGCAAACATTGAATTATAAGCCCTAATGTTCTCACGAAATTTACGAGATCGGACCCCCCTTCAAAACAAAGGAGAGAATCCAGGGGCGACGGTGTTTTACTCAATGCAGGTATAGATATTCTACCGCCTTGATAGCATAGAGTAAATAATAAATCACCATGACGACGACGTTTATCGGCTCGCTCGTCAAACCAAAAGAATGCGCCATAATGACGACAACAACGGTCAAATTTGCCAAGAGAGTGCGGGGAATGATGATTGATTGCTGGCACACCAGACACTTGGTGTTTTAAAAAGCAATTAAGCAGAAATCAAAAATTAAGGATACAAAATTGGAAGCCAACACGAGCATAAATAAACAAAACAAAGTAACTACCAGTTAAACACGCTAAATGAACATCTCCTGTCAACATGTTGTTGGAAAAGAAAAGATCGCTCGCAGAATCAGTCGAGATTTGGGCCCGAGAGGCGCGATTGACTACACTTGAACGACATCTATTTTTTCTTATAATCAACTTGCGACGCAGCCTATTTTCTTTACACTTGATTTGAGAGTTCATATCCTAACCCTAAAAGCGTCCTCAAAACCAACATACCATATAATAAGTTGAATAAATCAACAAAGTGCTTAGTCAAAACATTATTTAATATGCACAATTAAATCCATATAATAAGTTACAAAATTAAACGAAGAACGTGACCCAAGCATTATTTAATATGCATAGTTAAATCACCATTTAAAAATAATTAAACAAAATCATAACAAATAGTTTAAAACTTTTTTTAATATGCATAGTTAAATCACCTTTTATAAATAATAAAACAAAATCATAACAAATAGTTTAAAAAAAAAACATAAAGCCAAATAAATGGAATAACTTATTAATAAACCCAATTGATTCCAATAATATTGAACGCACAAACAATAACATGTCTTGAAACAATTTAAAAAAAAAAAAAACAACTAACAACAATTTTCAACACTTTAAAAAAACAATTTTCAACAATTGGTATGTTTGCCTTTTCCAGCAATAAAGGTGTTCACAACAAACTAAGTGATATAACATAATAAATAAATAAAAAAACCGAAAAGCCAGATTATATTCGGCATAAAGCTGAAGACATAGTATGTGATGTTTGACATTATACAATTTCGTAACAAATAATATTATAAGCTAAATCATTTTTTGGGAAAATAAAGACTTTTTAGTTATACAAAACTGCATTAAATAATATATAATAAGCATCATTTTTTCCAAAAAAAAAAACTTATTAAGATTATTACTGTGCATTAATAAATAACATAAACAACATAATTGTGAATTAATTTTAAGACAAGGTTCAAAAGTTTCAATTTTGTAACAAATAATATTATAAGCTAAATCATTTTTTTGGGAAATAAAGACTTTTTTAGTTATACAAAACTGCATTAAATAATATATGATGAGCATCATTTTTTCCAAAAAATAAAAAACTTATTAATATTATTACTGTGCATTAATAAATAACATAAACAACATAATCGTGAATTAATTTTAAGACAAGGTTCAAAAGTTTCTTTAAATACACACTACATTTTCCAATAACACTTCTAGTAAATTATGCTATAAGCTATTTTTTTTTTTATAAAAACTACACCTTTAAAAAATTAGGCTAGCTAAAATCTTATTTTTCCCAATAACGGGTACATTTTCATTACATGATAATGTAGATGGCCCAAATCAATTTCAGTTAAAAAAAATTATAATTTCTCTTAAATGAACAGTTTTTCCCCTAAAGACACTTTTACCTTTGCACGTGAATGATAAAAATAAATTCCAAGAATTTTCTGCGAAATAAAACACAATTTTCTAACCGAATATTATATTAAATAATCTTTTTTACACCACAAAAGCTTTTAAAAAAATTAGTTTCTGTTAAGAAATTGTGATATAATCTATTTTTTTTTTATATAAAAACTATACATTTAAAAAATCAACCTAGCTAAAATCTTAATTTCCCCAATAACGAGTACATTTTCATTACATGATAATGTAGATGGCCCAAATCAATTTCAGTTTAAAAAATAATAATTTTTTTAAACGAACAATTTGTTACCTAAAGACACATTTACCCTGCACGTGAATGATAAAAATAAATTTAAGAGTTTTTCTGGGAAATAAAACACAATTTCCTACCAATATTATATTAAATAATATCGACACTTATTTACACCACAAAAGCTTTTACGCTTTTAAAAAGATTAGTTTCTGCAAAATTTTACCCAACCAAATAAAAGGCACATCAACATTTAATAGTATGGAAAGATATTTTACCCAACCAAATAAAAGGCAAATCAACTTAAATGATTAACATGGAAAGATATTTGTTTTTTTAAAACACTGAAAATATATGAGTACATAATCAATAATTAATAACAAAACCGGCTAAAAAAAAGAATAAATTAAATAATAAGTTTCACGAGGGAAAATTGTTTAATTGCAATTAAAAAAACAAAAACAAAAACAGATAAATAATTACACAACCAATTTTCAAGCAAAACTAATCGACATTAATATCATACTAAAACTATTAAGAAGATTACAGCACAAGAAAGTAGCAGATCAAGAAAACAAAAAAAAACTAATCGACATCATCAAGGCCCGCCATGATAGATGGATGTACAGTGGGTTGATCATGAGGAGCTTGTTTTGAAAATGCGACCCTCTCTTCCAGCAAAGAACATCGGGCCATTATATCCCTGTAACGTTTCTCCAACACACTATAATTAAATTCCAATGAACAAAGTCTATACATAAGTGTATCTCTTGCACAACAAGCTTGACCGAGGAGCCATTTAAAAGTTTCACGCTCGGGGAAGTTGACATCAACAATGTCAAAACCCTTTTGTAACATCAAAGCCTTAATCCCAGCAGCAACAGCTTCCTGGCCTGAGGAAAGTTTCTTTGAAGCAAAACCACCCCAAAATCTGTCAACTGATGGGACTTCAACAGAGCCAAAATTGATATCAACAAAAGCTCTAAAACGCTTTCCAGACTTTTCATACCCAAAAAAGGGGGGCCATCTTCAGTTTCCTAAGGAGGTACCTTAGGAGCTTTTTGTACGATATCTCAACGGGGCACATGATTATACACTAAAATTCGACAAAATTAAAGAAATAAATAACAAAAGACTAAAAAATATAACAACGGTGCTCCATTAAAAAACAGTAAATAAATCAAGTTGTAAGAAAGTAAATAATAAAATAGATCAGCATTAACGACATAATAATAAGGCCCCATTAAAGAGAAATAACACGAAAAGAAAAGAAAAAAAGATAAAATAGGACAAAAGAAAAAGCTGATCATTTAAGCAAAGAATACAACTCATAGACTGGGACAGCAATAGAATATGTTTAGAGTACGAATATTACCCCACAAAACAAAGACAACGAAATAGCTGCTAGTGGCCGGAGCTGTTTGCCTGCATTAAGTCAAACATTAAAAAAAAAAAACATGAGAAACAAATAACCATTCATCAAACTTCAACACCCAAATGACAAAAGGAATAAATAACTATTAACGAAAAAGATACATGGCATCAGCATTCCATAAAGAACGAAGGCAGAAAAAGGGTAAAGAAAAAAAAATTGTTTTTTTTTGCTAACCTCTCTATTGTTGTAAATCTAACCAATATAAGAAGACGAGTTGTTTTGGTATGAAGCTCGACTACTAACAAGCATGTTACAGATGATCTGCAAGGAAGGGACTATTTATAAATTTTTTTGGATGTGGGTGAATGACTGGGACTAAAGCTAGGAGGATGAAGGTGGTGAAGAAAGGGCAATGTGGGTATTTGTTGATGCAGACAAGGGAGAGACTTTGAGAAAGAGGAAAAAGTGAGTAGAGAAAATTTAAAACAAATTAAATAAACAAAGTTTAATTTAATTAATTTAATTAAATTAAATGAAGGGAACATTGGAGAAGTTGAAGACAGAAGCATGATTATTTCCACAAACGCAAGAAACCACCGGACAAAAGGAGGTGGTAGTCCAGTTGGCAAAGAGGGCAGAGAACACCCTTCGGACCGCTGGACCAAAAAAATATATGGTAAAAGATTTTAACACGTAAGAATTTAATGAGGGCCGAGCTGTAAATCCCATCACTATGCATAGACACTAAACGCGTAAAAAGAACAAAAAAAAAACACAGAAGCAAGAGAGGGATAGTGTCAGATCGCAAAGGGCTAATTTGGTTTTTTGGAGTATAATAAGGCAATAACGCGTGTAGATAAAAAGAGTGAGGTATAAAACATTCAATGATAAAGCATTTAATATGCTCATATCCATTAATGGTTGGAGTTGAGTAATTGGGTTAAAGCAGAGAAGACAATGGAAATTAAATGCAGGAGACGAAATCATTTATTCTAGTTGAGATAGTTGGTTAACGCGTAATCAGAAAAACTTGTAAAAAAATACGAAAGCGTTAAAGACGGCGCCGTTTAGCATAAGCGAATGCGCTGAAAGGTGAAGGGCAATAAATAGTGAAAAAACAGGTGTCCAGTCGGGTTCATTAGTTAGCACCTGTTTGCAGTGTTGCTTTAATGGAGACGCGCAAGAAACATTTATTCTTGCAGAGTTACTGTATTAATGGAGCAGGCTTACTTTAATACAAGGAGTTACTTGTAATAGACAAACAATAAATGCTCTATATTACGCAAACAATAAAGGGTAATTTTGAAGACATGCTGTCAATAACCAAATTATTATTAAATGGTGTAATGGATAAAAATTATTTAAAAAAGATAAATGAACAATTAGAAATTATTATAAAGGATCTTGTAAAGACAAAATTACCCTTAATAAAAAAATTATTTTCGTGTTTCCTCAATTAAGAAAATATTTTTTTTTAAAAATTTTAATTTAACATAAATTATTTAAAGATTTTTTTTTAAATTCAAAAAAAATAAAGGAAAAATAATTTTAGGGAAAAAATGTTATTTTTTAAAAAGTTTAATTTTAAAAAGTAAATAGGAAAAATTAAATGTAAAAAAAAGTATTTTTTTTTAATAAAAAAAACCATTTTTAGAATTTTATTTTTTTATTAAAAATTAAAAAAAAAAAAGAGGAAAAGGAAAAGGAAAAGGAAGGAGAAAGTTGTTATATAAAGGTAATTGTGTCTTTACAAATTCCTTTGTAATAATTTTTCTATTTTTCATTTCTTTTTTCTAAAATAATTTTTACTCATTATATCATTCAACAACAATTTAATTATTTACAGCATGGTTTCAAATTTATCCAACAATAAATGCGCACAAACGGTAACAAAACATAGAATCAAAACGACGCCGTTTCACGAGGAAGATGCTCCGAAAAGTTGCAGACAATGAATAGTGCGGGAACAAGTGTCAAGATGGGGCAATCTGCTACTTGAACTTTAATATAGATGGATTATTTTTTAAAAAATTTAATTTAACATAAATTTTAAACATAAATTATTTAAAGATTTTTTTTTTAATTCAAAAAAAAATAAAGGAAAAATAATTTTAGGGAAAAAATGTTATTTTTTAAAAAATTTAATTTTAAAAAGTAAATAGGAAAATTAAATGTAAAAAAAGTATTTTTTTTAATAAAAAAATCATTTTCAGAATTTTTTTTTTTGTTTTTATTAAAAATTAAAAAAAAAAATAAGAGGAAAAGGAAAAGGAAGGAGAAAGTTGTTATATAAAGGTAATTGTGTCTTTACAAATTCCTTTGTAATAATTTTTCTATTTTTCATTTCTTTTTTCTAAAATAATTTTTACTCATTATATCATTCAACAACAATTTAATTATTTACAGCATGGTTTCAAATTTATCCAACAATAAATGCGCACAAACGGTAACAAAACATAGAATCAAAACGACGCTGTTTCACGGGAAAGATGCTCCGAAAAGTTGCAGATAATGAATAGTCCGGGGACAAGTGTCAAGATGGAGCAATCTACTTGAACTTTAATATAGATGGATTAATATTCGGAAACGTTTTTAGTTGGATGGAAAAAAAAAAAAAAAAAGAAAATGACATGGCAAAAAGTGGTGACAAAGCAGCCAACTCAACACTTAAATTGGACGAATGATGAAAGCTCTACTGGGCAAAGAAGCAGCAATGGCCGTTGGAGAGGAAGCGGTTAGCAACTAAACCACCTAAAAACTACCATGAAATTAAGGATATGTCAATCAGTTGTTAATTTTGTGGAACAACATCTAGCTAACGTTGCTTGGGCCAAAATTAAAGCTAATTGGTTCCTAAAACAGAGGAAGCAACCATTATAGAAGTATCTATAAATAGAAGCAACTGCCACAATACAAGGGACACACATAACATATCTCAATTCAGCTTCAAAATTCCTAATGTTTCTGAAGCTTTCCTAAACTTTCCTCGTATTTGCAAGCTCTCCGTGACCACTCCTTTGTAGTAAAATTTATTTTTAGTGACATAATTGCTTATTTTGATGATTATTTTTAAGTTTTTGAGCGCTTGAGTCAATTTTGCTTTCGAGCATATTGGCATTGAATTCATGCGATTTTCTTGTGTCTGAGGCTTTAATCAATAAAATTTCTCTTTGCTTAATTTCATTTAATTTCAATTCTATCAGAATTGTTTTTATTTGATATTAAATTGATCTTTGGCATTTTCAATTGCCATTTTTAATGTTTTAAGTAATTTTTTGCAACTTTAAAAGAAACCTCTTGATTTGATTATTCTTCAAAAATCGTAAATCGCTTGATCGATTTCATAAAGATATACTTCGATCAAGTTTCTACCAATTGCATCGCTTCGAAAGGTGATAATTCTTAAAGACCGCACTTTATAGCTGATATATCATCATTACTCCCAAAACACAGACGGACTCGGGGGTAAGAAAGACCATCTGTTCTGGTTCTGAAGGGAGACCTCAGGCCATGGATTGAATAAAAGAAAGGAAAATTTGTCTAAAAACAGGCTTGGGTCTACTAGAGGAAAGCCATTCTAAAAGAAGGCATGGGTCAAAATTTTGGACCTATCCCATGCAGATGCCCTCTTGCACATAGTAGTCCTCTTCTTGTAAGACCACAAATAGAGGTGTTCATAGACGATCGGCTCGGATTTATATATGGTATCAAAATTATATTTATTTGTTTAAGTTCGGCCTGGCTTAAAATATAGGTCTCAAGTTCTGCTCAAATCCATTTATATTTGTAAATGGATAATCCAAACCCGTTTAAACCCACTCATATTTTTTTTATTTTTTATTTAATCTTTAATAAATTTATATATATTTTTTTTATTAAGTTTTTAAACATGGACAACTTAATATATTTTTTAATATTTACATTATAATATTATATATATTTAATCTTTATATGATAAAAATTACATTATATTATATAATTAAAAACGGGCCGGGTCAAGCCAGGTTCAGGCCTTGAATGTTAGAGTAAAGGCCCAACCCATTTTTTAAACGGATTTTTTTTTGTCTAAAATCATTTTTCGGGTCTAATATTTTTGTTCAAACCCTTCTAAATATGGATGAATCTTCAAACTTGAACGGATAACCCGACTTTTGGACAGATCTAATCGCAGAGGCACCATTTATCAAACGAGAAACTGTAGAACACAAAAAAAAAAAAGTTACCAGGACGAAAAATCTCCTAAGCGTAGGCTGCTAGGGAAGAAGGCCAATATCAAGATGGCAAAATACAAGGCAGAGGAAGTAATTCAGAAAGCAACACAGGTTTGTCTAAACACCATTGAAGAAGCCTTAGACAATTCACCACAGTAGATGTCAACTTTGAAGAAAGACGATGTGGCAGAATTACTGTTAGGATTTAAAAGACAAAATGGAACTCCAAATCAACTGGAAGTAAAGGCAGAAAACAGAAGCGATCAAACGCTGGAAACAGATGACTTCTACGTGTCAGATTAATCGCAGCTTGGACAACTCACCGTCATCCTGAATGCTCTGTTATTATTACCCTAGCCATGGTCTTCCAGGCCAAGGAAAGGGTAGTTCCTATCACATCACCACATGTAGCCGAGATGGAAGATATCATAAAAACCCCTAGTAGGGAGAAACCAAAAGATCTACCATAATCAATTCAGGAAAAAAAAAAAATTATCTTTAATAAACCTAAAGATCGAGAAGATGACTTATCATATCAAGCATTTGAACATCTATGCACACATGGATGGTATTGGTATCAACATAGTGTTGATAGACAACAGAACAGCCGTCAATATTCTACCATATGCATCACCCAAAACGCTAAGTATTTCAGTTGATGATTTATTTTACACTGATGTGACTGTTAGTGATTTTACAGGAACAGTAGATAGGACAAGGGGTGTTCTACCTATTGTGAGAAAAAAATTTTCCTCCATCAGCCTCCTTTGTGGTAGATTTATCTTCTACCTATAATGCTTTGTTGGGCAAGGACTGCATACAATCGAATTGGTGTGTACCGTCTTCATCTTGATCTTTTGGAATAGGGACAAGATAGAGGTAGTGGTGGCAGCAATGTTAAAAAAATCGGATCGGAGGTCGAATTGGTTAGACTTCTGATTTCCGATCTAATCGGTTCAATCGATTCAATCGGCCGGTTCGATAAACCTCTTTTTTAAATATTTAAACATTAAATATAGTTAATAATTAACAAAAAAATGAATTTGGCTTAATGGTATGGTCTTTAATCTAATACTAAGAGGTTAGAAGTTCAAATCTTATTAATTATAAATGAAATTTTGAAAAAAAAAATACATATAAAACCGATTTTTTACCGGTTCAATCCGGTTCTAATATATCCTCAGGACCGGACTGACCACCGGTTCTCGGTTCAACCGATTCAACCGGCCTGTCCGATCCCTTTTTTTAATCACTGAGTGGCAGTCGCAGACATCAAACCATTTACGATAGATTCACATGCAGCCTAGTCAAAATGATCCGACCCAAATTCGAAGTAATATGAACCCAAAATGATCTAAACTTGAAGTGATTTGAACTCGAAATTAATTCAATTTTTTTAAGATCTGAATTAACCCAACCTAAATTGATCCGATCTGAACCCAATTTAATTCATCCAATTTATAAGTTTAGTTTCAATAGAATTGTGAGTTTGTGAATTCAATCATAAATTTACACAATTAATCAAAAACGAAAGATCTTCTTAATTACCGATTAATGTGAAATGTAAAACATAAATAGAGCAAATAGTCTTTTTTTTCTTTGTAAAACTTTGGTTATCAGAAACCAAGCCATAAATCACGCCTTAGAAAAATACTAATTAACATATGTTATGTTAATAACGGGTACCGTCGCATAAATAGAAACACAACATGTGTTCACTATTATATTTCTTAGCAAAGTTTAATGGATAATCAATTAACAATGCATATATAGTTATGTGGCGAAGGATTCATTCATGTGCCATAGCCGTCATAACAATTGTTTGTTTTGTAATTACAAATAGAGGGGACCGGAAATTAAAAGGCATATATATATATATATATATATATATATATATATATATATATGAGAGGGTGTGTATAAATCGAGTTAGATCAAGTTTAATTGATTTTTAAAATTTTTTGTTTGTGGTTCGATCTAATCTCTTGAATCTGATAAATTCAATTAAAATATTAAAAACTATTAAAATATTAATATTTTAATAATTTTAAATATATTTTAGTATTAAAATTAAATAAAAAAATTATTCATTAAATAATATTTCAAATCATATTAGGCTTCAAAAATTTTATCCAAAATTTAAGGTGAGCCAAATCCACTGAATGAGCCGAATAACCGGTCCATAGGCAGGATTTGCATTTATAAAAACCATTTAATTTTAGACCTTTGGTGGAATTGGATGTTTAAAATCATTCCTTTTCGTTCTTTTTTTTTTTTTTTTTTTTTTTTTGCATTTAGCTGAAAATTGGTTAAAGATGTTTAAAAGATCATAAAATTATGAATTGCTCCATGCTAGCTAGCTTTGTATAGTTTTTTCCTGAAACTTTTGTCGAAAAGGCAAATTGGAAAGATTCTATAACCTCTAGTTTCAGAATGTCGTCTATAGAGAGAGGATCGGAGGCGGTGATCCATAATTGCATCTTTGTCCCTAAGATTTGTCTAGGTGATCAGGTTTTCATGTATACATTTTTATCAGAACATGTTCGAACATCATCTTTATAGGTACTTAGTTCCTTAAGAAAACAACCAACATTTTTTATGGAAAATGTGGTTCATGAATGTCAGAAGAAAGTCTACCTTATCCCAACATTAGGATCTAAAATGTCTACTTTTGTTTACACATATATTGACAAGCTACAATATTCTTCAGCCGCATAAATTCCTTCATATGCATAGGTTTCCTGTCTGGAAACATGGGCTAACCACCAAGAAAATGGCCCTGGAGGCTGGAAATTTTATAAACGTGGAATGCCAATGTTGATTGAGCTGGAATGAGGAAATTAAGGACCCCAATTTACACTATATCTATGCATTGAATATGGAAAGTGGGGGGAGGAATAATCCAGGGTGTTGTGATGAAAGGTGGTGGTTTAGGGGGGGGGGGGGCGAGGGCGTTGTGGTTGGGTGGAATCATGTGGTTGCATGTGCATTGAGTTGGAGAACATGCCCAAAGCAACAAGCAACACCCCCCTTAGGTACACTTGGCTATTTCTTATTCATTCATCCCATTCCCTTGGAAGCCTTCCATGAAATTGTACCCCCCCCCCCTGTCCCTATCCTTTTGGGCTGTCATTAAATTATTTGAATCATCCTTTATTGGCCACCAATCCGGTACCCCAAAAAAAAAACCATTTAAAGGTCTTAATCCTTCCATTTCTGCTGTACAAGGTCTTTTGTCTTTGCAACAAAGGTGTTTCAAAGTTTCTTGAGCGAAGTCAGCACTGTCTAACGCACAAAGAATTAAATTTGAATGATGGGATGTTCTCCACTTCCCCTCCTTTCATTTGATTCGAATGGCATCCAAGGCAATGATGAGTCCATTAATGGTTCTTTGTGGAGCAAACTTTCGGAAGCGCAGGCCAAGAGAAGGTTGAAAGTTAAGAAGCAAAGAGTCGCTAGGAAAATTGTAAGGCATGTGAGGTGCAGAAGGCCCAGAAGTATTTTGACGAAGAGGAGGGCACGTCCAGAAGGTTCTAGAAGGCCCCTGAACCCTTTCCAAAAGAAGGTAAAAGCCCTGAAGAAGCTAATTCCGAACAACGAATCCATGGGTTTGGATGGGCTGTTCAGGGAAACAGCTGAATATATTTTGTCTTTGCAAATGAGGGTCAAAGTGATGCAGATTATGGTGAAAGTTTTGACAGGTTCTAATGAGTGAATATAGATGATATTATTCATTTGTAAAGGCTGATATATCATATTCTTTTTCTCCTGTATCATGTTGTTTCATTGCCAATAGGAGTTTGTTTTATTATAAATCCAGGTATATGCATGGCTAATGGCTTTATGTTGTTAAGATTTCACTGTAGCTTTGGTCGTCTATTTGTCTGAAAATGACCTTGAAATGGACACTTGATTTTATATTTGATCCATTTGTTTCTTCCCCCACGCAGCAAAAAGAAAACAAAAAATCTTGGCCAATTGCAATCAAGTTAGGTTAGGCCTAGTTTAACATTGCTATTAAAAAAATTTGAATTGAAAAATATATTTTAAGAATATGATGAAAAAATACAGTTTAAGAGTTTTAGATGTTTAACAATTACTGTGAAAAGATATGTATAAAAAATAATAAAAATTTAGAGAATTGAAGATATCATAATGGCTAAAATAAAAAATAAATAAATAAAAAAACCCATAAACTTTATCATTTTATTTAGATAAGTTCTTACACTTTTATTACACCCAAATAAGTCATTAACCTTTAATTTGTATCCAACTAAACTCTTAACCTTTAACATGTAGTCAAATAAGCCCCTAACCTTTAATTTATACTTAAATAAACCCTTAACATAAATTAGACCTACTCATGGGCCGAACCGCGGTCCGGATTTTTTTTACCTTACCCAGGCCCGGTCCGGATCACTATTCAAAAAATAATAAAAAATAAAAAATTGAATTTTATATTAATTTTTATAATTTAATTTAAATAAAAATTATTTTTTTAATGGATGAACAGTGATTTGGGCCGGGCAGACTCGGATCACCAAAAATCATACTCAATCCCGATTCAATACGGGCCGGGCGGGCTGCCCGGTCTATGAGCAGGTCTAACATAAATCAACCTTTCATTTGAAATAAAGGCTTATTTAGATGCAAATCAAAGGATAAAGGCTTATTTAGGTACAATAAAAGTATAGGGGTTTATCTAAATAAAGTGGTAAAATTATACCAATGACAATACAAAACGAAGCATTATTATGTTGTGCCTCATATTTCTGTTGTGGATAAATTGAAACTTAAATGCATGGCTAATGTGAAAACCAAAAACTAGAAAAATGGTGACTGAGAATTTGAGAGGGTACTACTACAAATGGAAGTGATAAGATATGTACCAAATAGAGGAAAACGGAAAATAAGAGTTTATTAAGGAAAACTTCAATCTAGATATTTTCTTATAATTCAACTTAAATTACAAGAGATTAGACCAGGTAATTCGAAGATTCGTGTAGTGTTCGTGTATTTTTTTCATATTATAATCGCGTTTAACATGTTTTATATTTATATCATTTTGACATGTTAATAATTTGTGTTGTATATTTTGACACATTCGTGTTTTCGTGTCTTGTCTGTGTTTTTTTTTCGTATAGTTTTTTAGTTATTTTTTTCGTATTGTGTTTGTGTTGTGTAATCGTGTCGGATCCAATATTATCAGATATAAAAGAGATTATAAGTGTGTATTTATATACTTGACTTCTTATAAAATAAGAAAGATAAAAGATTATTAAAATGGTATTATAAAAACAAAATGAAATATAATCTTAAAATAATAATATTCAAACCAATAAATCCTTGAAGAATACAAAATCAATTAATTAATAATTGGATTTTGCTAGTGAATATCTTAAGAACACTCTTAAATAAAGGTTATCATATTAGAAAAATATCTTTTTTCAATTCATTGAAACTATTACATTTTATGACAATAAAAGGTTATCACATTAATTATCAATTATTGATTTAATACAAAAATATTATAAGAGTTTTGCTAACCAATGTCTTCAATCACTAGTTAATATACTATTTATAATAATAATTTGTATTAAACGTAATAATCGATAATTTTTTTCATCATTTTCAATGTATTAAATTTAGGATACTCGTAAAAAAATCATATTATAAATTGTAATTAACTAATTTAAAAAATATCTTCAAAACATCCGTTACAAAACCCATAATAATTTGATAAAAAAATAAAAACACTAGATAAAATAATATTTACGGAAATAAATTTATAAATAATGTGTTATTTCCTCTCGAATTTAATAAACATAATACATTACATAAAAAAAAAAATCTTTTATAAAATAATATTTTAATTATCTTTAATCAATTTCTATAAACATATATAGTGTATCCATAATAATTAAACCAAGTGTTAGCATACGGATTCATAACATTATGGGTTCTAGTTATACTTTAATTTAACCATTTTATTGGGTTCCAAAATAAATTCTGATAAACAAAAAATTATAATGAGATGGGTGGATCGAAGTGGCCAACCGTGTGGCATTGATCAGATCAAAAGGGGCACTCCATCCCTCGCACGCACCACAAATCTTTGACCACTCACTCACCGCTGTTTCCTCCCTTCGCCCTATTCATCAGTCAAACACATTATTATAAATTAAATTTGATTTTGAAAAAATTAAACTAAACATTCTTGGTTACTGCAACAATTACACTTTGGAAAGAGCAAAGAACCCCCTCGTTAATGCAAACTTTTGTTATGGGCCTTCTTATCTTAAACTCGTATGAGTCGTATCTTTGTCAGTCTTAAATTAATGGAGCTTAAATTAAGGACCATATATATACAATAAAATCCTGACTACTCCTGAGTGTGGACAGGTTTTACAAATCCCAGAGCATCCAATGATAAACCTTATATATATATATATATATGAATTTTGTTGACGAGTGATTTAAAAATACTTGTTAAAGTTATTAAGCATAATAGTATATGAGTTTTGCTAACGAGTGTCTTTAAGGTATTCTTTAAAATTAGTTAATATACTATTTATAATAATAACATTGTATTAAATATAAAAGTTTATAACTTTATTCATCATTTTCAAAATACATTGATTGAAGATATTACTACATTTAGTAACCTTAAAGAGTGTCCTTAACGCACTTGTTAGCAAAATCCATAATATATTTATCCAATGCATTAAAAATAATAAATAAAATTATCAACTTTTAAATTTAATATAATATTATTATTCTTTAAAATTAGTTAATAAATATACTATTTATAATAATAACATTGTATTAAATATAAAAGTTTATAACTTTATTCATCATTTTCAAAATGCATTGATTGAATATATTACTACATTTAGTAACCTTAAAGAGTGTCCTTAACGCACTTGTTAGCAAAATCCATAATATATTTATCCAATGCATTAAAAATAATAAATAAAATTATCAACTTTTAAATTTAATATAATATTATTATTATAAATAATATCTTAACTAATTTTAAAGAATATAAGGCACTTATTAACAAAATCATATATATATATATATATATTTGCATTAATGTTAGGGCAAAGATCTAGTTTGAATTAACATACTTTTATTTGTATTCGTTTGTTTTTAAGTCTTTTTGTTATTGATTTATGTTTGTTAAGTATTTTTAAAATAGTGTTTGAATTCGGTTCGTTTAAAATTGGGTGTAATCGAATTCGGTTCGTTAATGAATTTATTCGCGAATATTAAATTAATATATTCATGAATATAGAATTGAACATGTTATTAATAATTAAAGGATTTTGCTAACGAGTGCCCTAAGAACAATCTTTAAGGTTATCATATATAGTAATATATTCATTCAATGCGTCTAAAATGATAACTAAAATTATCAACTACTACATTTAATACAATATTATTATTATAAATAGTATATTAACTAATCTTTAAAAATATCTTAAGGACACTCGTTAACAAAACCTATAATTAAAAACACATTTATGAACAATAAACAAACAAATAAAAACGGTGAAACAATAATAAAAATAATAAATATATTATAAATAAATAAAATAAAATATTAATATTATTAATTATATTATTTTATATTTGAACAATAAATGATCTTTATCTTTATAAATTATTCGCCGAACACTTTATTTATTTACATCCCTAATTACTTCTTCTTCTAACTTCCAATATACTTTATACTAACTATAAGGAAGATTAATTTAGACTAGTATTAAGTATCAAAAATCTTAAACCAAACTTCCTCTTGATTTAAAAAAAAAAATGTTAAAATTGTAGAATTCTTAAAAAAATTAAAATAAAATAAAAAAATCGTGGCTAGCATTGTACATTCTTTGAAAAATTGGAAAAGATCATAAATTTTTAACTTGTGGCTGTACTCCTTCCCCACAAAGATTCGATAAGCACTACTACTGTTAATCCTTTCACCACCAGATTTTATGAAATTGAGATGAGAGTGATTCTTTAACCAACAATTACACCTTTCACTAGTACTGTTATATCCTAACAAATAATGCATGTTTATAAATTTTTTATTAACTATTTTTCATATCATTTATGAGTAATCAAACTATATATGTCAAGTTGAAGAAATAACTGTTGTATATATTAAAAAAGATTGATTTTTAAAATGTTAACAAATGTGAAAATAAAGTTTTAAAATCATGTGGTATGTATTTGGGTTGAGAAATGATATTTTGGAAGTGTTTAATAGTTTTTGAATTGAAAAACAAGTAAGAAAATCCGAATACCATTGAATAGCATTCAAATGATAAGTTTAAAACGTAATCTGTCATAAAATTTACAGATGACGTCAAGATGTCCTGGGGGTGGACATCCTAATGTCCTCCAAGATTTTGTATTATATTTTGAGTGAAATTTTGATTAGGGCATCGAATGCACTTTCTTTGAATTCAAAAATATGTTAATTGGATATGTTATTTTATTTCAAAAGTAATAATTCTTCATTAAAGATATATTTAATCATAGAAATATATTTCTAACACTAATTGAGGCTTATAAATATTTTTATAAACGTTCATTTTACACTTACATAACTTTACATTCGATCTCTTGAAGAATTTCTTTTTCTTTCACTCTCAATTTTGTTTTGAAAATCAAGTGTAATTTTAAATTTATTCCTTTAGATATTGTATCATAAATATAACAATTTCAATAACCCATTTGCATTATAATAAAAAAAATCATTATTCAAAAAAAACTTCTTAAAAATGTCTTGCCTAAAATTTTTTTCTTCTTCAAAATTCTTAATTGACTGCATTAGTACAAACCCTCACGTACAAGTGATACAACAATAACATTATCCAAATTACACCCTGAGAGAGATTTAGTTTTTAATTTAAACATGTTTGAGGGAGAGGGACCTAATATTTACATTGTTGATCAGTTTAACATAGCCAATTACAACCGAAGTTAATGCTTAATTATTTAGGATTCGTTTGAAATCAAACGGATCCCGATTCGGTGTAATCGGAGTTTTTTTTTGCGTCAACCGTATCAAAATACTTGTTTGGTTATCAAGTGCAGCACGGTCTCACCGTGCTGCACTTGATTTTCTCCACTGGACCTTTTTGGTCCAGTGGAGAATAATCCCTCCCATTGGTGGGAGGGATTTCTAAATTACCCCCATTGTAATTTTTTATTTCTTAATTTAATTTTTTTATTTAAAAATATTCTATAATTTTTTAATTTAATATAATACATAATTCTTATTATATAATTAATTAATAAATATATAAATTTCATTATTATATAATTAATATGAATTAATTAAAAATAATAATTATATAAAAAATAAAAAAGTTATTTGATATATTATTATCATTTTATTAATTTTCAATTATTTATTATTAAAATTATTATTTGATATAAATATAATTTTTAATTATTTATTAATTTTATAAATGTCAAATGATTTAAAATTTTTATTGTATACAAATTTTAATATAATGTTTAAAATGGTCATTATCTACTTTTACTACAATCTATATCGCCATCACTGCTGTTTTTAAATTTAAACACATATTCCAACACTAATTTTAATCTTATTACCACTACTGTTTTTTGTTATTAATTTTACCGTTCTTCCAAATAAAACCTTAGAGAACTGAAACAGGGTCGGGCAGGCTGGGATGGTCCTGTAACATGGAGATATGACTTCACATCGATTTTGTGTCTGATCTGATTACAAGAAGACTAGAAATTTTATTCTCCTTTTATCGTGCCATTTTCTACTAAATGTCACGTTATCTTTCTTTTTCTTTTCATTATGTTATTTTTTATTAAATATAATACATCATATTTTTTTAGATGGTTTTAATTGTTTCTATCATGTTATTTTCAAAACAAAAGAAAAAGATTATAAAATAGTTTTATAAAATTAATGATAAATGTAATCTATTCACATAATTCTCATAACTAAAATGATAAATTTTAATTTTATCCCAAATTCATAACTATGAAAGTATCAGTGTATGAGATCTGCTGCGGCAAGAAACATTGCTCCAGAATAAGCCCAAAATGCTGAAGATAGATGTATTAGGCTATTAGCAAACAACTGCAAAAGTATTAGCAACAGCAGCAAAATTTATTAGGACCAGTGAGTCAAGTATGTTCAGCCATCTGCTCATCCTTTGAAACAATGGCGTAGAACAACCCGTCTCTTTATCCATTGGTCTATATCTTCATTTCTCATCCAAAAAACAATAAAATAAAACATATAAAGTACCATAGCTGGAGAGAGATGCTTCAATTTTTTAATGTACATATCCTTTCAAAAAACCAAAAAAAAAAAAAAAAAAATACTATTATGAGAAAACCCAAAATTAAGTTCTTTTGAAACTACAAGTACAACAGCTAATAGTAACACTACATTTCTTTATCATGCTAATTAAGATCCATTAAGAGAGCAGCAGGGAAGAGTTCATTGAGGCAGTAAATGGAGGTGATGGTGGTCAGCCAAAGCTAATCTGATAGAGAACCTTAGGCTGGCGGTGGTTTGGGTAGCAGGCCAGCTATAAGAGTAGCTCGGTGCTCAACAAGCACCCCATTGGGCATTTGGTTGGTGCAGCAGCCAATTTCCAACAAGCAAAAAACAGCTGTGAATGGACACTGCCTTGGTTGCAGTAAACAAAGGATTATATTGTATTCATTCACATCTTCGTGTCAGTTTCCACGTATGTAGTAGTAGAGATAAAATTAGCTTCAGGATTGTTCAGGCCACACCAGCTACAAATCCTATATATCTTCTTTTCTTTATTTAATCATGACCAACATCGCCTCCGTTTGGCCCTTGGCTGGTGCCGTTACTGAGGGCTTCTTCGTGCTGGTCAACTGTGTATCTTCAGAATCATAGTAGTTGAAATGATTGTTGTCATTATTTTCTTGACCCGAATTTGCACTACCATCATCGCCAAGCAGATTTTCGTTACAAACCTCATCAACGCTATGATCATCATCATCTTCTTCTTTGGCTTTGGGTGAGGGACCACTGATGACGAGCTGCTGCTTTTTACCAACTACAGGAAATGGCTCAGTTAGTTGTTTCCCGTCTCGAGGCGGCGCAAAAACTACTGGAAGATAGTGATCCATTTCGCATGGGAATTCTGAGTTTCTAAAATGTTCTTTCAACGCCTCCAACCCCTATTTGAAAGATATATATGAAACATAACTAAACCCGTATGAAGAACAAAGCTTATAGTTTTTTATCCAACAAGAGAAACAAGAAATGAGTAGGTAACAAAATTTTAAAAACCTGAACTCTGGCATAAGTGACTTCACAGATTTTTCTAGAGTTGAAAACTTCCCAATGTTGATGATGGAAGGCCTTGTAAAGTCTCCATGTTGCTTGCGGAGATGTCATGTTCACAAACCCATATCCCACATTACACTTGTTGCTGGTTTTTTTAATAAAAGAAAAAATAATAATTCAAAGCAAAAAGTGTAAATGAATCATACAATAATCAATATATACAAATCCAGAAAAAGAAGGGGACGGAGAAGAAAATTACTTAAAATCAATGGGCAGGTAGACGAAATCGTATGAAGATAAGGGCTGATCATCCCCGTCAGCAATTTGCTCGTTGAAGTGAATACAGTGATTGTCCAGCATGTTCAACAACAATTTCTGACTGCAACATGCCAAATTCATACACAAATAAAAGAAAGAAAAAAAAATAAACAATTCTCCACATTTTCAACAAGAAACCAAAAATGTAATCATTGCATTTTCTATTTAATTAACTAGTAGTTAGTAAAAAAGACTAACCTATACTTGTTGGGTATGTTCTTGATCATAAGAGTGGTCCTGGAATCTTTACAATTAGATTCCACCATGGCATCTTCACTTATAAGGAATCGAGGATCAAACTTCTTCGCTTGTCTACCTTTCCATGGCCTACCCCTACACTGCTGCTGCTTACTCCCATTGCTACTACTCACAGTAGATTGGTTGTTTTGGTTCTTCTTCGCAGTCTTCTTAGCACCTCTACCGCCAACCATCTCTTCAACCGCTGATGTTTCAACGACCGAAGTCTTTCTGTTGTTATTCCCATTAGGGTTTCCCTTACTAGAATTAGAGACTTTCTTCGTAGGCGATTGGCTTCGAGAAAGAAAAGAACTAGACATGTTCAAAGAAAATCTACCAGAGAATTTGCGAGCCAACGACGGTAGTGGTGGCGGCGGAGGTAGCGGGGGAGAAGATGGGTACTTTGAATTTCTTGTATGGTGATTATGTTTATTGTTTGTCAATGAAATATTATCAGTGCAACCTGTGAATGCGTTAACGTTGTTGGCGTTGTTAGCATTGAAGAACTTCCTGTTATATCCTCCGGGTCGACTAAATTCAATAATAACTTGCTTCCCATTAATTTCTTTTCCATTCATTTCTCTTAAAGCCTTAGCCGCATCTCTAACATCATAAAACTCCACAAACTTTTGGTGTTTCTTCAATGGTGTTTCTCTCAGTTCCTTCACGGGGCCTAACAACAAAGTTAAAAAAAAAACAAAAAAAACAAAAACAAAATTAAGAGAGAAAGAATGAAATGAAATGAAATCATATCGATAAATATGAAAGAAAAAAAAAATTTCTCGTTTTTTTCAGTGAAAGACACTACTAATTTCAACAGGCAAAGAGGAAAAAAAAAATAGAGACTCATCGGATTGAACAACAAAAAACCAAAGAAACCAAGATAACCCAAGTACAAATCAAACCCTTTTTAACTCTTATTTTTCAAACAGAAAAAAAAGTCGAGAAACAAAAACTTACCATAAGCTTGGAAAATGTCTTTAAGTTTAGAAGTGGAAACGCCAGGATCCAAATTGAAAACCACAACAGTTCCTTGATTATTCCCGTCAGAAACAGCATTACTTGCCGGAATAATAAAGTGGGCCCAAACAACTCTCCCCGCAATGAGTCCACGCGCAGGAGGAGCCTGTGGAGCACACGCGTTGATCGGTCCTGGTTCACACCCGGCAGCAGCTGCAACATACTGGTTCGGAACCCTGGTTTGTTGTTGCATGTGCTGCTCTCGTATTTCCTTCAACGCTTTCTCCGCATGTCTCAGATCATAGAAATGAACGGTCACGATTCCTTCTCGGATCCTTTCCATCTGGACCCCACGTACTTCCCCGAACACTTCCAATTCTTTCCTCACCTTAGACTCGCTCACATAGCATGGAACCAACGTCAACACTAAAGCCCTCGTCGCCGCCGCCGTCGGAGGCGGCAGTGGCGGCTGCGGTGTAACCATCATAGAATGGAACTGTACTGGTACGTACGCCGTTGGTGCAGGTACAGGTACGGCAGCATGAAACTGTACTAGGTCGCCATCACAAAACGGCACCGCTGGAGTTGCAGCGCAAGGGTAGTAAAATTGAGGCGGTCTGAAGAGAGGAATTTGGGGTTGGCAAACGGGGTTTTTGGCCGGCCAATATTCTTGTGCAGACGGGTCTAGGTTTACAGGGAACCGGACCGGACCGGTTTCCCCCATGGCTGTTTCAGGGCTAAGAACCAGAATCCAAAACTCCAAAAAATTAAAATTTAAAAAAGAAGAAAAGAAACAAGAACCTTTTCACCGGCTTGATAAAAGAACCTGATAATTTATTTACGAGGAGGAAGCTGTTTTTTTAGTTCAGGTTGGGAAGTAAGTAAAAATCCAAGTAAATAAAATATTTTGTTTGTTTTTTTGTTGATTTTCATCTCCCAAAAGTCTTCAAAGTTCAAAGTCGCAGTGTAAAACAATAAAGGAGAGAAAGGAAGGGTTTTGGTTTTTCCTTTTTACTGTACTTTGTTTCCAAAGATAAAGGTTGCCAAAAATGTCGTTTACCAATTGCTACCTCATGAAAAAGATGAATTTACAGTGAAGCCCCTTTTTTTTTCTGGTTTTTTCTCTGATCCTCCTTGTGATTTGGGGTGATGAAGAATGTCAGCCGTACACGTGGCTATAGGGACGGGCGGGTGAGTAATAATTGCCCTGCACTCTGCTGCATGGTACTTTTCATGTTGGTATTTTTGACTACTCGTCTCCTATTTGCACTTTATTAATTCTTTTTGTCTGACTTCTCGACTGCCCTTCTGTTTCTAATCCCTCTTTGCTACTAAGGGTGTAAATGAGACACTGGTGCTCGCAAGCTATTCGAGTTCGGCTCGAAAAAATTCGAATTCGATTCGGTCATTATCGAGCCGAGCTCGAGCTCGAGCAGCTCGAGCTATCGAGCGAGCCGAATTCGAGTATCTCAATACTCGATTCGAGCGGCTCGCGAGCCTAATCGAGCTTTTGATTTTATAATATATATTTTTATAATAATTTACTATATTACCCTTATTATTTAAATGTAAAAAAATTGTATATGAAACGAGCTCGAGTACATAAATTGAGTAAACGAGCTTTATCGAGCCGAGCTCGAATAGTTCGATTATATCTCGAGCCGAGCTCGAGCTTGAAAAATGGTATTCGGTCGAGCTCGAGCCGAGTTTCGAGCAGCGAGTTTCGAGTCGAGCTCGAGCTCGAGCAGCTCACTATTCGAGCTCGGCTCGACTCGATTACAGCCCTATTTGCTACCCTTCCAATTACTACATTCTTCTACATTGGATAATATATGTATTTTAATGCAAGTAATTGTGTTATTAAAAGTATTTATATTAATTTTTATGTATATTTTTTTATAAAAAAAAAATATTTTGTTTATTGCTTCAAATATTATAATATAAAAATATTAATATATATTTTTGCTGCATAATACAATTTGTATTAATTTATAACAACATAAAACTATTTATACGAGAAAAAAAATATTATAATATTTATAGAAATTAGTCAAAAAAATAGATTAATAAAAATGAAGTTTTTTTGTAATATATAAAATTAAATGTTGAAATTTATATATAATTATGAAATTAATGATGGAGAAATTGACATTAATGGAGTTGATGAATGGAAAAAGGGTGATGAAAGACGAAGAAACTCCTACTTCAAGTCTTCAACCAATACTTAGGATGAGTTTGTTTGAAAAAATAATTTATTTAAATAAAATTTATTTATTTAAATTAATATTTTTTTTTATTTAATATTTTTTTGTTTTACATTAATTTTTATTTTTAAGAGATTATTTTTTATAAATAAAAAAATCAATTTTTTTATTTTATTTTAATTTTAAAAAGTAATTTATTTTTTATTAATTCAAAATTTATTAATCTTGACCAAATTATTTTTCAAGAAACACACGTATTTAAAAAAAATAGTTTCATTTCAAACCGAGTTGGTCCTTCCTAGAATTAAAGGCTAGTTTAATATTATTGTTGAAAAAAAAATTTTGAGTCGGAAAAAATTTGGATTAAAAAAAATGTTTAAAAAATGTGATGAAAAAGTATGATTTAAAAATTTTTAAGTGTTTAGCATTGAAAAAATATTGTAAGAAATTGAAATGTCAAAAAAAATATGTTTAAAATAATAAAAATGTAGAGATATTAGAATAATAAAGTCATTTTATTCAAAAATCAATTTTTAAAGCCTAAAAGCTATATTTTTTTGATTTTTTGATTTGGCTTTTGAAATCATGATTTCAATAATAAAAATCAAATTTTTTTATCTGTTTAACATTACATTTTGGATAAAAAATAATTTTTAATCTAAAAAATTATGTCAGAAATAATGTTAAACGAATCTAAATAATGTCTACAATAAAAACGAAAATTTTCAAAGATTTTTTTTTGGTTTAATTAGATTTGTCATTTGTGATTGTATTAGATATGAGTTGATGAGCATTAACTATTCTAATAACTATTCCATCCATCAAATAGAGTTTTATGAAATAAATAAATAAATAAAATTCATAACTTCAACAGTCTGCAATGTCAATGCATCAAATCTATCAACTTTTCAATCAAATCTCTGCAATATTGAAATCATTGCTACCCTTCTAATTTTAGGAAAATAAACTTAAAAACAAAATTACCAAACTTGTTTGATACGTAAATAGTGTCTCTATTTCCAATTGAAACAAAATAAGATAAATTTGAAAAATATATTATTAATAAAATAATTATTGTTAAATAATATAATGAACAAAATTATTTTTAAAAAAAAAGATAAAATTATTTTTTATAAAAAAAATTATCTTTTTTTTCTTTTCTTTTTTTAATTTATTTTTTAAATTAAAAAAATAAAATTTTTGAAAATAAAATTTTTTAATTTAAAAAAGTAATATTTTAAATTTACTTTTTTAAATTAAAATATTTTAAAAACTAAAAAAATAATATTTTTAAAGTTACATTTTTTATTTTTAAAAATCTTAAAAAAGTAAATATTAAAATATTTTATTTTTTAAATTTATTTTTAATTAAAATTTTAAAAAAAATAATATTTGATGAATAGAAAGAGAAAGAAAAATGAAATTAGTAATTTTATCTTTATAATATTTTTTTAATAATTTTTAATTTTTTTAAATAATTTTTTATCATTAAATCATTTAACAATTTAAAGCATGTTTTTAATATTTACCCAACAAAATAAAAGAAATTTTACGAGAAAGAAATTGTGCTATTACTCTATCTCTCTATATATATATATATTGATTAAATTTAATATTATAAATCAAATCACATTAATTCAATAAAAAATTATCAAAAAACTAAAATTAAAACAATAATAAAAGATAAAATAGGATATTTATATTCTTAAAATTTTTATTATTTAAAAAGTCATAGAAACTACTTATTTTTACAATAAAAAATCACTTAAATAATTATTTGTTAAAAAAAATATCCACGTTATGAGGATACCAAATTTTAATATATATATATATATACCAAATTTTTATTTTTAAGAGATTATTTTTTAAAAATAAAAAATCAATTTTTTTTAAATTTTTTTATTTTAATTTTAAAAAAATAATTTATTTTTTATTAATTCAAAATTTATTAATCTTGACCAAATTATTTTTCAAGAAACACACGTGTTTAAAAAAAAATAGTTTCATTTCAACCCGAGGTGGTCCTTCCTAGAATTAAGGGGGTTGTTGAAAAAATTTTGAGTTGAAAAAAATATGTTTAAAAAGTGTGGTGAAAAAATATGATTTAAAAATTTGTAAATGTTTAGCATTGCAGTGAAAAAGTGTTGTAAGAAATTAAAATGTCAAAAAAAATATGTTTAAAATAATAAAAGTGTAGAGATGTAAGGATAATAAAGTCATTTTATTTAGAAGTCAATTTCGTTTTTCAAACTATGATTTTAATAGCAGAAACCAAAATTTTTTATTTATTTATTATTGTATTTATGGTGAAAAATAATTTTTAATCTTAAAAATTATATCAGAAATCATATTAAACGAAGCCTAAATAATGTGTACAATAAAAACGAAAATTTTCAAAGATTTTTTTGGTTTAATTGGATTTGTCATTTGTGATTGTATTAGATATGAATTGATGAGCATTAACTAATCTAATAACTATCCCATCCATCAAATAGAGTTTTATGAAATAAATAAATAAATAAAATTCATAGCTTGAACAGTCTGCAATGTCAATGCATCAAATCTATCAACTTTTCAATCAAATCTCTGCAATATTGAAATCATTGCTACCGTTTTAATTTTAGGAAAATACTTTAAAAAAAAAATTACCAAACTTGTTTGATACGTAAATAGTGTCTCTATTTCCAATTGAAACAAAACAGGATAAATTTAAAAAATATATCATTAATAAAATAATTACTGTTAAATAATATAATGAGTAAGAATTATTTTTAAAAAATAAAAAATTATAAAGATAAAATTTTTTTTGATAACATTTTTTTTTCTTATTTTTTAATTTATTTTTTTATTAAAAAATAAAATTTTTGAAAATAAAATTTTTTTAATTTTAAAAATTAATATTTTAAATTTACTTTTTTACATTAAAATATTTTAAAAACTAAAAAATAATATTTCTAAAATTAATTTTTTTTTATTTTTAAAAATCTTAAAAAAGTAAATATTAAAATATTTTATTTTTTAAATTTATTTTTATATAAAATTTTTAAAAACATAACATTTGATAAATAGAAAGAGAAAAAAAATGAAAATTTTTCATTAAGAATAATTTTATCTTTATAATTTTTTTTTAATATTTTTTAACTTTTTCATTTTTTCAAATAAGTTTTTATCATAAATCATTTTACAATTATTTAACAATTTAAAGCATGTTTTTAAGATTTACCTAACAAAATAAAAGGAATTTTAAGAGAAAGAAATTGTGCTATTACTCTATATATATATATATATATATATATATAGATTGAATTTAATATTATATTATAAATCAAATCACATTAATTCAATAAAAAATTTAAAAAACTAAAATTAAAACAATAATAAAAGATAAAATAGGATATTTATATTTTTAAAATTTTTATTATTTAAAAAGTCATAAAAACTACTTATTTTTACAATAAAAAATCACCTAGATAATTATTTTTTTTAAAAATATCCACGTCACGAGCATACCAAATTTTAATATATATATATATATATATATATATTGAGTCGGTCAACAAATTATTTGGGCATCACCCGAAATCTTGTTTAGATGTTTGTCGGCACACATGCGTCATTTAATTTATTTATTGTTTTTGTTTTTAATTAAATTTAAAAATTTAAAAGATGTTTGGTTTTAGTAACTAGAATTTCCGATGTCCATCTTTAATTTAGAGGGGTTCATAAGATGAACTGAACTGATCTTATCATTTGAATTTTAAATTTTTCCTCGACTCATTTAAATTTATAAATGAATAACTTAAGCTTGTTTACATTTTTCTATAAAAAAATATATGTTTTTTATTTAATTTTTATTAAATTTTAAAATGTAAATAATTTGACATATATTATAAATATTTATGTTTATATGATTTAAAATATGTAATATATAAATATAAAAAATATATATTATATTTAAAAAAAATAAATTGAATTCGAACTTTAAATATTGATATCAAAATTTGATCTATTTTTTAAATAAGTGATTTTTTTATATTTAATATTTTTATTCAAATAAATACAAAATTTAATCTTTATATTTTAATAAGAATTTATATTTAATGTACTGCCAGTATATAGGTCTATAGATTAACAGCAAATCTTACGATACTACCTGTCGAATAAAGATTAATGATTAACGATTAAAAATTAAAATTAATAGTTAATTTTTTAATAAAATATCAGTGTAAAATTTATTATCAATTTATATATATTAAATATAAACCCTTTTAATATTGTGTTTTGTTACTTTGCACGGTCTTGTCTCCTCTTCCACGTCCTCTCTTGTCTCTTCTCTTGAACAATAATATCTTTGTTCTCTGACTTCGACCACTTTACCATATTCAAATATGAAACCATATAGTAAGGGTAATGTATTAAGCAGTACTTCCCAACGTTTGAATGTTGGTCCAAAATCATGAAACCATCTATCATTGCTGGTTTTTTTTTTTTTAATATTGAATTTGTCAATCATATTAAATAAAAAGCGTTTTATCAGTATAATTTTATTGGATAAATAAGACAATCTTGGACGGATTAACTTGTTCAAATTCTAAATACAATAAAATTCTTATAAAATAATATTATTGAAATTAAAAATATTATTTAATTATCGATAAATAAATAAACTATTCATTTTTTGATAAATTAATATTTATTATTTTATAAATAATTTTATGTTTTCAATCTTTATACATGTATAGTATTATTTTTTTATTAAAATACATGAATGACTTATAAATAAAATCACTATATAGAGTCAATAATTAATATTTACACAAAAAAAATTACTGGTTACAACATGAAAAGAATATATCGAATGTGATGTATGTACTGCAAAAAATTAAGGATGAGGTTCAATTTGATTTAGGTAGAAAGAAAAAATAAATAACTTTAGATACATATTTTGAGAAATAACTTAAATAAAAAGATAAAAGTTGTTAAGTGCAAATTTTTTTATAGTATTATATGAACTTTTATGTATTTTTTAATTATTGTAGGAATTATTAATTTATATATATGTTGAACCTTAAAGAATTATAAAAAAATTATTATTTTATGCATTTAACTATATTATTATTTTATTACACTGGCCTAAATTGGAATTATAAAATTCTATTAATTAATTGAAATTATTAATTTATCGAAGTTTTATTGTACGAGATTGTAAAAACGTGATTTGTAATGTGAAGCAAAATTTTTTTATTTATTTTTATTCAAATAATTTTAGGTTTGAATCATTAATCTCCAATATCAAAAAAAAAAAAAAAACTTAGGATATAATGATAGTAAAATATTAGCTTTGTCACATTGGGTAAGTTAAGTTAATAATTAATTAATGAGGTAGCTTAGTAGCTTTTGCATGGGGTAGGTTCCCCATTGCTGCCACAGGAGTTCATGGGCCACCGGTGTAGTATGCAAAAGGGAAGCAAAAGTTACACCTTTTTTAAGAGCATAATAAAAAGGCAAGTGAAAGGGATGTTTCAATCTTTCTTTCCATGGTTATAGTAGACTTGTCTAGGAATTCAAATTGATTTGGCTTCATTTTGATTATTATTTAATTAATAAAAAATTATTTAAATTTAATTATAATATATAAAAATATTTTTAAAATATTTTAAATATAAAATGAGTTTTTATATCAATCTAAATCGGATTGAATCGGGATAAATCTGGGCCAATAATTATTTTTACTATTTAAATTCAGTTCCACTTATAGACAACTTTAACCCAGTGCCCACCTTTTTTTTTAAAAGGTAAATTTAAAAAAATATCGTCAATAATACAATAATTATTAAATAGTATAATAAATAAAAGTTATTTGAAAAAGATAAATAAAAAAAATGTTAGGAAGAAAATTGTAAAAATAAAATTAGTCTTGATAAGAAAAACATTCTCTTTCTTTTTTCTCTTATTTTTTAATTAAAAATATATATTTTTGTAAATAAATTTTTTAATTTACTTTTTTTTTAATTAAAAATTTTAAAAAAAATATAAAAATAAAATTTCTAAAATAATTTTTTTATTTTTTTTAAATTTTTAAAAAATAAAAATTTAAATATTTTATTTTTAAATTTATATTCAATTAAAATTTTTAAAAAATAATATTTTCTTAATAGAAGGAAAAAAATTCATTAAGGGCAATTTTGTATTTACAATATCTTTCATAACAATTTCTAATTTATTCATTTCTCTTTTTCAAATAACTCTTATCCATTACACCAGTTAACAATTATTTGATTATTGAAAGCATGATTTTTAGATTTACCCTTCTTTTTTTTTTTAATGGAGATTACACTATATATATATATATATATATATATGAAGGGTTTAAGTAACCATATAATCCCTATACTATAGTGAAAAAAGTAAATCAGTCCATGTACTGTAAAAATGAGTAATTTAGTCCCTGTATAATTGAAATAGGTGTAAATAAGTAAAATTGATAACGGTTTTAATGAAAAACCGTTAAAATGCTGACGTTGACTCGTAAAATCTAACAGATTTAGATATATTTCAAGTCATATTTTATTCCAAGTCATTAATTCTGTTAGATTTTACGAGTTCACATCAGCATTTTAACGGTTTTTCATTAACATCGTTATCAATTTTACTTATTTATATCTATTTCAATTGTACAGAAACTAAATTACTCATTTTTTTAATGCAAAGACTAAATATTTTTTTCCTATAGTACAAATATTACGTGGGTACTTAAACAAAAAATGAAGACTTGCTATATTAGGTTTCAGGAGTACACCAGACATTCTATTTGCTAGACCAGGAGTCTCCATCCCGCACAATAGCCTTTACATTATTTTGTATAGGAGAAAAGCTACTAACAAGATTTCACCCAAAAAAAGAAAAAAACTCGTACTTAAAGAAAGATTAAAGGAAAAAAAATATGTAAGGTGCATCATGATTCCAATCCAATAGAAAGAGTGATCTTTTCCATTGAGGTAAAATTATATCAGTGTTAAATCTTTAACCTCTTTACACCTAAATTTGAAAGACTCACAACTCACAAGTATAAATTAGATGTATAATTTTTTAAACTATATAATTTTTTAACACCTAATTCTTTTAATTTTTTATTTTCTAATTATTTTTAGTATTTTTTACTTTTTTACATTAAAAATCATGATACATCAATTTTATATAAAAATTATAATTTTAATATAAAATAAACTAAAATAGTTTTTTTTCTTTCTTAAATTTCATGAAAGTCAAATAAGAACAAATAATATGGGCAGAGGGAATATAATTTTTCATTCCAAAACATATTTTGGCTTATGATTCTCTTCATACTATTCTTTTACCAGTGAACCGAAATATCATAGTAATAACTAATAATTAACTTATAAGTAGTGTATATTCAATTAAACTTTTAATTTTTTTCAAAAGTTTAGAAGGATGATTTTTTTTTTTTTTTTTTCATAATCGAGTTACTATGAGTTCATAGGTAAAAAAACTCAAAAGAAAATAAAAATTGGGCATTTTTTTTATAATAAGGTATCTTCAATTTTTGTTTCTTTTGGCAATTTTTAAAATACAATTTTTCACTTTAATTAGATACATTCAAAATTTTATTTTTAAAATGTTTTTCGCAAAAAAAAAAAAAACTTTAATTGATAAAAAAAATGAAGGTAACATTCATACCAATTAGTCTAATCTTGTGGGTAAAATTTGGCAATCTCTGAAAGCAAATAAAGGCTGGAAATGAACTGTCTGTGGAAGTAGAGTTTGATTGGCCAAGGTTGAAGTCGTACATAGGATAGGAGTAGGATTTGCCTATTTGCCTGGCCTGTTTATATGCATGTACATCGGAAAGGTCGAAAGGAAGTGAATGTGAATGTGAATGTTTCAGCGTAGACAAGGGGACCATAGGACCATCCTCATCTGCTCCCCCCTTGTTGCCAGGAATCTTGCCTACTCCTTAATTTAATTGGGTGCCCTAAAAAGGGCTTAAAACCAACCATACTACATTGCTGTTTGCCGCTAGAGTAGTGCTCTACTGCTTTGCTAAATAATGCTGCCAATTGTTATTAATGGCATCGGCAAATGGAGACCTTGCCTTGCCTTTGCCCCCCACAACTAAAACCTTGCTCTGCGTGTGCGCAATACGGAGTTTGTTATGTCGTGTCCTGTCACCGCGTGGCGAGTCGATTTTGGAATAAAGGGTTGGTTTCCCTTTATACCAGATTAAGAGGTAAGTATTCGATCCGAATATAAGTTCAATACAAGTATATTTAAGTTTTTTTTCTTCATATATTTAGATAATTATATCTTTATATTTATATCCAAATATATATCATACATAAATATTAAACACGAATATTTTTAAAAAATAAAAATTCTGGATAACATAACTTTACACACAACATTATATATATATATATATGGCTTTTGATTCTCTATATTAAGATATGGGTGATTTGTAAGGGTAGAAAGTGCAATTATATATATCAGGGGTAACCACTTTGGAATTAAAACGCTATAATCAAGGATGTTGTTGGATTATAAAATTATGATATTTAGAAAGGAAAAAAAAAAGTAAAGCAGCTCAACTTTAGATTATTAAATCTGGCTTCTCTTCTCCCCAAGTTTACAGTATGGGACAGAGAGAGGAGATTGCGAAATAAAAAGTGGAGTAAATAATTATGACCATGTTGGAGCACAATGAGTGAAAATATGCACAAAAGATGGTTTCAGAAACTCGTTTTTCAATTTAATGGAATCTAGCCTACCTGCTGCTGTCGATCATCCACAAATTGGGTTTCTCATTCCTCCACCTTGTTCTTTTAACAGAGCCCAGAATTTCATAAGCCATCAAGTTCAATCCCCTCGCACTAAGAAAAAAAAAAAAAAAAAACCTCAGAAAACATGCAAAATAGATATTATAGCTGGAATTGCTGCTGCTGTTGTTTGTGACATTTTGGTGAAGAGTATAGAGAATCCATAGCAATAATTATATCAGATCGATAACAGAACAATTGCTCCAGTAAATATTTTACAGGGAGGGCGGCAACGTTCTAGTAGGAGGTTGGCAGAATCAGTTTTTAGTAGATTTAGTATTTTTTTTTTTTTTTTAAAGTCGTGTAAATATAAACACAATATAAATTATTAAATATATTAAAATCTTAAACACGAATATAATATGTGTATTAAATGTATTATGTTAATCGTGTTTAAACATATCGTATTATATTATTATACTGTTTTCGTATCTATTACACGTATTGTATTTATATTGTGTTTTCATACCGTATTCAAAATTATCAAATTTAGTTTGTAACAATACCAAGTCAAAAGTAAGATAGGGTAAACCAAGTTGATTATTATTTTTATATAAGATGATCGTAAGTATTTTGAGATTTTGTTTAAGTTTAATTAAATCAAACCTTGATTGATATAAGGAAGAAAAACCATGTTAATTATTACAAGCTGATGTAGAGTATTGTATAAGCGTGACGAGCGAGTGTGGGCTTAACCAGCGTTTCTTGTGTGAATCATAATATGACCTTTTGGGTAGTGGGATTTAGCAGAGCAGGGACCTAGCTTTATGGTATTGCAGCTTTATGTCCTTTCTTATCAGAAATTTCAACATTTGGGCTCCAATAATCCCTTTACAATTCCTAAAATATGCTTGCAGTGTGCAGGGCTATTTTCATGAAAAGCTAAGGCCTTTTTAATCGGCAACTCAGCCATGACAAATCCATTCTTTGATCAAAAAAAGGAGAGGAGAGGAGAGGGGAGGGGGGCGGGAGGGCTCACTAGTGAATGTAGCATGCATGAGATGAAAAATATTCGTATCCGACATATTCGAATATGAATATAAGAATATGATTTTTTAAATATATGGTTTTTTTTTTTTATTTGAGCATACCAATGTTTGATACATACGCTCTCGAGTCTTTGACTCAATGGTTGATGCATACTCTCCTATTAAAAAAAGAGCAAAATTCGAACCCCCCATCCCCAAACTATAAAAAAAAAAATGTTTGACATATACACATATCCGAAACTCACCTCCGAATCCGGATAATATAGCTAATTACATAGGGACATATCTAGCATCCTCAGCATTCCAGAATTAAAAAGATACCACTTTATTCACTTACTTTCCAAGTAAAATATACCATAGTGCAAACAAGATGAATGGTCTAACATTTAGGTTAAACCTCCACATAATAGAAACCTTTCTTTTTTCCTCTTACCCCGTTTCTCTTACTTTACTTTGCTTCCACACCAAGATTAACACGTTCTTATGGAGAAAATAGAGCTGGAATTAATTACACACAAAATTAACTCATTCATTTTAATTTCCCAAGCAGCTAAAGTATAGATAGGATCCACTAAAAGACCAGTTTGCAGTGCAATTTGCTGGCTAGCCTCTATTTCCCCTTCCAAAATGTTGCCAAATATGTTAGAAAGAGAGAAGAAAAAGAAACCCAAACAGATTCAGCTGGGAATAGAAAGCTACACTTTTAGGAATAAACAACAAGACAGATACATATCAGTTATCATTGAACATTTCTTTTATTAACTTCATGTTTTCTTTATAGCATTAGATTGTTTCGCAGATGCTCCTGCGTCACTTCAGTCACTGGTTCAAATTGATTGAACTAGGCAATTTGTAGGTTTAATTCTCTGCCTCTCAAAGATGTGTGTTTAGACCTAGGTTTTATTGCTTCTCCTTCATTCACCCAAGTAAAATGATTCAGAAGAAAATATATACCTACACCCTTAAATCTAAATCAAATACTTGTCAGGGGTTCTTCATGACTGTGCAGCATTACCAAAGTTTAAATCATAAATAATGGAATAAATGAAAACCTGGGGCTCTCTCATGTTTACAGTTTACACTCAACACTTGATAAGAAAGGCTTGTTCAAGTCTATTTTTTGTCGGTCGATATCCTTCTCAATCTCAGATTTCTTTGGAAACACATCAAAACTTACTCATCTTTCTCTGCCACATATTTACAGGTCACAATTTGTTCTATGTATATATATATATATATATATAGGTGATGTCCCTTACGCATCAAAGAGGTTAGAAACTAGCGTATGCAGAAGTTAAACTACATGCGATGAAAAATAAAACAAAAGGAGAAGTAATTTACTTTCTTTGATGGCAACGGTCTACCCAGTGCACAATTCCATCATATACTCCATTTAGTTCGCGACTGTCAAGAAGAAAACAAAACTTCCTCTTGAATTTAGAAATCAAGCGTCTCTCTTGCTCTCTGTATGAATCAATTGTGTCAGCCAACATTACTGCAGCAATCTTCCACGGAAGCCTGGAAAAAACAATAGCAGCAGTGACTATTGCTGCCAATACTGTGCTTCAATTTAAAAATTCATTCCATAAGATAGTAACGTAATTATTTGTGAATTTTAGTCTTAACCAGAAAGATATATGATGAAAACAGCACAAACCTTATACACAGGGCACCAAGGCCTAAACCAACAGCAGTTGTCCCAGTACTGGAATCCACAACAAAGTTGAAAGCCATCTTTCTTCCAAGTAAATGGTCCTGAGATAAGTAGTCAACCAGACGAAACAGACCTATATGAAAGAAACCAATTAATTGAAGCTACAAAGAATTCAACAAACGCCAACTCAGTCATGTAATAACATCTTAAAACCTGAAATTAATAAATCAACGGTATACAAAGGGATTAAGAATTTACAAACTCTAGTATATCAATAAGGAAATAAATGGGGAAAGGTGGTAGACAAAAACCCTACACATTTTAAAGACTATGCCTTTTCATAGAAATTGTAACCTGAAAGTAGTGAGACTAAGGAAACAGTTAAAAGTCTAAATACCCATATTCTCTAGCAGATGACCTTGACCAACTGTCATGAGTTATCATTGTCAACCAGATCATTGTAGCCTTTTTTCCCTATGGGCATGAAAAGATCTTGCAACATATTTTACATTTCTGTATATTGTTGAAACTAAGTTACAGCCAGTCAGAATTTTCGGTTTCTCTCCTCGTAGAAGCAAGGGTGATTTCAGTCCTCTCTCTGCACAAGAAACAGCTGCAAAACACACAAATGACTGATATGAAGCAATTTATTGGCTGGTATTACCAAAACTTACAGAATTCTGGACAAGAAAAATGACAGAAATTTACTCTTGTAACTGCAACAAGAAAATACCTGCCAACAGCTGCTGTATGTATGCTTTGACAACCGTCACCTGTAACCTAGAAAAGTTCTCAATTTAAAATTATCTGGTCTCCAGAGTTTGAAGACTGAAACGGGTATGGGTAGATTACAATTTACTTAAAGAAAAAGAGGGACGGGTGGGAGTGGGAGGAGGGGAAGCATATAGGAGACACAGTGCAGTAAAATCTGTTTAGACTGTGTGGTAGGATATTTCCTATTCTAGTAATACAATTACCAAATAAATCATCTTCTCTTACATACCATAATAGCTTATATCCACCATCTAGCAAGAAGCCAGCACCCAGTACAAAATGTTGACCAGAACTATCCGTTCCATAAAAGTTTATGAAAGTACAACTTATTTTTGTTTCAAGCCATCCATATAAAAATAGAGAACAAATGGTAACTCTTACTCCTAAGCCTAGTGCCCTTAAATGAATACGGTCGGCATCCCAAAAGCATATAATGTCTCCCATAATATAATGGTTGCCAGACCTGCCATTTGTCCTACCAGATGCACACAGAGATACAAGGGAGTTTATAGGAGTGAGTTAAGAGAAACACGAACATGGGGGACCAGATGGATAGTGCATATTCATATAACAAACAGGTAAATCCAAATCCACTTGCCATCTTACATGTGAAAGGAACACAATCTTACCACATCAGTCACACCATGATCTTCAATGAGAGGAAGCAGTCCATCTAGTTTTCTTGCTTTGTTGCCATTGACAAAGGGATGCAATAAATCATCCCTCACAATATAGAATGACAAGCCTTGATTGTCCTCAAACATCGTGTTGCCAAGATAAGGCTGATTATTGTTTACGAAAGAAACATTACTAAAAAATCCCCCAGTGTTTCGCCCTTGTGTTGAAGAAACTGTAGTTTGATGAATTTTGGTATCAGGACAGAGTCCACCTTCTGTCAAGCAATTTTCACATGAACTCTTCACCACTCAGTTTGATTTTGGGAAGTGCCTGGAATTGATGAAAACACCGATGAACTGTTAATCTGAATCCCAGAAAAATACAATAATAACATAGAAGTGTGCATTATGCTTCCTGTATCTTAATTGGCTATACTAGCATGGTAGCATCAATGGCTCCACAGCCAGCAAAAGGACAATGGAAGCAGAGAGCAAGGAAGGAATTTTTACTTTTTTGGGAAAGGGGGTTGGGAATCGGAATAAAAAGGTTAAAGAATGCATTACAATAACTAATTGACTACTTCAACCACGATTGATGTGATACCAAGTTGCCATGACATGTAAAGGCCAAACAACAGAATATAGTTCTAGGATGAACATCCAAGTTCTAATACCATATGATAAGTGCTTAATTTCATACATTTTCATATATTATTTTCTTATATTTTGTGCTTTAATTCTTAAGTTCTTTGACATTTTACTATGATTTTATAAATTATAGGTATTTTGGAAGAGATGAAATCAAAAGATGTCAAATATGATGTTAAAGAGCTTACAAAATCATAATCACAAGATGGAAGAAGACTTGGGAGTCAAAAAGATCAATTTCGGGTTGCAAAGCAAGAAGACAGATTTGACCTCCGAAGCTTGTTTCTAAGAAATCATGATGTTAAATTCTTTATTTGAAGAAACTTCCTTCTTGACTTTTGAAGCTGACTTGAATACCTTTCCAACGATAGTTTACTCGTCCAAATCGGACAAGAAATGGTCATCCAAATTAACCGAGGAAGTGCAAGAAAGTGCGTCAGAAAAATTAACGACTAGCGCCGCGGAGCCGAAGTCTGGCGCTGCAGCGCCCAAAATATTTCGAGAGCCAGCGCTAAGCAAAATCTGGAAAAAGTCGAAAATTGCCTAAAATTGCACCCTTTTTCCTCCTACCTTCATTGATTAACAAGAAAGGGTTTTCAAGGTCAAAAAGCTCTATAAATACCATATTTTGAGCCACCAACTAGGAGATGCTTTTGATTATTTATCAATCTTCTTCTTCTTATTATTCTTCTTCTCTTAGTTTTATTTTATTTTTGTTCTTAAGTTTCTTTTGAATTTTTATGTTTATGTTGACAATGCCTATGCAAGGCTAGACTTTTATTTGGTTAAGGGTGATTTCAAAGCCCTAGACAAGTTTTGTAATTGATTTTCAGATTTATCTATCATTAGTTTTCTATCAAAGTTGATTATGTACTTCCATAAAAAGTGTTCATGATATTGTCTTGATTTGTTTAGGTCGCGAACTAGATAGATCTTGATAATTATCTATTGCTAGTTTAGGAGTCTTGATCCATGTAATTGTCTTGATTTCCTATTTATAAGTGGCAATTTGTAATTCATGATTATGTTGGGTTTTCGGAAATTACAATGTGGAACATAACATAAGTTGCACAATCCGAGATTACGTTTTTGTTGCTTATAAATCAACCTATCTTTCTCATCATTAAGCTGTTACCAAATTGAATTTAGAAAGCTTATTCTAGGTTGTTTGATAATTAGAGATTAAATAGAGAGCTTATTCTATTTAACGACAAACTAAGGAAAGATTGGAGTAGCAGAGCTTATTGTTATCTACGGTTGATAATTTTGATAGTTAATTGATGTTGATAGATCTGATTATTGATTCTCAATGATGTCTAGTGGTGGAGAATGAAACTTTAACCATACTTTTCTCATATTTGATTACTTCTTATTTACTTGCTTTCTTCTATGATTATAAGTTTTTAGTTTAAACTGATTTTAAAAACCTCCTCTTTTATTATTATTGTTTTTTAAATTTAATTATAATACTTTACGATTGATATTTTTAGTGCAATTATTAAATAAGATATATTCTTTTGAGTGTATCACCGTACCATTGCAAAACTTGCATTACATTTTACTATATTCCTCTTCAATTCTCATAAACTGTCCCTAACTTTCAAAAAACCTACATACCTATATTTCTTTATAATTCTAATGAACCGATGCCAGTTTCAACAATTTTAGGGAACAACACAAACAACGACATTATTTACACTCATCTCCTCACTAGACATCGATGAAAACCATAGTTTATGATGGAAACCAATCCATTTCTAAATTGTTTAAAAATTGTTAGATGTATGAATATCTATATTACCCGAACTCTTCATTTTGTTTAAAATATTCATATCCGACACATATTTGGACATGGGTATGAATTATGATCTCCAAATATATGAAAAAACTTTTTTAAAATTGAGTATACTCGTGTCAGACACGTATCCATATCCAACACTAATTCCGAGCCCGGATAACATAGATGCACATGTCATAAAATTTTTTTATTTTAAATTTCGCTATTTGAACTCTTCCTTGTTGCCAAAATGAATGCAAACTACATTACTAACACATCACTTACAAATCCCAACTTCAGAATTCAACAGCAACTATAGTGCATCAAAATTTACAAGGAAAAAACAAAAATCTATATCAACCTGCTGACCCAAATGGATACTACTAAAACACAAATTTTAACCATTTTTTAACAAAGAGATAAAATCACAGGCAGATATTCAGAATAGAACCTGAGCTGAATGGAACCCATTTTTGTTGATAGCTGTAAAGGCAGTTTTAGTGGGTAAACAATGATGTTTAATTTCAGGAAGGAGGCAGCTCCCTAGCTGAGGCCCGGCGGGGACGCTTCTTTTGTTGTCTTTGTATTCTTATTTTAACCTTGAAAATAAATGTTTGTACAAAATAAATTTATTTGAGAGCCACGTGTCCACTGTTATTTTTTAATATTTTAGGGGTTACCTTTTGCCCAAAACCCTAGAAACAGAAAAGAAAAAATCAACTTTTTCAAGCAATGGTTTCACTGGCCGGTGGCTCGTCGGAGCCTCTCTCTGCATCGGGTCAGAGCTCCGAGAAGCTGAGCCTCCCGTCCCTCCAGTCCAAAATGAAAACTGACCCGGAAGCCTACGAAAAGGAGCTCCATCTCATCCGCAGTCGGTACTAATCGGTATTATTAGTATAAGTCGGTACGGACCAGTACAATCAATACATATCGGTATAAAAATCGAAACGGTATCAGTAATGTACGAATCGATACATATCGATACTGATCGGTATCGATTGATACAAGTCGGTACGGATCGGTACAATCGATACAAACCAATATAAAAATCGAAAAATACATTATTGATACCGTTTTATTTTATCTTAAAATCGGTATGTACTGGCCGGGTACGGTACCGACTACCTGCATACAAGACCACAGCAAGCGGGTTAAAAGTTGATCGATGGTGTTCTTTTAGATTTTCATTTGTAATTCTCTTTTCACTATACGACCATGATGTTATTACAGCGTAAACGCGAGAGAAGGGGAAATGTTAGTCTCATTTGTCTCACCTTTCCTTGAAAACATATAACATGTCGTAAATTTGTAATGCATATTTGTCATAATTTATGCTATTGGCAGGGGCTATTGCAATCTGGGTCCTGGCTGCATAAGCATCATCATCGTATTGAAAGGTGTGAGGATCATTCTAACTCTTTTGTGATTTACAAAAATAGTTTAAGCTCACTGAAAGTGAAGTTGTAAACAATCTTTGCTAGTATATTTCTCAAGTACCTATTGCAAGGCTCAGAGCTTATGCCCATTACTCATACTCTCGTAGAACTCAAAAATAAACATTGTAAAAGCATGTACCTGTCTCTGTAACTGTTCCAACCTCACCTTCTCTGCATTTGCCATTTCGTATTCTCCAAGTGTCTCTGGTCTGGCCTCTGTCTTGAGTCCGTCGGAGGCAATTCCTCCAATAAACCAGGAGTCAATTCATTTAAAGATATTGCAAAAGGGGTAAGATTGTATCTTGTCTTAGTAACAGATTTGTCTCTTTCCCAGAGCAACACAGCTTCTGTCATTGGATCATACCCTCTTCAGGGTTTTAATAGAGGCTGAAATATGATGTTACAATCGTTATTTTTCGATTTTGATTCTTTTCACTATTGATATTCATCATTGATATTTACCGTAATTGATTGCGATAACATTCATTACCTTCTCAAATCGTGATAAATATGACGCAACCAAAAACACGTCTACGGCTGCAATTTAAATATCTGATCCCTTTTGACTTCATAGTCGGATATCCCAGCACATAATATGTAGCTTCATCCCATTTTCCCAGCAACATGGCCACCTTTTCTCCTGTGTCCTATTGTCTTGCACAAATCCATGAACCTGAAATATTGAGAGAAACCATCAATTTATTCTTCTTCTAATGATGGTCAATCAGAACAGACACTAGTGCAATGAGAATTCGTTCTTATCACACTGGAATAAATCTAACAATTCGTGTATTTCTATTGTATTCGTGTTTTTTTTTGTTTTATAATCATGTTTTAGATATTATATATTTTTTAAATGTTAATAATTCGTTTTGTATAGATTTTGATACATTCGTATATATGTGTTATATTTATTTATTTTTTATATCATGTTGTGTTTAGTTATTTCTTCGATATCATATTCGTGTCGTTTTCAAAATTATCATATCTACACTAAAGTCACGATTGACATCAAATGGAATTTCAGTACCATGAGAGTGAATCCAGATGACACTGGAGTGTGTCACCGAACAGACTTAAGTTTCAACCATAAAATTCATCAAATACAATCAATGAATTTAAGGTGATTAAAAAAAAATCAGAATTGTTAATGTTATTGTGAAAAAAAAAAAAAACGCTTGCAAGAAAATTAATGAAATGGAATAGAGAGGAATTTGAAAGTTTGAAGGAGCAAATTAAATATTTAATTTCTAAAACTGAGAAAAGACAGAGGATTTGTTAGCCCCGTTGAGCTTCAAAATCTTATTAATATTCTTTCTATGGTAGACAGAAGGCAAAAGGATAGAATCATATATGAGGAAAAAGAAGCATTTTCACTTTCTTATTTTTCTTTTTTTAATAACTTAAAAACAAAAAGGAGAAAAGAAAGTGGTACAATCATGAATCACGAAAGTATAAAAAAAAAAAAAAAAAAAAACAATGCTTAAAAGCAAGCAAGCTTATATATGCGGCGGTAACGTTACATGGGAGTTGAATCTATATTGATATTTGACATTATCCACACTATAACACAACATAACATCTATAAGCAAACTTATAGATCACTAAAACATGAAAGATTATCCTTCAACCAATGTTTTTTTTATCATTAAAATGAGTATTAGATCGAAGTAAACATGATTATTCGTTCAAATTCGAAAGTTTATCTGATGTTTGAAAAGGATTGAACAAAAATATTAAATTCGAAAAATGAGTTTGAAAAATAATAATGCATGTTTTATAAATGGGTCGAACCTTGGACATATCATTTTTCATCTAGATCTTGTGTGATTCAACTTATTTTACTATTAGTTATATAAATTTTTAGAGGTATCGGTTTTTTTTAAGAAAGACCAAATATTTTTTAAAAATGATCGATCTTTCTGTATAAAATTCTGGACGGGCCTATGCAGGTTTGGTCCGTTTGGATAGTGTCCTTTTATAGTTGAGCCAAAACTGAATATAAATTTTACCCATATTTTGAATAGGGCGGACTTGAATAGTTACAAACTCCGTAATACCAGTATAGTCGGTACCGTATCGTTATTGGCCCGTATTGCCGATACGTACCAATATTAAGATAAATCAAAACGATATCAGTATTGTACCATTTTAATTTTTTAATTGATCGTACCGACCTCTAGTTAGTACCGGTACATACTGATTTGTATCGATTGATACAAAATTTTAATTTCTTTTATTTAAAAAAAAATCACTTATTTGATTTTTTAAAATCAATTTCTAATATTTTTTATGTCATGATTATTTTTATTTTTTTATAATTATATTTAAAAATAAAATATGTTCATTAAACATAATTAAACATAATTTATTATATATTTTTTAATATTTATTTTATTTATTTGATGTTTAAAATTTTTAAATATTAAATATTTAAAATTTATATTTGTATATAAATATATATATAATAAAAATATATTTATATGTGTATATAATATATATTTTATTAAAAAATTTAAAAATAAATTATATATATATATATAAAATATTTAAAAAATATCGATAAATTAAAAATAATATGTTAAATCACATCGATATGAATACATATTAATGTCAAAATAAAAACAATACGACAATGAATACCTTGCTTAATATACACTACCTAAATGAATCCAACTAAAATCAGACTCGACTCCGATCTAGTTAAAAAAAACTCGCAAATTTCCATAAAAGAGCGTTGACTTGACTGACATTGTTATTATAAATTCGAAAAAATCACATGGTCCGTCATAGACCACTAAAACATGCACATCATCATCAGGCAGACTAAGTCCTACGATGGAAACTACCACACATCTCCAAACCTCATTTTCTAAATCCACGACATTCTTGCCTTGCCTTGTCTTTCTTTTCATTATATAGTTTGTTTGCTAAGAAAAGTATCAATCAAGAGACAAAAATGAAGAAGGGAATTTGATTTTTATGATAAAGTTGATGAGAATTTTTTTATGCAATGGAGTTTTGAAATGGGTAGTATTATTGGATTATTGAGTTTGTATATCGCCAACGACAGCTATTCTTTAAACAAGCTAACACCGTTGAAACGTCGCTGCTTTCGGTTGGGATCCAAGTTTATTGTTGGTGTCGAGTCAATACCATCGGGGGAGTTCGCTTCTCCTTATTTGCGCTTCTTCAAGCGCGCTTCATGACCATGATCCCTTGCCCCCAATTCTCTCTTGGATCTCGCTCGCAGATCCTCCGCCAACGCCACGACAACCAAAAACAACTTCCTAGCTTCCGTTTCTCTTCCCGATGGACCCCACTTCTCGCCCCGCTGTCGTCATCGACAACGGCACCGGGTACGGTTTATCTTCTCGTTATTGTAGCTGAATTCATCTGCAAATTCCTTGCTCACTATCTGTTTGATGAAATTCCCCACTTATATTTCATTTAAGACCATCTTCTTTTTTTTTTTTTTTTTGTTATTATTGAATTGGTCCTTTTATTTTTTGCAGGTATACTAAGATGGGATTTGCGGGTAATGTAGAGCCGTGTTTTATTCAACCAACAGTAGTAGCAGTTAACGAGACGTTTCTAAATCAATCCAGAACTTCTTCAAAATCAAATTGGTTAGCTCAGTATTCAGCTGGGGTAATGGCAGATCTTGATTTCTTCATCGGAGATGAAGCACTGTTGAGATCGCGAGCGAGTAATACTTATAACCTTACCTATCCTATTAGTCATGGTCAAGTGGATAATTGGGATGCTATGGAACGGTATTGGCAGCAATGCATATTCAATTATTTACGGTGTGATCCTGAGGATCATTACTTTTTGTTGACTGAGAGTCCACTTACTGCTCCTGAGAATCGAGAATATACGGGTGAAATTATGTTTGAGACGTTTAATGTTCCGGGGCTTTATATTGCTGTGAATTCTGTGCTTGCTTTAGCAGCTGGGTACTCTACTTCTAAGGTTGGTCACTCGTTTTCTATACATTCTGTTGTTTTATGGTGCTGTATGTCTTATTTATTTACTAGTATGTTACATGTATCAGTTTGGGTCCTTGATTCTCCATGATTGTTAGTATTATTTATATTAAGAAACTAAACCTTTTAACATTGAATTGTGAGTGTGAATGTTGGTTCTTGGTGGTTATGTATTCAGCAGTCAAATAACAATTAGTTATCGTTGTAATAACTATTATTCTATCGTTGTCCCTGAAAAAAGTCTGAACTACCTTTCTTTAATCTAATGTGTTGAATTCTCTATAGAATAGTAATCTTTGGTGTCATTGAATCTTAGAATGTGTTATGAGTAGACACTGTTGGAGTAATTTTATAATCAATGGTGCTTTCTAGCAAATGCTTACAGATTTATATAAATTTATCCAGTCTTTACATTTAAAGTACATTAAGCTTGGAGGAGGTTGTTATGAGCTTAAAAGTCTTTGCCAAATGCCAACTTCCTCGAATATTTCTACTTATGTATTCATTTACATGTTAATGCACATGGTGCCTGCCAAATTCTGTTTTAATGTGTTAAAATTTGTTTATGCTTTTTTATCTTTAATTATCAGAGAGAATTATGATGAAGGCATATGCCTGTTGCTAACCATACAGCCATACAGGCATAAGCTGTGTAGTATGTTGTATACTTCATGGTTGTAGATTTAAAGTACCGGTCTATCTTGTATTTAGCTTAACCTACATTATGTGCATTGTTTTTCTTGCTAATATCCTTATATATTGATCACATTTAGATTGACCTACAGTTTTCTATAGTGTGAGATGACAGGGGTGGTAGTGGATGTTGGAGATGGGGCTTCGCATGTTGTACCTGTTGCAGACGGTTATGTTATTGGGAGCAGCATTAAGTCAATACCAATAGCTGGAAAAGATGTTACTCTCTTCATACAGCAGCTCATGCGGGTATTATTCTTTTCATGACACTCTAGTGCTTTGATATCATTGGATTGCTATTTATTCAATTTTGAAGTACTTAAGGTTATTATCCTGTCATGATGACAAACTTATCTACACTCCTTGGATTCATATACTTATGCACTTTTTTTTATATGCTGTGCTTTCAAACACTTAGTTCCAGTTTGTGAAAGTATCATGCATCCTTCCAATAGTTATTTGGGCTCTGTGGTATATTCTTTAAGGAAACTCATTCTCATTTTACATATGTTCAATTTATTGTTTTGAATTTTGTTGTCTATCCTTTTGTTGCCATTTGAAGAAATGCTAGTTTTAATTTGACAACAAGAGCTGTTCTCTGGAGGCAATTAAAGTGTCTTTCTGCTTTTGTTTTTGAACTTCTAGAGCTTTTACATTGTATTATCGTTGTGTTCATGGTATCTGTTCACCAAGATGGCTTTGCTTGTAAAGGCTTACAGACACTGGACTTAAATATTGACTCTTCTAATAGTTGTTATTATGTGTGTGTGTATCTTAGATTTGTGGATATGGAGATTGTAAAATAATTAGTATTCAGTAATCATGAATTCTTGCCCTTTGACACTGTTATTTGCAGGAAAGAGGAGAGAAAATGCCACCGGAGGACTCATTTGAAGCAGCTCGGAAAGTGAAGGAGATGTACTGCTATACTTGTTCTGACATTGTCAAGGTTATTTTGCTTTCATTGGATTGTGATTTTGGAAATATTTTGGCACAACTATTCTCCTCAGGATTCTTACCCAGCATGAGATACTGTAATGAAGTTCACAAGTTCTGACATTCAAATGGTTATTTTTAAATAAATATTTTTGTAATTATCTTAGGAGTTCAACAAGCATGATAAAGAACCTGCAAAGTACATCAAACAATGGAGAGGTATTAGACTGAAGACAGGGGCACCATACTCCTGTGATATTGGTTATGAACGATTTTTAGGCCCTGAGGTTTGTCCTCTTTTTCCTTGCAAACTCATTCCTAAAGTTTAAGATTACTGGAACTTTTGGCATTTCTCCATATTTAATAAGATTTTTTTTGGGGGTTGGGGTTAGTCTAGGATGACAAATGCTAGAGTAACATGTTTTTTGTGGAGTATTTTAAGGACCCTGATTAACTAACTCTTTCAAATGGCTAGTCTCTTGGCTGCCTTATGAAAATTTTTCCCTTATATTAATGTATATATCAATCTCATAACATTCAAGCAATGATTTTCTTGTTCATCAGGATCTAATTACTAAGATGTTTGATCTTTTCCTTATTATCAATAATCAAGCTATGTTCGCTCTAGAGGCTTGGTTGCCTTGCAGCTACCATTCATGTCAACTCTTTATTTATCAAAAATACATTCCTACTGTCCTTTCTCTGATTCACTTATCCTAAAAAATCTCCCTTTAATATGAGAGAATATAGAGTATGCCCTAGTGTGCTCTTGCCAACAATATATATTTTCTTGAATAATTAAAGTCAACTTGCATCGACAGAAACATAATTGTAGCATATGGAGCTGGGTATGTATCTTGATTTCCCTTTGCTGTTTACATTTCTTAATGTCATGCTTTGGCATTTTCCTACTTTGGTGATGCAATTAGGTAATTGATGATACAATTTGTTTTTCAAGAAACGAAAATTGCTTAGCTTTGCTGCTTATAAATTGCTTCTTGAAGATTGCTTGTTGCTGATGTTTTTCTAATGGTTGGTTTGACAGGTTTTCTTTAGTCCCGAGATCTATAGCAATGATTTTACAACTCCTTTACCAGCTGTAATAGATAAGTGCATTCAGTCAGCACCAATTGACACAAGAAGAGCTTTGTATAAGGTGAAGTATGCATAGGCTCAAAAGAAAAAGAAAAGCAGATTGCAAATTTTGGTTCTTAGCCAAGATAAATCTAAATGAAACAACAAGAAAGTATTATATTTGAAGGTTGAGATGCACTGATTAAGGATTGAAATGGTAGTCATGCACTTTGCTTCTTGATGGGTTCATAGCTCAACTGTCAGTTTTTAATTTAATTCAAGGATGAAATTCTTGGAGATGTGGGTTATTTTTAGTTTAATCTCTTGCATCAATGTCCCTTCTGTGCTCACGTGTTGATTAGAATTTGTTTTCTCAAACCTGGTCTGGTACTAATCTATAAATTGCAAGTCATAGTGTTACGATCCCACATTGGAATAATAAGACTTCCTTGTGAGGTTTATATGGACTTAGGCTCTCCTACCTCAATAGCTAGCTTTTGGGGTGTGGTTCTCCAAAGGTCCATATCAATTGGTATCAGAGCCAGCCCCACCCTTGGTGGGACCAGCACTCGGAGTGGTGGCTCACGGAGTGGTGCCTGTGGAGTGGTGGCCTGGACCCAAAAAGAGAAAAAAAGGGTGCCAGCCGTGACCAACATAACCGTGACCAACGTGACCGTGACCAACGAGGACGTTGGTCTTCCAAGCGTGGTGGTTTGTTACGATCCCACATTGGAATAATAAGACTTCCTTGTGAGGTTTATATGGACTTAGGCTCTCCCACCTCAATAGCTAGCTTTTGGGGTGTGGTTCTCCAAAGGTCCATATCACATAGCTGTTTGATTCCTATTTTTTTACCACAAAAAATTCTTAGCCTAGTTGCAAGGTATTGATACTTGGCTGTGACAATTGTTGGTTACTTTCTTGATAATGACCAAAAGGCAAATGAAGCTTGCATTTAAATTCATAGACTGATGAATGAATTGAGAAGAGAAAAAGGAAATTTTCACATGTTTTATCATATTTCGGTATAAGAACTTTTTGCAGTCTTTACTCACTATTTTAACTCTTTCAGAATATAGTGTTATCTGGTGGATCAACCATGTTCAAAGACTTCCACAGAAGGTTGCAGCGGGATCTGAAAAAGATTGTGGATGCCCGAGTTCTTGCATCTGATGCTCGGCATGGTGGGGATGTAAAAGTAAGGATTTTTGTGCTTAACTTGTGTTTTCATCCCATTAACATTTTACAAAAGCTCAGTGCTAATCTCCTTTTTGGGCTTCACCTTCCAGGCAAAACCTGTGGAAGTTAATGTAGTCAGTCATCCTATCCAAAGATATGCAGTTTGGTTTGGAGGTTCTGTACTTGCATCAACACCTGAATTTTTTGCGGTATGAATCTCTGCTTCTGAACTCATCTTCCGCTCTTGTTTCTATACAGGCCGCTGAATGGCATTGAATTTGGCATTTATAGTCACCCAATGTTCTTGCTTTGGTTGATATGTTAATTGTCTGATGCGCTTGCCATTACTGTTGCCATGTGCATCAATCTTAATCTTAAGCACTAAACTTTGATTTTGGCTGAAAGTCTCCTAACCTTTCCATGTGCAGGCATGTCATACAAAAGCAGAATATGAGGAATATGGAGCAAGCATTTGCCGCACAAATCCTGTTTTTAAGGGGATGTATTGAGGCAAGTATCCATTTTTCAGCTGATTATTAAAAAAACATTCTCCGATGATGCTCAAGTGGGTGACTTGCTATTTCAACTTCGATCATGCACATCAGTTTACTTCCATTATTCCCGCTTTGCTTGGTGCTCATGTGTATTGGTTGTAAAAGGTGGGGTAAAACATGGTAGCCACTAGCCAGTCCCAATTGCAATGGTCAAAAAAGGAAAGTTCTTACATTCATTCTTTAATTAGGAGTTAAGGGTCCTCACAGCAGCCTACAGAATGCAGTCAAATTTGATGCCAGCAGGTCCTGGCAACACTTATGGATCAGATGGAGTATCAAATACTTGGAAAAAAAATATATCGGCTGAGCTGAATTGCTTTTCAGGGTTCAGCTTACTTAGGATGTGATAGGGGTTTTAAAAAAAAAAAAAAAATTCTCATCTGGTGGCTGGTTGTGTTTTGGTGGGAGCAGTAGCAGCCAGCAGCAAGCCTGGTGACGATTCTGTGCCTTTGTTGCGCCAGTGCATTTTCTGTTAGAAAGCAAGATTGGAGTACTAATTTTGAGTTAGAAATTTGTTTTTGCGACATTTTGTAATTGGTATTTAATCTTTTGTGTAATATTGAACAAAAGTTAGCAAATTTTTCAAATATGGGTTACTTGTAATTTGAGTAGCAGCGTGCACACTAGGTATATTTTACAACAAGAATTATATATATTTTTTAATATGGGATTTATTCTTTCCTTATTTTTCCAAGATCAATTTTCTAAGTTATCGGCTTTCTGGCATGCTACGGCATATATACGGGAAAGTAACGTTTGAGTATTGAGTAGCATATGATAGTGGGATTGTAGCCTGCAGTATGATTCTGTTGACACTTGACAGGAAGCCTGTTTCGTATTTTTAATCTCTCCACTTCACTTTCTTGTTTTTCTTTGGAAGTTATGAGTTTCAAGAGGAGACAGGTGGCATGACCGTTTGGCCCAGTGAAATTTCAGTAGCTTGGCCCTTGGCCACATCCTTTCAATCGAGATTACCTGAGATCAAAGGGGGAAATGGTTTTGGGAGTCGTTTGCCTAAGTTTTGAACTTTTGATTTGGGTTAAATACATATTTAGACCTTAAACTATACATTTTTTGTCAGTTTGGTATCTAGAAAATAAAATCGATCAATTAGGTATTCGAATTTTCATTCCGTATTCATACTGGCTCCTTGAACTAACATAGTTAAATGACTAGGTGGCAATAAACATTCAATGAAAACAGGACATGTGACAAAAATACTTTCTAATTTGCTTTATTGGAGTTTTGTACTGAAATTGAGGCCGACAGTTGTTCATACTTTATACACTTATAATTGATTGTTAGCTCTGTCTTAGAATTGGAATAGATGAGCTAGATGCAAATTGTAACATGGGGTTGCTGTTCCAACTGTAACCTTCAGTGGAACATATCACATATGTACTCCCCAGTTTCTGTTAAAGCATTTTATTTCCATCAAATTGTGAAGGGTTCTGGATTTTTTTTTTTAATTATACTTTAAGCTTAGGAGTGACAAGTTATGGCTTGCTGCTGCATTCTGTATGCGCTGGGCAGAGAATTTTGGTTGATTTGAGTTCTGTATCATGGGCTGATGATGTTTTAGTTATATGTATGTTGCAGTTAAGCTTGGGAGGCCATTCTAATGTATTATTGTAATGATTATCTCTTGTACAGATCAAGTTTATTTTCCTGTCTTTTTCCTTTTTAAGAAAACTGATGTAGCATTCAGTGTGTATTAGATCTTCTACTGGTTTTTATCCATGTTTATACTATTTGTATTGAGGAGCAACAAATCATTCTTGAAGGTGTTTTTAGTCTGATGATGGGTGGCAATGGCCTAGTGAGGAAGGCTGTAAAAGCTTCAATACATTGTCTGTTGGCAACTTCAGAATGTGGTCTCTTCATGTATTTGTATATAATTTTTTAGTCGTTGTTGTATGTAATGATTTCTGTTCTTGTAAGTTATTGTCATGTGAAATTGGGTTTCGATTGTATATGATTTTGAGATAAAATTTCTGATAAAAGAATTTTTAGGAGAAGATAAGAAGGGTGTAAATCCGTGTAATTGGTTCTTTTTGTACTTGTTGAGAACCTTAGTGATCAGTGATTTGGTTTAAAGGAGGTCGCAGTCTGGGAAAAAGGAAAGGGTTGCAAATGTTAAGATTCGAACCGAAAACTTGTTGAATGTCACCTTTTAAAGGTGATTGCATAAACCAAATAAGCAAAACTCCGGGTTCTCTTGTTTTTCTTTTTTGTTTCTACACAATGGTTGATTTTTCTAACATAACTGGCTCTCATTACATTTAGATTGCATGGACTATAGGCAAGGATTTCATTATCCAGATTGTCCTATGAATCAAATATATACATATATTTATATCATCATCGTCATCATTGAGATTTCTAATTTGATAATTAGCATTGCAAATTTTGAAGTGCTTTGGATTTGGTTGCAGGAAATCCCGGATGGATTTTGCATCATCGACAATCTTACTAAATTCCTTTTCTCTTTCTACCATGTTGATCATAAGGATCATCATGATGCAATCTACAAAGCAGCTCTTGTGTTAGTGACTACCGATGAACTTGAAAGGGTTCTTTGCTTGTGTTTGATTCTGGGATGATTGAAATAGCATGCCTATGCTTTCTCAACTTCAGAAACAATGGGCCAATGGGCAACTAGGGTTCTTTTTCTTTTCTTTTCATTGCTTGCTTGCTTTTTAGTTCTCTAATTTAAGATTTTTATCAGGCCTCTATATATTTATCACAGTTGTATTGGCTTGAATTTTTGTAGTGAGGAAATGAATTTTTGGATCTGGTGGTCATGGAGTGTGTTCTTGTGCTAGGATGTGAGTTTGTGGATAAAGATGCAGGCAGAGTTGAGGTTGAAGTTTCATTACCTGATGGGGCAGCTGTAGGAGCACGCACCAAGTGATCAGTTGGAATCTGAATTGTCGAGCTGGCTGACTGGTTCAATGTTGGTGTGATTGAGGGATATGTTAAGGGCAGATCAAGAGCAGCTGTTGAAGGTAGTTGCGGTTCAGGTTTGGATGATGGATGAAGAGATTTATTGAAAGGAAACATATTCTCATGAAACAAGACATGTCGAGACACAAATATTTTTTGAGTTTGTGGATCAAAGCATTTGTATGCACTCTGAGTTGGTGAGTAGCCTAGAAATATGCAGGGTCTAGACTTGGATTGTAATTTGTGACTGTTATAGGGTTTTAGCCATGGATAACAGAGGCATCCAAACACTTTTAACTTTGTAAAGTTTGGTGTCTTGTTAAACAATGTTTGGAATGGGGATTTCATGTGAAGTATGGGTGTAGAAAGTCTGTTGATGAGGTACACATCAGTTTGGAATGCTTGAGACCAAAATTTTAATGACATAGATGCATGGTGTAACAGGGCTAGTCCAGTTTCAACAACCTGTCGATGCCTTCTTTCTGCAGTGTCATTATGTTGAGGTGTGTGTGGTGGAGTGGTTAGGTGAGAGATGTCATGTGATGCAAACAGGTTGGACAAGGCTTTGTATTCACCACCATTGTCTGAGTACATAGTAAGTATTGGTGTGTTAAAATGTTTTTCAACTAATGCTTTATAGGATGAGAAGATTGAGTAAATGTCTGATTTCTGTTTGATGGGGAATAACCATATGTATTTTGTAAAGTGATCAATGAAGATCACATAATAGTGAAATCCATCCAAGGAAGATGTGTGTGCTGGTCCCCATACATCAGAATAGATTAACTCAAGCGGTTTTGAACTGGTTAAAGATGTTTGAGCAAATGACAGTTTTGTGCTTTTATTACAACAGCATGAATCACAGATGAATTGTTTATTGGTGAATGAAGAAGACAAGTTAAAAACATTAAGCATTTGACTTAGGATTTTAAGGGAAGGGTGACCAAGTCTATGATGCCATAACTCAGTGGACTCTTTAACAGTAAACATGGCTTGAACAGGTTTTGAGGAGGACAGGAGGCAACTTGGGAGCTCGTAGATGTCATTTTTATTCTGTCCTGTCACTAGTGGTGCCCCCGTAGCTATATCCTTCACCAAAAAATGAAAAGGAAAAAATTCAATTGAAACTTTGTTAGTCTGGCATAGTTTGGAAACAGAAAGTAAATTGCTTTTCATATGTGGAACATGCAAGACATTTGTTAATTGAAGAGGTTTATTGGTTGTAGGGATAACAGATGTACCAGTATGAGATATTTTCAAACCTGTTCCATCACCTACAAGGATCTCATCTGGACCTCTATATTCTGTCTACAGAGACAAATTGTTTAGATCTGTGGTGACATGATGTGATGCACCTGTGTCAACAATCCAATTTGCAGCATTTCTTGGTTGGGATTTGGTGATATGATTTGCAACTGGTTCCTTGTCAGGTGTTGTATTGCTTCTGCAGAACTTTGCACTATGACCTGGTTTTTCACATAGTTGACAAACTAGTCTTGGGGTAATGTATGTGGCATTCTGAAATGATCTCTTCCTTTGGTATGCAAAATTGTTCCTGTTTTGATTGTTGAAGTGATTTCCTCTGCCTCTGTAAAACTGGCTACCTCTTGTTTTTCTGGCAAATTGGACAGTTGCTAGTGAGGGCTGAGGAAGTTCTTCTTGTTTGATGATCCTTTCATTGTCTGTTAATTTATCATGGAGCTCTTCAAACGAAATTGGAGTTTCACGAGCTCGAAGTGCTGTGGATATTTCTTTGAAATCTGGCCCTAGACCATTGAGAATGAAAAGAGTTAGATCATCATCAGAAATTGGTGCTTGAGCTAATGTCAGATCATCTGTAATGCTTTTCATAAACTGCATGTATTCAGCAATTGAATGTCCCTCTTGTGTTGCCATTGTAAGTCTTTTTTTCAATGACATGATCCTGGATCGTGTTTTGCTGGCAAATGTGGTTGAAAGTTTTTGCCAAGCTTCTTGAGAGGTGGTAACAGTTGATATGATTGGTATTATGGATTCAGTGATTGAGGCTATTATAGCATGCAGAAGAAATTTATCCTGCCTGCGCCATAGGTTGTGAGCTGGGTTAGGACTTTGGTTTCCATTTATGGTGATGGTGGATTCTGGACAGGGAATGGTACCATCGAGATAGCCAATTATGTCATGACCATCAAGGAGGGAAAGAAGTTGGATTTGCCAGGATGAAAAATTGGTAGAATTCAGTTTTAGAGGGAGCTGTGCTGCAGCATTGATGGAAATAGGTTCTGTTTTGACCATGGTTGTAGTAGCATTCGGTTGGAAGTTGTTGGCAGCCATTGAAGTTGAAGGAGAAAAAAAAATTGAGGATCGAAGGCTTTTTAAGCAGTAGCTCTTGATACCATGTAGAGAGTTATAATGTTTTTGCAGAGAACTAACTTACTGTGTTTATTCATAACTTCAATATTTATACAAGTCTAAGTTGCCTAAGGTATTTGAACTTGTGTGTTGTTACAAACAGAAAAATTTAAATCTCAGCTAACTGATTTGTGTTGATCTTCTTGTTGTTGTTTGTTGCAGATTCGGTTGGAGTTTGAATTTGCTGATAAGGTTGTTTATCTGCAGCTCTTGGTTTGTTTGAATTTTCTGCTTTATCCTTTACAACCTTTTCCTTGTATTCCCATAAAATAGGTACAACTGAAGGCTTTGAATTCACAGTGACTTTTTTTTTTTTTATTTATAAAATTTGAACTTATTATTATTATTTTTTTTTACAAAAAAAACCCATAATCTGGGTCTGGGATAGGAAAATAATACAAATATTAAGATTTAAACCCTAAACGTGTTGAATGTTATGCTCTAAAAATGATTGTATTCGTTCATTTAAACTTACTCTTAAAGAAATATTCAGGTGTTTTTCACATCAACTTTTATGATCATACATTTAGTTAATTACTTTACATGAGATTGTGATATTATAGTTTTAGTTTTGGAAAAATTAAAAACTAAAATGAATATTTTCACATGATATATGCTATGAACAAATTAAAAGCAAACTATATGGGAAAACTCTCCTTAAATTGCACCATCACATTTTCTTTATTCATAAACAAATTCAACCAGCCTTGTGCAAACCTCAAATTAATTAATAAGACAGCTTTTCTCAGACCAAAACTAGAAAAACTGCTGCAACGCATTAAGCGAAACTAATTTAGAAGATGAAGTAGCCAGCAACGGCAGCAGCTCCAGCGACAGCTGAGACCCCAAGTGTGGTTGCACCACTGCTAGGAGGCTGAGCAGCAGCAGCACTGTTAGCTGCTGCATCCTCACTGCCAATAGGGCCTTCAACAGCTTCATCAGTATTAGATGGTGCACCTGCTTCATCAGTGTTGCCAATGGCATCATCATCGCCGGGTGTGGCGGCGGCGGCGGCCTCGGCGCCTCCCTGGCTGCCGGGGGAGGGTGCAGTTTTGGGAGACGCATCATTGTCAGCGGAAACCAAGCCGACAAGGGCAATTAAGACCAAAGCAAGAACAACGATTTGTCGTGCCATTTTTTTTCTTTATTTGGTCGGATTTCTTCGCGGTGTAAGGAAGAATATTTATAAAAAAAAAAGAATGGTGATGGAGAAATGCAGTTGTTCTCTAAGGTTTGTATAACAATAGAGAAACACCGCACAACAGAGGAGGGAGTGGAAAAGATTATATATATAGATATAGCCATTGAAATAGAAATTGGAGAAGCATGGGAGATGGGTTCAGCTTAATGCACGGGTTCAAAGTTCAAACACTTTGCGAGGACTCAGGAAAACCATGCATGTATACTTAGGCAGCACAGCAAAACAGAGGTGTTTTTTCCGTTGCGAATTTATAGGGAGGATAAATTTGAAATTTGTTCATATGATATTATTCATATCATATGAACAAATTCAATTTAAAAAAAAATAGATTTCAATCCTACTTCTTAAATTAAGAAATATATTAATTGATTCGTTATTTCCAAAAAAGAAACATTGATTCTTCGATTACTATGGTTGAATTAAATTTTCAAATGTAATTGTCCAATGAATATATATATATATATATAAAAACTTATTATTTAGAAATTAAAAATTTTATCCATATTTTCATTTCTTCGTTATGGTAAATAATGTGGGAGTTTGATCCAATTTTATGTTGAACTTATTAAGTTATGTACTGATTTACTTGTTTGCTTGATTTAGTTAATTCTTATATGTGATGTAATATTTAGATTATCATTATAATTTTTTTTTTTACTTATAATTTTATAAAAGAAAAACAAATACTCGCAATTATAGAAACAAAATTATGGTTATAGAGCGGTGTTAATGAGTTCATATTTTAGTGGCTTATGATCACATATATTTATACTACTATTAAAATGATTGACTATTAAATTGACATTAATCAATTAAAAAGCTATTATAAATAAAGTAATAGAAAAATAGATATTTATATTTTTTATTTATAAAATAATTTTTTTATTTCACATATATTTAAAAAAAGAAACCACTCATTACATAATTCTTTTACAAAACATAATTTTTTTTTTCATTTACCATTCTGACTATGCCGAAATCTAATAATTAATTAACAAACTTGATTTGATTGCATATTATAATGACGAAGGAAATTTAATATTTTAATTTTCTTAGAGGGAAAAAGAAAATTCGTCATACTTGGGTGGGTCAAATCTTTCCTGTGACTAATAGGCCTAACCAAATACAGACAGCCAAACAAAGCCCAAAGATAAAGAGAAAGAAACGGTGTAAAAATTACAGAAAGAGTGGTTGGGGCTTTCAAAAAAAACTAAAGCAAGCCAACATTTTGCTCAAAAACAAAAACCATGCAGCTCTTCTTCTCACACCCAACTCTTCAAAGGGACTGAAACACTGAAGAAGAAGAAGAAGCAGTAAAGCTCGGAGAAAATGGCGTTGGCTTTCGACGAGTACGGGAGGCCCTTCATTATAATAAAAGAGCAAGACCAGAAAACGAGGCTGAGAGGGATCGAAGCCCAAAAAGCCAACGTTTCCGCTGGTAAAGCGGTCGCCCGGATCCTCCAAACCTCTCTCGGACCCAAGGGCATGGATAAGATGCTCCAAAGCCCCTACGGCGATGTCACCATCAGTTAACTCCTTTCCACCTCTTTCTTTCTTTCTTTCATTCTGAATTTTTGCTTGATCATTAAGTTTCTGGTTACTCGATTAGGGTTTTAAAAAAGATTTTCGGTTACGAATCTGTTTGACTTCGAGCTTCGAAATGAGAATTTAGTTAGAGTAAGCTATTTGTGAAGAGAAATGTAGGTTTTATTGGTAATTTTAGGAGTTTGTAGTTACTTTATTGAACTTACTAGTTTTTGAACTGGAAAATTTGGTATAGGTAAGACTTTTCTGACATAAAGTTATAAGCTTAATGTTTCAGGAGAAAGCTTCTTGAAGTTTATATTTCTGGAGTAAATGTTAAAATTAAGGATGTTATATTTGTGTTTGAAATTATATACTAGATCATGTTCAAAGTTCCCTGATGTGTTTTTCTTTTTCCTGGATGTTTTCAGCAAATGATGGGGCGACAATATTGGAGCAGATGGATGTTGACAACCAAATTGCTAAGTTGATGGTTGAACTGTCTCGGAGTCAGGATTATGAAATTGGTGATGGAACGACTGGTGGTGTTGTCATGGCTGGAGCACTTCTAGAGCAGGCAGAGCGGCTATTAGAATGTGGGATTCATCCCATCCGGATTGCAGAGGGGTATGAAATGGCGTCTAGAATAGCTGTTGAACATTTGGAGCGTATAGCTCAGAAGTTTGATTTCAAACCAACAAATATAGAGCCTTTGGTTTTAACTTGCATGACCACTTTGTCCTCGAAAATGTAAGTTTCCTAGCTCTTTTTCCTAGTTTATTGCTGTACTTTACATTTTCTATTGCCCTTAGCAATGTTCAGATCACCATAATGCATGACTAGAAACGTTCATATTGTAACTAAACAGGCATTATACTAGATTCTGATGTGGTCATGGCTAAATTTTTGCTTGCATTTTGCTCTGCTATAAGGAGATAATTATGTCTAATTTGTTTCAAGATGGTGCTTTTTTTGTCTGAAGGTTAATTCATATGTATATGCCATCTATCCCAGTGTTGTCAAGGCATGCGCCTAGGTGCGCCTACGCCTTGCGCCTTAGCGTTAGATGACAAAAGCGCCTCAGACCCTTTCGGGCGAGGCTCATTTGATCAGGCGCGTGCCTGGTGCGCCTAGGCGTGCTTTTTTGTAAGGCGATAGGCGTAAAAAAGCTCGCTTGATTGAAGTTCTCTTTAATTTCTTTTATTTTAACTTTTCTCATTGGATGTACCTTTACTAGTAAGAAAGGAGATAGTATCAAACTCTCCACTTCTCAATATTATTCAACAACAGATATGGGACCATAAGGAAATCATGCATATTGGGCACAAAATAAATTGCATGTTTTGTAGATAAACTGGACCACATATTTCTTAAGCTTATTATATATATACATACATAGACACACATATAAATATTGCGCCTTCACTCAGGCGAGCGCTTTTTTTGCGCCTTGCGCCTAAGGCAATATAAGGGTTCTAGCGCCTAGAGTGCGCCTTGCGCCCTTGACAACACTGATCTATCCTACTTGTTTGCTAATTGTGGTATCCTATCTCCACCACTAGGATTTGCCACATCAGATTACATTATCATGGTTGCATTGTGTTGCTATCACTATGATGTTAAATGCAATTAATTAGTTTTATATATTTCTTTGTGTATAGTAGTCTGCAATTGAATAAAGATTTTCCTTAAGATAATACTTTGATCAGTACAAGGTGCCATTAATCTTCACTTTAGCACATTATGTCATGGAAGCTCTTAAACAGATAGCAGGTGGTAGTATCATTTTGTTTGGTAAGAACACTGCAATACTGCATCTAAATGTTTGTTCAACGCCTTACCTTGCAAGGGTATTGGTTAATCTTGGTCAGTAGTCCTTTTGGCTTCATCTTCCCCTTATATTTTTTTTCCTGAATGGTCCTCAAGTCAAATCTCAGTGTTGATTTGTTGTGATGTTTGCAAAACAGAAATAGCCAGGGCTGTTTTGGCTGTGACTAGGGTGTTTATGGTGGAGTGTTAAACCATTTGAATTAGGTGGCACTTGGCTCAATTAAAATAGCTCTTGCTGTCAGCTAGCAGTTCATAAACTTGTTAGATTGAGAAATGGGACTCCTAATATTGGGATTCAAGGCAAAAAGTTGAGAGTGAACAAATTTTTGAACGGAATGCTAGATGGATTTATGTTGTATATTTTGTGTATTATGAATTTGTAACCATTTTTATTGTTTTGCAGTGTGAACTGTGAACCGATGCAAGCGCCCTTTGGCTGAGATTTCTGTTAAAGCAGTTCTTTCTGTTGCTGATCTAGAGAGGAAAGATGTCAATTTAGATCTGATTAAGGTTGAGGGGAAAGTTGGGGGGAAATTGGAGGATACTGAGCTCATATAAGGAATTACTGTTGACAAGGACATGAGTCATCCACAGATGCCAAAGCAAATTGAAGATGCAAAAATTGCCATATTAACTTGCCCATTTGAGCCACCTAAGCCAAAGACCAAACATAAGGTAGACATTGATACAGTGGAAAAGTTTCAGACTTTGCGTCTGCAAGAGCAAAAGTATTTCGATGACATGGTTCAGAAGTGCAAGGTATGGCTGCAGATTGGAGTTCTGAGGAGTTTCTTTTTCAATTTTCGGTTGATCTTTCACATTCTGTCTTGCTTTAGATTACTATCTTTGGGGAGAGAGGGGGATGCAGGTGGATTATTGTTACGGTCATCTTTGCAATTTTGGGGTAGACAACTTGTCCTGATAGTAATGTTGGTGCAGGATGTTGGCGCCACCTTGGTTATCTGTCAATGGGGGTTTGATGATGAGGCAAATCATTTATTAATGCACCGGAACTTGCCTGCTGTCAGATGGGTTGGTGGTGTGGAGTTGGAGCTCATAGCAATAGCTACGGGTTTGTTTCATTTAGCTTATTTTCATTTGAATACATGCTAGTCAAATTCATGATAGATAAATATTTAGCTGCTGATATAGTGTGCAACCTTAACAGCAATCTAATTATATTTATCTTCATAGGTGAAAGGATTGTGCCAAGGTTCCAGGAGTTGACCCCAGAAAAGCTGGGAAGGGTATGTTTTGCTCCATTCTTTCCTTGTCTATATTACATTGCTTAGAAATATGTGCTAGATAAATTCCTCCCTTGTAAATTTTTTCATACATTAGATAGAGGACAACTGGTGAAGCTAAAGTGAGATGATTTAACATTTGATGACTTTTAGTTTAAGGAAGCACTAAAGCATTGCTCATTTGGACTAGCAATTCATGTTTGGTGATGTTTTTACATTTTAAAATCTCAGATTAATCGCCTGGCATTGCATCTGTATCTTACTGGAAACACTTATTTGTTATTTTATTCTATTTTTTTAGGCTGGTTTGGTCAGAGGGAAGTCTTTTGGCACCACAAAAGATAAAATGTTGTACATTGAACACTGTGCAAATTCAAGGGCTGTAACTGTATTTATTCGTGGAGGTAGATTCTTTCCCCTTGTTCTATTTCTTTGCAATTAGGATGTGGCTTATTATATTATGCTTAATTGATAATAACAATTCATCTTTATTCAGTCATCAGAATGGGAGCTATTGACAATATGAGGGCATGACATTATGATTTGATTTTGTATCTTGACTAGGCTTAAGCCTACATGCTTGGTCCACTAAGTGAATTAGTTGTTTTTTAATTTCCTATTCCTAACTTGTTGGTTATAAAATATGCCGCCTAGTCTCAGTAGTTGAGGCTCATTGGTATATTCTTGGAGATAGTATCTTCTAGTACCCAAAAAAATATTCTTGGACAGTTTTAGAGTAATGTAAGGATAAAACTTACACGACACTTTGACACACCAAGAGATTTCTTGCTTCCATTTTCTTGGAATGCAATCTGCTGCATTCTTGTTTTGAGACGTTTGGACATCCGACATCTCTATTCCTGGTCAATGCGGAACTGATTGGCCATTTACATATGTTTATTATAACACACAGCTAGGCAAGGGTTTGCTCTTAACTTTATAATGTTGTAAAGAGCCAAAAGCAACAAAGGGTAGAATATTCCAAGGTGTAATGCAAGCTGAATTGAGATGGATTAGGGCCATTAGGCATATATATCTCATAAAAGGTGTCCTTGGTGTTTGATGATGCATTAGGAAACAAGATGATGATAGAAGAGACAAAGCGCTGTATCCATGATGCATTGTGTGTAGCCAGGAATCTCATTCGCAACAAATCTATTGTCTATGGTGGTGGCTCAGCTGAGATTTCTTGCTCAATTGCTGTAGAGGCAGCTGCAGATAAATATCCAGGAGTTGAGCAGGTAAGAAGAAGTGCATGTAATCATCTAAATATTGTAGTATTCCTTTTTATTGGAGTAATTATATAATATCAATTTTCTTTTATCTGCAGTATGCAATCTGGGCGTTTGGAGATGCTTTAGATTCAGTCCCGATGGCCCTGGCTGAGAATAGCGGCCTCCAACCCATTGAGACACTATCAGCAGTGAAATCTCAGCAAATTAAGGTAATTATTACTATAGTTTGTATGATGATAACTTTGATCTTGCATAATCTCACCACCACTATGGAGTTTTATCATTAATTTTGTTTTTATATCCGTATGCAGGAGAATAATCCTCACTTTGGAATAGACTGCAATGATGTTGGGACTAAGGATGTGCGGGAGCAAAACGTGTTTGAAACACTGATTGGGAAGCAGCAGCAGATCTTACTGGCAACACAAGTTGTTAAGATGATTTTGAAAATTGATGATGTCATTTCCCCATCTGACTACTGAGGTATAATTCTAAACTGCTTCACCCAGAGGGTTACCCTATTTTGATGGTTTTGTATGGTTCACTCGAGAGAAACATGTTTTGCTTATATTTTTTCAACTGCCACGCCCTTGGTTTGGTTGGTAGAAATAGAATGATCACTCTTCTTGTTGACTGACATGGTTGCTTATTTCTTTTCTTTAGTTACTTTCAATCACCAATGGATCATGGAGTAATATTCCCTCCTTAAAACGACATCATTTTCATATCTGAATCACCATTTTTTCTAGAAGCAAAAAAGAAAAAAAAGAAAAAAAAAGGGTCAGAAGTCAGATCACTTTTATATACAGAATATGTTTGTTTTTTGAGTAGGAAGGACATGTTATGGCTAAGGGATGGTGTCATTAATGAGCAGGGAAGTAATGCTATGCGACTTATGAAAGAATTGACACTTGACAGCATGCATGGCATGGGATGGGACATTGGATGCTCTTGTCTGGTCGAAGCATTTCTCTAATTAATACTAGCTACCTTACAGATTTCCGTGCACTTTTTTTTTTAAGCTAGGGAAGACTTATATTTTTGGTAGAGGGTAGATGAGTGAGACAGAAATTAAGTTGCTAAGATTTTAGGCCGTAGCCAAGGGAACATTCAATTTGTGGTGGTAGTTGGTTCCACTACCCTAACACCTCAACAGCTAAAATGGGGTCTCTTGTTCATACTTTGGTTTCTTTCTTGTCTTCAATGTGGAGAACATCATCGCTTCTTCTTTCTATACTTCCTAGATCTGGCTATATGTGCATCATCATCTCTCATTTTTTTTATGTCAATTGTGTAAAACATAAAAACACAAATTATTGTGTCAAAATTTTAAATACGAATATGATTTATGTATTAAATATATCGTATTAATCGTGTTAATGATGTTTAAACGTATCATATTTTGTTTATTACATTATTTTGTGTTTATAAACATGTGATTTCGTATCGTGTTCAAATTTATCTTGTAGACACCTAAATTTGTTTGGACCATTAAAACAGGTATGTTTTTTTTTTAAATTGATATTTCAGAATGTAAAAAGATTTTTTTTATCCTGTGGTACTCCGGGACTTAGTTTAAGAAGGCGAGCATAAAAAGTCAAACTTGAAAAAGTCAACCTCGAAAAGTCAACTTTGAAAAGTCAACTATCGAAAAAGTCAACTCACTTTAAAATCAAGATTTGAAGTTCAATTGAAAAATGGAGAAACAATTTTGATAATCCGAGGTCTACATCAAAAGATATGGAGTTCGGAAGTTGGGTTATAGAGATTCAGTAGAAAGAAAATCTTAATACGAAAATTTTGGGGAAAAGTGCTTAAACGATCGAATTGGTCGAAATTGAAAGTTTCAAATGAAAGATAAGCACTGATTACGGGTAATGGAGAAGCCACTTGAAAGAAAAATTGAAAGAAAAGTCAATTTGGAAGAAAATCGAGAATTAGGGTTTTTGGTGGATTTCGATGAAATTGAGAAAAATTACAGAAATGACCCGACTTGGTAGGACTAAAGCCCCTAATGGATGAGGAGAGATTAAAAAAGGATAGCCCAAAGCTTAGTTTGAAGAAAATCTGAAAATCAGACTTATTTTGAGTAAAATCGAGATTCGGAGGTAAAAGAGCAAAATTGAAAAATTTGGAAAAAATAGCAAATTAACTCCAAAAATTTTGAAAAATTGCAAATCTCATTCTTAAATCATTTCGAAGAGATTGGCGAAAGAAAATTTTGATTTGGAGTTCGTTTGTAAAATGATCAAATCCCGGGTCTTTTATTCAGAAATTCAAGAAGATAAATTTAGGAAAAATAGCAAATTAATTCCAAAAATTTTGAAAATTTGTAAATTTCATTTTAAAATTATTTGGAAGAGATTGGCGAAAGAAAATCTGGATTCGAAGTTCGTTTGCGAAATGGTCAAATTTCGAGCTCCCTATGCAGTAATTATGCAAATGAATCCCGAAAAAATACCAAATCAGTTTAAAAAATTATGAAAACTTTCAGATCATACTTTTAAATTATTTGAAAAAGATTGGTGAAAAAAAATCTGGATCTGGAGCTCGTTTAAAAAATGATAAAGTTTGGGAGCATAAAAATGCAATTTTGAAAGAAAAAAATTCAAATAAATGGTAAATGGATTCGAAAAATTTTGAAAACTTTCAGAATTCAATTTTTTTATTATTTTGAAAGTATTGAAAAAAAGAAATTTTGAATTTGGAGTTCGTTGGTCATTTATTTATGTTCGAAGGGCAAAAAGGTTATTTTATCCAAAAAATCGAAAAGGGTTTTTCTTGTCTTTTATAAAAATGAAACATGGGCTGGAATAAAAGGGGTTGGCCGGCCAAGGCCCAAGAATGGGTAAACATTTTTTGATTTTTTAATCAAAAGGTCAACAAAAAAGAGTAAGTTATTTTTTGATCAAGTATTTGTAAATAAGCCACATAGTCCAATGCATGAAGAGGGAGAGTGTCAACATAATGGCTTAAGATTCTTGAACATCTATAATTGTGGATAGCTGATAGCCTAATCTAATGGTGATAATTTCATATTTTAAACACCTTGAATCAATAGCTTTTGGATGAAAATTGGTTGAATGAAAAATGACAATATTCTAGCCTAAAAAGGGGCATTCGGCCATTACAAGGGGAGTCACTCTCTTTTTCATTTTCAGCTACTCACTCTTTATTCTCTCATGATTTTGGTTGATTTTTCTCTCCATTGTTGAAAGGCAAAAAGAAAAGTTTAGAAAAGAAAAGAAAGTTAGAAGAGAAAAAGCTTTAAAGATAGCTTCTAGAGGTTGCTTTAAACATCATACTTTTGCATTTTTTTTTTTAATTTTTCATTCTTGATTTTTTGTTTTGATTATTATTTTGGTGAGTTTCTTTTGATTTCTCTTTTTAAATAAGTGTTTTTAATATTCTTCTTTAAGTTTTTTCTTGATTCTTTCTTGTAAAAAGCTTTTGAAAAAAAAAAATTCTCTTGTTTTTGAGATGGCCGAATGGCTTAGTTTTTGGGTAGTTGTTGTTTGCATTTTTTATTTCATGTTATTCTTGATATTTAACAAGTTTTGATGCTTTAAATCTTCTCCTAATACATAAATATGAAGATTGTTTTAATTTGGTTGCTTGCTTGTTTCTATTTTTTGAGTTTATTATCTTGTTATCATGTTTATTTTATTTGTCTTGCATTTTTTATGTTCTGTTTTCAAAATGTTTAAGTTTGTTTATGTTTTATATTTTGTAATCCATGTGTTTGTGAAAATGCCTATTGGTTTTCATGCTTTTACTTTATATTTGCAGGATTTGAGTGTTATTCTTTAGCTAAGCATGTTAGTATATCATGTGTTTTTGAAAATGCCATGCTCATTTTAAGCATGGGATCATTTGGCCACCCTTATGTTGTATGCTTTGTGTGTGCATTTTTGTTATGTTAGTTGATAGGTTTGCATTTTCATAATATTTGATTGAGTATTTTGTTTAAGCATGCCATATGTTTGTGTTATTGTCATGCATATTTTAGGTTTAGGATTGGTTTGCTTTGCCATGCATATTCATGCATTTTAGACTTAGGTTGCATTAAATGCCATGCAAGTTCATTTAGGTCTAGGTCATTTTATTGATGCCATGCATTTTTCATGTCATTTAGGTTTTAAATCATGCATTTCATGCATCATATTTGCTGTATTTTTCATGCATTTCATGTCCTTGTCACTTGACTTATGATTTAGGCCAATCAATGGTTCAAAGTCATGCTCACTTGAGCGTACTTGTGGAAAATTAAAGAGTTGTCAAATTGATTATTCTACCTTCGTGATTTTATTTTACTTAGTCAATTTTTTGCCTAACTTTTCAAAAGTGTTAGCTACTGTTTGTGAGTCATTTAGAGAGTCTCTAATATTTTTACTTTGACTTTTAAATGATTTTATCAAAGGCAAAAGAATGTGTTTTGGCAAAATAGTTTTTTCATCCAGTACTCGTACTTTTTCGATTTTTTTGGGCAGTTACCTTTAATCAAAAAATTAAGCCGATTTTTTCCCGTGTAGTTTTACGTGTCTTGAGTCTCAAGTATTTTTTTAGATTTTTTTGAATTTTTAAAAATAGGGTAAAAAATCGTTCTTTAAAACTGGATAGTAGAGACAGAATTGAATTTGAAGAAAAATCATTTTTCTGTTTTGGTTAAGTTACTTAGAGAGGGTTGATTATGAAGTTTAGCTACTGACTTAGGTTAGTTTCTAAGCCTTTTTAAACTCTAAAAATGATTTTTTAAGTTTCGGGTTAAGGGTGGTCAAGTCCGGAATTTTTAAATTTAGGAAATTAGAGCCATTTAAAAAAGAGTTTAGCTAAGTTTTTATTTTTAATCTAAGTTTTTCAAAATTGTTTTTAAACAATCACAAAATATTTTGGTTTTAGAATATTTAATTTAATATATTTTCCTAAGGTAGTCGGATATCTTTTTAGATATACGGATTTTCTTAATTAAAAGAAAAAATAAATTCTCATGCATTGCATTTTTCATATTCATGCATATTATATAATATGTAATTTTTGCTATGTTTAATTTTCATGATGGTGTTATTATCTTAGATTTAAAATTTTGATATTATATTATTTGTTATATGGTTTTGGATATTTCATGATATCCTATACTTTTTATTTAATTATTTTTGTCATATTATTTAGCATATACTATGTTCATGCATTATTATTTTTATTTTCATGCATATTATATGATAGCATTATTTTATGTTTCATGTCATTTAGATTATATGCCATATCATTTATATTTGCCATGTCATTTAAATTATTTCATTTCATATAGAATATATTATGTTACCTAGGTCATTTTATTTCATTTAGAATATATTATGTCACTTAGGATATTTTATTTCATTTAAAATATATCATATGACTTAGGATATTACATTTCATATAGAATATATCATGTTACATAGGTCATTTCATTTCATTTAGAATATGCTAAGACATTTTAAATTATATCATATCATTTAGGTTGCATTATATTATTTAGACTTTGCTATGTCATTTTATTTATGTCATACATATTCATATTCATATTTTTTTTAAAATGTTTTGAAAAAGGTAATGATTTTCAATAAAATAAAGATATTCCCGAATTAAAATAATACATGAGTTCACTGCCGGGTTTGCTGGGGAGGATATCATCAGTTATTATTAATAATGGAATATCTTTTTTAAAATGAGAATGATTCGAAAATTTTTTAAACTAATAAATTTTTTTTATATTTTGCCACGTTTATTGGGAAATATAGGAAAATTTTGAATTTATAAATTTCGGATCATTTTCAATTAAAAATGGAATTATTTTTCTTTAAATTGGGAATTAACTTGAAATACTAAATTTAAAATCGATTTTTTATCGAGACTTAAGATAACACATGATTAATAAGGTACCGTTTTATACGGGCGTTGTGGAGGTGCTAATCCTTCCCCACACGTAATTGAGTCTTGAACCCGCTTCTTTGATTTCTCTGGTTTAAAAGGCAGACTTGAAATTGGTTTTAAAAATATTTTAATTAATTTTAAAATATTTTATAAAATCGGTTTTAATAGGTGGTCGATCACACTTAGCTAAAAAAGATTGGTGGTGATTTCATGTTTTTTTCAAGGTCATTTTCAAAACCTTCATTTTTCAAGAGAAATTAAGTCGATTTTTTCGGTTTTTTTTAATGTCACGCTTAACGAATAATAAAATTTTGCGATGAGACTTGTTATTTTTTAAATTGCGACATATCTGATCCTTTTCCTTTTATTTTCATTTTGGCTACGTGAAAACAAATAACTAAGCAAGAATTTGTACCAACTTCCACAGTTCACGAGAATAACTGAATAAGGGGTGTGTCAATTTTTTTATTTGAGAAAAAAGATATTCGAATATAAGTTTTTAACAAAAATACATGCATATTAATAAAAAAAAAGTACTAGAACAATTTATCGATACAAACTTATCCATAAGAGATTCTTTAATAAAACTAACAAAGGCAAAACCAAAAGGGGAAAAAAGAGTCTAAATGAATGAAACATCTTCCCAAGGTCTATACACTATAGTTCCATAGTTTGGGTCTTAAAACTGGAAATTGTACGGTTTGCATTATATATCTTGTAAGAGATCAATCTCTTATGAAGAAAAGAAAAGAAAAAAGAATCAAATAGTACCAACCTTTCATTTTGCTATTTATGGATGGGATGGTAGCGATTGGGGATAGGTGGGTGTCATTTATGGCAATTGGAATTGTCGGAGACAGATAGGAGTAGGGATGGCAATGGAGCGGGGCGGGGGCGGATTTTGCAGTATCCGCCCCCGCCCCGCCATTGTACTGCTCCGCGCCCCGCCCCGCCCCGCTCCGTCATGGATGTTGAAATTTCAATACCACTACCACCTCCATGGATGTCGGTTACATCCATAACCGCCCCGCCCCGCTCCGCCCCATTTGATATTTATTAATTATTTTTATTTTTTTCAAATAATAAAGCATTTTAAAAATAAATTAAATATAAACATAAAAATAATAAGTTTAATTATATTATTTTATTATTCATTTAAAAGCTAAATATGTAAGGGTAAAATTGTAATTTCACTATTCGGGGCGGGGCGGTGCGGAGCAGGCAATTACCACAACTGCTCCATCCCCGCCTTTCAGACAAAAAAAACCGCCCCGCCCCGCCCCGCCTCCATTGTTCAAAAAAAAAAAACCTCTCCATTCGGATCGGATCGGTTCGAAATCCATCGGTCGGATCGGGTTTTGCCATCCCTAGATAGGAGCTAATTAATAATAGACGCCTTAATTACTTGCTCCTGGATTGGTGTCGGTCGAAGTGATGAAAGCATTCCTAATTTCCTACAACAACAAAAAAATATATATATATATATTTTAATAAAAACCCAAGATCAAGGCCCCCAAGATTCCAACTTTGTCAAGGGAACCAACAGGCAGTAGCAATCAACAAGCAAAAAAAGCTTTTTTTTCTCCTTGCACCAAGCTCAATTCACACTTAGATCTTATTCAGTATATCTCATGTTATTTTTTTATATCGCGTTTTATATTCGTGCCATATTCATATCATATTTAAAATTATCAAATTTATTCATCTCATTGCTTACTGTGCAACTGTAGCACCCTATGTGAGAAAAACTAGATTAAGGGTGCACACCTCCACTGGAGGTGCAAATGGATTGGGGTCCAGTCCATTCTAAAAGTTCAGTCATGGATTGGACTTTCAGTGGAGGGGTAAATTTTTTTTTTATTTTTTTTATTATTATTTTTTTACTTTTAAAGTTTAATTTTTTAAATTATTATTTAATATAAATATAATTTTTAATTATTATTATTTAATATAAATATAATTTTAATATATATTTTATTATTTAATATAATAAAATTTTAATAATTTTTAATAATTTATTATATATATACACATTTTAATTTAATATCCTTAATGATAATTTATTTTTTAACATAAATATATTTTAAATTTTTTTTAATTATTATTTATTATAAATATAATTTTATTATTTAATATAAATATATATGTTTAATTATTTTTAGTTATTTATTATATATATACATATTTTAATTTAATGTTGTTAATAGTTATTTTTCTTTTTCATTATAATTCATCTCACCGTCATCGCTGCATTTGAATCCAAACACATATTTCACTTCTGATTTTAATCTCACCACTACAGTATCCAATCTCATCGCCACCGTTGTTTTTAATTTCAATGAAATTAATCTCACCGCTCATCCAAATGGACTTAAGTAAATGAAGAATGAGAGAATTTTGATGTATAATGATGACCCATTTCATTGATTGAATTGATAAATGAATTTATCAAACACTTTTTATGCTCTTGTTTCTGGTAGCTGATGAGCCTTTACAGAAACAGGCTGATTAAAGCTTATAGTTGTATACATCAACCCAGTCCAAAAAAAAAAACTTATACCAATATACAGAAACATGAATCCTGATTCCTTCTTTTAGTTACAATTTGGTCTTATTGTTACTTCCATATTCTTTCATGTTTCAATTTTTTTATCTTTAGTTTTTATTACTATTCCCAATGCCTAGCTAGCAACGCGAGCCCTTCTTGCAAACCAGTGCACCCGATCCTGCTGTGAGTGAGCTTACAAGTGAGGATGCTTTCGCACCCAAGCTCGACGCCTTGGCATAACTTGAAGAGGCTCGGGTGCCAGATTGGGTGAAGAATGCTCCATTCAACATCAAATCCCCTTTTGACCTCCAATTCCAACGCTTCCATTTACTATGCGGCGCATCCTCATGTTTAGTCACCTGAATCATTTGTAGCATATATAACGTTAGTTTAAAGCTTATTAGTTACTATTAATTACATTTTCTAATTTCCATCTTCCATACGCTACAAATTAAAGGTTTTTTCTTTTCTTTTTCTGAGTTCTGACCTCCTTGTTGTTTACATTATTTGGTGCAAGAAATCTGTTGCCCTGGCTGTTGATTGTAGGACTTGCACTGCCACCGATTGCATACATTTTCCAATGCGTGTAATCATTGTTCACCACGTGAAAATATCCATGCCTGCATCTGCATACAAGTGGAAAAATGAAAACAATTAATCACCTAAGGTAAAAAATAATCACATATTTAAATAGCGATTCCAACACTATTCGCAATTTTGATTTTTTTTTATTAATATTTATCGTAATTGATCACGATAACATCTATTACGTCGGCAATTATAATAAACCTGACGTAATCGAAAAACGCATTCGCAACCGTAATTTAAATTTCTAAAAATAATTACTAGCTAGATTAAGGGGCTAATGTTCGACTATAACTTTTTTACCTAGGCATTCTTTGCACAAGCCCTTCTCCAAAGTGGTTGAAGGCAATGGTGACTTGCATGTTCTTGTCCTGTTTGTAAGAGTCACTATGGCCCAATAGCATAACCTTATTATGACGGGTCATGTAATTGTTAGAAATGGTGATAGCCGTAGATCCATGAATAGCATCGATCAGCCCATCCTCGCAATTAGACAAAGAGCAATGGTCCACCCAAACGTGGCTGCCTCCAAATATAGACACCCCATCACCGTCCGATATCGTCCTCCAACCATAATGCCTAGGAGAGTCCCTCACATAAGCATTCCCACCTCTCTTGCAATCATGTATGTTAATCCCATGAATTATAACGTTGGTCACGTACTGTATAGTAATGCATGGCCCGCCGGCAATGTGAACCTTGGCGCCTCGACCGTCGATGGTCTTGAACGAGTTCATCAGCAATTCTTCCTTTAATTTGATCACCATGTCACGAGCAAAAATGATCCATAAAGGTTTATCTTGGATAACAGCATGCCTTAGAGTGCCAGGTTTTGGGTTGACAGGGTCACGGTCACTGGAGTCCGTCACCACATATATTTTCCCATTCCTGCCACCAATGGCACGCTTACCGAACCCAATGGCGCAATCGGCTAGCCTCCGACGGTTCTTTTCCCAATTAGGGTCGCACCGCCAGCAGTCATCAATAGGGTTGCCGGTTACACATGAGAGAAATCCCAGGTTCCTCCTAGTTCTAGCTATAGTAGCATTCCTGATGCTCCTGTATAAATCAAACATACAGTATGTAGAAGTTAAAGAAAAATCTGAGACACAATTACTAATTATTAACCTCACTGTTTAGTTTTCTAATTGCTATTAATGAAAGATCAGTGGGATACGAGAAAAAAACGTACTCATTGACTTGTTGAACTACTTGCTCGGGATCTTGAACTGGAGACGAGAAAATGAAGGTGGAAGCCAGGAGAGGTAAGATCAGTAGAAAGAGGGACAATGGGATTGCCATTTAGGCCCTTTTCGTTGTCTTTTTCTTCTTCTTAATAAAGTAGGTAAATTAAGAGAGAAAGTACAAGGAGAGGAAAATTCTGGGAAACTGAGAGACAGAAGAGAGGTTTTTATAAAGGTGATAAGCAGGGGGATAGAACAGAATAGGTTTGATAGAGGGAATAAAAAATAATTAAATGGTGCCCTCAGGGCTCTCCCTGCCTACTCTTCTTCCCCCACTTGAAAGCGTTTTTTTGTGTGTATGTTCATATTCCAGGTCTCGCAAATTTTTTCAAAAAAAAAAATAATAAAAAGGACAATGCCTCAATGCCGCATTAACTCTTAAATCTGATTTTCACCAATTTTTTTTTTATAGATTTATATTTGATGACAATACTTCATATGATGTCACTTGTTAAAAATTAAATTTAAAATTTATTGTTAAAAGTTAGATTTAAAGTTTAGGATTTTAGAATTTATTTTTTAATAAAATGTCATTGTAAGATTTAATGTATAGAATTATACATTGACAATACATCAAATATAAATATTTTTTTGTTATAAAAGTTTTATAATAACTTCTTTATTTTACTAGATAATTTGGGATGTTATCTAGCTTATACCCATGAAACGAGAGCCATGGCTGATATAAAATAATACTATAAGATTGTGCATTGAAAAATTAACCTTTCAATATATAATACTGACAACTCCAATTCCTCTCCTTAAATTTTAGTACCTAAAAGGGCAGACATCCATAAATTCATTTGGTAGACTTTTTTTTTTTTTTTTTCCCTTTTTAAACAAATGTTACAGCTTTCATTTTTCTCTTTTTATTCCCATCAAGAAAATCCTTTTTATTTTCTCAACTTCTAATATATATATATATATATATATATATATATTTGCACAGTCATTAATAAACTATGGCTCTAATTTAATTGCAGATATATAGATGATGAAATTTTTTATTTATAAAAAAAAACGCAGTTTAAGAATACAAAAAGAAGTTGCAGATGTTAGGATTCGAATCCCCGATCTACTAGATACCAACTTTTAAAGATGGTTACATATGAATACTACTCTTAAAATGAATCTCTGAGTTGGTGTCACAAGTTAAAAGACACCAACTTAGTAGATAAAATATCCAAAAAATCAAACTATAAAAATTAAAAACAAATGAAATTGAATTAAAAAAGTAATTTAATAAGTTTTTAAATTTTATTTTTTTTTAAAAAAAACATCCACTCACATAATCACTCACATAATTAAAAACTCACCACTTTCTCACACAACTACCCACTAATCTTTTTCTTCACAAAAACTATCCAATTTCCTCTATAAAAACTACCCAATTATAAAAACTGTCTACTTTTTACTCACATTGTGAGTGTCAGAAAATTTTAGTTCATATAAAGTAAATTTTTGCAAATGAGTGTCTTTAAAGTACTTATTAAATTATTATTTATAATAATATTTTATATTAAATATATTAATTAATAATTAATTTAATAAATTTTAATATATTAAAAACAAAAATTTATCTAATATAATAATTTTAAAAAATATTCTCAAATCTATTCATTAGCAAAATTTTATATTTATGGAAAGGCAATTCCAACATTAATAGTGTGAAATCAGCATTCCAATGTCGGCGCTTTCCTTTTTTGCAGTTGGTTAAGAGATAACTGTATGATAATGACAACATATGCAATGTATGTATAATTAGAACAAAAACAACGTGCATGGTTTTATATTTGATAGTTCCAAAAATATAATATTGTCGAAAAATTAGGGTTTTATATATTAACAAGTAATATATATTTTATATTATTATATGTACTTGAGTCTTAATTATTATATATTATATTATTATTATTAATCAAATTGATTACCTTATTTATTGTTTGCTTTGGACTTTGGAGGCTGAATGGGCACATGGACAAGTCCGTACCGTCCGTGAAATTGGTGACATGGTCGCCATTTCTCTCGGGGCAGGCACCTTCTCCCATGTGACCTTTTTTTTTATTTTTTATTTTTTTTATTTTTGTGGTTAAAAACTCCCATGTGATCTTTGTTCCCTTAAAATTCCTTCCTAACTTCCCCATGTGGACCCTTCATTTTCGACCTCAAAATCTAAGCCCTTCATTCCTATTTTCAGGTTTATTCATTGCCGTTGATGGGTGGCAGGGGGAGCGGAGCTGAGCTGATCCAACTTTCTCCAAGTTTAAAGCTAGACAATGCGTAGGGGTCACCAATGGTGAGTTGGTGACTACAAAAGCCAAAGTCCAATCTTTTCTATCTTCAATTCTGCACTATTTTCCAATATTCTAATCCACTTAACATGTCTTTCGCTAATGCTGAGGTCACCTGGCAAGTCATTCTCATTAGATTTAATAATTTCCATAATACAAACATAATATATTTAATAAATAAAAAATATATAATATATTATATACGATTAACACGATATATTTAATAATTTATATTTTATTTATATTTATATAATTGACATAAAAATACGAAACACAATATGAATATATAAATTATCAAATCTAATTTTCAGCCATTAATTTTCTTTCTTTCTTTCTTTCTTTCTTTCTTTCTTTCTTTCTTCCTTCCTTCCTTTTTTTTTTTATTTTATTTTTCTTAGACATATAGTTAGCGAGCCTTTAGTTTTCTTTTGTCATAAGCAACAATATTTTTTTCTTCCATCATATAATAGTCATGAAAACAAATGATAGCCAACACAACGCATGATCCCACCTTTGTACAATGGATAAGACCAATTTGTACTACAATTATTGCCTTCTTGAATCTTGTTTATCTAAAATTGTTATATATCTTTTCTATGATAATTATTATATTATTCGTTTTTGTATATACAATGAAAGAATCTTTTTCCATTCATATATAAATTTTACATTACTCATCCGGTCATATTTAAATATAACATCTTAAAATTTAACCATTGAAATATACATTTGAAAACAAAATTATAGGTTACAATTTGAAATAAACGTACCAACGAATCCAAATAATTAACACTTAAGATTATCAACAAAAATCAGACATAATTTTCGTGGACATCTCACTTTCATGCCATTTTTTTTTAGCTAAAGGTCAGAGACGAAACCAGAAATATTGATAAGGGGCGGCTGTAATTAGATTTGCTCATGGCCGTTTCGCGGCCCGATTTTTTTTTTCAATTTTACTCAAACCAGGTCTAAGCCCGTTCACCCGTTTCACTGTTCATTTAATATTTAAAAAATTTAAAAAATATTTTTATATTAATATTTTTATAATTAAATTTTAATTTTTTTTAATTATTTAAACAGTGATCCAAGCTGATCCGGATCATGAAAAACATTGTCCAGACTCGTCCCATGAGCAAGTACAACCGGAATATACATATAAAGATTTAAAGTAAAAATAAAAATCGTGTATGAAATAAACCTATCCAAGGATAGGGTTATTTGTCGGCTCGAATCGGGCCGGATCTTGGACAAGTAAAATTTTTTGCCATGTGAGTCTGACTCGACTTAGTCCATAAACAACTCTAATATAAAAATATTAAATTAAAATATTATAAATGATATTAAATTTGCTAACAATATATAAATTTCTTATAATGAATTTTTTTTTTTAAATATTATAATTCATGTTGCATATGAAAAAAAATTTAATAATAAATAAAGTCTCAACGTCAAAAAAAAATTATTGTCTAATTAAAATATGCATAAAAGTATTTCATATTATAAAAAAAAAATCATAAGATTATATATATTTAGAAAAAGCAAAATAAGTTAAATGCACAATTCGTATTAGATATTGTAATTGTTTAACTTTCTTTTTTTATTTTTTCCTTATGAGCATAGAATGAAAAATATTAAATAAAATAATTAATGTAAATGCATCTATTTAATTGATTTGAAAAGGTAAATAGAGAGAATTAAGGTAATAATAATGAATGAGATTTAAACTAAAAATATTATCAAATTTATTATATCAAACAAATTCTACAAATAGAGGGCCAAATTGAAGGGACAAACAAAATTTGGAGGGCCAAATATAATTTTATTTTATTAAATCTTAAATTTTTTAAGGGAAATCAAATTAAAAGATCAAATAAAATTTGAGGAGCCAAACATAATTTGACCCTTATATCAAAAATCTCAAAAAAATTAAAGGGGGCCAAGGTCCTGCCTGCCCCCTTGTCTTCGTCCCTGCTAAAGGTAAAGGATTTAGGTTACTCTTTTCGTTTTTAAAAGAAGGATTTAGGTTTAAGATTTAAATTAAGAGTTTGACTTATATATATTAAGATTATCTTAAAAAGTAAATTTGAAACACCCGCTAAAACAATGGCATCTCATATATAGTTTTTTTTTTTATTTTATAAAAAGATATAGTCAATATCATATACTCATTTTTACCAAAATTTTTATGATTTTTTTATTGTTAATTTTGCATGCAAATTACAAGTTATTATAGGAGCTGGAGTGAATGTAGATGAAAATGATGTTTGATTTTTGTTGATATATAATCTAAGGGTTATTATTTGTAAAGAATGGTATGATTAACCCATTGATCCCTAATAATACGAATTTCAAATCCTTTGACTCTATTTTTCTGCCCTTATCCGTGTCTTCATTCTAGTAACGAGTCAGGTTGTGTTCGGGTCGGGTCTATGCATGGTATCAACACCATATATGCTTGTCCAAGCCCGACCCGATCCAAAATATGGGCCTCAAATTTTGTCCAAACCTGCTCATATTATTATTATTTTTTTAATTTTTAAAAAATATATATTCTTAAACATGAATAACTTAATACATTTTTTAATATTTACACTATAATATTATATATATTTAATTTTTATATGACATAAATAACATAATATATATAAAAATAAATTAGAAAACAGGTCGGGTCGGGCTCGAGTTTTGAATGTTGGAGTCAAGATCCGGCCCAATTTTTAGACGGGCCTCATTTTTTTGCCCAAACCCATTTTTTTGTCAAATTAATTCAATTTTGACCTTCATTTTTCAAAATTATTATATATGAAATCATTTTTTTTTTTATAAAAAAACTTACAAAAGTTGTAAACAAAAAATTTGCTAAATCTTTTTTTTTTTAAAATTCTGTTTGATATGGAAAAAAAATGTCAAAGTTTGTGTATTCATTTGACCAAGAATATCAAATATGAACAAAAAAAATACACCAAAATGAGTAGATTATGATTGAATTTCACATGGCATAATATAGAATGAAGAGTCGAGAGGGGAAGAAGTCAACCCAGTCCTAATGATTGGCTCATGTGGTTGTTTGTGAAACTCATGATTATATGTTATTCTCTATTAATTTTGTAAGATTGCTTAAGATACACAACACAAGGAGGAATAAATAAAGTTGGACCATAAGTCTTTTATATATTTTGATGATGAGAATGAATATAAATATATATTATTTATAAGATAATTGGAAACGTGAAATGATATCTACTAAATTTAAAATTCAAATTCAAATTTTAATTTTAATATTAATTATTATTTTTTTTTTAAAAACTACGATCTTTATCATAAGAAAAAGAAAAAGAAAAACGCTTCAGGGATTAATTAGAACAGTGATTACCATTTGCAAATGGAGATGAGACGTGTTCAGGTAAATTCAAAATTATTAGGAAGATTTTTAACTAAACCTCTCCTTTCATTTTACCTCTATTTTAATAATAATTTAATATTTATGTATTTTCTTATGATAATATAATAGTATTTATTTAGTATCGTATTTTTATTGATTTTTTTAATCCTATAAAAGTATAAATCTATTGTATTTTAATAAATCGGTAACTTTATTTGTGATCACTTTTATGGATAAAAAAGTTTTATGATATTTTTTCATATGAAATGAGATTAAGATGAAATTATATGTTACAAAGGAAGAAAAAAAAAATGAAAATTTTGTTCTTTTTTCAATTTTATGTGCCTATGGAAACATCTCTCTTATAAATATTGTATTACAATTTAGAATCATGTAGGATCCAATAAAATTTTGTATGAAATCTTATATAATTTTTTTGTTATGATTGAATAATTACAAAATTATAATAATAAAAAAATTATAAGTGACTAATGGCGATCAAGTCTCGACATTTTGGAGGCCGGGAGTTGCCGAATTGGTCCCATTACTATACGGAGAATCACCTAAATGATAACCAGACAGTTAAATGTAGATCTGACAATTTGTAAACGATACGAAAATACGAATATATCAAAATTTATATAACTCGAATTATTAACATTTCAAAATTTATATAAATACATAACATTTTAAACACGATTATACCATGAAAAAAAAAAAAAAACATAACACAACAACATGAAACATGAATTGCCTTGTCTAGTTGTATGTACTATGTATCATAAAGGAAAACATTTTTTTCTAAAAAAAAAAAATTGAAGCCCACATTGTGGCCTAGATCACCAAGCTCAGTTTTGTTTGGGCCAGTTTAGACTTGAGACTTCAAGAGCCGAACTGGCTACATTAATGGGCTTTCAGTCAGGATGAGTGAAGTATCCACACCAACACATCAAACACGATAATGGGTTATTTCAACATGGACAAATAATTGAGAACCAAGTTCTTTTTAAACTAATTTGACAATTATAGTTGGATTAAAAAACTCTTAGGTTGAAATTTTTTATTTACTAAATAATGGTGGGATAGCACTTTTTTTTTTATCTCAAAACACGAATTTTGAATTGAAAATTCAATATCTGTTCTTACAAATATATATATATATATATATTTTTTTTTTTGGATAAGTAAGTGTTTTATTTATCCAGAAAGCAGTTAAACTGCTACATCCAACATCATGTGCAACATGTACTTAAAGCTATACATACTTAAACAATACTTGAACAAAACTTAAGACCACTAATCAATCAGGGAACAATAGCAACATACTTCAGCAATACTTAAAGCTATACCAGAATGGACAAAGATCCTAAGAAAAAAGAGACAGTCCCCAATCTGCATCCAATCTTCGGTTCACTTCATCAGGACTAATGTTCTTGAGCCCCAACAATCGCATTCTGATGATCTCTTTTATCTGCTCAATGATGGCTCCTTGTGTGGATTTAAGGCGATTAAAACACCTATTATTTCTCTCCCTCCAGATCGAGTAAAGAAAGGCACTCCATGATAAACGCAAAATAACAGAAATGAGAGTTTTTCCTCTGATTCTGTTTACTGCCCATTGCAGCTCTGCTTGCCAGCTCCTTATGCTTCTATGAAGTTGGCATAAACATAGTATATGCCCCCAGATTTCCTTTGAATAGTCACATTCGAAAAATATATGATTCCGGGTTTCTTGCTCAGTTTGACATAGCTCACATTTGCCATCCACCTCCATGCCCCATGACATCAATCTGTTCTTTGTAGGCAGTTTGTCCAATATAGCCATCCAAGCTACCAGTGCATGTTTAGGAATATGAAATGGAAACCAGATCAGTTTATCCCACTCCACCTTGTCCTGCCTAGGCCTGAGATCATTCCAGACCTTAGCCACCATAAATCTGTTCCCAGGGAACTTCCAAGTTAGAGCACCATTCTGGTTGGAGGTGAACCTCAAAGCCAAAGCCCTCAGCTGAAGCATTTTACGCCATGTCCAGCTGCTTCCTGGGGAAGGTTGAACCTGCCACACTGTTCTTCCTTTCAGCACATAGGCATGAAGCCAGGCAATCCACAATGAATCTGCCTCAGAGAGAAGTGTCCATAGGTGCTGAATAATGCAAGCCTTATTCCATATTCCCAAGTCTTTTAATCCAAGACCCCCCTCTGACTTTGGACAGCAAATGGAACTCCATTTGACTCTTGCTCCCTTAGCTGAGTCATCTCTTCCTTTCCAGAAGAACCTGCTGCATAATTGATTAACTCTTTTAAGGACAGCCTTAGGCAATACAAAGTGCCTGCACCAGAAATTGGACACATTAAAAAGAACAGATTGAATGAGCTGAAGCCTTCCTGCATAGGATAACATGCGTGCTGCCCAGCCATTGATTCTCTGAGTAATTCTGTCGATCAAAGGAGAACAATCCTTTTCAGAGAGTCTTCTTGTGACCAAAGGGACCCCAAGGTACCTAACAGGTAGTTTGCCAAGTTTAAACCCTGTCAACTCTTGCATCTCAAGTAGAGTGGTCCTACTAACACCAGAGGAGAAGACTTCACTCTTGGAAGGGTTTAATTGCAAACCAGAAATGGTATAAAAGTAATGGAGAATACCATGTATGCCCACAACAGAATCCAAGTTACCCTTTGCAAAAATCAGCAGATCATCTGCAAAGCACAGGTGAGTAAGTTTGATTCTGTGACATTTAGGATGGTAGCTGTAAACTCCATGAAGAGCCCCTGCATCCAGAAGTCTGGATAAAACATTCATAGCAATGACAAAAAGATAAGGAGAGAGAGGGTCTCCCTGCCTTAACCCCTTTGCTCCTTCAAAGTACCCTACTAATCCCCCATTAAGAGAAATTGAGAACTTTGGGGAAGTGATGCATGCCTTGATCCATCCTATGAACTTATCAGGCAATCCATAAACTGATAGAACAGTGAGAATGAAGTCCCAATTTAATGAATCAAAAGCTTTTTGGAGATCAATCTTCATTGCAAAACGGGGGGATAAGGTTGCTCTTCCATACCCTTTGACCAGTTCCTGAGCCATGAGAATATTATCTGAGATGCTTCTCCCTGGTATGAAGGCACTCTGATTGCTGGAGATCATAGCAGGAAGGAGTGGAGTGAGCCTGGCAGTGATGATCCTGGTAATACATTTATAAATGACAGAGCAGCATGAAATAGGCCTGAAGTCCTTCATATGATTAGGATTCTGGAATTTTGGGACAAGAGCAATACATGTAGAGTTAAAGACTGATATCCTGCTCCCTGATTGAAAGAAGTATAAGATTGCTGCAGTGACATCCTCTTCCACAATAGGCCAAGCAGTTTTAAAAAACTGTGCAGTGTATCCATCTGGCCCTGGGGCTTTTTCCCCATTCTGCTCAAACATGGCTCTTTTCACCTCCTCTTTTGTAACAGCCTTAGCTAAATTGTCCTTAGCTTCAGCAGGCAAGGCGGGCTGAATAAGTTCAGTAAGAAGCTCCCTAGGGCAGTCTGTGACCTGTTTGTCCTCAGTCCCAATCAACTTCTGAAAGAACCTTACAGCCTCCTTTGAGATTTGGCCAAAATCTTCCAACTTCCTTCCCTCATCATCATAGAGGACTCTGATGGATTGCTTGCTATGCTTTGCTGACACCATTTTATGGAAATAATGAGTGTTCTGATCCCCCTCCTGCAGCCATTTTATCCTTGATTTCTGCCTGTAATAACTTTCCTCAGCCTTTTGGAGTTCCATCAATTCTGCATAGAGTCTTCTTTCTGTTTCATCAAGAGTATTAGATGGCCTTTGATGCAGATTGATCATCTGCATGCTCTCCAATTCTTGCCTTTTATCTTGAACCTTCCCTGAAATGTTGCCATATATGGCCAGGTTAAATGCCCTCAGTACTGCCTTTAATCTCTTCAATTTGTGGAATAGAGTGGTCATAGGGTTGCCAATGAAAGGCTCTTGCCAAGAGTTTTTCACAATGTTCAGGAACTCTGGATTCCCAGTCCAGAAATTAAAAAACCTAAATGGCTTTGGGGGAGAATGAGCAGTCAAGTTCATCTTTATGTATGCTAGGCAGTGATCAGAAACCATTGGAGCCAAAAACTCAACAAATGAGTGAGCAAACTGTGTATGCCAGCAATCATTCACCAAAACCCTATCAAGCTTTTTAGCCAAGTAAGTATCAGTTTGGTGGTTGGACCAAGTGAATGCTGGTCCAGTACTGGTATGATCAAACACTGATAGCTGTGTCAAGCAGTCCTGAAAATCCTTCATATCAGAGGTAAGCATGTAGGAGCCATTGAAATCTGAGCTTTCCTGTGGTCTTGCTATAACATTGAAATCTCCAGCCAAAAGCCAAGGAGAGCCATCAATTCTGCCTTGAATGTCCTGAAGATGGTGCCAAAGCCTTCTTCTACTGATGCCTTCATTGCTTCCATAAATTGCTGTAATGTAGAACCTGGTAGAATTATAAGTGGTGCAGCATGTAATGCTCTGATCAGATGTTGCAATAAGATCAACCTGCATCTGATTTCTCCATAGGAACCATATTCTCCCATTATAAGCTTCTAAGTAGTTGTGATGTAGCTTCCATCCCTGAAAGAGCCTATCTACTATAGCTGGCATGTTTTGTTGTTTCACTCTTGTTTCCAGTAAGCAAACAAGGTCTGCCTTCAGGCAGTTTATTCTCTGTATTATATATATATTAATGGTAGAATAAAGATTGAAAAATAATGCTAAATCAAATCATAAAATGAAGTCATCATCACCCTCATTGACGACAGTAATGGAAAACTTTGATATTTGTTTGTTGCAGTGGCCACCAACAGTAGAATAAGTCTGAATGAGACTCTCTTTCGCACACCAGTCAGAGGCACCCACAGCACTGGAGGTGCCTCTCACTGATGTGCCAAAATGAATGAATGATCGATTATGATGTCAATGGCAAGCCGATATATATATATATATATATATATATATATATATATATATATATATATATCAAAGAAAAGATTTATTTATATTAATGTAAAATTAAATATTTTTGTATGATTTATATTTGTTTAATCTGATCTCTATTCATGTAAATAGTGCACGATAAATTTTGAGTAAATTAAAAATATTTAACTATTTATTTTATGTTAAAAAATTTCAATTGTTAAATAGATATAAAAACAAGATTCTCAATCGACGAATGCAATTATATTGTTAAATCCAGCGATCAATTTATTAAAATATCAATTCTATATGAAATTATAAAAAATGTAAAATCAATTAATTTTACAACAAATCTTCCTCATATATATATATATATAAAAATTATCCAGTACACTGTCAGTAATATATATATATATATATATATATAAATTATCCAATATACGATAGTATAATTTTTAAACTGGATAAGATAATATATAAATTATCCATTTGGTTAGGGAGAATGAGAATGGAATAGAAGACGAATAGAATAGAGTATGAATATGTATTATATAATTTGATTGGTTGAATGGAATAAAAGAGGAATACTATTACTTTGTTTGATTGGTTAAAATGATGTTAAGAAATCGGTAAAGAATAAACACAAAAAAATATTTTGTCCTTAACATAAATAATAATATTTTTATTTAATAAAAAGCAAAATTAATTTATTGATCTCTTAAAATTATATTAAATATATTAAATTATAAATATTTTAATAATAATATTTCATAATATATTAAAATATTTTAATAATAATAATTAATAATATATTTTTAATATTTAATAATATATTAAAATATTTTTAATATTAATAATATTTATTAATATATTAAAATATTTTAATAATAATATCTAATAATATTTAAAAAATTTAATAATATATCAAATAATATTTAAAATATTTTAATAATATTTATTAATATTATTAATATTAATATTTGATCTACTCTACTTACTTTTTCGAATTACTTTTGAACAAAGGCTTCGTAGCTCATTTTCCTTCACTAAACAAATTAAGAATCTCATTCAACCAGGTAGTCTGCTAGCGCTAATACTATTCCTCCTCTTGCAATCGAGTGATTGAACTAGATGACTTTTCTCCCTTCATTTTACCTCTATTTTAATAATATATCAAAATTATTAGGAAGATTTTTAACTAAACCTCTCCTTTCATTTTACCTCTATTTTAATAATAATTTAGTGTTTATGTATTTTATTATGATATAATAATAGTATTTATTTAGTATCGTATTTTTATTGATTTTTTAATCCTATAAAAGTATAATTTTATTGTATTTTAATAAATCAGTAACTTTATTTGTGATCACTTTTATGGACAAAAAAATTTTATGACATTTTTTCATATGAAATATGATTAAGATGAAATTATATGTTACAAAGGAAAAAAATTGAAAATTTAGATCATAATAATTTTTTTTTTTTCAATTTTATGTGCCTATGGAAACATATCTCTTACAATTATTGTATTAAAATTTAGAATCATGTAGGATCCAATAAAATTTTGTATGAAATCTTATATAATTTTTTTGTTATGATTCAATAATTACAAAATTATAATAAAAAGAAATTGTAAAGTGACTAACTGGCGATCAAGCCTCGACCATTTGGAGGCTGAGAGTTGCCGAATTGGTCACATGGGGGAATCACCTAAATGGTAACCAGACAGTTGAATGTAGATTTGATAATTTTAAAAATGACACGAACACAATACGAAAAAAATAATTAAATATGAAAACACATATATGTCAAAATTATATAACATAAATTATTAACATATAAAAATTTATATAAACACGATATAAAAAAATAAAAAAAAAACATAAACATGATATAAGATACGGATTGTCAGGTCTGTAGAATGTATCATAAATTAAAACAATTTTTTCTAAAAAAAAAAAAATGAAGCCCACATTGTGGCCTAGATCAGTTTTGATTGGGCCAGTTCAGACGCAGACTTCAAGAGTCCAACTGGGTACATTAATGGGCTTTCAGTCAGGATGAGTGAGTATCCAAACCAACACATCAAACACGATAATGGGCTATTTCAACATGGACAATTATAGTTGGATTAAAAAACTCTTAGTTGAAACTATTGATATATATATAATTTTATTTATATTAATGTAAAATTAATTTAATTTTATAATTTTTTATACGATTTATATTTATTTAATCTAATCATTATATTTTATGATTTATTCATAAAAATCTTACATTTTAAATTTTGAATAAATTAAAAATATTTAATTATTTATTTTATATGAAAAAATTAACTGTTAAATATACGAGATTTTCGATTGACGAATACGATTATATTATTAAATTCAACGATTAATTTATTAAAATATCAATAATATATAAAATTATTTAATTTTACACCAAATCTTCCTCTATATATATATATATTATCCAATATATTGCAGTAAACTTTTAAATTCCACAAACACGTATCCTTTAGGTATCGGACAACTTTGGTATGCATGCAAAAGACTCTACATCTTTTATTTCTGAAAGGTAAAGCTGAGCGTATCAAATCAAAGTCATAACTTAAATTTGGGAAATTTCTGAATGATTTTTCTTTCCCAATGGGTTTCATTATTCAGTTTTAATATTTGTTTGGGTCAAATTAAAGGCAAAAGGAAAACTACGAAAACAAAATCCCCAAAAATTATTTTACACAAATCACTCAGCCAAACAATAGAGGTGCTTAAGCAAGCTCACCAGATCACTTAAGTACCAGTCAGCTGAATAGAAACTTATGTTATGTAACATAACTATTAGATCAAAATATTTTCTGTTTTGAACCTGAAGTTTAGTGTAGTCTAATTGATTCATATAATCACCTTTAAAATGTGACATTCAATAAATCTGAAATTCGAATCTCAATATCTGTAACTACCCCCAACATCTGCAACCCTATTCCTTTTCCTCATATCATGATCTCCTTTGTACCTTTTTTTTTTCCTTTCTGTTTTGCAAAAGAGCTAAAAATATAAAAAAATTTAACATAAATAAGTAATCAATGAACCTTAACAGATGTTTCAACTATTAACAACTTAAGGCCTATGTGCTAACCATTTCCTTAGGATATCTTGGCCCTTGCTACCTAAACTTAAATTTTCATAATTCTTCTGTTTTGTTTCTATTTACAAAATAAACAAGGAAACCTAAACACCAAATGCAATGAGTGATTTGATAAGCCTAAAAGGATGACATGGTGTAAAGAGATGGGAGGGGAAACCATGGAATTCCTAATTGAGATCAATATCAACCAGCTCAGGGTTTCCCCTTTCTGTCTGATTGTTAACTAGCTCTATGCCTAGCTGACCTTTGTCTCCTGCACCAAATGCGTAAAGCCTTCCCGATTCAGTGAGTGCAAATGTATGGGCATTCCAGTATATTGAGTTTGTAAGGCTGATCTGTACCACCCCTTCATTCACTTGCTTCAATGAAGTTACCAGTTCCGGGCTCAACACATTAGCATGTCTGTTTCCCTGCATGCCAGATAAGCAATAAAACCAAAACGATGATAGTTAGTTACTCAATGAAATTTTGTACTTTTGGAACCTATGTTACTCGAACTCGGGTGTGAGTGTCGACACGGATATGTTTGATTTACTCTAAGTTTTTTCATGTATTTGGAGGATCTTTGGGGGATCATATCCCCATACCCATGTCTGGATATGCGTCGGACGTGGGTGTCGGACACAGGTACTTCAAGAAAAATGAAGAGTCGGAGCAACATAGATTAAAACTAGTGTGTGCATGACAAAGACAATGCCCGTTCTTCAAGAACAACACCATAACTGATAAATACACATCAGATACTGTGGTTTCACTGCATCACTTCTTTCGAAATCTATAACTTTCAAAAAACAAGGTTAAAAGGGAGTGAAATTGCATAAGCATAATGGTGTCTTGATTTCAGTTTCTGGGAACAAAACAATTAACAATCAATGGCGGCATCAATAAGAATAAGAAATGCTTCTGTACACGGTAAACCATAAATGCCCTTCAATACAAGGAACAACACAGAGAAAATGTGTTGCAACTTTGAAACTAATTAAATGGTTGATATCCTTCTCCTTTCGAAAAATTATTTCAGAAATCATCCAGTGTGCATACCATTATTAGAAAATAGTGAAATAGTATGAAATATTAATCAGGTTTGAGGCTTAATCTGAGGTAAAGCATCCTGCAAATCCTTTATTTGATAACTCAGGAAATTTTGAAGAACCTTTGGTAAAACCAAATAAGAACAAAGTTAATCACTGAGAAAGTATTAAAAGGGAAGGAAAATTCAAACCTGTCCTTCAGCAGCAGTATTATGTCCTAGGCTAGCAGATTCCCCACAACCAAAAGAGTATACATCACCATCATCAGATACCACAAAGGTTGTATAGTCCCCTGTAGCAACATGAACAGCTTTGATCTTGCTTAATGCTTCTACCACCTTAGGAACTGATTCACACTCTTCATTTCCATGACCTAAGCACCCATAGCGTCCCCAACCCCATGTGCAAACCCTTCCATCCCGACCCACAACGGCTGCATGCCAAGCACCGGCAGCAACCACCATTGGTTGAAGGTTCAAAAGTTGAAATTGTTCAATTAATCGAGGGTACTTTTCATCAGTTCTTGAGCCATGTCCAAGCTTTCCACCCAAGCCACACCCGACAGAGTACACTGACCTAATGATTCCAAAAGAAGGGCACACCACTAAGTAATTGTTCTAATAACACATTCAAATAATCAAATAATGTCATGTGTCTATACATGGAACAACAAGATGGAAGGACTTTGAGATTCTAGTAAAGTCCAATACTATTACAATTTCAGAATTCAGGACTGTCATTCCTTATTTCAAAGATAGATGATGGTAAGTCATCAAACCTTTTTTGAGAGTTAATTCAGATATGAGAGTTTTTCTAAAAAGGGAAGGAAAAAGAAGTATGCTTCTGCTAGATCAAGAAATTTTCAACATGGTTAGGTAATTTAATTACATGCCCTCTAATGTGAGATGATTTTTAGATTATGGTAAGAAATACTTGCATGCCAGTTTAAAAATAAATATAAGGAGTCCTTTTAAAAAGGTATTCAGATGAACTAACATGCCACTTGGTTGACAAGCTAGGCAAAGAAGGTAGCAGTATCCAGCTGCAATTTGCACTACTGGTATGTTCTCTAGTGCCCCCAATAGAGGCTGGGGCTCCACATCATTTGGCTGAGTTTGGTGGCAAAGCTTGCTATCCTTGCCCCAAGAGAAAGTGTAAACTCTGCCCTCTCTGGACAATACAGCTGTGAAAAAGTTTCCAATTGCAGCTTGCACCACATATATGTCTTTCAAAGACTCAACAGGCTGTGGAGTTGTAACTAGTTTAGTTCCTTGAACCCCATATTCTGCTTCACCAAAGGAATCCTTTCCAAAGGCAAAAACTCTCCCAGCATCACTAATCAGCATTGTCCTGCCAGCCCCAGCAGCTGCTTGGATAATTCGAATGCCTTGCAGAGATCTACAACATAATGAAGTTCCATTAACACTTTGAATTTACACTTTAATAATGTCAAGCATACACAGTGATAAAAATATCAGCAACCTTATTTGCCGAGGCCGCCATTCTTCCTCAGTATTGCCATGTCCTAACTGTCCTGAGCTATTAGAGCCAAAAGAGTAAACTACTCCTTTTGATGTCACAGCAATGCTGTGACCAGGCCCTGCAATTGCCTGTGATTTTTCCCTCCGGCAACATGCTTCCCCAGCCAGCAGAAACCTCAGGACCAATTTCCAGGATCCCCCACATCTTTGCTTCAAACTTTGACGTTCTTCATCAGTCATTGGCTTAAATATAGCTCTTTTCTGGCACATGTCAAGAGCAGCAAGTTCCGATATGGACAATCCATAATCAGGGGCAAAGTTTGCTGGCTGCCTAAAGAAGGAGCATGTTGCCTGGAACACGTGTTTACAAAAACCAAATCAGCCAGCATTATCAATTCTAACATTTAAATGGAGCTTCGTGTTCAAATAACTTAAGAAAAAAAATCCACTTGCCTCTAGTTTTGCAAGATCTTGAGGGTCCAAATTACATGCGGTGAGGACATGAAGAACAATGGAAGGATTGGCAGCTAAGGGGAATTCTCCAGGAGTGGAGTCCCCAAAGCAATGGCGTACTTGTCGCTGAAATGTGGGTACAGGAGCAGCAGCAATAGCAGTAATTGGTTGATCAGGTATGTTATGGTATTGTATAGTAGCGGTTCTGCTTGTTGTGGATTCCATGGGCACTGCCCAAGTTTTACAGTGCCCAAACTTGGCAAATGAGATGATCTAAATTGCTGACAATTAGGAAACATGGGGTACAAAATATAATCACTAAAAAACCCTCCAATGATCCAAACTACCTCCTAAATACTAAAACTTTGTTGACTTATTAGTTCAATCTACAAGTGCCAAAAATATCTACCTTAAATAATGGATTGATCAGCAAACTTCAATTCTCAAACCTACAGATAGAAAACGAAAAAAGATTCTCATAAAAACTCCTTATAGCACAACAGAAAAAAGAAAAACATTTTACACCACAAACTATGTGATCGTTTCACAAATCACAAACCAAAGGGTGTTTTTTAGACCACGTGAGCAACGTTATCCAATAAGAGAGGCTCAGATGATCAAAACCAAATATTTAGCAGAGTCCGAGCATCCAATGATTGGCCAAAGCCAACAAAACTAGAATATGTTGGATGATCCAAATTCAGACCGGAAAGCCAAAATGGCCAAGCACAGAGACATCAAAACCCGCAAAAACAGTCGCAGAAAAGCTCGTAGAGATTATCGAAAAAAAAAACAGAACGATTAAACCACGAAATTTAAGGAGGAAGCACCGAAAGAAGAAAACTTTGAAGAGAAGAATACTAGTACTCCATGAAAAGCATATTCCACACTCAAAAGAAAACCCAGAAAAGCAAAGAATTCCTCCACATAAGGAGGAGACACTCCTGTTCACGTAAACTCATTAAAAAAAAGTCAGATTGATCATTGACCTGATCAAAAAACAACCAGGCAAGCAAAATCAACATCCACCAGGGGATATAAAAAAAAAAAAAAAATCATCTGTTTAAGAAACCCAGATCATCAAAACCATCAGATAATCAAAATTGACAACAACAAAAAAACTTAATCACGTAACCGTCAGAAACAGAAAAAGGAGAACCAAAGAACAGAGCAAAATTACATGTTTAATAATTCTTTTATCTTATGGTAATTCTATAGTATGATCATTACAGATCAAGGCAGAATAACAAAGAGATGAAAATTACACATCAGAATGACCCATGATTGCTCAAAAACTCATCTGCGTCTGTCAATAATTGAAGGGAATTACAACCAAAAAATAAGAAAACTGCAAATTTTAAATCAAATTGGAACAACAGGGAATTGGGTATATGTAATCAGAGTCTCTGCTCTGTTTCGGGGGTGGGGGTTGAAAAATGGATTGGGATTGGGATTTTAAGTGGAAAAAATAAAAAAGGTAGAGAATTTATTTTTTTGGTTAGCTTTATTGGTGTTATTTTTCTAAGGGGTTAGAGTTTCTCTTCTTCTTCATATCTATATCTATACGTTCTTTTAAGGGGATGAGGTGTCTTTCTTGCTACATTACACCCATCAAGATTTATACTTCTTCAGACAATTTTTACACGTCAGTTTCCTCTAAACTATGGTAGCTGACTTACCCAACCTCTGGTTCTACGAAATCTGAGGGGTAAAATTTTTTCTCACAAGAGAGGAGAGGTGGGTGAATAAAATAGGGACTTTATTTATTTATTTATTTACTGTTGATGTGGAGTTACCATGAAGTTTATAAGGAGATTTTGGAAATTTACTAGGTTCACCGTACTACAAGGACATAGAGCCTCTTATTACATCATGAGATGCATCAAATATTTAGTCAAAAGTTGGGTACTATTATAGATATTTGATTTTTGCTATTAAATTATTTTTTACAAATTAATAAAGTTAATTTTACGGGAAATTACACTACTCTATGTAATAGTGAATGTAATTCAAAACATGTAACAACGTTGCTTTACGAAAAATTATTCTATTAAATATTATTTCACTTAAAATTGTTTTACTGAAATCTCTTTTACTAAAATCTCTATTTTTTTTAGAAACGCATTCACTAAATAGCTCATTCACAATATAGATCATTCACTGAAATTTTTTTTTTTATAAAAAGTTCTTTCACAGAAAACTCCTTCACTGAAAGTTATTTTATGGAAGTCAATCAAGTCTACGAAAGTCGTTTCACCAAACATTACTTCTTGAAAAAAAAAATGGAAATAATCGCAGAATATGATAGGATTTTTAAGTTAATTTCACTATTAAAATATTTTGAAAAACTTGACTTGATAGATATCAAATAAAAATAAGTGTTTTTCCCTTCTTTTCATAATAAATAGTGAACTCCTAACCTCACTATTCACTAGCAACGTTAATCTAAACACCTATCAAACAAAAACCTTAACACCTATGTGATTGACAATCTCTACCATTATGCCTATTAAATACTTATGTTATGTAACTATAATCTTGAGACCTATATATATATATATATATATATATATATATGAGTTCCTACAATTCATTTTGGAACTTTGATCATATTGACAAACTTTCTCTCTAATTCTCTTTTTTCTAATTCTCTTCTCAACTTTATCCCTACCTTACTTAATCTTATTTCATTATCTCTCTACTTACTATACCTTATCTACCATTGTCTGCTGCTGCACTCAATACTTCAAGATCTGCTCTAATTTTTTTCTCTGTCGTCTATCGATACATCACATTTCACTTGTTTACAACGTTTTCTCTCCTTACCAAAAAAACCCCTTTACATCTATACAAGTAAAAAAATTTACTTCAGAACAAAAACAAAACCATCATGAATCTAGTATTTTGAAAACAATCTAGTTGTTAATTTACATATGCCTGGAATTTAACTTTTGCATGTTCAAAGAGAGTCCAAGGCAATGTTATGCTTTGAGTCAGACAAGCAGCAATTTGGGGGGTATGAGTCAGTAGGCAGTAGCAAATATATTGAGTTGGCGTTTTTGTTGTTTACATGGAATTTGCTGGCTATATAGCAACAGCATTAAAAACCAGGGGTTTAGACCACAAGAGAATTGCAGAAAACAAATGAATAATTGTCAGGCTTTTTTTTTTTTGTTGCTAAGAAACCAAGTTCCAACCAGAAAAAAGGTAGACGTGGTAGACGTGTGTGAACCAAGGAATTTCATTGTTGGTTCACAGCCTTTGAGAAATCTAAAAAAGATAAGGGTCAGAAGGGTCCACACTCCATATATAACCCGAGGTTGCTTCATTTTGCACCTTTGCAAGAAATTCATGTAGGATACAATCAGCAGAACCAACTATCAGATAACATGTAAATTTTCTCATCTGATTAGAGATCTGAAATGAGGCATATTCCATTTCCATGTTGAAGCTTATTTTTCCCTTATTTTTAAGTATTTAATCCCTTATATCCAGCAAAAATTCCTTAATGATGTGCTTTAACATTTTCAAACAGATCAAAATGAATGCCAGAGGTTCAACTGAATCCTTCTATCACATTCACAACTCCATGGATCCAATTCAAACAGCAAGTTTATCTAACCCAAAAGTTATATATATATATATATATATATATATATATATATATATGTATATATGAAGGTGCTCACTGGCTTGGTTTGACAAAAATCTCTTTGATAATAGTAATAGAAAACCGAAGCTGGAATATTCTTACATTAATCATGGAGTATATGTAGGTTTTAAGGAAGAAAACTATCACCAGTGGATTAAGATTTCCCATACATATCTGTAGCTGCTGTATGGCTTTTGTGCAATGTGATTTGCTTTGTCTTTGACAAAACAAAAAGGGTAGCTTTCACTATTAAAGGATACTTATACATATATGACTAGAACAAATATAGAGCATCCAAGTGTGATTTTGGATTCATCCGATCCTAATTCAGACTCCCTTTCACAGCTTTTGCATCCTTTTCTATCAACATGAGGTCATTGGGGTCAAACTATCTATATCTATCTATCTATCTATCTATCTATCTATCTATATATATATATATATATAGGAGTGGAGTGAACCTAAAATAAAAAAAAAATGATTATTAGGTGCAAATGGTAAAGTTCTTGAGTTAATATTCTTTAGACAAAAAGAGTGGTAAGAGAGTCAGGTTAGGTAAATGAACTTTTAAGAACGATCTAAAATAAAATAATCATAAAAAAATAACAAAGTAAAAAGTAGATATCTTCTGATGTTCTTTGTTAGATTCATTTCCTAGGTGGTTTTATCTTGATCATCGATATATTATACTTTTAAATCTGTGATCAATATATATAAATATATTCATTAATAGATCTGTCCATGGATCGAAGCATTTTCAGATAATAAAAAAATTTACTTGTTCAAGACTTGATTCATTAAATTTGAAAAGTTTGAATTATTGTTCAAAATATATTTAAAAAATTAAAAAATTAATTTTTATGTTAATATTAATATTTTTATAATTAAATTTAAATAAAAAATATTTTTATTTATTAAATAATAATTTAAATCAAAATCAATTTGAATTTGAATTTGAAATATTCTATTTTAAATCCGATCTTTTTTGAATCAAATCTATCGAGCCGGACGAATAGATAAACAGCTCTATTCAGTATGAACAGCATTCTTTTCTAACTTCCTAAATAGCTATTGAGTTGATGTGAGAGCAGGCTGCCTCCACTCACTATTCATTGTCTTGTAAACATCAAGCTCTTTATTGGTGACATTGAGTCTTAGACTTTGGGGTTTGATCCTCGACGTGTTCCGACTTCAAATTTGGTTCTAAACAGTATGGAACCAAAACTACAATCCATGATATATACGAATCGACAGAGAAATTATAGAAAACATATTCCTCTAATTAATTAACATCTGAAATGAGGACTAAACTGAATGGTAAACAACTTGAGTGGACATCTCCATCAATGTGGGCAATGCATGCATGTGTTAAAAGAAACATACCCATCTTCATTAGCTTTCATTTGTTTGAAGTAAACAAAAGTTTTCATGATTGCTACAAAGTTCCTGCTTGAAAGGCAGAGAAAATGACTCTTTGATCTACATTGAATTTGAATGCATTGCATGCAGTAAAATTTTGCATATAAGAAAGCCATAGCATCAAAAACGAACTCTTTTTACAATGCAGAAAAGGGAAATCATCATCTTATCTGGCCCTTCCTTTCCCACTTTAGCTCCTTTCCCACTTTAATTAGCTTGCTCAATGCTGTAATATAATACTACCAAAGCTAATGAATTATTCAATAAATAAAAAATCGAATCGAAAATCAAATCAATCAAACTTTCGATCATCGGTTTAATTATTTTAAATAAAATCGAGTATAAATATTTTTAAAGATACTGACTTGTCAACTTAATTATAATTTTAAATAAAATGAGAATTTATTAAATAACTTGAAACTAAGCTTATCAATCATCAGTTTTTAACATAAAATGTATTATTAGCTTTGTTTCTTCTTGGAGGTTTTGGATCAAGGATTGCAAATTAAGTTTCCTCAAATAAAAAAGGAAGCCTTGAGGCAGACTTCATTAGCATGTGTGCCAGAGGTTGAGGATCAAAGGTTTAAGGTCTGAAATCTTTGGAATAGTAATTATATATATATATATATATATATTTGATGAGTGTTGTCCACCCTGTCACATATATAATTATGACAAAGCACCCATTTGTTTACACCGGACAATGTTGGACACGATACGATTACACGACATAAAAAAAACTAAAGTACAACATAAAATACGATACGAAAAAATAACACGAACACAACACGAATACACGAATATTTCAAGATCTATATAATATGAATTATTAACGTATTAAAATTTATATAAATAGAAAATAGTTAAAACACGATTATGACACAACAAATTATACAAACACAATAAAAATACACGAATTGTCGAGTCTACGTTTTTGTTGTGGTGTCACCAACTGGTAAAGCAGCATTACAAGTAATTATAAAGAGTTAAAAAGAAGGCAATTCACTATATTTTGTATTATATGTGATCAAAAGGAAAGCACAACAGCAAAACATGATTCATGTGCTACTTCATGCAAAATTGAGATTAGATCTTACAATTGTATTGTATTTCATATTTTTTTTTTATGTTAATAGTGTGAATATAAATACAATAAAAATTATTAAATATGAATACGATACATTTATTAAATGTTCGTGTTAATCGTACTTAAACATATCGTGTCAAATTTATTATATTATTTTCTTGTTTATTAAATATATTGTATATTATTTTTTATATTGTGTTCAAAATTATCGATTGTAATTGAGGTTGTCTCTTTTCAGTTTTCACTGCAATTTCCCCATTTGACTATTTGCCCTGCAAATTTGAAAGCATCTCTTATTGTTATTGAAAAGTCACCAAATTTGGTAGAGATGCTGCATTAGGGACAATCCCGATCGAGGTGTGAGATTTAGTGACGGTTCCTTATATGGGAACATCAACCAATTTTGTCATCCTAAACAAATAAAGCATGCATGAATTGATGACCAATTTCTAATGCCAAACAAACGCCATTAATTTTTCAAGATAGTGACGTTTTCCGCCAACGTATTATGACTTGTCTAGTGGTGATTTCCAATTATAGCTTGCGCTAAGCCACTTCACCAAATTAATTATTATTTAAAAAAAAAAATGTAATTGTAATTTCATAAAATTGGAATCTGGATGAGTTGATAAATAGTACTTAATTTGTCATTTAGGTTTTGAATCCCTGAAAATCAAATTCTTCCCGATTAATGTTGGAAAATATTAAATTTAAGCGTGTGGAATAATGCTAAAATTTGACTAAGATGGCATCGGTTCAAGCTTATAAAAATTTATGCACATATAATCATGAGTCAAGGTGGATCAAATTCAAGCTAGATTCATGTCTTATATTAACGAACATTACTTAGCAAAAAAAAAAAAAAGTCCGACTTGATTCGATATATGGTAAAATATTATGTTCATATACGATTCGATCATGTAAAACACTATTCAAATTCACATAGATCTGCTCAAATTTATATACAAAATGATCAATTTTTTTAGATCTAGACAAAAAATGTTATATCCAAAGTCACAGAACTCAATTTTTTTTAATTATCCAAACCTGTATTTCAAATTTAATATTTTTATCCAAACCATCTTAAATATTGAACGAATCTTCGAACTTAAACAAATAATCTGAACCTTTCCCAATTTATCTATGATATAATAACTATTCGGCTAGGATTTATCTATCCAACCTGAATTATTGGGGACATAGGAATTAGAAACTTTCCCAATTTCTTACAAGACATATATATATATATATATTCAACTTGTCAGCTTTAAATACTCTACATATGACTACATAACTAAACTAACAAGCTACTAAGCTTGTTTTTCTTTTTCTATTGTTCTATACGAATTACTTATAAGAAGTTTGCAATTGTGACTGTATTTTAATAATCCCTGCAAGTGAAGTGAGGGACCATTAACAAGCCACAAAACAATTGACTCTGAGACCTTTCTTGCCATGCCTGTAACTGTAACTTCCATGCAATTCTCGTCGTATACGCAAAGGCACTCAATTTCTTTTGATTTTCTTATACTACTCTCTCGTCTTAAAGTCTGTCTCGGGAAGGGTTTTATATTCCGCATCGGTAGATTAGGCCTCTTCCGGATTGAAGGTTAGTTAGGCCTACCACCAAGCTCCCCAAAAAGTCGTCGGAACGTCAAAACTAGGTTTAACTATCCACAAAGTCTATATGTACTGTATTGAAAAGAGTAATTTAATTTTTGTATTATAAAAGTGAATAATTTAATCTCTGTATAATTGAAATAAGTGCAAATAAGTAAAATTGATAACAATGTTAATGAAAAACCGTTAAAATGCTGACTCGTAAAATCTAACAGAATTAATGACTTGAAATAAAATATGACTTGAAATATATCTAAATTTGTTAGATTTTACGAGTTCACGTCATCATTTTAATGGTTTTTCCTTAATACCATTATCAAAAATTTTACTTATTTGCATCTATTTCAATTATACAGAGACTAAATTACTCATTTTTACAGTACAAAGACTAAATTATTCTTTTTACTATAGTACAAAAAATATGTGGATATTTAAACCTCAAAACTACGAACATTAGGGGTTAATTACTAAGCAATTCTCGATAGTGGCATTGCTTTTTAAAATGCTAATATCAAGTGTAATTTAAACATGCAGTGTACAGAATAATCATTTGGTCGAATCAGTGCATGTTTGAGCTCTTACAATTTACAACAGGTATATGTACTGAGAAACCTCCAAAATCTTATATATATATATATATATATATATATATTTATATAAAAGATTATTATCCTTACACTGTCAATGAATTTTTTTAACTTCACACGGTGTTTACATACTTCCGTAATTATTTATACGATTTATAACCGTTGAATTTAACAATATAATCGTTTTCGTCGTGCATGTAAAGTTTCGAATCGATCCGATATTCTTATCATATTGATTGAAAATACTGTTTTTTTCAATATATAACGGTTAAAATTTTTTTATATCAGAACAAATAGTTAAATATTTTTAATTTACTCGAAACTCGACTTACATGATCTACGTGAATAAAATATGAAATACGATAATCGAATTAAAAAAATATAAATCGTATAAAAAATTACGAAAATATGTAAATTCGGTTTGTGAAATTAAAAAAATCGTAATAATTCATATATATATATATTGTCCTCTATAATTTGCTTGCTAAGCTGTTTCTGCAAATGCACTGATTATTCTGATGAGCCAGCAGGAGGAGTATCATTCTGCTCCCTGTATCCAATTTAACAGGCAAATCAACTGGTCCTCTCACACTCTTGGCTGACTTCAGATACTGACTTCTTCATCATTACCATGTTTCTCTTTTTTTTTTTCTTTCTTTTTCTGTCACTCCCTCCTGTTTTCCTGTGTGTCTTCTTCAGAATATTTGGTATCTGAAGTGGATATCCTGCGGGTTTTTTATATAAATATAGCTAAAAAAAATAAATCTTAAATTATCTATGCTTTTAGATTATTTTTCAAAATACGTTCGTTTTAAAATTAGCTGGGAAATCGCCACCCCCCATGGCGATTTCCCAGCATCAAAATATTGATTTTGGCTAAAAATACCAAGGGAAATCGCCATGGGGGGTGGCGATTTCCCTTGGTATTTTTTTCAAAATTTGATAAAAATACCAAGGGAAATCGCCACCCCCCATGGCGATTTCCCTTGGTATTTTTAACCAAATTTGTAAAAAGAATGAAGGGAAATCGCCATGGGGGGTGGCGATTTCCCTTCATGTAATTTTTTTTTTAATTAATCAACAAATTTTAAATTTTTTTTAATTTGTAAATTTTATTTTTTAAATTTAAAAATTATAAATTAAATTAAGTTTCTTATTAAATTTAAATATGGAATATTTTATTTCTTATAAAAATTAAAAAAACAAAATAATATTTCTTCTTAAATTTGTATATCAAAAATTATATTTGTAAGTTTTGTTTAAATTTTAAAATTTTGTAAGTTTTGTTTTTTAATTTTAAAATTTATAAATTAAATTAAAATAATTTTTTTATAATTAAAAAAAAAATTTCGTAAGGTAAATTTTATTATTTAAAATTTATGAACAAATTTTTTTAAATTTTGTTAATTGATTTGTATTAGATAAAAACAAAAAACAAACAAAAAAACTTGCATTACATTTTCATAAGCAAACAAGTGAAATTCTGGAAAGCAGAAAAAAAAATTTCAGCTATATTTCAGTCCATCAAATGCTGCAGAAAATATTGGAACTTGATTTTTTCTGCAATGGATAAGACTGATGATATAGGTTTTTAAACAGGTTTCAGCTATTTTCCAGTCCATCAAATGCTGGAGAAAATATTGGAACTTGATTTTTTCTGCAATGGATAAGACTGATGATATAGGTTTTTAGACAGGTTTCAGCTATTTTCCAGTCCATCAAATGCTGGAGAAAATATTGGAACTTGATTTTTTCTGCAATGGATAAGACTGATGATATAGGTTTTTAGACAGGTTTCAGCTATTTTCCAGTCCATCAAATGCTGGAGAAAATATTGGAACTTGATTTTTTCTGCAATTGATAAGACTGATGATATAGGTTTTTAGACAGGTTTCAGCTATTTTCCAGTCCATCAAATGCTGGAGAAAATATTGGAACTTGATTCTTTCTGCAATGGATAAGACTGATGATATAGGTTTTTAGACAGGTTTCAGCTATTTTCCAGTCCATCAAATGCTGGAGAAAATATTGGAACTTGATTTTTTCTGCAATGGATAAGACTGATGATATAGGTTTTTAGACAGGTTTCAGCTATTTTCCAGTCCATCAAATGCTGGAGAAAATATTGGAACTTGATTTTTTCTGCAATGGATAAGACTGATGATATAGGTTTTTAGACAGGTTTCAGCTATTTTCCAGTCCATCAAATGCTGGAGAAAATATTGGAACTTGATTTTTTCTGCAATGGATAAGACTGATGATATAGGTTTTTAGACAGGTTTCAGCTATTTTCCAGTCCATCAAATGCTGGAGAAAATATTGGAACTTGATTTTTTCTGCAATGGATAAGACTGATGATATAGGTTTTTAGACAGGTTTCAGCTATTTTCCAGTCCATCAAATGCTGGAGAAAATATTGGAACTTGATTTTTTCTGCAATGGATAAGACTGATGATATAGGTTTTTAGACAGGTTTCAGCTATTTTCCAGTCCATCAAATGCTGGAGAAAATATTGGAACTTGATTTTTTCTGCAATGGATAAGACTGATGATATAGGTTTTTAGACAGGTTTCAGCTATTTTCCAGTCCATCAAATGCTGGAGAAAATATTGGAACTTGATTTTTTCTGCAATGGATAAGACTGATGATATAGGTTTTTAGACAGGTTTCAGCTATTTTCCAGTCCATCAAATGCTGGAGAAAATATTGGAACTTGATTTTTTCTGCAATGGATAAGACTGATGATATAGGTTTTTAGACAGGTTTCAGCTATTTTCCAGTCCATCAAATGCTGGAGAAAATATTGGAACTTGATTTTTTCTGCAATTGATAAGACTGATGATATAGGTTTTTAGACAGGTTTCAGCTATTTTCCAGTCCATCAAATGCTGGAGAAAATATTGGAACTTGATTCTTTCTGCAATGGATGAGACAAATGATGGGATTTATCAATGACATTTTGCATTGAATAAGTTATAACTTTTTCAGTCAAATAGTCAAATAGTCCTAGGCAGAATATCAGAATCAGATTCCATCCTATACAAAGGATGGGATTTGTCATCTGGTACAACATAATGAACCATTATAAATTCATAATACTTATGAAGGTTTACAATACCCCCATACAACAGTTTTTCAATCAGATTTTTCCTGAGTGCTAAAACCTCCTCATTCTCATTCTCATTCTCATCCTTCTATATTTCTTCTTTCTTTTGCTACACAACATGAGCAATAGAGTGATCGCATTGGTCTACTATAATGGCCAAATTCATAATACTGACGAAGGTGCTACCTTTGATTGTGAACGTCCAAAAAGTTTTCGTGTTGAAGACGACGTCACATTAGAGGAACTGAAGCTGCAAATTCATACAAAATTAAAGCTGGAACTAGAAAAAGAGTTTCAGAGGTTAAGTACAGGCATCCTCTTTCTATTGGTGAAGGATGTGTCCGATATAGAATATTTCCACTTGAAGATGATGATGATGTCAGATGCATGTTTTATGCTCATGAGACATTTGCAAATGTTGGTGTCCTTGAGTTATATGCTGACATAGATGATGTTGACGATGATTGCGGCCCTTCAAATGTTCGCACAACAGAAAACTTTCCCATAGAAGATTATGATTCTGGGTCGTTCTATGTTCACACTACATACGACGTTCCCATAGAAGAAGTCGTGCCCTTATCTCAAGCTACAACTTTTCAGACTTCATTAGTCTCACAAACCCTAATTCCTACTACCCTCGAAGATGAGCCAGCTGGTGTTGATCCTGTTCGTCCACGTGGAGTCCATGGTGAAGATGTTGGTGAATTTAGTGAGCAAGAAGAGGATGCTGAATTCGCAAGTGATGACAATACTGATTCTGACCCAGACGTCGTCCCTGCTGAGATCAACACTCATGGAGATATCAACACTCATCGAGATATTCCCCCATATCAGGCTGCATCCCATATGCATACACTGGATCTGGAGGCAATGCATGTGCCGGAATTTCCAGAGTATGTTCATACATTAGCTACGCCTCTGACATTTGATCCATCTGCACTTGATCTGTGTCTTGGGTTACAATTCCCAACGAAAGAGGCTGTGCTTTCAGCTATCAAGCACTATAACATCAAAAACTCTGTAGATTACAGAGTAATTGAATCTGAGCCGACGAAATATTATGCCAAGTGCTTAATGTATGGGAATGGGTGTAATTGGAGAATAAGGGCAACTTTTATGAAGAAGAAACATCTATGGGAGATTAGAAAATATGAAGGGCCTCATACTTGCACATCGGGAGGATTTCACAAGATCATTGCAAGTTAGATTGTAACATGATCTGCTCATGCATTTTGTCATTGGTCCAAGCAAATCCGGAGATTTCCGTTTCAGTTTTGATCGCTGAGATGCGAATCCGGTATGGATACATCACCTCCTACAAGAAAACATGGCAAGCAAAGCAAAAGGCAATTGTTCGAGTATTTGGCGATTGGGAAAGATCGTACAATGAGCTACCTAAATGGTTAGGTGCAATGCAACATTTCGTGCCTGGTACAATTGTGGAATTGCAAACGATACCTGCATATCACGGTGATCGATTGGTCCAAGGTAAGAGAATATTCCATCGACTATTTTGGACATTTAAGTCGTGCATTGAAGGGTATCCGTATTGTAAACCTATTGTGCAAATAGACGGTACTTTCTTATATGGAAAATACAAAGGCACATTATTGTTAGCTATTGTACAAGATGGCAACCGAAACATACTGCCAATTGCCTTTGCCATTGTGGAGGGTGAGACAACAGAGGCTTGGTCATTCTTTCTCAGTAACTTGCGCAGACACGTGACAAAACAGCCTGGCATTTGCTTGCTGTCTGATCGACATGAAGCCATCAAAGCTGCGATTAGACGCAATGGTGGATGGAATCCTCCACATGCATATTCAGTGTACTGCATTCGACACATTGCAGCGAACTTTATGAAAAAGTTTAACAATAAGGAATTGCGTCGACAAATTGTTAACATGGGTATGGAATCAAATCATAGTTATTTTATCTCTTATATTTCGTTTAGCATATAAAATAATATTGAAATTCAAAAGTTTTTTGTTTTTAAATTTATTAGGATACGAGTTGAGGCGACCGAATTTTCATTTCATGTATGACAATCTTCGTGGAGAAAATGCAGAGGCGGCTAACTGGCTTGATAGGATCCCCAAGGAGAAGTGGGCGCAGTCATATGATCAAGGAAGGCGTTATGGCCATATGACAACCAACCTAGCTGAATCTATCAATTCGGTGTTGAAGGGAACGCGTCATCTTCCCATTACTGCTTTAGTGCAATCAACATATTATAGATTGGCTGCACTTTTTGTTAAGATGGGGAACAAACAAATTGCCATGATGGAGGGAGGGCACACATATTGTGAAACAGTCACACAAGCTATGCAAGAAAATCGCAGGAAAGCTAACTCCCACATTGTTCGTAATTTTACGCGAGCAAATCAATCTTTTCTGGTTGAAGAGTTAGTTGCTCCACAAGAGGGTGTTTCTGCAATGAACTACAAAGTCAACCTCAGTGACATGTGGTGTGATTGTGGAAAGTTTCAAGCACAAAGGTTCCCTTGTTCACATGTAGTTGCTGTCTGTGCACATGTCCATGTAGATTGCATGCAATATGTGGACAAAGTCTATAAACTGGAAAATATATTGAATGTTTATAGACATGAGTTCGAAGCTGTTGGAAATGAAGGTTACTGGCCTCAATATGATGGTCCAGAAGTGTGTCCCAATCAAGAAATGCGGAGAAATCCACATGGTCGGCCAAAATCAAGTCGTATTCGTAATGAAATGGACCTCAGGGAGAAAGGCCAACCAAAACGTTGTGGATTATGCAAAAACGGAGGTCATAACCGTCGAAATTGTTCGCAACGATTTGGCACATTGGGGGAGACTTCGCATCAACAATAAATGAATTACATGTTTTTCTCAACTTATCATGTACTTTGGATTATAAGGGAAAATGTAATGCAAGTTTTTTTGTTTGTTTTTTGTTTTTATCTAATACAAATCAATTAACAAAATTTAAAAAAATTTGTTCATAAATTTTAAATAATAAAATTTACCTTACGAAATTTTTTTTAATTATAAAAAAATTATTTTAATTTAATTTATAAATTTTAAAATTAAAAAACAAAACTTACTAAATTTTAAAATTTAAACAAAACTTACAAATATAATTTTTGATATACAAATTTAAGAAGAAATATTATTTTGTTTTTTTAATTCTTATAAGAAATAAAATTTTCCATATTTAAATTTAATAAGAAACTTAATTTAATTTATAATTTTTAAATTTAAAAAATAAAATTTACAAATTAAAAAAAATTAAAATTTGTTGATTAATTAAAAAAAAAAATTACATGAAGGGAAATCGCCACCCCCCATGGCGATTTCCCTTCATTCTTTTTACAAATTTGGTTAAAAATACCAAGGGAAATCGCCATGGGGGGTGGCGATTTCCCTTGGTATTTTTATCAAATTTTGAAAAAAATACCAAGGGAAATCGCCACCCCCCATGGCGATTTCTCTTGGTATTTTTAGCCAAAATCAATATTTTGATGCTGGGAAATCGCCATGGGGGGTGGCGATTTCCCAGCTAATTTTAAAACAAGCGTATTTTGGGAAATAATCTAAAAGCATAGGTACTTTGGGGTTTTTTTTTTTTGGCTATATTCGTATAAAAAACCCGATATCCAGCTCTTCCACTTAAGATTTAAATATTAAAGAATCTATTCTTGGATTTGAAAAATCTATCTCAGATCCGGTCTATTCAAATAAGATTTGTTGGGCCGGACTCAACTCGAATCTAAAAAACCTATCTTAAACCCGTTTGGACAAATCTACTGACTATGCTATTTGTGATGAAATTTTATTAAAGTTTCATATTCAATGTTTTATTTTTTACAAATAGATCGGATTTAATTTTTCAATGCAATTTTGAATGTGTTAAAAGTTTAAACTAGGTTTTTTTTTTTAATGAAAATACGCCTTTGAAATTATGTTATTCGAATTTTTTATTTTTTCTAAAGTAACTGTTTGTGACACATGTGTCCGACACATATTTGGATATGGATATGGAGGTATGATCCTACAAATATATGAAATTTTTTTTAAAAAAAGTTAAGTATATATATTGTACACACAAATTTTGTGTTAAAAATATGACAATGAAAATTTGCAGTCAAATAAGAATTTTATTAATCAAACTTTGAGATTACAATCTCTGGAAGTTCTTAAAATAAATAAATCTTTTGATTCTTTTCTTCAACCAGATTTTAATGAGATCCGCTTCAAGAGTCTTCTAGACTTGATCTTGAAAAACGGGTTTGACCTCCTTTCTTTATATGGAACAAGATCGGAGAGCAGCTTTTTGAGAAATCTTGATATTCGCTTTAAGGGTCTTCTAGACTTGATCTTGAAAAATGGGATTGATCTCTTTTCTTTTGATGAAACAAGATCAAAGAGCAGTTTTCTTAAGAACATGCACAGCGTTCTTCAGAATATTTTTAATTCCTTCAATTTTTCAAAGAATTCCTCTTGGGATTTTGAAGAGGATTTGTTTCTTCAAAATCTTATTTTTCTCTTCAGACTTGCGAATTGTGAAATTTGTGTTGAGGGGAGGTCTCTATATATAGTGGTAGCCAACCAGGTGAAAGAGAGTTCTAAAAGAACTTGTCCTCCTTATTTATCTCTTAATTAATTTAATTTAAGGGTTAATATATAAATTAGCTCATGTACTTTAGTTCTTTTGTCTGTTTCGTACCTGAAGAATTTCTTTTGTCACTTTGGTACTCGAACTTTCATTCCGTCAATCACATTGACCCTAACACCGTTAGTTAATGGCTGACTAGGCAAAAAAACACCCAATTAGAGCCTGCCACGTGGCAAAACTGCCACATCATTAGTGCCACATCATCATATAAGAAAAAAATTAAAAAAATCAAAATTAAAAGTTTAAAAATCTCATTTTTTTAAAAAAAATTATAAAATAAAAAACCAAAATTCAAAATAAATTATAAAAATTGAAAACTTTATATATATATATATATATTTAAAAATCTGTAAAAATTAAAAAATAAGAAAAAGAAATCTGAATATTTTTAATAAGAATGAAAAAAAAATCTATTTTTAAAATTTAAAAATCTATTTTTTTTTAATTTTCATATATATTATAAAAATCAAAATCAAAAACCAAAAACCAAAATAAATTATAAAATTGAAAACTTTATATATATATATATATTTTAAAAATCTGTAAAAAAAAATAAGAAAAAAAATATGAATATTTTTAATAAAAATGAAAAAATAATAAAAAAAAGTTTCTATTTTTAAATTTTAAATTTCTATTTTTTTAATTTCAAATTTTCATATATATTTTTTTTAATTTGAAATTTCTATATTTTAAAAAATTATTTTTTATTTTTCTTTTTAATTTTGAATTTTTTAGATTTATCTTTTGATTTTTTATAAATTTTATTATTATTATTTTTATAATTTTTTAAAAAAAAATTTAAAATTTTGATTTTTTAAAAAAAAAAAATCTGTTTTTTATTTTGATTTTTATAATTTTTGATTTTAATTTTTTTGTAATTTTTTGAATTTTGAATTTTAAAATTTTGAATTTTTTAGATTTATTTTTTGATTTTTTATAATTTTATAATTTCTAATTTTTTTAAAAAAATTTTAAATTTTTTTTTTTATATAAAAAAAAATCAGTTTTTTATTTTGATTTTTTTCTTATATGATGATGTGCCACTAATGATGTGGCAATTTTTGCTACGTGTCAGCCTCTAATTAGTTGTTTTTTGCCTAGTCAGCCATTAACTAATGGTGTTAGGGCAAAGGGTCAATCTGATTGACGGAATGAAAGTTCGAGTATCAAAGTGACAAAAAAAAAATTCTTCAGGTACCAAACAGACAAAAGACCTAAAGTATAGGAGCTAATTTATATATTAACCCTTAATTTAATTAGAGATAATACCTCCTTATTTATCTCTTAATTAATTTAATTAGAGATAAAACTTCCTTATTTATCTCTTAATTAATTTAATTTAATTAGAGATAAAACTTTATTATTTATCCCTTAATTAATTAAATTTAATTAGAGATAAAACTTTATTATTTATCTCTTAATTAAGTTAATTTAATTAAACATAAACCTCATCATTTATCTCTTAATTAATTTAATTAAAGATAAAGTAATTATGACATATGGGTGAAATTTGATTGGATGACCCATGAATCCTTACAATTTGATTGGTCAAGCCATGTGTACATATTTAATTAATTATAAAATAATTAATTATGATATGATATTATCAATTTCACATGGTAATGTATAATTTAATTTACAATTTCTCAATTAAAAGATATTCCAATTGACATGTGGCAATTTGTAATTGGTCCAAATTTTTTTCCTTCTACAAATGCCCCTTCAAGACTTGATTACGTACATGATTTTTGTTGAATGTAGCAAATGGACAAGTCTTGAAATTTGATTTGCTTTTGATGCCAAAATTTATTTGCACCTTTGCATTATCTTGAGAAGATTTGCAAGCTTCAATTGTCCCATGATTTTGTAGGTAACAAATGAATAAATCTTGAAACTTAATTTGAAGTAAATTCTTAATCGGCAATAATTTTTTCCAAAGGTACTTTGAACTCTTAGTATACCTTGATTTTTGAAAGAATTATACTTCAAATTGAATAAGCTAGCCGAATAACATGAGAATTGTAGTTTGAGGTCAACTGCCTTCATGAGTATATTCCATACCAATTAAAAGTTGATTCTTATCACATTTATACTTCAATCCAACTTGAACTTTATCAATCCGACCAATGAGGAGAAAGAGATAGTCATAAGCAAATTCTTTATGTAATTGGGATGTCCTTTCACCGCTTAAGATTGGATCTTTATTTCTCGTCCTATAATCCAAATAGGATTCAATCTCTGTTAATCACAGGTCCGATTATAATTTAAATCCAATCTGGATTTTAACTCTCAAACCACTATATATATGCATCCCTCGAGGTCTTCGAATTCTCATGCTTCAAAGAGCATCAACTTGGAGCCGCAACCCTTCAGATAAGTTCTTCTTGTTGCAATCTCTTTTTTTTTTTTTTTTTTTTTTTCTTTTTAAAGCAATCTAGCTTTGCATTCTCAGTCTCTGATTGCAGGATGTCCTCAATGTTGGTGGAAGCTACAGACTTCTTTAAAGAGACAGATTACGTAAAGACCAAATCAAACTGGAAATATAAACCCAGCTTCAGAAGATGTGGTTGCAATTTCCACTGCAATTATCGGCCTGTTTCTTTTTTTTTTTATTTTAAAGAAAGTTGGCGTTCTCTCTTGGAAACAGCTTTCCTATGAGCTAGCTATTGGGATGGTCGTGTACCAGATGAAGGGAAACATTCAGATAAATATGGAACAAATAGAATGGTGACCTCTGTGGAGTGTGACCGAGAAGCTAGGCTGCCGATCTTTTCGGTTCTTGGTGGAATATATGGTCCCTCGTTGCGGCTTCCAACCTTCAGTCCCATAAGAGATTTGATTGAATCGAAAATAAACTCTCGAGACTACCTTGAAAGATATCTTGATTAATTGGCAAAGTCATATTAATGTTGCCATGCATGTGGCATCTTGATCTCTTAGCAATAGCCATGCATGGTGACACGTATCATGAATATACTTCGGTTTCTTGTTTTTATTGCCACCATGACACCATGATTTTTTTTTTAAGCTATGCATAAATATCTTTTTGACTTGCCATGCATAAATCTTTCTTTATCCATATTCAACGTGAATAAAGATTTTATTTATTGATTTCTTGACTTGTCTTTTGCAGGCCTCTTATCATGATTTGCTTCAAAAGATTATCTTCTCATTCTTTTCAAGGAATATGACAACATTATAAAAAGATTATATCTCTTCACCGACATGCCCATATTGGATAGATATAAATCTACTTGGAAATCATTTGATTTTTCTGCCGTTTGTTTCCAAGGAAGACGAAGATATTAGAAAAGGATTATATCTCTTCACCAACAAACCCATATCGGGTAGATATAAATCCACTTGGAAATCATTTGATTTTTTTACCGTTTCTTTCTACGGAAGACGAAGACATTAGAAAAGGATTATATCTCTTCACCGACAAGCCCATATCGGGTAGATTTAAATCCACCTGGAAATCATTTGATTTTTTTGCCGTTTCTTTGTAGGGAAGACGAAGACATTAGAAAAGGATTATATCTCTTCACCGACAAGCCCATATCGGGTAGATATAAATCCACCTGGAAATCATTTGATTTTTCTGTTGCTTCGGAAGATTGGTTGATAGAACTTTCTCAAGCTTCACCATCTTCTCCAAAGGCAAGATGTCTTCAATCTAATCTCCATGTCAAGACTGTATTATTTTTTGAAGAGGCATATTGGGGATATTCTTTCAAGACTTTTTGAACAACATTCCTTCAAGATTTTCAAGATTATTGGAGAACTTCCTTCAAAACTTTTGAGATTATTGGGTAATTCTCTTCGAGATTACTGGGTAATTCTCTTCAAGACCTTCGAGATTACTGGGTAATTCTCTTCGAGATTACAGGGTAATTCTCTTCAAGACTATTAGAGATTATTGAGCGTTTTCATCAAGATCCTCGAGATTACGTAATTTTCTTCAAGACTCTCGAAGATTATTGAACGATTTTCATCAAAATCTTCGAAATTGCGTATTCTCTGCGAGATTACGTAATTCTCTTCAAGACTTTCGAAGATTATTGAATGGTTTTCATCAAAATCTTCGAGATTGCGTAATTCTCTTCAAGAGTCTCGAAGATTATTGAGCGTTTTCATCAAGATCCTTGAGATTGCATAATTCTCTTCGAGATTAGTAACTCTCGAAGATTATTGAACGTTTTCATCAAGATCCTTGAGATTGCGTAATTCTCTTCGAGATTACGTAATTCTCTTCAAGACTCTCAAAGATTATTGAACGGTTTTCATCAAAATCTTCGAGATTGCGTAATTCTCTTCAAGACTCTCGAAGATTATTGAACGTTTTCATCAAGATCCTTGAGATTGCGTAATTCTCTTCGAGATTACGTAATTCTCTTCAAGACTCTCGAAGATTATTGAACGGTTTTCATCAAAATCTTCAAGACTCTCGAAGATTCCTGGAGAATCTCGTTCAAGACCTTCAAGATTGCTGGAGTCCTTTGGAGAATCTTTCATTAAGACTTTCGAAGAATCATTCTTCAAGATCTTCAAGATTATTGAAGCCCTTCGAGGACCATTTGGAGACATCCTTGATGGCCACGGAGATCAAGTTTATTTGTGAACTTCCTTCAAGACTATCAGAACCTTTTGAAGACCACTTTGAAAGATCCTTGATGGCCAAAGAAGATTCATCCAAGATGTTGTTGTATCCAGATGGGGGATCGGATAAAGCATGTACTAGACTTGATGGCCAAGGAAGATTCATCTAAGATGTTGTAGCATCAAGATAGCGACAGGTAGAGTATGCACCAGACTTGATGGCCAAGGAAGATCCATCCAAGATGTTGTTGTGTCAAGATGAAGGATCAACTTAGAAGAACTTCAAGAGCTTAAGCTTCGTCTTAAGACTTGATGTTACTTGAGCATATGAAGACTTCCAAAGTGTTTTTTTCCTATCAGTTTCATTAGTCAACGAAGCACAAGGGAAGAATACTATGATCCTTGAAGATTCAGTTGATGGGAGTGATCATGAAAGACGTTGGAAACGAATCAAGCCAGAAGAATTCCATGATGACACATCCCTGCCAAGAGTGAAGCTTCAGTTTCTGATCCATATGAGTTCAACAAACTTGTAGTTGAGATTGAAGATAATGTTTCAAGCACCATTGTCAACCAAGAAACTGTTTGTCTCGACATGATGATTGTTCACTCTTCACTTGTTGGAGATGTCTACAAGATCTTCGATTCAATAGAAGCAATCAAGTCTGTTGATTCATCTTTATTGAAAGGCATGATGGAAGACTTCTTTGCACAAGCCAGAAGTTTAATGACCTTGAATCTTCACATGAGATCAATTGAAAGGCCAGAAAGTTAACATTTTCAAGTTTCATGGAGAGATGAGTTCCATTGAGTCTTTTACTACCATGAGAATGAAGCCATAAGCTTAAATTTGTTGTGAATTATGTTGGAAATTTCTCAAGAAGACTTGAAGATTTTCGTGATACTTTCAAGTAAACAAAAGATAATATTTGAGTCAAACAATTTTTTTTTTGTTTGGACTGAACATGGCAACGACACCAAGCTGCCTACATACCCTCAAATTTGAAAGATCAAGTCATAACATAGTTTATCATTTTTTTGTGCCCTAACTTTTGCCTAAGTTGTCCTCAAAAGGATTTTCAACCTAGCGAGCAATTTTTTTTTGAAGGTGCAGTTTAAGCTCATGCTTAGGAGCAACATACGACAGTTTAAGCTCTTGTTTAGGAGCAACATACGACAGTTTAAGCTCTTGCTTAGGAGCAACATCTTCTTTAAACATAGTAACGCTTCAAAAACTTTCCATTGATCGGTCCAACTTTGAAACCATCTTGATCGACAATCTTGTATGCACCATTGGTATAAACTTCTCGAACAACGTATGGTCCATCCCATTTTGAAAGGAACTTGTTGCCAATACGATGTGAAGTATTTATGGGTCTTCTCACAGCAAGGACTAAATCTCCAACTTGAAAAGATCGCTGCTTGACTTTCTTATTAAAAGCTTTGGATAGTCGAGCTTGATAGCACTCCAAGCATTGTTGGGCTTCCAACCTTTTCTCATCCATGCTTCTAATTCTTCCAAACGTAAGCGTACATTGTCTTCACTAGAAAAATCTTCCTGGATTGCAATCCTCAATGATGGAATTTGTCGCTCAAGTGGTAGAACAACTTCTACACCATAAACAAGTGCATATGGAGTGGCTTGAGTTGGTGTGCGATATGTAGTTCGATAAGCCCACAGAGCTTCTCCCATCCTTTCATGCCAATCTTTCTTTGAACGGTTAACAACTTTCTTGAGAAGATTGCACAAAGTCTTGTTAAAATCTTCTACTAATCCATTTGCTAGAGCATGGTAAATTGAATACTTGTACTGCTTGAAGTCAAACTGTGCACATAATTTGCTCATGTCAAACTGCTTCCCATTATCAGTTATGATGTGACGAGGTACACCATACCGATAAATGATATTTGTCCTGATGAAAGTTGCAACAGTTTCTTTTTTTACTTCCCTGTAAGGTGCCACTTCTGCCCACTTTGAAAAGTAAACTGTAGCGGCAAGTATATACATATGCCCCAGTGAACTCTTAGGTAATGGTCCTACCAAATCAAGTCCCCAAGCATCGAACGGCCAAGATGTGACTGTCGGATGTAAAGGTTCAGGAGGTTGATGGATGAAGTTAGCATGAAACTGACAAGCTTGACATTTCTTGGAGTAGTCCATGCTATCCTTTACCATTGTTGGCCAGTAGTACCCCATTCTTTTAATTTGAAAGTGCAATTTAGCTCCAGACTGATGTGCACCACAAATTCCTGAATGAGCTTCTTGTAAGGCTTTGGATACTTCATCTTCTCCTAAACATCGAAGGAAGACCCCATTAAAAGAGCGGCAATAAAGCGTACCCTTGAAGTAAATAAATCGAGGAGCTCGACGTTTCACTTTTGTTTTATGCCTTGGATCATTGGGTAACCTCTCATGCTTTAAATAATCAATCAATGATTGTCTCCAATCTTCTTTTTCAACTTCGCAGACTGAAACAACATTGGATTCTGTATCGTTATCTTCAAAATCAACTGGAGGCAAAATCCATCGTTTGCAAATAGGGACTTTTACTTCCGCACTTGGCATGGCAAGAGCTGATGCTAGATTGGCTAGAGAATCTGCTTGCTTGTTCTCTTTTCTTGGTACATGCTCCAAGCTTACATTGTCAAACCATTCCAAAATCTTCTTCGCATAGTTGACATTTGGTAAGAGGTCTGGCTTCTTAACTTCATAAAGTGAAAGAAGTTGGTTGATGACCAATTTGGAATCCCCAAACACTTTAAGTTGAGTGATCTTCATATCCACTGCAATTTTCAATCCAATGATCAGAGCTTGGTATTCTACTACATTGTTGGAACAATTTTCAGTGAGAGTGAATGCATAAGGTAATACATCTCATTCTGAAGTGACAAAGACAACACCTGTTCCAGCTCCATCTTGATGGGCAGCCCCATCAAAGAGTAGTTTTCATGGCCTGGGATTTTTGATGAAAATAGCATCTTCATCTGGGAGATCTTCAGAGAATTCCCAATCATCTGGAATCGGATGGTTTGCAAGAAAATCGGCAAGTGCTTGCCCTTTAACAGCTTTTTATGGAATATAAGTAATATCGAACTCTTGTAGCAAAAGAGCCCATTTTGCCAGTCTTCCATTGAGCACAGACTTGGACATGAGATACTTGATAGGATCTGCTCATGAAATCAAACGAACGGAGTGAGCTTGCAAATAATGCCTCAGTTTCTTAACTGCAAACATCAATGACAATCAAATCTTTTCAATGAGAGAATAATTTGATTCAGCGCCATTAAGAGTTCTACTAAGATAGTAGAGTGCAATTTCTTTTCCTTTATCATTCTCTTGTGGCAACAATACTCCTAAGGAACGTTCTTGTGCAGCAATATAAAGGACCAACGGTCGTCCTAGTATGGGTGCTTTTAAAACAGGTGGTCGCAACAAAAAAGTTTTAATGCTCTTAAAAGCATTACTGCAAGCCTCATCCCAGACAAAAGGGACATCCTTCTTCATTAGCCGACTAAATGGTTGACATCGACCAGCCAAGTTTGAGATAAAGCGCCAGATATATGCCAATCTTCCTTGCAGACTTTTAAGTTCATGCAGATTACGTAGTTCAAGCATTTTCATGATTGCATCTATTTTTGATTGATCGATCTCAATCCCACGATGTCGTACGATGAACCCCAAAAACTTGCCCTAGGATACACCGAACGCACACTTGAGCGGATTCATCTTTGATATCTGAGCAATCTCTCAAACACTTGGCGAAGATCAGCAAGATGATCGGATTTTTCCTTTGACTTCACTACCAAGTCATCAACATAACATTCAACTTTTTGTGAAGCATATCATTAAAGATCTTTTGCATTGCTCTTTGATAAGTAGCACCTGTATCTTTTAACCCAAATGGCATAACTTTGTAACAGTATATTCCTTTTGGAGTTCGAAATGCGATAAGTTCTTCATCTCTTGGAGCCATGCGTATTTGATTATAGCCAGACGACCCATCCATAAATGACAAAGCTTCATCGCCAGTTGTAGCATCAACCATTATTTCTGTCAAAGGGAAAGAAAAGTCGTCCTTTCGACAAGCATTGCTCAAATCTCGAAAATCTACGCAAACTCGAAGTTGACCATTTTTCTTTCTCACTGGAACAATATTTGAGATCCAAGTGGGATACTTGAATTCTCTAATAAAGCCAGCTTCGATGAGCTTATTGACCTCAGCTCCAATTTGGGGAATCAAGTCAGGATGAAAACGCCATTGAGCTTGCTTGATAGGTCGAACACTCTTCTTGACAGCCAGATGATGCACAACTACTTTTGGATCAAGTCCCGACATCTCTTTGTAAGTCAAGCAAAGACATCTCGATACTCTATCAAAAGATCAAGATAGGTTTTTTCCTCTTCTGGTGGCAAGCAAGCATTAATAAAGACCGGTCGTGGATCTTCACTAGTACCAATGTTAACCTCTTTTAGCTCGTCAATAGTAGCTTGATTTCCTTTTTCAAATGATGAATGGGATTTTTGGGCTTCTTCCTTTTGAGATTCTTCACCAGCTTCTTTTACAGATACATGGTTAGAAGCAAGGATTTTTGTTTCTTCAAGTTCTTCTTCCTCTGAGGATGAGACCTGTCTGGTTATAACCACTGTGTGCTTTCTAGCCTTCAAAACTTCACTAGTAGTTACCTTCCATTCGCTTTGCCTTTTCATTTGAGAAGGAATTTTGCTGTGAAAATCTCTTTATTCCTTTAAAGTGGAAGATTTTCTCTTTCTACCACAGTTAACCTCTTCGAAGTATAGACTTCCAAGCCTTAACTGAATGGAAATTGGTTTACTTACAGAAGCTTCACCGTATTTTTCTTCCATTCGTTCAAAAACTGACCTTCGTGATGATTGAATGCTCAAACGATCAGGCACTGAACATCGTGTTGAGCGTGCCCCCAAGCGATCAAATACTGAAGGTCCTGGTGGCTTCACTGCATCTTCTTGCTCCTCGAGAACTCCCTCCACATTTATGTACCTCGAAATTTGTTTATGAATGTTCAATTTTAATAGAGAATATCCAAGCCCCACTCTAGAAGTTCCGACGTGATCAGTTTTTTTTGCCAGACCTGACGGATCTTGAATGAACTTTACGGCTTTTCTTTGCTAAGCTCTTTTGTCTCGCGAGCCAATTTTGCAACATCCTCTTGTTTATATCTCCATTAGGATCAAAATCTTTGGCTCGATGAGTAGGAAGATCTTGATGTTCACAAAGAGGTTCTTCTACTGGCCTAACAAATCCTTTCAGTGAAGGTTTAAGGCCTTTTGATTGTTTCACGTTAATGAGGGGAAGAGTCAAATCCCTTAAACCTTGAGCAATTTCATCTTCTCCAACTGTGGAGGAAGCCAAATTCTTTCCCTTTTGCTTTGATTCTTGCATCAGGTTGGACATTACCTCTTCTATGAATGCACTTTCTAGATAAAACTTTGTAATCGCGAAATGTGCTTCTGCTGTAGTAAATGGCTTAACGTTTGTAAGGATTGTCTTGACTTAACCGTTTCTACAATACTTGAGGCATTGGTGAAGAGTTGGGGAGACTACACCATTTTGATGTATCCACGGTCGTCCTAACAACATGTTGTACGTCGTCTTGCCATCGATCACATGGAAAAGTGGATTTGACTCCATACCTCCAATGAAAAGTTGAAGTCTAAGTTTTCCAAGAGCTTTTTGTCCCCCTTGGTTGAATCATTGGATCATTAAGCCGCTTTGCATCAATTCATCCAAAGGAACTCCCAATTCTTTCATTGTTATCAGTGGGAGTATGTTGACAGCAGAACCATCATCGACCAAGATTCGGTTGATCTTCTGTTCACGAGCATATGCTACGACGAAAAATGACCGGTTATGGGGAGTTGATCCCAACAACAGATCTTCATCAGAAAAGTTAATTTTAGTAGCACAATCATGACCACTAGCTTTAAATTCAACGTTGTTTTCATTTTCAACATCTTTATCGCCACCGATACGGTAACAAGTCATGGAAACCAAATCTTTATTGCTGAGCTGAATTGGCATGAATTCATCCAAGGTGATTGGTCTTCTTGACTTTCTCCCAACTGTATTTCCACTCTTAGATGGGATTGTTGTTCCTTGAGGCACCTTGGGATTTGGATTTTTGGATGGTCGCTTGATCATCCTAGCTCTTATGGGCATTTTCATAGGCTTTGAAAAATTTTTCTTTTTGCTTCTTCGTCGTGTGACCAGAGTCCAACCATCATCATCTTGACTTTCTTTTTGAAGCAAATGGTTGCCCTCATTCCTTTAAAGATCCACCATTGTACTTGTGCTTGGAGCCAATATGATAGGATCAAAAGAGCCGAATATTATGGTTCTATGCAACAAATTGGAGTGAGAAACCATACTGATTGATACCAGATTTGATGATACCGCTTCCTCTTCAAACTCGATTTTCCCTTCTTCATAGAGTCGCATGATTTTATCCTTCAAAACAAAGTACTTCTCTAGAGGGTGGCTAATCAAGCGATGATACTTGCAATAATTGGGGTCATCCAATTTATCAGCTTTCAGGCCACTTCATTTCTGGCAACTGAATTAGCTTAGTCTTCAGGATGTTCTTCAAGTATGCTTGAAACAGCAGAATCAGGAAAAAGGTACTTCTTTTTTTGCCTTTCCTTCAAAGTGATCTTACCTTTACCTGTGTCTGGGATAGGAGAAAATTTCGTCTCTTGAGATTGTTTTGACTTGGGAAATATCTTAAAAGGCTTGGTAGTCACAGCCATGGACTGTTTGCTTTCTCCCTTGTTGGTAAAAGTTTTGCCCCCTTTGCGAGTATCCTGCTTTTCCTTGGCTCTTGCACAGGAGGTTCTTAATTTCTAGCAGCTATCATACTCAACTCCATATCATGAGCACGAGTGGCTAATTCTTCAAAGGTCTTAGGCTTGATGCCTTGAAGAATGTAACGCAGGCCCCAATTCATGCCTTGGATGCACATGTCAAGGGCAGAAGACTCAGACAATCTTTCGTTGCAGTTAAGGCTCAGAATCCTCCATCTGTGGATGTAATCAATGACTGGCTCATCCTTCCATTGACGTGAGCTTATGAGTTCGATCATGCTGACTATGTGGTGAGTGCTGTAGAATCGATTGAGGAATTCATGCTCAAGTTGTTCCTAGCTGTCAATCGTCCCAGGCTCAAGATCAGTATACCAATCAAAGGCGTTGCTTTTTAAGGAGCTAACGAACTGCTTCACCATGAGATCTCCATAGGTTCCAGCATTATTGCAAGTTTCCACGAAATGTGCAACATGTTGGCATGGATTTCCTTTTCCATCGAACTGCTAAAACTTTGGAGGTTGATAGTTTCCAAGCATCCTCAGACGATCGATCCTTTGAGAATATAGCTTTGCATATGTATATGAAGGTTGAGTGACGCTTTCAACTTGATCTTTGATAGCCTCCTTGATAAGATCCTTGAGATGACTGGTAGTGACGAGTTCATTGATGTTTTCTTCAGAATCCTTAACAACTTTCTTGTCAGAGTTCTCACCATCATCTTGAAAGATTGATTACCAATTTTGGTTTGAAGCTTCATGTCTTTTTCCAGTGAGACCGACGATCTTGTTCATCATGGAAGCGATCTGGTTATCCTTCTCTTTGATGCTTGCTGAAAGAATTTCAACAGATTTTGCTAGAATCGCAACTTGTTCTTCCAATGATGTGGTGCCAGTTGTCATGACGGTCATCACTCCAGAACTTGATTTTGGAGCATATGATGGAATAGAGCTGCTGCTTGAACAGCTATCTTGTTCCTTGTATGTTAATTGGCGCTTGCACTTGATCCTTGAAGAGAATCAACTTGTCCAGCAGAAACTTCTTCTAAGTCTTGAATTGGAGAAGAAGTGTCATAAAGCGGGTTTTGGTTGAGCACTGGAAAAGTTTGCTCATACAATTCAGCAAGAGCTTTGGTCTTCTTCCTAGTGCCATAAGGATGAGCAGGGATATCAATGTTTGATGATGAAGCAGGGTAGACTGCAGGATTTGCTCGAGCAGGCTTGAGAGTTGGTTTGTTAGCAAGGTTCTTCTTGGGAGCCATTGCAACTTGATAACTTGAGTTTTGAAGAAAAGAGATGAAAGGCAGAGATTGTCCTACCTGACGTGCCAAAATTTGTACACACAAAATTTGTGTAAAAAATATGACAAGGAAAATTTGCAGTCAAATAAGAATTTTGTTATTCAAACTTTGAGGTTACAATTTGTGGAAGTTCTTAAAATAAAGAAATTCTTTGATTCTTTTCTTCAACAAGATTCTGATGAGATCCGCTTCAAGGGTCTTCTAGACTTGATCTTGAAAAACGGGTTTGACCTCCTTTCTTTCTATGGAACAAGATTGGAGAGCAGCTTTTTGAGAAATCTTGAGATCCGCTTCAAGGGTCTTCTAGACTTGATCTTGAAAAACGGGATTGATCTCTTTTCTTTTGATGAAACAAGATCAAAGAGTAGCTTTCTTAAGAACAGGCACAGTGTTCTTTAGAATATCTTCAATTCCTTCAATTCTTCAAAAAAATCTTCTTGGGATTTTGGAGAGGATTTCGGTCTTCAAAATCTTCTTCTTCTCTTCAGACTTACGAATTGTGGAATTTGTGTTGAGGGGAGGTCTCTATTTATAGTGGTAGCCAACCAGGTGAAAGAGAGTTCTAAAAGAACTTGTCCTCTTTATTAATTTAATTTAATTAGAGATAATAGCTCATTATTTATCTCTTAATTAATTTAATTTAATTAGAGATAAAACCTCCTTATTTATCTCTTAATTAATTTAATTTAATTAAAGATAAAACCTCCTTATTTATCCCTTAATTAATTAAATTTAATTAGAGATAAAACTTTATTATTTATCCCTTAATTAATTTAATTTAATTAGAGATAAAACTTTATTATTTATCTCTTAATTAATTTAATCTAATTAAAGATAAATCTCATCATTTATCTCTTAATTAATTTAATTTAATGAAAGGTAAAGTAATTATGACACATGGGTGAAATTTGATTGGATGACCCATGAATCCTTGCAATTTGATTGGTCAAGCCATGTGTACATATTTAATTAATTATAAAATAATTAATTATGATATGATATTATCAATTTCACATGGTAATGTATAATTTAATTGACAATTTCTCAATTAAAAAATATTCCAATTGACATGTGGCAATTTGTAATTGGTCCAAAATTTTCTCCTTCTACACATATGTCGGACTTATGTCCATATCTGACATTCATTTTAAATTCAAATAACATAGTCTGAAAATGGATGCTCAATTTTAAGATATGCATGAGGTTATCACATTGCATATGTTATTGCTACTAATTTAAGTTTCAGAAAGATATCAACGTAACAAACTGAGGGATTTTATAATGTGTAAAAAAGGCTTTCATAACAAGTTAGGGACAAGTTAGCTGTGCTGTGAATTGTGACCTCATTTTGAATGTTAATGGGCATGCATGAACTAGCCATGAGAAGCAGCTTGTCAGCTTGTGCCTTGTGCTCTAAAAATGCTAAGATATCAACTTATTACTACAAGACTTGCTGACAGTTGAAACTTGAAACAAAGAGGAAGACAGAGAAGCCCAAAGATAGGCTTGATCTTCGGACTTCAGCCTTACAACTTGGGCTTGAATAGTTTTAACCTATCTTTTTGGTTCCCTTGTGTATTTGAGCCATTGGACAAAAACTATTAAAAGAGCCAGCTGCCCAGCCCCTCAAGAGGGTTTTCATCAAATAATGAGGCCCTTTTTCAATTTTGTTCCCCAACCCCATTTCCTATCTGCTTCTACATTTGCTGGCTGATAATTTAGAGTTAATTTAGTATTAATGTTGGAAAAAATTTAGATTAGAAAAAATTTAAATTGAAAAAAAATATGTTTAAAAAGGGCAGTTATGATATTTAATTATTTATGTGAAGGGTTTAATCTTTTACAAATTGACCTTAAGAAAGAATGTGACAGCCAGGGAGGCGATAAGAAAATTCTGGTGGGGTATATACAACATGAGGTCCATATCTCACCCATCATACAATCTAGATAAGAGAAGAATCCAGAGATCATAATTTTCATTGGACCTTATTTGATTTGCTTCACATTAAATCTATATGCCAAAAGCCAAATCCTCAGCCAGAGCCAACTGAAAGCCACACAAAAACTGAAATCTCCCCCTGGGATCAGCAGCAGAAACTAAACCCAAAAACATCAAATGGCAGCAACTGTAGCAACAATGGCCATGCTCAATGCAAAATGCCTGAGCCTCAGCTCAACCAAGATGACCAACCCAACAAAGCCAACCACAAAATCCATCTCCCTTCTCTCTATCCAAAACCTCCCCAAAGGCCTCACCATCTCAAAAAAACCAGCTGACAACTCAAACCTAGCTGGAACTGCCATAGCTGGAGCTATCTTTTCAACCTTGAGCTCATGTGATCCTGCTTTTGCTGCACAACAGATTGCTGACATAGCTGAAGGAGATAACCGTGGGCTGGCTCTATTGCTTCCCATAATCCCAGCCATAGCTTGGGTGCTGTTCAACATCCTCCAGCCAGCAATTAATCAGCTGAACCGAATGAGGAGCACCAAAGGGGTGATCATTGGGGTAGGGCTTGGAGGATTGGCTGCATCAGGGTTCATGTCAACACCAGAAGCATCGGCCAGTGAAATCGCCATGATTGCCGATGCTGCTGCATCTAGTGACAACAGGGGTACCCTTCTCCTTTTCGTTGTAGCTCCAGCTCTTCTTTGGGTGGCCTACAACATTCTGCAACCGGCTTTGAACCAGCTTAACAGGATGAGATCTCAGTGAGATTTGGATCTTGTTTGGGGTGTGATGGCTTGTAAATTACTTGTAATTGCACCTTATGTTAATGAAATTTTCTCTTTAATTACTTAAAACAAATTTTTCCTTAATTGTAATACGATTAATTTCATAAGACCCCAATTTTAATACTCCATGGCTAAGCTAAGCTATTTAAGTCTATATAACTTTCAAGAGAGACAGACAGAAATGAAGAATATTTATGGAAGATCGAGTGATAGAAACAGAGTGAGCTGGGAAAGAGACTTCATACAGAAAGCAAAGAGAAAAATCTCTTCTTCTTGAACTTAACCTTAAAAATAAGTCATCTCATTCTTTTATTGCATGAAATTTAGATTATAAATTTTTTTATGTAATTTATAAAATATGTTTATTTAAATTTATTTGAATGAATTGAATAACAAATATTTGAATGAATGTTAATTTAATAATTCCGACAATTGGACTACATTAATTCATTTTCAAGATTTTTAATGAATATAATTATAATGAAATAAAATTTTATAATCTTAATTTGAAGATGATTTATTTTTATTTTTTAATAAAATTTGAGAACTTATTTAGATATTATTCATATTTAATAATTAATTAGAGATGTAATCACTTGTTAGTAAAGCTTAAATAAACAAATAAATAAGCAACTTAAAGACGGAGAGTGGAAAATTCTCTTTTGGGCCTTGGCTGGAAAAGGTTGTACGCAAAATTAATATGGATCTGGAGTAAGGGTGTAAATGAAATACCTGTGCTCGCAAGTTACTCGAGTTCGACTTGAAAAAAACTCGAATTCGATTCGGCAATTATCGAGCTCGAGCTCGAACAGCTCGAGCTATCGAGCGAGTCGAGTTCGAGTATCTTAATACCCGATTCGAGTAGCTCGCGAGCCTAATCGAGATTTTTTATTTATAATATATATTTTTATATTTTTATTATTAATTTACTATTTTACCCTTTATATATATACACACTTTAAACCCTAAAACCTAATTTATTTCCTTCTCTCCCTCTCGCTTGTGCCGTCTTTTTTTCTTCTCCCATCCTCACCTTCTCTCCCTCTCCCTCTCCCACTTCCATCCAAGCCTCGGGCCTCCTTCATTTTTTCCAAAATCAAATCCCTCTAGTCTCCTGCTTCAGTCTCCATCCTGCGTCTCCACCTGCGCCTCCAACTTGCGGCAAAGCAACTTCTTCTACAGGTACCTCTTATTTTTAAATATTTTGGTTTATAAGGTTGTGGGTTAAGGAGTACAGCTCTCACTATCATTACGATTTACAAATTTTGGAGTAGTGGAGGAACCTTTACGATTTACGCTTTCATTATCATATTTGTGACTCTTTGGATCCCTGAGACAAAGGGTAGAACACTGGAAGAAATCCAATGGTCTTTCAGATGAGTTTTTCTTCTCCTTGTTTCATTTTGCTTAAAAGAAGTCAGTTGCTGTAATTTCCATTTTGTAATGATCTCACAGATCTCTAGATGTAAAATTTTGTTTTCAATTATCTCACTTTGGCATGTGATAACTCTAGGCAATATAGTTATTTTACCACATTTTATGCTTTTGGCTAAGTCCTTGAGGATTTTATTAGGATTTGATTAGTTTTAGATATTTTTATATTTATTTTAATTATCCATTTTATGCTTAAAAATAGTTATTTAGTTGTTATTTATGTGTTTTTATAGGTCCAAGGTGATCTGGACCTTCGAGGTGCAAAACGACAAAAATCGGTGCATTCCAATGAGCAGGCAGATTCGACCTCCGGAGCTTCTTTCAAGAAAAACTCAGTCTTAAAGACTTCAAATAAGAAAACTTCCTACTTGACTTTTGAAGCTGACTTCCATACCTTTCCAACGGTATAAGGTGCGTTAAAATCGGAGCCCAGTCAAAACAGCTGATGAAGTTCGAGAAGCCGACAGGAACCAGTTTGGACAAATGAGGAGAAACACCAAGGAGGCAATAGCAGTGGTGCCGGGAGCTCGTGAACAGTACCAAAAAAACGTAAAAAAAGGCAAAACTTACATGTTTTGCTTGGGAACAAGGTTTCGGACTCCAGGAGGCCTTAGGCACTTTAAATAGGACTCTTTTAGGTCAGAATAAAGAGGATTAGACATCTAGAAACCTAATTCTCTCTCAAGAAAGTAGCCACCATCAAATTCTCTCAAGAAGATTGGAAGCTTGAAGATTAAAGACTCAAGAACTGACAACTCTTAGTTTCTTCTTTTCTCTTTTCTCTTCTTTATCTTTCTTGTATTGTTGATGATGGTGAAACAATTTTATTATTTGTTTTCATTAATTATCATGAACTAAATTTTTTTTACTAGAATTTCAATGGAACTCAACATGTAGTTTGAATTTACTTTCTCTCTCTAGCTTGATTTAATGTTTTCTTGAGTTGTTTGTTCAATCTTGTTCTTAATGCTTTTAGTTGATTGGCCACCAATTAGATTGATTTGTTAACCTAAATACAACTTGGAAAAGGGAGTTTAGTGTTAGACATGGATTAAATGACACATGTTTCATATTCATTTATTAAGATGAATTGATCTGCAGGTAGAATAGGAATACACTTACTTGTCATGTGTAACCATTGTTAGAGCCTAAGCTTAATGAGTTCCTCTTTAATTCAATTATCATAGGAATATAGTTAATTGGTTAAGAAGGATATTTTTATGAGACCATCGGAAGATCCTTATAAATAAGATAGAACTCTAGGTTAACAACTCAGGATCATTAATCAAGTGAAGAGGTAGACAGAGATTCAAGCGAAGTGTTGAGGGAAGTTGTAATCCTAAGCTTTTATTAATTAATTGAATTCATCTTTTTAATTTACTTGTTTTTAATATTAGTTTCTTTTAATTTAGTTTTTTATTATCATCTTTAATTAGTTGTTTAGATAAGATTGAGTTGTGTTAATTTTACTTAGCAAAATTAGTAATAATTCTCGTGGGTTCGACACTCTACTTTTTATTATATTACTTGTCAACGATACGTGCACTTGCGTGATTAAAATCGACAACAAGTTTTTGGCGCCGTTGCCGGAGAATTGTTTATTATTTTTGTTAATATCAATACCAAGCAACCTTAGTCTTAATTTAAACTTTATTTTTCTTTATATTCTGGTTTTGTTGATTTGGATGCACTATGTGGGATTATAAACAGGATACAATAAATGCTTTATCTGCACAGGTGGTTGCACTTAACAAGAAGCTTGACAATTTGGGTGTACATGTCGTCCAAAGTTCGTTTGTGATTTGTGAATTTTGTGGGGAAAGACATCATAGTGATTGTTGCCAATATGTTGGAAACTACAATATGCATCAAAATAATTTTTATTCCGACGACTACAATCCAGGTTGGGGAGATCACCAAAATTTTTCCTGGAGCAACAATCAATCGTCCTCCTATTCTGAAAATCAAGCATATCATCCTGGGTTCTTTCACAAGCTCAAGCTCATGTTCCAGAAAAGAAGCTATCATTGGAAGAGATGATGTTGCAATTTATGGTGAAAAACGATGCATCAATTAGAAATCTTGAGACACAAATAAGCCAGCTTGTTACCGCCATTAACAACCAACCTCAAGAAACTCTTCCATTGCAAGCTCAAGCTCTAGTCCCAGAAAAGAAGCCATCATTGGAAGAGATGATGTTGCAATACATGGCGGAAAACGATGCATCAATCAGAAATCTTGAGACACATATAAGCCAGCTTGTTACCACCATCAACTATCAATCTTAAGAAACTCTTTCAAGTGGTACTGAATTTAATCCTATGAGCGAAGAACAAGAGCATTATAACTCAAACACACTTGGGATTGAAAAAGAGATAGAAGAGGATAGCATAGAGCCTGAATTGCCAACCGAGCTTATTGGAGACAAATTTGAGAAAGCTCAAGAAGAATGGATTCAATGTGACCCACCATCACAACCTGTTCCCCAATGCATTCAACAGCCAAAGCTAATCGATGGGATAGATAGTGCTAATAAAGAAGAATTCATAGAAATTTATCCCATTGATCCGCTTACGGCACTATTGAATTCTACCATTGAAAGGGATGAATTTTGCTTTCAAGCCTGCAAGAAAGCGAAGTTATTCAAAGAAAGAACAGCCAAATGGCATGAAGCGAAAATCATCAAGTGGTTGGATACAGGATAATGGGCATAAGATAGTCAAGTCGATGACTATAAATCAAGTGCTTCTTGGGAGGCAACCCAAGTTCTAAACTTTTTATTTTTCTTTCCTTTTTTTAGAGTATTTTTATTATTATTAATTTATTTTTATTTTGTTTTATTTTGTAGTGACTAATCACCCAACTTGGACAAGCATGATGAAGTCTAAGAGAAAAACTAAAGCTTCTCCTACTTTGCTTTCATCGATAGGAGAGTTTTCTTGTTCTTACTTTTTTTAGTTCTAAACATTGAGGACAATGTTTGTTTTAAGTTTGGGGGTGTGTTTTTAGATTTATTTTAGTGGATTGTTTAATTTTATTATTAGGAGTCTAAAAAAAAAATTGCTTGAGATATATTGCACTTATTATATTGAGGTCTTATCCAATGATGAATTTTAGTTATTGATTTATCTTGATTTTTTGGGAAAACATAAGCATGAGAAGAATTTGTGTTAAATTCTTTTGTTAGTTTCATGTTAGGATGTGATTTTCAAAAAAAAAAAAAATAGCACTTAATCTCTTGCTTAGATTTGCATTGCTTATTTAAAAACTGATTATGTTGATTGCAATTATGTCTAGACCTTAGAATTTGTTTGATTCTCTCTCAAGGCGAAATCCTAGACAACACTAAGTTGAGAAAGTGATTTAGGCCATCTTTGGATCGTTTGAGCCTTCCAAACTTACCTTTATATATGATTATCTTTAGTCTACCTCTTTGAGCCTAATTGATATATCTATTTTCTTTGATTATCACATCTTTTAGCCTAACCAAATAAGAAAAACCATGATTAACCCTCACTACATAGGCATGTGATGATATTACAGGAAACAATTATGAGCCATGTCGAATTGAGGTGAAATAGTGGTGATATAAATAAAAATAAAAGTTCATGGTTCTTCGAAAAAGGAAAAAAAAAAAAAGAAATTGGTGAAGCAAAAAGGAAGTGGATTCAAAGAAAGAATGAAGAATGTAATTTGAGGAAAATGCTATGGCTCTCAAAAGTCCTGAAAAAAAAATGTAAAATGTCTATGGGTGAACTTAAACCGAAATTTATCCTTTATCATACCTTGACCCTAGCCTTACATTACAAGCTTAATAAAGACCTACTTGATCCTTGATGAAGTGTTAGTCTACATTAGTGGAGAGAGAGATGAAAAGTAAACATATGAGAATCTAGTACTAAATCGTATTTTGCATTGATATAAACTTATTTAGATTGCATGTGATGATTTGCAAAGAGATTATACACACACACACACTGAAAATCCATTCGAGTATGAAGTTTACGATTGAATTGAATCATGGATTTGGATTATGTTTATGTTCTACTTTGAATCGGAATTTTGAGGTACCTTTTGAGAAAAATTAAGAAATCATTGTTTGAGTGCATTTATCTTGAGTGATGTTTTGAGTCAATTTATTTAGTTAGTATGTTTTGTTTTGTTTTGCTCGAGGACTAGCAAAATATTAAGTTTGGGGGTGTGATAACTCTAGGAAATATAGTTATTTTGCTACCTTTTATGCTTTTGAATCGGCTAAGTCCTTGAGGATTTTATTAGGATTTGATTAGTTTTAGATATTTTTATATTTATTTTAATTATCCATTTTATGCTTAAAAATAGTTATTTAGTTGTTATTTATGTGTTTTTATAGGTCCAAGGTGATCTGGAGCTTCGAGGTGCAAAACGACAAAAATCGGTGCATTCCAATGAGCAGGCAGATTCGACCTCCGGAGCTTCTTTTAAGAAAAACTCGGTCTTAAAGACTTCAAATAAGAAAACTTCCTTCTTGACTTTTGAAGCTGACTTCCATACCTTTCCAACGGTATAAGGCGCGTCAAAATCGGAGCCCAATCAAAATAGCTGATGAAGTTCGAGAAGCCGATAGGAATCAGTTCGGACAAAATGAGGAGAAACACTAAGGAGGCAGTAGCAGTGGCACCGCGGCGCCAACAGTACCATAAAAACGTAAAAAAATGCAAAACTTACCTGTTTTGCTTGGGAACGAAGTTTCGGACTCCAGGAGGCCTTGGGCACTTTAAATAGGACTCTTTTAGGTCAGAATAAAGAGGATTAGACATCTAGAAACCTAATTCTCTCTCAAGAAGATAGCCACCATCAAATTCTCTCAAGAAGATTGGAAGCTTGAAGATTGAAGACTCAAGAACTGACAACTCTTAGTCTCTTCTTTTCTCTTCTTTATTTTTCTTGTATTGTTGATGATGGTGAAACTATTTTATTATTTGTTTTCATTAATTATCATGAACTAAATTTCTTTTACTAGGATTTCAATGGAACTCAACATGTAGTTTGAATTTACTTTTCTCTCTAGCTTGATTTAATGCTTTGTTGAGTTGTTTGTTCAATCTTGTTCTTAATGCTTTTAGTTGATTGGCCACCAATTAGATTGATTTGTTAACCTAAATACAACTTGGAAAAGGGAGTTTAGTGTTAGACATGGATTGAATGACACATATTTCATATTCATTTATTAGGATGAATTGATCTGCAGGTATGGTAGGAATACACTTACTTGTCATGTGTAACCATTGTTAGAGCCTAAGCTTAATAAGTTCTTCTTTAATTCAATTATCATAGGAATATAGTTAATTGGTTAAGAAGGATATTTTTATGAGACCATCGGAAGATCCTTATAAATAAGATAGAACTCTAGGTTAACAACTCAAGATCATTAATCAAGTGAAGAGGTAGAGAGAGATTCAAGCGAAGTGTTGAGGAAAGTTGTAATCCTAGACTTTTATTAATTAATTGAATTCATCTTTTTAATTTACTTGTTTTTAATATTAGTTTCTTTTAATTTAGTTTTTGATTATCATCTTTAATTAGTTGTTTAGATAAGATTGAGTTGTGTTAATTTTAGTACTTAGCAAAATTAGTAACAATTCCTCGTGGGTTCGACACTCTACTTTTCATTATATTACTTGTCAACGATACGTGCACTTGCGTGATTAAAATCGACAACAGCATGAAAATCAAGTAAACGAGCCTAATCGAGTCGAGCTCGAATAGTTCAATTTTATCTCGAGTCCAGCTCGAGCTTAGAAAATGATACTCGATCGAGCTCGAGTCGAGTATCGAGCCACGAGTTTTGAGTCGAGCTCGAGCTCGAGCTTCTCATTATTCGGACTCGGCTTGGCTCGATTACAGCCCTAATATGGAGTAGTTAATTACATATATAGGATATGAATTAGGAAGTAGTTAATTTAATAGTATTGAGATCCGCTCCATCAATTTTAGTTTTAAAATCGGGTTAATTTTAGGTTGGAGACATTTTAGATTCAGGTCATCTCAAGTTTAGATCATTTCGAGTTTAAATAATTCAAGTTTGATACTTGGGTTATTCCGGTTCGTGTCATTTCGAATTCAATTTATTAATTTTTATAATCGAATAAAATTAAATTAAATTAAAATAGATTATTTGATTAAGTCATTTAATAAAAAATTTATTGAAAAAAATATAAATGAATATTATCGTGTATCTAAAATCGTTACCTGGATCCATTTACATATTTATAAAATATGTAAAATTTTATAATTGTTGAAAGGTTCAAACTTTGACAAACAACCATTGAAATAGTTTGCTATTAAATTTGAATTATATTTAAGAACTTTAGTTAAAAGTTTAATTATCTGTAATGAGATATAATAAATGTTTATCTAAAATAAAAATATAATAATAAATTAATTAATTATTAAATTAAATTAATTAATTATACTTAATATTTCTAAATTCTACATAATGTATAAAATTAAATTAATAAAAAATTATAATAAGTAAAGATGCAATTCTTAATACATTGGCATACTAACATACATGATATTTTTGTATAATGTATAAATCTTATCATATTAATATATACATATATGATTATATGCATATATATTTCTCTTTGTAACTCTTTACAATAGAATAAAAATTTTATCTTTATGAACTTAGTAGCAAGTATTGTTCAACATACTAATAATATGACCATTGATCAAGCTAATCTAAATCATATGATAAGAGATTATAAATTAAAAATAACATATTTATTCTAAATAACATGTATAATAATAAGAAATTAATTTATTATATATCATATAATAAGATATTATTATAACGTAAGGTACAAATCGTTATAACAAGATACACATATCAATGACTCAATTTATATGCTTTTAAAAAATCGCATGATAAAACTTAAAAGATTATACGTTTGAAATTAAAAATAACACATTTATTTCAAAAAACATATATAACAATAAGAAACTATATAATTTAATTTAAATCACATGATAAGAGATTATTATAACTTAACGTACTAATCATTGAGATAAAATATACATATCATTATCAATAACCTATTTTATGTATTTTTTTTCTAAATTATATGAGAAAAAAAATATTTTTAAAATTAAAAATAATATATTTATTTTAAGTAATGTATATAATGATAAAAAATTATATATTTTGTTATAAATCATATGTATACCTATAAGAATTAAAATATATAATTTATATTAAATCATATCATAAGATTATCATAAGTAATATAACATATATTAATTTATTTAAAATTATATTATATTATAAGATTATTATAAGTAATATAATATATAATATAGACACCTAATTTTATTTGGGTTCTTTAACTCGCATTGCATTCAAAAATAATAATTTAAAATAATCCTGGTAGCTCACTAGTCCAATTAAGGCAAATTATTTTTTAGGGTTAATACAAAAATTGGCCCCTGTACTATACCTCTTTTTTCAATTTGGTACCTAAAGAAAAAATTTACAAATAAGTACTTGAACTTGTATTCCGTTAATCCCGTTACCCAAATAATTAACGGTGCTGACGTGGAGGCCTGATTTGACCAATAGAAAGTCGACATGTGTCCACGTCAATGCCATGTTACTATTTTCACGTCAGTAATTAATTTTTTCATTTTTTTAAAATAAAAATTTTAATTAAAAAAAATCTAAATCTTTTATTTTTTAAAATAAAAAATTATGGAATTTTTTTTTTAAATAAAAAATAAAAAACTAAAGATTAAATAAAAAAATGTGGAAAAAAAAGGACAGAGACGAAGGGAAGAAGAGAGAGGAATGGAGGAAGAGAAGAAATGAAGAAGAGAGAGGAAGAGAAGGAAGAAGGGAAAAAGAAGAGTGAGGAAGAAAAGAGAAGAAAGAAAAAAAAAAAAGATGAAGAGGAAGAAAAGAAAGGAAGAGGAGAAAGAGAACGAAGAGAGAGAAAGAGAACATAGAGAGAAAGAGAATGAAGAGAGAGAGTGAGTAGGGAGAGGGCGCGACCGCCGTCGGTTAGCGTCGGGCCGGCCGACGCCCCTCCCCTTCTCTCTCTCTTCCCCTTCTTTCTCTTCTCAATCAGTTCTCTTCTGTTTTTTTCCCAGTTTTTTCATTTTTTCAGATTTTAATTTAAAAAATATTATTTTATTATTTTAAAAAAATTTAATTGAAGAAATAAATAAAAATAAAAAAATATTTTTTTGTTAATTAAAAAATAAACAAATTAATTTTAGGAAATATATATTTTATTTTTAAAAGTTTGTAATTAAAATATGTAAATTAAAAGTAAAAATAAAAAAATTTACCTTTTAGAAATAAAATTTTTTATTAAAAAAAGTAAATTAAAAAATTTAATTTTTTTATTTAAAAAAAAATAATTTCAAAAAAATATTATTTAAAAAAATTAATTAAAAAATAAATTAAAATTAAAAAATAAATAATGCTGACATGGCAAAGTTGCCATTTGTCATGTTTTTATTGGTCAAATCAAGTCACATCAGCACCGTTAACTATTTGGGATAACGGGTTAACGAAATACAAGTTCAAGTACTTAATTGTAAATTTTGTTTTAGGTACCAAATAGTACAAGGGACCAATTTTTGTATTAACCATATTTTTTATTACCCAATTCGATAATTGTCCGAATTAGTTGTTAAACCCGACTCATTTTCGAATCAAATGGACCTTGTTGATGGAATTTCTTTTAATTGTAAGAGGTAAAAAAAATAAATAACAAAATAAAATTGTGGTTTATATTTTATTCTCTTATTGGATCAACTTTCTCACATAAATTAGGAGCAAATTTGTTTTTTCCTTTTTTTTTTTGGTTAAATAATGAACTACTAACTCATTTTTATATTTTATTTTACATATTTAATTATTCAAATAAAAAATAACTAAAATAAAATCATGGTTTATATTTAATTCTCTCGTTAGATCAGCTTTCTCACACTGGCTAGCAGCAAGTTCGTTTTTTTTTTTACTTTTTTTCGAGAGGTTCGGGTACGGATACTAAATCGACTCACGAATCAACGTGCCAACCTCTTTAAATACATAATTTAAAAGAATAATAATATAAATTAAAAAAACTTAAAACTGAAAAAATAAAAAAATAAAAAAAACTCGTCGTCAAGCAAAAGAGCTTGACACGTGTGTCACATTGGTTAGCAGCAAGTTCTTCTTTTTTTTTTTTTTTTTTTTTTTAACTTTTTTCCTTGAGCGAGTCGAGTACGTATCTTAAATCGACTCCCGAGTTACCGTGCGAACCAATCCCTTTAAGATACATCATTTAAAAATAAAAATAAAATAATTAATAAAATAACTTTTTTTCTGAGCGAGTCGGGTACGGATCCTAAATTAACCTATGAGTCAACTTACGGACCAACCACTTTAAATACATCACTTAAAAATAAAATAATATAAACTAAAAAAAATACTTAAAACTTAAAAAAAAAAAAAAAAAAAACCTCATCGTCAAGCAAAGAGTTTGACATGTATGTCATACTAATTAGCAGCAAGTTTTTTTTTTCTTCTTTTTTTAACTTTTTTTCGAGTGGGTCGGATACGGATCCTAAATCGACCCTCGAGTCAACATGCGGACCAACCCCTTTAAGTACATCAATAAAAAATAAAAAAGCTTAAAAGTATAAAAAAAAATACTAAAATAAATTTTTTTCCGAGTAGGTCGAATAAGGATTCTAAATCGACTTACGAGTCAACGTGTGGATCAATCTTTTTAAATACATAATTTAAAAATAAAAAACTTAAAACTAAAAACTAAAAAAAAATTAAAAAAAAAAAATCAACACATGTCAAGCTTCATTGCTTTGTAAGGTATAGATACTTCAAGTAAGAACAAAATTTATATTGTTTATATATCTTAAGGCAAATATATATTATATTTTGTGAAAACAATTCATATATATACTATCCTTTACATATATATATCATTAAGTTGAAGGTTTAAATTCAAATGTTTAGAATGGGATGCGAGGTCTTCAAAGAAATTAATGTTAATTTGTAATTAATGCATGTAAAAGGAACTTAAAGTACACTCGTTTTACATTGGTTATATACCATTAATTCAAAGTTAACTAATTAAAAAAAACAATAATTAAAAGTAGATTTATTCAAAAGTTAAAATTTGAATAAAGTATTTTTTTTTAAAAAAATCCAGGCTTGGTTTGATTTGGATTTTTTTTAATTAAAAATACCTTTTAAATTTTAATCTTATATTTAAAAATATAAAATAAAAAAAAATTAACATAAGAAAATAAAATATTTTGGAAGTCGACAAACCGAATTAAATCTTAGGCAAAGATTTTCCTTACCAATCGAATTTGATCCGATCTGACCCGATCATAAACACCTCTAAAACAAAGTAGAAAGAAATAAATAAATTATTTGAATCAAAAACACCGGAATGAAAGATTATTGAATAGTGAAATTGGAAATTATCTTGTTTGGTGGCCCTTAACTTGTCTAATTCAGGGTCCACACAGCTAAACAAAATTAGCTGAAGAATTATGAACAATTTTATGCATTAAATGGTGCCGAATTTTCATCAATTTTTTTTTTAATTCAGAAAAAAAGGTCGAATTCGAATTAATAATTCATGCACATGTAATAATTATTGAATCAAATATTCGCACATAATTTTTTCCTGCCATCTTGAGCTTATAACAGACTCCAAATTGCATGAAATGGGTCCCGTAATAATCCACTTTAAAAAAAATTACAAAATAAATTACAGTTTAAAATTAAAAAAATTAATAAATATTAAAATTCAAACTTTAAATTTATTAAATAATTAAAAAATAATAATTACATAAATCAACCTCATTAAATCCGCTTCAAACTTCAATAATCCACTTTAATTTAATTTGTTACACCCACTGCTACTACGTTTGTATTATTTGGTGTCTACAAACGAAATAACGAATCATGAAGTCCACGTTTTATCCAGCTTATGCCACATGCACCGGATCTTCCAACTTTCCCCACAGGCCCACACCCAACCCAAACCCAACCTATTCCAGCCATTTTAAAATTTAAATATAAATAAATAAATATAAAAGAAGCTTTTTTTTTTTGCTATTGAAAAAGTCGGTATTAATTGCTACTTAGAGTTAGTAAATATACAGATATATTCATCTAAAAGTATTTTGCAAAATTATTCCAGAAACCTATGGAAAAGGGTACAATAATATGAAGTAAATGATGAAAAAAAATTAGGAGTTGAAGCCTAAAAGATTAAGAAAATTAAAGCTTACCGGAAGCCTCAGGCTCCAATTTAAGCAATGCGGACTGTTGAAATATGGGAGATCTTGGAAAGCTGTTGAAATATAAAAGAAGCTTTTGACTAATTAATTCTCACCGACTATTATAATTCCAATTTGATTGCAATGCATGGATGTTGACTCTATGGTCTATAGTTAATTATGCACACTACACTACTAATCATTATTAATACTCTACTCTAGTGTACTTAATTACTAAGGAAAATATGATATTTATAGAAAGAAAAGTATAATAAATGTATTATTTTTTTTTAATTCAATAAAAATAATGTATTAAATGCAAAAAAAAAAAAAAAAATTGAAATGGTAAATAAAAAATTCTTAATTAATGCCTATAGAAACTTACTAATAATATTGGTACTTACTACTTGTTTTATTCATTTACATTTGACAATTACATAATTAATCTCTTGTTATATGTATTAATATATTAATTTTAATACTATTGTTAATTTAGTATTTCTAATTTTATTAAATATTCTCAAAAACAATTCCCTTCACTCTTGGTCTTGGTAATGAAATTCTTATATTAATTTGCAATTTCAATGAAGGTGTAACATAACTCAAGCACTAATTTATTTGGTTCATGTAGTTATCGTTAAGAGGTAACATATAAACAGGTCCAAATAGAGCAAACACTTGATTTGCACATGTCAAACTCATAAGAATCTAACAATTAGATATAAATATATGAATAAACGCTAGCTTGAAGTAAAAAGTATATATAAACAGTTGATCCTCTGATTATTTGCTATCTTCGCTCTGAATTTTTTTAATCCATACTAACTTAAATTTTAGAGCACGTTCCTAAGACCAATTCAGACCAATTCCAATACCTATGACCTCTCCTGTCCTTGTAAATTATTTACAACCTTTGTCTGACAATCTTAAAAACTCACGCAACTTCGAACCTCAACACAAATAATAGTAAAAAGTAAAACAAAAACTAATGATGTTAATTAGCAAAACAAAAGCAATATGAAACGAATCAAGGGCCGTCCATAAGCTTCCATCTTTGGGAATATTTTAAAATAGAATTGTTTAAGGATCGGGTTATCCACTCAAGTTTGAAGGTTCATCCGATATTTAAAAAGATTTGAACAAAAATATTAGACCTGAAATATAAACTTGTGCAAAAGAATGAGGTCATTTAAAAACTGAGCCGAACCTTAACTCCAACAATCAAGGCTTGAGTCCAGCTCGTTTTTCATTTATATAATATAATATATTATTTTATATTTATATATATTATATAATTTATATCATATAAAGAATAAATATATATAATATTATAATGTAAACATTTTAAATATGTTAAGTTATTTATGTTTTAAAACTTAATAAAAAAATATTATTAAAAATTAAATTAAAAAATAACATATTTATTTATATTTTTTAAGGAAAAAAATAATATGCGTGAGCCTAAATGTTTTGACTATCCATTTATAAATGAGTTTGTATTTGATGCACTGTCAGTGTATAAGTTTATAAACTGACAGTGAATCCTACACTGACACATTATTAAAAAACTAACCACTAACCCTAAACAATAACCCCTAACTCTAACTCTAACCCTAACTACTAACCTTTAATCCGATAGGTGGCATCATAGGATGCACTGTCAGTGTATAGGACAGTGCATCAAATATAAATTCTTTATAAATATGGACAGACTTGAATATAATTTGAGATTCATATTTCGAATTGAACTGAATTTAAATAAATATATGTGATGTTGATATTATATTTAAATCCGACCCTACCCAACCATAAACACCTCTATTCTAGAAAAGAAAAAAAAAACAGCTTACTTATATATACAATATAGAAGAAAAAGAATTATACAAAAAGGGCCACTTTGATTGGTGGTGTCGTGCTTTCGCACTGCAACTCCGCCATTGTCGTCCAGCCGGAAACATTTCTTCTTGCAGAGTTTTCCTTTTTCTTTTCTCCTTCCTCCTTCCATTTTCAATCCATTTTACCTCTATTGGTCTACCTCTCTCTCAAGATTGAAACGCGCATCATTGAGAACAAAGTACACAACATTTTTTTTTTTTTTGCTCTTTTTTCAGGTTTTAATGGAGATAGAAACTCAAGAAAGTCAAAATTGTGTTTAAGCTTTTTTTTTTTTGGGTTTCATGCAGGCTATGAAAACCGCTAAAACTAAACCTTCTACACTAAAATACTTTCTCCTCTCCCTTTCTCTCATCCTCTTCTTCCTCTTCTTTTCTCTTCAGCCTCGCCGCTCCCAAACCCTACTCACTACCACCGTCACCGTCACCGTCACCACCACCACCACCACCACCAACTCTTCTTCTTCTGCCGTCTCCTCCTCCGAGGGCCTCAAAATCAGACCTGGCTACACCTCCTACGACTCCTACATCCAACGCCAACTCAACAAAACCCTCAACCCAAAACTAAGAAAAATATGGACAACCCGTGACTGGGACCGCAAAATCCAAGTCTTCTCCAGATTATTCCACGAATTGAAGCTCCAAAACCTGCTGTCCAACTCCTCCAAGTCTCTCTGCATCGGCGCCCGTGTCGGCCAAGAGGTCGAGGCTCTCAAACGCGTCGGCATCTCCGACTCCATCGGCATCGACCTCATGCCTTGCCCGCCCCTCGTCTTAAGAGGTGACTTCCATAACCAACCATTCGACAACGAGACTGATACGGGTTCAATTTAACAAGTCCTATACACTGCGTTTTGGGATATTAGTTTAAACAATGTTGTTTTACCATTTCTGTTATTCTGTTATTTCTGTCATGAAGTGTTAGCTGTCATTTTACCATTTCCTTTCATTCGGTTTGTTAGAGGACAGGTATGCATGCTGTAACAGACTACAATAGGTGGAATTATCATTCTTCTTGACATATGGAATATACACAACAGATTTCTTTGTCCTTCTTCTCTCAAATTCTCTCTTCCTTTTCCCTGGACTCTTCTCATCTTTCTTATTCTTTTCTGTTCTAATTTCTGTAATTACCGTTTTGTCTCTGTTAAAGGTTTAGGGTGCACCATTTGGTATCAGAGCTTGTCGATCGGAGGCCATGGCTGATGGAATTACAACTCGTTTACAGAAGGATGTGAGTCAGATTCAACAAGACCTTTCCAAGCTTCAGGTCGAGATGCAACAATATGATCAGAAGTTGGAAACTCGGTTAGAGAGTTTCAGGGCTGAAATGAAGCTGGAGTTTAAACAGCTTTTTGAGCTGCTTACGGGAAATGGTGGTCACACAGTGGGTAAAGGAATTTTGGGAGAATCTCCTTCTTCTAGTATGGCGGTTGGGAATGAATCCATGAAGCTTCCTACACCAGATGGCAAAGGGCTGCTACTGTCACCTGCAAAAACTCTGCAGGCTGATGAGTATCCTCGCAGACCCTATAAGTGGGACTGTCCAAGGTTTGCGGGTGAAGATTTCAAGGGCTGGCTACTGAAATTGGATCAATATTTTGAAGCTGAAAACGTGCCTGAAGTTGCCAAGATCCGGACTGTTATGCTCACCTTAGAAGGCAAGGCATTACAGTGCCATCAATATTATGCCAAAAGTCAGGGAGGTTATGAAGAACTGCAGTGGTCCTCATATTTGACTGCCATGAAGGAACGGTTCGCTTCTGAGGAGTATGATGATCCCATGTCTGAGTTAGTGGCGTTGAAGCAGACTGGGGATGTGGATCAGTTTCATGAGAGCTTTTTAGGTATTCTCAACCTTCTTCAACTATCTGATCTGTATGCATTGAGTATTTTCATTTGTAATCTGAAACCTGATATTTCTCAATCTGTTAAACTGTTTCGACCAAAAAGTTTGAATGAAGCCTTTCATTTAGCTAAACAAATTGAATCTATTTTATACCCAAACATCAAACAGTCCATAAACATGCTTCCACCTTCCACTCGACCTCAACCATTTTCCCATACCTCTAATAATTCTAATTCCCATTGGAAGCCTAATATTTTACCACCATTATTACCATCCCCTAAAGCTCCTCCTAACTCCAACATGTTAAGCTTGAATAACACCAAGCCTTACAACTCCACTGTTGGTAGAGTTCCTACTTTCAATCCTTCGAGAAACTCTGGAAGAGGACCATCAGCCACCGAGATTGAGGACAGGAAGAAAAAAGGCCTTTGTTATTGGTGTGGAATTAAGTATTTCCCTGGACATCGTTGCATGAAATCCCAATTGTATCAAATTATAATCGAAGGGTGTGAGGGAGAGGCTGAGCCTGAAGTTTTTTCTGACTGCATTGACAGTCCTGAGTTACTGGTTAATGAAGGGGAGAGTGGTGAATCACCAGTGATTTCACTGCATGCCATGTTTGGCACAGCAGGATTCCAAACCATGCGAATTGAAGGAGTGATTAACAAAAAACGTTTCATCATGTTAATTGATTCTGGCAGCACCCACAATTTTGTGGATAGTAACGTGGTGAAAGTATTGAGGTTACCTGTATGACAATCTCGTAGGATGCGTGTTACTATTGCAGATAGAGGTCAGCTTTCCACGTTGGGCAATTGTAAAGAAGTTCACTGGTCTGCACAAGGGGTCACTTTTTCCACTGACTTCATGGTATTACCCCTTAAAGGTTGTGATCTAGTGTTGGGAGTTCAATGGTTATCTTCTTTAGGCCCTATTGTATGGGACTTTGCTGCATTGACAATGCAATTTTAGAAGGCTTCGAGATGGTGGGTGTTACAGGGAATTCGACCTGGTTCGGTTCACGTTATGAATGATAAGGAGTCTTCTAAACTATTACTGCCCTTGGTCTCTGGTGTCAGCCCTTCCCCTTGTGTCTACTTGCTGGCTGCTAATGATCCACCCAATTTGTCTAATCTCTTAGACTCCAGTGATCCCAATTCCAATTATAGTCTCACTCTGCAACAGTTGTTACAGGACTTCCAGGACATATTTAAGGAACCTACAGGTTTACCACCTCGCAGGCTACAAGATCATCGTATTCCTCTAGTGGATGAGTCTAAGACTGTGCTGATTAGACCATACAGATATCCTGCAATACAGAAGACTGAGCTTGAAAGAATGTTAAAGGAGATGAAAGATACGGGTCTTATTAGAGACAGTAATAGTTCTTTTGCTTCTCCAATAGTCATGGTTAAAAAGAAAGATGGCTCTTGGAGGCTTTGTGTCGATTATCGACAACTTAATCAGCTCACAATCAAGGACAAGTTTCCAATTCCCTTGGTGGAAGAATTACTGGATGAGCTAGTGCATGCAGCTTATTTCTCTAAGTTGGACCTCAGGTCTGGGTATCATCAGATTCGAATGTGGGATGAAGATATTCACAAGACAGCATTTCGATCACATGAGGGCCATTATGAATTCATGGTTATGCCCTTTGGTCTCACGAACGCTCCTTCTACCTTCCAAGGTTTAATGAACTCACTGTTCAGACCATTTCTCCGAAGCTTTGTGTTGGTTTTCTTCGATGACATTTTAGTGTATTCTGTTGATTGGGAGACACACTTGGTTCATCTTCGACAAGTTTTTGAGGTTCTCAGGGATAACAAGCTGTTTGTGAAGCTTAGTAAATGCTCCTTTGGGGCTACAGAAGTTGACTACCTGGGGCATATTATCTCGAGGAAAGGTTTAGCAATGGATCATGGAAAAATCCAGTGTATGTTGGAATGGCCAGTCCCTAAGTCTCTTAAGGAACTTCGCGGATTCTTGGGACTGACTGGATATTACCGTAAGTTTATCAAGGGTTATGGGATCATAGCTAAGCCATTGACTGATCTTCTTAAGAAAGATGCATGGAAATGGGAGGATTCAGCTCTTCGAGCCTTTGAGCAATTGAAGACTGCTATGACCACAGCTCCTGTACTTGCACTTCCCGATTTCTCTGCTGAATTTGTAGTGGAAACAGATGCTTCTGGAACTGGTGTTGGTGCTGTTCTTACACAAAATAATAGACCCCTTGCTTATTTTAGCAGAGTATTAGCTCCCCGACATCAGGTACTTTCTATTTACGAGAAGGAGATGCTAGTTGTGCTTCTGGCTGTCAAAAGGTGGAATGCCTATCTAGTAGGCAGACACTTCAAAATAAGGACTGATCATCAAAGCTTGAAATTTTTGCTGGATCAACAAGCCACCACTCCTGCCCAGCAGCTTTGGGTCACAAAGATGATGGGTTATGATTATGAAGTTTGCTATCGAAGGGGATCCACTAATCAGGTAGCTGATATGCTATCAAGACAACCTGCTGGCCCATCTTCTGAACTTATGAATATGTCAGCAATGGGTACTGACTTGATGCAACGCATCAAGGACTCTTGGCAAGGTGATGCAAAGTTACAGAAGCTCATTACTGAACTAGAGGCTTGTCCAAACCTCAATTCTAAATATAGTTGGGATGGTCAGCATTTGAAGAGGAAGGGTAAACTGCTAGTGGGAGATCAACCCAGCTTAAAACAAGAATTACTGTCTTATTTTCATGGAGGTCCCACTGGTGGACATTCGGGTGCTCATGCTACAATCAATCGAATGACTGGAATTTTGTATTGGAAGGGCATGCGAAAAGCAGTTAGAAGGATGGTGAGGGAATGTCAGACTTGCCAACAATGCAAGTATGATAATTCAGCTTCTCCAGGTTTGTTACAACCTCTGCCCATTCTTGATCGAGCTTGGTCTGATGTGAGTATGGACTTTGTTGAGGGCTTACCTATTTCTGCAGGGAAGAATGTCATATTGGTAGTTGTTGATCGACTTACCAAGTATGCTCACTTTGTGGCATTAGCTCATCCTTTTACTGCCATGACTGTAGCTCAAGAATTTATGAACAATATTTTTAAATTGCATGGGATGCCCTCCAGCATTGTTTCTGATAGGGACAGGGTCTTTTTGAGTACCTTTTGGAAGGAGTTGTTTAAGAAGTTTGGCACTTCATTGAAATTGTCTACCTCTCACCATCCTCAGACCGATGGACAGACTGAAGTGGTGAATAGGTGTCTTGAAGCCTATCTCCGATGCATGACAGGCGAGAAGCCTAAAGAATGGAGTCGTTGGCTGGCCTTGGCTGAGTGGTGGTATAATACTTCTTACCACTCTGCCATACATACAACTCCTTATGAAGCTTTGTATGGACAACCTCCTCCAATACACCTTCCATACTTAGCAGGAGAGTCCTTAGTGGCATCAGTTGACAGAAGCTTACAACAAAGGGAAGCAGCGCTTAAAATGCTCAAGTTTTACATGAAGCGTGCCCAAGACAGGATGAAGAACTTGGCTGATAAGAAACGCAGTGAGAGGGTCTTTGAAGTTGGTGACTTAGTTTATTTGAAACTCCAACCCTATCGGCAACAATCAATGCATCGCAGAAGTTGTCAGAAATTATCTCCAAAATACTTTGGGCCTTTTCCTATATTGGAGAAGATCGGTAATGTGGCTTATAAGTTACAATTGCCACAGGGGTCTCGGGTGCATCCAACTTTTCATGTGTCTCAGTTGAAGAAACACATAGGCACCAATCCTTGCCAACCACAGTTACCAATTGTAGGCACTGATGGTACTATGCTGAAAGAACCAGCTCAGGTTTTGGATCGACGTATGGTAAAAAGGGGTAATCGAGCAGTGACTGAAGTTTTAGTGCAATGAACTAATACTTTTCCTGAAGATGCTTCCTGGGAGATCTTACATGAACTGCAACAAAGGTTTCCTGCCTTTAATCCTTGAGGACAAGGATTCTCTGCATGGGAGGGTGTTGATACGGGTTCAATTTAACAAGTCCTATACACTGCGTTTTGGGATATTAGTTTAAACAATGTCATTTTACCATTTCTGTTAGTCTGTTATTTCTGTCATGAAGTGTTAGCTGTCATTTTACCATTTCCTTTCATTCGGTTTGTTAGAGGACAGGTATGCATGCTGTAACAGACTACAATAGGTGGAATTATCATTCTTCTTGACATATGGAATATACACAACAGATTTCTTTGTCCTTCTTCTCTCAAATTCTCTCTTCCTTTTCCCTGGACTCTTCTCATCTTTCTTATTCTTTTCTGTTCTAATTTCTGTAATTACCGTTTTGTCTCTGTTAAAGGTTTAGGGTGCACCAGAGACTTTCGACTTCGAGTTCTCCAACGTGTTCAACCACGCGCTTTACTCGCAAAAGTTTGTTGCCGAGATCGAGCGGACGTTGAAGCCTGACGGGGTCTGCGTTTTACACGTGGCGGTATCGAGACGGGCTGACAAGTACTCGACTAACGATTTGAACAGCGTTAATCCGTTGGTTAAGCTGTTCCAGAGATCGGAGCTGGTTCGTGTGCGCAAAGTTGACGGGTTCGGATTGGACACCGAGGTTGTCTTTCGTAAGAAGAATATGATCCAACGGTCCTGATTTTTTTTTGGGTATTATTATCAAGATATAGAGGATAATTAATTAAATGTTATTCGTTGTTAAATAATTAAACATAAATTTGTTGTTTATTTATTTGGATTATTATTTTGTAAAGGTATAGTAGGCATCCACGCATGGATCATGTCTAGCTCGTCTGCATGTAATTGGTTTCTTTTCTTTTTAAATACAGATGACATATTTGCAATTTAGTATATTAGGTTATTTTAGTTTTAAACCTGTATTTTTTTTTTTTTTTATAATTATACTTATTTGATCAATAAGAGTGTAAGTTACTGTTATTTTTCAAATGGTGAAAATCAATTTGTTGAAGACGTTTAGTCAAAATTGGAATTTTTGAAATCCGGTCCGTTCATAATAGATGGATCCATCCAAGTGGACAAAACAACTGTTGTTTGAAGGATATGAATTGGTTTTACAAAAATGGAGGCAAATCAAAAGAAATGGCTTCTTTATGTGCTATGAAATATAAAAAAAAAGGGTTTACTTCTTATATTTAGACCCAATTTAATATTGCTGTTGGCATAATTTTTTAGGTTAAAAGTTACGTGTCACCGCAATCTCAATGTTAAATGGGTAAAAAAAATTGGCCTTTACAATTAAAATTATAGTTCGACAACCAAACAAAAAAAAAATTGAGTTTTTGCAGTTTGAAAGTTGGTTTTTGGGTAAAATGACTTTATTATTCTCATATCTCTAAATTTTTATTATATTAAACATATATTTTTTGACATTTCAAATCCTCACCGTACTTTTTCACAGCAATACCAAACACTTAAAAATTCTTAAACTACATTTTTCACTATATTTTTTAAATACAATTTTTTTCAACCCAAACTTTTTTCAACAATAATGCTAATCTAGCACTTAGTATTCTGCAACAAATAAAGTCTAAGAGACATGCTTTTAATTGAGAATGAGAGGGAAGAAAGAATGGTTCTGGTTTTTTATTCTTAGTATATCCTTGAAATAATTCTGACATCTTTATTTACAGAGAATTAATCAAGAAAGATAGCTCTTCAATAATGTTAAATAATTTAATCAACTTGCCTTTTGAATAAGTTTCAATATTTTAGAATTCATTAGGTGTTATTGACAACTTTTTACTAGCGAAAGATAAATTTATGAAAAGACTTATTTTGATTTAAAACGAAACTAACAGTTAGGAACAACTTATTCAAATTTTGTACTAGGACATTTGAATGTCCAAACCAGACGAATAAATTATTTAATTTTTAAGCTTTTCTAACATTAGTTCACTTTTAATCAATTATTTTTTATTCTTTCACTATATTTTTAAAATATTTTAACAACAACTGCTCAAGGCAGTTTGCAAACCATATTTCCAATGTTTGTTAACTGTCAAAGAATTAAAATAAGTTTGAATTATGACAGTTAACAATAGAAGAAGGGAAACATGACTTTCCTCTGACTAAGTAATATGATTTGATAGAAAAAAAAAAAAGAACGAGTGTTTTTACACTAGGGTAAAATAAAATCTTTATTCTCTAGGGTTCTTGTAATCAATATCTGTAAAAACTACAAACTAATCTTATTTGTATAAAAATTAAATGAGTTTTTGATGGATTAACTTTATTACTGTGTATTTTTGTTGAAATTGTGTTATTTTTATTCATTTTTTATTTATTTATTTTGGTATTTAGGTATGGATTCTGATTGAAGAGATCAGAGGAAGTAAAGAGTGAGAGCAATTGAGACTTGAGAGAAAGAGAGAAGGAATCTAATTGAATTTTTTTTTGTAAAGACCCATTTAATTGGACTTTAATATTTTTATAATGATTTTGGAAACCTAAAAAAAAAAAGGTCCAAGAGATAGAATATGTTGCAGGAGAGAAAGAGAAGATAGTCGATTGAAAAAAGAAGATGTTGATGCGGAATAGAGTACTGATATATATGGTTTAAAGTGTTCCATTTAGGGAAATAAGATTATAAATACCCCTAGTAGAGAAAAAAGATTTTATTTTACCTTAGCGAGGGAAAAAACTCAGAAAAAGAACGAAAAATATCTCTGAAAACTCTGCATCTATTTGATAAAAATCTAGGTTATGATACTATTAAACGGTTTCCACTTAAGTGGTATTATTTTCGATCAGTGAATCAAATTGATTTTGCACAAACAATTCTATAAGTTAATGCTGCAATCCATATTGATTACAACAAAGAACAAACAATTTTTATATTGATATCAAAGTCTAAAGGTTTGATTTCAGGTTTGAACAATAAACAAAATCTAGAATTTGACATGTTCTCAAATCCTACCGGAAAACGTCCGGATATCATCGGAGATTAAACAAAATGTGTAAGAACATGATGTTTTCCTGATATGACTTGTATGAGTTTTAGGATCTAAGTTTTTAACATTCAAATTATGTTTTTTTGTTGAAGAAAACCAAAAAACGAAAGTTTTTTTTTTTTTTAATTCCAGAATTGACATTCAGATGCTTGGGGCTTGGCATTCAAATTCTTTAGGCATATTTTTTGGCAAAATGTGAAATTTTACAAGGCATTTAGATGCTCAACTAAGGACATTCGAATGCCGTAAGCAATTTTTCAAAAAAATAAAACAAAATCCTATGAGACATTCGGATGTTGACGACGAACCCAGCTACTACTACACAATAGTTGCTGCAGAATCGTTCTTTAACTTTGTTTCTCTGTAAAAGATGTTTCAATGCGTAGAATTTGTTTAGGAAAAGAGATACAAATCGATTTGTTGAGGATTAAAAAGAAAGTGCAGTGACAAACGATTGCTCGAGTATAAGGGTGAGCAAAAAAGTCGGTAAACCGACTAAACCGACGCTATTTGGTTTGGCCAGTTCGGTTTTATCGGTCAAACCTATTTCAGTTAGTTTTATTCGGTTACAACGTGTTTAATCGGTTGATTTGCGATTTAATTTTTCTAAACCGAATCGATTGACTAAACCGATGATTTAATTAAAATAAATAAATAAAATTATTTATAATATTTATATTAAACCCAAAACCCAACCCAAATCCTAGCCCAATTACCCAACAAACCCAAAAACCCAATCCAAATCCTAACCCAATTACCCAACAAACCCAAATCCCAAACCCAAAATACTCAATAACCCTAAACGACTAAACCGATTCAGGTAGGGGTGTTCACTATTCGGTTTTAACCGAATTAACCGACCGAAATTTAATTCAATTCGGTTAATCGGTTAACCAAACAAAATTCGGTTCGGTTATCGGTTAATGATTTTGGAAAATTTCGGTTATCGGTTAATTCGGTTCGATTAAGCGAAAATACCCGAATTACACAAATTAACCGAAATTTTCATAGATTCATTTACTTGAAAGAAGTATTTGTTTTTGTTCTTTGGGAGAGTACTGTCTATCTTGGTGTCTCCTTACCCTTGTTGGCCTGTTTTTGGGGATCACATGGAAAAAAAACCCTATCCCCTGGCCCCTTTGCGAAAAACTCGAAACCTAATCTCTTTCTTTCCTTTTTCTTGTTACTATTATCAGTCTTCTTATTGCTGTTGTTTTAATTCCAAATTATATTGGAAACTAATTAAAACTGCTTTTATCAGCAAGATATTATATATATATATATATATTAATTGAGACAATACTGAATAACTGATGCTCATTTAGACTTTACAAAGTCAGATTGCTTGCAGTGTTTTCTGCATTGTGTAATTCAGAGGGTAAAATCTGAAAAAAAAAAAGGGTTTTGGGTAGATTATTTTTTAGTTTAAGCTTTGAAGATACTATAAACATGATCAGATTCTCTTAAAATTAACGATTAACCATTGCCAATTTAACTTTCTCGAATCAATGTTGCAAACATGGTATTTATTTCAGTTAATTCGAAAATCGACCGAATTAATCGAAATAATTTCAGTTCGATTGATTCACTGTTTTAATTATTCGATTCGGTTAACGGTTAATAAAAAAAATAAATTCGGTTAATTCGATTAATCATATTTCGGTTCAGTTATTAACCGAATTAACCGAATGAACACCCCCTAGATTCAGGCATTCAGCACTTTCTGTCTTTCTCGAGTCTCGACTTTCGATTCAGCTTGATAGCTCTTCTTCTTCAGTTTCACTTTCAGACTTCAAAATCAAATTCAGAGAATCCTAAACCCAACCCTAAACGGCTAAATCGATTCAGGCTAAACCCAACCCTTCTTCACTCTCTCGAGTCTCGATTCAGCCTGACAACCTCCCGATCTAACTTTCTTCAATCTTCACTATCAGAAACCTTAAACCGTTCGTGCGACTCCAGCCGGACCAGCCCCTAGCTCTCCCTATAGCCTCCAGCCACCTCCTTTCTCTCTCAAGGTATCCCGTTCACTTTTTTTTCTTCCTGTTTTTAATGTTAAATATATTTGATATCTCTGAACTCTGTTTGTGGGTCTGTTTGTTGGAACATGGCTTAATGTTAATCGCGATTTATGCTTAATTAGAAGTCAAATACTATAAAATTTTGGTCTTCATTTGTTAAGAGGGCTTAATTTATTTACTATAATTCACATGGGTATCTCTTGAAAACGACTTGGGTTTATTTGGAGTATTTTTTGCCACATCTACTTCATCTTGCATTGATCGAGATAATTACAACTTTCTAAAAAAAATGGTTTGTGGTGTCTTGACATGAAGCTTTTGTTGACTGGCTAATTGGAATTTTTAGTGCTTTGTTTTTGTCTAATGGCGATAAGATGCTCATAAATTATTTGAGAATTTATGAATGTGTGAAGTCAATATCCAAGGTGAACCTTGAGGGCTTGATGATACTACTGACATCTTTGAGAATTTTTATCTTGTATGATTGGGACTTGCATCTGCTAACTTTTGTCAAAGCCTGTTCAACATCATAAATCTCCACCATTAGTGGACAATATTAAGCTATAACGTGTATTTGAAATATATAGTGATGTAAGAGGCGCTTCAGGAAGGTCAAACCAATATATTACTATTTTAAATATCCAAGGTGAACCTTGAGAATTTTTAGTGCTTTGTTTTTGTCTAATGGCTAATTGGAAGTGTGTGCATGCGACTCATAAGTAGTGCATATGCCTAGAGGAAAATGCCATCTTCAAATCTTATCTGTAGTTAATTATAACGTATCAAATGCGAATTCAGCACGCTAGACTCAAACATGGAGTCACCACTAATCATCTAATCTAGGTGTGATTAGTCACCTATACGAATCTACCCTCTTTAGAGTAATCCTAAGCTTGACAAGGCACTCTAAAAAGAGTAGGTTCTGGTCTACTTATTAGAACTAGGTTCGTGAGTACGGTTACGTGTGAGGAAAGATTAGCACCCTCACAACGCCTATTTAAAATATAGTACCTAATTAGTCTTGTGATACTTAAAAAGTCTTAATTAAATGATCTTATTTATCTTCTCCTTTTTAATCTGTTTAAGTTAAAAATATCGAAAATCATCTTTTAAGTCTCCCTTTCCATCAATCTGGGGGAATTACTAAAAAAGTTTCCTCACCTCGAAAGTATTCAAAAGAAGTCGATCTTTCCATTGAAGAGGTTCCGTCGTCGGAAAAATTAAATTTTAAATTTAAGTCTAATTTTCATAATTAAAAACTTGTATTTGTATTTATGTTTGCTCAAAAATAAATCTCGATTTCAATATCGAAAATTATCTCTTAAACACCTTTCCATCGGTCTGGAGGACTTTTAAAAGATTTTTCTCACTTAGAAATTTCTTAGAAATCAACCAATTGCGGTTTCTTTGAATTTCATCCTTGGAAGACATCTTAATTTATCTTTGATTTTTAATTAAGCATCAATTATGGAAATTATGACTTAAAAATTCATTGAAAATTAATTATTTTAAAATAAATAAATTTTGAGCTCTTGTATCGAAAATCATCTCTTAAAAACTTTTCCATCAATCTGGATAATTTTTAAGAAAGTTCTCTCACCTAGAAATTTCTCGGAAATCAACCAATCGTGATCTCTTTAAAATTTCATCATCGAAAAAACCCTTCATTATTATTTTAAATTAATTAATTATCAATTAAAAATTAATTGAAAATCATCTTACTAATAAAATTAAATAAATAGTTATTAAATAATAAATAATAATTAAAAGATAGTAATAAGAATTAATAATAATAGTAATTAAAAACAAATAATAGAATATAATAAATAATTAAAATCAAAATTAGTTCACCAAATATACCTCCAAAAAAAACAAAAAATAAAATTAGTAAAACAAAACAAAACAAAATATGATAAAATAAATATGAAAGATAAAATTAAATAATAAAACAATGAAATAAGGAAATTAATAAATGAATAAATAAATAATAAAACAAATAACAGGAAAAAAATGCATATGGGTCGGGTCAGAGCGAGGGTCGTGTGCGAGTCAGCTTGACCTGACCCAGCTATGGCCTATTTAAAGCAAACTTTTTTTTTTTTGGTTTCATTTCTACCTGATTTTAAATAATAATTAAAAAAAAACTATTTATTTCCTTTATCTTCCTTCCCCAAGAACACCCACCATGTTCTTCAGCAAAACCAGAAATCGGTCACCGTCAATCGCCGTCGCCGTCGTCGATCACCGCTGCCTCCGGTGGTCAAAAAATTCTAGAAAAATTCTAAAAAATTCCTTTCGACTCCCTCAACCCAAAAATCAACTTAGTTCTACCCGAATCAACCCAGAAAATCCTAGATCTGAAATTGAAAGCTGCAACCCAACTCCTCCGATCTCCTCCGTTGTTCGTCGAATGGTCACCAAACTCTGACCTAAGCCTCCTTTCTACCTTTCCTAAATCCCCACTATTAAACTTTCGAAATAAATCACTAGAACCCAAGACCCAAGAAATTTCGAACCTAACAACTTAAAAAAATTTCCACCGATTCTTGCTTGTTTGCTCTTGATTGTGCTTCAAAATTCTGTGTGTTTTTGGTTGCTGATTTAACATGTTTATATAGGAAAAGAAATTAGGGTTTCATTGTCATCTGGAGTCCTAATCTGATCAAGATAGGATTTTATTCCAATTATACTTCTTGAAGTCCAAGTTTGATCCAAAGAAGAGATCCAGTCCAACCTGAACTTGGTTTATCATTTTTTTTTAATTATCCGAATCTCCCTTTTTTATTTTTTGATTTTCCTTTTTTTTTGTTTTTTTTATTTAATTCAAAAATAACATAAAAATTAATTAGAAATTAAAATAAAAAATTATTTAACTAATTTAAATTATCAACAAATAAACTCGGATAAAATTCGGTGTCTACAGTTGCCTCTCATTGTAAATTCCCTGCGAAACAGGGGATGTGTAAAGACATAGACATCCTACAAGTTCTCAAACAATAGAAAGACACTATATACTTAAAGAAAATCCCATCGTAGAAATGCTCCTCTAAACGAGGCATAAACTTTAAATAAACTCTACGTGAAAATATATTCCTCCACCGAGGCTTCAACTTTAAATAACCCAATGAAGAAAACTTCTCCCAACGAGGCGTCAACTTTAAATAACCCAAAGAAGAAAAACTCCTCCCAATGAGGCGTCAACTTTAAATACCAAACGATGAAAAACTCCTCCCTACGAGGCATCAACTTTAAATACCAAACGACGAAAAACTCCTTCCTACGAGGCATCAACTTTAAATACCAAACGATGAAAAACTCCTCCCTATGAGGCATCAACTTTAAATACAAAAATAATGAAAAAACTCCTCCCTACGAGGCATCAACTTTAAATGCCAAACGAAATTTGTAAATTCACTAAACGTAAATGTTTTTTTCAAATAAACTTCAAAAATCTTACCTTGAATCCCAAAAGAAATTGCTAACCTCGCAAATTGGTATTCCAAATTGAAATTCCTATCCAAATCATATTGAATATCTGAAATAATCTTTCTTGGATGTAATGCATGAATGCAATGCAGTACATGAATGCCATGAATGAAATGCAGATGCATACCATGCAATAGATGTCATGAATGCTCTATAATAAATAATATCAACTCCCTGAATCTCTAATCAAGATAAAAGGTTCTCAAGCTCATTATTCATCTCTGTCTGTGCTTGGCTTCAAACTGATGGAGTGAATCTTACTATCTCTTCCTTTTTCAAAATTTGCTGAATGTGATCAGTTTCTTTCTCAAAGGTTTCAAAACATCAATCATTCTATGTCTCATCTTATACTAGCTTAATTGGGCTTAACATCTCATCATAGAAATGCTCCTTTAAATGAGGCGTAAACTTTAAATAAACCAAACATGAAAATATACTCCTCCACCGAGACTTCAACTTTAAATACCACATTGGAAAAAGCTCTTAAGAATTTTGAAAATTAAAAGTTCTAAATTGATACCTGGAGGTTCTTATAGATGTACTTGGAGGTTTGAAAAATGATTCCCTAAGGTTTTGGAAATGATACCTTGAGGTTTTGGAAAACGATACCCTAAGGTTTTTGAAAAATGATTCTCGGAGATTTTGAAAATGAAGATAATGCTACCCTGAGGTTTTTAAAAATATACCCAGAGGTTTTTAACAATAACATCTTTAAAAAAAAAATTGTTTTTTATGCTTTCCTCAACTGAATGCTCAAAACTCTTACCTTGAAAATTTTCCTCAACCAAGATTCGAAACTTCACCTTGAAAAGAACCATCCTTAAAAAATTTGATTTCAAAAACTAAAATCTTACTCGTATATTAAATCCATGCGATGAATGACATGAATGCCATGAAACGCAATGCATAAAATGAATGTCATGTGATGGAATGCAAACTAATATCATGAATCTTTAATTGTGACAAAAGGATACTCAAGCTCATCGTTTCGTCCTTTTTTAGCTTCCAAACGCTTAGACTTAGAACTGGATTGACCTCCACCAATTTTATCAGTCAATCGCATCACCTTCTCTTTCTCAAAAAGACACCTCTTTAATTCCAAGGCTTTGAACATACATATTTCCAAACTTTTTCATTGTTCTCATCTCATTTTTCTTTCTTCCCAGAATGTCATCTTCAAGCATATTCAAATTTCAAATGAAAAATCTTCAATGCCGATGCTGCAAAAAGCATACTTGTTCATTTACCAACTCAATAGATTCCATTCTTCAAAACCATTTTCTCATCATGGTAAAAAGCCTTCTCATTCTTTGCCCCAGAAGTGTCACTCTTATCAAACTAGTTCAAAACTCAAATATGCATCCCCTAAACCTGAATGTTCTCATGTTATGTTTTTTGAAAATTCTTTGAAAAGAAAGAATTTATCAAAAAATCATTTTTTAATCATGCCCCCATGAAAATTGCCCTATATCAAGTTTCCATGTTCAAAAATTAAGTTTCCATTTTCTAAACAAAATTGCAACTTTGGATCTATTAAAAATTGGTGATTACTACAAGAATGGACAAGGTGAATCACAATTTGGCTCATTGAGTATTTCAATTTGTCAAGGTTTTGGTTATCAAGAGGGGTTTCATCACATAAGGGAAAAGTCAATGTTTCTTCATCTAAACTCACAATGAATTTCCTTCACCAATCAGGTTTTCACAAAAAGTTTTGTTTTGAAAACACAGTCCATTTTGGCACTCTTTCTTAGTTTCTTGATATATAGATGGGTTCAAAATTTGGACAAAAAAGAAAAAAAAGGATTTTTAATTTTGGGTCAAGTCATCCAAATGTTGTTAACCTTCTTAAGTGTCTCAAAAAGTGCTCGGTGTTCCCTGGTGGGTTCAAGACATCATTTCTCTTGTACTTCTCGTTGGGCCTTGGCACAGTCATGCAGAGTTGCTTTCATATTTTCAAATTTTTTTTTGCTCTAGACCGTTTTTGGGTTTTCACCCTAGAGCTTCATTCTTTTTTTTTTTTTTTTTTTTTTGCTCTACCATGGATTTGAGAATTCAAATTTCTTCAATGACAATTCAAAAGGATGAGATAAAATCTGAGGAAAAACTCTTCAACTTAAACATTCATACTTGATCAAAATGGACTTTAAAGCTTGTAATGTAGGTCAAGATTTGGGGTTATGAAAGAAAGGATAATCAGGCCTAAAAACGTGTTTGAAGGTAATTAAACCAAGGATATTTTTCTTCTCAACATTTCATATCTTTCTCTTCATTTTGAAGGTAATCAAACCACGAATCATTTCTCTTCATGAGAATCTCATCTTGTGAACTTTTCTTTTTTCTTTTTCTTTTTTTTTTCTTCCTTTTTTTCTTCTTTCTTTTCACAGACTTTCTTATCACAAAGTGAGTTTGAAAATTTGAAACTCAATCCATTTCAATATTTTCCCCCCTGACATAAGACATTCTTTTCGTGGTGTAGAAATATGATCCAAATGTTCATTCCTCCATAGAAAGATAATTCTTCATACTTGCCCCTGGTGCGGAGGGTGATCCTTAGTTAAGGTTCAAAAAAAAAGAATTCAATAGACTCAAAGGGGGGTAGCAAAGGATAATTTCTCATTTTGTGAAAGGAATATGAAAGATGGTCATCTCTCATGTCAAGTATGAATATTCCCATTGAAGAGCAAACCCCAGGTGAGGTAGATAATAAGAATTACCTTTAAAATCATTTGAATATCTCATATGTATGATATCACAATCAATTTTTCTCTTTTTTTTTTTTGGCAACTCATACATCATCTCAATGTGCCTATCCAAATGAAGGCCCAACCCAAAAATTCTCCTTTTCATGGCTTTCTCAGGATGTCCATTCAATTTCATTCAATCATAGAGGAAAACAAAGTTTGCACAAGTCGGTAATGGTGTGCTAAAAAACATCGGGTCATTTGACTCTTTGGTAATCATGCCCCAAGATGTGGGCAAAGGGTAATGTATGTTTTTCAAGTCAAGGCATTCAAGGATGTTGGGAAAATACAACCTTTAAGATAATTTTGCCCCAATATGTGAATAAAGGACACCATTAAGGAAATGAAAAGTTCGGGCATGGTTAAGGAACGTAGGAGTGATGTGTTTGAAGCTCTAGATAGCCTTGACACTTTATTAAATTACCAAAATCCAAATTCTTTTAAGAGAGTGCCTCATGAATTGCTTCTCATTTTTTTTTTTTGCAAATCAAATGTTCATTTCATTGCTCATTGCTTAGACGAAGATCATTGACCTTTTGGGATTCATTTCCATAAAATTTCAAACTCATATCATCAAAGGAATCAAGCTTTTGATTTGTAACTAACTAGTCATGGGGATATGTTGCAAATTTCATCTCTGAGAAATAATCACCAATTTTCTTTAAGATCCAAAAGATTTTTTTATTTGAATTTGAAAATAAATCATGCAAACATAAGCAATTCCTAATAAAGGAAACAAATCTCCTAAACACCTAAATAATGCTTAAAATGTCATGCCTAGAAAAAAAATGAAAACATCACAAATTTGAAATTAACCAGACTGAGTATTTGAGGTGACATTCCCCATATTCAAACTCCAAATCTCCAATGTTCCAAAATGTCCAAAGTCAAGATGCCACTGTGTGGATAGGCCATCACTGGCGTTTGATCCCCCTCACTTATCAAAATTCAATAGGCCAACATTGATCAAGCTTTGCACCTTATGCTTAAAAGCCAGACAGGTTTCTATAGAATGACCTACATTCTCGAAATAATATTCACATCGTGCATTGGCATCGTACCATTTCGGGTAAGGAGGGTTAAGTGATTTCAGATAAATCGGTGCAACAAGATGGGCTTGTATGAGATGAAGGAGTAAGTCCGTTTAAGTCATCAAAATTGGGTCAATACGGGTTCTCTCTTGATTGTTTTGTGGTCTTCTTGAGGTAACAGGATGATAATATGGGTTTAGATGTGGAGCAACTTGTGGTGATTGGGTGTAATCAGGAGATTCTTTAGACTTCGGGCTTCTCAATTCAATCATAAGCATATCCAATCTATCTATTGCTTCTTCGACCTTGTCCAAATCTTGATCCTTACTTGGACCACCAAGTGTACTATTCTGTCTTTGGCAAGCATGAAAGGTTTGTTGATCTTGGCACAATGATTGCTTGTTATGTGGTTGGATTGAAGATGATGGAGATTCTTGAGGATGAACCACTTTGGTTTGATCGAGGCCTTCAACCATGTTCATCAATTTGAAAAGCTACCCTTTTATTTCTCGGATATCATGTCCAAATTCTTCCTGATTTTCCTCCAATGCATTGATTTGTGCTTCTGATTGATCGCTCATGTCTCTTGAATCTATCTTCTCAAGAAGAAATCACCAACATTACACTCTCTTTAATGTGATGAATGCATGAGCATAAAGTATGTATGCACTATTTACACGTAGATATATACATGATGAATGCATGAGTGTTATTAAAATGTACACGATGAATGTATGAGCATTATTTTAAAAAATGTACATGATAAATGCATGAGAATTATGAAAAATCTGTACATGATAAATGCATGAGCATTATGAAAATGTACACGATGAATGCATGAGCATTATTTTTAAAAAAATGTACACGATGAATGCATGAGCATTATGAAAAATGTACACGATGAACGCATGAGCATTATTAAAAATGTACATGATGAATGCATGAGCATTATGAAAAATATGTACATGATAAATGCATGAGCATTATGAAAAATGTACACGATGAATGCATGAGCATTATGAAAAATATGTACATGATAAATGCATGAGAATTATTAAAATGTACACGATGACTTCATGATAAAAATATCTAAATGCTGCAAATGATGGAGTTATGACATACACAATGATTTTACAAAACTTGACACAAGAAAATTAAGTACAAATTACGTCGAAGAAAAACACAAGTGATAATTCACAAAAACATTTAACAAGAAAAATGTGAAATAAAAATACAATGACGTTCCTTCATATGTCCTATTTCGGGTAATTCTCCATACAAGGTTGACATGGCTCTATCCTAAAATTGGCCACTTAAGTGTTGTTTATATGTTGGGTTTAGGATACTTGACCAAGCTAAAAAGGTCCCCAAATTGTTCCTTAACTTCATCCATGTAGGATGAGTAAGGCACCCCATTCCTCACCCATTATAGGCTCCAATCGAAAGGGTTCAATTCGGGTGAGAGTATTTTCCAAAGCCACTGCGGAGGTTATTACCTCACGAAAGCTTTGGTACTTTACACTCTGAGGGTGTTTCGCTAGCCGTTGCAGAGGTTATCACCTCACGAAGGCGTAGGTACTTTACCCCCTCCTAAAAGGGACGAGCCCGGGTATAAGGCTTATGATATGCATCGTGTAGTGTGTGCGGAGGAACATTCAAACCTTTTTTTTTCTCACCAATGTACAAGAAACAAGAGTTGTTAGCACAAATAACAAAATCAAAATTAAAAATAAGATAGGAATAAAAGATTAAACACTTTTTAATACCAATTATTAAAACCTAAAGTATCACAAGACTAATCTATGGCTCGACTCTCTAATATCCCTAGTGGAGTCGTCAAACTGTCATAACGTGCCAAATGCGAATTCAGCATGCTAGATGCAAACAGGGAGTCGCCACTAATCATCTAATCTAGGTATGATTAGTCACCTATACGAATCTACCCTCTTTAGAGTAATCCTAAGCTTGATTAAGGCACCCTAAAAAGAATAGGTTCTGGTCTACTTATCAGAACTAGGTTCGGGAGTACGATTACGTGTGAGGAAGGATTAACACCCTCACAACGCCTATCTAAAAGATAGTACCTAATTAGTCTTGTGATACTTAAAAAGTCTTAATTAAATGGTCTTATCTATCTTATCCTTTTTTAATCTGTTTAAGTTAAAAATATCGAAAGTCATCTTTTAGGTCTCCCTTTCCATCAATCTGGGGGAATTACTAAAAAAACGTTTCCTCACTCGAAAGAATTCAAAAGAAATCGATCTTTCCATTGAAGAGGCTCCGTCGTCGGAAAAAAAAATCTAAGTCTAATTTTCATAATTAAAAAGTTGTATTTTTGTTTATGTTTGCTCAAAAATAAATCTCGATTTCAATATCGAAAATTCTCTCTTAAGAACTTTTCCATCGATCTGGAGGATTTTTATTTTCTCACATAGAAATTTCTTAAAATCAATCAATCGCGATTTCTTTGAATTTCATCCTTGGAAGAAATCTTAATTTATCTTTGATTTTTAATTAAGCATAAATAATGGAAATTATGACTTAAAAATTCATTGAAAATTAATTATTTCAAAATAAATAAAATTTGACCTCTTGTATCGAAAATCATTGCTTAAAAACTTTTCCATCAATTTGGAGAATTTTTAAGAGAGTTCTCTCACCTATAAATTTCTCGAAAATCAACCAATTGTGATCTTTTTTAATTTCATCATCTAAAAAGAACTTCATTTATTATTTTAAATTTATTAATTATCAATTAAAAATTAATTGAAAATTATCTTGCTAATCAAATTAAATAAATAGTTAATAAATAATAATTGAAAGATAGTAATAAGAATTAATAATAATAGTAATTAAAAACAAATAATAAAATATAATAAATAATTAAAATCATAATTAATTCACCAAATATACTCGCAAAAAAAACTAAAAATAAAATTAGTAAAACAAAACAAAACAAAATATGATAAAATAAATATGAAAGATAAAATTAAATAATAAAACAATGAAATAAGGAAATTAATAAATGAATAAATAATAAAACAAATAACAGAAAAAAATGCAAATGGGTCGGGTCAGCACACGGGTCAGCTTGAGCCGACCCAGCTATGGCCTATTTGAAGTAAACTTTTTTTTGGTTTCATTTTTACCTGATTAAAAAAAAAAACTTTTTCTTTCCTCTAATCTTCCTTCCCCAAGAACATCCACCATGTTCTTCAACAAACCTAGAAATCGATCACCGTCGTCGCCATCATCAGCCGTCACTGTCGTCGATCACCGCCACTAAAAAGTTCATTTCGACTAGCTCAACCCAAATATCAACTTAGTTCTACCCGAATCAACCCAGAAAATCCTAGATCTGAAATTGAAAGTCGCGACCCAACTCCTCCGATCTCCTCCGTTGTTCGCCGAATGGTCACCAAACTTCGACCTAAGCCACCTTTCTACCTTTCCTAAATCCCCACTATTAAACTTTTGAAATAAATCATTAGAACCCAAAACCAAAGAAATTTTGAACCTAACCACTTAAAAACATTTCCACTGATTCTTGCTTGTTTGCTCTTGATTGTGCTTCGAAATTCTGTGTGTTTTTTGTTGCTGATTTAACATGTTTATATAGGAAAATAAATTAGGGTTTCATTGTCATCTGGAGTCCTAATCTGATCAAGATAGGATTTTATTCCAATCATACTTCTTAGAGTCCAAGTTTGATCCAAAGAAGAGATCAAGTCCAACCTAAACTTGGTTTATCATTTTTTTTAATTATCTGAATCTCCCTTTTTTATTTTCTGATTTTCCTCTTTTTTTTTATTTAATTCAAAAATAACATAAAATAAATTAGAAATTAAAATAAAAGAATTAATTAACTAATTAAAATAGTCAACAAATAAACTCGGATAAAATTCGGTGTCTACAATGTAAAAATGTAGATATTATTAAATGTGTAAATATAGTCTTCATGTTCTTTCCACTTTTGTTTAATATATATTTAGTAGTCTAATTATTATTTTTTCTTGAAGATGTCAAATGAAATTGAAATGAGTAATGCCGGTCCTGCAGTTGATGATACACAACAACCAACCCCTCTCCATCAAGTAGACACACATGATGGAGCACAAACTGAAGCTGCCTCCTCTAAAGTGAAAAATAAATGACCTAACCCAAGGTTGGAAGTATGGGACCACTTCACCAAATTCACCAATGAGCAAGGTAATATCAAAGCTAAATGTAATTACTGTGATAGACAATTTTATGTTGATCCTAAAAGAAATGGGACAATTGCATTAAAAAATCACATGAGTTCTTGTGCCAAAAAGCCATCTTGGTAGTGGTGGACCTACCCAAACAGAATTTGTTTTGCAACCAAAAGGTGGGTCTTTAGGTACTTGGAAATTTGATCAGGATGCCATTAGGAGAGGTGTGGCTGAGATGATTATTATAGATGAGTTGCCTTTTAAATTTGTAGAAGGGAGGGAATTTATACGTTGCATGGCACTTGCATGTCCTAGGTTTCGTGTACCATCTAGATGGACTGTTGCTAGGGATGTTTATCAACTTTATATAGATAAAAGAGTTGAGTTAAGGCAACTCTTGAAATCATCTACTGTAAGAGTGTCTCTTACCACCGAGACATGGACTTCTTTGCAAAGAATAAATTATATGTGTCTTACAGCTCATTATATAGACAATGGTTGGAAGCTAAATAAGAGAATATTAAACTTTTGTCCCATTTCAAGTCACAAAGGTGAGGCCATTGGCAAGGCGATTGAGAAATGTTTGCGGGATTGGAGAATTGATAAGGTTTTTACTGTTACAGTTGATAATGCTAGTTCTAATGATGTTGTCATCTTATACTTGAGGAAGAAATGTAATAATGCAAGAACTAGTGTTGTAGAAGGCAAATATCTTCATTTGAGATGCATTGCACATATAGTTAATCTTATTGTCAATGATGGATTGAAGGAAATAAATGACTCAATTGCTAGTGTTAGAGGGGTGTTGAAATATGTTAGACAATCTCCCTCTAGGTTAGCCAAGTTTAAGGAGTGTGTTGTTAATGAACATATTAAAAGCAAGAGTTTGTTGTGTCTTGATGTTAGCATTAGATGGAATTCTACTTGATGTTGGAACAAGCTCAAAAATTTGAAAGAGCTTTTGAGGCTTTTGATGATGTTGATCCTTACTGTAGAGGTGAGCTCTTGATGGGAGATGGGTGCCAAATCAAAATGATTGGGTATGTGTAAGGAGGTTATGTCGTTTCTTGAAAAACTTTTATAACCTCATAGTAAAAGTTTCAGGATGCTCTTATATCACCTCTAACAATTTTTTTAATGATATTTTTGGTGTTTATGCTACTTTAAGAGATTGGGAATTAAATCCTGATGTTGAGTTGAATTCAATGGCAAAAAAAATGAAAGATAAATATGACAAGTATTGGGGGAAGTGGAGAAAATGAATATGTTGCTTTATATTGCTTTTGTTCTTGATCCTAGGAAGAAAATTGCATTTGTGGAATGTTGCTTCATGAAAATGTATTCTCGTGAGGAAACAATACTGATGATGAAGAAATTGCGAAAAGCATTAGTTGAGTTGTTTAATGAGTATAAAGCAATGTCGCACCCTCAATGTGAACAAGTTGGAGAAAGTAGTCAATCGAGCCATGTTGTAGAATCCATCGATGAACTTGAGGGGGGGTTTAGTTTTAACCCAATAGCTGAGTTTCAAAAGTATTGGCTTGAAACTGGAAAAGATGAGAACAAAACAGAATTGGACAAATATTTGAATGAAGCGCTTGGTGATATTAAGGTAGAGAGGTTTGATGTTCTTATTTGGTGAAAACTCAATAATCATAGGTTTCCTATCCTTTCCCAGCTAGCTCGTGACGTATTGGCCATTCCAATATCCACAGTCGCTTTTGAATCTGCTTTTAGTACCGGTGGTCGTGCAAGTCCTTCTGCGTGCTCAAGATTGGTTACGTGGTGAATCTTCACATTTCGACCCAAATGCCCTCGAAGAAGAAGTGACACAACTTGACAAATTTGATATTGGTAATTATTTTTCTTTTTACAAGTTTGTTTCTTTAAATTTTTTACTTATCTATTTAAAGTTGATTTTTTTTTTATTTGTTGTTTATGTATATTTTTAGATTTGTCCAAGATTGCATTGGAACCTGTAATTGATCAGTGAAAACTGAAAAATTGAATTGATCAGGTGTGGTTTTAATTTTTTTATTCTTAATCTATAATTTATTGCCAAAATCAATAAATCATATTCTAATAAACTAAGTTGTTGATTTGTTCAGGGATGGTGTTTTGAGCTTTCAGCTTTGCACTTGGTTTGGGATGACATGATGTTGAGAGTTGATTTGTTTAACTCGACTACTCGAGGACGATTTCTTATGTTTGAACTTTAAATTGTTTATGAATGTTTAAACTTTAAGTTGGCTTAGCTTGAACTTTATGTTTGAACTTTAAGTTGTTTATGAATGTTTAAACTTTAAGTTGTTTATGAATATTTAAACTTTATGCAATTATGCTTAGCTTGAATGTTTGAGCTTGTTGCTTTTATGCAATCACTGTCCAAGGTTAACTGAAGACTGAATTGTTTAAGGAACTTAAGTTAATTGCTAATAAAAGTTATTCCATGATGGATTGAGTGTTGAAAGGCTTGTAGATGGATGGGGAGAACAGAATACTGATGATAGATTTGGCCCAAGAAAAGTGTTGTGTAAGGAAGCAGTTGTTGCACTTTGATAAGAGCTACAGACCTGCATTTTATGGTATTTGGCCCAAGAAAAGGTAGGCTCTTATTTCTTGCTTTTGCATCCTTTTTCCTCTAAGTTTTAAACTGGTTATAAGACTGTGTGTTCCTTGATTACAACACTTTGTGTTCCTTGAATAGAGGTGTCTTGCATCGTGATGGCTCTGTTCTCATGTCTGTTTCCCTGGTTCAGTTGAAGGTAACCTCTACACACTATGCTTCCTTGATTTCTGTTCTCATGTCTGGGATTGTATTCGTAGAGGTATTCATTATTGTTGCCTGCTAGTGTGGATAATTTATTTTTTTTGGTAAAATAAACAGCAAGCATATCCTTGACTAATTCTTATTGACAACCCAGAGAGCTTCAAAGAAGGAAAAGAGACTTGAAAAATGTCTTGGTTTTTCTTAATTTTGTTGCTCAGTTTCATATTTAATAGTTTCTCAGAGGGAAGCCATGATCAGAAGCAATCTGCAGTTGTTGTTGGAACTGTGTACTGTGATACATGTTTCAGTACACAGTTCTAGGACTAGCCATGATCAGAAGCAATCTGCAGTTTCTAGGACTAGCCATTTCTTTTCAGTTTTAATTCCAAACTTTTAAATTACCTCCAATTCCCCTAAGCTTCTGTCTCCATCTGTTAGTCTCAATTGATATAGTTTCTTGGATTTTGTGTGCAGGTGCTTCTGTTGCAGTGGAATACAAAGATGGGACTTCAAGGCCAAGTTTTCGGCAAGAAGTGAAAACCAATGAGCATGGAGAATTCAAAGTTCATTTGCCTTGTCTACTGCTTTGAGAATTAAGAAGGGAAGATCAGTAGAGTAGTTTTATGAATTATCAAGTTTTATATTTGTTTGTTGGTAAGAACAGTGCTTTTCAGAAGTGAAAAACAGCAAGTTTGAGGCTTTGTGCAGACTGTGAACATGAAAACCGACAGAACCGAACCGATTAAGTTCGGTTTGGTTTGAATAGCCCATGTCAGTCGGTTCTAATGATTGTGTCGGTTTAATCGGTTATTGGTTTTTATAAACCGAATCGACCGAATGCTTTTACCAGGTGCTAAGAAGATTGCAGTCAGTGTTATTACAAGATGGGGGCTAAATAGCCATTCAGAAGGAAGCGTTGAATGGCTATCCAGGCCGAACTCCTAATAAACCCTGCAATGAAATGGGGCATTCAACTTCCAAATTTGAACCAAACAAAAGAGTAACTGTGGTCAATGAAATGAGCCAGAATGGAATCCGCATTCGTATCAACTAGGGGTGACAACGATTCAGTCCGATTTTGAAAAAAAATTACGGTTAATATATAACATTCTCATTTTTTTAAAATTGAACCGAATAGTATCAAAAATCGAATCGATAATATATAACATTCTCATTTTTTAAAAAAATTGAATCGAATAGCATCAAAAACCGAATCGACTTAAACCGAATTTCATAGGTTCGGATCGTTCGTTTCATCGTTTTTAAAATTTAAAAAATCATATTTTTTTATAGTATTTTTAAGTTTATTTCACTAATTTAGAAATAAAATATTTATTTTTATATTATAAAAAATTAAAAAACCAATTAAAAATAGAATTCGATTCGAATAATTACGGTTTTTTTAACTTATGAACCAAAAACCGAACCGAATAAACTTAATTATTACCCGAACCAAATTCAATAAAAACCGAACCGAACACTACGGTTTGAATCGGTTTTCGGTTTTTTTCTCAGCCCTAGTGTCAACCAACCATAGTGTAAATTCATCAACACAATTTAATTCAAATGAAAACAGGGCGCAAATTACATTCACTTCCATGGTTATCATTTATCAGAAGTCTTTGCATACCAATAATGTATTATATATACTGTAAAAGCTAAAAACATGGGGGGAGGGGTGGCAACAGTCCCTGACAATGATATCTAAGAGCACAAGAATGAACCTACATCATGGTCAAGGAGAACAAAATCCCCCCCCCCCCCCCCCCCTTCCTAACATATGAAAAAAACATTTTGACTATGTTGCCTGACTATCTGGAACAAATTCATCAGGCTGGCTATCAAGGTCTTGAGAAGCTGTTAGTTTGGCCTTCTTGTACCTGCTCGAATTACGAAGAATTGCATGCAAGGACATGCTCTTTGGGCTAGAAGATCTGCTCAAGTAAAAAGCAAATTTAAAGACATGAAAAGAGTATTGAGATTCAGACTACATATGTTATAGATGGAAAACTTACAAATTAAACCTAGACCTAGAGTTTTTTTTTTTAATGTGGGACTACCAAATTCAAATTTTTTTTTTTTTTTCCATTCTCTTAGTATGATAAAGTGCTAGAATTTTTTGAAGGTTGTACTAAGAATTTGGATCAAGAAAGAATTTTCTTTACTTTCATTTTTTTGTCAGTGTTGTCAAATGAACAAAGAACTGAAAAGCTGCCAAAACAAATTTGAAGAATTCTTTCCTGTAGTTTGACATTTGGATATGCATTGCACAAGATCTTTGGCCTAGCTACCACCATAATTTGAAACCAATGCAAAGAAAACAACTTTTCAAATTAATAATGGCAAGCATCAATAGCTTTCATTGTCAATCTCAAGTTTGAGAAGAAAGGGATGATAAGACAGAGTAGCCTTCACCATGTGAAAGGCCAAACTTCACTTAGCAAGTTTAAGTTGCATGAGAAAAATTGTTGACGCATAAATTGATTAACATCAAAGTGTATCAAATGCAGCATCAAACCTAGCAAGGATTTTCTAAACCATATACATAATTTGCAAACAATAGCAGTAAAATACAAATATGCAAGACCTATATATCTTAAAACAAGGGAAAGTATTCATCATTCTTAATCCAACTTACCCTGGTTTTTTTCTGTTTCTTCTGCCACCTTCTTCCCCTTCAGAGTTATAAGATCCTATAGCAAAAACAACATAAACAGAAGAACCTATCATCTATGCAATCTGGATTACAATTCACAATAATAAAATGATGCAACAAAAGTATGAGAATAGTGCTAATTGTATTACATCTTCAAATTTTGTTATACATCAATATGTGGAAAAAGGTAAATAACCTCTATATAATGGATACCAACAATATCAGCTAGACACTTCAAAATATTTATAAAAAGAAATCACAAATAATGTGAATAAACTCATTCAAAAAATCAGGTGCATGGAGAGGGGGTTGGTGGATCGGAAGGATTGGAAGTGGGGGACTACCTTTCATGAAGGGCATGAATGCAACAAAAATGAAAAGCAAGAGACAGTGGAATTCTGAAAGATAAAGCTGAAATTTGATGCACTTGTTCATTTTATTGGCAAATTATCAAAGCCTCATTGAAATAAAATGCAATTGGCAAACTAGCAGTCATGATATAATAAACTTCGTTCAGAACCAATAAATCTGTGATAAAGAATGTGGATTACCATTTCGTGATGAGCTAACATTCACGTCACTATCGTCCGAATAGTCAGATGATGATGAACTATCTGATGGAGTTCTGGTGCTGGCATCAGAGTTGTCTACTCCATCTTCATCATCAGAACTCTCCTTATCATCATGCTTAAATATTGTACCTGTTGTAGCAAGTAAGCTCTTCTTATTTGCCAAGCTGTTCACAACTTTCCCCTTATTACTTCCAATAGCTTTTCCAATATCCAGATGAGATCCTCGCTTGTTACCTCCTTTATGTAGATTAGTGGTGTTTTTAGATCTTTCTACAGTGGAGCTTGATACAGCACGAGCATTGTTTTTCTCCAAATGGGTATGCGCCCTTGAAGAAATGTCAATGAGCCTTTCAGCTTCTTTAGGAATGGAATTGGTTTTGTCAGAGATATTAGTTTGCAGAGGTTCTTTTGCCGCACTTTTAGAAATGGTCAAAATTGTGTTACTTGATTGAACATTGGAGCTATATGGTTCAACCTTCGATGATGATCTATGAGATTGGATGGAGCTAGATTTGGTAGCTTGAGCATTTGCTTCCTTATGTTGATTCCCATTTAACATCTGTAAAGATGGTAAATCAGGTCTGGATCCACCAGACTGTACTTCAGGCTGCTTCTTCTTCTTCTTTTTTCCTTTCACCCCAGTTTCCACTCCTTTTTTGTCAGTCACCTTATCAATAAGCATCTTACCAGAATCATCAATTTCATGCTGGTGTTGGCTTTTGATCCTTTCACTTTCACAGGGAACTTCTATACTGTTAGTAGCATTATCTACACGGGCACTTTTAGGGTGCTCTACACTGGCTAAATCTTGAGTAGGCCTTCCATCATGATTGGTTTTAAGTGTATTTTGGGATGAGTCAAGCTGAACGTGGACAGGGCTAATTCCAACCCCTGTATTATTATTAGATCCCAAATCCAATCCATTCAATTGTGCTGCTGAACTTGAATTCATCTTCACAGTCTTCCTCGTGGATTTAGATGATGCACTCACCTCACTCACGTTATCAGCCAGGACTGTTGGATCCCGATGATCAGCGTTATCTTTTCCTTGCAATTCTGGGGGTTCCACCACAGTAGAACTTTTCTTCTTAGTTTTCTTCCTTGATATCTTGTCCATATTTTCAGCATTTGCTGGACCATTGCTGCATTGCTGCAAAGACTCCAGCACATCTCGAATTACATCATCAGCTCTCACATCAGTAAATGAAGGCAAACTGTCTGATGTTTTCATTTTTGATTCCTCTTTTCCATCAGTTGTGCCATCTTGCTTAGCATTATCACTCAAATGGTCACCACTCACAGAGGTAGGACACTCTGCAGGAGATATATCACTTGCAAGACTTCTATCATGTACCACATCTACTGCTTCTGTTCTTCCAACCGGATCCTTAGTCTTCTTGGACTTCTTTATTTTCTTGGAAGACTTCTTAGGTTTCACAATTTTATCTTCCAATTTACCAATCTGATTTTCAAGCCCTGAAACCCCAATGTCATTCTGGACATTAATTCCCTCTTGGGACACAAGTGTAGAATGGCGGTCCACACGACTTGCACCCGAATCAATTGAATCTCTTGTCTTTATTACTGTTACAACATCTGGTTCAGGTGCTTCATTTTGGCTTTCCATGTTGCCATCATTAGTATCAGCCATATCATCATCACCTACTAAAGTCAGTATCAATTTTAGCGAAAGTAAGTTTCTAGCCTTAATTCTACTAATCATGGAAGTGACAAAGAGAAGAGTAAGGTTGAAATGACAAGGGAAAAAATCTAAATAACTTCATATTAAAGGAAAAAAATGGAAACTTACCCTCTGAGTGGGGTACTCTATTTGTTTTGCTAACTTCTTGCACTTCCATTGAAGAGATCAGACAAGGTTCAGAAATTGCTCCACCCATGGGAATTTTTCCAAGAACAAATCCTGGATCAGCTTGACTGCCCAAATCTTTGTGATTAATTGCTTCTATGGCCTGAAAAGTGTCCACATATACATCTTTTGCAGAAGAGATTTCACTACCTCCTTGACTAGGATTTGATTTTTGCTTCTTTCTTTTCTTCCTTCCATGACTTGCATTGGCAGTCAACAAACACTTTTCTTTTAAAGATTCAGTATTTAAATGGTCTAAGATAGCACTTGTAATTTCCAGTTTATTACCTAAAGAGGACTTAGAGGTCGTAGTATCTGGTCCAGTGCCTTGGTTAAGGAAGTCAGAAATCAAATCTCCATTTTCTATTAAAGAATTTTCATTACCATCTTTCTTCTCGGCTTTGTGCTTTTTCTTTGATGCAGGCCCAGATTGTGAGGAATTTTCTATTGACTTATATTCTTGCTCACTGAGAGAAACATCTTTATGTTTAATAGTTTCACATTCAGAATGTTCTCCTGGAACTTTTGTTCCCTCATCAGCCATCCTTTTTCTCGTGGTTGATCTCTTATTTCTATCAGAAGACAAACTCTTGCAGGTTTCATGAACACGAATTTGGTTTCGAACATTCATATCATTCAAAACCGCACTTCTTTCATTCTCAAATGAATTTTCCTCGAGTACATTGTGTGAATCCAATCCATCTTTACCAGATTCAACAACTAAAGCACAATTGTCTTTCACAACATGGTCATGGATGGCATCCTTGTTTCTCTTTTTAATTTTGTGCTTTCCCTTTAAAACAGATGCAGCTAAAGAAGCTGGTAGGTCTTCACATAGTCTGTTATCTCCAACATCTTTCTCCTGAACCTTTGGCCTTGACTCCTTATTGGTAGCAGGGAACAAAACCTTAGAATTAATATCAGCCATATGTTCAACTTTTTTATGCAAATCTTCTGAATTTTCTTGTGTGGAATTACTAAAAGCAACCTGTTGAGATGCAGAATTCTGTTTTGTGTGACGGTTGTTTCCATCTTGTGGCAATGATGCATCATTAATGTTGGACAATCTTTTGGAAGGGCCACCAGATAGAAGATCAACCACATCAGCTGAAGAATTATTGGTTGTGATACCAAAACAGGCTACAACATTGCCAGCATCAGGTTTGCATGAATTATGATTTTCTATATGCTCTTCTGAAATCGAGGCATCAACAGAAAGAAACCAACTTTTGCTCGCTCCATCAAAAGCACTTTTTACAAACATGGAATCCGAGAGGTGATAAAGATATCCTTTGCGCTTTACCTGCTCATGTTTAGGAAGCCATTTCAATTTTCAACATAAGATTTAGATCAACAGTAAGCATCCCTAACAACCTAGAAGTACAAGATATAGCACCATACCTTTAAGGCATTAATCTTTATCTCCCCAATGTTAGGAAAGCACAATGGGTGTTCATACAGTATCTTTTCTGCAAATCAGCAGCACATAAATATTATCTAAAACAGAACTTAAAAATATAACAAGTTAATATCAAAACTGAAGTTGATATATCAGTCACTAAAAGTTTGCGAGAAAGAACTACGGTTTATGAGGATTTGCCTAAAAAGAAACCCGTCCATTATCCATCTACAATATAAAACACCTTATGTTGGTGAAAAGATTTTTTTTCAGATTAAAAAGAACTTAAACAACTAGAACCAGTAACTATTTTCCAGCATGATATAGCATAAAGAGAAATAATCCATAGCTTTAATTACATAACTAAATCTGCATATCATTACATTAACACGTTCCTTCCTGTTAAAACATTCTAGAGGAACTCTTGGTGACATCACCAACTCATTCATCCATTTGAACAACTCTAGCTCTTTTCGTAATTCGATTTTAGGTCCATTCCAGGGGAAAATTCAATAATTTTCTATTCAAGTTTTGATCTTTGAGGAATCAACTTGATGAAAATGATACTGACAATAAAACTTTAAACTGGCGTTGAATAAATCATTGAAAAAGAGCTCAGACGATCACACCCATAATGTTGCTCAGCTTGGAACTGGTTCCATAGCATTATAATAAACAAAAGAAAAAAACATACTTTAGAAATTTAAAGATTTTTAGCTTCAAAAAGCAAAGAAACAAAATTTTCTTAGACAATGGTAACCAAAAAAAATAGTACCCATAAAGAAAAATTGAGGGGAAAAAGAAGAAAAGGAACTTACTTTTGAGATCAGAAACAGTGTCGGAGTCGGAGACGATCATGGCCAGGTGGGTGTCGAGGCTGGTATCAATGAAAACAGTATTGTAGACAGTGGAAACACCGGAACCGGAGGGAGAATCCGGCTTTTCCATTTCCGTTTAAACTCGGCGGCGACTCGGAACTCAAAAGGGTTTCGAGTTTAACTAGAAAACGAAGTATAGTTTGGTCGGGTCAGGGGTTTTGTTGGTGTAGAAGAGGAACAGTCTTTTGCTTACATGGCGGCACATTGAAGTAGAAGAAGGATTTTGGTTAAGGATGGTAAAATTCGATCCGACCGATGGATTTAGAACCGATCCGATTTGAGTTTTTTTTTTTTTTTTGAACAATGAAGACGGAACAGGACGGTGCAATTTTTTTTTTGTTTGAAAGGCGGGGATAGAGCAGTTGTGGTAATTGACTGCTCCGCCCGTCCCGAATATTGAAATTATAATTTTATCCTTAAATATTTAGATTTTAAAAGAATAATAAAATAATATAATTAAACTTATTATTTTGATTTTTTTTTTTAAACCTAAACCTGATACTTTATTTTTTTCTCTTCCTAAATTAGAAATATGTTTATATTGAATTTATATTTAAATTTTTTTACAATGCTTTATTATTTGAAAAAAAATAAAAATAATTAATAAATATCAAATGGGACGAAGCAGGACGGGGCGGTTATGGATGTAACCGACATCTATGGAGGTGGTAGTGGTATTGAAATTTCAACATCTACGACGGAACGGGACGGGAGCGAGGCAAAGCAATGCTATGACGGGACGGGGGCGGATACTGCAAAATCCGCCCCGTTCCGCTCCATTATCATCCCTAATTTTGCTAGTTAGGCATTCTTTAAAAAGCTGTATATAATAATTTTTTCATTTAACGTATTTAAAATAATAAATAAAATTAATTATTTATTAATTTTTGTATTTAATATATTATAAATAATATATAAAATTTATCATACTCATAAAAGAGAATGAAAAATGTTTTTCTAAAAAAATATATATTATATTTTTAAATAAATAATAAATTAAAAATATAAATAAATAGTTATTTTATTATATTTATATTCTTTTAAACTAATAAATTAATATTATTTAAATCGTGATTTTAATTTAATCAATCACATTATATATAAAAATATAAATCAATCAACAAACCATTAACAAAACTCGTACTTCTCGACTCGAAGAGAAGTTCACCGCTTCCATTTATATACATACCAGATGAACGAAAGCACGGGTGGCAATCGGCCTATTTTCGGTTTGAGTTTGTCTACTTAAATCTAATAAAATATATTAAAATATTAAAAATTATTTTAATAATTTTAATAATTAAATTAAATAAAAAATAATTTTTAATCGATTCAAATTTTAAAAAACTTTTCACAAATTGAAGCCATTTCAACTCGAACGTATCGAGCCGAGCGAAAAGTTAAACTTTTAGATGCGTCTTTTTTTCCATCCTTTTCCCCATTATCATTTAGAAGGATTATTATCTAATGCATTATCATCCGTGAAATTTTTTTAGTCCGCAACCAGTTTTAAACTTTAAGGTTTTGTTTGATAGGTAATAACGAAAAACTTAATAATTCAATGATTAAAATTTATAATAATTATAACTTAATCATTAAATTAACAAATTTTTTATCATACTCTTTTCATGGTTTCTACCAACTTCCTTCTCTCTTAACTGTAACCATTCGTCTCCTGTTAACAATTTTTACATCCACTACCACATCAAACCAGATGAACTTGGTAGAACAAAATTCCCCCCTTCTCTTCCACAAACAATATTTTTATTTTTTTTATCTATTTCCCTCATTTTCTCTGCATTTTCCTTCACTTTCTCAGCAACCAAAAACTAATTGAATTATCCATGTACAAACCTTCATCAAGTTTCCTCACTTTCTCTCCGTTTCACTCATTACTAAAGATTATCGAAAATTATATTTTTATATATATAATAATTATCGAAAGTTCTAAGTTCTATTATACCTACTGAAAATTTCAAGTCATTTACAATCTAAGTTCTAAGTTCCGTATAGATTAAGCGCCCTGGTATAAAGACACAGTACCGACTTACATGAAGATTTACAATCTAAAAGATGGAGGATAGTTGGCAGCATCAGCTATTGACTGAAGTTTTTTTTAGCATTCTGCCTTTGCTTCTCATGACATTTTTTGCCCTGTTGGTGCTGATGATGATACAGCTGATTGTTTCAATCGGTCTGATTTTACTATTGGATATATTTTGTATATTTATAAAAACTTTGTTGAAAAATTTACTTGCAACAATTAAATAGCATACCCTTAAAATAGAATATTAGAGAACTTACTTGTAGAAGGAAAAAATGAAGTATAGAGAACTTAACGTTGTTGCCAATGATTAAACCCTTTGTCCTTAAGGCGAAATTGCCCGTCACTTGGTGCATACGGATTCAATGCAATTGCCTGCCAGGAATTCAACAACAACACCTTGAATAATTGCACAGTTTTTCAAGGTCTACGAACTTAAGGAATTGACTCAATTTTCTTTTTACAATAACAGATTCCTAAGCTCTAAAGTAGAAATAACAAAGGAAGAAGAGAATTTTTATAATTGTTGAATGAATTGTTCCACCTATCAAGGTACCTATTTATAGGTCATTAGGGACCTAAACGTACATGAATAACCTTAATACATGAATGAACATTAAACATGAATACATGAATGTATATTAATTAAGATGAATATACATGGTACATGTATAAGCAAATTCATGAATGAAATAAATTAAGTTCATGAATTGTGAAATTCATGAACATATATGTCACACCATAAAGAATATATTTGATCATGCACTATATAAAAAGATCAATTTTACATTCATTTGTTTGGTTCCAAACCAAATTCCAACATTTACATCGAAATGTCAAACCTCGCCTTGATGATGCTTGATGCAACTTGTTATAGCTTCTTAGGGTTTTGAATTCTATGATCAAATATGGAGGGCAGGTCTCTTCAACTTTTAACTTCTGTGTTCATCTGATGATAGAAAGGATTGTTCTTTCAGATGAAATCCTTTTGTCGTGAACCATCTCTGTTGCAGGGCATTCCCTTGTGTTTCTGCAGAGTGTATTGATCTGAAATGAAGAGGATATAACAAAAAAAGAGCATGGTTTTCAACAAAAAAAAAAAATTCAAGTCAATTCAACAATAACATCGAACAAAGGATAAAAATTTCTCAAATCTAAAAAATGAAGGGTTCTGCTGATGTTTCTTTATCATGGCATGGGTATTAACAATGCTTTTGTAACTTTAAACGAAATATTTCTTCAAAAAAAAAAAATCAATGAAATAAAAAACAGTCAAATCTTATTTCTGTAAAAAAATAAAAACTAAAAATAATTTGTTATAATCAAATCCAAGAACAAGTTAAAAAAAAAAAATCAGAAACACAGCAGACAATCCAGTTGACTCAGGGCTATCATAATTTTTTGAGGGTAATAAAACCCCCCTCAAACGCACCGTGAGGTGCATTTAGTTTGCACTTTGCACCCACTGGTGTTAAACTCCATTGCCCCTCCAGTACCCGTGAGAACTAAAATTACCTTTTTTTAATAATCTTTAAAAAAAAAAAATTATTTATAACAGTTTTTAAATTATTTTTTTATTTAAGTTTTTAAATTATTTATTATAATAAATAAATTTATATAGTTATATAATAATTAGTTCATTAATTAAAATTTTAAAATATATATAAAATAATATTTTAAAATAAATTTAAATGTTAAATATTATTAAAATATTTTTATAAATATATCTTTATATTAATGTCTTTAATGATCATTTTTATTCTCTCATTTCCTATTTTTGCATTCAAACACATATCTCACATGGTACAGTAATTAATATCACTGCTAAAACAGGAAAGGGTTGTAGACGAAATTGAGGTTACAACTGTTGTTGGTGGAACCTTGTTGGTTTTGGTATCCTTCTACATCATAGGCTGGTTCAAAATTATCTTTTCAGTAGTATGGGCATCAATTTGTTGGATGATCCATCATGAAGCACACTCTACACTGCCTTGATTGTTGAACATTACCCATGACCAATTGTTGAACTGAGGAGGTGAGATTGGCTCATTGGTTCTCCATGTTCATGTATGCCACCAACTCTTCAAGTGTTAGATTGCTCAATTCCATCGTGTTTTGTTCAAAAATTGAAAAAAATGAGTTGTATGTACAAAAAAATAAAATTAATTACAATTGAAAATAAAAATAAACCAAATAACGAATAAACTAAATAAAGCAATCCCTGGCAACGGCACCAAAAACTTGATGCACTCAAAATAGTGTATCTTAATCAAAATCTTGCACTAAAAATAATCAATTGTAAGTATAATAGTTAGCAAGGGTCGAGTCATCAGGGATTGGGTTTTAATTTATAAGTTATTAGTTTATTACTTAAGTTCAAAGACAATAAAAGAAAATGGGGTTTTGAAATAATTAAAAGTAAAGAAAACAAGATAAGTAAAAAGCAAATAAATAAGAGAAAATCAAATATAAGAGAAGTATGATTAAGGTTTAATTCTCTACCACTAAACATCATTAAGAATCAAATTTGGATCTATCAACATCAATTAGCTATCAAAGTTAACAACCGTAGATAACAACATCCTGTGTTACTCCAATCCTTCTTTAGTTCGTCGTTAAGCAGGACGAACGCCGCTACTTAATCTCTAACTATCAAATAACCTAAGATAAACATCATTTGATTCAAAGTGATAACAGCTTTATGATAAGAAAGATAGGTTGATCTAAGCAACAAACACATAAACATGAATTTATTATGTTATGTTCCACTTCATAATTCCTGAAAACCTAACATAATCATAAATTACAAATTGCTACTATTGAATAAGAAATCAAGACAATTATACGGATCAAGATTTCTAAACTAGCATTAGATAATTATCAAGATCTATCTAGTTTTCAACCTAAACAAATCAAGACAATATCATGAACAATTCTTGTAGGAGAACATAAACAACTTTGATAGAAAACCAATAAATGATAGAATCTGAAAATTAATTACATAACATGTCTAGGGTTTTGAAATCACCATTAACCAAATAAAAGTTTAGCCTAACATAAGCATAGACAATATATACATAGAACTAAAAAGAAAAATAAAAGAATGGAGAATAAGAAGAATAATGATGATTCCTTGAGTCTCCTCAAAAGATTATGATAGTTTGTGGCTCAAAAGATAGTATTTATAGTACTTTTTGACATTGAAAACCCTTTCTTGCTCTTTAAAGAAGCTAGGAGTCAAAATATGAAAATTTTAAAATATTATTGTACCATGAAATTTTAAACCAAATCTCACCGTTACAGTAATTAATCTCACTGCCATCGTTGTTTTTAATTTTACTGAAACCAATCTCACCACTCATCTAAATAGAACTTCAATGGTTGTAAGCTTAGCAATCACCTCTAAAGTTTGGACTCAAACTCCCATTTATATCATACTAGAAAAAATACCCGTACTACGCTGCGGGTAAAACGATTCATTTTTCATTTTTGTAATAGTAATGACAACAATATTATGAACACATAAATTAATAACGTATAAAATTAATTATTAACATGAAAAAAATTCTATAAATTTATAATATTTAGGAAAAAAAAAAAAAACAAGAACACGTTATGAAAACACAAAATTTTCTTTAAATTGAACCACTCTGACAAATTATGCAAAATATGTCATGAATTAAGACACGACACAAACACAATTTTTTTAAAAATTAAATCACAATGACAAACTATATAAAATATGAGATGATTGAGACACGACACAAACACAACATATAAAAAATAATTAAAACACAACACGAAAAATAACATGAACACGACACGAATAAACGAACGTGTAAAAATTTATATAAATTTATAATACTTTATATAAATTATTAACGTGTAAAAATTTATATAAATTTTAATAATTTAAAAACATAAAAATTAAACGAACACAAACGCATAAATTTTTCTCTAAATTGAATAATTATGACAGATTATGTAAAATATGTCATGAACTGAGACATGACACGAATACAACATAGAAAAAAATAATTAATCCCCAACACGAAAAATAACATGAACACGACACGAATACATAACGTGTGAAAATATACATAAAACGAATTATTAACGTGTAATTTTTTTTATAAATTTATAATAGTTTATATAAATTATTGTGTAAAATTAATTATTAACGTGTAAACATTTATATAAATTTATAATATTTTGAAAACACAAAAAAAAAATACGAATACGTCACTAACACAATTTTTTCATTAAATTAAATCACTATGATAAATTATGCAAAATATGTCATAAATTGAGACATGACACAAAGACAAATTTTTCTCTAAATTGAATCACAATGACAAATTATATAAAATATGAGATGAATTAAGACACCACACGAACACAAAATTGAAAAAACAATTAAAATACAACACGAAAAATAACATAAACACAACATAAATATACGAACGTTTAAAAATATACATAAAACAAATTATTAATGTGTAAAAATTTATATAAATTTATAGTACTTTGAAAAACAAAAAATAAAAATAAAACGAACACGAACACAACATAAGAAAAATAATTAAAACACAACACGAAAAATAACACAAACACGATAAGGATACACGAACGTTAAAAAAAATACATAAAACGAATTATTAACGTGTAAAATTTTATATCAATTTATAATACTTTAAAGATAAAAAAATAACACAAACACATAATTTTTTTTTTCTTTCTATAAAACGAATTATTAACGTATAAAAATTTATATAAATTTATAATACTTTAAAAATAAAAATAAAACGAACACGAACACAACATAAAAAAAAATAATTAAAACACAACACGAAAAATAACACAAACACGATAAGGATACACTAACGTTAAAAAAATACATAAAACGAATTATTAACGTGTAAAATTTTATATCGATTTATAAAACTTTAAATATAAAAAAAATAACACAATCACATAAAAAAATTCTTCTTTTTCCTTCTTACTATTTTTTTTCTTTTTCTTTCTTCCTTCTTTACCCCTCAACAATCCAAAAATAATAATAAGAATAAGGAGGCTACGTAGCCACCCTAAATGAAAAGGGAGACGTGGCCCCCCTAAGTTTGCATCAAAAGATGCAAAATTTATTTAATGGATGGATGGATTGGAGAACTCCCATGAAAATTTTGCTCAGCAACTAAAAGCAAGAAAAAGAGGAAAAGAAAGATTTGATTGGATTGGATTCAAAGACGTTGTGGGTAAGGTTTGCAACAGTGCCAACAACAGTGAAAGTCAAAGAAATAGAAACAAAGATTTGAAATACAACAAGGAAACGGAAACTGGGTCATGGAATGAATGTAAGAGGGAGGGACATTTTTTATTATGTAATCCATTTGCTTACTCTTTTTTTTTTACCATGGAATGGAAGCCAACTTTCAACTCCATGAACAGAAAATAGAACAGACTCTCAACAAGGTGTTTTCATTCCTTCTTCCTAGAATCTTTGAGTTGCCCCCTCCTTCGAATGCCAAGACAAAAGCGAAATCGCCATGCATCAACCACACTCTCCGGCAGTGAATAAGCCAAGCCCCAGAGGATTGTATGGGGCCAGTAGGGTGTGCAACGAGGTTCGTAGCCTATCCAGCGCATTGCTGCTCGAGCATAACCATCTGTTGATGGAACAAAGAAAGAGGATCTTTTGATTGACGCCATTTTTGTTGCTACGTATAATGGAACCTGCTTCAAGAAACCCCTTGATTGATCAGAGAATGTCAACACAAAAAATATAAAAGAAATTTTGTGACAATTAAGTTACCCAGATTATTGGTGATAAAGGTACAAAATTTTGTGAGCCACAGCCTTCATCAACCTACCTAAATACTTAAAATTCATAGAAGTTCAACTTTTATCTTGTGATTTATATGTATGGATAGGCTACCTTCCCCAATTCAACAATAATCCTCCCATTTATTTTGTCAATAGAACACAATGTAACCTAAGATGCCAACATTGAAAGTAATTTTGTCAAGATTTACGAAGCGTACTCACGTGATAACAAAATCATAGTCATCAGAAACTATGTTACTTGGACTTGGGTGTGAGTGTCGGATACGGGTATGTTCAGTTTTTCTAAGTTTTTTCATGTATTTGGAGGGTCATATCCCCATACTCATTTCTAAATATGCGTTGAACACGGGTACTTCAAGAAAAATGAAGAATCAGAGCAACATAGATCAGAAATCATCCAGTTTTGGTGGCATGTTCTACTCTTGCTATTCATCCTCATCATATTCACCTTACCTTAGGAATCATTCTACTCATCTAAAAGTATAATCAGTAGAAGGAGAGTGGGGAATCGAGAGGGGGAGAGGAGGAACTCAGCAAAAATTGAGTGGATGAAAAGAAAGGGAGATTAAGAACTACTGATATCAAAAGAACTAAATTTCAAAAACAAATCCTAAGCTATAGAAAGCATTATGAGTTGGGGGTATGAGTATCTTAAAACTAATGTGAAAATTGATGACAATATTGGATGTACAAGATATCGAGTGCTTTCACCATGAGCGAAAGACAGTGTCCTATTCCTGGAATTCAATTAATATCATTTTAAAAAAAAAAAACAGCATAAAAACATTGTTGTATCAGCTTTCTTGTTCAACACATATAGCCTTGGCAATTTGCTTGGTACCAATAACTTTGATTAAACTTATGAACACAAAAGCAAATGATAGAAATAAGTTTAAAAACTATCTAATCACCTCACATATGGTAACCATCTTGTACTGTGAGCACAATTGCTTAATATACTCATAATACTAACACCCGATACGAAGAGAGTGAAAGCGATTGAAAAAATTGTAGGGTCCAAAACAGCAAATCTTTTCTTCTCCCCAAAGAAATTAGCTAATATAAACTATATAATATTCCATGTTTATTATCTAAAATCATATATTGGCCATAGTAAGTTCAACAAGCAAATCAAACTTGTCGACATTTCTGGTCAAGTAGATAAAATAAAATGCCTTTTCGAAAGAAGAAAACAAGATAAATATCTATACTTAATTTCTAATAACTTAACAGGACAAATAGATTGCATGGCCTAAATTCCTTATAAAAATCCAAGTTTCAGAACAAGAGTCCATTTTCACTATATGTTAGCAAATCAAGTTGTCTATGGGTAGAATCTTACTGTAATTTGTTGTTAAAGAGACAAATATATTCAATATTGAATCATTGATTACTCATGGCCAGCTATTTCTAACAAATAACAAAGTGGTGATGTACTTCTAGCAATCAAAATTTGAAATAGAAAAAAAGCATAGCCATTTAGACTAATCCATATCCTTAGTCTCACCATTACCTTTACTATCAACTATGGCAGAAGAGTTAAAAACGTTCAAGTTCCATGAAAAAGCCTTACTCTCTAGCTTTATAACTCCTAAACTTACAAGTTACAATGACAGGAATCAAGCAGTAAAGCATAGCATAATTAGCAAACGTTACCTGACACTGGACATCAATCCCACTGTTCTTGTATTCAACATAAAGGCACCTAGAGAATTGATCAATATACCTGAAACAATCCCAAAAAAAAAAAAAAAAAGAGATCATCTTTAGTTGCTAAAACAATAAATCAAACTCCAATTAACTTTGCAAATGACAAACACTTACGCCTTAGTAGCAGCATAAACAGCATAAAGTGGATCAGAAGGGATGACAATAGCAGCACCAGAACCAATATTCACAATTGCACCTTTCTTTCTCTTCACCATCCCAGGCAAAACAGCCCGAGTAACCTTAGTAGTACCTTCAACATTAACCTTAATCAAATTCCTCAATAGCTCCTCATCAACCTCGTGGAAAAACCTAGCATAAGGATATGAAATCCCAACATTATTAATCAAAACACCAACATCCAATCCTTCTATAGTTTCTTTTATCTTCTTCACACCTTCATCAAGATCACCAGTGAAGTCCACAACAACCGTCTTTATCTGAATTTTCCCATACTTGGCCAAGATTGAATCAGCAACATCTTTGAGTTTATCAGGATTACGGCCCACCAAGACAAGATTAAGCCCTTTCCTAGCCAACTGAAAGGCAAAACCTTTACCTATACCATCAGTTGGTCCTGTTACAAGACCCCAGGAGCCATATTTCTTGAGATTCTTACCAGGTCTAAGGAAATTGATCCAGACCCATTTGAGAAAAACAAATGAAAATTTCAAGAGTGATAAAGAACCCAAAGTGAAAAGAATAAGAACCCAGAAAGGCTGAGCCTTGAGAGTATCGAAGAAACAGGTTGCCATGGATTATGTAGAGGAAAAAGCTGAAACTTTCGTGAATATAACAACAACAACAACAACAAAAAAGAGATCTAAGGGGAGATAAATAGAGTGCACAAAAGGGGAAAATCTTTAGCAAACCTGTTAGTTCGTTAGGGTTGATGGAGTTGGGTATGGCTTTGACTGTGACAAATAAAGAGAAAAAAAAAAAAAAAAAAAAAAAAAAAACAGAGGAGGAGATATAGGGTAGGCAGAAACAGATGGGGAATTGGAATTAAATGCGGTTAATTTGAAAAACATGTACTCCATAATCCCTTTATTTTAAAATGATCTAAATATTAATAAAAAAATTAAAAATTATTATGAAAGATATTGTAAAAATAAAATTATCTTTAACGAATTTTTTTTATTTTTTAATTAATGTGTTTTGCTAACGAGTGCCCTTAGGGCACTTTTTAAGATTAGTTAATAGATTATTTATAGAAAGAACATTGTATTAAATACAGTATTTGATAACTTTATTCATCATTTTTAATACATTGAATTAAGATATTACTATAATTAGTAACCTTAAAGAGTGTCCTTAGGGCACTTGTTAGCAAAATCCTTAATTAAAAAATACATTTTTTGAAAATACATTTTATTAATTTTAAAAAATAAATATTTAAATATTTTTACTTTTTTGTTTATTTTTTAATTAAAAATTTTAAATAAAAAAAATAATATAAAATTTTAATTTTTTTTAATTTAAAAAAATAAATATTTAAATATTTTATTAATTTATTTTCAATTAAAATTTTTAAAAGATAATATTTTCTTTAATAGGAGGAGAAAGGAAAAAGAAATTTTTTTATTAAAGACAATTTTGTTTTTACAATATTTTTTTTAATAATTTTAATTTTTTTTATTTTTTTATAAATAATTCTAATATATTAGATCATTTAAATATAAAATAACTATTGAAGATATATTTTTCAAATTAACCCAATTAAATGAGGGAAATAAAAAGAAAAGAGAAGGATTGATTTTTGAGAAGGAAAAAAATAAGGGTTTATAAGAAAAACATGTCCTCAATAAAAAGTTATTGTTGAATGGTCTAATGAATTTGAAAAAGAGAAATGAATAATTAGAAATTATTATAAAGGATATTGTAAAAACAAAATTACCTTTAATGAAAAAATTTACCTTTCCTTTTTCTTTCATTAAGGAATTATTATTTGTTTTTAAATTTTAATTGAAAATAAATTTAAAAAATAAAATATTTAAATATATATTTTTTTAAAAATTTAAAAAAATTTAAAAAATAAAGAAAAATTAATTTTAGGCATATTATTTTTATTTTTAAAAATTTTTTTAATTAAAAAAAGTAAATAAAAAATTTAAAAATTTATTTTTTAAAATTAAAAATTTTTTATTTTCAAAATATTTAGTTTTTAATTAAAAAATAAAAGAAAAAAGGAGAAGAATTTTTTTTTATCAAGGATAATTTTATCTTTACAATATCCTTTATAACAATTTTTAATTATTTATTTATTTTTTTTAAATAATTTTTATTTATTAGATCATTTAACAAATACTTCAAAAGAAGGACATGTTTTTAATATTTACTTAAAAAATAAAGAGGTGGGTGGTGAAGTAGATGAGCTGAAAACCACCTTAATTAACTACTTATGATGAGACTGACATAACTGAAACGTGGCAGATCCTATAATGTCCTGTTTTGGCTGTAGCTCTGCTCAAGAATTGAGCCGATATATTTGGTCGGATTTAAATATTTAGGGAGTTATAGGCTAATATCCTTTATGGTTAGCTTAAAATAGGTTATATTATATATAAATATGATAAAATTATATATAAATATGATAAATTACATAAATTGTCATGTTTATATGTAAATTTTTTTTACATATAAACATGACAAATTACATATAAATATGACAAATTGCATATAACATGACAATTATATATAAACATGACAAATTATATATAAACATGATAAATTACATATAAACATGACATATTTATTATGTTTATATGTAATTTTTTTTACATATGTAATTTCATTTTTACATATAAACATGACAAAAATTACATATAAACATGATAAATTACATATGTAATGGAGCTTACGAAAAACTCACCATAAGGAGCTTTTCTTAAAAAAATTCGATTTAAATCGAATTTATGTAGGAATTTTGTAATCTGACTCGAATTATTATTTATTAAATAAAAAATATTTTTTTATTTAAAGTTAATTATAAAATATTTTTTAAATAATTTATGAACATAAACGGGTTTATGGACAGGTCCGAGCCTAATCCGAAACGGCTTTGGTCAAGAAAAAAAATCGGATTGCGGCCCGGCTCATAATCAAATCTATTTGACTAATCCATTTAATATTTTTAAGATTTTGTTTCGGAGAGCACTCTTTAAAATTATTATATATAATAATATCGTCGTATGAATATGAAAATATTAAATTTTAAATTTGATAAATTTAAACACGATATGATTTTACGACATAAATATAATATGAAAAAAATATTAAAATATGACACAAAAAATAACATGAACACGATACGAGTGCACGATTGTGTCAAAATCTATATAACATAAATTATTAACGTGTCAAAATTTATATAATATATAACATATTAAACATAACCATTACACGAAAAAATAACACGAATATGACATTAATATACAAATTGTCAGATTTAAAAAAAAGGGTATTGCTATGTTGAATCAGAAAAGTTGAACCAGCATTCCAGCAAGCACCAGCCTGGTGATGGGGATTGGGGAGGCACGGATCATTCTCTTTATTAGCCGTTAGCCATTGCATTATTTTTCTAGAGTTTTAAGACCTTAACGCCCATAACTATGTTATCCGGATTTTTTATTTTTTTTAAATATTCGTGTTTAATATTTGTGTCCGACACATATTCGGATATGGATATAAAGATACGATCCTTCAAATATATAAAACAAACTTAAAAAAATTAAATATACTCGTGTAGAACACATACTCATATCAGATAATTACTTTCGAATTTGGATAACATAAACCGATAGGATAACTGTCTTTATAATGTTTACCTTGGGTATATCTGTACGGCAATTCTTACTTAAACTATGTTTGAATGGATGGTGCGATGCTTACTTCTTAAATACGTTTGAATGAACCGTGCGATGCAACGAGGAGCTTGGTTAAACCAGTTAATCTAAATAGTGAAAAATTGAAATAATAGTAGTAATACAGTAAAAAAAAAAAAAATCTTACTTCCACAGCATGATTAAGGTATGAATTGCAGTGAACTTAGCTTAAGTAAGAACTAAGAACTGCAGTTTAAGTCTACTGCAGCCTCAGCAAGAAAGATGCACACGGAAGCAACAGCTTGCTGCTAGCTGCTGCCATTATTTTATACAGTCAAAAGAGATCCAATTAACTATTTTTAACTTATTGCAGTAGGATGTGTGTAATCGTATAATTCACTGACGATATATAGATTTATATACCGACCGACAATGATTCAAATACAAACCCTTTCTTTAATTCTACCTGCTAAAAAAGAGAACCCAATTTTTTGTTTTTGACACAGTAAGACACCTTCATTAAGTCAAAGAGCACCAAACTCAAGAATTTGTGTTCGGGGTCTCGTTTGTTTTGAAATTCTGAGAGTGTTTCAACAACGTTCTCTTCCGCATCCCAAGAAAGTAATGGAAAAGATATTGATCCTTCAAGATATCGGGCAATGCACTCAATATGGAACTCTGCACAGAATGTGGCAAATAAGGTACACACATATGCTCACAACCAATCCATCGTAAGCTTGCTTTGCTATACATCTCTGCTGATGGGATGAATAAGGAAGCTCTCTTTAACCTTGACATCTTCGTGGCCACAAACAATGGAATCTACATACAAAAATGATCTTATAAGCAAACTAGAATTAGGAAGGAAAAAAAAAATACTTGGTATACAGTAATACAATCTTGACAGCTAAATATGCAGTGGCATCCTATGTTACCCGTGTTCACGCGATACCGGTATATTCAATTTTTAATTTTTATATATTTAAAAAATCATATCTCATATTCATTTTCAAATGTAAAATACGAATATTTTTAAAAAAATAAAAAATACGGGTAACATAGGTGCCATCAACAACAATATAAGATCGGATTAATATCACTAGAAAATAGATTGCATAACTCCTTGTAGGCTGTGGAAGCAGCAGTGCAGGCCTATTGCAAAACCTCATCAAGCTGTGCATTTTCAGAATAGACTTACCTGACACTGAATATCGATTCCGTTTTTCTTGTACTCCAAGTTGATGCTTCTTGAAAACATTGCAAGGTATCTGAGAAATGTTGAATTAGTTATTACATATATCTAACAAAATTCGAAGAAATGCTGGGTGTTGGACAAATAAATAGGCTCAATCCTGTTTAGAGGGGGATTGATGTTGGTATTTCAGAGTGTATCTAAGCTTTTCTCTCGAGTCCTGACTAGTTCTTCTAGCCCAAGTACTACCAACTATTAGCCTCCTTAGTCCTATTTTTAATTCAATCTAAGAAGTAAAAAGTTTTTTTGTTGATGTTCTATCTCAGTAAAAATATCCAAAAGAGAAGGAAGAGAAAACCTTTCTCCAATCAGATGTTTTCTTAACTACACAAATTAAACTAAGAAATGGTTTTCTTCTTTTGCATGCAAACAAAGACACAATAAGGGAAGTGAGGGGACCAGTAGTGTTAAGTGTCTAGACTCTAGACTGAAGCTCCAGGCTAACCAAATAATCAATGTGAATATTACAGCTATGCTTTCTCAAGAAAGCAGAAATAATATTGTATGTACTTTATTTTTTTTGGTGGGGTGCATCAAGCCGAGCTTTAGTGCAGCGCTTGGGCGACACGCGAGAGGCCCAATAGCAAGCTACTGTAGGTGGACTCTTCCCCTAAAAAAAATAAATTTAATATAACATGAGTCGATTACACTTGATTTTAACCAAAACATCGAGAAAGGTATGTTGTATGTACTTAAATTGAGTTTCAACTTTCAACCTTGCGAATTTCAGATCCCTTTGAGATGTAATGTAGATAACTGACTATAGGAATAAACAAAGGTTTAAATAAAAAAAAAAACCCATGAACTAAAATTTTAAAAAAAATTTAATTTTTATTATTTTATTACAATTAATTGAATTTTGAATAATTTTTTTAATTAAATCCCTCACTTTCTTGATCTAATATCAATGTCCTAATATTATTTTAAAATAATTATATATAAAAAAAAATCCCAAAAACACAAAGGAGATCTTTTTGGGTTTTTCGTTTCGACTAGATCTTTATGAGATTTTTAGTTTCACTACTTTCCGTTAGAATCATATTGTCTTTTTCTTCTCACAAACTTGGATTGTTTTTAGGATATAAGGGAATTTGGGATTTTTTTTCAATTTTTTTTATTTTAGTTTTTTAAAAAAGCAGCCACTAAGACATAACATCGACACGTGGCTTGATTAGTCCGGCTCAATATGAACCGGATTTGGATAAAATATTTGGTAATTCAATCTTTCCCGACTCAAATTATTAAATAAAAATATTTTTTATTTAAATATAATTATATAATATAAAAATATTAATTTAAAAATATTTTTTAAATAATTTAATATTTTTAAATAAAAACATAAATTTATATGAATCAATCCGAATTCAATCTGAATAAATTTAGATAAAATAAATAAAATTTTCAAATCACAGACATGAACAGATTTAGACGTGATCAAGAATTATCATTATCCTGGCACATCGGTATTTTCTTGCCATGTGGTCATTTAAATTAGACGTGACACTGATGTTCCAATTTCTTTTTTATTTCACATTCAATTGGTCAAAATAATAAAAGTTCAATTGATTAGAAAATAATTATTACACGTGACAGTGAAAATATCAGATTAGAAGCAGATTTCTATCTTCATTTATATGGAAATTTAAACGGCCACGTGGCTCAGGATATAGCCCACATGGCCACCTCCCGTTCATGAATGCAAAACGACAAGTTCGTCGGATAATCAAATGTTCAAGAACATCAAATGATTATTAATTTTTAAATTTATATTTAATACATTGTTAATATATAAATTTATATATTAATAATAAATTTTAAATATTTTATAAAAAAATTAATTTTTAATTTTAATCTTAATTTCTAACTTTTAGCTCTAACTTCTAAAACCATGTTTAAAAATGTTTTTGGCTGTCAAAAGCGATTTTTGACAATTAAAGCAATACTAAACGAGTTATCTTTTTTATCTAAAGCTGTTTTTCATAATTAAATTAAAACCAAACCAAAAAGTTAGAAAACAAATGTGGTCACGATACAAAAAACATGAATTAAAAAAAAAAAAAAATTTTGATCAAATACCTCCAAAACAATTCATTATTAAAAAAAAAAAAAAAAAAAAAAAACCAACAAATCAGTTTACTTTTTCATGATTAAGTTATTGTACTCCATAAGTAAGACAATAACTTTCACCTTTGAGCAAAAGGAAAAAACTTTTAAAAAAAAAAATTTGCTTTGTTGATTTATTTTAAAATATCAAAATTCAATATATATATTTTTTTACTATTTATATAAAAGTATACAATTATTTTTTTATTTGAATTTTTATTTCAAATAAATAATATTATATATTTAAATTTGTAAAATATTATGTTTGTATATAATTTTTAATATCTAAAAAATATTTTTTATATATTCAAATTAAATTTCACAAATAATTTATATTAATTACTTAAAAAGTATTTAAATTTTATATTTTGATATATTTTAATATTAAATTACTTGAATAGTATTAAAATTAATTTATTTTATTTTCCAACATCATATTTAAAACAAATATTTTAATTTTTCACAATAACTTTTTACAGTAATATTAAATACAAAATTTTTAATCATAATTTTTCACAATATTTTTTTAGAGTATTTTTTTTCAAACTAAACTTTTGAACACCACAACAGCAATACTAAAATAGGCTTAACTCTTAATTTTTAATCATTAAACTTAACTCTAATTTGACAAGTAACAATGTCATTATCAATTTACAACGATGCATCAAATATAAATCTTTAATTTTTTCAGACATGCTAGTTGATCAATGGAACAAATTATTAAACCCTAAAAAGAACCAAAAGTAGAGAGAAACTTACGCTTTGGTAGCAGCATAAACGGTGAACAACGGGAAAGAACAGATGCCACCAGAGGAACCAGAGCCAACGTTAACGATTGCCCCTTTTTTCTTCTTCAGCATAACCGGAAGCACCGCTTTAGTAATCCAGGTAGCTCCCTCTATATTCACCTTTATAATACTCTCCATCAGATACGAATCCACTTCATGGAAAAATCTTGCTCCAGGGTAGGCCAAGCCTGCGTTGTTTACAAGAACACCAATGTCTAGCCCTCTAACACCATCCTCCACCGTCTTCGATATCGCTTCTCCACTATATTTAGCTAAGTCGATGACGACGTTTCTGATGTCAACTTGTGCTCCAAATCTTTGTCGTATGTCGTTCGAGGTAGCTTCAAGTTTTGAAGGATTTCGTCCGACCAACACTAAGTTGAGACCCTTTGACGCCAGTTCAAACGCCAGGGATTTCCCAATCCCATCCGTACAGCCAGTAACTATAGCCCATCAACCATAATCCTTCAGATTCTTTGGGGCTCTGATGAACATAATCCAAACCCATTTGATAAAACTGAGGATTGGTTTACAAAGGGAGATGAAACCTAGCGTACTGATCACCAGGATCACAACAAAATCATCTTTACTCGGTTGCCATTTGAATTGAAACAGAAAGAAGTCTGGCCGCTTGGATATTACGGTCAACTTGGTAGCTGGTTATTAAATACTAGACTAGACTAGATAGAAGCCAAAAAAAAATACTAGATAGACAGCCGATTAGACTTCTCCTGCTGGCCGGGCTGGAACTTATGGATTTGGATCCGGTCTTGTCCAATCCGGATAATTATTTAATTAATAAAATTATTTTTATTTAAATTTATTTTATAAAACATAAATATGTATGAAATACATATATCAGACAACATATATTTTAATCTCTAGAGTAAGGCGGTAAATGAATCGAGTTAATAATTTAATTTTTATTCATTTATCAAGTTAAGTAAATGATTAAAAATAAAATTTTAAAGTTCGTTTATTAAATCAACCGAACTCGAATATGGTATATTCATTTCATTTATGTTTACGAGTAAATTCGTTTATGAATCGTTTAAAACTCGGTTAATAAATCGTTTAAAGTTCGTTTAAAATTGGCTTATTGTTGGATTATAATATAATTAATAATATAATTATTATTTGTGTTTTATTTTATTTATTTATAATATAATTAATAATATATATTTTTTATTATTTTATATCTAAAACTAAAAAACATGTTTATTTGTTTAGATTTATTTAGATTTGTTTGTTTATTGTTCATGAATAAATTTTTAATTGTTCGTGAACATATTCAATGATATGTTCATGAATATGTTCGTTTAATGTTCGCGAACAAGTTCATTTAATTTAAACGAACGAACTCAAGTATACTATAATTTTAAACAAACCGAGCTTGAACAAAATTTTAAAATTTTTAACGAATACAAACCGAACACGAACATGTTAAAAAATAAACGAACGAACATAAATAAAAATTTGTTCTTTAAAACTCGGTTCATTTATAAGCCTTCTCTAAAAGAAGTCATTCAAATGGGAAAGCTCATTTAATTAACCATCCTAATTGACTGCAAAACAAAAGGCATGGTCCATCCAAACAGAATTGAGTTTTGGGTTCAAATGGGCCTCATTACAAACATTTAATCACGAACATGAAGCAGCAGTTGTATCCATAAACCATTCATTAATTCATGAAATATAAGTTTTACAGTTGATTCATTACAAATGGAAATGAATAAAGATGGGTGATAGTCGTGAATATCTCATCGTCCTTTGTACATAGTACATACCTTACGCTTATTAAAGTAAGGATTTTGCCAACGGCCCAGTTCAAAAAGAGAGATTTCCCTTAACTACATAAATTTCAATAAATTGTTAAATGAAAATCATCTAATACACCCAAGTTTAAAAATCTCACAGACTATAGGATTACCAATTTACCATATATCCCATTAGATTATATTTTTAAAAAATTAAAAAATTAATATACAAAAACACACATGGCAATAAAAATTGTGTAATAAAACACATATAATTATATCATTCATTATTATTTTTTAAATTCAGAGATTTGTTGGATGTTTATTTAAATATTTGAGAATTTGAAATTCATGTTTTTATACCTTTCAAATATATAATCATATTGAATTTTAACTAATTTATACATAAATTTATATTTAATGCAATGACAGTGCACCACATGACGCCACATGTTAAAAGTTAGGTTTAGGATGTTAAGGTTTTTTTTTTTAATGAGACGTCATCGTAAAATTTATTATCAGTGTATAACAAATCCGATTAGAGTTTATATTTCATACGCTGTAAATAAATTTCATACGCTGTAAATGAACCATAACAAAACACCTTATTAATAAATAAAACAAAAAAAAAAATTTATAAATAAATATCAATGAAGTGTCTTGTTTATTTTTATATTGATTTATATTTTTTACTTTATTATTAATGAAGAGTTTTGTTGTGATTAATTAACAGTGTATAAAACTATACAATACATATAGTGCATCAAATACAATCTCAATTTCAAGAGTGATAAAGAACCCAAAGTGAAAAGAACAAGAACCCAGAAAGGCTGAGTCTTGAGAGTATCGAAGAAACAGGTTACCATGGATTATGTAGACCGAAAAAGCTGAAACTTTTTTGAATATAATAAAAAAAAAAAAAAGAGAGAGATCTAAGGGGGAGATAAATAGAGTGCACAAAAAGGGAAAATCTTTAGCAAACCTGTTAGTTCGTTTGGGTTGATGGAGTTGGGTATGGAGTTGACTGTGACAAATAAAGAGAGGGGAAAAAAAAAACCAGAGGAGGAGATATAAGGTAGGCAGAAACAGAAGGGGGAATGGAATTAAATGAGGGAAATAAAAAGAAAACAGAAGGATTGATTTTTGAGAAGAAAAAAAATAAAGAGGTGGGTGGTGAAGTAGATTAGCTGAAAACCACCTTAATTAACTACTTATGATGAGACTGACATAATTGAAACGTGGCAGATCTTATCATATCCTGTTTTGGCTATAGCTCTGCTCAAGAATCGAATAGCGGGGTCGATAAATTTGATCTAATATGAATTGAATTTATGTAAGAATTTCGGAATATCAATATTTATAAATATTAAGAAGTCATTGAATGAGTTTAATTCAATTGATTCATACAATTATTTTATTTTTTAATAAATTTAAAATTCAAATCTCAATATCTATAAAAAAAAATTCTATTCCAAACTACAGGCTCTTTTATAAAATACAAAATTTATTATATGATTTAAATCTCAATATCAATTTTCTTACGTGTCAAATCTCTTTTCTCTTCAAATTACAAAATTAATAATTTTTGGTTGTTAATAAGTGTGATATTTTCTTAAAGTTATTATTTGTAATAATATTTTCATTTAACATATAAAAATATGAATAAATAATTTATTATATTTAATATAATATTATTAATGTAAATAATATATTAATTAATTTTAGAAAAGATCTTAAAACATTAGTTAGGGTAATATACATTTTAAGTTACTGAATTTAGTATCAATTTTTATGTAAGTCACAAACTTTTAATTTCATCAAATTACATCATTGAACTTCTATTATTAATAAATTAGGTCACTTATATTAATTTCGTTAAATAATTTTAATAAAAAAACTGATTCAACATGCATACATGATTTATTAGGCGATAAAAACACTATTTTTTTATTAATTTACTCAAATCGAAGTTTTGAGAAAATTCTTAAAAAAAAAAAAAAAAAAAAAAAAAAAAAAAAATTGGCCGACAAAACTATTTGTTTTTCATTTCTAAAATGGACCTCACAATGCCATATGAAACCTAAAATGCCAACTAAGCATTATATTGATGAGATGTAAAAACATAAACTATATATGTATACTGAATCAGCTTTTTCGTTAAAATTACTTAACGAAATTAGCATAAATGACCTAATTTATTTATAATAAAAGTTTAATAATGTAATTTGATGAAATTAAAAGTTTGTGACCTACATGAAAATTGAAATTAAATTCATTGATCTAGAATTTAAATTACCAAGTTAATAAAACCTTTTAAATTAACCATACTCTGGTTGGTAAGACTTCAATTTTTTTTGTAAAATATTATTTGAAAATAAAATCTTGAATATATTTATCTCCTTCAAATATAAATAAAACGTGAAGATACTCCACCTTATTAAAAAAACCAAAATTATATAAATGGATGGATCCATTTTTCGTCTTCAAACTTTTAGAACGTAATATTACTGCTTACTCCTTTTGTGCTTGTTACAATGCAAAATTGTACCTTTACAATCGCTTCCTTTCACAAGGAAAACAAATATAGCAAAAAGTTCTCGACTCTAATTTAATAAATAAATAAATAAAGTGCATAGAAAAATTCCAAGAAAAAACATGGAAATACTAGGCACTAAAAAAAGAACAGTAATCAGAAGATAAAACAAAACAGGAGGCCAACAAATAATGGCTATCAACTAAGAACTTCTGCAGCAAGTTGTTATTATTGCCATAAAAGTTGAGTAATTTCAACTTTCAACCACAGCAAAACCATTTTCTCTGCATTGGGTTGAAAGAAAAAGGGTGTTAGTAATGGAGAGATTTATGTGAAATGAGCATTGATTGAATCCCAAGAATCTGTGAGTTTTAAGGTCTGACCTTAATGGAATATTTATGTTTGTTTCTCTGCTTATATGCACCATGTTTTTGCTGTGATTTTACAGCCTGAGTGGAAATAACTGTAACATTCCCACCAGTCCTCTTCTCATCTCTAGCTATATTAAAAATGGCAGTAAATCCTTCAGCTGAGGCTGGATCATTTACATCCCATTCACCAAATTTTGGTAGAGCCTGTCCCTTATTATACTGCAAACATGGACAATTAGTAACAAATTATTGATCAAATTAAAACCTTATGTTATTCTCTTGCTTATTTTTTTCTTTCCTCCCAACATTTTCTTGAACACATACTGACTTACGTATTGGAATGTGCCTTGAATATCAAACTCCGACACCCTTCTAAATTTCTCTATGCCTGCACATCCAACTTTAGTTCCTGCCTAATAACCTTCAGAACCTCGTCAACTCCACTCCAGCTCCAAAAGGAAATCAACAAAATTTTTAACTTTCTTAGTCAAATCAAATTAAATTCGAATAGATTTTTGAGTTCGGATGAATTTTACAAACTTTAATTACTTAAAATTTTAAATTCTTAATCTATAACCCTTAGTCTAAAACACACACACAAAAAAAAAAAAAAAAAAAACAATTTGAGACCTATAAAAGAAAAACATAAAATCGTTTCTCACAACAGAGGTATAAATCATAATTCATAAACCCTTAATTGCACATGCACCTTGTTTATATAAAGGGAACTTGTTATTGCCAAAAATCTAAATCAACCTTAGATTTCTTGATTTTCGTTCTTATTTTTCCTTAACATTCCTTAACATTTCCTTCGAAAGTATGAACCTTAACATTCTCTGCGCCTGCGGTTTCTAAAAATGCAATCGCAGAAAATGTATAATGGTGGTCAGAGTATGTATTGCATACCAACCTATTAGATGAGGGAAAACAAAAGAATGGGGGAAAGAAAAAGAATGACTACCATATTGGTCCAGAGGATTGGTGATCACAAACTTGATTACAAAATGGTTCCCAGTAGCCATATATGCAGGAGAAGACAATAGGTAATGAGGCCTAGCCTTGCTCTCGGACGACTGCTTAGAACTCGACCACCGGATACCCTGTACCAATTAAAAACAGATGTAAGATCATTTTAGAAATGAATAAAATGCATAGTAAGAATTAAGCAAGCACTTAACATTCCCTCTAGGGAAAAGAAAATTTAATTTCCCTTTCCATGATAATTTGGGTAGAGCAATTTACCAAATTCCGTCAACTCGATCTGCAATCAACTTTCCTTGTTTTGGGATGATACCAGATGTGTTGAGAGACTTGAACAAATGACCTGTCAAAAGAAAAAAGGCCATCTGCTTAAGTTCTGCAAATTCAGAGACTTGTACTGATCAGAAGTTAGTTTTCTAAAAATATTCTAGAATGCCAACCTTTCTCCTCATCAGTTTCCTCACTGTTGATCAAGCGAACAGATTCTGAGTCAATATTAAGTGCAAGATGGTCGGGTGATCCTTTTCGCATAGTTCTCACGTGAGCAGCTAAGGGCACAGGAGATATTGTATTCTTTCCAAATGATCCCTGCATAAGCATCAAAAAGTAATTAGATTTCGTAAGAGCAGAGAGTTTACAGTGATGTATGATACATCAGTAGAAGCAAACAGATACAGAAGACCCTCCAAGAATGGTATTGGCTATTGAGAAATCCGGCGTTCAGCTTTAAATGAGAGAGAGTGAGAGAGAGAGAGAGAGAGAGAGAGAGAGAGATGCTTCAAATTTATGAAAGTGTTTCTTTTTGGGAGCAACATGATCAACATCATCGTAAAGTTATGCAGTATATTGACAGTACAATTAGTCACATGATTATGCATTTAACAAGTCTATAATTAGCACCATTTTTTTTTCTTTACTACTATATTTGTTAAATTGTTACCACAAACTAATTTAAACATTTTCCATACTATTTCATCAAACATGAATAAATGATTTCCTTAATCCATCTGCCTCCATATTCACAAACAGTTTCATTGGGAAGTCATGCTCAAATCCTCATCCACAGCCATGTATAGCATTCTCAACAAAGAGGATTTATCCAAGCATCACTTGAAGATGTTCAAATAATTTGAACTCAAAAGATTCATCACTATATATATATATATATATATATATATATATATATATATATATAATCAAGTGAAGAATCAAAGACTAGGCTCATGAAAAATTCATAATTAAGTTCTCTGAGATCACTATACAGCCATAAAACATTTAGGTCAGAGAACTAAAGCTGTCAAAGCAATATGGTACAGCAAGCAGATTCATTAACAAAAAATAGATCTATTACATTGCACTAGAACTAAAGAACCAACCATACATTTAAATTTTGAACCTATCGCTAAGAGAAAATCAGAGGTCTATTTAAACTGCCACAAATATAGTATATCTTCTAAGCAAAATTATCCTAAAAAATACACTCAATGTCTGCCTTACAATCTCAAATCAAGCAAGCACTTAAACCCCAACTCTTTATTTTTATATGCATGTTTTCATCTTAGACAGTTAGATCTGCACAAAATTGAAGTCACAATAACTCAAATGCTAATTGAACAAAACAACCTAATAGTACATGTATCAAACCACAGACAGTTCGCAGTGACAATATCAAGTTAATAAATTGAATTAATTATGGAAATGTGTAAAAAAATTATTTACCGCATCTTCAATTTCAGATATTTCTGACCCAGTGGGTGCAGAAGGTGTTTCAAGGATGCTCCTTTCCTGGACAATCTCAGGCAGAACAGTTCTACCCTGTATAGAATCTTCAAGTAACTTAACCTTAGTTGACAATTCATTCACTACCTTTTGGCTTCCAACCAACTTGGTACCAAGTTCCTGTGCTTTGGATTTTGAATTTTCGGCCTCCAACAACAGGGCATTAACCTGCTTTTCTAAAATAGGCAAAAGTGTTTTCATACCTACAGAATTTTGGCCTCCAATAAACTCTTTACCTCCCAACAGAACAATAATCTTTTCCAAACCAAATGTAACCTCAGACAGCTCCGTTTTCATCTCTTCCAAGTCTGGCTTATTTCTAACATGTGTTCCAATTTCTTCTTTAAGATGCTCAATTTCAAAAATATGTCTTGCAAGTGTAGGCTGTAGTTCTTCCTTCTCATAAGATAGCAAATTTATTTGATTCTGCAAATCAGTGAAACTACCAATAACAGAAAACAGTTTCTTAACATCAGTTGAGCTATGGGGCTCCAGGTCTTCTGTCTCCACAAGAGGAATTTCAATCCCACTTAGCTTTTCCAAAAGAGTTCTTGATTGAGATGCTGACAGGAGAGGCTCTTCAGCTTCTGCAACAATAAAAAAACAACTTAATAAAGAGTATTGGCAATTAACTATCAAGTGCACAAAATTAACAAAGTGAGAGGGGAGACATTTACCTTTTTCTTTCATCAACAAACTATTGTACAGTGACAAAAGTTCTGCCTCTTTTTCTTTCCATCTGTCCTCTTTGGCTTGATAATCCTCTACCTTAAGCCTCACTTCTCTGCATGAATCTTCCAATGCTTCTACATCACTCTCCAACGTGAAAACCCTACTTTGATATACATCTCTTTCTTCAATGGCTTTCTCGGAGGCTTTTCTGGTATCTTCCAATTCTTTTTGCAAATCATGAATGGCAGTGGCCACTGCTTTACTTGAAGTTTTGAAAAACTTCACCAAACTTTGAACTTTTCTAGTAGCAGTCAACAATTTCTCTGCTATCTGAGCATATAGGTTGCTACCAAACTCTTGCTGAGCCATGTCATCTCCAAAAAATTCTCCGGCTTCTGGATGCAAACCATGGTTGAATTTTTCAAGCCCAGGAACAGAGCTAAGTTCTATAAGATTGTTCTTAACTTCAAACTGCAGGTTTCCAGTTGCATCTATACAAGCAGAGCGTAAAATTGCAACGTCATTCTGTAACATGGCTATAGCCTTCTCCTTTTCTTGTTCACTCATTTCCAGGTTTTTGACATTTCGTTTCAAGGATTCCATATTCTTGACCATACTTTTTACCTCATCCTTTGTGGCCTGTAATTTTTTTAACAGGGCTGCTATTGACTCGTCTAGGAAGTTTGAAAAACCTTCAAACCTATCTGCAAGGATTTTGTTTCGCAACTGGAACCCTTCTGCAACCCTTCTAAAACATGAAGAAACATCAACAGCATTTATTGCATTTGCTTCATCATTCTCCATTTCAATGTTCACAGTATTATCAGTATCATCAGAGAATCGTCTTGGCAGATTAGCAATATCCTGTGATAAATGAAAAGAAACAATTAAAAAAAGTAACAAATTTCTTCACTCATTCTGGAAGTTGAGGAAAGACGGTGATTCAATGTCCAGAAGGCAACAAGCTAAAAGAAAAAGGAAAGGTTGGCATCACCTCCATCAGTGGGTAACCTTGCAGCAGTTCCAAATCCTTGTCAAACAAATGCTCCCTTGTGTTTTTAATGGCAAGATCCACGTCGTTAAGACGCTCCAAGTTCCTTTCAAAGCATTGCTTCATTGTAGACAACAAACTTTGGTCCTTGGCAAGCATTTGAAGATTGTTGAGATGACCAATCAACTCTATGGATCTGCTTGCTAAGCTGCCACTGCTTCCAGCCAACTCTTCCATGCATGCATTCAGTTTGGAATTAAGAGTTGATACCTCCTGATCAGCAGTTCTTTTTTCGCCTAAAAGTGCAGAAAAGTCATTTTCTGCCTTAACCAATGCATCTTCTAGCGATTTTATGGTTGTGCCAGCATCTGTCAGCTGGCTAGCCTGGGTCTCAGTTTCATTTTTTAGTTTCTTCAGCTCATTCTCAAAGTTGGTTATTTCCACTTGTGCATTGTTACTTTGTTCAGTTAGTGAAGCAACAGTCATCTCTGCCTGAGAAAGTGCATTTTCAAGTGACTTTATAGTGTTATATGCCTCTGTGAGTCTGCTGGTCTGAATAGCAACTTCCTCTCTCACTTTCTCCACTTCCATCTCTGAAGCAGCTTTGCTAACTTGAACCTCCTCTTTCTCACTGATAAGCGATGAAATTTTATTTTCTGCCAGTGACAATGCCTCTTCAAGTGACTTTCTAGTCTCACAAGTCTCAGCACACTTGTTAGTTTGTGAATGAGCTTCTTCAATTGCTTTCTGCAACTCTATTTCTATACTATTTTTAAAAAATTCCATCTCCCTCTTCTCTTCAGCAAGTTGAGACAAATCATTCTTCACAACAGCCAATGCGTCTTCAAGTAATTTCATAGTTGCTTGGGCCTCTGCTAACTTGCCAGCCAGGTTACTAGCCTCTTCATTTACTTCCCTAAACTCTTGTTCAGTCTTTGTCTTGGCAGTCTGACAATCATCAATATACCCAGCAAGCAAGTTCAGCTTCTCTACAGGCTCTAGAAATGCTGAGTCAACAGGAATAACAATGCGATCAATAGATTCAACTACCCTATGCAATATGCTATTCCTCTCAGATAAGAACTTCTCAAGTTGATCCCTTTCCTCTTTCATAGCAGCAAGGTCGCTCTCCAACTTCGGGATGAGCTCTAAATCAGTAGACAAAGTACTGATCCGATCCCTGCACTCAGCAACTGTAGATTCTTCCAGTTGAAACTCAAGCCTCAGCTTCTCAATTTCCGACTTCTTTTCCCCCAGAAGAACTTTCAAGTTCTCCCGATCTTGAACCAATCCCTTTCCTTTCTTAACTGCCATTGATAACTTCTCCCTCAACAGACCAGATTTCTCCTCCGATCGTTCAAGATCTTTTTGCAGAACATCTTTCTCCTCCTTCAATGCAAAAAGTTCCTGAGAAGTTACTCTGAACTGATTTGACAGATCATTCAGTTGAGACCTCAACAGCATATCTTCTTCTAGTATTTCCTCACAAAGCGTGAACTCCAGATCCCTAAGATACAAAAGACTTTGAAGTTTTTCAAATAGTTCTGCATCCACAAAAGGAGTCTCCAAAGATGCACTTGTTTGTTCCTTTTTCTTCCCTAAGCACCTATCTATTAGCATGGGTAGATTAGAAGAAATCTCTTCAATCCCTTCTTTATCCCCCACCACTATTCCAGAACGCTCTACCAACAACCGGAACATCTGATCTTTCTCTGATGAAAGTTGATGGACCTTCTCAACTACTTTTTCATATTTACTTGTGAGGTCGTCCATCTCCTTTTGAATATAATCCTTCTCTGTGAGTTCTGCTGCAAGTGAAGCACTTAAATGATCCTTGTCCAATGATATCTGATGCGCCTTGCCAACAATTTCCTCGTATTTACTTCTGAGATGATCTATAGCCTTCTCCTTTTCTTGTTCACTCACTTCCAGGTTTTTGACATTTCGTTTCAAGGATTCCATATTCTTGACGATACTTTTTACCTCATCCTCTGTGGCCTGTAATTTTTTTAACAGGGCTGCTATTGACTCGTCTAGGAAGTTTGAAAAACCTTCAAACCTATCTGCAAGGATTTTGTTTCGCAACTGGAACCCTTCTGCAACCCTTCTAAAACATGAAGAAACATCATCAGCATTTATTGCATTTGCTTCATCATTCTCCATTTCAATGTTCACAGTATTATCAGTATCATCAGTGAGTCGTCTTGGCAGATTAGCAGTATCCTGTGATAAATGAAAAGAGACAATTAAAAAAAGCAACAAATTTATTCACTCATTCAGGAAGTTGAGGAAAGACAGTGATTCAATGTCCAGAAGGCAACAAGCTAAAAGAAAAAGGAAAGGTTGGCATCACCTCCATGAGTGGGAAACCTTGAAGCAGTTCCAAGTCCTTGTCAAACAAATGCTCCCTTGTGTTTTTTATGGCAAGATCCCCGTCTTTAAGGCGCTCCAAGTTCCTGTCAAAGCATTGCTTCATTGTAGACAACAAACTTTGGTCTTGGGCAAGCATTTGAAGATCGTTGAGATGACCAATCAACTCTGTGGATCTGCTTGCTAAGCTGCCACTGCTTCCAGCCAACTCTTCCATGCAGGCATTCAGTTTGGAATTAAGAGTTGATACCTCCTGATCAGCAGTTCTTTTTTCGCCTAAAAGTGCAGAAAAGTCATTTTCTGCCTTAACCAATGCATCTTCTAGCGATTTTATGGTTGTGCCAGCATCTGTCAGCTGGCTAGCCTGGGTCTCAGTTTCATTTTTTAGTTTCTTCAGCTCAGTCTCCAAGTTGGTTATTTCCACTTGTGCATTGTTACTTTGTTCAGTTAGTGAAGCAACAGTCTTCTCTGCCTGAGAAAGTGCATTTTCAAGTGACTTTATAGTGTTATATGCCTCTGCGAATCTGCTGGTCTGAGTAGCAACTTCCTCTCTCACTTTCTCCACTTCCATCTCTGAAACAGCTTTGCTACCTTGAACCTCCTCTTTCTCACTGATAAGCAATGAAATTTTATTTTCTGCCAGTGACAATGCCTCTTCAAGTGACTTTCTAGCCTCACAAGTCTCAGCAAACTTGTTAGTTTGTGAATGAGCTTCTTCAATTGCTTTCTGCAACTCTATTTCTATATTTTTTTTAACAAATTCCATCTCCCTCTTCTCTTCAGCAAGTTGAGACAAATCATTCTTCACAACAGCCAATGTGTCTTCAAGTAATTTCATAGTTGCTTGGGCCTCTGCTAACTTGCCAGCCAGGTTACTAGCCTCTTCCTTTACTTCCCTCAACTCTTGTTCAGTCTGTGTCTTGGCAATCTGACAATCATCAATATACCCAGCAAGCAAGTTCAGCTTCTCTTTTGGCTCTAGAAATGCTAAGTCAACTGGAATAACAATGCGATCAATAGATTCAACTACCCTATGCAATATGCTATTGCTCTCAAATAAGAACTTCTCAAGTTGATCCCTTTCCTCTTTCATAGTAGCCAGGTCGCTCTCCAACTTCGGGATGCGCTCTAAATCAGTAGACAAAGTACTGATCCGATCCCTGCACTCAGCAACTGTAGATTCTTCCTGTTGTAACTCAAGCCTCAGCTTCTCAATTTCTGACTTCTTTTCCTCCAGAAGAACTTTCAAGTTTTCTCGATCTTGAACCAATCCCTTTCCTTTCTTAACTGCCACTGATAACTTCTCCCCCAACAGACCAGATTTCTCCTCTGATCGTTCAAGATCTTTTTGCAGAACATCTTTCTCCTCCTTCAATGCAAAAAGTTCCTGAGAAGTTATTCTGAACTGATTTGACAGATCATTCAGTTGTGACCTCACCAGCATATCTTCTTCTAGTATTTCCTCACAAAGCGTAAACTCCAGATCCCTAACATACAAAAGACTTTGAAGTTTTTCAAATAGTTCTGCATCCACAAAAGGAGTCTCCAAAGATGCACTTGTTTGTTCCTTTATCTTCCCTAAGCACCTATCTATTAGCATGGGTAGATTAGAAGAAGTCTCTTCAATCCCTTCTTGATCCCCCACCACTATTCCAGAACCCTCTACCAACAACCGGAACATCTGATCTTTCTCTGATGAAAGTTGATGGACCTTCTCAACTACTTTTTCATATTTACTTGTGAGGTCGTCCATCTCCTTTTGAATATAATCCTTCTCTGTGAGTTCTGCTGCAAGTGAAGCACTTAAATGATCCTTGTCCAATGATATCCGATGCGCCTTGCCAACAATTTCGTCGTATTTACTTCTGAGGTGATCTAACTCTTCCTTAATGTAATCCTTCTCTTGTTGTACACTCGAAAGTGAAGCACTCAAGTGATCTATCTCATCACGTGCAGCTTCCTTTGTTCTGGAAATTTCGTTTTGCAACATATTTATTTCATCTTTAGCGTGGTAAAAAGATTCCTTAAGCCAAGCCAAGCGAGAATCTAAATCAGAAAAGGAGACATTTTCAGGTAAATCAATTGCACAAATGGTATCTTTCAAGCTGTAGAAGTCCAAGGAAACACCCTTCAATTCGTTTCTTTCATTAGAAAGCCATCTAGCTCTTCCAACGATATCCACTGATTGGAGTTCCTCAGGTACATCAATATGGGATAGGATGTGTTCAAATGTCTCAAGAATCAAGGTCTTTTGCGAGAGTGATTCTTGCAATGATGCAACCAAGTTTTCACTTTTCACCAACTCTTCCTTGTATAACTCAGCAGCTTCTAGGGCACTTGACTTCTCTCGCAATTCAAACAGGCATTTATCAAGCTCACTTGTTTTATCAGCCAGAGACTGCTTCAGAGCATCCCGCTGCTGAACCAATGCCTTCCCTTTTGTCACGGCCATACTCAGCTTTTCCTTAGTATTAGCACACTTCATCTTTTCCTGCTCAACCTCCGTCTTTGTTTTTCCAAGCTCCGAATTTAGCATCTCCACTGTCGCTTTCTCATTTTCAACTTGTTCAAGCAATTTCCTATTTCCATCTTCCAAAAGACCTATTTTTTCAACCAGCTCTGCTTCCTTCCTCCTCAACTCAAATAACTCATCACGGGCAGCAACAAATAGAGTCCCAAACTCCTGCACACCAAAATCATACTCAGCCTTTGTCAAACACTGCCTAAGTTGATTAACTTCAAAAAGAAACTGATTATACTTCTCAATTAATGCCAACGTGCTTTTCTCAACAAGGTCAATCTGCTCCCCACCAGAATCACCCAACAAATCTCCTTGCTCAACAACCGACCCAAGAGCAGCCAAAATCCTCTTCATTGCAACCTCACATTGCTGGTTCTTCTCCACATAAACCTCCTTCCCAGCTTCTGCTACTGAACTCATAACCTTGGCATTCAGCCCTTCAATCTCTTGATCCTTCATATAAATCTCCCTCGCAAGCACCTCCATCTCTTCCTGCACACACTAAAACCCTAAGTAACATTTTAAAAACATAAAAATCATTGACCAATACATGCAAAATATCTAGACATATCTACTAAACCTTGTATTTGACTTCGAGTTTCTCTTTTTCGTCAACAGCCTGCTCCAGCAAAGCTCGCAGGCGTTCCATTTCATTGACAAAATCAATATCATTATCTTCATTATTGTATGCACCATTTTCCATTTCATCAAACTGTCTAGCTACTGCATTCGGTTTTTCCTCTAAAAAGGCATCGTTTTGACGCGCAGTCGGCGCTCCAGCTTCCTTATTATCATTATTCAACTCATCTGAAGCATCCATAAACATATCTTCTTTGCTATCAACATGAGACAACTTAATAGATTCCGCTTCCTAAATTGATAAAAAAAAAAAAATCATAATTAAAAAATAAATATCAAATTAAAGATTTTCCCTATCGACAATGACAAAAAAACTAAGATTTCAATTTAAAAAAAAAAAAAAAAAGAAACCTGATTAGTCGAAGATTGAGGGTAAATTGGTCCATTATCAACAGCTCCAGAATTTTCCGAATCGTGATCTTCAGACATTTCTATTTTCTAGTGATCATATAAATTCATAATAATTAGAGAGTGCTCCTTCTTCAATAACAAGAATCAGATCTGCAAGAAAAATCCAACGCCAAAGAATTAAAAAAAAAAAGTAATACATAAAAACCCTAGAAAGCAAGACGGATTAATGGATTTGACCTGAATTTAAATCCTACGGTGGATTGACGTGCTGATGAGATTCTGGTTGAGCTTCGATTTGAAGGAGAATTTATTATTTATCTTTTCTATGATTTTGTTTTGATTCTTGGCGTTACTTTGTCGATTTTCATCGGTGAGTGAGACGAGGTTCGCTCCAATGAGATGCAATTATGCAAACGGCTAGTCTCGCCGTGGTCAAAGAATCATATTCCAAAAATATCCGACCTGAATGGATCTGAATTCAAAAAAAAAATCCAAACTTTAAATAATTTAGAACTTAAAAAATATTTATTGGTCCAAATTCTACCAAATTTAAAATGATTCGAAATAATATATATATATATATATATATATATATATAGAGAGAGAGAGAGAGAGAGCTAGAATGACTTGAATCGAAATAAACCAAATTCAATATGATCCAAAATCAAAATTATTCGAACCCGTCCAAATCCATTTGTTTGCCATATTTACTCGTATAAATGTTTTTTTTATTATTACTTTTCTGATCGAAGTAGAGGTATTCATAGACTGAATTAAGTTTGAATTGGGTTAGACATAATATCAACCCCTTACATTCTTGTTAAAATTGGTCCGATCCAACAATTCAGATATCAAATTTTACTTAAGCTCATCTATATTACTAAATGATACAATCCAAACCCAAATAACTTTAAAAAAAAGTGATATTTTTTAATCTTTAGTATTTTTTTATTAAGTTTTAAATATACATAATTTAATATATATTTTAATATTTACACTATAATATTATATATTTATTTTTATATGATATAAAATTTATATAATATATATTATATAGTTCGGATCATGTTGGAGCCTTGAATGTTAAAACTAATGTCCAACCTTTTCTTAAACAAGCATTATTTTTTTTTTGTAGAAACCCGTTAAATGGGCATAATATTTCTATCTAAACTCTCTCAAACTTCGAGTGAGACTTCGAGCTTGGACAAATAACTCAATTTTTGAATAACTCTAATTCGAAGAGTTTAGTGATATTGCAATAACCGAATAAGACAAGGATTAAAGGATTAAGATAGGAGATTTACTATCAATGTCAGATTCTGATGGGATTTAAATAACAACTTTCGAATATCCGGATTTGATTTGTAAAGTATGAGAAATTTTATGTTTGTGAAAATGTTCGAACCCTATCAAGCAACCTTTATTACTATTTTTTTTTTCAAAGTGAATCAATCTTAAATTTTAAAATAATTTGTTATTAAAATTAAATTATATATTAAAAGTTAAAATTTAAATTATCAAGTGTAATAAAAAAAATTAATAAATGCTTATTCTAACTGATTTTTATTATCTAAGTTTTTTTTTTTTTTATCCTAAAACTTGTTTATTGTTATATATAAGTGAATTTAAACTTTAAATTTAATTCTTATTTGATTTTATATCTTTAATTTAGCAAAAAAATTAACTTAATAGAGTCAGATATTTAACGGATAGTGCTATCTAGTTTGAATTAGGATTCCAACAATAATACTCAAATTTAATTGAATAATAAATTAATGCATATATTATAAAAATTAATCAGCTTCGAACACGGATACTTAAAAAATAACATATATTCGGCTCGTTGTCATCCCTACTCTTTAAGGTTACTATATATAACAATATTTTCATCCAATGCATTAAAAATCATGAATAAAATTATCAATTATTATATTTAATACAAAATTATTATTATAAATTGTTTATTAATTGAGCTTACAGAGTATTTTTATGGAACTCGTTAGCTCGGGTAGAAAGGGCAGCCCAAACCTTTAGGGTTTTCATCTCTTTTTTTTTTTCCTGCTTTTCTTTTTCTCTGCTTGCTATATGAACTCTCATTGTCTCTTCCCAATCCCGTAGAGCTGCCAATTGAATTTTGTGCCTTCAAATCTATAAGTATCATATAAAACTACAAAAATAGCTTAGGTGTAAACAAGTGGCCTTTTTATTTATTTTTTTGAGAAATAAAGAAAGAAAAAAAAAAAAAAAAAAAAAGAAAGGAAAGAGGGAAGAAAGGAAAAAGAGCAAATTCTGTGTGCTTGTGTTCATGTTTTTTTTTTGTTCAAAATATTATAAATTTATATAAATTTGTACAGATAAATAATTTATTTTATGTATATTTTGACACGTTAGTGTATTCGTGTCTGTTCATGTTATTTTTCGTGTTGTGTTTTAATTATTTTTCCTATGTTGTATTCGTGTCATGTCTCAATTCATCTTATATTTTGCATAGTTTGTAATTGTGATTCAATTTAGAAAAAATTTATGTGTTCGTATCGTGTCTCAATTCATGATATATTTTGCATAATTTGTCATAATAATTCAATTTAGAGAAAGATTTATGTGTTCTTGACGTGTTCGTATTACTTTGTGTGTGTTCAAAGTATTATAAATTTTTACACGTAAATAATTTATTTTATATATATTTTGACATGTTTGTATATTCGTGTCATGTTCATGTTATTTTTGTGTTGTGTTTTAATTATTTTTCCTATGTTGTGTTCGTGTCGTGTCCGATTCATCTCATATTTTGCATAATTTGTCATTATGATTTAATTTAGTGAAAAATTCGAGTGTTCGTGCCATGTCTTAATTCATTACATATTTTGCATAATTTTTCATAATAATTCAATTTAGAGAAATTTGTGTTCTTGACGTGTTCGTGTTATTTTTTGTGTGTTCAAAGTATTATAAATTTATATACTTTTTTACACGTTATTAATTCGTTTTATATAGATTTTGACAGGTTCGTGTATTCATGTCGTGTTCATGTTATTTTTCGTGTCGTGTTTTAATTATTTTATCATATTGTGTTTATGTCGTGTTTCAGTTCATCTCATATTTTGCATAGTTTGTCATAATAATTCGATTTTAACTCTAAATTCATTTATTTAAGATATTAAACATAACAAATTATTTAAATAAATGATAATTATTTAATATGATTTAACTTAAATTTATTTGTAATCGTTAATTCAATTAAAATTTTATATATATTTAAAAAAATCTCCGGGGGAAGAATTCTAACATTACAAGAGAACGGACTTTTACCGACGAAAAATTTTCGTCGGTAAAAGTCCAATTTTCGTCAGTAAAGGGTATCATCGACGGAATTTTTCGTCGGTGATACTTAAGTCGGTGATACAATTTTCGTCGATAAAAACATTTCCGTCAGTAAAATATTATTATCAACAGAGTATTACCGACGAAATTTTTCGTCGGTAATACTTTATCACCGACGGAAAATTCCCTCTGAATATTCCGTCGATAATTGTTTGACCAACGGAATGGTCCATCGGTGATAACTTATTACATACGAAAAATTATGTCGATAAATTAGCTTTACCGACAGAATAATCCGTCAGTGATAATCTATTTGCAAAAAAATATATAAAAAATAAATAATATAAAAAATTAACATAATTATACCATAAAAATAAACTAAAATCCGTAAAATTTTAAATAAAAAATATTTTAATAAATTACAATATTATTAAAAAAAGTAATATTCAAATGTAACTCTCAAATATAAAACACTAGAGATCCAATATACTTTCTAATCATCATCATTTTCGTCGTTCTTATCAGCATCATTGTCCTCGCTGTCATCATATTCTCCTTCTACATCTTCATCATCTTCTTCTTCTTCTCCATTTGTTCTCTGAACATTAATGTTTAATTTTTCGAAATCACTGTCGCAACCTAAAAAATAACGACGAGTCTCATCGCAAGACTTTATTATTCGTTAAGCGTGACATTTAAAAAAAACGAGGAAAAGTCGACTTAATTCCTCTAGAAAAATGAAGGTTTTGAAAATGACCTTAAAAAAGACATGGAGTCGCCACCAATCTTTTTTAGCTAGGTGTGATCGGCCACCTATTAAAACCGGTTTTATAAAAATATTTTAAAAATTAATTAAAATATTTTTAAAACCAATTTCAAGTCTGCGTTAAAACCAGAGAAATCAAAGAAACGGGTTCGGGAGTCGGTTACGTGTGGGGAAGGATTAGCACCCCCACAACGCCCGTATAAATCGGTACCTTATTAATCGTGTGTTATCTCAAGTCTCGGTAAAAAGTTGGTTTTAAATTTAGTATTTCAAGTTAATTCCCAATTTAAAGAAAAATAATTCCATTTTTTTATTGAAAATGATCCGGAATTTATAAATTCAAAATTTTCCTATATTCCCCAACAAACGTGGCAAAATATAGAAATTTTTATTAGTTTTGGAAAACTTTCCGAATCATTCTCTTTTTTGAAAGAAAGATATTCCTTTATTAATGATAATTGATGATATTCCCTCCAGCAAACCCGGTAGAGAACTCATGAATTATTTTAACTCGGGAATATCTTTATATTTTTTTTATTGAAAACCATTATCTTTTTTTTGGAAACATTTAAAAGAAATGAATATGTATATGCATGACATAAATAAAATGACATAGTACAGTCTAAATAATATAATGCAACCTAAATGACATGACAAATATGAATGGTATGGCATATAATTTAAATGACATGGAATAAAATAATGCTATCATATAATATGCATGAAAATAAAAATGCAATGCATGAAATGTATTTTTTTCCTTTTATTAAGGAAATCCGTATATCTAAAAAGATATCCGGCTACCTTAGGAAAATATGTCAAATTAAATATTCTAAAACCAAAATACTTTGTGATTGTTTGAAAACAATTTTGAGAAGCTTGAATAAAAACTGGGCTAAAATTTTTTTAAATGGCTCTAATTTCCTAAGTTTAAAAATCCGGACTTGACTACCCTTAACCCGAGACTTGAAAAACCATTTTTAGAGTTTAAAAAGGCTTAGAAACTACCCTAAGTCAGTAGCTAACCCTCCTAATCAGCCCACTCTAAGTAAATTAACCAAAACAGAAAAATGGTTTCTCTTTAAATTCAATTCTGACTCCACTGTCCAGTTTTAATCCACGATTTTTTACCCTATTTTAAAAAATTCCAAAAATTCTGAAAAAAATACTGGAGACTCAGGACATGTAAAACTATATGAGAAAAAATCGGCTTAATTTTCGAATCAAAGATGAATTCCCAGAAAAATCAGAGATACATGAGTTTTTGGAGGAGAAAAAAACTGCTTTGTTTTTCTTTAAATTCAATTCTGACTCCACTGTCCAGTTTTAATCCACGATTTTTTACCCTTTTTTTAAAAATTCCAAAAATTCTGAAAAAAATACTGGAGACTCAGGACATGTAAAACTATATGAGAAAAAATCGTCTTAATTTTCGAATCAAAGATGAATTCCCAGAAAAATCAGAGATACATGAGTTTTTGGAGGAGAAAAAAACTGCTTTGTTTTTCTTTAAATTCAATTCTGACTCCACTGTCCAGTTTTAATCCACGATTTTTTACCCTTTTTTTAAAAATTCCAAAAATTCTGAAAAAATTACTGGAGACTCAGGACATGTAAAACTACACTATAAAAAATCGGCTTAATTTTCTGATCAAAAATGAATTCCCAGAAAAATCAGAGATGTACGAGTTTTTGGAGGAGAAAAAACTGCTTTGTTTTTCTTTAAATTCAATTCTGACTCCACTGTCCAGTTATAATCCACGATTTTTTACCCTATTTCTAAAAATTCCAAAAATTCTGAAAAACTTACTGGAGACTCAGGACATGTAAAACTACATGATAAAAAATCGGCTTAATTTTCTGATCAAAGATGAATTCCCAAAAAAATCAGAGATGTACGAGTTTTTGGAGGAGAAAAAAACTGCTTTGCCAGCACATTTTTTTGTCTTTGATAAAATCATTTAAAAATCAAAGTAAAAATATTTGAAACTCATAAAATGACTTGAAAGCAGTAGCTAGGACTTTTTGAAAGTTAGATAAAAAATGACTAAGTAAAAAAAATCACAAAGGTAGAATAATCAACTTGACAAACTTAATTTTCCACAAGTGTGCTCAAGAGAGCATGACTTTGAACCATCAATTGGCTCAAGTCATTATTCAAGTGGTATGAACATGAAATGCATGAAATAATGCAGCAAACATAATGCATGAAATGCATGGATTTAAAACTAAATATAAGGAAAATGCATGACATAAATAATATGGCCTAGACCTAACATGAACTTGCATGGCAATAAATGCAACCTAGACCTAAGATATGCATGGCATTTTCACAAACACAAGGCATGCTTAATTCAAAAATCCAACCAAATATCATGCAAATGCAAAAACCTAACAACTAGCATGACAAAAATACAACACACAATGCAAAACACATGGAGTAGCCAAATGGCCTCAAGCTCCAACAAGCATGGCATTTTCACAAACACTTGGTATGCTAGCATGAAAAACTAAGTCATAACACAAAAATCACACAAGCATTTTCACAAACACCTAATATACCAAATCTAAAACATGCTCACTAAGATATAAAACAAGAATCATGCAAAGAATCACACAAGCATTTTCACAAACACTTAATATGCTAACTCTAAAACATGCTCAAATTTAAACAACATGAAAACAGAAAATTAAAAATGCAAAAACATGATATCTAAGACATAAATGGCAACAAACAAAGCAACCAAATTAAATATAACTTAAGAACATGAAATAACATAACACTTAAAACATCAAAAACAAAGAAAATAGCATAAACAATATGGTAAAATGAATTGAAACAACAACTTAAAATAAATAATGTAGGCCATTTGGCCATGGTGAGTTTATTGTAAAAAAAAATGTAAAAAAAATACTTAAGAAAGGAAATGAAGGAAGAACAAGAAACATTATTTTAAAATGAAAACTCACCAAGTAGAGATTAAAATAGCAAAAAACAAGAATAGAAAATGAAAGTGCAAGAGTTGGTGCTCAAGAGCAACCTCAAGAAGCTAATATTTCAAGCTTTTCTCTTCAAACTTTCCTTTTTTTCTAAACTTTTCTTTTTTTGCTCTCAACCAAGAAGATAAAAACTAAGAAAAACTAAGAGAAATCAGCCAAAATGGAAAAGAAGAAACCAAAATCTGCCTCTCCCCCCCTTAGGGCTAGCCTTAATGCATGGTTATATAGCCTCCAAGATGTTGTCATTTTTGTGTAACCTAATTTCCATCAAATGGCCAATAATTCAAGATGAAAAGTCATGAAATTACCACCTTTAGATTAGCATCTCAGCCCTCTCAAATTACAGCTATGCAAAAATAATGTTGACATCTTTCTTAACCTATGTGGTTTAATCACCATGGCTTGATCAAAGAGAATGGTTAACTAACTCTTGATTTTTAACCACTTGATTAAAAAAAAAAAAAATTAGAAGCTTCCTCCTTTCTTTGGGCTTGGGTATGCCAGCACATCTCTTTTCCAGCCCAACTCTGATTTTTTGAAGGGCCAAAAAAAGCCCTTTTCGGTTGCTTGGGTGAAATAACCATTTTGCCCCCCGGATGCAAGTAAATATCAAACGGACTCCAAATTCAATTTTTCTTTTTTTAATACTTCCAAAATAATAAAATATTGAGTTCTGGAAGTTTTCAAAATTATCCGAGTCCGTTTGCTATTTATTTGGATTTTTTCTTCCCAAAAATGCCCTTTTATGCCCCTACATTTTACCATTTTTTAAACGAGCTCCAAATCAAGATTTTTCTTCACCAATCTCTTCAAAATAATTAAAAAGTGTGATCTGGAAGTTTTCATAATTTTTGGAGCTCATTTGGTATTTTTTCGGGATTTATCGGCTTGAATTACTGCATATGAGGCCCGGGATTTGGCCATTTTGCAAACGAACTCGGAATCAAGATTTTCTTTCGCCAATATCTTCCAAATAATTTAAAAATGAGATTTTCCAAATTTCAGAATTTTTGGAGTCCATTTGCTATTTTTCCGGGATTTTCCTTTTTGAATTACTGCATAAGAAGCCCGGGATTTGGCCATTTTGCAAACGAACTCGGAATCAAGATTTTCTTTCGCCAATCTCCTTCAAATGATTTAAGAATGAGATTGACAAATTTTCCATAATTTTCGGAGTCCATTTGCTATTTTTCCCAAATTTTTCCAATTTTGCCCTTTTACCTCCGAAACCCAGTTTTGCTCAAAACAAATCCGATTTTCAGATTTTCTTCAATCTGAGCCTTGGGCCATCCTTTTTAACCATTCTTCATCCATTGGGGGCTTTGGTCTTAACAAGTCGGGCCATTTCTGTGATTCTTCCCGATTTCACCGAAATCCACTAAAAACCCTAATTCTCGGTTTTCTCCCGGATTGACTTTTCTTTCGGTTTTTCTTGCAAGTGACTTCTCCATTACCCGTAGTCAGTGCTTATCTTTCATTTGGAACCTTCAATTCCGACCAGTTTGATCGTTTAAGCACTTTTCCCCAAATTTCTCGGATTAGGGTTTCTTTTCTACTGAATCTCCAAATCCCAACTTCCGAACTCCATATCTTTCAATGTAGACCTCGGATTATCAAAATTCTTTTGCCATTTTTCAATTGAACTTAAAATCTTGATTTTGAAAGTGGGTTGACTTTTTCAGTAGTTGACTTTCTGGGGTTGACTTTTTCGGGATTGACTTTTTTTGGGGTTGACTTTTTTTCAAGTTTGACTTTTTGTGCTCGCCCTCTTAAACTAAGTCTCGGAGTACCACCTGCAGGATGAAAACAGTCTTTTTACACTTGGGAACATCAATATGGGAAGAAAACATACCTGTTTAGTGGTCCGGACAAAATTAGGTGTCTACAGCTGCCCCTCTTTGGCTATTGCTGAGAATCAGGAATCAGGCAAAGATAAACCGACACTAATTTTGTACGGTCAGTGACATCACATGTGAAGGAAAGGAAAAGGGGTTTCTTTTTCTTTTTCTTTTTCATTTTCATTTTTTTCATTTTCTATTTTTCTTTTTTTCATTTTTTTCTTCTTTTTTATTTTTTTCTTTTTTCCTTTTTTTTTTTTCTATTTTCTCTTTTTCATTTTTTTTATTTTTTTAAAACAATAAATTGAAGATTTTGTCCTTAAATTGAATTCCCTGCCTAAACAAGGCTCGATTCGTCCTAAGGGAATAAATTCGATTTTCAAAAGAAAAATTTATGCTCGAAGGGCTTTAAAATTGGTGCCCGAAGGTCTTAAAATGGTGCCCGGAGGTCTTAAAAATTGGTGTCCGGAGGTCTTAAAATGGTGCCCGGAGGACTTACAAATTGGTGCCCGAAGGTCTTAAAATGGTGCCCGGAGGTCTTACCCCTGAAAAAAGTTATGCCCGGAGATCTTAAAGATGTTGCCCGGAGGTCTTACCTGTGATATGAAAAATTATGCCCGGAGGTCTTAAAAATTGGTGCCCGGAGGTCTTACCCCTGAAAAAAGTTATGCCCGGAGGTCTTAAAGATGTTGCCCAGAGGTCTTACCTGTGATTTGAAAAAAATTATGCCCGGAGGTCTTAAAAATTGGTGCCCGGAGGTCTTACCCCTAAAAAAAATAATGCCCGGAGGTCTTAAAGATGTTGCCCAGAGGTTTTACCTGTGATTTGAAAAATTATGCCCGGAGGTCTTAAAAATGGTGCCCATAGGCCTTACCTCTGAAAAAAAGAGTTATGCCCGGAGGTCTTAAAATGGTGCCCGGAGGTCTTAAAATGGTGCCCGGAGGTCTTAAAATGGTGCCCGGAGGTCTTAAAAATTGGTGCCCGGAGGTCTTAAAAATTGGTGCCCGGAGGTCTTACCCCTGAAAAAAGTTATGCCCGGAGGTCTTAAAGATGTTGCCCGGAGGTCTTACCTGTGATTTGAAAAATTATGCCCGGAGGTCTTAAAAATTGGTGCCCGGAGGTCTTACCCCTGAAAAAAGTTATGCCCGGAGGTCTTAAAGATGTTGCCCAGAGGTCTTACCTGTGATTTGAAAAAAATTATGCCCGGAGGTCTTAAAAATTGGTGCCCGGAGGTCTTACCCCTAAAAAAATAATGCCCGGAGGTCTTAAAGATGTTGCCCGGAGGTCTTACCTGTGATTTGAAAAAAAATGCGCTGTATGCGACTTTAAAAATGATGCCCGGAGGTCTTAAGAATGGTGCCCGGAGGCCTTACCCTTGATTTGGAAAAAATGCGCTGTATGCGACTTTAAAAATGATGCCCGGGGGTCTTAAGAATGGTGCCCGGAGGCCTTACCCGTGATTTGGAAAAAATGCGCTGTATGCGACTTTAAAAATGATACCTGGAGGTCTTAAGAATGGTGCCAGGAGGCCTTACCCGTGATTTGGAAAAAATACGCTGTATGCGACTTTAAAAATGATGCCCGGAGGTCTTAAGAATGGTGGTGAAGAATTGTTGAAAATTAACCTAAAGATTTTGAGAAGATGCGAATGCTTTTTGATGCAAATGCATTTGTTGAATAAGATACGAAATGACTTAAACTGGTGCAAATATCTTTAATGCAAATGTAAATGACTTGGATTGATGCTCATGTTTCATGATGCAGATGCCCCTACTAATTGTGTTCATGTAACTGGTTTATGAATGGTGTAACTACCATTACCACACATTAATGAAAATGCAATGATTCTAGAAATGATGTAATTGTTTGAGATGACATAAATACGAATTCCATGAAGAATGTAAATGTAAAGGTAAAATACAGATGCTTATGGAATAATGCCAATGCAAATACCCATGAATGATGCAAATCGTTGCCGACACTGTGTAGATGCAAAAGCTCGATAAAGAGATGAGTGCTCATGAGTGATGCAAGTGCCCCCAGCTGTTTTTCTAGACTTTGGCTTAGCCTTTCAAATTCATTTTTCCTCTTCAAATCAGAGTATATCTTCAATTCATTTTGGCTATTCTCTTTGCCCCAATAGTTTTTCAAACTTTCATCAACAGAGATCTGAACCGGGTTCTATTTCTTCTTCTCATATCTGGAAGTCAGGACCTATCCTGGCAGTTCTATACCTTTGGGTTAGAAAAACCCTTGTCTCATGTCATCATCAAAAATGGGTATTTCAAAAATATTTTTATTTGTTTTCGCATTTTGAAAACTTCTGAACAAAAAATATTAACCCCACAATATGTGATGTACAAATCTTTTGAAGACTGATGATCGTTGTTAGAAATTTCTCTAAGTATCAATCTGGTTTTTTTCAACTGGGATTGGCAAGGCTTGGTATAACAAGATTCTGGCTTTTCCAGGAAAACTTCATGACAAAAATGTATATCCCTTCTAGGCTCACAAATGGAACAGGTTTTATAAATCATGAATTCATTGAGAACCAAGCAAATTCAACATTCTTTTAGTTTCCATATCAAGGCTTTTTGACAAGCGTCAAGATTGGCTGGGATGTTTAAATCGGAAAGTTTGATCTTGGAGGAAAAAAGTTTCAGTTTTTTTAAGACAATCCTCCGAATGAGAGCTGACAATTTGGGGGGTTCAGGAATTCCTAGATGTTCCTCGATGACCACCTTTTTTTAAGATGACCTTCTTTTTTTTTTTGTTTGGGTATCGGCACAGATGGCATCGAAAATTTCCAAATTTACTCTAGACCGCCCGTTTTTGGGTTTTCGCCCTAGAGTCCCATTCTTTCCATTTTTTTTCATTTTTACCATACACTTGAGAATTCTAAATTCTTCCTTAGTGAAATGATAATTCGATGAAATGGGATAAAATCTGAGAAAAAACCTTTCAAATTAAATATTCATGCTTGATCAAAATGGACTTTTAAAGCACGTAACGTAGGCCATGGCTTAGGGTTCAGAAAGAAAGGATTAATAGGCCCAAAATATGTGTTTGAGGGTAATCAGATCAAGGATCTAATTTTTTTAGGAGGATTCTCTTTGAAGCATTTGTTCCTTCTTGGACATTTCTTTCCTTTTGACTTTGCTTTTTTTTTCTTCTTTGCCTTTGGCTTTCAATTTGCCATATCTTTCACACATTTTTCCTTTTTTTTCTTTTTTCATTTTGCCCCCCTTCTTTTTCAACGGAGTGAGCCCGTCTTTATTCGGGGCTCCATTTGCTTTGCATCTGTCCTTGAGCTATCACTCATTTCTCAATGATCTTTGAAAAGATCTTTCCTCGCATTTGCCCCCCAGTGTAGAGGGTAATCCTTGATCAGGGTTCAAAGAAGAAAGAATTCTTTTGGCTCAAAAGGGGTGACTACGGATAATTTCTTTTTGTGTGAAAGGGATATGAAAGATGGCCATTTCTCATGTCAAGCACGAATATTCACTTTGAAAAGCAATCCCCAGGGGAAATAGATATTCAGAATTTCATTTTGCACTTTGGAATCATCCGAATTCTCATATGCATGATATCACGATTTTTTTTTTTTTTTTTTTTTCGTCGCATCCCCCCAATGATTCATGCATTAGCCCATCCTTCTTTACCATGTGTCCATCATTTCCATATATGATGCCCCAATTTGATTAACCATGAGAATTTGTATCAACGAGGAACATAGCAAGTCTAGGTCTATTTTGAAAAGGCTGAGTTTCCAATCTGAGTTTTTTTGAAGAGATAAGGAAAATATGACCCAAAAACGGGTTTTCTCTGGGACAAGGGATAATCTACTTTAATCATTGTGCCCCAGGATGTCAATCATGAAGTGATGTTTGGGCAATTAGTGTTTTGTGGTTATTGGGAAAGGTCATGAATGGTTTTAGCACAATCTTGACACACACCAAATTATCAAAATCTAGACTCTTGAAAGAATGTCTCATTTGTTTGATTTTCAAGGAATTCGAAAAATTTCAAAAAGTTCGTTCCTTTGTTCATAGCCTAGACTAGGATTTACATCCTTGCTTATTTTGCAATGACAATGCTTCTCTTTTTTCATTCATTTTTCCTTGAAGCATTAGGTCTTTCAAGTGTTATTGATTCAAGGTTTAGGTATAAAGAAGCCCAAAAAAGAGGGGGATGGTGTTGGGTCAGTTCTAACACTGATCATCAATCTTCTTGAGACTATCCATTATTAAAACTTCCTCAATGCTTGTTTTTGCAAATTCTCGTTATTGTTAAAACACAACAAACACAAAGCATTTAAAATTCATTTAATTCATGTAGATGTTAACATGAGACAAGTGCTTTCATCATCATAGTGTATAAAACTACATGCGTCAAAAATGCTCCTATTGACATCCTTCAAAGGTAGTAATTCTCCCCCTAAAACCCTGAAAGAAACTGATTTAGGGCTAAGCGGCCTTCCATTGATCGATAAGCTCCGGTGTCAAAATACCATCACGGATAAGACTTTCAATCCTTTCCTTCAGTTGTTTGCATTTTTCAGTTGAATGCCCAACTACCCCTAGGTGATAATCACACTTGCTGTCAGGGTCATAACTCCTTGCTGATGGATTCGGAGCTATTTTCAAAGGTACCGGGGTAAGGTACTGATTCTTTATTAGTAATGGCAGTAAGTCAGGGATGGGGATTGGAATTCTTTCTTGATTTTCCCGCGATCGTTTTCTGGAAGTAGGCCTTGTTGCAAGGGCTGGTATAGGATTAGATGTTTGGGTAGGTAGGTAAGGATAAAGGCTTGGAGATACCTCAGTAGGGTAACATGATTGGTATGAGGGAAATTGGGAATATGGGATGAAATCTCCCATAGTTTGGACATCTTCCTCTTTCTTTCTTGGTGCCTTATTTCTCTCGGTATTGGATGTTCCTTCTCTTTCAAGTTTCCCACTCTTGATAGCATTCTCAATCATCTCCCCTGAAATTACCATGTCCACAAAATTCTTCGAAGCATTGCCGACGAGTCTGTCATAGTACGGGGCCTGCAGTGTATTCACAAAAAGGATAGTGATTTCCTTTTGTGTCAAGGGCGGTTGTACTTGGGCAGCCAGGCTCATCCACCGTTGTGCATATTCTTTGAAGCTCTCAGTAGCTTTTTTCTCCATATTTTGCAAAGTGAGACGATCAAGTGTCCTGTCGGTCATATGCTTGTACTGGTTTAGAAAAGCCCTAGCCAAATCATTCCAAGAGCGAATCTGATCCTTGCTCAACTGACTATACCACCTAATTGCGGACCCGCTGAGGCTATCCTGAAAGCAGTGAATTAAAAGCTTATCATTATCTATCTGACTTGTCATCTTTCGGCAGAACATAGTGATGTGGGCTGATGGATCGGTCGTCCCGTCATATTTCACAAAGTCAGGGATCTTGAACTTAGGAGGAATGACTAAATCGAGGACCAAGCATCGTTCTTTCGCCTTCACACTCCCGAATACATCTGTTCTTTCTATTGCCCGAAGCCTTTCATCTAACAACTGATATTTCTCTTGGGAATCTGCCAACTCAACCTCATTTACTGCAACCCTTTTCAACTTTGCCTGTTTAGCTGGATCATCTGAGTTTAGGACATTGACGGGGTTAATAGTGTTCTGGGCATCACTTATTGCAACCTCATCTTGGCCCTTTTGTACCTCTAACCCTTCTCCGGCGACAAAGTTTTCGGTGTATCCTTTTCCCTTGATTACAGCAGACATTAGCTCCATCAGTTTAGTCATCTGATCCTTAGATTCTGCTTGAGATTTTGCTAGTTGTTCTCGCAATTCTCTCTGTTCCCTTTCCATTTTTTCCATTCGGGCAACTTGTTCATCCTCCATAGCACCAGCCTGTATTAAAAGTGTACTCAGTACTTCTTCTGATTTGAAATGGAAATTCTTTCAAAGACTCCTAAAGCCAAGCCAACTTCTATTTTATTTCCCCCAAATGTATGTCATGATGAATGAGCCATGAATGCAATTTGATGCATGTGAAGCCTAAACAATATGATGTATGGATATGTACAATGGAAACATGCTGACCATATATGTGATAAATGCAATCACAATGCCAACATGTTGCAAACAAAGAATAAACAGATCAACACATGAATATATGCAATGACTGCTCATGTATTTTAGCATGTTTCCCAATGAATGATCACATACACTATGAATGCAACACGGTGTCAATTATGTAAACAATGAATGGTTGATACAGAGTATATATAAAGAAAATCATGCTAACCATGTGTGTCATGAATGTGACCTAATGCTAATCATGATGTATGTAATAAGCAAATTAATGCATGGATATATACAAAAAAATCATGCTGATTATGAATGCATGAATGCAACCTGACAAATAATTGATGGGATGCAAAATGCAAAGGGGAAGATATCACGGAGGAAATAAGAATCGGAGGAACTTAATCATCAACATCTTATAAATTTGAAGCATACTCAATTCATTCCCATATCAATGTTCACAATGGTATAAACCATGTTTTAAAATTTGAGCAGTAGTTAAAACTGTCTTTACAAGCACTTTATTCTTCCTAGCATCCTAAGGCTATAAGAACCGGCTACTGAAAAAGTGAAATCCTATTACATCATATAAGACCGAAGTCTTTCCACCTCAATGCTGTAAATCTCCCAATCCTAATGGCGTTTTCCCAGTCCTTTATCAATCAGTGTCGTTGGATCCAACCACTTGGCATCTATGAGAGCTTGCACTTTCCTTTTGACTGCTATACAATCTTCGATGCTATGGCCAACAATTCCACAGTGATAATCACATCTTTCATTTGGATTATACCACATTGGATATGGTGGTAACAGGGGTTTCAATGGGACACAGGCAACCATGTGATTTTGGATCAGTATAGGGAGGAGCTCTTGGTAGCTGATTGGAATGGGATCAAAATGCATTTGGGTCTTATTCTGAGATCGTTTCTTAGTCACACATGGCCTAGGAGTTGGGGCACTTGGTGGTGGCACTAAGGTTCGAACCGGAGTGTTTACATGGGGATGTGGTGGAACAGCATGGTAAGGGTACGGATTTGGACACGGGGCCTTTGGAGGTTGTACATAGCTCGAGGTTCCTATCCCAGGTACTGGATAAGGTGATTGATGAGGGAAATAGTATGAACTGGTAGTTGGTAACGATGGAGTGGGATTCAGGAATCCCGTAGTGGTCGTCCCAATGGACGATTGGACCATGGTAGGGTGGGGATACTGGTTTGGACCTAGAACAGTTTGCAGGTATGGTACTGGATTCGAGGTTTCTGTCTTTGGTATCAGGCTTTCAGGTTTAATTATTTTCATGATTTTGTCCACAATTTCATCAGGATTGCAACCTTTGTGGCATTGACAAGTGCAGGATCCAGCAAGGATTGTATGTTCTGGACCTAATGGATTTGGTTGATCCGAAGATGATGCGAAGCCCTGAGAAAGTTCACCTTTACTGTTACCCATATCCTCAACCATTTTCAGCAATTTGGCAAGTTGTTCCTTCACCTCTCGGATTTCATGTCCATATTCATCTTGATTGCGTTCCAAAGCACCCAATCGTTCCTCCGATTCATTCCTCATATCTCGAACCCCTTTCATGCAAATGAAAATGTCATGAGATTAAGATTATGAATGTACATGCTCTATTCCTATGTGCATGAATAAACTGATGATAATGCATGAACATATACAGAGAAATTATGATGACTATGTATGCTATGGATGCAATCTAATGCCAGGTATATACAGATAATGACTATGCATGTCATAAACGTGTCCTACAATGAATGACCATGCATGCTATGATGTCAAAATGATACATGCTAAGAATAAATGAATTAATACAAAGGTAGGTACAAAGAATGACCATGTATATCACAAATGTATTCTATAATGAATAATCATGCATGTTATGACTGTAACACGATGTCAAAATGACACAAATAAATTAACCAATGATTACACGAAATTGGTGAGACCTAAATCTTGATTATTCAAAAATCTCATTATGCAAGATTTGCCTCCTAATTTATGATTTTTTTTAACATGCTTTTTTTTGTGTTTTTTTTTTATTTATGAAAAACCAATCACATTATTTTCAAAAGAATTTCAGGGTGGATCCCACTATGGTACCATATGCAAATGTTCATGTGACACTGCCTGTTTTATGAAATCATCAAATGAAATTATCAACTGTTTATTGCAAAGAATGAGATCAATAACACAACCAAAAATGTACACACTCTATTCACACATGTATGAAATGTGCAACATGCAAAATGCTTAAAAAAGATTTTTTTTTTTTTTTTAAAAACAGCTAATGAACATCTGCCCCAGCAATATCTGCTTATTTAGGCATCACGATACCTTCGAGGCGGAGTATCACATTTATTACGGGCGATGTACGTACATCGTTGCCTGATCTACCACACTTATTCGGAGTGTAAAACAGGTAACAAAAAGTTTAGAAATGTCCCTCCATGTGTTCCTATTTTCGGTATATCTAACGGAAATTCAGGATGGCTTCGCCTAGGTTCACTATATGAGGGTGAATCGGTTCTAAGGCCCCGAATTGTTCCTCACTGTCGCCGGTGAAGGCTAGTAAGGCACCCCGATAAAAGCGGGTTCAATTCGTTAGAGTATATTTTCCTATGCCCATGCGGAGGATCATCACGAAGGCATTAGGTACTTTATACTCCGAAAGTGTTTCACTAGCCCATACGGAGGATCAATCACGAAGGCTTAGTTACTTTACTTCCACTTAAAAGGACGGAACCCGGGTAGAGGATTCATGTTATGCAAATGCACGTGTAGTGTGTGTAGACACCTAATTTTGTCCGGGTTTTTTTATATAAAAAAAAAACCAATTTTGATTTGTCCCCCTCTCGGGTTTAATATTTTTGTAAAAGTCACGGTCGCGATTTTAGACTTTTAAAATGTTCTAAATTATATATATCCTTTTTAGCTTTAATTGTTCAAATAAAATCGGATCGTAAAATTATCAATTTAAAAATTCAATTTAAACCCGAGGTGAAAAAGTTTAATCTTGAGCATTATTAGATTTTTAAAATAAATTTTTTAATTGAAAATATTTGAAAAAAACAAAAAAAAAAAAGAAGGGCAATTTAGATATTACCCATTTTTTTAGGTTAAGAATTGAGTTATAAATAGATCATTTGAGCAAAGAAAATGAGAGAGGGGGGCAATTGACTGGCGGCTGAAATGGAAAGAAAAGAAAAAGCTTTGGGTTTCTGTCATGGGGGCTGAGAGCTAAAAGCTAGAAAGGAAAGCTTTGGTTTGATTGAAGCTGGCAGCTAAAAGGAAATAAAGAAGAGAAAAAAATGAGCTTCCAGGGGAGTCGGATCTTGTGGGAGCTATAGGTGGGGTTTTGAAAAAAAAGAATAGGGAGCCATAAGGTTGTTGGCGGCTATAGAAGGAAAGGGGAAGGAATTAAAATAAGAGAAAAAGAAAGAAAGCTATGTAGAAAAAGAAGGTAGCTGGGGCTATGAACAAAGGGGGGGCCACGGCTAAATAAAAAAGAGAAACAAAGACATTTTATTTGATTTTGATTTCGTGGAAGAGCAAAAGGGAATCGAATTTTCCAGGCATCAGATAAGTGCAATTTCTTTGTGCAAGCTTGATTTCTACTGAGTTGTTTTTTTTATTTCCCTTTCTTAAGCTTTAATTTTTTTTTTTTTTTTGGATAATAAGCTGTAATATTTTCATTCTCTTTAATTTCCACATACATTAACTTGTTTATAATTTTTCTTAACTCAAAAACAAAGACCCAAACTCCAATTCTTATTCGAAGTCAGGGATTCATTTCTCAACCAAATTTTGTCTTGAGAGAATTATTACGTCATCTTAAAGTGGGTTTTGTTTTTGGTAGAGATGGTGTGCGGGAGGGTTCCATGCCTTACACTGCATGGAAATGTATGATGCAGCATCGTGGTTCTTCATCAGAAAATGCACCAACAGAAACAGTAGAAAGAGTTCCACTGCTTGCACTTGCATGGGATCGGAAAGTTCAGGTTGCAAAGTTGGTCAAATCAGACCTGAAAGTATATGGGAAATGGTCTCTTGACAGTTCAGCCATAGGTGTGGCTTGGTTGGATGATCTGATGATGGTGGTTCTTACAATGACAGGACACCTCTACTCGTTTTCTAGGGATACTGTTGATGGTTTGGGAGGAGATGATCTCATTGCATATCATACTCACTTCATTAATGTCTTTGGAAACCCTGAAAAAGCTTACCATAATTGTTTAACTGCTAGAGGAGCTTCCGTATATATACTGGGACCTATACATCTCGCTGTCTACCGACTTCTTCCGTGGAAGGAGCGGATTCAGGTTCTACGGAAAGCTGGTGACTGGATGGGAGCTTTGAACATGACAACGACACTTTATGATGGTCAAGCCCATGGTGTTATCGACCTTCCTAGAAACCTGGATGCGGTGCAGGAGGCCATAATGCCCTATCTTGTAGAGTTGCTTTTGTCGTATGTAGATGAAGTGTTTTCCTATATCTGTGGCCTTTTGTAACCAAATTGGTAAAATGGAGCAGTCGCCCGTCACCAATGGAAAGTTGGCGATCTTGTCCTCGCTAAAGTCAAAGGTTTCCCTGCTTGGCCTGCCACGGTATGCCAACACTTATAACACTATCCTTTTTTTTTTTCTCTTTCTATATTTTATGTATTTAAAATCTTTGTTATGTTAGAAAATATGTTATTGCCTTAGAGTTTGTCGTTACATTGATGTGGGGTTTTAATGATATTACTTTTGTTGATTTAGGTGGCATGATTTTTTATTCCATTTAGAGTTTGTTTGATAATGTGTTAATCGGGAGAAATTCTTTGGGGTTTCTTCGTTTTATGTATTTGATTTTAACTATTCTTTGAATTAATTAAAAGTTTTTGCTTTGAACTTCATTCTTTTTGGCAATTGATTTATACATCAGATTCTTTACACTTTACTATAGTAATTGATTTACCCAATTTAATAAAAAAATCTTTTAGTAATGGGAGATTGGAGAGGTGTTCTCTTTCCAACAAAGAATTTATTCTTCCAAGCCATGTGTCATTTTACAGTCTTGTTGCCATGCATGTTGACACCTTATTTTTCTTGCCACCATGACACCTTTCTTAAACAAAGTTAGGTCATTATCTCCCAAATTCCAAGTTAGGCTTTCTATCCATACGCATGTTTTCCTCCTGTATAGCAAGAAATCGTACAAAACCTTTCATGCACCATTTGTCTTCTCTGTTTGAAGAATTTTCTTTTAAATCGCATGCCTTGGCTATGATATATTGAGGTGCATGTTTGGTTTTGATGATTTTCTTCTTGTGATAGATTAGCTTGATTGTGGTAGGTTAGCTCTACCCATGCCATATTAATACTACCATTCGGCCATTTTGACTTAGGTTACCATGTTTGCATTTTTTTATTATGTTTATTAGTTTAACATGCTTCCATTTAGACTTTGCATATTTAGGTTGCCATGTGTTTGTGAAATTGCCTAGCTAAGTTTTCCCCATGTTATTTAGAGGCCCTTGGTTGAAATCACCCATCACCCCTTGTGAGATAGTCTATACACTTGTATTAGGATTATCCGGGTGGTGAGTCATAGTGTTTTTGTTGAGAGGGTTTATAGCTTAATCCGTTCAAAAGCTACTTGTGAGAGGGTTTATAGCTTAATCCGTTCAAAAGCTACTTGTGAGAGGGTTTATAGCTTAATCCGTTCAAAAACTACTTGTTTGAGGGTTTATAGTTTAATCCGTTCAAAAGCTACTCTGAGGGTTTATAGCTTAATCCGTTCAAAAGCTACTTGGTGAGTTTTCATTTTAAAATAATGTTTCTTGTTCTTCCTTCATTTCCTTTCTTAGGTATATTTTTTTACATTTTGTTTTTACAATAAACTCACCATGGCCAAATGACCTACATTATTTTAAGTTGCTGCTTTTTGATTCATTTTACCATATTGTTTGTGCTATTTTCTTTGTTTTTGATGTTTTAAATGTTATGTTATTTCATGTTCTTAAGTTATATTTAATTTGGTTGCTTTGTTTATTGCCATTTATGTCTTAGATATCATGTTTTTGCATTTTTAATTTTCTGTTTTCATGTTGTTTAAATTTGAGCATGTTTTAGAGTTAACATATTAAGTGTTTGTGAAAATGCTTGTGTGATTCTTTGCATGATTCTTGTTTTATATCTTAGTTGAGCATGCTTTAGATTTAGTATATTAGGCGTTTGTGAAAATGTTTGTGTGATTTTTGTGTTATGACTTAGTTTTTCATGCTAGCATGCCAAGTGTTTGAGAAAATGCCATGCTTGTTGGAGCTTGAGGCCATTTGGCTACTCCATGTGTTTTGCATTGTGTGTTGTATTTTTGTCATGCTAGTTGTTAGGTTTTTGCATTTGCATGATATTTGGTTGGATTTTTGAATTAAGCATGCCTTGTGTTTGTGAAAATGCCATGCATGTCTTAGGTCTAGGTTACATTAAATGTCATGCAAGTTCATGTTAGGTCTAGGCCATATTATTTGTGTCATGCATTTTCCTTACATTTAGGTTTAGATCCATGCATTTCATGCATTATGTTTGCTGCATTGTTTCATGCATTTCATGTTCATGCCACTTGAATAATGACTTGAGCCAATTAATGGTTCAAAGTCATGCTCTCTTGAGCACACTTGTGGAAAATTAAGTTTGTCAAATTGATTATTCTACCTTTGTGATTTTTTTTACTTAGCCAATTTTTATCTAACTTTCAAAAACTCATAGCTACCGCTTTCAAGTCATTTTATGAGTTTCAAATATTTTTATTTTGATTTTTAAATGATTTTATCAAGGACAAAAAAAATGTGTTGGCAAAGCAGTTTTTTTCAGTTTTTTTCAAAAAACTCGTACATCTCTGATTTTTCTGAGAATTCATCTTTGATCAAAAAATTAAGCCGATTTTTCCTCGTGTAGTTTTACATGTCCTGAGTCTCCAGTAATTTTTTCAGAATTTTTGGAATTTTTAAAAATAGGATAAAAAAATCGTGGATTAAAACTGGACAGTGGAGTCATAATTGAATTTTAAAAAAAACCATTTTTCTGTTTTGGTTAATTTACTTAGAGTGGGCTGATTAGGAGAGTTAGCTACTGACTTAGGGTGGTTTCTAAGCCTTTGCAAACTCTAAAAATGGTTTTTCAAGTCCCGGGTTAAGGATAGTCAAGTCCGGATTTTTTAAACTTAGGAAATTAGAGCCATTTAAAAATTTTTAGCCCAGTTTTTATTGATAATTCAAGCTTTTCAAAATTGTTTTCAAACAATCACAAAGTATTTTGGTTTTAGAATATTTAATTTGACATATTTTCTTAAGGTAGCCGGATATCTTTTTAGATATACGAATTTCCTTAATTAAAGGAAAAAATACATTTCATGCATTGCATTTTTATTTTCATGCATATTATATGATAGCATTATTTTATTCCATGTCATTTAAATTATATGCCATACCATTCATATTTGTCATGTCATTTAGGTTGCATTATATTATTTAGACTGTACTATGTCATTTTATTTATGTCATGCATATACATATTTATTTCTTTTAAATATTTTCAAAAAAAGATAATGGTTTTCAATAAAAAATATAAAGATATTCCCGAGTTAAAATAATTCATGAGTTCTCTACCGGGTTTGCTGGAGGGAATATCATCAATTATCATTAATAAAGGAATATCTTTCTTTCAAAAAAGAGAATGATTCGGAAAGTTTTCCAAGACTAATAAAAATTTCTATATTTTGCCACATTTGTTGGGGAATATAGGAAAATTTTGAATTTATGAATTCCGGATCATTTTCAATAAAAAAAATAAATTATTTTTCTTTAAATTGGGAATTAACTTGAAATACTAAATTTAAAACCAACTTTTCACCGAGACTTGAGATAATACATGATTAATAAGGTACCGATTTATACGGGCGTTGTGGGGGTGCTAATCCTTCCCCACACGTAACCGACTCCCGAACCCGCTTCTTTGATTTCTCTGGTTTAAAACGCAGACTTGAAATTGGTTTTTAAAATGTTTTAAATAATTTTTAAAATATTTTATAAAACCGGTTTTAATAGGTGACCGATCACACCTAGCTAAAAAAGATTGGTGGCGACTCCATGTCTTTTTTTAAGGTCATTTCAAAACCTTCATTTCTCTAGAGGAATTAAGTCGACTTTTCCTCGAGTTTTTTTAATGTCACGCCTAACGAATAATAAAGTCTTGCGATGAGACTCGTCGTCGTTATTTTTTTTAGGTTGCGACAGCTTGGCGACTCCACTGGGGACATATTAGAGAGTCAGGCCTAAAATTAGTCTTGTGTTATCAAAGTCTCGGTTTTGTTGGTTTAATTGGTATTTAATTTTAATTCCCACATTTTTTTAATAAGGAGAATTTTGAAAATAATAAAATGTTTTTAAATATGTTCATACTCATGTGCATGCATTTTATTTTTGTTCTCTAGTTATTTAAGGTTGTATATTATAATTGCTTGTCGGTTAATGCGTTACACTATTCTTGAATGTTTTAATTGCTAGGGCATTTGCATAACATGAATCCTGTACCCGGGTTCCGTCCTTTTAAGTGGGAGTAAAGTAACTAAGCCTTCGTGATTGATTCTCCGTATGGGCTAGTGAAACACTTCCGGAGTATAAAGTACCTAATGCCTTCGTGATGATCCTCCGCATGGGCATAGGAAAATATATTCTAACGAATTGAACCCGCTTTTATCGGGGTGCCTTACTAGCCTTCACCGGCGACAGTGAGGAACAATTCGGGGCCTTAGAACCGATTCACCCTCATATAGTGAACCTAGGCGAAGCCATGCCGGATTTTCGTTAGATGTACCGAAAATAGGAACACATGGAGGGACATTTCTAAACCTTTTGTTACCTATTTTACACTCCGAATAAGTGTGGTAGATCGGGCAACGATGTACGTACATCGCCCGTAATAAATGTGATACTCCGCCTCGAAGGCATCGTGATGCCTAAATAAGCAGATATTGCTGGGGCAGATGTTCATTAGCTGTTTTAAAAATAATAAAAAAAAATCCTTTTTCAAGCATTTTTGCATGTTGCACATTTCATGCATGTGTGAATGGAGCATGTACATTTTTGGTTGTATTATTGATCTCATTCTTTGCAATAAACAGTTGGTAATTTCATTTGATGATTTCATAAAACCGGTAGTGTCACATGAACATTTGCATATTGTATCATAGTAGGATCCACCCTGAAAGTCTTTTGAAAATAATGTGATTGGTTTTTCAAAAAAAAAAAAAAAAAAAAAATCATAAATTTGGAGGCAAATCTTGCATAATGAGATTTTTGAATAATCAAGATTTAGGTCCCATCAATTTCGTGTAATCATTGATTTCTTTGTATATACCTTTGTGTTAATTCATTTATTTTTTTGCATGTATCATTTTGACATCATGTTATAGTCATAGCATGCATGGTCATTCATTGTAAGATACGTTTATGACATGCATGGTCATTATTTGTATATACTTATGTATCAATTTATTCTTTCTTTACATGCATCATGTTAGCGTCAAGTTGCATTCATGCATTCATAGTCAGAAATTATTTTACTATATATATCCATGCATTAATTTGCTTATTCTTTACATGCATCATGTTGGCATCAGGTTACATTCATGGCATATATAGTCATCGTGATATGCTCATGCATTAATTTGTAATATTGGCATCAAGTTGCACTCATGACATACACGGTCAGCATGATTTTCTTTGTATATACTCTATGTCAATCATTTATTCTTCACATGCATCATAATTGACATTGTGTGGCATTCATAGTGTATATGATCATTCATTGGGAAATGCATTTGGAACATACATGGTCATTCATTGTATATATCCATGCATTAATTTGCTTATTTTTTACATGCATCATGTTGGCATCAAGTTGCATTCATGGCATACACAGTCATCATGATATGCTCATGCATTAATTTGTTCATTCTTTACATACATCATGTTGACATCAGGTCGCATTCATGGCATACACAGTCATCATGAGTTCTCCGTATATGCTCACGTATTAATTTGTCATATTGGCGTCAAGTTGCATTCATGACATACACGGTTAGCATGATTAACTTTGTATATACTCTGTGTCAATCATTTATTCTTCACATGCATCATAATTGACATTGTGTAGCGTTTATAGTGTATATGATCATTCATTGGGAAATGCATTTGGAACATACATGGTTATTCATTGTATATATCCATGCATTAATTTGCTTATTCTTTACATGCATCATGTTGGCATCAGGATGCATTCATGGCATACACAGTTATCATGATATGCTCATGCATTAATTTGTCATATTGGCATCAGGTTGCATTCGTGACATACACGGTCAGCATGGTTTTCTTTGTATATACTCTGTGTCAGTCATTTATTCTTCACATGCATCATAATTGACATTCTATGGCATTCATAGTGTATATGATCATTCATTGGGAAATGCATTTGGAACATACATGGTCATTTATTGCATATATCCATGCATTGATTTTTCTTATTCTTTAAATACATCATGTTGGCATCGTGTTGCATTTATAACATACATGGTCAACATGTTTCCACTGTATATGACCACACATAACTTTGTTTATCCTTCATATGCATCAAATTGCACTCATGACATTCATAACTCATTCATCATGAAACACATTAATAAGATGAAATAGAAATTGGCTTAGTTTTGAAGAGTTTTCTTCGTCAGCTAAAAGTTATGACCCCAACAGCAAGTGCGAGTATCATATTGGGGCAATTGGGCATTCGACTAAAAATGCAGAAAATTGAAGGAAATAATTGAAGGTCTTGTCCACGATGGTGTTTGGATTCCAGAGCTTATCGAACATTGGAAATCTGTTTTACCATAGATTGATTTCCTCTTGAAGAATTTTGAGGATAAGAACTGTTATCTTTGAGAGCATGTCAATAGGAGCATTCTGATGCATATATTTCTACACTTTGATGATGAAAATTTTTGTCTCATGATGAAATCTACATGAAATAAATAAATTTTGAATTTAAATATTTTGTGTTCGTTTTATTTTAGCAATAAATTTGAAATTGCAAAAAAAAAAAAAAAAAAAAAGAAACTTTGAGAAAATTTGTGGTACACAATAAATAAGTGGTTTTCACATGAAATAATGAACAATCTTGAGAATATTGATGATCATTGTTAGAAATGACCCAACACCTTCAGCCCTCTCTTTGAGGCTTTCCTAAGCCTAAATCTTTTGAACCAAGACCACTTGAAAGACTTAATGCTTCAAGGAATATGAATGATTTGACTTCATAAAACCATTGTCATCACAGAATAAGCAAAGACATAGATCTTAGTCTAGGCTATGAACAAAGGAACGAACTTTTTGAAAATTTTCAAATTCCTTGAAAATCAAACAAATGAGACATTCTTTCAAGAATTCAGATTTTGATAATTTGGTGTGTGTCAAGATTGTGCTAAAACCATTCATGACCTTTCCCAATGACCACAAAACACTAATTGCCCAGACATCACTTCATGTTTGACACCCTGGGGCACAATGACTAAAATAGATTATCCCTTGTCCTAGAGAAAACCCGTTTTTTGGGTCATATTTTCTTTGTCTCTTCAAAGAACTCAGATTTGAAATTCATCCTTTTCAGTACAGACCTGGACTTGCTATGTTCCTCGTTGATACAAATTCTCATTGGTTAATCAAATTGGGGCATCATATGTGGAAATGATGGATACATGGTGAATAAGGATGGACTAAACACATGAATCATTGGGGCATGCGACAAAAAAAAAAGAAAAAAAAAAGAAAAAATTGTGATATCATGCACATGAGAATTCGGATGATTCCAAAGTGCAAAATGAAATTCTGAATATCTATTTTCCCTGGGGATTGCTTTTCAATGTGAATATTTGTGGTTGACATGAGAAATGGCCATCTTTCATATCCCTTTCACATAAAAAGAAATTATCCATAGTCACCCCTTTTGAGCCAAAAAAAAAAGTTTCTTCTTGGAACCCTGATCAAGGATCACCCTCTACACTGGGGGGCAAATGCGAGGAAATATCTTTCTAAAGATCATTGAGAAATGAGTCCTAGCTCAAAGACAGATACAAAGCAAATGAAGCCCCGAATAAATACGGGCGCACTCTGTCAAAGAAAAAATAAGAGGAGGAGATGGCGAAATGAAAGCCAAGAAAAACAAAAGAAAACACAAAAAAAAAGAGAGTCTGAAAAAGCGATGGCAAATGAAAGCCAAAAGCAAGGAAGAAAAAGCAAAGTCAAAGGAAAGAAACGTCCAAAAAGGGACAAATGCTTCAAAGAAAATCCTCCTCAAAGAAAGGATCATTGATCTGAATACCCTCAAACACATATTTTGGGCCTATTTATCCTTTCTTTCTGAACCCTAAACCTTGGCCTACATTATATGCTTTAAAAGTCTATTTTGATCAAGCATGAATGTTTAATTTGAAGGGTTTTCCTTAGATTTTATCCCATCTCATCGAATTCTCATTTCGCTAAGGAAGAATTTAGAATTCTCAAGTGCATGGTAAAAAAAAAAAAGAGAAAAATTGGAAAGAATGAGACTCTAGGGCGAAAACCCAAAAACGGGCGATCTAGAGTAGAATGAGAATTTTTGATGCCACCTATGAAAATGCCGATACCACAAAAAAGAGAAGGTCATCTTGAAAAAAATGGTCATCGAGGAACATCTAGAAATTCTTGAACCCCCCAAATTGTCAGCTCTCATTCAGAGGATTGTCTTCAAAAACTGAAACTTTTGTTCCCAAGATTAAACTTTTCGGTTTAAACATCCCAGCCAATCTTGACGCTTGTCAAAATGCCTTGATATGGAAACTAAAATAATGTTGAATTTGTTTGGTTCTCAATGAATTCATGATTTATAAAATCTGTTCCATTTGTGAGCCTAGAAGGGATATACATTTTGTCATGAAGTTTTCCTAGAAAAGCCAGAATCTTGCTATACCAAGCCTTACCAATCCCAGTTGGAAAAACACAGATTGATACTTAGAGAAATTTCTAACAATGATCATCAGTCATCAAAAGATTTGTACATCATACACTGTGGAGTTAAAATTTTTGGCTTAGAAGTTTTCCTTAAATAAGCAAAATTGTTTTTCAAAAAGGGAAAATAAAAATATTTTTGAAATACCCATTTTTGATGTTGACATGAGACAAGGGTTTTTCTAACTCAAAGGTATAGAATTGCCAGAATAGGTCCTGACTTCCAGATATGAGAAGAAGAAATAGAACCCGGTTCAGATCTCTGTTGATGAAAGTTTGAAAACTATTGGGGCAAAGAGAATAGCCAAAATGAATTAATGATATACTCTGATTTGAAGAGGAAAAATGAATTTGAAAGGCTAAGCCAAAGTCTAGAAAAACAACCGGGGGCATTTGCATCACTCATGAGCATTCATCTCTTTATCGAGCTTTTGCATCTGCACAGTGTCAGCAAGCATTTGCATCATTCATGGGTATTTGCATTGGCATTATTCCATAAGCATCTACATTTTACATTTACATTCTTCATGGAATTTGCATTTGCGTCATCTCAAGCAATTGCATCATTTCTAGAATCATTGCATTTGCATTATTGTTTTAAATCATTTCTAGAATCATTGCATCTGCATCATGAAACATGGGCATCAATCCATGCCATTTGCATTTGCATTAAGAAATATTTTGCATTTGCACCATGAAGCATGAGCACCTTGTTAAAAGACATGTGCATCTGCATCATTTCTCAAAGCTTCTGGTGGGGATATCCAGAATTTTACAGTTTTAAAAGAGAACAAGTCTTCGGTGGTGATAGCTGAAGCCTCTGGTGGAGATATCCAGGGTTTTATAATTTTGAAACATGAGAAATTCTTCTTCTGAAGGAGTTACCCAAATTTTTACAATGAGCAAGTCTTTGGTGGTGATAGCCAAAGCTTCTGGTGGGGATATCCAGAATTTTACAGTTTTAAAAGTGAACAAGTCTTCGGTGGTGATAGCTGAAGCCTATGGTGGAGATATCCAGGGTTTTATAGTTTTGAAAAATGAGAAATCTTCTTTTGAAGGAGTCATCCAGAACTTTATTCAACATGTGCATCTACATCAAAAAACATTTGCATCAATCTAAGTTAGTTGAATCTGCATCAAGAAAGTCATTTACATTTGCATCAAAGACATTTTCACCAATCTAAGTCATGTGCATCTACATCAAAAAGCATTTGCATCAATCTAAGTTAGTTGAATCTGCATCAAGAAAGTCATTTACATTTGCATCAAAGACATTTTCACCAATCTAAGTCATTTGCATCTACATCAAGAAGCATTTGCATCAATCTAAGTTAGTTGAATCTGCATCAAGAAAGTCATTTATGTTTGCATCAACTAAAGACATTTGCATTTGCATCATGAAGCATTTGCATCATCTCTTAAAGCTGTCAGGTATAATCGAACTCGTTTTGCTTCTCAAATGAGTCGAGCCTTGAGACCGTCGTCAAGGTATTTCCTTTTGTTTTAAATCGAATTCATTCTGTTTTATCAAATGAGTCGAGCCTTGAGACCGCCGTCAAGGTATTTCCTTTTGTTTTAAATCGAATTCATTCTGTTTTATCAAATGAGTCGAGCCTCGAGACCACCGTCGAGGTATTTCTTTTTGTTTTAAATCGAATTCATTCTGTTTTATCAAATGAGTCGAACCTTGAGACCACCGTCGAGGTATTTCCTTTTGTTTTAAATCGAATTCATTCTGTTTTATCAAATGAGTTGAGCCTCGAGACCACCGTCGAGGTATTTTCTTTTGTTTTAAATCGAATTCATTCTGTTTTATCAAATGAGTCGAGCCTCGAGACCGTCGTCGAGGTATTTTCTTTTGTTTTAAATCGAATTCATTCTGTTTTATCAAATGAGTCGAGCCTCGAGACCACCGTCAAGGTATTTCCTTTTGTTTTAAATCGAATTCATTCTGTTTTATCAAATGAGTCGAGCCTCGAGACCACCGTCGAGGTATTTCCTTTTGTTTTAAATCGAATTCATTCTGTTTTATCAAATGAGTCGAGCCTCGAGACCACCGTCGAGGTATTTCCTTTTGTTTTAAATCGAATTCATTCTGTTTTATCAAATGAGTCGAGCCTTGAGACCGCCGTCAAGGTATTTCCTTTTGTTTTAAATCGAATTCATTCTGTTTTATCAAATGAGTCGAGCCTCGAGACCACCGTCGAGGTATTTCCTTTTGTTTTAAATCGAATTCATTCTGTTTTATCAAATGAGTCGAACCTTGAGACCGCCGTCGAGGTATTTCCTTTTGTTTTAAATCGAATTCATTCTGTTTTATCAAATGAGTCGAGCCTCGAGACCACCGTCGAGGTATTTCCTTTTGTTTTAAATCGAATTCATTCTGTTTTATCAAATGAGTCGAGCCTTGAGACCACCGTCGAGGTATTTCCTTTTGTTTTAAATCGAATTCATTCTGTTTTATCAAATGAGTCGAGCCTTGAGACCGCCGTCAAGGTATTTCCTTTTGTTTTAAATCGAATTCATTATGTTTTATCAAATGAGTCGAGCCTCGAGACCACCGTCGAGGTATTTCCTTTTGTTTTAAATCGAATTCATTTTGTTTTATCAAATGAGTCGAGCCTCGAGACCACCGTCGAGGTATTTCCTTTTGTTTTAAATCGAATTCATTCTGTTTTATCAAATGAGTCGAGCCTTGAGACCACCGTCGAGGTATTTCCTTTTGTTTTAAATCGAATTCATTCTGTTTTATCAAATGAGTCGAGCCTCGAGACCACCGTCGAGGTATTTCCTTTTGTTTTAAATCGAATTCATTCTGTTTTATCAAATGAGTCGAGCCTTGAGACCACCGTCGAGGTATTTCCTTTTGTTTTAAATCGAATTCATTCTGTTTTATCAAATAAGTCGAGCCTTGAGACCGCCGTCGAGGTATTTCCTTTTGTTTTAAATCGAATTCATTCTGTTTTATCAAATGAGTCGAGCCTCGAGACCACCGTCGAGGTATTTCCTTTTGTTTTAAATCGAATTCATTCTGTTTTATCAAATGAGTTGAGCCTCGAGACCACCGTCGATGTATTTTCTTTTGTTTTAAATCGAATTCATTCTGTTTTATCAAATGAGTCGAGCCTTGAGACCGCCGTCAAGGTATTTCCTTTTGTTTTAAATCGAATTCATTCTGTTTTATCAAATGAGTCGAGCCTTGAGACCATCGTCGAGGTATTTCCTTTTATTTTAAATCGAATTCATTCTGTTCCGTCAAATGAGTCGAGCCTTGAGACCATCGTCGAGGTATTTCCTTTTGTTTTAAATCGAATTGATTCTGTTTTATCAAATGAGTCGAACCCTGAGACTGTCGTCAATGTATTTTCACCATTTTAAAGACCTCCGGGCACTTGTATTTTAAGACCTCCGAGCACCAATTTTAAAGACCTCCGGGCAACATTTTAAGACCTCCGGGCACCAATTTTAAAGACCTTTGGGCATAAATTTTTCTTTTGAAAGTCGAATTCGTTTCCTTAAGACGAATCGAGCCTTGTTTAGGCAGGGAATTCAATTTAAGGACAAAATCTTCAATTTATTGTTTTTTTAAAAAAATGAAAATGAAAAAAATAGAAAAATGAGAAAAAAAAATAGAAAAAAGAAAAAAAAAAGTAAAAAAAAAAGAAAATAAAAAAAGTAAAAATGAAAAATGCAAAAATTAATGATGAAATGAAAAAGAAAACCCCTTTCCTTTCCTTCACATGTGATTTCATAGACCGGACAAAATTGTTGTCTATTTTATCTTTGCCTGATTCCTGATTCTCAGCAATAGCCAAAGAGGGGCAGCTGTAGACACCTAATTTTGTCCGGGTTTTTTTATATAAAAAAAAAAACCAATTTTGATTTGTCCCCCTCTCGGGTTTAATATTTTTGTAAAAGTCACGGTCGCGATTTTAGACTTTTAAAATGTTCTAAATTATATATATCCTTTTTAGCTTTAATTGTTCAAATAAAATCGGATCGTAAAATTATCAATTTAAAAATTCAATTTAAACCCGAGGTGAAAAAGTTTAATCTTGAGCATTATTAGATTTTTAAAATAAATTTTTTAATTGAAAATATTTGAAAAAAAAAAAAAAGAAGGGCAATTTAGATATTACCCATTTTTTTAGGTTAAGAATTGAGTTATAAATAGATCATTTGAGCAAAGAAAATGAGAGAGGGGGGCAATTGACTGGCGGCTGAAATGGAAAGAAAAGAAAAAGCTTTGGGTTTCTGTCATGGGGGCTGAGAGCTAAAAGCTAGAAAGGAAAGCTTTGGTTTGATTGAAGCTGGCAGCTAAAAGGAAATAAAGAAGAGAAAAAAATGAGCTTCCAGGGGAGTCGGATCTTGTGGGAGCTATAGGTGGGGTTTTGAAAAAAAAGAATAGGGAGCCATAAGGTTGTTGGCGGCTATAGAAGGAAAGGGGAAGGAATTAAAATAAGAGAAAAAGAAAGAAAGCTATGTAGAAAAAGAAGGTAGCTGGGGCTATGAACAAAGGGGGGGCCACGGCTAAATAAAAAAGAGAAACAAAGACATTTTATTTGATTTTGATTTCGTGGAAGAGCAAAAGGGAATCGAATTTTCCAGGCATCAGATAAGTGCAATTTCTTTGTGCAAGCTTGATTTCTACTGAGTTGTTTTTTTTATTTCCCTTTCTTAAGCTTTAATTTTTTTTTTTTTGGATAATAAGCTGTAATATTTTCATTCTCTTTAATTTCCACATACATTAACTTGTTTATAATTTTTCTTAACTCAAAAACAAAGACCCAAACTCCAATTCTTATTCGAAGTCAGGGATTCATTTCTCAACCAAATTTTGTCTTGAGAGAATTATTACGTCATCTTAAAGTGGGTTTTGTTTTTGGTAGAGATGGTGTGCGGGAGGGTTCCATGCCTTACACTGCATGGAAATGTATGATGCAGCATCGTGGTTCTTCATCAGAAAATGCACCAACAGAAACAGTAGAAAGAGTTCCACTGCTTGCACTTGCATGGGATCGGAAAGTTCAGGTTGCAAAGTTGGTCAAATCAGACCTGAAAGTATATGGGAAATGGTCTCTTGACAGTTCAGCCATAGGTGTGGCTTGGTTGGATGATCTGATGATGGTGGTTCTTACAATGACAGGACACCTCTACTCATTTTCTAGGGATACTGTTGATGGTTTGGGAGGAGATGATCTCATTGCATATCATACTCACTTCATTAATGTCTTTGGAAACCCTGAAAAAGCTTACCATAATTGTTTAACTGCTAGAGGAGCTTCCGTATATATACTGGGACCTATACATCTCGCTGTCTACCGACTTCTTCCGTGGAAGGAGCGGATTCAGGTTCTACGGAAAGCTGGTGACTGGATGGGAGCTTTGAACATGACAACGACACTTTATGATGGTCAAGCCCATGGTGTTATCGACCTTCCTAGAAACCTGGATGCGGTGTAGGAGGCCATAATGCCCTATCTTGTAGAGTTGCTTTTGTCGTATGTAGATGAAGTGTTTTCCTATATCTGTGGCCTTTTGTAACCAAATTGGTAAAATGGAGCAGTCGCCCGTCACCAATGGAAAGTTGGCGATCTTGTCCTCGCTAAAGTCAAAGGTTTCCCTGCTTGGCCTGCCACGGTATGCCAACACTTATAACACTATCCTTTTTTTTTTTCTCTTTCTATATTTTATGTATTTAAAATCTTTGTTATGTTAGAAAATATGTTATTGCCTTAGAGTTTGTCGTTACATTGATGTGGGGTTTTAATGATATTACTTTTGTTGATTTAGGTGGCATGATTTTTTATTCCATTTAGAGTTTGTTTGATAATGTGTTAATCGGGAGAAATTCTTTGGGGTTTCTTCGTTTTATGTATTTGATTTTAACTATTCTTTGAATTAATTAAAAGTTTTTGCTTTGAACTTCATTCTTTTTGGCAATTGATTTATACATCAGATTCTTTACACTTTACTATAGTAATTGATTTACCCAATTTAATAAAAAAATCTTTTAGTAATGGGGGATTGGAGAGGTGTTCTCTTTCCAACAAAGAATTTATTCTTCCAAGCCATGTGTCATTTTACAGTCTTGTTGCCATGCATGTTGACACCTTATTTTTCTTGCCACCATGACACCTTTCTTAAACAAAGTTAGGTCATTATCTCCCAAATTCCAAGTTAGGCTTTCTATCCATACGCATGTTTTCCTCCTGTATAGCAAGAAATCGTACAAAACCTTTCATGCACCATTTGTCTTCTCTGTTTGAAGAATTTTCTTTTAAATCGCATGCCTTGGCTATGATATATTGAGGTGCATGTTTGGTTTTGATGATTTTCTTCTTGTGATAGATTAGCTTGATTGTGGTAGGTTAGCTCTACACCATGCCATATTAATACTACCATTCGGCCATTTTGACTTAGGTTACCATGTTTGCATTTTTTTATTATGTTTATTAGTTTAACATGCTTCCATTTAGACTTTGCATATTTAGGTTGCCATGTGTTTGTGAAATTGCCTAGCTAAGTTTTCCCCATGTTATTTAGAGGCCCTTGGTTGAAATCACCCATCACCCCTTGTGAGATAGTCTATACACTTGTATTAGGATTATCCGGGTGGTGAGTCATAGTGTTTTTGTTGAGAGGGTTTATAGCTTAATCCGTTCAAAAGCTACTTGTGAGAGGGTTTATAGCTTAATCCGTTCAAAAGCTACTTGTGAGAGGGTTTATAGCTTAATCCGTTCAAAAACTACTTGTTTGAGGGTTTATAGTTTAATCCGTTCAAAAGCTACTCTGAGGGTTTATAGCTTAATCCGTTCAAAAGCTACTTGGTGAGTTTTCATTTTAAAATAATGTTTCTTGTTCTTCCTTCATTTCCTTTCTTAGGTATATTTTTTTACATTTTGTTTTTACAATAAACTCACCATGGCCAAATGACCTACATTATTTTAAGTTGCTGCTTTTTGATTCATTTTACCATATTGTTTGTGCTATTTTCTTTGTTTTTGATGTTTTAAATGTTATGTTATTTCATGTTCTTAAGTTATATTTAATTTGGTTGCTTTGTTTATTGCCATTTATGTCTTAGATATCATGTTTTTGCATTTTTAATTTTCTGTTTTCATGTTGTTTAAATTTGAGCATGTTTTAGAGTTAACATATTAAGTGTTTGTGAAAATGCTTGTGTGATTCTTTGCATGATTCTTGTTTTATATCTTAGTTGAGCATGCTTTAGATTTAGTATATTAGGCGTTTGTGAAAATGTTTGTGTGATTTTTGTGTTATGACTTAGTTTTTCATGCTAGCATGCCAAGTGTTTGAGAAAATGCCATGCTTGTTGGAGCTTGAGGCCATTTGGCTACTCCATGTGTTTTGCATTGTGTGTTGTATTTTTGTCATGCTAGTTGTTAGGTTTTTGCATTTGCATGATATTTGGTTGGATTTTTGAATTAAGCATGCCTTGTGTTTGTGAAAATGCCATGCATGTCTTAGGTCTAGGTTACATTAAATGTCATGCAAGTTCATGTTAGGTCTAGGCCATATTATTTGTGTCATGCATTTTCCTTACATTTAGGTTTAGATCCATGCATTTCATGCATTATGTTTGCTGCATTGTTTCATGCATTTCATGTTCATGCCACTTGAATAATGACTTGAGCCAATTAATGGTTCAAAGTCATGCTCTCTTGAGCACACTTGTGGAAAATTAAGTTTGTCAAATTGATTATTCTACCTTTGTGATTTTTTTTACTTAGCCAATTTTTATCTAACTTTCAAAAACTCATAGCTACCGCTTTCAAGTCATTTTATGAGTTTTAAATATTTTTATTTTGATTTTTAAATGATTTTATCAAGGACAAAAAAATGTGTTGGCAAAGCAGTTTTTTTCAGTTTTTTTCAAAAAACTCGTACATCTCTGATTTTTCTGAGAATTCATCTTTGATCAAAAAATTAAGCCGATTTTTCCTCGTGTAGTTTTACATGTCCTGAGTCTCCAGTAATTTTTTCAGAATTTTTGAAATTTTTAAAAATAGGATAAAAAAATCGTGGATTAAAACTGGACAGTGGAGTCATAATTGAATTTTAAAAAAAACCATTTTTCTGTTTTGGTTAATTTACTTAGAGTGGGCTGATTAGGAGAGTTAGCTACTGACTTAGGGTGGTTTCTAAGCCTTTGCAAACTCTAAAAATGGTTTTTCAAGTCCCGGGTTAAGGATAGTCAAGTCCGGATTTTTTAAACTTAGGAAATTAGAGCCATTTAAAAATTTTTAGCCCAGTTTTTATTGATAATTCAAGCTTTTCAAAATTGTTTTCAAACAATCACAAAGTATTTTGGTTTTAGAATATTTAATTTGACATATTTTCTTAAGGTAGCCGGATATCTTTTTAGATATACGAATTTCCTTAATTAAAGGAAAAAATACATTTCATGCATTGCATTTTTATTTTCATGCATATTATATGATAGCATTATTTTATTCCATGTCATTTAAATTATATGCCATACCATTCATATTTGTCATGTCATTTAGGTTGCATTATATTATTTAGACTGTACTATGTCATTTTATTTATGTCATGCATATACATATTTATTTCTTTTAAATATTTTCAAAAAAAGATAATGGTTTTCAATAAAAAATATAAAGATATTCCCGAGTTAAAATAATTCATGAGTTCTCTACCGGGTTTGCTGGAGGGAATATCATCAATTATCATTAATAAAGGAATATCTTTCTTTCAAAAAAGAGAATGATTCGGAAAGTTTTCCAAGACTAATAAAAATTTCTATATTTTGCCACATTTGTTGGGGAATATAGGAAAATTTTGAATTTATGAATTCCGGATCATTTTCAATAAAAAAAATAAATTATTTTTCTTTAAATTGGGAATTAACTTGAAATACTAAATTTAAAACCAACTTTTCACCGAGACTTGAGATAATACATGATTAATAAGGTACCGATTTATACGGGCGTTGTGGGGGTGCTAATCCTTCCCCACACGTAACCGACTCCCGAACCCGCTTCTTTGATTTCTCTGGTTTAAAACGCAGACTTGAAATTGGTTTTTAAAATGTTTTAAATAATTTTTAAAATATTTTATAAAACCGGTTTTAATAGGTGACCGATCACACCTAGCTAAAAAAGATTGGTGGCGACTCCATGTCTTTTTTTAAGGTCATTTCAAAACCTTCATTTCTCTAGAGGAATTAAGTCGACTTTTCCTCGAGTTTTTTTAATGTCACGCCTAACGAATAATAAAGTCTTGCGATGAGACTCGTCGTCGTTATTTTTTTTAGGTTGCGACAGTGTGTGTGGAGGAATAACAAACCTTTCACTACCTATTCTACAAACCTTATTCTAAATGCCCTAGCAATTAAAACATTCAAGAATAGTGTAACGCATTAACCAACAAGCAATTATAATATACAACCTAAATAACTAGAGAACAATAATAAAATGCATGCACATGAGAATGAACATTTTTAAAAACATTTTATTATTTTCAAAATTCTCTTTATTAGAAAAATGTGGGAATTAAAATTAAATACCAATTAAACCAACCAAAACTGAGACTTTGATAACACACGACTATTTCTAGGCCTGACTCTCTAATAGTCCCCAGCGGAGTCGCCAAGCTGTCGCAACCTAAAAAATAACGACGAGTCTCATCGCAAGACTTTATTATTCGTTAAGCGTGACATTTAAAAAAAACGAGGAAAAGTCGACTTAATTCCTCTAGAAAAATGAAGGTTTTGAAAATGACCTTAAAAAAGACATGGAGTCGCCACCAATCTTTTTTAGCTAGGTGTGATCGGCCACCTATTAAAACCGGTTTTATAAAAATATTTTAAAAATTAATTAAAATATTTTTAAAACCAATTTCAAGTCTGCGTTAAAACCAGAGAAATCAAAGAAACGGGTTCGGGAGTCGGTTACGTGTGGGGAAGGATTAGCACCCCCACAACGCCCGTATAAATCGGTACCTTATTAATCGTGTGTTATCTCAAGTCTCGGTAAAAAGTTGGTTTTAAATTTAGTATTTCAAGTTAATTCCCAATTTAAAGAAAAATAATTCCATTTTTTTATTGAAAATGATCCGGAATTTATAAATTCAAAATTTTCCTATATTCCCCAACAAACGTGGCAAAATATAGAAATTTTTATTAGTTTTGGAAAACTTTCCGAATCATTCTCTTTTTTGAAAGAAAGATATTCCTTTATTAATGATAATTGATGATATTCCCTCCAGCAAACCCGGTAGAGAACTCATGAATTATTTTAACTCGGGAATATCTTTATATTTTTTTTATTGAAAACCATTATCTTTTTTTTGGAAACATTTAAAAGAAATGAATATGTATATGCATGACATAAATAAAATGACATAGTACAGTCTAAATAATATAATGCAACCTAAATGACATGACAAATATGAATGGTATGGCATATAATTTAAATGACATGGAATAAAATAATGCTATCATATAATATGCATGAAAATAAAAATGCAATGCATGAAATGTATTTTTTTCCTTTTATTAAGGAAATCCGTATATCTAAAAAGATATCCGGCTACCTTAGGAAAATATGTCAAATTAAATATTCTAAAACCAAAATACTTTGTGATTGTTTGAAAACAATTTTGAGAAGCTTGAATAAAAACTGGGCTAAAATTTTTTTAAATGGCTCTAATTTCCTAAGTTTAAAAATCCGGACTTGACTACCCTTAACCCGAGACTTGAAAAACCATTTTTAGAGTTTAAAAAGGCTTAGAAACTACCCTAAGTCAGTAGCTAACCCTCCTAATCAGCCCACTCTAAGTAAATTAACCAAAACAGAAAAATGGTTTCTCTTTAAATTCAATTCTGACTCCACTGTCCAGTTTTAATCCACGATTTTTTACCCTATTTTAAAAAATTCCAAAAATTCTGAAAACAATACTGGAGACTCAGGACATGTAAAACTATATGAGAAAAAATCGGCTTAATTTTCGAATCAAAGATGAATTCCCAAAAAAATCAGAGATACATGAGTTTTTGGAGGAGAAAAAAACTGCTTTGTTTTTCTTTAAATTCAATTCTGACTCCACTGTCCAGTTTTAATCCACGATTTTTTACCCTATTTTTAAAAATTCCAAAAATTCTGAAAAAATTACTGGAGACTCAAGACATGTAAAACTACACTATAAAAAATCGGCTTAATTTTCTGATCAAAAATGAATTCCCAGAAAAATCAGAGATGTACGAGTTTTTGGAGGAGAAAAAACTGCTTTGTTTTTCTTTAAATTCAATTCTGACTCCACTGTCCAGTTATAATCCACGATTTTTTACCCTATTTCTAAAAATTCCAAAAATTCTGAAAAAATTTCTGGAGACTCAGGACATGTAAAACTACACGATAAAAAATCGGTTTAATTTTCTGATCAAAGATGAATTCCCAGAAAAATCAGAGATGTACGAGTTTTTGGAGGAGAAAAAAACTGCTTTGCCAGCACATTTTTTTGTCTTTGATAAAATCATTTAAAAATCAAAGTAAAAATATTTGAAACTCATAAAATGACTTGAAAGCAGTAGCTAGGACTTTTTGAAAGTTAGATAAAAAATGACTAAGTAAAAAAAATCACAAAGGTAGAATAATCAACTTGACAAACTTAATTTTCCACAAGTGTGCTCAAGAGAGCATGACTTTGAACCATCAATTGGCTCAAGTCATTATTCAAGTGGTATGAACATGAAATGCATGAAATAATGCAGCAAACATAATGCATGAAATGCATGGATTTAAAACTAAATATAAGGAAAATGCATGACATAAATAATATGGCCTAGACCTAACATGAACTTGCATGGCAATAAATGCAACCTAGACCTAAGATATGCATGGCATTTTCACAAACACAAGGCATGCTTAATTCAAAAATCCAACCAAATATCATGCAAATGCAAAAACCTAACAACTAGCATGACAAAAATACAACACACAATGCAAAACACATGGAGTAGCCAAATGGCCTCAAGCTCCAACAAGCATGGCATTTTCACAAACACTTGGTATGCTAGCATGAAAAACTAAGTCATAACACAAAAATCACACAAGCATTTTCACAAACACCTAATATACCAAATCTAAAACATGCTCACTAAGATATAAAACAAGAATCATGCAAAGAATCACACAAGCATTTTCACAAACACTTAATATGCTAACTCTAAAACATGCTCAAATTTAAACAACATGAAAACAGAAAATTAAAAATGCAAAAACATGATATCTAAGACATAAATGGCAACAAACAAAGCAACCAAATTAAATATAACTTAAGAACATGAAATAACATAACACTTAAAACATCAAAAACAAAGAAAATAGCATAAACAATATGGTAAAATGAATTGAAACAACAACTTAAAATAAATAATGTAGGCCATTTGGCCATGGTGAGTTTATTGTAAAAAAAAATGTAAAAAAAATACTTAAGAAAGGAAATGAAGGAAGAACAAGAAACATTATTTTAAAATGAAAACTCACCAAGTAGAGATTAAAATAGCAAAAAACAAGAATAGAAAATGAAAGTGCAAGAGTTGGTGCTCAAGAGCAACCTCAAGAAGCTAATATTTCAAGCTTTTCTCTTCAAACTTTCCTTTTTTTCTAAACTTTTCTTTTTTTGCTCTCAACCAAGAAGATAAAAACTAAGAAAAACTAAGAGAAATCAGCCAAAATGGAAAAGAAGAAACCAAAATCTGCCTCTCCCCCCCTTAGGGCTAGCCTTAATGCATGGTTATATAGCCTCCAAGATGTTGTCATTTTTGTGTAACCTAATTTCCATCAAATGGCCAATAATTCAAGATGAAAAGTCATGAAATTACCACCTTTAGATTAGCATCTCAGCCCTCTCAAATTACAGCTATGCAAAAATAATGTTGACATCTTTCTTAACCTATGTGGTTTAATCACCATGGCTTGATCAAAGAGAATGGTTAACTAACTCTTGATTTTTAACCACTTGATTAAAAAAAAAAATTAGAAGCTTCCTCCTTTCTTTGGGCTTGGGTATGCCAGCACATCTCTTTTCCAGCCCAACTCTGATTTTTTGAAGGGCCAAAAAAAGCCCTTTTCGGTTGCTTGGGTGAAATGACCATTTTGCCCCCCGGATGCAAGTAAATATCAAACGGACTCCAAATTCAATTTTTCTTTTTTTAATACTTCCAAAATAATAAAATATTGAGTTCTGGAAGTTTTCAAAATTATCCGAGTCCGTTTGCTATTTATTTGGATTTTTTCTTCCCAAAAATGCCCTTTTATGCCCCTACATTTTACCATTTTTTAAACGAGCTCCAAATCAAGATTTTTCTTCACCAATCTCTTCAAAATAATTAAAAAGTGTGATCTGGAAGTTTTCATAATTTTTGGAGCTCATTTGGTATTTTTTCGGGATTTATCGGCTTGAATTACTGCATATGAGGCCCGGGATTTGGCCATTTTGCAAACGAACTCGGAATCAAGATTTTCTTTCGCCAATATCTTCCAAATAATTTAAAAATGAGATTTTCCAAATTTCAGAATTTTTGGAGTCCATTTGCTATTTTTCCGGGATTTTCCTTTTTGAATTACTGCATAAGAAGCCCAGGATTTGGCCATTTTGCAAACGAACTCGGAATCAAGATTTTCTTTCGCCAATCTCCTTCAAATGATTTAAGAATGAGATTGACAAATTTTCCATAATTTTCGGAGTCCATTTGCTATTTTTCCCAAATTTTTCCAATTTTGCCCTTTTACCTCCGAAACCCGGTTTTGCTCAAAACAAATCCAATTTTCAGATTTTCTTCAATCTGAGCCTTGGGCCATCCTTTTTAACCATTCTTCATCCATTGGGGGCTTTGGTCTTAACAAGTCGGGCCATTTCTGTGATTCTTCTCGATTTCACCGAAATCCACTAAAAACCCTAATTCTCGGTTTTCTCCCGGATTGACTTTTCTTTCGGTTTTTCTTGCAAGTGACTTCTCCATTACCCGTAGTCAGTGCTTATCTTTCATTTGGAACCTTCAATTCCGACCAGTTTGATCGTTTAAGCACTTTTCCCCAAATTTCTCAGATTAGGGTTTCTTTTCTACTGAATCTCCAAATCCCAACTTCCGAACTCCATATCTTTCAATGTAGACCTCGGATTATCAAAATTCTTTTGCCATTTTTCAATTGAACTTAAAATCTTGATTTTGAAAGTGGGTTGACTTTTTCAGTAGTTGACTTTCTGGGGTTGACTTTTTCGGGATTGACTTTTTTTGGGGTTGACTTTTTTTCAAGTTTGACTTTTTGTGCTCACCCTCTTAAACTAAGTCTCGGAGTACCACCTGCAGGATGAAAACAGTCTTTTTACACTTGGGAACATCAATATGGGAAGAAAACATACCTGTTTAGTGGTCCGGACAAAATTAGGTGTCTACAATCACCATGAACCAAAAGTCGAGGATTGTCAAGATCTTCTGAATATGTTACAATGGTGGGAGTAAGCACATCTATTTGTTGATAAACCCTTTCGTTTAGATCAATTATTTTTCCTGCACAAGATACAATGTCAAATCTACTCTTAGCATTTTTTTTGAACACAGCCCACCAATCTCGACGTTCTCTTCTATTCGATGGATAAGAACTGTAATACACTTGTTAACATTGATGAGCTAAAACAAAAGGTTCATTACTAGCGCGTATTGACCTGTACTTTATTTCAACAAGCCCATTATGAGGATCTACCCGAATTCCTTTATCCGTATCAAACCATCGACATTTAAAAAGTACAACCCGATTTCCCACACCAAAATATTCTAACCCCACAATATCTAACAACATTCCATAAAAATCATGCGAAGAATCATTATAACAGTTGCCTTTGACGCATACACCGTTATTCATGGTTTTTCGATTTTGTCCATAATCTAATGTATGGAACTTGAAACCATTAACGAAAATCCAGAATAACACCAACCCATACGTCTTGGACCATGGGATAACTCAACTATACGAGAGTTATGTTGACTTGAACCTTCCTGAACCGATGAACAATAACGGAAAACAATATGACATTCAATATAAAATTGTATCAAACATTAACGGACCATAGAATAATGACTGAAACTTACATAGTCTTTAAACCATTTTGTAAATCTAGCTGCACGGACTTTCTTCAACTCACCATCACTAATGTTCGGTGCATCCATTTTTACCATCTCATCAAACATCTTAAAAATGAATGGATACATAATCAGTTACACTATATTTATTATATAACTGAATGTCAAAATATATTAGAGACAACGGTAAATCTCTTACTCAATATAAGGTATGACTTCCTCGCAATTCATTAATACATATAATTCAGCTGCATCGTACTCATCGTGCTCTAAGTAACGAGCCTTCATTTTTTTCGGACCAAAAGATCTCCTTTCATGTGTGAAAATTGAGAGTCGTCCCATAGAATTGACATCTCCTCCATCATCATTTCGGGGCACCCGAGTAAATATTATTCCAACATTTGATTCAAAATATAAGGCGCAGAACGATGAAATTTCTTCCATTATATACACCTCAACTATTGACCCTTAAACACATGCAAGATTTTTCACTTTTCTCTTTAGATGATGTAGAAATCTAAGAAACATAACGAATAATAAATTAACAAATGTTCAATTCAATAGAGTAAATAATCAAAAATATTACATACATCCTTTATTAATTATCTTTTAAATGGATACATCCATCAATAATAGACCAGTCCACAAACTTTTGCCTCATAAGGTAGGTTATAAGCTCAAAAAATATTCATTTTATGCCTTTCTACCTATAGCTTTTGTTATGTTTTTTATCTTTATCTGTTTACTTATATTATATTTTTGAATTTTAGGTAAAATAAGGAGAATGAAGTTAAAAGATGTCAATTATGATGGTAAAGAGCTTACAAAATCATAATCACAAGATGGAAGAAGATTTAGGAGTCAAAAAGATCAATTTCTTAGTGCTAGATGATCAGGCAGATCTGACCTCCGGAGCTTGTTGTTAAAAAATCATTATGTTAAATTCATTATTTGAAGAAACTTCCTTTTTACTTTTAAATCTGACTTGAATACCTTTCCAACGATAGTTTACACGCCTAAATCGAACAACGGATGGTCATCCAAAGACAGTGCAGCAGTCGCGAAACCGACGTCAGCGAGCAAAATCACCAAGTCAGCCCACTCGGCGTCGGAAAGTGGCGCTGCGGCCCCGGCCTTACTGCCTCCAAAACCGAGAAAAAATCCAAACTTGCCTTATTTTGCCTCCTAGCTTCCTTGACCAGCAAGAAAGGGTTTCCAAGGTCTAAAAGCTCTATAAATACCATCTTTTGAGCCACAAACTATCATTATTTTTTGAGGAGACTCAAGCATCATCATTATTATTCTTCTTCTCTATTCTTTTTATTTTCTTTTTAGTTTTATATATATATATTATCTAGGGTTAATATGTAAATTAGCCCCTGTACTTTAGACGTTTTGTCTGTTTGGTACCGGAAGAATTTTTTTTGTCACTTTGACACTCAAACTTTCATTCCGTCAATCACATTGGCCCTTTGCCCTAACACCGTTAGTTAATGGCTGACTAGGCAAAAAAAACCCAATCAGAGTCTGACACGTGGCAAAACTATCACGTCATCATATAAGAAAAAAATAAAAAAAATTCAAAAAATTCAAAAAAAATAAAAGAAAATTAATAAAAAATTTAAAAAATCAAAATTAAAAATTAAAAATTAGAAAATCTCATTTTTTTAAAAAAATTATAAAATAAAATAAAAAACCAAAATTGAAAATAAATTATAAATTATGAATTATAAAAATTGAAAAATTTATATATATATATATATTGAAAAATCTGTAAAAAAAATTAAAAATTAAAAGTAAAAATAAGAAAAAAATCTGAATAATTTTAATAAAAATGAAAAAAAATAAAAAAAAGGTTTCTATTTTTAAAATTTAAATTTAAATTTTCTTTTTAATTTCAAATTATCATATATTTTTTTAATTTGAAATTTCTATATTTTAAAACATTATTTTTTATTTTTCTTTTAATTTTGAATTTTGAATTTTTTAGATTTATCTTTTGATTTTTTATAAATTTTTTAATTATTTTTATAATTTCTTAATTTCTAAATTTAAAAAAAAAAATTAATTTTGATTTTTTTTTAAAAAAAATCATTTTTTTAATTTGATTTTTATAAATTTTTTTATTTTTTTTGAATTTTTAAAAAAATGTGTTTTTCAAAAAAAAAATTGGATTTTTTTTTATTTTTTGTGAATTTTTTAGATTTATCTTTTGAATTTTTATAATTTTTTTATAATTTTTTAATTTATATATTTTTTAAAAAATTAAAATTTTATTTTTTTAAAAAAAATCAGTTTTTTATTTTTATAAAATTTTTTTTGAATTTTTTTGGGATATTTTTTTGTATTTTTTTCTTATATGATGACGTGGCACTAATGATATGGTGGTTTTTGCCACGTGTCAGCCTGTGATTGGCTGTTTTTTGTCTAGTCAGCCATTGACTAACGGTGTTAGTCAATGGACTAATGTGATTGACGGAATGAAAGTTGAAGTACCAAACTGACAAAAAAAATTCTTCAGGTAACTAACAGACAAAACGTCTAAAGTACAGGGGCTAATTTACATATTAGCCCTATTATCTATACTTATGTTAGGTGAAATTTATTTGGTTAAGGATGATTTCAAAGCCCTAGACAAGTTTTGTAATTGATTTTCATATTTATCTATCATTAGTTTTCTATTAAAGTTGATTGTGTTCTTCTATAAGAATTGTTCATGATATTGTCTTGATTTGTTTAGGTGCGTAACTAGATAGATCTTGATAATTATCTAATGTTAGTTTAGGAGTCTTGATCCGTGTAATTATCTTGATTTTCTATTCATAAGTGGCAATTTGTAATTCATGATTATGTTGGATTTTCGGGAATTACAATGTGGAACATAACATAAGTTAAACAATCCGAGCTTACGTGTTTGTTGCTTAGATCAACCTATCTTTCTCATCATAAAGTTGTTATCAAATTGAATTTAGAGAGCTTATTGTAGGTTGTTTGATAATTAGAGATTAAATAGAGAGCTTATGTATTTAACGACAAACTAAGGAAAGATTGGGGTAGCAGAGCTTATTGTTATCTACGGTTGATAATTTTGATAGCTAATTGATGTTGATAGATCTGAAATTAATTCTCAATGATGTCTAATGGTGGAGAATGAAACCTTAACCATACTTCTCTTATATATTTGATTTCATCTTATTTATTTGCTTTTTACTTATCTTGTTTTCTTTACTTTTAATTATTTCAAAACCCCTTTTTTTTGTTCTTGAATTTAAGTTTTAAACTAGTAACTTATAAACTAAAAATCAATCTCTATGGATTCGACCCTTGCATGCTACTTTACTATAATTGATCATATTAATTGCAAGGTTTAATAAAGATACACTCTTTTGGGTGCATCAAGTTTTTGAAGGTAGGTGAATAGGCAAATGTTCCATTAAATCAAAAAATGTTGGAGGAAATATTTTTTCCAACTTGCAAATGGTCTCAACAATATTGGTTTCCAAGAACTCCATCTGGTCCACATGGATATCTGTAGAGCATAGGTCTCTGAAAAAATGAGATAGTTCCATAATTGCATACCAAATTGTATTAGGTGCCAAATCTCAAAACGCAATTGGAAGCAGTCGCTGCATAAAAATATGACAGTCATGACTTTTCATGCTATAAAACCTCCCATCAACCACATTTGCACAACGGCCAATATTCGAGACAAATCCATCGGGAAGTCGTAATTCTTTTACCCATGCACAAACTCTTTTTTGATCTTCCATGTTTAATGTGTAACTGGCTTTAGGCTTGTACGTTTTTCCATTGCTTTCCACCAATTCTAATTTCGACCGTATGCAAAGCAACGCTAAATCCATTCTAGCCTTTATATTGTCTTTTGTTTTGCCCTTGACATCCATCATTATGTTGAACCTGTTATCAAAGACATTTTTCTCAATATGCATCACATTCAAATTACGCCAAATGAGATTTGTATGCCAATAAGGTAAGTCCCAGAAAATACTCTTTTTCGTCCAATTGTGACATTCTCCGAATTCAATCAACTTCTGTTCACATAATTTACACACAAATATGATATTCAGAATGCAATCTATCCTTTCCAAAATTGGATCACCAAATAATCGCTCAATTGGAGAATCATGCTCAAGTCTTCGACAAAATTTATCTTTTTATCTTTTAAAAGGATAATTTAAAGGCAAGAACTGCCGATGACAATAAAAAAAACATGGTTTCTTGCCATAATGCAATCTGAAAGACTTAACTTCTTCCATACAATAAGGACAAACCAATTTTTCGTGTGTGCTCCATCTTGATAACATGCCGTAACAGGGAAGTCATTAATCGTCCATAATAATGCAGCTCTTAATATAAAATTTTGTTTCAACTCATTATAAGTCGGAACACCATGATTCCACAATAATTTCAACTCATTTATCAATGGTCTGAGAAAAATATCAATATTCTGTGATGGACTATTTGGACCCGGAATTACCATATTAAGAAGCAAATATGGTTGCTTCATACACATCCATGGTGGTAAATTATATAACAAAGCATTACCGGCCAACAAGAGTACGATTTCGCTCCATGAGTAAACGGACAAAACCCATCTGCACACAAACCCAATCTGACATTTCGAGATTCCACTGCAAAAAACGGATGCCTATGATTGAAGTCTTGCCAAGCTTCACCATCAACAGGGTGACTCAACACTCCATCATCTCTTCGGTTATGCGCATGCCATGTCATATTCTCAGCTGTTACCGTTGACATATATAATCTTTGAAGTCTCAGAATCAATGGCAAATAACGGAGAATCTTATAAGGAATTCTCTTCGACTTTTTAACACTTGAATTGCTTGGTTTATAACAAGGATGGCCACATACGAAACTTAATTCTAAGTGGACCGAGTCGTTATAATACAACATACAATTGTTCTTGCATGCATGTATCTTTTGATAGTAAAGTCCAAATTTGGCCATCTTTTTTTTTTCATTTGGTATAAATTATCACTTTTCTGCAAAATCCCTTTTATCATAATTATCAAACGATTGAAACACGACTCGCTTATGTTAAATTCAGACTTCACATTTAACAATTGTGACACAGCAGATAAAGTTGTGTGTTTTGTACATCCTGACCACAAGGTTCATCTGCTTCATTCAACAAGGAATAAAAGTTTTTAGAACTTAAATTCGACTGATCATCTTCAACCATTATCTCATCAACATTGTAATTACCACCTAAATTGAGATTCGGGTTTAGAGCATCCATAACCATTCTAGCATAAGGATTATCTCTTTGAACGTCACTTCTCGTCTCTACTTCATCATTATGCATCCTTGATGACTGACCTTCATGACTTTCACCATGTGCATCCCAAATATAGTAATTCTCCTTAAACCCTCTATAATACAAGTGCTTACGCACATCATCAATTTCTGCAAACCGATTATTCTAACACTTCACAGAAGGGCATTTAATTCTATTGTCCTTTACGTAATCGCTGTGAACATATACAAAACCTATGAATTCTTCAACTCCATTCAAATACTCATTACTAATACATTGAGAGTCGTCCAACCTCCTATACATCCAAGATTTATCGTGTTCCATTTACTAAGCCTAAGTAAGCTATCAACAATACAATAACACAATAAACACAATGACAAAATAAACAGAATAACACAAGAATCATAATAACACATTATACAATTTCATAACTAACAATAACAAATATATATTACAAAACATAATTTCATAATAACAAATAATTTAACATATATATTTTAACAAATAATTTCACAATTACATATTAAATTTAACAAATATATATTTACAAAACATAATTTAACAATAACAAATAATTTAACAAATATATTTTAACAATAACAATAACAAATAATTTCACAAATATATTTTTACAAAACATAATTTTTTAACTAACAAATAATTTAACAAATATATTTTAACAGTAACAAATATATTTAATAAATTATGTTTTAACAATAACAAATATATATTTAATATATATATTTAATAATTTAAATAAAAAATATATATTTAACATATATATTTAACAAATATATTTAATAATTTAACATTTCTATTATGTTTTAATATATATTTAATATATTTTAACAATAACAAATATATTTAACAACCACATTTACAATAACAATATTAACAAATATATTTAATAAATTATGTTTTAACAATAACAAATATATATTTAACATATATATTTAATAATTTAAGTAACACATATATTTAACATATATATTTAACAAATATTTAACAAATATATTTAATAATTTAACATATATATTATGTTTTAATATATATTTAATATATTTTAACAATAACAAATATATTTAACAATCACATTTACAATAACAATATTAACAAATATTAAATAACAATAACAAATATATTTTCCAAATAACAAAAATTAAAAAATAGGAACAAACATTAACAAATTTTTATCATGTGAAAAGAGAGTACCACAATTAATTTCTGACGCGGACGGCTTCAGGCAAAGTGACAGCTACGGCTACAGCGGGATCGAACGACAATGGCGGGGCAAGGGCAACCGGCGGCTGCTGTTGTGGTCTGGTTCGACGGTGGGGGAGGAGAGAGAGAGAAAGAGAGAAAAAAAGAAAAGAAAGAAGAAGAGGAGGGGAGAAAGTCTCAGGCATATTAATTGTGCGCGAGACTTTTACCAACGGATTTCGTCATCACCGATGGAACGGTAAAAAAATTTGAACTTCCCAAGAATTAAATCCGTCGGAAAAAGGTATTACCGATGGACAATCCGTTGGTAATACTTTTTTTCAATTAATTTTATTTTACTTTTTTTATACTTCTAAAATTTGGTATTTTTTTTACCGACGGATTATTCCGTCGGTAAAAAAAAATATTTCGTCGCTGAAATTTTGACGGGAAAAAATTAAATTTGCACCAAAGTTTTAACAACGATATTTACCGACATAATTATTAGGCGTTAAAGTTCCGTCGCTAATGTAGAATTTTCGTCGGTAATATTTAAATATTACGTCGGTAAAAGTCTCAAACATTACCGACCGAATTCCGTCGGTAATTCCTAAGATTCCATCGATAATTCTCATTATTACTGACGGAATAATTCCGTCGGTAAATCGCTGTTCTCTTGTAATGTAATTTTAAATAAAATTTAAGGCATAATTAAATAAGTGATTTAAAAAAATATATATAGTATAAACCACTTAATAATATTATAATTAATAATACAAAACAGTAATTCAGAATTTTCTCAATTCTATAAAATAAAATATGACATTCTTTCGAAAAGAATTTGTATATAGTAATTTGATACACGACTTACTTGAGTTTTTTTTTTTAAGTTACGCGGGTAATTGTTTTTAAAGGTATAAGATGTGGGTAGTGTTTTTTTTTTTTTTTAATGTAGAAGTGAGTAGTTTTTTTTGAAAAAAAAAAAGTTTTATTAAAAATTATAACAAAATAAAAATATCATTGACTTTATATTTATTATTAATATTTTATTTATTTATTTTGATAATTTTATTAACTGAGTTGATAACATTTGACTTGTGATATCAAACTCAAGAGCATTATTAATAGTATCAATAAATAAATTTCTCTTTTATCATTTTAAGAAAATTATAATTTGCTTCATTAATCAAAGAGAGAACTTGAAGTTCCTTTATTAAAAATTAAGAAAAGTGGATCTTGCTTAGCAAAATTGTAATAACAGGTTAATATAAATGAAAGTAACAATCTTTAATCATTCTAAATCCAATTACTCAAGTAGTAAGAATTATGAAATTAGAAGTCCATAATCAATTAAAATTTGATTTTAATAAGAGTTGTATCTACTTTAATAATAATAATAATAATAATAATTATTATTATTATTATTATAAAAAGATAATTTAAGAATAAAAACTGATATCCTCTTATATTAATATATTTAGAAAATATATTATTAACATCACTACATACACATACATATTCATATTTATATTTATATTTATAAAAAATTCTAGACTATTTGATAGTTGATTAAAAGTTAGTTGCAAACATGGGTAGATATTGTCCTAAAATTATTTATGATTATTTCTAAGGAAAACCAAGCAAAAATCATGATTGCAAAACCACAAACTCCTGTAAACCCATGAGAACTTTACGCTCTCCTAAAACCAGTGAAGTCCATACATGACCATTTCCACATATACTATCTTAAGGAAGAGGGATAAGTATAAAAGCTTCCAAATACACACAACTTAAAACAAAAAGCAAAAAAAAAAGTATATATACATATATCCATTTGAATCAACAAAATGATGATTTCCAAGCACTTGTTTCATGTTTTATCTTTTGTTCTCTTCTTATCATTTTCATTTTCTTTTGCACATTTTCACGATGTCACACCTTTTAAAGAGTTTGACTCAAAATCTTCTAACTCCCATTCATCCGCACCTTCCCCATCTCCTGCAATGGTGGGTTCTGACTCTTCTAAAGGTTCTAGCTCTTTTTCAAGTTCAGGTCATTCTACGGATTCAAGTTCTGGTTCTTTTATGAGTTCCGGTTCTTATAAGCATTCAAGTTCTCATAAGGACTCCAATTCTTTTAAGGGTTCAAGCTCTTTTAAGGGTTCTACAGATTTTGGTGATTCTACGGGTTCTAGCTCTTCCTCTTTATCAACTTCAAGTTCAACTTCTGGCTCATCATCAAAGACTGGCGCATCTACAAGTTCCGGTTCTTTTAGTGGTTCCGGTTCTTTAAAGGGTTCTGGCTCTTCAACAGATTCTAACAATTCTAAAGATTCTGGCTCTTCTACGACTTCTGACTCTTCATTAGGTTCTAGCAATTCTAAGGGTTCTGGCTCTTCTAAGACTTCGAACTCTTCATCAGGTTCTGATGCTTTTGACTCTTTCACAGGGTCAGGTTCTTTATCAAGCTCTAGCAATTCTAAGGTTTCTGGTTCTTCTAAGACTTTAGACTCTTCATCAGGTTCCAGTGCATCTAAATCTTCCACAGGTTTTGATTCTTTATCAAGTTCGAGCAATTCTAAGGGTTCCAGCTCTTCTAAGACTTCGAACTCTTCATCAGGTTCTGGTGCTTCTAACTCTTCCACAGGTTCTGGTTCCCTAACAGTTTCTAACAATTCTAAGGATTCTAGTTCTTCTAAGACTTCAGACTCTTCATCAAGTTCTGATGCTTCTGGCACTTCCACAGGTTCAGATTCTTTATCAGGTTCTAACAATTCTAAAGATTCTATTTATTCTAAGACTTCGAACTCTACATCAGGTTCTGGTGCTTCAGGCTCTTCCACAAGATCAGGTTCTAGCAATTCTAAGGGTTCTGGATCTTCTAAGACTTCAGAATCTTCATCAAGTTCTGGTGCTTCTAGCTCTTCTACAGGATCTAGTTCTTTATCAGGTTCTAGCAATTCTAAGGGTTCTGGACCTTTTAAGACTTCAGACTCTTCATCAAATTCTGGTGCTTCCGGCTCTTCCACAGGGTCGAGTTCTTTATCGGATTCTAGTAATTCTAAGGGTTCTGGATCTTCTAAGATTTCGAACTCTTCATCTGGTTCTGGTGCTTCTAGCTCTTCTACAGTCTCTTCATCAGGTTCTAAAAATTCTAAGAGTTCTGGATCTTTTAAGACTTCAGACTCTTCATCAAATTCTGGTACTTCCGGCTCTTCCTCAGGGTCGAGTTCTTTATCAGGTTCTAGCAATTCTAAGGGTTCTGGATCTTCTAAGATTTCGAACTCTTCATCCGGTTCTGGTGCTTCTAGCTCTTCTACAGACTCTTCATCAGGTTCTAAAAATTCTAAGGGTTCTGGATCTTTTAAGACTTCAGACTCTTCATCAAATTCTGGTGCTTCCGGCTCTTCCACAGGGTCGAGCACTTTATCAGGTTCTAGCAATTCTAAGAATTCTGGATCTTCTAAGATTTTGAACTCTTCATCCGTTTCTGGTGCTTCTACCTCTTCTACAGGATCGGGTTCTTTATCAAGTTCTAGCAATTCTAAGAGTTCTGACTCTTCTAAGTCTTCAAACTCTTCATCAAGTTCTGGTGCTTCTAGCTCCTTTACAGGGTCAGGTTCTTTAGCAAGTTCTAGCAATTCTAAGGGTTTCGAATCTTCTAAAACTTCAGACTCCTCATCAGGTTCTGGTGTTTCTGACTCTTTTACATGGTCTGAGTTCTTTATCAGGTTCTAGCAATTCTAAAGTTTCTGACTTTTCCACGGCTTTTGACTCTTTATCAGGTTCTGACGCTTCTAAATCTTCTACAAGTTTTGATTCTAACAATTCTAAGGATTCTGGTTCTTCTAAGACTTTTGACTCTTCATCTGGTTCGGGTTCTCTATCACGTTCTAGTAATTCATCTTGTTCAAACACTTTTACAGGTTCTGGTTCTTTATCAAGTTCTAGCAATTTTGTGGGTTCTGACTCTTCTACCTGTTCTTTATCAGTTTCTGGCAATTCTGCGGCTTCTGGTACTACAGTGGCTTCTAACCCTACAAATTCAGGCTCTTCCACAGGCACTGGTTTTTCTGCGACTAATGGTCCTAAGACTTCCGGTCCTACAAATTCGGACTTTTCCTCAGGTACTGGTTCTTCTGTGACTAATGGTCCTACAAATTCGGGCTCTTCCACAAGTACTGCTTTTGGTCCTATGAATTCTGGTCCTGCAAATTCAGCCTCTTCTACAGGCACTGGTTCTTTCGCGGCTTCTGGTCTTACAAATTCGGACTCTTCCACAAGCAATGATTATGGTTCTAAAACTTCGGGCTCTTTCAGAGGCACCAGTTCTTATGATGCTTCTGGTTCTACAGCCTTTGGCTCTTCCGCAGGTTTGGGTATTTCTGCGGGTTCTGACTCTTCTACGAGTTCTAATCCTTCTAGAAGTGAAGAAATCAACATCGAAATCGACCTTAGTGGCAGTTTCTCCAAGGTTTTTGCTTTTGGAGACTCATATACTGACACCGGAAATGCTCAATTGTTAGGCGTTTTGAAAAACTTCGTGGGTGCACTTTTGACAAGAGTTTTTCAAGGCATAAACTCAAACTTCAGGTTTGGCAGTAGATCAAGCAATGGTCGCTTGGTTGTTGATTTCCTTTGCGATGCTTGTTGTGCGGAAGCGAATTGATATTACTAAAACCGATTTAAACACACTGAAAAACACCGATATTTTACGTGGTTCGGCAACTGTGCCTACGTCCACGGGAGGAGGAGCTTGAAGCTTTGTATTAATGGAGTTTGAGTACAAACAAATACAGAATTCAAGGTGCTACACAAGCACTGAACTCACAACTCAACACAATACCGAATTACTCTATAAACACAGAGTATTTGCTTCAACAATTTAGCTCTAACACATACTCAACTCTACTCTACTCTACTCATCTCTACATGGCTATTTATAGCCATAATATCAAGGTGTGAACATGCATCAAGTGGCAGCCACCATAGCCTACCATAGCCACCATCCACCACCTATCTTGGTGTGAACACATGCAAGTGGTAGCCACCATAGCCACCATCCATTTGCAAGTGGTAGCTTCCATTATTGGTGGTGCAAGTGGTGCAAGTGGTAGCTCCATTATTGGTGCTAAGCCACCTATGGTGAATGAGCCATATACAAGCTATATTCAAGCCATATTCTAAGCCATATTCTAACAATCTCCACCTTGGCGAGAATCCACAGAGAGAATTCACAGATCAGAGCTTCCTCTTTTCTCCTTCAAATGTACACACCATTACTCACATATCAGGGCACCTTCTGCATTGGCATGATTCATCAATGCACTGAGCCTGAGTCAATTTTTCTGTCTACTTCCCAGGAATTTTCTTAGCTTCTCCAAGATCATCTCGAACTCTGAGCTCAGTTGAGCCTTCAGCCTGTCGATCTCCACCTTGCCTTTTTCAGCAGATAGACAAATGATCCATCTTGAAGTTTCCGGAAATAAACACAGTGATCAAATTGACTGTGTGTGTACTTTTCATCCTGTCATGAAACAGTCCAACCGTTTGTACAGCTGTCACGGGATTGTTTCAGACCACAGTGATCGGTTCAACTTGCTTTTGTAATCTCTGCGACCGGGGACTCCAGAACCTTCTGGTTGAGTCATACAAATTTCCTCCTCTACGGAACCATGGAGGAATGCAGTTTTTACATCAAGTTGAACTATCTCTAGGTTATACTGTGCTACTAAAGCCAATAAGATCCGAATAGATGCATGCTTAACAACAGGTGAAAAATACCTCATTGTAGTCTATTCCCTTCTTTTTGAGCCTAACCTTTGGCTACCAATCTGGCTTTGTATCTGATACTGTCTTTGCCTGTAGCACTCTCCTTTTTGGCAAAGACCCATTTGCACTCAATTGCTATCTTGAGTGTTGGAAGTGGAACTAACTTCCAAGTCTGATCGCCTCCTTCCACTGGGCATGCTCAGGGCTGTTTACAGATTCTTTGTAATTGATCAGAACATCATCATCAATTACTGGAAGGGCGTATGTCACCACGTCTGTGTATCGAGCAGGTTTCCGAATATGTCTATTCGGTCTACTGGTGACAACTGATTCAAATTGCTGAAAGGTTTCCGGTGATGACTCCTCCACTTCAATTAAGGTGTCATCAGATTCTGATTCAAAACTCCACCTGCTTTAGAGAATCTTGGTTCACATTCTCTGGAGTTGACAGTTTCAGCATTACAGATTAGTCAAAGGCAACATCTCGGCTTACGATGACTTTCTTTGACTCAAGGTTCCACAATCGGACTGCTTTTACTCCTTCACTAAAGCCCAAAGAAGACAGCTTTCTTGGCTCTAGGATCCAGTTTTGCATCCGTTACTACGAAGCCGATCATATTCAATGGCAGAATATCCGGACTACACCTCTATGGGAGTCTTCCCATCAATTGCGGTGGAGGTTAGTCAGTTGATAATGTGGGAGGCGAACAATAAAGCCTCCACCCAAAATGCTTTGCTCAAGCTTGACTGGGATAACATGCAGCGAACTTTATCAACCAAAGTTCGGTTCGTCCTTTCTGCAACTCCATTCTGCTGGGGAGTGCTAGGAACAGTGAAGTGTCGGATTTATCCCATCATTCTGTGAGAGGCTGCTGCTCTGCCTGTCACGATTTCTCTGTCAAGGAGATACAGATTTCCCTTCATATAACCCTTCATTGCTAAGAATGCTCCACGTACAACTCTCAGGACTCCATTCTGAATGGTCACCTTGTAACCATTTGAGTCTAAGACCCCCAGTGATATGAGGTTTTTCTTGAGATCAGGGACATACCTTACGTCTGTAAGTTGTCTGATTGTACCGTCATGCATTTTCAGTTGGATTGTTCCGATGCCTCTAGTGTGACAAGTATTGTCATTGCCCATATGGACAATCCCTCCATCAAACTCTTTGAAGTTTGAGAACCACATCCGGTTCGGACACATATGGTAGGAACATCCGGAATCCAGAATCCATTGATCTGAAGAGTGTGTTGTTGTGGAAATTGTAAATGCAGAGTCTTCTTCTCCCTCAGATTCTTGAGCTACACTCACAATCGACCTCTCCATGTTGGGACAGTTATTCCTCCAATGCCCTTTCTCATGGCAAAAGGCACACTCGTCCCTCGAGAGTCGTGTTCTCGATGATCCCCTCTTTGAGCGGGATCTCAATCGACATTTCTGTCTGGACAGTCTTTCTTCCAGTGTCCAACACTGGGCACACTCGTCCCTTGCAGATTGTCGATGATACTTTTCTTAGACGTGATCTTCATCCATCTATCGGTCCTTCGCGGATTAACATGATTCTTCTCCTGGATAGGATATCCACCGCCTACTGGACAGGATCTGGACATGATCTTCATCGTCTACTGGACGGGATCTTCACCGTCTACTGGACTGGACCTCCACCGTCTACTGGACGGGGTTTCCACTGTCTACTGGTCTGGACTGGACAGGATCTTCACCTCCTACTGGACGGGATCTCCACCGTCTACTGGTCTGGACGGGGTCTTCACCTCCTCCTGGACGGGATCTTCACTGTCTACTGGTCCTTCACGGACTCACAGTTCCAGTACTTCGCACTGCTGGTTGTTTCATGTGTCTCTAATGATTCTGCCATGGTAATAAAACAAAATTACCAACAAAGTGTTTTTCCGGTACCTGTATGGAAAAACGGATGCCGCGGTTGAGTCCGGAATAGTCGAAATAGCCAGGAACGGGTCCAACTGTGTAAATTTTGGACACACGGTGAATATTCTGCAAATATTCTGCTACAAGTGGCTCGAAATGGACTCGGATTAGCTCAACCGGCTCGGAAAAGTCTCGGAATAGTGTTCTGAAAAGGCTCAAAAAATAGCCCGAAAAAGTTGGTCGGACCTGCGGCGGCGCGTGGGGCGCGTACGGCGGCGCGTGGGGCGCGTGGAGGCTGTTCTCTCACCGGCGCGTGCGGCGCGTGTGGCGCGTGGGATTCACGCGTCTTCAACCTCTGGAGGCGCGTGCGGCGCGTGTGGCGCGTGGGCTTCACGCGTCTTCAACCTCTGGTGGCGCGTGCGGCGCGTGGGCGCGTGAGGCTCACTCTCAGCCCCTTCTGGCGGCGCGTGCGGCGGTTTCTGGCGCTCTGGTTGATTCAGCTGCACTCCTCTCGACGACCTCTTCAACCTGGTATTTTCAAAACACAATTTGGAGCACTTTTGAAATACGGACAGAATCAAACAAACTCGGTTTTACGTAAAAATTGGCTCTGATACCAATTTGTTGTGCGGAAGCGAATTGATATTACTAAAACCGATTTAAACACACTGAAAAACACCGATATTTTACGTGGTTCGGCAACTGTGCCTACGTCCACGGGAGGAGGAGCTTGAAGCTTTGTATTAATGGAGTTTGAGTACAAACAAATACAGAATTCAAGGTGCTACACAAGCACTGAACTCACAACTCAACACAATACCGAATTACTCTATAAACACAGAGTATTTGCTTCAACAATTTAGCTCTAACACATACTCAACTCTACTCTACTCTACTCATCTCTACATGGCTATTTATAGCCATAATATCAAGGTGTGAACATGCATCAAGTGGCAGCCACCATAGCCTACCATAGCCACCATCCACCACCTATCTTGGTGTGAACACATGCAAGTGGTAGCCACCATAGCCACCATCCATTTGCAAGTGGTAGCTTCCATTATTGGTGGTGCAAGTGGTGCAAGTGGTAGCTCCATTATTGGTGCTAAGCCACCTATGGTGAATGAGCCATATACAAGCTATATTCAAGCCATATTCTAAGCCATATTCTAACAATGCTCTCAACATATCCTCATTGCAACCATTTAAAGCCGTTTCTGCAAACTTTGATATTAACATAAACTCCGGAGTGAACTTCGCAATAGGAGGTGCGACATCTCTTTCAGGTGACTTTTTTGCTAATCACAAAATCATCAACACCCTGTTGTGGAAAGGCATTCCACTAGGTTTCCAAACAGAAATAGAATGGTTCAACCAGTTTCTCACAGAAATAGCTTGCAACGGGAAGTCGGAGGAAGAATGCAAGGCAGAAATGGGAAACAACCTCATTTGGCTTGGACAAATGGGTATAGATGACTTTGCTCGTGTTATAGGGTCTTCAATTTCCTTGCGGTGGCTTACAGATATAACCCTTGGTCAAATCTCCAAAATCCTTACGGTATGAATATATTCAAATCTCCAAAATCTCTTCATACAATTGTAAAAACTAAAAACGCTTAAATATTAACTTGGAAATTACTTTTTCTACATGTTGCAGACAGTGTTGGACAGTGGTGCAAGGTTCGTTGTGGTTCAAGGGCTGCCACCGGTGGGGTGTTGGCCGTTGGCCAAGTTATTGACTCCCCAATTTGCCAAGGATGAAATGGGTTGTTCAGCAGTTATCAATAGAGCCGTAATGGCCCATAATGAGCTCCTCCAGAAGACATTGGAAGAATTTCGGAGAAACCATGGTTCCGACGTTATAATTGCATATGCTGATTATTTCAACGCATTCAAAACAATCATTGGAAACCTTGCAGGGTTTGGGTTTTCGGATGGATCCCGGGCATGCTGTGGCGTTCAAGATGGATTTCTCAACTTTAACTTGAACAATCTATGTGGTATGGTTGGCACCAATACCTGCAGCAACCCAGATGGTTACGTCCACTGGGACGGGCTTCATCTCACAGAAGCAATGCATGGACAAATAACCCGTCTCTTGCTGCAGAAAGGCTTCTGCCAGCCATCTTTTGCTGATATAATTAGTAGGCATAGAAGCTTACTTAAACCCCTCGTTCAGTAGGGTGCTTACAGAGAACGAAACAACAAATTTTCTCCCCATTTCCCCCTATTATATGTAGGTTTTGTCAATAAATTAGTTTCTCGGGTCCAGGGTGGTAGGCCTGCCGTCTACCTAAAGACATCCCGGTCTTCACATTGGTGAAGCAAGAGTGATGTATGTTTGATGCAGTGAAATTTTTTAATTTTACGAATAAAATTAAAAATTGGGAAAATAGCTCTCTCCGCAGCTCCATGCAGGTGAAGCCCCCAAGTCATTGTTTTGGTACCAAAAACAAACGAAAATCAGCAGGAAAGCAGATCGCATTGATTCTGCCTGCAAATAAAATATGCAAAGACAACCTCATGGCACTGGTTTGAACATTGAATGGACTGATTAGCTGCATTTGACAACATGCTGAGAAATCAATGAAGGGTACAACGGAGCGAATGGCCATCAACTTCAAACTGAACCAATTTTCTCTGACAGAAATATTGTAGTTTCTGAATCTTTCTCTAATTCAGGCCATTCTTTCCTCAATGGTATTCATCCATTCTTTATCTACATCTAATTAACTAGATATTAATTCATTTCACCGTTCAATTCTAACATTGCAACCCCACCAGATATACGCAGAGAAAACATAACTCTCATCTATGTTGTTCCGACTCTTCACTATTCTTAAAGTACCCGTGTTCAACACCCATATCCGACGTATATCCGGACATGGATATAGAGATATGATCCTCCAAGGACCCTCAAAATATATGAAAATCTTAGAAAAAATTGAAGGTCCGACACACCCGAACCCGAGTAACATAAACTCTTATAGCAAGAGAATGAATAATTTTATAAAAGAGTTATGGGTTTAACTGCCTGATCCTTTTTCTTTCTGAACCATTACCATATTTGTATAGCCTGTAATCGTTTTAAAGACCGAATAGCAAACTACTATTAAGTATAAACCACCTGTTTTTCAAACAGTCATTGAAACTCTTCAAAGAAAACAAAGTAGACTCAAGATAGCTTTGACTAATAAATTAGTCCATTTCATGTGCTTTGCCCATCACTTTCAACAAAAAATACGAGGCAACCATAGACTCAAGTTTCAGAACTTCCATTATTAATTAATGATTCTTACACTGATGTTCATTAATTTCCGAAAAGAGTAAAATGGGACTGATTATTTTCAGTAAGAAGCAGAGAGATTTCCTTACCAGACTCTATTTACATTTGATGGTCGGCGTTTTCTATCTGTACACCATTTTCTCAACTACTTCAAATCAAAATAAGTACTCATAATATACCAAGAAAAGTGCATCCGGGCAATCTTTTGGAAGGCTGTTGATGTAGAGGTAGAATCGGAACAAGTCCTCCTTGGAAACAGTTTTATCGTCGACCACATCATCATTGCAAGTAAGCACCCATAAATCTTCAGAGTTAACTCTTTTCAAGCTACCACGGCAAAAAGGACAGGACTCTGATTTTGTGTTCCTGTAATTTGGAAAGAAAACCATCAAGGGTGAAACTGAAACTTGAAAGCATGGAAATGTGAGAGGAATAACAAGAGGTTTCCAGTTACCAATTGCGGTAGCATTTGATGCACATTGCATGACAACAATTCGGTAAGACCATTTTGGTGCAAGGCTCCAAGCAAATCCCACATTCATCTTCCCTCTCCAAGTCAATATTCCCAAGTCTGTTATCTAATTCAACTCTTTTCTTGCCAGAACTCCCCATGGTAAAATGCCCTTCCTTATCATCATCCAACTCCCCCAAGTTACCATGGAGCCTTTGAAGAGATGGTAATATAACACCTAAAATTTAGTTAATTAGCAGAAAGAGACAACAGCAAGGTGAATGAATCATTGTAGCAGGAAATTTTATGGTCATAAAACCAGAAGAAAAAAAAAAAACTCAAATTATGATTATATGCATACCATAAAACTCTCTAATTGTTGCCTTCCTTCCATGTGTAGATATCTTTGATCTCCCATCGGTATATACCTGTAGCAAATAAGATAGAAACGAACAAAGGGCACATATAAATACGTATTGGAAATAAATGTGAACCATCCTTTAAGAATCAAACTAAGCCAGGGAAGACGGATGAACCTTGTATACAATTATGTGGAAGAGGTTTAGATATCTAGGGAGTAGACATATGCAGGAAGAATCCATCCATTGCAGCAAAAATAGAAAGAGGGGCGCCAAGTGATTGTACACCAATTTCATTTGAAGATGTGCACCACTCTTGGCCCTTGGAATTGCAGCAGCCCTAAAACCCCAAAAACACAATCACTACAATTATTATATTAAATTTTGCTTAGAAGAATTAAAATGGGGACATCTAAATTACATTCTAACCCAATCATCCAAGCATCATGATGACATAAAGTTAGACCAAAGAATAAAGGCCAAATTTCCAAACTTTTGTTTTTGTTTTTGAAGTAAAAAATTATCATAAACATGCAACTTTAGTATACCATTAAATAACTGAAATTTACTTAAGTTCCTATCAGCTAAAGAAACATCAAACTACCAACAAGTCCAGCAAGTAACCAGAGAGAGATTTTAGCTGGTATAGGAATTGCTAGGCTGACCGCTGACAATTTACAATACCAAACCATGTGCTAAAAATCCACAGTTGATTATACTACAAATTCCCAGTCAGAGCACAACAATATCAGCAGGCCAACCAATGATTATCATAAAGTGTAAAGAACAACATAAATTTCCAAACTGGGTAATTTTCCTTCTTATTTTTTACAACTAGTAGAGCAGCTAAAAAATTAAGCTTTTTGATCATGATCATCAAAAGCAGCTCAAGCAACTAATAAACAGAAACAAGTCAACAACCCACTTCAGGTTTCAGGGATGGTGAGGGAAAAGAAATCAAAATACTAAATTTGCCAGAAAATTAAAAACCCAGAAAAGAAAACTTACAAAGCATTTGCATATTGTATATCAGCCTCTAGTATTTTCAAAGAGTCCTGATAAGAAGACTTGGACAACTGATAATACATCATACCCATCTCTCTCTTTCTACTGACAAAAAAAAACAGAGAAACAAAGAAACCTTAACAAGGTACAAGAATCTACAAAAATAAACAACTGGATCTTCCTTTTTTGAGAACCTAATCCCTCAAGGACAACAGAAACAAAGAGAGAAAGAAAAAGGTTTTTTCTTCTCTCTTGCCTTTACCTTCTATTTTTATCCTTTTTGTGATTATAAAGAAGGCGCTCTGAAGAAAAAATATTATACTAATAATTATAATTATACAACAAGAAAGTAAAATAAATAAATTATACTAATAATTCTTTTCTTTGGGTTTGATTTCGTTGTTCAAATTTTCATGGTCAGAGAAAGAAAACTTAGAAAAGAGGCATAAGAAATGCGTTTATTTCTATGATATAAATTATAATGTTTGGTTGGGATGATCTCATATTCTCATTTATTTCTTTTGTTCTTATCTTAATCTTTGCTTTGCTTGCCTTCTTTACCTTTTCTTTAATCTGTCCAACTTTATTTTTTATTCTTTCTTAGTAATAATATGATCAGATTACAATCAATATGATGATCTGTAAAACTATTTTTTTGGTTCTTATGTGGGTTTTTTTATTTATTCAATATTTAAAGTTTTATGGTATAATAATCGTTCATTTATTCAAAAAAAAAAAACCCATATAATCCAAGGGTTTGTTTGAGTTTGTGGCCATATTTTAGTTAGATAAAAAAAAATGGGTATTTTATTATTTTTAAATAGAAATTATATCATTCTTCATTAATGTAATTTTTAAATTTCATAAAAAAAATTATATACATATTTTTAAAATATATTTAAAAAATAAAATATATGATATTTTTTTGATCTAATTTATGAAATTAAAAATTTTCATTATCAACATATAAAAGACAAACTCTTTTTAAAATAATTTTGGAGACAGTAAGATATCTTATCCAAAGAAATCTCAAAATCCCAAAAAATTATGGTCAAATTATATTCTAATTTAAACTGTGAATTTAAAATTTGTAAACAAATACATTTGTTTAATATCATACTCAAATAATTTATTTTTCACAACATGTTAATTTAATGCAAAAAGTGTTGATGCAAATTAATGATTTAGATTTAATTAGTGTGTAATTGTTAATATTATTGGGTTTTTCAATATTTTAAACCTGAGATTGGTAAAGGGCACACAAGAAAATCCACTTGAGATAATTTATATTTTATAGTACTAATAATTATATCGAAAAAGTATTGAATGAAACTATTATTTCGTGTTAACATATATCACTTTCATTCAAATCATATCATATAATCAGTTTTTTATAAAAAAATCAACTATTTATTTCAAATATTATTAATGAATTGTTGAAATAAATATTTATCATTTAATTATTACATGTAATATATAATAAATAATTGATTATTTTTAAAAATCTGATTACATGACATAATTTGATTAAAAAAAATATATGCTGACGTGGAGTAACCGTTTCATACTATCCTTTCTCGTATTATATTAGTGTATGACCAATCTTATGATACTTTAACACAATCATTTTCATGTGGTTCTTTTGGGTTTTACATTAACATATGTTTGGCTAAAAATAAATAAAAAAAGGAGAAAAAAAAAGGAAAGAAAGAAAGATAGGTTTTTTCGTTATGTTTGATACGTATGATTAAAACGAAAAGAAAAGAAAGATGTTAACAATAAAATTATAAATAAAATTATTAATTTAAGTGAAATGAGTATGCAAAAATGTTTTTCTCTTATATTTAAAAAAAAAAATTGTACAAATTCACTTATTTTCACTATCTTTCTATTTTCTTTCTATCAAACAAAAAAAGGTAAAAGAATTTCTACTATTATCTTTCTTTCCTTTGACTCTTCGTCTTACCAAACAAGACCTAAAACTTTCTCACATTCTTTGGATTTGTTTACTCAAATAAACCCCAAGCTTAGCTGAAAAGGTCAAACTGTAGAGGTAGGCCTTGATTACAGGACCACAAAATACTCTTTTGATAACCCTTACATTTTTTTTTTTTTTTGAGGGGTACAACTTAAATAAGTCGTTAGTGGCAATTAATTAAGCAAAATATTAATAGTTTTAGTGATATTGATTAAAGTGATATATATAATATAATTAGTATATTATTATTAAATACAAACTTTTTTAAATGATAATAAAATAAGACATCAATTAAGCGGCTTCATTAATTAATCAAGTTGTTGTTGGTATTTCGAGTCAAAATAATTGTATATTTCAAAGTTCCTATAATCAAAACTGGCCTTCAATGTTTTTTAGTCTAATTGATGTTTATAAATATAGATTAAGGATTTTTAATTGGTACTTAATTTTTTTTACGTTTAATGTATTTTTTATTATATTAAAAAAATGCATTAATTGTATTTTTTAAATATCACTTTAATCCGTATCATTAAACACTGATTAATATATATATTTTTCACTAATTCAAGTGTAGTTATCAGTCCAATAATTTCCACATCTTCCATTGGTTTCATAAAGACAATTTACTAAAGATGTAATGCTAGTAACAGGAAAGATGAATATATTTTTCATTAGTCCATTATTTTCCATAGTGGTTAATATATTTGAAATCAAATGAAAATTTCCCAAAACAAGAACTATTTTTTTGGGTCAATATTTTAAATCCAATTGCTAATCTGACTATCTACAATAATAAAATTGTCATTAACCATTAATCTAACATGTGTTTTATTTGGTCTAGAAAGTTGGACTAAAATCCAATTTTCTTTCACAAAAAAAACACTCTTCTATTTCTATCTGGTTTTCCATAAGCAGTGCAAAAGACTAAATTTCCTAAAAGCAGTAAGTCTGTTTTACAGTTGTTACATTCCAAATATATATGCTAAGTAAGATAATAATAGATAGTAAAAAATCGAATATTTGATATTATTTGATTCAAATCTAGATATCTTATAATTGAATAATTTTCAAACTCTAGTAAAACATTTATTATTTGTATTGAATCCGAACAGAATTCGAATTTTCAGATACAACCCAAAAACCTAAATACTACTAACCGATGTGGGTTGCAAGGTCCATAAATTCAAAATAGAAAAAGAAAGTTGCGTCTCAAACTCAAACTAATCTAATAGTATAAGTTTTTTAGCTCATATATTATAAATATAATATTTATATTAAATATATTATATTAAATCATAATTAAACGTATATATTTATATATAATTATTAAATTTAAATGTAATCATTGGTAGCAGGACCCCACCCCATGTTAAAAGTACCCTCTCTCAAGTCCCAATTGGGGTAAAGTAAACCATTTTCATTTCATATAAAAAGAAAACCAACTATCTAAGAGTGACCCTCATAACTCTGACTGATCATCAATTCATCATTTGTGTACTTTCAGACTTTTATTAAGAATTTTTTTTATCTATAAACGCTAGGCCAACTGGCTCTGGCTTTGAACTAAACATAAGGGGGCCATTGTATACCTAGACCAGAACAAAGGATGGCCCTGCTGCATGATTGAGTTCGTTGAACCTGCAATTTTTCTATATTTTTCATCTTGTCATTGTCAACATGAGATATCTTAATCTTAATAACTAATACTTATTTAATCTCGACCAGCTTTATTTCTCTTTTTTTCCCATTTAAATTTGCAATGCAGATTCTAGATAAGTAATAATTATTAGGAGCCAACTAGTAGGCAAAGTCAGACTTGGGGAGATAATGGCAGCCCCCAAAGTGCAGCTGAGAAGGGCAAAAAATTTATTAGATAGAGAATATATCCCTTTCTTTTCTTGAAATGTGAAAGGTTTAAACACTAAGCAAGCTCTCTCTCTCTCTCTTTTTACAAGTCTCCTCTCTCCTGCATTTGTCATGTCCACCAAATTCCTTTATTCCTTCAGGCTTCAAAAAAACACTCCACCAAAAAGGCCAGTCCTTTTTTATCATTCTTGATCCCCCCCCCTCCCTTTTTGTTTTTGTTTTTGTTCTTCGCTCATAACACGAAAAAGGGGAGAATCAATGTTGCAAAAACAGCCCAATAAATCTTCTTTTAGGGAATCTCTCAAAGCTCTTGAAGCTGATATACAGCATGCTAATACCCTGTAAGTCTTTTCTGCAAATTGATGGAGTTGCATTTACAAATTCATAATCTTTATCCACAATTGGCATATTATGGTTCATAAAGTCGATTTCTTTACTATCCATTTGCATTCTTGCTTTGTCCTGAACTTTCTGTCTAGTTTCTGTTTCTGGGCATTCCATGCCTGCTTAATTCTGTTCAGTGATGATGCTTTGGTTGAATTTTATCATCAAAAGGCCAACTTTGCTGAAGTTGGATATCGATTCTGGTTTGTGGAGATTTGGTGTCTTTTATAGATCAATTGTTGATTGTTACAGTGGAAAGAAAATTGATTACATTGGCTTTTGGTATCAGTATTTTACCTTGAAGAATTTCGTTTTTCAGTACTTGTTTTTATTAAGGTCTTGACAGTTAGCCAACAAGAACTTGTTAATGTAAATTTGGGTTTTGATTTTTTGGGGTGAAATTTGCAGGGCAGCTGCTCTACCAAGAGATTATGGTGGGAATTGTTACCAAATGAGATTATCTTATAGCCCTTTTGCACCCTTCATCCTGTTTTTGATTGAATGGATGGATTATAGTTGTACAGATACCCTTCCTAGTTCTTTAGGCCTTCTTCACATACTTGTATACAAGGTGAGTTAGTATGTTGTTTCAGCTTGGTTGTTCATTTTGCAATATTCCAAGCAGAAAAAAAAAAAAAATATCGAATGAGGTTTTCTTTTTATTTTCTTTATTTAAACAAAGTTCCTTTTATATTGCTCAGGCATATGTTGATGGAATGCCAGCTCTATCCTCGAAAGATAGAAAAGCCACTCTAAGGGAATTTTATGGTATGTTTTCTCTGGTGTTTCTTGTTAAATTACTATTCCAATTTGCTTCTTCAGCTTTCCTTTTACTTCCTCATGTGCCAAAGCACTTACTACGTACACTATTTGGCATTTGCAGCTGTTATCTACCCTTTGCTCAGACAACTTGGAGATGAGTTTATTGAATTGGAAGATAATAAAAAAGGCCGATGCACAGAAGTTTCGAGCAGAAAGAGAGTTGAAGACCGCAAGAGGGTCTACGATAAAGATTTACAGAGAGATGATGAATGTGGAATATGCATGGAGAATTGCACAAAGATGGTTCTGCCTAACTGTGGCCATGCCTTATGCATAAGCTGCTTCCATGACTGGTATCCCCCTGGTTCTCCATTTTGCTATATTCATGTAGTTTTTTCTTAGATTACTTGCCTTGATTGTTGATTGTTGATACTAGTATAAATTTTTCTGTGCATTGATTTGGAATTGCAGGAACGTCCGATCTCAATCCTGCCCTTTCTGCCGTGGTAGTTTAAAGAGAGTGAGTTCTAAAGATCTGTGGGTTCTCACAAGTGGCAATGATATAATTGACATGGCTACTCTTGCAAAAGAAAATTTGAGGCGCCTCTTCCTCTACATTGAAAACCTTCCTTTTATAATGCCTGAGACACATCCGTATGTATCCGATTACATGATCTGACTACGAAATGAAGACTGTAGTATCGAACCACAGAAAAAGGCCACCGTCCACCCATTGTACATACAATCTGGTATGAGAAAGCCTGAGCTTATCTATTGAACTCTTCACGATCTGTTCAATGGCAGATGTATATAGTAATTAACTTAACTGCTGCCTTCATGTTACAAGGGTTCTGAAACTAGCAAGCAGGATACTTTGAAGATTTGTGAAATTTGGTATAGAACAGCCTGGATAAAAGCAGAGAGGCAGGATTTACGACCCTGAATATATATATGTAGCAAGATAATAGTTGCAAAACTACAAATAAGAAGTTAATTCTTGGCATTCAACTCAGCTTTTTTCAAACCTGAGTGTTGGAATGGAAATATAAAGAGATTTATTATCACATGGAATCTTCAGTTTCTGCTTACCTATGTTACTTGGATTCGGATGTGAGTGTCGGATACGGATAATGCATTCGATATGAATATATTCAGTTTTTTTAAGTTTTTTCATATATTTATAGGATTTTTGAAAGATTATATCCTCATATTTATGTCCGAATATGCATGGAGTATTAAAAAGTCGGAGCATTTATGATGAATATCATGGATCAAATGAATCTTTCTTGAAACTTGCACCTCATCAATGAATTCCCTATCATAAAATTGCCTGACTGGATTATTCTATCATAGATTTTTTTCTACTTCAACAGTGAATTGCATCCTTAAAAAAAGTACTTTGACTGTCAGATAATTATGAATCTAGGGTTCCAAGTTAAGATTTTGCTGGTGTCAATTTTGTTATACTGAATTAATCAACAGTTACATACCCTTTAACAGCAAGCAAAAGATCATGCTTATATGGTAATCTCTGTTGTTCTACACTTCTGTTAAACTTCCCTTTTTTTTTATGTTACTTTGCTTGCATCTTTAAGATACGACTGAGAACTGGATTATGTACTTGCTTTGATTATTTGTAACTCTTCCGGATCTAAATAAATAAGTTTCCTCCCCTAGTTTTGTTCTTAAGACATAATAAGCCTAGTCTTATGGTAACTTATTTTAAGTTAAAAAAATTACCAAGCTTCTCTAGGGGCTTATTGGTTGATAAATTCATAAAAAGTTTATCATGCGACACACTTATAAAGGATAATAAGAATATAACTCGTACCATATATATTAAGTATTTAATTTAAAAATTAATTTATAATAAATAAAGAGATTCAATTTAAATTTAAAATTATAAAAAATTCAAAACTTAACAAATATAGAATAACGACTCTAAAAAACTTCAATCTTGCTATTTTTTAAGAGACCCATCAAAGAGATAATAGGGGCAGCATTTGTTTTTGTGCGTTCGAAAAGGTAGAATCGGTGGATTGTATCATCCATGCAAATATGTTTGATCATTTTATTTGGGCTTCAAATGGCAAGAGAAAAATGTATGGATTCTCTTTTTATCGAAAGTGATTATTTGAATGCAGTTGATGAATTATCTAGACAAAGTGAATTTTTTTGAGAGGATGAGGTATAATTTGAGATATTTTAGATCCGGTTGTGGAGTGCTTTATTTTTAGGGTTTTTTTTTTTTTTCATATTAGGAGTGCAAATACATTTTTCATAATTTAGCTAAGATCAATTGTGAGGTGGAGAAATGAAAGTTGTGGTAGAGATCCTTTCCAAATTTCTCTTTCCATAAAGAAAAAATAATATAATAGAATTCAAGGTAAAGATGGCCAAAAAAAAATTAAAGAAGGAAATAGATTGTTAAAATTAGTCAATATTTAATTTAATAAAAATATCAATTGGGAAAATTTACTTTAATAATTAAAGATTTTGATGTTAATAAAAATAAAAAATTATTAATTATAAATAAAATTATTAATTTAAAAATTATTAAATATATATATATATATTGTTCATTATTTATACTTTTAAAATGGGTAAATATGAAAAACATGCTCTAATTAAACACATAATTGTTAAATGGTCTAATGAATAAAAGTTATTTGAAAAAGAAAAATAAACAATTAGAAATTATTATAAATGATATTGTAAAAACAAAATTACTCTTAATGAAAAAAATCTACTTTTCCTTTCTCCTCCATTAAGGAAATATTATTTTTTAAAAATTTTAATTAAAATTAAAATTAAATTTAAAAAATTAAATATTTAAATATTTTATTTTTTTAAAATTTAAAAAATAAAGAAATATTAATTTTAGAAATATTAATTTTATTTTTTAAAATTTTTTAATTAAAAAAAGTAAATAAAATTTTAAAAATTTTAAAAATTGATTTTTTAAAATTAAAATAATATATATTTTCAAAAAAAATTATTTTTTAATTAAAAAATAAATAAAAAAATAAGAGAAAAAGAAAGGAGAAGATTTTTTTATCAAGGGTAATTTTGTCTTTACAATTTTTTTATTAATAATTTTTTATTTTATTTCTCTTTTTTAAATAATTTTTACTCATTATACCATTTAATAATTATTGTACTGTTAATGATATCTTTTTCAAATTTACCCTTTTAAAATTCGTATTTTTAATATATATATATATATATATATATAAGGATAAGGATAAAATTCAGTTCCAAAACGCATAAATGCTTCAGGCACTTTTCCTCGATATGACTCCTCTCTAGTCTCTATGTCTTGGCTTTGTTGACTGTAGGTTTGCAGAATTACCAAATTAAAGAAATCAAGAGAAGCAAATAATCAACTATTTTGTTAATAAATGACTTAAGATATTTTTAATATTATTATATATAATGATATTTTTATTAAATGTATTAAAAATATAAATAAAATTATCAATTATTATATTTAATATAATATTATTATAAATAAAATATTAATTTAATTTAAAAAAATATTCGTTAACAAAACTAAATAATTAATTCAAAGAAAAAATAGGGATGAGATTTTTATATCATTACTAAAAATTCATGCTAGACAGGTAGATACCTCCCTTCCCCGGTCCCCTCCTTTAGTTGGTGCCAAGAATTAAGGCTTTGGCATATTCCCAAGAATAAATTGCACCATTTCATAATTCAGCATCTCTTCAAGCTAGTAGCTAGTTAGAAAGCTATATAAGAGTGAAAAAATCCAAAAAAATAAATAGAAAAAAGAATAAAACAGGTAAGAACATACACATGAAGCATCATAGGATAATAAGGGTAGAGCTATATTCTAACTTTTAATTAAATTAAATTAAAGAAAAGCAACATCCCACTTAAGAGAAGTTGCTTGGAGTTCATCCACCCCAATTTGTTAATCACCAATCATGCCCACCCATCTCTCTTTTACTAAACAATTCTCTTAGAGATAAACTACTTGTTTAGTGGACATTGGGCCATTTCCTTTTAGAACCATTTGGTTCTTTCTTTGAATGTCCTTTCCTGCCCCCACTCCCTCAAAAAGTATGCCTTTAAACTAAACCAACCCCCCCCCTATTGTTCAAAGATGAAAAAAAAAAAAAAATTAAAAAATCATTCAAACTCCTATCATTTTATTACAATCAATTACGTCATCAAATATTTATTTTCACCCAATTTAACCTTTAATTGAACAAAAATTGATTAAAGACCATTATTAATTTTTGTCCAATCGAAGGTTCAATTGAATGAAAATAAATGTTTGAAGGTTTAAATTGATGAAAATAGATTTTTGAGGGCTCAAATGGATACAAATAAATATTTGAGAACTCAAATTGATTGTAATAAAATGATAAGGACTTAAATGGATATAAATAAATGTTTGAGAACTTAAATTGATTGTAATAAAATGATAGAGACTTAAATGATTATTTAATTTTAGTTTAAAAACTTTTTTTTTATACTTAAACCAAAGAAAAAATAAAAATAAAAAGCCCCATTTAAGCAAATACCAACCCTTATAAGACTACTCCTACTAGTTAGTAAATTAAAGTAATAATTGAATCTGAAATTAATTCAGTTGATTCATACAATCATCTTTAAAAATAATTTGAATTAAAATCTCAACATCTATAACAATATTCTTATTTTTATATTACGATTTTCTTTGTAATAATAATAATAATAAAAAAAGTCCAACATTATTCTAATGCTTAAAGGGACAAAAAATGGATGGTGTAGTCCACTAACAATGTTTAGTCTCCATCAAAAATTGCTTTTTTAATGTTCCATTAGTAGCTAGGCATGCAGAGAGGGAAAACTTTGCGTGGCCACAAAAAAACTTGAGTGCTGGCTCATTGGTGCAATACTCCAAAATGCAGCTGTCGTGGCCTTAGTCCCCTTTTGTTTTTGAAAGGAGAATATGAGGGTTATCGTGGCCTCACTTGACGACTCGGATTGATTATTAGCTGGCTCAATAGTCAATATTATGTTCTCAGTTCCCAAAAGTGATTGCCATTCATCCAATAATAATAAAGACACCATGTTTTTAATCTTAATCTTTGTTTCTTTTTTAAATGCATTAATCAAGAATATTCTTAAATTTATTTAGATTTAACTTTTTTTCTCAAAAAAAAAATTAAGAACCCACTCTTTGTATTTTTCCACAAATTTTATTCATTTTTATATTGTTCTCATAAAAATCGAATTTTGATCGATAATTTGTTTTTTTTTAACAATCGAACTAATCCTTTTATCATTTAGATTAATTCTTGTAATTCTTTTTTTTTTTTTTTCATTTCATGTTATCTTTGACTATATACTCATTTTTAAAGCATGGATTGTATTGTCATTCCTTTTCATGTGACAAGTGATTAAAAAGATTTGTTTATACTTAGTGGGAAAACTACACATTACTCAATTAATTAGAATCTTAATTAAAAAGTTAAATGTTCCTCCATTATTAGTGTTTATGCTGTAATTAATCATCCTGATAATTGCCAGAAAGAAAATAACCAAAACTAGGTTGTGGGAGAAATTTGAATTTAAAAATTAAAATCAATTTCATGATATCTTTATTAAAGATGTTAGTGGATCGAATATTTGTAAATTTTGAAATAGTCGATTTCGATTAATTTATATGATATTTGAATTCATTTATTATCTGTTTATTATCCGAATTCAAATCTTAATTAGATAATAATATTTGTTAGATATCCGTTAAATATTTGAATCTTTTATAATAAGAATTTGAATACCAAAGTTCGAATTTCTTCACAAGCATAAAATTTTATATGTTTTATAAATATGTAAACGGATATTCGATAATATCCGTATAAATAAAACAGATTTAGATAACGAATTTGGATATCCGATATTATTCGAATAAAAACCATAGCAGATTCAAATATCCAAAAAAAATTTATCCGAATTCACTTTGAATCTGTTACAAATAATAAATTTAATTCTGAATTTTAAAATTATCCGAATCTATAATATCTGAATCCTCAAAAATCAAATTAAATAATATCAAATATTTGATGTTTTACGATTATTGTCATCCGTACTTAGGCCAAAACAATCAACTCGGTTACTTATTTTAAAAATAAAAAATCAATCGAATTAATCTAATAAATCAACATTTTTAACCAATCAAAATCGACCGATTAAATCAAATTACATTGATTTTCAAAGGATAAATCGGGTTGAACCGACTTTTGCACACCTTATCCGTACTTCCTATTAGCTTTAAGGCTGTAGACTCCCAGTAGTATTTATAGTGTTAATTAATTATTTTATTTTAAAATTTTAGTAACGAACGTTTTAAAAATATTTTTTAAAATTATTAAATATAATAATATTTTTAATTAATATATTAAAAATAATAAATAAAATTATTAATTTTTATATTTAATATAATAATATTATTATAAATAATATATTAATTAATTTTAAAAAGTATTCTAATCACACTTTTAACAAAATCTTTTATTTTATTCTTCTTTAAAAGGTTAGTAATAGTATTAAAGAAAAGACAATATGAAAAGCGTGGGAAACACGCTCCAATGAGATGGAGACCGTCACATGCTAATGTCCATGAATTTGACTTGACAATGATGTTTTGTCTCTCCGTAATTGGGAGGGAGTGTATGCTTCAAGCATTTTCTTTTCTTTACATTTTGCTGTGTCTGAACTGAAAGTGAATTCTGATCCAAAACTCTTGTCTGAAAGAAAAAGAAAAAGAAATTCTAAGAACAAAATCTATCGGGAATACGTGGAGAGATTCTAAATTTTCCAGGGCCTGGATTTTGGGTCTTGTACGGACTCCTTTTCTGTACTATTTGCAGTAAAATATTGAGCAAAAACCTCTCTCTCTTTCAATTCCATTACTACTAGTTAGTATTTGGATTATTTTAGGTTTTGTTTTAAAGGCAACAATTGAAAAGCTAAGGATCATTGACTAAACAATAATAAAAATGTCAAAAGAGAAGAAAAGTTTACTTTTTTGAACTTTTATTTAAAAATATTATAATATTACATTTAATTCAAACAATCGCACTAATTAGACATTGAATTTTGTGTTTGAACTATGGATTTATTATTATTATTCTCTTCACCTTTACATTCTCATCATTTAATCTCTCTCAACAATTGAAGTATATGCCATAATTTTGTATATTTGTAAAAAAATTATTGAAAAATTTACTTATAATAATTAAACATGTACTTAAATAGAATTTTAGAGAATTTTCTTGTAGAAGATAAAATTAATGAATAAAGAACATAATCTTTAAGGCGAAATTGTCCGTCACTTGATCCCACAGAATCAATGCAATTGTCTCCCAGGATTTCAACAATACTATCTTAAAAAATTGTGCAGCTTTTCAAAGTTCACAAACTTAAAGAATTTGACTAAATTTTTTTTCTACAATAATAGATTTCTAAGCTTTAGAGTAGAAGGAATAAAGAAAACAAAAGCTTTAGAAAATCAAAACAACAAAGAAAAAAAAAAAAGCTTAAGAATTGTTAAATTACTCAATGAATTTCTCAAGTTATCAAAGCATCTATTTATAGGACATGAGGAGCCAAAACATTAATCACCCATAATATATGAATGTCCACAATTCATGAATGTTCATAATTCATGAATGTCTTTAATTAATGAATTTTCATAAACATCATTCATGTATATCACACCATAACTAATGTTTTGGTTCATGTTCTAAGATATTTAGGGACTGAAAAGTTACCGATCAGATAGAGATTAAACAGCAAAATATTTTCTATTTAACCAAACCCGAGTCCACGAGCCCACGACCCAAACCACAAGACAAGTTTGTAATCTATTAAATATTTGAGATTTTTTTTTGCGTTTGTCATTTTGCCATCCAAAAATTCTTTGAGATCAATTTTTCATTCACCTATAATTGATTTTAAACATGTAAATGTTTCATGTTAAATAACTCATGTTGGAGTACAAAATCCAACAAAGTTTTAACCACAAATGTGAGTGGACCCCCGCAAATAATTTGGCCTCAAAAGTGTCCATTAGAGCTGCTCATGGGCCGGGCCGCGGCCCGTTTTTTTTATTTTCTCAGCCCAGGCCCGGCCCGCCCGTTTAGGCCCGAAATACTGTTCATTAGAATAAAAAAATATTTTTTTATAATTAAAATTAAATAAAATAATATTATTATAATAAAAATTACTGTTCCTGGCCGGGCCGGCCCGGAACACAAAATATCCTGCCCAGGCCCGACCCGATACGGGCCGGGCCGGGCGGGCTGCCCGACCCTTGAGCAGGTCTAGTGTCCATTAACCATATTTTATAAATCAATTCTAACAATTTTTTAATATATTTTAAGGGTATATGTTATTTACTAATCCGTTATAAGTCTAAAAACTTGAATGATAATAACTTAGATAATTTTTTCAATTAGAATTTAATTATTGTAAAAAGAACGCAAAAAATAATATTTTCAATGCACAAAACTAATAAGGAAAAGTGCATATTTAAAATCGTGCAGTATAAAATTAGACTTGGATAAAGTTTTAAGATATCTATTTTAGTACTATAAGGAAAAAAAATTGATGATAATTAAATTGCTCATTATAATTGTTGGGAAATCAAGCCTCTTTTGATAGGGTTATGTTTTTGTTTTCTTTTTTTTCCGCTGCTAGGAGACCAAGAATTCACAAACTTCTTGTGATTTTGTTTTCTTGAATTAATAGAATCACTATCAATTCTTATTAGATTTTATTCTAGTTGAAATAAGAAAGCAAGATTTTTAAAGCTAATAATGATAAATAAATACCCACATATATATATATATATATATATGAGAAGGGATCTACTTACACTAATATAAAATTAATTAATTTTACACGTTTTTATAATTTCGTATATGATTAATATTTTTACAAACTAATCGTTGGATTTAACAATGTAAGCATACTCGTCGTGCACGTAAAGTTTCGAATCGATCCGATATATTTATAATATCGATCGAGAATACTGTCTTTTTCAATATATATTTAACGATTGATTTTTTTTTTATATCAAACAAATAGTTATAACTTTTAATTTACTCGAAACTCGACGTGCATGATCTACGTGAATAGAGTATGGAATACGTCGATCGGATTAAACAAATATAAATCGTATAAAAAATTATAAAAACATGTAAATTAATTTAATTTTACATTAATGTATATATATATATAACCACTAGAAAGTAACCCAACAAAGAAATACAAGAGGATAGCATGTTTATAACGTAATTAATATATATTTTTTTTTAAGTAGAATCCTTTTACCCTTGGATTATCCCCTTATTATTATTATTTTTTTTGGTAAAGAAATTGTGATAGAAATAAGATTACAGTTAAATAAAAAAAATGAACTATTCTGTGTAAACTGTAAACAAATCAAGGATATACTAGTTGAGGTGAAACAAGTATTACTAGTATTATCTAGCATGAAAATATTTTAATTCTATGTTTACAAATTTTCTTTAAAGAAAAAGTGTTTTTCATAACATGCTTTAGGGTGTGTTTGGATGAAGTATTTGAAGGAAAAATTTTATTTCAATCAAGATTTTCAAAAGTCTAAAAATGAATTTATTTGTTTGGGTAAAAGTAAGGGAGAATTTCAAAATTTATAAGGAATTTCAATAGGGGATTTGAGCACTTCAAATTCCCTTTTGAAATTCCACCTAAAGAGGTGGTTTTTTAAAATTTCTCAAAATCCTCTCTCACTTTATTTTAAGATGGCCCACTATAAAATACAAAATTAAAAAAATAAATTATTATTTTTATTTAATTATTATATATATTTTTAAAATTTTATATTATTAATAATATTTATATATTTTTACGAATCTAATGATACTCATATTGCATTTTTTTATACATATATGTATTATTTTTAAATATCATTATTCCTATTTTATAATTGCTTTTTTATTAAATGAAATTCCAACTGCCTAAATTTCCTTTTAAAATAATTTATCTAAACAAAACAATTACAAATTCTAACATTTTGAAATACCTTCATTTTAAATTTCTTCAAAATTTTAAAATTCTTCATCCAAATGCACTCTTAATGTTAATAATATTTACTTGAGCCACTAAAATTTTACCTTAATAAAGGAAGATCCCAAAACTCATTTTTCAAAGTAAAATTTAACATTATGTTAGTTACTTTATCTTTAAATTTTTTTATTAATTAGTTGATTTCTAATCTATAAGGAATTATTCAATTGATTAGATATAAATATAATAAATATTCTCATAAAATATAATAATATTCATTTTCGATGAGGATCAATTTATATTGGTGTAAAATTAATTAGTTTTACACGTTTTTATAACTTCGTATACGGATGGTATTTTAACAAACCGCTTGAATTTAGTAATATAATTGCATTCATCATGCACGTAAAATTTTAAATTGATCCGATATTTATATCATGTCGATCGAGAATATCATATTTTTTTTTTGTGTAAACTCGGGGTGTCCTCCACACTCATTTTATGGTTGATGGAAGAATAATCCCTGTCGGGCCGAGAGTATAATGGTAAAGCCCTCCCAACATTGGAGGCTCTCAGGATTCGAACCTTAGTTCTCATCTAAGGAGTTGGAGCCACTAACCACTCCAACCAACCAAATGTTGGTGAATATTGTATTTTTTATATAGGTTTAACGGTTAAAACTTTTTTACATCAAACAAATAGTTAATTTTTTTAATTTAATTTATTCAAAATTTGACATGCACGATTTATATGAATAAAGCATGAAATATAACGATTGAATTAAACAATATAATTTAGTTTTACACTAATATAAATAAATCTCTCCTCTACACTTTCATATTCATTATTTATGTGTGAGTTTTTCTTCATCTTGATAAAAAAAAGAAAAAATAAAGAACTTTTCTCATACGTCAAAATTTAAGATTGCTTCATGAAGCTAAGCATATAAGCATTTACATTTTACAAGATGCCTTTCCCACTCCCACTCCCACTCCCTATTTTCGTCTCTTTACATTTTTCTTTTTTCTGCCCTTTTAATCAATTTGTCCCACATTTTATTTTTTTCTTATACATTGTCGGCAGATTTTTAAAATTTTCAAGCGAGATCCGTTTGATAAGAAAAAAAAAGAAGAAATAACTTAATAATTAAGTTAATAAAAATATGTGTTATTTTATAATTCAATTATTAATAAGATGCACATTAATATGTAAATTTATTTTATATGCATATTTTTAACGTTAATATAAAATTAAAATTTTTAAAAAAATTTAATGTAAAATTTAATTTATTTTTAATTATCAAATCATTTTATTTAATGAAAATCTTTAAATAAAAAGTAAATGTGACAGTTTACTTTTTTTATAGAATATATTAAAAAAATTAAAAATTATAATATTTTTTTAATTCATTTATAAAATTAAGTCAATACTCAATCTATTACTAACTATAAAATTTATCTCTAAATGCATGAGAATGCTCAATTGAAAATTTTGGATCATGGTTTAAGTGACAACTAAACATATTAATTAAGGGTGTTGGGGGGTTAATTTGGGTACTTTCAAATTTTTTTCTTATGAAAAAGGAAAGAAGGAAAAGAAAAAGAAAGAAAAAGAAAAAAAAAAAAGAAAGAAAAGAAAAGATGAAGACAAATTTGTGTGTTCATGTCTTTTCGTGTTCGTGTTATTTTTGTGTGTTCAAAGTATTATAAATTTATATAATTTTTCGAATTCGTTTTATGTAGATTTTGACACGTTCGCGTATTCGTATCGTGTTCGTGTTATTTTTTTGTGTTCAAAATATTATAAATTTATATAATTTTTACATGTTAATAATTCATTTTATGTAGATTTTGATACGTTCGGATATTCATTCGTTTTCATATTATTTTTTGTGTCGTGTTCGTGTTAGTATTCTAAATTTATATAAATTTTTACATATTAATAATTCGTTTTATGTGAATTTTGACATGTTCGTGTATTTGTATTGTGTTTATGTTATTTTCTTGTCGTGTCGTATTTTAATTACGTTTTTCATAAGTTCGTGTCGTGTTTCAATTCATATAAATATTTTTGCATAATTTGTCATGGTGATTCAATTTAGAGAAAATTGTGTATGTTCATGTCATGTCTCAATTCATCCCATATTTTTCATAATTTGTCATAATGATTTAATTCAGAGAAAAAATTGTATGTTTTTAACATGTGCGTATTATTTTATCGTATGTTTAAAGTATTACAAATTTATATAAATTTTTACACGTTAATAATTTGTTTTATGTAGATTTTGATACGTTCGTGTATTTGTGTCATATTTATGTTATTTTTCGTGTCGAGTTTTAATTATTTTTTTCATGTTGTGTTCGTGTTGTATAATCATGTTGCGTTCGAAATTGCCAAATCTAATTGACACTATTCAAATAACTCCCAAATTTATGTCGTGTGTCGTCATGTTCGTGTTATTTTTTCTGTCATAATCGTATTTGAGATATTATATATTTATATAAATTTTGACATATTAATAATTCGTTTTATGTAGATTTTGATACGTTCGTATATTTGTATAGTGTTCATTTAATTTTTTTTGTGTCATGTCTTGCTTTAATTATTTTTCTCATGTCATATTCATATCGTATAATTATGTTGTGTCTGAAATTGTCTGATCTAATTGATCATATTCAAATAACTCTCAATTTTATACCAAGTGTCGCATAAGGATAGAAGTTATTATTTTTTCTAAATTATCTTTACTCCTCTTGCTTTTTTATCTTTTAAATTTATTATAAAATATTAATTCAAATTCGATAACATAATTACAATAAAACACGAGCATTTATCTAAGTATATTAAAAACCAACCCATAAGAAAATTTAAAAACTTTGCCACTTATATATCGAATGGTAATAATTCCGTAAAAGTATTCGATTGTTCAATCAATGGTTTGGTTCCTCTCTTCCTTAAAAACCCACCCCATTTTCCTTTCTTCTTTTTAAAACCCAACCCAATTCAACCCCCCTTCCTCTCGGTTCTCTCTCTACTCTTCAGTCTTCCCTTCAAAGCAGCTGGTTTCACCCTTTTAACCGTTGGATCCTTACAACAAAACCTTACTCATAAAAAAAAAAAAAAAAAAGACATATGGTGGTGGAAAGTGGCTTCTCTTCTCCTCGAAACGATGCGTTTCCTGCCGGCCTCCGGGTTCTCGTCGTCGATGACGATCTTACCTGGTCGAAGATCCTTGAAAAGATGCTCAAAAAGTGTTTTTATGAAGGTTATAAATTTTTATATACTTTGAACCAACTTTACTCTGTTACTGTTCTTCCTCACTACTACTACTACTACTACATAGCAGCAGCTTCTTTGTGTTTATTTTAATGCAGTACTGTTTATTGGGTATTTCTTTCTTTTGCTGTGAACTATTAATTTTTCGATATGGGTTTTTTTATTTATTTTTTATTTTTTGGATAGGAGGTTAAAGCTTTATAGCGTGTAGGGATGTTTCATTTTCTGTTTTTGGTGATTTTGGAAAAAGCTGATATATGGTTATCCATTCCATGTAAAGTTGAAAACACATGATTTAATTGAGAGATTAAGACTATGAACATGCTATAAAATGGAAGTATTTTGCAAGCTGCAAAGGTTGAGTGGGCGAGGTTGATCATCAATCTTGGGTCCTAGCCCTTATAAATGTCATAGAACTGTGAGAAAATATGATTTTTTGGTTCATTTTGTGATGTTGGATCAAGAAATTGGACGGACTCAATTGAAAAGTATGCTTTTTGCCACTTCTTTTGTCATTATATATATATATTTTTTGGTTCTCTTAGTGTTGTTTGGTTTAATCATCTTGCTAACATGGAGGATATTGATGATGGGCTTATATGATTAGACTCAGCCGGACTTTTATTTGACAAAGTTTTCCTGGCATTAGGGACGGAAATGCTGTTTTCTTTTTCTAAAGGATACTTGTGGGTGTAAAATGTTGGTTCTGGCATCATTGTGAAAATATGTTCTAATTCTTTGAACATTGGGTGCACAAAAGACAAATTTGTTTAAGACCTTTGAAAACAAAGGTTACTAGAGTTGGTCCGATAGTACCGGCTGTGTCCTTTGATGCATAGATTTTGTATCTAAATAAGAGCAAAATTTATTCTGCAAAGATCTATCAAACGGATGTGAAAGTATCTATTTGAGTTTCGAAGATATTAATGGAAATTGTGATTTTATTAAGTATATGTTTTCCTTCTCTGCTAAGCTTTTAAAACATTTGAGAGATGAAATTCTGTTTCATATCTTTACTACTTAAGGAAATTTCATGAACTTTTTCATTGGCTGGATTGCTAAAGTTATTAATTAACCTAACTCCTCCTGAACTAGAGCGTTGCTCCATATGTGTCTCCTTCAAGTAACTTTGCCGGTCAATCGGGCATGGTGTAACCTAGCACTGAGTCCCTCCCCTACCCTTTATTAGAGTTAGCAATCGGGCGGGTTTGGATCGGGCTGTTATCGGATTCGGGCTGTTATCAGATTCGAGTTATTTCGGATTCGGATCATTTCGGGTTCGGATATTTTCGGATTCGGATAACTTCGGATTCGGGCTTTTTTGGATTCGGATTATTTCGGATTCGGATTGGTTCGAGTTCGGGCCGGCCTAGACGGATTCAATAATTTTGGAATTTTTTAAGCTATAAATATATTTTTTTTAATTTCGAATGTAATGATAAATTTCACTTACAAAAATACTAAATTAAAATTTTAAAAATTAATAAATATATAATTTTATTTATAAATTGAGTATTAATATTTTATATTTGAATATTTTCTATTATTTTCTAGTCCAAAAGTTCAAATAAAAGCTAAATACATAAGTTCAATATATTTACTTATAGTATGAATAAAAAAGAATTTGTATATTTTGATACTTCTTATTATTTTGCAATTGTTATATACTTATATTTTTTAAAAATTTTGATGTTTAGTATTGAATATAGATATAATTAATGATTATATAAGTTTTTTTTTTTTTGGTTTTATAAGTGAGTTAAATTAAATATAAAGTAACACTAAAAAAATAAAAGTAAAAAATCATTGGGTTGCATGTAAAAAAAAAATCATTAGAAAGAAACAAGTTATAAATAAAGTCCACTAAACATTTACATAAATGACTTTTACTCTTAACCCAATAACTCATTGGACTCTTATAGTCACTTAGCCCAACAAAATTTTATAATGCTTAATTTTTTATAAAATCCTGATATGTAAAAGCTAATTTATATAGTAATTGTTATAATTTTAATATTTGATCCTTTTGACTTTAACATTAGATATAATCAATTAATCATATAATCGAATAATTATCCAATTATAATATTGAATATCAGACATTATTAAAAAGAGTATAGATTAACATTCACCAAAAATATTTAATATGAATAATTGGTCAATTATTTATCTTAGCCCTTAATGGTTAGAAATTTTAGAATATTATGACGTGTAAAAATTAGTTTATATTAAACTATTTTGATCAGTGTTGTCAAGAGCATAAGGTGCACTCTAGTCCCTAGAACTCTTATATTGTCTAAGACTCAAGACATAAAAAACGCTCACCTGAGTGAAGTAAGGCGCAATATGTATATGTGCATGTTTTAGTATGTGTGTCTGTGTTACATAAGAAATAAACTTAAGATATATAATTATGATAATAAACTCTAAAGAGTGATCCAGTTTATCCTACAAAACATTAGAATCTAATTGTATATTTAATGTGTTTCAAATTAATTTTATTTTATAATCCAATTTAAAGATTCACTATTAATTATTTTTATTGATAATACATTATTGATAAAATTATATACTAATTATAAATACATTTTCATAAATAAAATATTTTATTTAAGAAAAAAATTATCATTTATTTTTTAAAATAAAATCATATAATTATAATTCCGGTATTTTCGGTTATAAATTCGGTTTTTTACGGGTTTCGGATTTGATCGATCACGAGCTCGGATCGTAGCGGATTTGGGCTTTTACGGGTTCGGATTTTTTCAGATTTAGGTTTTCTCGGTTTCGGGTTTTTTCAGATTCGAATTTTTTAGGGTTCGGACTTTTGACTTTTTTAGTCAATTCGGATCGGATGGGATTCGATCTCGGATCGGCTCGGATGGATTCTCGGGTTTGGGTCTGCTTTGCCAGCTCTACCCTTTATCCCCTTTTTCACAAATTGAATATGCAGTTCACTAATCTTAGTTAAACTAGGAACATACATTAACGGCTGAGATTATGACTAGGTTGATTGATCATGAAGTTCAAGCAACTCCTGTCACCTTTTGCTCAGTATTTATGACTTATGACCATGACTTTTAGTGAGAGCTCGGGCAGAATTTGAACAAGATTAGGTGGATGTATTAATGAGCTTGACTTTAGCCAAGTCTACTGAAATCTACTTTAAACTTGAAGGGGAAAAAGGAAACCCTTGGCTGAACTTCGACTTGAGGTAGATGCGTCCAGGGTCTAACAGGCCAAATATTGGCTTGCCTAACTAGTTCACAGTGTTCCTGTTTTTGTATTGGTTAGTCTTTTTCTCCAGATGCTTCAATGGTGCAACTTAATTTTGATCTCTGCCACTTTCAGTCAAATATGGTTTCCAAACATCCTTGCAGTTAGAATAAAGATGCTTTTGACCTGGATATGGTTTGTCTCAAACAATTGAAAACCTGATTTTTTTTTTTTGGGGGGTGGGGGTGGGGGTCGTTCTATCAGTGAAAATTGAAAATCTGATCTACGATTGGTGTACTCGTTTTCCATGCTTTGATGAGATGATTCTTTAGCCTTTTCTCTGACAATAAATTAAGCAGTCAAACATATTTTATACGATCCTGACATTCTTTTTTTGTGCTTTCCCATGTTTCAGTGACTACATGTTGTCTTGCGCGAGAAGCTCTCAACTTGCTTCGTGAAAGGAAGGATGGTTATGACATTGTTATCAGTGATGTTAACATGCCTGACATGGACGGTTTTAAACTTCTTGAACATGTTGGACTGGAAATGGACTTACCTGTCATCAGTCAGTTCTCTATCATAACATACGAACCTTTGTTTTAAATGTCATATATTTGCTCCCTTTTTCTTTTCAAATTCAATAGAAACCATCTTCTGACAAGCTCCCATTTGTGTAACATCGATCACAGTGATGTCTGTTGATGGAGAAACAAGACGAGTGATGAAAGGTGTCCAGCACGGCGCTTGCGATTACCTTCTTAAGCCTATAAGAATGAAAGAGCTTCGCAATATATGGCAGCATGTGTTCAGAAAGAAGATACATGAGGTGAGAGACATTGAAAGTCTGGAAGGCATTGAAAGTATTCAGATGACGATAAGTGGCTCTGATCTGTTCGATGATGGGCACTTGCTTGGTGGAGAGGATACAACCTCAGTAAGGAAAAGAAAAGATGCTGATAACATACATGACGATAAAGACCTCATCGATCCTTCTTTTACCAAGAAAGCAAGAGTTGTTTGGACATTTGACCTTCACCAAAAATTTGTCAAAGCCGTAAATCAGATTGGATTTGATAGTAAGTATAATTCAAGCTTTTGGTTTTAAAGGTTAATCTCTTGATCATCATCTCGAAGTTGCAATATTGTAACTTGAGCAATAGCTGGAAGCTTTTTCTGTCAATTATATATCTTTCAGTGATATGGCTATAATTTTTAATCATGCTCATAACACCTCATTGTAATGTCTGTTTGACAGAAGTTGGTCCAAAGAAAATACTTGACTTGATGAACGTACCGTGGTTGACGAGAGAAAATGTTGCCAGCCACTTGCAGGTAAATACCTCCCACTTAGATTTTCCTCTTGGTAATGGCAAGTTTTTTGAAAAAAAGACAGCCTAACTACTGTTAATTAACATTTTTGTCATATATTTTTGGTAGAAAGACCTTTTTCCCGGGGGGGGGGAACATGTCTGGTCTATTTTACCTTTTTGGATTGTTCAAGAAATGGATGAAAGCAATTGTACTAATATGTTTCTTTTAAATAAAAGTGAAAGGCTCTATCTTTGATCTCATTAATGTATTTTAGTTTTCATTTTTTTTTGTAAAGAAAGTAAGCAAGATTTAGCTACCATCCTATCATCTTTGAATTAATGAATTAATTAGAGCCATGGCTAATTTTGCTAGAGATTGATACAATGAATTTTCTATGTTCTTAAGCTTTTGGAATCTATAATCATTGATCCACAAATTGTCCATAACTTGCAAACAGGTGAAAGAAAGAGATGTTAATTGTCAATAATCTAAGACATCGTTTAGATTCTCATCAAGAAAATTTCTCTTGTGCAGAAGTACCGCCTCTATTTGAGCAGGTTGCAGAAGGAAAGTGATATAAAAAATTCATTTATTGGAATGAAGCATTCAGATCCATCTTCGAAAGATTCTACTGCCGGTTTTGGTCTCCATAACTCGATGAATGCGATACAGGCTGATGCGTCTAATGGCACCTATAGTTTTTCTGTTAATAATAACTCACTTGCTCAGAATGTAGATCTCAAAGGTCATGAAAGTGATAGAAAAGGAATTACTTCAGTGCCTGTGGCTGAGCCCAATGGAGCTTTGCCCCATAAAGCCAAGAGTTTGCAGATAAGTTTTGATTATTCCCTTGGATCAGTTGATTCAGGTGTAAACTTTGCATCATTCAGTTCTACCGACACAGCGCGGTACTCCTGGAGTGAATTTCCTGAGATTCTTCAGTTCAAACAAGAGTGTGAACCATTGCAATTAGAAAATGGCTTCAGCCAACTACCACTGCCGGGCTCACAGTATCACATGCAGACAGAATATCTACAACCTGCCGCATCGATTAGCTCTGGACCTTCCATTACTGAAAAAGAGGCTAGTAGTAGCAGAATTCAAGTTAAGCCTATGTACAAGGACGAGTATAGAAGCAATCATGTCAAACATTCAAGTCCAACCGAAGCAGTTGACTTGTTTTCTGTTCAAAGCAAAAGCCATATACGAAATAATCAAGTTTTCGACCCCATTTCCGCTACTACATCGAGCATGAAAAGTCAGGACGTCAGTCTGAACTGCCTCACCGAGTTGGAATTTTCACAGAGAAACCTGAATGGGGGAGTAGGAATACCTTTTGCATCTTTGAGTGAGGACTTACAAGTCTGTTGGCTTCAAGGTGATGGTTACTCTATGAGTTTCGGTCTCCAGGATTTCGACTGTACCGAGTATAACGATCCAGCACTGAGTACTGCTGAAACTCCATTCAACTTGTACGATGCACCAAGGCTCGACCACGAGCATCTGTTTGACCCTACAGAACATTATGCAATAATAGATCAAGGGTTGTTTGCGTAGGCATGAAGTCGCTCTAGCAAATGCATCTATATATGGTGAAGAAAGGATCCTTTGCTGTTTTAGGTAAATATTGTTGAAAATAATAATTTGCAACCATCTAGAATGTTTGTGTCTAGATTCATGTGTCTTCTTCTAGATTAAGTGTGTGCTTTGTATTTGGTGATTCATGTATGGCTTATTAACGAAGTTCATAATGTATCTAGAATTTATTATGATTCATGTATGGTTTATTAATGAGGTTCATGTAATTAGATGTTAAGAGGTCACCTAGTGTGTCTATATATACCTATTGTACTTAGAGATTGAAATACAAGTTGAGTTGTATTCTCTTCCTAAATATTTCTCTTATTTTCTAACAAAGTGGTATCAAAAGCCATTTTCCTTGTCTTTGAGAGATGGCTAATAGTGGTTTATCTTCATTCCAATTTCCTCGTCTTATAAAGGAAAATTATGATACTTGGAGTCTTCGTATGAAAGCTTTGCTTGGCTCACAAGATGTGTGGGAGATTGTAGATAAAGGTTATACTTCACCAATAGATGAAGCATCATCGTCTCAAGAGGAGAAGGATGCTTTGGCAAAGATAAAGAAGAAGGATCAACAAGCCCTTGCTCTCATCCATCAAGGTTTGGATGAAACAATGTTCTTGAAGGTAGCGGATGCTACTAACGCAAAGCAAGCTTGGGAGACTTTGAAGCTTTGCAAATGAAGGATTCCGAATCCATTTCGGATTATTGCTCAAGGGTGAAGGCTATAGTGAGCCAATTGAAGAGATATGGTGAAGATATAGAAGATGTTCGTGTGGTGGAGAAAATTCTTCGTTCCTTAACGCCAAAATTTGATTATGTGGCATGTGCCATAGAGGAGTCAAAAGATTTAGACTCCATGACAATTGAGGAACTAGAGGGGTCCCTACAAGATCGAGAAGACAAGATCAAGAAGAGGCATGAAGAGCCATTGGAGCAAGTCCTCAAATCAAAGGTTTCTTTGAAAGACGATGGAGGTGAAAAGAGCCAAAGAGGAAGAGGAAGAGGAAGAGGACGTGTTCGTGGTCGTGGCCAAGGAGGTAGAGGAAGAAGCAACCAAGATAATGCCAACAATGAAGATAAAAACCATCAATCCTTTAGAGGTCGTGGAAGAGGAAGAGGAAACTATCATAGATTAAATGAAGGAAGGTATGATAAGTCTAAAATTGAGTGTTATAATTGTCACAAACATGGCCATTATTCTTGGGAGTGTCGTAGTGCTTCCAATGATAAGGAGGAGAAAGTAAATCTTGTTGGTTACAAGCAAGATGAGGAGGAGCTAACCTTGTTACTAGCACTCAAAAGTGATGAGAAGGATGACAAAAGTTCGTGGTACTTGGACAATGGAGCAAGTAATCACATGTGCGGCTACAAAGAAAAGTTTGTCGAGCTTGATGAGAATGTGAATGGCAATGTTTCCTTTGGAGACTCTTCAAAAGTTCAAATTCGAGGGAAAGGTACAATTTCAATTTCCTCAAAAGATGGTAGTCATAGACTTATCTCCAATGTTTTTTATGTGCCACAATTAAAGAGTAATATTTTGAGTTTGGACCAACTCCTTGAGAAGGGGTATGAAATTAACATGAAAGATTGTTGTCTTTGGCTTAGAGATCAAAATGCTAATTTGATTGCTAAGGTACTTATGTCAAAAAATAGAATGTTCATGTTAAATCTCAAGACCATTGAAGCAAGGTGTTTGAAGGCTAGTGTGAAAGATGAAGCTTGGTGTTGGCATATGAGATTTGGCCATTTGAACTTTGGCGCACTCAAAGCTTTGGGAGAAGAGAAGATGGTGAAGGGGATGCCTTCAATCAACCATCCTAACCAATTGTGTGAAGCATGTCTTCTCGGCAAGCATTCAAGAAGGAGTTTCCCAAAAGAAGCCACTACAAGAGCAACCAAACCACTCCAACTTGTTCATACCAACGTGTGTGGACAATCAATCCGTCCTCATTCGGTAAAAATAAATACTTCCTGCTCTTTATTGATGATTATAGTAGAAAGACTTGAGTTTATTTTCTAAAGCAAAAGTCAGAGGCATTTGTTGCATTTAAAAATTTCAAAGCTCTTGTAGAAAAAAAGAGTGGCTATGAAATTAAATCTTTGAGATCCGATAGAAGAGGCGAATTCACTTCCAAAGAATTCAACAGTTTTTGTAAATCACATGGAATTCGTCGTCCACTAACGGTACCTAGATCACCACAACAAAATGGTGTAGCGGAGAGAAAAAATAGAACTATTCTTAACATGGCTAGATGTATGTTGAAAGCCAAAAATATGCCCAAGGAATTTTGGGCCGAAGCTATTTCTTGTGCAGTTTATTTGTCCAACAGGTCTCCAACAAGGAGTGTCAAAGACAAAACTCCCCAAGAAACATGGAGTGGAAGGAAGCCTAATGTTGATCATTTGCGAGTCTTTGGAAGCATTGCATATGCTCATGTTCCGCAACAAGAGAGATCCAAGCTTGATGATCGAAGTGTCAAGCATGTTTTTATTGGCTATGATTCAAATTCAAAAGGCTACAAGTTGTACAACCCAAGCAATGGCAAGATTGTGGTGAGTAGAGATGTTGAGTTTAATGAAGAAGCAATGTGGAATTGCGAGGAACAAGAAGGAGTCTATGATTTCTTTCCATATTTTGAACAAGAAACCATGGTGCCTATACAAGAGACAACTCCACATTCTTTTCCAACTCATGTTGCATCACCTTCTTCTCAAGAAAGTTCAAGTGAAAAGCCAAGAAAAATGAGGAGTATCTATGAACTTTTAGATGAAACTTAGGAGATTACTAATGATGATATAAATAATTTGTTTTGTCTTTTTGCTGATAGTGAGCCTATGAACTTTGATGAGGCCATGAGAGACAAAAGATGGAGACAAGCCATGGAGGAAGAGATTAATGCCATTAAGAAGAATAACACTTGGGAGTTATCAACTCTTCCCAAAAGTCATGAAGCTATTGGCGTCAAATGGGTGTACAAGGCAAAGAAGAATGCTCAAGGAGATGTGGAGAGATACAAGGCGAGGCTTGTGGCTAAATGTTACAAGCAAAAGCATGGAATTGATTATGAAGAGGTTTTTGCACCTGTTGCACGCATGGAGACTATTCGTTTGCTCATAGTCATAGCGGCTCAAATGAAGTGGAGAATTTATCAACTTGATGTGAAGTCGGCTTTCCTCAATGGTTATCTTGAAGAGGAAGTCTATGTAGAACAACCGTTGGGATTCGTGGTTGAAGGCCATGAAGATAAGGTGTTGAGATTGAAGAAAGCTTTGTATGGATTGAAACAAGCACCAAGAGCATGGAATAGTCGCATTGACAAGTACTTTCAAGACAACGGGTTTGTTCGTTGTCCTCATGAATATGCTCTTTATGTTAAAATGCACGATAATGGTGATATTTTGCTTGTTTGTCTTTATGTGGATGATCTTATCTTCACTGGCAACAATCCTAGCTTGTTTGAAGAATTCAAGAAGGCTATGTCACTTGAGTTCGAGATGACCGATATTGGACTCATGTCTTATTATTTAGGCCTAGAGGTGAAGCAAATGAGAGATGCTATTTTTGTTTCTCAAGAAAGCTATGTAAAGGAAATTTTGAAGAAGTTCAAAATGTTTGATTGCAATCCCATGAACACACCCATAGAATATGGAGTGAGATTGTCAAAGTTTGATGAAGGAGGAGAAAAGGAAGATCCTACTCTTTTCAAAAGTCTTGTAGGAAGCTTGAGATACTTGACATGTACGAGGCCCGATATTCTCTTTGCGGTTGGAGTAATGAGTCGTTTCATGGAAGCTCTTATGTCCACTCACATGAAAATTGCTAAAAGAATTCTTCGTTACCTAAGAAATACTATTATTTTGGGCTATTTTATTCATCATCTAATGATTTCAAGCTTGTGGGATTTTGTGATAGTGATTTTGCGGGAGATACTGATGATAGAAAGAGCACCACCGGTTTTGTATTTTTTATGGGAGATTGTGCAATCACATGGAGTTCTAAGAAGCAATCCATCGTCACACTTTCAACTTGTGAATCCGAATATGTGGCGGCAACTTCTTGCACTTGTCATGCTATTTGGCTTAGAAGGTTGTTGAAGGAACTTCACTTGTCTCAAGACGAAGCTACAAAGATTTGCATTGATAATAAGTCCGCACAAGCTCTTGCTAAGAACCCGGTGTTCCATGATCGAAGCAAGCATATAGATACAAGGTATCATTTCATTAGAGATTGCATTGCTAAAAAGGAAGTGGAGCTCAAGTATGTGAAGACTCAAGATCAAATTGCGGATATTTTTACAAAGCCTCTCAAGTTTGAAGTTTTTCGAAGATTGCGTAATAGTCTTGGAGTGAAGAAGAAAATTGCAAATTAAGGGGGAATGTTGAAAATAATAATTTGCAACCATCTAGAATGTTTGTGTCTAGATTCATGTGTCTTCTTCTAGATTAAGTGTGTGCTTTGTATTTGGTGATTCATGTATGGCTTATTAATGAAGTTCATAATGTATCTAGAATTTATTATGATTCATGTATGGTTTATTAATGAGGTTCATGTAACTAGATGTTAAGAGGTCACCTAGTGTGCCTATATATACCTACAAATTGAGTTGTATTCTCTTCCTAAATATTTCTCTTATTTTCTAACAAATATATGCAAGTTAACTTCCATTTTTATGGATAGGGGATGCCATTTTCTCAATCAGTTTGGACTTGGATGTTGAAGCATGCATGTATAATACAATACTACAGAGTGGTGTGATAAAACGTTAAACATAATAATTTTGCTGCCATAAGTTTTCTAAACAGGGATATATACATCTGTTACTGCTGTATTAATATGCATGTATGCAAGTTACGTGTGAACTTGGGTGCAACAATAGATCTATTCTCCTCTTTCTTATTTTTGTCTTAAAAGTTTTTAACATTGTGTTTGATAGAAGAGAAAGAGAAAAGGAAGGAAAAAAAGAGTAGAGAAGAAAAAATTATTTTCTTTTTATTATTTTTTTCGTTTAGTAGTTAGTAAAATAGTAAAAAAGAAAAAGAAAATGAACGTATCTTCCTGTTCTTTTCAAATTCAATCATCTCAAATGTGAAAAAAAAAAAAAAACCAATTAAAATTAATAAATTTATTTACAATTTGAAGAAAGTTTTAAGAGATTTGGCCCAAACCGATTGCTACAAGAGATTTTGGATTTGAAGGCCTACATCTAATGGGCCAAATCTTCCCTCCTTAAATTCATTGAACTGCCGAGCTTTGAGGCTTTATTATCATATTATATGTGTATATATATATTTTTTAGGAGGGATTTATGCAAAAATTAAATTAATTTTACATATTTTTATAATTTTTTATAAGATTAATATTTGAATAAATCGACCGTTGGATTTAACAATATAATTGTACTCGTCGTGCACTTAAAATTTCGAATCAATCCGATATCTCTATCATATCGATTGAGAATACTGTCTTTTTCAATATATATTTAACGGTTGAAAGATTTTTACATCGAACAAATAATTAGACATTTTTAATTTACTCAAAACTCTATATATATGATCTACGTGAATAGAATATAAATTATAGTGGTCCAACTGTTAAAATATTAATAATATAAAAAATTATGAAAGTATGTAAAACTAATTTAATTTTACACTAATATAAGTGGATTTCTCTTCCCTCTTCATATATATATATATTTGGATAAAAATGAAAGTTGAGCCACACGATAAGAATTTAGCCCAAAAAAAAAAAGGAAAGGAGATTAACTTTTCCCATATATGGATGTTAGTTTAAGAGGAAAAATGTTGATTTTTTTTTTTTATATATATATCAATGGTTTCTAGATTTAAATATTGAAAGAAAATCATGAAAAAATAATATTCAAAAAGTAAAAATTTTAAGTGTTTAAGAAAATTAAAGAAAGAAAACATAATTTCGAAAATAAAAGGGTAAATTGAACGAAACTCAGGGATTGAAAATAATTCTAACAAAGACAATGATCAATGAACTTCCCTCAATATAGTGGTTCACCTAGGGCTGTAAATGAACCGAGCTTAAACGAACAAGTCTTGTTCGTGTTCGTTTATTTATTTTTGAGCTTTTTCGTGTTCGGTTCGTGTTCGTTAAGGATTTTCAAATTGTGTTCAAGTTCTGTTCGTTTAAAATTGAGTGTGTTCGTGTTCGTTCATTTAATGCTTACGAACAAGTTCGTGAACATTAAATGAACATGTTCATGAATATATAATTGAACATGTTCGCGAACAATAAAAAAAATGTTCATGAACAATAAATAAACAAACAAATATAAAACAAGCCAATTTTATATTATTATTAAATATAAAATAATAAAATACAAACATAATTAAATTAAATTTATTACTAAATTATTAAATTTAAGTTATTAAATAATATTAATTATATTATAAATAAAATACAAATAATAATAATAATATTAATTATATTTTAAACGAACATAAACGAGCTTTAAACAAACTAATAAACGAGCTTGAAACGAACCATAAACGAGCTTGTTCGTGAACATAAACGAACCGAACACACATCTGTTCGAACTCGGTTCGTTTAATAAACGAACATTAAAATTGTGTTCATAATCGTTTATTTAGCTTAATAAACGAACATAAATGAACAAAAATCAAACGGTTCACGAACGATTCGTCGAACGCTCTGTTCATTTACAGCCCTAGGTTCACCCATTTTTTTGGAAATGTCTCAGTTTTTTTTAAAGAAAATAAAATAATGACCAATGGCACTGATTGTAAAATTACTTAGAACCCCAAAACTTTTTTTTATATTATTATGTGAGCAACTTACATTAAAAAAAATAGCATATCCCACTTTGAAATGCATGTCTTAACCAAAATTCATTGAACTTAATTTTTATAACACAATAAAATAAAATATAAGCAAGACGTTTGGATAAGTCTACCTATTCCGTGAACACCTTAATCTCTATTATTATTATAGACATCTAGAATTTAATTAGAAGACCGATTAAGTTGTTTTAAGTCTTTGTTAGAATGTTATTGTTTTTTAGTGTGAGATCGTCTTTAATAAATTGACATTGAAAATTTTTAATTTCAAAATAAGATTAGAAGATTATTACATTTTTTTTAAATTAAGTTTTTTTAAAGAATAGATGTGTGTCACCGTATTAATCTCACTTGTAAAATCTTAAAATTTTACTGAATGAAGTAACTTGTCAATTAGTATTAATACTTATTTGAAAAATTATTTCTTTAAGTTTTTAAATTTTAGTGGAGTTAATAGAATAATACATATCACTTATATTATATTTAAAAATAAATATAAAAAATAAATATATGATATTTTTTAAATCGACTCTACTTTTTTTTATCTTTCAATTAATTAATGCTTCCAAAACTTCTGATTGCTCATTGTTGGTCTCTAATGGTAGTTCTCTATCTTCATCAACATGATTTCTCAAATATACCCTTTGTTTCAACCTTATACACACTCAACACAGGGTTGTTTTAGTCATAAACAAATGGGCCATCTTCTATATAAGCTGATATATACCTTTCTTTTATTTAATTCAGTCTTCAGTCTTTTCTATCTACATTGTTTTAGGCCTGGCCTGAAACTATACTTTGAAAAAAAAAGAAATGGACCATTTTACCCCTCAAACCATTTTTATTTCCCTCTTACTCTTACTCAGCATCCTTTACTTCATCTTTTACCAACGGAAAGGGCGTGCAAACTACAGGTCAAAGCTAAACTCACAGTCAAAGTCAGTAACCCCACCGTCACCGCCAGGACTCCCCATAATCGGTCACCTTCACCTCCTCACTGACATGCCACATCACACCTTCTCTAAACTAGCTGAAAAACTCGGTCCAATAATCTACCTCCGACTCGGCCAAGTTCCCACCATTGTCGTCTCCTCAGCTCAACTCGCTCGACTCATCCTCAAGACTCACGACCACGTTTTCTCAACTCGTCCTCAGCTCGTCTCCGCTCAGTACCTCTCCTTCAACTGCTCTGACGTCACGTTTTCCCCTTACGGCCCTTACTGGCGCCAAGCTAGAAAAATCTGCGTCACCGAGCTGCTCAGCTCGAAGCGTGTCAGCTCGTTCCAACTCGTCCGAGATGAGGAGGTGACCCGGTTGCTGACGACGTTGTCAAGTAGTTCAGGGTCAGAAGTCAACATAAGCGAGCTTTTCTTCTCCTTAGCGAATGATATCCTCTGTCGGGTGGCATTTGGAAGGAGGTTCACGGAAGGGGTAGGGTCAGATCAGGGGAAAAAGCGACATCTGGCAGGGGTGTTGACGGAGACGCAGGAGCTGTTCGCTGGGCTGAGCATAGGGGACTTTTTTCCCGAGTGGGGGTGGGTTCACTCAGTGAGTGGGTACAAGAGGAGGTTGGTGAAGAATTTGGAAGAGTTAAGGAGGGTTTGCGATGAGATAATAGAGGAGCATTTGCAGTCGAGAGAGACTGGGAAGGAAGGGAATAAAGAGGATTTCGTGGATGTTTTGCTGAGGGTGCAAAAACGAGATTACTTAGAAGTACCCATTACGGATGATAATCTCAAGGCTCTTGTTCTGGTAAATATTAGTTCCTCTCCTATCTCTCAAATTTTTTTTTTCCGTAATAATTCGATCTATTTCGATATAAAAATTAAACTATTTGATTAAACTCGTTTATTTAATAAAAAATAAATTTAATTTTAAATTCAAATATCAAGTAATTTACGAGTACAATCATTTCATTAACACCCTAAATTGATTTTTTTTTTTTTTTAAAGTGAGTTGGATACTACTTGAGGTGCTGTTGACTATATGGTGACTCAGTTTGAGTTAGGGAACCGGTTAGATAAAATATTAGGGATGTGGGCCATGTGGCACGTGCATGTAGGAGTTTAGTAACGTCACGTCAGCAATGGCGTCCTATATTTTAATGGCAAAGGATAATTAGATCTCGTTTAGCATTACTTCTTGTACAGTTTATGAGGTCAAAAGTTATTTTTCATCGCAAATGCAATGCTAAACAGATAAAAAATTTGGCTACTGCTGTTGAAATCATGGTTTGAAAAGCCAAATCAAAAAGTCAAAAAATATAGCTTTTGGATTTTAGAAGTTGGCTTTTGAATAAAAGGATTTTATTATTCTCACATTTTTACATTTTTATTATTTGACATTACAATTTTCTACAATACTTTTTCACACCAATACTAAACACTTAAAAATTTTTAAACCATACTTTTTTATCATACTTTATAAATATATTTTTTTCAACTCAAGCTTTTTTTAACTCAAATTTTTTTTAACAGCAATATTAAACTAAACCTTAATGATGTAAGGTACAAAAGCTGATCCTAAATTCCAAATTTTTATTCAATTCCTCGAATTTATCCTAACTTGATATTCTTAGAAAAAGTAACCATTTAAATATTTTTATTAATTTATTTTAAATTATAAAATGGTCCAAACGATTCAAAAATTAATTTAAAATTCAATAATTTTAATTCGAGTAATATGAAAATAATTTAAACTTAAAATAATTCAAATTTAAAAAAATTCATCTAAAAAATTGATATACAATTATTACATTACAAAATTATTACACTACAATTAACGGATTATAATTTTATATTATATAAGATTCATTAAAATCTATACTATATTTAAAAAGAATAATTGAGTTGATGTTAAAATTAAAAAATTAAATTTAAAAAAATTAAATAATAATATTATAGGATATTAATATTTTTAAATTTTTTTAATATAATATATATTTTTAAAAATTATTCGGTCTTTTTAAAATAAAAAAATATCACTTCTTTAAAAATTACATTTAAAAAAAAATATATCATTCCCTTAAAACATTATCATTTTTTCTAAAATACTACTATTTCATGAAAAAAGTGAACCATATATATTTTTTACACAATTTTTTTTTCACTTTGTGATTGGTGACATTATCTAAATATTATGTAGAGTCTATACTCTCGACAAAAACGTGAATACAAGTAGTGCATGGCTGTCGGCAGTTTTTATCGGGCTTATATATAAAAAAGCCTTTTGTATTATATATATATATATATATTTTTATTTTGACATTTAAATTTTTTTTATTCATTTCAAGTACTTATAGTTTTTTTTTTTTAATCGGATCCAAAACGAATATTTAATCAGATCAAAATTTTATATTATAAATATTCGAAATCAATCAAAATTTTTTTTAAGTATTAAAATAAAAAAATATATATATAATACAGAGATAATTTTATATTTAAATCTTTTTATCGCAAGATGTTGAGTTGTCATCGACAGACTGTCGGTGGTTTTTATTTTTTTCGTAATTGGTTAGTTGCAAAATGATAATAAACAAATTACAAGTGAAATACACCATAATATTGGTCCCTCTACTGCGAATACTTAAAGTTGGCTTTTATGGTTTGGACCATCAGGGACAGTACATTTGTCGTTTTTCTTTTGTCGGGAAAGATTCAATCACAAAGTGGTCTGGTCCAGACATCAGAGTTCAAGCTAGGTAGCTGGTTATGTATACTCCCTTCCATCTTTTAATAGAATAGAGACGAAGAAATGAAAGGTTGAGGCCCGCCTTCTAGTATTTATAAATTGGGTAATTTATGTTTTAGATCACTGATTTAACATCAATTTTTATGTAAGTCACAAGCTTTTAATTTCATCAAATTACATCACTGAACTTCTATTATTAATAAATTAAATTACTTATACTAACTCCGTTAATTAATTTTAATGAAAAAATTGATTCGACATGTATACATACTTAGTTGACATTTTAAGTAAAACAAATTTTCATGTTGGCATTGTAAAATCCATTTTAGAAAAGAAAATAGATAGCTTTGTTGGTCTTTTTTTTTTTTTAAGGTTTTCTCAAAGCTTCGATTTGAGTAAATTATTAGAAAAATTAATGTTTCTATTGCCTAATAAACATGTATGCATGCTGAATTAGTTTTTTCGTTAAAATTACTTAACAGAGTTAACATAAATGATCTAATTTATTAATAATAGAAATTCAATGATGTAATTTGATAAAATTAAAACTTTATGACCTACATGAAAATTGATATTAAGTTAACTGATCCAGACTGTAAATTTTTCTTATAAAATTGGTTATAAGGTGAAGTGGTGTTGAGTAGGAAATGAATTTTTTTTTTCAACAGGACATGTTTGTTGCTGGAACTGATACAACAGCTGCAACGCTAGAATGGACAATGACAGAGTTAGCTAGACACCCTGAATTGATGAAGAAAGCACAAGAAGAGGTTCGAAGCATTGCATGTAGAACAACCGGGAAAGTCGACGAGAGCCATCTTCAGCACCTTCACTTCATCAAAGCTGCAATCAAGGAGACTATGAGACTGCATCCATCGGTACCTTTACTGGTTCCACGAGAATCCATGGATGAATGCATTCTTGATGGCTACAAAATACCAGCCAAAACTCGGGTTCTGATCAATACCTATGCTATCGGAAGAGATCCGAATTCGTGGGAGAATCCTCTGGAATATAATCCTAAGAGGTTTGAGGATACAAATGTTGATGTCAAGGATCAGGATTTTAGATTTCTACCATTTGGTGGTGGGAGAAGAGGTTGCCCTGGTTACACCTTTGGTCTGGCAACAGTTGAGATTGCACTTGCTCGGCTCTTGTTTCACTTTGATTGGGAATTGCCTCAAGGTGTTGGCACTGATGATGTGGACCTTAATGAGATTTTTGGCCTAGCTACGAGAAAAAAAACTCCTTTAGTGCTAGTCCCGACGGTGAACAAATGACTACGGGGTTTAATTGGGATCGTGAAGTGAACTCCTGCAGTCACAAGAATAAACTAGTTTACTTTCACTTGCTGTTGTGCATCTAATAATGTTGAATATTCATAACAAAATAAATTTTCTCCCCTATGTAGTATTTCGAGCTATGTTACTCGGATTCAAATGTAAGTGTCGAATACAGATATGTGTCCGATACAGGTATGTTCAGTTTTTTTTAAATTTTTTCATGTATTTGAAAAGTCTTTGGAATGTCATATCTCCATACCCATGTTCGAATATGCGTTGGATACAAGTGTCAAACACGAGTACTTCAAAAAAAATAAAGAGTCGAAATAACATAAATTTCCGAGTAACCCACTCGATATTTCGTTCCATGTTGTGGTAATTCACTACAAACATTTGATATATGTGCAAAATATGCAATTGGCACTTGGAAGTTACTGAGAACATTTGTGCTCAATAAACATATAATCATGAACTCAAAACTTTTGCAGCAGAATCTTTGTGTTCATCACTTTTTGCTTGAAACCTTCCTGGAGCAAGTCAAGCACATCCAAATCCAGGACCAATGAGTATGACAACGAAATGGCTAGTCTATCCTCAACCTTTAACCCTGGTAAGTGAAACAAAAGTAGAAGAAAAAAATCATTCCAACCCCTCAATGGATCAAATTAAGGGCAAGACATAATGATAAAAGAGAGTTGGTACATTCCAATAACAATGGAAGTGAAATCGTAAGCTTATGTTGCTTCGTCTCTTCATTTTTCTTAAAGTATTTGTGTACGACACTCATGTCCGACGCATATCCGGACATGAGTATGGGAATATGACCCTCTAAAGATCCTCCAAATACATGGAAAAACTATTAAAAAATTGAACATACTCGTATCGGACACATACCTATATCCGACACTCACACCTGATTCCGAGTAACATAGTCGTAAGCAACATTAGTATTTTTTTAACTGTCTTTCCTCTTTAAGTACTCATATCCAATAAACTTACTTAAGGATAAAAAATAAAAAAATAAAAAAATAAAAAAAGAAAAGAAAAAAGAACTTACTTGGCCTTTTCCTCTGACTCCTCAGGTGTGGCAGAGTTTAGCGCTGTTATCTTCCCGAAAGACTCTTTTGCATCGCCAAAGAAGTCTTTCACTTTATCAAGCACTGTTTTAAGCTGGTCTTGTGTTGGAAGCTGAATTGGATTGGAACATAAATATGTTAGGAGTAGAAAAGGGGAAATTTTTATAATTGAAATCTGAATGGAAAATCAAAAGATGAAAAGAACTAGTGGAACAAAGCTGCATAAAAAGTTCTAACATACACTCAGTCTATACTGCCAGCTAAAATCTAAACATTTTTCCAAAAAATCTAGTACCTCAATTAACTAAGAGTTAAGCCAACTACATGGAGTCTCATTTTATTACAAAGTGACATAGAGTTTGATAAGTTAAATGATAGAACCAGAAAAATTGTATGCTCACCAAAATAACATCGTTGGTAGCAAGTGCAGCTCTCACATTACCATTTTCCTGCATATTTAGCACATAACATTAAGAAAGTGACGCAGCGAATTTCTTGATCATCTAGGGGCACATAATAAATAGTGATGAAATAAGTTGGGAAAACCAACTCCGAACCAAATTTATAAACTATAGAATGGGGGAATATGAACTTTACAACAAGTTTGTAGCCATATCTGAACTCGGTTGCAGATCGCAATACACGAAACTGTTTAAATGCTGTCTTTTGTATCTCCTTCTCATCCTATTTGAGAAAAAAGCCCACCAGTCAGTAAAACTTGAAAACCAGGTTGAAAATAATGCAAAGTGATTGAATATGAAAAAGTCAAAATCGAACAGTTATCTCTGGTAAGTAAAATGAAACATTAATCTGTTATCTGATAGTGCTAAAACTGGCAGGAATTCTGTTAACATCAAAAGCGAAAGCTTCAAACCAGTAACAAATAGAGTCATGCGAGTAACTCATCTAAGAAACCAAGTGGCAAAGTCAAACTAATGCCTTTTCCTACAGCATAGCCTAATACAAACAAAGAGCCAAAATTACAAGTTGGAGGACCTTTCCAAAACTATAAGTATAGGTTCCATGAGTCCATCCATGGCAGAGTTTGACACTACCATTCTTGAGTTAGGTCATCTTTCCTTATAGTGCAGAAATCATTATGTTCTCATTTGTTAGAATCTATGTTGCTCCAACTCATTTTTCTTGAAGTGCCCGTGTCCGACGCATATTTGGACACGGTACGGGGATATGATCCCCGAAGAACCCTCTAAATACATGGAAAAACTTAGAATAAATCAAACATACCCGTGTCCGACACTCACACCCAAGTCCGAGTAACATAGGTTACAATGGATATCATTAACAAAAACATAAATCATTATGCATTCCAAAAAAAAAAAAAAGAATAGCAAATGTCTTGATAGAGCTAAAGATCACATCACACTAATAACCCTTTTTCTTTTAATTCACAATAATAACCTTCTTTCTTCCTATAAAGTACTAAAGAAAGCAGAATAAGTTTATTAGCCCCCCAGAAAATAAAAGAGAACCAATAACAACAGAAATTATAAAATCAAAAGGAGTGTATGGAAGGCAATTACTCCGGATGAAACAAAAAAACTAAACAACTCTCAATTCTTAGAAAAGTAATTATGTTATTGAAAGGCGATGTCAGGGTAGAGAGAATTTACTCTGTAAATAACTGCAGCAAGATTTCTAGCAATTGTATCTTTGTAGATGTATTTTCCAAGGAAATTGTCCTTTGCTGCAACCATGATTTTGGCAGTGGTGCCCCCTGCTATAAGACTAAGTGGATACCAAAGATTAACCTGCACAACTAAGGAGACTTTAATACTTGAGAAAAATGTAGCTATGCTACAATTTCTTTTACATAATTCACATTAAAAAAAAATGCATAACATGTGGACGGCTATCTATGGGTTTCTTTTTCGGACAGGAAGATGGTTAGTGCCAAGGCATGATGTGGTTAACGAAATCATAAGGACTAGTAAATGGCACAATCACCACTACTAAGAGTGTGGTTGGTAAGTATTAAAAGAGAGAATTTCTTTCTCTTTTCCACATTTCCCCACCTTGATATGGGTTTTGGAGAGAAAAATTACAGCAATCAATCACTACAGCAAAAAGTTCAAAACATTTTAATTAAAAGATCAAGGCTATCAGCTTGAGCCTATTTGGCCTAACTAAGACTGCAATAAAAAGGAGCTGCTGCCAAGATTAAAATTATTTGAAATACTATCTAAGAAATTTCTACCCATCAAAAAGTTTCATTAATTTTATCTATGTTCAACTGTGTTCAAAAACTCAAATTCAAAATTTCTGTTTTAAGCTTCCAAAAGCTCCTTTACAACTCTTATAGAAGCTAACAAAAAAAATCTTTTAACCAAACCCCCATTTGCCCTAACTGTAGTTTTCTTATCTATTTTAGGTTGTCAATTTGCAAATATACAAGAACCTAGTAACCCTAATAGAATATTGGAAGAAAGGAGGCAAATTTAAGACTCATGAATTTAAAGCTATCAGCTTGGGTCTATTTGGCCTGACTAAAGCTTGCAATAAAAGAGAGTTTTTGTCATATTAAAATTATTTGAAAGACTATGTATAAGATATTTCTGTCCATCAAAAAATTTCATTAATTGTATTTATCAACTCCTTATTGCAACTTTTATGTTTAAAAACTACAAACTTAACAAAAACAAACTTTTTCTCAAACCCCCATTTGCCCCAATTTTATTTAGATTGTCAATTTGCAATAACACAAGAACCTGGTAATTCTAACGGAAGATAGGAAAGAAGGAAGCAAAATTTAAGGGCTCATAAAGGAAAGAAAAAGAAGAAGAAGAAGAAAACCCGTAATGTAAAACTAATTATTAATGGGAGAAAGAGAGACAAACATTGGCCATGCGGATGAAGATGACAAAGCGAGGGTTGCCATCATCTTCAATCGTAGGCATAGGAGGAGGTGGAGGCCTTTGAAACTGACGAGATGTCATCCCTTTTTTCCCTTTGGCTTCTACCACTAGCATCCCTCCTCTCTGCTGCCGTCTCTGACTCTGCTGCTGCTGATGCCAAGTCGCCGTTCTGGAGCTGAACAGCGAGTGCTTGACCAACCCATCGACTGCGTCGTGGTGGGTTCTTGAAGAACTCGATAAAGGAAGCCTCACCAGCGCATTCAGCGACATACCCACCTCCATTTCTTGACAAACAACACTTTTTTTTTTTTTTTCTTTTCTTTGTCTTTTATCCTTGAAGTTGTGTAGTAAATGTTAAACTGATTTTTTTGCTTCTTGAAAATTGGGATGAGATTATTTGTGGAGTGGGTCTTTACTCTTTATCTTATCCACGCTCTGAGAATTTCTGAGGAAAAAAGAGTGGGGGAGGGGAGAGGTCTACATAATAGAATATCCACCAGACACGTGGCGATTCATCGTTTAACTTGTAGTCTCCTACTGGTAACTGGTAGTAAGAACTTTGGGTCCCACTCCCACATAATAGTGTTTTAAATTATATTTATACATTTAAAAATAAAAATTAATATTAAATGAATATTTAAATAATTTATTTAAAATAATAATTATATAAATAATTATAATTTTATTTCAAATAAACCAAACATAAACAGTAAATAAAACTAAAGCTAAAGGTAAAATAGAAAAAACAAAAAGAATGTAAGGTTAAAATTGTAAATAAAACCTCCGGTGTAAGGAAAAAAATTTCAATGGAGTTTTTTCACCCGTGGAATTTTTTCTCTTTACTGGTGTCAACTAGATAATTTAAACTGAAATCTTGTTATTCAAACGGATACTTCAGTACGTTTAAAAAACAAAAATGATTTAACACATTGATCTGATGCTAACTAGTGTTCCCAAATGCACCTTTAATCCGCGAAGCCGAAGCTCTGTTTGATCCTTGAGGCTTGAAACATCCAAAAAGGTATTCTCTAGATTACAATGTTAAAATTATGCTATTTCGTTTATGACGAAATCGAATCGAATTCAAACAGTTAAAAATTTGAGTTCGAGTTTAATTTCACATTTATGATTTGAAATTTGATTTAAATTTGATTAAGTTTTATTTTTATAATTTGAATTTGATTGGAGATAAAAATTAAATTACTCAAATTCGTTTACTTAATAAAAAATTAATTCAATTTTCATATTTGATTTCAAACTTGATTATTTATATTCGAACTTGAATTGAGATTTTTTATTACTAATTAAAAATTTTTTTAAAAAAAATTCATTAGGCTTATGAGCCATTTGAGTCAGATTAGGATATTTAACTTGACTTGCTCCTTAATTCAAATTGTTCGAACTCGACAATATCCAAATCGAATTTAAATTTTTTTGAAAATAAACTCAAATAACATGCGAAAAAGAATGGGACTAATTAAGCTATCAGTCATTGTACTGATTCAAAATTTGAAATTTAATCCCTCTACTATAATTTATATAAATTGAATCTTCTTACTATATTATTTTAAAAATTATGGTCCAATTAATAACGGTGTTACTTTACTTTCGTTAAAAATGCTGACGTGGACTTGCTGACGTGGCGTTGATTTTGCTGACGTGGCGAGCTTAGTCATCAAATTTTTTGGCCAATTGATGACGTTGACTTTTTTTGCCACGTGGCTTACTAATAAATGGTGTTATTAGTCTCTGTACTTATGCAAAAATTCAGATTTAGTCCCTCTACAATGATTTTAAGAAAATTTTGCACCTATATTTTTTGATATTTCAAATTTCGATCTAATTTTAAAAATATTCATATTATTAAAAAAATTATTATTAAAATAATAATATTATTATATTAAATAATATTTATTATTTAAATAATAAAAGATATTATTTTTTGTTAGTATTTATAATTATATATTTTTATAATTAAATTTATAGATTTTTATAAAAAATTAATTTTATATTAATATTTATAATTAAATTTAAATATTTTATATTTTATAAAAAAATATTTTTATATTAATATTTATATATTTTCAAAAAGAATTAGTCTATTTATAATGATTTAAATTATTTAAATTTAATTATAATATATATAAATATTAATATAAAAACAATTCTTTTAATATTTTTTAAACAGTATTTTGAGCTTACAGGTCAACCCGAGCTGAGCTTAAGTAAAAGTTATATCGCGGCTCGGCCTGATCCATGAACACCTCTAACGCCAGCACATTTAATAGTGAAAAATGGACTTTATTTAAGGTTCCATCTGTTTCGCAATAAATTATCTTTCATAATTTTTAGAAGGAAAATGTTAACCAGTGCCTAGTGGCACTGGTTAAAGTGATACATATAAAAATAAAAGTGTAATTAATGCATCATTTTTTTAATTCAATTAAAGTGATGTATTTAATACAAAAAAATTTCATAAAAAAGTAAATAAATAATCTTATAGGCATCGGTTAAACAAACTTTTTTTAGAAAAGAGCTATAAGGTACTCATTAAACCCATAAATTTAATTTGACTCGAACCATATCTTGAACATGATTTTTATACCTGAATTTAATTTAATCCGATATGATATATTATTATATTAATAAAAACTACTTTATTTAATTTTAATTAAAAAACATTTAAAAATGTTAAAATAAAAAGTCTTTAATATTTTAATTTTAAATATTTCTTGAATATTATTAAACATAAATATTTTATATTTTAATAATAAATATTAATACTAGCAAAAAATAGTATCTTTTATTATTTAAATAATAAATGCTATTTAATATAATAATATTATTATTTCAATAATAATTTTTTTTATACTATGAATATTTTAAATATTTTTAAGATTGGATCGAAATTTGAAATCTCGAAAAGTATAGGTACAAAATTTTAAAAAAACATTGTAGAAGGATTAAATCTGTATTTTTTCATAAGTACAGGGACTAATAACATCATTTATTAGTAACTGACGTGGCAAAAAAAGTCCACGTCATTAATTGACCAAAATTTTTGCTGACTAAGCTTGTCACGTCAACGAAATCAATGTCACGTCAGCAAGTCCACGTCAGCATTTTAACGGAAGAAAAATAACACCGTTATTAATTGGACCAATTTTTTTAAAATAATATAGTAAGAGGATTCAATTTATATAAATTATAGTAAAGGGATTAAACTTCAAATTTTGAATAAGTACAAAGACAAATAGCATAATTAATCCATATTTTTGTGATCCGAATCGACTTGATTGGGATTACTATTCACATAATAAAAATTTTTAATTTAAATTTATTTATAAAAATATATAAATATAATTTTTTTATTAATTTGTGAACAATAATTTTAGTCTACTGCTGGCAAAAAAATAAAAAAAAATTTGAATCACGACCTGATTTGATTTATGAACGCATATAGTTAACGACAGTATGAACAAATAAACATGAGTTGACATTTGATTTTAAATAAGTGTCAATTTTTGTTGTCCAACTAAGTATAATTGTACCATTGCAGTATAATATAAAGAATTGCAGGTGATATACTCTTTTTTGGAAATACATTATGCACTTTTATTTTTATTAGTTTATTTTATACATATTTTGCATGTGGGTGATATAAAAAAGCAATATTATTTACTTTAATATATGCAATTCATTATTAAATTTTTTTATTATAAATCTATATATTAGATTTTTTTGGTATAAAATTATATCAAAGGTTATCAAAATTATTCTAAATTTTATTAAAATTTATTACAAAATTCTATCAAAGATTATCGAAATTCTATCAAAGGTTATCAAAATTATATTAAGAGTTACCAAAATTATATCAATGGTTATCAAAATTATAACAAAGGTTATCAAAAAGTTATCAAAAAAATTACCAAAATTATTTTAAAGTTTACCAAACTTACATCAAAATTATATCAAAGATTACTAAAATATTATTAAAGATTATCAAAATCATATCAAAGGTTATCAAAATCATATTTAAAGTTACTAAAATCATATTAAAAGTTATTTTATATATTATATTATATAAAAAGTTATGTATTTATTGTTTCTTATTATATATTTATATCAAAATCATTCATGTCTAATCTTATATAGTAATATACATTATTGTAATTTAACATAAATTTATTATCCAAATGTCCTATTATACTATCAATTTAATTTCAATTATCATCTTTGGTTATATTTTCACGTTTGGTTCTCATCAAATGAATAATGTTTTAAGGTTTTCAAAACCAAAATTTTTATCAAAGGTTAACAAAATCACATAAAGAATCATTTCAAAGCTTACCAAAATTATATAAAAGGTTATCAAAATTATATCAAAGGTTACCACAATTGTATCAAAGGTTACCAAAATTACATCAAAAGTTATCAATATTATATCAAAGGTTACTAAAATTGTCTCAAAAGTTATCAAAATTATATTAAAGGTTATTAAAATCATATTAAATGGTATCAAAATTATATCAAAGGTTATTAAAAACATATTAAAGGCTATCGAAATCATATCAAAAGCTATTAAAATCATATCAAATGTTATCAAAAACCATATCTAAAGTTACTAAAATCATATCAAAGTTACATATTATATAAAAAATTATGTATTTAACTTTACTTACTATATATTTATATCAAAATCATTCATGTCTAATCTTATATGGTAATATATATAATTGTGATTTAACATAATTTTATAATCCAATTGTCCTATCATACTATTAATTTAATCTTAATTATCATTTTTTGTTATATCTTTACATTTTGGTTCTTAAATAATACTTTAAGGTTTTTCGTGATCTAATAATTAGAAAATAAAATTTTGATTCTTAACTAATAAATATTTTTTAATATTATTTCAAAACTTTATTATTATTATTTTTAACCATAAATTTGAAAGTAGTGTTCTCATAACAAAATTTTAATAAAAAATTAAGAATAAAGATGAACAAAAATAAGTCAAATTTTAATTTAAATAAAAAAAATTATCAATTGAGAAAAGTTTACTTCAATAAGGACTTTAATGTTTAAAAAAAAAAATAGTGGATCTAATAGAAAAATCAATAATTTTAATAAATTATTAAGGATATATATCGTCTGTTTGTACTTTTAAAATTGATATTTTTATATATAATATTAATATTGATATTGATAAACAAAAAGTTGTTTATTATTCAAATACTAAACAAACCATTTCCACCTGTAACTCTCTTCAAATACTAAACAATACAAGTAGCGTTACATAAAATGGGCTTTCATGTCCTATTTATTAAGGGTTAGGTGCGTTGGATTTTTTTAGGGGGATTTCACCTTCAATAAAAGCATCTCCATTAAAGGTGTATTTGGATAACTTCTAATAAAGTGTTTCACTGGACTGGAGTTTCAAGGATCCAGACCCCAAGTGGAGGGGAGAAATCTTTTTTATCTTGTACACACAAATTTTATGTCAAAGATATAACAAGGAAAATTTGGAGTCAAATAAAGAATTTTATTTATCAAACTTTGAGGTTACAATCTCTGAATATTCTTAAAGAAAGAAATCCTTTGATTCTTTTCTTCAGTAAAATTTTGATTCAAGGGTCTTCACGACTTGATCTTGAATCGGCGAGATCTGCTTCAAGGGTCTTCTAGACTTGGTCTTGAAAAACAGGAATTATCTCATTTCCTTTGATGAACAAGATCGGAGAGCAGCTTCTAGAGAATTCTCAAGAACAAGCACCACGTTCTTAGAATTTCTCTAATTTCTTCTTAAGAATTTTGAGAGGATTTGGCTCTTCAAAATCTTCTTCTCTTCAGGCTTTCTGAGTTGTGAATTTGTGTTAAGAGGAGGTCTCTATTTATAGTGGTAGCTAGCCAGGTGAAAGAGAGTTTTAAAAGAACTCATCCTCCTTATTTATCTCTTAATTATTTTAATTAGAGAGAATATCTTCTTATTTATCTCTTAATTAATTTAATTTAATTAGAGATCAAATATTTATTTTTATCACTTAATTAATTAATTAAATTAGAGATAAAATATTTATTTATCTCTTAATTAATTTAATTTAATTAGAGATAAAACTTTATTATTTATCCCTTAATTAATTAATTAAATTAGAGATAAAATATTTATTTTTATCACTTAATTAATTAATTAAATTAGAGATAAAATATTTATTTATCTCTTAATTAATTTAATTTAATTAGAGATAAAAATTTATTATTTATCTCTTAATTAATTTAATTTAATTAGAGATAAAAATTTATTATTTATCTCTTAATTAATTTAATTTAATTAGAGATAAAAATTTATTATTTATCTCTTAATTAATTTAATTTAATTAGAGATAAAAATTTATTATTTATCTCTTAATTAATTTAATTTAATTAGAGATAAAAATTTGTTATTTATCTCTTAATTAATTTAATTTAATTAGAGGTAAAATAATTATGACACATGGGTGAAATTTGATTGGATAACCCATGAATCCTTGCAATTTGATTGGTCAAACCATGTGTACATATTTAATTAATTATAAAATAATTAATTATAATATGATATTATCAATTTCACATGGTAATGTATAATTTAATTGAAAATTTCTTAATTAAAGAAATTTCAATTGACATGTGGCTATTTGTAATTGGTTACAAATTTTCTCCTTCTACAAATGCCCCCTCAAGACTTGGTCACGTACACGATTTTTGTTGAGTGTAGAAAGTGAACAAATCTTGACATTTTTTATTTATTTTTGACGTCAAAATTTATTTGCATTATTCTCATATGATTTTGTACGTGAGAAGAGAGAAAATTAATTTTGATTTAGCATATATTTTTCTATACACAAAATCAAGAATTAATTTAATCAAGATGAATAATGAACCAAATATCAGCCCAACGAGGACTCTGCAAAGACTTTCCCCAGCCACCTTGAACTTCTATTCACGTTTGACATTATCCAGCCAATAAGAAAACTTAGCAGTTCTAAAGCAATCCTCATGTAATTAGAAATCTCTTTTCATAGGACTCGAAATATTTCACTATAAAAGCAACATCCCTCTAACTTATTCGCATATCACAAATTGCCAAAGATTGTCATGCATTGGAGAGCTTGATAGGTGAGTTCTTTTTCGTCTTCTTTTTATTTATTTTTTTATTTTATTTTTATTTTTATTCTCCTTGGTACCCTCGTGCTTCTTCCTGTTTTTAATTACTCCAACAGGGCCTCTGTTCCTTCCTCCAGTGACCACGACAACATTACCAACATCAAACTTGATGAAATCAACAATTTTGTTACTGTCAAGGTCCAGCTTGATGGTGTCATTAGCCTTGATCAAAGGATCTGGGTAACGGATAGTACGCCCATCATGTGTATTGATGTATGGAATACCTTTCTGGCCAAACTGGACGGATCGAACCTTGCAAAGCTTGAGCTTGGTTTCATCACCAGTGATGGCATGGAGACGAAAACGCCCTTTGGTGTCATAAAGTAGACGGAAGTCCTCATTTGTTTTAAGAATGGACACAACATTCATGAAACCAGCAGGATAGGTCTTATCTGTCATAACCTTCCCATTTACCATAACATGCCTCTGCAGGAGAATAGCAATGACTTTTCTATAGGTGAGAGCATACTTCAATCTGTTTCGCAGAATAAGGATCAATGGCAAGCATTCCCTGGACTTGTGGGGGCCAGACGATGATAAAACAAAATTTGCTTGAATAATGAAGGGTAAGTTGGTCACCATCTCTGTTGGAAGAAACGCGTAGACCCCAGATGAATTAGTGGGCCAGACGAGATAGGCCCTGTTGTAATGAGACCAGTTGCAGGAAGAACAGGAATAGGACCAGAGTTTTGGCGTCCACATGGTGTTACTCCACCAGATTGAGGGCCAGATGATTTCTTTACCGGATCCCCATGTCTATTCAGTGGTCCAGGATTTGATTTTTTAAATGAGGCTGAACCAGACATGCCTCCTGTAGGTCCAGGACCAGAGGCGGTATAGCCTGCCCGAAACTACTTGGCCTAAAAAAAAAAAAACTAATAGTGGCTTTTTGTTCGGTGTTATCCATTGAAATAGCTATTGTCTTGTTTGCTCAAATTGATCCTCGACTTCCACTAACTCTTATATTACTTTCCCTTGCAATTCTCTTTGTGTTGGCAAATATTATATCAATTCCAAGTTTCATTTAGCCATATGCGCATGCCACGTGAAAATCTTGTTGCCATGCATATAAATATTAATTTGGTTTAAAGCCATGCATGTTGACACTTATATTTGCATCATGACACCATGATTTCTTGTAATTGCTTTGCCACCATGAAACCTTGACACTTTGCACACTTTTTTTTTTTTTAAGCCATGCATGAATATTCCTTGACTTGTCATGCGTAAATCTTCTTGATCCACATTCAACTTGCACAAAGATTTTTTTTTTTTTTTTTAAAATTCTTTATTTTGTTTTCATGACTTGTTTTTCTCTTGTAGATTTCTTGTCCTGGTGTGCTTCAAAGATCTCAACAATTATCTTGTTTCTTTCCGAGAAAGATGAAGACATTAGAAAAGGATTATATCTCTTCATCAACATGCCCATATCGGGTAGATATAAATCCACTTGAAAATCATTCGATTTTTCTGTCGCTCTTTTCCAAGGAAGACGAAGACATTAGGAAAGGATTATATCTCTTCACCGACATGCCCATATCGGGTAGATATAACTCCACTTGGAAATCATTCGATTTTTTCTGCCTCTTCTTTCTAAGGAAGACGAAGACATTAGAAAAAGATTATATCTCTTCAGCAACGTGCCCATATTGGGTAGATATAAATCCACTTGGAAATCATTCGATTTTTCTGCAGCTTCGGAAGATTGGTCGATAGAACTTTCTCAAGCTTCACCCTTTTCTCCAAAGGCAAAATGTCTTCAATCTAATCTCCATGTCAAGGCCGCATTATTTTTGAAGAGGCATATTGTGGATATTCTTTCAAGACATTTTGAAGAACATTCCTTCAAGATTTTCAAGATTATTGGAGAACTTCCTTCAAGACTTTTGAGATTACTGGGTAATTCTCTTCGAGATTACGTAATTCTTTTCAAGACTATCAGAGATTATTGAGCGTTTTCATTAAGATCCTCGAGATTGCGTAATTCTCTTCGAGATTACGTAATTCTCTTCAAGACTCTCGAAGATTCCTAAAGAATCTTGTTCAAGACATTCAAAATTATTGAAGTCCTTTGGAGAATCTTTCATCTATATTTTCGAAGAATCCTTTTTCAAGACCTTCAAGATTATTGAAGCCCTTCAAGAACCACTTTGAGACATCTTTGATGGCCACAGAGATCAAGTTTATTGGCGAACTTCCTTCAAGACTATTGGAACCTTCTGAAGACCACTTCGAAAGATTCTTGATGGCCACAGAGATCAAGTTTATTGGCGAACTTCCTTCAAGACTATTGGAACCTTCTGAAGACCACTTCGAAAGATTCTTGATGGCCAAAGAAGATTCATCCAAGATGTTGTTGTATCCAGATGGAGGATCAGATAGAGCATGCACCGGACTTGATGACTAAGGAAGATCCATCCAAGATGTTGTTGTGTCAACATGAAGGATTAACTTAGAAAAACTTCAAGCGCTTAAGCTTTGTCTTAAGACTTAATGTTAAGCATATGAAGACTTCCAAAGTTTTTTTTTTTTTTTTATCAATTTCATCAATCAACGAAGCACAAGGGAAAAATACTATGATCCTTGAAGATTCAGTTGATGGAAATGATCATGAAAGACGTTGGAAGCAAATCAAACCAGAAAAATTCCATGATGACACATCCCTGCCAAGAGTGAAGCTTCAGTTTTTGATCCACATTAATTCAACAAACTTGTAGTTGAGATTGAAGATAATGTTTTAAGCACCATTGCCAACCAAGAAACTGTTTGTCTCGACATGATGATTGTTTGCTCTTCTTTTGATCGAGTTTCTTCACTTGTTGGAGATGTTTTCAAGATCTCTGATTCAATAGAAACAATCAAGTCAGTTGATTCATCTTCATTGAAAGACATGGTGGAAGACTTCTTTGCACAAGCCCAGAAGTTTAATGACCTTGAATCTTCACCTGAGATGAACTGAAAGGCTAGAAAGTTAATACTTTCAAGTTTCATGGGGAGATGAGTTCCATTGAATCTTTTACTACCCATGAGAATGAAACCAAAAGCTTAGATTTGTTGTGAAATATGTTGGAAATTTCTAAAGACGACTTGGAGATTTTCGTGATACTTTCAAGTAAACAAAAGATAATAATTGAGTCAAACAAAATTTTTTTTTTGTTTGGACTGAACTTGGCAACGAAACCAAGCTGCCTACGTACCCTCGAATTTGAAGGATCAAGTCATAACATAGTTCATGATTTTTTTTTTTGTGCCCTAACTTTTGCCTAAGTTGTCCTAGAAAGGATTTTCAACATAGCGGGCCTTTTTTTTTTTTTTTTGAATTGTGCAGTTTAAGCTCGTGCTTAGGAGCAACATACAACAGTTTAAGCTCTTGCTTAGGAGCAATATCTTCTTTAAGCATAGTAACGCTTCAAAAACTTTCCATTGATCGGTCCGACTTTGACACCATCTTGATCAACGATCTTATAGGCACCATTGGTATAAACTTCTCGAACAACGTATGGTCCATCCCATTTTGAAAGGAACTTGTTGCCAATACGATGTGAAGTATTTATGGGTCTTCTTACAGCAAGGACTAAATCTCCAACTTGGAAAGATCGCTGCTTGACTTTCTTATTAAAAGCTTTGGATAGTCGAGCTTGATAGCACTCCAAGCGTTGTTGGGCTTCCAACCTTTTCTCATCCAGTGCTTCTAATTCTTCCAAACGTAAGCGTACATTGTCTTCACTAGAAAGATCTTCCTGGATTGCAATCCTTAATGATGGAATTTGTCGCTCAAGTGGTAGAACAGCTTCCACACCATAAACAAGTGCATATGGAGTGGCTTGAGTTGGTGTGCGATATGTAGTTCGATAAGCCCACAGAGCTTCTCCTATCCTTTCATGCCAATCTTTGTTTGAACGGTTAACAACTTTTTTGAGAAGATTGCACAAACTCTTGTTAAAAGCTTCTGCTAATCCGTTTGCTGGAGCATGGTACATTGAAGACTTGTACTGCTTGAAGTCAAACTGTGCACATAACTTGCTCATGTCAAACTGCTTCCCATTATCAGTTATGATGTGACGAGGTACACCATACCGATAAATGATGTTTGTTCTGATAAAAGTTGCAACAGTTTCTTTTTTTGCTTCCCTGTAAGGTGCCACTTCTGCCCACTTTGAAAAGTAATCTGTAGCGGCAAGTATATACATATGCCCTAGTGAACTCTTAGGTAATGGTCCTACCAAATCAAGTCCCCAAGCATCGAAAGGCCAAGATGTGACTGTCGGATGTAATGGTTCAGGAGGTTGATGGATGAAGTTTGCATGAAACTGACAAGCTTGACATTTTTTGGAGTAGTCCATACTATCCTTTACCATTGTTGGCCAGTAGTATCCCATTCTTTTTATCTGAAAGTGCAATTTAGCTCCAGACTGATGTGCACCACAAATTCCTGAATGAGCTTCTTGTAAGGTTTTGGATACTTCATCTTCTCCTAAACATCGAAGGAAGACACCATCAAAAGAGCGGCGATAGAGCGTACCCTTGAAGTAAATAAATCGAGGAGCTTGACGTTTCACTTCTGTTTTATGCCTTGGGTCATTGGGTAGCCTCCCATGCTCTAAATAATCAATCAATGGTTGTCTCCAATCTTCTTTTTCAACTTCGCAAACTGAAACAACATTGGATTCCGTATTGTCATCTTTAAAATCAACTGGAGGTAAAATCCATCGTTTGCAAAGAGGGACTTTTACTTCTACACTTGGCATGGCAAGAGCTGATGCTAGATTAGCTAGAGAATCTGCTTGCTTGTTCTCTCTTCTTGGTACATGTTCCAAGCTTACATTGTCAAACCATTCCAGAATTTTCTTCGCATAGTTGACATATGGTAAGAGGTCTGGCTTCTTAACTTCGTAAAGTGAAAGAAGTTGGTTGATGACCAATTTGGAATCCCCAAACACTTTAAGTTGAGTGATTTTCATATCCACTGCCATTTCCAATCCAATGATCAGAGCTTGGTATTCTGCTACATTGTTGGAACAATTTTCAGTGAGAGTAAATGCATAAGGCAATACATCTCCTTCTGAAGTGACAAAGACAACACCTGCTCCAGCTCCATCTTGACGAGCAGCCCCATCGAAGAATAGTTTCCATGGCCTGGGAATTTCGATGAAAAGAACATCTTCATCTGGGAGATCTTCAGAGAATTCCCAATCATCTGGAATCGAATGGTTTGCAAGGAAATCGGCAAGTGCTTGCCCTTTAACGGCCTTTTGTGGAATATAAGTAATATCGAACTCTTGTAGCAAAAGAGCCCATTTTGCCAATCTTCCACTGAGCACAGACTTGGACATGAGATATTTGAGGGGATCTGCTCGCGAAATCAAACGAACAGAATGAGCTTGCAAATAATGTCTCAGCTTTTTAACTGCAAACATCAATGACAAGCAAGTCTTTTCAATGGGAGAATAATTTAATTCAGCACCATTAAGAGTTCTACTAAGATAGTAGAGTGCGGTTTCTTTTCCTTCATCATTCTCTTGTGCCAATAATGCTCCTAAGGAACGTTCTTGTGCAGCAATATAAAGGATTAATGGCTGTCCTGGTATAGGTGCCTTCAGAATAGGTGGTTGTAACAAAAAGGTCTTAATGCTCTTAAAAGCATTACTGCAGGCCTCATCCCAGACAAAAGGGACATCCTTCTTCATTAGCCGGCTAAATGATTGACATCGACCAGCCAAGTTTGAGATAAAACGTCGGATATATGCCAATCTTCCTTGGAGACTTTTAAGTTCATGCAGATTGCGCGGTTCAGGCATTTTCATGATTGCATCTATTTTTGATTGATCGATCTCAATCCCACGATGTCGTACGATGAACCCCAAAAACTTGCCCGAGGATACTCCGAACGCACACTTGAGCGGATTCATCTTCAATTGGTATCTACGCAATCTTTCAAACACTTGGCGAAGATCAGCGAGATGATTGGATTTTTCCTTTGACTTCACTACCAAGTCATCAACATAACATTCGACATTTTTGTGAAGCATATCATCAAAGATCTTTTGCATTGCTCTTTGATAAGTAGCACCTGCATTCTTTAGCCCAAACGGCATAACTTTGTAACAGTATATTCCTTTTAGAGTTCGAAATGCGGTAAGTTCTTCATCTCTTGGAGCCATACGAATTTGATTATAACCAGACGATCCATCCATAAATGACAAAGCTTCATGGCCAGTTGTAGCATCAACCATTATTTCTGTTATAGGGAGAGGAAAGTCGTCCTTTGGACAAGCATTGTTCAAGTCTCGAAAATCTACACAAACTCGAAGTTGACCATTTTTCTTTCTCACTGGAACAATATTTGAGATCCAAGTGGGATACTTGACTTCTCTAATAAAGCCAGCTTTGATGAGCTTATTGACCTCAGCTTCAATTTGGGGGATCAAGTCAGGATGGAAACGTCGTTGAGCTTGTTTGATAGGTCGGACACTTTTCTTGACAGCCAGATGATGCATAGCTACTTTTGGATCAAGTCCCGACATTTCTTTGTAAGTCCAAGCAAAGATATCTCGATACTCTATCAAAAGATCAAGATAGGCTTTTTCCTCTTCTGGTGGTAAGCAAGCATTAATAAAGATCGGTCGTGGATCTTCACTAGTACTGATGTTAACCTCCTTTAGCTCATCAATAGTAGCTTGATTTCCTTCTTCAAAAGACGAAGGGGCTTCTTCCTCTTGAGATTTTTCACCAGTTTCCTTTACAGATACATGGTTAGAAGTAAAGATTTCTGTTTCTTCAAGTTCTTCTTCCTCTGAGGATGAGACTGATTTGGTTATAACCACTGTGTGCTTTCTAGCCTTTAAAACTTCACCAGTAGTTACCTTCCATTCGCTTTGCCTTTTCATTCGAGAAGGAATTTTGCTGTGAAAATCTCTTGATTCCTTTAAAGTGGAAGATTTTCTTTTTCGGCCACAGTTAACTTCTTCAGAGTACGGACTTCCAAGCCTTGACTGAATGGAAATTGGTTTACTTACAGAAACTTCACTGCATTTTTCTCCTATTCGTTCAAAAACTGACCTTCGTGATGATTGAATGCTCAAACGATCAAACACTGAACATCGTGTTGAGCGTGCCCCCAAGCGATCAAACACTGAAAGTCCTGGTGGCTTCACTGCATCTTCTTGCTCCTCGGGAACTTCCTCCATATTTATGTACCTCGAAGTTTGTTTATGAATCTTCAATTTTAATGGAGAATACCCAAGCCCCTCTCTAGAAGTTCCGATGTGATCAATCTTCTTTTGCCAGACCTGTCGGATCTTGAATGAACTTTGCGGCTTTTCTTTGCTAGGCTCTTTTGTCTCGTGAGCCAATTTTACGACATCCTCTTGTTTATACCCAGCTTTGACAAGCAACCTATAAGCGTTAGGATCAAAATCTTTAGCTCGATGAGTAGGAAGATCTTGATGTTCACAAAGAGGTTCTTCTATTGGCTTAACAAATCCTTGCAGTGGAGGTATAAGGCCTCTTGATTCTTCCAAGTTAGTGAGGGGAAGAGTCAGATCTTTTAAACCTTGAGCAATTTCATCTTCTCCAATTGTGGAAGAAGCCAAATTCTTTCCCTTTTGCTTTAATTCTTGCATTGGGTTGGACATTACTTCTTCAATAAATGTATCTTTGAGATAAAACTTTGCATCTGCGAAATGTGCTTCTACTATAGTAAATGGCTTGGAGTCTGCAAGGATCGTCTTGACTTGACCGTTTCTGCAATACTTGAGACATTGGTGCAGAGTTGAGGAGACTACACCATTTTGATGTATCCACGGTCGTCCTAACAACATGTTGTACGTCGTTTTGGCATCGATTACATGGAAAAGTGGACTTGACTCCATATCTCCAATGAAAAGTCGAAGTCTAAGTTTTCCAAGAGCTCTTTGTCCCCCTTGGTTGAATCCTTGGATCATCAAGCGGCTTTGCATCAATTCATCCAAAGGAACTCCCAATTCTTTCATTGTCATCAACGGGAGTATGTTGACAGCAGAACCATCGTCGATCAAGATTCTATTGATCTTCTGTTCCCGAGTATATCCTACGACAAACAACGGTCGATTATGAGGGGTTGACCCTAGCAACAGATCCTCATCAGAAAAGTTAATTTTCGTAGCATAAGAATGATCATCAACTTCAAATGCTACTGAGTCTGTGTTGTTTTCATTATCTTCATTGCCACCGTTATGGTAACAAGTCATGAAAACCAAATCTTCATTTCTAAGCTGGATTGGCATGAATTCGTTTAAAGTGATTTGCCTCCTTGAATTTCTCTTTACTGAATTTTTACCCTGAGATAACATTTTTGTTTCTTGAGGCACATTGGGCTTTGGAGATTTAGATGGTTGTTTGATCATCTTCGCTCTTATAGGCACTTTTACAAGTTTTGGAAGATTCTTCTTTTTGCTTCTTCGGCGTGTGACTAGAGTCCAACCATCGTAATCTTGGTTTTGTCTTTGAAGTAAATAGTTGCCCCCACTTCCCTGAAGATCCACCATCGTACTTGTACTTGGAGCCAGTATGATAGGATCAAAAGAGCCAAATTTTATGGTTCTATCCAGCAAATTGGATTGAGAAACCATATTGACTGATGCCAAATTTGACGACACCGTTTCTTCTTCAAACTCGATTTTCCCCTCTTCATAGAGTCGCATGATTCTATCCTTCAAAATAAAACACTTCTCCAGAGGATGGCTAATCAAACGATGGTACTTGCAATAATTGGGGTCTTCTACTTTATCAGCTTCTTCAGGTCGCTTCATTTCTGGCAATTGAATCAGCTTAGTCTTTAAAAGTTCTTCAAGAATGCTTGAAACATCAGAATCAGGAAAAGGATACTTCTTTTCTTGCCTCTCCTTCAAAGTGATCTTGCTTTTACCTTTGTCTTGGAAAGGAGAAGATTTCGTCTCTTGAGACTGTTTTGACTTGGGAGATATCTTAAAAGGCTTGGTAGTCACGGCCATGGACTGTTTGCTTTCTCCTTTATTGATAAAGGTTTTGCCCCCTTTGCGGGTATCTTGTTTTTCCTTGGCTTTCTTTGGCTCTTGCACCGGAGGTTCTTGATTTCCAGCAGCTGTCATACTCAACTCCATATCATGAGCACGAGTGGCTAATTCTTCAAAGGTCTTAGGCTTGATGCCTTGAAGAATGTAACGCAAGCCCCAATTCATGCCTTGGATGCACATGTCAAGGGCAGAAGACTCAGACAGTCTTTCTTTGCAGTTAAGGCTCAGATTTCTCCATCTGTAAATGTAATCAATGACTGGCTCATCCTTCCATTGACGTGAGCTTGTGAGTTCGATCATGCTGACTAAGCGACGAGTGCTGTAGAATCGATTTAGGAATTCACGCTCAAGTTGTTCCCAGCTGTCAATCGTCCCAGGCTCAAGATCAGTATACCAATCAAAGGCGTTGCTTTTTAGGGAGCGAACGAACTGCTTCACCATGAGATCCCCATAGGTACCAGCATTATTGCAAGTTTCCACGAAATGTACAACATGTTGGCGTGGATTTCCTTTTCCATCGAACTGCTGAAACTTTGGGGGTTGATAGTTCCCAGGCATCCTCAGATGATCGATCCTTTGAGAATATGGTTTTGCATATGTATATGAAGGTTGAGTGATGCTTTCAACTTGATCTTTGATAGCCTCCTTGATAAGATCCTTGAGCTGACTGGTAGTGACGAGTTCATTGATCTTTTCTTCAGAATCCTTAGCAACTTCCTTGCCAGAGTTCTCACCATCATCTTGAAAGATTGATTGCCAATTCTGGTTTGAAGCTTCGTTCCTTTTTCCAGTGAGACCGGCGATCTTGTCCATCATGGAAGCGATCTGGTTATCTTTCTCTTTGATACTCGCTGAAAGAATTTCAACAGATTTTGCCAGAAGTGCAACTTGTTCTTCCAATGATGTGGTGCCAGTTGTCATGACAGCCATTACTCCAGAACTTGATTTTGGAGTAGATGATGGAATAGGCTTGTTGCTTGAGTAGCTGTCTTGTTCTTGGTATGTTAACTGGCGACTTGCACTTGATCCTCGAGGAGAATCAACTTGTCTAGCAGAAACTTCTTCTAAGTCTTGAATTGGAGAAGAAGTGTCATAGAGAGGGTTTTGATTGAGCACAGGAAGAGTTTGCTCATACAATTCAGCAAGAGTTTTGGTCTTCCTCCTAGTGCCATAAGGATGAGTAGGGATATCAACGCTTGATGATGAAGTGGGGTAGACTGCAGGATTAGCTCGAGCAGGCTTAAGAGTTGGTTTGTTAGCAAGGTTCTTCTTAGGAGCCATTGCAACTTGATAACTTGAGTTTTGAAGAAAAGAGATGAAAGACAGAGATGGTCCCACTGGGTGTGCCAAAATTTGTACACACAAATTTTATGTCAAAGATATAACAAGGAAAATTTGGAGTCAAATAAAGAATTTTATTTATCAAACTTTGAGGTTACAATCTCTGAATATTCTTAAAGAAAGAAATCCTTTGATTCTTTTCTTCAGTAAAATTTTGATTCAAGGGTCTTCACGACTTGATCTTGAATCGGCGAGATCTGCTTCAAGGGTCTTCTAGACTTGGTCTTGAAAAAACAGGAATTATCTCCTTTCCTTTGATGAACAAGATCGGAGAGCAGCTTCTAGAGAATTCTCAAGAACAAGCACCGCGTTCTTAGAATTTCTCTAATTTCTTCTTAAGAATTTTGAGAGGATTTGGCTCTTCAAAATCTTCTTCTCTTCAGGCTTTCTGAGTTGTGAATTTGTGTTAAGAGGAGGTCTCTATTTATAGTGGTAGCTAGCCAGGTGAAAGAGAGTTTTAAAAGAACTCATCCTCCTTATTTATCTCTTAATTATTTTAATTAGAGAGAATATTTTCTTATTTATCTCTTAATTAATTTAATTTAATTAGAGATCAAATATTTATTTTTATCACTTAATTAATTAATTAAATTAGAGATAAAATATTTATTTATCTCTTAATTAATTTAATTTAATTAGAGATAAAACTTTATTATTTATCCCTTAATTAATTAATTAAATTAGAGATAAAATATTTATTTTTATCACTTAATTAATTAATTAAATTAGAGATAAAATATTTATTTATCTCTTAATTAATTTAATTTAATTAGAGATAAAAATTTATTATTTATCTCTTAATTAATTTAATTTAATTAGAGATAAAAATTTATTATTTATCTCTTAATTAATTTAATTTAATTAGAGATAAAAATTTATTATTTATCTCTTAATTAATTTAATTTAATTAGAGATAAAAATTTATTATTTATCTCTTAATTAATTTAATTTAATTAGAGATAAAAATTTATTATTTATCTCTTAATTAATTTAATTTAATTAGAGATAAAAATTTATTATTTATCTCTTAATTAATTTAATTTAATTAGAGATAAAAATTTGTTATTTATCTCTTAATTAATTTAATTTAATTAGAGGTAAAATAATTATGACACATGGGTGAAATTTGATTGGATAACCCATGAATCCTTGCAATTTGATTGGTCAAACCATGTGTACATATTTAATTAATTATAAAATAATTAATTATAATATGATATTAGCAATTTCACATGGTAATGTATAATTTAATTGAAAATTTCTTAATTAAAGAAATTTCAATTGACATGTGGCTATTTGTAATTGGTTACAAATTTTCTCCTTCTACATATCTCCTCCATTGTTTTTTTTTTTTTTTAATTTTAAATTATTTTTAATATAAATATAATTTTATATATATTTTATTATTTATTAAATATATATACATATTTTAATTTAATGTCTTTAATGGTCATTTTACTTTCACATGATAATTTACCTCACCGTCACCGTTGCGTTTGAATTAGACCTGTCCACGGTAGGGGTGTAAACGAGACACCTGTGCTCGCAAGCTTCTTGAGTTCGACTCGAAAAAAACTCGAATTCGATTCGGTCATTATCGAGCCGAGCTCGAGCTCGAGCAGCTCGAGCTATCGAGCGAGCCGAGTTTGAGTATCTTAATACCCGATTCAAGCAGCTCGCGAGCCTAATCGAGCTTTTTTTATTTATAATATTTTTATTATTAATTTACTATTTTACCCTTAATATATATATATATATACATACTTAAAAACCCTTAATTCGAGCTCGAGCTCGAGTATATAAACGAGCCTAATCGAGTCGAGCTCGAATAGTTCGATTTTATCTCGAGTCGAGCTCGAGCTTAAAAAATGATACTCGATCGAGCTCGAACCGAGCTTCGAGCCTCGAGTTTCTTATCGAGCTCGAGCTTCTCAGTATTCGAGCTCGGCTCGGCTCGATTACAGCCCTAGTCCACAGGCCGGATAACCATCCCGATTCGGCCCGTATTGGGTAAGGCTTGGACTAGGTATTTTGTAATTCAGGCCCGCCCAGCTCGAATTACTATATATTAAATAAAAAATATTTTGTATTTAAATTTAATTATAAAAAATATATAAATATTAATATAAAAATAAAAATAAATTTTTAATATTTTGAATAGTTAAACAGGTTTATATGGGCCGGCCCGAGCTCAGCTCGAATGGGCTTGGGCACGGGAAAAAAAAAATTCGGGCCACATAGTTTGAATCCAAACACATATTTCATCACTGATTTTAATCTTATCATTACAGTAACTAATCTCACCGTCATCGCTGTTTTTAATCTCTCCAGAGCCAATCTCACCGTCCATCCAAATGAACCCTAAGTAGTAGCATATATTGTTTGAATTTTTTTATTTTTTTTAAAGTATTCATATTCGACATTTGTATTTGAATATAGGTATAGAAGTATGATTTTTTAAATATATATTATTGATTTAATTAAAAGAATTAATTTAATTAATTATTAAGAAGATATATATCATTCTACTTTTAAAATTAATACTTTTATATATAATATTGATATTGATAAAAAAAAAAGTTGTTTATTATTCAAATACTAAACAAACCACCTCCACATGTGATTCTCTTCAAATACTAAACAATACAAGTAGTGTATCATAAAATGGGCTTTCATGTCGTTTTCATTAAGTAGTAGTATATATTATTCGAATTTTTTATTTTTTTAAAAATATTCATATTTTATATTTGTATTCGACATACATTTGAATATATATATATATATATATATATATGATAATATAGTATAATATTTCAAATATATGAAAAAAAATTTTAAAAAATTAAATATACTCATATCCGATACTCATCTAAATTCAAATAACATAGACAATAATGCATTTTTTTTCTTCTTTCAAACAGTGCATTAACATGAACATTTTTTCAAAGTTTTTTGTTTTTGTTTTTTTGAACTTAACCCAAAGCCCCAAACTGCAGGTGGTTTCCTTTAAGTGATTTTCTCTACATATTGCTCCATACCTCCCACTTCCCACCAGGCAATTAATTAGAAATGTGCTTTTCATTTTTCTTTAGTACTCAAGCAACATCGTTCCAAAAGTTAGTTAAGTCCTTGAATTAAGGTCATTTCCAACAAGAAACTGCAATAATGGGCTTCGATTTCCAGCCGAGAACCAAGCACCCTTTATGTTCCCCAATTGTGAAACCCTCACAAACCTTCAACTTTCCTAGCCATTGCTTAATTAGCCTGCATTATCATCTTGATAGGCGCTGGTTGAAAAGCAGCCCGGTTCATCCTCCTGCGCCATTGATCGACCCTTTCGTGCCTTTCGATTCTACCAGCTGGCCCTTCACAGCTTACAATGTTCTTCATCTCTTCTGCGAAATAGAATTGCTCCATTTTGGCACGTCTAGCGTCATACTTGGGTAGCATTGTGTCTAGTGAGTCGCATATAGCTGAGTAATAATGCAATGCCTCCATGAACCTGCCAAGAAAAAAAGGCCCGTTATGACTCGAGTCTTGCTCTACTAGAATCAGGAGCTTGGGAGACAATTCATGTAGCTTTTGTAGAACTTAGTTTAATGCTCCTCGGCTCTCTTTCACCACACAGTGCAATTGAAGAATGCTATTGATGACCAAGGCCTCGTCACTCGATGTTTTGAAATCTTCAGGTTTCAGGTTTTCTAAATTGCTTTCCACGACTGAAAACTCAAAGTTCAATTTCAAGAGTGCTCTAGATCATCTCCAATTGCTTGGAGGCGTTCAGGGCAGGTTCCTACTCCGGTTATTCGAAGACTTTTAGGTGGCTGACCTGCACGGTGGACTAGGCTCTGCATTAAGTTACGCCACTGGTGGCCACGAGGCAGTCCTAGTGTCATACGCAAGTCCACAACATGAACAAAACTCTCTCCCTCAAAGGCTTCCAATATCGATTCTTTCGCTACAAAATGACCGAATCGGATGTGTGGGCATAATTCGTAGACAAGGCTCAAGGCTTCATCTTTTTCGAGTGTAAAAGTCATTGATTTTGCTACCGCCCCTGGTGGTTGAACCAAAGCGAGACGGTCAGCAAGTCCCTGGACAAAGCAAGAAGCAACCCGCTGGAATGAAGTTCCAAAGACAAGGGTATTAGCCCTGAGCTTTGATAGTAATGTTGAAGGAAGCATATATTTGTTCACGACAAGCCACTGTCTCAGCACATGCAATGAGTAAAGAATGTAGAGAACGAGAAGGGTTTTTAGCAGAGAAAACTTGTCTTTCATATCTCTACAATAGTAAGCTTATATACTAGTGTTTACAGTGAGTGAATGAAGGAACTAGATAAGTACAGTGGCTGAGAGGTGAGGATAGAGTTGATATGGTTACAGGATAAGTATAGCTAAGTGGGATAAAATACAAATTTAAATCTTCAGAACACTTATCATTATCTAACATTCCCCCGCAAGATGGTGGAACCGTCAGAGACACCAATCTTGAAGATGAGATGTTGTAGTCTGGCCTTGGACAGTGGTTTTGTTAACAGGTCTGCCAGCTGATCAACTGTTGAAATATGAGTGACTGAGAGTTGATTTTGTGCAATTTTTTCTCGAACAAAGAAATAATCCAGTGCCAAGTGTTTCATTCTTGAGTGAAATACTGGGTTTTTGCAAGTATAAGTGGCAGAAAGGTTGTCACAATACACTGTTGGTTTGGAGAAGATATGGTGGTGCAGTTCAGATAGTAAGGACTGGATCCAAGTAAGTTCAAAAACAGCTGCTGCTATAGCTCGAAATTCAACATCAGTGGATGATTTTGCTACTATTTTTTGTTTCTTAGAGCTCCAGGATATTGGAGGACCTCCAAGATAAATGAGATATGCAGATATAGAGGTCATGTCATCAACGTTGCCTGTCCAATCTGAATCTGTAAACACTGAAAGTTGAAGAGGAGTAGCTTTCGTAATATTCAAACCATGAAACAATGTGCCTTTCAAATATCTAAGTATTCGTTTCAATGCTGTGAAATGAATCTGAGATGGTTTATGCATAAATTGGGACAACTTGTTGACTGCAAAGCTTATGTCTGGACGGGTGAGGCATAAGTATTATAGAGCACCAACAATTTGCCTAAAGTCCTTTTCGCTGGCAGCAGGTGATCCATCAAACAGTTGCAATGAAACTGAAGTGGACAATGGAGTTGCTGATTCTTTTGCACCATTCATGTTGGTTTTTTCAAGAAGATCAGTGATATATTTATGCTGAGAGAGAAACAAACCTGTAGATGTAGGGATTACTTCAATGCCGAGGAAGTAATTGAGACTACCAAGATCTTTTATTGAGAATCTGGATGATAGTGCTAAGATAAAGGTAGATAGAAAACTATTGTTGTTCCCAGTGATGATTATATCATCTATATAAACGAGCATGTAAGCTAGAGTGCCATCTTTTGCAAAGATAAATAAGGATGGATCTGAGATAGAGTTGGTGAAGCCATAAGAGAGTAATAAGGAGCTAAGAGCTTTATACCGGGCTCGTGGGGCTTGCTTCAGACCATAGATTGCTTTATGTAGCTTGCAGACATAGTGAGGTTTGTCTTTGTCTGCAAAAGCAGGTGATTGTTTCATGAAAACTTCTTCAGATAAGGATCCTTGTAGGAAGGCATTGTTGACATCTAGTTGATGAAGTGACCACCCATGCGTTGCGGCTATGCACAAAACCAGTCGAACTGCAACAGGTTTGATAACAGGGCTGAATGTCTCAGAATAATCTAAGCCAGGCCTTTGATTGAAACCCTTAGCCACTAGTCTGGCTTTATATCTGGAGATAGTACCATCAGAGTTTCTTTTTACTCGAAAAACCCACTTGCAGTTGACAATGTTTTTGTCAGATGGATGAGGGACAAGATCCCAGGTATGATTCTTAGATAATGCAGCAAGCTCATCTAACATAGCTTGCTTCCAGTGAGGCTGTGTGAGTGCTTTTGAGGCACTGGTAGGTTCAATTGCATCAGGTAAGGGGTGTTTAGATACAGCAAACATCTGTTTAGGCTTAAAAATATTGTTCTGAGACCTGGTTGTCATAGTATGAGTGCGAATAGGTAAAGGGACAGAAGGATGTGTTGTTGCCTGATTTGATGATGAATGAGCTGTTGAGGAGGACACCACTTGCTCTTGTTCTGATGTATGAGTGGATGAGGGAACTAATGAATCTGACTCTGAGACATATGTGTGTGTGGCAGACAGTACTGTGTCGATTTTAGATAGAGTGCTTGGTGTGCTTGATATAGGATATATGGGAATAGGGATAGTGTTTGGGGATTCTGGTGGGAGATCAAATGCAGAATTCCATGTTGCATAGGTATTTCTCGAGTTGTTTGAGCTGGAGTGTGGTGCAGCAAAAGGAAAATTGGATTCATTGAAAAGGACATGCCTAGAAGTATAGATTTTTCCAGTGTTAGTGTCAAGACAGAAATAAGCACTCTGGGACTTGGAATACCCTAGGAAGACACAAGGTTTGGATTTGGGTGCTAGTTTGTGTGGTGTATAGGGTTTTAACCAGGGATAACATAAACATCCAAAAACCTTAAGCTTAGAGTAGTTTGGTTCCTGTTGGAAAAGTAGTTCAAATGGACATTTGTTGTTTAAAACTGGAGAATGGAGTCTGTTTAAAAGGTAAACTGCAGTGAGAAAGGCATAAGACCAGTACTGTATTGGCATGGAGGCAGTATGAAACAGGGTAAGACCAGTTTCTACAATGCTCCTATGTCTTCTTTCTACTATGGCATTGTGTTGAGGTGTGTGTGGTGGAGTTTTGAGGTGTTGAATGCCAAAAGAGGTAAGTAATGTATTTAAGGCTTCAAATTCACCACCACAATCAGTGAAAATGGAAGTAATAGAAGTATGAAAATAGTTTTCAACCATGGATTTAAATTTAGGAAATAAAACACTGACATCTGATTTGTTTTTCAAGTGATATAACCAAATGTATCTAGTGTAGTGATCTATAAAGGCAACATAGTATTTGAAACCATCAATTGAAGGAACTTTAGTAGGTCCTCATACATCTGTATATATAAGATCCAATGGTGCTTTGCTAACTAAACTAGATACATGAAAAGGAAGTCTGTGACTCTTATTACAGCAGCATGAGTCACACAGTTTTGAGGATGAGACTGAAGATGAATAGGGCAAGCAGTTTTTGCTGAGTACGTGATGAAGAATAGAAGATGATGGATGATAACTCGTATAATTATATAGTTTTTAGTTATGTTTTATTATTGTTTTGTGTCAAATACGAGTTATTATTGTTTAGTCTAATTGTGTTTATGATCTTTTATATTTTTATGTAATTTGGTGTTTTTCACAAGTTTCTTTGAGTGATTTCAGATTACTAGAATTAAGGGCAAATCCAGTTCAGTTCCAGTTCCGACACCTTTTGCCATATCAGCTATATCTCGAGTTTCACTGAAGCAATAAGGCTGAACTTTGTATCCCTGCAAAGCTAAGAGGCATATCTATCTTTTTCATGTTTTACACTTCTTGAAACGGAGTCGTTTTCCCTAGCGAAATCGACCATCAAGTTGGCTGATGTGCAATGACGTCTGTTCTGCACCGTTTTGGTATTTTGACCATATCTTCCGATCCACGTGCGCAAATGATCTGATTCCAACGGCTATGGATCCGTAACTGATAGGGGTATATTTTTCTAGAAGACCATTTTATCAGATCGAGCCTCCAACATTGACAAAATCGACCATCAAGCTGGCTGATCAGAATTGTCATACAATATGACGAAAATTGTTAGAAAAATGCACCCACCTATTATACCTACCTTTGAAATTTGTAAAGCTTGTCTCTTGTCATTTAGCCCTCCAAAATGTGTATAAATAGAGGGCCTTGGATGAGTATTGGGATACAATATACATTGGTAGGATATTAGCCTTTGTAGTAAAATTCTCTAAGTTTTCTTCTTCTTTCCTTTCTCTAGTTTTCTTTTTTATTTACTTATGCTTCTTACATTTCTTTTCATTTTATTCATATCTAGTATGTGTTGCTAATCATATTGTTGAGGTGATGAGGTGAAGCTCTTGGTAAATGCTAAGGTTAGTCTCTTAAACATGAGCTAAAATGAATCATCATTTATAAACACTAGTATAGATAATATTTTCTTTTGGTTTAAAATCATACTTGCAAAGTAGAGATCTTGATTCATTATTGACAATGAAAATGGCACAGTAAATGCTTGGTTTCATAACCTTGATTTGTTGTAGACATATACCTTGGCATAAGGAATGCTTGGACTCTTTTTATGAGTTTTGAGGACACCAAATGAACATAATATCATATGCTATGGACGTTGGACAATTTGGACTGAATTGCTAAACCTTCCGATTGGAACCTCCTTTATGTGTGGATTTCAATTGTGTAATAAAACAAGATTAATCTTAGCATAACACCAAGAGTGGATTCTCTAACCTCAACATCTTTTCTTATTGTTTTTTATATCTTGTTTAATTTCTTTTATATTTTGTTTATTTTGTTCTCTAATATCTTGTTTATCTTATTTTGTTGTTGATTCCCTAATATCTTGTTTACTTTCTTTGTCTTATATATTTATAAACTTATACTTACTAATACGCTTCCCTGTGGTTCGACCTCGGACACCCGAGAATTTATTACTTGAACATAACCTGCACTTGGGTTTACAACTCTTAATTGAGTTTCCATCAAGTTTTTGGCGCCGTTGCCGGGGAAGCAATACTAAGTATATAAGTTTATAAGTATATTTATTTTTATTGGCTGGTTATACCGCCTAATTTGTATATATTTGTTTTTATTGGCTGGTTATACCGCCTAATTTGTATATATTTGTTTTTATTGGCTGGTTATACCGCCTAATTTAGTATATTTATTTTGTTTGGCTGGTTATACCGCCTAATTTGTATATTAACTTTGTTTTATGCTTGTTTGGCGACGTGATTTTAGATCTCGTCGTTTAGTTAGATTTTATTGTGAAACTTTTTCAGGTAATCTTTCTAATACAACTCCTACCATGGCTGACAATGAAAGTGTTCATGCTGAAGATGAGAACAGACAAGTACGCACCATGCGTGACTACTTGCAACCAACTCGAAGCTCATCACCCTCTTGTTTTATTTTTCCTCTCAATGCAAACAACTTTCGTTTTAAACCAGGTATGATAGCTTTGCTTCCAAATTTCCATGGGTTAGAATCGGAAAGTGCTTACTCGTTTCTAAAAGACTTCGAAGATGTATGTGTCACCTTTAATGACCAACAATGTACAAATGAAATTGTCAAGCTAAAATTATTTCCTTTTTCTTTAAAAGATAAAGCAAAAATTTGGCTTCATAATTTAAAACCAAGGTCAATTGGCACATGGCAAGAATTACAAACTGAGTTTCTAAAGAAATTTTTCCCAGCACATAAAACTACTGCTTTGAAAAGACAGATTCAAAATTTCAATCAAAATCAAAATGAAGCATTTTTTCAGTGCTGGGAGCGTTTTAAAGATTTGTTAAGTTCTTGTCCACATCATGGTTTTGAAAAATGGCGTCTTATTAGTTTCTTTTATGAAAGTTTAACTCCCGAAACTAAACAATTTGTTGAAACAATGTGTAACGGTGAGTTTCTAGAAAAAGAACCTGAAGAAGCCTTTGACTACCTAGACCATTTGGCAGATAACTCTCAAGCCTGGCACACAGATAATTCCTCTGAAAGTTCCAATAGATCTAATCTTTTTTCTAACAGAGGAAAATATCATTTTAGTCAAGAAGATGAGATAAAAGCTAAAGTAGCTAATTTGGCTAGAAAGATTGAAGCCATGGAACTTAGAGAAGTAAAAGAAGTCAAAACGGTTAAAAATGAAGAAAGTTGTGGAATTTGTGAAATCATGGGACACCCCACTTCTGAATGTCCAAACATTCCCATTCTTAAAGAAGCGTTGCATGATCAAGTAAATTCCATAAACACATTTAAAAAGCCTTTTCCTTCTCCTTACTCTGAAACGTATAACCCTGAATGGAGAAATCATCCCAACTTCAGTTGGCGGAATAATAATCATGTTCAGGTACCACAATCTCAAAAGCCGGGCAACACTTTTTCCTATCAACCTTCACGTGTACAAACCTTGGAAGAGACATTGCAAGCATTCATGCAAACACAAGCAAATGTGAATAGCCGGACTTCACAGGACATCAATGAGATCAAAAACACCTTGTCCACATTGACAGCTTCATTACGCACTCAAGAAAAAGGTAAGTTTCCTGCTCAACCTCAGCCTAACCCTTCTACTCAATGTCTTGTTTCTTGCTCCAATGAAACTCAACAGGAAAATGCCAATTCTATCACAACTCTTCGAAGTGGAAAGGCAATTGACAAAAACATTCCATCAAAAGACCAAGATCCTCTTTCCCCTCCGAAAAGTAATGGTAAGGATGATGGTAAGTCTGAACTTCTTGAAAATTTGGACAAAGAAAAAGGTATGCATCCTGCTCCTTTTCCTCAAAGGTTGCAAACAATAAAGAATTTGAATCAAAATGCAGAAATTTATGAACTTTTCAAACAAGTTAAGATTAACATTCCTTTATTGGATGCAATCAAACAAGTTCCATCTTATGCTAAATTTTTGAAGGACATGTGCACAGTTAAAAGGAAACATAATGTACAAAAGAAAGCATTTCTGACGGAAAGTGTGAGCTCAATCATTCAGCACCTTACTCCACCAAAATTCAAAGATCCTGGATGTCCAACAATCTCATGCATCATTGGAAACACTAGAATAGAACGTGCATTGCTTGATCTTGGTGCTAGTGTTAATCTTTTGCCTTTTTCTGTTTATCAACAGTTAGGTTTAGGTGAACTCAAGGAAACACCTGTTACACTTCAACTAGCTGATCGTTCTGTAAAAATTCCTCGAGGGATAGTTGAAGATGTTTTGGTTCAAATTGATAATTTTTACTTCCCTGTTGATTTTATTGTTTTGGACACACATCCTGTTTCAAATCCAAATGTTCAAATTCCTGTTATATTAGGCCGTCCATTTCTTGCAACTTCTAATGCTCTGATAAATTGCAGGAATGGTATGTTGAACATTTCTTTTGGAAATATGACTTTAGAATTAAATGTGTTCAACACTTGCAAGCAACCTGGTGATGATTCAGAAGTACATGAAGTGGATTTCATTGAAGAACTTGTTAATGAACATCTCACCACTACCACATTCCATGATCATTTAGAAGCTTATTTAATTGAATGTGAGTTTGATAATGCTTCAGAAATTTCACACACTGATTCTTTGTTAAATTCTTTTCAGGATAAGCATCGTTGGAAACAAAAGTTTGAGGAACTCCCATCACTCACAAATGTCACTGTACCATCAACTATTGAACCGCCCAAGCTGGATTTAAAACCATTGCCATCCGAGCTAAAATATTCCTTTTTGGGAAAAATTCCTTCTCAATGGAGCCCCCAAGATAAAAGGAAGTTTCTGAATGAGGTAAAGAAGTTCTACTGGGATGACCCTTACTTGTTCAAATATTGTCCTGATCAAATTTTTCGAAGATGCATTCCCGACAATGAGTGTGGGTTTTACTGGCCAACTTTATTCAAAGATGCATATGAGAATTCTAAAATTCATAAAGAAAGAACTAAAGCCTTTCATGACAAGTTAATTTCAAGAAAAACATTTGATGTTGGGCAAAAAGTTCTACTTTATAATTCTAGACTTCACATATTTCCTGGTAAGTTGAGATCAAGATGGACTGGCCCATTTGTGGTTAAGCATGTGTATCATTATGGAGCAGTTGACATTGAGAATCCTCAAAATGGTAACGTATTCAAGGTAAATGGACAAAGACTCAAACTCTTTTTGGAAAATCATGTTACTCAAGAAGAGGTTGTTTTTCTTTCTGATCCTTGTTTTGAAAATAACTAGATGTAAATATAATTTTTTTTTTTTACCCCGGTTAAATGGCGGATAACGGTACTCCGTGATTATTTAAGTCGGTTCCATCAGCTACCCACAAAACTGATATTGTATATAAATTTCTCTTTCATTTTATTTTATTTCATTTTTTTTCAGGATGGATGATATTCTCAAAAGATTGCAGAAACGATTTCCTCCTTTTCCTCGGAATATTTTACTGAAGCTTTACCAAGTTCGATTAGAAAGATTAAGAATGCTTATGAACAAAGGGATTCCTGAAGACATACGTTGGATAATTGAAGCCAAGGTACGTGAAGATGAATATCTTCCTGTTTTGCATTTACCAGGTACAGGTAGAAGCACTTATGCAAAGAAGCGACGAGCAAAGCGCATGAGTTCAAATTGCCACAAGTGTGCACGATGGACGTGTAACAGTAAATGTCGTTCTATTGGGATTCCGTCCTCTAATCGAGATGATAAAATTGAATTCATTAAGGATGGACTGAGTAAGGAGAATTTGGGTAATATCCAACTTTCTCTTGAGACGCATCCTAGTGGAGACGTACAAAGAGAAATTCTTGATTTATGGCCGCAATTCCAAAGGGAATGGCAACATCTTGGGAATCTGATGATAAAAGACCCTGTTTGCCAGCTTGTAAGAAAACTGGATGGGAAGCATATCCTCGACTCATAGAAGGCGTTTAAGCCGTTTCTGGACGTAAAACCAGAGGAAGATGCCAAATACACTTTCGGCGACATTATTACTTTTGACTTTTACGGTTGATTTTTCTTCTCTTTTTGATTTTCTTCCTGAAATCACGCAAAAATCTTTTGTTAGGTTAACATTTTCTTCTGACAGGTCAAATACACTTTCGGCGACATTATTACTCTTGTCTGATTCACTACTCAGTCCTCTATATATTACACCATGTACTCATTCTCTTTCAGGCACTCGGAAAAGAAAAAAAAAATGGAAAACACTTCGTCCCAGCGCATTAAAAAAATTTGTGTCTTTGGAGGTGCTTATCCAGGGAAAAATAACATATTCGCTGATGAAGCCATAAGAGTTGGAGTAATACTTGCCCAACAAAAGATCCAGTTGATTTATGGAGGCGGTAGTACGGGTTTAATGGGAGCAGTCGCTACAGCAGCACACGCCGGAGGAAGTCCAGTTCTAGGAATCGTGCCAAAACTATTCACAGATTTTTGTGGACCTACCGTGGGTAAGGAAATACAAGTCTGGAGTATCCCTGAACGGATAACAATCATGTACCATTCTGCCGATGCATTCATTGCTTTACCAGGAGGTCTGGGTACATTGGAAGAAATAGCTTGCGTAGCTTCTTGGTCATCTTTGGTCACAAATAAGAAACCCATTGGTTTGCTTAATATTAATGGTTATTTTAGTAATTTACTTTCATATTTAGATAATGCTGTGGATAACGGATTCATGTTTTCAGAGGCAAGGAGAACCATAATTTCTGCTACAACCATTGAAGATTTACTCAAAAAGCTACAAGCTTATGAGTGTTTATCTGCTACGGTTGTTTCGCAAACGCTCGGAAAAAGAAAAAGAGATATGGACGAGCAAGGAGTGGATTGCACTTTGTCTTTGTGACATTATCTAACATTTTGCTTGTTGTGTCTCAGTTATAATAAGTGGTTAGCAACCTCTGCAGGTAATATCTCCTAAATTCTACCTTTAAAATTTGACATTGGGGACAATGTCATATTTTAGTAGGGGGTAAGGGACATATTTTGCTAAAAAAAAAAAAAAATTGTTGTGTTTTAAGACATTTAGAAGTATTCATTCTGAACAAGGTCTGAGTAAGGGAGACTTGAGACATACCTTGTCAGTTTGATTTAATCTTCTTCTTCAAAAAAAAAAAAAAAAAAAAAAAAAAACAAAAAAACAAAAGAACAAAAAAAAAAAAAAAAAAAAATCATGTTTAGACTTAGTGTGTTTTTTTTAGTTACTTTCAATACAATGATGAGATATGAATTGCATAAGTCTAAAACAGATTTATTAGTGAGAAGATTTTCATGAGAATTGAGCTTGATGTCAACCTTTTTATGAGCCAATGTTAATATGATATGTTGATTGAGAAAGAAGCATGTTTAGACTTAATCTGACTTGTATAATCATCTTTGTGAGTTTTTGAGCCTATAATGATTGATGCATTATACAAATCAATCTAATTTCTTTCTTGAGTGCTCTTATGATTACATGATTCTCTAGAACTTGCTTTAAACCGTTTGAGACTATATTGATACATGTGACAACATGAATATGATAGAGGCATTAGGATTATAACCAGAGCCAAACAGCCATCCATTATTAATGTTCTACGAGAACATCCCCACTAGTGAGCCAATTTGAGCCTACATTAAATATGATGTTTTATTGGTAACCACAACTTACACCTAGCCTAAATATACTTATATCCTTACCCTTGTTCTAAAGATGAATTTTATATTTTGAGACATATTGCAAAAAAACAAGGGATATTTTTATTTGAAAATTTGGGTTAGAAACAAAAGATAAGTGTGGGGGAAGAAAAGAAAAGAAAAAGTCAAGAAAAAAAGAAAGGGATCATTGTCAAATACATTCCCATATTAAAAAAAAAAAATTAAAAAAAAAAATCTTCTCTTGAACTTCTAGAAAAAGATGTTACAAAGTTGGTTAGAATGATGCAAAGGCTCAACATGAATATTTAGCCTATGTTATTATGTGCTTTATAAGAGTTTTGAGAAGTTTTATTTGTATGATCTTATTATGTCTCTAAAATCTATGAACTCTTTGGAACCTTTGTGATATCTTTATCCTTTTGTTCTTTAACCACATTATAACCCTTTGGCCCCATTACAACCTTGAATAAAGACCTCTTGATTTATGAAGTTGTATGATCTAAATAGTGGAGAATAGGTGGACAAGCAAGCATATGGTAGAAGTGTTTTCATGAGATTGATTGAGTGTAAACACTTTACCACTACTTTAAAGAGTGAAAATCAAGAGAGTATCCCATGTGAGAAGTTGAGATTAAGTTTGAATATACACTATTTTGATTGAAATATGTTATGTTATTATTGGCTTAACTCAAACTATTTACATTCAAGCAAGATTTTTTGTGAATTTCTTTAAGCTATTGATTAGTTTTTAAGACTTGTCCAATGATTATCTCTAATTTATATTGGAAGGATTAGTTATAATTATTATTTTTAGTTTTTCTTATGTCTTCAATGTTTGTGGGTATCGTCCTAGTAAACCCTCACGAGACTAAACTCGTCCACTAGGGACACCTAGGGGTTTAAAGGCTTGTGTCACATGCTAAGTGCCACCGTGATTTCCTACGAAAATGGATTAGATTAGATTTTCTTATTTTATTATTATTTTTTTTTATTGAGTCGTTGCTAGGGACTAGCAACAATCTAAGTATGGGGGTGTGATAACTCGTATAATTATATAGTTTTTAGTTATGTTTTATTATTGTTTTGTGTCAAATACGAGTTATTATTGTTTAGTCTAATTGTGTTTATGATCTTTTATATTTTTATGTAATTTGGTGTTTTTCACAAGTTTCTTTGAGTGATTTCAGATTACTAGAATTAAGGGCAAATCCAGTTCAGTTCCAGTTCCGACACCTTTTGCCATATCAGCTATATCTCGAGTTTCACTGAAGCAATAAGGCTGAACTTTGTATCCCTGCAAAGCTAAGAGGCATATCTATCTTTTTCATGTTTTACACTTCTTGAAACGGAGTCGTTTTCCCTAGCGAAATCGACCATCAAGTTGGCTGATGTGCAATGACGTCTGTTCTGCACCGTTTTGGTATTTTGACCATATCTTCCGATCCACGTGCGCAAATGATCTGATTCCAACGGCTATGGATCCGTAACTGATAGGGGTATATTTTTCTAGAAGACCATTTTATCAGATCGAGCCTCCAACATTGACAAAATCGACCATCAAGCTGGCTGATCAGAATTGTCATACAATATGACGAAAATTGTTAGAAAAATGCACCCACCTATTATACCTACCTTTGAAATTTGTAAAGCTTGTCTCTTGTCATTTAGCCCTCCAAAATGTGTATAAATAGAGGGCCTTGGATGAGTATTGGGATACAATATACATTGGTAGGATATTAGCCTTTGTAGTAAAATTCTCTAAGTTTTCTTCTTCTTTCCTTTCTCTAGTTTTCTTTTTTATTTACTTATGCTTCTTACATTTCTTTTCATTTTATTCATATCTAGTATGTGTTGCTAATCATATTGTTGAGGTGATGAGGTGAAGCTCTTGGTAAATGCTAAGGTTAGTCTCTTAAACATGAGCTAAAATGAATCATCATTTATAAACACTAGTATAGATAATATTTTCTTTTGGTTTAAAATCATACTTGCAAAGTAGAGATCTTGATTCATTATTGACAATGAAAATGGCACAGTAAATGCTTGGTTTCATAACCTTGATTTGTTGTAGACATATACCTTGGCATAAGGAATGCTTGGACTCTTTTTATGAGTTTTGAGGACACCAAATGAACATAATATCATATGCTATGGACGTTGGACAATTTGGACTGAATTGCTAAACCTTCCGATTGGAACCTCCTTTATGTGTGGATTTCAATTGTGTAATAAAACAAGATTAATCTTAGCATAACACCAAGAGTGGATTCTCTAACCTCAACATCTTTTCTTATTGTTTTTTATATCTTGTTTAATTTCTTTTATATTTTGTTTATTTTGTTCTCTAATATCTTGTTTATCTTATTTTGTTGTTGATTCCCTAATATCTTGTTTACTTTCTTTGTCTTATATATTTATAAACTTATACTTACTAATACGCTTCCCTGTGGTTCGACCTCGGACACCCGAGAATTTATTACTTGAACATAACCTGCACTTGGGTTTACAACTCTTAATTGAGTTTCCATCAATGGATGGCCAGTTCGTCGATGCCAAATAGATGAACTAGCTTTTATTCCAACAGATGCTAGAGCAGGGGACTTAATGATTGGTTTGGGTGATGGAAATTCATAGACACCATCATTATTCAGGCCGCGAGTAAGTGGTTTCCTCGTGTACAAGTCCTTCACCAAAAAACATGTAGGATAGAATTCAACAGAAACTTGATTAGTATCACATAATTGAGAGACAGAAATGAGGTTTTTGTTTGCTTTTGGAACACACAAGATATTGTCTAAGTTAAATGAATGAGTTTAAGAGTTTAAGAGAGTTAAACCAGTGTGAGTGATTGGAAGGCCAGAACCATCGCTAATGAAGAGTGCTTCAGATCCTCTATAATCTGAGGATAAATTTAAATTCTGGAGATTGGAGGTTACATGATGGGAGGCACCAGAATCGACAAGCCAATTGGCTTGGGCAGTAGAGCTGACAGCATGATGAGCCACTGGAGTAGTCTGTCTTGGTTTGATTTTGAAGCAGTTTTTAGTTGAGTGGCCAGGTTTGTCATAGTATTGACAAGTCACTTTGGCAGTAGATAGATTTCCAGGATAATGTCTTTTTTGATTTTGGTTGTTGGAGTGATTTCCACTACGCCTGAACCTGTCATTGTTAGAGTATGTAGGTTTTGCAGCAAAATGAGCAGTGGGAACAACAATGTCAGGAACGGATTCTTGATGCTTTAATGCTTCTTCATAATCTGTGATTTTGTCTAGCAACTCTTCAAAAGAAATGTGAGTTTCTCTAGCACGAATGGCAGCAGCTATTTCTTTGAACTCATGGCCAAGACCATTTAAGGCATGGATTACCAAATCATCATCACTAACAGGTGAGTTAATTAGTGCCAATTCATCAGATACACTTCTAAGCAGCTGAAAGTATTCGGAGATAGATTTTGTACCTCGAGGCTTTGTAAGCTTTTCTTTCAAATTCATCATTCATCATTCTTGATCTTGATTTATTTGCATACATCCTTTGGATTTTTTCCCACGCCTGTTTGGATGATTGAGATGAAGCAATAAAGGGCAGTACGGTTTCAGAGGTTGACGATATAATGCCATTGAGTAGCAAGTGATCTTGTCTAATCCAGTGTTCATAGGCAGGATTAGACACCATTTGTGGAGGGTCAGTTGTTTCATCAAGAATGAATTCAATTGGACAAGGGAAGGATCCATCTATGTATCCTACAAGCTTGTAGCCAATAAGAAGGGAATTAAACTGTCCACGCTAGGATGGAAAATTTAGAGAGGTGAGTTTGATGGGGAGTTGAGATGGAGCATTAATAGTGACAAGCTGATGTACGTGATCAGTTGAGATAATGGTGGAAGAAGGAAGGCTGGTTGACCTTTGATTGGTCTTAGGGGTGTTGACAGTGGAAGAGTTGACAGAGGTGACCATTTTTGCACAAGAATGATTTATTGAGGATCGAAGTATGGACTTTTTAGAGTAATTATAGCTCTGATGCCATAAAGAATGTAGAGAACGAGAAGGGTTTTTAGCAGAGAAAACTTGTCTTTCATATTTGTACAATAGTAAGCTTATATACTAGTGTTTACAGTGAGTGAATAAAGGAACTAGATAAGTACAGTGGCTGAGAGGTGAGGATAGAGTTGATATGGTTACAGGATAAGTACAGCTAAGTAGGATCAAATACAAATTTAAATCTTCAGAACACTTATCATTATCTAACAATGAGTTGTTGGACTAGTTTCATCCCTTCTCCACCCTCTTCTTCTTTGATTTCATTTTCCTCACCTCCCAACATGGCAACAGCTGCTTCTTCCATAGCCTCAATTGCTAAATATCTCTGCGTTTAAGCCCTTACATGATCCCGGAATTCGAGTCTTGGCAAGCTGGTCAAGCTATTAGTTTTACCATTGTAGTTACCATTGCTGTTAATGGATTCATCCATAGGGTGTTCTAGCTTTAACCTTTTACGGTTTTTGCTTTCATAAAAAATGGGCCAATTCCGGTAAATTGGACAATTAAAGGGATAAATTTGTATGCCTGGTAAATCGAGATCAAGACCCATCACTTTATTGCTTTTGTCATCACCATAAGAGTTGAAGTCGCCATTGGAAACCAGGCTCCATAGCACTGATCCTCTGAAGAACTATCTACTGTGCAAGGGCTAGTTATGGGTGCTTGAGCGTATGTTTCGAGGTCATACATTTAATCCAAAACCTATAGAAAGTAAATGACTATTAAAAGCTGTCTTGCTTTGGAAGGGCATAGAGCAACTGGAACATTTCCTCCCTGGTAGTTCGAAGTTTACATCTTGTCTTTCTTGTGTCTCATTTTTTTTACAGCTTACAAGTTGTTTCCCTACATGATCGTCAGCTTATTGATATGCCTTTATACTCTCAAACAACCTTGGAACTTCATTCAAATGTCGCTTCCTTTCATCCCCCGTAGCCTGGGGCGTTGTCTGGGAATTACAGGCAGAACGAATCCAAGGGCTAGTCTCACACTCTGATAAACCCAGGTGAGAAACTCTCTATTACTACTGGTATTGGGAAAACTTTTAGAAACTTATTGGAAATATGGTGGAACTAATCAAGATCAATAGGAAGAGGAGTTAGGTAGGAATCTATTGACAAAGGATTCATGCACCTATATGGAAGGGTTGTTTTGCTGATGTATTCCTGTCGAGAATGAAGAAGAAGAAAAAGAGCCTTTTCAACCGGCCTAGATCTATTATCACGAACCCTGGACTTATGACACTCAGCCCTGCTCAAGGTGCTTAACAATGTCCAACCAAATCAAAGAAAACAAAAAAATTAAGTCTTCATCCTTAATTTATCTCATGTAATTTGTTTGTTTTCAGCGCTTGTCACAACAATCGTTAACAACTAGATTGTCCTGTTTATGTTAGAAGTAGGCAATGATATGGATAGGGACGCAGTTGCCAACTTACTGTGTTTTCTCTATAATCTTTAGAGATATTACATCAAATCACAAAATTCTGCCGTCCTGTGAAACTGTTGCATTTTGTTAAGATAAAATAATAGTAATATTACTTTATCTAGTATGACCTTCCAAGGACCCTCCGAATGTTAGATATCATAGTATATATTAAGTATGTATATATATACGAAATACGTATTCTATACGTAGGTTGTCGTACACAAATGATATCAAAGTGAATGAGAAATTAGTCTCATTATTTATCCACTTGAAGAGGAAGGAAAGTTGGTTGAAGGTATGTGTGGTAGTCAATCCCACATAGGACTAAGAATGACTTTAGCTTATAGTTTATATAAGCTAGAGTGTCATGATGGGTTGGGCCCCAAGGGGCACCCAAGTTTTTGTGGAGGGTGAGGAGCTACACAACTTGGGCTAGACCACACGCGCGGGCCGCCGCCGAGCCGGGTTGGGTCGGGTCGGGTTTGGGTCAGTAAATAATTTTTTACTGCCCAACCGGATTATTTTTTGTCCAAACCGAACCAGCTCAACACCAAGCAGCCGAACCAGCTCAAATCCAACCAGCTTTATGTCCGAATAATTCTTCTTCTAGAATGTGTCTGTTCGGTTCCTTGCCTTTTTCTGAAGTGTCTTGCCTTTTGGATTGAACCGGTTCGTTGATTCAGACTTGTCTTTTAACCGAACCGGTTCATGTCCAACAATTGTGTCTGACCAAACAGACTTCTCTGTATCTATAAATAGGACTGTTTGTATCTGTTTTAAAACACTAATTCACCGAAAATATTCTTGCTTTCTGAGAGAGAGACTTCAACATTCTTCAGTTCGCTTTGTTGCATCCGCGTGTGCTCTCATTTGCAACGTATATCGAGGAAACCTGGGAGACGATTTGCATCGATACTGTAAGCACCTTAGACAGGCAAAAAACGTCTTAAGGTTAAAAGGTCCAACCTTGACTCGATATTGATTTTTTTAAATCAATTACTGTAAGTGTCCTTGTTCGTTTTTACATATTTGTTGTAATCTGCTTCTATATATATAGATCAAGTTCTTCTTTTATTTTCTATTTATATTTTCACAGTATATAGCATATATATTTCGAACAACACCGAATACATGGAAAAACTTTAAAAAATTAAACATACCCGTATCGGACATATACTGGTATCCGACACTCACACCAAATCCGAGTAACATAGCCAAGAAAACTGCAGAGGATATTCCTTTTAATGCATTAAGAAAGAAATCCATCAAGCAAGATGGTGTAAATACAAGCCTGGCAGGGGAATCAGCAAGATATCCAACACATGCTTAGCACCGGCTGATAATTTATTCAAATCATACAGGAGCAAGTGACAGTTTCAGGCAAGGGAGAAAGAGTTGACTAAGAGCATTTTATAAATGTTGATGGGCTGCATCACATTCAGTTTATTCCTTCATACTATAAGACATCTCAATGTTGAGGGAAAGAATATGAACAAATGAATATTCCTAGTGAACTATAACAAGGAAGAAATTGCACCTGAAATCCAAAGGGATTTGACAAACAGTTCTTTTTTTTTTACAAAAAGGGACAAGGCCTCTCAAACTGATAGGCATTCGAAATAAATGAGTCCGCAACCTGAAACTCTATTCCTCATCATGCAAAACTGCTGACCCTGTTGCTTTGATACTGGTTTTTCATGCTTTCTTGTTTCTCTTCCTTTTTTTGATCTATTCAGTAAGAAAACTCATGGCCTCTGAGTGATATATATTTCTTGACCCATATAGCAATATCTTCAGCACAGGCTTGTGCTTGTGGTGTCTGGAGGAGCACATCAAGAGTTGCAAACTCGTGAACAGCATCCTTGTATTCGAGAAGGGGAGCATCTATGTTAACCCTCCGAAGTTCCTCAGAGTAAGCAATGGCCCGATCCCTCATCCAGTCTTGCTCTGCCACAACTGTCAGTGTTGGGGGCATGAACTTCAGAGGAGGCTCTCTCCCAGGGATTAAAGGGTTGGCAGCTGGATGATCTAGGTTGAAATTTTCCTCTGGCAAAAAAAGTTTCCATGCCAGCATGCAAATAGACTTGTCATAGAAGTAGGAGTTTGCCAGTTTAATTTCCGAATCTGTGGGATTGCTCCCAATGAAAAATGGATACATCAGGACTTGCGCCACCACCTTAACAGGATCCAAAAGCTTCCCAGCCTCAACAGCCTTTCGAGCCACATAGTCTGCTATGTTTGCACCACAACTTACCCCAAGGAGTACGCACCTGCTTTGATGACAAGACCAAGTTAGTAGATTAATACCTTATAAAACAACAAATAAGAGAAAAAGGTGAAAGAAAAATATTACTATGAGCAAGAAAAATGAAAATGAACAGGAGAGCTAGTAATCATGTTTCTAAGAAAATTTGATTGCGTAGCCGGCATGATTATACTAACAAACAAGGCACAAATGTTCTCTTCAAAACCCTTTAATGAAGTTATTGATTCTCAGCAACAAAGTTGGAAGAATTGTCTTCAAAACTTCACTCAAGCCCTCAGAAGAATGTTTCACATCATGGAAAACAAACTAAATATGTCATGACTCATGTCCCTGTTTAAACATACCTATTAATTTCCTGCAGTTTTAAGTTATATTCAGGAAGCTCTTGGCAAGTAGTACCAAATTTTAGTTAACTCATACTTAACTTGGTGATATTCAATTTTACAAGCCTTTCTTCAGTGTTTATTGTTTCTCTTAAACAGCAGTAATCAAAATGTTTGAAAGAGTTACAATCAAGGGACATAAGTCCATTATCTTCCAAACATCAGAGAATGTTCATCTGTCCTAAAATTCGAGTAAACGGTTCATTGTCTTCAAAGAGTGAATTTAATTTGTTTTTATTTGGTAATCTTTAATATTTCACATGTGAAAGCTCGATTTTAGTTTCATTGCAATTAGTTATAAAAGTTCAATTTAATTTCTACTTGTTATCTTGCAAACTAGGTTAGATAAGTCAGTCATCTGAATTTCAACACTCTCTACCTTACAATTGGCTTATAGTCTTTCTGTCTAATCACATTTTAATAGTTTTTCGGAATATAGGAAAAAGTAAGCCGCAGTTTGGGGAAGGGATTACAGATGTTGAGATTCGAATCCAAAATCTGTCAGATGCCAAATTTAGTCACTAAAAAAGAGTGGATTTGCTCCAGATCATTTGTAAATAACATCTAGCCAGCCCAGAGGAACGAAATGGGAATCTTTTCAGAATGTGTTGAAGCTATATACTAAGACATTGTAGTCAAGAATTAGCATTTCCAGAAAATTAGCAGATCCAACAATGAAATTTTTGTAATCCCAGGCCTTCATCCCACTCGATCCCCACGGTTCAAAGTATCAACTCTTTTAAATCTATGCTCATTGTTTGAGAACTTGTGCCTCATGTTATTATCTTCATTTATGCACTTAAATTAACCACAAGAAATTAAAGGATGTCCCCCTATAACCAAAACAGAGTTTGGGTCTTAGGGGCGATAAAAATTGAACGCATCTTCGGTTTTGATAGGGAATTTTCAATTAAGTTCGCTTGTTGTTACTCTTGATTGTAACTTTTCGAACAATACGGAATTCAAAGGAAGAAGAATGAAGAAGCAAATAATTCATTAGTCTAACAAGTTCCTAATGAACAGAATGATTGGAAACTGAATCGAATTGATTGAAAAGTGAAGAACTAAATACATACCTAGAGGGATCTCCATGAGCAGCCAACCAAGGCTCAGCCATAGACGCACCAAACCCATCAAAAACATGAGCATCCATTCTCCTTCTAGCATTCCCCATCCATCTCCCACAATCTGCCAAATTCGCCTGCTTCCCTAACCAATTCAACACTTTCAAACCATCCTCAAACGCTGCCGGATACCTACTCTCCGGTGCCAGCCTATAGCCAACCGCAACGACGATCACATCACAAAGCTTCGCAATCCTCCTACAAAACACGTCGTTCCTTACACTATCATTGCTTCCACCGACAAAAGCCCCGCCGTGAAACTGTAATATCACCGGTAGTTTCTTGTGTTTTTTTCCTGTCTGAGGAGAGTAACCTCTGTAAACAAAAGTACCATCTTTGCTTTTGTCTTCGTTTATTGTCAGGTCAGAGTTAACAACCGTTTCTGGAAGGAATATGCGGATGCAAAGAGATGAAAAAGGGTCGATGTGGATGTCCTTAGTGGCAACTCCTCCGTTGAAAGAAGGGTTGCTGGGGGCCGTTGGTTCTTCACGACGTGAAGTTATGCCAAAAGGATCGACGTGGAGAAGAGGAGCTTGTGTTAGATTATGTAGCGCATATCTTTGCTGAAACTTGAAGAAGATGCTATAGAGTTTCACCGCTAAGCTTGGCATCTTTGATGAAAACAACAGAAAAGGAGGAAAAAAAAAAGGGTACAGTGAAGAATGGAGATAACTTGAAGAAGGGTTGAATTCAAAACTTGTGGGATTGTGTTGACGCCATTGATGACGCCAGGAGAGAGACGGGTTCAATTCGTTGAAGCCTTGAAGGTGTCTGTTGGGGACTTTTTGGCGGCTGCCTGGCTAGTAGTCAGAGCAGAAGCTTCGAAAATGCACGAGAATTTTCTTAGTGAATGAAAGTTTCAACTCTAATTAATTTCTAAAATTTGATTGAATTCTAAGTAAGAGTTAGATATATATGTTCGTATGCAAATACAGTAATGGGTTTTAATTCACTTACCTGATATTGCAATCCAATCTCTGATTCTTCTATGTAGAAAATGGATTTGATTTTTGTATATGGGGAAGCAAAAGGGAGTTTAAAGATTGAAACTTTTTTGTGGAAGAGTAGAGGATTATTGCTCTATCAGCGCCAATTTGGATCTTTCTTGGCATGTGGGAGTGGGACCTGCTTCAATCAGACACCGACTACTGATTCATCTGTTCATCAACAGTGAAGCATTTTATTCTTTTTTCTTACTTATTCTGAAACTGAAAGACAAATGATTTTTGTGCTGAGTTGTTGCCAGCCAGCCAGGATGATAAATAGAATTCCTTTTTTTTTTGTTTCCATTTCATGTGGTTGCCATGTATTTTCTTGTTAAAGTTTTGGGTGGCACTGCAGAACCCGTCTGTATCTGTATCTTTTAAAATCTGATAATATTAAATCCAATATAATTTATATGATATGAATATAATATGAAAAAATAATTAAAATATGATACGATATGAAAATATAAATATATTAAAATTTATATAATATAAATTATTAACACGTTAAAATTTATATTATTATAAAATATTTTAAACATAATTATGATACAAAAAAATATATAAACACAATATAAATATACGAATTACGACACTTTCTGAACTCAAAAGCTTAGACCTATATGTTAATATCAGGTGTTAATTACCCTAAAATATTTTCTTTAAATAAAATTTCAGAAACCCATTTCTTCCAAAAAAATTTATGTGGATTTTGTATATGCCGACAATTTTACTACGTTTGTATTGCCATGTATAATTCATATATCTATCTATATCTATATATGAGTATCTATAATAGAGTTGTTTCCACTTTTGAAAGTTTGATTCGGACTTGAATATGACACAATTTGATTTGATAATAAAAATTAATAATTTGAATTTATCCTGATAATAATTATAATATTTATAATTAAAGATTTTAAGGATTATAATATGGAATCATAAGGTAGATTAGTTTTTCCTGCCTTATACCTTATACCTGCTAACTTTATTACGCGATAGATTCGTTTATACGAGATTCATGTGGTACTCTCGCTTATATGTGATGGATTTGTTAAAATAGTCATCTCACATTTGTTAAATTTTGATTTTTTTTTAGATTTTATATTCAAGTTGAATCTTTTCAATTATAACTAATTAATTTTAAATTTGATGTTTAATATAATGACAATTTCGCCTACTTATGTTATTCCTACCTTAAATCACTTTCAAGTTTATCATATGGTAATTTCGCCTATTTATAATAGGATCTATTAAAATGATATTATCTCATATCTGTTAAATTTTGAATTTCTTGTGATTTTATATTTAATTTTGGTTTCTCCACCTACTTCCAATTGATTATATCTGTTAAATTTTGAATTTCTTGTGATTTTATATTTAATTTTGGTTTCTCCACCTACTTCCAATTGATTTTAGATTGTATGATTAACATGATATCATAGTTCAACTTATGTTTTGTTCTTTCTGCCTTATATCCTCATTAAGTTTGTCACGTGATAGTTTCACCTATATGTAATTTACGTGTTAAATTCTAAACTTGTTGCGATCTTATATGAATATAAAGATTAATTGCATAATTTACTATTTATATTACAGTTGCACAAAGTCTGTCAGCTTTACTGATAAAGGTTTGGTAGTATAAAAGAAATATTTGGAGAGGGAAATCAAATATTAAGATGATGGAAGTATCGTAATTTGGAAAAAGATTTCCATACATCAGAAAGATGTAATAAAAATGTATAATGCTAAGTTGAGTTTCTGTTTGACATAATTTCTTTTTTACGAAGTTACTAGTATAAAAAAATTACAATCATATTCCTATATAAAATAATCAATTAACAAAATTAATTAATTAATAAACAGAGTATAGAGCCGGATAAATTTAACATAAAGTTAGATCAAATTCACACTTATACACGATGGGATTTAAACTTGAGACTTCAAGTCTCCAAGACCTCTTCTTTGTCACTAAACCAAGACCTCATTCGCTCTTTGACGTAGATAACCTAAATCTGACAATATTGGACAAGACATGAAAAAAAATAACTAAAATACGACACGAAAAAGAACCACGAACACGATATGAATTCACAAACATATAACACAAATTATTAACACGTCAAAATTTATACAAATATAAAATATCTTAAAAACGATTATGAAACGAAAAAATACAAGAACATAACACAAATACACAAATTATCAGATATATAAGTCATTAACCCAATGAGTCAGTATTCATTTCATTAAAGCCAAAAATGAAAAGCAATTACCTTAATGATATGCACCAAAATGTTCTAGGCTGACCGCATACTGCTGGTATTACAAGAATTAAACAATTATGATGTTCTACTTCACAAAAATTCATACTAATCACATGAGAAAGACAAAGAGAAAGAAAAAAAAAAAAGTTCCAATTAAACCCATTCAAATTTATCAATATGATAATATTTGTATTAACAGACACACCAACAAAGGTAAGCAAATGATACATACATGTAGTAATGAGATCAAGTTGTTTAAGCTGTTCATAAGTGGGGAATAATTAAAATCAAGATTAAGAACATAAATTAGGCTCAAGTATAAAAATAAAAAAAAAAAAACTCCCGCACTGAAATTAAATAACCATCTAACCCCTTACCATTTAATTGCAATCAATTGAGTCCTTACATATTTATCCATTTGAATCCTCAAACATCTATTTTCACCCAATTGAACCTTTGATTGAACGAAAATTGATGATGGCTTTTAATCAATTTTCATCCAATCAAGAGCTCAATTGGATTGAAAATAGATATTTAAGGACTTAATTGATTGCAATAAGACGATAAGAGTTTGGATGATTACTAAGTTTTAGTTCAGGGGCTTTTTATATATTTAAACCCATAAATTACCTGTGATTGTAGATCCTTCATATGATTCTCTAAAAAATGACTATAAGAAGAGCAAAACTACTAGTTATATATCCTTCATAGAGCAGCTGCTAACTTCTATTTGCATTTTGTACGAGTACCACAAATGTGAGACTCCATTGCTGCAAAAAGATGTTCTTGAGCATGGGGTACAGCCAAGCCAACTGAAGATTTTGGTTGCGAAAATACGACAATTCACGAGCATTCAACTTCTCTAAGCACTTGAACGATCTTGTGGTCGACAATTCAGTAGGGTCAATGGTGCTCATGATGTTTGGGAGGCTGCTACAATATGAGGAACAAGAACTGCTTCACCATTAGTAGCTTTCGATACTGCAATCTCTTGCAAGCGCTTCCAGGTGGCTTCATGTTTAGTTTTGATCTCTTCCAGCTTTTCTTCATCTTCTTGAAACTTGTTCAAGCACTCCTCAAATAGTTCAGGATCAATATCAGAAAAAATCTTGCGAACATTAAGCGTCAAGCTCTGGACCAACTGATTCCAGTGGTTATGCCCATTTTTCATCAAGGCAGGGAATATAATGGGGAGTATAACTCTGCGGTTTTGTCTAATTAAGTTCTCAATGTGATCATTATTCCACAAGTACAAAGCCCTCTCTGCAACCTGTAAAAGCAAGCATCAGTGATCTGAAATTCAGGAAAACCACAGCATATGTAACCAAATATTTCAGCAGAGACAAAATAAGATCCTATCAAGATATGTCACAACTGAAAGATTTAAATCTCATACTGGCAACTCGAATTTTATACAAAACCATACCAACAAAATTCCTGCATATGAAGGAAACCACAATTTTTTTACATTAAATTGTCATATAACACAAATGACTTGTCCACTACAGAAAATGGAACCTATGTTACTCGGACTCAGGTGTGAGTGTAGGACACGGTTATGTGTCTGACACATATATGTTCAATGTTTTCCAAGATTTCCATGTATTTGGAGGGTCCTTGGAGGATCATATTCCCATACCCACGTTCGGATATGCGCCGGATACGGGTGTCGGACAAGGGTACTTCAAGAAAAATGAAGAGTCGGAGCAACATAGAACAGATTAAGTATTTATAGCCAATTTTCTTCCCTTGAAGCCATAATGGAAAAACACATGCATTGAAATGATTGCTTTTACATGCTAACACAATAACATCATAATTTAAGAGCTGTAGCCATTGAACTATATTATCATAGCAATGCAAATAACTGACCGCTAGAACCAAGAAAGACACCATGTTATTGCTCATTTGAGTAAGTCTTAAAGTGCTCCATCATGTGTAACCTAAACACATGCATACAGCTTGGCCTTGAAGCCAACTCCAAAATGCCCTAAAGAGATGTAGCCCTCAAGCACCACTAAGCCATTAATAGGTATGAGAAAATTTTAAAAATATATATATATATATATGTGCAGCCCAAGTTTTAGAAACAACCCACTAACTAGTTAAACCTCTTAATGTTAGTATGTAACAAATTTCAAGCACACAATAAGCATCCTTCTTGCCATAGTAAAAGCAATCTTCACCTCATAAAACCACTAAAACCTGGGTGGTAAGAAAACAAATTTACACTTTTTAATAGTCCAAAATATGAAACTTGACCTGGATTTTATTTATGAATATCTTCAAAGACTATTTAAGAAATAGCAAGGTCCAAAGCTGCATTAGCATCTAAGACACCACCAAATTCTTCATGATTACTATGCTGCTACCATCTCAGTTTCCAGTATATAAACTCATTATTCCAATCCATAAACACTGTTCTACCATCATCTTAACTACCGGATTGCGCACCCAATGCAAAAGTCTGAAAACAATGCCATCATACCTCTGCTTTTGTCCACTTGTTCTCTAGTAAGATTCTCAAGTGCCCATATTAGAGATAGCTAGATAGGAAATTCAAATTTTAGAACAAAAAGAACTAGGAAAAACATTCAATGTTGATTCAACCCATAAAAATTTGGAAGCACAGCAATACATAGTTTCATAGTTGTATCAACAATTTTGATGCACAAACAGGACATCAACCATTTTCCATCTTCAAGACAATAAAAGATTATTGGTAGAGTTACTCAGCATCTTAAGTAGCTAAGTCAGCTCAACACATATTTTACACAATTATGCCTATAAGAAGCCGGCTATCATAAACTCCAAAAGTTAGCACCTTGATATTTGAATTCCACTGTCAAAGCACCCATCAGAATACTATTATGACTGCTACCAACGAGAATTATACATCAAGCAGTTTAGACTTTCTTTAGAGCAAGAAAATCTTCAGGCATAGGCACAGAAACCAGAAAATTTAGTTTAGTCTATTTACTTCATCCATACCAGAGTAGATAAAGGTCTACCAGCATGGGTTTGGTTCTCATAAGCTCAAGCATATAAGCTTGTGTACAACAGAGAGCAGCAGAGAAAGATCATTGAGGAATTAATGAACCTTATTTTTTATTTTTGGTACGGTTAAGGGTGTCTCCAAGTTTTTGTCCGAGCATAATCCCTTACACGGTTGATCTTAAGGCTCATTCCCCCACATCAGCCTGGTGCATTCAAAATTTTACTCCCAAAGTGCTCCCCAGTCCCCATAAGGATCAAACCCGGGTTAACAAGGAAAGGGAGCTCCTCTCCTTACCAACTGGACTAAGCATTGTGGGTAATGAAATCTAATTTGCTATAATATAGTCCATCTTTTTAATCATCTATTCAAGAGTGGGTTGATAAAATAAATCATTGGAGTGGTTTGATGCAAAGTACAATCAAAAGAAAGCAGCGAACCATCATTTTTAGGTTTGAATGAAAGATAAGCAAAGAGGACCCTTCTTCCCAACACAAAATAAAAGAGAGAGACAGAGCAAAGAACCACCACTTCCCTCCATTTAATGTATTTAACACCAATAGATAAGCAACTGGACAAATGTAACATTTGGAAGGGCATTTAAAACTGTTGGAATATGGGTCGGATCAAGTGGACCCAATCCGAGTAGTACATCCACATGGGCATTATCCAATTCTAACCCCTAATATGAGTTGAGTTAGAGAATTCTATTCCTAATAGGACTATGATATGTGCAATATAAATAGACACATATACTAGTGAAAATTAATACGAAGCATTAATCCCAACTACACTAGTAAAAGTTCTCTCTCATAATTTTTTTTTTCCTAATTCTTGGGTATCCACCAAGAACCCTTGGACTTGGCATGTGAAAATTTGTGGACACCTTTAGTAGCTGCTCCATAGACGAGATGAGAAGGATCAAGAAGCTATTCAAGAGTAGATAAAAAAAAAAGATTCTTGGAGGTTTGTGAAGCAAGCATCGGTAAATCGATTTTGGGAATTCAAATTGGCATTGGAGTAAGTAATTCTAAACCTATTGATTTGCCTACAAAACCAATAGCAAATGATGACATTTTTGCAAAAGTAAAAGGCTTATTACCTGAAAGTGTGAACTGCTCAAGCAACGTGCAATTTGGCGGAACAAGGGTACCATACATCTCTGAAATTCAGCAGGCTGAGTAGCTTCCAAAATTTCTTCCAGCTCACTAAGGAACATGACTTCCTTTGAACTATTAGTAATTGGCCAGTACTTCAATAATCCCCTTATAACAGTATCAGCTAGTTTGCAGTCTTTCTCAACAAACTGTATGATGCAGTATGACAACTGCTGATGGTACATTGGCAAGCATTTTGGTTTGTGAAGGGGTATTAGTGCCCGGACAAGGAACAACTTGTGTTCTTCTTTGAGTGGCAGAGCAAACCCATTGATTATACTTCCTAAAACATCTAAAAGCTCAAAAATCCCATTATGCTTCTCCGTTTCGAAAATAAAATGGAAGAAAATGTTGTTAATAGCTTTCCGGATAAATGGACGATGCACCATAAACTTGCCATAGATACGATGGAGAATTGTTTTTAGATACTCCCTCTCCCTTGGATCTTCAGAATCAAAAAGATCCAATAATTTAAGAGCAAAAGAATGATCAATGTACCTCTTAGCCAACTTTGCATCTGTCTCAGGAGATGCCACAAATCTCAGAAGGAATTCATATACAATTTGCAAGTGAGGCCAAGCAGGGTCCATCAATGGCTCTTCCTCTTCCGATTCGAAAGCTTCTAACACCTTGTTTTCACGAGGCTGTGGAGTAAGGGATCTAAACAAGTTTACAGACACCATCTTTACAGCTTCTTGGATGACAGTTTCAGCAAATTTGCCATTCGAAGAACTAACATAATCCACAAGTTCAAGTAACGTCTGCCGCTTGATGTCCTTCTCTTTCAAGTTCTTCATTGGGTCAGTGAAATCAAACACAATACAGCACAAATTGAGCTTTCTAAGAAACAAGTTTTGCTTCTCAGAGCTAGGAACATCCTTAAATCCCGGTAATGCTTCATATGGAGCAGTCCCTGAATTCCCATTCAGTTTTTGATCGACAACATGGGCGAGTTTACTTCCATGGCTGTATCCTAAACTAGAACTAGGGCCAGAAAGAGGCGCACTGTCAATTACCAGCCTATGATTACCCACAATATCACTGCTTCCTGAGTTGGAGGAATTACTCAAAGGAGGAGCAGATGAACCCCTAAATTCACGATTCTCAGATGACTTAGATGGCTTTCGAGGAAGCCTGCCAAGTATCTGCTTGATCATATCTCAAAACAAAAAAAAAGAACCAAATCCGCTATGAACCCACCTGTGCTCAATTTCCTTTATAGCAGAACCCAGTCCATTAAAAGAAGGGAACTTCAACTTCACAATCAGGGAAGACAACCCAGATTCCAAGCCAGGAAACAAATGGACCCAACCCTATAAACTATCCGGATAAAAATTTGACAAGCCCCAAAAGCATCTTTCAAAGCAAAAACTCTTGCTTTTACTAATCATCCTATACTAAAATTATTATAAAACAGAAAGACAACACCTTTTGACTTAAATTCAGAAATTAAAGAGAAAAAAAAAACCCACTTAAAACTGAAATCTAAACTAGAAACTTTAAGAATGAAAAATACACACACACACACACAAAAAAAAAAAAAACAGAAGCTCCTGGTTTCTACGTGGTTCCCTGTAACCTCTTCTTCCCAAAATCAGCAACCAAAATCGGTGGGATTCATTAAATAATGACAGGATCTGAGTTTGATCAAAAACACCAAATTAGCATCAATCATATATACTATGAAGCAAAAAAAGAAAGAAGAAAAGAAAAAAATTATATGAACTATAAAAAGTAATAAACTAAAACAGATGATTACATAACATAACAACAACAACAACAAGAAGCAAAAACAACATAGAATACAAAACCAAACCCAGAAGAGAGGAGAGCCTTTGATACTTACAGAAAGATAATAACTTGATACAGAAGTTGAACACAAGAAAGAAAAAGGCTTTAGATTTCCCTTTTTTAACTTTTTCTTTTCCTTCTGAATTTACTTTGGGCAATGGAAGAAAAAGAGAAAGAGAGGAAAGTGACCAAAACGCAGCCCTTTGATACAAGAACCTTGCTTCACTGCCCGTACATAGAACATCAGAGAACATTTAAAAATATATATAAAATAAAAAGTTTGCCAAAAGAAAAGAAGAAATTGTTTTCTCTCTCTTTCTATATTCTCTCAAGTACAAAGATAATAAGGTGGGTAATTATTAATAAAATAAAACCAAATAAACAATGATTTTGATGCTTAATCTTTGATAATCTAATTTATGGTAATGCTATGTTGAATGTTTCTATTTGGGCATCTGTTTTTTCCAGTTCTGCTACTATAAACAACTTTTTTTTTGTAACATGCCATAAACTGATAAACAACTGTACCACACATTTTAAGAATTGGACCATAACCAATTCATAAGGGTTTTTTTTCTTTCTGGATTGTTTCAACAAATTCCATAGTTTAAAAGAAAAAAAGGGTTGTTTTTTATTCTTGAAAGTTTTCAAGGAATTTTAAAAAAAAAATGTTTAATTACTTTTTGATAGATTGTATCTTACTACATGTTTAATATTTATCTGTTTAAAAACAAAACCAAACCAAATAAACCTTAAATGGGAACAAAAATTCTTACAAGCATACCAATTTAGGGAATCATTTGACTTCATTTTTTTAGAGGATAACTTGAACAATATGCTTTCTTAACTGAAGCTAACAAATTTTTTAAACAGACATATTTAAAGAGTTGGAGAATAATCCAAGTTTCCAACCTAAGAAATGAGTATGGTTAAGTTTTATTTATTAAAAGAAAATCTATAAAAGGCAAATACTTAACCTCGAATTTTTTTTTATCCCATTTGGTATATATTAAAAAATAAAAAAAAAATTTTAAAAAAATAAAACATGTATTAATCTCTTACTCTCATTTATAAAATTAAAAAACTTTATTATTAATATATAAAAAACGAAGTAAAGAATACGCGCAATCCTTTGTGCAGAATTACAACTTGGTTGATTTTTAACACTGACCAACTTGTAAAAGGGTGTCATGCTATTATATAAATCAGTAATGTTATCTAATTAATTCAAGTCCATTAGTAGTTGAAAGAATGGCCACTAATACAAAATGGTTGACAATTTATAACTTTGACTTTGCTTAATAAAAAAGATTTTTAAAAAAATGGATAAGGATAAAAGTTTTAAATTTAATAATTAGATTTCATAATATTTTTTTATTTAAAATTTAATCATTGAATTAAATATTTTTCCATTTCTAATCCTTTATTTCCTTTTTATTACACCAAAAATTAAAGCTCCTAATAACTCAACCTCCAGTCCAATTTCAAAACATTGTGGTGAGGTTGACGACATAGAAGAGCTAGGCAGGGCCCGGAGGCAAAGTGATGTACTAAAGTTTTTGAGTAAATCTGAGGTTTTTTTATATAAATATAGCTACAAAAAAAAATCTCAAAATACCTATCTTTTTAGATTATTTTTCAAAATACGCTGGTTTTAAAATTAGTTGAGAAATTTCCCAGCATCAAAATATTGATTTTGGCTAAAAATACCAAGGGAAATCGCCATGGGGGTGGCGATTTCCCTTGGTGTTTTTTTCAAAATTTGCTAAAAATACCAAGGAAAATCGCTACCCCCCATGGCGATTTCCCTTGGTATTTTTAACCAAATTTGTAAAAAGGATGAAGGGAAATCGCCACGGGGGGTGGCGATTTCCCTTCATGTAAATTTTTTTTTTTTAATTTATAAACAAATTTTAATTTTTTTTTTAATTTGTAAATTTTATTTTTTAAATTTAAAAATTATAAATTAAATTAAATTTCTTATTAAATTTAAATATGGAAAATTTTGTTTCTTATAAAAATTAAAAAAACAAAATAATATTTCTTCTTAAATTTGTATATCAAAAATTATATTTGTAAGTTTTGTTTTAATTTTAAAAATTTGTAAGTTTAGTTTTTTAATTTTAAAATTTATAAATTAAATTAAAATAATTTTTTTATAATTTTAAAAATAAAGAAATTTTGTAAGGTATATTTTATTATTTAAATTTTATGAACAAATTTTTTTAAATTTTGTTAATTGATTTGTATTAGATAAAAATAAAAAAACAAACAAAAAAACTTGCATTACATTTTCATAAGCAAACAAGTGAAATTCTGGAAAGTAGAAAAAAAATTTCTGGATAAGACTGATGATATAGGTTTTTAGACAGGTTTCAGCTATATTTCCAGTCCATCAAATGGTGCAGAAAATATTGGAACTTGATTCTTTCTGCAATGGATAAGACTGATGATATAGGTTTTTAGACAGGTTTCATCTATATTTCCAGTCCATCAAATGGTGCAGAAAATATTGGAACTTGATTTTTTCTGCAATGGATAAGACTGATGATATAGGTTTTTAGACAGGTTTCAGCTATATTTCCAGTCCATCAAATGCTGCAGAAAATATTGGAACTTGATTCTTTTTGCAATGGATAAGACTGATGATATAGGTTTTTAGACAGGTTTAAGCTATATTTCCAGTCCATCAAATGGTGCAGAAAATATTGGAACTTGATTTTTTCTGCAATGGATAAGACTGATGATATAGGTTTTTAGACAAGTTTCAGCTATTTTCCAGTCCATCAAATGCTGCAGAAAATATTGGAACTTGATTTTTTCTGCAATGGATAAGACTGATGATATAGGTTTTTAGACAGGTTTCAGCTATATTTCCAGTCCATCAAATGGTGCAGAAAATATTGGAACTTGATTCTTTCTGCAATGGATAAGACTGATGATATAGGTTTTTAGACAGGTTTCAGCTATATTTCCAGTCCATCAAATGGTGCAGAAAATATTGGAACTTGATTCTTTCTGCAATGGATAAGACTGATGATATAGGTTTTTAGACAAGTTTCAGCTATTTTCCAGTCCATCAAATGCTGCAGAAAATATTGGAACTTGATTTTTTCTGCAATGGTTAAGACTGATGATATAGGTTTTTAGACAGGTTTCAGCTATATTTCCAGTCCATCAAATGCTGCAGAAAATATTGCAACTTGATTCTTTCTGCAATGGATGAGACAAATGATGAGATTTATCAATCACATTTTGCATTGAATAAGTTATAACTTTTTCAGTCAAATAGTCCTAGGCAGAATATCAGAATCAGATTTCATCCTATACAAAGGATGGGATTTGTCATCTGGTACAACATAATGAACCATTATAAATTCATAATACTTATGAAGGTTTACAATACCCCCTACAACAGCTTTTCAATCAGATTTTTCCTGAGTGCTAAAACCTTCTCATTCTCATTCTCATTCTCATTCTCATCCTTCTATATTTCTTCTTTCTTTTGCTACACAACATGAGTAATAGAGTGATCGCATTGGTCTACTATAATGGCCAAATTCATAATACTGACGAAGGTGCTACCTTTGATTGTGAACGTCCAAAAAGTTTTCGTGTTGAAGACGACGTCACATTAGAGGAACTGAAGCTGCAAATTCATACAAAAATTAAAGCTGGAACTAGAAAAGAGTTTCAGAGGTTAAGTACAGGCATCCTCTTTCTATTGGTGAAGGATGTGTCCGATATAGAACATTTCCACTTGAAGATGATGATGATGTCAGATGCATGTTTTATGCTCATGAGACATTTGCAAATGTTGGTGTCCTTGAGTTATGTGCTGACATAGATGATGTTGACGATGATTGCGGCCCTTCAAATGTTCGCACAACAGAAAACTTTCCCATAGAAGATTATGATTCTGGGTCGTTCTATGTTCACACTACATACGACGTTCCCACAGAAGAAGTCGTGCCCTTATCTCAAGCTACAACTTTTCAGACTTCATTAGTCTCACAAACCCTAATTCCTACTACCCTCGAAGATGAGCCAGCTGGTGTTGATCCTGTTCGTCCACGTGGAGTCCATGGTGAAGATGTTGGTGAATTTAGTGAGCAGGAAGAGGATGCTGAATTCGCAAGTGATGACAATACTGATTCTGACCCAGACGTCGTCCCTGCTGAGATCAACACTCATGGAGATATCAACACTCATCGAGATATTCCCCCATATCAGGCTGCATCCCATATGCATACACTGGATTTGGAGGCAATGCATGTGCCGGAATTTCCAGAGTATGCTCATACATTAGCTATGCCTCTGACATTTGATCCATCTGCAGTTGATCTGTGTGTTGGGTTACAATTCCCAACGAAAGAGGCTGTGCTTTCAGCTATCAAGCACTATAACATCAAAAACTCTGTAGATTACAGAGTAATTGAATCTGAGCCGACGAAATATTATGCCAAGTGCGTAATGTATGGGAATGGGTGTAATTGGAGAATAAGGGCAACTTTTATGAAGAAGAAACATCTATGGGAGATTAGAAAATATGAAGGGCCTCATACTTGCACATCGGGGAGGATTTCACAAGATCATTGCAAGTTAGATTGTAACATGATCTGTTCATGCATTTTGTCATTGGTCCAAGCAAATCCGGAGATTTCCGTTTCAGTTTTGATCGCTGAGATGCGAATCCGGTATGGATACATCACCTCCTACAAGAAAACATGGCAAGCAAAGCAAAAGGCAATTGTTCGAGTATTTGGCGATTGGGAAAGATCGTACAATGAGCTACCTAAATGGTTAGGTGCAATGCAACATTTCGTGCCTGGTACAATTGTGGAATTGCAAACGGTACCTGCATATCACGGTGATCGACTGGTCCAGGGTAAGAGAATATTCCATCGACTATTTTGGACATTTAAGTCGTGCATTGAAGGGTATCCGTATTGTAAACCTATTGTGCAAATAGATGGTACTTTCTTATATGGAAAATACAAAGGCACATTATTGTTAGCTATTGCGCAAGATGGCAACCGAAACATACTGCCAATTGCCTTTGCCATTGTGGAGGGTGAGACAACAGAGGCTTGGTCATTCTTTCTCAGTAACTTGCGCAGACACGTGACAAAACAGCCTGGCATTTGCTTGATGTCTGATCGACATGAAGCCATCAAAGCTGCGATTAGACGCGATGGTGGATGGAATCCTCCACATGCATATTCAGTGTACTGCATTCGACACATTGCAGCGAACTTTATGAAAAAGTTTAACAATAAGGAATTGCGTCGACAAATTGTTAACATGGGTATGGAATCAAATCATAGTTATTTTATCTCTTATATTTCGTTTAGCATATAAAATAATATTGAAATTCACAAGTTTTTTGTTTTAAAATTTATTAGGATACGAGTTGAGGCGACCGAATTTTCATTTCATGTATGACAATCTTCGTGGAGAAAATGCAGAGGCGGCTAATTGGCTTGATAGGATCCCCAAGGAGAAGTGGGCGCAGTCATATGATCAAGGAAGGCGTTATGGCCATATGACAACCAACCTAGCTGAATCTATCAATTCGGTGTTGAAGGGAACGCGTCATCTTCCCATTACTGCTTTAGTGCAATCAACATATTATAGGTTGGCTGCACTTTTTGTTAAGATGGGGAACAAGCAAATTGCCATGATGGAGGGAGGGCACACATATTGTGAAACAGTCACACAAGCTATGCAAGAAAATCGCAGGAAAGCTAACTCCCACATTGTTCGTAATTTTACGCGAACAAATCGATCTTTTCTGGTTGAAGAGTTAGTTGCCCCACAAGAGGGTGTTTCTGCAATGAAGTACAAAGTCAACCTCAGTGACATGTGGTGTGATTGTGGAAAGTTTCAAGCACAAAGGTTCCCTTGTTCACATGTAGTTGCTGCCTGTGCACATGTCCATGTAGATTGCATGCAATATGTGGACAAAGTCTATAGACTGGAAACTATATTGAATGTTTATAGACATGAGTTCGAAACTGTTGGAAATGAAGGTTACTGGCCTCAATATGATGGTCCAGAAGTGTGTCCCAATCAAGAAATGAGGAGAAATCCACATGGTCGGCCAAAATCAAGTCGTATTCGTAATGAAATGGACCTCAGAGAGAAAGGCCAACCAAAACGTTGTGGATTATGCAGAAACGAAGGTCATAACCGTCGAAATTGTCCGCATCGATTTGGCACATTGGGGGAGACTTCGCATCAACAATAAATGAATTACATGTTTTTCTCAACTTATTATGTACTTTGGATTATAAGGGAAAATGTAATGCAAGTTTTTTTGTTTGTTTTTTATTTTTATCTAATTCAAATCAATTAACAAAATTTTAAAAAATTTGTTCATAAATTTTAAATAATAAAATATACCTTACGAAATTTCTTTATTTTTAAAATTATAAAAAAATTATTTTAATTTAATTTATAAATTTTAAAATTAAAAAACTAAACTTACAAATTTTTAAAATTAAAACAAAACTTACAAATATAATTTTTGATATACAAATTTAAGAAGAAATATTATTTTGTTTTTTTAATTTTTATAAGAAACAAAATTTTCCATATTTAAATTTAATAAGAAATTTAATTTAATTTATAATTTTTAAATTTAAAAAATAAAATTTACAAATTAAAAAAAAAAAAATTAAAATTAAAATTTGTTTATAAATTTAAAAAAAAAATTACATGAAGGGAAATCGCCACCCCCCATGGCGATTTCCCTTCATCCTTTTTACAAATTTGGTTAAAAATACCAAGGGAAATCGCCATGGGGGGTGGCGATTTCTCTTGGTATTTTTAGCAAATTTTGAAAAAAACACCAAGGGAAATCGCCACCCCCCATGGCGATTTCCCTTGGTATTTTTAGCCAAAATCAATATTTTGATGCTGGGAAATCGCCATGGGGGGTGGCGATTTCCCAGCTAATTTTAAAACCAGCGTATTTTGGGAAATAATCTAAAAGGATAGGTATTTTGGGATTTTTTTTTTTAGCTATATTTATATAAAAAAAAACCTAAATCTGACGCTATCAGGCTGAGGAATTAATAACTTTCTTACTACCATTTATCGGTTTTTTTATTCAAATATAGCCAAAAAAAATATCAAAATATCGTTGATTTCAGATTAATTTTCAAAATCCGTCAATTTTTTTCTAGCTGGGAAATCGCCATCCCCCATGGCGATTTTCCAGTGTAAAAATTTGAAATTTGGCAAAAAACACCAAGGGAAATCGCCATGGGGTGGCGATTTCCCTTGGTGTTTTTTGCAAAATTTGCAAATTATATCAAGGGAAATCGCCACCCCCCATGGCGATTTCCCTTGGTATAATTTACAAAATTTGTAAATTCCATCAAGGGAAATCGTCATGGGGTGGCGATTTCCCTTGATGAATTGTTTTTTTTTACTTAAATTAAAAAACAAAATTTAAAATTATTTTTAAATTTTTAAATTTGTAAATTTTGTTTTTTAATTTTAAAAATTATAAATTAAATTAAAATATTTTTTAGGTTTGGTTATTTATTTTTTTTAAATATATATTAAAAATGTAATTTAATTTATTATTAAAATTTTATAAAAAATAAAAATATATTTCTTATTAAAATTTTAAAAAGAAGATTATATTTCTTATTAAATTTTTATATCAAAAATTGTATTTCAAAAAAGCAAAATTTAATTTATACCAAAAATAATTTAATGATGTAAAATGTAAATAAATTTTTTTTTTAAAGAAATTTATCGAGTAACTTTTTTAAATAAAGAAGTTATTTTTAAGTTGGTATCGTAAAATAATTTTTTTTAATTTGATTTTTTTTATTGAGTTGGTATTCGATTAACTCGTGACATCAATTTAATCATTGTTTTTAATAATAGTATAGATTGTTGGTATAATTTTAAAATTAAAAGTTATATTTTATTATAATTTTAATATGATAAAAATTTCTAATTTTTACAATTAAAATAATAATTTGGTAATCAAAAGATAAAAAAAAAAATAATTTTTTTACAGTTTAAAACTGGATATTTGATAAAATAATTTTAATTTAATTTATGATTAAAATTTTATAAAAATAAAATTTTATTTCTTATTAAAATTTAAAAAAGAAAATTAAATTAAAATGAAATGAAAAAAAGAAAATTAACTTATCATGTAATTTGGATTATTATTTTATTTAAAATGAAAAAAAAATTATAAAAATATAACTCAATTATATTTTTTTTTTACAATTTTTTAAATTAAATAACAACATTAAGATATAAATTAAATAACAACATTAAGATATAAATTAAAATAAAATATAACAATTAATTTCCCAACAAATTTAAAATAAATAACATGAAATGCAAAACATATAAATTTATATATTAGAAATTTAAAACACATTATTCTCGTTATATTGATAAAAGTACATTTATTCTAATTATTGCGTGGTGTAGAGTAACAGTGTCGAGCTCTTCTAGTGCGTGGTGGTTGCACCCGTCGTTCAACCTCGTCAGTGGCACGTATTCGCGGTCGACCACGACCTCTTGCTATAACCGCCACTGGTTCCGGTTGTATGTCATCAGTCATTTCTTCCGTATCAAAAATTTGAAACCCACTGCTGGATGAGCCAACACCTAGTTCACCCATAACGGGAACCTGACTACTAGATGCACCTATAAATGATGTACCATCAAATGCTGACGAAGGGGTTCCAAACTGATACATTGATGTTAGATATGCTGAACTTGGACTTAGGATGGGGAGCTGGTCATCTAACCTCGTTCTTGGCGGTGATGGTCGGTAACACTCATCAACATCATATCCGGGGTGACTTACGGAATAACGATGGCTGGATGGTACTCCATGATCCCGTTCAGGTTCAGGATGATTAAATGACATCCTCGGTGCTGTGAACTCCGATGAGGTCGGTTGACGCGTTCGCCCACGTTGTCGGCGAGATCTAGGAGCATCCATATCCTGTGTAGGAGGGACTGGAGCTGAAGTTTGTCCGGTAAATGGCATACTCCTAACATCCTCATACATCGACGGTGGACAAACGAAAGGCCGACCTTCATTTTATACCATCCTATGTAATCATCAGATGGGTTGAAATTATTACCAACAATCGGGTAACCTGTCGGAATTCGTTGAAAACGTATATTCCACCAATGGATCCAATGTTCATGCTTCGCAGGCCAGAATTCCTCATGACGACCACGCATGTCGATCTTGTGAAGCTTATCAAGGTTCACCGGGACTGCAGGAATTGGTTGTTGCATCCCAAATTGTCGCAACACCCTGTCAGTTTGGTGCCACTCTATATATGAAAAGCATATCAATACTTTGTTTGCTTTCCATATATTACAATTATTGCAGGCATTGATAACTCGTATAATTATATAGTTTTTAGTTATGTTTTATTATTGTTTTGTGTCAAATACGAGTTATTATTGTTTAGTCTAATTGTGTTTATGATCTTTTATATTTTTATGTAATTTGGTGTTTTTCACAAGTTTCTTTGAGTGATTTCAGATTACCAGAATTAAGGGCAAATCCAGTTCAGTTCCAGTTCCGACACCTTTTGCCATATCAGCTATATCTCGAGTTTCACTGAAGCAATAAGGCTGAACTTTGTATCCCTGCAAAGCTAAGAGGCATATCTATCTTTTTCATGTTTTACACTTCTTGAAACGGAGTCGTTTTCCCTAGCGAAATCGACCATCAAGTTGGCTGATGTGCAATGACGTCTGTTCTGCACCGTTTTGGTATTTTGACCATATCTCCCGATCCACGTGCGCAAATGATCTGATTCCAACGGCTATGGATCCGTAACTGATAGGGGTATATTGTTCTAGAAGACCATTTTATCAGATCGAGCCTCCAACATTGACAAAATCGACCATCAAGCTGGCTGATCAGAATTGTCATACAATATGACGAAAATTGTTAGAAAAATGCACCCACCTATTATACCTACCTTTGAAATTTGTAAAGCTTGTCTCTTGTCATTTAGCCCTCCAAAATGTGTATAAATAGAGGGCCTTGGATGAGTATTGGGATACATTGATACATTGGTAGGATATTAGCCATTGTAATAAAATTCTCTAAGTTTTCTTTTTCTTTCCTTTCTCTAGTTTTCTTTTTTATTTACTTATGCTTCTTACATTTCTTTTCATTTTATTCATATCTAGTATGTGTTGCTAATCATATTGTTGAGGTGATGAGGTGAAGCTCTTGGTAAATGCTAAGGTTAGTCTCTTAAACATGAGCTAAAATGAATCATCATTTATAAACACTAGTATAGATAATATTTTCTTTTGGTTTAAAATCATACTTGCAAAGTAGAGATCTTGATTCATTATTGACAATGAAAATGGCACAGTAAATGCTTGGTTTCATAACCTTGATTTGTTGTAGACATATACCTTGGCATAAGGAATGCTTGGACTCTTTTTATGAGTTTTGAGCACACCAAATGAACATAATATCATATGCTATGGACGTTGGACAATTTGGACTGAATTGCTAAACCTTCCGATTGGAACCTCCCTTATGTGTGGATTTCAATTGTGTAATAAAACAAGATTAATCTTAGCATAACACCAAGAGTGGATTCTCTAACCTCAACATCTTTTCTTATTGTTTTTTATATCTTGTTTAATTGCTTTTATGTTATTTTGTTTATTTTGTTCTCTAATATCTTGTTTACTTTCTTTGTTATTGATTCCCTAATATCTTGTTTATTTTCTTTTTCTTATATATTTATAAACTTATACTTACTAATACGCTTCCCTGTGGTTCGACCTCGTACACCCGAGAATTTATTACTTGAACATAACCTGCACTTGGGTTTATAACTCTTAATTGAGTTACCATCAAGTTTTTGGCGCCGTTGCCGGGGAGGCAATACTAAGTATATAAGTTTATAAGTATATTTATTTTTATTGGCTGGTTATACCGCCTATATTTATTTTTATTGGCTGGTTATACCGCCTAATTTTCTATATATTTATATTTATATTGTATATTAACTTTGTTTTATTTTTATTGGCTGGTTATACCGCCTAATTTTGTATATTAACTTTGTTTTATGCTTGTTTGGCGACGTGATTTTAGATCTCGTCGTTTAGTTAGATTTTATTGTGAAACTTTTTCAGGTAATCTTTCTAATACAACTCCTACCATGGCTGACAATGAAAGTGTTCATGCTGAAGATGAGAACAGACAAGTACGCACCATGCGTGACTACTTGCAACCAACTCGAAGCTCATCACCCTCTTGTTTTATTTTTCCTCTCAATGCAAACAACTTTCGTTTTAAACCAGGTATGATAGCTTTGCTTCCAAATTTCTATGGGTTGGAATCGGAAAGTGCTTACTCGTTTCTAAAAGACTTCGAAGATGTATGTGTCACCTTTAATGACCAACAATGTACAAATGAAATTGTCAAGCTAAAATTATTTCCTTTTTCTTTAAAAGATAAAGCAAAAATTTGGCTTCATAATTTAAAACCAAGGTCAATTGGCACATGGCAAGAATTACAAACTGAGTTTCTAAAGAAATTTTTCCCAGCACATAAAACTACTGCTTTGAAAAGACAGATTCAAAATTTCAATCAAAATCAAAATGAAGCATTTTTTCAGTGCTGGGATCGTTTTAAAGATTTGTTAAGTTCTTGTCCACATCATGGTTTTGAAAAATGGCGTCTTATTAGTTTCTTTTATGAAAGTTTAACTCCCGAAACTAAACAATTTGTTGAAACAATGTGTAACGGTGAGTTTCTAGAAAAAGAACCTGAAGAAGCCTTTGACTACTTAGACCATTTGGCAGATAACTCTCAAGCCTGGCACACAGATAATTCCTCTGAAAGTTTCAATAGATCTAATCTTGTTTCTAACAGAGGTAAATATCATTTTAGTCAAGAAGATGAGATAAAAGCTAAAGTAGCTAATTTGGCTAGAAAGATTGAAGCCATGGAACTTAGAGAAGTAAAAGAAGTCAAAACGGTTAAAAATGAAGAAAGTTGTGGAATTTGTGAAATCATGGGACACCCCACTTCTGAATGTCCAAACATTCCCATTCTTAAAGAAGCGTTGCATGATCAAGTAAATTCCATAAACACATTTAAAAAACCTTTTCCTTCTCCTTACTCTGAAACGTATAACCCTGAATGGAGAAATCATCCCAACTTCAGTTGGCGGAATAATAATCATGTTCAGGTACCACAATCTCAAAAGCCGGGCAACACTTTTTCCTATCAACCTTCACGTGTACAAACCTTGGAAGAAACATTGCAAGCATTCATGCAAACACAAGCAAATGTGAATAGCCGGACTTCACAGGACATCAATGAGATCAAAAACACCTTGTCCACATTGACAGCTTCATTACGCACTCAAGAAAAAGGTAAGTTTCCTGCTCAACCTCAGCCTAACCCTTCTACTCAATGTCTTGTTTCTTGCTCCAATGAAACTCAACAGGAAAATGCCAGTTCTATCACAACTCTTCGAAGTGGAAAGGCAATTGACAAAAACATTCCATCAAAAGACCAAGATCCTCTTTCCCCTCCGAAAAGTAATGGTAAGGATGATGGTAAGTCTGAACTTCTTGAAAATTTGGACAAAGAAAAAGGTATGCATCCTGCTCCTTTTCCTCAAAGGTTGCAAACAATAAAGATTTTGAATCAAAATGCAGAAATTTATGAACTTTTCAAACAAGTTAAGATTAACATTCCTTTATTGGATGCAATCAAACAAGTTCCATCTTATGCTAAATTTTTGAAGGACATGTGCACAGTTAAAAGGAAACATAATGTACAAAAAAAAGCATTTTTGACGGAAAGTGTGAGCTCAATCATTCAGCACCTTACTCCACCAAAATTCAAAGATCCTGGATGTCCAACAATCTCATGCATCATTGGAAACACTAGAATAGAACGTGCATTGCTTGATCTTGGTGCTAGTGTTAATCTTTTGCCTTTTTCTGTTTATCAACAGTTAGGTTTAGGTGAACTCAAGGAAACACCTGTTACACTTCAACTAGCTGATCGTTCTGTAAAAATTCCTCGAGGGATAGTTGAAGATGTTTTGGTTCAAATTGATAATTTTTACTTCCCTGTTGATTTTATTGTTTTGGACACACATCCTGTTTCAAATCCAAATGTTCAAATTCCTGTTATATTAGGCCGTCCATTTCTTGCAACTTCTAATGCTCTGATAAATTGCAGGAATGGTATGTTGAACATTTCTTTTGGAAATATGACTTTAGAATTAAATGTGTTCAACATTTGCAAGCAACCTGGTGATAATTCAGAAGTACATGAAGTGGATTTCATTGAAGAACTTGTTCATGAACATCTCACCACTACCACATTCCATGATCCTTTAGAAGCTTATTTAATTGAATATGAGTTTGATAATGCTTCAGAAATTTCACACACTGATTCTTTGTTAAAATCTTTTCAGGATAAGCATTGTTAGAAACAAAAGTTTGAGGAACTACCATCACTTACAAATGTCACTGTACCATCAACTATTGAACCACCCAAGCTGGAGTTAAAACCATTGCCATCCGAGCTAAAATATTCCTTTTTGGGTGAGAGTGAAACTTTTCCAGTCATAATTTCTTCACATCTTGATGAACTACAAGAAGGTAAGTTGTTACAACTTTTGAAGATGCACAAAAATGCATTAGGATGGACCTTAGCTGACATAAAGGGAATAAGCCCATTAATCTGCACACATAATATTTATTTAGAGGAAAATGCTAAACCCTCTAGACAAATGCAACGAAGGCTTAATCCTAATATGAAAGAAGTAGTGAGAAATGAAGTCATTAAACTTCTAGATAATGGAATCATTTATCCTATCTCTGATAGCAAATGGGTAAGTCCTACTCAAGTCGTACCTAAGAAATCTGGAGTTACTGTAGTTAAAAATGAAAACAATGAATTAATTCCAGCTAGGACTGTTACTGGTTGGCGCATGTGCATTGACTATAGGAAACTTAACTCAGTGACGAGGAAAGATCATTTCCCTTTGCCTTTCATGGATCAAATCTTAGAAAGAGTTGCAGGGCATGAGTTTTATTGTTTTCTAGATGGATATTCTGGGTATAATCAAATTGCCATTGCACTTGAGGACCAAGAGAAAACCACTTTTACATGTCCTTTTGGTACTTTTGCATATCGTAGAATGCCATTTGGATTATGTAACGCCCCTGCCACATTTCAAAGATGCATGCTTAGCATTTTTAGTGACATGATTGAACGTAATCTTGAGATTTTCATGGATGATTTTTCTGTTTCTGGTGATTCATTTGATGATTGCTTAGCCAATTTGAAAAATGTATTGATTAGGTGTGAAGAAAAAAATCTTGTTCTTAATTGGGAAAAATGTCATTTCATGGTCACTAAAGGTATTGTACTAGGTCACATTGTTTCTGCAAAAGGGATTGAGGTAGACAAGTCAAAACTTGAATTGATTGCTAATCTACCCACACCAAAGACAGTAAAGGACATTAGGTCATTCTTGGGACATGCAGGTTTTTATAGAAGATTCATAAAAGATTTTAGCACGATATCTAAACCTCTATGTAATCTTTTAATGAAAGACACTGCATTTGAATGGACTAAAGATTGTGAAGATGCTTTTGAAAAACTCAAAAATATGCTCACTACTGCTCCTATTATGAGATCTCCTGATTGGTCCTTACCATTTGAAATAATGTGTGATGCTAGTGACTATGCTGTTGGTGCTGTGTTAGGACAAAGGAAAGATAATAAACCACATGTAATTTACTATGCAAGTAAAACTTTAAATAGAGCCCAAATGAATTATTCCACTACAGAAAAGGAATTACTTGCAGTTGTTTTTGCATTGGATAAATTCAGATCTTACCTTGTTGGATCATCAATTGTTGTCTTTAGTGATCATGCAGCTTTAAAATATCTTCTCTCTAAGAAGGATGCAAAACCTAGGTTGCTGAGGTGGATCCTTTTGCTGCAAGAATTTGACATCACCATTCGAGATAAAAAAGGAGTAGAAAATGTGGTGGCTGATCATTTATCAAGACTTGTTTGTGATGAATCTTTTGGAACCTCACCAATAAATGATACTTTTCCTGATGAACAACTTCTAATTGTCTCCACGACACCTTGGTTTGCTGACATTGCTAATTTTCTTGCTACAGGAAAAATTCTTTCTCAATGGAGCACACAAGATAAAAGGAAGTTTCTGAATGAGGTAAAGAAGTTCTATTGGGATGACCCTTACTTGTTCAAATATTGTCCTGATCAGATTTTTCGAAGATGCATTCCCGACAATGAGGTAAGTAGTGTAATTAAGTTTTGTCATTCCGAGGCATGTGGTGGTCATTTTTCATCAAAGAAAACTGCTGCAAAAATTTTACAGTGTGGATTTTACTGGCCAACTTTGTTCAAAGATGCACATAATTTTTGCAAGTCATGTGAAAGTTGTCAAAAATTAGGTTCCATTTCGAAAAGAAACATGATGCCTTTGAACCCAATTCTTGTAATTGAAATTTTTGACTGTTGGGGTATTGATTTCATGGGACCATTTCCACCATCTTTTGGTTTCTTATACATTTTAGTTGCAATAGATTATGTTTCAAAGTGGATAGAGGCAATTCCATGTCGAAATAATGATCACAAAACAGTGATTAAATTTTTAAAAGAAAATATTTTGAGTCGATTTGGAATTCCTCGATCTATCATAAGCGATGGGGGAACACATTTTTGCAACAAGGTTTTTGAAACATTAATGAAGAAATATGCCATTACACACAAAGTTGCAACCCCTTATCACCCGCAGACAAATGGACAGGTAGAATTAGCAAATAGGGAGATTAAACAAATTTTGGAAAAGACAGTTAATCCAAATCGCAAAGATTGGTCTCTTAGACTTAACGATGCATTATGGGCCTATCGAACAGCTTTTAAAATAGCATTGGGCATGTCTCCTTATAGGCTAGTTTATGGAAAACCTTGTCATTTACCTGTGGAACTTGAGCATAAAGCATATTGGGCCATTAAAATGTTCAACTCAAACCTTGATGACGCTTCTAATTTACGAAAATTACAAATAAATGAACTTGAGGAACTCAGAAATGTTGCATATGAGAATTCTAAAATTCATAAAGAAAGAACTAAAGCCTTTCATGACAAGTTAATTTCAAGAAAAACATTTAATGTTGGGCAAAAAGTTCTACTTTATAATTCTAGACTTCACATATTTCCTGGTAAGTTGAGATCAAGATGGACTGGCCCATTTGTGGTTAAGCATGTGTATCATTATGGAGCAGTTGACATTGAGAATCCTCAAAATGGTAACGTATTCAAGGTAAATGGACAAAGACTCAAACTCTTTTTGGAAAATCATGTTACTCAAGAAGAGGTTGTTTTTCTTTCTGATCCTTGTTTTGAAAATAACTAGATGTAAATATAACTTTTACTAATCTTCAAAAAAAAAAAAAAAAAAAAAAATTCATTTTTTTTTCCCGGTTAAATGGCGGATAACGGTACTCCGTGATTATTTAAGTCGGTTCCATCAGCTACCCACAAAACTGATATTGTATATAAATTTCTCTTTCATTTTATTTTATTTCATTTTTTTTCAGGATGGATGATATTCTCAAAAGATTGCAGAAACGATTTCCTCCTTTTCCTCGGAATATTTTACTGAAGCTTTACCAAGTTCGATTAGAAAGATTAAGAATGCTTATGAACAAAGGGATTCCTGAAGACATACGTTGGATAATTGAAGCCAAGGTACGTGAAGATGAATATCTTCCTGTTTTGCATTTACCAGGTACAGGTAGAAGCACTTATGCAAAGAAGCGACGAGCAAAGAGCATGAGTTCAAATTGCCACAAGTGTGCACGATGGACGTGTAACGGTAAATGTCGTTCTATTGGGATTCCGTCCTCTAATCGAGATGATAAAATTGAATTCATTAAGGATGGACTGAGTAAGGAGAATTTGGGTAATATCCAACTTTCTCTTGAGACGCATCCTAGTGGAGACGTACAAAGAGAAATTCTTGATTTATGGCCGCAATTCCAAAGGGAATGGCAACATCTTGGGAATCTGATGTTAAAAGACCCTGTTTGCCAGCTTGTAAGAAAACTGGATGGGAAGCATATCCTCGACTCATAGAAGGCGTTTAAGCCGTTTCTGGACGTAAAACCAGAGGAAGATGTGAGCCACAATCACAACTACAATAAATGACTTCTCAGCTTTTGGTTTGATTTGCAATAACTTTATTTCAGTTTAATTTACGTGTTGTTCGATTTGTGTAATTATTCTCGTTTTTTTTTTTTGCATTGGTCTTTTACGATTGATTTTTCTTCTCTTTTTGATTTTCTTCCTGAAATCACGCAAAAATCTTTTGTTAGGTTAACATTTTCTTCTGACAGGTCAAATACACTTTCGGCGACATTATTACTCTTGTCTGATTCACTACTCAGTCCTCTATATATTACACCATGTACTCATTCTCTTTCAGGCACTCGAAAAAAAAAATGGAAAGCACTTCGTCCCAGCGCATTAAAAAGATTTGTGTCTTTGGAGGTGCTTATCCAGGGAAAAATAACATATTCGCTGATGAAGCCATAAGAGTTGGAGTAATACTTGCCCAACAAAAGATCCAGTTGATTTATGGAGGCGGTAGTACGGGTTTAATGGGAGCAGTCGCTACAGCAGCACACGCCGGAGGAAGTCCAGTTCTAGGAATCGTGCCAAAACTATTCACAAATTTTTGTGGACCTACCGTGGGTAAAGAAATACAAGTCTGGAGTATCCCTGAACGGATGACAATCATGTACCATTCTGCCGATGCATTCATTGCTTTACCAGGAGGTCTGGGTACATTGGAAGAAATAGCTTGCGTGGCTTCTTGGTCATCTTTGGTCACAAATAAGAAACCCATTGGTTTGCTTAATATTAATGGTTATTTTAGTAATTTACTTTCATATTTAGATAATGCTGTGGATAATGGATTCATGTTTTCAGAGGCAAGGAGAACCATAATTTCTGCTACAACCATTGAAGATTTACTCAAAAAGCTACAAGCTTATGAGTGTTTATCTGCTACGGTTGTTTCGCAAACGCTCGGAAAAAGAAAAAGAGATATGGACGAGCAAGGAGTGGATTGCACTTTGTCTTTGTGACATTATCTAACATTTTGTTTGTTGTGTCTCAGTTATAATAAGTGGTTAGCAACCTCTGCAGGTAATATCTCCTAAATTCTACCTTTAAAATTTGACATTGGGGACAATGTCATATTTTAGTAGGGGGTAAGGGACATATTTTGCTAAAAAAAAAAAAAAAAAAAAAAAAATTTGTTGTGTTTTAAGACATTTAGAAGTATTCATTCTGAACAAGGTCTGAGTAAGGGAGACTTGAGACATACCTTGTCAGTTTGATTTAATCTTCTTCTTCAAAAAAACAAAAAAAAAAACAACAAAAAAAAAAAAACAAAAAAAAAAACAAAAAAAAAAACAAAAAAAAAAAACAAAAAAAAAAAAAGCATGTTTAGACTTAGTGTGTTTTTTTTTTAGTTACTTTCAATACAATGATGAGATATGAATTGCATAAGTCTAAAACAGATTTATTAGTGAGAAGATTTTCATGAGAATTGAGCTTGATGTCAACCTTTTTATGAGCCAATGTTAATATGATATGTTGATTGAGAAAGAAGCATGTTTAGACTTAATCTGACTTGTATAATCATCTTTGTGAGTTTTTGAGCCTATAATGATTGATGCATTATACAAATCAATCTAATTTCTTTCTTGAGCGCTCTTATGATTACATGATTCTCTAGAACTTGCTTTAAACCGTTTGAGACTATATTGATACATGTGACAACATGAATATGATAGAGGCATTAGGATTATAACCAGAGCCAAACAGCCATCCATTATTAATGTTCTAAGAGAACATCCCCACTAGTGAGCCAATTTGAGCCTACATTAAATATGCTATTTTATTGGTAACCAGAACTTACAGCTAGCCTAAATATACTTATATCCTTACCCTTGTTCTAAAGATGGATTATATATTTTGAGACATATTGCAAAAACAAGGGATACTTTTTGAAAATTTGGGTTAGAAACAAAAGATAAGTGTGGGGGAAGAAAAGAAAAGAAAAAGTCAAGAGAAAAAGAAAGGGATCATTGTCAAATACATTCCCATATTAAAAAAAAAAAAAAAAAAAAAAAAAAAAAGAATCTTCTCTTGAACTTCTAGAAAAAGATGTTACAAAGTTGGTTAGAATGATGCAAAGGCTCAACATGAATATTTAGCCTATGTTATTATGTGCTTTATAAGAGTTTTGAGAAGTTTTATTTGTATGATCTTATTATGTCTCTAAAATCTATGAACTCTTTGGAACCTTTGTGATATCTTTATCCTTTTGTTCTTTAACCACATTATAACCCTTTGGCCCCATTACAACCTTGAATAAAGACCTCTTGATTTATGAAGTTGTATGATCTAAATAGTGGAGAATAGGTGGACAAGCAAGCATATGGTAGAAGTGTTTTCATGAGATTGATTGAGTGTAAACACTTTACCACTACTTTAAAGAGTGAAAATCAAGAGAGTATCCCATGTGAGAAGTTGAGATTAAGTTTGAATATACACTATTTTGATTGAAATATGTTATGTTATTATTGGCTTAACTCAAACTATTTACATTCAAGCAAGATCTTTTGTGAATTTCTTTAAGCTATTGATTAGTTTTTAAGACTTGTCCAATGATTATCTCTAATTTATATTGGAAGGATTAGTTATAATTATTATTTTTAGTTTTTCTTATGTCTTCAATGTTTGTGGGTATCGTCCTAGTAAACCCTCACGAGACTAAACGCGTCCACTAGGGACACCTAGGGGTTTAAAGGCTTGTGTCACATGCTAAGTGCCACCGTGATTTCCTACGAAAATGGATTAGATTAGATTTTCTTATTTTATTTTTATTGAGTCGTTGCTAGGGACTAGCAACAATCTAAGTATGGGGGTGTGATAACTCGTATAATTATATAGTTTTTAGTTATGTTTTATTATTGTTTTGTGTCAAATACGAGTTATTATTGTTTAGTCTAATTGTGTTTATGATCTTTTATATTTTTATGTAATTTGGTGTTTTTCACAAGTTTCTTTGAGTGATTTCAGATTACCAGAATTAAGGGCAAATCCAGTTCAGTTCCAGTTCCGACACCTTTTGCCATATCAGCTATATCTCGAGTTTCACTGAAGCAATAAGGCTGAACTTTGTATCCCTGCAAAGCTAAGAGGCATATCTATCTTTTTCATGTTTTACACTTCTTGAAACGGAGTCGTTTTCCCTAGCGAAATCGACCATCAAGTTGGCTGATGTGCAATGACGTCTGTTCTGCACCGTTTTGGTATTTTGACCATATCTCCCGATCCACGTGCGCAAATGATCTGATTCCAACGGCTATGGATCCGTAACTGATAGGGGTATATTGTTCTAGAAGACCATTTTATCAGATCGAGCCTCCAACATTGACAAAATCGACCATCAAGCTGGCTGATCAGAATTGTCATACAATATGACGAAAATTGTTAGAAAAATGCACCCACCTATTATACCTACCTTTGAAATTTGTAAAGCTTGTCTCTTGTCATTTAGCCCTCCAAAATGTGTATAAATAGAGGGCCTTGGATGAGTATTGGGATACATTGATACATTGGTAGGATATTAGCCATTGTAATAAAATTCTCTAAGTTTTCTTTTTCTTTCCTTTCTCTAGTTTTCTTTTTTATTTACTTATGCTTCTTACATTTCTTTTCATTTTATTCATATCTAGTATGTGTTGCTAATCATATTGTTGAGGTGATGAGGTGAAGCTCTTGGTAAATGCTAAGGTTAGTCTCTTAAACATGAGCTAAAATGAATCATCATTTATAAACACTAGTATAGATAATATTTTCTTTTGGTTTAAAATCATACTTGCAAAGTAGAGATCTTGATTCATTATTGACAATGAAAATGGCACAGTAAATGCTTGGTTTCATAACCTTGATTTGTTGTAGACATATACCTTGGCATAAGGAATGCTTGGACTCTTTTTATGAGTTTTGAGCACACCAAATGAACATAATATCATATGCTATGGACGTTGGACAATTTGGACTGAATTGCTAAACCTTCCGATTGGAACCTCCCTTATGTGTGGATTTCAATTGTGTAATAAAACAAGATTAATCTTAGCATAACACCAAGAGTGGATTCTCTAACCTCAACATCTTTTCTTATTGTTTTTTATATCTTGTTTAATTGCTTTTATGTTATTTTGTTTATTTTGTTCTCTAATATCTTGTTTACTTTCTTTGTTATTGATTCCCTAATATCTTGTTTATTTTCTTTTTCTTATATATTTATAAACTTATACTTACTAATACGCTTCCCTGTGGTTCGACCTCGTACACCCGAGAATTTATTACTTGAACATAACCTGCACTTGGGTTTATAACTCTTAATTGAGTTACCATCAGGCATCCAATGGGAGGCATGCCATAATTTCACTTGAGGAATATGGCATCCACAGAAACTGCGAATAATTATTACAAATTATTAGTTTCATATGGATTAAATAAAAAAAAAAAACTTCAATGTAACAATCGAAATATTTACCTTATCATATCCTACTCGATCTAGTCGTACTCTTATACTTGCAAGGTCGCTCGGAGTCTCTGTAAAATCTCTACTCCTACTCTTACTCCACCTATTAAAATGCATATAATATCTTAATGACCTATAAAAATACAAGTTCGTACAAAATTAATAAAATAGTAAAGATTATTACCTGCTTGCAAGGGGGTATACAGCCGAAATATCCACGCTCGGAGCAAGAAATGGTAGTCGATACCAAGCCCATGATTGTAGAAGCACTAAACATCCACCTATGTCATGGCTTTTTGGAACTGTAGCCCGGCAAAGTTCTCTATACAAAACCGCCAAACACACAGAACCCCAACTATAATTTACCGCATGCTCTAAATCACGTAGTAATGGAAGATACATTAAATGTACCCGACTGCTCGATTTGTCAGGCATCAGTATTCCTCCAATCAAACGTAAAATATATGCTCTAGCAGCATATTGTATCTGTTGTTCAGTTGCATGTAATGGAAGATTTTGAAACGATTTCAACCAATTTAGTCTCACCGTTGAGCCAGATACATACTCATCTGGAGGTACCGAGCCCAATAGATCTTGACACACTTCATTCCAATCTAGCAAGCTTCCGCCTGTAACTGCATCGCCATGGATCGGAAGTCCAAGTTGCAGCGCAACATCTTCGAGAGTTACCGTGCATTCACCAAATGGAAAATGAAAAGTGTGCGTCTCGGGTCTCCATCGTTCGATCAACGCACTGATTAAGTCGGGTTGTATCAAAAATCGTCGAATTTGAGTTGCGTGATAAAATCCGGCTCTTCTTAAGTGGTCGATAATAGATGGATGCAGGTCCTCCAATGTAAATTTCCTCGAACGTAACACGCGACGAGTTTCTTGTTATAATAATAAAAATTAATATATTATAAAACTATAACAATTAAAAATTAATAAATAAAACTATAAAACTATAAAATAACAAAACAATAATAATAAAAAATTTAAATTTTTTTATATAATTATTAAATAATTCAATTCTATAATAAATAGATAACTATAACATTAAAATTAAAAGACAATAATAATTACAAAATTATAAAACAATAATAATATAATATAAAATTTAAAATTATATAAAACTATAAAATGAAAAAATAATAATAATTAAACAATTATAAAACTATAATAATAAAAATTAATATAATATAAAATTTATAATTATATAAAACTATAAAATGAAAAAAAAGTAATAATTACAAAATTATTATTCTATATAATAATAAAAAGACCATTATAATATAAAAATTAAAATTATATAAAACTATAAAATAAAAAAACAAAAATTATTAACAAATTAAATAACTATAATAATAAAATTTAAACAATATAAAAAATATATAATTATATAATTATGAAATCAAAAAACAATAGTAATTAATAAATGATAAAACTATAATTGAAAACTATAACATTAAAAATATAAAAATTATAAAACAATAAAACTATAAATTTACAAAATTCTAATCAATAAAAAATAACTAAAAATTGATAATGTAATACAAATAATATTACAACAATTTACTTACCTCTTTAAAAATAACCTCCGATATGTGATTTTCTTGCAACCTCAATAGTAATGATGAAGCCATTTCTAAATATTGTTGTAGAAAAAAAATATTGTTGTAGAAAATAATTTTGTTGGTAGAAAGAAATTTAATTGTTGAAAGAAGAATGAAAAATGAAAGAAGGGAGGGAGGTATTTATAGAAGAGTGGTGTATGTGTGTGTGACCGTTGCCTTCAAATATTTTTGAATTTTTTTTTTGTTATATCTAATACAAATCAATTAACAAAATTTATAAAATTTATTCATAAATTTTAAATAATAAAATATACCTTACGATTTTTTTTTTTTTTAAATTATAAAAAAAATTAATTTAATTTATAATTTTTAAAATTTAAAAACAAAATTTACAAATTTAAAAATAATTTTAAAATTTTTTTTTAATTGAAGTAAAAAAAAAAAAAAAAACAATTCATCAAGGGAAATCGCCATGGGCCTTGGTATAATTTGCAAATTTTGCAAAAAACACGAAGGGAAATCGCCACCCCCCATGACTATTTCCCTTGGTGTTTTTTGCCAAATTTCAAATTTTTACACTGAGAAATCGCCATGGGGAATGGCGATTTCCCAGCTAGAAAAAAATTGGCGGATTTTGAAAATTAATCCGAAATCAACGGTATTTTGGTATTTTTTTTTTTGGCTATATTTGAATAAAAAAAACCCCATTTATCAGTCCATACAGTACTTTGCAAAGAGCCAGAAAATAAAAAAAAAAATAAAAAACCCTGGTTGCTTGCTTATCTCAATTCCCTGACAATGATGAAAAGGTTGTATGAAAATTTGTCATGTGAAAGATGGAGATGGCTGCTTTGATGATTGGCAATAATGGCTACCCCTTTGTGTGGAGTAGTTGCAGCACTTGCTGCTGCCTAAAGATGCCTTAAAAAATAAATATAATGCAGGAAGCAAAATGGAGATGTTGCCTTTTGACTTGTTAAGCATAAACCTGTAAGTTTTTCAATTGGCCATGCAAAGCCGAACAAACAACACCTTACAAATACAATTAGGGTTAACTAATCTAATTTAAGGCACAAGTAATCAGTTAACAATCCTTTCTTTTTCAACCCCTCTTTTCTTACTGATCAGCTATGTTGCTCCGATTCTTCATTTTTCTTGAAGTATTCATATCTGACGCATATTCGGATATAGTTATGGGGATATGACCCTCAAAGGTCCTTCCAAATATATGAAAAAACTTAAATAAAAAAAAATGAATATATCCGTGTCAGACACATACCTGTATTCGACACACACCCGAGTCCTAGTAACATAGCTGATCAGTGGTCACACAGCTTTCTCTAAACTGAGCACACTCATAGATAAAGTTATGTTACCGAACTCTTCATTTTCTTTAAAATATCCGTGTCCAACACATATTCGAACATGGATATAAGTATGATCCTCCAAATAAATAGAAAAACTTTAAAAAAAATAAGTATACCCGTGTCGGACACATCCGTATCCGATACTCACTCTCGAATTCAAATAACATAGAGGCAAAGTGCTAAGCATACACTTCTAAGCAGGCTTAAATGATTGCACGTAGTTTTTCTTCCTTTTTCCCCTTCTTTTACTAAGCTTAACACACTGTTCTTTAGTACATGTGGATAAGAAAACTCATAAAGACAGTAACAAAAGTGATTAACAACGAATACCGACTATCACTGCGACTTTGTCTTCTATTTTCCACCCTTCACCATTGAATGAGTGTTTATGGATATGTAATTTGATGCTAACCAATAAGAAGTATATGTCTAGAACAAGTTCAAGAATAAATAGATTAATTTAACAAAAATGTTTATTAGGCTTCACTAATCGGCTGGAACTTACCATACAGCAATCTCGGATTCCTTTTTCGTGGTAGGCAAGAAATTGACAATATTCCACCACCCAAACAAGGCTAGAACTTCCATCCTAATAGAAAATCTGACTCTTAAAGTACCAACAAATGTCTCTGTATCTCTATCCCGGTGAGCCATTAGCGTTTGCTTTGCGGGGAACGAGCACTGCTTCACTGCCAGAAGCTTTCTTTTCAGCAAGTTCTTCCAAGCGCTTCCATGTAGTTTCACGTCTCACTTCAATCTCATCTTCTTTTCGTTCGTCTTCCTGAAACTTAAGCAAGCATTCCTCGAACAGCTCTGGGTCAAGATCATAGAAGATTTTGCGGACATTTAAATTCAAGCTATGTACAGCCTGATTCCAGTGATTTCTAGCATTTTTCTCCAAGGCAGGGAAAATAATGGGCAGTATAACCTTGCGATCTTGAATAATTAAGTTCTGAATGTGATCATTGTTCCACAAAAACAAAGCTCGCTCAGCAACCTGAGAAGCAAAAAAAGGAAAAAAATCAACAGTTGCATACGACATTCAGGGATCAAGGAAAAAAATTATAAGTTCCAAACTTCCATGAAAGACCACAATGATAGAACCTATCATCTGGCAAGGCAATATCACCCCCACCAAAAAAAAAAAGAATTCAGAAATGAAATGACAAAATCATACTATGTCACAAGGATCATACTTATTTCACAAAAATATTTCCAAGTGAAAGTGTGCTTAATGTCTGCTATCATTTAACAGAATAAAGTCATTCAGACTTAACTGCCATCATTCTCTAAGCATTTTATCCTATGTAGTCCCACAGAGACTTTTCCGGCTGAAAATATGTTTAAAATATACAATATCAATTAACAGAAAGTAGAATCCAAAATTTGCTGGCATAATCTCCAAGGATTTTATCACTAGCTTCTTACATACATTCCCATTCACTGTCGAAAGAACATGTGTATCACCATAGAGTTTGCTATTAGCAAAAAATTTCTTTGGTATTTAGGAGTTCGTTTCTCAACCGTCACATAGTATAATTCACTAACTGTACCCATTTTTTATGAATACTACAGGATTTTATACACAATAGCAGCAACTGCCTTAACGGTACAGCACCTATATTTTTCGTACAAAAGCACATATAGTTCAACCGGCGTATGCATCTCCCAATATAGATTAAAGTTTGTTTTGTAGGCAATCTTAATACTTCAACAAAAGATATAGTAAATTAAATGAGGAATTCAGCACCAATTGACCTTAGGTTGTGGAACTTTACGTCTGTAGAGGATTCTTATAGAAAAGAAGATGCATGTAGCTAATAGATGTTAACAAAGTCAAATAACAACACTTTAGAGGGTAAAGCCATAAAAGTCAACTCTCTCCAACAAAATTGACTGCTGCAATCTCTATTTTGAGACATCTCAAACAATGTCTTTTTCCTTTTATTTGTGGGATTAATTTTATTCCAAATACTCTTTGAAAGTATGATGAAACATGTTTCAAGTTTAAGAAGACTAGAAATTTCCAAGATTTCAAAATCTTTCATAGCAAACAAAATTCTGGATGTGGAAATGTTATAAAAAATAGTTGTTCAAAGCCTTGACTCCAACCATATAGAGGAACAATGGCAGGTGATACAATAAGGATACACTAGTACATTCCAGATTGCAACAACCAGCATCAATGGAATTGCATATTTAAGGAAGCTCAGCTTGAGGGATGGAAAACATAAAAATCTCCTATGGTCAAAAGCCATTATTAACTAAAGAGATGAGTTTTAAAAAAAAGGAAGAAAATTTGCCATGTAAATAACCCTAATAAGATATCAGTAGCTCTAATGCTGCACCCTCCCTTTATTGCAGCAGTAAGCATTAAAATAAGAGTAGGACCAATAATCATGACTAAATACAAAATAATTTTCAATCAACCAAAGAAAAAGGTGTTTTAGTTATAGATATTTGACCTTCCTGAGCTATTCCAACTTGCCAATATGACCAGCAAATACTGAAGCACTCAAAAACAGGAACAGCAGATATGAAAATGATTCAAAGTAGCCAAAAGATTTTGCTTTCAAAACCATTTTAAAGTCCATAAAACTTGTAATACTGTTGAGCAACTATTTAGAAGCCTGAGCTACACAAGCATTCCTGTTCATACCACTACACTTATTTGTTAATTTTATACAATTGAAAATAACATTTCATAGGGCATTGACATTAGCTAATCACAAATTTCGGGCAATTACTCAACCTTTCTGAGTCTGTAATCAGGTACTCAGTCTAAACAGTACATTCCCACAATACAAATTTGACACCAATGGGAATGGAACTAAACGTACAAAATGGAATGAACATTAAATAATGCCTAACTTTGTGACTTATAACTCTATCATAAATAGTCAATTTTGAGCTGTTCTAACATCATTAGACAATTCAAACCACCTATTAAACCGATCACACAATCAATAACTGCATATTATCCTTCAACATTTACTTATCCTTAAATTACACATTCTAGGAAAAAATGAGAGCATTTCAAGCAAATAGTAATGAAACCAAAGTTGATCGATAGTAAAATTTTAGTAGGCACTAGACTTGAATTTGAATCACCAACAGCCTTCCATGGTACAAATTGATGAGTTGAAAAAAAAAAACCTAGAAAATTTTGCAAGATGGGAGGGCAGAAATGAGAGACATTGAAGACAGTGGCAGTAAGGAATAAAACAATCAGAAAAAAAGATCTAATGAATGCCACAAATTTTACATACAAAATGAATCCATTATGGCACATATGATGCATTCAATATTAAGTAAAGCAATAAGGTCTCCAAGTCCAAGATATGAAATAAACAGATTTAAAATATCATCCATTTCAAACTGAAAAATGTTTAAAAATTGTCTTTTGCATCTAAACAGATTAAGAATTACGGCAAAGCAGAATACAAAACTTTCAAAAACTTCTCACCTGAAAGTGCAGAGAGTTCAAACAACGAGCAATTTGGTGAAATAAGGGTACCATGCAGCGCTGGAATTCTGGTGGCTGAGTTGCTTCTAAAACTTCCTCCAATTCATTTAGGAACATGACTTCCTTTGAACTATTTGTGATGGGCCAGTACTTTAATAACCCCCTAATGACAGTATCAGCAAGCTTGCAGTCTTTCTCCACAAACTGCGCAATGCAGTAAGATAACTGTTGATGATACATTGCTAAGCATTTTGGTTTATGCAAGGGAATTAGCAGCCGAACAAGGAACACTTTATGTTCTTCTTTCAGTGGCAGCGCAAACCCATTAATAATACTGCCCAAAATTTCTAGAAGTTCAGCAATCCCATTATGTTTCTCAGTCTCGAAAATAAAACGGAAAAAAATGTTGTTTATAGCTTTCCTAATGAATGGTCGATGCACCATGAATTTGCCATAGATGCGATGAAGAATTGTTTTCAAATATTCCCTTTCTCTAGGATCTTCAGAATCAAATAAGTCAAGCAACTTGATAATGAAGGACTGATCAACATATCTTTTGGCCAATTTTGCATCAGTCTCAGGTGAGGCTACAAACCTCAAAAGAAACTCATACACAATTTGCAAGTGTGGCCAAGCAGGATCCATTGAAGGTTCCTCCTCTTCCAAATCAAGGCCTTCTACAACTTTATTCTCACGTGGTTGAGGATTAAGGCTCCTAAATAAGTTTGCTGATATCATTTTAACAATTTCTTGCAGAACAGCATCCGGAAATTTCCCATTTGCAGAAGTCGCATACTCAACGAGCTCTAACAACGTCTGTCGCTTGATCTCCTTCTCTTTGAGGTTCTTGGTGGGGTCAGTGAAATCAAATACAACACAACACAAGTTAAGCTTTTTTATGAATAAGTTCTGCTTCTCTGAAGCTGGAACATCTTTGAAAGCAGGCAATGCTTCATAACCAGAGAACACCCGGTTCTCATTGGGCTTCAAATTTGCACCTTGCCATCCAACATCAGCTGTAGAATTAGGTACTGGAAAAGATGAAACACTCAAATTTCCTGACTTGCCAGTTCCTAAATCACTGCTCCTCGAGCCACCAGAAACACTAGAATAAGTAGCATGGTTTCCACCATGTTCACGACTATCAGCAGTCTTGGACAACTTCCGGGGAAGCTTACTTAGAATCTGTTTGAGCATAATTCACCCCCCTTAATGCCACAATGCTGATTCCAACAAATTTCTCAGAACCCCAAAATTCTAATCACTAATCAGAATCCATCAAATACCAAAACCCACATTCTATATCATCTACAGAGAAAACCCGAAATCATAAGGAAAGCCTCAAAAATAACTTGTTAGGAAAACAAAATAATTTGTGCCCACAGGGGAACCAAAATCCCCTACCATAAGAAAAACCAAATCCAAACCGCTAAAGCAAAAGAACTAGTCGAGATTCCATATTTTTCTAATCTCAACCATCCAAAACAGAAACCCTTCTTCAGCTTCAAGCCCCTTTTCTGAAATTCAGCCCAACCCTTTTCTCTAAAACAGTACCCAATTGCAAAAATTCAAACTTTCAGGCTTCAAAAAGCAAAACCCAAAAGTACAAACTCACTCAAAACAAAAGATCAGCACCACCTTCTCTGTCCTTCCACCAAGTAAAGTAGAAAAGAAAAAGAAGAAATTAAGTAAATTTCAGTATATTCCATATTCCAATTTATCCCTAAGATGAATTGAAACAATCACGCTCTCTAAGCAATTAAGAAAGTTTTTTTTTCTTCTCTTTTCATTAATTAAAGAAAACAAAAGAAAGAAAAAAACACATGCAGTAAAATCCAGAGTTAAAAAATTGAGAATAAAAAAAAGGGGGCTGCTGCAACAACTTACAGAGAAAAGAATTTCATAAATTTTCCATCTTGGTTTGCTCGCTGTTCTTTGTTGACTATGATTATGTTTTTCTCTTTATTAATTTTCTCGTGATTTCATTTGTTCTTTCTCGAAAACTTGTCAATCTCCGCATATTTTTTTCTACTCATTTCTTGGACTTTCCATCGTAGTCAAAAGTCAAATCCAAACCGGTGTCTTCTAACGACGTCGTTCTTGACAAAAATTTTATTTTTTTGTATTTATTCTTTTTATTAATTATTATATAATAATTTTTTGAAACGGGTTTTGTTGGTAGGTGTAAAAGCATGAAATTACTCTTTTTATTTTTAAAAAATAATTTTGAATTGATTATCATCTTCTCTTCAAACAATATTAAAGCTAAAGAAAATTGAATTCGGTTTTTATATTATAGTAAAATATTTTAATTTCATAAGCGGGCTAAAAAACTATCACATTTTCATTCATTTATTTTTTAAATTAATTTTTTTAAAATATACCTTAAGACTAATATCATTTTACTAATCTATTTGTAAAATCTAAAAATTTTATTGAAAATGAATAAAATAATTTTTCAAAAAAATACTTGTATTCTTTTTCGAACATAAATAACTAACAAATAATTATTAATTTCAAAATTTATGCCATGCAATTATGTCACATACATGGTCGGCTCAGTTGGCATACTTGCATTATCTAATGTTTTGCATAATAATCAAATTAATTTGGATTATCTAATGAAAATTGATTCTTTACTCTTATAAAAACTTCTTTCAATTGCAACTCAAGACCATTATTTTGGAACCTTTGAACTCACTCTAACAACATTTTTATTGCTTCCTAAACCTTCGTTATTTACTAATATAGTCATAATTTATTAAAAAAAAATTGAAAAAAAAAATACCAATCTCATAATCCAAATATGAAACATTAAAAAAAAATTACATACTATTATTTATATTAATTTTATTTTCACTTTTAAATTCAGATCATTTAACATGATCCAACTGACATTTTCACTTTTTGGGATCCTAAGAAACTAATCAGTAAAGACAACTTTTTTATGGGTGGAGAAGAAGTTTAAAGTTTAAACGACAAGAACCCACAGCAATGCATGAAGCAAACCGAGCAAAAAGTATGAATTAAATATTGTAATTCAAAATTTAAAATAAAAATAAATAAATAGTGGAAGACAAATTAAGGGAATTGGTGGAGAACACATTGATATCAAAACCTAATTTGATGGCCCACGATCATGCAGATTATCAATTTCATGGAAACTACAAAAATCCAAGTCAAATTTTACTACTAGCCTCCAACTATCATTCTAAAAAAATGCCACATCATTGTGAAACTTTTCTTCACGAAATGGCAACTCAATGGTCGTAATAACAAGTTCTGTAGCCCAAAAAACAACACTACCCACTCTAATAGTCTATCCCTATATTGCTTCAACTCAGTATTCATGTCCGACGCATATTCAAACTTGGAAATCTAGGAAAAAATCAAACATACCCGTGTCGGACAAATACCCGTATCCGACATTTATACCCGAATCCGAGTAACATTGGTCTATCCTCTAAGTCTAACCCCACCACATTTCAACAGCTTTGATGTGGGAATTCAATCTGAATCTCTAATTTTTACCAACCTATATGTCAAACTGGATAAAGACCACCTTCCTGACTTGATATCACCAAATACCTACACCATCCGCAACGACTCTTGGATATCTAAATCCAAGCATTACTGAATTCAAATTATTGTTCATCAGATCAAGAGTATAAGTTAATATAGGCATCAAAGCCTCCAACAATCAACCGTTAGCAGAGCTCGCAATAATTTTCAACCCATCATTTTGAAATCAAGGGCGTATCTACAAAATTTTATATACAAACAAACAGAAGTAATGCTGATAACTTATGGCAAGAGGCTACAACAAATGCAACAAGATGCTAAGTGAACTCCTATCTTGCAGTGTAATAGGAAAAGGCGTAAAGATAAATTACCAAAACTTTCAGTGTCACAAACTACATTCAATTTTGTTGTCAATAAATGTCTGAATTGATGGTTCTCTTCCAAGAAAGTCAGACAGAATTTCAATTGGATCCTTAGCTCCTCCTGGTGCCAATACCTACCAAGAAGTCAAGTAATATTTTTATTATTATTATTATTATCACGGACGTATGCATGCTGTACGAGAACTTTTGATTTTTTATGCTGTATGCATGATATTAACGGTAGAGAGATTTCAATATTTCTATGGCAGCTGCTTGGAAAATAAGAAAAGTATCTTAAAAGGGAACTTTTCGAGAACAGTAAACAGCAGCAATGTAACATATAAAAGAATGCACTTAAGAAACTGCATACCAACGGTGGTTACCTTAGTCCTAAATTGCATACCAACATACTGGTTCAAAAGACCATCACGAAACTTTGATGTAAATATATCAGCTGCAAATACCTATACATTTGAAGCATTACAAATGATTTTCGTAAGGTGCACCAATAATGCAGAAATAGATCATCCACAATAAAGTAGTAACAGTTATACTGCAAAACACCATAAAGTTGCTAAAAACTACAACGTTATATAACAATCTAGACGATAAAAGCAAAACAGGCAAGAAAGACAGGGTTGAACCAATCAAACCTCACTCCAAATACGACTGTAACAAGCAGCTTCATAACCAAGAGCACAACGTGGGAAGCATGAAGCTGGATTGGTTCCTTCTAAAATTGGCAATCCCAACATTACCTACAAATATCGAAAAGATGGAAGGAAAAAAAATATACAAGTATTCTCCTCTTAAATGCACAAAGTCTGAAGTAACAACAGGAAAATGTGCTTACCTTTGGATGAAGATGCTTGAATAACTCAACAATGTCAACATTTTCAGCAGAATGTATGATTTGATCAAAAAGACCTGACAGTCGAAAACATCTTTAGAGCTTATCTGAAGATAGAGGGAAATAATGTGTATTACAGCAGACAGCGTTCCATCTAGTAGATGTGCTAAATACAAATTTCAAGGCATTGACTCCATATAAAGACAAGTTTACTCATAATATTACACAAATCAACATAAAGCACCTAAATACACATTTTTAACTCAAAAAGGAAGCAAACTTGTTTAAGTTGTAAGAACAGGCAGAAAGCATTTGTATTTTGCCAAACTAAGCAGTGCAGTCAAGAATTAAGGAGCCATGGAGAACCATTGCCCAACATGCCTGGGCATTTTATGCTACCAAGAACAAAAAGAAATTACAACATCATATTCTTCTTTTGAGTTATAATAACTCCTAGATCACAGTCACAACAAATATCCCATTGAATTTGAACGCCCCTCCCCCTTCTTTTGAGTTATACTTATTCTTCTTTTTAAGTTTTCAACATGTTTTATTGGATCATAGAATTTTGTGGATCCTGGTTAAACTTATTGAAAGCAGTCCACATATTGGGATCCCATTCAAGATGGTTAGACATCCCTCAAGTAGAAGTAAGAAGCTAGACATCACATATAGGGATCTATTTCCAAAAACTTATCAAATGGAGAAAATGAAATGATTAACAGATCAGAACGGATTTTCCTAATCCACGAAAGTCAAGGTCTCAACAGATTTCAGTAAAATTGGAGTTTCCTGATTGATGACAAAGAGGCTTACAATAAAGAACTTCTTGCTTCAATTTAAGTGCTGAAAAGGAATATCGCCATCGTTTAAGTGAATTACATATTTCATCCTTGATAGGCTTTGTAATATCCTGCAAATTATAATGTCACAGATATAACTTCAAGTAATTAGTTTTCTTTTAGATCTTTAAAACACTGTCCACCCTTCTCAAAAAAGAAAAGACTGTCCACCATGTCTTTGAAAATCACAACAATTCTTCCTTTCTCAGTCATGTTAGAAAGAAAGGACCAATCCAAACAGATTATAATAGCACATGAACACACCAAAACGGACAAGCAAGCCAGAAGTCCAAGCCTATGCATATATGAATAAACATCCGACAGTAACACACGCACACACCCACACATACTTATATATTCAGTACGTATACTCAGAACTAGTCAAGATGTATCACCTGATGGAAACCAGATATCAACTTCAACGAGAAGCTCTCATAACACCTAAATGTTAAAAAACAATTATCGGGGAGTTTCATCTGTCCAAAAAGACTAAGAAATAGTAGGATCCATGACCTACCAATTCTCTAGCACCTGAGCAGGGATCTCCACAAAGTCAGGATCAACACGCAGCCCAGACAATCTAGCAAATGATGCACGGTTGCACAAATGTTGGACCTAAATGCTCATAGAGATTGAAATCCATATTATCAACCAATGACACCAAAGTACAATAACATACAATATACTTTTTACCCCAAAAACATTTATTATAAGCCAATGCAATACATAATCATAAATGATAAAACCAAGAAGATAATTTAGAATCAAACATACCACATGGCCAAACTCATGGAAAAGACTGACCACTTCAGAGAATCTCAGCAAACTTGGAATGCTGCCAATGTCCTTCTGAAGTTGAGCAATCAGCAATGCCACTGGAATCTGCTAGAGAAAAGCAAGGGAAAAAAACTAATATCAGTCTCTGGTTTTCAAGATAATGCGCATAGCATATCTCAGTAAGATTGAGCAAATTAATTCTATTTAGGCACTGAAAGAAGGCAAGAAAACATTTTGTATATTCAGCAAATCAGGGAGAGGAAGCATAATGATAATGTTATATCAATCACCTGTCGTGCACCATTGAATGCTACGGAACCATTTTGAAGAGCAACCACGCAAGTGTGACCATATTTCCCTTCCCTGTTCCACAAGGAGAGCCCATTTCTTTCTAACTAGAGCAGGGAGTGCAAAAACACATAAAGTCTATAAAGATATAAATTCAAAATAATGCATGAACCTTGTGTACATGTCAAGGTAGAAATAACCCAAAAGTTCACCAGAACTCAAGTCAAAAACAGAAAAAACTCGAACATCACTGTGCCAGACATCAGCATCTGCAATTTCCTCAAACCTTAAACCTGCAGGAAGTAGACAGAGCATATGATACCATGCGATACAAAGAGATGTTCATTCACCTTGACTGCATATATGCATGTATGTAGGACTTACCAAAAAGATCTTGGAATATTTTGAAAATTCCAGATAAAACCAAATTGACAGGAAAGTACTGTTTGAGAGCTCCAAAGTCCAGATCAAATTCCTGTTGTTCAACCTTCTTTACATAGTACAGCAGATCTTCAACTCCAAATGGAAGCTCTCCTTCCTCTTGCTTCTGATGACACAACTAAAGCAAATAAAACATCTATTTGAAAGGAAAAATGAAAAGGAACCGGAAAATGGAGAGTATGTTCTGACCTTTAACTCTTTCAACACAGCCAGCTCTTTATTGGCTAAGTCTGATAAACTGGAGGAAATGTCCTCTAAGAATTCCAATACCTGACCACATTTGCAAAGTCCTAAGAAGCGAATATTACATTTATTAATGAAGCATTGAGAAATAATACACAAACTAAATACATTTTTGTACAGGTGTTTTTATACGACTCGATTGATAGATTCAACAAAGTACAATCCCAGAACTCATTCCTTTCTACATTTCTAATGTCATCTATTTCTAACATTGCTACAAGTCTACAACATAAAATTTCAGCTTAAGAAGAGCTAGTTTGACATAGTTCAGTTCATATCACTCAGGAAATGAATTGTTAAGATCTTAATCATTCCAGGAGTTATTGCATAAAACAACACATTCCTTAAGATAGATGCCAGGCTAAGAGGCAGCCTGCAGATTCTAATCAAACTCAGGGAAAAAATAGCATCTGGATCAACCTTGTCAACGAAAAAGAGACTAGATCAACAAAAGTTCATTGTGGTTCATGAAAAAGGAGAAAGAAGAGAATGGAAGAGGGAGAGAGGTGGCAATATTTCAGTCAATTACTTTAATACATTAAAGACTCCATACCTTTTACTAAAACAAGAACATTAAAAGAACGTGAAAGCTGAAAGACATGGAAATTACATATTTTCGTTCATGCAGTTAACATACAAATATTCCCAAGAAAATGAAGATACTATGCAAACCTTCGAGGATGTCTTAGCCATTCTAAGATTCAAAGCATAGTCTGCATAGTTTGAATAGCCAAGCAAACGAGCAAATCTATGACGCGCTTGAACCTATATCACAAGAGAAAAGTGAAAACTTATTGGTTTTCATATACTCAAACACATTTTAAAGAGAAATGCAAATAGATGGCAATACAAACTCAAGGCTCAAGTGAAACTCAATGTTTGGATCCACATGTAGGAACATTGCAGAAATGGACACTCAAGAAGAAAGAGAGGCTGCAATAATATGAATATCCTAAAGTTGCTGATAAGATAAAACAGTTGTAAGCCAAGGCATCAGTAACCAAGCAGTTGTCACCAGAACAGCCATAATATTTTAATTTTTATAAAATGTGATACCAACATGGTAAACATGATTTTGTCTTCATAAAAATTTAAATTACGGAAACCCCATGTCAATCTGTTGATCTTACAGTTTTCCCTCTTTTTTTGATACATGTTATATTGAGCTACACAATGGGATGTAGCCCTCTCCCATCCCAGGATACAAACTCAAGACCTCCAAGATGAAGCCTTAAGCTCTAACCTCTTGGGTGTCCCCTTGGGCACACAGTTTTCCCTCTAACATGGTATAAATTGTAAAACTATTGTGCATGGAAGACAATAAATATAGAAGATGACAAAGTTTAGCAACCCCCCACCCCCCTACCTTGTTAGGTGGGTTTTAAAAGGCATAAATGTAAAACGATATGCTGAAAGGAGGATTTAGTAGCTTATGCCAATATAAAATCTTAGAAATGCGAGATCAACAAAGTCGATGTGAACATAGTTGGTCTGAATTTAGAATATCATTTCATTTCAAGCCTAAGAATGAGGATCTTCTATATGTGAGTTCACTTTCCTATGTAAACATCTTTTCAAAGAAAAAGGGAGGAGCCCAGGGGGATGCGATATTTACCAAATCTTCCATGACAGAGAGATTGACTTTTGCACATCTCTTTCCATATGTCATAGCTACTAACCTTCTTGTCTTTCCTATCTGCAAAGGCTCGGAATGAGAAAGAGGAAACTCCACAATAGTCATTCCCATATTTCAGGCAATACCGAAATAATACAAATCAAACAAAACTGCATTAGATTTCCTATTTAAAGCCAAAATAAAGACAAATATATAGAATTAAGTTTATCTTAGTTGAGCAGCTGTCATGATCATTCACATGCAAAGCAATGCATTTGATGCATATTCACCACCGCAGTGGTAACATGCACTTCATTGAAAATTTGCTGGATTTGATTGGCATGCTATTGTTGCATTAACAGATCTCTTTAAAAGCCAGTAATAAGAAAATTAATCAGGACTCTTTAAGCATTCTACACTTCAAATACATAATTGATCTCCATCAATTTTGCAACATCATAAATCACCTTGTAACTTGTAAGTTTATCCTAAATTTTTGCCAACAGAGAGGGCACAGCCATTGTCAACAGTATTGCCAGCAGAATATTAATCAACTTCGATAATCATACCTTGCATAGCTCCATCACTGCTGCAACATGATAACTTTTCAATGTGATTTTGAAAATCCCATTTTCCATTTTTTCTAAAGTCTGCAAAAGAAGCAGAGTGAAACAAATTTCGTTACAGGGCTTATATTACAAAGCCGAGTCATTCAAAGAAAAGTCCATCATAAAGGGATGCAATTTCCAGGATTAAAACTTTGTGTTCATAAGTTATATTTCCATGTAAAAATAGCAGCAATATTTATGAATAGGTGTTTCCAAAAGCTTTGCTCTATGGACTTTTATGATGCAGTACCAATGCATCATATTATGCAATTTTAACTTTATTGATATTTGAAATCTCCATTTTAGAGGGCATATTTTCTTTGATTTCCACTACAGCCAACGGTCAAAGCTCAAAACGAAACTTATTCTCAGTATTAAATCAATATTTCACATTTTAAAACACGTTATCAGTGACCAGCACCACTTATCCAGAAAGTTAAAGTCCAACAACTTAAGCATGATATGGATAGGTTATGTACTAAATTATCATCATAGGAAAATTTATCACCAGCAAACAAGCACAAATCAAATGCAAAAAGTAACGTAAATTTGGAAGTTTTTGTTTAAAAGTGAAGTGAAGAGTCAGAATTTCCCAAATATAAACTAATAAAGCGACAGCACAGAGGAGTAAATAAAAATATAGAAAATGTATAACCTTGAGGAAGTCTGTTGGTAGTCCAGCTAGCTCATTCTCACAGAACAAAAGTGAAGTGGCATCATCATTCAAATTCTGAACATATTGGAAACTTAGCTCATCAATTTGAGCTCTCAAGCGTTGCACTTCTTCTCTTTTTGTTGCTGTAAGATTCAATCCATTCCGTTCAAAGTCTCTGATCTGTCACTGGTCAGAAAGGAATCAATACTTGGATTGAACAACCCAAACCACTAAGTAAATGTTTAGAAGATTCAAAACAATGAAATATTAGTGTTGCTAAGCACAGTGCATTAAAGCATATAACCTCATCTGGCCATTCCTTCTGTATAAAACTAAAGTTACCATTTCCACTTCCTAGCAGGAGATTAGTTACAAATGTTGAACCTCATGTCACCATACGAGATTACGAGTAACAAACATGAGAAAGTGTAAATATTTCCCTTACCAAGCACTGGACATAGCGTCTAGCTTCTGGGCCCATCCATTCCCCTTTTGCAGCAAAAGCTTTAACAACACGGTATACATCTTCTCGCTTACTGATCAGCACCCAATAAATACATTAAAAATGGTCAATTGAATGCTTAGCAAACAAATTGGAAAGTAGAATTTTCATATCTACAACTACTTAAAAAGGCATACTAGATTAAGTTAGATCAATAGTTTAGATTCAAAAAACTGTTACCAACTAAATGAAACAAACTAAAAATGTAAGTAATATATGTTAGAAAAAAAATACAGATATAAAAGATTTAAATGCTGACTTTGAGGCGTGAGAAACACTTCCTTAAGGCTTTATAATGCCTCCAGGATACAACAAAGTCATAAACGTTCCAAGCAGAATAGTGAAAATGGCAGAATAGAAAAGTCTCTTTTATAAACAATGTAAAGTTACATTTGTTAGTAACTTGTCTGTTGGCATAGGTTGTGTTCTTACACAACAACTGTTTAGTTAAGTGTTATGTCTTTACATAACAGTATTGTTAAGAAACACAACCATTCAATACAACTGACTTTTAATATAATTTTTTTTTCGGTTTAATTAATAAATTAATTTATTCCGAAAATCAAAAAATAAAACAAAAAATCAATTGTATTAACAATTTTAAGCCCAAGTGCCCCAAGTGCCCATCTTTGACGTTAAATAAGTAGTAGCCTACTAGGTGCCCATCTTTGACATTAAATAAGTAGTAGCCTACTAGGTGAGCCTACTAGGTGCCCAAGTGCCCATCTTTGACGTTAAATAAGTAGTAGCCTACTAGGTGCCCATCTTTGACATTAAATAAGTAGTAGCCTACTAGGTGAGCCTACTAGGTGCCCAAGTGCCCATCTTTGACATTAAATAAGTAGTTGTATTAACAATTTTAAGCCCAAGTGCCCCAAGTGCCCATCTTTGACGTTAAATAAGTAGTAGCCTACTAGGTGCCCATCTTTGACATTAAATAAGTAGTAGCCTACTAGGTGCCCATCTTTGACATTAAATAAGTAGTAGCCTACTAGGTGAGCCTACTAGGTGCCCAAGTGCCCATCTTTGACGTTAAATAAGTAGTAGCCTACTAGGTGCCCATCTTTGACATTAAATAAGTAGTAGCCTACTAGGTGAGCCTACTAGGTGCCCAAGTGCCCATCTTTGACATTAAATAAGTAGTAGCCTACTAGGTGAGCCCACTAGGTGAGCCAATTACCACCTTGGGCTTTTGGCACTTAGTGCAATTGTCTAAGCTAAGAAGAATAGCTTATTATATATTCTTTTCTCTTGACTTTTCTAAGTGATATGGGATAGTATCCATCAACATTGCAAACTACTAACAATATATCTTGATTCTGATATAAGTAAATCATAAACAAATGAATTAAACCTGCAGGAAGAGACATGAGCATCTATTTTCTTCTCAGCTTCAGCGCTTGCTTTACGCACTTTATCCGAAGTAGAAACCAACTTTGGAACCACACATGATTGCACCAATGGAAACTGCTGAGCCTCCAATTCTGCCAGCGGTGATATAACATTCTTATACGTAACCTGAGCATTTAATATATATATATATATATATATATATATATATATAAACGGATAAGTTTCATAGTCTTTCAAGTGTAGGAATAGGCAAAATGAAAATCAGAGATTAAAAAAAAAAGTACTGAAAATATAAAAACCTTATCGAGCGGTACAGAAGTAACGGCATCATGAACTTCCTTTGATTTTGCAATGATTCGGTCAGCTAACTTCAGAATCTCACTCGCCGGCAAGTTATCTCGAAAATTACATCCCGGAAGATCTAAAATTTTAAACAAAATTTATAAATAAGAAAAAAAATTAAATTAGTACATATAAACGAGTGGCAACTAGCAAGCAAGTAAAACGAAATGCGGTAAAAAAAATCTACTGTAGTAGAGAAAATTGAAGTGACCTTTTTTCTTGGAGTTTCTTCGGTTGTTAATGGTGGTGATACCGAGGGTAACAGCGAGAGTGAGAAGAGCGGCAGCTCCGGTGAGTGGTACGATGTAACTTCCTTTCTTCGGTTTGCTGCTCATTTTCTTGTCACTGTTTCCTTCACTTTCCATTGCTTCTTGAATTTTTTTTTTCTTCTTCGCTGTCTTGTTTAATTTTCTTTGGAGCCAAACGACAATTGAGGAGGTTAGATTGGGAGGGAAATTTCCGTCATTCCGAGCGGGGAAAAAAGTTTAATTTAATTTGATGAATGGAATGGAATGGAAAACAAAATTGGATTTTTGACTTTTCATGGAAGCCGCGCAATGAGGAGTGATTTTTGCTTCAATTTTTTTAAATTGTTAAAAAAAAAAAAAATGGATGCGTAGAGCCGTAGAGCTATCGTTTTCGATTGTTACATTTCACGAAAAAAGGCCGGCCCTTAGAAGAAATCGTGGCCCTAGATCTTGCATCTAATTTGTGGAATTATATAGGGGCTTAAAACAAATTTGGTTTTGACTCCACACCGCCAGTTCTGCACGGTGCGTTTATTATTACTTTTATTATTGATTAAAATGCTAAAAAAAATCTTAGATTTTCTTGCTTTTATTTTAAATTACTATTTATTATCACATGCGTTTATATATAAATACTCATTAATTTATTTATTTTTAAATATATAATTATATATTTTAAAATAAATAAAATATATATTAATTAAAATTTGCATTAACATGTAAAGTTTGTTGCAAATTATATCAAATTATTTTTAATATTAATGCAAAACTAATTACGAAGATAAAAAATTCAATGTAAATTTTAATTTTTTTTATTTATATCAAATTAATTAATTTTTTTAAGTTAATTAAAAATTAAAACTTTTAAAATAAAGTAATTTCATATAAATTTTTAATAATTTTTTTATTATCAAATTAATCTATTTAATGAAAGTGTTTAATGAAATTAAACGTTTTACTTATAAATTAAATAAATCTTATTAATAATAATAATAAATTTGTAATGACAATTTAGAAATATAATAAACAACAATGACTATTTTCGTCAGTTCAAAAGATTTTTCATGTTCATGCTTTTATATATACTAATATTTGTTATCACGTGAATTTACATGTGAATGCTCGTTGGTTTATTTATTTTTGAATATATAATTTTATATTTTTAAAATAAATAAAAATAATAAAATGCATATTAACTAAACTTTGCATGTAAAATTTGCTTCATATACTAATTATTGTATTATTTTTAATATTAATGCAAAATTAATTATGAAGATAAAAACAAATTAATGTAAAATTTAATTTTTTATTTATATCAAATAAATTAATTCACTTTTTAAGATTAGTGAAAAATTAAAACTTTTAAGATAAAACAATTCTATATAATTTTTTATTTATTATCAAATTAATACATTTAACGAAAGTGTTTTAATAAAATTAAACGTTTTACTTATAAATTAGATAAATCTTATTAATAATAAAAAATATTTATAATGATAATTTAAAAATAATTTCACTTAAATATTTATTTTTAAATAATAATATATATTAAATAAGTAGTTGTACATTGTAAATATTTAAAATTAATAAAATGCATAATAATATGTAAAATTTGTCTCATATATAAAATATATGAGAGTAATATAAAGTTTATTACTTTTAATATTAATATAAAAATTAAAAATTAAATTAATAAAGTGCATATTAACATGTAAATTTTATTTCACGTATATTAATATATCATATCTTAATGAACATAAATTTATTACTTTTAATATTAATTTAAAATTAAAACTCTAAAAAAATTTAATTTTAACTTTGACTCATTTTTATTTATCAAATAAATTTATTTAATGAAATTAGAGTTCTTATTTATAAATTAGATAAATCTTATGAGTATTTATTTAAAATGCAATTTAAAAATATAATAAACATATATGTCTATTTTCGTCTGTTACATTCGTACTTTTATATATACTAATATTTATTATCACATGCATTTATATGTGAATACTCGCTGATTTATCTACTTTTAAATATACAATTGTATATTTTAAAATAAATAAAACTAATAAAATATATATTAACTAAAATTTGCATTAACATGTAAAGTTTGTTTAATGTGCAAATTATATCAAATTATTATAAAATTTATTATTTTTAATATTAATGCAAAATTAATTTCGAAGATACAAAATTCAATGTAAATTTTAATTCTTTTTTATTTATATCAAATAAATATTCAATTATTTTTTAAGGTTAGTTAAAAATTAGAACTTTTAAAATAAAGTAATTTCATATAAATTCTCAATACTTTTTTATTTATTATCAAATTAATCTATTTAACGAAAGTGTTTTAATGAAATTAAATATCTTACTTGTAAATTAGATAAATCTTATTATTAATAATAATAAATTTATAATGACAATTTAGAAATATAGTAAACAATAATGATTATTTTCGTCAGTTCAAAAGGTTCTCCATAATTCTTAATACTTTTTTATTTATTATCAAATTAATCTATTTAACTAAAGCATTTTAATGAAATTAAACATCTTACTTGTAAATTAGATCAATCTTATTATTAATAATAATAAATTTATAATGGCAATTTAGAAATATAGTAAACAACAATGACTATTTTCGTCAGTTCAAAAGATTATTCATATCATGCTTTTATATATACAAGTATTTGTTATCACGCATTCGCATGTGAATACTCGTTGGTGTATTTATTTTGAATATATAATTTTATATTTTGAAAATAAATAAAAAATAATAAAATGTATATTAACTAAAATTTGCATATAAAATTTATTTCATGTACAAATTATATCAATTTTTATATTATTTTTAATATTAATGCAAAATTAATTATGAAGATAAAAAAAATTTAATGTAAATTTTTTATTTATATCAAATAAATTAATTCAGTTTTTAAGATTAGTGAAAAATTAAAACTTTTAAGATAAAACAATTTTACATAAATTTTTAATTTATTATCAAATTAATCTATTTACCGAAAGTGTTTTAATGGAATTAAACTTCTTACTATAAATTAAATAAATTTTATTAATAATAAAAAATATTTATAATGACAATTTAGAAATATAATGAATAATGATGACTATTTTCGTCAGTTACAAAAAAAATTCACATTCGTACTTTCATATAGATTATAGATATAAATATTTAAAAAAATTTAAAATCAAATTTTCTACAAAATTTTGTGAATGAAACATTTTGTCAGAATATTTTTAAAAAAATAAAATCAATTTTTCCTTAATATTATTAAAAAAAAATCGTCAAATTTACACATCAAAACTTTTATTCTATCAGTCCATAATTTTCGTTGAAAATCCGCTATTTTTTTAACCAGTTGAGAAATCGCCATGGCCCATGGCGATTTTTCAATAGTAAATTTAAAAAAAAAAAAAAACTAAGTTGGGAAATCGCCATGACCCATGGTGATTTCCCAACTTAATTTTAAAAAAAATAAAAAATTGACTTTTTTACCTTGGAAAATCGCCACTATGGGTGGCGGCTTCCCCAAGCTCTTTAATTTTTTTTTTAATTATAAATTTGTTTATTCTTCTTTTTTTTCTTATTCTTCTTCTTTTAATTCTTTTAATATATATATATATATATTATTCTTTTAAAATATGGTACAGGCCCATGTATGGTATCTACACCACATTTGCTTGTCCAAGCTCGGCCCGAAATATGGGCCTTAAATTTTGTCCAAGCCGGTTTAGGCCCGCCCATATTATTTTATTTTTATTTTTTTTAAATAATATATATTTATTATTTAATCTTTAATAATTTTATATATTTTTCTTTTATTAAGTTGTTAAACATGTATAACTTAACATATTTTTTAATGTTTACACTATAATATTATATATATTTAATTTTTATATGACATAAATTACATAATATATATAAATATAAATAATATATTATTTAATTAGAAAACGGGCCGGGCCGGGCTGAGCTCGGGCCTTGAATGTTGGAGCCAATGTTCGGCCCATATTGTAAACGGGCCTAATTTTTTTGCACAAGCCCATTTTTCGGACCTAATATTTTTGTCCAAGCCCTCCCAATATATGGGCGGGCCTTCGGGCTTGGATGGGTAGCCCGGTCCTTACCACCATGTAGACCTGTACAAAGGTCGATGATTTCCCAATGTAAAAAATCAAACTTTATAATTAAAAATAAATAAATTAAAAGAAAAAGAATAAAAACAAAAAACAAACTTTATAATTAAAAATAAATAAATTAAAAAAATAAAAATCTTGGGAAATCGCAAATGTGGGTGGTGATTTCCCAATGTAAAATTCAATTTTTTTTTTTTAAATTAAGTTGAAAAATCGTCATGGCTCATGGCGATTTTCCAACTTAGTTTTACAAAAAAAAAAATTACCGTTGAGAAATCGTTATGGACCATGACGATTTCTCAACTGATTAAAAAAAAGCAAATTTAAAAAAAAATCAAACAAATGATATTTCGATAAATAAAAAAAAATAATAATAATATAAGATAAAAAAAACCTTGAAAATTCCATAATGGGGCGAGAGCTTTGCATGACTTGAGGTGGAAGTTTTGGGAGATAAATCACTGGTTGTTGGTACGAGCCATATTGAGAGTCCAAGTCCAGGCCCATCCCAAAATGGGATCAAATGTTTCAGAAAGGAACGTGTAGAGCAGGCGAAGGAGGACATCAACATTCTCCACTGGGATGACAAACTAGATGGTCAGTTTGACAGTTTCCTTTACCTGATGGATGGATTGATGCCTTGAGAAAGTTGAGGCCTGCAGAAGATGGATGGACCAAATCCAACCAGATGTTGTCAGGCAATCGCACATCAAGAAAGCGACTAGACCAATTTGTATGCAATTTGCATGATTTTCGGGTAAGGGATAGTGTTAGGAATGCGAGCCGATCATATATATCTGTTTTTTTAATATCTGAATTTATTTATTATTTATATTAAATTTAAATATTATTATTCAAATTTAAATTCAAATTAAATAATATTATTCATCGGATATTCGAATCATTTAATCCGAATTCAATAAGTAAAAAAAATTAAATAAAAATATAAAATCAAACAATAATTAATTTTAAATTCAAAATCACTCATAATTAATAACAAACAAATTCTAAAATTTATACTTTAAAATATATATATATATATATATATATAAATATGTCATATTAGGAAAAAAATTATATTTAATATTTATTTTAATTAAAATAAGTACATAACTTTGTTACAAGATCATTTTTTAAAAAATAAATAAAGTAAATCTTGTTATTAGAGTGATTTAACTAATTAAACTGATTAAGTCATCAAATATTGTTTTATAAATGTACCATGCATTTTTAAATTTTAAAATTTAAAGGTATTTAGCATAATTAATTTATTATTATATTTTTAAAAAAAATTCCTGAAATGATAAATAAATAATCTTTAACCAGTATTTATAGACATCGATTAAGCAGACCCTTTACTCTTTTTTTTCTCTTACATGATCAACTTTTATTATACATCATTTATTTCATGGTAGCCATAATTAATTAGCTATTCAGCTTGAAATATTTAATTTATTTTTTGTACTATTGAGTTAATATATTCAATCCATAATGAATTATTACATGGGACATTATTATAATTATTATACAATCTTACTTGGGCTATTGAAATATTTTTATTTATTTGTTGTATTATTGAGTTAATATATTCAATCAATAATGAATTATTTACATAGGACATTATTATAATTAATTTAAGTTATTTTACTTATTGTATTGCATGAGACTTATCGTGTTTGAGCGCTAAATTACATAAGAGGAAAAAAATTAACTTTAAAGTTTAAACGCATGCAATTTTATCCATCTATTATAAGCATCATGAATTATCACATAATATTTGTAATGTCCATATTCTTGTGCAAATTCTACTTAGCCAATTCTTGCATTTCTAATATCAATTAGCTGATTATCATTTGTAATTTGGTCTTTTTTTTTTTAAGTTAATAGTGACGTTTTTTACAACACAATTTAATTAATTTTTTTTCTATATATGGCTATTAATGAATTTGCTCGCTTAATGCATTATTTTTTTTGCAATGCGATGCCTACTCATTGTGAAAACTGACTCTTTTCCTCCCTTAACGCAAGCTAAGGTGACTCCTTCCCTACCTCAACGCATGATCAATGGCTAATCAAATATTACAGTTAATGCAACAAAGTGTTTTTTTGGAGCATAAAAAATATTTGTTTAAACAATCAACTCAAAATTAAGGATGCATGTATTTTTTTAAAACCTGACCTCCATCTAATTATTTAGAATCTTATCAAAAACTTAATAATTTATTTATTGAGCATTTGTACATATTATGTATGTATACCTATAGGCATATATCTTAATACAATAATAAATAAATACAAAAATTAAATTTAAAAGGTTTATCTGCGGCAAAGCGCGGGCTTTCACTAGTTACTTTTAAAATACACGTTATACCTTACAATATTGTAAAAGCAGCTCTCTTTGAAAAATCGGGTTCGGATCTTGATCCAATAAGAATAAGTCCAAACTAAATCCACGCGGTTGGAGTTGGCCAGTTGGGTAGTGGATCCGAGTGCGGAGATTTAAATATCTGACTCGTAATTCAAACTTGAGATACACGTACCTCTCTCACGGTTAAAGTATCTAGATAGATTTTGTATTATAATCAAAAGTATCTAGATAATACAAGAATTAAAATGCACTTTAGAAATTGACATAATGAATGACTTAGAACAAAATAATGACGTGACAATTTTTTTTACTCAGGTGAAATTTAGAAATTGATAGAGTAGATGATTTCGAAAAAAAATGATACATATTTTTACGGTAAAGGAGTGGTTTGGATAAAAAAAAAGTATGTTTTTCTAAATTTCATTTGAGTAAAAAAATTTGACACGTTATTATTTTTTTTCCAAGTCATATTTTCTGTCAGTTTCACATGTCAACATTTAGATGATTTTTCATTAACACTGTTACAAATTTTATTTATTTAATTTTAAACGTATAATGATTAAATTACTTACCTTTATAATATATGAACTAGACTAAAATACAATTTTAATTAAGTATAAAGATTGTTTAAGTACTTTAATCCCTCTCCACGTATCACACCCTCTAAGCCTTCCCCACAACCGCCCGATTAAAATCCAACGGTCAAAAACACATTACTTTTTTAAGGAGATTAGAGAGAGAGATTAGGGAGGGAAGGCCAAGAGCGTGACATTAGGATTTCCCTCTCTCCCACTCACGCCACGTCAGTATATATAAACAAATAAAAAAAACAAAATACTCAAAATTTTACTGCACCCACACGTGTCCATTTACCGATTCATTAAACTCTTCTAAATAGGAGCCAAATGTCACCGATTTCACCGTTACCCCATTTCCGCCCCCTTCTCCCAAAACAACATTTCACTTTCTCTCTCTTTTTCTCATTTTTGTTTTCTCTCTCGCGTTTTCTCGCTGTCGACAGGAAAAGAAAAGGAAAAAAAAAAAGCACCTCTTCCTCTTTGTCTGTATTGGATCGAGTTTCCCAGTTTCTCAACCACCACCAAGCGAATTTTTTTTCTTCCAAATTTGGCCCCAAACTCGAAGAGGTTTTTATTTTGAAGCCAAGAGAGAATTTTTGGTATAATCTCTGTCTGTTGCGTTTCGCGGGAGTGAAATTAGGGAATCTTTTTTGGTGGTAATCTTAATGTGGATTTGATTATCGCTCAATTCAGGTTTTCTTCTTTGATCTATCTTTTACTTCTTTTTTTTTTTATTTATTTAGTTTCTTTGACCTATTTGATTCGTCGCAAACCCTAGCTTTGGTTAGTTTCGTTTTGAGGGATTTAAAACTTAAAAAAATTGAGATTAAGAAATTTAATTGATTATTTTTTTGTGTTTGCAGAAGTTAGGTTACGCCACCGCTTTTGTTTTACCCCTTTTTGGGATTGTAGTTGATGTTAAGTATCTTAACACAAGAAAAACTCTGTGAAATTTTTGGTGCGTTGTTTTAGTTTGCCATCCAAAATCGAGGGTTTTCTTGTTAGCCTCTACAGAATTTTCCCGTTTTTTTTTTTTTTTTTTTAAATTCAAATTTTCTTTCATTTTAGGTCTTCTCATAACATTCCAAAACAACATATATATATATATATATATATATATATATCTATCTATATAATAATAATAAAAAAAAAATAGTAAGAAGAGAAATTTTTAGTTTTTGCACTTTGCATTAAAAAAGATCTTTAGGGTTTTTGGTTAAAATTATTATATATATATATATATATATATATATATATATTGGGAAAGTAAAATTGGGGAATTGGTGTCTATAGAACAATGGCGTTGAATTTTTTCCATAGGCCGATCTTCCCTGCTTATTTGACAGAAGATAGTCTGGTTTCTCCTATGAGAATCACGAAACGGTACCTTGTTGAAGGTATCCAAGAGAAGAATGGAGATTGGTGTTCGAAATCTTGGCATTTGAATCATGAAATAGATGTATGCTTTGATTATGGAAGGGATAGGAGTGGTGATCGATGTGGTTCTCAGAAGTCTGTTTCTAATGATATTATTGATGTTTTGCCATCAGATCCATTTGGAATGGATATCACCACAACTTTCACTGCAATTACTAGTTGGCTTGAGGATTTGGAAATTGATTATGGTCGCTACGTGAGAGATGAGGTGGGGACTGGTGATGGGAGTTATCAGTTGTTTGCCGAATTGAACTTTATTTGGAACAACGCCATGTGGCTCCAAACATTCCCAGGAAGCATGGGGTTTGAATGCAAAGGTAGTGTATCTGGCGGATTTGGTGGGTGTTATCAGGCGAAGGGAGGGGATGTGTCTGGTAGTACTGGTCTTGGACCGGCTTCTAATATAGAGGACATTTTGTTTTTTGGTAATGAAGATATGGTTTCTGTTGATCAGGAAAATGAAGAATTTCAGAATTGTGAGGTTTGTTCTGAGGAACATGAAGGAGCTCCTCATGAAGCTCTGATTTTGGCCCTTGGTTATCTGGGTGTGCGGGATCTTTTTGTTGTTGAAAAAGTTTGCACGTCTCTGCGATCTATAGTTCAGAATGATCCCCTTTTATGGAGGAGTATCCACATAGATCAGCCACCAAACGAGAAGATTACTGATGATGTTCTTTTACAAATAACTAGTAGGGCTCAAGGTAGCTTGCAATGCTTGAGCCTGGTAGATTGCCAAAGGATTACTGATGAGGGCCTTAAGCGCGTGGTTGAAAATAATCCAAAGCTAATCAAGGTTATTTTGTTGCTTTGAAATTTAGATTCTTGTGTCAGTTTCTGAATATTGGGTTGTATGGGTACCATATTGTAGGTGTGTTTGCTCATGCCTTATGCTTGCATATGTTTGTGTGCATATGAGTTAACCATATCATTATAATATAAACTGGAGTATGACTCAAGATACTTTCATGGTGTAATACGACTTAATATTTTTATGTTTCAGCAGAATGATATTGTTATCTATTCTCTGATCTGTTTTATTGTACCGGCACTGATTTTTTGCTTGAGATTGCTTTAAAAAAATTATTAAGGCAGTTATTGTAAATCTAAATCCTAACAGTCTTTAGACACATCCACTAGAAGATAAATGTGTATTCTCTTATGATATGTGAACATATCGAACAAGAAATAGTTTCTCCCTTGATAGAGACATTTAAGAAAGTGGGGCTTCTACAGTTTAGCTGTGTTTCTGCTCGGTGTGGAGGTCCAATGCATTTACTGAACTGGTCAAAGTTATTGTCAGCTTTCTTGGATTAAATGTTTTAGCTTCTATTTGCCTAACATGCTTTGCTGCCTAACTATAAATCAAATTCAGTGCTTCAATTTAATGTAATGATATAACATAGGAAATTTATTTTGCGGGCTTTGTTTTAATGCATGGAAAACCTAAGGTTTGGAAGAAACAAACAGATATTGGCTGGTGTTATGTGAGTACTAGCTTTTGAGCTTTTTTCGAACTTAATCGGGCAGTTTCATAATAGTCTCTGCTTTCTTTGGGAGTGTGGTTTTTGATTTTAGTTGCTGTGAAAATGAAATATTTTGGTTTAGTAAAATATGATTTTTCTGCTTCTTTATATTTAGATTAATTATTGTAGTTAAGGCGTGCGTCTAGCGCTGCGTCTTAGCGCCATAGACCCTTTTGGGCGAGGCACATTCTTGTTGTGCTTAGGCACGCTTTTTTATAAGGCTGTAGGGTTAAAAAAAAAAAAAAAAAAAACCCTGCTTGAAGTTCTCCTTGATTTTTTTTTTTTTATCAACTCTACTTCTTAATATTTGAGTATTTAACAACAAACATGGGACCATAAGGAAATCATGTATATTGGCCAACAAAGAAAAATAAAATTTTGCATGTTTTGTAGGATAACTGAACTACTTTTTAGAGTTTATTATCAAAATTATATATCTTAAGCGTCTTTTATATATATACACAGACACTTACAAAAACAAACACATATACATATTGCGCCTTACTTTTACAATGCCAAATCCAAACGCTTTTTTTGCGCCTTGCGCCTCAGGCAATATAATGTTTCTAGCATCTAGAGTGCGCTTGCACCCTTGACAACACTGAGATTATTTCTTTTTCTTTTCTACTGTAAGCTACTAAATATTTTCCTCCTCCTTGTAGCTGAGTGTACCTGGATGTACCAGACTAAGTATCGAGCAGATTTTGAATAGCCTGAAGGCTTTGAAGTCTATGGGCATGCGAGGGGTGAAACAGTTGAGGATTGGTGGGCTCTATGGTGTGACACAGAATTATTTTGAAGAGCTGAAGTTCTTGTTGAGCGTGGACAACCAGATTCAGCAGATTGTGCACAAGCCACATTTTTATAACAGAATGTGTATCTCTCTTGTGAAGATGGTCGTGCCATTGAATTGAAATGTGCCCAAGATGCCAGAACATGAGGCTTGTTTATGATTGTCCTGCAGAGGGTTGTCAGCGGAAAGAGCATGCTGCTCAGTTATGCAGGGCATGCACCCTTTGCATAGCACGGTGTGTTCAGTGTGGTCGGTGCATTAATGAGAGTGAGCATGAGGAAACGTTTTGTCTGGAGTTGCTTTGTTCAGATTGTTGGAAGCTACAACTTGCAAAGTGCCAGGAGAGGCAGAATAGGATGATTGGCCCGCCCAATTTACCCACTCTTCAAGAAACTGCCAACCTTCATCTCCATGGCTAGAGTGAAACATTTCACATTTTCTGGTTTCTAATTCTGGTAAAGATGTTGCATTTGTGATAATTCAATGCAGCCAGAAAGCAATGTAAAGATTTTGGCATCCCTCTGTCTTTGTTGTTGCCTTCTTAATCTGCTAACAATGTCAGCCTATTGCTGGACTTAACTTTGGGTGAGCCACATTGGGTCCTCTGAGGCAAGGTCTAGTGAGATTTGGAGAAAAGAGGTGAAAAGACAATAAAATCTTGTGCTGCATGTATCGTGCATGAGAAATAATCTTTGTTTTGATTGTTTTTACAGTTGGCATTGGCACTTGGTTGACTTGTTTGTGTTTGCTTGTGGATGGTCAATACTGAAGTTGGGTGGGACATGACCTTAGAAGTATTGGTCTGTGCTGAAATCTTTGTGCAGTCAAGAATAAGGTGAAAAGTGTGAATTTGCCAACTTGAAGATAGACTCCCCAAGGAAGCACTCATCTATTTGTTACTGTAGATTGAGAAATGTTTTTGGCCTCTGTTGCCAGATGAATTTGTTGTGATCAGTCTTTTTGCTGTGTAGCACTTTGTAAGGCAGGTCATGCTTTAATTATTATCTTATGTGGTTCTCAGTGGAGTCTGTTTACTGAAATCTTTATCCTCTTAAGCAGGGAATCTTAGAAGCTGAATATATAATAATATATGTTCTCTTGATCCTGGCTTGTTTCCTTAAAAATTGGAATTTATCTTTTATTCTCCATGTGATTGGAATCATCAAATGATAACAGTGGTACTTGTTTCTTCCTTGCTTATTAGGAAGACTTTTTCTTATTCCATTGTTAGATGTAAAAATTATAAGACGTTTGCTTCCCAATTCCCATAAACATGGTGGATTGTATTGGGCATCACATGGTAGTGTGCTGCCCTAAATGTAAAGATATGGCGTTGAATGTTGTGAAATAAAGTTCTACTTTGTCATCTACTTGGTTTATTTTTCTGAAAAAACTAAAAGAATGATAGATAGTTCAATTTAAAGGAATTCTACTGCGAAACCGAATTGGATTTTCTTCAATGCTTGATAGTTCAACTTAATTGTTTAATTTTTTGATATGTTGTTTACCTTAATCTTCTCTTCTTTCAAAATTTCAAGCCCCAAAACCCTTATAATTATTCTTTCTAAATTTCAAACCCCAAAACCCTTATAATTACCCTAACTCGAAAGTCAAAACCCATACTTTGTTTTTTTTTTTTTTGTGTGGCTCAGAAGGTGTTTCCCAATTTTTATGGATTTTGTGTTGATTTTTTAACTTCAATTGACTGTCTTTTCTATTTTTTTATAAAGGTATTTTAAAAAGAAAAAGAAACTTCTATTCTGTGATTGCCGAGAATAACCATTTGGAGAAAGTGCCAAAAGGTTATTTCGATATTTTGATGAATAAAAATCGATCATTCCGTGAAATATCCATTCCACGAACCAAACGGCCACTCCACGAATCAAACAGCCACGTGTTACAACCAAACGGCCACTCCACGAATCAAACGGCCACGTTATTGTAACACGCTGAATCGTCCTTACGGTGAACCAAACATACCGTAATTGTTTGAATTAGTGATGTGGCGACACTTGAAAAGCCAAGAGATTTACCTATTCGAACTGGTGTGGACTACATTTTGATAATAACTAAACCATTTACAATCTATGAGGAATCATGGCTCAATGGAATTATAAATAATACAATTGCCACAAGAATGCCGTTCAATAAATACATGGGTAAATATCAATAACAATTATGTCATAAGGGCAGAGACTGACTGATTAAATGCTCCAACTTTAACTTAGGATCATCTATAAAATTCAATATGACCTGCAATCTCCCTACATAACATCTTTGCTTCACTAGCTAACTTTATGCTCTTAGAAATTGCAAGCCCTGTCTGCTTGTGTGTGGATGCAGGCTCATATGTCTTGGCAATGGCATCCTCTTGGTTACCCAACAACAGGGCCTCCCTAGCAGGTATTACATTTCCCCACCAAAATTCCCGTAATATGCCTTGTATAAGATCCCAATAACCGCGTTCTCTATGCACGCGGAATATTGTGCTTCCATTTGGTGTCCAGCAATATAAATCAACCCATTCTCTGTCCATTATCTCCATTTGACCCTGAACCTGAGGCATATAATAGAATGGCATATTTGACCATGGCAGAGCAGTCTCAGGTTTGCCTTTGTTGTACGGACACTTCACTTCCAGGATGCCACCCCCTGGAAAGCAACCAAGAAGACCATCCGGTGATGCACCAAGCCAATCAAACTGCTCGTTCGAATGGATAGCGAAACCTAATGAGCTAACCTCACGACCTGTGATACTTCTGTACCGCTCAATAGCTGCTGCTTCGTTGAGCACACCCCACTCCATAGCACACTTTTTAGAAGATTCCACAACCTGTGTTTCTGATGCAAACACTTTTTCACGCCAGAGCTCAGAGCGGCGGTTTCCTTTCCAAAAACCCAAAGCAGTACTGAAGGTGCTTGTGGTCAACTTGTTCCTCCGAAGGGCAAACCATTCATCTGAGCGTTGAGGTGCATCAGATGGGGTGAGGTTGACAGCCAGCACTATTGATGACGGGGCTCGGACAATAACTGAGGAGTTTGGAGAGAAATGTGTTCCAGTGCTAGTGGAAAGGGTTCTTTGACATCCATTTCTCCACCTTCTGCTCATGGACAAGGGAACCACTGCTTTACGGTGAAATGCACAAAATCTAGTTATGCTGCAATTGCTCATTGTGAAGGAACTAGACTGTGGATAGCTGCTTTATTCTGATACAATATCCAATAAAAGCCATGCAAGTTTTAGATAAATTTCAGTTGCAGGACCAAATAAGAGAGAATAATCTAGATAGATTTCCTACATCAAGTTCTGTTTATCATAAAAATAGACATAAATGAAAAGCATATAAAAATCTAAAGAAAAACTTATTCTAAAATAGTAAAAAATAAGTTGGTTACAAATCCATAGTACAGTAAACACTTATCACAAAGATTCAAAGCCTCTTTCTAATCCCTCAAGAGCACCGTATTCTATTCTTGCAATGCAAGTTAAGCTCTCAATATTTCATCTTGGCAGGGAAAAACAGAACCACAAAATATATTTTTAAACCAAGTTAATGTGAACTTGGATATTCCTTCCATTTACGCTTACACAATGGAAGCAACAAAACTTTCAATAAACCATAGACATTAAACATGAAGTCTCAAAAATGATAAAACTACTTGCAAAAGTGGTGGCTTGTAGAACCAACTAATTATTTCTTTTCTTACAATGCAACCATTTCCCTCCAGGCAATTGCATCCAGAAAGTAACTATGTCAGCGTATAAATGAAAATTATGAACTTTATTGTACCAAAACGAAATTGTAACTTTTCATACAAAAGCAAATGACCCAAATTTTTAAATAGGGACAAAATAAAAACTTTCCAGTACTCCAAATCTGGGATTTTCACAAACAGGTAAAAGAAACCCATGAAGCAGAATAAGTAAGCAGCTTTCTTCTTCTTCTTCTTCTTCTTCTTCTTCTTTTTCCGTCAGTCAATGTCTCGATGAAAATGGGCATTAAGGGAAACAGAAAAACAGCTCCACCTCAACCGCAAAACTCACATAGAACCGGTAAAACCATAACTTTTAAATAAATAAAAAAACAAAAAAAAATGCCAAGAGTTGCTTGATCATATACCTGAAAGAGAATTTGAGTAGCTAAATAAGACTTAAATGGGAGCTGAAAGAATGGCTATGGGTATTTCTTGATTTCAAACATGGGACTTGAATCAGCTTGACCAATATAATTAGTTTATGGCCATGGTTTTTTTTTTTTTTTTCAATTTTGAGATATTTATCTGGTTTTTTAGGGTTTGGCTCCTAAAACAAAGACTGGAGCTTTAAAAATGAACGAAAACAAATGGATATTTGAAGAACGCACCAATTTTCACGTTTCTTTCGGAACGGCGTCGTTGCCTCATCAGGGCCTAATGATGGAATATTGGAATTTACCTATTTCATCTCCCAAGGATCCAATTCAATCCCTATCAAATCCAATATATATATATATATATATATATATATATATATATATATATATATATATATATAACATGGATTCACTTACACTAATATAAAACTATATTAATTTTATACATTTTCATAATTTTTTATACTATTTATATTTTAACAAACCGACCGTTGGATTTAATTATATAATTGTACTCATCGTGTATGTAAAGTTTCGATTTGATATCTCTATCATATCAATCGAGAATATTGTCTTTTTCAATATATATTTAACGGTTGAAAGTTTTTTACATCGAACAAATAGTTAGACATTTTTAATTTACTCGAAACTCGACGTGCATGATTTACGTGAATAGAACATGAAATATGATAGTCGAATTAAACAAATATAAATCATATAAAAAATTACGAATATATGTAAAACTAATTTAGTTTTACACTAATATAAATGGATCTTCTCATATATATATATATATATACTTCCTTTTAAGGTAGAGATTTATTTCCCCAAAGTTATCATTAAAAATACAAATCCCACCCACTATTTCTCTTCTAATTTCTCATCTCTTTTATGCTTTTCATTTTTAATAAAATATATACTATACTAAAGTCCAAACTTTATTTTATATACAAAGTCACCAACTTGAGATAAAAATAATAGTGGTAAGTAGTATTCAATATTTTAATATTTGGTAATATAGTTGTACTATTACTTATTACTTTGTTGCTTAACCTTAGAGTAAACAAAAATACTGCAAATAAGAATAAAACAAGAAAAAGATGTTTTATTAAATCAAATCAAGGTATCAAATAAGAAAAAGTACTTTTTTTTAGTGTAGAAGTTACAAAATGTAATTATCCATTGTCTTTTTTATCAATATAGAATTTTCATTATTTTTGTTATAAAGATACTATAATTTGGAGATAGAAAAAAAATTGCAGATGATGAAATTTAAACTTTAGATCATAGTTATCAGAATCGGATCGGATATTGATCTGTTCAAAGCTTCTGATTTCGGATCAATTGATTTAACCGTTGAGTCATTCGAGTTAATATTGGTTTAAAAAAATATTTTTAAAATATTATAAATATTATAAATTATATAAATACTTTTACTAGTTGTATAATTTATAAATTATGATATAAGAATTAAAAATATTTATTATCATATAGAAAATTATGATATAAGTTTACAAAGAATTTTTCTACGTTTGTTTTTATAATGTTTATTATTTTTTTAATTTTTTTTAGTGAAAACGATAAAAGAATTATTAAGTATGCAAAATTAAATTAAGTATGATTTAAAAATTATTTTTAATTGATTTGAGTCAATAACAAACCCGATGGGTCATCGGGTTTTTCATAAATCAGGCATGTCAATCTAGTTTTTTTTTTTTTAAGTTAATTGCAAAAATAATTTGATTAAAAAATCGACCCGAATTAAAGATCGGGTCAACCAATTTGTTCGTCGATCCGAATTTAATAACTATACTTCATATGATTCCTGAATAACATCTTTTAGAAATGATTTCATTAAATAATTTGAGTAAGTATGAGATTCATAAATTTTCCATCATTATCAAATGTAATTGTAACTTGGACAGCATTTCCCACAAAGAAAAGAGAAAAAAAAAAGGTTAATGAGCAAATTGACTTTGAAATATAACCCTTTTCATGATTTGATATCTGAAAAAAAAAAAAAATCAGTATTAAGTATCTAAACTTGTATTCCATCACCCACGTTAGTCCAAGTGGTTAATTCCGTTACATAAATGCTGAGGTGAACTGATCAACCAATAGAAAGTTGTCACGTGTCAAAATCAATGACACATCAGCATTTTTCCATTAGCAATTTATTTTTTATTTATTTTATAAAATGCAAATATAAAATATAAAAAAACATAAAATAAAAAATTTGAATTTTTTAATTTTTAAAATAACAATAAATAAAAAAAGTGGAATTTTTTTATTTTTTAAAATAAAAAAATTTGAAAAAAAAAAAAGAGAGGAAGAGAGAATAAAGAAAGAAGGGAAAGGGAAAAGGAAAGGAAAAGGAAAAGGAAGAGAAAGAGAGAGAAAGGAAAGGGTGCAGCCGACCGTCGGTCAACCTTGGGCCGATCGGTCGGCTCCCCCTCCTCCTCCTCGATTCTTTCTTGTGTTTTTTTAGATTTTCTTAAAATAAAAAATTAATATTTTTAATGCAAAAAATATTTTTTATTTTTTTTAATTCAAATATTAAAATCAAAATAAATTTTATTTTAAATATTAAAATAAAAATAAATTTTTTAAAAATGCTGACGTGATAAGATTGCCACATTTCAAATTTTATTGGATAAAAATGCATATATGTCAGTATGCCATTAAACATTGAATCAACGTATATGACGAAAGATAAATTCATACTTAATCGTCAAAAGATATAATTAAAAAAAAAAAATTGGAATTTGGATAGACAGACTTACAGTCAAAGAGATAGAGAGAAAGGGCAAAACGCAACGCAACGGCCAAAGGCCAAGAGAAAGAAAATAGGCGAGTCCACTTTCAACTCATCCCTCTCACTCCCTCCCCAAGCTTTTACTCAGCTCTCTTCTTCTTCTTCTATCTTTCTCGGCTAAATCTTAAAAAGGAAAAAGACTCATCAAAATTAAATCAAATCCCCCATGATTTCACTTCTCCTTCTCCTTGTCAAAACCCTCACTCTTTTCAACTCCTAAAAGCCTAAACCCCCTAAATCAACCCCCAAAAAAAGAGCAAAGAAGAAAAACCCATTTCCCATTCAGATTCAAAACCGCCATGTACTTATCGGAGAAACCCCGTCCAATAGATTTATACAAGGAGGAAGGTCCTGCCACTGCTCGTGACATGATCATCGAGGTCACCACCAATGGGGATTTGCCACCTCACCACCACCCTCATCCTCACCAACAACAGCAACTGCAAATGACCTTAGGTGAAAGCAGCGGCGAAGACCCAGAAGTCAAAGCCCCCAAGAAACGAGCCGAGACCTGGGTCCAAGACGAAACCCGAAGCCTTATCGGTTTCCGAAGGGAAATGGACGGCCTTTTCAATACTTCTAAATCGAACAAGCACTTGTGGGAGCAGATATCGGCTAAGATGAGGGAGAAAGGGTTCGATCGATCGCCAACTATGTGTACGGACAAGTGGAGGAACTTGTTGAAGGAGTTTAAGAAAGCTAAGCACCAAGATAGAGGGAGTGCGTCAGCTAAGATGTCTTATTATAAGGAAATTGAAGAGATTTTAAGGGAGAGGACGAAGAATGCTTATAAGAGTCCAACTCCTCCTCCTCCTAAGGTTGATTCCTTTATGCATTTCGCTGATAAGGGTATGTGCTACTTTTTGATATATATTTTTTTTTCATTTAAAAAGTGGAATTGTTATTGAATTGTTGTTTGGTTGTTACTGGATGATGGTTGATGCCGGCTTTCTCTTTAAAGGCTTTATTTGTATATAAGAGTCAGTTTTTGGGTGATATGGCTTTAATGAATTTCCAATGTAAATATTGATGTTATAGCTTTAGTCCATCTGACTTTTTTTTTTTGGTCTAAAGGCTGCTATAATTTTCGAATTTGAATTCGTTATAAAGTTACTTACTAAAGTGACTTAAGTGGTATTATGAATTGCAGTTGAGAAAAGAAATTTAATTTTGGCCTTTAACTGATATATATATATATATATATTATGGTTGTAATGAGTGCTTTAAAAGAAGGTTTTTTTACCTTCATGTATCCTTATGAAAGTTGGTACTTATACAACTGCTGCTTTTAAATGATATCTTTATTTCGGGGTTTAGATGGGTACATATTTAAAATATGTATTATATCTACTTGTGAAGCAAGGTGTTATGTCTAATGAACAAATGAGTTATTCAAAATATAATATGGGGTTCAAGGTACTTGAAGCATGAATCATGCTGAGCAGAACATGATGATATTCTGCAGAGCAAACTTCAAGATATGGTATAAAGACAGTAGGCTTCTCTCGTTTCCTCAAATTTAGAATATCACCATTTTAATAAGAGCAGGGAAGTAGTATGTTGATATATTCAAAGCTTATTTTGGAAGAGATGATTATATATATACGGTCTATCGATTCCTATGTTGGCTTATGCGGTTTGATCCATTTTCCAATATCTTCATTCTACTTTTACAAGGTTTTCCGCGGATTTGTCTTATGCAGACATAATACATTGCTGTTGCATATCACTTCATGAAAGCAGTACATAAGTTTTTTCCTCCTGCTTTGGGAGATTGCAATGTCTATTCTCTCTTACTCTCTCTCCCTTTGTGTATCAGGAGTGTTCATGTGGGCTACCTGATGGATAGTTGTATTGTTTCTTTATTGTTATTTATTTCAACATATATTAAGTCTTTCTTTCTATTACCACGACTTTAATAATCGTCACCAATATGGTTTGACTCTTGCAGGTTTTGAGGATACTGGCATATCATTTGGTCCTGTTGAAGGTATGTTGTTGCTGTTGTAATTTGAGTTTGCTGTCTTCTGATTTATCTTGATTTTTCTGTTTCACTCCTTTATAAGCTTGTAGTAATATTTTTCCTCAAGTTAATTTTGGGTAAATCATAGAATTTATTGGATGCAATGTCATTAATCTTATCAACCCTATACCTCATCAAGTTCTTGCCTGGATTTTGGAGCTTTATGAGGCATAATTAGAGAATGTACCTATCTTGAAACTCCTATTTTGAGAGCACCAGGTTATGTGCATATTTTTCATAAGGCCAACACTGTTACCTGTCATATTACTCAGGCAATCTTTAGGTATTGTCTTCCTCTGTTTATTTCATCAGTTAAATTGGATTTACTTTTTTGAACTTAAAACTGAACATTCACTTTTTTTTTTTTTTCCAGTAACCTCTCTTTTCAGCATTGTTAGCCAAGATCCATGGACAGCCTTGCTTGTTTCTTTCCCTTCATTCTCAATCTCTTGCAGTAAATTCTGACCTTTAAATTGTGTTATTAGCCTTGTAATGAGCCCAACATACCACCTGCTCCTCCCCAGGATAAGTTCTCCTGAGAGTGAAACAATCATGTACTGATAGAAACCTGTTGATTATTTACACTTTCTTACTCTAGTACTATCCTTATTTCATGGAGCGCTCAAATAATATCAGATGGAAACTGTTCTTCCTAACAATATCTTTGTCTAGAGCAGTCCATTAGCATCTCTAGACTGTCGATAGTATTTCATCATATCTGTCCTTATCTTCCCATTTGTTGAATGATTTTGTTACGTCTGCACATGACTATAAGTGGTTTTTGTGCCCCCAAAGCTTATGCCTTTGGCAACCTTTAGCTGCATCCAGTGTACAAGTTTTTGTTAGGGGCATACACAACGCTGAAATGTTGTTTATTGAATATTGAAAAAGTGGATATAATTTAATTTAGTGAATTGCATATGCATCTATCACTGGGGTTCATAAGCGTGCAATCTATGTTATGTGGCTATGCAATCTTATGCCTTCTATTTATTTTCAATCTCGATGGAATTTTTATTTTACTGGGAATATTTAGAATGGGGAGTTAAAGAATGAAAAGAACATTGATTGTGCATGTTCCATGTACTTCCACACTGAATCAACGGTTAAGTTAAAAAGAAATGTTATGTACTTTACAGAATTGCTGCCTGATTTGTAGTGAACGACTTTTACTGAAGCGTGTCTTTCATTTATTCACCATAGATACTTGCTTTGTTTTCCATGTTGCCTTTTTTCTCAAATTACTTTAAAAAGTTATGCATCTCCTTCTTTTTATGCTTTCTGGCATGCAGCTAGCGGTAGGCCAACGCTTAATCTTGAAAGACGTTTAGGTCATGATGGAAATCCTCTTGCTATCACCGCAGCTGATGCAGTTGCAGCCAGTGGAGTTCCTCCTTGGAATTGGAGAGAGACCCCTGGAAATGGTAAGTTCTGTTAGAATTTTTGCTGAATCAATTTTACCAAAAAATATGATTGTTTTGCATGTAGCACAATGTTCAGGTGTTTTGGTGGTGCATCACAGGTACATTTTCCTTTGTATTTGCTCAACTGAATGTGATCATGTTAAACGCGCTTGATTATGAGCATTGGCTCCCAAATCTTGTTTGAGATGAAAATTTTAATTCTGATGGAAATCTTTATATTGACTTGTTCTCTTTCACACCCTTTGTGGTAGGTGGGGACTGTCAGTCATATGGAGGCAGGGTTATAACTGTCAAGTATGGGGACTACACCCGAAGGATTGGTATAGATGGTACTGCAGATGCCATCAGAGAGGCAATTAAATCTGCTTTTAGATTGAGAACTAAGCGTGCATTTTGGTTGGAGGATGAAGACCATATAGTTCGTAGTCTTGACAAGGAAATGCCTTTTGGGAATTATACTCTCCACCTTGATGAAGGTAAGATTGACATGCTTGCTGTATGGTTGTAGACAAAAAAATTATCTAGTAATTGGTTTCATAAAAATATAATTGATGAAAGATACCGCTCTGAATGATGTAATAATCTTCAATCATCTACAAAACATGGGTAAGGGTAAAACTTATGGATGTCTAACCCTCCCAAGATCCACACAATTTGAGAGCCTTATGCAGAGTGCACTTAATAATGCAGAGTTGTTAAAGGTGTTGGCCACCCTTTAACATTGTGATCTGTTGTCTATTGATATGAAAGAGATATAGCATGCACTTAATAATGCAGAGCTATGCTACTCGGACTCGGGTATTTTCAATTTTTTCTAAGATTTTCATGTATTTGGAGAGTCTTTGGAGGATCATATCCTCATACTCATGTCTGCATATGCGTTGGACACGAGTGTCGGACAGAAATACTTCAAGAACAATAAAGAGTCGGAGCAACATAGATGCAGAGTTGCTTTCACATGAAATATTACATAGCACAAACTACAAACAACTTTAAGCCAACACCTTCATTTTGCTATTAAACATACCTGCAGACTTTTTTTTTTCACTGGTAGAAGAGAATAATAAGGTACTTATTTTATTTTTGTTATTATTTTTTGTGTATTTTCAAATTCCTTCATTCAGGTTTGGCTATAAAAGTGTGCCTCTATGATGAGTCAGATCATATACCGGTCCACACGGAGGAGAAGATTTTTTACACAGAAGATGATTACCGTGAATATCTAGCCCGTCGGGGCTACACAGGTCTCAGAGAGATTGATGGATACAGAAACATTGATAATATGGATGACCTTCGAACGAATGCTATATATCGAGGTGTGAGCTGAAAGCTGGCGCATCTTTCTTGTACAAGTTCAGTGCTCTCGAGAAGCTATATATAATAAAGTTGCCTTGTCTCTTGACATAAGTGTGCATGTGGGATTCTAAGATTTGCTCTGCTGCTTTCTGAAGATTGTGATTATGTTGTTCGCATTAGCGCTTACTAATTATGAACCCTATAACTCAGCTGTTAATAGCATGTTGTATAATGTTTCTTCTTAAGTATTCAATCCAGTATAGTTTCTGTTCATGCGGCCTGGGCATCCCTTGTTTGTAAATATGCATTTCGTTTGAAAACAAAGTATTTGTAGCAAGGATTTCAGATGGGATCAATTTTACTGCATTTGATTGCTGTCAGCATTTGATTTCTCTTAATTAACATTGTATTTTTGCGTGAAACCTTATTCTCATGTTCACGATACTACAGCTGCATCTCTGAACCACAAGCAATCAAATACTCTGGAAGTAGACTTGGTAATATTTTTAGACACGATACGAAAATATGGTGTGAATAAACACGATACGACAATAAACACAATTAACATAACTTGTTTAATACACGTAACGTATTGATAGTAATAATTTCTTAGCTGAACTGAAGAACTTGATTTGACATTATATTGCAAGATGAAATCAAATACTCTGGAAGTAGACTTGGTAATATTTTTAGACACGAAAATATGGTGTGAATAAACACGACACGACAATAAACACAATTAACATAACTTGTTTTATACACGTAACGTATTGATAGTAATAATTTCTTAGCTGAACTGAAGAACTTGATTTGACATTATATTGCAAGATGAAATGAACACAACTTGAAATCAGTGAAAGAACAGTAGTGAAATTCTTCATTCCACCATTTCACAACCATACACAAGAGCAGACTCAAAACAATCAATACATTTCATCTTTCATAGCAATCTTGGGAATATGTGAATTAGAAAGATTCACAGATTATACACCCACAAGTGAAAGAATGAACACAACTTGAAATCAGTGAAAGAAAAGCAGACTCGAAACAACCAATACAGTTCATCTTTCATAGCAATCTTGGGAATATGTGAATAGAAAGATTCACAGATTATACACCCACAAGTGAAAGAAGGAAAAAAAAAAAAGGTTCAATCACAGATTATACACCCACAAGTGAAAGAATGAACACAACTTGAAATCAATGAAAGAACAGTAGTGAAATTCTTCATTCCAACATTTCACAACCATACACAAAAGCAGACTCAAAACAACCAATACATTTCATCTTTCATAGCAATCTTGGGAATATGTGAATAGAAAGATTCACAGATTATACACCCACAAGTGAAAGAAGGAAAAAAAAAAGGTTCAATCACTCTACTGCTCATCCCATTCATCATTCTTGTATGATACGAGAGTGTCAACCTTGTGTATCTGCATAACCCCAACAGACAAATACTTAGAAAAACAACAACAAAAGTTTGCCCTTAATTGTAACTTGATTTGCTTTTGCAATATTACCTTTGTATCAAAGGAATGCAACTTCACCATTTGAGGATTTGCAATCAACTTGGGGTCACTCTCAATCCAAGTGAATGGTACTGCAACATCCTTATCAGTGTATGCTAATACATCAAACACACCTGGAAGAACAAGCAAATACAAGTGAGAGAGTGAGACATTTGATGAGGAAGAAGATGACCCAAAATTGCAATTAATCAGATTTGTCTCTTACATGGTTCATCAAGGCATGGCAAGTAAGTAATACTCGAGGCAATCTGTCTCATGATTGCCTGTATTTCTCGCATGATTTCCTTGTCGCTCTTTTCCCTTGACACCCTGCATTCAAAGATACAAATGAGGAACCAGTGAAAATTCATCTCTCAGATTTCACACCAAAACCAGACTGTTAACTGTTAATTACATATTTACATCTGTCAAGTAAAAAAAAAACAGATCATCAAATATTACCCTTTCTCAACAACCTCACTATCAGTCTCAATGCTAAAATTCCACCTTTCCAAGACCTCATTGGTTGCCTTGCTCATGATAACCATTACAACCCTCTGTAGCTTCCCAGATTCCAGCCATTCTTTCCCAACAATTTCATTTCCAGAATGTGAAAAAATGATTAATATTGGATTTACATGTATCACATTTTCAAGTAACCAAAAATATACAAAGGCAGAGATTTACCAGAAAGCTGAGCTGTTAGGTTGGTAATGAAGGATTTAACACCTTCATCTTGAGTAAGCAACATTGGAAGCCCATATTTCTTCACTTTGGCAAAACTTTCTTCTGGATAAACTCCTCGATTGTACAGAATGCTAAACAAAACCGATTTTTTATTATTATTTATCATCACTCTCTTTAGTCCAAAAAAAATAGCTTCAGAAAAATCAATAAGAAAACAAGGACAAAAAACCCAGAAATAAATGTTCATTCATCTCTCTTTAGTCAAAAAAAAAAAAAAAAGCTTCAGAAAAATCGATAAGAAAACAAGGACAAAAAACCCAGAAATAAATGTTCATTCATCTTTACCTATTCGCCGCATATCCTGAAAAAGAAAAGGAACAGAATCAGTCAAAATTTCTCAAAAATCCCACAAAACCCAACAAAGGGTAAAAGTAAGAAAGTTATGTTTGAGGAATCACATACCAAAAAACTCGCTTACGATTGCCGCTGAGCCTCGAAGAGTGATTATATCTTTGGCAACTGTTCTTGACGCCATTCGACGACTTCTACGATCAAAATTTCTGTTGTATAAGAAAGGAACAAAATAATTGACAAAATCAGAGCAAAAGAGAAACTGGAGTTGGGGATTAAGGAATTAGAAATTATGGTTTGGATTAGATGAATATGAATATGGGTGATGAGTTTTCAAGAAATAGAAAGAAAAAAACAAAGAGAAAAAAAAGCAGAGTAACGGCTAGTTTCTTGATGTCCGTCTTGGTCTTGGAGCCAACTGCAACTTTTTAAATTGCTCCTTTAACGGTAAGAAAGTGGGTCCGCTTTTTTTTTAGTACGCAATCGTGCGGCCACGTAGGATAATCAGAGCATGTTTGTTTGTCTACGTGTTTCGCTCATAGAAATGGTTATTTCGGATCTATTCGGTAATTCGGTTCGCTTAATAAATCTTCAACGGAATGACCAATTTCGAGGTTATTTTTCAAAGTTTTGAAATTTTTTTAAGGAAAGCTCGTGAGTTTTTTTTTTTTTTTTAAAGTTTTATTATATATGTAATTTATTATGATTATATGTAATTTGTGTTATATTTATATATAAAAATGAAATTATATATGTAAAAAAAATTATATTATTTAAAAAAATACATATAAACATGACAAATATTTATGTAATTTATGTAATTTATCATATTTATATGTAATTTGTCATGCTTATATGTAATTTTCATAGTATATGTAATTTTTCATATTTATATGTAATTTGTCATGTATATATGTAATTTGTCATGTTTATATGTAAAAAAAAATTTATATATAAACATGACAATTTTATGTAATTTATCATGTTTATATGTAATTTTATCATGTTTATATATAATGAAGCATATTTTAAGTAAGAGAGCTTCGACATCTTTCTTTCGAATGGCTAATACGACTAGTCTCGAAATAGAAATTTTTTTCTTAAAATATCCCTGAACAAAAATTGAAAGGATAGTCACTTAAAATCAAGAAAGCAACACAAAATCAACATAATAGATCAATCAAGTTATTTTGAGGGGGAAAAAAAGGAGAGAGAAATTTTAGAATTTAGGATTATGATAGATCAAGGATAGACCTGTTCAAGATCTGGGATAAGCATTTTTTCAATTCAGGCCGATTGGGCTCGACTCGAATTACTATTTATTAATAAAAAAAAATTATTTAAATTTAATTATAAAATATGTAAATATTAATATAAAATTAATTTTTTTAAAATAGTGATTCGAGCTTCCGGATCGGGTTTGAGTAAAGGAGGTGAAAAAATTAGAGCCACGGCCCAACCCGTGAATAGGTCTAATCAAGGAAGGCTTAAGGTTAAAATTTTGTGGAGAAAGGATAAAGAGAGGAAAAGAACATGCTAAAAAAGCAGATGAACGTGAGAGGCGAAAAGAAGAATTTTTTAGGGTATTTTCGACGGTCTTTTTTTTTTTTTTTTTTTTTTTTTTTGTATATCTAGGTTTTTTCATGATTTTTTCTAAATGAGAAAAATGAAAGAAGAGGAGAAAGTTGCGAGTAAAATTTGGGACATTTGTAGGTTAGTTGCTGGTAACGACGACGATCGGCCAGAAATTGGGTTTTAGCCACGATTTTTGGGAATATGAATTTTTCAATTGAATATGTAGAGAGAGAAGATGATGTTTTAGAAAGAGGGGGAGAGAAAATTGAGGAATATTTTTTTGGATATTCATATAATTTCAAAAAAATATTTATTTTAAATATATAAAAATATGTTTTAATATTAGTTTTAAATATTATTTTAAAATAATTTTAAATATATATTTTTAAAGATATTATTAAATATAAAATATTATTATTAAAACTTTTTATATTATATTTTATATATAATATGTAACAAAATTATTTAAAATAATTTTTAAATATAATATATTAAAATTTTATATTAATATTACTTTGAAATATAATTTTGAAATATACAATTTATAAAAATATTTTTAATGTTATTTGTAATATAATATTATTTTAAAATATATTTTTACATATATTACTAATATTATTTTAAGTTTAATAAATAAAGTATTATTATTTAATTTAAGGGTAAAATAGTTATTTTATACTTATTCCTTACCTATTCTTAACATCATTTAACCAAACAAATAATGTAATAGTATTCATCCTATATTTTATTCAACTTACCAAACTATGTATATATATTTCCCTTTTATTCTATTCTTACCGAATAGTTATTTAATTTTCTATCTATTCCATTTCAGTGAACCAAACGTAATATTAATGTCTTTGTTTTGAAATAAATATCTTTCTAAAGAAAAATTATTTCATTCTATCATCCTAGAGTTTTTAAATTTTACAAGCGGATTAACATAGTGATACATATCCACTTGTAGAATTAAAAAGTTTTACCGTGTATATATCAAAAACAAATTTTCTTTCTAAATATTAAATATATATATTTTGTTTTCAAATTTGGTAAGAAATATATCTTTGTTGATTTCTCATTAATTTCTTTCTAAATCTTCTAGCCCTACATTGTAAAGGGAAAGTCATGTGGACCAAGCTATATCGAGATAATGTACATTAGTTTTTATTTTTATTTACTTACTATAACCTACTTTTTTTTGAATTAGCATTACGTCGTTAATTTTACATGATAAATTATAAAAATATCTTTAAATTTGAACAAATAAGATAACTTTTGAATATAATATATTTTGATAATTTTATTGAGCAAAATTAATAGTTTAATAGTGTAACTCCGTTGCTGTCTACCTCTTGCTAGTAGCAAAAACAGTGATCTAGTAGCAAAAACAGTGTTGAAGGATAGAGATCCATGGCACATCTCTATCCAGAGTGGGAGCAGTTGGAATTGGAGGAAGATCATGCAATTGAGAGAGGTGGCTGCCAGAATAGTTCTCACAACTGCTGATGGAAGCTGCAAATGGCCTTTCCCTGAGGGAAAGTACCAAGTGTCAGCAGTGTGGAACAAGATCAGACCTTCAGCTGGGAAAGTGGCTTGGTATAAGTTGGTATGGTGTAATTTTAATATCCCTCGGCATTCTATGCTCTCCTGGATGGCAATCCTAAATAGATTGGCCACAAAGAATAGGCTTATCTCCTGGGGAATGGCAATGGATGACAAATGTTTGCTGTGCAAACAAGAGAGGGAAACCAGGGATCATCTATTCTTCACTTGCTCCTACTCGAAACAGATATGACAGAGAGTGATGGTACTTTGTAGGTTAAAAAGGCAGGTTGCATGTTGGAATGTAGAGCTTCAATGGGCCACTGTCAACCTCAAAGGTAAAGCTCTAATCACAACGATATTGAGGCTAGCTTGGAACGCAGTTATCTACCTAGTTTGGAAGGAAAGAAACAATCGTTTGCTCAACTCAACTGAGCAAAAGGAGGAGCACCTCACTGAGCAAGTGAGAGACATGATCTCGACCAGGTTAAGTGACCTTAGGAAGATTAAAAGAGATTCAGTTAATACGTTCTTATGTAATTCTTGGAGGTTAAATGCAGACATGTTTGTCTAAAGACATTGATTTTCTGATTTGTTTAGCTAGACTAAACTAGCTTTGTAACATGTAGCAGCACTGCTGCTTTTTTTGATAAATGTAAATCTACTTATCCAAAAAAAAAAAAAAACAGTGATCTTGAACATCCATTGCTTCACAAGGAGGATGAAAGTTCCTCCAAAGATGATAGTACTTTCACTAATGCTAGCATCTTAAGCCAACTCACATTTCGATGGCTAAACCCGCTTTTTTGAAATCGGTCGAGTTGAAAAACTTGAATATTGCACCATATTCCTCCCGTTCTGGAATCAGAAACTGCAGATAATGCTTCATTGTTGATGGAAGAATCACTTCGAAACCAGAAAAAAAGAATCTTCTTCATTGCCAAAAGCAATAACTCGTACTATATGGAAATCCCTGGCTGTAAATGCAGTTTTTTTGCGGGTATTTTCTTCTCAATTCATTGTATCAATTTTCAAATTCTGTATGCAGCAGACTTTAATGCTTCTGTTAATACAATTGCCTCCTATATGGGACCCTTCCTTATCACCTGCTTTGTAAATTTCAACCAAGTTTGTTGGCCCCAGCAATGGTAAAATCAAAAATCTCGTCAATGTGGATGCTGAGAGAATTGGAGACTTTTGCTGGTATATTCATGGAGTGTGGTTGCTACCAATCCTAGTCTTTCTGGCCTTGGTAATACTGTACAAAAAATCTGGGTGCTGCTCCTTCCATTGCTGCTTTCTTTGCTACAATTTTGTTGATGGCGAGTAACACTCCATTAGCCAATAGGCAAGAGAGACTTCACTCCAAGATCATGGAAGCTAAGGATTCAAGAATAAAAGCAACTAATTTAGAGACTTAAAACTCCACTCATGGGAACCCACTTTCTTGAAGAACCTTCTTCAACTTCGAGAAACAGAGAGAAACTGGCTTAAGAAGTATCTATATACATGCACAGCTATCGCTTTTTTTTTTGTTTTGGCCTTCACCAACTCTAGTGTCATGAGTCATCACTCATCACATTTGGTGTCTGCATTTTGTTAAAAACACCATTACCAACTCTAGCAAGTTTTAGGATTCTACAAGAACCTATATATATACAACCTTGCGGAGCTCATTTCCATGATTGCTCAAACAAAAGTCTCATTTGATCGAATTCAAGAGTTCCTTGGAGAAGAAGATCAAAGGAAGTTCATACCTGATCGTGGTCCAAAAGCATCAGATGTTGCAATTGAAATTGAGACGGGGGGAATATGATTGGGAAACAAATAGCCAAAACTTAAAGAAGCCAACCATCAAAATCACAGAGAAGATGAAAATAATGAAAGGTTACAAGATAGCTACTTGTGGCTCCATTGGCTCAGGTAAATCAAGCCTGCTTTGCTGCCATACTAGGTGAGATCCCTAGGATCTCTGGTGCAGTTATTAAGGTTTATGGGAAAAAGGCTTATGTTCCTCTGAGATCTTGGGTTCAACCTGTCACGCCCCAAACCCAAAGATTTAAGACGTAACAATGCCGCATATTTATGAGATGAATCTCACAAGTGTGCAAGACAACTTATATCTTATTAAATCGAAACCACAACTCAAAGAGCATCCAAAATTACAATTTACAAAAACTCAAGTCTCCAAATATTCAATATTACACCCTGATCGTAAAATACGAGATATTCTAGCTAACTAACAAATCGACTAAAGCTGATATCAAATTACTCACATTCAAAGTATCATAAGACTAAAGGCAGATGCTAAACACGCAAACAATGGCTCTCGTCAAACTAAACTCCGAAAATGCATATATCGAAATCTGAAAAAGTAAAAAAATTAAAGAAATGAGTACAATACTCAGCAAGTAACTGACATCCCCTCAGTTGGACTAAGTATGTTACAACACATTTAGGCCAAAATTATCAATACTTATGATTCGAAAATAATAATAGGTAATCTTATAATAAAAAACATATTCATTCCAAACCAGATAACAAAACTAAGCAAAATTCACAAATTGTTGATTTTTCGGTAGTCTCCCGTAACATACTAAGACCACACTTAACCCCTGTGGCATAGGTCAGAACGAAAACCACAATTAACCCCAGTGGCAATAGGTTAGAAGTATATAGAAGCAACTCATGGTTGCACATATCGAATATCACAAAAACCACAATTCTAAACAGGTGGCACGATTGAAATCGATTTCTATCACAAAGTACATGTCGACATGCCCGTTGACAGGGTCAGAGCATAGTCATACTAGGAGACAAATCAAAACAAAACATATTTTAGGATTACCCAACCATATAAAGCAGTAGTCATGCATTTTACAAAACACATCTTGTAAAAAGCAAATTTCTTATTTTCGTTCAAAGCATCTTACTTAGTAAATTGTATTCATAATTATAGATACACAAATATGTATATAAATATATTTGAACAAAATCATATTCGAAAATCAAATCAGAATGAAATCACATTCTAAAATTCATATCAAGAATATCATATATGTACTTTGCATGCTTAACCAAATTTAACAAACCAAGGGACAAAACATTATATATTATATACAAAATTTAAATAAGATGAGGCTAATTTTTAAGGTGTCAAAACACCAAAGGGATATCAAGTCACTTACCTGAACTTGTTAAACCGAAATCAAAAAATAAAGAACTCATATCCTCTCGAAGCCTATTAATTCGAAAAGTATTCAAATTAGAAACTAAAGCTATCGATTTATCTAAACAAACCAAGACATTCCAGGGATCAATCTAGAAAACTTAGGGTGTGTGGCAACTCTTTCCTCAATCGAAATTATTTTCGAAACCAAATAAATTCTTCTACAATTTAAAGAAATATAAAAACATTTAAAAATTGGAATATTATATGTTAACACACAAAATCAGTTACAATATTGCATTTGGTTATGAAGAATCATAATATTTGTAAAATTTTAATTTTTTTGTGAATTTTTTTTCGTAAAAACAAAACTTTCAAAAATATGCCAACTCAAAAGTAATTTACTAAAAATATATTTATTCATGCCAATATTCAATAAGATTCTAATATTCAAAATTAATTCTGTTTATAACAAAATAGGTCAATTATTGGACAAAAATAACTTTTAAAATAATTAAAAATGAAATTTTACCAAATGCTGAAATTTTAGATGATCGTTTGGCTTACTTTGAACACTTATATTTAACAAAATAGATCGAATCTAGAGGGGTAATTGGTACCAATTCAAAGCCTGCATGTAGTACTATAACTTGAAATTTTTTTTATAGCCAAAATAGTTACAAAAATCATGATTTTCGGAGGTCCAAAGATTGAAAACCATCACTGTCTGCCCAGATTTTCTGGGTTTTCAGTTTCATAGAGCTGACTTTGACACTTCGTTTCTCTCAACCTATACAGAATCTGACCGAACGAACTATACCACTAGAAAGAGAACATTTCATTCTATAAAAAGCATCCAAGTTTCGACAAAAATGATCACCGGAAAATGGAGTTCCGGTGGTCCAAAATTGGCTCATCAAAACTGTTAAAAACCTATTTTTCAGAATACAAAAAAATTGATTTCTCACAAAAGACAAATCCGAATAAGTTGTCACAAGAACCGTTAGAAAGGTCTCGATGAATGCTTTCCATCGATACCCAACATGTTACCAGAAAGTCACCGAAATGACGTCAGAATAATTTAAAAGTTAAAGAATGTTAAAACTAAACGATGAATTTTGTAAAAGAAACTATTTGAAATACAAAATTGAAAGAAATTAGACTTACTCATACCTTAAACCTTCAATTCCATGCCTAATCTCAAAATCCCAAACTCTCTTCTAGGATTTTCTTCCTCTTTCTCTATTTTCTGTTTCTGCTTGAAAGAAAACTGTTGACAGACTATCTATTAGGTTTTCTTTCCTTTTTTTTTATTCCAATAGACTTATGGGCTGGGTCAAATAATTATTACTTAATATATTTGGGCTTTTTGGGTTGGGTATTACATACTCCCTCATTTAAAAGAATTTGGTCCTCCAAATTCAAAATTTCACGACCTCAAAATTTACCCGTCTTTCAAACGTATGTTACACGAAATTTTCCTCTTAAAAGGATCTATAAGGCATAATCTAACAAGTTTCAATCAAAACTCTTCATGATCATTCATCCAATTACTAAGTCGACATAAATTTCATCCTATATCTTATGCTACGAAGTGATAAAAAATTCCAAGTATCAAAGTTCTTGTCCAAAGATGTAGCTACTAAAGTATAAGTCTCATACGCCTTTAATATATTCCAGACCATACCAAATACACAATTCTCTATTATGACAGACAAAGCAACTTTATTTTGTTGTAACTCCAACTTTATTCAACTAATTTCTTACTAACAAAAATCAAATATAATAAATTTGCTCCAATTTCATAACTCCCATACATTCTCAAAATTTCAAATCCCGAAATCCATAATCTCTTCACTATTATCACACAATAACTTTTCATTTATAAAGAATTAATTACTTTCTAAGTTAATAATAATTCAAAATTCGTAACTAAACCCAAATCATGCTTCCACTGCGCACTCTGATATTTTATTTAAACATAACCTCAAAACCAACAAAATTGGCTTTCATGCTATTCTTACACCAACATAATTACAAATCCGCAATATCTCTTATAACAGAATTTCAATTCATATAAAGTAATCATAACCATGTACAACTTAAATCTAATTTATAATAGCAACAAACCACCTAGTCACCTCAAAAATATCATATACAAAATTTATCTTCATTTTCACTGACAATCGAAATATTTCTTAACAACTTAACCATCATAAACCATGACAAGGATCAACCCACGATAGATCATATCCATAAGTTTCACGCCGCACAAATTCAAACATATATCTTTAAGTGCCTAAGTTATCTCCAAATCCAAACATTATTCATTTTTAAAATTCAAAGGTTAAATATCATACAACAATTACACTATTCACAAAGCTTATAAACGTCATAATAACCGAAACTTTTTCTTTGAGCAAATACACTATTATCTACAAGTCAAAGTCAAAATATGTACACCATAAGAGAATTTTTTTTTTTTTTTTTACAAATGTCAACCAATATAACTCCAAATAATAGACTTCATGTTAAGGTCACAACTTACAAATATCAAACACATGCATAACTCAAAGATTTTCTCAAATTCTTCAAAATTGAATCCATACTCAAATCATCAAATATGGAAAACCGTCACTAACAATGCTTATTTTAAATCAATTTTAATCGTAAAACCTCTTCTTCTTCTTATTTTTTAACCATAACCTTAGGCTTTAGCTCTTACACACAAAACTATAACATGTTGCACATGATAATTGATAGTCTCCAAATTAAGAATTCTCATATTGCTCCTCAATTAAAATTACATTCGCAAACTAATCACAGTGGCCATTTCAAATTCATTGCACTCTAAAATAAAATAAAATGATTAGCTTCAAACAATTCCATGGAACACCAATTCACATCACTTTTATACCTTTTTTTTTTTCTATTAACAAAACCACACCAGATTGAGCAAATAACCTCTTTTATGCATCATAATGCTAATTCATCACAAGTATAAAATTGGTAACTCAAAACTCACCAAGTCAATATTCAAACTTATAACCATAGACGTCTCTTAATCAAACTTCAACAAATGCCAAATATATCAATTCTTATCATCAAGTTAGGTACAACTCTTGAAATCAAAACCACATTAATTCCACTGAAAATCCTCATTGGCATCTTAAATCCAATTGATCACAAGTAAAAGTCTAAAACAAAATCCATCAAAGAAAAGTTTACAGAAGCGAACACCAACAAATATCTTAAATTCCTAAATATCATTACTTGCCAACTTCTATTTTTCAAACTTTAATATTAACAAAACATAATTAGATCGGTGATCAAAGATTCTCTGAATATCCATCACAAAACTTCAAAATCTTTAAAGATCAAAATTAAGACTTCAAACCCTCAGACCTCAAAAGATCAAAATATTTCTTTGCAATAACTATCAAGCTTAAAATATTTAATTTATCAAAAGTCACACCAAAGTCACTTCATTACAAACGTATCATCTCATAACAATTATAAAATTTCGTACTTTGACTCAAAGTAGGTATAATCAAAATCATGATCAAAGATTCATCAAAGATCCATAACTCAAAATAATTCACTAAAAATCGAAAAACCAACTTTAAATCCATAGAATCTACGAAGATCAATCCATCACTTGCAACTTATCATTACTACTTCCTCAAATTCACCAAGCTTTCAACTCATCACAAATTTCGAAACTAATGTCGAAATAATAATCGGACCAAGAATCCCACAAGATCCACAGAATCACAAACCTGGCTCTGATACCACTTTTTATCACGCCCCAAACCCAAGGATTTAAGACATAACAACGCCGCATACTCATGAGACGAATCCCACAAGCATGCAAGGCAACTTATATCTTACTAAATCAAAAATCACAACTCAAAGAGCCTCTAAAATTACATTTTACAAAAACTCAAGTCTCCAAAAATTCAATATTACACCCTGATCGTAAAATACGAGATATTCTAACTAACTAACAAATCGACTAAAACTGATATCAAATTACTCACATTCAAAGTATCATAAGACTAAAGGCAGATGCTAAACTCGCATACAATGGCTCTCGTCAAACTAAACTCCGAAAATGCATATATCGAAATCTGAAAAAGTAAGGAAATTAAAGGAATGAGTACAATACTCAGCAAGTAACTGACATCCCCTCAGTTGGATTAAGTATGTTGCAAAATATTTAGGCCAAAATTATCAATAGTTATGATTCGAAAATAATAATGGGTAATCTTATAATAAAAAACATATTCATTCCAAATCAGATAACAAAACTAAGCAAAATTCACAAATTGTTGATTTTTCAGTAGTCTCCCGTAACATACTAAGACCACACTTAACCCTGTGGCATAAGTCAGAACGAAAACCACAATTAACACCAGTGGCAATGGGTCAGAAGTATATCAGAAGCAACTCATGGCTGCACATATCAAATATCACAAAAACCACAATTCTAAACAGGTGGCACAGTTGAAATCAATTTCTATCACAAAGTACATGTCGACATGGCCAACGTTTAACCCCGTTGACAGGGTCAGAGCATAGTCATACTAGGAGACAAATCAAATCAAAACATATTTTAGGATTACCCAACTATACAAAGCAGTAGTCATGCATTTTACAAAACACATTTCGTACAAAGCAAATTTCTTATTTTCTTTCAAAGCATCTTACTTAGTAAATTGTAATCATAATTATAGATACACAAATATGTATATACATATATTTGAACAAAATCATATTCGAAAATCAAATCAGAATGAAATCACATTCTAAAATTCATATCAAGAATATCATATATATACTTTGCATGCTTAACCAGATTTAACAAACCAAGGAACAAAACATTATATATTATATACAAAATCTAAATAAGATGAGGCTAATTTTTAGGGTGTCAAAACACCAAAGGGATATCAAGTTACTTACATGAATAGCCTAAACCGAAATCAAGAAATAAAGAACTCATATCCTCTCGAAGCCTATTAATTCTAACAGTATTCAAAATTAGAAACTAAAGCTATTGATTCATCTAAATAAACCAAGACATTCCAGGGATCAATCTAGGACACTTAGGGTGTGTGGCAACTCTTTCCTCAATCGAAATTATATTCGAAACCAAATAAATTCTTCTACAATTTAAAGAAATATATAAAAACATTTAAAATTTGGAATATTATACGTTAACACACAAAATCAGTAACAATATTGCATTTGGTTATGAAGAATCATAATATTAGTAAAAATTTAATTTTTTTGTGAATTTTTCTTCGTAAAAAAAAAACTTTCAAAAATATGCCAACTCAAAAGTAATTTACTAAAAATATATTTATTCATGACAATATTCAATAAGATTCAAATATTCAAAATTAATTCTGTTTATAACAAAATAGGTCAATTATTGGACAAAAATAACTTTTAAAATAATTAAAAATAAAATTTTACCAAATGCTGAAGTTTTAGATTTTCATGATCGTTTGGCTTACTTTGGACACTTATATTTAACAAAATAGATCGAATCTAGAGGGGTAATTGGTACCAATTCAAAGCCTGCATGTAGTATTATAACTTGAAATTTTGTTTTAGCCAATACAGTTACAAAAAATCATGATTTTCGGAGGTCCAAAAATTGAAAACCATCACTGTCTGCCCAGGTTTTCTGGGTTTTTCAGTTTCATGGAGCTGACTTTGACACTTCGTTTCTCTCAACCTATACAGAATCTGACCGAACTAACTATACCACTAGAAAGATCACATTTCATACTATAAAAAGCATCCAAGTTTAGACAAAAATGATAACCGAAAAATGGAGTTCCGGCGGTCCAAAGTTGGCTCATCAAAACTGTCAAAAACCCATTTTTCAGAATACAAAAAAATTGATTTCTTACAAAAGACAAATCCGAATAAGTTGTCACAAGAACCGTTAGAAAGGTCTCGATGAGAGCTTTCCATCGATACCCAACATGTTACCAGAAAGTTATCGGAATGATGTCAAAATAATTTAAAAGTTAAAGAATGTTAAAACTAAACGATGGATTTTGTAAAAGAAACTATTTGAAATACAAAATTGAAAGAAATTAGACTTACTCATACCTTAAACCTTCAATTCCATGCCTAATCTCAAAATCCAAAACTCTCTTTTCTCTTCTAGGATTTTCTTCCTCTTTCTCTATTTTCTGTTTCTGCTTGAAAGAAAACTGTCGACAGGCTATCTATTAGGTTTTCTTTCTTTTTTTTTTTTTTTTAATTCCAAGACTTGGGCTGGGTCAAATAATTATTACTTAATATATTTGGGCTTTTTGGGATGGGTATTACACAACCACTAAGGACTAACTTTTGTAGTCTCTCATTCTGCCTTCTGTACATGTTCTTGTATGTGATGAAAGCTGGTCTCATTGTTTAGTCAGGAAAATATGAGGAGTTGATGGCTGATTCTGATGGTGAACTCGTTAGGCAAATGAAATGCTCATAGAAAATCAGTAGACCAAGTGAACCCGCCCCAAGAAGACGATTCTTTGACTGTTAGACCCTGTCAGATAAGTCAAATTGAAGCCATAGAAAAAATTATGAAGAGCCCATCTGCTATGGCAAGCTCTTCGAAAGAAGTTAAGAAGAAGAAGAACAATAAACAAAAAGTGCCAAAGAACTGCAAAAGACAATGGCTAATGTAACATGCATCTGTAGGAAACGGCGCCCATAATGGGCAAACCGTTTCCCATATAACTTCCTAAACTTCCTTTAGGAAGTTACAAGAAGTTTTAAATAAAAACAAAAACTGCCAGGGCAGTTCACATATAACAAAAAAAAGGAAAGTATAACTTTCTATCTTCTTGAAGATTTCGGCCTGAGAAACAAATGAATAAAAAAGTTATTCATTCGGTCAAATAAACAGTAAAAGGAAGAGAAACTTCCTTGCTTGAGATACAATGCATTCGGGCCATTAGCCATGGAAGAAACTAATGCATTCGGTCATTAGCCATGGAAGATATAATGCATTGAGTCGAGACAAAAAGAAAGAGAAATAAGTTTCTCTATATCATAAAGCAATACTCGATCTCTCTTCATTCTCGAAGAATATAGTCCTGTGGCAAACAGACAATTTTCAATTACGTGATTTTGTCTCCGACCAGTGAATCAAAACCGGGTTCATCATCAAACGATCCTGTAAGTTATTTAATTCCGCATTTGTTTTATAGATTATTCAAGTGATAATCATCATTGGTATCAAAGCCTGTAGTTTTTTTATTTATGGTATGTTAGTTTAAGAATATGCACATGTTTAAAATCGTATTTTTGGTGAAATGCTTAAATCCACCAGAACACGTTCGGATTTCATGGATTATTATACAGACGTGTATAAGACTATAAAACTTACGTAATATAACAGTTTTGGATTTGTTGGATCCTAGGTTCGGTTTTAAAAATTGTGAATTTTGATAAAAACCGAGATTGCATGAGTTTTTTGAATTTTCAAAAATGAGATTTGAATGCCTTATAATTTTTCAAAAAAAAAAATGCAAATTTTTGTTAAGGAATTCGAATGCCCAATGAAAATTTCAAACTATAAAGTTTTGCAGAGGCATTCGGATATCCTCCCGAAGGCATTCGGATGTCCAAGGTAAAATTTAAAATAAATTATTTTAAAATGCCAAAGATCAAATTTTACATATTTTATTTGATCTTAAATTTTTTATTTAAATCATGGGAGTCCTGATAACACAAAATTGATTATTTTTTTTAATCATTATGAAATTTGTGTTATGAAACATATTTTTTCCGTATTTGTTACAGAAAACAATGTCAAGAATTGTTTGGACTCCGATGGTCATGAAGACCATGGCACAATTTATAAGAGTCGGTAAGTAGTTATGATAACTAGATAACTACCGAATGGATCTAAATGATGATGTTATTTAACACATCATTATTGTTAATGAGAAAATCCAAAAATTTATTTGAAGTGGCAATATGCTAATAAGAAGTGATATTGTAACAAATATATGGTGTTATAAAACACACTTTTTACTCTGAGACAAAAAGATCCTCTTAACAATCTTTGGATGTCTAAGACGAAAAACGGCCACATCGAGGATTACGAAATCTTGATTAAAACTTTTGTAAAAAAGTATGTGAAGACGGTAGCACAGAGGACTGCGACCCTTTTAATCGCTTTTAATTTTCGCAATGAAAAACACAAGATTGTAGTAAATCCATGGATTGCTAACTTGGATTTTAAGTTACCGAAGGAATTTTTGGATTCTATTCTAGTCACCAGAAAAGTCACAAATTATCGATTAGTTGTTTTATGGAACCTCTAATTAGGTATAAGTTTTTTAATATTTTTTTTATATATTTTATGAATATATGAAATTTAATTTCTATTTATCTTTGTGATAAATCTGCAAAATTATGAGTAATTTTGCGTCTAGTGGGAGTTCTAAGATATTCGTTATCTTGGAATAGAAGTTTTTGCGCAATAAAATAAATTAGTGATGACCAAACATATTGTTATGGAATTTGATTGTGAAACTTAGTGAGCTTTTGGTTCCATACTATATGAATGGTTGTCATTGATTTTATTTTGGATTGTGACAAAATAAATGTGTGTATGCTAGGCATTAATTAGTGCATGTATGTCTCATTATAGAATATCCTATGAAATGACAAGTGCTTCTAAAAAAAATTATAGTTGAGCTTAACAAAGGTGAGAAGCTCAATGAGGATAATTATGAGATATGGAGTATGAAAAATCCAATATGTGCTGAAAGAACAAGAGGTTCTAGAAATTCTAAATAATGTCCTAGAAGAGCTTGAAAATGGGAATACGTCCCAATATAAAAAGGACCAAGAGGCTTACAATTCCTAAAAAAAAAAAACCCTACACTGCTTGCATTATGTTGCTAAGCAGTATGGAGAATGAAAGTGCATCTTACCCAAAATGAAAGCATCAAAACGTTTGAGGATGCTTCAAGGCATTAGCAGCTTTAGAAAGATCAGATCGAGGGATCTAAGCCTAAGGCCGATGTTTAGATGGCCGGAAGAAGTTCCAAAGAAGCTCCGAGTTTCTAACGCAACCCATATCATGGGTACAAAAGAAAGGTTGCCATAGCTCATTAAAAGAAGAACAAGTCTAAGGTCAAGTGCTTTAACTATGGCAAAAGAGGTCATTTTGCTCGTGAATGCACTAAGCCAATGAAGGTTCAGACCTTTAAAGCATTTTCGAATGCTATGAATAATTTGAAAAATATGACATTTGTGTCAAGTACCGTTTTATTAATTGAATCTCATCCTTTGTGGATTGTAGACTCAAGGGCCATAGACCCTGTAAAACATGACAGAAATGTGTTTGTGATTTTTTTGTTGAATTTCATAGGGACAAAGTGAATTTGTGTGTGAAACAACTCAAGAGTTGAAGTGAAGGGAATCGGTACATGCAAGTTGAGTGTGCATGGTGGCCGATCTCTTATCCTACATAACATGTTGTTTGCTCCCGATATTTGACGAAATTTGGTTTCTGTCATTGTTCTTCTTAACCTAGACTTCGATAACACTGGTGTTAATTTGTTTTGGGAACAAAGTACTATAGTTCTGGATATTTATCGAATGGCTTTATTGTTTTGGATGTTGATTACATTTCGTGCAGAAGTTTCAATAATGCTAATTTTTCTCTAGTTACTTCTTCAAGTAATGCAAATAGTGATGTAGATATTTGGCATGCTAGACTAGGCCATATCGGGCAACAAATGATGGATAAATTAACTAAAAAGGGATTACTAAGCCCTATTGAAAAAGTTAATCTATCAACGTGTAAAAAAAGTCTAGTGGGAAAAATAGCAAGAAAACCATTTCGTAAAGGGACTATAGTCGAATTTCCATTGCAACTTATACATTCCAACATTTGTGGTCCAATGAATGTAAGGGCACGAAGTGGAGGAGTATATTTTATCACATTCATTGATGATTTTGGACGTTTCAGGTTTGTCTATTTGATTTCCCATAAGTCTGAAGCATTAGAGTGCTTTATAAATATGTACTTCGGTGGAAAATCAATTAGATAAAAATGTAAAGGCATTTAGAACAGACCGAGGACGTAAGTATTTGTTTGATCAGTTCAGACATCTACGTGATGAAAAAGGAATAGATAGGCAGCTAACCATTCCGAGTACTCCACAACAAAATGGTGTTTCGGAGAGAAGAAATCGAACTGTTATGGTAATGGTTAGGTTTATGATGGCCGAGGCAAATTTTCCTATCACCTTTTGGGGTGATGAGTTATTAACAGCTGCTTATGTATTGAATAGAGTACCCTCCAAGTTAGTTACGTCTACTCTTTATGAATTATGGACCGGTAGAAAACCTTATCTTAGTAATCTAAGACTTTGGGATTGTGTTGCCTACGTTTATGAGCCTGCTCATCAACATGACAAGTTAGGTCCAAAAGACACAAAAAGAGTATATTTATAAGATACTCTAAGAATTCAAAAGGAGATATGTTCATTGGTGAACAAGCAAGTGAGATTGTAACTGAATTTGAATATCGGGATGCCACTTTTCTGGAAAATGATTTTCCAAGTAAATGTGAGATTAATCGAGATATATCTTTCTATGAGATAAAAGATCTTGATGATTTGATTGTTGCAAATTGACTGATGCATAATCCTGATAATGCACCAACAGTATCTCATCCAAGTGGAGCATGACGAAAGATGATGAATTTGTTTCACAAGAATCACAAGTCATGCGTAGTAATCGCGAAAATGTTTCTCGACGTCATTTTTGACATAGAGGGAGAAGCTTTCATGATTATCCCACAAGATGAAGAAGAGCCTAGAAATGTTAAAGAAGATATTTATTTTAATGCAAAAGAAAAATGGATGAAAGCAATGGAAGAAGAGATGGAGTCAATGAGATCAAACAATGTTTGGGAATTGATTGATCTACCAAAAGGACGCAAAACAATTGGGAACAAATGGTTTCTCAAGATTAAGCGTAAGTCTGATTGGATTATTGAAAGATACAAGGCACGTCTTGTAGCTAAGAGGTATACTCAACAAGAGAGAATTGGTTATGAAGAGACTTTCTCTCCCATTGTAAGGTTTACCTCCATACGCTTAATTTTGGCTATAATAAAAAGTTTAGCTTTAGAGTTGCATCAAATTGATGTAAAAACTACTTTTCTAAACGGAAAACTGGAAGAGAAAATCTACATGGAACAACCAGTAGATTTCATTGACAAAGATCAAGAGCACAAAGTGTGCAAGTTATTAAGATCAATTTATGGTCTTAAGCAATTTATGTGAATACAAAAGTTTATTATATCACTGATATAAAAGAGATCATGAGAAACTTGAAATGTGACTAAATGGATCTGGGCTACTACATGCTTACTCTACTTAAACATTTGAACAGTTGTATAGCAGTCAGCTCTCGAGATTATGAAGTATGCTGGTCGCACGACTTATTTTCTTGTATGAACTTTGTAGAGAGAAGAGATATCGATCTCTTGAAATTGATTATGAGAGTATTGTACCCATTATGTGCGAGTGGGAGATGTAGGAAACGGCCAAACCGTTTCCCATATAACTTCCTAAACTTCCTTTTGGAAGTTAAAAGAAGTTTTAAATAAAAACAAAAACTGCCAGGGCAGTTCACATATAACAAAAAAAGGGAAGTATAACTTTCTATCTTCTTGAAGAATTCGGCCTGAGAAACAAATGAATAAAAATATTACTCATTCGGTCAAATAAAGAGTAAAAAGAAGAGAAACTTCCTTGCTTGAGATACAGTGCATTCGGGCCATTAGCCATGGAAGAAACTAATGCATTTAGTCATTAGCCATGGAAGATATAATGCATTCAATCGAGACAAAAAGAAAGAGAAATAAGTTTCTCTATATCATAAAGCAATACTCGATCTCTCTACATTCTTGAAGAATTTAGTTCTGTGACAAACAGACAATTTTCAATTACGTGATTTTGTCTCCGACCAGTGAATCAAAACCGGGTTCATCATTGAACGATCCTGTAAGTTATTTAATTTCGCATTTGTTTTATAGATTATTCAAGCGATAATCATCAGCATCATCTATATGTACAGAAATTTTCTTTAAGTTCTATGTCTTCATGATGTTCCAAATTCTAAACGTCCTAAATTATCTACAGACCTATTATATTACGACTGCTAGAGAGCTAGCCATGATGGTTGGAATTAGAAAGGCTCCTATCTTGCATCATTTCTCAGAATCTATCACAGGGGCAGCAACAATTCGTTGTTTCAGCCAGGAAGACAGGTTCATGGAGAAAAACCTGAGCTTAATTGATGATTATTCTAATGTTGCCTTCCATAAATCCGGCACAATGGAATGGCTGTCTGTTCGAAACAAAAAGAACAAATAAGGACAGAGAAAATTCCCCTGCCATATCCAACCAACCCTCCATTGATATAATCTTTCTTCAGTTAGAAAAGCTGCACCCATGTTCCAACACCATGAAATTTGGTTGCTTTTACATAACTCTGAAGATATAGGATTTTCAGACCCTTGCAGATGACATAAGGTAAGATAATTTTGAGCAGGAATATTGCCTGGGAACAGAAGAAACTTCAAACTAGAATTGTAGAGCCCTACAAATAAGAAGGGCACTCCAAAAATAGGCGTATGCCGCTGTTTGCGACGAGCACACGGTATTCTTTAGTAAAAGGCGAAAGAATAGTTCGCTCTGTGCTCATCACACGGCTGCGTGAATTTTTAAACCCGGCACCTGTCATGTTTTTATAGAAGGTCTCACGCTCTTAGCTCTTGTTAGCTTCTTGATGTGGGATAAAGTTCAGTAGAATTTAATCGTGGCTGACTGGCTTTCTCTTGCAAGTTGAACATCCCTAATGCTGGAAAATTAATTGCCACAGAAAGGGCGGGAAAGGTGAGACAATGTAACTGGCACAATAGAATATGACAACTGATGTTCCTTAATGTTCTCGTATAATTTGAATTGTAATAGTAAAACCTCGATAAATTAATAATTTTGATTAATTAATAAAATTTCGTAATCTTTATTTGAATCAGTGTTTTAAAATAAGACCAAACAACTATATAAATTAACAATTCTTATAAAAAAAAATATAATACTATAAAAAAAATTTACTTAATAATTTTTACTTTTTTATTTAAGTTTTTTTTTTTTTCAAAAATATGCATTTAAAGTTTTTATTTTTATTTTATACTTAAACTAAATTGAACATCATTCTTAATTTTTTTACAATGCACATACCACATTTGATATATTCTTTTTATATTGTAGCAAGTAATTTTCTATTTAAATAATTATCGACTTTATCTAGTTTTTTTTTATTATTATTTATAAAACATTCATTTATTTTAATAAAAATAAAAATAATCCTTACTATAAATATCAGCTTTTTTCTAGTACAAAGAGAGTGTCCACGTCGCTCGGTACTGTTCACTTCTTTCTTTCTTTCTTTTTTTGTGGGAAGAGAAAAGGAAGGAAAAGAGAGAGGAAAAAAAAAGAAGAAAGAAAGAAGAGAGAAAGGAAAAAGAAAAAAATTATGTATTTGTATTTTTTTTATATTTATTTAAAGTATTATAAATTTATATAAATTTTTGCATGTTTGTATATTTGTTTCGTGTTCATGTTATTTTTCATAGTGTGTTTTAATTATTTTTTTTATGTTATGTTCGTGTCGTATCTCAATTCATTTCATATTTTATATAATTTGTCTTTGTGATTCAATTTAGAGAAAAAATTATTTGTTCGTGTCGTGTCTCAGTTCATGACATATTTTGCATCATTTGTCATAGTGATTCAATTTAGAGAAAAAATTGTATGTTCGTACGTATTCATGTTCGTGTTATTTTTTATATTTTCAAAGTATTATAATTTTATATAAATTTTTACACATTAATAATCAGTTTTGACTTTAATAATTTATATAAAGTATTATAAATTTATATAATTTTTTATGCATTAATAATTCGTTTTAAGTATATTTTTACGCGTACGTGTATTCGTGTTCTATTCATATTATGTTTTAATTATTTTTTTATATTATGTTCGTATCGTGTCTCAATTCATCTCATATTTTCATCTCTTCTTTTGAATTTATTTGGATACAATTGTCCTAAGTTGACTCTTTGATATTTTTTGTAGATAATCACTCTTTCCTTTAAATGTAATGTCTTAATCTTTAAATTGTTGAAATTTTATGTTCTTAAATGCTAATAATTATCAACCCTTTATACCTCTGTCTAAAATATTTGCATATTAATTTTGTGGAATGTTGGAGCCTATATTGTTTGTTACGTTGAGTCATGTAACTTTCAAAGACTAGGTAAGTATCTTATATGCTGGAGTGTGAGGACTAATAAGTTTAGGTAGACTACACCATGAGAAATATTCAAGGTAAGCATCTTATCTATTTTTTATCTTTAATAATTGATTAGGTTTAATTCATCATATCAATAAGAGGTTGGTCTTTTTTTATATAAAGTCAAATCCAGTAGCATCAATCTTGCATCTTAGATAATTTTTCTTTTCAACACTATGTCTATTTTATTTGAGATTCTTTTGACTTAAAGATATATAGAGATTGTTGCTGCTGTTTTAAGATGGTTTCAATCTGTGCATGACATGTTTTCAACACTCTTATTTTTTTCTTTCTTTTGGACATTAAGATTTTAAATTGTATTTAAAAATTCGTTTTCATTTGTTGTACATTTTATAGCTCTAAATGAAAAAAAAACGGAAAAGATATTATAAAATGATTAAAAAAATAATGAATTAAATTAATCGAATATTATCGCAGCATCGCTCGGGTATCCTTCTAGTAATATATAAATATAGAAAATGTTCAAGCTTGGAGAAGCTATCCACGTCGCTGATACTGTGCATTTCTTTCCTTAGTTTTTTTATTTTATTTTATCAAATTCACTTCTTTCTTTACTTTTTCATTTTTCTATTCACTTCTTTCTTTACTTTTTTTTTATTGATAAAAAATAAATGGTACTGTGCATTTCTTTCCTTAGTTTCTTTTTTTCTTATCAAATTCACTTTTTTCTTTACTTTTTCTTTTTTCTATTCACTTTTTTCTTTACCTTTTTTTTATTGATCAAAAATAAAAGTGGGACAAGGTGAAATTTTTTTAAGGAAAGCTTCTTAAAATAAGCTTCTCGTGGGCTTCATTACATATATAATTTATCATGTTTATATGTAATTTGTATCATATTTATATGTAAAAAAAAAGTACACTATTTAAAAAATTACATAAATACATGACATATTTGTAATATTTATATGTAATTTGTCATGTTTATATGTAATTGTCATGTTTATATGTAATTTGTCATGTATATATATAATTTTGTCATGTTTATATGTAATCGAGTCTATTTTAAGCTCACCCTAAAACTCCCCGACAAGGTGGAGTACTGACGCCACTCCGCTTTGTCCTTTTCTATTTTTTTATGTTATTTAATATTTTTTTATTAATTTAAAATTAAAATTTAGTTTTTTATTTATTTATAAATTTAAGTTGTTTTATTAAATATTAAAAAAATAAAAAGTGTGATAAAGATAAATAAAAAAATGTCATAAACAAATCTACTTTTTTTTTATTCGTCTCATGTCTCAATTCATCTCATATTTTACATAGTTTGTCATTGTAATTTAATTTAGAAAAAAAAAATTATGTGTTCGTGTGGTATCTCAATTCATGACATATTTTGCATAATTGATCATAGTGATTCAATTTAGAAAAAATTTGTGTTCATGTTCGTTTTATTTTTTGTGTTTTCAAAGTATTATAATTTTATATAAATTTTTACACGTTAATAATTCGATTTATGTATATTTTTTACATGTTCGTGTATTCGTGTCGTGTTCATGTTATTCTTCTTGTTGTGTTTTAATTATTTTTCCTATGTTGTGTTCATATCGTGTCTCAATTCATTTCATATTTTACATAGTTTGTCATTGTGGTTCAGTTTAGAGAAAAATTTGTGTGTTCGTGTCGTGTCTCAATTCATGACATATTTTGCATAATTTGTCATAGTGATTCAATTTAAAAGTAAATTTGTGTGTTCCGGTATGACGTATTCGTGTTCGTTTTTTTTTAATATTATAAATTTATATAAATTGTTATACGTTAATAATTAGTTTTGTACGTTAATAATTTATATAAAATCTTATAAATTTATATAAATGTTTACACGTTAATAATTCGTTTTATGTATATTTTACACGTTCATGTATTTATGTCGTGTTCATGTTATTTTTCATGTTATGTTTTAATTATTTTTTCTATGTTGTGTTCGTGTCGTGTCTTAATTCATCTCATATTTTACACAGTTTGTCATTGTGATTCAATTTAGAGAAAAATGTGTGTTCGTGTCGTGTATCAATTTATGATATATTTTGCATAATTTGTCATAGTGGTTCAATTTAGAGAAAAATGTGTGTGTTCGTGTCGTGTTCGTGTTACTTTTTTGTTCTTATAAATTTATATAAATATTTACACGTTAAAAATTAGTTTACATATTAATTTATATAAAATATTATAAATTTATATAAATTCTTACACGTTAATAATTCAGTTTATTTATATTTTTACACGTTCATGTATTAATATCGTATTCATGTTATTTTATTTATTGTGTTTTAATTATTTTTCCTATGTTGTGTTTGTGTCGTGTCTCAATTTATCTCATATTTTACATAGTTTGTTATTGTGATTCGATTTAGAGAAAAAAATTATGTGCTCGTGATGTGTTAGTGTTCGTGTTATTTTTTTGTGTCTTCCAAGTATTATAAATTTATATAAATTTTTACTCATTAATAATTTATATAAAGTATTGTAAATTTGTATAATTTTTTACATGTTAATAAATCATTTTATGTATATTTTTACACGTTCGTGTATAAATCCTGATTATGTTATTTTTCATGTTGTATTTTCAACCCATGTAAAATGAAACTTTTTTTTTTCATTTTTTTTTTCATGTTGTGTCATAATATAATTAATAAAAAAGTAAAATAGATTGAAAAATTATCTAGCCTTTTTCATTTTGAGAATAAGAATACTATGCAGAGAATAGGGAAGATATTCAAAATTTTGCTTTGGAATGAGCTCAATGCAATGCTTAAACGCAATGCTTAAACATTTCAGTTCTCATGCAAGTTCCTTAACATAATCATTGATGCTAATCTTTACATTTCAGATAATATTCATTAATCTTGCAAAAATAATTTGATATTTCATCAACATTTTTTTGTTTTGTTATTCATTAAAGTTTTTTTTTACCATTTTATTATATTTATACTTAATATATTTACTTTATAATTTTCATTTTTTTATATTTATTTTTTATTTTAAAAAATAACTCTCAATAAAATTTAAATTTTCTTTTTTAATCAAGTAAAAAAAACACAATTTTTTAACTCGCGTAGCACAGGTATTCCACCTAGTATGTATAAAGATTAAAAACATAAAAATCTTTATAAATTAATAAAAATTAATTTATCATGAATAATTAATTTATTTATCAATAATTAAATAATCACTTTAAATAATTTTTTTTCTTAATCTCAATAATAATATTATTTTATAAAAATTTTATGTAACTCTGTTTGGAGTAGGTGACAAGGAGACCAAATTTGCCAGAACGTTGCCTGGGACTGCCTGACAAACAACTAGAACTTTTGAACTAAAATTTTAGGGCATTTTCCAAAGGAAAACCCTTCCAAAAATTGGCGTATGCCGCTGTCTGCGGCGAACACACGGTATTCTTTAGTAAAAGGCGAAAGAATAGTTCGCTCTGTGCTCACCGCGCGGCTGCGTGATTTGATAAGGTGGTACCAGGGTTTTTTATGCTTGTTCTGGAGCTGATTACTTCTCTATTTTGTCAATGAGGGATGAGAGATTTAATCCGTGTTTGCTAAGTACAACTAATTACCGTTCTGTATAGAAGAAAAAAAAAAATACCAAGAATTTGGTACATGTAAAACTCAAGATGCATCCAGCAGCTTGCAACGAGTTCTGGCTATATGGCAAAGTCTTCCACTTAAAAGTTAGTTGCTAGCTGCTGAAAGCATATAAAGATACAACAAATTGATCTCCGATAGTGTCACTAGCCTCTTCTGATCTTGATTGGAATATCCTAAAGTGGAACAAAGATTGCCACCGGAACTTCCAACTTGCAGCTCAGCAGAATGATCATCTTTCTTTTTTTCTTTGTTTCTTTTGGTCATTACAGTCTTCCATTGATCAATGCAGCCAAGACACCAGTTCCTTAAAGATAATTATGTTTACCTGATTCCTTGATTAGACATCATCTTCCTCGTGACCTAGGTAGCCTGGCGGCTGCGGAACATAAACCAACTTTTTAGCAATTCACCTTCAAGATTTTGATGTTCATCAGACTACAAGCATTTGTTTTCAATCTTTTGAATGATTCATATTTCATACTTCTCCTATTCAGATGTTGATGCTACAAACTATAAAGAGTTGCAAAGTTATAGCTTCTCCTCTTTGCCAATTGGCATTTCACATTTCGTACAAGATATCGGACTAGGATCAAGGGTTTATAAAGTAGCTTAGTGGGTGAATGGCTGACCTAGACAGGCTCATCTGAACTAGGATAATTAATTAACTTCAGGAAGAGGACCAGTTCAGGATGGTAAAAGAAGATAATATCATATGGTTCAGCTGAGACTTATAGATCTATCCTATGTTACTCGGACTCATGTGTGAGTGTCGGATACAGGTACATGTCTGACATGGGTATGTTCAATTTTTTTTAAGTTTTTCCATGTATTTGGAGGATCATATCCTCTACATATGTCTGAATATGCATCGGATACGGGTACTTCAAGAAAAATGAAATCTGCCATTTACCCCAAATATAACCTGCTATTTACAATACGCTCACTGTTCCTTGAATAATAGATAGCCAGGAAATTTGTAGCTATGAATCCTGCTGTCTATAAGGCTATAGCAGAAAAAAAAAAAGAAAAAAAAAGAGAGAGGAATGAATTCTGACAATTTTATTATTCAAGAAATATATCTCAGAAACTTGTCAATCAAGAATACAATTGTGTTATGCCATGTCTTTAGAAAAACAAAATCATGTCCAACTTTCTTCTTCATTTCAATAAATCTCATAGCCAAAACATTCTCAACCTACAAGGTGGACGGACTTCAACATTTGCTTTAATTTGGGTCAGAGAAGAAGTTATTGATGGATGGCATAATCTGAGGCTGCCTCTTGCGGACAAACTTCCTCAGTCCATGTTCTGCATATCTCTCACCTTCTTCAAAGTTGTCAAGAATTCCAGCAGCCCTCTTCTCTTTTGTTACCCTGAATCGGATTCAAAAACGTTACATTTATCTCAATTTCTGCATTTTGCTTGCATCTTACATCTAACTTCAGCTAAAATAACACTAATACATTACTCAATAATACAAAAAAAAAAAAAAAAAAGAAGAAGAAAAAAGATGAGGCTGAGCCGAGAACAGAGATATACCTCACTTCAGGGTTGGTGGAGATATTCCTCACAAGTTGCATGGCACAAATGCCAACAGCGACACCAACCGATGCAAATAGTGGATACACCTAATCCGCCATGAAAAGGAAGAAACCGTGAACATTGATTTTACTTTTTCAGAATCGTAAATGGAAGAAAGATGATCAACATCATGAAATAAACACAGTTCTCAAATCCCAATATATTGATATTCGATTCTGTGCTTACATCAAATAAATAAGGTAGGATTCGAGTTCTGATTTCATATTAGCATATTAGCATGAACATAAAAAAAAAGTTTGGGCAGCTGCAAATTTTCTAATAGGAGATTATCAGATTATAACATAAGAAGATCATCTCGGAACTGTTTGTATACAGAGAAGTAATGATATGAGCATTGCTGGAATAGGATAAATAAAATAAGTTGTTGGCAAACCAGGAAAAAGTTTTGAACTAGATCTTGAACAATGACAATCAGACAATCTACTGCAACTTCAAGATTAATTGCTTATGCAATCTGGTCTTTAGTAAATAAATGCTCATGATTCAAGTCTAACAAAATTGAGGCACAACCAACCTCAGAACAGATCAGATCTCCAAAGAATATGAAACCCTTAAATGCTAGTAGTTTATAAATGAAAAACGCCTAAGCAAATAGTAAAAGAATATCAAAGTATCCATGCTCCTCTTTGTCCATTTAATAAGATTTCCTTCACAGGTGATTTTTCTCCTATTGGATCTAAACATTTTCATAGATTTACCCCTCTTCTCCCCAAACAACAAAAAATACATGATTATGTATATTAAAAATGTCACGTACATTAGCATCTCCATTTGAAACCAAAAAGTAAATGACAGAACAAGAGAACTATAAGAAGAAAAAAAAAAAGTATACCTCAGGTTTGAGCCATCTGTTTGCAGAAGCCATGTTAGGTAGAGATCTGCTGGAGATGAGAGATGACTCGGAGGAGACAAGAGAGAAGAGAGATATCAGATAGACCAAACCCAATGACCCCTTCTCCAAGAAACTTGTTTAAAAAGAACCAAAGAGAAGAAAGGGAAGTTTTAATGAAACACTATTTATGACAAGAAAGCTGATATTTCGGGGTTGACTGGGAATTGGGACACAACTTCCTAGAATATAGTAGAAACGCTGGTTTGTGCTTTTTCGTTTTTTTGAATAGAACCGTTTATGCATGTGTGTAGGGTAATGAAAAGAAGTAGTCAGCGAATTGCAGCCGTCAACCTTTACGATCTGTGTGGGTCATATTTAGTTAGGTTCGAACCTTGAAAAAGAATGGTCGGTTGGCGTCGGCATGGGCTTGCCCTTCTCTTTATTCGGTTTCGATTCACGCATTTATGCCGTGGAATATTCTGTAAAAATGAAATAGTGGTAATGGTCAATGTTTTAATAATGGACTAATTATGTAATTCATCCTTGTACTATATGAAATTTGAAATTTAGTCATTGCAGTATAATTTATGTAAGGATTTTATTAACGAGTGGCTTAAAGATATTTTTTAAGGTTATTATATATATAAAATAATATTTTCATTCAATGCATTGAAAATGATGAATAAAATTATCAACTACTAAATTTAATACAATGTTATTATTATAAATAAAATATTAATTAATATTAAAGAGTGTCTTGGACACTCATTAACAAAACTCTTTATGTAAATTGAATCATCTTATTATATTAGTTTAATAATTTTAATCCAATTAGTAACTTTGTTAATTTTTTCTGTTAGAAATGTCGATGTGATATTTTCGTTGATTGAGAAAAGAGAAAAATGCTGATGTGGAAATATTTATACCACGTGGCATTAAAAAATTTTGGGAGCTATTTCTCGTAGAGTAAAATGCCAACTCAACCCTAACATCTGAAAAAAAAAAAAAAATCCTAACTAAACACTAGATTAATCTAAAGTACCAAAAACTCTTAAATCAAAAAAAAAAAATTCAATTCCGACACCTTAAATGGATAAATTCCTATCGTAGAATATCAGTTTCAGAAAAAATATTTCACCATTAAATTTATTTTTGTTCATTTTTTTTCTTCCTTTCTTCTCACACCTCCAATATCTTCATTCACTTTTCTTTGCTCTTCAAACATTAAATCAAAACTCAAAATTTAGAATTTTTTTACACAAATAGTGGAACACAAAAAAGAACGTATATACACAATCCACTCACATTCTTTTGATTTGAAAATTTATTGAAAAAATTTGAAAAAAAAAAAAAAAGAACATATCATAGAATCTGAAACTAACCAAGTCACTCACAAATTCCCCAAATTATTCATCTTTGAACCACAAAAAAATTGGCAAGAAATGGGTAGGATCTATCTTACCCACTTCAAAGCCGTAACCATGAAATCTAGTGCCAATAAGCACCGATCTGGTTGCAAATGGCCAGATTTTCCATTGGAAAGCCCTCCCTTCACTTCTTTCTCCTCGGCTTGAGTCGACCCATTATACCAAGAAAGTTTGACAAGGACAAATAGTTTACAATAGAAAGATTATACAGAAACTATCAGATATGGAGTTGGATGCCTCTTTGGCAATTAATCGTGCTTGCAGTAAAGATCGGCTCGGGAAAAGCTTGTGATCTGGCATAATAATGTAAGAATTTATGATCCACATGACCTATATACATATATCTTATCTAATAATTAATAGTTACATGTACATGTATCTTACATTAATGGATGATTTAATTATTGTTCATTGAATAATTGAAGAGATATTATTAGGTGTATCGATGGAAGGCACCTATTCATACTCTATAATAGGGATCTTAGTCCTCTCTCCACCTACCAAGAAAACATACACACTTTCTATCAAAGTGGTATTTCAAGTAAAGAGGTTAAGGGAGAGAAACTAGTTTCTTCTATGCTATAATGTTTTCTTCACAAAGCATTATGGACAAAGGTACGTCCTTCTTTTAAAGTATGTGAATCATGAAAATTCTAAAGATTATGGGAATTACGTTTATGAAATTATATGCTTAAATGTGTATCAAAGCTTCGGTTTAAGAATTCATGATTTTCATTAAGAATTATTGTTTCTCTCAGTTATGAATCTCTATTATAATGTTTGAATGTTCCTCAATAATTGGTTTATTGAGTTATCATTTTTTTTACTGTATTAATTAAAGAATAATAATATAGATATCTATTATTTAATTTATATGAAGGGAATTGTTAGTCACCAAAGTGACCAGATCCAAAATAAATTTCAAAGAAAGTTATTATTATGAAAATTTTATGATAGTTTTGTTAGTCACAAAAGTGACCAAAACTTGAAAAGATAAATGGATTTTGAATCACATAAATTTTTAATTTCCCATAAATTTTTTATGCTTATATAATATGATGCTGCTCAATATTTGTTAATTTGTGAGAAATAAAAGTTCATTATTATAAGATGTTTTAGTAATCGCCCAAAGGTTGAGTAATTGTTCTCATAATAATTTATTATAAATGTTGATATGTTATATTAGTTTGTTTTTGTATATCCAAAGATAGCAAAACAAACTTATATACATATCATTATAGTTTATGTCTATATATCTTAGTATGTCCCAAAGGAAAACTCAGATATACATTTAATGTTTGTCTTCATATTTATTTATGAAATGACTTGTGACTCAAAGCATTAAATGAATTTGCGGTATCTACACCCGTTTCACTTAAACTGCATGCTTCATCTGTTCCTATATTTAATGGATTAAATTTCTTTGATTGGAATGAACAAGTCCAGTTTCACTTAGATGTTCTGGATCTTGATTTAGCACTTCAAAAAGATGAACTCGCTGCTATTACTAATACAAGCAGTGATGAAGAGAAAGCTTTCCATTCTGCTTGGGAAAGATCGAACAAATTAAGCCTAATGTTCATGCGAATGACAGTTGCAAACAACATTAAGTCCACTCTTCCCAAAACTAACAGTGCTAAGGCATTTAAGAAATCCGTGGAAGAGCGTTCTCAAACTGCTGATAAGTCTCCTGTTGGTACATTAATGAGTAATTTGACCACCATGAAGTTTTATGGTTCTCGTGCCATGCAAGAGCATATTCTTTGAAATGACAACATTAGCAGCACAATTAAAGAATTTCGGGATAAATGTGGATGAATACTTTTTGGTACAGTTCATTCTTAATTTCTTGCCTCCTAAACAATATGGTCCATTGCAGATGAATTACAACATTATGAAGGACAAGTGGAATGTAAATTAATTGACCAGTATGTTTATTCAAGAGGAGATAAGGCTTAAAAATAAAAAAGTTCATTCTGTTGATCTTGTGAATCATCAAGATATTGCAAAGAGTTTTAAAAGAAGAGCAGGTAAAGGCAAGAAGAAGTTGAATGAATCTTCGAAAGATGCCAAGATCCACAAGAATGAAAAATGTCTTTTTTTGCAATAAAGTTGGACACTTTAAGAAAGACTGCCTGAAGCGTAAAGCTTGTGTTAGCTATATTAGCTTTGAGTTTATCTTAATTTTGAAATGACAAACTCTTAAGCTTAATTAGCTTGAGATTAAAGTATTCTTAATTTAGCATTTTTCAATTAATCATTTTAATAATACTTTGGAAAATGCTAAAACATTTTAAACTCCTTTCTTTTTCACAAAATACATGTTATTAAATATATATATATGTTTAAAATATTTTTGAGAAAAATTGACCTCTCTTCAAAAGCAAAAGAAACCATTTTATTGAAGAGGGGATCGATCCCCTAAGTATGGGATCGATCCCTCGAGAGTCAGTAGCTACTGGTCTCTGGACGACAGTAAGGGATTGATCCCCTTTAGGAAAGGATCGATCCCTTGACTCCAAACGTCAAATTTTTTAAAGGAGAAAAAGGAGGGGATCAATCCATGCAATCATAGGATCGATCCCATGCTAACTGCACTGACTTCCAAGTACGATTTTTTTGAGGAAACAACGGCTATTTCGCATTAAATGATCCAAATGGCCATATTTGATATTGAAGGCATTAAAGGGTGTTTCTAACACTTCAACCATCAAGAAACTCTAAGAGAAGCAAATCAAAGAAAGAATTTTCACATTCTCTCTAAGCTTTCAAGTGTTCATTGTGCTCAAGCTCAAGCTCAAATTCATATTGTATTCATTTTATCTTTGTAATAGTCTCTTCATTTATTGTGCTTAAACTCAACAACATTTTCCTATTAGAGGATCATTTTAGTTTGCAAATAAATCTTCATTCTCTAAAGGGGTTTGATGATAGTGATTGTAAGGTTATACCTTAACCTCAAAGGTAGTTTTTCACTAGTGGATTGGTGAAGTATCTTGGCAAGGAAGTGCCAAGAAGAGAGGACGTAGGCACAAAGTGGAAGTGCCGAACCTCTATACATCGAGTGTTTGATCCTCTTTCCTTACTCTTTATTTTAATTAATTGTGTTGATCATGTATTTCATATTAAATTTGATTTCTTAATTTCCATAAATTAAAAATTCTAATTTATTAGTGAAAATTTTTAAAAACTAATTCACCCCCTATTGGTTAATCTCTACACTTGAGCTAACAGCTTGGTTCGAAAAAAAAGGTAAGCATTGTGCTTACGTAAGTTTCAAATCAAATTTACTTGAAGTTCCTTATAATACATGGTGGATTGATTGTGGTACTACTGCTCATATTTCCAAAACGATGCAGGGATTCCTTACAATCCAAACCATAAAGTCAATTGAAATTTTGTGTACATGGGAGATAGAAACGAAGTTCCAGTTGAAGGCATTGGCACTTATCGTTTAATTTTAGATACTGTACATTATTTGGATTTGTTTCAAACTCTTTATGTACCTAAATTTAGTCGTAACTTAATTTTAGTATCGAAACTAGACAAGACTGGTATCACTTTTAAAGTTGGTGATGGATCCTATAGTTTATTTAAGAATAATAAATTTATTGGTTCAGCATATTTATGTGGTGATCTTTATAAGCTTAAGCTTGATCATGTTTTTGTTGAATCCTTAATGACATTGCATCATAATGTTGGAACTAAACGTAGTTTAGTTGATGAGAACTCTACTTACTTGTGGCATCAACGTTTGGGTCATATATCCAAAGAAAGAATGCAAAGATTAGTAAAGAATGAAATCCTTCCAAATTTGGATTTTACTAATCTTGGAGTGTGTATTGATTGTATTAAAGGAAAACAATCAAGACACACTAAGAAAAGAGCCACAAGAAGTACCCAACTTCTTGAAATTATACACACTGATATTTGTGGGCCTTTTGATACTTCATCTTTTAGTGGAGAAAAGTATTTTATCACTTTTATTGATGATTTTTCACGTTATGGTTATGTTTATCTATTGCATGAAAAGTCTCAATCTGTGGATGCATTAGAGATATATATTAATAAGGTTGAGAGACAATTAGATAAAAAGGTAAAAATTGTAAGGTCAGACAGAGGTGGAGAATACTATGGAAAATATGATGAATCAGGACAGATTCCAGGTCCATTTGCTAAATTCCTTGAAAAGCGTGGCATATGTGCTCAATACGCAATGCCAAGAACACCGGAACAAAATGGTGTTGCTGAAAGGCGTAATCCTACTTTATGGAAATGGTTAGGAGTATGTTAAGTTATTCTTCTTTACCCTTATCTTTGTGGATGTATGCTTTAAAAACCACAATGTATTTATTAAACAGGGTTCCTAGTAAGGCAGTTCCAAATACACCTTTTGAACTGTGGACAGGAAAGAAACCTAGTTTAAGGCACTTACATGTTTGGGGTTACCCTACGGAAGTAAGGATTAATAGTCCACATGAAAATAAATTGGACTTTAGAACGATCAGTGGTTTCTTTATTGGATACCCAGAAAAGTCCAAAGGGTATAGATTTTATTGTCCTAATCATAGTACAAGAATTGTTGAAACTAGAAATGCTAGGTTCATTAAAAACGGTGACATCAGTGGGAGTGAAGAAATGCATGATGTTAGCATTCAAGAAGTCAGGGTAGAAATTCCTTTGCCCTTATCTTTTAAAATTGATGTTACAAAGGTTGTCGAACAGTCTGACGACAACCCAGAACAACAAATAAATGATCAAACACTCCAAAATGATAGTTTCAATAATACACATACAACAAATGAACTACAATTAAGAAGATCTCAAAGAGAAAGGAGATCTACTATTTCTAATGATTATATGGTTTATCTTCAAGAATCAGAAATTGACTTGGGAATTGATAATGATCCAGTTTCATATTCAGAAGCCATAGAATGTGTTGATTCTGGTAAATGGATTGATGCCATGAAAGATGAATTAAAATCAATGGATCAAAATCAAGTTTGGGACCTCGTTCAATTACCTGAACGTTGTAAAAGGGTTGGCTGCAAATGGATCTTTAAGACAAAGCATGACTCAAAAGGTAATATTGAACGATATAAAGCTAGACTTGTAGCTAAAGGTTTTACTCAGAAAAATGACATTGGTTACAAAGAGACATTTTCACCGGTCTCTAAGAAAGACTCTCAGAATCATTATGGTTTTGGTGAGTCATTATGATTTAGAATTACACCAAATGGATGTTAAAATCGCATTTTTTAATGGGAATTTAGAAGAAGAGGTTTTTATGGATCAACCTGAAGGCTTTTTAGTTAAAGCAAAGGAACACATGGTGTGTAAATTAAAGAAGTCAATATATAGGCTTAAACAAGCTTCCCGACAATGGTATTTTAAGTTTAATGATACTATAACTTCATTTGGTTTTACAAAAAGCATCGTTGATCGGTGTATATACATGAAGGTCAGTGGGAGCAAGTTTATTTTTCTGGTTCTATATGTTGACGATATTTTGCTTGCTACTAATGATCTTGGTTTGTTACGAGAAACCAAGAAATTTCTCTCTATAAAGTTTGAAATGAAAGATATGAGAGAGGCAACTTATGTGATAGGAATCAAAATATTCCGTGATAGATCACAAGGATTGTTAGGGTTGTCTCAGAAAGCCTATATTAATAAAATTCTAGAGAGATTTAGGATGGATAAATGTTCAGCAGGAATTGTTCCAATTCAGAAAGGGGACAGATTTAGTCACATGCAATGTCCAAAGAATGAATTGGAACAAGAACAAATGAAAACAATCCCTTATGCATCTATTATTAGGAGTTTGATGTATGCTCAAACTTGTACCAAACCTGACATCAGCTTTGCTGTTGGAATGCTGGGCAAATATCAAAGTAATCCAGTACTGGATCACTAGAAAGCTGCAAAGAAAGTTCTCAAATACTTGCAAGGAACAAAAGATATTATGCTTACTTACAGAAGATCTGATTGTTTAGAAGTGATTGGATATTTAGATTCAGATTTTGGTGGATGTGTAGATTCAAGAAAATCTACTTTTAGTTATTTGTTCCTTCTTGCTAGAGGAAAAATCTCATGGAAAAGTGCAAAGCAGTCTGTTATTGCTGCATCCACTATGCAAGCTGAATTTGTAGCATGCTTTGAGGCTATTGTTCATGGGTTATGGCTGTGGAATTTTATTTTAGGACTTGGAATTGTCGACAGTTTTGCCAAGTTGCTGAAAATTTATTGTGATAATTTCGCAGCAGTCTTCTTTTCTAAGAACAACAAGTATTCTAAAGGTGCTAAGCATATGGAAATAAAATACTTTACCGTTAAAGAAGAAGTTCAGAAACAACTAGTGTCAATAGAACATATTAGCACCAACCTAATGATTGCAGATCCATTAACGAAAGGACTACCTCCCAAGACATTTAATAAGCATGTTGAAAGAATGGGCATTATTGGACGTCATTATTGATTTATGATATTGTTAAGTTATGTTTGACACTCAGAGTTCAATAATGAAATTGTTTATGATATTTCCTGTCTTCTAATTAGTATACATGATTGAATTAGATTTATGTTAGCAGGAATAGTCTTGACAAATACATTATATTGAACCATTATGTTTCTCTTCGTTAAAGATCATGTTAGGTTGAAAGTTCATATGTAGTACATGGATGGGACTATGTCGATATAGTGACGTACAACCGCCATGACTCTTATTAATTTTTCGCTTATTATGGTATTTATAATTGAGATGATAAAGGATTTAACATAATGTTATTGTGCACATTACATTGTTAAACCATGAAAGTAGTGTTATATAGGCCAAGTGGGAGAATGTAAGAATTTATGACCCACATGACTCACATGACCTATATACATGTATCTTATCTAATAATTAATAGTACATGTACATGTACATGTACATGTATCTTACATTAATATGAATCTATTAGATACATGTATATTATATTATAATTAATTGATGATTTAATTATTGTTCATTGAATAATTGAAGAGATATTATTAGGTTTATTGATGGAAGTCACCTTTTCATGCTCTATAAATAGGGATCCTAGTCCTCTCTCCACCTACCAAGAAAACATACACACTTTCCATCAAAGTGGTATTTCAAGTAAAGAGGTTAGGGGAGAGAAACTAGTTTCTTCTATGCTATAATGTTTTCTTCACAAAGCATTATGGACAAAGGTATGCCATTATTTTAAAGTATGTGAAGTCATGAAAATTCTAAAGATTATGGGAATTACGTTTATGAAATTATATGCTTACAAAATCCCCATCAACCAGAGGAATGAGCTAACCGGCACTCATTCTTGGAAGGCCAAGAAACTTACCATCAACGTCTATCGACTGCTCGATGGCAGGTAAATTTGGGTAGCTAGTTTGGACACTTGTTTTAGTGAGCTCCTTGTCGGTTCCTTCGAAAGGGCCGGATTGTCACAGACTATATTATGAATGTGCACAGAAGAAGAGAAAAGAGAATAGAGAGAAAAGAATGAAGAAGATGAGAGGAATTCATATATTTTCATTCATAAGAAAATTGTGTAGTACAGTCGTTACAGATATAAAGTATATTCACTGCCTACATTTCAACTGAATACTAAATTCTAGGAGCTATGTAACTAACTTGATAGCTGTACAATTTATTTAGGCTAACTAATGGCACTGGATAGCTCAGCTAGATAACAGTTACTCTTCCAGCTTGCCAGCTCCCAACTCCTGCTCATTTGGCTCTCTGTCAGCTCTCGGCTCCTTCTCTTTCAGCTCAGCTCATTTTCCTTAATCATTTTCCAACCTCTGTAGCAGACCTTCTATGCCATACTTTTGACATTTGCTCTTTCTTCCTTCTTTGTCTCTGATTTCACCACTGTCACTGTCAAATTCTAGTGAATTCATGATAATACCCCCCTTCAGGTGATCTTTGTCCCCAAGGATCAAAGGATGGAAATTAGGACTTAAGAATAGTGTAGTCTTCCCATATAGCCCTCTCTGGACCCAGGTTGGACCAAACTACTAGGAGTTGAGTGACTGCTTGATTATTTCTCTTCACCATCCTTTTGTCAATAACCCTTGCAAGAAACATAAGTGGTTGACCATCTGCACCCACCTCAGGAGGAGGTATACTAGCCACTATCTTTGGTCCAATTTTCTTCTTCAAAAGACTAACATGAAAGACATCAGGAATTTTAGAATCATTTGGCAGTTGAAGCTTGTATGCTACTTGACCCATTCTAGCTATAACAGGGTAAGGGTCATAATATCTGGAGGAGAGTTTAAGATTTTTCCTAAGAGCCAATGTTGTCTGTCTATAGGGCTGAAGCTTAAGGTAAACCATATCCCCCACTGAAAAACTTCTTTCAGTTCGTTTCTTGTCTGTATAAAATTTCATCCTGTGCTTAGCCTTTTGTAGTTGCTCAGTCATCACCTTACTTGGATTCTCCCTCTCCTTAAGCAATTCTTCCACTCTAACTACTCTAGTATTAATATCCAAGAAAGCCCAGGTGGCTGATAACCATATAAAGCCTGAAAAGGTGTCATTCCCAATGCAGTGTGATAATTAGTGTTGTACCACCACTCAGCCAAGGATAACCACTGCACCCAAGTCTTTGGTTTTAAGAAACACATACACCTTAGGTATTGTTCTAGGCACTGATTAAGCTTTTTTGTTTGCCCATCTAACTCTAGATGGTAAGTTGCACTCAACTGGATAGAGGTTCCCAGCAGCTTCCTGCCAAAACAAACTTGTGAATACCTTATCTCTATCAGAAATAACAGCCTTTGGTGCAGCTTATGAACCTGGTTGAGATAAACCTTAGCTACATCTTATGCTGTATACGGATGTAACAAGGCCACAAAGTGAGCATACTTAGTTAGTTTATCAATTATAACTAAAGTGCAATTGAATCTTGTAACAAAGGTAACCCTTCAATAAATCCATGAAGATAACCTCCCAAGCTTGACTAGGCACAGGAGTAGGTTGTAGAAGTCCTAGTGAAGCCACATGCTTATCCTTGTTTCTTTGACAATTATCACACTGTTGCACATACTCTTAAACCTGTTTCTTCAACCCAGGCCAGTAGAAATTGAGTTTGAGTCTATAGTAGGTGGCCTAAATGCCAGAGTGCCTTCTCTAGGGTGAATCATGAAGGATCTGTAGGATTCTTACTCTCAACTGCCTATGTGTGCCAACATATACCCTTCCTTTGAATCTAAGAACTCCAATGTTGAAGGTATACTGAGGTATATATGTAGGTGTAACAGTCAAGGCTGTAATTTTATCTTGAGCAAATGCATCTCCATTATAGATTTGTTCAATCTCTTTAACCTACTCAGGTATGATAGTGGTGGAATTCAAACTGTTAAGTTGGGCTTCATCTTCAAATTGCCTAGACAAAGAATCAACTACTATATTTAATTTGCCCTTCCTATACTGGATTGAGTAGTTCAAACCCAGTAATTTGGTTAGGCCTTTCTTCTGGATAGTAGTAGTTAATTTCTGCTCTAACAAGTTTTAAGAGCCTCATGATCAGTCTTGATTACAAAGGGTCCCCCTTCAAGGTAGTGTCTCCATTTGGAAGTGGCCATTAAAATGGCCAAGTACTCTTTTTCATAAATAAAAAAATCAACATGTTTGGGACTTAAAGCTTTACTAAGGTAAGCTATAGGCCTTCCTCCTTGTGACAAGACAACCCCAATCCCACTTGAACTAGCATCAGTCTCCAAACAAAATGGTTTGGAAAAGTCTGGTAGAGTTAACATAAGGGGCAGAACTCATAGCTTCTTTGAGTTGATGAAAAGCTGCAACAGCATCAGGTGATCAATGAAAACCATTTTTTCTCAACATATCATTCATGGGCTTACTAATCATACCATAACCCTTAATAAACTTCCTGTAATAACCAGTCAGGCCTAAAAAACCTCTCAAGGACTTTAAAGATTTAGGCATCTGCCAGTTCCTCATCACTTCTACTTTGGAAGGGTCAGCAGCAACTCCATCTGCTGAAATCACATACCAAGGTACTCAACCTGTTCCTGTCCAAAATAACATTTGCTTTTCTTGGCAAACAATTTGTTTGCCCTCAAAGCCTCAAAAACAGTTTGAAAGTGTTGTACATGCTTGTCTAAAGTAACACTATACATAAGTATGTCATAAAAAAGGTACAAACTTCCTCAAGTATGGAGCAAACACACTGTTCATCAAGGCTTGGAAAGTGGCTGGTGCATTAGTGAGTCCAAAAAGCATTACCTTAAATTCATAATGACCTTGATGGGTTCTGAAAGTGTCTTCATGATATCCTCCTCCCTAACTCTAATTTGCCAATAGCCTGACCTCAAATCAAGCTTAAAAAAATACTTGGCCCCTTTTAATTCATCCAGCAGATCCTCTACAACAGGTATAGGAAATTTATCCTTAATTGTCATTGCATTGAGTTGTCTATAATCAATGCATAACCTCCAGATTCCATATTTTTTTAAACTAGCAAGCAATGTGAGGCAAAGAGACTTTTACTGGTTTGTATGACTGAAGAGAATAGCATTTCAGATATTTGTTTTTCTATTTCAGTTTTTTAATGATAGGGAAATCTATATGGCTTCAAGTTCATAGGTTGGGCATTTGGTTTTAGGGTAATAGTGTGGTCATGGGATCTTTTGGGTGGTAGTCCATGTGGTTCTTCAAATATGTCTTGATAAGAGGCTATTAATATTTGTAGGATAGCTGGTGTTTTAGTATCTGCACAGTTTGTGTTGATCATATAGAGTTCACCTAATAACTCAGGTTCCTTCTCAACTAACTTCTGCAGCTTCTCCCCAGAAATGATTTTCAAGTTGGAATTGGTATGTCCTCCTTTAAGGGTTACTTGTTGGTCATCCTTCTGAAAAGTCAAGGACATATCATTAAAATCAAACACCAAAGGACTAAACCTTTTCATCCAATCCACACCCACAACCATGTCACTTCCTTCCATGGTTAGTACTCTGAAATCATGACTAAACTGACGCCCTTGCATGAACCAAGTCAGCTGCTTGCACTTGGCTGTGCTGTACACTTTCTCTCCATTAGCCACAGTAATGGACAAAGGATTAGCTAACTTAGGAGTAACAAAACTGTGAGTACTTCCACTGTCAACTAGTACATTGATAAGCCTTCCCTTCAGGCTGCCTCGAATTCTAAAAGTGCTATGCCCTGCATTTCCAGTGAGAGCATTAATGGAAATCTCCAGTTCCCCTTCATTAGTGTCTTGATCCCCCAACATTTCCTGTTCCTCTACCACAAGTGCATTACTGTCTTCCCCCTTATCTTCCATTGCTTCATTCACTTCACTTCAATGGAATTGAGTTGTTTGTTCTTACAAACATGACCAAAAGTAAATTTGTCTCCACATTTAAAACACAGGTTCTGTGCCCTTCTATACTCAGTAAGCTACTGTCTGTTTTGGTTAGGGGCAAGAGTGGTCAGTGGTTTTTGGTTTTGAGGTGCAGAGGTATAAGAGTATTTAGGGTAGGTATTTGGATAAGGCATTGAGGTAGGTTTTTGGTATGGTTTGTTTCTTCTGCTATCAATGTCTATAGACAGCTCATGTAATTTAGCTTGTCTATAAGTTGTTGCTAGGGATGTAAGGTCATTAGCCTTAACTCTAGGCTTCAATTCTCCACTGACAAAGCTAGATACGAAATAACTCTCATCAAGATATGGATTATACTGAAGCATGTATGGTTTTAACTCTTCAAATTTCTCTTGATATTCTTCGACAATGGACTTCTGAGTTAACTTGTTGAATTCCTCAATAACATCAGAACATGTTATATTACAAAACCTGTAACACAAATCCAAAGCAAAGTCCTGCCAAGTAGTTCTTAGCTTCTGCATGACATACCCATCAAACTAGATTTCTGCCTTTCCTGCTAAGTACATGGTTGCCAACTCCAATTTTTGATGATCCTCAACAGCAAAAATACTAAAATATTTTTGACACTTCTTAATCCAGCCTCTAGGATTACTACTTTCAAATATAGGAAGTTCAACCTTAGGCCTAGGGGTAAAAGTACTAAGGGATGAAGCAACATTAGAACTAGCAGTATAGTCATTGTTCTTAAAATGGAAGGGTTTCTGTGGAAGGATAGGTTCAAACGATTTCTTAAATAACAATCTTGGTTCATCAGATCTATTTATAATTTTTCCCTGCTCATCAATAACAGTAATCTCAACAGGTTTCTTATCATCTTCTTTAGACTACAGTATTGGTGATTGATGAGCTGGATTGGATTTCGGAGTGGTAACCGCAGCATCTGTCTGGCCTTGCTTATCCCCTTTCTAGGCTAACAGCTCAAGAATCTTGCTTATAAACCCTTGGTTCTCCATGAACTTAGCTTCCATGTCTTTCTTTTGGTATTTCCATCATTTAGGAACCATGTTTTCAGAAGCTTTTATCGACTCCAACTGAATCTGTAAAGCCTGAACCTAATCGTGTAATGTGTTAAACCCAGTTTCTTCAGCCATAACTTGACCCTTCTTGGATTTTCCCAGCTTTGAGTAGACCTTTTAGGCTCTGGATACCAATTTGTCACAGACTAATATTATGAATGTGCACAAAAGAAGAGAAAAGAGAATAAAGAGAAAAGAATGAAGAATAGAGGAATTCATATATTTCATTGATAAGAAAATTATGTAGTACAGTCGTTACAGATATAAAGGATATTCGCTGCCTACATTTCAACAGAATGCAAAATTATAGGAGCTATGTAACTAACTTGACAGCTGTACAATTTATTTAGGCTAACTAATAGCATTGGACAACTCAGCTAGCTAACAGTTACTCTTCCAGCTTGCCAGCTCCCAGCTCCTGCTCCTTTGGCTCTCTGTCAGCTCTCAGCTCCTTCTCTTTCAGCTCAGCTCCTCTTCCTTCATTATTTCAGAGCCTCTGCAGCAGACCCTCTGTGCTATACTTCTGACATTTGCTCCTTCTTCCTCCTTTGTCTCTAATTTCACCACTGTCACTGTCAAATTCCAGTGAATTCATGACATGTATTGCCTGAGACATTTAAAGTCAAGAAGAGAAAAGCGTAAAGAAAAGGATTTGAGGAACAGCCTTTTTCTTTTGGAAGAATCTGAAGAAAGCAAACAACTTTGAATAATTTATTTTTGGTTTTTGTGTTTAATTTGAGTGGGTTTTTTGTTTAATTTTTGTTTAATCTACGATTATAGAAATATTTTAAAAAAATCCATCCAACTCATAAATAAGCCACATGGCCAAAACATGGTGGGATCATGCCACATGGTCACCAAAAAAGCCACATGATATTTTTAAAAGAATTTTTAGCATTTTTCTCTTTTTTATCTAACAAAAATGCCACATTAACATTTTTAACGGAAAAAACTAACAGAGTTAACAATTGTATCAAAATTATTAAATCGATACAATAAGAGGATCCAATTTATATGAATTATACTGTAGGGACTAAATCTCAAATTTTATATGAGTACAGGGACTAATTGCATAATTAGTCCTTTAATAATCATAGTTGAAGCACTATGCTCCATTTTAATGATTGATTAAATTAATTACGATAACATTAAAAATATTGATGATTGTCAAATTAGTTATTGTAATGATAAGATTAAAATTAATGATATGAGCGATGAGACGAAGTATAATTAGAATAAAAATAATCATTAAAGGTATTAAATTAAATTTTGTATATAATTGATAATCATATATTTGTAAAAAAAAATTAAAACTTAAAAAATAATATTAAATTATTTATTATCTTTTTATAATATTTTAAATTTTTTATTCGCTCATAAATCTTGACACATTATTTTATATTAAAACTGATCATATATAATAATAATATATTCAATTGTTTATGTATTTATTTATATAATTATATATTTTATTTTATGTTCGTATTATGTATTTATAAGTTATAACTATTTATTTTATGTATAATTAATTATATATAAAATTATTTTATATAATTAATTATATGTCTAAATATTTTATTTATGTATTTTTTATTATGTAATATATTAATTTATTTATCATTTTAAATAAATAAATAATTAATTAAAAATCCTTAAACAAAAAAAAAAAAAAAAAAAGAAGAGAAGGATTAAAAGGAAAAGAGGCTATCGTTGGCAGCTCCATCCTATTTCCAGTCATTGTTTGGGGATATCAAACGATAGGAATGATTTCACTATAGCAAACCCTTATTACCCAAACCCTCAGCCACGATGCGTTTGCACCAAAAAGGTGCCTAATCGTATCGTCTCGACTCTATTCATTGCATCCAAATGCAGTCTGAGGAGGTTAGTTCAATCAGTAAGTCATATTGAAACATTTTATTATAGTTAAGACTTTTTTTTTTTTAATGAATAAGTATGAAATATGATGACTACACAACTAAAAAGAAAAACTAACCCACGCTCAGGTTTTTGAGTGGTTCAATTTTCAAATTTTTTGATGAGTCTGGTTTAGAGGTGGTTATAGGCTTTTTTATACTAATATAGCCAAAAAAAAAATTAAACCCCAAATTACCTATACTTTTAGATTATTTCCCAAAATACGCCTGTTTTAAAATTAGCTGGGAAATCGCCACCCCCCACGGCGATTTCCCAGCATGAAAAAATTGATTTTGGCTAAAAATACCAAGGGAAATCGCCATGGGGGGTGGCGATTTCCCTTGGTATTTTTTTCAAAATTTGATAAAAATACCAAGGGAAATCGCCACCCCCCATGGCGATTTCCCTTGGTATTTTTAACCAAATTTGTAAAAAGAATGAAGGGAAATCGCCATGGGGGGTGGCGATTTCCCTTCAGTAATTTTTTTTTTTTTTTTTAATAAATCAACAAATTTTAATTTTTTTTAATTTGTAAATTTTATTTTTTTAATTTAAAAATTATAAATTAAATTAAGTTTCTTATTAAATTTAAATATGGAAAATTTTATTTCTTATAAAAATGAAAAAAACAAAATAATATTTCTTCTTAAATTAAAAAAATCAAAAATAATATTTGTAAGTTTTGTTTAAATTTTAAAATTTTGTAAGTTTTAAAATTTTGTAAGTTTTGTTTTTTAATTTTAAATTTTATAAATTAAATTAAAATAATTTTTTATAATTAAAAAAAAAATTCGTAAGGTAAATTTTATTATTTAAAATTTATGAACAAATTTTTTTTAATTTTGTTAATTGATTTGTATTAGATAAAAACAAAAAACAAACAAAAAAAACTTGCATTACATTTTCCCTTATAATCCAAAGTACATGATAAGTTGAGAAAAACATGTAATTCATTTATTGTTGATGCGAAGTCTCCCCCAATGTGCCAAATCGTTGCGGACAATTTCGACGGTTATGACCTCCGTTTCTGCATAATCCACAACGTTTTGGTTGGCCTTTCTCCCTGAGGTCCATTTCATTACGAATACGACTTGATTTTGGCCGACCATGTGGATTTCTCCGCATTTCTTGATTGGGACACACTTCTGGACCATCATATTGAGGCCAGTAACCTTCATTTCCAACAGCTTCGAACTCATGTCTATAAACATTCAATATATTTTCCAGTTTATAGACTTTGTCCACATATTGCATGCAATCTACATGGACATGTGCACAGGCAGCAACTACATGTGAACAAGGGAACCTTTGTGCTTGAAACTTTCCACAATCACACCACATGTCACTGAGGTTGACTTTGTACTTCATTGCAGAAACACCCTCTTGTGGAGCAACTAACTCTTCAACCAGAAAAGATTGATTTGCTCGCGTAAAATTACGAACAATGTGGGAGTTAGCTTTCCTGCGATTTTCTTGCATAGCTTGTGTGACTGTTTCACAATATGTGTGCCCTCCCTCCATCATGGCAATTTGTTTGTTCCCCATCTTAACAAAAAGTGCAGCCAACCTATAATATGTTGATTGCACTAAAGCAGTAATGGGAAGATGACGCGTTCCCTTCAACACCGAATTGATAGATTCAGCTAGGTTGGTTGTCATATGGCCATAACGCCTTCCTTGATCATATGACTGCGCCCACTTCTCCTTGGGGATCCTATCAAGCCAGTTAGCCGCCTCTGCATTTTCTCCACGAAGATTGTCATACATGAAATGAAAATTCGGTCGCCTCAACTCGTATCCTAATAAATTTAAAAACAAAAAACTTTTGAATTTCAATATTATTTTATATGCTAAACGAAATATAAGAGATAAAATAACTATGATTTGATTCCATACCCATGTTAACAATTTGTCGACGCAATTCCTTATTGTTAAACTTTTTCATAAAGTTCGCTGCAATGTGTCGAATGCAGTACACTGAATATGCATGTGGAGGATTCCATCCACCATTGCGTCTAATCGCAGCTTTGATGGCTTCATGTCGATCAGACAGCAAGCAAATGCCAGGCTGTTTTGTCACGTGTCTGCGCAAGTTACTGAGAAAGAATGACCAAGCCTCTGTTGTCTCACCCTCCACAATGGCAAAGGCAATTGGCAGTATGTTTCGATTGCCATCTTGTGCAATAGCTAACAATAATGTGCCTTTGTATTTTCCATATAAGAAAGTACCGTCTATTTGCACAATTGGTTTACAATACGGATACCCTTCAATGCACGACTTAAATGTCCAAAATAGTCGATGGAATATTCTCTTACCTTGGACCAATCGATCACCGTGATATGCAGGTATCGTTTGCAATTCCACAATTGTACCAGGCACGAAATGTTGCATTGCACCTAACCATTTAGGTAGCTGATTGTACGATCTTTCCCAATCGCCAAATACTCGAACAATTGCCTTTTGCTTTGCTTGCCATGTTTTCTTGTAGGAGGTCATGTATCCATACCGGATTCGCATCTCAGCGATCAAAACTGAAACGGAAATCTCCGGATTTGCTTGGACCAATGACAAAATGCATGAGCAGATCATGTTACAATCTAACTTGCAATGATCTTGTGAAATACTCGCCGATGTGCAAGTATGAGGCCCTTCATATTTTCTAATCTCCCATAGATGTTTCTTCTTCATAAAAGTTGCCCTTATTCTCCAATTACACCCATTCCCATACATTAAGCACTTGGCATAATATTTCGTCGGCTCAGATTCAATTACTCTGTAATCTACAGAGTTTTTGATGTTATAGTGCTTGATAGCTGAAACCACAGCCTCTTTCGTTGGGAATTGTAACCCAACACACAGATCAAGTGCAGATGGATCAAATGTCAGAGGCGTAGCTAATGTATGAACATACTCTGGAAATTCCGGCACATGCATTGCCTCCAGATCCAGTGTATGCATATGGGATGCAGCCTGATATGGGGGAATATCTCGATGAGTGTTGATATCTCCATGAGTGTTGATCTCAGTAGGGACGACGTCTGGGTCAGAATCAGTATTGTCATCACTTGCGAATTCAGCATCCTCTTCTTGCTCACTAAATTCACCAACATCTTCACCATGGACTCCACGTGGACGAACAGGATCAACACCAGCTGGCTCATCTTCGAGGGTAGTAGGAATTAGGGTTTGTGAGACTAATGAAGTCTGAAAAGTTGTAGCTTGAGATAAGGGCACGACTTCTTCTGTGGGAACGTCGTATGTAGTGTCAACATAGAACGACCCAGAATCATAATCTTCTATGGGAAAGTTTTCTGTTGTGCGAACATTTGAAGGGCCGCAATCATCGTCAACATCATCTATGTCAGCATATAACTCAAGGACACCAACATTTGCAAATGTCTCATGAGCATAAAACATGCATCTGACATCATCATCATCTTCAAGTGGAAATGTTCTATATCGGACACATCCTTCACCAATAGAAAGAGGATGCCTGTACTTAACCTCTGAAACTCTTTTTCTAGTTCCAGCTTTAATTTTTGTATGAATTTGCAGCTTCAGTTCCTCTAATGTGACGTCGTCTTCAACACGAAAACTTTTTGGACGTTCACAATCAAAGGTAGCACCTTCGTCAGTATTATGAATTTGGCCATTATAGTAGACCAATGCGATCACTCTATTGCTCATGTTGTGTAGCAAAAGAAAGAAGAAATATAGAAGGATGAGAATGAGAATGAGGAGGTTTTAGCACTCAGGAAAAATCTGATTGAAAAACTGTTGTATGGGGGTATTGTAAACCTTCATAAGTATTATGAATTTATAATGGTTCATTATGTTGTACCAGATAACAAATCCCATCCTTTGACTATTTGACTGAAAAAGTTATAACTTATTCAATGCAAAATGTCATTGATAAATCCCATCATTTGTCTCATCCATTGCAGAAAGAATCAAGTTCCAATATTTTCTCCAGCATTTGATGGACTGGAAAATAGCTGAAACCTGTCTAAAAACCTATATCATCAGTCTTATCCATTGCAGAAAGAATCAAGTTCCAATATTTTCTCCAGCATTTGATGGACTGGAAAATAGCTGAAACCTGTCTAAAAACCTATATCATCAGTCTTATCCATTGCAGAAAAAATCAAGTTCCAATATTTTCTCCAGCATTTGATGGACTGGAAAATAGCTGAAACCTGTCTAAAAACCTATATCATCAGTCTTATCCATTGCAGAAAGAATCAAGTTCCAATATTTTCTCCAGCATTTGATGGACTGGAAAATAGCTGAAACCTGTCTAAAAACCTATATCATCAGTCTTATCCATTGCAGAAAAAATCAAGTTCCAATATTTTATCCAGCATTTGATGGACTGGAAAATAGCTGAAACCTGTCTAAAAACCTATATCATCAGTCTTATCCATTGCAGAAAGAATCAAGTTCCAATATTTTCTCCAGCATTTGATGGACTGGAAAATAGCTGAAACCTGTCTAAAAACCTATATCATCAGTCTTATCCATTGCAGAAAGAATCAAGTTCCAATATTTTCTCCAGCATTTGATGGACATGAAAATGTAATGCAAGTTTTTTGTTTGTTTTTTGTTTTTATCTAATACAAATCAATTAACAAAATTTAAAAAAATTTGTTCATAAATTTTAAATAATAAAATTTACCTTACGAATTTTTTTTTAATTATAAAAAATTATTTTAATTTAATTTATAAAATTTAAAATTAAAAAACAAAACTTACAAAATTTTAAAACTTACAAAATTTTAAATTTTAAACAAAACTTACAAATATAATTTTTGATTTTTTTAATTTAAGAAGAAATATTATTTTGTTTTTTTCATTTTTATAAGAAATAAAATTTTCCATATTTAAATTTAATAAGAAACTTAATTTAATTTATAATTTTTAAATTAAAAAAATAAAATTTACAAATTAAAAAAAATTAAAATTTGTTGATTTATTAAAAAAAAAAAAAAAATTACATGAAGGGAAATCGCCACCCCCCATGGCGATTTCCCTTCATTCTTTTTACAAATTTGGTTAAAAATACCAAGGGAAATCGCCATGGGGGGTGGCGATTTCCCTTGGTATTTTTATCAAATTTTGAAAAAAATACCAAGGGAAATCGCCACCCCCCATGGCGATTTCCCTTGGTATTTTTAGCCAAAATCAATATTTTTATGCTGGGAAATCGCCATGGGGGGTGGCGATTTCCCAGCTAATTTTAAAACAGGCGTATTTTGGGAAATAATCTAAAAGTATAGGTAATTTGGGGTTTAATTTTTTTTTTAGCTATATTAGTATAAAAAAGCCGGTGGTTATACGTCGCTTCGGATATAATATAAGTATGAATTAATATTATATATGTTTGTTCAAATTTGTTTCAATTTAATAATTTGAATTTTAAATTTTATTTAGGGTTGTTCATATTTGTAAATGAATTGTTTAAGTTCATCCAATTTTTTTCTTTAAAAAATAAAGCATATTATTTTTTATTTAATAATTTTATTCAAATATTTTAAAATATTAAACGAATTTTTAAATTTGGACGATAATCTAACTCGTTATCATGTCTAATCAAACCGAACGGGTCTATAATCTTTCAACCAGTCTGACCCATCCGATTTTGAGAACATTTATAATTTTTGCATTTGCCATTGTTTTCAGGCATTGAATTTGGTTATATGATATAAAACAAATACTAGTAATAGTACTTATTAATCACTCCATGAAAGGAATCAAACCACGATTTCAGGACTGCATAGCAGCTGAGCTGACATTAGCTGGAATCCACGAGGCATGATTGGTAATGGTTCTATTCGATGTTAAAAAAATCGAATCAAAAATCGAGTCGATTGAATTTTTGATTTTTGATTCAATTGGTTGATCAACTATGACCAAAAAATTAAAATAAATAGAAATTCAACTAGCTAAGAAAGAGATACTCCTCCCATAAAAGCCTTGATAATGTTAGATATCATAGTATATGTCGCAACCTAAAAAATAACGACGACGAGTCTCATCGCAAGACTTTATTATTCGTTAGGCGTGACATTAAAAAAAAAATCGAGGAAAAGTCGACTTAATTCCTCTAGAAAAATGAAGGTTTTGAAAATGACCTTAAAAAAAGACATGGAGTCGCCACCAATCTTTTTTAGCTAGGTGTGATCGGCCACCTATTAAAACCGGTTTTATAAAAATATTTTAAAAATTAATTAAAACATTTTAAAAACCAATTTTAAGTCTGCGTTTTAAACCAGAGAAATCAAAGAAGCGGGTTCGGGAGTCAGTTACGTGTGGGGAAGGATTAGCACCCCCGCAACGCCCGTATAAATCGGTACCTTATTAATCGTGTGTTATCTCAAGTCTCGGTAAAAAGTTGGTTTTAAATTTAGTATTTCAAGTTAATTCCCAATTTAAAAAAAATAATTCCATTTTTTTATTGAAAATGATCCGGAATTTATAAATTCAAAATTTTCCTATATTCCCCAACAAACGTGGCAAAATATAGAAATTTTTATTAGTTTTGGAAAACTTTCCGAATCATTCTCTTTTTTGAAAGAAAGATATTTCTTTATTAATGATAATTGATGATATTCCCTCCAGCAAACCTGGTAGAGAACTCATGAATTATTTTAACTCGGGAATATCTTTATATTTTTTATTGAAAACCATTATCTTTTTGAAAACATTTAAAATAAATGAATATGTATATGCATGACATAAATAAAATGACATAGCAAAATCTAAATAACATAATGCAACCTAAATGACATGGCAAACATGAATGATATGGCATATAATTTAAATGACATGGAATAAAATAATGCTATCATATAATATGCATAAAAATAAAAATGCAATGCATGAAATGTATTTTTTCCTTTAATTAAGGAAATCCGTATATCTAAAAAGATATCCGGCTACCTTAGGAAAATATGTCAAATTAAATATTCTAAAACCAAAATACTTTGTGATTGTTTGAAAACAATTTTGAAAAGCTTGAATTAACAATAAAAACTGGGCTAATTTTTTTTTAAATGGCTCTAATTTCCTAAGTTTAAAAAATCCGGACTTGACTACCTTTAACCCGGAACTTGAAAAACCATTTTAGAGTTTAAAAGGGCTTAGAAATCATCCTAAGTCAGTAGCTAACCCTCCTAATCAGCCCACTCTAAGTAAATTAACCAAAACAGAAAATTGGTTTTTCTTTAAATTCAATTCTGACTCCACTGTCCAGTTTTAATACACGATTTTTTACCCTATTTTTAAAAATTCCAAAAATTCTAAAAAAAATACTGGAGACTCAGGACATATAAAACTATACGAGAAAAAATCGGCTTAATTTTTTGATCAAAGATGAATTCCCAGAAAAACCAGAGATGTACGAGTTTTTGGAGGAGAAAAAACTGCTTTGTTTTTCTTTAAATTCAATTCTGACTCCACTGTCCAGTTTTAATCCACGATTTTTTATCCTATTTTTAAAAATTCCAAAAATTCTAAAAAAAATACTGGAGACTCAGGACATGTAAAACTACACGAAAACAAATCGGCTTAATTTTCTGATCAAAGATGAATTCCCAGAAAAATCATAGATGTACGAGTTTTTGGAGGAGAAAAAAAACTGCTTTGTTTTTTCTTTAAATTCAATTCTGACTCCACTGTCCAGTTTTAATCCACGATTTTTTACCAAATTTTTAAAACTTCCAAAAATTCTAAAAAAAATACTGGAGACTCAGGACATGTAAAACTAAATGAAAACAAATCGGCTTAATTTTCTGATCAAAGATGAATTCCCAGAAAAATCATAGATGTACGAGTTTTTGGAGGAGAAAAAAAACTGCTTTGTTTTTTCTTTAAATTCAATTCTGACTCCACTGTCCAGTTTTAATCCACGATTTTTTACCAAATTTTTAAAACTTCCAAAAATTCTAAAAAACATACTGGAGACTCAGGACATGTAAAACTACATGAAAACAAATCGGCTTAATTTTCTGATCAAAGATGAATTCCCAGAAAAATCATAGATGTACGAGTTTTTGGAGGAGAGAAAAAAAAACTGCTTTGCCAACACATTTTTGCTTTTGATAAAATCATTTAAAAACCAAAGTAAAAATATTTGAAACTCATAAAATGACTTGAAAGCAGTAGCTAGGACTCTTTGAAAGTTAGATAAAAATTGGCTAAATAAAAAAAATCACAAAGGTAGAGTAATCAATTTGACAAACTTAATTTTCCACAAGTGTGCTCAAGAGAGCATGATCTTGAACCATTAATTGGCTCAAGTCATTATTCAAGTGGCATGAACATGAAATGCATGAAACAATGCAGAAAACATAATGCATGAAATGCATGGATCTAAACCTAAATGTAAGGAAAATGCATGACACAAATAATATGGCCTAGACCTAACATGAACTTGCATGGCATTTAATGTAACATAGACCTAAGACATGCATGGCATTTTCACAAACACAAGGCATGCTTAATTCAAAATTCCAACCAAATATCATGCAAATGCAAAAACCTAACAACTAGCATGACAAAAATACAACACACAATGCAAAACACATGGAGTAGCCAAATGGCCCCAAGCTTCAACAAGCATGGCATTTTCACAAACACTTGGTATGCTAGCATGAAAAACTAAGTCATAACACAAAAATCACACAAGCATTTTCACAAACACCTAATATACTAAATCTAAAACATGCTCAAATTTAAACAACATAAAAACAGAAAATTAAAAATGCAAAAACATGATATCTAAGACATAAATGGCAATAAACAAAGCAACCAAATTAAATATAACTTAAGAACATGAAATAACATAATATTTAAGACATCAAAAATAAAGAAAATAGCATAAACAATATGGTAAAATGAATAAAAAACAACAACTTAAAATAAATAATGTAGGCCATTTGGCCATGGTGAGTTTATTGTAAAAACAAAATGTAAAAAAAAAATATACTTAAGAAAGGAAATGAAGGAAGAACAAGAAACATTATTTTAAAATGAAAACTCACCAAGTAGAGATTAAAATAGCAAAAAATAAGAACAGAAAATGAAAGTGCAAGAGTTGGTGCTCAAGAGCAACCTCAAGAAGCTAATATTTCAAGCTTTTCTCTTCAAACTTTCCTTTTTTTTCTAAACTTTTCTTTTTTTGCTCTCAACCAAGAAGATAAAAAACTAAGAAAAACTAAAAGAAATCAACCAAAATGGAAAAGAAAAAACAAAATCTGCCTCCCCCCTAGGGCTGGCAGAAAATGATGCTTATATGGACTCCAAGATGTTGTCATTTTTGTGTAACCTAATTTCAATCAAATGGCCAATAATTCAAGATGAAAAGTCATGAAATTATCACCCTTAGATTAGCATCTCAGCCCTCTCAAGTTACAGCTGTCCAAGAAAAATGTTGACATCTTTTTTCCAGCCCAACTCTGATTTTTTGAAGGGCCCAAAAAGCCCTTTTCGGTTGCTTGGGTGAAATGACCATTTTGCCCCCTCGGATGCAAAATAAATATCAAACGAGCTCCAAATTCAATTTTTCTTTTTTTAATACTTCCAAAATAATAAAATATTGAGTTCTGGAAGTTTTCAAAATTATCCGAGTCCGTTTGCTATTTATTTGGATTTTTTCTTCCCAAAATGTCCTTTTATGCCCCTACTTTTTACCATTTTTTAAACGAGCTCCAAATCAAGATTTTTCTTCACCAATCTCTTCAAAATAATTAAAAAGTGTGATCTGGAAGTTTTCATAATTTTTGGAGCTCATTTGGTATTTTTTCGGGATTTATCGGCTTGAATTACTACATAGGAGGCCCGGGATTTGGCCATTTTGCAAACGAACTCGGAGTCAAGATTTTCTTTCGCCAATCTCTTCCAAATAATTTAAAAATGAGATTTGCCAAATTTCAGAATTTTCGGAGTCCATTTGCTATTTTTCCGGGATTTATCTTTTTGAATTACTGCATTAGAAGCCCGGGATTTGGCCATTTTGCAAACGAACTCGGAGTCAAGATTTTCTTTCACCAATCTCTTTCAAATGATTTAAGAATGAGATTGACAAATTTTTCAGAATTTTCGGAGTCCATTTGCTATTTTTCCCAAATTTTTCCAATTTTGCCCTTTAACCTCCGAAACCCGGTTTTGCTCAAAACAAGTCCGATTTTCAGATTTTCTTCAATCTGAGCCTTGCACCATCCTTTTTAATCATTCCTCATCCATTGGGGGCTTTGGTCTTACCAATTCGGGCCATTTCTGTGATTCTTCCCGATTTCACCGAAATCCACTAAAAACTCTAATTCTCGGTTTTCTCCCGGATTGACTTTTCTTTCGGTTTTTCTTGCAAGTGACTTCTCCATTACCCGTAGTCAGTGCTTATCTTTCATTTGGAACCTTCAATTTCGACCAGTTTGATCGTTTAAGCACTTTTCCCCAAATTTCTCGGATTAGGGTTTTTTTTCTACTGAATCTCCAAATCCCAACTTCCGAACTCCATATCTTTCAATGTAGAACTCGGATTATCAAAATTCCTTCGCCATTTTTCAATTGAACTTAAAATCTTGATTTTGAAAGTGGGTTGACTTTTTCAGTAGTTGACTTTATGGGGTTGACTTTTTCGGGGTTGACTTTTTTTCAAGTTTGACTTTTTGTGCTCGCCCTCTTAAACTAAGTCTCGGAGTACCACCTGCAGGATGAAAACAGTCTTTTTATACTCGGAAACATCAATATAGGAAGAAAACATACCTGTTTAGTGGCCCGGACAAAATTAGGTGTCTACAGTATATATTAAGTGTATATATACGAAATACGTATTTTAATACGTAGGTTGTCGTAGTTAGATACACGGTGTACATTTACGTACACAAATGATATCAAAGTGAATGAGAAATTAGTCTCATTATTTACCCACTTGAATAGGAAGGAAAGTTGGTTGAAGGTATGTGTGGTAGTCAATCCCACATAGGACTAAGAATGGTTTTAGCTTATAGTTTATATAAGCTAGCGTGTCATGATGGGTTGGGCCCCAAAGGGCACCCAAGTTTTTGTGGAGGGTGAGGACCTACACAACTTGGGTTGGACCACGCGCACCGTCGAGTCGGGTTGGGTTTGGGTCAATAATTAATTTTTTACTGCACAACCGGCTTAATTTTTTGTCCAAACCGAACCAGCTCAACACCAACCAGCTTTATGTTTGTCCGAATAATTCATCTTCTAGAATGTGTCTGTTCGGTTTCTTTGCCTTTTCTGTTGTGTCTTGCCTGTTGGATTGAACCGGTTCATTGTAACAGACTTATCTTTTGACCGAACCGGTTCCTGTCCAACAGATGTGTCTGACCGAACAGACTTCTCTGTATCAATAAATAGGAGTGTTTGTATCTGTTTCAATTCACTAATTCACCGAAAATATTCTTGTCTTCTGAGAGAGAGACTTCAATATTCTTTTGTTCGCTGTGTTGCATCCGGGTGTGCTCTTATTTGCAACATATATCGAGGAAACCTGGGAGACGATTTGCATCGATACTGTAAGCACCTTAGACAGACAAAAAATGTCTTAAGATTAGAGGTCCAACCTTGACTCGATATTGATTTTTTCAAATCAATTACTGTAAGTGTCTTTATTCGATTCTGTATATTTGTTGTAATCTGTTTGTATATATATATATATATATCTCCAATTTTTCTTTTACTTTATGTTTATATTTTACAATATATAGCATATTTTATTTTCAACATTCTTAAGACGTTTTTTGGTGTTTTATTTGTTATATACTGTGTTTAGATATTCAAATATTTTTGTTACGGTGTTTGAACTTGTATATACTGACTTCGATTCTTGCTTCTGTCTATCTTGTACTTATTAATCACTCCATGAAAGGAATCAAACCACGATTTCAGGACTGCATAGCAGCTGAGCTGACATTAGCTGGAATCCACGAGGCATGATTGGTAATGGTTCTATTCGATGTTGAAAAAATCGAATAAAAAATCGAGTCGATTGAATTTTTGATTTTTGATTCAATTGGTTGATCAACTATGACCAAAAAATTAAAATAAATAGAAATTCAACTAGCTAAGAAAGAGATACTCCTCCCATAAAAGCCTTGATAATGTTAGATATCATAGTATATATTAAGTGTATATATACGAAATACGTATTTTAATACGTAGGTTGTCGTAGTTAGATACACGGTGTACATTTACGTATACAAATGATATCAAAGTGAATGAGAAATTAGTCTCATTATTTACCCACTTGAATAGGAAGGAAAGTTGGTTGAAGGTATGTGTGGTAGTCAATCCCACATAGGACTAAGAATGGTTTTAGCTTATAGTTTATATAAGCTAGCGTGTCATGATGGGTTGGGCCCCAAAGGGCACCCAAGTTTTTGTGGAGGGTGAGGACCTACACAACTTGGGTTGGACCACGCGCACCGTCGAGTCGGGTCGGGTTTGGGTCAATAATTAATTTTTTACTGCACAACCGGCTTAATTTTTTGTCCAAACCGAACCAGCTCAACACCAACCAGCTTTATGTTTGTCCGAATAATTCATCTTCTAGAATGTGTCTGTTCGGTTTCTTTGCCTTTTCTGTTGTGTCTTGCCTGTTGGATTGAACCGGTTCATTGTAACAGACTTATCTTTTGACCGAACCGGTTCCTGTCCAACAGATGTGTCTGACCGAACAGACTTCTCTGTATCAATAAATAGGAGTGTTTGTATCTGTTTCAATTCACTAATTCACCGAAAATATTCTTGTCTTCTGAGAGAGACTTCAATATTCTTTTGTTCGCTGTGTTGCATCCGGGTGTGCTCTTATTTGCAACATATATCGAGGAAACCTGGGAGACGATTTGCATCGATACTGTAAGCACCTTAGACAGACAAAAAATGTCTTAAGATTAGAGGTCCAACCTTGACTCGATATTGATTTTTTCAAATCAATTACTGTAAGTGTCTTTATTCGATTCTGTATATTTGTTGTAATCTGTTTGTATATATATATATATATCTCCAATTTTTCTTTTACTTTATGTTTATATTTTACAATATATAGCATATTTTATTTTCAACATTCTTAAGACGTTTTTTGGTGTTTTATTTGTTATATACTGTGTTTAGATATTCAGATATTTTTGTTACGGTGTTTGAACTTGTATATACTGACTTCGATTCTTGCTTCTGTCTATCTTGTACTTATTAATCACTCCATGAAAGGAATCAAACCACGATTTCAGGACTGCATAGCAGCTGAGCTGACATTAGCTGGAATCCACGAGGCATGATTGGTAATGGTTCTATTCGATGTTGAAAAAATCGAATCAAAAATCGAGTCGATTGAATTTTTTATTTTTGATTCAATTGGTTGATCAACTATGACCAAAAAATTAAAATAAATAGAAATTCAACTAGCTAAGAAAGAGATACTCCTCCCATAAAAGCCTTGATAATGTTAGATATCATAGTATATATTAAGTGTATATATACGAAATACGTATTTTAATACGTAGGTTGTCGTAGTTAGATACACGGTGTACATTTACGTACACAAATGATATCAAAGTGAATGAGAAATTAGTCTCATTATTTACCCACTTGAATAGGAAGGAAAGTTGGTTGAAGGTATGTGTGGTAGTCAATCCCACATAGGACTAAGAATGGTTTTAGCTTATAGTTTATATAAGCTAGCGTGTCATGATGGGTTGGGCCCCAAAGGGCACCCAAGTTTTTGTGGAGGGTGAGGACCTACACAACTTGGGTTGGACCACGCGCACCGTCGAGTCGGGTCGGGTTTGGGTCAATAATTAATTTTTTACTGCACAACCGGCTTAATTTTTTGTCCAAACCGAACCAGCTCAACACCAACCAGCTTTATGTTTGTCCGAATAATTCATCTTCTAGAATGTGTCTGTTCGGTTTCTTTGCCTTTTCTGTTGTGTCTTGCCTGTTGGATTGAACCGGTTCATTGTAACAGACTTATCTTTTGACCGAACCGGTTCCTGTCCAACAGATGTGTCTGACCGAACAGACTTCTCTGTATCAATAAATAGGAGTGTTTGTATCTGTTTCAATTCACTAATTCACCGAAAATATTCTTGTCTTCTGAGAGAGAGACTTCAATATTCTTTTGTTCGCTGTGTTGCATCCGGGTGTGCTCTTATTTGCAACATATATCGAGGAAACCTGGGAGACGATTTGCATATACTGTAAGCACCTTAGACAGACAAAAAATGTCTTAAGATTAGAGGTCCAACCTTGACTCGATATTGATTTTTTCAAATCAATTACTGTAAGTGTCTTTATTCGATTCTGTATATTTGTTGTAATCTGTTTGTATATATATATATATATCTCCAATTTTTCTTTTACTTTATGTTTATATTTTACAATATATAGCATATTTTATTTTCAACATTCTTAAGACGTTGTTTGGTGTTTTATTTGTTATATACTGTGTTTAGATATTCAGATATTTTTGTTACGGTGTTTGAACTTGTATATACTGACTTCGATTCTTGCTTCTGTCTATCTTGTACTTTTTAATATTTTTTTTATTTCTTTGCTTTCCTGTACGTTTTTATTACTACATAATCAGTAGGTATATTTGCTTTTTAGTTGTTTTTTACTTACTGATAACTTTGTTTGCTGTTCATATCACATGTGCTTTTTTATTCTTCTTACAATTTCTTTTTATTATTTTATATTTTGTAAGTTTCATTTGAAAGCCTTTTTATAGATTCTGTTTAGTAATTTATATATTGTGGTTTTGATTGCACAGTTTTCGTTGTTTATTATATATATATATATTTATATATATTGTTTCGGTGAAAATATTTGTATTGTTTTGGTTTGAATATTTAGATTTTGTGATTTTTTTTTTTATACTACAAGTGTTTATTCTTAGTTGCATTATTTTTTGTAGTATAATTATTTTTGTATACAAGTTGGTCCTATTATTCTTGAATAATAGATGGCCGAAACATCTATCGATATTGCTAGAGTGCCCGTAGCGTCACAACCTCTACATGTAACATATGGTGAGAAACCGGAGAAATTCAATGATCAGAACTTCAAACGATGGCAGCAAAAGATGCTGTTCTATTTGACCACCCTCAATCTAGCCAAGTTCTTACGGGAGGAGGCCCCGATTTTGAACGAGAGAGAGACCGATACTACAATTGTAGCATCGGTAGATGCATGGAAGCATTCTGACTTCCTATGCAAGAACTACATCCTCAATGGTTTGGACAACACGTTATACAACGTGTATAGTCCAATAAAGACAGCGAGAGAGCTGTGGGAGTCCTTGGAAAGGAAATACAGAATCGAGGATGCCGGCACAAAGAAATTTGTGGTTGGCCGGTTTCTGAATTTTAAGATGGTGGACTCGAAAACCATTATTAGTCAAGTTCAAGAGTTTCAATTGATTCTCCATTAGATCTTTGCCGAGGGAATGACTCTTAGTGAATCATTCGAAACGGCAACTTTGATAGAGAAACTCCCTCCTTCGTGGAAGGATTTCAAGAACTATCTAAAGCACAAACGAAAGGAGATGTCTTTAGAGGACTTGATTGTTCGATTGAGAATCGAGGAGGATAATCGTAGTTCAGAGAAGAGGGTCATGGTCCAGACCATGGAAGCCAAAACGAATGTTGTTGAACATTCGGAAAAGACCAACAAGAGGAATTTCGTTGGTTCAAGTTCTTCCCAAGCAAAGAAGGGAACGGATTTTAGGAAGTTCACGGGAAATTGTTTCAACTGCAACAAGCCCGGACACCGTGCAAAGGACTGCCGACAGAACAAGAAGAAGAAAGCTCAAGCTAACCTAGTTGATGATTTTGAGCTTGCTGCTGTTGTTTCTCAAGTGAACTTGGTAGAAAACCCTAAGACTTGGTGGGTTGATACCGGGGCCACTTGTCACGTATGTTCTGAAAGGAAGAGTTTCTCCGAATATAAAGAAGCTGCTAATGATGAGCAACTATATATGGGAAACTCTACGGCTTGCAAGGTACGAGGCCATGGAAAGGTGGTACTCAAGATGACCTCCGGGAAGCAACTCACATCGAACAATGTTGTTCATGCTCCCGAAATCCGAAAGAATTTGGTTTCCGGCTCTTTACTGAGCAAGAATGGGTTTAGGCTCGTATTCGAGTCTGATAAATTTGTACTCACCAAGAGTGGTATATTTGTGGGAAGGGGATATCTTTGTGATGGGCTTTTTAAGCTCAATGTTATGACAATTGTACCCAAGAATAAGATTATTAATAATAATATTTCTTCTGTTTACTTGGTTGAGTCCCCTACTTTATGGCATGGTAGATTAGGTCATGTAAATTACAAGACCTTGCAGAAAATCAGCAATTTGGATTTACTTCCGAAATTTGTCATTGACAAAAATCACAAATGTGAAATTTGTGTAGAATCCAAATTAGCTAAGGCTCCTTTCTATTCAATAGAAAGAAGTAGTGAACCTCTAGAGTTAATTCACACTGATATTTGTGATTTAAAATTTGTGCAAACTAGAGGTGGTAAAAAGTATTTTATTACTTTTATAGATGATAGCACACGATATTGTTACGTCTATTTGCTAAAAAACAAAGACGATGCCTTGGAAGCATTTAAGCTCTTTAAGAATGAGGTTGAAAATCAACTAAGCAAGAAAATAAAAAAAAAATAAGGAGTGATAGAGGTGGTGAATATGATTCATTTTTTAATGAATTCTGTTCGGAAAATGGAATCATCCATCAAACCACTGCTCCTTATTCACCTCAATAAAATGGTATTGCAAAACGCAAGAACCGAACGTTGAAAGAAATGATGAACGCTTTGTTGATAAGTTCAGGGTTACCTCAGAACTTGTGGGGGAAAGCTATTTTATCAGCTAATTATATTTTAAATAAAATACCCCAAAAGAAGTTAGACAAGACACCGTATGAATTGTGGAAGGGTCTAAGACCAAACTACATATACATGAAAATGTGGGGTGTCTTGCGAAGGTAGTCGTTCTTCCACCTAAAAAGGTCAAAATAGGACCTAAAACTATTGATTGCATATTCATTGGATATGCAAACAATAGTGCGGCTTACTGTTTTCTTGTATTCAAGTCGGACATTCCCGATATTCATATCAATACGATAATGGAATCAAGGAATGCTTCGTTCTTTGAAGATGTTCTTCCTTATAAGAAAAAACAAGAAAACAAGACTGTAAAGAGAACTCATGAGTCCTTGAGTAGTAATCCACATATGGATGAAGAGAAACAAGAGGAACCTAGAAGGAGCAAACGGGCTAAAGTACCGACTACTTATGGTCCTGATTTTCTAACATATTTGTTAGAAAATGAACCTCAAACTTTTAGCGAGGCTATGTCGTCTCCAGAAACACAATTCTGGAAAGAGGCCGTTAACAATGAAATAAAATCCATCATGCAAAATCATACATGGGAACTGGTGGATCTTCCTCAAGGGCATAAGCCTTTAGGATCCAAATGGATATTTAAAAGAAAGATGAAAGCAGATGGAACGATTGATAAATATAAAGCCCGGCTTGTAATAAAAGGATACAGGCAAAAGGAAGGGCTCAATTATTTTGATACGTATTCACCAGTTACGAGAATAACATCTATTCGAATGTTAATAGCTATAGCAGCTCTTAACAATCTCGTTATACACCAAATGGATGTTAAGACAGCTTTCCTGAATGGAGATTTAGACGAAGAAATTTATATGGAACAACCCGAAGGGTTCAAAGTTCCGGGACAGGAAAGGAAGGTGTGTAGACTTGTTAAATCATTATATGGTTTAAAACAAGCTCCTAAACAATGGCATCAAAAATTTGACCATACAATGTTGTCAAATGGTTTTCGTATTAATGAATGTGATAAGTGCATTTACGTAAAAGATACGAATAAGGGATATGTCATTGTTTGTTTATACGTAGACGATATGTTGATCTTAGGCAGTAACTATGAGATCATAAAAGCTACCAAAACTTGGTTGACCAGTAAGTTTGATATGAAAGATATGGGTGTAGCTGACGTGATTTTAGGAATTAAAATTTTTAAAACACAAGATGGCTTGGTAATATCTCAAGATCATTATGTAAATAATATTCTTGAGAAATTCAGTAAGAATGATACCGATATAGCCAAAACACCCGTAGATGTTCATTTACATCTAAAGAAAAATACTGGTGACGCAATATCTAAATTCGAATATTCGCGAATAATTGGTAGTCTTATGTATCTTATGAACTGCACAAGACCAGATATAGCTTACTCAGTTAGCAAACTGAGTAGATTTACTAGTAATCCTGGAGAGGATCACTGGAAGGCCATTGTGAGGGTACTTAGATATTTGAGATACACCTCAAGTTATGGACTCACTATACAAGATATCCAGCTGTACTTGAAGGGTACACTGATGCAAACTGGATATCTGATACTAAAGATTCTAAATCTACTAGCGGATTTATCTTTACTATTGGAGGAGCTGCAGTGTCATGGAAATCTTCTAAAAAAATATGTATTGCGAGATCCACTATGGAATTTGAGTTTATAGCTTTAGATAAAGCTGGAGAAGAAGCAGAATGGCTTCGGAATTTTTTAGAAGATATTCCATGTTGGCCGAAACCTGTGCCGGCAATAAGTATACATTGCGATAGTCAATCTGCAATTGGTAGGGCACAGAGTAGTTTATATAACGGTAAATCTCGACACATTCGTCGAAGACACAATACCGTTAGACAGTTGCTCTCAAATGGAATTATCTCTATTAATTATGTAAAATCAAAGGATAATATTGCGGATCCGCTTACTAAAGGTTTAACGAGAGAGCAAGTAAATACATCATCGAGGGGAATGGGTCTTAAGCCTATAAATTAAAGTTACATAGTGGAAACCCAACCTAGCTGACTGGAGATCCCAAGATCTAGGTTCAAAAGGGACAACTAAATTATGTAACTGTGTGTAAGCACTAAAAGAGTTAAACACTCTTATCCATTCCTATGATGATTTAGTGCTGCCTGCAAGGTAGGATAAGTTATGCTTTTAATGATTCTTATAGCTTGATAAATAATCAAGTGGGGTATTGCAGGATACTCTTAATGAGCAATCACCTATTATGAGTAAGAAACGTGGCCACTTCTATGAGAATTGATCAGGCTAAATCCTCTAGAGTAGTCATAAGAAACCAGGAAGTGTCCGAGGCCAAAATGGACACAACCGTGAGAACTGAAGATGTTCGAAGCGGAATTGTGTGATAATTATTGTCTTGGTTTACACTAAAAGCTGAATAGTTCAAGACATCATGTTCACTAGTTAGCCGAGTAAATCCGATAGTTATTCACTATAGAGGGTTCAAAGCCAAAAGCTACCTATCTTGATGCAATTACTCTTCAAAGAAAGTCTCTCTCGTACTCCGAGTCAATTTGTCGTTTTATTCAGACAATTTCCATTCATGTGGGGGATTGTTAGATATCATAGTATATATTAAGTGTATATATACGAAATACGTATTTTAATACGTAGGTTGTCGTAGTTAGATACACGGTGTACATTTACGTACACAAATAATATCAAAGTGAATGAGAAATTAGTCTCATTATTTACCCACTTGAATAGGAAAGAAAGTTGGTTGAAGGTATGTGTGGTAGTCAATCCCACATAGGACTAAGAATGACTTTAGCTTATAGTTTATATAAGCTAGAGTGTCATGATGGGCTGGGTCCCAAGGGGCAACCAAGTTTTTGTGGAGGGTGAGAACCTACACAACTTGGGCTGAACCACACGCGCGCGTCGCCGGGTCGGGTTAGGGTCAGTAATTAATTTTTTACTACCCAACCGGCTTAATTTTTTGTCCAAACCGAACCAGCTCAACACCAACCAAATTTATGTTTGTCCGAATAATTCATCTTCTAGAATGTATCTGTTCGGTTTCTTTGCCTTTTCTGTTGTGTCTTGCCTGTTGGATTGAACCGATTCATTGTAACAGACTTGTCTTTTGACCGAACCGGTTCCTATCCAACAGATGTGTCTGACCGAATAGACTTCTCTGTATCTATAAATAGGAGTGTTTGTATCTGTTTCAATTCACTAATTCACCGAAAATATTCTTGTCTTCTGAGAGAGAGACTTCAACATTCTTTTGTTCGCTGTGTTGCATCCGGGTGTGCTCTCATTTGCAACGTATATCGAAGAAACCTGGGAGACGATTTGCATCGATACTGTAAGCACCTTAGACAGGCAAAAAACGTCTTAAGGTTAGAGGTCCAACCTTGACTCGATATTGATTTTTTCAAATCAATTACTGTAGGTGTCTTTGTTCGATTCTGTATATTTGTTGTAATCTGCTTGTATATATATATATATATATATATCCAGTTTTTCTTTTACTTTCTGTTTATATTTTATAGTATATAGCATATTTTATTTCCAACAGATAATGATAACAATTCCAATAGCATAAACAGTACCGGCCCCACAAGCACTCCCAGCATTAGCAAATATTGTAATCAAAACATGCTCCTTCATGTTAAATGGTCCGGGGTTGAGCGAGAATTCCCTTGAAGCCAAACCCAGGTATATGAAACTTAGTCCTAGGAAGAACAGAAGCCATGAACCTTCCGATGGGGAGAGTTGCAACCTGGACAGTGATTTGGGTGAGTGGCTCCATTCAGTAGCCGAAAAACTGGTTCAGGAATGAAAGAAGGGCACAAGAGAAAACACCCAAGAACCACATACGAAAAGTCCATACCGGGAGTGAAGGGTCATCGGTGTTGGGCACTGTTAGACGAACTTCTTCTATCGGAGATAGCTCCCTTTCGTCGATTACAGGCTCCTCTTTGAGTACTTTCTCATCTAGTTTCGGTGTTGCTTCCATTTCCACAGTTCCATAAATAATCAAACCAAAGAGAAACTAATAATAAATTATAATTTCTGGTTTTTTTGAGTTCTTACCCATTTTTTCGGTTCCCGATTCTCAGTTTTTTACCGGTTTCGTCCAGTTCAAGAGATTTTCGATTTAACTTATATTGTCGAACCGTCGACTCTATCAATTCCCGATTCAATCGATGGATCTAATTTTTTAATCACTGATTCACACAAAGAAATACATGCTATGCTATCAAGCTTTGAATTTTGGTTGGGTTCTAGTAAATTATAAAGTAACCTCCAGAATCAGTATTTAACACTATGTGAACTAAATATAAAACCATAGCAGAAAGGTGGTGTCGTGGTGTAGTTGGTTATCACGTCAGTCTAACACACTGAAGGTCTCCGGTTCGAGTCTGGGCGACGCCATTCTATATCTTTTTTTTATGTTATAGCCTTATAGGCAATGGGCTCGCTGCTATGCAGTTTTCAATTTTCAAATTTCAGTACCGTTTGGACGACCGTCTGGTTTGCCTTTTCATCAAACTACCTTCCTCAAGTTTAATTTTTAATGCAAAAATTGATTGAAAACTTTAATTATAAATTAATAACCTGTGAGATCTTATCACTGCAGTGATTAATTTCAACAGCAAAAACATTTATTTTACTATTTTTTTAATGCCCGTTTTAATTAATTAATAAATATATTTGTTTTCTTTATTAATATTATTTTTAATAAAATCAACGTCACAATTGGGTCACAGATTCGCCGTTCGGCTTTTTTATTACAATATAGTCAAAAAAATTTTTTTTTACCAAATTACCGTTACTTTTTGATTATTTCCCAAAATATGGACCTTTTTTTTTCAGCTGGGAAATCGCCATCCCCCATGGCGATTTCCCAGCGTGTTTTTTTGCAAATTTGTAAAAAACACCAAGGGAAATCGCCATGGGGGATGGCGATTTCCCTTGGTGTTTTTTGCAAATTTGCAAAAAAATACCAAGGGAAATCGCCACCCCCCATGGCGATTTCCCTTGGTATTTTTAGCAAAATTTGCTAAAAACATGAAGGGAAATCGCCATGGGGGGTGGCGATTTCTCTTCACGTATATATTTTTTTTCAATTCTTAGGAAAATTTAAAAAACATGACTCAATAGTAAATTTATTGTGAAATGATATAATGAATAAAAGTTATTTGAAAAAAAGAAATGAATAATTAAAAATTATTATAAAAAATATTATAAAGACAAAATTACTTTTAATGAAAAAACTTATTTTTTTTCTTTCATTAAGAAAATATTATTTTTTAAAAATTTTAATTGAAAATAAATTTAAAAAATAAAATATTTAAATAAAAAAAGTAAATAAAAAATTTAATTTTTTTTTAAAATTTAAAATTTTTATTTTCAGAATATTTATTTTTTAATTAAAAATTAAATTAAAAAATAAAAGAAAAAGGGAAGAGAAGAGAAGGTTTTTTTATCAAGAATAATTTTGTCTTTACAATATCCTTTATAGAGGTGCTCATGGGACGGGCCGGGCCGCGGCCCGTATTTTTTTTCTTTTCTGCCCAGGCCCGCCCGTTTAAGCCTGAATCACTGTTCATTGGAATAAAAAAATAATTTTTTTATTTTTTTAATTAAAATTAAATAAAATAATATTATTATAATAAAAATCACTGTTCCGGGCCGGGCCGGCCCGGAACATAAATTATCTTGCCCGGGCCCGACCCAATACGGTCCGAGCCTGCCGGGCTGCCCGGCCCGTGAGCAGGTCTAATCCTTTATAATAATTTCTAATTATTCATTTCTCTTTTTCAAATAACTTTTATTCATTATACCCTTTCACAATAAATTCACTATTGAGTCATGTTTTTTAAATTTTCCTAAGAATTGAAAAAAAAAATATATACATGAAGGGAAATCGCCACCCCCATGGCGATTTCCCTTCATGTTTTTAGCAAAATTGGCTAAAAATACCAAGGGAAATCGCCATGGGGGATGGCGATTTCCCAGCTGAAAATAAAAGGTCCGTATTTTGGAAAATAATCAAAAAGTAACGGTAATTTGATAAATTTTTTTTTTGGCTATATTGTAATAAAAAAGCCTCGCCGTTCCTGCACGCCTAAGGTTTGAAGAATATTCATCTTTAAAAATAATTAAAATAATAATAATAAACTGGACATTGAGTTTACTTTTTAGTAATAGAAAATTTCAGCAAATACAACATAATTTAAGCCAAAGTCAAAGCAAGCAATGAGTAGCATGAGTTGTGAGTATCCTATCCTGCATGATAAACTATATATAGTTTTATGTTACTTATTTTCTTTATTAATATTAGTATATAAATAACATATATATAATTATATCTCATTTCATTTCAAGTCTGGTTGAATGGAACAAGTGATGTCAAACTTCACGCTCTAAATCCATCGATTCTAAATCCATCGATATTATGCTTTCTTACTTGCATCCATGTTTTGAATTAGTTTCTTATTAGCTTAGAAAGGAGAATATATATATATATATATATATATATATATATATATATATATATATATATGATTGGGATGGGTTAGGTTTGAGCTGAGCTTGAAATAAATAAAAATATTTTTATTAATAAATTAATGTGCTAGGTTAAGTTCAGCTTTGGAAATTTTATTAAAGATAATATTTTATTTCTCACAAAAATTATTTGTTATATTTCTATTTGTATATATAAAGATTTGATTCAATTGATGTACATAAGACATGTTCAAGGACCGGATTATCGGTCCGATTCGATAGTCCCGACTTGTATTGGGCCGGACTTGAATAAGATTTTTTTAATTCAAGTTGACTCAATCCGGCTCGAATTATTATTTATGAATAAAAAAATTAATTATAAAATATAAAAACGTTAATATAATTTTTTTAATATTTTATGAACAATGAAATGAGCTTTCGGATCGGGCCCAGCCCAAGTCGAGATTGGGTAAGAGATATGAAAAAAGTCAGATCGCGATCTGACCCATGAACAGATCTAATGTAAATACATTTCAAATATTTTTTTTATTGATATGTGATTTTCTATGAAAAGTAATATTTGTTTTGAAATCGAAATATAATAGTTGGATCATTTCCTATTAACTTAAATTTTTGAGATAATTAGTCATTCAATTTAACAAAGTATAAAAGCTCTCGAGTTCGAATCTTGACAACCGTTTTTTCGTTTAATATTTTTCATCCAGTGTCTTATTGTTCATCGAGCTGTATCTCTAATCATTCTTCAGCTTGAATTTTTTTTTTTCTAGATTTGGATCCACGTGCAAGTTCATTAATCATTTATCCGGCTTACACATGAGGGGCGTATTGAAATTTAAATATAATAGTTGGATCGTTTTTTATCACTTTAAATTTTTGGGATAATTGATAACCCAGTTTAATAATTTGATTTAATGATTATAATTGTATTTTTTATTTGTATATATAACTATAAAAATAAATAAATAAATAAAATATTTTATATTTTGATCATCAAGTGAACTATAACAAAAAAAAGAAACCAATTTTAGTATTAGAATGAAAAATTTATGAGTATAACATTAATTTGTTGTTGTGTTTCTAGTTGCTATATATAAGAGTAATAATCGTTATATCAAATTATTAACTTAGTGAATATATGATTGCATAGATTAACCTTAATTTTCTCTATTTATTATTAATAAACTCGTATTAGAAATGCAAAATTACTTGTTAAGTTTTTCTCACTCCATCTTGTATGTATAATATATATATATATGTATATATATATATTGAACAAAAATGATAAATTTAACAAGTGAATTCAGATGTTGAATGGTTCATATTATCAATTTTTAGAGCAAGAAAAAAAAAAAAAAAAAAACAACAACTTTGAAAATATAAAATGCAGAGCTGGTAATTCATATGTCGTGTTTCATTTTTTTTTTTCAATTATGTAAACATAAAAATAATAAAAAAATTATTAAATGTGTTAAAATTTTAAACATAAATATGATATGTATATTAAATGTATCGTGTTTAAACGTGTCGTATCGTATTTATTATACTATTTTCGTATTTATTAAACGTGTCATATTTTTATATTGTCTTCAAAATTACCAAATCTAAATTAAATGATTTTTTTTTTTTTTTTTAAGTTCTTGCAATGTTGGTTCATTTAATCTGAAGTTGCAACTAGTAATTTAGACAATTGTGTTTTTTTTTTGGGTCTATGAATAAAGAAATAAGAGTTGGCTGTTGTTTCGGTTTCAATTTTACTTTTACAATTGAAATCTTCTAATGAATTTTTTGTATGATAAGATATGATTTTCATAGAAAGTGTCCATCCAAGCATCAATTAGCAGCTTATTATGAAATTTAGACTTACTACTACTTTTTTTTTTTTGTTCATTAGACTTACTACTACTTCAAAGTTGGAAATTGGTTTGTGAGATATTACCTCAATTATATAATATATGAATTTTAGGATGATTAGATTTTATGTTTAATTAGATTTGATTGTTTGTGTATGTGTATGTGTTTGTTTTTTTTTTTTTTTTTGTTAATTATATAAATATAAGTACAATATAAATTATTAAATATGTCAAAATTTTAAAAATAAATGCAATACATATTGTGTTTAAACGTATCATATCGTGTTTATTACATTATTTTTATATTTATTAAATATATCGTATTCGTATTGTATTTTCGTATCGTATTCAAAATTATCAAATTTATCTTTTAACTCATTTAATACTAGACTAGATTTTCCTCAACTATATATTAATTATGATATAAGTTAAGAGTTATTTTATTATCAACAGTCATATACTTTTGATGATAAAATGCTAAATTCTTATTTTTACTAATTAGATTATAACTTTAAATATAAAAAAACAAATTTCTTTTCTCTAAATTGGACAAATGCAAAACGACCCTGACTTTGAAAATTAGAAAAATAAATAAATATCAAAGGAAAAATCCTTGATTTCATTACACCTAAAATAAGAAGAAATCATGCATAAGAAAAAAAGACAAAGGGCAAAGAACATTCTAGAAGAAGCTATTTGAATTTCTTAGTTGAAATTTATAACCAAAAGCGAACAGAATACCAAAATTTTCACGCAGGGTGCGGCTCACGTGAGCCAGCAGCCAATGCGAAGCTCTCATTGGCAAACGTTCAAATCTTCTTCTACTTTGATTTTTGACCCCTCTAAACCCAACGGCTTTGAGCCGCTGAATGTTCTAAGGGGAAAATTTTTATTCCCACTCTCAATCAAGCAAGTGAATTTTACTGTTTTCCTCGACAGCAAGCTTCTGTGATTCTTCTGTCAATAACAGTGAAAATCAGATCCCATTAGCGCGCGTGGAATCACTGTTCCTAAATCCCTCGGTAAATCCAGCAGCTAACACAAGATTCTTAAAAGAAAAACAGCGGCTCTAGCTACCTTTCCGCTTTTCTTTTTGAGTAAATTTGAAAAACATCGTCTTAATAATTATTATTAAATGATATAATGAGTAAAATTATTTGAAAAAATATAAATTAAAAAAAAATTTAAATATTTATTTTTTAATAATTTTAAAAAATAAAGAAAAAATAATTTTAGAAAAAATAATATTATTTTTTAAAAAATTAATTAAAAAAATAATAGAAAATTTTAAAAAATATTTTTTAAATTTAAAAAAATAAATATTTGCAAAAAACTTTATTTTTTAATTAAAAAAAAAAAAAAGAGAAGATTTTTTTATCAAAAGTAATTTTATCTTTACAATTTTTTTTAATAATTTTTAATAATTTATTTTTAATTAAATTTTTTAAAAAATAATATTTTTTTAATAGAGAAAAAAAGAAAAATAAATTTTTCATTAAAAATAATTTTATCTTTATAATATCCTTTATAATAATTTTTAATTGTTCATATTTTTTTCAAATAATTTTTATTTATTATATCATTTAATAATAATTTGATTATAAACGGTACATTTTTCATATTTACCCTTTCTTTTTTCCATTAAACCCCTATTCTCACGTGACCATTCACCTTATTTCTCTACCTCTTTCCTTTAAGTAACCCCTTTGCTGCTTCCTCGTCTCTCCACTAAAGTCTAAAACCCTCTGCTTAGCTCTTAAATCTTTAATCTCCACTCTCCTATTTTCCTCGTTGTTATCGTCAATGGGTAATTTACTTCATTTCCCATAATTTTTTGCAATTCGTTTCGTTTCGTTATACGTTCTTTGTTCATTAATTTAAACTTTTTTTTTTTGTAATCGTTCGTTTGACTTGATTTAAGCAGCTTCAGACAAGAAGATCAAGATCGGGATTAACGGTAATTATCCGATCTAGTAATTTTAAAACTGTTTTAAAAACGAAGTTTAAATGATTTTGCAAGGTTTGGATTTACGGCTAATTAGATGCTAAACATGAAAATTAAAAATGGATCAGGATTTGGAAGAATCGGACGTTTGGTTGCTAGAGTTGCTCTTCAGAGGAACGATGTTGAACTCGTTGCCGTTAATGATCCCTTCATTACCACGGATTACATGGTAATAATTAATTACTCTAGTGGTTAAAGTTTTAAAAGCTGTGTTTAAACTCTTAAATCAGGATTTTGTTTTTTTTAATTACTGGCGGGGAAAATGCAGACATACATGTTCAAATACGACAGCGTTCATGGTCAATGGAAGCACAATGATCTAAAGGTCAAAGACTCTAAAACCCTTCTCTTCGGTGAAAAACCCGTCGCCGTTTTCGGAATCAGGTAAAAATAACTATTCTATCAACAACAACAACAACAACAACAACAGAAAAACCCATTTTTAAGCTGCGTTTATTTGTGTTTTTTCCGTTTTAATTATTGTGTTTGATGGTTTAGGAATCCTGAGGAGATCCCATGGGCTGAGACCGGAGCTGAGTTCGTTGTTGAGTCAACCGGAGTGTTCACCGACAAGGATAAGGCTGCTGCTCACTTGAAGGTTTGTTTTCTTTAAAATAATTTTGTTGGGTTTTTGTTTTTTTTTAATAGTAGATGGAAGCTTGAATGGAAATATTGTTGCTGCTGGTGTTTGTTTTCAGGGTGGTGCTAAGAAGGTTGTGATCTCTGCTCCAAGCAAAGATGCCCCCATGTTTGTAGTGGGTGTGAACGAGAAGGAATACAAGCCAGAGCTTGACATTGTTTCCAATGCAAGCTGCACTACCAACTGCCTTGCTCCCCTTGCCAAGGTTATTAATGACAGATTTGGAATTGTTGAGGGTCTCATGACTACTGTTCACTCCATCACTGGTAACTTTTTTTTACCCTTTTTTTTTTTTTTTTACTCTTTTAAATGGGTTAATGCTCTTTTTTTTTAAAAAAAATTCTTTGGGTTACAGCCACACAAAAGACTGTTGATGGACCATCAATGAAGGACTGGAGAGGTGGTAGAGCTGCTTCCTTCAACATCATTCCCAGCAGCACTGGTGCTGCCAAGGTATATCATATATGTTCAATTTGATTTGGTTAATTCCTTCTTATTTAGTTATGGAAGTTGATACGCTAGTTTAACAGATCCAGCAGTTCAATTCGTTTTTATATATGTATTCCATGATGTCGTGAACATGTAGGCTGTTGGAAAGGTTCTGCCTGCCCTTAACGGTAAATTGACTGGAATGGCCTTCCGAGTTCCTACAGTCGATGTATCAGTTGTGGACCTCACTGTTAGGCTTGAGAAGTCTGCATCTTATGACGAGATCAAAGCTGCTATCAAGTAAGTTTTCTAATAATACCATTTGAGGACCTCATCACTGTCTTTATGCTATGATTATTTGATTTCTCATCCACGATCTGATGATTGCAGGGAAGAGTCTGAGGGCAAGCTTAAGGGCATTTTGGGTTACATTGAAGAAGATGTTGTCTCGACTGACTTTGTTGGTGACAGCAGGTAAGTTAAAATGATTTTGTTGTTTTTCTTCAAGTTCAAGTTTAGAATTTATTTGTTTTCATGTCTAGCTTTTGCATTTATGTTATTAGACAGCCATGTCACTCCGATTCAGGTGAGTGTCGGATATGTATGTGTCCGATATGGGTATATTCCATTTTTTTATTAAGTTTTTTCATGTATTTGGATGATCATATTTTTATACCCCATGTTTATATGTCGACCATAGATGTCGGATACGAATACTTCAAGAAAAAAAAAATCGGATTATGTTAGACAGGTTACAGCAGGTTGTCTTTATGTCGGATGTTGATCTTTATGTTTTTTTTTTTTTTTGCCGTATTTAGATCGAGCATATTTGATGCCAAGGCTGGTATTGCTCTAAATGAGAACTTCGTGAAACTTGTCACCTGGTATGACAACGAATGGGGTTACAGGTAATGAAGCATTTCTCTTTATTTTCTTTTGGATATCTATGGCCTTTGAATTGTTGGTTATGGTCATATGACACTCCTGGCCTGGCCTGGCCTGGCCTGGCCCTGTCTTGTTTTGCAGTTCTCGCGTGATTGACTTGATTGTTCACATGGCATCCACCCAAACTTGTTAAAGATAAGCCAATTCGATTGTGTGTTTTTTGGTTTACAGATGGGGTGTTTGAAGCTGCTTGTACTTTGGAATAAACCTGAGATTTACCTTCTTGGCTGTTTCCCATTTCTGCGTTTTAACATAAAACCAATCAGTCTTTCAATGGTTTTGCTCTTTTTGATATCGAAGATGTAGGGAACAATTTTACCAGTTTAATACTATAAATAAACTAGATGGTGTCCATACATCAATGATATTGCTTTTTTTTTTTTTTTTCTTTTCTATTTGGTACTATTTGCGTTTCAAATTCTTGGACTTAAATTGGTAACATATAAATTTTTTTCTAGTCTTTAATCAACTTAAATCAGCTCTTGCCCACTGCCAGTTTAATTCGAATATATTGAGAGAAATTATTTTATTCAGGATGATTCATAAGATTTTAGATTTTATAAGCAAGTAAATTTTTAAATTTTATAAGTGGATTAATAGGATGATAGATTTATCTTTGAATATAAATATTTAGGATAAAATTAAAATTAATGGTTGAATACAAATATTTAGGATAAAACTGATGGGACAAAATGCATAACTCACGTTCAAAAAGGCTTCAATTTGAGCAGATTAATATTCAACAACATTTTCTTGAATAATAAAACTAAGTTAATTAATAACTAAAAGGACAGGATAAATTCCACCGAAAGATATGCTTTAACCATTTGATTTCTCGGATTTATATTTGATTATACACTGTAGGTGCATAAAAAATAAAGTTATTTGCAGGAGTGAAATTAAAAATTTTATGTCGGAGGTGAAAATAAAAGATGAGCAAAATAAATTTTTATCATTTTTTGAGTTAGATAATTCTTAAGAAGTTAAGGAATTTGGAGGAACCAAGAGGTCAAGGCCCTGCTTGCCTTCCTTGGATTCGATCTTGATTATTTTTATTTATTTTAAAAAATATTTAATAAGGTATAATTAATTGATTCATTAATAATTTATAAATATATAAATTATTCGTGCATCAAATATAAATTTTTTATTTTTTATTGCATTTAATATAATATTATTATAAAATATAAATAATATATTAACTAACATTAAAAGGTAAACACTTTATAGCAAAATTCTATTAACAAAAGGCAAAAGACAATTTATTTATTTGTTAATAAAGTAAAAATTAAAAAATAAATAGTAAAAAATAATAATAAACATCAATCAAAAGAAATCTTTAATAAATTTGATAGAACAACCATGACAAATTGATGGTGGGCATTTTACTAAATAAAATGTAATAAGAAAAACTCTCAAATCCTGACAATGCTTGCATCTTATGAGAGGTTTTTTTTTTTTTTTTTTGGGCCAAGATCTTGTGAGAGTTTAGATAACGGTTTTGTGTGATTTGATGGTGTTGAAGGCTTAAAACAGAGAAGTCCTGAATGGTAGAAATTGTTCACCACTTCCTTTCCGGAAAAAAGTCAGTCAGAGATTGGCATCATTTAGACATGATGCTATCCATGAGCACACAATTAGTGTATATGTCAGGGTAAATTTGAAGTTTGCTTGAATTGCCCAAAATTGGTTTTTATTCAATATATTTCTCAGAGAATGTTCCATTATTGTAAACAGTTTAATATCTCTCAAAGGTAGGTATCCTAGTCCCAGAATGCAGGTTCTTTAACATGAAGTTCCCAAGTATAATTCTCTGTATTAATGGTGGTGAGCTCCCTATCTACTTTAAATTATGCTCATATTATACTGATTACTAAACTATTTCAATCTTGAAGTTAATAAATTTTAGGTTGCAACTGTACTCCAAGTCATTCTTACATATCTTCAATTCATGGGACTTCACATAGGTTTTTTTTTGAATATGTTATAACATATTTTGTTCATTTTCAGTTCTAATATGCAGAACACTCCTAAACTTGGAAATTATGTCATTGTCATATGATGACTTTTCAGTTCTTAAATCTTAGACTGTACCAGTTGTAGGAACCAAATTCACTTTTTTGTTAGCAGCTGCATTTACTAATCTCCTTCTAGCCCTGTAAAATTTTCATGTATCTGAGCTTGTTTTCTTCGATGCAGGAAGTGAAGGATCTTGGTAGCATCGTTTGAGATCATAACCTCCATAGATAATCAAGGGAACACAGCATTGCATGTGGCAGCTTGCCAGCTTATCGAGGTTATTTAAAGGTTGTGGAGTTTATAATTCACGCATCTCCAAGTTTGGCCTATGTGAAGAACAATTATGGCAATACTTTTCTTCATGTGGATGTGGCTGGTTTTAGAACCCCAGGCTCAGAAGATTAGACCGGCAGATTGAGCTCATGAAACAAGTAGTATGTGGTGAGGTTGTGGACATTCAAGATATCATCAATGTAAAAAACTTGGATGGAAGAACTGCTGTATAGATTTGAATGTCCTTGATGCTGATGGCATGAACCCATTAGATCTCCCCAAGAGACGGCCTAAATCAGCATCTTCTGAAATTTTAATAAAAAAACTAATTGCAACTGGAGGGATCTCCAACTGTCAGGACAATGTGGCAAGAAGTGCCATTGTTTCCCATCTAAGAGAGCAGGGCATAGGTGCCAGTCCTGGAACTTCATTTAGAGTTCCTGATGCAGAGAGATTCTTGTACACCGGTTTTGAGAATGCATATGATGCAGGTTGTGATCAAGAAAATGTGGAATAATAATATAGTTCATGCCTGAGTGAACTAAGTGACTTGAACTTAGGTAACTCGTTACAAAATAAGAAGTCAAGCTCCATAAATCATACATTTTCTCTCAGGAGTGATCTTCCTAGCCGATCCACCAGAAATAAATTTACTGCAGGGCTAAGTCATGGTGTGATCCAGACATGCAGTACCACATTTAGCTGCTCCTTTTAAATCACCTCCAACTCCAAGTCCGTTTTCAGGGTCTTCTGTGGCCTGGCCTCACCTATTTCAATGGATGAACAAAAGGGTGTGCATAATGCTCGACACTCTTGCTCGAATCCATCATTTAATGGTAAAACAACAAAAATGAATCAGGGTCTTCTGTGAACCCACTTCACTCGATAAGAGGCTGATGAACCAGTATTTCTGTTTCGGAGCACCAGGCCTAGCTGTCGAAGATAATAGAAGCAAGCTACACACGGCTGGATCGTAGCATTAAAACTGTCAGTTCTTTGGTTGCTTGATGCACCTTCATGGAAGTATTGCAGTTTCGAGACAGCCCAGGAATTTAGTGTGATCTATGAGCTTCCTACTCTTATTTCTACTCGCCAATTTCCAGTGTTAGAGTGTGTAAAGTATGCATACAAGATCTGAATATATTCAAGGGATGTATTGAAAAAGATCCAGATTTTTGTCTGTAAACATCCCAAGTTGTATCATATGTTTTTTTTTTGGCCAGAGTTGTATCACATGTTTAGTTTGTCGTTGAAGTTGGAAGATTCTAAATTTCATGAAAACAACCCAGACAAGATCTTTTTCTTTTTTGCAAATTAACTGCCAATGAAAGTGAAGCTTATAATTAATTCATAAAAGTTTTATTGTTTTGCAAGGGGGAAATGCTCTCAGCTCACGTTAGCACGGTTTTCTTGAGCTGAGGATTTTTTTCGTCAGATTTCACCAAAATTTATCATTTTCTTCACGGATTTCGATTCTTGATTACTGATTTCAACCTTGTTTTGATCTTTGTATTGACTTTGAACTGATTTGATATTCTCTCATTCTTTGATCTGGAATGGACTCTCAAAAAACTTTTTCTTGACCGCGGTGAAATTGCAGTTTTGAAGGGCCCAGATCCTAAGAGGAAGAGCTTCAAAGAGGTCATCAATGGTGATTCGTCCATTAATTCATCGCCACAGAGGGGGAGATGGGGAACAAAATGGAAGCAGAGTTAGTTATTACTAACTCTAATGACGTGGCAGCTGCTGATTGGCGGAAACTATTTGCTGCATCAGAGGCCCAATCAATGCAGTTCTTTTCTCCTCAGAATCTTGATGAGAAAATCACAGTGAAACCGCCCAATGATGTCTTTGAGGAAGGTATTCTTCAATGGAAGAATTCATTGGTGGCGCAGTTCATTGGAAAGCCACCAAACTTTAGTTTGCTTCAGAGTATGGTTAACCTGTTGTGGGGGAAGAAGGGGAAGATTGAAGTCCGACCAGCAGGAAAAAACCTTTATGTCATCCAATTCTATCAAGCAGAGACTCGAGACTGGGTAATTGAGCACGGTCCATGGCACATTCAAAACATCCCTTTTATCCTCAGGAAGTGGGAGCCTGGGATGCAGTCGTTGGAGTTCAATCTGAGTAAGTTGCCCATCTGGATTCATTTGGGTAATATCCCATTTGAGTTATACACTGTGAAGGGGCTAAGCTACATTGTGAGTGCTTTGGCCACCCCTATATACATGGACAAGATAATTGCTAGCAGACAAAGGCTTGTTTATGCCAAGATTTGTATCGAAATTGAAGCAATGATGAAAATGCCTCAATCCATTGAAGTTGAGCTATGAGATGGCTCCTTGGTTATTATCTCAGTAGAGGCATCTTGCCTTCCCCAAAAATGCACCACTTGCAATATTTTTAGGCACTTTGAAAATAATTGTCCTTGCAAGCCAGCCAAGGTTGCAACCAAGGTTTGGGTTTCAAAGTAGGATCAAAGTGTAGAGGAACCAAATTGTCTTAGGCCAATTCGAGAAGAAGTAAGGCCAATCACTAGTGAACCTCTTGTCATTACAGGTCCCCTAGCCTCTGGAAACAAATTTTCCATACTGGAGGATGTTTCTGAGAAAGATGATGAATTGCCTGTTGCTAAGCTTGATGAGCATGTTGAGGTGGCAATCTGCAAATCCCCAAGGAAGCCCAGAGCTGCTGCTGCTGGTGTTGCTGACTTGATGCGACACATTAAGAGCAGAAAGAAAGGCCCCTTTGGGGGGTCAAGCCTCTGGATTCTCACGTTCTTAAACATCCTTGCCTGAAATGTAAGAGGATTCAATTGTCCTCTTAAACAAAAACATGTTGTAAATAGAATTAGATACTTGCACATAGACATAGCTTGTATAATTGAAACTAGAATCAAATTTTCTAAGATGCAGTCTTCTATGGACAAAAATTTTGGCGGTTGAAAGTTGCTACATAATTATTCAGAGGCAGTTAATGGCAGCATCTGACTTCTTTTCAAGGATTCCCTAACGGTGGATAGTGTGGAAATGACTGACCAATCCATCACTTGTCAGGTGACTCATGATTATTCTCAGACTTTCTTCTTGACTACAATCTATGGCATGAATGATGGTGCAAGAAGATGATTATGGTCTCATTTAAGCTCTCTCAGTGGATTGATGAATGGGAAGGCTTGGATGCTTGTTGGTGACTGTAATGTAATTGCCAGACCTTTTGAAAGCTCGAGTCTCAATGATATTCAGAGCAATACCTCAAACATCAAAGAGTTTCAGTAGTTTCTTGAGCAAAATTCACTTGATGATCATGCCTATTTTGGGCCTTTGTTCACTTGGTCCAATCACCAAGTTGATCACCTTGCAAGGAAATTGGACCATGTGCTCATCTCCTTGATTTCAGCTATCATTTGTATTGCCTGGAACGCCCTGATCTACCTCGTATGGATATAAAAGAATAACAGACTATATGGCCATCCTGAGCTCACTGTGCACAAACTGTTGGAACTCATTAGAGATACAATTGCTCTACACTTGCATGACCTTAGCAAAGTTAAAATGGATTTTGTGAATCGAGAGCTATGTAATGCCTGGAAGTTGAATTCTGCTATCTCTGCTTAACTGTCGTCTAATGTAATCATTGTACCTTTGTAGCAGTTTCACTGCTTTCTTAGATAATAAAACTTCAAACTACTTATCCAAAAAAAAAGTGAAGCTTATAGAATGGGAGCTTTTGAAATGCTTTTGGCAAATTCATTTTCCACACACTGCCAGTTGGAGTTGGAAAAAGCTCATGCAGCTTAGAGGCCTGGCTCGAACTGCTATACACCTAGAGACTACTAAATTTCATACTGCAGTTGGTTGGGAGGAGATTAGGAACGAGGAAGCCAAAGTCGATTGCAGAGGCTTATTTGGCTCCCTTCTCATGTACCTCGATACTCTGTTATTGCTTGGATCACCGTTCTTAATAGGCTTCTTATATGGATATGGATACAATACGATAATTTAAAAAAATATGAAAACATGGATACCACAGGACACGAAAATAAAAATATTATATATATTTTATGTAAAAATATTCAATATAAACATAAATATTAATATTTTAATTAATGTATAATCACTATTTTAACAAAACTCTCTTATTATTAGACAAAATATATCATACACCATCCAATTTTCAAGATCAGTTTATATCCTTTAGATATAATATAAAGGCCACAGTTAAATGATAAAATTATTGAATTGAAACCCAATTCAATGAAGGATCCAAAAAATTTATGAACACAAGTAATGGGTCAAAACGTGGGTCAGCTCCCCTTTTACATTCTTCTTTCAAATATGAGTTTTGATGAAATTATAAAAATTCAAAAAAAATCTTTTTTCGACGAAGCTCCATCGCTGTTTATAGCGATGGCCACCATCGGCCGCCATCTGTCAATGCCAGAAAAATTAGAAATAAACCTCTTTCGATTTCTTTCAACTTCCTTAACACATTCACCGGATTAAATTTTCGAAAACTTTCACAAAAAGCCTAAATTTAGGTTTTAAACCGAGACCTTCCACCTTCTATTTCGACGTCTTCCGCCACCACAACACCCAAAACTTTTTCTTTTATAAATTGCACCATAAGCCTTTTTATTTTATTTTATTTTTATCTAAACTGGAATTCTCAATATTCATTATGTGAGTGAAAATATATATTTTTAAAATAAATAAATTATGTTTACAAATTTAAATATAAAAAATGGGTAATCCTTTTAAGTAGATAGTTTTTTTAAAAATGGGTAAAATTTTGATTTTTTTTTATTAAAAATATTAAAAGACATAATTATTCTTCTAGTGACCCATTTTCCTTTTTTTTGATTTTATTTTTTTTTTATTATTTTTATTGGTCCAATCCCAAAACATTGCCACCTAACCCCTCACTTGCCCTGCCAGCCACCCACCAACCTGACACCCCTAGCCTAGCACCACCCCCGAACCAACCCCACCGCCACAGCTAGCCACCGGACCGACCTCCCACCGCCATAACCCCCTATTTAAACCCCCCAAGATCCGAAACCAAAAAAGAAAGAGAGGAAAAATGGCGAAAAGAGATCCAAAACCTAAAACAAAAAAAAAAAACACAAAACAAAACAAAACAAAAAAAAGTTTCGATTTTGTTTCTTAGATCTAGCGAGTTTGGGTTGGTTTTGAAAAAAAATCAACTCAGTATTTGGGTTGAGGAGGAAAAAATGAGGGTTTTGATATTATTTTTTTTGGCTCAGGGAGCTCCGGTGCAGCAGCGAAGGCAGGGTGTTGAGAGAAAAAACTGGTAAGGAATTTTTTTTTTTTTTTTAGTTTTAGGTTTAAATGAGAAAACAAATTTATATAACAACATCCGGGTCAAGTCGCAGGACCCGCGCGTGGGTCCGCGCCTGGACCCGACCCAAATGTTGTTTGCTTTTTTTTTTTTTAAGTATTATTAATGTTTTTATTATTATTATATTAATTTCTTTTTTTAATTATTATTATTATTACCAATATTATGTTTCATTTATTATTGTTATTTATTTTATATATATATATTTGTTATTTGCTAATATTTTTATTATTTATTATTTTATTTTTATGAATATTTTTTATTTTATTTTTATGTATATTTTTTATATTTTTTATATTTTTTATATTTTTATTATATTTTAGTTTTTATTTTTTTCATTATTATTGTTATCATATATTTATTTATTTTATTTTATATATATATATATATATATTTCTCATGCCTATAGTTTTTTATTTATTGTTATTATTATTATTATTATTATTATTAGTTTTATCATTATTATTTTTATTTTTTATTTTTTATTTTTTTAGTTTTTTTTTTATTTTTTTATTTGTTAAATCTATCGTTATTAGCATTATTTATTTTTATGCATTATTAATATATATAAAAAGGGGGAAAGTTTATTTATTTATTTATTTAGTTTCTTAAAAAAAATTTCGCATATAAAATATGTCTTTTAAATTAATTTCGGCAAAGAAAATTCTCTGAAAACGAACTATTTCTCGGAATGGTCGGAATATCAATTGTTCCTTGAAATGGTTCGTGTAAATATGATTATCGGAACATTATCGAAATTATCGGAGTGGTTCGGGAATTATTTTTACATAAAGTAATTTCTTTTATTCCGAAATTAATTATAAAAGGACATTTTTATTAATTTCTCCGTAAACATCTTTTTATAAAAATGAAATCTTCTGAAAAACGAATTATATCTCGGGATGGTCGGAGTATCAATTGTCCCACAAAACAGTTCGAGTAAAATTAGTTATCGAAACATTATCGAAATTATCGGAGTGATTCGAAAACTATTTTGCATAGATGATTTTTGCCTTATCTCGAAATTATTTACGAAAAGACGTTATATTTTTATTTCTTATTATTTCTCCACAAAAAATGGCCTTTTTGAATTATTTTTGGGTAAAGGAAATTCTCTAAAAACGAATCTGTTCTCCAGATGGTTGGAATATCTATCATTCCTCAAGACGGTTCGTGTAAAAAAATAATTATCGAAACATTATCGAAAATATCGGAGTGATTCGGGAATTATTTTTACATAAGTAATTTCTTTTACTTCAGAAATAATTATTAAAAAAAATTATCTCTTCTTCGTTTTAAAATATTCTTTTTTTAAATAAAATGTACTAAGGAAATTATTATTAAATATTAAAGTTAAAATCACTTTTTCAAGATTAAAGATAACACGCAATTAATCGGTACCGTTTTTAAAATGGGCGTCGTGGGGGTGCTAATCTTTTCCCACGCGTAACCGTACTCCCGAACCTAACTTTGTTTCGCAGACCAAAAATTATCTTTTAATATATCTTAAATAATTTTAGGCTATTATTAGGAAGACAAGTTTTCATAGGTGACCAATCACACCTAACCAAAAAAGATTGGTGGCGACTCCCTGCATTTTTATTTTATTTTAATATTTATTTTAAAAAGTAAAATCGTCAAGCAGTCAAAAAATCGTTATGACAGCTTGGCCACTCCACTGGGGACGTTTTCGAGAGTCGGGCCATAAATTAATTACGTGTTATCCCAAAATCTTAAATTAATGATTTTACTATTATTTAATCATAATTCTTTTATTTGTTTTGAAAATAAAAGGAAAGTCTCCGATTTTGAAAAAAAATTGCATTCACGACTATTTTATAATTGTTTTCGATTATTTGCATATTTCCATGTGTATTAAATTATTCGGGGCATCTGGGCCACCTCACACACTAAAACACGCATTGTATACATGAGCTCTATACCCGAGCTTTGTCCCTTTAGGAGGGAGTAAAGTACCTAGCTCTCGTGAGGTAATACCTCCGCATGGGCTAGCGAAACACTCTCAGGGTGTAAAGTACCTACGCTTTCGTGAGATAATAATCTCCGCACAAGCCTGGAAAATACTCCCACCCGAATTGAGCCCTTTCCTTTCACGGCCTGCGATAGGCAAGGATCGGGGTGCCTTACTAGTCCATTCCGGATAGTAGTGAGGAACAATTTAGGAATCTTTTAGATATACGAAATCCGAACCCAGCATATAACGAACTTAGGAAGTCATATAATTGGTAGAAGGAAATTTGATTTTTCTCCTGAACCTTATTTTGTTATTATATCTGTATATATTTCCACTGACATATTCTATTTTCTTGTGGTTGTCTTTTTCCTACATCATTATCATTGGCATCATTAGCATCCCATAACGAGGTGTTTGCTTCAATATATTGTTCGATCGTAAATTCTCATGGAATCCACTGAACGTCGGGTTTGCGCCTCATCCGTGAATGTCACATGCGAATCACCTATGGATGTACGGATTTGGTCTAAAAAAACTCAGCAAGAAGAAGGGGATTGTTTGACGGCCGATTTCGTATCAACTCTGCCTGAGAAGATAAACCTAGATCTTTCACAAAATGACTTGACAAGTTTGGCAAATATCTGGGAACAAGTGAGTAAAGAAAGAAAGATGAGATTCTCTCAGAAATACGGGCAGATAGCTTTGCTTATCTCGGTGATGATCGAGGAATCGCTAATCAGGGCAGCAATTCATTTTTGGGATCTGTCATACAGATGCTTTACTTTCAATAGAGAGGAAATGACCCCAATCATTGAAGAATACTCAGTCTTACTTGGGATAGAGCTCCAATGTCCAGATAAAGTATATGTTAGAAAGCTGAAGTTCGGACTTTGCAAAAAGTTAACTAAAATCCTTGGGATTAAAGTAGGAGATTCCAATCTGAGACGCAAAGGAGAACATATTTGCCTACCTTGGGACTTCCTCAAAGCATTCATCGAAAAAAATTTGGACGAAGAAAAAGGAATGACTGCTTTCGCTCTGGCTATATATGGGATGATAATCTTTCCAAAGGTATTGGGGCACATTGAAGCAACAGTAGTGGATTTCTTTGAACAGGTCGAGAACAATAGCAATCCATCACCGGCAATCTTGGCAGAGACTATAAGATCATTGAACTTTTGCCGAAAGAAAGGGGGAGGACGTTTCATAGGGTGTGCTCAGCTGCTATATGTATGGCTTCAAAGTCATTTCGAGTGTGAAAAAAGCTCCTTCACAAAACCTTATTTGCAAGGTAGAGCCCCGATTCAGGAATTTTGCAAAAGCAAGTGGCCGAAGCACAAAAACAAAGGAGAATGGATGGCATTTTTCCAGACACTTACTAGAAATAAAGTAAAACGGATGGCACCATGGATGCCCCCTGTGCCAATATTATACCGTTCCGGGGAACCATGGGTACAACTCCTTGGTCCGTGGGGGGCCGTGAGTTATGCTCCGCTTATGGTGCAAAGGCAATATGGAACTAAGCAGTTTATCCCAGTGACTCTTGGGCTCATTCGAGTAGAATTTTCCTATGGGGAGCCAAACGTGTCAAAAAGGGTCGAGCAGATAATTCGAGCATGGAAGGGTACTCGGAGAATGAGGCTAGGAGCTCTTAGTGATAGTGTTGCTCTGCAGTATTTGCTATGGACAGCCAACCGAGTTAAGGATTCGGTTATACTTCTAGGGAGAGTCCCACCCCAACCAATTTCTTCACAGCCAAGAGAAATCTCAGAATTTGAGATCGCTTAGAAAGAATTCAAGATCGAAAGAGAGAAGATAAAGCAAGAACATCGAAGGCTCTAGGAAGAAATGAAGAATTTGAAGGATAAGGCAGAAATACAAGGAGTCCAAAATCAAAAGATCGTCAAGGAACGTGACACAGCACAATCAGATCTAAACAAACTAGACTTAGAAAACAAGAAGCTACGATCAGATATGAAGATCGAAAACATCCTCGGGTCATCCCACAGACACGAAAAAGAACTCCAGAAAGAATTAGAATGATGGAAACACAAGGCACAAGAAAACGAAGGGAAAATTGCTAAATCTCTCCATGAAAGGCAGAAATGGGAAAATATGTATTCTTCAATCACCGAAAAGTTGGTGGGGTTAAAAACCAAGCTAAAAGGTAAGAAAGACAAATGCTCAAAATTACAAGAAGAAAGGGAGTCCCTCTGGCAACTAACTCAGCATTTGGAACAACAATTGCACAACCAGAGGAATCATATTGATGAAATTATGAGGGAATGGAAAGATAGAGAGGCAGATTGGATTTACACTTGTGATTTGGCAACGGATGCTAGTATGAAGTGGAAGGCTGAAAGTTTGGGAATGCAACAATACATAGAACATTTAGCTACACAAGTCTGCAAAGCAGTAAGTAAAGCAAGGGAAGTGGTGGAACGAGTGGAGGTACTGATACAAGAAGTCAATCCTACTGGAAAATATGGACAACGTCTGCTGAGCTTCCTAAAAGAGGCGAAAGATCAATATGAACAAGTCAAATGTTTTTATGGATACAACTCTAGGATGATTAATCAAATGTGAAAATATATTGTGGGATCAATGAGAATCTACCTTTTGAAAAGTATATTAGAGCAATCACCTCTCAAATGCATTCATTTTATTCCATAAACATCATTAACTCGTGTTACACGCATATATATATCTACTCATGAAAAGACCTAGAAAGTCATGAATAAAAAAGATTTTGATATCGCGCCAGCGATTTAAAATCCCTTTTTAAAATAGCATACACTAATCACAACTAAAATAATTCTCAGTGGTTTCAAGCACAATCAGACTGATGGAAAGATCAAAGCAGTCCTCTCACTAGTATAATACTAGGTTTAAGACAAGAACCATGGAAAATGAGCAAACAGCGCGAATTGAACGGATGGAAAAACTACAAAGAGAGTTGCAAGAGCAATTGGTCAGGTCCCAACTTGAATCAAAAGAACAATTGGCCAGGTCCCAACAGGAAACACGAGAACAGATTGCAAGGTCACAAGAAGAATCCCGTAAACAAATGGCCAAGATGATGGAAAATATGATGAGTCTGACTAGGGGAAAGGGGCAAACTGGAAGCTCAAGTGTAAGGAAAGGACACCGACCCCGAGAAAGTAACGACGAAGATCCTCTATATCCACCGGGTTTTACTCCAGCCCACACCCAAACATCACAAGGTAAGCATCCACAAGGAGAACCTCCAGTGGGAGGATAACTTTATGTTTACGTCAACACACCGGGTCCCATAGGCCAGCAAGGCCAAGGACAGCTTGCATCCAACTCAGGGACTAATCCTTCAAACCCAGTTCACGTCCCAAACTTAGATGACCCCGTAGAGCAAGAAAAATTGAGGAAATGTGTGATAGAGCATGTGGAAGACACCAGGACGGAGCATAAATATGATATGCTAGAAGAGAGACTCAAGGCAATAGAAGAAATGGACGTCTTCGGGAAAGTTGATGCAAATGAACTAAGTCTGGTTCCAGATTTGATAATACCGCCGAAGTTTAAAGTTCCAGAATTTGAAAAGTATGATGGGACCAAGTGCCCTTCATTTCATATCATCATGTTCTGTCGAAAAATGACTGGGCATACTCATAACGATAAATAATTGATCCACTGTTTTCAAGAAAATCTGAAAGGATCAGCCGCGATGTGGTACAACCAACTAGATCGTATTCATACTTGGACAAATCTGGCAAGAGCTTTTCTAACCCAGTACAAGCACATGGCTGACATGGCACCTGATAGGTTATCCTTACAGAACATTGAGAAGAAGACGGGAGAAGGTTTCAAAGAATACGCACAGAAATGGAGAGATATGGCAGCTCAAGTGCAATCACCCCTCACTGAAAGAAAAACTACCATGTTGTTTATCAACATGTTGTGAGGACCATATTATGACAAGCTGGTCGGTAATGCTACCAAAAATTTTGCCGACATGGTTATTTCCGGCGAAATGATAGAAAATGCTATAAAGAGCGACAAGATTGAAGGAGTTGACACAGCAAATTTCAAGAAGATAGATGTGATAAAGAAGAAGGAAGGAGAATTACAGGCCGTTTCGTATGAGAATCGGCCACCACAAAATTTTACCCATTTCCCTACAAACCAACCCTACAGTTACCCATATCCTCCTACACAGTCCCAATACCCGATGAGCTATCGATCGTCGATGCCAGTATATTCACCATCACCCATGCCAGCGCCCATATAAACAACCCCTACGCCTGTTCTTAACCTGGCCAATCCAATCAACAACGTAGTGACTAACCAAAGGGGACCCCAACAGTTTCAACCAAGACCCTCATTCAACCCCATTCCCATGACATATACCCAACTCTTCGCCAAGCTAATCCAAAATCACTTAGTAGCACCCGTGTTCCTGGAACCTATGAAACCCCCATATCCAAGGTGGTACGACCCAAACGTGAATTGTGATTATCACGGAGGCAATCCGGGTCATTCTCTAGAGAATTGCACTGTCTTTAAACACAAGGTGCAAAGCCTGATCAAGACTGGTTATCTAAACTTCACAACCAAGGGAGAGCCTAACGTCACTGCAAATCCATTACTCGATCATGGGAAAGCGATAGTGAATGCAATAGTAGAAGGAAAAGGGTACCGAGTTTTGTCCAGGGTTGAAGACGTCCGGAGTCATATGGGAGAAGTGTTGGATACGATGATTAAAGTGGGGCTGTATAAACCAGTCAACATGGGGCAAAGAATTTTGAGGCTGGAATCAGACAATGGATACTTCTGTAGGTATCACGAGGATTTGGTAGGACATACTATCGACCAATGCTCCGATTTTCAGGATAAAATTCAAAAGATGATGGATATCGGTGTAACAGAATTCTCCACAGAACGGGAAGAAGAATCAATGGATGTGGTAATTGAGGAAACACCAAAGGCTACTGAATGGGTCAAGCCAAAGCCATTAGTCATCTACTATGAAGAAACCCAGAACCCGCTAGTGAAAGAAACATCAAGGGTATCAAAGCCGATAGTAACTATTGAAGTACCAAGCCCTTTTCCACTTAGGAATGGCAAGGCTGTGCCATGGAAATACGACGGGGAAGTTATATCACCAGAATCTAATAATACTACACCAGTACTTAATATTTCTACGGCTGCAGTAGACATTACCGGTATTGGAGGTTTTACAAGAAGCGAAAGATGCTATACACCTGAAGCAGCAGAAATTGCCAGAAAAGGGAAAGCTAAAACTGATGAAGGAAAGACTATCCCGAAAAACGAAATCGAGCAAAGAAAGAACAAGCCAGTAACAGAGGAGGAAGCCTGTGAATTCCTCAAATTTATCAAGCACAGTGAATACAGCGTGGTGGAACAGTTAAAATGCTCACCAACTCGTATTTCCATCTTGGAATTGTTGACAAATTCAGAACCCCACCGAAGGGCCCTCTTAAAAGTACTAAATGAGGCGTACGTAGTTCACGACGTATCTATAGAGAAGTTCGATCAAGTAGTAGGAAATGTGGCTGTCAATAATTTCATAGCTTTCAGCGATGAAAAAATCCCGCCCGAAGGGACAGGCAGTACTAAGGCCCTCCATATCAACGCTCGGTGCAAAAGCCATATCATTGCAAAAGTGTTTATCGACAATGGTTCCGCAGTAAATGTCATGCCTATGTCTACGCTGGTCAAATTTCCTAACGACATGTCCCACATGAAGAACAGTCATATGATAGTACAGGCATTTGATAGGACCCGTAGACAGGTGGTGGGACAGATCGATTTATCAATGCAGATTGGCCCTTGCACATTTGATATCGCCTTCCAGGTTATGGATATCATCCCCTCGTACAATGTCTTGCTAGGAAGACCCTGGATTCACATGGCTGGTGCTATTCCATCCACTCTACATCAGAAGGTAAAATTTAGAGTTGAGGAACAAGTAATAATTGTGGATGGAGAAGAAGACTTGATTGTATCGAAACCCTCGAGTATCCCCTACATAGAGGCTACCGAAGAAGCATGGGAATATTTTTTTCGAACCTTGGAGTTTGTTAACGCCACATTTGTAGGAGAGGGTTCTAAGATACCTGTGCCTCATTTATCTTACGTCACTCAAAACAGCCTTGTTCAGGTGGTTGGAAAAGGTTGCCGAGCCGGGGCCGGCCTAGGAAAGGACCTACAAGGAATCCGAAGGTGGATAAGTGTGATTGGAAAAGGGGACAAGTTTGGTTTGGGATACAAGCCAACTAGAGAAGACAAAGAGAGAATGATAAGAGAAAGGAAAGAACAAAGGCTTGCAAGACTAAAGGGTCATGAGATGGAGATCCGAAGGATCTATATCCCCCACCTCTATGAGACATTTCGATCGGCGGGTTTTATTTTTTCCGATTCACCCGTTAGAACCAAGCATGTCGTGATTTTGGAAGGAATGTTCGCGAAATTTTGCATCCAGATGCTGGAGCAAGAGAAAGAAGAGGGAAGTCAAACAGAGGAAGAGATCATCTACCCATGCCCCCCAGGATTTGAATTGAAGAATTGGCATGCTATAGACTGACCAGCTGTATTTAGGTCTCTTTCTGATTAACAAAATAAGTCGTCAAACATTTCTGCCCAAGAGTGTTATGAAAGTTTCTTTTTGTGCATGGGCTCTTTTTATGAAATTATCGTTTTAATGAATGACAAATCATGATGCATTTTGTTTCAATTCATTTGCCACTTCTTTTTGTCCATCCTTTCTATTTTGCTCCTATACAAATATCTATATTATTTTGCTTCCACCACAGGTCCCCTATTAATGTATGCGAAAACAATCTCATCGATGGTTCGGAAATCAATTTTGAGAAATGTATTGACGTCGACGAAATTGACGACGAAGAGATTGCTGAAAACTATGACTTACCTCCTGACTTGTTGAGATTGATATGCCTCATCAGGAGATAACAGAGTTTGTTAATCTAGGAAATGAAAATGATAAGAAAGAAATAAAAATCGGCACTTCACTTTCGGTGACACAAAAACAAGAATTGACAGAACTGCTCCATGAATATGCGGATGTGTTCGCATGGTCCTATCAGGACATGCCAGGGCTTGATACGAATATCGTGGTGCACCGATTGCCCTTAAGGCCAGAATGCAAACCGATGAAACAAAAGTTGAGACGAATGAAACCCGAAATGCTCCTAAAAGTCAAAGAAGAAGTAAAAAAATAGTTTGACGCAAGATTTTTGAAAGTCGCCAAGTATCCTGAATGGATGGCGAACATAGTCCCAGTCCCGAAGAAAGAAGGGAAAGTACGGATGTGTGTTGATTATCGGGACCTAAATAGGGCCAGTCCAAAAGATAGTTTTCCATTACCCCATATCGATACCTTGGTGGATAATACCGCCAGGCACTCGTTGTTCTCATTTATGGATGGATTTTCGGGCTATAACCAAATCAAGATGGCGCCAGAAGACATGGAAAAAATCACATTTGTGGCAATGTGGGGAACTTTTTGTTATAAAGTGATGCCATTTGGGCTAAAGAATGCCGAGGCGACTTACCAGAGAGCAATGGTGACCCTTTTCCATGATATGATGCAGAAAGAAGTAGAAATTTATATCGACGACATGATCGCAAAGTCACGTGAAGATGAGGACCATATGGTTAATCTGAGAAAGTTGTTCGGTCGGTTAAGAAAGTTTCGGCTTAAGCTCAATCCCGCCAGATGCACGTTCGGTGTAACATCCGGCAAACTACTAGGCTTTATTGTTAATGAGAAAGGAATCGAAGTAGACCCTGACAAGATACGCGCTATCCAGAACTTATCCCACCTCGGACACAGAAAGAAGTAAGAGGATTTCTGGGGATACTGAATTACATTGCCCATTTTATTTCCCAACTCACGGCCAAATGTGATCATATTTTCAGACTCCTTAGGAAACGAGACCCGGGTGAATGGGATGAATATTGCTAAGCAGCATTTGATAAAGTGAAAGAGTATCTTACAAACCCACCGGTGTTGGTACCGTCCACTCCGGGAAGGTCACTTGTTTTGTATCTGGTAGTACATGAGAAGTCCATTGGATGTGTATTGGGACAGCAAGATGAGACAAGTAAAAAAGAGCATGCCATCTACTACTTGAGTAAAAAGTTTATCAATTACGAGGCCAAATACTCAACAATAGAAAAGGTGTGTTGTACACTAGCTTGGACTACTCGTAGACTCCGTCAGTACATGTTGCATCATACAACATTACTTATTTCTAAATTAGACCCCATTAAGTACATATTTGAGAAACCCTCGTTGTCGGAAAGATTAGCAAGATGGTAGGTTCTACTCTCTGAGTATGACATCACCTATGTCTCGCAAAAGGCCATAAAAGAGAGTGCAGTGGCCGAATTTCTGGCAAATAGAGCTACAGAAGATTACGAGCCGGTAAAGTTTGACTTTCCTGATGAAGACTTGATGGTTATTTCTCGGGAGGATGAAGGCGAGGAGTTAAAGAAGGCTGTATGAAAAATGTATTTTGACGGAGCATCAAATACTTTGGGGCATGGCATTGGAGCGGTATTGATATCACCAGAGGGAAACTACTGTCCCATTACTGCGATATTAACTTTTAGATGCACCAACAATGTGGCAGAATATGAGGCCTGTGTCATAGGACTTCAAGCGGCTATCGCAAAGAAAATAGACGAGTTAGAAGTATATGGGGATTCTGCCCTAGTTATTTGCCAGTTGAAAGGAGAATGGAAACAAGAGATTCAAAACTGATCCTCTACCACAAATTCATAATGGAATTGGTTCAGCAATTCCAAAAAATCGAATTCAATTACTTGTCTCGAGAAGAAAATCAAATGGCCGATGCCCTAGCTACGTTGGCCTCAATGTTCAAAATAAATACAAGTGCTGACGTCCAGCCCATCAAGATGAGTATACGAGAATCGCCTGCGCACTATATGCATGTTGAGAAAAAACCAGATGGGAGATCGTGGTACCACGATATCTCACAATACATAAAACATCAGCAGTATCCAGAGTACGCTTCGAAATTTGACAAAAAAACTTTGAGAAGAATGGCAATGGGATTCTTCTTGGATGAAGAAATATTGTATAAAAGGAGTCGAGATCATACACTTCTAAGGTGTGTCGAAGTGGCTGAAGCTAAAAGAATACTCGAAGAGGTTTACGAAGGGGTATGTGGAACACATGCAAACGGTCACATGATGGCTAAGTAGATTATGAGAGCAGGTTGTTACTGGATGACCTCAGAAAGGGATTGCATCAGGTATGTTCGAAGATGTCATAAGTGCCAGATATACGCAGATAAGCTGCACGCTCCTCCGACAACTCTACATGTCATGACAACGCCTTGGCCTTTTTCTATGTGGGGAATGGATGTGATCGGGCCAATTACCCCTAAAGCCTCGAACGGACATCGCTTCATTTTGGTAGTGATTGATTATTTCACGAAGTGGGTCGAAGCTGCTTCTTACGCTAGTGTGACCAAATCCGTGGTGTGCAGATTTTTGAAAAAAGAAGTGATATGCCGGAATGGTCTCCCAGAGAAAATTATTACAGATAACGCTCTCAATTTGAACAATACCCTGATGAAAAAAATATGCACTTAGTTCAAAATTAGGCACCACAACTCGGCGCCTTACCGTCCCAAGATGAATGGGGCAGTAGAAGCTGCTAACAAGAATATAAAGAAAATTGTTGCCAAAATGACTGATAAGTACAAAGATTGGCACGAAAAGCTTTCGTTTGCCCTGCACGCCTACAGAACGTCAGTACGTACTTCTACAGGAGCAACCCCCTACTCCTTGGTGTATGGGATGGAAGTCGTACTACCAATTGAAGTGGAGATCCCTTCTCTGAGAATTTTAATGGAAGTCGAGTTAGAAGAAGCAGAATGGGTTCGAGCCCGCTATGAGAAACTTAATTTGATCAAGGAAAAGAGGATGATGGCCCTGTGTCATGGCCAATTATACCAAAGGCGGATGATGAGGGCTCATAACAAAAAGGTTCGCCCGAGAGAGTTCCAAGAAGGTGATTTAGTTTTGAAGAAAATCCTTCCTAATTAGCAAGATCCCAGTGGGAAATGGGCACCAAATTGGGAAGGCCCGTATGTGGTAAAAAGAGTATTTTTAGGAGGGGCAATGATTTTAGCAGAGATGGATGGTGCGGATTTCTCGAGTCCAATTAATGCTGAAGCAGTGAAGAAATATTATGCATAAAAAATAAAATAAAAAAGAGTTTCAAACCGAAAACCCAAAAGAGCAGTTCGAATCAAAGGATGGATCTAGGTCGAAAACCTTAAAAGACAGCCTAGGTTAGAGGATAAACGAAAGTTGGGATGATCGATAATAATCTGTGCGAAATAATTCAGGAGACAAGGGGTTAAAAAAGGATGAAAGAACTGAACAAACAGCGAGGTACGGCGTGACCGAATGGCACAAGGCAGGAAGGGCAATTAATAATTGGACGTTCTCGAAAGGAGTCAAAGACATCGATGGATTTTCTTTTCTGAAAGAGAAATCTGAATTCACTCTATTGATATTGTTTAAGTATTCAATATGTGGGGGTCTATCCCTGTTCAGACTTTTTATTTCATTTCTTTGATTAATGCCAGTATGTTCTTTTTTTTTTCTTCACAGGAATGAAAGTATATGTCCCGATTCAAAAAATCGTGTCCTTAAATTATCCTTATTTGTTTGAAATCTTCTTTAGATGATGCATTATTTTGGCATGAAATATGAATGATAATAAATAACTAGATAATGCAAAAATGAAGCTTTCATGATTGTTCTACAGAAATTTGAAAATTGGAAAATCAGAAAGGGAAAAAGAGATAATGGGGCAATGTGAGACCCGATTTGTTTATACCTTTTGGAAGTAAAGAAAACAATGATTGAGATGACGATTGATACCTAAAAATTGTTTTAGGGGGGAAGGTACAAAGCTTTGACTCGACTAAGAAAGGATCATGAGGAAATAAATTGTGGAGGCCCAGTCGATTTGATGGAGGAAAAGAGAAAGGATTGGGAAAAACAGAAATGTTTAAAGATTGAAGTAAGAAGCTTAATCAAACTCAACTCTGAAAGGGTCTCTGGTTAATAAAATATACACAGGGGCATTGAATCATGATTCGAGCCTCAAGTTATTCGTTGTCATAAACATGCATTGCATCATCATAACATTGCAAACATTGAATACTGTTGCATAGAAAGGGATACGAATGACAGATTGACGAGGAAAAAGAAACCCGATTGCAACAGGAAATTGGAAATCACCATGATAACCAAGAAAAAGATACATTTATTTTTCAAGTGTTAGAGCCTCTGTTGAGAGGAGCAATTTATTTCTCAAGTTATAGAGCCCCTGTTGAGAGGAGCAATTTATTTTTCAAGTGATAGAGCCTCTGTTGAGATGAGCAATTTATTTTTCAAGTGATAGAGCCTCTATTGAGAGGAGCGATTTATTTTTCAAGTGGTAGAGCCTCTAATGAGAGGAGCAATTTATTTCTCAAGTGATAGAGCCTCTGTTGAGGGGAGCAGTTTATTTTTCAAGTGATAGAGCCTTTGTTGAGAGGAGCAATTTATTTCTCAAGTGATAGATCCTCTGTTGAGATGAGCAATTTCTTTTTCAAGTGATAGAGCCTCTGTTGAGATGAGCAATTTATTTTTCAAGTGATAGAGCCTTTGTTGAGAGGATACATTTATTTTTCAAGTGATAGAGCCTCTGTTGAGAGGAGCAATTTATTTCTCAAGTGGTAGAGCCTCTGATGAGGGGAGCAATTTATTTCTCAAGTGATAGAGCCTCTGTTGAGGGGAGCAGTTTATTTCTCAAGTGGTAGAGCCTCTGTTGAGAGGAGCAATTTATTTCTCAAGTGGTAGAGCCTCTGATGAGAGGAGCAATTTATTTCTCAAGTGATAGAGCCTATGTTGAGATGAGCAATTTATTTTTCAAGTGATAGAGCCTCTGTTGAGAGGTGCAATTTATTTTTCAAGTGATATAGCCTCTTTTGAGAGGAGCGATTTATTTTTCAAGTGATAGAGCCTCTGTTGAGATGAGAAATTTATTTCTCAAGTGGTAGAGCCTCTGATGAGAGGAGCAATTTATTTCTCAAGTGATAGAGCCTCTGTTGAGGGGAGCAGTTTATTTTTCAAGTGATAGAGCCTCTGTTGAGAGGAGCAATTCATTTCTCAAGTGTTAGAGCCTTTGTTGAGAGGAGCAATTTATTTCTCAAGTGGTAGAGCCTCTGATGAGAGGAGCAATTTATTTCTCAAGTGATAGAGCCTTTGTTGAGGGAAGCAGTTTATTTTTCAAGTGATAAAGCCTCTGCTGAGAGGAGCAATTTATTTCTCAAGTGGTAGAGCCTCTGATGAGAAGAACAATTTATTTTTCAAGTGATAGAGCCTCTGTTGAGAAAGCAGTTTACTTTTCAAGTGATAGAGCCTCTGTTGAGAGGAGCAATTTATTTTCCAAGTGAGCATCGTTTTTAAATTTCAAAGTCAAAGAGCCTCTGTGGAGAGGAGCATTTGAAATCCCAAAGTTTTCGAGCCTCTGATGAGAGGAGCATTTTCACCTTTTCAAAGTCAAGGAGCCTCTGTTGAGAGGAGCATTTTAAATCCCAAAGTTTCCGAGCCTTTAATGAGAAAAGTAGCTTATACTAATCATGGACAATATTGTCGCTTACGTCTTTGCCCTATTGCTAATTCTCAACAATGTTCAAAGAGTGGCAACTGTAGCGACCCATTTTCTTTTTTTTATATATATATTATATTTATTATTTTTTTTTAGTCCAATCGCAAAACACTGCCACCTAACCCCCCACTTGCCCTGCCAGCCACCCACCAACCTGACACCCCTAGCCTAGCACCACCCACCCACCCACCGAACCAACCACACCACCCCCGAACCAACCCCACCGCCACCGAGCCAGCCACTGAACCGACCCCCCACCGCCACAACCCGCTATTTAAACCCCCCAAGATCCGAAACAAAAAAAGAAAGAGAGGAAAAATCGCAAAATGAGATAAACCTAAAAAAAAAAAAAAACCAACAGCAAAAACAAAAACAAAAAAAACAACCAGCAAAAATACCAAAAAAAAAAACAACCAGCAAAAAAAAAAAACACAAAACACAAAACAAAACAAACAAACAAAAAAAGAAAGAAAGTTTCGATTTTGTTTCTTAGATCTAGCGAGTTTGGGTTGGTTTTGAAAAAAAGCAACTCAGTATTTGGGTTGAGGAGGAAAAAAGGAGGGTTTTGGTATTATTTTTCTTTTGGCTCAGGGAGCTCCAGCGCGGCGGCAGCGGAGGCAGGGTGCTGAGAGAAAAAACTGGTAAGGAATTTTTTTTTTTTTTAGTTTTAGGTTTAAATGAGAAAAAAAATTTATATAACAACATTCGAGTGGGGTCGCAGGACCCGCGCGTGGGTCCGCGCCTGGACCCGACCCAGATGTTGTTTGCTTTTTTTTTTAAGTATTATTAATGTATTTATTATTATTATATTAATTTCTTTTTTTTAATTATTATTATTATTATCAATATTATTATTTTTATTATTTATTTTATTTTATTTATTATTGTTATTTATTATATATATTATTGTTATTTGCTAATATTATTATTATTTTTTATTTTATTTTTATGTATATTTTTTATTTTATTTTTTATTTTATTATTTTATTTTATCTTTTTATTTTATTTTATTTTTTTTCATTATTATTGTTATCATATATTTTATTATATATATATATATTTTTCTTATGTCTATATTTTTTTATTTATTGTTATTATTATTATTATTAGTTTTATAATTATTATTTTATTTTTTTTTAGTTTTTTTATTTTATTTATTTGTTAAATCTATCGTTATTAGCATTATTTATTTTTATGCATTATTAATATATATAAAAAAAGGGGAAAGTTTTATTTATTTATTTAGTTTCTTAAATTTTTTTCGCATATAAAATATGTTTTTTAAATTAATTTCGGCAAAGAAAATTCTCTGAAAATGAACTATTTCTCGGAATGGTCGGAATATCAATTGTTCCTCGAAATGGTTCGTGTAAACATGATTATCGAAAGATTATCGAAATTATCGGAGTGGTTCGAGAATTATTTTTACATAAAGTAATTTCTTTTATTCTGAAACTAATTATAAAAGGATATTTTTATTAATTTCTCTGTAAACATCTTTTTATAAAAATGAAATCTTCTGAAAAACGAATTATATCTCGGGATGGTCGGAGTATCAATTGTCCCACAAAACAGTTCGAGTAAAATTAGTTATCGAAATATTATCGAAATTATCGGAGTGATTCGAAAACTATTTTGCATAGATGATTTTTGCCTTATCTCGAAATTATTTACGAAAAGACGTTATATTTTTATTTCTTATTATTTCTCCACAAAAAATGGCCTTTTTGAATTATTTTTGGGTAAAGGAAATTTTCTAAAAACGAATCCGTTCTCCGGATGGTCGGAATATCTATCGTTCCTCAAAACGGTTCGTGTAAAAAAATAATTATCGAAACATTATCGAAAATATCGGAATGATTCAGGAATTATTTTTACATAAGTAATTTCTTTTACTTCAGAAATAATTATAAAAAAATTTATCTCTCCTTCGTTTTAAAATATTCTTTTTTTTAAATAAAATGTACTAAGGGAATTATTATTAAATATTAAAGTTAAAATCACTTTTTCAAGATTAAAGATAACACGAGATTAATCGGTACTGTTTTTAAAACGGAAGTCGTGGGGGTGCTAATCCTTCCCCACGCGTAACCGTACTCCCGAACCTAACTTTGTTTCGCAGACCAAAAATTATCTTTTTAATATATCTTAATTAATTTTAGGATATTATTAAGAAGACAAGTTTTCATAGGTGACCAATCACACCTAACCAAAAAAAATTGGTGACGACTCTCTGCATTTTTATTTTATTTTAATATTTATTTTAAAAAGTAAAATCGTCAAGCGGTCGAAAAATCGTTATGACAATTCTTATTTAATTTTTTTATTTTATAATTTGATTTGAGTGTTTTATACTTTCATGAACTGAGTTAGTGTCCCTTGACTCGTGATACCAACTCAATTATTTCTTTTTATAATAGTATAGATTCTAAGCACTGTCTGAATATAAGGTTAATTGATTTGGTTTATTACTGTTATTTTTGGAATTTAAATTGCAGTTACGGATGCGTCACGTTTATCACGATTGAGGACGTAACGGATGTTGTCGCGATCTTTATGATCATTGCAATGGTAAATTTTTTTCATTTTGCATATAACTTATTATAAAACATAATACTTATAATTATAAAACATAAAAACTGCAAAATAGTAACGGCTACGTCGAAACCAATATTTAAATGCATGGTTATTCCTTTATTAGTTTTGAAATATACGGTTTAAATCCACTCTTTTCAATTATACATTCAATCTCAAGTAATTACAATTCAGGAACGAGCATTTTCTTAACAAAAAAAAAAAAAAAAAAAGGTAACGTGCATTTTCAAATGTAAATAAACTAGATTGAAGCCCTCACTTCGCAGAAGGGTTATATCTATTATATTATTAAAAAAAAAAAAAAAGTTAAAGATGAAGATATAATTTATATTCATTCATATGTTTTTTATGTTATTGAAATTATAAGTTAAAGCTGAAGAAAAAGATAATTTATATTCATCCATATAGTATAAAAGAGAGATGATATTTAAAGCATATTCAAAAATGCATATCTTAGAGATAATATGAGGGATGATGTTGTTATCTTTTCCTAATATTTAAGAATGTTTCATTAGGAATTTAGATTTTTATTTATTTAAATATTTAAATATATATTTATATATTAAAATAATTATATTTCTTAATTTAAAAATTAAATATTTCAAATTTCATCTTTCTCACAAATAATTTTTTTTTTATTACTAAATCAATTTTAAATAAAAAAATAAAACTATAAAGTTTAACTTCTTTTTTTTTTTAAATCAAGTGACAAATTCATCAAAAAATAAAATTTAAGTCAACTTTTTTACCAATAAGATTTTACATTTTTCGGTTATGGGAGTTCAAACCGACTAATTACTCCTGCTGATATTATTTTTTTCTTTTCAAAAGATAAAAAATAATTGCAAAATCTTATTTTTCTATTTCCTTATTAATAATTATTTATTACAATAATAGTAGATAATAAATATTTCTAATCAATTGGTTTATTTTGTAATTCTTTCAATATTTTTGGTTTATTAGTTAATTTTGTAATTCTTCAAAAAAAAAATTGGTCACAAAGGGATGACAGCGGATCAAATATCTATAAATTTTTAAATATCTGAATTCGAATCAGCTTAATTTATCCGAAATTCGAATCTGTTTATTATCCGAATTCATATCCGATTTAAAAAGCAATATCTCTCGGATATCCAAATTCGCTAAATATCCAAATTTATTGAATTATTTTTTAAATAAAAAATTAAATTAAATAATAACTAAATATGTAAATGGAGTGGATAACAGATTCAGATTTCCGACAGTATCCGAACCAAAATTAAAGCGGATTCGAATAACGGATATCAAAGGATTTATATCCGAATCCGTTGCGGATAGTAAATTCAATATCCAAATCCGTAAATTATCTGAATCTGTAATATCCGAATCCGAAAAAAAGATCGAATCATAAAAGTAAAAAAAAAATTATTTCCTTATTAACAATTATTTATTATAATAACAAAAACTATAAATATTTTTAGTTAATCAACCCAATTTGTAATTTCTTAAAACAGTGAAAATAAACCACTATCAGTACCCTAAATATGTAAATTGAGCGGATAACGGATTCGAATATCTAACACTATTCGAATTAAAATTAAAGCATATTCGAATAATGGATATCCAAGGATTCATACTCGAATCCGCTCCGGATAGTAAATTCAATATCCGAATCCTTAAATTATTCGAATCTGAAAAAACTGATATAACTACTTAAGCTAAAAAAAATTATTTTCTTATTAAATAATTATAAATTATAAATATTTTTAATTAATCAACCCATTTTGTAACTTTTTTAGGAAAAAAAAAAAGACAGCTATGCGCTGTCTGGACCTGCTACAATACTTATTATTACTTATTATAGATAAACACAAAGTTTTTATTTTTATTTTTATCAACAGATAACCACAAAATTATTACTTAATTTTGAATTTTAAGAAATATATTAATTTTCTTCCTTTTTTGTCTATCATGATTACGGGAGAATCGGGAGAGAGATTTGAATTTTAGGAAAACAAACTGTCCACATTACATTCCTAGTAAAACCAGCATACTATTAATAGCACACAGGATAAACTGGCATCTTTATCCCTTGTATATGGAACGCAAATCCTCTGCCCTATGTGCCTGCCTGGCTGCCTCCCTGTGTGTCCCAGCGTTTATATAGTTATACGTGTTTTTATCTTAACATTCATGTAAAGTCTTGTTTGATTTTAAATTTTGAGTAAGCAAAACAATAAATAAAAAATAAAAAATCTTTAAACGAAGCACAACAAAATAAATAAATAAATCTAAATGTTTTTCATTCTTTTTCACTTGAATTTTTTATTTTTAATTTCAATATTTTACTTTCTATGATTAAAACAACAAGGAAAATATTTTTAATAAAAAGAATACTTGTTCTCTTAGTTTGAGAAACATCTTTTTATCTTTTAAAATATGATAAAAATATGCTAATCATCTCGAGATATTAATTATTAAATTTAATTTAAATGAAAATATATATATACTGAAGTGTAATAATGGGTTTTAAGCTTATTTATAATTGAATATTATTAGGGTTTAAAAATAATTGGATTAAAAATATATTTAATTTAATTTAATTTAAATTAAATTAAATTAAAATATAATATAATATAATTATAATTTGATTTGATAATAATTAAATATAATTTTAAAATTTTTATTTAAAAATAAATAATTAATAATTAATAAAAAAATATTTATCTTAAAATTAAATTTAACTAAGATAGATAAATCTTTTCATATAAATTTAACTTAACATATTTTTACCAAACCTTAAAAAAATAAGAAAGTATTTTTCATCTAAAAGGTATGTATATTTTTTATTAAACTTTAAGGGTAAAAGTTTTTTTTTTATAATAAAAAAGTTAAAATTTGAAATTAAAAATAAAATAAAAAATAAAATAAAAACTGAAAAAAACTTAGAAAACATCTGTTTTTATTTTTTTCTCGTTGTGCTTCAATTAAAAAAATTTATTTTTATTTACTGTTTCTATCAATTATACCCTAAAATCAAATAAAGCCTTATCTAAATGTTAGACTAGGGACACGTGCACTAACATGAACAATGGGGCACAAAAGGAGGCAGGCACAAACGCAAATCCTCTGCCCCATCTGCCTGCCTCCCTTTGTGTCCCAGCGTTTATATAGTTACACGTGTTTTTATCTTAACATTAACGTAAGGTCTTGTTTGATTTTAAACTTTGAGTAAATAAAACAATAAATAAAAAATCTTTAAACGAAGCACAACAAAATAAATCTAAATGTTTTTCATTCCTTTTTCACTTTTGATTTTTTTATTTTTAATTTCAAATTTTTACTTTCTATGATTAAAACAACAATAAAAATATTTTTAATAAAAAGAATACTCGTTCTCTTAGTTTGAGAAACATCTTTTTATCTTTTAAAATATGAAAAAAAATATGTTAATCATCTCGAGATATTAATTATTAAATTAAATTAAATTTAAATGAAAAAATATATATATTGAAGTGTAATAATGAGTTTTAAATTTATTTATAATTGAATATTATTAGGGTTTAGAACATAATTGGATTAAAAATATATTTAATTTATATTTAATTTAATTTAAATTAAAATATAATATAATATAATTTGATTTGATAATAATTAAATATAATTTTAAAATTTTTTATTTAAAAATTAATAATTAATAAAAGAATATATTTGTCTTAAAATTAAATTTAACTAAGATAGATAAATCTTTTCATATAAATTTAACTTAACATATTTTTACCAAACCTTAAAAAAATAAGAAAGTATTTTTCGATCTAAAAGGTATGTGTATTTTTTATTTTTATTTTGAAATTAAAAATAAAATAAAAACTGAAAAAGAATTAGAAAACATCTGTTTTATTTTATTTTTTTTCTCATTGTGCTTCGATTAAAAAAATTTATTTTTATTTACTGTTTCTATCAATTATACCCTAAAATCAAATAAAGCCTTAACTAAATGTTAGACTAGGGACACGTGCAGTAACGTGAACAATGGGGCACGGCAGGCACAAGGGGTCGAGGATTTAAGGTTTGGTAAAAATATTAGGTTATATATCTGCAGTGTGAGATATTAGGTTGGATACTGCAGCTGAGTCCCATTAAATATATGTAGTTCTTCTTTGTCTTAAAGACCACACAGATTTGTTTTAAGGTTGCCCGTTTTTGAATTTGTTAAGGAGAAGAATTAAAAAAAGAAAAAGAAAAAGAAAAAAAGATGGTGAATGAACAGTCTGAAAGCCATACAAGAGACAATGATAAGGCCATAAATGATTGGCTTCCCATCACTTCCTCCAGGAATGCAAAGTGGTGGTACTCAGCTTTCCACAATGTCACTGCTATGGTCGGAGCTGGTGTTCTCAGCCTTCCCTATGCCATGGCACAGCTTGGATGGTATGTTTCTTTTCTTTTGTTGTTATTCAGGGGTTTTCATGAACAATATATATTAATTGAGAGACTTCCTCAACTCCACCAGTGTGAGATATTAGGTTATATATCTACCTTATGCCACTGGTTTCATGTTATGGTATACAGTTCCAGGTTGATTAAATTCATGTCCTTAGACTGTAACAATGGTTTTTAATTACATTTTATGTTGCTCCTACTTTTATTTTTTTTGAAGTACCCGTGTCCGACATCCATGTCCAACGCATATCCGGATATAGGTATAGGGATATGACTCTCCAAGTACCCTCCAAATTTTTTGAAAAAATTAAACATACCTGTGTCCGATATATATTCGTATCCAACACTCACATCCAAATCCGAGTAACATAGATTACATTATTACTTCATGGTTCATTATGCTTTCTAGAGCAAATATTTAAAAGCTTCTAACTTTTCCAGCATTGATTTTGGCCTTCAACCTAAAAGGGTATTTTTTCAGTATATCCACTGGTATTTCCTGAATCAGCTAACTTTTGCATTAAATTTAAGCAGAAAATAAAATATCCATGTTCTTCATATATACGTGACAAAGATTTTGTTTTGTATATCTTTTTTACTATTCAGTGGCGGCTCCTAATAGGAGGCAATATATATATATATATAATAGATTTAAATGTTTTTATAAATTAATATTGTTAATTTTATTTATTTATGTAATTTTTTTATTTAGTGTTATGCATTGTCATTTAAGAATTACTACTTATTTATTTGTTGTATTAACTAGTCATAACTTACAAATTCTTAAAATAAAAAAGTTTGTCACAATGATTAAATCACATTTATGTAAATTTAAAAAAATTAAATTGACTTTTTAACTAAGAACCAAATATGGTTTTTTTTTTTTTTCATTTTTATTACTTGACTACAATTTTTTCTTTTCATATATTTTTTCCCTTTTAATTTTATCATAGATCTTTTTCTCCTGTTACCACACAAGTTTTCATTAACAGAAAAATCAAATTGGAATCGCTTTATAAAAAATTATAAAAATATCCTAACTTTTAAACTCAAACTTTGAACTTTATTATTTAATGAAATATTTTATTTTTTCTGTTTTGATAAAAAAAATATAATATTTAGCAATTGATATATTTATATTTTTTTAAAATAAAGTTGTCCATAATTTTAAATAAGATTATTTATTTGATATATTATGCATAAAATTATTTATTTTATGTATTATGTTTATTTATATATTTTTTATGAATTGATAAAATTTATAATTTTGAAAGTGTATTTATTTTTGTTAGTATATTGCTTGCATATATATATATATGTATATTAATATTCATATAATAAGATAAGATAAATTTTATAAAAAAAATTAAGATTTAGTAATATATTAAGAGTTTGTATTTGATACACTGCAAATGTATAAATTTATACATTAACAGTGAACCATACAATAACACCTCATTAAGAAACAAATTTAAAATTTTAAAAAAATTTAAAAATAAATATGGATAACTATACTTTTTAACTCGTGACGTCATGTGATTCATTGTCAGTGTATAAATCTATATACGAAAATATAAATTCATATATTAATTGACACCCTCAAAATCAAATGTCACTGTGACTATTGGATGGATTGCAGGGGTCCTGGGGTTACTATAATGATTTTGTCATGGATCATCACATTATACACCATTTGGCAAATGGTTCAAATGCACGAGATGGTCCCTGGTAAGCGTTTCGATAGGTACCATGAGCTAGGTCAGTATGCATTTGGTGAAAAGCTTGGCCTCTGGATCATCGTACCCCAACAATTAACTGTCGAAGTTGGTAACAATATTGTCTACATGGTCACTGGAGGCCAATCGTTGAAGAAGTTTCATGATATGGTTTGCCCTAACTGCAAAGACATCAAGCTCACATATTTCATCATGATTTTCGCTTCGGTCCACTTTGTTCTCTCACATCTCCCAAACTTTAACTCCATAACTGGTGTCTCACTGGCTGCAGCAGTCATGTCATTGTGGTAAATATCATTCAAAATTTATGTTACTCCAACTCTTCATTTTTCTTGAAGTACCCGTATCCTATATTCGTATCTGTCGACGCATATCCGGATATGGGTATGAATATATGACCCTCCAAATACATAGAAAAGCTTAGAAAAAATTGAACATACATATCCATATCCAACACTCACACCCGAATCCGAGTAACATAGCTCAAAATTGTTACTTGATTGTGGCGTTTTCAGTGAATTGTCACTATTTATTGTTTCATTTCAATATTTTCATCAGTTGATGTGTTTATATCTTGGTTTAATTATGCAGTTACTCTACCATTGCCTGGGTAGCTTCTGTTAAAAAGGGTGTTCAACCAAATGTGGACTATTCATACAAGGCTTCAACCACCCCGGGTAAAGTCTTTAACTTCCTTGCCGGATTGGGTGAAATAGCTTTTGCCTATGCTGGTCATAATGTGGTTTTGGAGATCCAAGCAACCATTCCTTCCACTCCTGAAAAACCTTCCAAGGCCTCGATGTGGAAGGGTGTCGTTGTTGCATATGTCATTGTGGCAATCTGCTACTTCCCTGTTGCTTTTATTGGTTTCTGGGTGTTCGGAAGCGCGGTTGATGACAACATCCTCATTACATTGGAGAAACCCACCTGGCTTATTGCTACAGCTAACATATTTGTCATCATCCATGTCATTGGTAGCTATCAGGTAGAGTTTGGTACTTTTATCAAAATATTCCCATTTTTCTGGATTCTGGAATTGAAGTAAGCAGGATATATCTGCTGCTATTTTGCGGTTTTGACTTCTTCGGTATTTATCGTCAATATTTATCGCAATTGATCGTGTTAACATTCAATACGTCTGTAAGCGCAATAAGCGCGATGCGACTGAAATCGTGTACACTCAACTACAATTTAAATCCTATTTGTCTGACCCCGAATTTTGCTTTAACCTGATAAACTGCAGGTATATGCAATGCCAGTATTTGACATGATGGAGAGTTTTTTGGTAAAGAAAATGCGTTTCACACCTTGTATGAGGCTTCGCTTAATTAGTCGCACCCTATACATTGGTAAATAGTCCCATCCCAAGTCCCAACATCCCATTTCTCCTAAACAAAAAGTCTGAGTTTTACTGTATCTTATTGCCATGATTAATCTTCCATTAATGTTGCAGCATTCACAATGTTTGCTGCGATATGCTTCCCATTCTTTGGAGGTCTTCTCAGCTTCTTTGGAGGATTTGCATTTGCACCAACAACATATTATGTAACTATTTCTGACTCGCTCATGTACTTTGCAACCAAACTCAACCCCCCTACGAGTATATAAAACTGTATAAATTAATGTCTTGATTTACAGCTTCCCTGCATCATCTGGCTTATCATCCGAAAACCCAAAAGATTCAGCTCAACTTGGATAATAAACTGGGTAAGTAATAACCTCGGCATTGTTTTTAAAAACCTGCCAAGTTCAACATCCTGACCATCGATCTTCTTTAGAATTTCAACTTCCAATCCTGACAGTTGAAGCCTTATTTGTTTGTTTTTCAGGTATGCATTATTCTTGGTGTTTTGCTGATGGTTCTATCATCCATTGGAGGGCTGAGGTCAATCATCGTCTCAGCCAAAGACTACAAGTTCTTCTCGTGATTCAAAAACCTGCATTTCAAGTCATTGAAACAGTAATATCACGACACAAATGCTAGGGAATTTCGTCAGACAAAGGCGATCCTTGGCATTTCATGTACTTCTGTTACTACGTTGTATCAGAAAATTTTTAGTTGATTTGTTAGTTTATTACATTTAAAAAAAATAAAATCCAAATAGTTGTTAAATGTAATAGATTACTTTGAATTTGATTTCTAATCAATAGTTTCTAGAAATTTGATTCTTGTGGTTATTTTTGGACAATGGATGACAATTTGAAATGCAAATTCGGAGCGGATACGGATATGAAATTTCGGATATCCATTATCTGAATCCGCATTACTTCTGCAGATTCAGATTTACGGATTCGGATATCCGCATCCGAATCCGTTTATTTGTAAAATATATAAATTTTTGCTTTTGGAGAGACTTAAACCTTGGCTTGCAAAGTCAAACACCAAAACCTTAATCAAATGAGCTAAATTTGAATTTTGAAATAACATGCTACTTAAATTAAATTATATCAAGTATAATAAATATAAAAATAATTTTAAAATGTTTTTTAAAATAAAATATAATAATTAAATAATTATGTTAAATACCTTTAAATTTAAAAAATATACATGATGTTAAATACCTTTAAATTTTTGTATTTTAGAATTTTGTTTGTTGATAATTATGAGTGACTTTTAATTTTATTTTTAAAAAATTGATTTATTGAATTCGGATTTTTAGCGGATTCGGATATCCGACTGATAATGCTATTTAACTCGGATTCGGATTTGGATAGTATTATGCGGATAATTTACGGATTCGGATTTTAAAACAGTTTTGCGGATTCGGATAATACAAAAACTTGCAGATATCCGACCCGCTGCCATCCCTAATCTTTAGAAACTCCACAAAGTTTAGAAATTTATGGTCACAAAAACTTGACATATTCAGAATGTTGGAATGGTGATCTAAAGAAGAAAGATCACACTCAAATCAGAAAAATGCACAATGAAAAGCTTAGGGTTCTTTTGATCGGCAGTTTTACTATTTGTATCTTGTTTTCGGTCATTTTTTAAAGTTTTGTTTTTCAATTTTTAATACAAAAGTAAAAGATAAAAACACCAATAGAATTTTAATTTTATGATATTTCATTCGTAGTATATCTTTATCTTTTATATATAAAAGTGTGAACCCAAAATGATTTATCAAAATAACTTTAATAAAAGTTTATTACTTATTTTAATTAAACTAGTTAAATAACTTTAAAAAACTAGTTAAATATATATATAACATCAAATCAATAATAATTTTTGGATCTAAGTATTTAACTCATTTCACTCAAGTAACAACTAAAACTCAAGCAGCAGCTAAATAACATAAAAGGTATGTTACAAATATCGGTTTAAGTACCCACATATTTTCTGTACTATAGTGAAAAAAGTAATTTAGTCATTGTACTGTAAAAGTGAGTAATTTAATTCTGTACAATTGAAATAGGTGCAAATAAGTAAAATTGATAACGATGTTAATGAAAAACCGTTAAAATACTGATGTGGACTCGTAAAATCTAACAGAATTAATGATTTGGAATAAAATATAACTTGAAATATATCTAAATCTGTTAGATTTTACGAGTCCACGTTAGCATTTTAACAGTTTTTCATTAAAACCATTATCAATTTTATTTATTTGCACATATTTCAATTGTACAGGGACTAAATTACTTACTTTTACAGTACATAGACTGATTTACTCTTTTCACAGTACATAGACTATGTGGGTATTTAAACCTACAAATATCATTTAGCTTTTTAATTTAATTGATTTATGCAATCACATTTAAGAGATGAGTATAGTAAGTATGAGATTCAAATCTCAATATCTTATCCTCAAATTGCAATCTTCTTTATAAGAATAAAACTTTACACTAAAAATATTTCAACAAGTATTTGATTGAAAAAATTGCTGCAGAAATCTAATGAAAGAGAAAATCTAACACTCACCTTGCTAATTGAGAAATCACTAGATTTCCTTAAAAAGGAAAAATTATAAGATGATTTTTAGAAAAAAAAAAAAAAGTAATAAAGAAATAAAAAAGGAAATCGTTCAATACTAAATGAAAATAGAAAAATAAATAAATTTACAAAATAACTTAAATAAATACAGACCCTTCTCTTGTCTTTTCTTTTTTTCAATTTCCCCCCTTCTTTTTTTCCTTTGTCATTTTTAATCTCTCTTCGGCGGTTCTTCTCCATTTGTTTTACATTTACTGACGTAATGCTCTCCCTATGTATGCCTGGCTTGTGGACAAAGCCCTATTAAACATGTTGGTCGATACCATATACCGATATTGGTGGTATCAGTCAGTACGTTAATACTCATTATTATTTATTAAATTACTAAATAGTCATTATAATAATATTTATTATCATATTATATATTATAAGATTGGGAATATATTTTTTAAAATTTTATTCAAATATTCGATCAGATAATGATAATTTCATTTGTTTAAATTTAATCATTGGTTAATTTATATAGAAATATATCTTAGGTTTTCTTATCAATGAGAAATTATCAATTTTGTTTCGTAAGTTACCGTGCTTATTAGTAAGTTTGATTATTGTCTCTGATTTGTCTTTTATTTTTTTAATTTTTTTAAAATTTTCTTTCACAACAAAGGTTTTTGGTTATTTGTTAAGTTTTTTTTTTTTAAAATACGATTTCTTGCTTCTTTTTTTTTTTTTTTTTTAGATTTGTTTTGGTCTAAGCATATTTCGGCATATTGCAGATTCAATAGATTTAAAAAAAAAAAAATCATGACAAATATTTTTGGCTATTTGTTAAGTTGTTCTTTAAATTATTACCGATTAATTTTATATTTTAAAACATTTTTGGAACATTATTGGAATTATTTTTTAAATTAAATTTTATTTTATTTTGTATGAAATTAAAATTTTTAATTATCTTTAACTTATTACATATTATTTTTATATTTAAGTTTTTAATTTAAAATATTTTTAGGAAGTTGAATATTAAATTATTTGAATATTTTTATTATATTGTGATAAAATATTTGGTCATATTTTTTAGTTTCTTAAACGTATAATGTAAGGATTTTTTTTTTACTATATATTTAAATTTAAATTTTTTCTATGAAAATTTTAACATAATTTTTTGTCTAATACTATTTTTATCTATTAATATAGAACTTTAAGCAAATAGTTTTACATTTCTTAAACGTTATTTTTGTTTTTACTAAATAGTTTTAAATTCATTATTTATCCATATTGCAATTTTATTATTTTTAATATTAATTCAAAATTATAATTAGTGTTACAAACGTTTTTTACATGAATTTTGAAATTTAGCTATTTAATTTATATTAAAAAAATATTATTAATTTATATAACAATATATAAATTAAAAGTTTTAAAACTAACAAAATATATACATTCGTATTCATTATATCTATAAATTACCATTTGAATATTATTTTATTATATATTATAAGATTTATACAACCACAGTATTTATAATATTAATTAATTAAAATATATTAAATAACATAATGAAAACCAACAATCACTAGGATATTTTGAACTAATGTGTTTTGATTTGAGAAGAATTACAATTCAAATTAGATTCACAAGGATAATTTTACACTTAAAACCAACAATCATCTTAAAAGAATTGTTTTGTAATCTTGATTAGTATACAAATTCTTAATCCCATTTCCTTGAACCTTTGGTGTATCATGATAATTTTACACTTCAACTCTAATTCAAAAAAAAAAAAAAATTCTTTTCACATATCAAGAACTATTTAGCAATACTTTGACACCGCACTACTGAAAATACATCCAAGTACGATTAGTGGGAATTCGAATATTTTTCTTTCAATTTCAATTAATGAGATTCTTTTTTGCTGGCGACAAACTTTCTCCATTTAGATTGGTTAATTAATTATATTTTTGTTATTTGCAGAAAAATGTCCGTATTGTTTTCATATATGTATATGAAAATGTTCCTGTTGAAGAATGTTATGGCAAATTAAATACTTAGTTTGACTATTGAAGCTGTTGGCAAGGTCATCCAACTCTACCAATTGGTAAATAGTCAAATCCTTTATCTTCTTTTTTTCTTCAAATGATTTATTGGCAACTGTTAATATGATATTTATTAAAAGTTTAAGTATTCCATCCTTTTTTGTTTGTTTATTATTTTTTACATTTTGTTTACAATTTTATGGAGATCACAATACATTTGCCTCTCTTTGTATACATTTATTGGTTAACTAGCTATTGTTTTTTATTCTTTGCAGTGTGTTTATAATTTTCTTTCGTTATTTGGATTTACAGAAACAATAGTTAAAGAAGTAATTTTACATTAATAGAATTTAATATAATGCCTTATATATACAACAATTATCATTTTATATTATTTACGAATTACTATGCACAATATACAATATGTATAACATACTATTTGATTTTTAAATAGATATTGACAGACAAAATAAAAAAATGCTGAATTGACTATTGAGAAAAGAAGAGAAAAAATTGAAGAGTGAAAAGTGAAAAATATTGATCTACAATAAATCCATCTTTTTAACATTGTACAAAATGTTTTAATTATGATTTGGAGTTCTTTTATTATTATAGTATTTAAATTATCAAAATAATTGATATATTTGAATTATGTTCAACAAATTGAATAATGATTACTTTACATTAGTTACATGAATCAAAAATATATTATTTAATAAATTAAAATAATTGAATTTGTAAAATCACGTGTAACGCATGTGACATTAAAAACTAGTATATATAAAAGTATGAATGTGGAGAATTTTTTGAACTGGCGATAATACCCATTATTGTTTATTATATTACTAAATAGCAATTAGAATAATATTTATTATTATATCATATATTATAAGATTGGGATTATATTTTTTAAAAATTTATCCAAATATTCAGTCAAAATAAGATAATGATAATTTCATTTGTTTAAATTTAATCATTGGTTAATTTATATATATATATAGGTTTTCTTGCCAATGAGAAATTTGCATTTTTGTTTCGTACAGTTACGATGATCATTATTAAGTTAGATTATTGTCTTTAATTTGTCTATTTTATTTTATTTGTTTAATTTGTGTTTGTGTAAGTTTTTTAATGAATATTTAATCAATTATAAATAAAAATAATAATTTCTCTTTATGATCAATATAAACTCCTCATATCCCTGTTGAATTACAATTTCACTCTAATTAAAATTATGCCAACTAGTCAATGAAGCAAAGAGTACTTATTGTCTTAGAGTAATTCTCACTTAATTAGTAATGTAGTTATATACCAATTAAAACTAAGATTTCTCACTATAAAATAGATGCGTTATTTTCACAAAATAACAAATATTGAGTAATATTTTGTTAACCATTGTTTTTTATTTTTGAATACAATTTCTTGCTTCTTATTTTTTTCTTAGAATGGTTTTGGTTTTTTCATTCACTATCATAACATCTTTTTTTTTTTTGTATCTCATTCTCTAGATAGATTTCGGAATATTGCAAAATCAATAGTTTTAAAAACTTTTCTTCTACAACAAGGTTTTTGGCTATTTGGTAAGTTATTATTATTTTTAATACGGTTTCTTCCTTCTTATTTTGTATTAGGTTTATTTTGGTCTGAACAGATTTTGACATATTGCAAATTCAATAGATATTAAAAAAATCACCACAAAGGTTTTTCCTTTTTTGGCTATTTGTTAAGTTGTTCTTAAATTATTACCAATTAATTCATTATTTTGAAACATTTTTGGTACATTATTGGAATTATTTTTTAAATTAAATTTTATTTTAACTTTTTATGGAGCTGAATTTTTTTAATTTATCTTTAACTTATTAAAGATTGTTTTTTATATTTAAGTTTTTAAATTTAAATATTATGAGAAAGTTTAATATTAAATTATATGAATATTTGAATATTCTTATTATATTATGATAAAAAATTTGATCATATTTTTTAATTTTTTAAATGTATAATGTAAAAAAAATATTTGTTATAAAAAAATTATCTACCTAGATTTGAACAATAAATAATGAAATATATATTAATGTAATATTAATTAAAATTTAATAAAAAATTATATTTAAATACTTGGATATACTTCAATGAAATTGCATCAAGTAAGTCTATATTCTTAACATAAAAAATATTATTTTCTTAAAATTTTACTCAATTATTATATTTTTAATATTAAGAAAATAACATAGAAAATAAGATTGATAAATTTATTATTAGCAAAACTTTAACGCATAAAATCACATGCAACGCATGTGACATTAAGAACTAGTAATTATTAAACATAGAAACTGCAAAATAGTAACGGCTAGGTCGCAACCACTATTTAACCGTTATTCCTTTATTAGTGTTGAAATATAGGGTTTAAATCAACTCTTTTCAATTATACATACAATCTCATGTAATGACAATTCAGTAACGAACATTTTCTTAACAAAAAAAAAAAGGTAACATGCATTTTCAAATGTAAATAAACTAGATCGAAGCCCTTGCTTCGCAGTAGGGTTATATCTATTATATTATTAGAAAAAAAAGTTAAAGATGAAAACATAATTTATATTCATTCATATGTTTTTTTATATTATTAAAACAATAAGTTAAAGTTGAAGAAAGAGATAATTTATATTCACCCGTATAATACAAAAGAGATGATATTTACAGCATATTCAAAAATTGCATATCTTAGATATAATATGAGGGATGATATTGCTATCTTTTTCTAATATTTAAGAATGTTTTATAAGGAATTTGGATTTTTATTTATTTAAATATATATTTATATATTAAAATAATTATATTTTTTAATATAAAAATTAAATCTTCAAATTTCATCTTTCTCACAAATAAAAAAAAGTTTATTACTTAATTAATTTTAAATAACAAAAATATAAAACTAGAAAGTTTAACTTTTTTTTTTAAATCAAGTGACAAATTCATCAAAAATAAAATTTAAGTCGATTTTTTTACCAATAAGATTTCACTTTTTTCGGTTTTGAGAGTTCAAACCGACTAATTACTCCTGCTGATATTTTTTTTTCTTTTCAAAAGATAAAAAATAATTGCAGAATCTTATTTTTCACATTTTTTTTTCTATTTCCTTATTAATAATTATTTATTATAATAAATATTTCTAGTTAATTGGTTCATTTTGTAATTCTTACAATATTTTTGGTTTATTAGTTAATTTTGTAATTCTTCTAAAAAAAATTGGTCACAAATAGGGACGGCAGCAGATCGGATATCTGCAATTTCTTAAATATCTGAATTCGAATCCGCTTAATTTATCAGAAATTCGAATCTGTTTATTATCCGCTTACAATCCGAATTCATATCCGATTTAAAAGGCAATATCCCTCGGATATCCAAATTCACTAAATATCTAAATTTATTAAATTATTTTTTAAATAAAATTAAATAATAACTAAATATGTAAATGGAGCGGATAACGGATTCATATATCTGATAGTATCCGAACCAAAATTAAAGCGGATTCGAATCAGGATATCAAAGGATTTATATCCGAATCCGTTTAGGATAGTAAATTCAACATCCGAATCCGCAAATTATCTGAATTCGTAATACCCGAATCCGAAAAAAAGGATCGAATCATAAAAGTAAAAAAAAAATTCCTTATTAACAATTTATTACAATAACTAGAAATTATAAATATTTTTAGTTAATCAATCCATTTTGTAATTTCTTAAAACAGTGGAAATAAACAATTGTCGTACCTCAAATATGTAAATAGAGCGGATAACGGATTCGAATATCTGACACTATTCGAATTAAATTAAAGCGTATTCGAATAATGGATATCCAATGGTTAATACTCGAATCCACTCCGGATAGTAAATTCAATATTCGAATCAGTAAATTATTCGAATCTAAAAAAACTGATAGAATTACTTAAGCTAAAAAAATTATTTTCTTATTAATAATTATAAATTATAAATATTTTTAATTCATCAATCCATTTTGTAACTTTTTAGGGAAAAAAAAAAGACAACTATGCTCTATCTGGAACTGCTACAGTACCCTCAGGATATTTTTAATATATAGTTATTACTTATTATATATTATAGATAAGCACAATTTTTTTTTTTTTATCAACAGATAACCACAAAGTTATTATTTGGTTTTGAATTTTAGGAAATATATTCTTTTTTTTCCTTTTTTGTCTATCCATAGTTACAGAAGAATCGGGAAAGAAATTTGGTGAAGCTATATGGTTATCCATTCCGCTAGATCTACCATAAAACTGCCTTGAGACACAGCAGAATCAAGAATTCTTGACCACACCTTTGACATCTCAAAGCTGTCAAAGTAACAAGATTCAAGATTCAGTTATGAAGAGAAATTGCAGCTTAAGAAAACAACTGTCCACGTTACATTAATTCCTAGTAAAATCAGCATACTATTAATAGCACATCGGATAAACTCGCATCTGTCCCTTATATGTAGGATATATACTTCAGCTGAGTCCCATTGCATATGTAGTTTTTCTTTGTCTTAGACCACATAGATTTGTTTTAAGGTTGCCCGTTTTCGAATTTGTTAAGGAGAAAAATTATTAAAAAAAAAAAATGGTGTATGAACAGTCTGAAAGCCATACAAGAGACAATGATAAGGCCATCAATGATTGGCTTCCCATCACTTCCTCCAGGAATGCAAAGTGGTGGTACTCAGCTTTCCACAATGTCACTGCTATGGTTGGAGCTGGTGTTCTCAGCCTTCCCTATGCCATGGCACAGCTTGGTTGGTATGTTTCTTTCTTTTCTTTTCTTTTCTTTTGTTGTTATTCAGGGGTTTTCATGAACAATGTATATTAATTGAGAGACTTCCTCAACTCCACCAGTGTTATTAGGTTATATATCTACCTTATGCCACTGGTTTTATGTTTTGGTATAGTTCCAGGTTGATTAAATTCATGTCCTTAGACTGTAACAATGGTTTTTAATTAATTACATTCTATGTTGCTCCGACTCTTCATTTTTCTTAAAGTTTCTTTGTGCGACATCCATATCAAACGTATATCCGGACATAGATATGGGGATATGACCCTCCAAATACATGAATTTTTTTTTAAAAATTGAACATACCCATGTCGGATATATATCTGTGTCCGACACTCACATGCAAATCTAAGTAACATAGATTACATTACTTTCATGGTTCATGATGCTTTCTAGAGCAAATATTTAAAAGCTTCAAACTTTTCCAGCATTGATTTTGGACTTCAACCTAAAAGGGTTTTTTTCAGTATATCCACTAGTATTTCATGAATCAGCTAACTTTTGCATTAAATTTAAGCAGAAAATAAAATATCCATTTTCTTCATGAGACAGATTTTGTATATCTTTTTGACTATTGGATGGGATTGCAGGGGTCCTGGGGTTACTATAATGATTTTGTCATGGATCATCACATTATACACCCTTTGGCAAATGGTTCAAATGCACGAGATGGTCCCTGGTAAGCGTTTCGATAGGTACCATGAGTTAGGTCAGTATGCATTAGGTGAAAAGCTTGGCCTTTGGATCATCGTACCCCAACAATTAACTGTCGAAGTTGGTACCGATATTGTCTACATGGTCACTGGAGGCCAATCGTTGAAGAAGTTTCATGATATGGTTTGCCCTAACTGCAAAGACATCAAGCTCACATATTTCATCATGATTTTCGCTTCTGTCCACTTTGTTCTCTCACATCTCCCAAACTTTAACTCTATAACTGGTGTCTCACTGGCTGCAGCTGTCATGTCATTGTGGTAAATATCATTCAAAATTTATCTTGCTCGACTCTTTATTTTTTGAAAGTGTCCATGTCCGACATCTGTGTCAGTCAACGCATATCCGGACATATCGGATATGAGTATATGACCTAGAAAAGCTTAGAAAAAATTAAACATATCCATGTCAGACACATACACGTATCCAACGTTCACACCCGAATCCGAGTGACATAGCTCAAAATTGTTACTTGATACTGGCGTTTTCAGTGAATTGTCACTATTTATTGTTTCATTTCAATATTTTCATCAGTTGATGTGTTTGTTTCTTGGTTTATGCAGTTACTCTACCATTGCCTGGGTAGCTTCTGTTAAAAAGGGAGTTCAACCAAATGTGGACTATTCATACAAGGCTTCAACCAACCCTGGTAAAGTCTTTAACTTCCTTGCTGGATTGGGTGAAATAGCTTTTGCCTATGCTGGTCATAATGTGGTTTTGGAGATCCAAGCAACCATTCCTTCCACTCCTGAAAAACCTTCCAAGGCCTCGATGTGGAAGGGTGTCGTTGTTGCATATGTCATTGTGGCAATCTGCTACTTCCCTGTTGCTTTTATTGGTTTCTGGGTGTTCGGAAGCGCGGTTGATGACAACATCCTCATTACATTGGAGAAACCCACCTGGCTTATTGCTACAGCTAACATATTTGTCATCATCCATGTCATTGGTAGCTATCAGGTAGAGTTTGGTACTTCTTTCATCAAAATATTCCCATTTTTCTGGATTCTGGAATTGAAGTAAGCAGGATTTATCTGCCGCTATTTTGCGGTTTTGGCTCTCTCAGCCATTGTCGGTATTTATCGTCAATATTTATCGCAATTGATCTTATTACGTCTGCAACCGCAATAAACGCGATGCGACTGAAATTGTGTATACTCAACTACAATTTAAATCCTATTTGTCTGACCCCGAATTTTGCTTTAACCTGATAAACTGCAGGTATATGCAATGCCAGTATTTGACATGATGGAGAGTTTTTTGGTAAAGAAAATGCGTTTCACACCTTGTATGAGGCTTCGCTTAATTAGTCGCACCCTATACGTTGGTAAATAGTCCCATCCCAAGTCCCAACATCCCATTTCTCCTAAATAAAAAGTCTGAGTTTTACTGTATCTTATTGCCATGATTAATCTTCCATTAATGTTGCAGCATTCACAATGTTTGCTGCGATATGCTTCCCATTCTTTGGAGGTCTTCTCAGCTTCTTTGGAGGATTTGCATTTGCACCAACAACATATTATGTAACTATTTCTGACTCGCTCATGTACTTTGCAACCAAACTCAACCCCCCTACGAGTATATAAAACTGTATAAATTAATGTCTTGATTTACAGCTTCCCTGCATCATCTGGCTTATCATCCGAAAACCCAAAAGATTCAGCTCAACTTGGATAATAAACTGGGTAAGTAATAACCTCGGCATTGTTTTTAAAAACCTGCCAAGTTCAACATCCTGACCATCGATCTTCTTTAGAATTTCAACTTCCAATCCTGACAGCTGAAGCCTTATTTGTTTGTTTTTCAGGTATGCATTATTCTTGGTGTTTTGCTGATGGTTCTATCACCCATTGGAGGGCTGAGGTCAATCATCGTCTCAGCCAAAGACTACAAGTTCTTCTCGTGATTCAAAAAACCTGCATTTCAAGTCATTGAAACAGTGATATCACGACACAAATGCTAAGGAATTTCGTCAGACAAAGGCGATCCTTGGCATTTCATGTACTTCCGTTGTATCAGAAAATTTTTAGTTGATTTGTTAGTTTAGTACATTTAAAAAAAAAAATCCAAATAGTTGTTAAATGTAATAGATTGCTTTGAATTTGATTTATAGTCAATAGTTTCTAGAAATTTGATTCTTGTGGTTATTTTTGGACAATCTTTAGATACTCCAAAATTTTAAGAAATTTATGGTCACAAAAACTTACATTCAGAATGTTGGAATGGTGATCTAAAGAAGAAAGATCACACTCAAAATCAGAAAATGCACAATGAAAAGCCTATGGTTCTTTATTTTTTTAATTTTTGTTTTTCAAATTTTTATTACAAAAGTAAAAGATAAAAGCACCAACAGAATCTTAATTATATGATATTTCATTCAAAGTATATTTTTTTTTTATCTTTATATATAAAAGTGTGAACCAAAATTAATGTGATTTATCAAAATAATTTTAATAAAAAATTATTATTTATTGTAATTAAATATATTTAAGAGTCGGATTATATAGATAGATAGATAGAAGGTACGGTCCCATCTCTCTGTGTATAGAGCTTCTGCTCTTGGCACGATTGCCCCATTCACTGTAGTCCAGTGCAGTTGGCCAAGTCCAATTATGCCACGCATTCATCATCGAACGGACCCTGCGGCACGATTGGACAAAATCTAGCCTAAACGCACTGAAGATGCATCACCAAACGGAGCTTTAGGGTGACATTAATTATGGGGAAATTGAAAATAATTGTGATTTTGAGATTAATTATTGGTAAAATTAAAAAATCAATAATAGTATAGGTTTTTTTTATTATTATTCATAAAAAAATCCGTAGTCTAAGAATAAAAGAATGGGTTGCAGATGCTGTGATTCGAATTTCAAACTTGTTGGATACCACCTATTAAGGATGACTGCATGAATCAACTGAGTTAAGCTCCTGGTTAATAATAGTATATGTGTTTGAAAAACAAAAAAATAATAGTTAAACGCATCTCATATATATATATATATATATATATATATAATATTACAAGAGATTTGCTTATATGGATGTTTATGTGTACATCTCCTTTTAGGTAGCGTTTGGTATCACTTGCAAGATCACCATGGTGATAAGACTACCAAAATGATTTGATCAGTAGTGATTTTATATTACCATGTTTGGTATAACATTATAAATCACTAGTGATCTTAAACCACGATATTTGGTATTACAAGAAAAAAAAAATCATCGAGTATAAAATATCCAAAATAACTTTTCAAAAAAGCAAAAAAAAAAAATTATTTTTCTTATAGGGATATTTTTATCTTTCTTAGTATTCAGATTTTTGCTTTTAAAAAATTATTTTTGGATAAAAATACACAAAAACTTATACCATAATAAAGATTGAGTACAAAAATTATAAAGGATTAGCTAGTAGTTTTTTAGACGTGTCTTTTTTTCGCTATTTTCAGGGCAAATTAGTAATAAAATAACATAGAAAATTATTTTCTCAATGTGATAAAACTTTCTCATCCTTTTAGATGAGAATCAGATCACTTCTTAAGACAATGATCTTATCATCCCAGTAATTTAAGATTACTGCCACGTAGGATTTTTAAATTGTTAATAAATAAGGTGATGTAACTACTGAATGCAGATCACTTTGGTTTTTGAGATGATCAACTCATACTAAACATCCCTTAATGACACGTAAGACAAATATAAATAAAATTAGATCTTATCAACTTATCAAATTTTAAAATATTAGAAAATTTTAAAATTATCAACTCCCTATTATTTTTAAGAGTAAGTGTTTATTCTATTCTATACTATATCCTTTTACTTGATTTTTAAATTTTCATGTGTTGATTTTACATTATCAACATTTATTTTAATCAATTTAAACTTAAAAGAATTAAATAGATAAAACTATCATTTAAAATCATAATTAGTGAAAATTTGAATTGATTTTGATCGTTCGTTTGAGCTCTTGAATTCCCTCAAGTCCAAAGGTAGGAATTGTTGGTTGAAAGATATATCAATATTTATATCTTGATATTTATAATTTTATAATTGTATATATTAAATCAATAAAAATATGTATATTTTTTATTAAGATGATATAAAATTAAAATGATTAAAAAAATTTAAAAGCATAAAAAATATAATAGAAAAGTCCTATGTGATATTAAAAAAAACTGGTTAAAATGTATATTATTTCCAATTAATAATAACCTTTGGATCTAAATACTTAACTCATTTCACTCAAGTTCCGGTTAAAACTCAAACATCAACTAAATAAAATAAAAGGTATATTACAAATTGTATTTAACTTTGAATCCGAAACTTAATTTAATTGGTAATTTATTTTTTTTAAAAAAACTTTACACAAAATATTTCAACAAGTATTTGATTGAAAAAATCTAATGAAAAAGATAATCTAACACTGCTTATGGAGAAATCACTAAATTTCTTGGAAGATAAAAAAATGAAAAATGAAAATTATAAGATGATTTTTTTTTGAAATTTAAATAAAGGAATAAAAAAGGAAATCGTTCAATACTAGATGAAAATAGAAAGATAAATAAATTTACAAAATAACTGAAATAAATACAGACCCTTCTATTTTAATTTTTTTCAATTTCCCCCCTTCTTTTTTTTCCTTTTTAATTTCCCTTCTTCGATTCTTCTCCATTTGTTTTATATTTGCTGACGTAATGCTCTCCCCTATTTATGCTATGCCTGGCTTGTGGACGGAGCCCTACTAAGCCCATCTAAGAGGGGTATTATTGCTATGCTAATAAAGGAAAGGGACCAAAAAGTAAATCGGAACACCAAAACCCCGCGAAAGGGCGGAGCCCTCTTTCCCCATTTATTTATCCAAAGGAAATATGTTCCCGCCATTTATAGCATCAGCAAAAAGGAAACCCTAGATTGACAGAAATCGGCAGAGAGAGGAGGGAGCCATGGAAGAGGCGATCAAAGCAGAGTTCTTGAAGAGCGGGTTCACTCTTGAAGAAGAAGAAGAGATACTCAAGAAATGTGAGTTTTTTTAAAAAAAATTCAATTTTTCCCCTCACTGTTTCACTCTTATTTTTGAATAATTGACGTTAAAAGATCTCAACTCTCTTTTTTTTTTTCTCTTGATTAGGCCATACTTTTTGTCTAAATTACAGTCTCGAGCCTTCTGATCTCGTCTCAAGCTGGGAGGTTTACTATCTCAATCGGTAATTTAAATGCTTTAGCTAACCTTCTTTTCTTTTTTAAAATTACTTTCTTTTGTTTGTATTAGTAAGTAGGGAGAAATTTTGAGAGTAATTTCTTTTCTTTTTTTTGCTTAATTTTGAATATTTATTAGGTTTATAGAAGTGGTAATAATCTGGTTAAAAGCTAATTTCGGTGCAGACAACTTGATGAATCGGTTGTAAAGGATGCAGAAATGGATGGGTTTTTGGGGCACCTGCAGAATGAACAAGTAGAGGCGGTTGTTAAAAGGGAGCCCGGTTTGCATATGTACTCTTTTAAAGACGTCGACATGTAAGCATTTTACGTATTATCTTGTTACGTAAACAATCCATTCACTTGCTTATTTTGTAACTGTGCATAGTTTTTTTTTTTTTTTTTTTGGATAATTGAATTTTTATTCCATAATCCAAAAAAGAAGCAGAGTGTTCTGCTACATGGTGTATTTTGAGGTCTAATCTCTCATCTATCTAATACCCCACTGCCTACACAGAGTATTATTTACATCATTTACACTAATATTTGAAGCTGTACAAAATCGAGCTCTCACATCCTTGACTATTAGCTGAACTAGATCGTGTGGATTCATTTTTCTTTGTGAATGTCTTCTAGCGTTCCTCTCCCTCCAGATGTAATAAATGGAAGCTGTCCATACAAATCGACATAGAATAGACTTGAAAGATTTTCCCCTGAAACTTTGTAGTGCCCACTGCAAGTCATCAGGCCGCTAACAAACACCCTATCAACAGATGAGTATCTAACACCTTTGTCCATACCTGAGTTGAGAACCTGCAAGCAAAAAACAAATGGTCCCTGCATTCTTCCTCTTCCTGACACAGCACACATTGAGTAGTTTGCACTTGGATTCCCCAGGATTTTAATTTGGTCATAGTGCTCAACCTATCCAGAATTGTCAGCCAAGCTATAAATGAAAATTTTGGTACATTTTGTGAGAACCACACCAAATGGTGCCATGGAACTCGAGGCTTCTTTCTCCTCAAGTATTCCCACGTTGCTTTAATAGAGAATTCTCCTGTTTTTGAGGCCTTCCATCTAGCTCTGCCGTTTTCGTTTCTAGGAAGGGTTATCAAACTTTGGGCTATATCTCTCAACTTCAGTATCCTTCGCCAGCTCCAGCTACACAGTTGAGGCCACTTTGCTTGCCATAGCCCCACTCTCTTTAGAGGGTAAGCTTTTATCCAAGCTACCCAAATTGATCCAGATGTGGTAAATAGTAACCAAATATGCTTTAAGATGCAGGCTATGTTCCATGTTTTAGATTCTTCAAACCAAGTCCACCTTCTCTCTTTGGATTGCACACCATGTCCTAACTCACTTTTGCTCCTCTAGCACTACCTTTCTTTCCTTTCCATAAAAAAGCCGAGCATATCTGGTCTATTTTTTGAATTACCCTCACTGGAAGTATAAACATGGAACACCAAAAGTTGTGTAAGCTGAATAATACAGATTGTATGAGTTGCAACCTCCCAGCATAGGATAACCTCTTCGATGACCAGCTATTGATTCTTCAAGATATCTTCTGAATTAACAAGTCATAGTGCTTCACTGTTAGTCTCCCTGTAATGAGGGGAATCCCCAAGTATCTAACAGGCAAGTGTCCGATCTTCCAGCTTGTTTGCTGTTGGATAGCCTGCAAGTCTATGGGGTCAACATTTGCTTGGAAAACTTCAGATTTCGCATTATTTAGTTGCAACCCTGACATAGAGTAAAACTGTTGAAGAATTGAGTGAAGGTTTAAAGTAGACTCCTTGGCCCTATTTGTGAAAACCATAATATCATCCGCAAAGCATAGATGATTTAATTTCACTCTTCTACACGTGGGGTGACACCCAATCTGCCTGTCCTCTGCAGCCTTGTTCAACATAGATGATAGAACATCCATAATGATCACAAATAAATAAGATGATAACAGGTTACCCTGCCTTAAGCCTTTCCTGCCAGCAAAATATCCCATCAATCCTCCATTTATCACAACTGAAAAAAATGGAGTTGTCACACAGGCTCTCAACCACCTCAAGTATCTCGCAGCCAATACATTGAACAAAAAAGTCCAGTCTACTGAGTCATAGACTTTCATCAAATCAATCTTTATAGTCATCCTAGGGGAAACTTTTCTTGTGTGATAACCCTTCACTAATTCTTGTGCAAGCAGTACACTGTCTGCAATACATCTTCCTTCTACATGAGCATTCTGGTTGGCGTTTATCAAATCAGGCAAGCACTGCTTTAATCTGTTCACCAAGATCTTTGCAATACATTTATAGACTATATTGCAACACGATATAGGCCTGAAATCTGTCATCTTATCTGCATTTGGAATCTTAGGCACCAACGTGATAGCAATAGAATTCACTGCCTTTGGAAGGTCTCCAGTATTGAAAAAGTATAGGACTGCATTTGTAAAATCATCTCCTACTATACTCCAAACCTCTTTAAAAAAAATGAGCATTGTACCCGTCAGGGCCTGGTGCTTTGTCTTTTTTTAAAGAGCATAGAACCTGCTTGACTTCTTCACGTGTCACCTCCCTAGCTAAAGACACTTGCTGTCCTGGTGTGATATTCTTCTTCAAAATCTTCTGTAGCTCCTCGGCTGAACACCCCACCACTGCATCATCAGGGGTTTCTAGCAAGTTTTCATAGAACTGGATTGCTTCTTGCTTAATAGCTCCAAAAGATTCAAGTTTTCTCCCTCCAGATTTAACCACTGTACTCTAGATCTCTGCTTATAGAAAGATTCCTCAGCTGATGACAAAGCAGTAAGCTCCAGTAGTATACTTTTCTCCTTTTCCAACAAGTCTGGATCATGAGTCCCCCTTAGTTTGGTGTCCTGGACCTCTCGTAGCTCCTAGTTCTTCTCCTGCACTCTGTCTGAAATGTAATTGTACATAGTTAATTGGGGGAAAAAAAAAAAGAATTTTCTTGTGTATCTTGCTTGTTAGATCAAATGTGTGGATAAGCATGGGATGATGGGACTTAAGAGGATAAGAATTATGTGTCTCCTTGTGGTTGAATCCCATAGTATAATTCTTATGCATTAGTGGACGTTTACATTTATCTTTTATTTGGTTTGGTGATTTTAAATGCACAAGGGCTTGTACCTGCATATTTATAAAGATCAGTGAATTCGCAAGGATAACTTGTTAAATACATAATTCTGTTATGTTTCTATGATGGGCATAACCAGGCTTCAAGTGCTGCATTATGGATTATATTTTAGAGTTTCAGATGTAAGTATAGTTTTTAATTTGTGGGATGTGATTTGCCCAGGATTTTAAATGCTGAAGGTGAAGATTCAAACGAAGTTGTTCTTGGAACTCCAACAGACAAATCTGAGATACTTCATTTGGATGTATATGATTCTGCGCAAAAAACAAATGGGAACATTTATTCTTCCGGGAGGATATCAAAACTAGTGACACCTTTTGGGAAACGAAGTAATAAATTTGTGGTGAAATTCAACATTGATAATCTTCCTACTAGTGAGACTGTGAATAGCATGCATGATCATGAGAATCTTGAGGATGACATTATTAAAAGGATTCAACCTCATAAAAGTTGTTCATTGGTGGTCCACGGATCAGGGCCAGAACCAGGTTGCAGGTTCATGTTTGACAGGATTGAAGACAGGGTATCTAACTGTTACTATAGCATAAATCATTTATTGTTTTTATCTGCTATGCATATTACTAAGATGGCTTATTGTTGGTACAGTTCAATGCACTTGAAAACCACATTAGAAAGCATGCAGCTGCACTTGTTGCATCTGGCCTCTACGAAGAACCAATGGATCCTTCAGTTGCTTCACAGGTAGTGGCTGCTTCACCAGTCTTTCATCTCTCCGATAGTCTTTTTACTTGTCCATGCATCTAAAGAATTTTTTTGCTTCAGAGGAGCATATTTGCTGTTGGAATGATCTGCTGTGACGGTGAGGGTCATTTAAATGATAAGTCCATCTTGTTGCAAAGCAGGTAAAATGTCCTGGGCCTTCTAGATTGTATTCATGTACATCAATCATCTAAGAGGGAAATAAATAGGTGTTCTTGATGTGTTAACTATGTGAGCATAGTCAAGATCACAGTGGATTTTGTTATTGATGATTCAGCCACATAGCAAAGGAATCAACAAGCAATTTTTAACATGTTTGCGTACGTAATTAAATTCTGATTGGAACCATCTTACCAATCAGTGTGAGACCAATTTGGGTCACATGATACTTTTATTCAGCCTAAATCAGGACTGAGAGGTCTTCTCTTTCTCGAATTATTGAATTTCTCAAGATTAGGTACTCAGTGTTTTCTGGCATATGTTAGTTTGTATTTAAGAGCATCACCTGGTAAATGGAGGACCCGACTGCTCTGCTCTTGACACTTTTCACCATTTAGCAAGTAGTATTTACCCTTTGCTGTTTTAACTTCTTTTTTGTTTAATATTTGATTAAGTCTCCTACCCTTTTGACAGTGTTGAGTATTCTGGAGGGCAACGTGTTCGACTAGAGTTAAATAAACTGAACAAATTTTCTGTTTTTCCAGGCCAGGTAATAAACATTATAAAAGATTGTTAGTCTTGTTTGCTGTGTTGTAAAATCCCAGATCAGCCTGGAAATATTTCTTCTATACAGGTGGTAGGCATCAAGGGTCACAATCCTAGTGGGCATTGTTTGATTGCATCAGAGCTGGTAGATTCTGTTCCTTTGTCCACTGCCACTGATATGAATTTGCCTCCTGCAAAGAAGCAAGCTTTAGATGAAGCGATTCAGGCAACAAATTTTTCCTGCACACCAACAGAGATAACAGTGGTGTGTAAGATCTTCTATATCAGATAAAGATCTTAGAATACACTGTTAATTGCACATCATAATAAAGTTACTGCACCACCAATTGAATCTTAGGTTTTATTTTTTGGATACATGCAATCATGGCAATTTCAAATTCTCTTTAATGACAATTCCTCTTCTCTTAAGACTTATGTTGTTTGTTTTTAACAGATTATTTGAACGTGATAAATGTTTGAACAGATTATTGCTGCTGGTCCATTCACTACTACAGATAACTTATTATTTGAGCCTCTGACAGAACTGCTCACCTATGCGACCAGAAAGTTGCCACAGTTGCTTATACTGGTGTGCACCTACTTCATTTTTAGTCCAACTCGTTTGAATGATTTTAATGTTCTGACTAACCAGGGAACTTTGTGTTGGCTTATTGATAATTTTCAGTTAGGACCTTTTATCGATTCTGAACATCCACAGATCAAGAAAGGAACTGTTGATCCGAGTTTTGATGAAATATTCCGATTGGAGGTTCTTAGAATGGTATATATGAAGCAAAAGTCTATTCTAATTCTGGAAAAAATTACTTATGGTTCTTTAAATCATCTGTTTTCTCCTTGGTATTTTCAGGTGCAAGATTATTTGGAATATGTGGGATCCGATGCACGGGTGGTTATCATTCCATCTGTACGGGATGCTAATCATGATTTTGTTTTCCCTCAGGTCTTTTTTTCTGCCAAATAAAATGAACAGTACTTATCTGCTTGATTTGGTGATATTTTGAAATAGAGTAAATGCTGAGATTTGTATTGAACTTTGTGCAGCCTGCTTTTGATCTTGATCCACTCGATATTAAACATCAGGTGCATTATATGTACTAATAGTCTAACGACAGTTCATCTGGTGAACTAATGATGACTTCCTAATCGTTCCACAATTTGCTTCCAAAATTAACATGATCTTTTTTTTCTTCATTCTTATTCAGATAACCAGTCTCACAAATCCAGGGATTTTTGAGGCAGATGAGGTAAAGCAATGGCAACCCTTATTCAACTTCTATCCATTCTGTGCTATATTAAGATGGTTTAAACTCAAGTGAGAGAGAGCATGTATCAGTTTATTACATACTAATAATTTTGGGTTCAGGTCAAGATAGGTTGCTGCACTGTAGATATTCTCAAACATCTTAGTGGAGAGGAGTTGTCACGACATTCAATGGATGGAACACCTACTGATCGCATGACTAGACTTGCCAATCATATTCTTAGCCAACGGAGGTATGTTTTAATATGTTGTTTTTATCGAAACTCATTCACTTGATAATTTATTAGTTGCTTCAAATAATAAGATGTATTAACCTATCAAATGTATTTACTGATTGATGTTTCTGAGACAGCTTTTATCCGCTATATCCACCAGCAGAAGGTGTCCCATTGGATTTCTCGCTTGCTCCTGAAGCTCTTCATATTTCTTCAATTCCGGATCTTCTTATCTTACCTTCAGACATCAAATACTTTGTCAAGGTTAGTGACGATGCATCAATGCCAACCTGCTTTTCAGTTCCAACTTCATTTTCAAACAGCAACAAGAAGAAATCATGGCTCCAAGATGCTAGTATTTTGTAGAGGATAGTATCTAACTTTCTGCAACAAATGTTGAAATATACTACAAACTATAAAAAGAATGTAAATTCTCATGCATCCTGCATATTCTCTATGGTTGCAGGTGGTATCTCTCGGGGGAACAAGTGAAGCGGAAGAAAAAATTAAAAAATGCGTTTGTATTAATCCGGGAAGACTGGCGAAGGGAGAAGGCGGAGGCACCTTTGTAGAGCTCAAATACCAAGGGAGTCCTGATAAGATGAATGCTTCAATTATTGGTATATGAGTCTTGATATTCTCTTAATGCAAGACATATCCTAAACCTGCGGTGTTCCTCTATCAAATCAATTGCATAAGGAGATAGAAAAAGAGAGATGGGATGATGTATGTTTACGTATGATGTAAGGCATCAATTGTATTTCTCATTTTGTGTCATGTATTTTTATAAGCTCAACCAGATGGAGAACCATTGGTACATATTTTGCCTTCTATTTGTGTAATTATTTACATCTCATCAGAGCCACTGATTTCAGTTAATCGAATTGCCCCCAATCACGTATGATCTTCCTCTGACTATCTACTCTTTCAAAGTTGGAGGCACCTCCCAAATTACACCACTTTCTTCACAGCTTTATAGTATCTTTCTATGTTATTAAGACTTTGGTGTGAATGTTAAATATGAGTATATTTGATTTATTTTAAGTTTTTTCATGTATTTGGAGGATTCTTGGGAGATCATATTTTTATATTTATGTTCGCATATGCGTTGGACATGAAAGTCGAACACGAATACTTTTAAAAAGAAAAAAAAAGAGTAGGAACGAAAAATAGAGTAGGAATAATATAGGTTTCTTCCTTTATACAAGTCCATTCAGTGATCAAAGACTCAAACCATGTTAATCAAAGATTGCTGTAACAATCACAAACATCCAAGAAGCCCAAGCCCATCCTGGAATCAAATTCTCAGCCGCCCCACTTAGATAGAAGGCCCCCATCTTATACACGAAGAGCGGCCCCAAAATCCCCCTGACAACAGAATAGAAAGCATAAAACGGAGGGGACAAAAGCTCGTACAATTTTGCAGCGGCGGGAACATCAGCTCTTCGGAAACCAGCAAGATTCCAGAGGTTCTGACAAAGGCTAGTGACTTCAGCAAAAATGAGTAGCAAGAGGAGGGCAAATGCCCCATGATGAACCATGTAATGACTTGTGAAAAACACATACAATGTGGCTAAATGATGGGAAAAGTCCATCAAAAAGTATGAAATACTGTGTTCAAGTACAATGTTGTCTAAAACAGAGTTTGGAGAAGCAAAAGTACGAGGAGGTTGGGTGCTTATTAATGCATTAACACTAACAGCCATGAAAACCGCAGCCGTTCCATGAGCTAAAAAGATAAGGGTAAAAGACATTTAGTAAAAAATCCACTTGCCCTTAAAGTTTAAAAAATCTCTCTTTACCCTTCTATTGAAGAAAAAAAAATTCTTTAAGAGTTTTGGAGAAAACCCACTATTAGTGGTGATAACGATTCGGTTCGGTTTTAAACAAAAATTGTGATTAATGTGTAGTATTTTGATTTTTAACACTTTGTGATTATCAAACCGAATAGAATAAAAAATCGAACTGACCCGAACCGAATTCCATCAGTTCGAATCTGAATCCAATTTTATTTAAAATTTTAACCTTCGACCCCGAAAAAACCCCTCGATCCCACCCCAAATTTATAAAAAAACATTGTTTTGTTTAATAAAAAGTTTCAATTTTTTTTAATAAAATATATTGATAAAATATTCTAATGAAAATTACTTATTCAATTGCCACAAGAATTGAGTTAGTCCAAAAGTATAAATTTCAAGAATCAATCAATTTTATTAGTTTACAAACTTGCAAGCTTGAAAAATAGATGAACAAAAAAATGAGATTTCTCTCCGACAAACAACAATTCTTATATATCTCTTAAAAAAGATTGATAGATTATTTATATATATTAAAGTTATGGTTTATTGCAATAATATATAAAATTAACATATATAAAAATTAAAAGTAAAAAAAATATAAATAAAAAAAATCGGGACGGGTCGGTGCAAATTTATGGTAAACCCGAACCGAATCAATTAATTTTTGAAATTACCTACCCAACCCGTCCCCTAACCCAATTTTAAAAAAAAAAAACACTCGTCCCTATAAGGTCGGGTCGGAACCCGAAAGTTCGGATTACTTTATCAACCCTAAACATATTCTTTACCATAAAAGGGCAGTTTTGGAGTATTTGGAATTTTGATCAAATCTCAAGGGGTTCATAATACTTTTCCCAAAAGATAAAGCCAGCTTGAAGCCTGAGCCCGGTGTTTAGGACCCCAGTAGCGGAAGACTAAAAGGTAAGCAAAGAGATAAATGAAAAGAAACAACAAGAAAAATGTCGGCAAACTTGGGCTGTGAAGGGCTAAGGTCTCCGTGGAAATCCAGTAGCAGAAATAGGTAATGAGAGACAGACAGTTGTGGAAAAATTGAAACAAGTTGCGAAGTTCCTGAGACTTTTGAGAGTAAGAAATAAATAAGGTAGTGGGTTAGAAAACCGTATATGCCTGTTTTTGGTTATTAACAAGAATTGAGAGTAGGGAAAAGGGAAAAGGAGAGAAGAGGGTGGACTGGTTTCTCCTTAATAAACTGAACCTATGTTGTTCCGATGCATATTCGAAAATAGGCATGGAGATTTGACCCTCCAAGAACCATATAAATACATGGAAAAATTTAAAAAAACTGAACATACCCGTGTTGGACACATACCCGTATCCGACATCACACTCGAGTCTGAGTAACATAGAACTGAACACAGGCCATCAAAAAGCTTAATATAGCAACACAACACACGCTCCAGAAAGAACTATTGATCATATATCAATCTATAGTTTTCAAATACAAGCAAAGAACTTTATCATGTACTAACAAACTACAACTGCAAAACCCAGAGTCATCAACTCATACAAAAGAACTCCATTGATTAAGCACTTTTCTTGGCTGGCCTTTTGGAATTATTAATACGACGAACCTTTACAAAAGCTTTTGTCAACTCCTGAAAGGAACGAGAAGGAAAGATTAGTTTTAAGAGATTGACTAGCAAAAGAAATTTTGTATATGCAGGGAAGATTTGATGAAAAAATGCTACAAAAAGCAAGAAAAGAAGAGAACAAGAGACCCCAAGAAGATAGAAAGAGGATATTGGGTGTTCTCAATTAAATGAACCAAATGATCATAAGATTGACCAATAGGCTATACTTAACCAACAGATAAAGCTAATTTGGACAGAACCATGAACAATATATAATAATTATTTTGCTTTTGAAACCAAGTAAATAGAATATCTCTACTCTCTACTCTCTAACGCCACATTCCAAACACAAGTGGCAGTATACTTATGATCATAATTTTATTTTGGTGCACCTTACTGTAAAATATGCCACATAACCCACGTTCAACACATCAACTACCATATTCAAAGTCTGGCTAGAATTCTATGACCTAATGCAATCAAGAAAGGTGACTATCTCTCGCATCTGGGGTCAAAACAGTTTCATAAAAATCGACACCGAAATATTAGATGTTCATAATTGTAGATCAAAGTTTACAGACTTACCTCAACTGGTTCCTTCTGGACCATCTTCCCAGTCCAAAGATTTTCCAAATTGTAATAAGCTCTCGCCTTCTCATCGAGAGCATGGACTATCACTCTGCCTAAAGAAAAGAAACTCCCTTTATCAACAAGGTGCACAATTTGCATTAAAACTTGTGAGAATATATAGAATTGGATAATATCATTCCAGAAGATTTCCTAGAATTGAAACTGCTAACAACCTATATGTGTTAAGCCCTAAGAATTATTCTTAGAGGAGATCAATTCATTTTATAGCGGCACGCTAACAGAAAATACTTGACCAACTATAGTTTGCCTCAACAACAAACAAATTACAACAGATAGCGTCACTATGTTACCCGGACTCTTCATTTTCCCTAAAGTATCCGTGTCTGACATCTATATCCGACACATATTCGGACATGAGTATGAAGGTATGATCCTCCAAATATGTGGAAAAACTTAAAAAAAAAAATGAGCATACCCGTGTCGGACACATACCCGTATACAACACTCACCCCCAAGTCCGGATAACATAGGATAGCAATTTTAAGATTTTATATCTTTTTGGCTTCAGCGATAATTTTACCTTATGTTTTTCTTAAAGCCAAATGCATAACAAATCTCGAGCATTCTATTTGACATTTTGATTTTTGCATAAAAATCATTACCAACACCTACCTACGGAACCTTATTCCTTAAATTAAGTTCTATTGTTTGTCCAAATGGAGGAGAGTTTACATCTATCAAACAACGGTATACAAGCATGTAAAAAAATGACTCAGAAACAACAGAGTTAAAGAAAGTAGGGAATGCAGCACGAACCAGAGTCAACAACAATCCATTTTCCCGTCTCTTGCCCTTGCACACTGGGTAGCACCATCCGCTTAGCTCCTTTTTGCTTCTGCTTAACCTGTTCTACCAAACAAACATAATTTTTTTTTGTTCATAAGCAAATATACATAATTAATTAACAACTTTCACCTCCAAATAGTCACTAATAAGGAGGATAGTAATTCTCTGATTTATCGAGGAAATTAGGGAATAAAAGAAATTTGTATTGAAAAACAAAAAAACAAAATAAAACAAAGAAGCGTACCTTGTAAATTAGGGCTTGGGCGATGTTCTTGACGTGCCACGTGGACCTACCGGTAGCAATCACCATGAAATCGGCCCAATCGCATTCCTTCCCAACCGGAACCACCGTCACGTCATCTGCTCTCACATCGCTCAGAACCTTCTCCACCTCTTGCAGGCTCAGCAACTCTTTGCTACTGCTCTCCATACTGGATGAAGAGAATGTCTGATTTAAAACTGAAAACCCTAGCTTCCACGAACGATAGGTGAGAGAGGACGAAGGCAACGGTGTTGCAGATAGATGCAGATATCGGGATCTTAAAGCCGCCCACATCAGATTGCAACTCCTGAAGTTTCCGAACAGAATCGCCCCTTCGTCAAGCTACTGCATTCACCGCCGCTAAAATCCCCAGTAGTTCTTCAGAAGTAAGAAAAACAGGACGTCGTGTTATACATTTCACCTACAGCGATGTTGAAACGCGAGCGTTTTTGAGCGCTGATGACAGGGTGGAGTAAGGTGTTTCGCACCTCAGGGCTCAGGATTAAGTTGGCTGCTGAGAGACTGACACGTGTATGGTAAGATTAGTATTGACTTTAGTCAGCTTTGCGAGAGACATCCTAATCCTACCTTGAAAAAGTAAACTCCGCATGATTAATAGTTTAATGGGCTTTTAATTACCGTACGATCTGACTAAGGAACGAACCGTGAGTCTTACGTCACGTGTGTTGGGACTTGAGTTGATCGAGTCGAACTTCGGTTGGGTTTTTGCATCACGTCACGTGCACAAGCAAACTGGAAATTCAACGAGAGACAATGCCACTATACCAGATGATTCTTTTAAATTAAACTCAAATCAATTTCACCTACAAATATTTAAACCTAATAATTACTTTCTTATTTTACTCTTATGCTATATTTTTTAAAAATATCACTTCTTGCATTAAAAATAGACGTGTTTATGAGTTGGACAGCTCGCTTGATTCACGAGTTAAGTTTAGACATAATTTTTTATGATTCGAGTCGACTTGGATGATTGTTCAATCATTAAAATATTATTTTTTATTTAAATTTAATTATAAATATTAATATTTTAATAATTTATGAACAGTAAAATGAGTTTACAGACCGACTCAAATCCGACCCAACCTAACCATGAGCACCTCTAATTAAAAATAGAATACTATAGTTTTATTATATTTAGTTTATACTATGTAACAAATCTTTTCAGCTACTAACAAAATAAAAAAAATATGTATAATATAACAAAGAAAAAAAAAAAGAACTAAAACCAATTGTTTTTAGGACTACTGTTGTCTTATATATTACGATAAATTATTATGAAAAATTATCCATTTTTATTGATTTTTTTTTTTTAAACTCTAGGAGCATGTTTAAAGAGTTAATATATGTCAATTTATTAATTAATTTCTTAATATTCATAAATATATCATATTAAGACATTTATCAATTCTTTAATCCTGTTAATGAATATAAAAATTTTATTACTAGTAAATGAAATAATTTTTTTAGGAAAAAAAGTTTCATAAACAAGTTTATACATTTATATTATGACCAATTATTCAGTTAGCAAAAAAATGGTATTAAATTAACATGGTTAGTTAAATTGGTATGTAGTAGTATATGAACTATATATCTTACTAGGTAAATTATGCATGATAAAAAATAAATTTATTTAAAGATCGAGTTATTTATATAATCTAATTCAATCTAAATTAAAATAAATTTTGAGTAAATAAATTTTTATTATTCAAATTTAATTTGATCTAATCGATAAAGAATTCCAATAAAAAAAAGCCAATAAATTTGTAGCTTTTAGTAGAATTTACGATATGTCCATTGTCGCTAAAATCAATGTCCTGCTGTTTTGATATAAAAATAAATAAATTAAAACATTTTTATTTCCTCTTATTATTATCCATACAAATAAAATGATGAATTACTATTTGTTGAAATTAAATTGCATACTCTGCAGATTTTCCCTCACTTTTTTTCCCCGATTAACTTAACGTCACATAACCGCTAAAAATTGAATTCTATTTTTTGGTTTTCTTTTAAGTGAAAAAAAGGTAAACAAAAGATGGATGCCATAGAGGTCAAATTAATTGTACCCGTACGGATCGTTGACAAATCCCAACGGCTACTTACAGTATTATTTATTAGTCACTGTAATTACCACACTCGATAAAAAAAAAAAAATTAAAGGTTAATTACCACACTCGCTCAAAAAAAATAATTTAAAGGTTAACTAAAACCGAAAAAATTATTTAAAAAAAAAAGAAAAGAAAAGAAAGAAATATCACGGAGCAGAGAGACAGAGAAAGACTGAGGAAAAGAAAAAGAAAACGAAAGCTTGCTGCGGAGGAAAGAAGCAAATCTGAACAACAGCCAACCAAAAAGAAAAAGAAAGAAAGTCGAAGGTTATTTATTTTACTCTCTTCGAAATTCCACTTTCTCTCATTTTCTCGGAGGAGAGAGAGAGAAATGCGAGTAAATTCGAGGTGTCTCCGTTTGAAACCGATCGGTCTCTGCTTTATGTCACCGATCTGAGCCGTGCAACTCTCATTTTCTCAAAGAAGAAAAAGGCGTTAAATGCCATTAGATCCGGTGTCTCATTCACCACTCTTCGCATTGTAATTGGCATTTAAGCTCTGTTTTTTTCTATCTTCCAATTTGAGATCTCAATCGCAATCAAAACGAGCTTCGTTTTTCCACTGGAGGCTATTTGTTTTTTTGACTTGGGATTCTTTGGTAAGTCAAAGGAACTTGACGTGTACTTTTCAAAAATGGTGAATTAATTTCCGCTCTCTCATTTTGAGCAAAACTGGAAAAGCTTAGCTTAGCGGTTACTGGTGGCTGAAAATTCTGAGTTTTGCTTAGGCTTAGGGTTTTGTTTGATGAAGGTATTTTCAATGTTAAATTGATGGAAATCTAGGGTTCGGAGGTTGTGTTACGTTATGAACATCTCAATTTGGTCGTTGTTGTTCAGTTATTGGTGCTGAAGCTTTCCTTTTGGAATACGGTCATTTCAGCAATTCTCAAAATTTTGACAATTTATAAAGATTTTCTCTCACGTATTCTATTTTAGAAATAGGCCTTGTGCCCTTGTTTAGGGTCATTGGAGGTTGACTGCATTTGTTATTTGGAAACACGGAAAGGCTGCGAATTGGGAGTAATTATGGAGCAGGATGGCTGCTTAATTTCTAGATACGTGGAAAGACTGCGGTGATTGTTTCGGAAGGGTAGATTAGGGAAGCAGAAATGCCTCCTTCTCCAGCATTGAGATACTCTCCAGGGAGGGAGCTGAGAGGGGAAAACCACAAACGAGGGCGTAGTTTGGAGAGCGGGTTGATTGTAAGAGAAAAGGATGATGACCTTGCTTTGTTCAATGAAATGCAGTCCAAAGAAAGGGAGAATTTCTTGCTTCAGTCTTCGGATGACTTTGAAGACTCATTTTGTAATTTTCTGCTTTGACTTTTCATTTCAGTTATTTGGGTTTATTTGCCCGTGAATTAAGGAATGGAGATCAGTGTCTGCAGACTAATGTTACTGTTTGTTTTCTTTGGTTTTGATTGATCGTTTACAGCTACAAAACTGAAACATTTTTCAGACTTCAAGCTTGGAATCTCCATTCCTGTTCAAGGAGAGACTAGCGAACTCCTTAATGCAGATGAGGAGAAAAATGACTATGAATGGTAGGTCATGGTTTCCTCTTCAAGATTTTCAAACTTTTTGTTTTTAGAACTGTGATAGGACAAACTTTTTGGTTCGGAACTAAGCAGAAATAGTAACATAATCTGCTTGTAAATTGGTGCTGCCCATGTTCAGTGTATGTCAGATTGCCAATTGCCTAAGCAAGCAATTATTGTTATGTGATTATTTATATTTCATTCATCTCATTTATCATGCTATTGAGCTGTTATCTGTACTTTTCGAAGTTTTTGGTTCTGACAAAGTGTCTGTCTTGGTGATTTTGTAGGTTATTAACTCCACCTGACACTCCTCTTTTTCCTTCGCTGGACGATGAGCCACTACCAGCTAATGTTGGCCGCAGGGGTAGACCTCAAACTCAACCAATTTCCATATCAAGATCATCCACAGTAGGTTATCATATCACTCTTATACAATGAAACTATGTGTATTAATGTAACTATGTTTGTTAACATTCTTTCTAGGTTTTCTAGGGAAACTCATAGCTTACTCTTTCAAAATCTTTTCCCTATATCCTCTCTGAAAAATATGCAGATGGACAAGAGTTACAGAAGTAGTAGGGGCAGTGCAAGTCCAAATCGTTTAAGCCCATCACCTCAGTCTGGGAATAGCGCATTCCGGTCTAGAGGAAGGCCGACTTCAGCACCTCAGTCCAGTCCAATACGGGCAGCTACTCCAACCAGGAGACCATCTCCTCCCCCTAGTAAAAGTTCCACTGCTGGTCGAAGGTCTTCTACACCTACTCCTCGAAGGACAAGCATAGGCTCCAGTGGGACTGTGGCCTCATCAGGAGTAAGGGGAACTTCTCCTACAAGGACAAGTAGGGGAAACTCTGCATCACCAAAAATAAGGGCATGGCAGTCAAATATCCCAGGTTTCTCCTTAGAGGCACCGCCTAATCTTCGTACTTCTCTGGCTGATCGACCAGCATCATATGTGAGGGGTTCCTCACCTGCATCTAGAAATGGAAGGGACGCAAGAATTGGCAGGCAATCAATGTCCCCGACTGCCTCTAGAAGTGCCAGTTCATCACGTAGTCATGATCGAGACCAATTTAGTTCATACAGTAAAGGTTCCATAGCATCACCTGGTGATGATGACGTAGACTCTTCACAATCTATCCCTCTTGGTGGATCAAGCCATTCAGTCACAAGGAGGCTCGGTCCCTTCCCAAATAACAAGGCCCCGAACTTTAACAAGAAATCAGCTAGAGTGTTATCACCAAGTTCAGCTCCAAAACGACCCTTTGATTCTGCTCTTCGTCAAATGGTATTTTATGACTTTTCTTTAGGTCAATACACAATTTGGGTCCTTTGTACAACTATTAAAATATAAGTAGTTAATTTGTTTGCTCTAAAATTGCTTAGTATTCTGAACCTACCCTACTTTATCTGGTACTAATTTATTTAATGCCATTCTGACTGCCATCCCAAAAAGGAAAATAAAGAAAAAGCAAAGTGTTTCTCTTCCAATCCTTTTTACTAATATGCTATAGATTTAGTCAGTGGTAATAATGGAAGAAGAGATATGAAAGGTCAAAGTACTTAACTGTCTTTTTATTTACATTGGAATGTAAACCTGTGCTAGTTCTCTCGGAAGAATATTCTCAAATTCCTCTGTCATGTTTGAATTCAATGCTATATATCTAGAGGTGGTAACCATGATGGTATAATTTAGAATGACGTGCTTGATGTGCTCCTGCTAGTTGGTAAGAATTGTGCATGGCAATTATAATCTGACTTAATTGCTGAAATGACCATGAAGTTTTTGGTTGGTTAACTATTGAAAACTTGAATACTAATTTGGCATGTCAAAAAGGGGGAAAGAAATTTAAACTCTAGAATTTCCTACTTAATTTAGTGAGTGCATTCTATAAATTGTTATTTATATTTAAGTAAATTTTTGATGCGGTTAGCAATCATTTGATGTGTTTTAATGTGTTTAATAACTCACAGTTTTAATACATTCTGCATAGTCTATTTTTACTAATAAGCAAAAAGAAGTTAAATTAAAGAGAGTTGTGGCAGAATCCATGCAGTGTCTTGTCATCTACCTTTCGCACATGTGCGCTGTCATTTAGAAGTGTTTATGCATATCATCAACACACATCTTATAGTTTATTATAACCAACATTTTGATACAGGATCACCGGAAGAGTCCTCCAAATATGTTCAGACCTCTATTATCTAGTGTTCCAAGTACCAGTTTCTATGTTGGAAAGGGAAGTTCTGCACATCGTTCTTTGATGTCAAAGAACTCATTTGTTACCACCAGCAGTAATGCAAGTTCTGATCAAGCTACAAGTGCTGCGCTTGATACTGAAGGGAGTGACCACCAACATGATGATATGGCAATTGAATCTGGAAAGGGACCTTATGCCGATGCTCAAGAAGAAGTTTTTGCCTTCGATAAGATGGATGTATTAAACCAGGATGCTAGCCATGAAAGACATGAAGGCTCGCTTAATATTCTTATTGAAGATGCTGATAGAAATTCTGCAATTCAATGTGACCCTGATCACTCTGAGGGGTTAAGTCACCATGGTCTTGAAGTTGAAATGAGTTCAACTTCTGATGCTCTATGTGACAAGGATGATATTTCAGAAGTTGATAGTTTTGAAAATACAAAAATTTGTTCTAAATGTGGTTGCAGGTATCGTATTATTGAACAGGTTGAAGAAGAAGCCAGTCTTTGCACAGATTGCAGTAGGCAACATAATATTGTCGCTGACGACTTCTGTGATTCAACAATAGTAAATGCAGATAACTACCCACCGTTGTCTATGAAAGTTTCTGAAGAAGATAAACCATTTCATGAATTGAAAACCTTGATTCCTCCATCTGATTCACTGTTGCAAGTTACTGATGCAGTTGAACCCTGGATTTCTCAGCATGAAGAAAACATCAAGCAAAGTAAAAATTTCTCTCAAGAAAATTCTCTTGGAAGGTCTCTGCCAGAGAGAGGTGAGCAGAGGCTTGGTTACCAGCAAGAGCTGGACCAACCTACCGTTGGTTATTCCCTACCTGATAGGGACACTGTAGATCAGCAGTTGCAGCACTCTGATGAACATTCTGGTTTGAAGGTTAACACCTCAGAAGTTGCAGGCATTTCATTGCTGTTAAAGAGGTCAAGAAGCAGCAAGGGGCCTATTGTTCTAGGTAGGACCTTTTCTACCATACCGTATGAAGATCTGTCTTGTGCAAGAGACAGTTCTAACAGTTTCAGAAGCTCTACCGGACATGGCAATGTCTCTGCATCATCCTCTGTTGATTTTAGCTCATCTAGACAAACAGATACACATGTGCAGCGGCAGTTAAGTGGTAGAAAATCTGAGTTGGAGAATTACAGATATGACATGAATGCGAAGCCTCAAAGCTTTGGTTTGTCTTTGTCTCGAAGTTCAAGCAATAATTACCAAGCTTTAAGTCTTGCAACAAGCACAACTGATGAAAGTTTTGAGAGTTCTGTTGGCAGTCTGAATTTTGATGAAGCAGAGGAAATAGCTGTAGTTTCTCGAGCGAAAGTGGTAGCTTCTGAAAATTCAGAAGCAGGTTCATCATTCACTGGTGCTGCCATTCCCAAAAAATATGGTACTGAGTGGAATGAAATTAGTAGAACAAGTGATACTTTAACCTCAGAGCTATTAGAGGACAATTCAGCAGCACCATTTCCTCCCTCTGAAGACTGTGTTTCATATGAAAATGGAGATGACTTGCCAAGTAATGCCAGGATTTTCGCTGGGGTTGAACCATCAGCGATCACTCTAGATCCTACTCTTGAAGACCATAGTATGCTGAATGCTACTCCTGATGGAGTAGATGCTGCTGAGGCTGTTGGCCACAACTCTTTGGCTACAATCTCAGAAATAGAAATTCAGAATTCCTGTGGTTCAGAACTAGATGGCTTGTCTTCAAATTCTGAGAGAAAGGGATCCATGGACCTGTCAGTTGCCATACCTTCAGATGTGGATACTAGAGCTTCTGTTGAGGAGCATAACACGTCAGATCATGCAGATGGCATTTTAGGTATGTTAATTTTTTCATTGTGACTTTGTCATCTACTTTGGGCTTTCAACTGTCCTTGAAGTAAATTTTCACTTCCATTCCTGAGAATTTTTTTGTATGTCAAATACCATTTTTAATAAACAATTTATGATGCAGCTATGTTGAATCCTTCATGAGCTATCCATGCAACTCATTTTAAAATTTAGCAATACCTATTCGTTCTTCAATTGTTGTTGCTTTCTTGTAGTTTTATTGATAAGATAAGAGTAGTAAATTGCAACGATAAGAGCTATGGGTTTTTCTCTTTTCCTTTTCTGTTACCAGTTTAGGTGTGAATGCATCAACAATATCAAAATATAAAAATTTAATACTACTTTGTGTATCGTGATATCAGAAAAGTGAAGGTGAGATTTGATGGAATTGGAATGAAATGATTGGCCTTTTTATTCTTCTTTTTCTTTTGAGATAAGATCCAAATTTGTCACTCTACTTATCATGATAGATCAAATTTACCACTCATTTTGAACGAGTGCAATTTTAACATTGTACTTTTAATTTGGTTTAAAAATAGTAAAAAGTTAACAGTAAAAGGAATATTCCCTAGAAAATCAAAGGAATATTCGGAAAATTTATTTGTCGTTAATTTTTTACCATTTTTCATTTAAATTCAAAGCACAATGTTAAATTTGCATTTGTTCAAAGATGGACGGTAAATTTGGACCTTATCCCTTTTCTTTTGCTCTTTTAAACATCTCTCGTTCATGTCTACTGCTTCCAACCCAACCTGACACATCAACAATGATAAACATTTAGATACTTGCAGATTACTTTGATCATTGTGGCCTTTCTAATAAAAATTATGCTCTGGGAAACACCAGGTTTGAGGGTGGTCCTGGTTCCAAAACCTGTTTATTTCATTTTGAGTTCCTTCACAATCTTCATAAGGTTTTTAGGCTGAGAAGGATCTTAATTTAGTGTACCAAATTTGGAGCTGCCAATTACTTACCAATTTTGGAAAAGCTATGGATAAGGCAATTCCTGTTCTTATAGTGGATGTGAGGATAGCCTGTTTCCAAGCCCCGTTTGTTTCGAATGGAGTGTTTTTTTGGCTTCAATAAGAGATGTGAAGTTGGAAGCGTCTTAAGTTTAGTTTACCACCAAAGAATATGTTGCCATTTAGTGATCTTCAGAGAAATTACTTATATGGCAGTTATTACAAATAATATTTTATCGATGAAGGTTATCATTATTCACTAAATCATTTTTATCATGTCATAAAAGTCAGGTATTCTTCCTCCTCCTCCTCCCTCCTTACCCCCCAAAAGGGTGAAAATGATAGACAAGCACATTAAATATTTCAACATTGTACTGAGATGTATTAACAAGCACAGTTTCTTAGATCACCTTTGTCCATTTGATCTCAGGTATAGAGGCTTCGAAGGTTACATCAAATGTAATTCTACCAAAGGCTACTAGCATGTTGATTTAATGACATTGTCCTCCTATCATATAATCCTTGAATGACTTTGTCCACTGCTGTGCTGTCTTCTCTCTTAGTGGAAATGGTTTTCTTTGCAATAGTGCTGTAATTTCTAATGGTGGAAATTAACGCATGCTTTGCATTTTGCAATGAATTATACCCATATATACTTGTCTTGGTGTCATGTTAGATCTTCCATTTGCCACCATGTTATTATTTTCAGTATGTGCACTGCCAAACTAGTGTAAAATTCTATTTACAATGATTTTAACTCTTTTTGAATTTTGATACCTAAGAATAAAATGGACTTGACCACTGTGTTTACAGTTTAAAAATGATTTTACTCAGTTTGTAGATTGCATAACATTTATAGTTCTGTTTCTTGATGTCGATGCCTTTTATATATCTAGTGCCTACAGCCTTACATGATATGATTCTTTGCTAAAGTTTGGTTCTGATGAGTGGCAGAGAGATTTTGTTTTAGTCTCTGATGACCTTTTATGCTTTTTAACAGAGGAGTCAACTGTCTTGGTAGAATGTCGTGGAGGATGTAAGGCCAGAAGCCTGACACTTGAAGAAGCGACCGACACAATACTTTTCTGCAGTTCCATTGTCCATGATCTTGCCTACCAGGCTGCAACCATAGCCATTGAAAAGGAAAGTTCAGTGCCATTGGAAGGTTCCAGGCCATCAGTGACGATATTGGGGAAATCCACTTCTGACAGGAAGGATCTACGGGGGAGAACCGTTGGTAGACGAACTTCCAAAGTCAGGCAGAGGCGGGTAGAAACCGATGAAAAATCTCCATCAACCAAGACTGAAAATGATGAAAATGCCGATGAATCTTCAATCCGCAACGTTGCTCTTCCTAATAAGGTGGACAGTATGAAGCCTCCAAAGCTAGAATCCAAGTGCAACTGCTCAATAATGTGAAGAGTAAGTCTTTCATTTATTTTTTTGAGACCAAATATCCAGTGCCCCACCAGCCTCCACATGAGTTTGCTACTCCTCCAGACTCCAATCATATTTTGGAGAGATTCGCAAGTGCTTTGTAATTGAATGGTTTTTGAGTGTTGAAAGGGCTGTTTGAATTTGTTGCCAATTATTTGTAAGAAAAGCCGCCTGATGTTGGTGACATAAATTGTAAAGTTGTTCATTAATTTTCTTCTAGGTTGATATTAGTAAAAGGCAGTGGGTTTGTGTTTTTGCTCCATGGCCAAATTCTTGTTAGTTATTCCTGTTTGCGTTCGGGTCGGGTCAAGTCCTCCCTTGGAGAAAGTGTGAATTCAGACCCTCCCCTGATTTTTGAAAATATAGCTCAATTTGGTTAGCTTCTACTCCCAGTCCCAGGCAACCTCTGCTTCTAGCCTTCTATGCTTTGTAATTTGTAGTAGATTTGGTAATGCGTGTATGCGTGTTATATATAGTGTTTATTTGTGTGTTAATTGTGTAAATATAAACACAATATAAATTATTAAATGTGTCAAAATCTTAAATACGAATACAATATGTGTATTACACGTCTCATGTTAATAGTATTTAAACTTTTCATATCATATTATATTGTTTTTATGTTTATTAAATGTGTCGTGTTAGTGTCGTGTCGAAAATTGCTAAATCTATTTGTAGTAGGCTCCTAATTTTAATTTTATGAAAATTGCCCGTGTTTTCAAACTAATTAGATTTTGACTCACTCGTTATGTGATTGAAAAAACAGTGAGTGAAAAAATTATTAGTTAAAAAAAAATTATGTTTTGAAAAAAAATCTCAAAATTTGTTTTGGTATTGTAATTTTATTTTGGGTTTTAAGTAAACTCATCATCCGAATTAGTGTTTAATTAATTCGTGACAACATAGTTAAATACTTTACTATTAGTAAGATAAATACAAGTTCATTTTTAATAGAACTTCATCGGTGGTAATTGTATTTTTCTTTTTTCTTTTTTTTTTTTTTATTTTACTCAATTTCTTTATCATATATTTTTAAAAATAATTATAACTAATTTATTTTAAATAAAAATAATTTAATATATTAATATCAAATTTAATATATAATTAAATTAAAGATAAATTAAAAATACTTAAATATACTTGAATTAGAGTATAATTTAATTAAAATTTAATCTTATAGTACTTATAGATAACTTAAAACTAATTCAGTTCTCATGATTTTATAATTAAAAAAAATTGTGAGTAAAAAAACTGAATAATTAACAAAAATTATATTTATCTTTTCATTTAAAATTAACACCTTAAATGAGTAATGTATTTTTATTGGTAAAAAGAGTATTTTCCAACAATTAAAGGTAAATCGTAAATGTCTTGTGGTTAAAATCTCGTGTAAAAGTATGCAAAGACAAAAACAAAACAAAAATTGCAAAGGTTTTAGAAAAAGGTGAGGCTTGGGCTTGTTCATCTTCAAAAGGAACAAGTCCAATAGCCCAAGGGTAATTTAGACATTTAGATACGATATTAAAATAATACAAAAAACCCTTAGGCGGGAACTTTTAGCGCAAAAAAATGTAAAGCGGCGGAGCTCTCCGCACAAAGTCATTCACCGCCTCTACTTCCTGTCTCAGTGACTCAATCTTTTTATATTTGACACCCATGGACTCCGATTCAGACTCCGACGGCTCACATATATCCGCCACTCCTCCACGAGACCCACTCCCGCCTCCGAGGCGGCCACCGCAACCGCCTCCAAAACCTCCTACCTCCTCCAAGTCCACAACAAATATCAAACTCTCCTGTCGTTCAGACACCATTTCCAAACCCAAAAAGCCACCTTCGAAACATGATAAACCCGGACCCGAACCCAAAGTCAAACCTATTCAACAACCGGACCTCCCTTCTCCACTCGGCAATTTTCCCTTCCAGATCCGCCGTCCATCGGATCAACCCCATCCAATCTCCATCGGCCGTTCCCTTGAAACCCTCCCCGCTGGTTTCTTCTCTACGCACCGCGCCTCCTTCTCCAAAATCCATAAACCTTCCCTCAATTTCGAACCCGAAACCACACCAGAAATAGCCGCCGAACCTAAAATTAACCGCTCTGACTGCTCAGGTTCCACCAAAACTTCCATCAAGACGCTTCCTAATTTGATCAGAGGAGATGCCCCTTTACCTCCAGTTAAATTGCAAAAACGAAGCGAAGAAGGTAACTTCGTGAGGCTCAATTTCAACGGCTATAAACGCAAGTTCACAACCAAAGGTAAAAAGACGAACAGTTACTGTTACTCTTCCAAATCAAAGTATTTCAAAAGAAGCAAGAGAAGATTCCAACCCAAAGTCGATACGGAGAGCCTTTGCGACGAAGAAGGTTTAGTTGAGGAAATTAAGCATCAGCCGAAAGCAGAGAAACCGACTTGGTGCGAGTCAATTGAAGCCGCGGTTTCGGCGGTTCGAAACGAGGTGTCGGATGAGAACCTGGTGAGGTTGTTGAAAGCTATGTATGGCTACGATTCATTCCGTGATGGACAGGTGGAAGCGATCAAGATGGTGCTTGCTGGCAAATCGACGATGCTAGTTTTGCCAACTGGAGCTGGGAAGTCGCTTTGCTATCAGGTTCCGGCAGTGGTTTTGCCGGGGATTACGTTGGTCGTGAGTCCATTAGTGGCTTTGATGATTGATCAGTTGAAGCAGTTGCCTCCCATGATTCAAGGCGGTCTCCTGTCTAGCAGTCAGGTAGGAATTGAGTTATCTCTCTCTCTTTAGAAATTATTAGTATTTGATAAATGGTGTAATGTGGTGTTTTTGCACTGAATAGGGACCTGAAGAGGCTGCCGAGACACTGAGGCTGATTCGAGAAGGGAGCATAAAAGTGAGTTTATGTAGTCATCAACTTTTTAGAACTTTCTTGATGAATATTATGTATATTGGAATTTTGAATTGCATTACTGCCCAAAAGCTAATGTTTTCATGGCTTGTGTTTCAGGTGCTTTTTGTTTCACCAGAAAGGTTTTTGAATGCAGATTTTTTATCAATATTTTCTGCTACTACCTTTGTGTCGCTTGTTGTGGTTGATGAAGCTCACTGTGTATCTGAATGGTGAGTGGTTGAACTACCTTTGTTCTTGATTATTGTTGGTTATATCCCTTCACTTCCAAGGAAACTTATTTTATATCACATGAAAGTATTGCATGCATTGAAATGAATTTAAAATATACAGGTCGCATAATTTCCGGCCCTCATACATGCGGCTTAGGGCATCTTTACTTCGTGCCAAACTCAATGTTGAATGCATTCTTGCAATGACTGCAACTGCCACAACCACTACTTTGCATTCTGTTATGTCAGCTCTAGAGATTCCTTCAACCAATCTGATTCAAAAGGCACAATTAAGGGATAATCTACAGTTATCAGTGTCTTTGAGTGGCAATAGGCAAGTCCCATTCTGCTTTTTCATTTTAGTTTTACTCCACGGATTAGGTTATCCTGTGAGTCTTTGAATATACCTCTAATAGTTTGAACATCATAGAATGAAGGATATGCTAAAGTTGATGAAGTCCTCTCCTTTTTTGGAAGCTCAAAGCATTATTATTTACTGCAAATTTCAGGTAATAATGGTATTCTTTTGAACATTTTAGAGTCTATGGTTCTTGCCATTGTTGAATGACTTTGTCAATTGGCTATCCATGCTTAGTTCTGAGCAGTTTTTGCTTTTGGATAACCTATTAACCTCATTTGTGCTAATTCTGCAAATATCTTATATAATCAGTTTAGCATGTTCTGCAACTAAATTTACCTGGAAGGGAAACAAACTGTTTTTGAAATGCTCCTGATCTCAGATTGCTCTAGCTATTGCTTTTATGCAATCAATGTATATTTCTCAGGCCATTAGTAATTTATACTTGCACTGGTTTTGCAGTCTGAAACTGATATGATAAGCAGGTACTTATGTGATAACAATATTTCTACAAAGGTGAGTATTTTTTATATTTTCAGTTGTAGTAGTTGTGTAACATTTTCCATCAGACTATGTGTTCTAGCAAGCTTATTTTTAATGTTTGTGTAGAGTTACCATAGTGGTATGCTGGCAAGGGATCGCAGCCGCACACAGGAGTTGTTTTGTGCTAACAAGATTAGAGTGGTGAGAATTATCCTGATCCAGTCTCACTGCAATATCAAAATTATGCACTGAATATATTTCTTCTTCTTTTTCCTTTTAAATGCTTTTAATAGTTATAACGATTACCTCAATAACTGTCTATCTTTTGTAAGGTTGTTGCAACTGTGGCATTTGGCATGGGGCTTGACAAGAGGAATGTTGGAGCTGTAAGAAGAAAGACTTTATTTATAAGTTCTGTGGTTTCTCTGTATTATATTCACATTAAATCTAGTGTAGTTATTGCCACTTGGACTCAGCTCAAGTTGTAAGGGTGAGTTGAGATTTACATGGTGATCGGTGATCCTAGGTTCAAGCCATAGTGCTCCCTCTTGTACCAAAAGAAAATCTAGTCTAATTTTTGGTGCATTAATGAATTAGAATATTACGATGGTGTACTGGTTTTGTGTCATAACTGATGGTATGTGAAAAGGGTAGGCCACTGCTGCTCCTCTCTACTCCAGTTTTCCTAGTTGTCATCTTCACTGAGGTTTGACTCCATTCAGCTCAAAGACAGATTAAGTAAGTGGGAAATTGTTAAATAAGAGAATCAATTTGATTTAGGTCTTTGGGAATCATTGATTCCTATGTGAATGCATATTGGATGGTATTTTATTTGTTATCCTTCTGGGCCTGGGCATACACCATTTTCATTTTGTGGACTTCATCTTGTGTGTACAAACACTTGCTAGGCTCTCCTGGGTTACATATCCTTCTGCTGCAATTCGCTTGCATTAAGCATTGCACCACCATTTGATAATATGTAAGTGTTTTTTTCTTGAATTTGTTTCAGGTAATTCATTATAGCTTGCCAGAAAGCTTGGAAGAGTATGTCCAGGTCGATATTTGCTCCTTGACTATTAGGTTTTAGCAAGGCATTCTATATCTTTGTGTCTGCTAAATCAAATGAATGATCACCTCTTGTAGGAGATTGGCCGTGGTGGACGAGATGGGAGATTGTCCTATTGCCATCTCTTTTTCGATGACATGACATATTACAAGCTCCGTAGTCTTATGCACAGGTGTTTAGCATGAAATTTATCTTTCATGAAGCATTTATTGAAAGGATTCAAGAATTTTGGAACTGATATACAACATTGTGTTGTCAGTGATGCAGTGGATGAATTTACAGTAAACAAATTCCTTTGTCAAGTTTTTGCTGATGACACAAATTCACATGGGAAAGTTTGTTCACTAGTCAAAGAATCTGCATCTCGCAAATTTGATATGAAAGAAGAGGTTCCCTCTTCTACCATGCAACATGAGCTTTTAGAATTTGCAGTCTAATATTTTCCATAAAACAAATATTATCTATGTAATCAAAATATGTGCATTTGTGCTAAGATTTGGGGTAGGCTAGTCTTACTATATCATGATTCCTCTTTTCTTTTCATTTTCCAAAACTATGTTGGTAGTCTGACATTCAGCAAATTATTGACTATCATTCATCTAATCTGTTGCTTACAGGTAATGCTCACACTCCTAACACAATTGGAGTTGGGCGAAACACAGTACTTGCATCTGCTTCCACAGCTAAATGTTACTTGTACTCTGAATTTCCATAAGGTAATGAATTTTCAAATTTTTGTCATTTGTCTCTGACCTCTGTTAGATATCTCTTATATATTAATTGCTTAATGCAATTAGGTTGTGGAGATTGTTTAAGCCCTTAAGGGTCTTTTTCCTGAAATTTGGAAGCTGTGAAGTGAGTTATTAGCTAAAGATTGAAATGATTTGCATATATGCAGACTTCCCCAATATCACTTGCTGACAAGGATACTGTAGTAGCAGCCATTTTGAAGAAGTGAGTATGTTTTTCATTCTTGACTATGTAGAATGGCAATTCTTCTTTCAAGCATATACCTCCTGGCAGAGCAAGTTATGCTTTATCAAATTTTCAGGTCTGAAATTAAGCAAGGCCAGTATGTGTTCGATATACCCACTGTGGCAAATAGCATTGGGGTTGCACCTAGTGACCTATCAAATCACTTGCAGAATCTTAAGGTTGGAATTATCGAAGAAGCTAGTTCTTGTTGATTCTTATACATGTTTATGTGAATGTGTGAGTGGCAGCCACACTTCATTTGAGTGGAAGACTTCTCAATACCAAACCAAAGCCATCTTGAATTTTCATTGTCTGCCAATTAATGTATAATTGCGAGAGACCATAAATGCTCAGGTTAAGACTTTAGTTTATGTTCTTCCTTTAGATTATCTTATGAAGCAACGAGTTATTTGCATGAAAATTATGCATTATGGTTTATTAAGATAACAAGAAAGCATAAGCACTGAAGGTGATGGCATCAGCAATAGTTCTGTTGTTGTGCTTTATTTGTATGCTGGAACATAATTATGGCTTCAATTCACTTTTCAATAACCTATCAGCAATTGTAGAAAACTTAAAACTCATTTACAAAACAGTATAATAAATTTGTTTGGACCAAAGTGTTATTTTTCTGTAGTTATATGTGATTACTACACTGCTTTTTCGTGAAATTGATTTATAACCATTCATTTTTCTTCCTTTTGTTACTGGTTTCTTGTCAGTATGAAGCTTACTTTTTGGTTTCTTGTGTATAATTTGGAAGCAGTATCATTTTTCATCTTATTCTTTTTGGGATTATCTTAGGTAAAGGGAGAAATAACATATGAGGTGAAGGATCCAGCATATTGCTATAAGATTGTGGAGGTTCCTAGTGATTTCTGTTCTCTCTCGGCACTTCTTACCAGATGGTTATTGGATATTGAAAATTGCAAGGTAATTGTGCCTTACTTTAATCAGTTAAAAGTTGTTAGCACATTCCATAGGATGTTGGGTTTTTCTCTGGGGACAATTAGAGAAAAGATTGTGCTACTGAGTTTAATGATGTAATTTACTTAGGTGGCTGTTATTACCCTGGAAGAGATCCGTGTCATATAATGTGGCAATTTTTGTTTCTTGACTTGTAATAAGAAAAATGATGCAGTTATAAAGCAGCCTTTCTCCACCTGTAAGTTATGAAGTACTCTTCTTGTTCTACTCTGATGGCAAGGAATATTAGTATAACAGTGGATGACTGGATGTTACTTTCATTGCAACCAACGTATCAACTTGTTGGCAATGCTAATTTCCAGTTGACTTCTAATATACAGGCTCTAATAATTCTCTTTAAACATTTTTTTTCTGTTCTTTTATCTTTTAACTTGGACTGGAAATTTCCACTTTTGAATCAGGTATGGAAATTGGACGCTATGTACAGTTCTGCAGTTTTTGCAGTAGATACATGTGAGAAGACACATGGTTGCAATGTTGCTCAGCAGACGCCATTCTTGCAAAAGAGGATTTTGGATTATTTTAAGGGAGACAATAATCCTGATGTCCTTGATAAGATGGGTCACAACAGGTAGATACAAATTCTTGGTCTTTGGCTATAAATGAACCGGGCTTGAATGAATGGACTTTTGTTCGTGTTTGTTTATTTATTTTTGAGCTTGTTTGTGTTCGTTTCATGTTCGTTAAGGATTTTAAAAGTGTGTTCGAGCTATGTTCGTTCAAAATCGAGTGTTTTTGTGTTCATTCATTTAAAATAAATGAACTTGTTGGCAAATATTAAATGAACATGTTCATGAATATATAATCGAATATATTCTCAAAAAATTAAAAATATGTTCATGAACAATAAACAAACAAACAAATAAAAAAAAGTCAATTTTAAGTTATTATTAAATATAAAATAATAAAATACAAATATAATTCAATTTAAGTTATTATTAAATATAAATAATAAAACACAAATATTATTAAATTTAAGTTATTATTAAATATAAAATAATAAAACACAAATTATATTAATTATATTATAAGTAAATAAAATAAAATACAAATAATAATATTATTAATTATAATTATAATCGAACAATAAACGAGTTTTAAACGAGCTTTAAACAATCTATTAAACGATCCATAAACGAGTTTGTTCGTGAACATAAATGAATTAAACATATCTTGTACGAATTCGGTTCATTTAATAAACGAACCTTAAAATCATGTTCATAATTGTTTATTTAGCTTGATAAACAAACATAAATGAATAGAAATTGAACTGTTCACGAACCGTTCGTGCTCTGTTCATTTACATCCCTAGCTTTAAGACAGCAAAGATGAATGACATTTAACAATTATCCAAGATGGTTCTTCAGTTCGAATTTAAATCTATATGAATAATGTCCTGTTCACACTTTTTTTTTTTTAGTTTTTCATGCTGAATATATCATCTGTTTCTTTCTCTCTTGTAAGTTTTATTTCACCATAATGATAGAACTATCATGTATGTTTGCAGCCCTTTTCTTCGAGCAGATATAAAGGTGAGATTTATACAGCCAATGCAATTCTGTTCTCAAGGGTACTCATGTTTTGTAGTTTTACAACATTTCATCTGTTTTGGTCAAATAGGTCTTTCTGCAGAGCAACTCACAGGTTAAGTTTACTCCAAGAGCTATTGCAAGGGTAATGCATGGCATTGGGAGCCCAGCCTATCCTTCTTCAACTTGGTCAAGAACTCATTTCTGGTATCTTATATATTTCTCTTGGCATTAATTGTTATGTTATTTTTGGAGGGACCTAACACCATTAGTCGCTGGTGATAGTCAAGCAGCCCTTGAGCAAATCATAACATCTAATATCTATATTATTTTGTTCGAATTACAATGCTGATATCTAGGAATTGTTAACATCAAGAGCAGTTGTAAATTTCTTGCTTCAGCATAATGTAAGATTGGATTGCTCATATGATAGATTGTCTAGACTCTAGAGAGATTCTTAGGCCATATTTTGTGCCGACTAGGCCACATGACCTGTTATATACCCATGAAAGGAATGTTCATCCTTTTCTAGATGTTTTCCCCAAAAGATTTTTAGGGGTTCCTTAAAAACTAGATAAAATATTAGTATTTGTTTCACATATTTCTTGGAATCTTGCCTGATAATCCTATGAAGTTTCGGAACAGCCAGTTGGTGCAAGAATAAACTGGAGTAGCTGTAGATCAAATGTTGCATATGTGGGCTAAATTCTGGGCTTTGTTAAACTTTACATTTGAGACAAAGTCCAAGGATAGTTCATTGTCATTTTACTGCCCTTTAGCCATTTGCTTTAACAGTGTGCTTCATCAGTGCGTAGCCATGGTTTTATAATCTTTTTCATGAAAGTAGGAGGGAGCTGATTATTCTAATTCTGAGTTGCAGGGGAAGGTATACACAAATAGACTTCAAGGCGATAATGAATGCAGCAAAGGCAGAACTCATGAATTTTGTTGGGAAAGATGCACCTTAGCGGCTTAGTGTCATGGTTAATAAGCAAGCGACTGTAGTAGAGAGCCATATCAAGGTACTGGTGTTTTTTTTTTTATTACAATATACATTTGTCCAGCCATTTTTGCAAGTTCAAGAGCATTTCTCATATAGCAGGTGTTTCTGATACTTCTTTTCCGCAATGCTTTGGTGGTCTAGAAGTTGGTTTGCAGAACAAAGAAAACACGATAAAAAGGCAATTACATGCTTTATATGGCAGGTAAGCTTCTTCACCCTTCTTCCATTTTTGGAACTCAAAAAGGTTTTGCCTAGTGATATCTTTTCTTTATGTTTACATCTGAATAAGCCAAATTCAGCCAAGTAACAGCTACAACACTAGAATGAATTAGGACTGAACTTTTGAAGGATATTAGGAATGCAAATAGTTAAACAAGATTGTAAACAAGCATGTACTTGTCTCATTGCTCCTAGAGTATCTGCCCAATCTTGATGTAAGACAATGCCATTTTCAATTTTCATGCATGATATTAAGCACGTTTAATATTATCCTTTTGCATTTTATTTGGCTTCAAGAATGGAAAACTTCGAGCAGCATATCTGTATCATAAGATTCAGGACAGTGATCATATTTCTCTTTATGTTCTATGAGATTTCGGCCCATCCTTGTCTTGCAAGTTACAACGAAGATGAACCGACTAAATTTTGAACTAAAAAAAAAAAAAAAATTAGGGAATCCAATTGGCTGAAATGGGCATGTTTTACAGTTGATCTAGCATATCAGCGTGCATGATCAAGCAATTATCAGGATGGAATATTAGATACTCAAAACTGACAGTAATTCTGCATTTGTTTAACTGCTGGTAGCATCCTGCATTAGAATTTAGGCATGTCTGCTTCTCCTATCCCTACATAGGCAATTACAAAGCAGAATGTCCATTTATGCAGAAATAATCTAATTTGACATTTGAATTTTTCCATTTCTCTTTTTCTGCAGCCTGCATAAATGATACATGGTAAGAATTATTTGAAGGTTAAGGAGGGTTTACTCTAATTTTCCTGGCTCTCCTCCCAACCATGAGAGGGATGAGTGGTGAATTGAGCAGCTGTTGGACTTGGAGGTGCTGAGCCTGAGAGTGAACCAGGGATCATCATATTTGTTTTAATTCTTTAGTTTATTAGACTTTATTTGTATCTATGGAAAAATTCCTTAACTAACACTGGATATAATATGGATAGTGATAGATTTGACAATTTTAGACATGATATGAGAATAATAATTAAAAATGACATGAAAAAAATAATATGATACGAATAACGAACGTGTTAAAATTTATATAATACAAATTATTAATGTGTCAAAATTTATATAAATATATAATATATTAAATACAATTATGATACGAAAAAATAATATAAATATGATATAAATATATGGATTGAAATAATAATTTATGAAGAAACAAAAGAAAGGAATCTGGATTATACCAGCATATCATAGTAGTAATTAATTTTATTTTATAGCATTATTTTATGAGGAATAAAATAAAAGACATTTAGGGTGTTAATCAAGTTAAGCCAATTCAAGGGTCAATACTCAACGGCCATAATCTCAAGTGTTGTGCACGCAAGAGTTTGTCCTGATTCTTGAATCAAATCAAAAGTAATTTTTTTGTTTATTTTTTTTATTATCTATAGTATAGTTAAAGGTAAAATGATAAATTGCCATGCGGGCGGATTTTTATTTATTTTTTGATAATACAATTAGAAGTTACTTTCGAAATGCACTGTACAAAATCAATTCTTGGTTAATAAAAAAAGGAAAATTAAAGAGGTTTAATTAAAACCCATTCTTTAGCTAGTTTACTTACACAAATTTATATATTTTATATATTTATTTATATTAAATTAAATTTAATATGAATTTTGCTAATGAGTGTTCTAAGAGCATTTTTTAAAGTTACCATATATAATAATATTTTCATTCAATGTACTGAAAATAATGAATAAAGGTATCAACATTTAATACAATATTATTACTATAAATAAAATGTTAACTAATCTTAAAAGTGCCCTAAAAGTACTCGTTAGCAAAATCATTTTGTTATATATTATATTTTGATACACTCACTATGTGAGTGAAGAAAATAAATTTTTTAAAAAAAAAAATTACTTAATTGGCAAATAATTTTGAAAAAAAAATTTAAAAGATATGAGGAAGTTATAAAAGTAAAAATATGATAGTAAGAGTGGGTAATTTCTTAAAAAACATGTTTTTTTATAAAAATAAAAAGACATAAATATCTTTCAAATTATTTTTTTATTTTTTTGGTTTTTTGATAAATTCACCGACTGAGTTGGTGTCACTTGACTTGTGACACCAACTCAGCCATTCACATTATAATAAGAGATAATGTCATGAATAGTCCCTGAAGTTTATCAAATTTGTCAATGTGGTATCTTTATTTTAAAAATGTTCAATATGATACTTGTACTATCAAACCGTGTATCAATGTGGTACTTTGACTTAACATCGTTAAATACAGATGATGTCTGTGGCATTGACCAATCAGGTGATGACATGTGGTAGCACCTGATTTTTTAGAAATTAATATCTAAATGTTTGTAAAAAAAAAAAAAGAAAAAAATATTTTAAAAATAAATAAAAAATATTTTAAAAATTAATATCTACTTTTTTAAAAAACTTAAAAAGTTATATTAAAATAATAATAAATTTTAAAATTAAATTATATTTTTTAATTTCAAAATTTTAAAAAATAACAAAATTAAAATATTTAACTAAAATTATTTTTAAAATATAAAATATTTTAAAATTAAATATTAAATCATTTATAATATCAAAAAAAAAAAATAAAAAAATTTAAAAGTTATTTTTGAAAATTACAAAAATTAAATTATGAAATTATTTTTATTCTTTTAAAAAATATTTATTAAAAATTTTAAAAAATTAAATATGAAATTAATTTTTTTAAATTTTTTAAACTTTTGAAAATTTGAAATGTTTTTAAATTTTTTAAATTAAAAAAAATATTTTTTGATTGATTTTTTTAAGCTAATACACGTGGCATCATTATATGATGCCACGTGTCATCATTATATTTTTAAAATAATAATATTTTTATTTTTAAAATTAAATTAATAATTTTTTAGTCATTACACGTGGCATCGTCATATGGTGCTACGTGTCAAGTTTTCATTGGATACAAAAGCCACGTCATCAATTTTTAACGGTGTTACTGACAGGTACTACAATAACACACGGAGTGTAAATTTTAAGTACCAAAATAGACATTTTTAAAGTACAGGTACTACATTGACAAATTTAATAAATTTCAGGGGTCATTCATGACATTATCCCTTATAATAATACTAGATTATGTCACACTCATTATGTGAGTGAAAAAAAAAAATTTGTGTAAAAATATATATATATAAGCAGTTTTTTAAAAGTATGATAATTTTTTAAGGAAATGATAGTTTTTTTTGGCTAAAATAAAATAAAAAAAAAAAACTTGAATTTTATCACTTTATTTAGATAAGCCCTTATACTTTTATTACACCTAAATAAACACTTAACATTTAATTTGTACTCAACTAAGCCTTTAACCTTTAACATGTACCCAAATAAAGCTCATAACTTTTATTATATACCTAAATAAACCCACATAAATTATACCTACGCATGGGTCGGGTCGCGGTCCGAATTTTTTTCTACCTTACCCAGGCTCGGCCCGGATCACTATTCAAAAAAATAAAAAATCATTTTTTATATTAATTTTTATAATTTAATTTAAATAAAAAATTATTTTTTTAATGCATGAACAGTGATCCGAGCAGATCCGGATCACAAAAAATCATACCTAGACCCGACCCAATACGGGTCGGGCCTATCGAGCAGAGCGAGCTGCTCGGTCCATGAGCAGGTCTAATATAAATCAACATTTCATTTGAAATAATGGCTCATTTAGGCGCAAATCAAAGGATAATGGCTTATTTAAATATAATAAAAGTATAAGGGTTTATTTTAAAAAAGTGTCATAGTTCATGGGCTTTTTTAGTATTTTAGCCTTTATTTATTTTATTTTTTTAAGAGAATGTAGTTTTTAAATTAGTAATAGTTTTTAAGAGAATGTTAATTTTTTAAAAGAGTAATAGTTTTTTTAAGAAAGTAAATAATTTAAAAATATATTATATTAAAAATTGAAAGATATAAACATTCTTATAAGATTATTACTTGATTTATTAAATATTTGATTTTTAATAAAATGAGTAACTGAATTGAATTGATATTACTTAATTTAATTATATTAATTCAGTATTTTTTTTTTTTTTAATAATAATATAGACATAGATAGATACGATAAAAATCGTAACATGAGAAAGCACGGTTAAAAATTTTGGAAGCTTAGGGAAGGCAAAGACCATTAGTTGACATCGGAAAAACCAAACACAGCACACCAAACATGCCATATTGCCATTGCCATTGCCATTGCCAACCAATTACTTAAAAACAAGCAAAGCAAAGCAATCCCTCCTCCATCTCTCTCTCTTTTCTGCTTCCAAAAGGATTCATTAAACTCGCCACCTAATCTGCTCGTCTTCATTTATCATACCCTTACAAATCCACTCTTTCTTTGCTTACTTTATTCTTTTTCTTGTCTTCTGAAGATCAATTTTTTTTTTCCATTTGTTTCTCTCTTTTTTTTCCATCAATGATTTAATAAATTACACTTTCAAAAGAAGGAAAGAATATCCAAAAGAAAAAAGAGATAAAAAGGATGAAATTACAGCTACATCTGGAGGGACTTTGATTCAGAATACTTCCAGTTCCACATTATTGTCTTCATCTTCTTCATCAATGTCTTCTTCCTCCTTTTTTACAAACTACCCTTTCATTTGTTCTTTTCTTGCCTTTGCTATTGCCCAATCTATCAAGTTCTTCATCTCCTGGTATCTCTCTCTCTCTCTCTCTTCAATTGTTTTGGCTTCAATGAATCTTAAATCTTTGTTTGTTCTTGCTATACTTCTTTTTATTTTCTGTTGCAAGATTTAAGCATCGTTTCACTGTTGAATGTTTTTATTTATTGTCTTTCAATGGACTTGTAGCCAAGAGTTTTGAACTGGGTAATTGCTGTTTTCATCATTACTTGAATACAGTGGCCTTCATATCTGTTTGGGTCATAATTTGATCTGATTCAAGAGCTGTAGGTTATGATGATAAGTGATTGATTACAACTACCAAATTTGTCAACATTATTTTTACAGATCTTGGAGTGATTAATTGATGTGACCTAGTTTAGGAATCAGTTTTAAATAAACTTAACCTTTAAACCCAAGTTCATAACTACAAACAACATTCACCAATATTTTTAGACATACATATTTTCTTGAATCTGGGTTGCTTGTCTATCTTCATAGCCTTTTGACCTGCTTCTTTGATAATTGCAACTGTAATTCTGGTCAACTCTTGCTTGGTTCATTTTCTAATTTGTAATGATAGCATTTTGAGTTTTAATGCTTTCTTTTTGTATTCTTTTCATAACCCAATTGCTAGCTGTTTGTTATGGATGGGGAAGAATATCTTAGTACAAGGAACCATTTTGGGTACTCATGCAGATAATTGATAGATTATAGAATTTGGGTGGCAAGCTTGTACATCTGATCATATAGTAGTCTATGCTTTGCTATTTGCGCAGGTCTTTCCACTATGCCTTATAATTAGTTTTCTCCTAAGAGTCTTAAGGTTTCCTAGATTTGCAGGTATAAGGAAAGACGATGGGATTTCAAGCAACTTGTGGGATCTGGTGGGATGCCTTCATCCCATTCTGCCACGGTTGCTGCTCTTGCTACAGCTATCGGATTCCAAGAAGGCTTTGGAGGAGCACTATTTGCAACTGCATTGATCTTATCATGCATTGTATGATCCCTTGTTTCTTATTTTATGGTTGACATAGAAGTATGTAGATAACATAGAATTGAAGTCTGAGGACATGATTTTGAAATACTTGCTTTCTTTGCTCCTGCTAGTGCTAATCCAGGTTTTCTCCTAATATCGACTTCTGATACCTGAAAAAAATGCAATATGGGTCTTAACCAATGAATATGTGTCTCATGTCACCAATATTGCCTACATTGTGGAGATTGAGTTTTGATGGGGTGAATTTGATTTGCAGGTAATGTATGATGCAACTGGTGTGAGATTACAAGCTGGACGGCAGGCAGAGGTTTGATTCTATTGCTGGTGTTTTCTAATTATTCTCATACCCTGTCTTCTCCAAAATGCATATTCCCCCATGTCTCTCCCTAGCGTTTCCTAGTAATTGGATGTTACAGAAGCCTTAGTTTTATACTGCATTCTCTCTTTGTGAAATGAGATGCATAATCACTTGGTTTAAACTTGATTTTTTTCATGTGTTCATTTCCAAACCTTATGTTTCAGGTCCTGAATCAAATTGTTTATGAATTGCCCGCTGAACATCCTCTGGCTGAGAGCAGACCGTTACGTGAACTTCTTGGTCACACTCCTCCCCAGGTATATTTTCTTAGAAGATTATTGGCAATAATTTTGATCCACATGATAATTCATTGTTCTTGACATCCTTTAGTTGAGCTTCTTTTTCTTTTTTTAATAATTAATTAAGATGTAGTCCTTGAGTCATTATGTTTTTTAAGAACAATGTCATAGTTAACATCCATATATTTGAATGAAAACCATTATTAAGTTACTCACCTTCAAATGCTTCATATATTGCAACTAATTACTATAGCAATCCAAGTTATATTTTACCATAGTCGACATGTTGGGTTAAAACTTTTAGAAGTTAAAACCCGAGATTCTAAAGAGCAATAATCTCTGTCATTGTTTCGGATAACATCAGGCGCTGCAAGGTCATCAGAGATAGTTGTTTATAAGGAAGAGTTATGTACAAGGATAATCATTAATAATTTTTAACATTCCATTTCAATTACAGGTTATTGCTGGTGGATTGCTTGGTGTTATTACTGCAGTCGTTGGCCATTTAATTACCCTGGCTGCTAGTTAAAGTTGATGCTTATGTAGATCATAGATAGCATTCGACAATAGCTTTGATGGTTGAACTTCTACCGCCACGCGAAAGAACTGCAACTCGCAGACCTTTGCCCTCAGGGGAGATTTCTCAGATTTGAATGCTAAGTTTCAGGTGTCTATAATAGCATGCTGTTACTTTGGAGTTTGGACTACCTTTAATTCATTTAACCAGTAGCATCTTAATTTTTAATTGATTTATTATGTCTGGTGTAAGAAAAAAAGTCATGATAGTACTATAATACATGTAAATGGAACCCTGGGACTTGCTCAATCTGATGAAATGAAAATTTGTTTTTTGATTTGGGACCTCTGGTTCAGGTTTAGATGGTGATCAACACAGTGAAGAACGGAAATCAAATGCTTTTACCTATTTTACTCGGAAATCAAATGATTCGGGTGTGAGTGTCGGACACGGGTATGTGTCCGTCATGCATATGTTCAATTTTTTTTTTTAAGATTTTCATGTATTTGGAGGGTTTTTGGAATATCATATCTCCATATCCATGTCCGGATATGCGTCGGACACGAGTGTCAAATACGGGTATTTCAAGAAAAATGAAAAGTTGAAGCAACATAGGCTTTTACAGTTCTAAGGTGGTTTGATTTCGACAATTATCCAGCATTAACATTTGGATGGATAGTGAACTTGTCAAGCAAGTGGATCAAGATAATAAATTTACAAATTCATCCTATTTTCGTAAGGAAATGTTGCAGTTGCCAAATCTGCAACAATTCTCATGAGGATACACCAGCATTTTTTTAGCATTTCTTTTTTGTGTTATAGCATACAGGGACAATGATTACCTGTATTTTTCCACTCTATTGAAATTGGTGAAAATTATACCCTCCTAAAATTAAAACACATGAATCAGGGAGGGCCAACCCTTTGCAGCACTATTACATTTGAGCTGTCAGAAGTTATTAGCAAAAAAGGCAGAAATTATTAGCAAAAAACTTTTAACTGAATTCGGAACTTAGTTCATTTGATTCGTATAATTATCGAATTTTAATATCTGTAACTCTTACCTTTATCTCTTTTGTAAAATAAAAACTTTTAACTCGTGCACAGCAGCCATCTCTGACTCTCTTCATTCGAGCCATTACAAAAACTTGGTAAATAAAAAAAGGAATTTTCTTGCTGAGGTATTTTATTTTATATGAAGCAATAATGAACAATTCCCAGTCCTGGAGCAGAGTTCTGATAGAAATCTTCAACTATTCAAGACATGGTTTCTTATATCGGTTGACTCAATTCCTAAAATGGTAGAAAAAACCATTTTCATCTCTGAATAAGGATCCCCTACAACACTTGACTTTGAACGCCAAGTAATATGCTCATCTGGCCCGACTAAAATGGCTCCTTGCTCCGTCATCTGACAAGTTTTCCTCCATGACAAAGATTTTGTTAATGAGTGTGGACACTCGTTGATAAAATTCGTAAAAAAAAGTGTTTTTGAAATAAAAAAGATAATCATAAATAAAGTAGAATTTGGGAATTTTCATCATGCTTTGAGAGTTGGGAAGCACAGAAACATGCAACATTTTTCACAAAAAAGAAAAGAAATACTGTACTAATACCAAGCAAAGCAATGTTCCAAGAGAAGAAAAGAAATACTGTACTAATACCAAGCAAAGCAATGTTCCCTCACGATCTCATCCGACATTAGTAGCAGTACCCAAAAGACAGGTCAAAACTTTACTGACAATTACCCCAACAGTCAATTTAATACATGATCAAATAACTCACAGATGCGGCCCATCACAGTCATGTGAATGGCTTCAGAGCACCCACATTATTAAAATCTGTTGGATAATATTTGCTTTATACTATTTATAAATATAATATAAATATATGAACAGATATACAAAATCGAATATAAAGATACTTATATGAATTGATATGAAAAAATCAATATCGAGTCAAGGTTGGACCTCTGACCTTAAGACCTTTTTTGCCTGTCTAAAGGTGCTTACAGTTTGATGCAAATCGTTTCCCAGGTTTCTTCGATAAACGTTGCAAATGAGAGCACACTTGAATGCAATACAGCGAACCAGAAAAATGTTAAGTCTCTCTTTCAGAAGACATAATTTATTTGAGTGAACCTGTAAGAGAAAAACAAACACAGGAAGTCTGTATTTATAGCAGTCAATCTGCCTGTTCGGAAAAGACACATCACATGGAAGGAACCTGTTTGATTAGAACAGACACACCTATTGATGATGAACCGGTTCAGACAGGAAGCCGAACCGACATGTCTTTATCGAAAAGATAGATATTGAAACAACACGAACCGGTTCGATCCTGGACCGAACATGCTTGAATTACTCGGACAATCAAAAACAGTTGGTCCGGCTGGGCAGCAAAAAGATTATTGCTGACCCAAGCCCGAGCCTAGGTTTGGTCCGACCCAACCCACCCAGCTCGGCTTGGCGGTGTGCGTGTGGTCCAGCCCAGTTTGTGTAGGTCCTCACCCATCACAAAACTTGGGTACCCCTTGGGGCTTAACCCAACATGGAACACTAGCCTATATATACAACAAGCTAATGCCAAATTTTGTTCTATGTGGGATTGAATATCACACATAACTACAACCAACTATCTTCCTCTTCAAGTGGGTGTTAAAAGAGACTAATTTCTCATTCAATTTTAATATCAATTGTGTACCTTAATTATACACCGTGTATCTAGTTACGACAACCTACGTATTAGAATACGTATTTCGTATGTATACACAAAATATATGCTATGATATCCAACAATCCCCACATGAATGGAAATTGTTTGATTAAAATGACGAACTGACTCGAAATTTGAGAGAGACTTTCTTTGAAGAGTAATTGCATCAAGATAAACCTTCCATAGTGAGCAACTATCGGATTTACTCGGCTAACTAGTGAACATGATGTCTTGAACTATTCAGTCTTCTGTGTAAACCCAGACAATAGGTGTCACACAATTCCTTTTCGAACATCTTCGATTCTCACGGTTGTGTCTATTTTGGCCCCAGAACACTTCTTGGTTTCTTATGAGTACTCTAGAGAATTTAACCTGATCAATTCTCATAGAAGTAGCCACGTTTCTTACTCATAATAGGTGATCGCTTATTAAGAGTATCCTGCAATACCGCACTTGATTTTATCAAGCTATAAGAATCATTAAAAGCATAACTTATCTTAGCTCCTTTGCAGGCATCACTAAATCATCATAGGAATGGATAACAGTGTTTAACTCTTTTAGTGCTCACACTCAGTTAACATAATTCAGTTGTCCCTTTTGAACCTAGATCTTGGGATCTCCAGTCAGCTAGGTTGGGTTGCCACTATGTAACTTTAATTTATAGGCTTAAGACCTATTCCCCTTGATGATATACTTGTTCTTTTGTTAAAACTTTTCGTAAGCGTGCTTCATTATCCTTTGATTTTTCATAATCAATTGAGATAATTTCATTTGAGAGCAACTGTCTAACGGTATTATGTCTTCAATGAATGTGTCGAGATTTACCATTATACAAACTACTATGTGCCTTACCAATTGCAGATTGGCTATCGCAATGAAAAAGTTGCAGGCACAGGTTTCGGCCAACATGGAATATCTTCTAAAATTCTGAAGTCATTTTGCTTCTTCTCTAGCTCTATCTAAAGCTATACATGTTTGTTTAGAATATTTCCAAGACACTGCAGCTCCTCCAATAATAAAGATAAATCCTTTAGTGGATTTGAAATCTTTAATATCATTTTGCATCTGGATATCTTATATAGTGCAGTCCAAAACTTGAGGTGTATCTTAAATATCTAAGTACCCTCACAATGGCCTTCCAGTATCCTTTCCATGAATACTTGTAAATCTACTCAGTTTGCTAACTGAGTACATTATGTCTTTACATTCATTTACAACCTGATGGTTTGCTTTCAGGGTCCGTGCCACTCTTGGCACTATCTGGGATCACAGATCCCATGGTCAAGGTCTCATCCCCCGCTTCACAACAGGGTAGTCATGGTAGCACCAAGGCATGCCGATACCATACCATTGACACTCTTCCCCTCTTACTATGTCGATACCCTCATTAACGACAAAATCATACCCTAGTACCCTTGTTGCATAAAGTTGACATTTTCTCACATGTCCTTCTCTTGCCCTCAAGGACTGGGTCATGATCTTTTCGAATGAGGCACCAAACATAGTTTTAGGTCTTATTATGACCTTTTAAGTCGGAGAAATCGATACCTTCGCAAGACACCCCCACACTTTCATGTATTTATAGGATGGTCCTTGACCCTTCCATAATTCATACTGTGTCTTGTCTTATTTCTTGTGGGGTATTTTTATTAAAAATATAAATAGCTATAAAATTAGCCTCCCCCACAAGTTCTGGGGTAACCCTGAACTAATCAACAAAGCATTCATCATTTCTTTCAATGTTCGATTCTTGCATTTCGCAATACCGTATTGTTGAGGTGAATAAAGAGAAGTGGTTTGAATGAATCATATTCACCACCTCTATCACGCCTTATTTTATTGCTTAGTTGATTTTCGACCTTATTTATTAAAGAGCTTAAAAGCTTTCAAGGTCTCATTTTTGCTTCTTAGCAAATAGATATAACAATATCTTGTGCATTCATCAATAAAAGTAATGAGATACTTTTTACCGCCTCTAGTTAGCACAAATTTTAAATCACAGATATCAGTGTGAATTAATCTAGAGGTTCACTACTTCTTTCTATTGAACAGAAAGGAGCCTTAGTCAATTTGGATTTCAAACAATTTTCCGAAAGCAAATCCAAATTGTTGATTCTTTACAAGGTCTTGTAATTTACATAACCTGATCTACCATGCCATAAATTAAAGGACACAATCAAATAAATAGAAGAAATATTCTTAATTATTATTCATGTTCTTTGGCACAACAACCATTACATTGAGCTTAAAAAGCTCATCACTTAAGTATTCTCTACCCACAAACATGCCACATTTAGTGTGTATAAATTTATCAGACTAAAATACCAGCCTAAACCCGTTCTTGCTCAACAGAGAGCCAGAAACCAAATTCTTTCGAATTTCAGAAGCATGAACCACATTGTTCAAAGTTAGCTCTTTCCCGGATGTCATCTTGAGTACCACCTTCCCATGGCCTCGTACCTTGCAAACCGAAGAGTTTCCCATAAACAGTTGCTCATCAACAACATTTTCTTTATACTCGGAGAAACTCTTTCTATCAGAACAAACATGACAAGTGGCACCTGTATCAACCCACCATGTCTTAGGGTTTTCTACCATGTTCACTTGTGTCACAACAACAGCGAGCTCAATCTCGTTATCATCAACTAAGTTGGCTTGAGCTCTTTTCTTGTTCTGACGGCAGTCCTTTGCTCGATGACCGGGCTTATTACATAAGAAACAAGTTCCCGTGAACTTCTTGAAATCCGTTCTCTTATTAGCTTGGGAATAACTAGAACCAACAAATTTCCTCTTGTTGGTCTTCTTCGAATGCTCAACAACATTCGCCTTGGCTTCCATGGTCTGAACCTTAACTCTCTTCTCTGAACCACGTTTTCCTCCTCGATCCTTAATCGAACAATTAGGTCCTCTAAAGTCATCTCCTTCCTCTTGTGCTTTAAATAGTTCTTGAAATCCTTCCACGAAGGTGGTAATTTCTCTATTAAAGTCGTCGTCTCAAATGATTCACTAAAAATCATTCCTTCGGCAGTAATCTCATGGAAGAGCAATTGAAACTCTTTGACTTGACTAATAAAGGGTTTTGAGTCCACCATTTTAAAATCCAGAAACCGACCAACCACAAATTTCTTCGTGCTGGCATCCTCGATTCTGTATTTTCTCTTTAAGGACTCCCACAGCTCTTTAACTGTCTTGATCGGACTATACACGTTGTATAACGTGTTGTCCAATCCGTAGAGGATATAGTTCTTGCATAGGAAGTCAGAATGCTTCCACCGAGGCTACAACAGTAGTATCGATCTCTCCCTCTTTGGGAACCGAGGCCTCCTCCTGTAAAAACTTGGCTAGGTTGAGGGTGGTCAGATAGAACAACATCTTATGCTGACAACGTTTGAAGTCCAGACCACTGAACTTCTCGGGTCTCTCACCATGTGTAACATGTGGAGGGTGTGGCGCTACAGGCGCACTAGCATTACTGGTAGATATTTCGGCCATCTGTTATTTAAAAATAACAGGATCAACTTTCATACAATTTTATACAAATATAATTACACTACTAATAATATAATGTATCTAAATGTTCACACTTTATAAAAATATATATATTTATTACTAAACAGTAACAAATAAAAATATATATTATTATAAAACAATAAATATATTATCTAAAACAATATATAAATATTATAACATATGGAAAAACGAATCACAAACAATATGTATATATAAATATTGCACATACAGTAGCAATATAGAAACAAATATATATTATAAAAGTTAGAACAAATATAACAAATTGTACAGCAACTAATATATATATATAATATATTAACAAACAAATACAATAGCAATGTATATATCTTACTATATATAATACACGAATAACAATATAGCAATATATATGTATATGAAAAAATAAGAATTAGCAACATAACATATTACTAACAGAAGCGAAAAGAATATATATGTGATATATAAATATAAAAAAATATAATCACAATATATATCATATACAGTAACAATCTATCGTAATAATAATATGTGATTATACAATTATATATATATATATATATATATATATATCAGATCACAAAATCAACATACAGTATATATATATATATAATTCGAAGAAGACCAATATGCAGTCAGAGTTATAACAGATCTATATAAAAATGCTTTCACTATAAAATCACAGTAAATAAATCAAAGTTATAAGAACATTAATAAAATATAAACTATTAAGGAAACGTAATACGTCTATGAAATAATGCGACTGATGTTAGAATAAATATATGATAGCAGTATATAAAAATTCTAACAGTTTACGAATATAAATATATATATAAAGTAAAACAAACACTAGACTATATATCATACGAACATATAAACAGTATAAAGCAAATACAAAAAAAAAAAAGTCTTAAGATTGTTGGATAATATTTGCTATATATTACTTATTAGAGGTGCTCATGGGCCGGGCCGCGGGCTGAATTTTTTTTTTAAACTCCTTGGCCAGGCTCGGCCCTGGGCGGGATCGGGCTGGCTCGCGGGCCAGAATCACTGTTCATTTATATTAAAAAATATATATTATTTATTTATTAATTTTTATATATTCTTATAATTAAATTTTAAAAAATATTATTATTTTATTATATGAACAGTAATCCGAGTTGGACCGGGCAGGCCCGGATTACAAATATTCATGCCCAGGCCCGGCCCATTACAGGCTGGGCCTACCCCGTGAGCAGGTCTACTACTTATAAATAGAATATAAATATACGAACAGATATACAGAACCATTTTAAAAAACACTTACAGGAATTGATTTGAAAAAATCAATATTGAGTCAAGATTGGACCCTGACCTTAAGATCTTTTTTGCCTGTTTAAATGTGCTTACAGTTTGACGCAAATCGTCTCCCAGATTTTCTCGATAAAGTTGCAAATTAGAGCACACTCGGATGCAACACAGCGAACCAGAAGAATGTTGAGTCTCTCTCTTAGAAGACAAAATTTATTTGAGTGAATTTGTAAGAGAAAAACAGACACAGGAAGTCTGTATTTATAGCAGTCAATCTGCTTGTTCGAAAAAGACACACTACATGGAAGGAATCTGTTTGATTAGAACAGGCACACCCATTGGTGAAGAGCCGGTTTAGGCAGGAAGCCGAACCGGCATGTCTTTACCGAAAAAACAAATACTGAAACAACACGAACTGGTTCGGTCTTGGACCGAACAGGCTTGAATTAATCGGACAGTAAAAAACAGTTGGTCCGGCTGGGCAGCAAAAAGATTATTGCTGACCCAAGCCCAAGCCCAGGCCTAGGTCCGGACCGACCCAACCCAGCTTGCGCGCATGTGTGGTCCAGCCTAGTTTGTGTAGGTCCTCACCCACCACAAAACTTGGGTACCCTTTGGGGCCCAACCCAACATGGAACACTAGCCTATACATACAACAAGCTAAGGCCAAACTTTGTTCTATGTGGGATTGAATATCACACACAACTACAACCAACTATCTTCCTCTTCAAGTGGGTGTTAAATGAGACTAATTTCTCATTTAATTTTGATATCAATTGTGTACCTTAATTATACACTGTGTATCTAGTTACGACAACCTACCTATTAGAATACGTATTTCATATGTATACACAAAATATATGCTATGATATCCAACAAAATCTCCTTCCCTTTTGGGCCACACTGCCTCAGATTTTCATCTGACAATCCCTCTTATCCTTCACCCTCCACTTGTCACCCATCTAACACTACACTCATTAGCTTAGTAGCCGTTGAAAGGGTAAAAACACCTTTCTCTAGGAACTAAGTGTTGGATTTCGACTTATGAAATCCGAGAACATAGAGGAAGAGTTCTGATCACTTACTTGTCTTCCTATGCAATACTTGTTGTGGATATGAGTAATAAACTCAACCGAATGGCTAGGGCACTCTTGTAATCAACCGAGAAGAACACATTTCAAACACTCACTAGCAATTGCACTTAGCAATTTGCCTCTTAATTCTGTCTCTTAACAGATTGTGCACTTGTGTGTTGTGTCTTGGCCGAATCCCTCTCCTATTTAAAGCCTCTCAGAGTTGCTTCTGAAAGGGTCAAACGATACAACCCTTTCAAGGACAGCACCCTTCATTTGGACACAATGGTTCGGTCAACTGAACCATTTCCTTCCAAATGATCACATTTATTCGGCTATTAGGAGAAGAACCTCTCTTACCCAAAACAACATGATGTTTCAGTCATATGTGACAGCCACTTAAATGATGACATATGTCACAATCCCATTGGTGACACTTGTACATGATGGTGCTGATGTGTCACACCTATGTGCCACATCATCTAGCCCACTTAGCTACCACTAGCTAGTGTCACTCCACCTCATAGAGTGTCACTCACCTAGTTAACCTTTAGCTACATATAGCTGAGTGAGCTGGTGTCCAGCTCCTTGAGCTGAGCTAGCTGGTATCCAGCTATCTTGAGTTGACTCGAGCTGAGTAAGCTTTCACTTTGAGCTCCTTATGAGCTTCTATAAGCTTGTCTCATCTCCTTACTAATTTACCATCATCATACATTATTCATATCAAGTTAATCTTGTGCGTACTTAATGTATTTGTTCACTTATGTCCAAATATTTTCTAACACTAAGTGATGTTCAATATAGAACAGAAAATTTTCCGTTTAAAATACAGTTCCCAAGATTCCCATCATGAGTTTAAGGCAAAGAATTGAGAATTCCCATTAGTTACTGTGCTAAAGTGCCTTATGTTTGGTTTTTTGTTGGTTCAATTTTCCACTTTCCAGCCATGCAAAGTTTTTATTTTCAGTATATTTTAATGTTCAATGGATCTAAAGTTCTGAAACTTTTATCTTTAGCTCTGGCAATGTCTCACAAAGATCCATGGTTTTAAGTCATTATTCTCTGTTACATTACGTTTCTTCTGCAAAACCCATTTGCCTTTTCTCTTCTTTTTTATTTTTCTAAACATGCATGAAAGTCTTGTCCAAATATTTGTTTAATGAGTCTGGGAAATTATTAAAGCTTCCATTGGCAGCAGCACACTGCTTAACAGATAGCTTTTAGTTGTTTTTGATTAATGGGTGTTTAGTGTTTTAAATATAATGATTAGTTAGCTTTGTGGATAAATCCCACATGTGATGGGACCCTTTGCTTATGCTCCTATGAAGGAAGTTTCAGATATTTCAGGAGTTCTTGGTGACTGTTCATGTTTTTCGTTTGCTATAGCTATTCTGTCATTTCTGTTTTAGTTTACTTGTAAAGATAAACTATAAGTTTTCTCTATGTAAATGAGTAGAAGTTGACAGTGTACTGGTTGGAGAAAATTTTGGCAGGCTTCTTCACTAAGGTTATCAAGCTACAAAATTTTAGTGGTTAGATAGCTTTTAGTAGGCTCAAGATTCTCAAAGTTTCATATAGAAGTTTAAGCATGAATCTGGGGCTAATATCTCAACTCCTGGATCTGTTTTGCAATGAGAAAGTAATTCTCTATGTTGACTAGTAACTTACATTTCGAGATAGAATCTGAACATCTTGCTTTGGTAAGGATCTATGATCTATCTGTAGACTAGTGTCATTTTTGGTACTTGTGAGCCTAGGTGAAGCTGAAGGAGTGAAGCTTTTGTTGATTAGAAAATGAGATGTATTGAAGATAAAGGTTGCTATAACCTTGGACCAGCTCAGGAAATTTCAAGCAGCAGTGCCATTAGTTTTGAGTTTCATAAAAGGGAATGGAAGTACCAACAACCGTGCTTCTCATCATCGAACTGCCGGCGGCTTAGGGAAAGCAACACCTTCAAAATGGGATGATGCGCAGAAATGGCTAGTGGGACTGTCAAGATCCAATCCAAAACCACACCTCGAAACTCCAATGCCGATGATAGAAGACTAATAGCAACTGTTTTCCACAGAAGGAACAAGATTATTCCAGCAGTGAGGATGAATATGGAGCAGCAGCACAAGCAAATGGATTTGCTGCTGCGATGTCACCTAAACACGAAGGAGAAACAAAAAAAGTTGGATTTTGATGAGTCAATTTGGCGAATCAACAAGCCCGCAGAGAACTCAACTTCAGCTATTACTGTTAGATCAATATGTGTGAGAGATATGGGGACTGAGATGACCCCTATTGCAAGCCAAGAGCCACAAGAACAACAACACCCATAAGAGCCACGAGAGACATATTGAACGTGCCAAATATAAGGCAAGGTGATGTACTAATTCTTCCTCCTCTGACAAATAAATTGCCATAACTAATTACAATAAGCCTAGGGATTTTACTCAAGCTGATATGGTAAGCATATGTCTTGCATTCTAGGTATAAGCGCGAAGAAGTGAAGATACAGGCCTGGGAAAATCATGAAAACAGAAGTGGAAATGAAGAAAATAGAGGTAAGTGATTAGCTAGATCCATATATATAACAGACAGACTAAATTAGTTTAAAGGCATGGCAATTCATCCAAAGATAATTAACCCATGTTGTTGGTGTTGAGTAAAAGTAGGTCTTTGAAATATTTTTGTTACACCCTTCACTGTCATGCTTGCTACTACAGAAGCATTGTTAACAGCAATTACTCAACAATACCAGAAGATGTTCCATTTGTTAGTGTTGGCCTTTGGATGATTCTTTTGAAGGTATCTTATTGTGAACAAAATTTTTTAGACAAGCATAAAAAAAGTGTAATGATGCAGAGCCAGGCTGAACAACATTGACTGTTTTCATTGGACAGAAATTTTTTGATTGTTTCATATTCTATTTGTCAACACAAAGTGACTCTCTTCCATGTTTGTGTTTGACTCGTACTTGAAAATGTTGGATATCAATGTATAATTTATGTGTACAAATACAAAATATTATATTAATACGTAGATTATCGTAAGTAGATACACGGTGTATAATTTATGTCACAATTGATATCAATAATGAAAGAAAATTTTATCCTCCATCAACCAAGAGATGTGTCTGATCATTACATGTCTGTTCGGACCGGTTTTAGTCCAAAAGATGTGTTTGAAGGTTATGTCTTTTTTCGAACGATTGTGTCTTGTCCGAACAGGTTTCTTATTTTCTATATAAACTCGAGGGCTGGTCCTGTTTTATATATACTGAAAATTAGTCTTATTTTTACTCTTCTGCTCTCGGTTCTTTTAACTGTCTTGTGAGAGAGACGCTGCATCTTTTTTGGTTCGTTGTCTTGCAGTGGTTGTACTGTCAATCTTCAACGTTATTGAGGAGGTTTGAGAGACGAATTGCGTTATACTGTAAGCACCTGATAGACAGATAATAATCATCTTAAGGTCAGAGGTCCAGACCTTGACTCAATATTCTAATTTTTGGCTCTATCAAAACTGTAAGTATATGTCTTTTAATATATGTTCGTATATATTCATATACTGTTCTGTTCTAAATATATATTTAATAGTAATGAAATAATAATTACTAAATGCATTGCTAACAATCTTAAAACGATTATTTTCTTGTCTTTTTATTTCATTACTGTTTTGATATATATTTATTGTGATTATATATATATATATATATATATATATATATATATATATATATGGTCGACCAAAACTATGGGAACTACTAAATCTGAAAGTTTTGGCTTCATGCAATTGTATTTGGGTTGATTTTTTTCTTCTTTGTTTCGGTCATTGAGAAAGAAAATTAAGAACCGCCACTTTATGAAAAGGTAGGAGGTTTTGTTATTTGTCTTTGAAATTTATATATATATATATATATATATATATATAGATATATATATATATATATATATAGATATATATATATATATATACTTGGTATATCGGTTTATATAATAGTTGTGATATAAAATATTTTGTTTGGTTAACATATATATATATATATATATCGCTACTGTTAGTAATATATATATATATATTAGGTTGCTCATACTTAGTTTTTGCATATATATATATATATATTTATATTTGGTTTTGCATTTATAATATATATATATATATATATATATATATAGTGTTCGTACTATAATTTTTATAGTTCATCTGTGTTGCATATATATATATTTACAGTATTTGTAATATATATATATAGTTATATTTGTGATTATACATGTTATGTATTATATATATAGTGTTTGTAAAATATATATATTCTATATATATATGTGTTTGTAATATATATATTATATATATATATGTGTGTTTATATATATTTTATCTATATATATATATATAAAGTTGATAATGTTATTTTAAATAACAGATGGTAAAACGGTCTATCGTAAATGCGAGTGCGCTTGTAGTGCCAATGGCACTACTTGTTACACATGGTGAGAGGCCCGAGAAGTTTCAGTGGTCTGGACTTCAAACGTTGGCAGCAAAAGATATTGTTCTATTTAACTACTCTGAACCTAGCCCGGTTCTTACGGGAGGAGGACTCGACTCTCAATGAGGGAGAGACCGATCCTACGGTTGTAGCCTCGGTGGAAGCATGGAAACATTCTGATTTCCTATGCAAGAATTATATCCACAACGGATTGGATAACACGTTATACAACATGTATAGCCCAATAAAAAACAGCAAAAGAGCTGTGGGAATCCTTAGAAATGAAATACAGAACTCAGGATGCCAACACAAATAAGTTTGTGGTTGGCCGGTTTCTGGATTTCAAGATGGTGGACTCAAAAACTGTGATTAGTCAAGTCCAAGAGTATCAGTTGATCTTCCATGAGATTACTGCCTAAGGAATGATTCTTAGTGAATCATTTGAGACGGCGGCTTTAATAGAGAAACTACCACCTTCGTGGAAGGATTTCAAGAAATATCTAAAGCACAAGAGAAAGAAGATGACTTTAGAGGACTTGATTATTCGGTTAAGAATCGAAAAGGATAATCGTGGTTCAGAAAAGAGGGCTAAGGTTCAGACTATAGAAGTCAAGGCAAATGTTGTTGAACATTCGCACAAGACCAATAAGAGAAAACATGTTGGTTTGTAAGAATTTGGTTTCCGGCTCTATGTTGAAAAAGAATGGGTTTAGGCTCGTATTTGAGTCAGATAAATTTGTACTCACTAAATGTGGCATGTTTGTGGGTAGAGGATACTTATGTGATGGGCTTTTTAAGCTCGATATTATAGCTGTTATGCTAAAGAACAAGAATAATAATTAAATTATTTCTTCTGGTTATTTGGAAGTGTCCTCTAAATTATGACATGGTAGATTAGGTCATGTGTTTTACAAGACCTTGCAAAGAATCAGCAATTTGGATTCGCTTCCGAAATTTGACATTGGTAATAGTCATAAATGTGAAATTTGTGTGGAATCAAATTGGATAAGACTCTTTTCTATTCGATAGAAAGAAGTAGTGAACCTCTAGATTTAATTCACACTGATATTTGTGATTTAAAAAAAATTATGCATACTAGAGGCGGTAAAAGGTATTTCATTACTTTGATTGATGATTGCACAAGATATTACTATGTCTATTTGCTAAGAAGCAAAAACGAGGCCTTGAAAGTTTTTAAGCTCTTTAATATTGAGGTCGAAAATCAACTAAGCAAGATAATTAAGATAACTAAGGAGTGATATAGGTGGTGAATATGATTCATTGTTTAATGAATTTTGTTCAGAATACGGTATCATCCATTAAACCACTGCTCCTTATTCACCTCAACAAAATGGTATTGTTGAACACAAGAACCAAACGTTGAAAGAAATGATGAATGCTTTGTTGATAAGTTTAGGGTTATCTCAAAACTTGTAGGGGTAAGCTATTTAACAGCTAATTATGTTTTAAATAAAATACCTCACAAGAAATCAGACAAGACACCATATGTATTATGGATGGGTCAAAGACCATCCTACAAATACACGAAAGTGTAGGAGTGTCTTGTTATGGTATCGGTTCCTCTGCCTAAAAAGGTCATGATAGGACCTAAAATTGTGTTCGGTGCCTCATTTGATGGAATCATGACCAAGTCCTTGACTGTGTCGAAAATCAACTAAAATTGTGTTTATATATATATTATATATATATATATATATATAAAGTTGATCATGTTATTTTAAATAACAGATGGCAAAACGGTTTACCGTAAATGCGAGTGCGCCTGTAGTGCCAATGGTACTACTTGTTACACATGGTGAGAGGCCCGAGAAGTCCAGTGGTCTGGACTTCAAACGTTGGCAGCAAAAGATGCTGTTCTATTTAACTACTCTGAACCTAGCCCGGTTCTTACGGGAGGAGGCCCCGACTCTCAATGAAAGAGAGACCGATCCTACGGTTGTAGCCTTGGTGGAAGCATGAAAACATTCTGATTTCCTATGCAAGAATTATATCCTCAACGGATTGGATAACACGTTATACAACGTGTATAGCCCAATAAAAAATAGCAAGAGAGCTGTGGAAGTCCTTAGAAAGGAAGTACAGAATCAAGGATGCCGGCACAAATAAGTTTGTGGTTGGCCGGTTTCTGGATTTCAGGATGGTGGACTCAAAAACTGTAATTAGTCAAGTCCAAGAGTATCAGTTGATCCTTCATGAGATTACTGTCGAAAGAATGATTCTTAGTGAACCATTTGAGATGGTGGCTTTAATAGAAAAATTACCACCTTCGTGGAAGGATTTCAAGAACTATCTAAAGCACAAGAGAAAGGAGATGACTTTAGAGGACTTGATTATTCGTTTAAGAATTGAAGAGGATAATCGCGGTTCAGAAAAGAGGGCTAAGGTTCAGACTATAGAAGCCAAGGCAAATGTTGTTGAACATTCGCACAAGACCAACAAGAGAAAACATGTTGGTTCGTAAGAATTTGGTTTTCGGCTCTATGTTGAAAAAGAATGGGTTTAGGCTCGTATTTGAGTCAGATAAATTTGTACTCACTAAATGTGGCATGTTTGTGGGTAAAGGATACTTATGTGATGGGCTTTTCAAGCTCGATATTATGGCTGTTATGCTAAAGAACAAGAATAATAATTAAATTATTTCTTCTGGTTATTTGGAAGTGTCTTTTAAATTATGGCATAGTAGATTAGGTCATGTGTTTTACAAGATCTTGCAAAGAATCAGCAATTTGGATTCGCTTCTGAAATTTGACATTGATAATAGTCATAAATATGAAATTTGTATGGAATCCAAATTGGATAAGACTATTTTTTATTCGATAGAAAGAACTAGTGAACCTCTAAATTTAATTCACACTGATATTTGTGGTTTAAAAAAAAATTGTGCATACTAGAGGCGGTAAAAAGTATTTCATTACTTTGATTGATGATTGCACAAGATATTGCTATGTCTATTTGCTAAGAAGCAAAGACGAGGCCTTGGAAGCTTTTAAGCTCTTTAATATTGAGGTCGAAAATCAACTAACGCAAGATAATTAAGATAATAAGGAGTGATAGAGGTGGTGAATATGATTCATTGTTTAATGAATTCTGTTCAGAATATGGTATCATCCATTAAACCACTGCTCTTTATTCACCTCAACAAAATGATATTGCTGAACGCAAGAACCAAACGTTGAAAGAAATGATGAATGCTTTGTTGATAAGTTCAGGGTTATCTCAAAACTTGTGGGGGTAAGCTATTTAACAGCTAATTATGTTTTAAATAAAATACCTCACAAAAAATCATACAAGACACCATATGTATTATGGATGGGTCAAAGACCATCCTACAAATACACGAAAGTGTAGGAGTGTCTTGTTATGGTATCGGTTCCTCCGCCTAAAAAGGTCATGATAGGACCTAAAATTGTGTTCGGTGCCTCATTTGATGGAATCATGACTCAGTCCTTGAGGGCAAGATAAGGACATTTGAGAAAATGTCAACTTTGTGCAACAAGGTACTCAGGTGTGATCTTGGCGTCGATGATGGTATCGGCATAGTTAGTGGGGAATAGTGTCATGGTATGGTATCGGCATGCCTTGGTGCTACCATGACTACCCCGTTGTGAAGTAGAGGATGAGACCTTGTCCATGGGATCAGTGATCCCTGATTGTGCCAAGAGTGGCACGGGCCCTGAAAGCAAACCATTAGGTTGCAAATGCTTGTAAAGACAACTTTCTTATATTGTGACCTTGAAGAAAAGGTTTGCATGTAACAACCCAAGGGGTGTGTTAAAGGCAAGGAAAATACTGGTGACGCAATATCTCAAATAGAATATTCGCGGATAATTGGTACTCATGTATCTCATGAACTGCACAAAGACCAGACATAGCATACTCAGTTAGCAAACTGAGTAGATTTACAAGTAATCCTGGAAAGGATCACTGGAAGGCCATAGTAAGGGTACTTAGATATTTGAGATATACCTCAAATTATGGACTGCACTATACAAGATATCAAGCTGTACTTGAAAGGTATAGAAATGGATATTGGATATCCGATACTAAAGATTCAAAATCCACTAACGAATTTATCTTTACTATTGGAGGAGCTGCAGTGTCTTGAAAATCTTCTAAACAAATGTGAATAGCCAGATTTACCATGGTATCTGAAGTTATAGCTATGGCTTCAAAATTTTTAGAAGATATTCCATGTTGGCCGAAACCTGTGCTTGCAATTTGTATAAATTGTGATTGTCAATTTGCAATTAGTAGGGCACAGAGTAGTTTGTATAACGGTAAATCTCAACACACTCGCCGAAGACATAATACCATTAGACAGTTGCTCTCAAATGGATTTATCTCTTTTGATTATATAAAATCAAAGGATAATAGTGCGCACTTACGAAAGGTTTAACAAGAGAGCAATTATCGAGGGGAATGGGTCTTAAGCCTATAAATTAAAGTTACATAATGGCAACCCAAACCTAGTTGACTAGAGATCCCAAGATCTAAGTTCAAAGGGACAACCGAATTATGCTAACTTAGTATGAGCATTAGAAGAGTTAAACACTCTTATCAATTCCTATGATGAATTAGTGCTGCCTGCAAACGAGTTAGGATAAGCTATGCTTTAATGATTCTTATAGCTTGATAAAATCAAGTGGGGTATTGCAGGATACTCTTAATAAGCAATCACCTATTATGAGTAAGAAACGTGGCCATTTCTATGAGAATTGATCAGGCTAAATTCTCTAGAGTATTCATAAGAAACCAGGTAGTGTTCGGGGCCAAAATGAACACAACCGTGAGAACCAAATATGTTCGAAGAGGAATTGTATGATACCTATTTTCTTGGTTTACATCATGTTCACTAGTTAGCCGAGTAAATCCGATAGTTATCACTATAGAAGGTTCAAAGCCAAAAACTACCTATCCTGATGCAATAACTCTTCAAAGTTATTCTCTCTTATATTCCGAGTCAGTTCGTCATTTTAATCAGACAATTTTCATTCATGTGGGGGATTATTGGATATCAATGTATGATTTGTGTGTATAAATACGAAATACGTATACTAATACGTAGGTTATCGTTAGTAGATACACGGTGTATAATTTATGTACGCAATTGATATCAATAATGAATGAAAATTTTATCCTCCATCAACCAAGAGATGTTTCTGATCATTACATGCTTGTTTGGACCGATTTTAGTCCAAAAGATGTGTCTGAAGGTTTTGTCTGTTTTCGAACAATTGTATCTTGTCCAAACAGGTTTCTCATTTTCTATATAAACCCGAGGCCTGGTCCTGTTTTATATATACCGAAAATTAGTCTTATTTTTACTCTTCTGCTCTCGTTTCTTTCAACTGTCTTGTGAGAGAGACGCTGCATTTTTTTTTGGTTCGCTGTGTTGCAGTAGTTTTGCTGTCAATCTGCAACGTTATTGAGGAGGCCTGAGAGACGAATTGCGTTATATTGTAAGCACCTGATAGACAGACAATAATCGTCTTAAGGTCAGAGGTCCTGTAACAACCGAGGTTACGTATAATCATGTAAAGTTAAATCCCGAAAATTTTAAGGATGAACTTGGAAATTGGTAAGAAGTTATAAGTGAAGGAAATAAAAGAAGAAATGATCATATTGAACATATTAAAAAGTTTAGGGGCTTAATGGTTATTTATAAAAAGTTGAGGGACTAATATGCAATTATACCAAAAAAAAAAACTCTTATCTTCATTTTTCTCTCCCGAAATCTCTAGACACTTTCATTCATTCTTCAAGTGGCAGCCGGCTCCCATCATCCCTCTCTCTCAAAATTCTCTTCAAACAACTCAACCAAAAATCTCTACAATAATTACATCCAAGGTTAGTTTCTTGATAAATTCTTCTATTTCTTTAGATATTCTACTTTAGCATGCTAAGATTTTAGCTCCATAAATATGTTAAGGTCTGAAATCCATCTATTAAGTATGAATTTTACACAACTTGGTAAGAATTAAAAGGATTTGAAAGCATGAACAAGAAAATGGGAAGAAAAAGCAAAACATGGGAAGTTGAGCATGCTTGCTGTTCGGATTTTCTGGGTTCGGCACATTAGGGTTTGTATTTTTTTGATATTTTTCCAAGAAACTAGACTTCAATATGAGAATTTTGGTTTTTGAATCACCCAAAACCGATAAGCGGTTAAAAAGATAAAATTCGGTGAAGTTGGCTGTTCAGTGTTGACCCCTGTTTCAGCATGGTTTCAGGATTTATCAAATTTGATCAAAATTTTGTTCTAGTTGTATAAGTTAGTTATTTTATTCATAAATTAGACATATTGGTTGAAATAAACCAATTGGAATCACTTCCAAATTTCTTACCAAACTCAAGTTATGATTTTCTAATCTAACTTGATATTAAGGAATTTATTGCTTAAGAGAAATATAGTACCAAAGGATGGTTATGGATTATGAAAATCTCTAAGGCATGGAATACTAGAAAGGAATTTGATAAGGACATGATTATGGAGTTGAGTTATAGAGAAATTGATTATGGAAATGATATTAAATTAAGGATATGTTGTTTTGAGTATGAGAAATTAGTATATGGGGTAGATTAATGGGACTTAAGTTGCATTCAAAATTGTGTAATGCTTTGAACATGTATAGATACTAATTATTGTTAATCTCTAGGCCACGTAGATCCGACGTCACCTGTGGATCTCGAAGTTTCAGGTCGAGGTGTACAGTGAGATCATCTCAAGGATTGTGAGTAGACGACAATTATAGTTATTTGAAGTCTCTTTAATTATAATTATATATAAATATATTTTTAGCATGATATTTATTTTACGTATTAAATGTATATATGATATATAATCATATGAATTGATTTGTTATTAAAGTACATTTATTTCAAGAAATATTATATCGAGTAAGTTGGTTGATTTATGAAATATGATTATACATAGAATTTGACGTACATGGTTTTGGCTCCACCTGACTTAATGTATGAGATTATTTCCTTGACCGGAATACGGTAGCTGCGTGCTACGCCTTTGTGGCGGGAGCCACCTCCAGAGTCCCAATTCCGTGATATTGGACTGGGGTATGGGAGCTGTGTGCTACGCCTTTGTGGTGGGAGCCACCTCCAGAGTCCCTATCCCGTTATATTTGCCTTTTGGGGGCACATCATAGTGACACATATGCTTTTGGGGCGTCCTATGGTGGTATTGGCCTTTGGGGCCGGCTACTAGTATGTCTACATGGATATTGCCTGGTTATTTCATGGATGTATTCTTATGCATGACAGTAAGTTGGAGCCCAGCTATACGTAACTTGATTTACTTTACATATTTTATATATTGATTTAATATTATAATATTGTTATACATTTGAAAACTTTGCTACGTCTTTGAATTACTCATTATGGTTTTATTATTATTTATTTTGAAAATGTCAATTATGCTTTACAGATTACCATTATAGTTTTCACACGCTTTAAATGTTGTCTACTCATTGAGATATTCATATATCTCACCTCTTTTTATTTCTCATTTTCAGGACACAGTTAGGTGTCGGGATTGCTGCCTTCCTCTACTCTCTACTTCAAGAGTATATTGACGTGGTGGGCATCATATCTAAATTTCTAGAAGATTTGTTCTTTTGATGTTTTTTTTATCTAGTAAACCTTGCTGAGATAGGTTTATTTCTGGATATATTGTATATATTTGAAGATATGAGACAATAGATCAATATGTTTTGATTTGAGCATAAATTGATCATGAATAATTTTTGAATATGCATGGATATATGTGGTAATAGTATTGAGAAATATTGCTGGTTGAGGATATGAATTGAGTGTTATTTGCATGAGGGTTATAGTTGAGATAGAAAGGAAACTCTGCCGGATTTTAGGTAGATTATCCGGACAGGATGTTACAATTTGGTATCAGAGCAAGGATATAGGTCCTGTAGACTTAGAAACTGTTTGTTGAAGTATTAAAATATGGTCACTTGTGCAGGAAATCAGACACGATGCCACCACGTCGAAGAGGAAGGCCTAGAATCAACCCCCTACCCCAAAATAGGGATAAGAATAGAAATGTGAATATTGATGAGCAAATTGGAGAACAAGCTTCAGCTGCTGGTTCATCTTCTATTGCTGCACCCTCAGCAGCACCTCCAGCAGCTGATCTTAATTTAGCTGAGGCAGTTGCGGCCTTGGCAAGAGTAGTTCCCGCTTTGACTGCCCCTGCTGAAAAGGGGATAGTTGATTACTGTAAGGATTTGAAGAATATGGGTTGCAAGATTTTCATGGGGTCTTTGGAATCAGATTTAGCCTGGTCATGGCTACAAAAATTTGAGACTACTTCCATTACTCTTCAGATTCCCGAGCCTATGAGGTTACCATGTGCGGTGCAATTTTTGGAGGATTATGCACACACATGGTGGAAAACTACAGTGCAAAGGTATGCTGGACGTCCTTCCATAATCTGGGTAGATTTTCGAAGAGAGTTTGAAGAAAAATACTATTCTCGGGCCTTGCGGGAAAAGAAATGGACTGAGTTTATGAATTTAAAACAGGGTGGTATGTCAGTAGCAGAGTACGAGCAAAAATTCAGTGAACTATCTGAATTTGCTCCATCGATAGTAGCCAACGATGCTGATAGATGCAAGAAATTCCAAGATGGACTACATGTTAGTATTCGAGATAGGTTGACGACCCTGGATACAGATGACTTTAATAAATGGGTCAACATGGCAATCAAAGCTGGACAGAATCTGAAAGAAATGAAAGATAGAGAAGAGATGTTCACAAAAAGAAAAGGGTAGTTCTCCAGTGAGGACGTGAGACCTAAGAAAAGTTATGTAGAAAGCAGTGTCAGTGGTTCCAAACCCTTGAGATTTCAGGAGGGATTAGACAGAAAGCCTATTAGTGGTTCTTCTAGCAGACTTATCATTGGACCTCAACAGCAGACTAGATTGCCACCTGGGAGGTCAGGAGGACCTCGTACATTGACTTATCCTCAGTGTCCCCATTGTGGGAGGAATCACCCTGGTGAATGTTGGAGACTACAGGGTGTGTGTTTTTACTGCAAAGAACCGGGACACATGAAACGGGATTGTCTCAAGCTGGAGAACAAGGGAGTTACTAGTCAGTTGTCAGTGGGTCAAAGAGAAATGACCCAACCTACTGCTGCACATCAGCCGACAGCAGTTAGAGATAGAATTGGGGTACAATCTCAAGTTGGTTCATCTACTGGCCCTCGACAGAGTGGACAGCCTGGTAGACCTCGAACTGCAGCCAGAATTTATGCTATGACCCAACAACAGGCTCAGGCTACTCCTGAAGTGGTTACAGGTACTCTCCCAATTTCTAAGACAAATGCTAGGATCTTAATAGATCCGGGTGCAACTCATTCTTTTGTTGCTAATTCATATGTCATGCATTTGGGTAGAGAGTGTAGGAGGTTAGACATCCCTATGGTCGTTAGTACCCCAATGGGAGAAACTTTGAAAATTGATGTGGTTTATCCGGATTGTACCGTTATGGTTCAGGAGCATGAATTACCAGTTAATTTGTTTCCATTAGGAATGTATGATTTTGATGTGATTTTGGGAATGGATTGGTTGTCTAAACACAATGCAGTGATAGATTGTTTTTCCAGAACTGTGACTTTTAAGAAGTCAGGAGATTTGGAGTTTACTTTTCAAGGAGAAAGGAAAGTTTTACCTTCTTGCCTTATCTCCAAGATGGCAGCCAATAGATACTTGCAAAAAGGGTATTCTGCTTACCTTGCTTATGTGATTAACAAGGACATACATGAGGCAAAGTTGGAAACTATACCTGTGGTCAAAGAGTTTCCTGAGATCTTTCCTGAAGAATTGGTCGGTTTACCTCCTGACAGGGAATTGGAGTTTACTATCGACTTAATCCCTGGCAGTGCTCCTATTTCTCAGGCACCCTATAGAATGGCACCTTCGGAGCTAAAGGAATTGAAAGTGCAGTTGCAAGACCTAGTTGACAGAGGTTTCATTCGGCCTAGTACTTCACCGTGGGGAGCACCGGTTTTATTTGTAAAGAAAAAGGATGGATCTTTACGATTGTGTATCGACTACCGGCAATTGAACAAGGTCACCATTAAGAATAAGTATCCTTTGCCAAGGATTGATGACTTGTTTGATCAGTTGCAAGGTGCAAGTGTGTTCTCCAAAATAGACCTAAGATCGGGTTATCATCAATTGAAGATTAAAGAATCTGATATTCCAAAGACTGCTTTTAGAACTCGATATGGTCATTATGAATTCTTAGTTATGCCTTTTGGGCTAACTAATGCACCTGCAGTCTTTATGGATTTGATGAATAGGGTGTTTCGGCCCTACTTAGATAAGTTTGTTATTGTTTTCATCGATGACATCCTAGTTTATTCCAGGAATAAGGATGATCATGTAAGCCATTTGAGAACGGTGTTGCAGACTATGCGTGAAAAGCAACTTTATGCTAAATTTTCCAAGTGTGAATTCTGGCTAGACAAAGTAGTATTCCTTGGTCATGTAGTATCTAAGGAAGGGATTTTTGTGGATCCACAAAAGATAGAAGCTGTAGTTGCTTGGGAAAGACCCACTAATGTTACAGAAATTAGGAGCTTTCTCGGATTGGCAGGGTACTATCGAAGATTCGTGGAAGGATTTTCCATGATTGCCTCTCCTTTGTCAAAATTAACAAGGAAGCATGCTAAGTTTGAGTGGACTGACGAATGTGAGCAAGCTTTCCAAGAGCTCAAGCGTAGATTGACCACAGCACCAGTTCTTACACTACCATCAGGGACTGGAAGCTTTGTGGTATACAGTGATGCCTCGAGGAGAGGTTTGGGTTGCGTTTTGATGCAACATGGGAAGGTGATAGCTTATGCTTCTCGACAACTGAAACAGCATGAGCAAAACTATCCCACTCATGATTTAGAGTTGGCGGCAATGGTGTTTGCACTGAAAATTTGGAGGCATTATTTATTTGGAGAAAAATGTACAATCTACACTGATCATAAGAGTCTGAAATATCTGATGGATCAGAAAGAATTAAATTTGAGGCAAAGGAGATGGTTGGAATTGATAAAAGATTATGACTGTGTAATTGACTACCACCCAGGAAAGGCCAATGTAGTGGCCGATGCTCTTAGTAGAAAATCTTCTAGTTCTCTTGCTCATATCTGAGCAATTCAGAAACCCTTACAAAATGAGTTGAAGTCTTTACCTTTAGAATTGATGATTGATGAGAATAATCTCCTGATAGCCCACTTGAAGGTTAAACCGATTCATATTGATTGGATACGTGAAGCACAAAATAATGACCCTATGCTGGTAAAGTTAAAGCAAGAAGTAAGGGATGGTGTGAGGACTGACTATCAAATAAAGGATGATGATGTACTGATAATGAAAAATAGGCTTTGTGTGCCTCAGGATGAAGAGCTCCGGAAGGTGATTTTGGAGGAAGCTCATAATGCACCATATGCGTTACATCCCGGTAGTGTGAAGATGTATCGAACCTTAAGAGAACATTTTTGGTGGCAAGGTATGAAACGGGACATAGCTGAGTTTGTTTCTAGATGCTTGGTATGCCAACAAATTAAAGCCGAGCATCAAAAACCTTCTGGGAAATTGAACCCCCTACCTATTCCTCAATGGAAGTGGGAAGATATTGCTATGGATTTCGTTTTGGGATTGCCAAGAACACAGTCTGGTTATGACAGCATTTGGGTGATTGTTTATCGTCTGACAAAATCAGCTCACTTTTTGCCAGTCAAGAAGACTTTTTCCATGGAAAGATTGGCTAAACTTTATGTGAACGAAATTGTTAGGTTACATGGTGCCCCAGTATCGATTGTATCTGATCGAGACCCCAGATTCACATCTCGGTTTTGGCCAAGTTTGCAGAATACTATGGGCACTAAACTCAAGTTCAGTACTGCTTTTCATCCTCAGACAGATGGACAATCTGAACGGACAATTCAAATTTTGCAAGATATGCTCAGATCTTGTATTATGGAATTTAAAGGAAACTGGGATGAACACTTGCCCCTAGCAGAGTTTGCGTATAACAATAGTTATCAGTCCAGCATCGACATGGCTCCGTTTGAAGCTTTGTATGGAAGGAAGTGCAGAACTCCAGTGTGTTGGAATGATACAGATGAAAGGAAATTACTAGGTCCAGAAATTGTTATGATGACTGCAGACAAAGTTAAGGTAATTCGGGAAAAGATAAAAATAGCTCAAGATCGACAAAAGAGCTATGCAGATAATCGAAGAAAAGATTTAGAGTTTGAAGTTGGTGATATGGTGTTTTTAAAAGTGACTCCTTGGAAAGGAGTAATCCGGTTTGGAAGACGAGGAAAGTTGGGCCCTCGATATATAGGGCCGTATGAGATCATTGAACGGATTAGCCCAGTTGCTTATAGATTGGCCTTACCAGAAGAATTGTCACGAATTCATAATGTGTTTCATGTTTCCATGCTCCGAAAGTACATTTTCGATTCTTCACATATATTGAAGGATTTGCCTATGGAAATTGAGGAAAACTTAACTTATGAAGAGCAGCCGGTTGAGATTTTGGATAGAAGGGACCAAGTTCTAATGACTAAGACTATTCCATTAGTGAAAGTTCTTTGGAGGAATCATTTATACGAAGAAGCTACATGGGAAAGGGAGGAAGATATGCAGACTCAATATCCTCACTTATTCAATCAAGTTGGTAAGTAAATTTCGAGGACGAAATTTTTCTATGGGGGGTAAGTTGTAACAACCGAGGTTACGTATAATCATGTAAAGTTAAATCCCGAAAATTTTAAGGACGAACTTGGAAATTGGTAAGAAGTTATAAGTGAAGGAAATAAAAGAAGAAATGATCATATTGAACATATTAAAAAGTTTAGGGGCTTAATGGTTATTTATAAAAAGTTGAGGGACTAATATGCAATTATACCAAAAAAAAATATCTCTTATCTTCATTTTTCTCTCCCGAAATCTCTAGACACTTTCATTCATTCTTCAAGTGGCAGCCGGCTCCCATCATCCCTCTCTCTCAAAATTCTCTTCAAACAACTCAACCAAAAATCTCTACAATAATTACATCCAAGGTTAGTTTCTTGATAAATTCTTCTATTTCTTTAGATATTCTACTTGAGCATGCTAAGATTTTAGCTCCATAAACATGTTAAGGTCTGAAATCCATCTATTAAGTATGAATTTTACACAACTTGGTAAGAATTAAAAGGATTTGAAAGCATGAACAAGAAAATGGGAAGAAAAAGCAAAACAGGGGAAGTTGAGCATGCTTGCTGTTCGGATTTTCTGGGTTCGGTAAATTAGGGTTTATATTTTTTTGATATTTTTCCTAGAAACTAGACTTCAATATGAGAATTTTGGTTTTTGAATCACCCAAAACCGATAAGCGGTTAAAAAGATAAAATTCGGTGAAGTTAGCTGTTCAGTGTTGACCCCTGTTTCAGCATGGTTTCGGGATTTATCAAATTTGATCAAAATTTTGTTCTAGTTGTATAAGTTAGTTATTTTATTCATAAATTAGACATATTGGTTGAAATAAACCAATTGGAATCACTTCCAAATTTCTTACCAAACTCAAGTTATGATTTTCTAATCTAACTTGATATTAAGGAATTTATTGTTTAAGAGAAATATAGTACCAAAGGATGGTTATGGATTATGAAAATCTCTAAGGCATGGAATACTAGAAAGGAATTTGATAAGGACATGATTATGGAGTTGAGTTATGGAGAAATTGATTATGGAAATGATATTAAATTAAGGATATATTGTTTTGAGTATGAGAAATTAGTATATGGGGTAGATTAATGGGACTTAAGTTGCATTCAAAATTGTGTAATGCTTTGAACATGTATAGATACTAATTATTGTTAATCTCTAGGCCACGTAGATCCGACGTCACCTGTGGATCCCGAAGTTTCAGGTCGAGGTGTACAGTGAGATCATCTCAAGGATTGTGAGTAGACGACAATTATATATAATCATATGAATTGATTTGTTATTAAAGTACATTTATTTCAAGAAATATTATATCGAGTAAGTTGGTTGATTTATGAAATATGATTATACATAGAATTTGACGTACATGGTTTTGGCTCCACCTGACTTAATGTATGAGATTATTTCCTTGACCGGAATACGGGAGCTGCGTGCTACGCCTTTGTGGCGGGAGCCACCTCCAGAGTCCCAATTTCGTGATATTGGACTGGGGTATGGGAGCTGCGTGCTACGCCTTTGTGGTGGGAGCCACCTCCAGAGTCCCTATCCCGTTATATTTGCCTTTTGGGGGCACATCATAGTGACACATATGCCTTTGGGGCGTCCTATGGTGGTATTCGCCTTTGGGGCCTGTAGACACCTAATTTTGTCCGGGCCACTAAACAGGTATGTTTTCTTCCCATATTGATGTTTCCGAGTATAAAAAGACTGTTTTCATCCTGCAGGTGGTACTCCGAGACTTAGTTTAAGAGGGCGATCATAAAAAGTCAAACTTGAAAAAAAGTCAACCCCGAAAAAGTCAACCCCGAAAAAGTCAACCCCAGAAAGTCAACTACTGAAAAAGTCAACCCACTTTCAAAATCAAGATTTTAAGTTCAATTGAAAAATGGAGAAAGAATTTTGATAATCCGAGGTCTACATTGAAAGATATGGAGTTCGGAAGTTGGGATTTGGAGATTCAGTAGAAAAGAAACCCTAATCCGAGAAATTTGGGGAAAAGTGCTTAAACGATCAAACTGGTCGAAATTGAAGGTTCCAAATGAAAGATAAGCACTGACTACGGGTAATGGAGAAGTCACTTGCAAGAAAAACCGAAAGAAAAGTCAATCCGGGAGAAAACCGAGAATTAGGGTTTTTAGTGGATTTCGGTGAAATCGGGAAGAATCACAGAAATGGCCCGACTTGGTAAGACCAAAGCCCCCAATGGATGAGGAATGATTAAAAAGGATGGCCCAAGGCTCATATTGAAGAAAATCTGAAAATCGGACTTGTTTTGAGCAAAACCGGGTTTCGGAGGTTAAAGGGCAAAATTGGAAAATTTTGGGAAAAATAGCAAATGGACTCCGAAAATTATGGAAAATTTGTCAATCTCATTCTTAAATCATTTGAAAGAGATTGGTAAAAGAAAATCTTGATTCCGAGTTCGTTTGCAAAATGGCCAAATCCCGGGCTACTTATGCAGTAATTCAAAAAGATAAATCCCGAAAAAATAGCAAATGAGCTCCAAAAATTATGAAAACTTCCAGATCACACTTTTTAATTATTTTGAAGAGATTGGTGAAGAAAAATCTTGATTTGGAGCTCGTTTAAAAAATGGTAAAAAGTAGGGGCATAAAAGGACATTTTGGGAAGAAAAAATCCAAATAAATAGCAAACGGACTCGGATAATTTTGAAAACTTCCAGAACTCAATATTTTATTATTTTGGAAGCATTAAAAAAAGAAAAATTGAATTTGGAGTCCGTTTGATATTTATTTTGCATCCGGGGGGCAAAATGGTCGTTTCACCCAAGCAACCGAAAAGGGCTTCTTTGGGCCTTGCAAAAATCAGAGCTGGGCTGGAAAAGAGAAGTGCTGGCCTGCCCAAGCCCAAAGGAAGGAGGAAGCTTAGGATTTTTTCAATCAAGTGATTAAAAATCAAGAGTTAAGTTAGAGATTTTCATTTTTGAGCCTAAGTCCCAATCCCACATCCCTTTGTAATGTCAAGCCAAGGAGGTGCTCACCTTATAAATAAGGAGTCTTGGCCTTTGGTTGAAATCACCCACTACCCCTTGTGAGATATTCTATACACTTGTATTAGGATTATCCGGGTGGTGAGTCATAGTGTTTTACTCTGAGGGTTCGTAGCTTAATCCGTTCAAAAGCTACTCTGAGGGTTCGTAGCTTAATCCGTTCAAAAGCTACTCTGAGGGTTCGTAGCTTAATCCGTTCAAAAGCTACTCTGAGGGTTCGTAGCTTAATCCGTTCAAAAGCTACTCTGAGGGTTTATAGCTTAATCCGTTCAAAAGCTACTTGGTGAGTTTTCATTTTAAAATAATGTTTCTTGTTCTTCCTTCATTTCCTTTCTTAAGTATATTTTTCTTACATTTTGTTTTTACAATAAACTCACCATGGCCAAATGGCCTACATTATTTATTTTAAGTTGTTGTTTTTGATTCATTTTATCATATTGTTTATGCTATTTTCTTTATTTTTGATGTTTTAAATATTATGTTATTTCATGTTCTTAAGTTATATTTAATTTGGTTGCTTTGTTTGTTGCCATTTATGTCTTAGATATCATGTTTTTGCATTTTTAATTTTCTGTTTTCATGTTGTTTAAATTTGAGCATGTTTTAGAGTTAGCATATTAAGTGTTTGTGAAAATGCTTGTGTGATTCTTTGCATGATTCTTGTTTTATATCTTAGTGAGCATGTTTTAGATTTGGTATATTAGGTGTTTGTGAAAATGCTTGTGTGATTTTTGTGTTATGACTTAGTTTTTCATGCTAGCATACCAAGTGTTTGTGAAAATGCCATGCTTGTTGAAGCTTGGGGCCATTTGGCTACTCCATGTGTTTTGCATTGTGTGTTGTATTTTTGTCATGCTAGTTGTTAGGTTTTTGCATTTGCATGATATTTGGTTGGATTTTTGAATTAAGCATGCCTTGTGTTTGTGAAAATGCCATGCATGTCTTAGGTCTAGGTTACATTAAATGCCATGCAAGTTCATGTTAGGTCTAGGCCATATTATTTGTGTCATGCATTTTTCTTACATTTAGGTTTAGATCCATGCATTTCATGCATTATGTTTGCTGCATTGTTTCATGCATTTCATGTTCATGCCACTTGAATAATGACTTGAGCCAATTAATGGTTCAAGATCATGCTCTCTTGAGCACACTTGTGGAAAATTAAGTTTGTCAAATTGATTACTCTACCTTTGTGATTTTTTTTTATTTAGCCAATTTTTATCTAACTTTCAAAGAGTCCTAGCTACTGCTTTCAAGTCATTTTATGAGTTTCAAATATTTTTACTTTGGTTTTTAAATGATTTTATCAAAAGCAAAAATGTGTTGGCAAAGCAGTTTTTTTTCTCCTCCAAAAACTCGTACATCTATGATTTTTCTGGGAATTCATCTTTGATCAGAAAATTAAGACGATTTGTTTTCATGTAGTTTTACATGTCCTGAGTCTCCAGTATTTTTTTTAGAATTTTTGGAAGTTTTAAAAATTGGGTAAAAAATCGTGGATTAAAACTGGACAGTGGAGTCAGAATTGAATTTAAAGAAAAAACAAAGCAGTTTTTTTCTCCTCCAAAAACTCGTACATCTATGATTTTTCTGGGAATTCATCTTTGATCAGAAAATTAAGCCGATTTGTTTTCGTGTATTTTTACATGTCCTGAGTCTCCAGTATTTTTTTTAGAATTTTTGGAATTTTTAAAAATAGGATAAAAAATCGTGGATTAAAACTGGACAGTGGAGTCAGAATTGATTTTAAAGAAAAACAAAGCAGTTTTTTTTTTCCACCCAAAATACGTACATCTCCGATTTTTCTGGGAATTCATCTTTGATCAGAAAATTAAGCCGATTTTTTCTCGTGTATTTTTACATGTCCTGAGTCTCCAATAATTTTTTCAGAATTTTTGGAATTTTTAAAAATAGGTTAAAAAATCGTGGATTAAAACTGGTTAGTGGAGTCAGAATTGAATTTAAAGAAAAACCAATTTTCTGTTTTGGTTAATTTACTTAGAGTGGGCTGATTAGGAGGGTTAGCTACTGACTTAGGATGATTTCTAAGCCCTTTTAAACTCTAAAAATGGTTTTTCAAGTCCCGGGTTAAGGGTAGTCAAGTCCGGATTTTTTAAACTTAGGAAATTAGAGCCATTTAAAAAAATTAGCCCAGTTTTTATTGTTAATTCAAGCTTTTCAAAATTGTTTTCAAACAATCACAAAGTATTTTGGTTTTAGAATGTTTAATTTGACATATTTTCCTAAGGTAGCCGGATATCTTTTTAGATATACGGATTTCCTTAATTAAAGGAAAAAATACATTTCATGCATTGCATTTTTATTTTCATGCATATTATATGATAGCATTATTTTATTCCATATCATTTAAATTATATGCCATATCATTCATGTTTGCCATGTCATTTAGGTTGCATTATATTATTTAGATTTTGCCATGTCATTTTATTTATGTCATGCATATACATATTCATATCTTTTAAAATGTTTTCAAAAGAATAATGATTTTTCAATAAAAAATAAAGATATTCCCGAGTTAAAATAATTCATGAGTTCTCTACCGGGTTTGCTGGAGGGAATATCATCAATTATCATTAATAAAGGAATATATTTCTTTCAAAAAAGAGAATGATTCGGAAAGTTTTCCAAAACTAATAAAAATTTCTATATTTTGCCACGTTTGTTGGGGAATATAGGAAAATTTTGAATTTATAAATTCCGGATCATTTTCAATAAAAAATGGAATTATTTTTAAATTGGGAATTAACTCGAAATACTAAATTTAAAACCAACTTTTACCGAGACTTGAGATAACACACGATTAATAAGGTACCGATTTATACGGGCGTTGTGGGGGTGCTAATCCTTCCCCACACGTAACCGACTCCCGAACCTGTTTCTTTGATTTCTCTGGTTTAAAACGCAGACTTGAAATTGGTTTTTAAAATGTTTTAATTAATTTTTAAAATATTTTATAAAACCGGTTTTAATAGGTGGCCGATCACACCAAGCTAAAAAAGATTGGTGGCGACTCCATGTCTTTTTTAAGGTCATTTTCAAAACCTTCATTTTTAGAGGAATTAAGTCGACTTTTCCTCGGTTTTTTTTTTAATGTCACGCTTAACGAATAATAAAGTCTTGCGATGAGACTTCGTCGTTATTTTTTAGGTTGCGACAGCTTGGCGACTCCGCTGGGGACATATAAGAGAGTCAGGCCTAGAATTAGTCGTGTGTTATCAAAGTCTCGGTTTTGTTGGTTTAATTGGTATTTAATTTTAATTCCCACATTTTTTTTAATAAGGAGAATTTTGAAAATAATAAAATGTTTTTAAATATGTTCATACTCATGTGCATGCATTTTATTTTTGTTCTCTAGTTATTTAAGGTTGTATATTATAATTGCTTGTCGGTTAATGCGTTACACTATTCTTGAATGTTTTAATTGCTAGGGCATTTAGAATAAGGTTTGTAGAATAGGTAGTGAAAGGTTTGATATTCCTCCACACACACTACACGTGCATTTGCATAACATGAATCCTCTACCCGGATTCCGTCCTTTTAAGTGGAAGTAAAGTAACTACGCCTTCGTGATTGATCCTCCGTATGGGCTAGTGAAACACTTCCGGAGTATAAAGTACCTAATGCCTTCGTGATGATCCTCCGCATGGGCATAGGAAAATATACTCTAACGAATTGAACCCGCTTTTATCGGGGTGCCTTACTAGCCTTCACCGGCGACAGTGAGGAACAATTCGGGGCCTTAGAACCGATTCACCCTCATATAGTGAACCTAGGCGAAGCCATCCCGAATTTCCGTTAGATATACCGAAAATAGGAACACATGGAGGGACATTTCTAAACTTTTTGTTACATGTTTTACACTCCGAATAAGTGTGGTAGATCGGGCAACGATGTACGTACATCGCCCGTAATAAATGTGATACTCCGCCTCGAAGGCATCGTGATGCCTAAATAAGCAGATATTGCTGGGGCAGATGTTCATTAGCTGTTTTTTTAAATAAAAAAAAAATCCTTTTTCAAGCATTTTTGCATGTTGCACATTTCATGCATGTGTAAATAGAGCATGTACATTTTTGGTTGTATTATTGATCTCATTCTTTGCAATAAACAGTTGGTAATTTAATTTGATGATTTCATAAAATCGGTAGTGTCACATGAACATTTGCATATTGTACCATAGTAAGATCCACCCTGAAATTCTTTTGAAAATAATGTGATTGGTTTATCAAAAAAAAAAAATCAAAAAAAAAAATTGTGTTAATTCATTTATTTTTGCATGTATCATTTTGACATCATGTTATAGTCATAGCATGCATGGTCATTCATTGTAAGATACGTTTATGACATGCATGGTCATTATTTGTATATACTTATGTATGAATTTATTCTTTCTTTACATGCATCATGTTGGCATCAAGTTGCATTCATGCATTCATAGTCAGCATGATTTTTCTATATATATCTATATATCAATTTATTCTTTCTTTACATGCATCATGTTGGCATCAAGTTGCATTCATGCATTCATAGTCAGCATGATTTTTCTGTATATATCCATATATCAATTTATTCTTTCTTTATATGCATCATGGTAGCATCAAGTTGCATTCATGCATTCATAGTCAGAAATGATTTTCCTATATATATCCATGCATTAATTTGCTTATTTTTTACATGCATCATGTTGGCATCAGGGTGCATTCATGGCATACATAGTCGTCATGTTATGCTCATGCATTAATTTTTCATATTGGCATCAGGTTGCATTCATGACATACACGGCCAGCATGACTTTCTTTGTATATACTCTGTGTCAGTCATTTATTCTTCACATGCATCATAATTGACATTATGTGGCATTCATAGTGTATATGATCATTCATTGGTAATGCATTTGGAACATACATGGTCATTCATTGTATATATCCATGCATTAATTTGCTTATTTTTTACATGCATCATGTTGGCATCAGGGTGCATTCATGGCATACATAGTCGTCATGTTATGTTCATGCATTAATTTTTCATATTGGCATCAGGTTGCATTCATGACATACACGGCGAGCATGACTTTCTTTGTATATACTCTGTGTCAGTCATTTATTCTTCACATGCATCATAATTGACATTGTATGGCATTCATAGTGTATATGATCATTCATTGGGAAATGCATTTGGAACATACATGGTCATTCTGTATATATCTATGCATTAATTTGCTTATTACATACATCATGATTAGCATTAGGTCACATTCATGACACACATGGTTAGTATGATTTTCTTTGTATATACTCTGTATCAATCATTCATTGTTTGCATGTATCATAATTGACACCATGTTGCATTCATAGAACATATGAACATTCATTGGGAAATATGCTAAAATGCACATGATCAGTCATTGCATATATTCATGTGTTGATTTGTTTATTCTTTGTTTGCAACATGTTGGCATTGTGATTGCATTTATTACATATATGGTCAGCATGTTTCCATTGTACATATCCATACATCATATTGTTTAGGCTTCACATGCATCAAATTGCATTCATGGCTCATTCATCATGACATACATTTGGGGGAAATAAAATAGAAGTTGGCTTGGCTTTAGGAGTCTTTGAAAGAATTTCCATTTCAAATCAAAAGAAGTACTGAGTACACTTTTAATACAGGCTGGTGCTATGGAGGATGAACAAGTTGCCCGAATGGAAAAAATGGAAAGGGAACAGAGAGAATTGCGAGAACAGCTAGCAAAATCTCAAGCAGAATCTAAGGATCAGATGAATAAATTGATGGAGCTGATGTCTGCCGTAATCAAAGGAAAAGGATACACCGAAAACGTTATCGCCAGAGAAGGGTTAGAGGCACAAAAGGGCCAGGATGAGGTCATAATAAGCGATGCCCAGAACACTGTTAACCTCGTCAATGTCCTAAACTCAGATGATCTAGCTGAACAGGCAAAGTTGAAAAGGGTTGCAGTAAATGAGGTTGAGTTGGCAGATTCCCAAGGGAAATATCAGTTGTTAGATGAAAGGCTCCGGGCAATAGAAAGAACAGATGTATTCGGGAGTGTGGAGGCGAAAGAACGATGCTTGGTCCTCGATTTAGTCATTCCCCCTAAGTTCAAGATCCCTGACTTTGTGAAATATGACGGGACGACCGATCCATCAGCCCACATCACTATGTTCTGCCGGAAGATGACAAGTCATATAGGTAATGATAAGCTTTTGATTCACTGTTTTCAGGATAGCCTCAGCGGGTCCACAATTAGGTGGTATAGTCAGTTGAGCAAGGACCAGATACGCTCTTGGAATGATTTGGCTAGGGCTTTTCTAAACCACTACAAGCATATGACCGACATGGCGCCTGACCGTCTCACATTGCAAAATATGAAGAAAAGAGCTACTGAGAGCTTCAAAGAATATGCGCAACGGTGGATGAGCCTGGTCGTCCAAGTACAACCGCCTTTAACTCAGAAGGAAACCACTGTCCTTTTTGTGAATACACTACAGGCCCCATACTACGATAGACTTGTCGGCAACACCATGAAGAATTTTTCGGACATGGTAATTTCAGGGGAGATGATTGAGAATGCTATCAAGGATGGGAAAATTGAAGGAGAAAGAACATCCAATACCAAGAACAGGGCATCTGAAAATAAAAAGGAAGATACCCAAGTCGTGGAAGACTTTGCCCCATCTCCCCAATTCTCCTCATATCAGCCATTTTACTCTACCTTGAATAATGTCTCTCATGGTTTTTATCCCTACCAACCAGTGACTGCAACTACACCAGAATTTACATCTGTCTATCAATCGAACATCCTTGGGAATAATCGAAGGGGGCATAAAAAGCGAAAAATAAATCAGATTGACCCAATTCCTGTGACATACAGTGAGCTACTACCTCAACTCATCCAGAATCACCTGGTGACACCCATGCAAATAGCGCCTCTGAAGCCCCCTTATCCGAGCTGGTATGATGCTAATGAGTGTTGTGGGTACCATTCTGGCAATCAAGGTCACTCAACAGAGAACTGCCCCGCTTTGAAGTACAAGGTCAGAGATCTCATCAAGGCTGGTTCGATAAGTTTTGAAGATGGGGAAGTCAAGTGTCATAAGAAACATTGTGCATGATCACATTAGGTTTTTGACACATGTAGTTCTATACACTGTGATGAGGAAAGCACTTGTCTCATGTTAATTAAATGAATTTTGTATTTTAAATGCTTTATGTTTGTTGTGTTTCAACAATAACTTGAATTTGCAAAAACAAGCATTAAGGAATTTTTAGTGATGGATAGTCTCAAGAAAATTGATGATCATTGTTAGAAATGACCCAATACCTTCAGCCCTCTCTTTTAGGCTTTCCTAAGCCTAAATCTTTTGAACCGAGACCACTTGAAAGACCTAATGCTTCAAGGAATATGAATGATTTGACTTCATAAAACCATTGTCATCACAGAATAAGCAAAGACGTAGATCTTAGTCTAGGCTATGAACAAAGGAACGAACTTTTTTGAAAATTTTCAAATTCCTTGAAAATCAAACAAATGAGACATTCTTTCAAGAATCCAGATTTTGATAATTTGGTGTGTGTCAAGATTGTGCTAAAACCATTCATGACCTTTCCCAATGACCACAAAACACTAATTGCCCAGACATCACTTCATGATTGACACCCTGGGGCACAATGATTAAACTAGATTATCCCCTATCCTAGAGAAAACCTGTTTTTGGGTCATGTTTTCCTTGTCTCTTCAAAGAACTCATATTGGAAACTCAGCCTTTTCAAAACAGACCTAGACTTGCAATGTTCCTCGTTGATACAAATTCGCATGGTTAATCAAATTGGGGCATCATATGTGGAAATGATGGATACATAGTGAAGAAGGATGGGCTAATGCATGAATCATTGGGGGCGTGCGACGAAAAAAAAAACAAAAAAAAAATTGTGATGTCATGCATATGAGAATTCGGATGATTCCAAAGTGCAAAATGAAATTCTGAATATCTATTTCCCCTGGGGATTGCTTTTCAATGTGAATATCTGTGCTTGACATGAGAAATGGCCATCTTTCATATCCCTTTCAAAAAAAAATTTATTATCCATAGTCACCCCTTTTGAGCCAAAAGAATTCTTTCTTCTTTGAACCCTGATCAAGGATTACCCTCTACACTGGGGGGCAAATGCGAGGAAAGGTCTTTTCAAAGATCATTGAGAAATGAGTGACAGCTCAAGGATAGACACAAAGCAAATGGAACCCCGAATAAATACGGGCGCACTCTGTCAAAGAAAAAAGAAGAGGAAAAGATGGCGAAATAAAAGCCAAGAGAAACAAAAAAAAAACACAATAAAAAAGAAAACAAAATGTGTGAAATACATGTCAAATTGAAAGCCAAGAGCGAGGAAAGAAAGACACAAAAGTCAAAAGGAAAGAAATATCCAAGAAGGGACAAATGCTTCAAAGAGAATCCTCCTCAAGAAATGATCCTTGATCTGATTACCCTCAAACACATATTTTGGGCCTATTTATCCTTTCTTTCTGAACCCTGAGCCATGGCCTACATTACGTGCTTTAAAAGTCCATTTTGATCAAGCATGAATATTTAATTTGAAAGGTTTTTCCTCAGATTTTATCCCATTTCATCGAATTATCATTTCACTAAGGAAGAATTTAGAATTCTCAAGTGTATGGTAAAAATATATATATATATATATGGAAAGAAGGGGACTCTAGGGCGAAAACCCGAAAATGGGCGGTCTAGAGTAAATTTGGATTCGATGCCATCTATGATAGTGCCGATACCCCAAAAGAAAAGATCTTATTAAAGGAGTGGTCATCGAGGAACATCTAGGAATTCTTGAACCCCCAAATTGCCAACTCTCATTCAGAGGATTGTCTTCAAAAAAATTGAAACTTTTTCTCCAAAATTAAACTTTTCGGTTTGAACATCCCGGCCAATCTTGACGCTTGCCAAAATGCCTTGATATGGAAACTAAAAGAATGTTGAATTTGTTTGGTTCTCAATAAATTCATGATTTATAAAACCAGTTCCATTTGTGAGCCTAGAAGGGATATACATTTTTGTCATGAAGTTTTCCTGGAAATGCCAGAATCTTGTTATACCAAGCCTTGCCAATCCCAGTTGGAAAAACCCTTATTGATACTTAGAGAAATTTCTAACAATGATCATCAGTCTTCAAAAGATTTATATATCACACATTGTGGGGTTAATATTTTTTGTTCAGAAGTTTTCAAAATGCGAAAACAAATAAAAGTATTTTTGAAATACCCATTTTTGATGTTGACATGAGACAAGGGTTTTTCTAACCCAAAGGTATAGAACTGCCAGGATAGATCCTGACTTCCAGATATGAGAAAAAGATATCGAACCCAGTTCAGATCTCTGTTGATGAAAGTTTGAAAACTGTTGGGGCAAAGAGAATAGCCAAAATGAATTGAAGATATACTCTGATTTGAAGAGGAAAAATGAATTTGAAAGGCTAAGCCGAAGTCTAGAAGAACAACCGGGGGCATTTGCATCACTCATGAGCACACATCTCTTTATCGAGCTTTTGCATCTGCACAGTGTCGGCAAGCATTTGCATCATTCATGGGTATTTGCATTGGCATTATTCCATAAGCATCTGCATTTTACCTTTACATTTACATTCTTCATGGAATTCGCATTTGTGTCATCTCAAGCAATTGCATCATTTCTAGAATCATTGCATTTTCATTATTGTGTGGTAATTGTAGTTACACCATTCATAAACCAGTTACATGAACACAATTAGTAGGGGCATCTGCATCATGAAACATGGGCATCAATCCAGGCCATTTGCATTTGCACTAAGAAATATTTTACATTTGCACCATGAAGCATGAGCACCTTGTTAAAAGACATATGCATCTGCATCATTTCTCAAAGCTTCTGGTGGTGATATCCAGAATTTTACAATTTTAAAAGTGAACAAGTCTTCGGTGGTGATAGCTGAAGCCTCTGGTGGAGATATCCAGGGTTTTATAATTTTGAAAACATGAAAAATTTTATTCTGAAGGAGTTACCCAGAATTTTACAATGAGCAAGTCTTTGGTGGTGATAGCCAAAGCTTCTGGTGGTGATATCCAGAATTTTGCAGTTTTAAAAGTGAACAAGTCTTCAGTGGTGATAGCTGAAGCCTCTGGTGGAGATATCCAGGGTTTTATAATTTTGAAAACATGAGAAATTTTATTCTGAAGGAGTTACCCAGAATTTTACAATGAGCAAGTCTTTGGTGGTGATAGCCAAACCTTCTGGTGGGGATATCCAGAATTTTACAGTTTTAAAAGTGAACAAGTCTTCGGTGGTGATAGCTGAAGCCTCTGGTGGAGATATCCAGGGTTTTATAATTTTGAAAAATGAGAAATTTTATTCTGAAGGAGTTACCCAGAATTTTACAATGAGCAAGTTTTTGGTGGTGATAGCCAAAGCTTTTGGAGGTGATACCCAGAATTTTTACATTTTAAAAAAAAATGAGCAAGACTTTGGTGGTGATAGCCGAAGCTTCTGGAGGAGATATCCAGAATTTTAAACACAGCTGAGAACAAGAAAGGTTAAGGCCCCGAGAACATCGTCGAGGTCGTTTCCTTTCTTGCAAATCGAATTCGTTTCCTTAAGACGAATCGAGCCTTGATTAGTCAGGGAATTCAATTTAAGGACAAATCTTCAATTTACTGTTTTCAAAAAAAAAAAAAAAAAAAAAAAAAAAAAAAAAAAAGAAAGAGAAAAATTGAAAAAAATAGAAAATAAAAAAAGAAAATAAAAAATGGAAAATGCAAAAATGAATGAAGAAATGAAAAAGAAAACACCTTTCCTTTCCATGTGATTTCACTGACCGTACAAAATTAGTGTTGGTTTATCTTTGCCTGATTCCTGATTCTCAGCAATAGCCAAAGAGGGGCAGCTGTAGACACCTAATTTTGTCCGGGCCACTAAACAGGTATGTTTTCTTCCCATATTGATGTTTCCGAGTATAAAAAGACTGTTTTCATCCTGCAGGTGGTACTCCGAGACTTAGTTTAAGAGGGCGATCATAAAAAGTCAAACTTGAAAAAAAGTCAACCCCGAAAAAGTCAACCCCGAAAAAGTCAACCCCAGAAAGTCAACTACTGAAAAAGTCAACCCACTTTCAAAATCAAGATTTTAAGTTCAATTGAAAAATGGAGAAAGAATTTTGATAATCCGAGGTCTACATTGAAAGATATGGAGTTCGGAAGTTGGGATTTGGAGATTCAGTAGAAAAGAAACCCTAATCCGAGAAATTTGGGGAAAAGTGCTTAAACGATCAAACTGGTCGAAATTGAAGGTTCCAAATGAAAGATAAGCACTGACTACGGGTAATGGAGAAGTCACTTGCAAGAAAAACCGAAAGAAAAGTCAATCCGGGAGAAAACCGAGAATTAGGGTTTTTAGTGGATTTCGGTGAAATCGGGAAGAATCACAGAAATGGCCCGACTTGGTAAGACCAAAGCCCCCAATGGATGAGGAATGATTAAAAAGGATGGCCCAAGGCTCATATTGAAGAAAATCTGAAAATCGGACTTGTTTTGAGCAAAACCGGGTTTCGGAGGTTAAAGGGCAAAATTGGAAAATTTTGGGAAAAATAGCAAATGGACTCCGAAAATTATGGAAAATTTGTCAATCTCATTCTTAAATCATTTGAAAGAGATTGGTAAAAGAAAATCTTGATTCCGAGTTCGTTTGCAAAATGGCCAAATCCCGGGCTACTTATGCAGTAATTCAAAAAGATAAATCCCGAAAAAATAGCAAATGAGCTCCAAAAATTATGAAAACTTCCAGATCACACTTTTTAATTATTTTGAAGAGATTGGTGAAGAAAAATCTTGATTTGGAGCTCGTTTAAAAAATGGTAAAAAGTAGGGGCATAAAAGGACATTTTGGGAAGAAAAAATCCAAATAAATAGCAAACGGACTCGGATAATTTTGAAAACTTCCAGAACTCAATATTTTATTATTTTGGAAGCATTAAAAAAAGAAAAATTGAATTTGGAGTCCGTTTGATATTTATTTTGCATCCGGGGGGCAAAATGGTCGTTTCACCCAAGCAACCGAAAAGGGCTTCTTTGGGCCTTGCAAAAATCAGAGCTGGGCTGGAAAAGAGAAGTGCTGGCCTGCCCAAGCCCAAAGGAAGGAGGAAGCTTAGGATTTTTTCAATCAAGTGATTAAAAATCAAGAGTTAAGTTAGAGATTTTCATTTTTGAGCCTAAGTCCCAATCCCACATCCCTTTGTAATGTCAAGCCAAGGAGGTGCTCACCTTATAAATAAGGAGTCTTGGCCTTTGGTTGAAATCACCCACTACCCCTTGTGAGATATTCTATACACTTGTATTAGGATTATCCGGGTGGTGAGTCATAGTGTTTTACTCTGAGGGTTCGTAGCTTAATCCGTTCAAAAGCTACTCTGAGGGTTCGTAGCTTAATCCGTTCAAAAGCTACTCTGAGGGTTCGTAGCTTAATCCGTTCAAAAGCTACTCTGAGGGTTCGTAGCTTAATCCGTTCAAAAGCTACTCTGAGGGTTTATAGCTTAATCCGTTCAAAAGCTACTTGGTGAGTTTTCATTTTAAAATAATGTTTCTTGTTCTTCCTTCATTTCCTTTCTTAAGTATATTTTTCTTACATTTTGTTTTTACAATAAACTCACCATGGCCAAATGGCCTACATTATTTATTTTAAGTTGTTGTTTTTGATTCATTTTATCATATTGTTTATGCTATTTTCTTTATTTTTGATGTTTTAAATATTATGTTATTTCATGTTCTTAAGTTATATTTAATTTGGTTGCTTTGTTTGTTGCCATTTATGTCTTAGATATCATGTTTTTGCATTTTTAATTTTCTGTTTTCATGTTGTTTAAATTTGAGCATGTTTTAGAGTTAGCATATTAAGTGTTTGTGAAAATGCTTGTGTGATTCTTTGCATGATTCTTGTTTTATATCTTAGTGAGCATGTTTTAGATTTGGTATATTAGGTGTTTGTGAAAATGCTTGTGTGATTTTTGTGTTATGACTTAGTTTTTCATGCTAGCATACCAAGTGTTTGTGAAAATGCCATGCTTGTTGAAGCTTGGGGCCATTTGGCTACTCCATGTGTTTTGCATTGTGTGTTGTATTTTTGTCATGCTAGTTGTTAGGTTTTTGCATTTGCATGATATTTGGTTGGATTTTTGAATTAAGCATGCCTTGTGTTTGTGAAAATGCCATGCATGTCTTAGGTCTAGGTTACATTAAATGCCATGCAAGTTCATGTTAGGTCTAGGCCATATTATTTGTGTCATGCATTTTTCTTACATTTAGGTTTAGATCCATGCATTTCATGCATTATGTTTGCTGCATTGTTTCATGCATTTCATGTTCATGCCACTTGAATAATGACTTGAGCCAATTAATGGTTCAAGATCATGCTCTCTTGAGCACACTTGTGGAAAATTAAGTTTGTCAAATTGATTACTCTACCTTTGTGATTTTTTTTTATTTAGCCAATTTTTATCTAACTTTCAAAGAGTCCTAGCTACTGCTTTCAAGTCATTTTATGAGTTTCAAATATTTTTACTTTGGTTTTTAAATGATTTTATCAAAAGCAAAAATGTGTTGGCAAAGCAGTTTTTTTTCTCCTCCAAAAACTCGTACATCTATGATTTTTCTGGGAATTCATCTTTGATCAGAAAATTAAGACGATTTGTTTTCATGTAGTTTTACATGTCCTGAGTCTCCAGTATTTTTTTTAGAATTTTTGGAAGTTTTAAAAATTGGGTAAAAAATCGTGGATTAAAACTGGACAGTGGAGTCAGAATTGAATTTAAAGAAAAAACAAAGCAGTTTTTTTCTCCTCCAAAAACTCGTACATCTATGATTTTTCTGGGAATTCATCTTTGATCAGAAAATTAAGCCGATTTGTTTTCGTGTATTTTTACATGTCCTGAGTCTCCAGTATTTTTTTTAGAATTTTTGGAATTTTTAAAAATAGGATAAAAAATCGTGGATTAAAACTGGACAGTGGAGTCAGAATTGATTTTAAAGAAAAACAAAGCAGTTTTTTTTTTCCACCCAAAATACGTACATCTCCGATTTTTCTGGGAATTCATCTTTGATCAGAAAATTAAGCCGATTTTTTCTCGTGTATTTTTACATGTCCTGAGTCTCCAATAATTTTTTCAGAATTTTTGGAATTTTTAAAAATAGGTTAAAAAATCGTGGATTAAAACTGGTTAGTGGAGTCAGAATTGAATTTAAAGAAAAACCAATTTTCTGTTTTGGTTAATTTACTTAGAGTGGGCTGATTAGGAGGGTTAGCTACTGACTTAGGATGATTTCTAAGCCCTTTTAAACTCTAAAAATGGTTTTTCAAGTCCCGGGTTAAGGGTAGTCAAGTCCGGATTTTTTAAACTTAGGAAATTAGAGCCATTTAAAAAAATTAGCCCAGTTTTTATTGTTAATTCAAGCTTTTCAAAATTGTTTTCAAACAATCACAAAGTATTTTGGTTTTAGAATGTTTAATTTGACATATTTTCCTAAGGTAGCCGGATATCTTTTTAGATATACGGATTTCCTTAATTAAAGGAAAAAATACATTTCATGCATTGCATTTTTATTTTCATGCATATTATATGATAGCATTATTTTATTCCATATCATTTAAATTATATGCCATATCATTCATGTTTGCCATGTCATTTAGGTTGCATTATATTATTTAGATTTTGCCATGTCATTTTATTTATGTCATGCATATACATATTCATATCTTTTAAAATGTTTTCAAAAGAATAATGATTTTTCAATAAAAAATAAAGATATTCCCGAGTTAAAATAATTCATGAGTTCTCTACCGGGTTTGCTGGAGGGAATATCATCAATTATCATTAATAAAGGAATATATTTCTTTCAAAAAAGAGAATGATTCGGAAAGTTTTCCAAAACTAATAAAAATTTCTATATTTTGCCACGTTTGTTGGGGAATATAGGAAAATTTTGAATTTATAAATTCCGGATCATTTTCAATAAAAAATGGAATTATTTTTAAATTGGGAATTAACTCGAAATACTAAATTTAAAACCAACTTTTACCGAGACTTGAGATAACACACGATTAATAAGGTACCGATTTATACGGGCGTTGTGGGGGTGCTAATCCTTCCCCACACGTAACCGACTCCCGAACCTGTTTCTTTGATTTCTCTGGTTTAAAACGCAGACTTGAAATTGGTTTTTAAAATGTTTTAATTAATTTTTAAAATATTTTATAAAACCGGTTTTAATAGGTGGCCGATCACACCAAGCTAAAAAAGATTGGTGGCGACTCCATGTCTTTTTTAAGGTCATTTTCAAAACCTTCATTTTTAGAGGAATTAAGTCGACTTTTCCTCGGTTTTTTTTTTTAATGTCACGCTTAACGAATAATAAAGTCTTGCGATGAGACTTCGTCGTTATTTTTTAGGTTGCGACAGGGCCGGCTACTAGTATGTCTACATGGATATTGCCTGGTTATTTCATGGATGTATTCTTATGCATGACAGTAAGTTGGAGCCCAGCTATACGTAACTTGATTTACTTTACATATTTTATATATTGATTTAATATTATAATATTGTTATACATTTGAAAACTTTGCTACGTCTTTGAATTACTCATTATGGTTTTATTATTATTTATTTTGAAAATGTCAATTATGCTCTACAGATTACCATTATAGTTTTCACACGCTTTAAATGTTGTCTACTCATTGAGATATTCATATATCTCACCTCTTTTTATTTCTCATTTTCAGGACACAGTTAGGTGTCGGGATTGCTGCCTTCCTCTACTCTCTACTTCAAGAGTATATTGACGTGGTGGGCATCATATCTAAATTTCTAGAAGATTTGGTCTTTTGATGTTTTTTTTTTTTATCTAGTAAACCTTGCTGAGATAGGTTTATTTCTTGATATATTGTATATATTTGAAGATATGAGACAATAGATCAATATGTTTTGATTTGAGCATAAATTGATCATGAATAATTTTTGAATATGCATGGATATATGTGGTAATAGTATTGAGAAATATTGCTGGTTGAGGATATGAATTGAGTGTTATTTGCAGGAGGGTTATAGTTGAGATAGAAAGGAAACTCTGCCGGATTTTAGGTAGATTATCCGGACAGGGTGTTACAGGTCCAACCTTGAAGCGATATTCTAATTTTTGGTTCTACCAAAACTGTAAGTATATGTCTTTTAATAAATGTTCGTATATATTCTTCATATACTGTTCTGTTCTAAATATATGTTTAGTAGTAATGAAATAATTATTACTAAATGCATACAAGATTGCTAACATAAAATACATGTGTTCGTATAGTGTTTAAGGTATTATATATTTATAAAAATTATGACACGTTAATAATTCGTATTATATAGATTTTGACACATTCATATATTCATGTCGTATCTTATGTCGTGTTTTATTTATTTTTCTAGTGTCCAAAATTACCAGGTTATGCTTGATCTTAGGAATTTATACGAGTTAGTCTGAGTCACATATCCTTTGAAACATCTAGTTCTTAGTTCACCAAAACATTAACTGTTGCATTTGTCTGCAAATTCCAAAAACCCTTGCTGTTTTTCTGCCATGGATTTGTTTTCTCAGAGCATTCATGGATTTGAAATTAAAATAATTCTATAATAGTGGAAAACTTTACATGGTGTCCAACTCCATCCCATTTTACCAATAGTGTGTATGTTTATAGGTGAAAGCTTGAGAGATTGAAAGGTCGAGGAAAAGAAAGGTGTGCAAACAAAGTTGCTGCCACAAGGAGAAGAGCTGAAGAGAAGCGTGGAAATGCAGAATCAAAACTAAATGAGAAAGCTATAAGGACTTCAGAAAGGGGCATATTACATAAGGAGGACCGGTCACTTTCCCTCTTCATTCTCTTTCAAGTTCCAACTCTGCTGCCAAAGTTAAATGTGCCAAATCCCGCTTCAATCCTTGTTCAGCTTCGTCAGGATTAATCTTTCGAGGTACTGTCGGGCGTCAAGGGGAACCTCTTTTAAGAAATTTTTTTGCATTAACAAGGACTCGAACTCGAAACCATTTGCTTAAGTGACCTGAACCCCATCCTCTCAGGCCAACCTTCGTATTCAATATATATATATATATATATATATATATATATATATATATATATATATATATATATATATATATATATATATACACTTCTTACCTTGCCATTGCCTTGTGGAGAATTTAATGAAGCATAAGTGTGGTAAAGATGGGAGCCGAATTGAGTTGTTGGCTGTTGGATAGATGTTAAAAAATCGGGTTGGAGATTAAGTTAGATTTAGTAATATTGGATATGACATGAATACAATACGAAAAAAATAAAATAAAATATGATACTATATGAAAAAAAATACGGACACGAACATGTCAAAATTTATTTAATATAAATTTTTAACACAAAATTTATATAAATATAAAAAACTTTAAATACGATTATGACATTAAAAAATATATGAATACAACATGTATACACGAATTGGCAGGTCTGGATCAAGTCGGTGAGATTTTTAAAATTTCTTTTATTTTTAAACTTTTTAACTCATAAGTTTTCAAATTACATATTCTTTTTTAGTAGATCAAATTATTTATTCGTATTAACTTTCTCTCATTTTTTTTTTTGTTTTCATTTTGTTACTTTATTTTTCAATTTTCATTTAAAGTTTTCAAATTATTTATTTATTCATGTAATGTAATAAATTAATTTATATAATTATACAATAATTAAATTAATAATTAGTTAAAATATTTGAATAAATACATCAAATAATGTGTCACTATTTTGATCGAATATTATTTATTCTTGTTAACTCTTCCGTTATTCTTTTTTTTTCCCTTTTCATTTTATTGATTTACTTTTCAAATTTTTATTGAAAGATTCACAAATTATTAAGGATGAACAAATATTAATTTGTTAAGTTTTAATATGTGTAAATATGTTATTATCAACTTTTTAACAAAATATTATTTGATATCAAAATTATCATTTTTACTAGTAATTTTCAAATATTTATAACAAAGTATTAATCTAAATAAAAATATTTCAGTAATTTTAAATTATTTATTAAATTCATAAATATAAAATATATTATAAATAAAAAACACCAAATATTTTATAAATTTTATATATACAAACTTTAATATAATATATTTGACGATTATTTTCTATTCTTATTACAATTTATTTTTATATTCAAATATATATCTCATTTTAATTTTATTCTCACAATTATAATATTTAATCTAACAATTATATTAATTAGTTTTAAGGTTATTATTATTTTTAATTTCACCAAAATTAATTCCATTGTCTTATTTTTAAGAGTTTTAAATATTTAATTTTGAGTACTCCTAAAAAGGAAAGAAATATATACAAAAAAATAACTTTAGCAGATTTTTCAACTTATAAACGGGGGGCTAAAAGGTAAATTTAGAAGCTGAGTGCATTGAATATTAAAGATTTATTATTATTATTTTTGTTTTTGTTTCGCGAATCGCGAACGTAAGTAAAACAAAAGAATAAAACACAGCGTTCCGGTTCACAAAACTTTCTGGCCTTCGCTTTCTCTTCTTGCGATCTAGCGAAGGCTCTCTTTTCTCTTATTTTTCTCTCGAACCAGCAATCGCCGACTTTTATCCTTCTGTCCTTTTTTTCCCGTCTCAATCGGTAAGCCCTGGCCAGTAGCCACTCTCAAATCTCTTTACTCTCTTAATTTCGTTGAGATATTGAGAAAATCCATGCATCGCTCAAATTTTCACCAATATTTCTAGGGTTTATCCTCTTCATCTTTTGCTTTAATTTCTACAATAATCCAATTATTTCCCCCTAAAATTTTCGAGCTACATAGCGCGAACATCGAGGATCTTATATATAATATATTTGCTTTGGTTATTTTAACTGCTTTTATTTGTAAATTTCGTATTGGTTACCCTAGAATTGAGGCTTTTATTTTATTTTTCTCAAAAATTGTCGTGAATTTGGTTATTTTCGAGGGTTTAGGGTTTATAAGTAAACAGTTTGGCGGGAATTTCTTGAATTGGGAATTAGGCTTTCGGATTTTTGAAATTTATACATGGCCGCTTGGAGACATGGGAGTTATAGTGATAACGAGTTCAGAGACAGAGGCTCTGAGTTTGAGGTGACAAGACGGGAATTTGCTAATTCTAAAGAGTACGAGCCATCTAGGAATGGTAGCCGTGATAATAACAGGGGTCGAGTAGCGGGAGCTAGAGATAGAGCTAGGGTTAGGGTTAGACAAGAGGATATTAAGGAGAGGGAAGTGATAAATGGTGGGTATCGTTCCTCTTCGAGTAGAAGTGATTCTGGTGGCAGTAGTGGTGGCGGTGGAGGTAGTCATGTGCCCAGGCAATGTGAATTCTCTCTTAGGGTGGTAGATAAGGAGCCTGGTGAGTTGTCTAGTGAGAGTGGGTCAGAGGATGCCATTGAGTCTGAGTTAGCGGTTAAAGATAGTGAGGTTACGAAGGTAATGGAGAATGGGGGAAGGAAACGGAAGTTTTCCCCTGTAGTGTGGGATAGAGGTGACAAGGATTTAAGTAATTTGTCCAAAAGTAGGAATTCACCAGCAGTTACGGCCCTTCCTCCTCCACCACCGTTGCCAAAAGCTTACCACAAGTCACCTAACAGTATCCCTGGTGGGGCTGTACAGATGTCTCCTGTTAGAGAAAGTAAAAACCAGAAATCACAGTCTCCTTCACCGGTTGCAGCTGCTGAAACTGTTGGATACTCTCCACTGCAGTCTCCAGTAGATTTGGATTTATCGCCACCAAAAGTGCAGGTTAATGATCAGGATTCTGGGCAGCTAGAAGATGAAGATTATGTACCGACCCGACATATATCTTCCTCAAGATGGGCAGCTGGTGATAGTTCTCCAGGTGATGAGGGTGAAATTTTAGAAGATGAGGAAATGCCTAAAAGGAGGGAAAAGTTGTCTCTTTCAGAAACATCTTATAACAGATTACTGAATAAGTCAGCAACTCCTGAGCTTGGGAAGCTTAAGAGGGAAGGCTCTGAGGGAATTAGAGCCAGATTATCTGAATCTGATGAACGAGGTGCCCGTTCCAAGTCTGGAAGTGGGGATGATTACCCTGGTAATGATTCAGAGAAGGATGACCACATGGAGTTTGAAGTTGAACGTGATAGAAATGACAGTAGTGTTAGCGAGTCTGATACAGATTCTGAGAATGAAAAAGATTCTCGTGGAACACCAGAACCTCCAGCTCCTCCTTTACGAAGTGTAAACATGCTTCAGGGATGTAGAAGTGTTGATGAATTCGAGAGACTAAATAAGATAGATGAAGGTACTTATGGTGTTGTATATAGAGCTAGGGACAAGAAGACCGGGGAAATTGTGGCATTGAAGAAGGTAAAGATGGAGAAAGAAAGAGAAGGTTTTCCTCTGACCTCTCTAAGGGAAATAAACATTCTTCTTTCATTTCATCACCCATCAATTGTAGACGTTAAAGAAGTAGTTGTAGGGAGTAACCTTCATAGTATTTTTATGGTGATGGAATACATGGAAAATGATTTGAAAGGGCTGATGGAGACAATGAAACAACCATTCAGCCAAAGTGAGGTTAAATGCCTGATGCTTCAGCTGCTGGAGGGTGTCAAGTATCTTCATGATAATTGGGTTCTCCATCGAGATTTGAAGACATCTAATGTGCTTTTAAATAACCAAGGTGAACTGAAGATTTGTGATTTTGGGTTGGCTCGTCAATATGGAAGCCCATTAAAACCATATACTCATTTGGTTGTTACTCTTTGGTACAGGTGAGTTATGCATGCCATTGATTACTTTCCTGAATGTCACTGTTAAATCCTCATATTTGTCCAATGAAATAAAGTATATGGGAGATTTTTCTTCTTTGGTATTTTTATTTTTATTTGCTGTTTGTGATCGGGTGTTTTGAAAATTATTCTGAATTGTGCATTTGACTTGGCGAGTGTTGATTATTGGTGGAAACATTCCTTTTTTAAATAGATTTCTTGTTATTTATCTGATTCGATGTTTAGTACTAAATACCTCAAAAATCTTGAGTTCACAGTTCCATAGTGAAGCCTTTGACAAAGTATGAGCATGACTGTATAAATCGTGATTTGGACTTCTCTTTTTTTGGTTAATGAAAAGTATGAACCCCATATGCTGTAGGGTGCTGGCCCGTTTTTACAGTTCGTAAAATTTAAGGCTTAAGCTTTTGCTCTTGCACCTTTCATTTGTTATAAGTTCGCCTGGTTAATTATCTGAGCATTTATTTTTTGGGATTCAAGTATTTAGGAACTTGTCATGTTGGTTTTGCAGGGCACCTGAACTTCTTTTTGGAGCAAGACAATATTCCACTGCAATTGATATGTGGTCTCTGGGTTGTATTATGGCTGAATTACTATCAAAAGAACCACTTTTTAATGGGAAAACTGAATTTGATCAACTTGACAAGGTGAATTGAATTAGTTGGACTCATCTTTCATTAATCATTACCATCTGGACCTACTATTGCTGGAATGGTTCAATCTGCCCAAGGTGGTTAATGATCTTGGATTTGTTGTGTTGGTTTTACTGGCTGCAGATTTTCAGAACCCTCGGCACACCAAATGAGACAATATGGCCGGGTTTTTCCAAGTTGCCTGGAGTCAAGGTCAATTTTGTCAAGCATCAGTAAGTATTAGATCTTTTATAAATTGTTTTTAGATTCAGTTGAGTGTAATATTCAGGTCTTCTTATTTTTCCCATTGTTTTCCCAGGCTTCCAGCTTTGGGTGATTCTGGTCTGGCTTTCTGGCCTCCATTGATGACAGTTCAGTAACACAGCATTTTTTTGTTTGTATTAATTAGTGATATTTTCATTTCAGGTATAATCTATTGCGCAAGAAATTTCCAGCAACATCATTCACTGGAACACCTGTTCTCTCTGATGCAGGATTTGACTTGTTGAATAAACTTCTTACTTATGATCCTGAGAAGGTATATAACTTGGCTTGCATACATATTTTGGTTGCCTTGTCATTATATGTGTGGATGATTTGCTGAGCCTTGTGGTATCACCTTCAGCGTATAACAGCTGAAGCTGCTTTTAACCATGAGTGGTTTCGTGAAGTTCCTCTTCCCAAGACTAAAGCTTTCATGCCCACTTTCCCTGCCCAACATGCTCAAGACAGGTAATGAGCCAAAGAAACAAGAAAACATTGCAAGTACTATTTATTTTAGTAAATTTGGGTTTTAATTTATTATTAAAGTTTCAAATAAGGTCTTTGGTATCATGCTTAGGCGTACGAGAAGAGTGCTGAAGAGTCCAGATCCTTTGGAAGAGCAACGTAGAAAGGAGTTGCAACAAGGGCAAGTGGGGACTGGTGGGTTGTTTGGCTGAGAGAAAGTTCATCCATCAGTGTTGTTTGATCATCATGGTTTAGATTTTCACATTATTGTTAGATGGCCATGATTGAGGTGAGAGAACTGCATTCACAGAAGTTGCAAACCTTGTTTGTCAGACGATCATTCTTGCTGTTTTTTAGCAGGCATTGATGATGATTTGGTTGGAGATGTTGTTTGCCTCTTTCTGTGAACCAGATGTTTTGCAGGTTAATTTGTTTTCAAGCTTTGGTCATCATATAAAAATGCATCTGACACTGCTTGCATCGCAAGGTGTGGCATATCAGCCTTTCTTTTAGAAATCAGTTTCAGCTGAAACTCATGTAACGTATTTTTATTGGAACAATGATGTATACATTTCTTTTATAGCTGGTTTTGAATATTAAAACAATATGGATTTCTTCCAACTATAACTTCCATCTTTCTTAATATTGACATTGTGTTTGCAAGAGACGGTTGGCGTGAAGTGAATGGGACGTTCTTTGCTTTTCATTGACGAAGAAATTGACAGTAACCATTATATATCAAAGGTAATTTATTAATCTAATAATATCTGTGGAATGCTTTATGAGTTTAGGTATATATTGTCCATCTATGAGGGATGCCTCTGCAGTATGAAAATTGTGGTGCCAACTTACCTATATTAGTGGGGGCTTTTTTTTATTCTTTTTTTCATTTCGTAATTTTATGGGACAACTATTTGCATTTTTGTTGGAGATGTGGAGGAGAATTGCCATTATCTGAAATTGCTGCTAGGACAACAATTATGTATGGTTTTTTCATGAGTTGAAAAGAAAATTTGAAGAGTTGAGATGTTGCAAATGTTTCCTCTCTCTTCCCTATGGTGATCTGTTAAAGATTTGTTATTTTTGTTTCTGTGTGCATTCAAGGGAAAAAGGGAATAAAACCCAATTTATTGTTCTCAGCTAAAGGAATTGGCTTCTGAACTACTTTTCATAGTTTCTTTATTTGTTTCTTGATTTGACAAGAAGCAGTTAGGCCAAGCTCCAAGCTACAGACTTCCGAACCACAGCCACAGGAAAAAAAGACTTAAATTATAGAAGGAAATGAGTTATGGCAGGGTTGCTGATTTCATTCAATTTAGGCTTTTCTGAATTCTAGTTAAGCAGTGACTGCTCAACGAGCTTGTGAGTTCGGTTGAGTTTTATAACATTGCTAATTTTAACCTTTAGTTGACTTTCTCTTGTTTACCATCAAGTCTTTTTTTTTTACTTCACTGATTTGGTTTACCTGTTGAGTGTAATTTGGTTAGTCAGCAATTGAAACATCTCCTAATGAAGTGAAAGCATGTAAGTTGCTATTTCCATTTTTATTATGTTTCAATTATGGTCTGAGAGATTCAAGCTGTAATTAGCTCTGGAATCTTTTATGACATGCCTGATGTCACTGCAGTCTCAAAGCAAGCAGGTTGAGGAGGTTACCTGCATATCGTGGATTTTATCTAACTTCCAATTAGTTGTTCCTTCAGGCTCAGTAGAGGTACCATACAAACTTTGGTCTGTTGCAATATCTTAGATTAACTTTTTCACTTTAATGTTTCTATCTTCAATTAACTTGTTCATTTCAATATTTCTATCTTTTCAGACTTTTCTCGTATATTAGCATTTTTCATTGTTTTATGCAATGGTATTGTTAAGATGTATTTGATTCTGTGTGATTGTAATGAAAGGCATTATATAAAGTGAACCGAGAACGAATTAACTTTTCTGTATCTTAAGTCCTAAACTTATGGAACAGTTAGGGTAAAGTTATGTCTTGACGTATTTTCTCCTCTCACCACCCATTCCCTATGCTCATATAATAGTTGGAATGGATGTGATAGTATTGATTGTTAAGATTTTCATTTAGTGGCATGCTCGGCTGTGGCTACCTTGGCTTTGATAGAACTGTTTTCTTTTCAATGCATGAATACTTCGAGTACCTCAAATTTAAATTGATCTATATAATAGTTTCTAGTGTGGAATTTGAATGTCAAATTAGTGCATTAGTTGGAGATTCTTTAGTGAACCCATGTTTTGTAGATATATATATATATATATATATATATATATATATTGCACTAAATATTTTATATTCATGAATGAGCAACTGTCATTAGCTTAGGGAAAATGGTATCATGATTATTCTAAATTATAATGTTAGTAAACAAAAATATAGGAAGATGCAGAAAGATAAGTGGGAGAGTATTTCTAATTAGCTTAGGGCATTTTACTGGATATCACTAGTCTGTCCTGAGAACAACTGTTAATAATTTTAGTTCCACACTTCCAGTAGCTGGTTTGCAAAACAGAGTGCCATTGTACAAACCTAACAATTTATGAATGCATAATTTGTGTTTACTGGTCAAAATATTTCAGGATAATGTTTATTGGAAACAATAGCCTTTAATAACTATTTTATCAGTTTCATATGAAATTATTGGTCATGGGCAATGCGGTGGTTACATTGACGAAAAAAAAGTTCTACCACAGTAATTGTAGTTTATTTTCAGCTTATGGAATTCTTTACAACATTGTTAATATTCATGTGCTACTGGGGCTGCATGGTGTAACAAATACTTGCTTATTAATAATTTTCCATTACTGAGTCGCTTGCTAACAAGAATATAGTATATTTTTGGGGGATCCATTCACTACATGTTCACTTCAACCTTAGGACAAGTTATGTTTGCAGTTTGGTAATTTAGGGTATATTGCTTCATGTTATCAACTCCATTGGCATGTAGTTGGTTTACTGTGTCATTCCATGAAAGCATGTTTGACATACAGTTCTGTAAATTGTGTGGTCCTCTTGAGACTGGGAGATGCTGCAGCATGTTCTATCCATTTTTCTGGGTTATTGAATGTTTTAGTTACTTGGGTTTGTTAGTATGTTTGTTTATTGTATACCTCTAGTTGTATTTCTGTCTACAACAGCAGTTCTATTAAGAACTTCAGGGTGCACATCAATTACCATTCATCCAAACAAGCAGAAAAACTTGGTACAAAAGGTGCAAAAAGCTATGATAACAGCAAAAGGGAGACAAAATCACCACAAAAGGAAAGATCACCAGAATAAAACTGTATAGTGTAATACCATTTATTCCTCCAAGTCCAGTAGAATGATATCATGGAATGAAAACTTGTTAAAAAATCCCATGCTCGAGACTTTTGAGGCTTTATACCCTTGAATGCAAAAACGAATGTTATTTAGTAGCATTAGTAGCTATCTTAATAATGCAGTTTATCCATATAGAAAATAGAGAAATAAATATCCGCACTTACTGCAAATTCACCTCCATTTATGAAGTTAACCAGTCCACTATATCCATTTGTATGGAAAAGAGTAACCAAGAACTCTAAAAGAAGAAAAACTCTGAACCTATGGCTTATCTTGGAAAGATGATGCCGTAGTCGAATCGAATGTGCTCCTCTATAAATACCACAACATCATATTATCTTTTCAATACCTTTGCGTATTCATCAAAGTGAATAACTTTTCTTTTTTGTGCTAATTTCAAGGTGTGAATAACTTGCAAGTTGCAGCAGACTAAATGACACAAAATGCTGGCCAATAGACTCAAATAAGTAAAGGACAAAATCAAAGAAGAATCAGTGAGAAAAGTTAACATGAAATGAAGATGAAGCTCCCATTGTTCCATGCAAGACATTTGGAAACGAGATCGTTCTGAGTCTGAAATAAGATATTTTAAATACGGATTGGTTTGGTCTAGTCCAATCCGGATTATTATTTAATAAATAAATTTTTTATTTAAATTGAATTATAAAAATATGTAAATATTAATATAAAAATATTTTTAATATATTTTAAACTAGTAAAATGAATTTTGCAAACCTGACGGGTCGGGTTAAGTCTTAAACAAGCAAATTTTTTACTATCTGAATCCACTTGACACAGTCCGACCCGACTTATGGACAATTTTATTTATGTAAGATGTTTTTTTAAATATATATATATATATATATTTGAGTTAGATCGGAATAATAGGTTTGATTTAAAACTTTTTTCCAAATTTTATCTATTTTTAGCTTGAAAAAAAATTTAGGAATGACAATGAAGCGAAGCGGCGGCGAGGATTGTCTTATTTACCTCCGTCCCACTATTGCATGGATGTTGCAAACCTCCATCTCCATGGATGTCAATTACATCCATAACCGCTCCACGGTGCTTCACTCTGCTACACCCCAATTTTTATTAATTATTTTTAACTTAATATTATAAAAACTCATATTATATCATTAACATAATTTTAGTATATAAATTTTTTAATATATATAATATTAGTATATATATCTAATATATATATATTAAAAATATAAGGGAAAATATAAAATATTTTAAGGAGTAAGTAGTAATTTCAAAAGGCGGATGGGATGGAGTGAAGCAAGTATTTACCAAAATCGTCCCACTCCACCCCGTCTCAGCTTTTTTTAAAAAAAATCTTTCTATTCAGAACGGATCGATATAAAATTCATCGGTCGGATCGAGTTTTGCCATCCTTAAATAAACTCGAGTGAATTGAAGTTGAAGTATTCATTCTTGTATTATAATTGTTGTTAATTATTTGTTTGTTCATTTCAATTTAAAAAAAAAAAAAATTGTTTCTAATATATTAAACAAATACAAGAAATACTAACAAATTTTTTTTTTGTTGGATTTAAAAGGAAAAAAAGGAACTCTCAAGTTCCATGCGATTTTTGAGAATAAAATTTGACAGCTTAGCAAAATTTTATAACATTATCACTTCACTTTGTCAATAGATCTTTGAAATATTTATTTATAGTTAAAAATCGTTTTTTTTATATATTACCTAATTTATGCTTTTTAGTTGAGATTTCTCACTCGAAACAAAATTTAGAAAATGCTAATCGCATCTTTGATTAATTCTTTATCTTTATAGTCAACGAGTAGTAACAGCTACACACAAAGAAAGAAAATATATGAAGAAAAGAAATGGAGACAATGATGGCATTATTGTAGAGTTTTTTTTTTTTTTTTTATTTAAATTTTTTAATGTTTACATTTGAAAATAACTAAATAAATAAATAAATAAAATAAACTAATAACATTCAATGAATAGATCAATACTAATTTTAAATAATATAAAAGTTAATGAGATAGATCTAAATTTATCATATATTTAAAGTGGTGGATTAAAATTTATTGTTAACTTTTAAATGGTGCAATTTTATAATTCAATTTAAAAATGACCAAAGGTAAAGATGTCCAAAAATTAAGTTTCTCACCAAATCCGTAAATCTAGTTTAATTTGATTTGAGTTATGAACATGATGTTTTAGTTTCAGATTTGATACAAAAATATTTTATATAGATAATAATATATTTTTATTAAAATTTAATTTTAAAATATATGAAAATACACAAATATTAACTTGAGTATTAGAGATATCATTCAGACTTGGCTCGGCCTAATTTTTATTTGTTAATACCTCTAATTGACAGTTAATGATAAAAAAAAATAGTCAGAAAATAAAAAATTCTATAAAATATTTAACTTTTGATGATTTTTGAATTAAATTAGAATAGTACGACAATGACATTGTATCATTTAAAGATATGGTAAATTTAATTCAGTCTTAATTAAAATAATAAATTTAAACCTTATCTCAAAATTAATTAAAAATAATGCTTATACAAATTGGAAATAAAAATGCAAGAATGTCAAAATGAATTTTTTTAGGGGCCTGACATGAGGCAAACATGCGAAGATTTTGCCAAACGGTCAAAACTCAAACAGGTTCTGTCAGAATATAATCTGAAAAATCTCAAGCTTTAGGACAGCCCAAACTCCATTTCTCCAAAACTAAAAAAAAAAAATTACATTCCAATTATGGCCAACTGCGTCGATCCAAACACCGGCTTTTGCTCCAAAACGATGACGTTCCACAGCCTCCGACCTCCCGTTCCACTCCCATCCGAATTCGCACCCGTTTCAGTTACCGACTTCATCTTCACTCTCCTCAACTCCTCTCCTCCCTCCCCCACCGCCGTCGCTATCATCGACGCTACCACTCGCAGCCGTATTCTCTACCCCGAACTTATCTTCCGCTTCCAAAACCTAGTCTCCTCTCTCCGCACCCACTTCGGCCTCTCCAAAGGCGACTGTGCTTTCGTTTTCTCCCCTAACAATATTTACACTCCGATTCTTTACTTGTCTCTCTTCTCTCTTGGTGTCGTTATCTCTCCCGTCAATCCAGCCGCCACAGTCCCCGAAATTCATCACCAAATTCGGCTTTCAAAACCGGTAATCGCTTTTGCCTCATCGGATTCAGCTCATAAAATCCCTTTGCTTAAACACGGGATCGTTACTATCGACTCGGTTGAATTCGAGTCGTTAATGGAAAGTCAAAGTGAAAAAAAGGAACAAGAAGGAATCAAAGTTAACCAATCAGATGTCGCCACGATTCTCTACTCGTCCGGCACGACCGGCCCGGTCAAAGGAGTTGCATTGACTCACCGTAACTGGGCAGCCACGATTGCCGGAGGAATTCGTCCGGTGAGGACGTTCCCCATGGTTGTTTTTTGTACGGTTCCGTTATTTCATGCTTATGGGTTAGCGTTCAGTTTGAGAGCTGTGGCGTCGGGGGACTGCGTGGTGATAATTGGAGGAGGTCGGACATTTGATCTGAGAAAAATGTACAGAGTCGTCGAGGAGTATAGGGTTAGCCACGTGGCGCTGGCTCCACCTTTGGTTGTAACGATGGTGAGGGATGCTGAGATAATGGATGGCTATGATTTGAGCTCGCTTGAAGTTGTCGTCTGCGGAGGAGCTCATTTGAGTAAGAGTAAGATACAGAGGTTGAGAAAACGGTTGCCTAAAGTTCAGCTGGCGCAGGTAAAACTTAGCAGCATATTTTGTATTAACCCTTAATTACTTAATTAAAGTGCTAATCCATTAATTAATTAATATGATGAGCTCTGGTGAATGATTTTTTGTTTGTTTTGAAGTCATATGGGCTAACTGAAACAACGGGGCGAGTGTTTGGTACAATGGGTCCCGACGAAAGCCGAATAGAAGGTGCGACAGGGAAGCTTATGGCAAATTGTGAAGCCAAAATTGTCGATCCTGAAACTGGTGCTGCTTTGCCTCCTTCCAAGCCTGGAGAGCTTTGGGTTAGAGGAGCTCTTGTAATGAAGGGTAATTATGAATTTGTGTATATCTTAATTAACTGGCAAGAAATTTCTCTGTTTACATTTTATTTGTTTCTGGGGTTAAGGTTACGTTGATAATGAGGAGGCAACTGCTGCGATTTTGGATTCAGAGGGATGGTTAAGAACTGGCGATCTTTGTTATATCAACAATGAAGGTTTTCTGTTTTTTGTGGATAGGATAAAGGAGTTGATCAAATACAAAGGCTACCAGGTTGGTTCTGAAACTCCTTCAAAACTATGGTGCCACAAAAAACTGATTCAATTTTTATGGTTTTTTTTTTTTTTTTTAATGTTATTGCTTTCGGCCATGGATGGAACAGGTTGCCCCAGCTGAACTGGAGCATCTGCTTAATTCCCATCCAGATGTCGTCGAGGCTGCTGTGGTTCCGTATGTGACTTTCCTTTTATCTTTCTTTCTACCTTTATTTGACTCTTTACTTTGCTTAAAAAGACTTGATTTAACGTGCCAAGTGCCAATATTTGACACGTCCAAATTACTAAACAGGTTTCCGGATGAGGAAGCGGGCCAGCTACCAGTGGCCTTTGTGGTCAGACAGTCAGGCAGCAACATCGATGAATCTCAAATCAAGGATTTTGTTGCCAAGCAGGTAGGGGTGTTGAAACAGTTAGATTGATTAATAATCAAATCGAATTATAATTAATTAAATTAATAGTATAAAAAGTGAATTAATTAAATCAAAATTATTTTAATTAATTTGATTGATTTTTGATTAATCAAAATAAATACTTAATTTATTTTACAATTTATTTTTAATACATAATTTTACATCCAATCAAAATGTCAAAACAAGTTAATTATATCCAACCAAATAAAATTCAAAAGTAAAGCATAATAACGTCATAATAAAATTAAAATATTATGCATAATAAAACAATTAAGAAAACATAAAAAATTTAGGTTTAGTGTATTTCGGTTAATATGATCAATTCGGTTAATTTTGCTTAATCGAACCGAATTAATCAAAAATCGAAATTTATCAAAATCTTTAACCGATCACCGAATCGATATTTGTTCTGTTAACCGATTAACTGAATCGAATTAAATTTTGATTGGTTAATTCGATTAAAACCGAATAATGAACACTTAACAAGCAGGTGTGAAAAGGAACAACCTTTGCTTCTAACCAAAACTATTTTCTTTTCATCATTTTTCATTTTCTTCGTTTTAACATTCTCAAACATAATACATTTGATCCTCAGGTTTCTCCATACAAGAGAATTCGAAGAGTAATGTTCATTGATTCATTGCCAAAGAATGCCTCAGGTAAGGTGCTGAGGAAGGAGTTGGTGATCAAATTGTCAAGTCCTACCTCCAAGTTGTAAAATTCTCATGATAGCAAAATTGCTATATGCTGTTTATATCATTACAGATAATAATAATAAAAAAATAAAACCCTATTAATATGTAATAAATTTGCTCTTAAAAGAATGGGAATATGCAATACTCAATTCTATCCCATCTATGTAATTGTTTAATTTCTAAAATATTGATGTAATTCTCTCGATTTCTCATCATGCATGGCCATGAGTATATAAACACACATATATATATATATATATATTTATTCCGAGATGACGAAGGAGTACTGGGAGGAAGGGTGAAAGCTCAATAGCTATTGGTGTCAGAGTAGCAGTCTTGCTATAGAAGAACACTGTCGTGGAGGCATAAGCTTTTCTCCCTTGTAAGTTGTTCATCCTCTTTGATAAAAGACAAAAGCATGCCATGGAAATCAAGTATAAACAATCTTTTTACCTCAATAGCCTGTAACATAAGATAGCAAAAGAGCAGCCTTAGAGAATGCGACATGATTTTTCAATATCATAGGTGGTTTTAATCATGGATTAGAAAATCGGACCGGATCCGCCGGTACTGACAAGTTATTCGATTTGATACACTATATAAAATCGGGTATTAGCTGAACCAGTAAAAAACAAGTTTAACTGGTAAAAGATCAAAAAAATCGGTTTGATATATATTTTTTTGTAATTGATGAGATTTTAACCATTAACTTTTTAGTTTATATTAAAAACCATACTATTAAGTCAAATACATATTTTTATTTTTTATATTTAATATTTATTTAACATTAAAATTATTTTTTAAATATTTAAAATCTTGTTTAAGTGAACCGACAGATTCAAACGATTGAACCGGAAATCAGAGATCTAATCGGTTCGACTTTCGATTCAATTTTTTTTAATCTTGATTTTAATGTTTAAAAAATTAATAGAATAAAGAGAGATTAATGTACTATCATGGATGCCCTTTTGTTTTCCATTAAGAAATGATGAATCAGCCTCCAAAAGTTCCCTATATGCACCTGATGTTGCACAAACAAAGCAGTCCCAAAAATTTCCACTTTCAACAAGCAAAAGCACTCAGAAACTATCAAATGTCCATTGCAAAATATAGGACTTATTTTCCTTCTAGGTTTTGATATAATGGACATTTCATCAGAAGAGTGCCCATAGAATGAGTGCCTAGAAAATAAAAGAAGGGAGCATGTGAATATATATTAGAGTATTGGGTTTTAGACTTTTTCTAATTTTCTAATTTTTTCTATTCTTTACTTTTTATGTTTTTTTTTTTTAATATCTTCAAAAATTAATATAATTTATAATGATTTAAGAAAATTTATAACTGATATATTTTTTTTTATAAAAAAAATTAAGCAAAAACTTTTTGAACTTTTTTTTTGAAAGAGAGGAATAAGAAAGAAGAATAAACCTATTTAAAAAGAATAATAATAAATGAAAATATGAATTTATTTCATTATTTTTATTTATTTTTCATATTTCATTTTCACTTCTTTATGTTTTATTTTCTCTAGATATTTTTTTTTCAAGAAAATATAACCTAAACAAACTTTAAAAATAAGAATCAAATATTAAAATTTTATGAACAAATTTGGATATTTTAATTTTTTTTTTAAAAAGGACATATGTTGAACTTTCATGGTTTTAGTTTTTTTTTAAAAAAAAAATGAACCTTAAGGGATTTAATTGATTTTAAGGATATTTTTGGAAAAAGAAATCAATAAATATATTAAATTACCTTTAAAGATTTAATTGATGGTAAGGATATTTTTTGAAAAGAAAAAAGGTACCAAATTACTCCTAAGAGATTAATTGGTTTTAAGGGTATTTTTGTGAAAAAATAAGGAAAATTTTGAAAAAGAGGGCAAGAAAACAAAATAAAAAAGGTTTTAAATGTGGGACAAATGGAGTTGGTTTTGTAATTATATTTTTAAATTTATTCAATGAAATTTATTAAAGTGTGGGACAAATGAAGTTGGTTTCTTAAATAATCTTTTATTTGTACTAATCTTTTCTTGATTTGTGTTTACAATTTTTAAAAGCAAGCTTTCAACTTATTATGTTTAGAAAATTATCTACTACCATTTCACATCTTGATTTTATGAATTTATTATAATTTATATTATCATTTAATTTGTCAATAATTTTACAATTATTCAAAGGGATAATGTCATGAAATAGTTCTTGAAGTTTATCAAATTTGTCAATGTGATACCTATATTTTAAAAATGTCTATTTTGGTACTTAAAGTTTTCACTCCGTATGTTATTGTAGTACCTGTCAATAATAATATTGATGACGTGACTTTTATATCTAATGAAAACTTGACACGTGGCATCATATAATGATGTCAGGTGTATTAACAAAAAAAAATATTTTTTTTTAATTTAAAAAAAAATATTTTTTTCTTTACATGTGATGCCACATTTATTAACAAAAAAATTTATTATTTTAATTTTAAAAATAAAATAATATATTTTTCTTTCTCTTTCTACCTTTTAATTTTAATAATTATTTTTAACAAAAACTAAAATAATAAATATTTTAATTTAATAATTTTACTTTTTTAATAAATATTTTTAAAAAATTAAAACAATAAAATAAAATAATTTTATATTTTGATTTTTGTAGTTTTTAAAAATAATTTTTTTTTTTTTTTTAAAAATGCAGATATTATAAATTTTTAACATGTAATTTTAAAATATTTTATATTTTAAAAATAATTTTAGTTAAATATTTTAATTTTATAATTTTTAAAATAAATTTTAATTTTTTTTGAAAAAAAATATATTAATTTTTAAAAATATAATCTTATATTTTTAATATATTTATATTTAAAAAAAATTAGATGTTAATTTTTAAAATATAAATGTTAATATTTTAAAAATATTTTTTCCTTTTTTCAATATTTTTTTACAAAAATTCAGATATTAATTTCTAAAAAATCATATGCTGCCACGTGTCATCACTTGATTGGTCAATGCCACATCATCATCTATATTTAAGGGTGTTAGGTCAAGGTACTACATTGATACACGGTTTGATAGTACATGTACCACATTGAATATTTTTAAAGTACAGTTACCACATTAACAAATTTGATAAACTTCAGGGGTTATTCATAACATTATCCCTTATTCAAATGTATGCATATTTTATTTTTTTTCTCAAAAAATAATTTGCGATTGTGAAATACTCACTTTTAATTGTTAAATGAATAAAAAAAATTTAATAAAATTTTATTGAATTAATATGAACTAAGTTATTGTCAATATATATTTATTTATAAAATATGTTTTTGATCATTCAATTTACATATGTATTCATAAATAAAAAAAATAACTCTCCCAGCGAAGTTCGAAGACACATTCTAAGTTTTAGTGAAAGCTTTGAGAAAAAAATATCGATTACTATATTCAATATAATTTTCTCTCAATGCATTATAATTTTAAAAAATAATTATCAATTACTATATTTAATATAAAAATAATTTAACTAAATTTATAAAATATTTAAAAATATTCGTTAATAAAATTCATAAATTATAGTAATTCTTTGGAGACATGTGAAATAATTTTAAAAAGAAAAAGAAGAAGCTAGTTTAGGAGTAATCCACTTGGTAGCTTGACGATAATTCCATTTATTTGCAATTTGGGGCTTATGCTCATTACATGTTTGTACTTTGTACCAAAAGATTTCTTTTTTTAGTAATTGAAGTTGTCTAAGGAAGGAATTGATAAGTACTTTTAGGCTTTTTTCTTTCTCTCTAAAGTTGAGAGCATCTCTCTCTAGAATGGGGGTTTTCTGTTTTTCAGCCTCAAAAACCGTTTTTTTTTTTCGTTTTCTTTAGGTTTTCCCTTTTTCTTGTTGATTTTTGTCACTGTAAATGAGTCTAGATTTCAATTTTCTCACATTCTTTGATTTCTCAATGAATTTGAGTTTCGTCTTGTGTCGATTTGTCTGCGTCTAGAGTTTGTTTCCTTTTTGCGCTGTGTTCAGAGGAGGATTTACCTTAGATTTTCTCGAATCAAGTTTAGTAAGTTTTAGGATTGAAATTAGGAATTTAGGTGTTGAGTTTATTAGGGTTGTCATTTAGGGTTCAAGAAAGAGATTAAAGTCCACAAAATGTAACCAATTAGCCTAAATCAAGAAGTCCAATTTGGTCGAAATAGCCTTTGGGAAAACTATTTTCTTTGCTGTAGATGTCGAGCGAGTGAAATAATGGAAGAACTGTAGATAGAGCTGACAGGGGCTGATGAACAAGATAACGCGTGGGTAAAGTTCACAACGGTTGGGAAGATTCTGGCGGACCGTGTGCTAAATAGAATAGGAGTGATGGCTATCCTAAGAAATATATGGCCAATCGATATGGCACCGTGCATCAGTGAGGTGAGTAACAACTTGTATAGCATTTCTTTTAGTAATGAATCTATGATGAATAGAGCCATTGATGAGGGTCCCTGGTCAATTATGAGATCGTGTATGATTCTAAAGAAATGGGTAAGAGGGTTGGTTGTGGAAGAGATAAGTTTTGAGGAGGTAGATTTCTGGTTGCAAATTCATAAATTGCCACTGGATATGATCACAGATCAAAATGTAAGGAAAATAGGTATGCAGTTGGGAGAGATAATAGTAGTGGAGGATCCGATACTAAGGGGTGGTTTTGGAAAAGGTTTCTTGCGAGTAAGGGTGAGAATAAGAATGGAGAAACCTTTGATTGATGGGTTTTGGATCCCAAGACAAGAGAAGGAGAAATTATGGGCAGAAATAAGGTATGAAAAACTCCCAGATTTCTACTATGTATGTGGTAGATTGGGGCATATGTTAAAAAGTTATAGTGAAGAAGTAAAAATGGCAGCTTTTAATAAAGATAAACCTAAGTATGATGCTCATTTAAAAGCTGCTCTCATCAGAGGAGGATGGATGGAGAAATGGAAGGAGAAAGAAGGGTCAAAAATGGAAGAAAAACAGGGGATGAATTGGTGGAAAAGCATGAAGAAGGTAAGGAGGAAAGGAAAATGGGTGGTGATGGGTGAAATGGAGAAAAGAGAAGGAAATAGGGAAGAGGGAGAGAGTGGAGATCTGGAGAAAATTTAATTAGAGGTGGTTAATTTGGGAAGGAAATGGATATTGAGTGTGGAAAAGGACAATGAGGTGGATGTATTGAGAATGGGCAAACAAGCAAAAACTCATATAAATGTATAATCAACTGTAGTCTAGAAAAACCTTCACAAAATAACCAAAATAACCTTTATGATGAAAGGAAAAATAACCAGAAGCCAAGAGAAGACAATGTCATGTCTGGGAGGGGAGGTAGTAGTGAGAGGGGACAAGAGGAGGTATCCTGGTTAAACCAAACCATATCCATAAAGCCAAAACAGTTATCCAATAAAGAAGTACCTTACCTGAACAAAGTTGGAACAACTTAAACCTTATGTTACATAATGAAGGGAAAAAAAGAGGAAGACAGGGAGCAGAATAAGGGAAATGGGTGTTCTTATTTTGTTGAATTACCCCCAGAGGAAGATGTGGGAGGTGGGGCAAGAGAAGAGAGTATAGTTTTGAAAAAAAATCTGGTTGTTGAGGGAAGGCTAGCTGGTGAGTTCAAAAGACTAAAGTTGAAAAGGAGTTATAATGAGAATGAAGTAGGAAATGAAGGAACTAGTAGTAAAAAAAGAAGAATTGAAGAAAACTTACAAGAGATATCTCAAGGTGAAATAATTGATGGGATAGAAAAAAAAAGGAAAAGAAGTTCAAGCTAGTGATAAAAGGGCTTGTGGGGTGATTAGAAGGACTAGAAAGATGAGAAGTAAGCAAAAGATGGATCTGAAAAAAATAGATTTGATTGATGTCCCGATTATGGAGTGTAAAGAAGGAAAAGGTAGAGGATTGGAGGAAATTGTAGAGGAGGTGACAAACATGAATAGTAAGGATGGTGGTGGCTGGCCTAAAACAGCCATAGGGGGGCGATGAGTGCACTCTCTTGGAACTGTCAAGGAGCTTGGTCAGCCTTGACAGTTCAAGCTCTTAAAGAGCTAAGGAAAAAATATGATCCAGATGTTGTTTTCTTAATGGACACAAAAAACAGAACTGAAGTAATGGAAAAGTTCAGGAGAAGACTAAATTTTGAAGAGTTTTGGTATGTTGAGCCAGAAGGATTAAGTGGGGGTTTGGCGTTGTGGTGGAAAGATAGTGTGCAAGTCCAGATTATGGCAAGTACAAAAAATGTTATAGATACTGTTGTAGAAATAAAAGATAAGGGGATTGGATGTAGGATATGTTGGGTATATGGGGCTCCAATATATGAGGAAAGAAAAGAAGTATGGAAGTATATTGAGAGAAAAACAGATTATGTTAAAGGACCATGGATGGTGATTTTAATGATATATTGGAAGCTCAAGAGAAGGAAGAGGGAAGGCAAAAAGAAAAAAGGAAGATGGATACTCTTAGAGAATTGGTAGATAAATGTAGTTTAAATGATGCTATGTACAATGGCCAAAAATTTACCTGGTTTGGCATAAGGGAGGAGGAAATAATTAAGGAAAGATTGGATATGGCTTTAATAAATACAGAGTGGCAGTCCAATTTTCCTAATATGCAAGCGGTAAATCTCCCAGCAATAGGGTTAGATCACTCTCCTATCTTAATCAATACAGAGTATAAAGATGGGAGGACTCCTAGAAGGTTCAAATTTGAGGCTAACTGGACCTTTATTGAGAATTGTGAGAAGATAATAGAGGATGGATGGAGAAAAGAGTTCCCTAGACCAAAAATAAATTAGCTGATGATGAAGTTAAAACACTGTAAGGGACTGTTAAGAGACTGGAGTAAGGAGCAAAGTCCAAATAATAAAAGAGTAATTGATGAGTTACTACAAGAAACATCCAGATTACAAGATATAGCTTAGGATGGTAATGACAACGCTAGAATAAAGGAGATACAGGGGAAGTTACAGGAAAGTTGGGCAATAGAGGAAGAGTATTGGTTCCAAAGAGCTAAAGTGAACTGGCTTCAAATGGGGGATCAAAACACCAAATTTTTACATAAAACCACTATGGTAAGGAGGAAACATAATAAAGTAGTTAGGATTCAAGATGAAAGTGAGAGATGGGTGGATAAGGAGGAGCAGATTATGGAGTGTTTTCAGAGGTTTTATAGAGAGCTTTTTAAGAGTAATGGAATAAGGAAGTGGGGAAACATTCTTGATCAGGTTCCAAGACTGGTGGATGAGGAGATGAACAATGAGCTGATGAAGGAGGTGGCAGAGGAAGAAATAAGGGAAGCGGTGTTCCAATTGGGTGCATATAAGGCACCAGGGCCGGATGGGTTTAGTGGGGTCTTTTATCAAAGATTCTGGCATATAATAAAGAAGGAGGTTTGTGATGCAGTCTAAAGTTTTTTCAGGGGTGGTGGGATGATGATGGAGTTAAATATGACAGATGTGGTGTTAATACCAAAGGTGAAAGGGCCAACAAAAGTTAACCAATTTAGACCTATAAGCTTATGCAATTTTGCTTATAAGATGATTGGAAAAATTATGGTGAATAGGATGAAACCTTATTTGGGGGAAATGATTTCAGAAAATCAAAGTGCTTTTGTGGCAAACAGACAAATCCATGACAATATTCTTGTAGCACATGAAGCTTTCCATTACTTGAAGTTAAGGAGGAAAGGGAAGAAGTATGAGCTAGCTCTCAAGCTGGACATGAACAAGGCTTATGACAGGGTTGAATGTGATTTCTTAGAGGCTATTTTGATCAAGATGGGTTTTCATGAAATATGGGTAAGTTGGATTATGGAATGTGTGACCACTGTCTCCTATTCTTTAATTCTAAATGGTAAACTTACTAGTAGATTCTTCCCTTCTAGAGGTCTTAGACAAGGTGACCCCCTCTCTCCCTATCTTTTTTTATTATCATAGATGTCTTGTCTAGGTCAGTGCAAAAAGAAATTAGGAATGGGTACTTAACAGGCATGAAATTAGGAAGAAATTGTCCTATTTTGTCTCATTTACTGTTTGTAGATGACTATCTGTTTTTCATGGATGCTAATGTGGTTAATTGCAAGAGGTTGATGAAATGCATAGAGGAATATTGTTAAGCTTCAGGGCAAGAAGTCAGCCTGGAGAAATCAAGTGTTATTTCCAGCCCAAATGTACCAGATCAAGTCAGGAGACAGATTAGTGACACTTTAAAGGTCAGAACAACAGAGAATCTAGTAACTTATCTAGGAATCCCTTCATTTTGGGGAAAAAAGAAGAGTGAAGCTTTGGGTTTTGTAAAGGAAAAAGTGTTTGCAAAACTTAGCTACTGGAAGCAACAAACATTATCACAAGGAGGAAAGGAGGTCTTGGTCAAGGCAGTAGCTAGTGCAATACCAACATATACCATGGCATGCTTCAAACTTCCAAAGAAAATTTGTGGTGATTTAAATGCTGCAATGGCAAAATTCTGGTGGGGGCAAACAGGTGATGAAGGAAAGATCCATTGGAAAAGCTGGTTTTATATGTCATAATCAAAGTGGTTGGGAGGCTTGGGATTTAAAGATTTGGAGCTGTTCAACACAGCATTGTTAGCAAAACAGTGTTGGAGAATGTTACAAGAACCAGATGCAATGTGGGTGAGGATTCTAAAAGGAATTTACTTCCCACAGAAGACGTTGATGGAGGCAAGTAAGGGATCTAAAGCATCCTGGGGATGGAGTAGCATGTTGGAAGGGAGAGATTTTCTAAACAAAACTCTTATGTGGCAAGTGATGGGTGGTGAAGAGGTATCGATTTGGAAAGACTCATGGATCCCTGGTTTAAATGGGGGAAAGCTTCAAGAACCTAGTTTGATTGATACACAAATACCATTTATGGTTGCTGAAATAATAGACAAAGAAAAAGAAGAGTGGAAGTTTGAGAATATAGAACAATGGATCTCAGAGACAGAAAGGAAGGCTATAGAAGAAGTACCTGTATGCTAGAATGGGGGAAATGATAAACTGATATGGCCGTTTACTGAGCAAGGGGAATACACAATAAAATCTGGGTATCAAAAGCTTAAAATGGATGAAAGCAGGGCAGGGAGAAAGGAGCCATCATGCTCTCATCAAGTGGATAATAAAGTGTGGAAAAGCATATGGGAGTTGGAGACGCCTAGCAAAATAAAGATCTTCATGTGGAGAATATGCTCCAACGCAATACCTACGGGTTATAACCTCTGGAAGAAGAGAATATTAGAGAGTCCAATGTGTAAAATATGTGATAATGGTAGGGAAACAGTTGAACATATTTTGATTGAATGTGAGTGGACTAGAGCTATCTGGTTTGAAGTATGTAGGGGTTTAAAGATTGATAAAAGATCAGTAAGCTCCTTTGATAGATGGCTAATGGAGACATATAAAGGAATTACAGGGAATGCAGCAAAGATATCAGAAGTCAGGAGCCTGGTAGCTTTTACATGTTGGGCTATATGGAAGGAAAGATGTAACGTGGTTGTAGGACATAAGGCCATGAATGTTGAAAAAGTAATATTAAGAGCAAAAGCTGCTGTCAGGGACTACTGGGTCTCTCAAATAATGAGGGTGAATGAGGTTATAAATACTAGAAGAGATGAGGATGTAGAGGAAAAGGGCAAGTGGCAATTTGAATCAATCTGATATCTATATCATGTTGATTAAGAATATTGTCCTATATATATATATATTTAACGATTGGATTTTTTTATATCAAACAAATAATTAGACATTTTTAATTTACTCGAAATTCAGTGTGTACGATCTACATGAATAGAATATGAAATGAAATAGTATAATTAAACAAATATAAATCATATAAAAACATAGAAAAGAGTGTAAAATTAAGTTAATTTTACACTAATGTAAATGGATTGTTAGATCATCTCGTAAATATAATCTATAAACAAATAAATTGCAGAATTAAATAACAATGAACTTACAAGATCGTTCTGTGATAAACCTTGGTTTGATTCATTGATCGGGAACAAAATCATGTTATGAAAGTTGTTCTATTTCCAAGACACTAAATTCCTTTTCGTTTGTAGAGAGTAGTAGTATTGTTTTTCTTAGAGAGAAACTTTTTCTCTTTTCTTTCTATTCTGTCTCTTCCCGATTACACTATTAGTTATGTCAATTGGAAGTTATTTTTTTCTTCTTATTTGTATCCACGTTGTTCCTTATCCAACAGTTACATGCAAAAACATGTTAACCTTTCTCCACATCCCACTCACGTGGGAATGTTAAAAAAAAACTTCCTTGGCAGTTTTTGCCATTTCACTTTTAAGTTGTTAACTTCCCGTATGAAGTTAACGTTGCAACGGTGCCCATTATGGGTGCCATTTCCAACATCTCCCACTCACACATAATGGGCACAATACTTTCATAATCAATTTCAAGAGACTAATATCTCTTCTCTTTACAAAGTTCATACTAGAAAATAGGCCGTGCGACCAACATACTTCATAAGCTCGAGAGCTGGCTGCTATATAACTGTTAGGTATATATAGCAACTCAAATGTTTAAGTAGAGTAAGTAAGTAGTATCCTAGATTCATTTCGTCACATTACAAGTTTCCCATGATCTTTATTATATCAGTGATATAATAAACTTTGTATTCACAATTGTGTTTACTATTCAAAACACAATTGGTCGACCAATGAATATAACCGAATGAGACACTAAAATGATCTTTCCTTTTTCTCAAATCTCTCTATTCCAATTCAACTGCTATCTAGATATGTCCCATTAGATCGAATCATACATGACCATTGGCAACATTCTTAGATAACTAACATTGAACTAAAACTTTAAGAAACAGTCAAAGGTCATAAGGGTACTTTATAGATATTCCAGTTAATCTCATGGGTCTACATAACTTAGAAGCAGAAATCAATTCTCCCGTTACCCATATTGGTCTTATACATGTGGTATGAAACACATGCTACAGTATTACTCTCCTTTTCCCTTGGAGCGTATGTCTTTATCATAATATTAATACCGTACAAGTGATAGTTCAGATACACTCAGTATCTAACTTGAGTCCACAACTCTACTTTCTCAAAAAAAAAAAAAAATTACAGGACTTCCACCTGGCATACATAGACAGATAAAGTGAATTGTGGGAACATTCACTTTCGATCATAATTTTATCACTATATGACCTCATCTTGATCCTTTATCAAGGCGGTTTTGTTTTAAGCTCGAGCTCTCGTAAAATTCTCAGTTTTAAAGCTTAAAACTATCTCATCTCTACTTGGCACTAAGCCTTAGAGGCGATTTCCCATGTGAGAATGCCAATCATCTGTCCGACATACTTTTAATCCCATAAATGCACTTAACATAAATATATATACATGTGTGTTATGCTTTCATGAATCAAAGTACTAACTATAATTAGTATGCATTAATAATAAATGTCATTATTTATCAACGTCAAATTTAAATGGAAAATTGTATAAATTGTTCATTTTGAACAACTTAGCAAGTACATCAAATCCTACGCAATCCTAGAGATCTAACATGTCTATTATACACATCTCTAGGAATAGATTTCGTATATGGATCTGCAATCATTTTATGTGTAGATATGTACTGCACGATGACTTCTTTATGTGCAACCATGTCTCTCACGAAGTTATACTTGATATCTATATGTTTGGTCCTTGAATGATATTTGGGAACTTTAGTGAATGCAATTGCAGCTTGACTATCGCAATTCACCAATACTGAGTTTGATGCATCTTCATTAAATCCCAAATGATTTAGAAATTTCTTAAGCCAAACAGCTTTTTGCACTGCCGCCGAAATTGCCACAAATTCAGCTTCCATTGTAGATAATGCTATACAAGTTTGTTTCTTACTACTCCAAGAGATAGCTCCATTATTGAGTAAGAAAACATATCCGGAGGTTGATTTCCTTTCATCTAAATCTCCTCCCCAATCGGCGTCCGTATACCCGATTAGATGCAAATCGCTTCCTTGATAGCATAATGAATAGTCCATAGTGCCTTTCAGATACCTTAAACTAAAATGGCTCCCTCGTTACTGCTCAAAGGAGAAGTAATAGGTAGGGATGACAGGATTTGAACCCGTGACATTTTGTACCCAAAACAAACGCGCTACCAAGCTGCACTACATCCCTTTCAATTGGCCTACAATGTCATTGTAGAGAATCCCTGTCTTGTTTTCCACACCCTTATTTCATCTATTGATATACAAAAATTATCTTTACATTTCCTCTTTTTGGTCTCATATCATATAACAACCATATAATGAATAATAAATGAATATTTTTGGCGAGAATTATCAGCCGGAAATGGACTTATTTTGCTGTTTTAAGAAAGGGAAAATCTTATCTATCGAATCATTGTACATTTAAATTTGAATTTTGAATTAGAAATTCCGGGTACAAATATACAAATACAAGTGGTCTTTAACCACACATACATGTGATTATATATGTATTACCATAATGTAATACGATAAAGAAGGAGGATTTTAAATGCGAGATCTAAAAACATATCTTTCCGTAGCACCGGTACTAAGTACTCTCTGGTTCGGTTCTTTAGCGAGTTTATTGATAGAGATCAATCGTTTCTTCCCGGATGCGTTAACATTCCCTTTTTTTAATTCTAGTTATTACCGTGGGACGAGGCGAAAAAGATTAGATCGAGATACAATCAAATATCTGTGACTACTCTCTCGCCCCCCCTTTTTTTTAGTTTTTTTTTAGAATTATATAAGAATTAGATAAAATAAATAAGGAAGGTAGAACGAAAAAAGTGGATTCAATCTCACCGAAACTCGGGTTCAAGCTCCAATTAACTGCTTTCCAATGGGGTTGACCTGGATTCGATTGATACCTACTTACGAGTCCAACTGCGTAGCAGATATCAGGCCTTGTGCACATCATAGCATACATAAGACTTCCCACAGCACTAGAATAAGGAACTCTTTCCATTTGTTCATTTTCTTGTTGTGTCTTAGGACACATTCTTTTGCTCAGGCCTTCGCCTTTTGCAATAGGAGTATCAATTGGCTTGCAGTCTTGCATTTGGAATCGTTCAAGAATTTTCTTAATATACGACTTTTGTGAAAGAGCAAGCAATTTCTTAGAACGATTCCGAGTGATTTTCACTCTAAGAATGTAAGCTGCTTCACCAATGTCCTTCATTTCAAAAGTTAAGGACAACCAATTTTTTACCGTAATGATATACTCCTTATCATTTCTAGCCAACAGTATGTCATCCACATATAGTGACAAGATCACAAACTTGTCTTTGGTTCTTTTGACATACACACAGTGGTCTTCATCAATCATGACAAAATCATACGAAATGATTGCTTGATGAAATCTTATATATCACTGTCTGGAAGATTGTTTAAGACCATAAATTGATCTTAATAATTGCACACTTTGTGCTCTTGACCTCTGTCAATGAAACCTACTGGTTGTTCCATGTAGATTTTTTCTTCCAATTCTCCGTTTAGAAAAGCAGTTTTTTTTACATCCATTTGATGTAACTCCAAATCTAAACTAGTTACTATGGCCAAAATTAAGTGTATGGAGGTAAATCTTACAACAGGAGAGAAAGTCTCTTCATAATCAATTTCCTCTTGTTGAGTATACCCCTTAGCTACAAGACGTGTCTTGTACATTTCAATAGTCCCATCAGACTTACGCTTAATCTTGAGAACCCATTTGTTCCCAATTGCTTTACGTCCTTTTGGTAGATCAACCAATTCCTAAACATTGTTTGATCTCATTAACTCCATCTCTTCTTCCATTGCCTTCATCCACTTTTCTTTTGCATTAGAAAAAATAGCTTCTTTAACATTTTTGGGCTCTTCTTCATCTTGTGGGGTAATCATGAAAGCTTCTCCCTCTATGTCAAAATGACGTCGAGAAACATTTCCACGATTACTACGCCTAACTTGTGATTCTTGTGAAACAATTCATCATCTTTCGTTATGCTCCCACTTGGATGAGATATTGTTGGTGCATTTTCAGGAATATTCAGTAGTTGATTTGCAACAATCAAATCGTTAGGATCTTCCATCTCGTAAAGAGATATATCTTGATTAATCTCACCCATCCTTGGAAAAACATTTTCCAAAAAAGTGACATCCTGTGATTCCATTTTCCTGTTCACCAATGAACACATATCCCTTTGAATGCTCAGAGTATCTTATAAATATATTCTTTTTGCCTCTTGGACCTAACTTGCCATGTTTATGAGCAGGCTCATGCACATAAGTAGCATAACCCCAAGATCTTAGATTACTAAGATCAGGTTTTCTACCAGTCCATAATTCATAGGGAGTAGATGAAATTGATTTAGAGGGTACTTTATTCAATACATAAGCAGCTGTTAACAATGCATCACCCCAAAAGGTGACAAGCAATTTTTCCTGGGCCATCACGGACCTAACCATTTCCAAAAGAGTTCTATTTCTTCTCTCCGCAACACCATTTTGTTGTGGAGTTCTCGGAATGGTTAGCTGCCTATCTATTCCTTTTTCATCACATAGATCTCTGAATAGATCAGATAAATACTCACCTCCTCGGTCTGTTCTTAATGCCTTAACATTTCTATCTAGTTGATTTTTCACCAAAATTACATATTTTCTCAAACACTCTAATGCTTCAGACTTATAGGAAATCAAATAGACAAACCTGAAACGTGAGTAATCATCAATGAATGTGATGAAATATACTCCTACACTGCGTGCCCTAACATTCATCGGGCAACAAATATCAGAATGTATTAATTGCAATGGATAATCGGCTCTTGTTCCTTTACCAAATGGTTTTCTAGTCATTTTTTTAGCTAGACAATTTTCACATATTGATAGATTAACTTTTTTAGTAGGGCCTAATAATCCCTCTTTAGCTAATCTATACATTCTATGTTGTCCAATATGACATAATCTAGCATGCCAAATATTCACATCAATATTTGCATCATCAGAAGATGTAATTAAGGAAAAACTATTATAATTAAGATTACTACACGAAGTCAATATCCAATACAATAAAACCATTAGTTAAGTATCCAGATCCATAATAATTTGTTTTTAAAAACAAATCAACACCATTACTAGAGAAGTTCAAATTAAAACCATAACTAAGAAGAACAACTACTGAGACCAAATTTTGTCGTATTTCAGGAGCAAATAAAACATCATGTAAGATTAGGGATCTTCCACCACGCAAACAAAACTTGCAGGTGCCAATTCCTTTGACTTCAACCCTTGTGTTGTTTCCTACATAGATCCATTTTGTTCCACATGGAATTCGACGAAAGTCCACAAATACATCTCGGTCTCGTGCTACATGGTCTGTGGCCCCTGAGTCTACAGCCCACAAAGGATAAGATTCAGTCAATAATATGGTACTAGAAACAAATGTAGTACTTTTGATAATACTTATTGCATTTGAAAATGCTTTAAGGGTTCGTTCCTTCTTTGGCTCAGTGCATTCACGAGCAAAGTGACCCTTCTTGCCACAGTTAAAGCACTTAACTTTAGCTTTGTTCTTCTTCTTGCGATGTGTCATAGGAGCCTTTCCTTTGCCTTGAAAGCTAACTTTTGGCTTCTTAAATGCTTTACCTTTGTACCCAACATATGGCTTGCGTTTAAAGCTCGAAGCTTTATGGGAACTTGTTCCAGCCATATACACATCAGCATTAGGCTTAGATGCCTCCATGCGATCTTCTTCCAATTGTAAATGGCGTGAAGCATCATCAATTGTTTTGATGTTTTCATTGTGGGTAAGGTGTACCTTCATATGCTCCCAACTATGTGGCAATGATCGAATGACAGCTTGAACTTGTTGTTCATCAGACATAGTATGACCAACCTCTTTCAGCTCATTTATCATGTTTGATATTTGCCTTACATGCTGCCTCATATTATGATTTGGGTGTTTCTTGTAAGTGTCAAACTTGATCGTAAGCTGTCTAAGTTTGGTAACCGATGTTTCGCCAAACTTCATCTTGAGAGCAGTCCACATCTCTTTTGCTATCTCATGCTTCCTAAATTCTCGCATGATATCATTCTCCATACTGCTTAGCAACGTAATGCAAGCAATGGAGTTCTTCTTTTTCCAGGCCTCATAAGCCTCTCGGTCCCTTCTATGTTGGACCGTATTCCCGTCTTCAGGCTCTTCTAGGACATTGTTTAAAACTTGAAGAACTTCTTGTTCTTCCAACACATACTGGATTTTCATACTCCAGATTTCAAAATTATCCCCATTGAGCTTCTCACCCTTGTTAAGCTCAGCAACAATGTTTTTCGAAGCAGACGCCATTTCAAGAAAAGATATTCTACATTAAGACATACATGCACTTATTAATGCCTAGCATACAAACTTTTTTTTTTGTCACAATCCTAAATAATCAATGCCAATCATTCATATAGCATGAAACCAAAAGTTCACTTTGTTTCACAATCAAATTTCATAACTATATGTTTAATTATCATTAATTTATTTTATTGTGAAAAAAAATACTAAACTAAGATAACAAATATCTTAGAACTCCCACTTGGTTCAATATTACTTCATAAATTGCAAAACACATTATCGCATAGATAAATAATAAAGTTTCATGCATATTCTTAAAATATTTACATGAAAGTAGTTACACAATTTAAATACAGATATAAAATATTTATCCATTGTTTCAAAAAAAAAAAAACTAGTAATTAAACATATCCTAATTATAAAAGTTCATAAAAAAAAAAAAAAATTCGATAACTAGTCGAATAATAGGGATGGAATCCAAAAATTCATTTGACAACTTGATATCCAAATTAGCCATCAATGGAGTACCTGAAATTTTGTGTTCCTATTACGGATAGTTGGGCCGATAGAGAGGGTCGCAGTCCTTCTCGCCCCCATCCTCACATATGTCTTCACAAAATTTTTAATCAAAGTATCATACTCCTGATTTTTTCATCAGACATCCGAAGGTCATCCAAAATATCTTTTTATCTATCAGTTAGAAGTGATTCTCTTAACATAGAATATTTAAAGTTATCACTTCTAATATGTGTGCTACCTTTCCAGATCAATTCTTGAATTTTATTATTTACGGTAATGATGTATTTGACAATATCATCATTATTCGAATTTATTCGGTAGTTTGTCAAATCTTGCAATAGGCTATAGACTCTCTCAAATTGGGCTAAAGTTCTAATTGCCATAGGAGTTCGGACGATTCACGGCATTTCTTTCTGTAACAAATACAAAAAAAATAACAATAATCATGTATACAGCACATGTATATAGCCTCACATTGTCTAATTTTTTTTTATTACAATTTTTTTTTTGTTCGAATGCTTTAAGACTAAATCCTTCCTTGTTTTCTTATTAATAGTAGAAATCTTCCTATCACACACATATATATATATATATATATAAATTTAATAGGAAGAGAACAAACATAAAACAAAACCATAAAAAAAGAAAAAAGAAAAGAAAAGAAAATTTTCTTAAAGCATTTAGATAATTCAAATATAAATAACAACATTTACACTTTACAATAATGTCTTAAACCATAAAAAATGTTTTCAAACGTTGGAATCTTTAGTATAATATAATATACTATTTATTAAATTATATTTACCAAAAAAAACATTAGAGACAGTAACATGATTATCCAAGCCCCAATGTATTTGAAATTTTTTTCCGTTTCATAATATATATATATATTCATGAAAAACTAATTTAATGAATCAAAAATGGATCCGCAATATTTTTATTTTTTTTACATCATTTACGTAAATAATATTATATTACACACTTTGTATAAGAATTTATGGCTTTCGAACATATTTCGATTTAGATTTCAAGAGCATTATTACAGACAAATAATTATAATAAAAACATGCTTGCATAATATCAGAAATCAAACCCAAAAAGCTCTAATACCAATGTTAGATTATCTCGTAAATATAATCTATAAACAAATAAATTACGAAATTAAATAACAATGAACTTACAAGATCGTTCGGTGATAAACTTTGGTTTGATTCACTGATTAGGAACAAAATCACGTTACGAAAATTGTTCGATTTCCACAGTACTAAATTCTTTTTCGTTTGTATAGAGTAGTAGTATTGTTTTTCTCAGAGAGAAAAATTTTCTCTTTTCTTTCTATTCCGTCTCTTCCTGAATACACTATTAGTTAATCGAAAGTTATTTTTTTATTCTTATTTGTATCCACGTTGTTCCTTATCCAGCAGTTACATGCAAAAGCATGTTAACCTGTCTCCACATCCCACTCACGTGGGAATGTTTAAAAAAAACTTCCTTGGCAATTTTTGCCATTTCACTTTTAAGTTGTTAACTTCCTGTATGAAGTTAACGTTGGAATGGTGCCCATTATGGGTGCCATTTCCAACATGGATATCTCATCATATGTATATATATTTATTTGATTAATTTGATTAAACAAATGTGCCGGTTGTTGATTAATTAATTTATTTGATGTAATTTAATAAATTTATATATATATATATGGATGTAATTACTTATTTATAGTTATAATTTCTACTTGTACTTATAACGTCAAAATAAAAAGAAATAAAAAACATTTTGTTAATCCTGAAAATCTCTCGATGACTCCAGCATGATTTCACCATATATAAAACCGTATGTCAGGTATATAATTAAGTCTATAATCTAAGGCATAAATATTGGTGGATCAAGGACTACAAATAATTACCAAACTTATGGATTAACCATTATTGAAATGCTCCAATAAATAAAATAAAAAAAAACATTATTGAAATGCAATAAAATCTCTTGTCATTTATGTCAAGAGATTTGATCATGCATAAGCTAAGTTAAGAGTTTAATTTAGTCAATCAACAAATTACCAACACCAATTTTACTTGATTAATTACTACTCTAATTCCTTCATCAACAAAAGTTAAGTAATCATTAAGCAATGTTCCTACCGTAAAGGGTTAGTTATTACCAATAAGATTCAATATTTATTTTTCATTTTTTAAATTTTAGTACATACATATATTATATAATTAAATAATTTCTATGTGCAAGCCAAGGACACGAATTTGCACAAGTTTTAAAGAAGAAAGTGGTAGAAAAATGATAAAGAAGTTAAAAGGAGTAGTGTGCTGTGTGCCTTATTTTATTGAGATTAGTACAATTTTAATTTATTTGGAGTGGTTAGTGGCTTCAACCCTTTAGATGAGAATCAAGATTCGAATCTTGAGAATCTTCAATATTGGAAGGGCTTTACCATTACATTCCCGACCCGACAGAGATTAGTTTTTCATCAACTATAAAATGAGGATGAGAGGACACCCTGAATTAAAAAAAAAAATAAAATGAAAGTCTTCATTATCTTTGAATCTAGGAGGTTAATGCTACAATGATTATTTATTTTAACTCTGCAAATTGGCAGCAATATATAGCTGCTGATATGTTATTCTTTAATCGAGTCGAGCCAAACCCAAGTAATAAAATGTTTGAGTTTAAATTCGATCGGTTCAAAATTTGATTGGAGCTCAATCGAGTTTTACTTCTAAAATTCGAATTCGGTTCGAGATAAAAATAAAACTAAATTCACTCGATTAGCTAGGCTCGTTTATCTAATAAAAAATGAGCTCGATTTACATGTTCTATTTTAAACTCGATTATTTGTATTCGAGTTCGAGTTTGAATTTATATATTTTTCAATACTAATTAAAAATAATAAAAATATATATTAAAAATTAAAAAGCTCAATTAGACTCACAAGGTATTCGAGTCGGGAATTAAGATACTTGAACTTGGTTTGTTCAATAATTCAAACTACTTGCTCGAGCTTGGTTTGACAATGACTAAATCGAATTCGAATTTTTTCGAATCGAACTCGAATAACTTACGAACACATATATCTCGTTTACACCCTAATACTTACCATTGCTATTGCTTTTCAAACTTCTCTACAAATTTTTGCCTCTTTTATCGTAGCAACTGCAGAAGTACTTATCATCCTTAGAATGCAAGAACAAATGGAGAGATGGGGAGTCGGAAACTATAGCTTTAGACATATATAGAATCTAATCTAACTAGCCTCTAGCTTTGCTTATATATTAAAGATTACCCCTTCAAATCCATCGAACCTAAGGTCAGTAACAATTTAATTAGCTAAGTGATAATTTTTTCAAGTCATAATAACTGTACTAAGTCAAAACTAAATAAAGTCAGCATAAATATTTGAACATCTATATGTGTTGAAGCTAGATTCATAAATAATTAAGCAAACCTCTTACAAATAAGAAACAAGTGAAACTCTAACTAGCTAATAGCTATAACAATTGGGAAGAGTCGTTTCAAGACCTAATTAGGCCACAGGGAGATAGGGATAGAAGAAAAAAAAAACCATGGACCCATTTTCCTATAGCACCTTGAGTAAGGGTGTAAACGAGACATCTATGTTCGCAAGTTACTCAAATTCGATTCGATCATTGTCGAGTCGAGCAACTCAAGCTATTAAGCGAGCCAAATTCGAGTATCCTAATGTTTGATTCAAATAGCTCGCGAGCCTAATCGAGTTTTTTCATTTTTAATATATGTTTTTTTTTTTTCATTTTTAATTAGTATTGAAAAATTTCAATTCGAACTCGATCTCGAACACAAATAATCGAGTTTGAAGTCGAGTATAGAAATCGAGCTCATTTTTTATTAGGTAAACGAGCCTAATCGAACGAGCTTGAGCAATTCGATTTTTATCTCGAATTGTGCTCAAGCTTTAAAAGTGAAACTCGATCGAGCTCGAGCCGAGTTTCGAGCCTCGAATTTGAGTCAAGCTTGAGCTTCTTACAGCTTGAGCTCGGCTTGGCTTTATTACACCCCTAACCTTGAGTAGACGTGATAATTCGTGTATTTGTGTCGTGTTCGTATATTTTTTCATGTTATAATCGTGTTTAAGATATTTTATATTTATATAAATTTTGATGTATTATATATATTTTGATATGTTTGTGTATTAGTATCGTGTCTGTGTTTTTTTTTTCATATCGTATTTTAATTATTATTATTTTATTGTGTCCGTGTCTTGTTCAAAGTCTAACCTTGAGCTTGACAAATCAAGGGATCATATATAACTCATAAATCATACTCCAATCTAGAATTTCAAGGATAATGGGTGGTTAGACAGACATCTCTTAAGCTTAATTGTGGGCTTTAACTGGTCCCCTCAATGGCATAAAGAAGGTGGGTTTCCTGGTGGAGCAGTTCCCACTTTATATAGAGACAAGTCCAATGAACCATCTAGAGACAAGTTCCACCAACTTGCTAGCTTGGTATCTGCTCACACGTAAACCATCTAAATCAGAGAAAGGGCCATTAGGAAGCATGGAAATTGATGCATTCCAAAGAATGTATCTTAATTAAAATTTTGCATTAAAAAAATCAATTGTAAACTATAGTAAAAGCAAGGGTCGAATCCACAGGGATTGAGTTTTAATTTATAAGTTATTAGTTTATCACTTAAGTTCAAAGACAAGAAAAGAAAATGGGATTTTGAAATAATTAAAAGTAAAGAAAACAAAATAAATAAAAAGCAAATAAATAAGAGAAAATCAAATATATATATATATATATAAGAGAAGTATGGTTAAGGTTTCATTCTCTACCACTAGACAATATTATGAATCAAATTTAGATCTATCAATATCAATTATCTATCAAAGTTAACAACCGTAGATAACAACATCCCGTGTTACCCCAATCCTTCCTTAGTTCGTTGTTGAGCAGGACGAACGCCACTACTTAATCTCTAACTATCAAACAACCTAGGATAAACATCTCTAAATTTAATTTGACAGAAGCTTTATGATGAGAAAGATAGGTTGATCTAAGTAACAAAAGCATGAACATTAATTGTTTAACTTAGGTTATGTTCCACTTTGTAATTAGCGAAAACTTTAACATAATCATTAATCACAAATTGCCACTTATGAATAGAAAATCAAGATAATTACACGGATCAAGACTCCTAAACTAGAATTAGATAATTATCAAGATCTATCTAGTTTGCAACCTAAACAAATCAAGATAACATCATGAACAATTCTTATAGAAGAACACAAGCAACTTTGATAGAAAACTAATGATAGATAGAATCTCAAAATAAATTACAAAACATGTCTAGGGCTTTGAAATCACACTTAACCAAAAAGAAGTTTAACTAAGCATAGGCATAGATTATATATACATAAAACTAAAAAGAAAATAAAATAAAAGAATGGAGAAGAATAAGAAAATCGATGATCCCTTGAGTCTCCTCAAAAGATTATTATAGTTTGTGGCTCAAAAGATAGTATTTATAGAGCATTTTGACTTTGGAAACCCTTTCTTTCTGATCAAGAAAGCTAGGAGTCAAAGGAGTGAAAAATAGGTAAGTTTTACGAGTTTTGCAGTTTTTCTCGGTTTTGGAGGCAGTAGGGTCGGCATCGCGGCGCCAAGTACACTGACTTGGTGATTTTTGTTCGCTGACGTCGGTTTCGCGACTGCTGCAATGTCTCACACTTCGTCGACTGATTTGGATGACTATCCGATGTCCGATTTAGGCGTGTAAACTATCGTTGGAAAGATATTCAAGTCAGCTTCAAAAGTAAAGTGAGAAGTTTCTTCAAATAATGACCTTAACATAATGATTTCCTTGTAACAAGCTTTGGAGGTCAGATCTGTCTGATCATCTAGCACTAAGAATTTGATCTTTTTGACTCCCAAGTCTTCTTCCATCTTGTGATTATGATTTTATAAGCTCTTTACCATAATTATTGACATCTTTTGACTTCATTCTCCTTATTGTACCTAAAATTCGAAAACATAATATAAGTAAACAAGATAAAGATCGAAAACATAACAAAAACTAAAGGTAGAAAGGCATAAAATGTATATTTTATGAGCTTATCAAATACCCCCACACTTAGCTTTTTTCTAGTCCTCGAGTAAAACAAAATAAAAATATAATAAGAAAATCTAATCTAATCCACTTTCGTAGGAAATCACGGTGGCACTTAGCATGTGACACAAGCCTTTAAACACCTAGTATCTCTAGTGGACGAGTTTAGTCTCGTGAGGGTTTACTAAGACGATACCCACAAACATTGAAAACATAAGAAAAATAAAAATAAATAAAATAAAACTAATAATAATAATAATAATAATAATAATTACAACTAATCCTTTCAATATAAATTAGAGAAAATCATTGGAAAAGTCTTATAAACTAATCAATAGCTTAAAAATAATTCACAAAAAATCATGCTTGAATGTAAATAGTTTGAGTTAAGCCAATATTAACATAACATATTTCAATCAAAATAATGCATATTCAAACTTAATCTCAACTTCTCACTAGGATACTCTCATGATTTTCACTCCTTAAAGTAGTGGTAAAGTGTTTACACTTAATCAATCTCATGAAAACAGTTCTACCATATGCTTGCTTGTCCACCTATTAAGAGACAAAATAAGATTTTGCAAATAAAACTTTCTTAATATTCTGTAGAAGTACATAATCACATAGGCTAAATATTTCATGTTGAGCCTTTGCTTCATTCTAACCAACCTTATAACATTCTTTTTCTTTTCTTTAACTAGAAGTTCAAGAAATGATTCAAATTTATTTTTTGTGGGAATGTATTTTTACAATGTTCCTTTTTTTTTTCTCTTGACTTTTGTCTTTCTCCTCCCCCATACTTATCTTTTGTTCTAACCCAAATATTCAATAGATATCCCTTGCTTTGCAATATGTCTCAAACATTCTAGTCCATTTTTAGAACAAGGGTAAAGATATAAATGTGTTTAGGCTAGGTGTAAGATGTGGTTTACCAATAAAATAGCTTATTCAATGTAGGCTCAAATTGGCTCACTAGGGGGATGTTCTCTTGGAACATCAATAGGGATAGCTATTTGGCCCTGGTTATAATCCTAATGCCTCTATCGTATTCATGTTGTTACATGCATCAATATAGTCTCAAAAAGGTTTAAAGCAAGTTCTACAGAAACATGTTGTCAAGAGAGCACACAAAAAAGAAATTGGATTGATATGTATAATGCATCAATCATATAGGCTCAAAACTCACAAGGATGATTATACAAGTCATTATTAAGTCTAAACATGCTTCTTTCTCAATCAACATATCATATTGGCTCATAAAAATTAGTATTATCAAGCTTAATTCTCATGAAAATCCTACCACTAATGAACCAGTTTTAGACCTATACAATTCATATCTCATCATTATATTAAAAGGAACTAAAATACACTAAAAACAAATTAAAATACTCATAAAAAAATAATAGCCAAAAATAAAAGAAATCCTAAATCCTTCCCCCATACTTAATTCTTACATTGTCCTCAATGTAATGCTATTAACCCAAATGAAAGAATCATGTGTAAGAGAAAAGAACTAATAACATAAGAATAGAAATAACTAAGACTCAAAACAAAACAAACTCATTCAACCTAAATAATCCTAAAATACTAAACAAACAATTTAAAAAATAAACATAAAAAATCATAATAATAAAAGGAAAAAGGAAAAGGAAGCAAATCTGAGTATGGCAGGTTGGTAATTTCTTTATTAATTGGGCTGCCTTCCCAATTAGTACTTGAGTTAAGTTGTCCACCCTAACCAACACCCCTTCTTGGCTTTTTAGGCTTGTCAGGCTCATACATGAAACTTCCCAAATTTGAGCGTTTGATAGGAAGCTTTCTTTGCACAAAAGTGGATGCATTCTCCATTATAAGTATTATTCCATCATCCCTTGTGGTGCATTGCTTATCGAGGAATGGAGCATATTTTGGTACTTGTTGAATGACATCCACAAACAAGCTGTTTAAGGTTTCTAGCATGTCTTGTTCATGTTCCTCCTCCTTAAACTTTGCGAATCTACTAGGAAAAGGTGGAGAAGAAACATGAGTAAAAATTGGAATCGTAAACGTTACCTCAGATGCCAAAGTACTCTTAATTATGGCTTCATTATCCTCAAGAGTTGAATCCATCGTTGGTTTAATCTCATCCTCGGGCTCCCTTGGACCTCCGAATTCATCCTCAAGTTGTTCGGGACTAGCATTCTCCTATTGATCATGTTCATGTAGTTCTTCAGATCTTTGTTCTTCCCATCGCGCCGTATCATTAGCCAATTGGCTCATTTGCTTTTCCAAATTCAAGATACTTGCCCTTGCTTCCTGTTGATATGCCCTATTTTCCTGTTGCATTGCCTTTGTTTCCTGTTGAATTTTCAAAGTATTAGCAACAATAGTATTGACAAGGTCTTCTAAAGAAGTTCCTGAGTTTTTAGGTGGGGGTTGAAAAAGATCTTGTTCATGAAACCATGCCAGATGGATGATTGTAATTGGCATAAGGATCAACTTCTTGATAATTGCCCGAGTAGCCATAATTAGGATTATCCCACCATCCCTCATTGTAAGTGTTTGGGAAGGGATCACACTGTTGTTGGTGGAACCCTTGTTGGCTTTGGTATCCTTCCACATCATAGGCTGGTTCAAAGTTATCTTTTCAGTAGTATGGGCACCAATTGGTTAGATGATTCATCATGAAACACACTCCACACTGCCTTGATTGTTGAACATTACCCATGGCCAATTGTTGAACTGGGAAGGTGAGATTGGCTCGTTGGTTCTCCATGTTCATGTATGCCACAAACTATTCAAGTGTTAGATTGCTCAATTCCATCATGTTTTGCTCAAAAATTGAAAAGAAAAACCTGTATGTACAAGAAAAATAAAATTATTTACAATTGAAAATAAGAATAAACCAAATAATGAATAAACTAAAGAAAGCAATCTACGGCAACGGCGCCAAAAACTTGATGCACCCAAAAGAGTGTATCTTAATTAAAACCTTGCACTAAAAAAATCAATTGTAAACTATAGTAGAAGCAAAGGTCGAATCCACAGGAATTGGGTTTTAATTTATAAGTTATTAGTTTATCACTTAAGTTCAAAGACAAGAAAAGAAAAGGGGGTTTTGAAATAATTAAAAGTAAAGAAAACAAGATAAGTAAAAAGCAAATAAATAAGAGAAAATCAAATATATATAAGAGAAGTATGGTTAAGGTTTCATTCTCCACCACTAGACAATATTATGAATCAAATGTATATTTTATGAGCTTATCAGAAATCATCCTAAAAACCCAAGATTATGGTTTCCCTGATCATTGAAATTGTTACTTAATTTGTTAGGGTCAAAACTAGCTGCCAGAAAACCAACAAAATCAACTGCTATCTCAAAAATGGGAATTCATATATCAACTTAAAGTCATTCTTTAGACTAAGTCAGCTTTTATTTTCAGTTTTGTAAATGACGAGATCTTTATATTCTTTAAATCAGTCAAAATCTTCAATTATAATGATAAAATGGCATAATTAGATGGTGGCGCGTTGTTTATTACTTCATTTGGATGATTGGTGAAAGTTTGTTTAATCATTTGACTTTTAGGATTCAATTGTAAAATGACATGAATGATGCAGCGATAGGATTCCATCAACCATCCAAATAAAACATATATAAACTAAGCAATATTGAATCCTAAATTGTTCTAAATACTTAATATATTTTAAGGTTCGAATCTTTCTAAAATTAAACTTTGAACATTTTTATACGCAATACATAAAAAAAAAAAAGCGGTGATAAAAATAAAATTGATTTATTCTTAATTAATAAGAAGAAATAGTTTATTGCTGTTCATTTTCCACATATTATGGATACATAAGATTTCAACCCCAGTTTCGCTTTAATCATTTTCTCCTATCCCTTTGAAATTCAGATTTTAGAAATCATGACTTTTACTCTATATTTAACTAGCTTCTTAAATTAATAACTTAAGTAAAATTTCCTTTTTTTTTTCCCTTTCTTGGATAAAACTAAAAGCATTTGTTTCTCAAAGTTGGCCTAGAAATTAACCAACAAACCCCTTGCTGATCTCATAGACTTTGGACCATGATTTTATGTATTAATGGCCGTAAATTGCAAATTTTGCTTTCAATCTCTTTTAAATGAAAATGGGATTACAGTCTGGAACCCAAGAAACATGTAGGAAGGAATTAATGGAGGATATTAATTAGAAATGCTTGAAAATGATGGTGGCATGCTGAAAACTGTAGCGGTGCAATGCAGCTGAGATAGACATATAGCTGTTGGTAATTATTTTTTGCTGCTTCTGGAATGTACTTTTTACCTACAATTTCTCCATAACGCAGCTATAAATATACAGAAAAGAAAAGCACTAAATATTTCTTGTGGACGTCGGTGGCAATTGGCAGAACATGTTGCACACTCAACTAATTACCCTAGTTTTCAATTGGCCCTTCCCTTAATTTTCCCCCCATTTTTTGTTTTTGTAAAAGCATGATTCATACTTTTTTAAATCACATTGCTTGCTTCTTGCCTTATCATTTTTATTGTTTGGAGATAAATATCACTAATCATATATATATACATACATGAATAAATATACATATATGTAACATTTTCTAGAGGTAATTCGAGAACTCAAACCTTCCATAATACAAAAAATATGTTAGTATTTCCTCTCATGTTTGGTACGACTCATTTTACCTTAAAAATAAAAGTATATCGATTTCAAATCCATATATCTTTTATCAAGAAGTTATGTTATCCATATTTTTTTATTATTTTAAAGTATACGTGTTCGATATTTATGTTTGATATATATGCGGACATGAATATAATTATGTCAGACACATACTCACTCACTTTAAATCCGGATAGTATAACAAAAAAGAACTAGTTAAAGTGTTAGTTATGAACACTTTAGTCGGCTGAAATTCTGGAAACCAAGTAGAGCCAAGGAAAATTCAAATTAATTAAGCAAAATAGAAAGAAACATGTACGTAGGATGAAATTGGGTAAATGAGTAATGAATGATGAAAAGACCCCAACATCTTATCTGGTTTAACCTTAGTTGGATATACAATATATAAGTATAAAGTGGTACTCCCATGGCCCATCGGAAGATTTAGGAAATAATCATTTCCCCCCACGAGACAGGGAGAGAAAGAAAAGTGATGAAGAAAAGAGTGGCGCAGGCAGCAACAAACTTTCAAGTTTCCAGATATGTTAAGTGGGAAAGTTAGTTTGAGACTTGAGATCTAACAAAAACAACTAGGAATGGTAGATATATATATATATATCATTAATCACCTCTCTCTTTTTTTTTTTTTTTTTTTTTTTTTTATATTTGATGTTGTCGGTTATTGAAACATGGTCATTAAAAGTAAGAATTCAACATTCTACTAACAAATCACACGGTTATTGACATTGTTAATCACCTTTTTTTGGTACAAAAGAAGTCGTAACCTAAAGATAGCGGAAAGAGTTGCGGATACTAAGATTTGAGTCCTAGACTTGCTAACTGTCACCTTTTAAAAATGATTGCATGAATCAACTAGACTAAACCTCTGGTTCATATCGTTAATCACCTCTTTGATCTTTCCTTAATCAAACTTAAATAAAAAAATATTAACCAGTATCTAAAAACATTAATTAAGATAATATTTAAGAAAAACTCGGAGTTTAGTTCAGTTGGTTCATACAATCACCCTTAAGAGTTGGCATCCAACAAGTCTGAAGTTCAAATCCCGGTATCTGTAATCCTTTCCCCTATTTTTAAGCTGCGACCTTCTTTGTACCAAATAAAAAAGATAATATTTAAGAAAAAAATTATAATTAATGAATTAATTATTTTAAAAATCAATAAAAATAATATATTAAATACAACTTTTTTTTTTAATAATCTTTAATTATTATCTATAGACATGGTCAACCAAACCCTTAATTAATACTAGTATATGTATTATAATACTAACAAATTGCATGACTATAAATATTCCCTGAAATTCATTGCGTAAATTAACAACTGTTGAGCCATTTACTGGTATCATAAAATCCCATGAGACTTGAGAGAGGTTTATTTAGATGATATTAATAAAGTATTAGATCTCTGATTTCCTTTGACTTCTACATGAAAAGCTAAATCACGTTGGCTGGGGATTCTTTTATTAGTAAAAATAATAATATGCTAATTACGTCCAAATTACTTTATCTGATGTTTTATTAGTCGTCGCTTGATGACCCACGTTATTCTTTTGAACATTATTATAATAATTAAAGTTTTGCTAATCAATGCGTTTAGGACAATATTTAAGATTAATTAATATATAATTTATAAAAATAATATCATATTAAATGTAATAATTAATAATTTTATTCATTATTTATAATATATACCTTTAAAATATTCATTGAAAAAATCTTAATAATTGTACAAATTATTATTATTAAATTAGAATTGAACAATAAACAAATAGAAAGACTATCCCGAATTAAATAGCGGTTGCGATGCGATAATAATTTCGACTTTTTCTTTCGTCAATTCATTTTATAACTCTTTTCATTACCCCTTATGAAAAAATAAAAGTAGATCTAATTTTGCTGACAAATTATAATTATACATTATACAATTCTAAGTATAATTAAAAATTATATGTAAATTTTTTATTTATTATACTTTTTAGTTTTTTGATATATTTTTTATTTTGGTAAAAAAATTCTCCGAATATTCTGGTCTTGGATTTAGTGATCAGTTTAGACTGTATTTTAAATTGCCTGGACTGACAACCCCCAATCCCATTCCCTATGAAACAAGTGCCAACTTTCTAATATATAGGAGTTTGCAACTTCTCATCTAGCCAGAACAAAACAATACTGAGACTCGAGAGACACAAGTAAGGACAGAAGAACAAATAATGGGTAGGAAACCTTGTTGTTCAAAAGAGGAGGGACTTAATAGAGGAGCTTGGACAGCCATTGAAGACAAAATCCTCTTTGATTACATCAATGCTCACGGTGAAGGAAAATGGAGAAGCCTTCCTAAAGCAGCTGGTAAGTACTGCTAAATGCTAATTATAAGTAGAGACCTTGGGGGGATAGATCAGGTCTGACTGAAGAAGCAAGTAATTGTCATATGCAGGTTTAAAGAGATGTGGCAAGAGTTGCAGACTTCGTTGGCTAAACTATTTGAGACCTGATATCAAGAGAGGCAATATTACTCGTGATGAAGAAGATCTCATCATCAGACTCCACAAACTCTTAGGCAACAGGTTCTTAATTTCTCTATTTCCATTTAAAGAACAAATTAATATCAACAGATAGAAATCAAATTTTAATTAAATGTAATGGTTAATTTGCTGACTTTTATTGTAGCAGATGGTCTCTGATAGCCGGGAGACTTCCAGGGCGAACAGACAATGAAATCAAGAATTATTGGAACACAGTTTTATCAAAGAGGGGGCAAGTGAAAGAATTCGATCATACTAATAAAGATGAAAAGAAACAAAGACTCATCAGCTGGTCCGGGAAGGCCCCAACAGGTTCAGGTGGTTTTATCCGTACAGTTCCATCCATTGATGCCAAGACGTTGGTGCATGAAACTGCTGCAGTAGAATCTGAATCCAGTGATGGGTCATTTACATTGCTGTCGTCCAAGGAAGAAAATCCTTTATCAAAGTTTACTATGGATTTTGGCATTGGGGAAATCAGCATTTCAGAGGCTCTTGCTTCTGACGATGACTTTACACAGCTTAGTGATTTTGATCTTTGTGAGATGAACAGTACTGGGATATATGAATATGGGACAAAAGATTGTGGTCGTCAAGCACTTTTTTCACCGGAGGGAATGGTGGAAAATTGGAGCGTCAATGAATGTGTTGAACTTGAAGCTAACTTGGATTCAGATTTTGGATTTTTGGCTGCTTTTCTTGATCAGTCAAGGACGTTGTGCCCTATCAATGACGATGTTATATGCCCTTATTTTCATTTCTAGAGGTGGAGTTGTCCTCAAAGAAATAAATAATAATAATAATGATAATAGTAATAAATAAATAAATAAAGCCATTTAGATAGAGAGTGGCAGGAGGTTATCACTTCTCTCAGCTCAGAAGAAAGGGGAGGAAAGGAAGAATAACCAGAAGCAAATTCTAAGGTTATCTGCAGGTTTTAGCAAATTGGATGGTCTGTATTTTTAACATTTTACTCGGTAATAAAGTATCTCTCGTTCAAAAAGCTTAATTCCAATATTTTTTGTGTCATATGCCTGTAGCTAGAATTATTCGTTCAAATTCGAAGGTTCGTTTATATTTAGGAGGATTTAGATAAAAATATTAGATTTAAAAAATAAGTTTGAGTAAAAAAAATAGGCCCATTTAAAAAATAAATCGGACCTTGACTCCAACATTCAAGGCTCAAGCCCGATCCGATTCGTTTTTTAATTAAATAATTTTTTTTTTTATATATATGTTATGTAATTTATGTCATATAAAAATTAAATATATAATGTAAATATTAAAAAATAAGTTAAGTTGTCTATATTTAAAAACTTAATAAAATAAAAAATATAAATTTATTAAAAATTAAATAAAAATAATATAATTTTTTTAAAAAATAATATGGACGGATCTAAACAAGTTTGGACTATCTATTTACAAATATAAAATAATTTGAACAAAATTTAAACATATATTTTAGATCGGATCAAATTTAAATAAACATATATAATATTAATACTATTAATAAACTCAACCCGACTTTGAACGCCTCTACTTGCAGCTACTGGCACAACCATCTATGGAGATTAAGGTCCATTTAGAACCGGTTGTCTCTAAAAGTATCTATGGTCAGATGAAGTCTAGGCATAATATAAATACTATTTATATTTTCATAAATTGGGCTTCAATCACACCACACCTAAGCATTTGGATATCAATAGTCCTGTTTAGATGATGCTTTTCAGACTCTGACCATTATACTCGTATTATTTGTTTTTAGTTCTTAAAATATCCCTTTATATAAAAAATTTTATTTTTATTTTGTTATATATTTTATATGTTTATTATTATTTTTTAAATAATATTTTTAATTGTTATAAATGTTATTTCTTCAAATATATAAAATATTTTGAAGTATTTTATCATTTCTAATACATAAAATTCTAATTATTATTTTAATATAAAATAATATGTATCAATATTCTGATTGAATAAAACTTTTAAAATTTGTAAACATTAAATAACATTAATATATATCAAAACAATTTATTAATATACTTTTAAATCAATATCTTTAATGATTATTTTTTATTTTGTCTCATTATCATCGTTTTTTTTATCCAAACACATATCTCAGATTATAATCTCATAATTATTATATCTAATCTAACCTTTATAGTAATTAATCTCGTGTAAGAACTATTTTCAATTTCAACAATCACTGCAATAACTGTTTTCAATTTCAAAAAATTAATCTCACCATTAATCCAAATAAAATCTTAGAAAAATTCTAAAAAAGGTTTCTTAATATAGACTTTTGATAGGCTTCAACAAATGTAAACCGTTAGATATATAATGGTTCATCTGAACCATTAAAACAAAAAAAATAAAATAACCGGTTAACTGGGTCATGAAAAGAGAAAAAAAATTAAACCCTAACTCTCTCCTTTCAAAGTCATTGAATCCTAAAATTTCTAATAGCCCTTGCCTTCGATTTCTTCTTTTGAAAAATCCAAAATCTAAATTTGAAAAACCCTCACCCCGTTTCTCTTGTTGAACAACCCCAACTAGAAAGGGTATCAATTTTTCAAAGATTTTTTAGCTTCATTTGGGATAGAATTCTTGTTTGTTCTGTATGAAGGCCTATTCACTACTCGCCGGGATTCTTCTTCTTCTCCGATGGAAGTTGTGGTGGTAGACGACGACAAGGCCTTACCGGAGGATCATCCTCCGATTATATGTAATGGGTATGAGAAGGATTCAAATTTGGTTAGTTTGAAAATCAGTTTGTTAGGTGACTGTCAAATTGGAAAAATAAGCTTTCTGGTAAGCATTGGTTTTTTTTTTTTTTTTTTTACTGTTTCGTAATGACTTAATGAAATTTCACTTAAATAAGTAGTTTTAATGAGGTTTTTTTTTTCCCTTTTTGAAGATCAAATATGTTGGGGATAGACAAGAGAAAAGCTTACAAATTACAGGATTAAATTTAGTTAACAAAACATTATTTGTTCAAGGTGCCAGGATTGCTTTCAGCATATGGGATGTAGGAGGTATTTTAATCAATAAATTTGTTTTTCATTTATTGTTTTCTTGTCTTGTTTTTGAACTTTCAGCTTTGTTGTTCTGCTGCTAAGTTGAGTTTATTTTTTTATATTATTATTCTGATTATTTGGTTGTAGGTGACAGTAACTCACTTGATCATCTTCCAATTGCTTGTAAAAATGCAGTAGCAATTTTGTTTATGTTTGATCTAACTAGCCGGATCTAAATGTTGTTATGCTGAGATTTGTGGACCATATCTAAATGTTGAATTTTCTATATACATGGCTGGGGAAAACATTTTTCATGGTGCTATGTGGCTGGATTCACTCTTCTTGATAAGACCTGCCAAAGGATTGTCCTCCAGGATCTTTAGCAACAACATTCATGGCCTCTGATCATTACAAAAACTCTTTGAATAGAAATTGACCCTCAATTTTATATTTTATTAGGATACAATTTCCATTTTCTACAAAAAGAGCTAATATGATTGATATTTCAGGAAATATAATTGTTGATGGAAGCAATGGAGACATAGCAGTGGACCATTATCATCAGTATTTGGTATGCCTAGCTACTTCCACTTGCACCTTTAATTGGGTCCTAACTTTTCACCTTTTCAAATTTTTTTATTTTATTTGGATCATACTTCAAAACTCAGTCATTATGTGATTTATTGATAAAGTGTTAAACTTTTAATATCAATAATTAAGATTTAATTTTTAACGGTCTAAAGTATAAAATTAAAAAAAAAAAAACCCCACCCACTCCTTATGATGATTGTGACAAATTATTTTGCAATGTAGTTCATAACTGAATTATGAAAGCACTGTGATCAGCATATGGACTTGGATATAACTCGTTTAAAATTAGCTAACAGATTGTGATGGTGAGACACTAACCTTTTGGATTTTAATGGAACCATCCATATTTACTTGTTGGAGTATTCACCTCTTGAGATTCTCTAGATTTCTCAACAAAAATAATCAATTACATTAAAAAATTACCTACTCAATATATATATATATATGATATCATCATAACATTAATTAGTAGCAGTAAAATTTTAATTTGTTACTGTATTATACTTGAGAATTCTTTTAAACAGAGATTCTGAAAAATTATAAAGACCACAGCCTATTGAAGTGGAATATCCAAAAATAAGGCCTTGGTGCGTTTTTTATGATTTAAAATAGAATTATAGAAGAGGATTTTTGTTAAATGATCTTGTCTAGAAAGAAAGCACATTTACAAGCATTGGAAATTGACTATCATGGACTTTGAAATGTGAGGCGCAAGAATATATTTTGTAATAGGTATAATATGGTGAAATTGAAGTGTTAGACTAGGCTGACTACTTTGGTAAGTTTTTTTTGTTCAATTCAATAAGAAGCTTGCCATAGAAGGTTAGTATTAATAATTTTATTAAGATATACTTAGTTCAATAAGTAATATTGCACAACTACTTTATGTTTAATTTTTTAAAGAACCATGATTAGGAAATGAACAATTATTCCAGCATGTGTTTTAAGCTAATAAAGTTGGAGAAAAGAGATTAAGTTATGTTTTAGTCAATTTCTTTGATTTAGTGAAAGTGGGTACTTTTGTTTTCCCTTGTTTTTAAATAGCCTCACCTAGTTCATCTCTCTCTCTCTCTCTCTCTCTCTCTCTCTCTCTCTCTCTCTTTATATATATATATATATTATTATCTTTTTTTTAATAAACTTTTTATGTTCTTGTTATGAGTAATTTGGCCTTTCGGGGACCAGATGAAGCTTTGAGGCAAGGAAAATTGGCAAATGAAAAGTTAACTCACTCAGATGTAATTACTAATCTGTAACCCTGCTTGATTTCTTTTTTATTCTCTTTTCGATGCATTCTTTTTAATGAAAATGAACCCTTTGTATCAATGAATTATTCAAAGAATTAATTAATTGATTAATTGTGCTATTGAGTGCTTTAAAAAAACATGATGAATTATATATATATATATATGACTCTCTGATGTTATGCCTGTAGTGATTTGAAGGTAATATTATTTATTTCCTTTTTATCATCTGTCTTTTTATCAATGTTCTTAGCCATTTTTATTGTTATTGTTATTGTTATTATTATTATCATAATGATTTTGTTTTATTTACTATTTAATTAAAAATTAGAAATGGTGTGTTGCAGATTTTGAGTTAACGCATATTTGCACATTTTATTTATTTATCTTTCTTGTTTGACCTTGAATTTGTTTTTTTTTTTTTTTGGATTGAAGCTATATTCATCTTTTTATATCTTCTGAGGTCATAATTTATTCTTCCTTCAGCATGTAGTAAAGATACTCTTTCATAGGTGCATTAGACTTAGTAATATATCTCCAGATGCAAACAAATGAAATAGAGTTTGATCCAATGCTTTAGGAAGGTCATATTGATAATTGTGAAAGTATATATACAATGGCATGGAATATGGTATTCTAAGTGTTGTCAAGGCGTGAGCCTAGGCGCTCCTACGCCTTGCGCCTTAGCGTTAGATAACAAAAGCGCCTTAGACCGAAAAATTCTAAGGAAAGCGCTTAAAAATAAGCTTCCCATAAGCTACAATGTATTGTGACCGTTAGATAAAATAAAATCATCTGAACAGTTGAAACGAAAAAAATAAATAAATTGGGTATGTTTATTTATGCATATATACATCTGGGTATCTCTTTATTTGTATGTATGTATGGATGCCTGCATTTGGGTATGTCTATTTATGCATATATACATCTGGGTATCTCTTTATTTGTTAAAATATTGAGAAAATATTAATGGGTATTTGTTTTGTTGTTCTTTCGGTGTTGTTTTTATTTGTGATCTAATTTTTTTGGGGACATGGTAGATGGTATGGCAGGGGGGCAATGAGTCTGACAGGAGGGAGTCATGAGAGTGGAGGAGAGTAAAGCAGTCCTCACTCAATAAATAAAGGAACAAGACCGTACCTTCCAATTGCTAATATAAGTAGAATCATGAAGAAAACTTCGCCTTCTAATGGGAAAATTGCTAAGGATGCTAAAGATAATGTTCAAGAATGTGTTTCTGAGTTCATCAGCTTCATCACTAGCGAGTATGTGAAGTCTTAATCCTGGTTTTATTAGATTTTTGGAATTTTTGTTATTTTTTTTTACTTTGTTTAATTGTGAATTTGGTGATCTGAAATCGCGTATTGGAAATGGATACCTCTGTTCATAATTTTGTGAATTTTTTGATTTTTTAAATGTTTTACCTGTAATTCACATTTACACTCTAAACTTTATAGTTTCTGTCCACCCTCCTTTTATGTTTGTTCTAACCATTAGAAGATTGATCTTCCCCAGCTATAAACTCAAATTTCAAAACTTTTGCTAAATTATGGCAGCAATGGGGCATTAATGCTAGTTAAATGATAAATTTTGCAGGCAATTTATGAATCTAAATAACATAAGATTTTTATACCTTTTGAAGTGTCCATGTAAAATATTATTATGGCATACTTCAAACCAATGATCTAGGTAATCAAATTTTATGCATAAAAGGTACTTTGAAATGCTGAATTTTCTCCACTTATTGAATTCTCCTTGTGTTTTGCCATTTTATGATTTCTGTATCTTGCTAGCTTGCTTTTTTATGGGTCTGAAAAATAGAAAAAAGCTTAATGTGCAGGAAGGCTCAATAAATAAAGTGATAGATAGCATTCTCTGTCTTAAAGGATATCATGAGTGGAAGAAAGTTGGTGGAGTTGGGGTTTGGAGGTATGGAGGGATTGTAAAGATCACATCCTCCCCAAATGGATTACACTACCACATGCCTTGACAAAAGTGAAAGAGCTGATGAATCTAGGGAAGAATTGCAATTATCAAAATATGAGCAGCTACTAGACTTTATCCAACTCTTTAGTGAGGCCTCTATTGAAGAATCCAGAATTTAATTTTTGTATTCTCTTTTTCTGTATAGTTTTATGGAGTTTTTGGTGGTTATGCTACTGGTGGGGCTGATTTTGGTGGTAGTTATGATTATGAGGAAGTAGTGATAAAATTAAAGGATTGTAATTAGTTTTAAACCATAAATTGTAAAGCTGAGGAGATATGAAACAGGATGCTTTTGGCTCAACAAAGTTTGCTTGTGCTAATTATATACTATTGTGCGTGGATGTCCTTTGCCAATGCCAATCTGGCTTGAACTGCAAATCTTATATATACTATTGTTCTTGCAGATTTGATGGTTTTTTTATGAATGAATATATATAAGATTGGCCAAGTTGTGTATCATAAATTTCACCCATCTTCATATAACTTTTTTTGGATACGATAAGATTGGCCAAGTTGTGTTCTGTTTTATGAAAGAAAAAAAAAAAAAAAAAAAGCAAAGGTGGAGAGACAAAAGAACCACCATGTTTATAGATCCGGTAATTTTGGATACGATACGATTACACAAAAGGAAATTTCACCCATCTTCATACAACTTTTTTTGGATACGATAAGATTGGCCAAGTTGTGTTCTGTTTTATGAAAGAAAAAAAAAAAAAGCAAAGGTGGAGAGACAAAAGAACCACCATGTTTATAGATCCGGTAATTTTGGATATGATACGATTACACAAAAGGAAATTTGAACCTTATTCTTTGAGTGCTAGACTTTATACTAATTCGGCATGCAATTTGAAAGATCTTTGAGTGATAGACTTTATACTAATTCAGCATGCAGTTTGAAGGATAAATGAGATCTTTCATGAGATGTGTTTAATTATTTAAATGAGATAAATAGTTCAATGCATAATTTATCATATACTGTAATGATTAATTTTAACATATTTTCATTAAATTAAGGTTCAATCAGAAAACTATTTTATTTATGCAATTAATTTTTTAAATTATAAAAAAAAATGATTATTTTTAAAAAAGGTTAAAGAACAAAATTATCACCGTAATTTATGTAATATATTTTAGTAATTTTCAAACAAAAGTTGTAAATATATTAGAAGAATAAACAAATTTAAGTCAAAGTTGTAAATATATTAGAAGAGTAAAAAAATTTAATGTTAATAAAAAATTAACAGTTTAAAAATAAATAATTAAATTAATAAAGTGCATATGAACAGGTAATTTTTTTTTCATGTATACTAATATATCATATGTTAATTAACATAAATTTATTACTTTTAGTATTAATTTAAAATTAAAACTAAAAAAAAAATGTAATGTAAATTTTAACTCATTTTTATTCATCAAATATATTTATTTAATGAAAGTAGATTTTATTTATAAATTAGATCAATATTATTAGTATTAATTTAAAATGGAAATTTAGAAATATAATAAACATATATGTCTATTTTTGTCAATTCAAAAGATTTTCTATGTTCGTGTTTTTATATATACTAGTCATTGTGACACATGTATTGCACGTGATATTACACGTTAATTATCTTATATTTATTAAATAATTTATGTTTAACAAACCAAATTAAAAAAAAAAAACGTTTATCTATTCTTAAATAATCAGAACTCCCAAATATTTTTCACACTTTATGCGATGAATAGAATAAAAAATTGTCGTAATATATATAATCACATGACATTTAGTTACTTAGGAAATCCTAATTTTGCAATTATTATTTGATAAAAATTTAACTAAGAGTCTACACATAATTTGATTGTTAAAAGCATTATCTTAAATGTTCTAATAATTATTTTTTTTCTAAAAAAAAAAAATCTATCGTGATATTAAAATTTTCAATGATAAATTTTATCAATATTTATAATAAAAATTAGTACTTAAGAATAGAATAAATCTATTACTATTTATAATATAAAATATTTATATTATAAAAACTTATTTATTTATAAAAAATTATGTATTAAGCATAAAGTTACATATTACATAAATAATCAAAATTTGCGTTAACATTTAAAGCTAGATTAATATAATATGTTATTTTTTAAGGTTAATGAAAAATTATAATTTTAAAAATAAAATAATTCAATGTCATATTTATATTTAATTTGTCATGTTTATATTTAATTTGTCATGTTTATATGTAATTTATCATGTTTATATGTAATTTGTCATGTTTATATGTAATTTATCATTTGTCATGTTTATATAGAATTTGTCATTTGTCATGTTTATATGTAATTTTTCATGTTTGTCATGTTTATATGTAATTTGTCATTTTGTCATGTTTATATGTAATTTGTTATGTTTATATGTAATTTGTCATGTTTATATGTAATTTATCATCTTTATATGTAATTTGTCATGTTTATATATAATTTGTCATGTTCATATGTAATTTGTTATGTCTATATGTAATTTGTCATTTGTCATGTTTATATGTAATTTATCATTTTGTCATGTTTATATGTAATTTGTTATGTTTATATGTAATTTGTCATATTCATATGTAATTTATCATCTTTATATGTAATTTGTTATTTTGTCATGTTTATATGTAATTTGTCATGTTTATATGTAATTTTGTCATATTTATATGTAATTTCTCATGTCATGTTTATATGTTAATTGTCATGTTTACATGTAATTTGTTATATTTATATGTAATTTGTCATGTTTATATGTAATTTGTCATTTATCATGTTTATATGTAATTTGTCATTTGTCATGTTTATATGTAATTTGTCATCTTTATATGTAATTTTTCATGTTTATATGTAATTTTGGTCATGTTTATATGTAAAAATTGGTAACCTGATAACCTGCTATTCAGGTTTTCTAATTTTGAAGCCTACCAAAAACCTATTTTAAGGAGCTTATGATATAACCCCCAAAATCTTAACTGTGCGGAACATTTTTGTTAGGAACCCTAGTCCAGGGTGTCAGCTTGTTTAAAGTGCTGCCTTCTTCGGAGGATCATGCTCATAAGCATGTTTGATGTTGGAATTCTTAATATATATATAGTAGGAATCCACTTGTACTAGTGTAAAATTAAAGTACACTTTCGTAACTTTTTATACGATTTATATTTTAACAAACTAATCGTTGGATTTCATGTTCTATTCATGTAGATCATGCACGTCGAGTTTCGAGTAAATAAAAAACGTATTAACTATTTGTTCGATGTAAAAAACTTTTAACCATTAAATATATATTGAAAAAACAGTATTCTCGATCGATATGATAGAGATATCGAATCGATTCGAAACTTTACGTGCACGACGAGTACAATTATATTGTTAAATCCAACGATCGTTCTGTTAAAATATAAATCATATAAAAAGTTACGAAAGTGTGTCAAAATAATTTAGTTTTACACTAGTGTAAGTGGATCCCTCCTCATATATATATATATATATATATATATATATATATATATATATATATATATGAAGATGGATCGACTTATATTTCATAATTTTTTATACGATTTATATTTATTTAATCCGATGATCGTATTTCATGTTCTATTCACGTAGATCATGCAGGTCGAGTTTAGAGTAAATTTAAAATGTTTAACTATTTGTTCGATGTAAAAAACTTTCAACCATTAAATATATATTGAAAAATACAGTATTCTCGATCGATATGATAAAGATATCAGATCGATTCGAAACTTTATGTACACGAGAAGTACAATTATATTGTTAAACCCAACAGTCGATTTGTTAAAATATAAATTATATAAAAAGTTATGAAAACATGTAAAACTAATTTAATTTTACATTAGTATAAGTGGATCCCTCATTTATATATATATATATGTATAGTAAGTGGATTCTTGCTTTTTATATAAACTAGGTTTAGTTACACGTGCGTTGCACGTGGATGATAAATCACATACTTAGGAAATAGGAGCTTAATTCAGAGTATTATACAAGAAATATCATATACCCCTGCATAGTTTTTGGGCAAAGCAAAAAAATAATATATAATTAATGTTAATGTAATAATACAATTGTTATCTCTTTAAAAAAATTAAAGTTAAATTAAATTTTATGAAATATATTATTGAAATCTTACTTGAAAAAAAATTGAAACCTATTCTTTCTTTACTTTGATTTTTTTTTTTTTTACCAACTTGTTTAATGATAAATCGTATTCTTCATCTTCTTCCATTGTATTTTCTTTTTTGAAATTCTGTTATTTCACTTTGATGCATGTCCATCATCTTCTATGAAGGATTTTTTTTTTTTCATTTTTTCTTGTTTTTCTATCTTTATGTTAGATATCAAATTAGATTCTTCAAATTTCTTCATTTGTTCTACCACCAAACGTCTGAGTTCGTTTAAATTCTTGTCTCACATCTATATGCACAAAAAATAGATATTTATTGCCTACAGTTTTTATACATCAGTGATCTTTTTTCTCATATAGAGTAGATAAAGATACACATAACCACTCAATTTTTGTTTTCTCTGTGTCGCTTGAGTGTTTGATATCTCAATAGACTAAATATAATTATAAGTTCTTCGAATTGTACGACGAATTCTTGTATTTTCTGAAAAATATTTGTAGTACACAATTTAGGTGTGTAACAAATATATATAAAATTTTGAATATTAAAAATTATATAAATATAATAGGATTCGAACCTTGGTTTGTTGGCTTTTTTTCTCCACAATTATAGATGTGATCTTTGATTCAATAAACTGGAGTTTCGAATATAAATTATCATAACTAAATTTAACAATAATGAGAATTAATAAGTATATAAAATGCACAATGCAAAAAGCAACATTCATAACTATCTTTAAAGAAATCTAAGATTTAATAAGTAGCAAAGTAAAAGAATCAACTCACTTAACTTTAGCAATTGGCATATGACTATGCATAGGAGGAAGTTGACAGAATAAGCAATGGTTTATATAATTAAATTAATCATGCAACGATAGATGCCGCCATCTTATATTTTGAATTTTCTCTATTAAATAGCTTGGATAATGCTCAACAATAATTGATGATTATGCTTGTTCCACACCTTTTCTGATGAAACTATTAATGTAATAATTAACCACCACCTTAAGATCCAATTTCTCTAGTGAAATTGATATTTGATAATATTTCTTTCTAATAACAATAAATTTAAACATTGCCTAATTCCCCAACCGAAACTTTGTCGAGTATGCGTTAATTGAGAAAAAATTGCTTTTAGAAAAGCACCAACCAATGTAATGCACCCACAATTAGCTAATTTATAAGTTTGTGAATTATATCATAAGCCTTAACATGATATGATCACTATAACTAGCATTCTTGATGGAATTGGTAAGAAATTGAGATTTTCGTGGATGCAAGTCAAATAGCAAAAGAGGCAAACTATATATTTTAGAGACATAATTGTATTGACATTACAATTATAGCAAATAGACTCTTTCAATACATGCAGTAAATAAAACTCGTTAGAAATTTTGTGTTTAAAATTAGACTAATTCAACTTTATCTTTAGTGAAATTAAATTTGGGAAAGTATAAGAGAAACGGTTTCCACTCTATAACACAAATAAACAATTACATATATATATATATATATATATACATATTAGTTTCTTAAAAGTTTGTGCATCAATTATAGAGGAAGTTTGAAACTTTCTACACACTTTCGGCTAATTTGTAAATGTTAACCACAAAACGCAATCTAAGTTTTCAAGATTCGTGTGCTTTGAAAATCAACTTCTCTTTTGATGTCTGTGATCAATATATATGCCCATAAATTATCCATCCGAGCAGTACAAATTGGTTAAGCAACATGTTAAAAAAGAAAAATAATGTCTCACTATTTGTTTTGCACTATATGTACTTGCGAACAAAAGAAAACGCATATATATTTTTAGCAGGGTTTCATAAAAAAAAAAGAATATGATATATTGTTATAAATAGAGTTAGAAAATCAATATAAATTAAATTTTAGATAAATCATAAAAGCAATAGAATTAGCTTACTGTGTAAAAGAAGTTTGTTACAAATAAGAGTAAAAATCAGTAGAAATTAAAACTTAGATATAGATCATAAAATCAATAGAATGAGTTTATTGTGTAAAAGAAGTAATAACACAAGATTAGAATGCTAATGCTGAGAAAAATTCACAAAATAAATTAATCATGACTTCCATCTTTATATACGAAGACTTAATTAAGGTTTTTCTATTAAGAGCTTTCTCTACTTTGATTAGGGTGCAAATAATAAAAATGACTAACAAAATAACTAGGCGTAAAACGAAAGATGTAAATAATAATTAGGCCTAAATTAATTATGATTCATTAATGTTTTGTAGTAGTCTTAAAAGAAAATAGATTTTTTAAAAGAAAATGTTAATAAACCATTATCAATGATAAAATAATTAATAAATTAATAAATCATTATTAAGGATAAAATAATTAAATTTTAGCATTAGGGATAAAATAATTAATTTTAAAAATTAGCAAGGTATAGTAATATTATTTATTTAATTTTTATATTTGAAAATACAGAGAATGAATTCAAATTGAGAAACCACAAATCAAAAATGAATCTTTAACGACGATTGTAAACTTAAACAAACAAATAATATAACATCGATTATCTCATGATTCGATTATCAACATTTACAATTTTTTTTTTTAATTTCAGATTACGACTTTTTATATATAAAAAAAAAAACAAAGCGATTAAAGCCATCTCAATTCTCAAAACAAAGAATTTCAAATCGTAAAATCATTTCTTGACCGAGTGATCATCAGCAAACCAAGGAACTACGTGGATTGGATTTTCTTTTCAGCTTCTCCGATAATATATATATTTGTCAAAAAAGTGTTGGACAAAACTATTTAAGGATAAGAACTAGGTTTTAAACGAAAAAATGTAAGTAATAATTAGACTTAAAATAATTATGATTAAGTAATGATTTGTAGTAGCTTATATATTTTCTATTAAAAGAATTAACAAATCATTATCAAGAATAAACTTATTAAAAATATTAATAAATCAATAATTAATGATTTGTAGTAATCTATAAAAAAAAAAAAAAAAAAACCAAATTTAACTAAATGCTGCAAGAAATTGCATTCCAAGATGAGGACCAAAATTCACGAAAATGGAAAACCATAAAAACGTAATGCACGTGGCATAATCAATTAACTTAGATCTTGATATTATTGTAGTTTGAGATTTTAGATCATGTTTTGATATTAAAATGGGTAGTTTAAAATGTTATTTCCTTATTAGTTTCGTTTATTTCGTGAAAATTAACTTCTTAAAAATAATTTTTGTTTTTTAAAAAAATGATATTTTCTGTTATTTAGATGATTTTGTAAAATAAAAAAAAATAGTAAATCATTATCAATAATAAAATAGTTAAAAATTTAATAAATCATTATTAAAGATAAAATAATAAAATAGATCTTTAACGACGATTGTAAACTTAAACAAACAAATAATATAACATCGATTATCTCATGATTCGATTTTCAACATTTACAATCTTTTTTTTTTTAAATTTCAGATTACGACTTCTTTTATTAAAAAAAAAAAAAACGATTAAAGCCATCTCAATTCTCAAAACAAAGAATTTAAAATCGTAAAATCATTTCTTGACCGAGTGGTCATCAGCCAACCAAGGAAATACGTGCATTGGATTTTCTTTTCAGCTTTTCCGATAATATATATATTTGTCAAAAAAGTGTTGGACAAAACTATTTATGGATAAGAATTAGGTTTTAAACGAAAAAATATAAATAATAATTAGGCTTAAAATAATTATGATTAATTAATGATTTGTAGTAGCTTATATATTTTCTATTAAAAGAATTAACAAATCATTATCAAGGATACACTTATTAAAAATATTAATAAACCAATAATTAATGATTTGTAGTAATCTATAAAAAAAAAATCCAAATTTAACTAAATGCTGCATGAAATTGCATTCCAAGATGAGGACCAAAATTCACGAAAATGGAAAACCATGAAAACGTAATACAAGTGGGCATAATCAATTAACTTAGATCTTGATATTATTGTAGTTTGAGATTTTAGATCATGTTTTGATATTAAAATGGGTAGTTTAAAGTGTTATTTCCTTATTAGTTTCGTTTATTTCGTGAAAATTAACTTATTAAAAATAATTTTTTTTTTAAAAAAATTGATATTTTTTGTTATTTAGATGATTTTGTAAAAAAAAAAAAATAGTAAATCATTATCAATAATAAAATAGTTAAAAATTTAATAAATCATTATTAAAGATAAAATAATAAAATGGATATTTAACGACGATTGTAAACTTAAACAAACAAATAATATAACATCGATTATCTCATGATTCGATTCACAACATTTACAATTCTTTTTTTTTTTTTTTTTAATTTCAGATTACGACTTCTTTTATATATATATATATAAAAAAAAACAGAGCGATTAAAGTCATCTCAATTCTCAAAACAAAGAATTTCATATCATATCATTTCTTGACCGAGTGGTCATCAGCCAATCAAGGAAATACGTGGATTGGATTTTCTTTTCAGCTTCTCCGATAATATATATTTGTCAAAAAAGTATTGGACAAAACTATTTAAGGATAAGAATTAGGTCTAAAACGAAAAAATACAAATAATAATTAGGCTTAAAATAATTATGATTAATTAATGATTTGTAGTAGCTTATATATTTTCTATTAAAAGAATTAACAAATCATTATCAAAGATAAACTTATTAAAAATATTAATAAATCATAATTAATGATTTATAGTAACCTATAAAAAAGAATTCAAATTTAACTAAATGCTGCATGAAATTGCATTCCAAGATGAGGACCAAAATTCACGAAAATGGAAAACCATGAAAACGTAATGCACGTGGGCATAATCAATTAACTTAGATCTTGATATTATTGTAGTTTGAGATTTTAGATCATGTTTTGATATTAAAATGGTAGTTTAAAGTGTTATTTCCTTATTAGTTTTGTTTATTTCGTGAAAATTAACTTCTTAAAAATAATTTATTTTTTTAAAATGATATTTTCTGCTATTTAGATGATTTTGTAAAAAAAAAAATTAGTAAATCATTATCAATAATAAAATAGTTACAAATTTAATAAATCATTATTAAAGATAAAATAATAAAATGGATCTTTAACGACGATTGTAAACCTAAACAAACAAATAATATAACATCGATTATCTCATGATCTGATTCTCAATATTTACAATTATTTTTTTCTTAATTTCAGATTACAACTTCTTTTATATATAAAAAAAAAAAAAACAGACCGATTAAAGTCATCTCAATTATCAAAACAAAGAATTTCAAATCGTAAAATCATTTCTTGACCGAGTGGTCATCAGCCAACCAAGGAAATACGTGGATTGAATTTTCTTTTCAGCTTCTCTGATAATATATATTTGTTAAAAAAGTGTTGGACAAAACTATTTAAGGATATGAATTAGATCTAAAACGGAAAAATACAAATAATAATTAGATTTAAAATAATTATGATTAATTAATGATTTGTAGTAGCTTATATATTTTCTATTAAAAGAATCAACAAATCATTATCAAGGATAAACTTATTAAAAATATTAATAAATCATAATTAATGATTTGTAGTAACCTATAAAATAAAATAAAAAATTCCAAATTTAACTAAATGCTGCATGAAATTGCATTCCAAGATGAGGACCAAAATTCACGAAAATGGAAAACCATGAAAACGTAATGCACGTGGGCATAATCAATTAACTTAGATCTTGATATTATTGTAGTTTGAGATTTTAGATCATGTTTTGATATTAAAATGGGTAGTTTAAAGTGTTATTTCCTTATTAGTTTTGTTTATTTCGTGAAAATTAACTTCTTAAAAATAATTTATTTTTTTAAAATGATATTTTCTGCTATTTAGATGATTTTGTAAAAAAAAAATTAGTAAATCATTATCAATAATAAAATAGTTACAAATTTAATAAATCATTATTAAAGATAAAATAATAAAATGGATCTTTAACGACGATTGTAAACCTAAACAAACAAATAATATAACATCGATTATCTCATGATCTGATTCTCAATATTTACAATCCTTTTTTTCTTAATTTCAGATTACGACTTCTTTTATAAAAAAAAAAAAAAAACAGACCGATTAAAGCCATCTCAATTATCAAAACAAAGAATTTCAAATCGTAAAATCATTTCTTGACCGAGTGGTCATCAGCCAACCAAGGAAATACGTGGATTGGATTTTCTTTTCAGCTTTTTCGATAATATATATATTTGTCAAAAAAGTGTTGGACAAAACTATTTAAGGATAAGAATTAGGTTTTAAACGAAAAAATGTAAATAATAATTAGGCTTAAAATAATTATGATTAATTAATGATTTGTAGTAGCTTATATATTTTCTATTAAAAGAATTAACAAATCATTATCAAGGATAAACTTATTAAAAATATTAATAAATCAATAATTAATGATTTGTAGTAATCTATAAAAAAAAATCCAAATTTAACTAAATGCTGCATGAAATTGCATTCCAAGATGAGGACCAAAATTCACGAAAATGGAAAACCATGAAAACGTAATACAAGTGGGCATAATCAATTAACTTAGATCTTGATATTATTGTAGTTTGAGATTTTAGATCATGTTTTGATATTAAAATGGGTAGTTTAAAGTGTTATTTCCTTATTAGTTTCGTTTATTTCGTGAAAATTAACTTCTTAAAAAAAAAAATTGAAATTTTTTGTTTAATTTTTTTTTGATATTTTCTGTTATTTAGATGATTTTGTAAAAAAAAAAAAAAAAAAAAAAGTTAGTAAACCATTGTCAATAATGAAATAGTTAAAAATAATAAATCTTTATTAAAGATAAAATAATTAAATTTTAGTATTAAAGATAAAATAGTTAATTTTAAAAATTAACAAGGGTGTATATATCAAAATAATTAAATTTCAGCATTAAAGAGAAAATAGTTAATTATAAAAATTAATAAGGGTAAATATGTCATTCATTATTTATAATTTTTGAAGTTGGTGTTTATATATATATATATATATATATATATATATATATATATCATTTTTCCTAAGACCCGTGCTTCTTTATTTGCCAATGAGAACTATATTATTGGTTGCCGGATTCCAGCAGGGTGGCTTTGAAAGAAAGCAAAATCATAGAGGAGCCAGGATGTAATAAGAAGATATTCAAGCTTGTAGATACTGTTGGGGCTGGACCTAAAACTGATGGCAAAGGGGTGTGAATGGGGTGGTAGTTCAAAGAAAAGAACTTCAGATCTCACATCCTTAATTTGGAGTTTTCACAATGTTCGGATTGAAATAGTAAAGGAATAACACCATAGTAGTTACCTATCTTATTTGATTTCTTCAATTTTTTAGAAGTATTTGTGTTTGACACATATTCGGATATGAATTAAGATATGATCTTTCAAATATATGAAAAAACTTTAAAAATTTGAATATATTCATACCAGATACATATCCATATCAGATACTCACTCGAATCCGGATAATATAAGTAGTTACCGTCTAGCCCGAGACACTCAAGCCACGACCAAATAGAAAAGGTCGGGGAGGGTGAAGAAAGTGGCTGTGCTTTGCAGGAGTTAGATGTTGAATTTCTGTTTGCATTCAGAGCTAACTACTACTAAGGAAAGCCATCATTAGACTCACAGAAGCAAGGTCCGTAGAGCTAAAAACCTGAGGAGGCCTAGGATTTTGCCAATAATTTTTCTAACTTAATAAACATTTGCACTCAGGTAGGTATATCATCCAGTTTCAAAGGATGTTAGGTGAACTGGCGGCCACTGCCACCTCCCTAGATAGCAGCCATGAACTAGAAATAAAAACTTGGCATATATTTTCAATTTCCAAATGTTTTTAGGATCTTGGAGTTAAAAAGAGGGCAGGAAAACTAGACGAGCTTGAAATTCAATCCAGTTAATTCATACAATCATCTTAAAATGTAACATTCAATAGATTTTTCAACATTTATAACCGCTTTCACTATCTCCAGATGATTGTGACCTCTGTGACCTCTGTTGTACCGGAAAATGAAACTAGATCAGCCCGCTACAAGATGCGAAATATTAGAATTACTAACGGATTACAGTTTGATTGGTTAGGGAACAATTAGGCCCTTGCAACTTGGGCTTGACTCAAGTGAAGAGTATGGCAAAGAATTATGTAAAGACTAAGTTCAAGCCCTATACTTTCATCTTCTGTCAAAAAATAAATCAACCCACATTCTGTATCTACCAACTCTCTGTAATTTGTAGGAGCAAATAACTAAATGGTAAACAATAAGAATGTAGAAATATAGAGGCATGAGTTAAATATCAAAAGGATGGTTTTGGCTCAAAAAGAAAATGAAAAGGATATTGATCCCATAATAAAAAATAAAATAAAAAAAAAAACCAAAAAAAATACTCAGAAAGTAATCACTTTGAAAGAAAAAAAGAGAAAATAAGGCCATTGACCATATATCAGAAAATTATCACTTCAGAGTGTTACCACAAAATCTGTGGTAAACTATTATTTTGTAGCAAAAACACCTCTACGGCTCACAAAAACAGTAGACGCTCAGTCTCGAAATGTAAACTGCTGATTTGCCGACAATGTATCGGATTAATTTGAACAAGTTACAAAAAAATTGGAGAAAATGAAAGATGAAGGATCAAGTCCTATGAACAGAGAACCTTCTGAACCTCAGAGGTGACCTCTTTTGGGGGTTTCTCGGCAGGAAGATTGGAAAGAATACCTTTGCTACCATAATAATCAATAACCTGCATTTTAAACAATTGGAATTTGTTTATAAGATCATCATGAGAAAGGGAGAATGACAAAATACAACCCTAAAAAAAGCGCAGAAAACTTGAAATTGAATAAAGGGAGCTCAAAGGCCATTTAATATCAGTGGTTTAAAAGATCATGATGCTTGATAGCTCAAGTTTTGACTGTTTTATCACAAATATAACACAAGATAGAAGCTCTAGTTCTAGAATCCAGTAATTAATTCTCTATAAAAGGACGAAGAAAAAAAAAAAAGAGACATCGGAAAACATCTGAGTTGGATAAAAGTAAATAAAGACCATCTAAAATCAGTGAGTTCAAAGAAAAATTGATGCTACATAAGCTCAAGTATTGAAACAAATTTGCTGCAGTTAAACCACAAGATGGAATCTCCAATATTAAAATTCAGTATTCAGGTAATTATGAAACCTCTAGAACTACACCTAGGGCAGGAACACATGGACATACTGCAAAAAAATGATGAGCCACAGAAAAGGTACAACTGCAATGACTAAAGAGTCAACGAATTCTATTATTATTCCACAAAGGAAACAAGCATACCGGTTCAGTCTGCCTATGAAAAGCCTCCAGCCTTGACTTGAGAACTGCTGGGGTATCATCTTTTCTTTGAATCAAAGGCTCTCCCGTGACCTTCAGTGAACAGCAAGAACAAAATGAGGTAAAGGGTGCAAGCAACCAGAATCTGTGACTCTTGCAGTAGATATACATCACAAAGTTCGCATGAATATGGTGATCAAATATGAATATTCACGTTTTAAAGTGAACAGATGTATGCCAATGACTCTTAGGTCCAGTATGGTAAAGGAACAGCAGAGGATTTGAAGGACCCAAGTTCACATTCCCCACCCCATTCTTAGAGAGTGCATCATCATATCTCAAAAAGACAACCATAGAATCTGCATGTTCCTCTTACATATGTGATGAAAATTCTCAGAATTTTGTAAAGAAATTATTTAAGAAATTGATCCCATGATCTTAACCCAGTAAGAAAACAATATCAATGGAAGTAAATTGCCTTGCACCAATCCCAATTAAATGAGACTTAAGTAAGAATTCTAAGTGTACTAAAGAGAATGCATGTTATACTGTTTTTTTGCTTAATGAACTCAAAATCGTTTGCAAACACAGACAAAGGTATAAGGACAGCGAGGAATGTCACAGTTAGTTGAAAAATCAGTCCATGTATCTAATGTAATAGAGCTTGCAGATTCACTCAATATCTATACTCATTTAATAATAGAAAAGATGAATCAAAAGGATATAAAAAAACCTACATCATCAACACCAGGAACTTTGGGAGGTGCAAATTTAGTGTGGTAGGTTCGACCACTAGAAGGATGAATCCAACGACCGGTGATCCTCTCCTCCAATATGGAATCATCAATTGCAAAGTTCAACACCTTGTCAATCTTAGCACCCTGCTTTTGAAGCATCTCATCAAGCTGTATCAAAGATGACAAACATGGTTAGAGACTGAAAGAATATCAAAGCCAGAATAAATTCAAATAATAATAAGAGATGCAAAGGGATATTATCATGTGACATGAAAAGAACACCACCTTCTGTGCCTGGACCACAGTCCTTGGAAAACCATCTAAAATAAAACCTTTTTGGCATGAGGGTTTCTTCATGGCTTCATCAATTATCCCAACCACCAAATCATCAGAGACAAGTTCCCCCTACATGAACAAAGCAGATATACTAATGTTACAATTTGCAATTAGATTAATAAACAACAAGTTGCAAGCCTATGGGAATTATACAATGAGGGAAAAATGGATTTACTTTATTCATAGCTTCTTTGGCCTTAATTCCAAGAGGTGTTTTGGCAGCAACTGCAGCTCTGAGCATATCACCTGTGGCTAAATGGCACAAGCAATAGTCATCCTTAATTATGGGCGATTGTGTACCCTTTCCAGATCCAGGGGGACCTGCAGTTCATTAAATTTGTCAGTTCAACCACCCAAATACCTCCCCCTTTCAGAAAAAGAAAAAGAGAGCACTAATGTCTGCATATCTTTTGGTATTTTGGTTCCATAGAAATCTAATTGTGGCTTGAGGGAAATTTGTAATTTGTAAACTTCAGAGCCTCATACAAATTGAACACAAAAAAAAAAAAAAGGTCTCAACTTTGAACTACTGTGACTAAAGCCAGATCCAAAGCAAACAATAAAAGGGTCCAATAATCATAAATGGAAACACACAGCAAGTTCAGCTAAATGTTCCTAGAACCCCAGAACAAAGTTCTATAAATACGCAACTTTTTCAACAAGTCCTACCACAAAAAAAAAAAAAAAAATAAATAAACCTTCAGAAGACAAAGAAGAAAACTTTATCTATGAAAAATAACAACAATGGAAAACAAAACAAACCCAAGAAACGAACCGATGAGAATGAGGCGTTTGTCAGGCTTGGAGGAGCACTTGAAACGGCGAAGTAGTTCAGTCATCATATCAACGGAAGGAACATCCTCCAAAGCGACTGCAGAACTCGCCATTTTTCTTTCTGAAAAAAAAATGTTATCAAAGTAAGAAAAACCAAAAACCAAACTGAAATAATATATGGAGAGAGATTTTATATGAAGAGGTGGGTAGGTGGAACCGTGGAAGATTTCGTGTTTTGTTTGTACCTTCAATTTTTTGTGTGTTGGGGAACTTTGGGTTGGTATTGTTGGTGTTTTATGTTGACGTTGTTGCGCTGTTGGGGCGTTGGATCACTCGCTGTTTCTCCTTCCCTCCCACTTCCCAATCTTTTTGTTTTATTCTGTTTTGCCCCTTGGAATTGTCGCTGTTGTCCTCTACGACTACGACTGCCCCTGCCTGCCCTAACTTTGTTTGGGCTTACATTTTTGACATTTTTGTTTCTTTCCTTAATTGAGGAAAGTTTGAATTCAGCAGCAGGCCGTTCAGCAGTCAACCTCGTGAAAATATTAAAAAAAAGTAAGTATAATTTTAAAAACAATAATAATAATAAAATAAAATTAGTAGTAGAATAGTAACATTATGTCACGAGTCACGACTCTGAGTAGAACTGTAATAGCTTATAGTAGAACTGTAATAGCCTGACCCGCTAGATCCGGTTTGATGAAAAATTTTAAAAAAAATTCTTTAAAATGAGTTTTTCATGAGATCCATTATATATATAATTTATCATATTTATATGTAATTTGTTATGTTTATATGTAAAAAAAATTACATAAATACATGACATCTTTGTCATGTTTATATGTAATTTGTTATGTTTATATATATATAAAAAATTATATATAAACATGACAATTTTATATAATTTGTCATGTTTATATGTAATTTTATCATATTTATATGTAATGAAACCTATTTTAAGCTCATCTTAAGAGAACTTACCTTAGAACTCTCCTTTAATTGGATCAAATCTCGGATAAAGTTTTTGAAGCTCATATATGATTTTGTTCGAGTAAGTATTTAATAAATAAAAAATATTTTATTTTTTATATTTATTATTATTATTTAATACAAGTTATACACTTATATATCATAAATAAAAGTTTTTTTTTTTTTTTTACAATTATATATCATGAAAGTCATGAGAGAATCAGAGGGTCGATTATTTCATTGCTCAATAATAAAATAAATAAATAAGTTTCAAAAATAATGAAATGGGCTTCAATTGCCAAGCCCGAAACAAAAACAACTATTCAAGATGCAGCTTTTATCCTTTATATATATTTGATGAAACTCTAATGCTCCATATATTCTAGATTTATAAAAATAAAAATAAAAAGAGATAAAATTGATTATGATTCTTTTATTTGGAAAAAAATTGAGATAAAACTTATTGGAGATCAAATTTTAAAACAATACTTAAAAAGAAAAAATGAAGACATTGTCAAGAAAAAAGAAATAGTAATAAGGTAATTTGTTGGTCACTCGAGCACTAAAATTTGGTCATAAGGGTCCTTATTAGTGTCGGTAAGGCATGCGCTTAGGCGTTTGTCTTTTCGCCAAACAATAAAAATGTCTTAGATTTTTTTAAACAAGTGTATTTGATCAGGCACACTCTATACACCCAGATACGTTTTTTTCAAGATAGTAGGCGTAAAAAAATTGCATATCGAAGTTTTCTTTAATTTTGTTTTTAAATTAATTGTACCTTTATTACTAAAAATGGGATAATATCAAACTCTCTATTTTTCAATATTTGAGTATTCAAAAACATACATGAGACTATAGAAAAATGATGCATATTAGTTAACAAAAGAAAAAAAAAAATTTGCAGGTTTTGTAAAATAAACGGGATCAATCATTAAAATTTATTATCATAATTATATATCTTAAATTTATTTTATATATATACATAGATAGACATAAAAAGTATATATATATATATATATATATTGCGTCTTATTTCATTTAAGCAAGCATTTTTTTTCGCTTGCCTCTTAAATAATATAAAAGTTCTAACGCTTAGCATGCGCCATGCATCCTTCACAACACTGGTTAGGATAAGTGTTAAAACTTATATATGATCCAATAATGAATACTAACAACTGGTCACTCAAGTGATAAAACAAAGACTAGAACATATAATTTGATGCAAAATAAGAGCAAAATCATGCATATGCAGAAAACTTAACTTGCAAAAAAAATAAAGACCAAAAAAGAATCACAACCGTAAGTTGAGCTACTAGGAACACATGAATATGCTGCAAAAGCTGAAAGAAACATTAAGTCATCCACTTACTTGCTAATTCGAACAACATCAAGGGAATACGTTCTAGTTGCTGGGTTGTATTGCCGTTGCTTTACGTAACCAGAATTAGTAACATACCTATCAATATACAGATAATTAGTTTAGAGAGAAGCCAATCAACGTATCAATGCAATTGATCTTATTAACTGAGACCAAGTGTAAAAGCAGGTGGCAGAATTAGGTATACAGTACAATCTATATTATTCGGATTCTTCATTTTCTCTAAAGCATCTATACCCGATACTTGTATGCAACACATATTTTGACATAGGTATGAGGGTATAATCCTCTAAATATATGAAAAAACTTTTTTAAAACTTCAGTATACTTGTATCGGACACATACACCCTCTAAAGCATGGATACAGCTCACTTGCAAGAGTACCCGTACCTGGTAAGTATCGGGTACGCATCGGGTACATACCAAATTTTTTTTTTTAAAAAAAAAAAAATTAAGAATGGGTACGGCTTGTGTACAGCTCAGATATGGCTCGGTGCGGCTTGGATACGGCTTGGTCAAATTTTACACTAAAACTCAGCATTTTAATGCCCTAAAACATATTTTCCTTCCCCTCTTTTCATTATCGATAGCATTATCATGTCCTAAGACATATTTGGAGACTGTTTTTTTCATTGATGATGGGAAAGGAAATAATGAGATAGACACTGTTAGAGTTTGATTTTCATAGTCATGTTTAGATGTTGTCATGTTGAACAATTTAAATATTGTAGTTTATTATTTTGAGATATTGTCATGTTGAAATTTGTGTGTTTTATCTTTTATATTATGTTGTGTCATATTTTATTATGTGAAATTTCAGTTTCTTATAAATATATATATATTTATAAGCACGTACCATGTTATATATATATATATATTTATATATATATGAGTTGTAAATATACATAAATTAATATAAATATATTTTAAACTTTCAAAATTTATAACATACCTCAATTCAAATATTGAAATTATATATCAAAAAAATATTTTTAAAAACACATATATCGTAAATAATATTAAAATTTTGACTGTTTCATGATAAAAAATTAAATAAAATTATCATTTATAATTATATGTTTATATTAATTAATAAAAATAAATAAGTTTTTTTATTAATAAAAATAAATAAAATTTTCATCTATAACTATATGTTTATTTCAGTTAATAAAAATAAATAAAAATTTTATCTATAACTAAATCACTTTCTTTACTGTAAAATAAAACCCTTACCTCCTCATATTTATAGTCTTAAATTTGTATTATAACTTTTTTATGGTAATTAAGATTGCGTAGATGATTTAAAAATTGATAAGCAATTTTTTAAAACTTAAAATGAATATAGATTTGATAAGAATGGGTTGAAACATTCTTTGTGTGCTTTACATTAGGATAAAATTTATATATAGATTATAATTCTTGGATAAAATTAATTTTTAAATATTAAAATTTTTGAAAATTAAGTAATTGATCTAATAAAATTATTTGTAAACAATTCTTACATGTTATTTATCTTATATATCGTAAAAATAAATTGTACATATAATATTACAGGTAACCATACCTTAGCTGGTAACCATATAATATAATATATATACATGATATATGTATGATTGGTTTGCATTAATATCTTTGTTGGTTAGGGTTGGCTCAATAATTTAACAATAATATGGGAATTTTTTTTTTTTTGTTTTGGGTCACTTTCATTTGGGACTTATTTCATTCCCCAAAAATGGTGCAACAATTAATTTATGCAATTAGTTAATTGTATTAAATAACTTTAGAAATTAGTTTTAATTAGGATAATTATTGGATAACAGTTATCATTGATGAAATTTTGGTAGTTTTTAAATTTAATTTTGATTTTCAATAGATTATTTTATTTATTTAATTATTTTAAAAAAAATTAAAATTATCACCTATCTATTTCTTTGAATCTCAAATTTTTTTTTTTTTAAAAAATCTAATATTATCAGCTATTTTACTTTTAATGTAGTGATAAACATTTGTAACATTATCACCTATCTATATTTAATTTAGATTATTATCTATTATAATTAGATATTTAATTTAGATTGAACGTAGTGATAATGTTACAAATATCTATAATTGTAATAGATAGGTGTAATAAATTATATTTAATAATTTTATTGAATATATATCATTAAGAGAAGATGATGACGGTAAAGTTCATGTCAGCAAAAGCTAAGCATGTAACTTGTTATATATATATATATATATATATATATATATATATATATATATATATATATGATTAAATAAAAGATAATGTATATTTTTAATTATTTCTTTGATTTAATGTTAAGATAATGTATAATGCTTTTAATTATTTTTAAAAATGTAATTTTTTTAGGATAATTGTTATTTACTTAAATGGATAATTTATTTTGATATTGAATTTTGATTTGAACTCTATTATTCTATCAACCATATCAGACATATCTAAGATTTAGAAATATTTTATAAGTTAATTTTTAATTATATTTTAAATTTTAAAATTTAATAAGTTGATAATTGTATTTATACTCGGTTTACGTGTAAAAAAAATAATCTATTCACGTAAGCGTTCATATCAGCAGAGCTAACCTATCAGCATATACCTTGTTATATATATATATATATATATATATATATATATGAGATTAGATCACAGCCACTAATTTCAGCGCTCAACGGTTATGCTGGTAGAGATTTGAATATCATTAGAAAATCTTATTGACCGAATCTTTTCTCTCTCTCATCTTAAAGATCTTCTCTTCCTTAGTCTCGTTTTATTGTTCGATAGAGGAGTTTAAAACATAAATTTTTTACTTCGTTTTACTAAGACTGACTCTAAGGTTCGTTTTAGTATTGATGTCGTTTTGGGCTGCACTGTATTATAGGTAAACTATTGTTTTTTTATTATTTTCATTCAAATTGCAATTGGATAAACAGCAAGTAAATTTCAATAAGGGATATATATTATTTTCTATGCTTTATTTCTCAACAAGTTTGTTAAATATTTTAAAATTAGGAAATCTTGTTAACTTAGTTACATTTAGGGGTGAGCGTTCGATCGAATTGAGTCGAATCGAGTGAAAAAAATTCGAGTTAGTCGAGTTTACGAGTTCTATTTTGTCAACCGAACTGAATTTGAAAATTTTGCAAATCGAGTCGAGTGAAAAGAAATTCGAGTCGGGTCGAGTCAAATAAATTTATTCGAGTTAAAATAAATTTTCAATTATATTTCAGCATGATAAAACAAATCCTATAAAGTTTCAATTATATTTAAGCATGATAAAATTAAATTTTGGGTAAATGAAATTGTTCAATTCTCTAAATCAAAATCAATGAAAATGTAAGCAAATGTCAAAAGTTCAAGGCTTATGGTGAAATTTAAATTGCTTACTCAATTAAAAAATTCAAAAATTAGATACAGATACGTGAATACATCTTCTAACTAACATAATACCATATATAAATATTATTTTTCTTTATAAATTAAAAAAAATTGAAAAAAAATTATTTACCAAATTCATTTTAATTATTATTAATTTCAATGATTTTGGATCATATTACTCGTAAAAGAGAGATAGAGACCGAAGAGAAAGAGAAAAAGGGGGGGAAACAGAGGAGAGGCACAGCAGCAAAGAGATGAAAAGAAAATTGGGTAAATTTGAAAAACATGCTGTCAATAACCAAATTATTGTTAAATGGTATAATGGATAAAAATTATTTGAAAAAGAGAAATAAACAATTAAAAATTATTATAAAGGATATTGTAAAGACAAAATTACCCTTAATGAAAAAATCTATTTTTCCTTTCTCCTCCATTAAGAAAATATTATTTTTTAAAAATTTTAATTAAAAATAAATTTAAAAAATAAAATATTTAAATATTTATTTTTTTTAAAATTTAAAAATATAAAGAAAAAATAATGTTATTTTTTAAAAAAATTTAATTAAAAAAATAAATAAATAATTTTAAATTTTAAAAATATATTTTTTAAAATTAAAAAAAATTATTTTCAGAAAACTTTATTTTTTAATTAAAAAATAAATTAAAAAATAAGAGAAAAATGAAGGAGAAGGTTTTTTTTTATCAAGGGTAATTTTGTCTTTACAATATTATTATTAATAATTTTTTATTTTTATTTCTCTTTTTCAAATAATGTTTACTCATTATATCATTTAACAATAATTTGGTTATTGACAGCATGTTTTTCAAATTTACCCAAGAACATAGTTCAAAACGACGTCGTTTTGGATTTTACTATTCGGATTTTCGGATAACTCGAAGTGTGAAATCTAAATTCGAGCTAACTCGTATAACTCAATTTTTTTATTCGAGTCGACCCGAAAGCTCGAATAACTCGAATAATTCGAACTATTTAAACCAAAATTTAAAATTTTAATCGGTTTTTTCGAATCGAGTCGATTTTGCTCACCCCTAGTTACATTGACTGATTCAATCTTTTTGTCTCTCTCATCTCAAAGATTAAATCTATACGAGATTCTTGCCATTTTTGGATAGAAGAAGAAGACAAATATGAAGAAGGCAGAGAAGAATAAGCGTCGGTATTATTTCAGAGTTTAGATCAGGTAATCTTGATTTTTTGAAAAATTCTAAAAAACGTTTCTTACCGTAAGCTTCCCATACGCTTAAGATAAAATAGACCTTTAGATTTAAAATTTTTCATCTCAACCATTGATTATTAAAAAAAAAACTTGAGTTACAGGTTAACCGGGTAACATTTAACCTAAAAGAAAAAGTCTCACAATTTTTTCTTTTCTTCAATTTAGCCGCTGCCCTCATTCCCTCAAACAAATCGCCGCTTGCCCATGGCCAAGATGTGAAGAGGAAGAGGGAACTCCTATATCCCTCAAACAAAGACTCCGAAAAGTTCAACAAAAAAAAAGACCAATTTCTTTCACGTTTCCTGTAAGTTTTTCTTTTTCTCGATCTATTTCTGTCAAATCTATTTTTGTCAAATTTATTCCTCCTTTAGAAATTCGTTTTTGTTTGTTTGTTGAGAGGGGGGAGGGGGTTGATGTTACTGCTACTAGTTTCTCATATTGGAATTTTGTGCATCCAGGTTGAGCAACTTCACAAGATTTTCAAGTTGTGTGGTTCACCATCAGAGGCATATTGGAAACAGTTGAGGCTGTCTACAACTTTTCGACCTCCCAATCATACAAACCTAGTCTAGTAGATGCTTTCAGGAACTTTCCTCAATCTTCCTTGGGTCTTTTGAGCACTTTTCTTGCTTTAGATCCTGCATATCGTGGTTCTGCTTCTTCAGCCCTTCAAAATGAAGTAAGTATGGATTGGAAGCTTATTTAGTGCCATTCTATTTTTCTTTCTTTGCAGCGAAGAAGAGGAAAAGGAAGGCCTTTTCAGTTCAATCTTTATTTATCTTTATTTTTCCAGATTGATATTTAGCTTTGTTATTTTCAATTAGAAATTCTTTAGTCAGTGTGCAATGATTAAGAATACTTCTCGAACCAATCTTCAATATGCTGAAGTTTCTTCTTTTAATGTTAGAAAATAATGATATTATTTTTCTGCATCTTTTGTAACTGCAGAAGAATATGGAGAAAAGCACAAAGATTGATGCTACTGATTTCAACTCGTCTTTGCCACCATGGAAATCCAATGATGTGAAGGTAATTAATGCTACGTACTGGCATTATTAAAATCAATATACTTGTTTTAATTTTTTCTTTATCTTGAAGTAAAATTATTAATTGTTCATTTTATCTTCAGTCATGGATATGGATGCTACAAGCAATGCATCCAGAATTGAACTACAACAGCTGTTTCCGAAAGAAATGGGTAGGTGGTTTACCTACAATCTGTATATATATAGTTGTTTAATTTAGAAATAAAAAAAAAATCTTAATGTTCAGAGGAATTTTTACCACAAATCCTCGTGTATATGCTCAGATGCCCTGGAAGATAGCTCTCTTTAAGGGAATTATATCAATCAAGAAATGGTTGAAGGAGATGAAAGCGAAGAGGAAGGAAAAGAGAGAGTACAAAGAGGAGAACTGCACGCAGCAATGTCAGTGGCAGGGTTAGCAGCAGCACTGGCTGCAATTGCAGCTGAGAATTCGAAAAGGGATTATTGTAACCCAACCAAGGAGGCTGCAGTAGCCTCAGCAGCTGCTCTGGTTGCAGCACAATGGGCCAAAGTAGCAAAAGCAATGGGGGCAAAGAAAGAGCAGCTCGGTAGTGTTATAGGTTCGGCCATGTGTGGCACAAGTGCAAGTGATATCCTAACACTAACTGCTGCAGCTAATACTTGTAAGTATAAACGTATCTGTAAAGTAATATGTTAATGTCTGATCTTCTGCAATTTTGGCAAACAAGCTACTCTGAATTGTCAAGGTTGAAAATTGGAAAAGACTATATACATTCAAGTGATATCCTTTCTAATAATTGTTGTAGCATTAAGAGGAGCTGCTACACTTAAAGCAAGAACAGGATGCAAGAACAGATTCAATGGTAGTGCCCCAGTCCTGCCAATTGAGGACAGCAACGATTTTCCATTCGAGTTTGAGAAATGCAGGTCAATGCTAGCAAAAGGTGCTGAGCTAGGTGTAGAAACACCAGGCGGTTAGTAGATATGCAATTGGACAATCACAATATTATACTATATTATTCGGAGTCTGGTGTGAGTGTCGGACACGGATATGTGTCCGACACGTATATATTAAATTTTTTTCAAGTTTTTCCATGTATTTGGAGGGTTCTTAGAGGATCATATCCCCATACCCATATCTTAATATGTGTCAGACACAGGTGTCGGACACGAGTACTTCAAGAAAAATGAGGAGTCGGAACAACATAGATACTATATATACGATATATTGCATTTGAGAAAATAATTTACTTATTTGGAGTTTTGATTCTAAACAGGGAAATACATGGTCAGATGGGCGTCCATGGTCCTCGATGGTGAATCAAAGGTCAGACAGTGAAGCTGAAGCCTCTACTTTGGAAATTAACAATAAATTCAATGGCTTGCAAATATTAATTCATTATAATTAGCTGGTAACTAAGGCCTTAATCAATAATATACTTTGCAGGTTATTCTTAAACTAAGGAAGCTCAGCTTGTGGAAAAGCAAGAAAGAACGTGAGCCTCACAATTTCATCATTTCTCCCCATTTTCTTTTCATTTAGTACTCCATTATTTTTTAACTAAAGAATCTTTTTAAAGATTAAAAATCACATGGAATTTGATCAAAATCTGGATTCATTAATTCAGGCATTGTACTGGACCTGCATGCTGAGTTGTATAGAGATCCTGAAGCTGATGAGACGACTGATACATGTTACCTAATCGTCTTGACGACAAATTTGGGGACGATTAAGCTCGACATGGTAGATGATTACCAGCTTTACAAGACATGGGCTACAACCATTAATCACATGCTCATGCTTTCCACTTCTTTTACCAAATATGAACTTCAATTCTACAGAAATTGAAGTTAACTGTGCTTTTTGGTGATGTGCTGCATCGATCTATTTTGGATATTTTTAATAGTATTGTATATTGATTTACATTGTAATAACTCATGTTGGACATAAGTATATGGAATTTCTTGTTAGATCTTGAAAGATCAGCACAATTTTATTAACACCAAGCACTGCCTAAAGTTGCACTGAGCTTGGCCATTGCTATATATATATATATATATATATATATATCATTGATTGTTTATTATAGTTTTTAAAGGAATTGGCAATGAAGAGTTGAAGACCATCAAAGGGCAATTAAATGACATAAACTAAGATTAGATACCTCATAGTGATAGCAATCATTTATGGTGTATCTAGAACAATTTAGGAGCAGACAATCAATCTAAATAAAGTATAATAATCCATTAAAACCAAATGCAGAAAGAGTAGCAGCATGAAAATTCTAAGGAGTTTGAAAGATAAATGAAAATATGCCTTGACATTTGTTGTCTAAAATACATTTAGCATGCTAAATTTCCAGAAATATATTCTATCTGGTCAATTCGATGTTACGAACTTACAGTTGATGCAATTGTAGATAATACTAGGAATAAATCCAATCATACACCATAGGAGATTGCAAGGCTTCTGAGAACATAAACTAGTGATTTTAATTTGATAATGTGCTCTATAGACCTCTGAAACAAGGTTTCTAAATCGAACATAAACAGGATTGTATACTCTTTTCCAGCAATTCTAAATTTCACTGTATCAACTGATCAGCTTGTCTTTTTTCTAAATATACCATGGAAAAACATAATTTCTATTAATGTTATTAATGTTAAGTGATAAAAACATATAAATATAATTAATAATTATTTTTATTAATGTTAAGTGATAAAAACATAATTTCTAAACATATAAATATTTTTGTATATTTATATGTAATTTATTATATTTATATTTTATTTAGCACGTTTATATGTTAAGTAATCAAATTTGTAATGATTTGTTATATTTAGATGTAATTTTTTATATTTAAATGTAATACGAAAATTTCTCAAGTTCATATGTAATTTGTCAAGTTCATATGTAATTTGTCAAGTTCATATGTAATTTCTCATTTTCATATGTAATTCGGGAATTTCTCAAGTTGATATGTAATTTGTCAAGTTTATATGTAATTCGTCAAGTTGATATGTAATTTTTCATGTCCATATGTAATTCGGGAATTTCTCAAGTTCATATGTAATTTGTCAAGTCCATATGTAATTCGTCAAGTTCATATGTAATTTCTCATGTCCATATGTAATTCGGGAATTTCTCAAGTTCATATGTAATTCATCAAGTCCATATGTAATTCGTCAAGTTCATATGTAATTTCTCATGTCCATATGTAATTCGGGAATTCTCAAGTTCATATGTAATTTATCAAGTTCATATGTAATTCTCCAAGTTCATATGTAATTTCCCATGTCCATATGTAATTCGGGAATTTCTCAAGTTCATATGTAATTTATTAAGTCCATATGTAATTCTCCAAGTTCATATGTAATTTTCCATGTCCATATGTAATTCGGGAATTTCTCAAGTTCATATGTAATTTATCAAGTCCATATGTAATTCTCCAAGTTCATATGTAATTTTCCATGTCCATATGTAATTCGGGAATTTCTCAAGTTCATATGTAATTTATCAAGTCCATATGTAATTCTCCAAGTTCATATGTAATTTTCCATGTCCATATGTAATTCGGGAATTTTTCAAGTTCGTAATTTATCAAGTCCATATGTAATTCTCCAAGTTCATATGTAATTTTCCATGTCCATATGTAATTCGGGAATTTCTCAAGTTCATATGTAATTTATCAAGTCCATATATAATTCTCCAAGTTCATATGTAATTTTCCATGTCCATATGTAATTCGGGAATTTCTCAAGTTCATATGCAATTTATCAAGTCCATATGTAATTCTCCAAGTTCATATGTAATTGTCCATGTCCATATGTAATTCGGGAATTTCTCAAGTTCATATGTAATTTATCAAGTCCATATGTAATTCTCCAAGTTCATATGTAATTTTCCATGTCCATATGTAATTCGGGAATTTCTCAAGTTCATATGTAATTTATCAAGTCCATATGTAATTCTCCAAGTTCATATGTAATTTTCCATGTCCATATGTAATTCGGGAATTTCTCAAGTTCATATGTAATTTATCAAGTCCATATGTAATTCTCCAAGTTCATATGTAATTTTCCATGTCCATATGTAATTCGGGAATTTCTCAAGTTCATATGTAATTTATCAAGTCCATATGTAATTCTCCAAGTTCATATGTAATTTTCCATGTCCATATGTAGTTCGGGAATTTCTCAAGTTCATATGTAATTTATCAAGTCCATATGTAATTCTCCAAGTTCATATGTAATTTTCCATGTCCATATGTAATTCGAGAATTTCTCAAGTTCATATGTAATTTATCAAGTCCATATGTAATTCTCCAAGTTCATATGTAATTTTTCATGTCCATATGTAATTCGGGAATTTCTCAAGTTCATATGTAATTTATCAAGTCCATATGTAATTCTCCAAGTTCATATGTAATTTCCCATGTCCATATGTAATTCGAGAATTTCTCAAGTTCATATGTAATTTATCAAGTCCATATGTAATTCTCCAAGTTCATATGTAATTGTCCATGTCCATATGTAATTCGGGAATTTCTCAAGTTCATATGAAATTTATCAAGTCCATATGTAATTCTCCAAGTTCATATGTAATTTTCCATGTCCATATGTAATTCGGGAATTTCTCAAGTTCATATGTAATTTATCAAGTCCATATGTAATTCTCCAAGTTCATATGTAATTTTCCATGTCCATATGTAATTCGGGAATTTCTCAAGTTCATATGTAATTTATCAAGTCCATATGTAATTCTCCAAGTTCATATGTAATTTTCCATGTCCATATGTAATTTTTCATATGTAATTTTTCAAGTTCATATGTAATTTATCAAGTCCATATGTAATTTTTCAATTTCTCAAGTTGATATGTAATTTTTCATGTTTTATATGTAATTCGTCCAAGTTGATATGTAATTTATCAAGTGCATATGTAAAAAATTGTGACCTGGTAACCTGCTACTCAGGTTTCTCAATTTGGAGCTTACCACAACCTTACCGTAAGAAACTTACGGTAGAACTCCCCTGATTTTTTTTGTCTCTCTCATCTCAAAGATTAAATCTATACGAGATTCTTGCCATTTTTGGATAGAAGAAGACAGATACGAAGAAGAAGGCAGAGAAGGATAAGCGTCGGTATTAGTTCAGAGTTCAGATCAGGTAATCTTGATTTTCTTGATTAACTTGTACTTTTTTTTAATTAATTTTAAGTAAAAAATAATTGTTTGTCTACCTTTTTCACATTTATTTCGTAGGAATAAGGACAGATGTGATACAAAGAAAAAGAATTAGATCGGGAGAATGTTTCGATTTTTTTTTTAGTAAAACTTTTATATAAATGTAAGAATGAGGACGGATGAGATACAGAGAAAAAGAATTAGATTGGTGAATGTTTCGTTTTTTTTTTTTTTTTTTTGTGTGTGTATTTTCTTAGGATGGGGAGATATCCGAGTCTTGTTTTGTTCAATTGATTTCTCTCCATTATTCCTCTTTTTGATAGAAATTAAATGTAAGTGTGTCTCCAGACAACCAATTTAATTATATCTTTATCTTTATTTTAGAACGTCTATCAAGTATCCGATTGAGATATATTTAAATGAACGGTTAGAGGTGGCAATTGGGCGGGTTCGGGTCGGGTTCATTCGGGTTCGGGTTTATTCGGGTTCGGGCTCATTCGGGCTCGGGCTCATTCGGGTTCGGGCCCATTCGGGTTCGGGCCCATTCGGGTTCGGGCTCATTCGGTTTTGGGCCCATTCGGGTTCGGGCCCATTCGGGTTCGGGTTCGGGTTCGGTCTGGGTTCGGGTTCGGTCTGGATTCAGGTATCTTTTACATCATTTTATTTTATATTAGATGTAATCATTTTTACGTAATTTAAATATTTATATCTAAAAACAAATTATTAATTTATTATTATTTTTATACTTTTGCTATTATATGATATTTTTAATTATATTTATTTTTTAAAATTAATATTTGTTAGCACCAAAAGAATAAGAAATTAATTTGTTATATAAAATCAAATTTTGAAATAATTTATTATAAAAAAATATGATATATTATATTTTAATCATATTGATATTTAAAATAATTGATTTGATGAACTCGAATTTCAAAATATAAATACATTATAATTTATATTCACTATAAAATAAAAAACTTTTAAAAATAAATTCTGGTCTTCATCTATTCGTTTATATACTTATAAAATGCAAAAATTTATGCTTATAGTCAAGATATATATATATATATATATATTGAGTACTTATATTTTTTCATCAGTATAAAGTATAAATTATAAAGTAGTACTAAAAAAATATAATTTATATTTAAATTATACGTAATAAATATATAATTAATATGATTATTTATTAATATATAATAAATATACCCAAAACCAAAAGGCCATAAAACCCAAAACCCCATTAAACCCACCCGCTAAAATAAAATCTCATGAAAGCCATAATCCAATTAAATCCACTCTAACCTAACCGTATAAGTATAACCCAAAAGGTCAAAATAATTGAATTATTGTCAATTTTTTTTACCCTTAAAGAATAATTTAATTAGTGTCAAATTTTTTTTCACATCTCTAAAATTTTCAAGAATTTAAAATATTTAGATTGTAAATTCATCATGATATGAGACGTTAAAGTTATAACTTATAAGTACAAAATATAATTTATTTTTTGATAAAATTATTATTTCATCATATATATATATATATATATATATTAAATTTTAAATTTTAATTATATTATTTAAAAAAATTAGAATAAAATTAATAATTAAAGTTATTGCTTTGTAAAAAAAAATTAATTAATTGCAATTTGATTATTTTTATTTTTAGTATTAAATTCGGGTTCGGGTTCGGGCCGGTCTCGGGTTCGGGTCCATTCGGGTTCGGGCTCATTCGGGTTCGGGCTCATTCGGGTTCGGGCCCATTCGGGTTCGGGTCCATTCGGGTTCGGGTCCATTCGGGTTCGGGCCCATTCGGGTTCGGGTCCATTCGGGTTCGGGTCCATTCGGGTTCGGGTCCATTCGGGTTCGGGCCCATTCGGGTTCGGGTCCATTCGGGTTCGGGCCCATTCGGGTTCGGGTTTTTTCGGGTTCGGGTTTTTGACTTTTTGGTCAAATCGGGTTTTCCTGGGCGGGTTTTCGGGTTCGGGTTCATTTTGCCACCTCTATGAACGGTTGAGATATATTCAAATAAAAGATTGAGATGTATCCAAATGAGCCATCAACTATCTAAATAAACGATTGAGATATATCCAAATAAATGATCGAAATGTATCTAAATAAATAATTGAGATTATTTATCATTAAAGGATAAATATCAATTTATTATTCAATAAATTAAATGATTATTGTGCCAATTATCTTACAAAAATAATTGATCATTGTTCGTAACTGATAATTATTCGATAAATATCGAATCATTATTTTATATTCTTCCACTTGGTACGTTTAAACTTTAATAGCAAAAAAATTGCATGTAGATAAGCTTCACCTCTGCGTACCGAGTCCAATCCCGAATCCTTCTAGTACAACTACTACTAAATCCGAAATTAGTCGATATTTATCTCTTTTCCACTTCTCTAACAACAACTCATTGTGCAAATTTTATGTGCATCAAATATAAATCATTTTTCTCACCTACTCTTTTTACAAATCTATGTGTTTTCTTTTTTATCTTTATCATCAACCGATTTTTTCACAAAATTTATCTTTTGGATGTATCTGATTCAAAATTTACAAATTCTACATCTATTTGGATTCTCTCTCTCTTACTACTGTGCTTTTTTTTTTTTTTTTACCTTTATCACAAAATTTATCTTTTGGATGTATCTGATTATATTTAGCAAATTCTACTTCTATTTGGATTCTTTCGTTCCCTTACTAATATTAAAAATTATCCTTAGAATGCTTGAGAGAAGAGAATTGAGAATTTTGAGTTCATGCTTAGTTGACAACTAAACTAAAGATGGGTATTATGCTTAGTTGATAACTAAACATGGGTATTAAGGGGGGGTTTGGGGGTTAGTTTGTGTATTTTCAAATTTTTTTTATTAAGAAGGAAAGAAAGGGAAAAAAAAAGAAAAAAGAAAGGAAAAAAAATTGTGTGTTCGTGTTATTTTTTGTGTTCAAAATATTATAAATTTATATAATTTTTACACGTTAATAATTCATTTTATGTGGATTTTGACACGTTTGAATATTCGTTCGTGTTCATATTATTTTTTGTGTCGTGCTAGTGTTATTTTTCGTATATTTAAAGTATTATAAATTTATATAAATTTTTACATATTAATAATTCATTTTATCTGAATTTTGACACTTTCGTGTATTTGTCTGTGTTAATGTTATTTTCGTGTCATGTCATATTTTAATCGTTCTTTTCATATGTTCGTGTCATATTTCAATTCATCCAAATATTTTGCATAGTTTGTCACGGTGATCCAATTTAGAGAAAATTTCGTGTGTTCATGTCGTGTCTCAATTCATCCCATATTTTGCATAATTTGTTATAATGATTCAATTTAAAGAAAATTTTGTATGTTCGTAACATGTTCGTGTTATTCTCAATTCATCCTATATTTTGCATAATTTGTTATAATGATTCAATTTAAAGAAAATTTTGTATGTTCGTAACATGTTCGTGTTATTTTATTGTGTGTTTAAAGTATTGAAATTTATATAAATTTTTACACGTTAATAATTCATTTTAGGTAGATTTTGACACGTTCATGTATTTTTGATGTGTTCATTTTATTTTTCGTGTCGCATTTTAATTATTTTTCATGTTATGTTCGTGTCATATAATCATGTTGTGTCTGAAATTGCAAAGTCTAATTGACACTATTCAAATAACTCTCAAATTTATGTCGTGCGTCGTCATGTTCGTGTTGTTTTTCTTGTTATAATCATATTCAGGGTATTATATATTTATATAAATTTTGACAAGTTAATAATTCGTTTTATGTAGATTTTGACATGTTCGTGTATTTGTGTCGTGTTCATGTTATTTTTGTGTCATGTTGTGTTTTAATTTTTTTTCTCATGTTATGTTCGTATCGTATAATTATGTTGTGTTTGAAATTATCGGATGTAATTAACTATATTCAAATAACTCTTAATTTTATACCAGGTGTTTTATAAGAATATGAATTATTATTGTTCTAAATTATTATATTTACTACTCTTGCTTTTTGTTTTTCAAATTTATTACAAAATATTAATTTAAATTCGATAATATTCCGCAGCGAAGCGCGTACATTATCTAGTAACTATAGATAAAAGTAATCTCCCAATTGAGGGATCAATTGATCCCTCTATTAGGGGTCGACAGCTTTAATTTCTTTTAATTATTTTATATTATTGTATGTTATTTTTTGTGTTATAATTGTATTAAGAGTATTACATATATGTAAATTTTGATAAGTTATGTATAAATTTTGACACATTCGCACATTTGTATTGTGTTGTATTATTTTTTCGTGTTGTATTGTATTTTAGTTATTTTTCGTGTTCTTGTCAGGTTCGAAATTGCCAGGTCTAATTAGCACTATTCAAATAACTCCCAATTCTGTGTCCCGTTATTTTTGTGTCGTGTCGTGCATTCTGTTGTGTTAGTGTTATTTTTTTGTGTTGTATTGTGTTTTAGTTATTTTTTATGTTTGTTTCATGTCTGAAATTGACAGGTCTAATTGGCACTATTCAAATAATTCTCAAATTTGTGTAAGTTCGTTTTATATAAATATTTGCACATTCGTGTATTCATGTCGTGGTCATGTTATTTTTTCGTGTCGTATTTTAGTTATTTTTCATGTTATATTCGTGTGTGATACTATTCAAATAACTCTTAATTTTGTGTCACGTGTTGTATAATGATTGATTTTTTTATTTTTTTGAAAATAAAGTCATATTATTTTTTATTTTTATATTATTGAATGACAAATTAGTGTATTTATAAATTATCGGTAAAAATTAAAATATTGAATAATAATAGATAATTGTTTAATTGGGCTCAATATGATTTCAAAATTTAAAATTGGATTAATGAATTGATTTTTTTTTTTAAATTGAACCTAATTAGCATAGAAATTTAATCGACCTCTAAACAAATTTCAAAAATTCAAATCGATTCGACATCAATTTTTTAAATTTAAAAATCTTCATTTTTTAAATGTTATTTTATATTTATAAATAAAAATATATTTTTATTTTATAAAATATATAAAAAATAAAATGGAAAGTAATGAAACCGAATCAAATAAACTTTCTTATGATCTGAATCGAATACGTAAAAATTCGAATCGAATATTGAATCTCTAATTCATATTTGATTTACTTTTGCCCACTTTTCACACTATAATAGTGTTCTTTTAGCTTCAATAATATGTTGTACAAACACTTTTATTTATTTTGATATGCGCATAATATAAATATTCTAACATTTTACTCAACATTCAACATAATCTAGAATCGAAGCATAACGAAGTTTAAACACTAATTTCTTTTACTTTCATCATTGAACAAGTTGTCTGTCTACTGCATATCAGAAAAGAAAGCAGATTTTGTTCTGAGCTTTGCGAGAAAGTTTTTTGAGTACTTAGAAAAAAGAAAGAAAGAAGATGGAACTACGCCTTGAAGATTTTAAGGACAACGAGGTTTGATCCCAATTGGAGTCCTTTTGATTACTTGCTACTGGTAGCCAAAGTTGGCAAAGAGAAAATGCAGTAACAAATCTTCAAAATGAGAAACGGAGAAGAAAAGAAAAGGCATGATTTTGGGTACTTGAACAAATTCTACAAATGGAAAGGTCAAATTAAAGGGCCAAACAAAATTTGGAGGTGCCAAATATAATTTTACTCTATTTTAAAAATCTTAAAAAATTTAGGGGGCCAAATTGAAAGTCAAATAAAATTTGGAAGGTTCAAATATAATTTTACCCTTATTAAAAAAAATTTAAATAAATTTAAGGGGACCAAAGCCCCTGTCTGCCCCCTGCCTTCGCCCCTGCATATGCTCATATATATATATATATATATATATATATATATATATATATATATATATATATATATATATATATATATATATCCAGCGATACCATTGCTTTCATTGTAACCTGTATCAACAACAATCTAGCTCTTTTTCCTTTGTGTTTCCTGAACCTCGATAAGTTAAAGTAGATGTTAAAAACTTTAGCCAAGAGATGGCCTGGTCTAATTAATACCCAATCTAGCTAAGGAACTTGCTCCATTATTATCACAGGAAATTTTATCCAAAACATCATCAAAATTTTTCTATGATTTGTACAAGCTCATCAACCTTGTTGAAAACATGTCTTGATAGGGGGAAAAAAGCTCCCAACCACGACTTCGAGGGTTAAGATACAAGCAATCAACATAAGAAAAGACAGCTAACCAGAAATGTTGCAGGGCATAGACAAGAGAAAAAACCCGTGAGCCTAACGTTACAATTCTTTTCGCCATTGTCCTAAGGGTTCATTCAAGCCTTGAGCCTTTATGTAAGCTTTGTGAGCGATAAGCAAAGGCCGACGCTCCACAGGTGTGCAATTGACGTCGTCTAGAATTCATTCTAGTGCTTTCTGTAGAATACCGTTTGATATCTGAGACAAGAGGCCGTGGTTAGACTAGTTTATAAAAGAATATAGCTAGTCTAGTATAGTACATAATTGAATCAAAGGATTACAAAAGAGTTATTTTCCACTGGCTTGCATGGGGAATTTAGGAATGCTGATTGTTACTTTGTTTTCCTACTTTGCGAGACTTGTGGACACATCTAGGGGCAAGCAGTCAGTTAATCCGATTAACTTAATTAAAAAAATTTCAAAACCGACTTAATAGAAATTAATAAATGATCATTTACCGCACCTAGTGTGCTTCTTCACTCGATCGCCTTCCGTCTACCACCAGAGCTCGAGCAAGCTCATTAAGAATTACATTCTCTGCATCGATCGTTTCCTTGCAAGCAAAAGAGTTGTTTTCGATGTCACATTTTGGCCCACAAGAAATTAGAAGTTCACAGACTCCAACATATATATATATATAGCCTTCTCTCGCTGGGTTATGTATGTCCATCAACAAGCATCAAGTCTCCGCGATTTGCAGCACGATGTAGAGCTAGCAAGCATAAAACCCGATGGGGACCATTCGCCTCTTCAACTGCATGCATACTCCAGCATTAACTGACAGAGCTGAGTGCTCTTTCTCTCCTACTATCACCACCACTGGATTCTATGTTCTTCATCTCGAATTGCAGGATTGGAATTAGATACAACAATTTGAATTTGTGTTTCATTTAAAACATGGGTTGGGCCATTGGGTAATGCGCTTAATCTTTGTTTTACAGCTTCCGCCTTTCTTTTGGGCTGCCCTGCTGCCGGTAAACATGTCATTTTCATTTAGATTACCGTTAGATATCTTGCAACCGTTCAAAGATTAGATTACCATTAGATATCTTGCAACCGTTCAAAGATCTTCTCTTCCAATCAGGATTTAAGAGAAACTTGACTTCAAAGAAAATCAGGGTTAAATCTATGTATTAGATTCCCTTACTTTTTTAGCAAGAAACCTATCTCTATTTAAACAACAGCTCCCATATTACTTTCCAAGTAGTCTGTCTACTGCATATCAGAAAGCAAATTTTGTTCTCATCATTGCCAAAAAGTTGTTTTCAGTATCTAGAAGAAAGAAAGAAAGAAGAAGATGGAACTACTCAGCCTTGATGATTTTAAGGATACGAGGTTTGATCCCAATTGGAGTCCTTTTGATTACTTGCTACTGGTAGCCAAAGTTGGCAAAGAGAAAATGCAGAAACAAAACTTCAAAGTCAGAATCGGAGAAGAAAAGAAAAGGCATGACTTTGGGTACTTGAAGTATTTTCTTTACAATGCACCGGAACCTCAAACCCTCTGCAAAGAAGAGAATATGGGTTCCAAGCTGAGCGTGAACAAGAATGTTGGACTGAAAAGGAAGCGCAAACTCAAAGAAGATGAAGATGGAGAATGGGAAGGACTGAAACTAAAATTGAAGAGAAGCAAGAAAGAGAAGCCTGTTTGCCCAATCCCATTCCCACCACCAGACCTGCCTGACAACTTCAAACAACATATAGTTGAAAAAATGGGTGGTTCGGGTTGGGTTCTAGTGATACAAAAGCCAATTTTTTACTCTGATGTCAACCCTCAAGCCAGTCGCTTCTCCATACCGTTTTCACAAGTCAAAACTCATGAGTTTCTCAACAAAACAGAGGCTGAGGATTTGGATCATAAAAAAGCCATCGCTGTATGCTTGTTAGAGCCATCAATGAAGGAAACTACTCTGAGTTTTAAGAAGTGGGATATGGAGAAAAGTTCAAGCTATGTCATGACCACCACGTGGAACCCTGTTGTGAAGAACAACCGACTCAAGATTGACGACATGGTGCAGCTCTGGTCTTTTCGTGTGAAATCAAGGTTGTGCTTTGCACTTGTAATAGTCCAAGTTCCAACCAGAAACTAGATCAGAAGAATGATGAGTAAGTTAGCCAAGGAGCAAGTATAGTTCAAGATAGCAAGAACAGTATATATACTAATACTACATACGGTTGTAAGTTAGAACATGGGTTTTGAGCATGAAGATGGTGGAGAGAGGTGAAACAACAAGCAGCTTCTAGGAAAAAATAGTAGTTTTAGTAACTAGGATTTGATGTTTTATGTTTTCTACAATTAACTAACCTTTTAGTTAATGGATTTTGTTGAGAAACAGGATTTAATAAAACAATATTGAGGTTTTGTTTTTCCCTATTTTTCTTGCTTTAAAACTTTCCATGGATGCCTGTGTAAATATATATATTTTTACCCCGACTACTACAGTTCCTATTTTGCTTGGGTAATTAATTGCCTCCATTGTCGAATAACATATATATGGGTTAATCAAGAAACCATCTTCAATATTCTTGTAAAAGCTTCATGTAGGTTTTTTAGTCTTCGGGTTAGTGACAATCTCATCAGTAAGTAATATGAGTCTTTCTCTTTCTTCTTTTAATTTCTTCAATGATCACATGACCTTGAGTAATTTTTACCTACCCATTTCTTTCTTTTTTCAATTTGTTTGGTAGAATATTGGATTTCTTCCTGACGTGAGGTAACAATTAACGCTTATTGATGCTTGGGAAAATATGAGAAACATGCAATCAACAGTAACATTATTGTTAAAGAATACAATAGCTTAAAATTATTTGTAGAAAGGAAATGAAAAGATTAAAAATTGTTGTGAAGGAAACTGTAAAGTCTTAAATACCCTTAATGAAATAAGTTGATTATATCTGTGAGTCTTCCCCCCTCCCTCGTCCGTGAAGCTTTGTTATTCTCCCACCCTTCATTTTCGCTCTTCTCTTTTTATTTTTCTTGTCTCTTACCAAAAACCTCTTCTGAAATCCATTGTCTGTGAAGGAGAAGGCAAGCAGAACAAGAGATTTCGTGTGAGAAACCCATTCCGAGTTTAACCCCACTTTGTTGCGGCGTAAGTTTTGACCTAAACATCTATTGTAAGTTTTCTGGATATCTGAAAATCCTTTGCATGCTGATTTCTGGATATTGTAAGTTTTCCTTTTCTTTTTTTTAACTTTTGGGTTTATTATTTAGTCTCTTAATTTGTTTTGAATTTAAGATCTGCTTCAAATATTATAAATATATGTTTTGTTCTATTACTTGTCTATTGTAAATTTTGACCTAAACATCTATATTGGTGGCAGTAGTTTCAGAATTTTTGAGTCTTGGAAAAGAGAAAACAATATGTGTTCATGGACTGCAGTAGAGTCAGACATGGTAGGATGGAAGTTAGGTAAACATTAGTTTCTAAACCTTTGGCAAAATTTTGTTAGGATATTTTTTTTTAATTGTAGAATGGAAAGTGTGATGAGCAAGTTTATGTTATATCTTAGCTAAATCATGAAATCACGAACCATTAACTTCTTAAGGTTTGGCGTCTTTATTTTAGTATATAAAAAAATTATCTTAATTGTACAAGGAAAAATGTTAGAGGCAAGCTTATGTTACATTCTCTTAGCACTCTTGTTTTTGTATGGTACATGTGGAAAGTTCAATCGTGGTTTCCTATTGGTCTCTTGGGTCATTCAGTGTATCTTGGTCGGATAATTAGTTTGGAGTGTGGTTTAGTTAATGGTTTTCATTTTTGAAGAGTTGGCTTTATATATATATATATATATGTATGTATGTATGTTTGTATGAATTCATACATACATAAATAAGTTCGTTTGCTATGAACTTAGAGTACCCATACGGTAGATGTTGGCTAGGTTATCTAACTTTTTATGATGTTTTGTTTTCTCTTAAATTTCAGGCTGGAGATGCACTGAAATAATTGTATGATAATTTTAAATGTGACTTTGAGACCAAGATTAATCTTCTCAAGCTGATATGTTTTTATAGGTTTATGTGTTTTCTACGAATGCAATAGTATTATCTTGTGATACAACTGGAGCTGAAACTAATTTATCAAGATTTGATGTTACAAACTTCTTGTTGTTCAGAGTCCCCTTTAGAAAATACTGTTTTATCAACCAATTAATGTGCAGCAATGCTCTGCAAGGTTAAATTCTAGTCTTACTAGTTTGAGCTTTTTCTTTCATGCTACATCCCCTTCTCTTATCATCAAAATCAAAAATTTTATAATAACATGGATGAATCGAGTTGCCAAGTATATAATTGACAATAAAACCTGCATTAAAATGACATACCGTTGTATGAAAGATAACGCTGATGGTAATATGGCTAATGTGCTTAAGTATTATGTTTTCCAGCCAGAAGACTGAGGCTGTACTTAGCCTTACACCCAATCATTAAAAGTAGATGGATATTAAGTAAAGAAAGTTTACAGCTTTTATTTGCCTAACGTATATATTTATCCTTTGACTTCATTTCATTTTATTTTAATCCTTTCAATTATATAGAATTTGACATGTAATATGTCCATTTATGCTCTTCTAGGAGATAACATCTATAACTTTGTAGAATTGCTTGCTCATAATATTGTAAGAAGATCTTTATTAATTTTTTTAATTTCACCATATATTGAAGTTCAATTTTTTTTACAGGCAAAATAGTTTCATGTCATGATAGTTGTTTGTGCCTCAATTTAATTGAAATGATATTCATGCTTGTTATTTGCTTGCTTGCATATATAGGACTATGAAGAAATTGTCAGTGTAAAAAAAGTACATATAAGTTGCAAGAATGTACATATAGTTATGCTACATGTACATATTGTTTACTATATGTACATATAGTTATGGAGTTTACCTAGATGAAATCTATTTAAAACATCCTATGTGGACCATAATTGATCCTATTTCACAGTTGTTCTATATATCCACAATATTCTCATCAAGCTTATCTTTCTTGCAAGGAATTAAGAAATTTTGAAGTATTTTTGTCTTCCTCGAGCAATCTAATTTTTTAAAATTATTGACTGCAATGATGTGAATTTATTGGTTTTGGTGGTTCATGTTTGTATATGTCCACCATCATAGTGAAGTATATGACCAAAGTATTTATCATGTATTTGCGATATTAAAGTTGTAATTGAACTTGATCTTTAATGTTTATAATATGTGAATAATTGCAAGTGTTGAAGAATTAGTGCATGAAGTTGGGGAAAAATTAGGGAAGAGTGTTGTTCGTAATGTATTTAGATATAACTTATATGTACATGGCTAGAAGACAATATGTACATTCCTGCATACTTATATGTACATTTAAGAAAAAGAATATGTACATTTTTAGTTTCTACTAAATTCAACCCTAAATTGGTGTGATAGAATTTTAAAGATAATATATGTGTTTTATGTATGGAATTATGTACATGGACAGGCTTGGTATTGGTTTTAGAATCATGTGTAAGAATGCATGTCTCACCAATATTTGAATATGCTAAAGCTTCATATGATCATCATTATTATGTTGTATAAGTTGTGTTTGTCTGAATACTGCATCTTAACTTTATAGCGTGATTCTAATTTATGTGAAACATACTTGTTTTAGTAATTTGTACTAAAGATTTATCCTCAATCACTGAATTCAAAGGATATTGCATTAGATTCTTGGGAGTGTGAGTGCACTCATATTTCTTATATTGTTATGGTTTAATTGGGGTGGATTCATGGACCATCCTTTATGCAATATTTTATGTTTGGTTAGGAGTAGATTCACATGGTTCAATGAAGGTTACAGATTGTATGCAATTAATTTTCTCATTCCTTAATTTATTTGTATTATTGTATTTTCTGCAGTTGAGTCTCCCTATTACCTGGTTCCTACCTTTTCCTACACACAATGGTATTGTTGAGATTTCTTGAATGTTCATCTTCTGTAGGTGGAATGTTGATAAAGTGTATGAGCATGATTCTGTTGGTTCTGTTTTTTTTTCTATATTGATGAAAATGGATAGTAGTTATTTCTCTTGGCTATCTAAGACTTGGGTTTTAGATTTTAAGTTATATCTGTCAATGACGATTGGTATGGATTTTAAGGTGGCAGGGCATTCTTTAGAATTAGAATAAAAATTACAAAACTAGGTTTCATGTTTTATATATAAGGTTGATTTGTGACTGTGATGAAATGTACATATAATTTTCTTGAATTTACATATAGCTATACTCAAAATCAAACATGTAGTTATGCTATATGCATATAAGTGGACTTATTTTGTTGAAACATTTCTTATCAATTATGTTAGTTTTTAGTCATTTTAAATGGCAAAAACGAATAGACGAAAGGATTATGCTTAAAGATTTGACTATAAAGAGCAATAGTATTATAATTAATTAGTCTTACTCATTTTATATGAATCATTATATTTTTGCTTCATTGGTCACTTTAAGGAGGAGAACATGTAAGACCTTAAATCATTGGGGTTTAGAATAGAAATTCTCACTATATAAAAAGTACATATAGTTTGGAAGAATGTACATATAGTTGTGCTATATGTACATATAATTATGCTATATTGTTTTTTATTAGTTTTTGAACTATTATTTTTTCTGTCTACATCTTGTTTACTAGGGGGCATATCCTTTTATTTATACCTTCATATTTTATTTTGCATGTGTCTTGTTCTAATACACTAATTTTTTGAATGATTCTAGTGCCTAGTTGAGGACTTGGAGTCTTGGAAGTTGTTCCAGAATCATTTGTCTTCTTGGATTGAACTTATAACTACTTCTTATGGTTGGATATAAAATGTTGCAAAAAAAAAATTTGGCCAGTTGCTCATCCTCGAAAATCACTACAGAGTAACAACAAAAATGAAAGCTCTAAGCTTAAGAATGAATCTTTTGGAACTGTTGACTTGGTTTTTTTAATGTATAGGAGATGTCAGTTATATGTATGTATAATATAATTCTTATATGTATATATGGCTTCCATGATATGTACAAATAAGTGTGAGATATGTACGTATATATATATATATATATATATTTTGAATATAGTATAATTTTTTTTCTATTTGTAATGTGTTTGGGGTAAATTTTCTATTTGTACATACAATTTGCTAAATGTATATATTGCTATAACTATATGTACATATAATATGGTTAATGCTGTAGTTATTTTTGCTTGTTCCATAATTTCTTGAAATAAAATCTTTATTTTCGCTGTATTGACTTAAAACTTTATTTTTATGCTTTCATACTGTTATTGTTTTAAGGTCAATGTTGGAAGCATAGTAATTGCTGCAGTAATTATAATTTTGTTGTGTTAGTATTGGCATGGTTAATGTTGTTTCTTGCATGAGTTTATTGATGATTAATACATATTTCTTTACAGCAGCAGCAGTAAAGCTCAAGAAATACAGCAATATATTGTCACCGAGAATGACTTAACAACCTCTAACATTTACTTGAAGGGAAGGATGGGGAGATGGAATTCCAAAGTATGATGGAAAAGATTACCCCAAATATGTCATACAAAGCATAGTGCCTTGAGCCCGAGGTAGGTTTCTGATTATTAATGTGCTTCCACTATCATATAAAATTGTCATGAAACTTGTCATTTTAAAGAGGAGGAACATGTAAGAGCTTAAATCATTGGGGTGTAGGATAGAAATTGTTAGAATATAAAAAAGTACATATAGTTTGGAATAATGTACATATTATTTTGCTACATGTACATATTATTTTGTTATATGTACATATAAGTTGGCTTTATTTTGTTGAAGCATTTCTTATAATTTATGTTAGTTTTTAGTCGTTTTAAATGAAAAAAATGACATGCAAACATAGTGATAACTCGTATAATTATATAGTTTTTAGTTATGTTTTATTATTGTTTTGTGTCAAATACGAGTTATTATTGCTTAGTCTAATTGTGTTTATGATATTTTATATTTTTATGTAATTTGGTGTTTTTCACGAGTTTCTTTGAGTGATTTCAGATTACTAGGTTAAATCAACAATTAAGGGCAAATCCAGTTCAGTTCCAGTTCCGACACCTTTTGCCATATCAGCTATATCTGGAGTTTCACTGAAGCAATAAGGCTGAAGTTTTTATAGTGCAAAGTTAAGAGGCATATCTATCTTTTTCATGTTTTACACTTCTTGAAACGGAGTCGTTTTCCCTACCGAAATCAACCATCAAGTTGGCTGATGTGCAATGACGTCTGTTCTGCACCGTTTTGGTATTTTGACCATATATTCCGATCCACATGAGCAAATGATCTGATTCTAACGGCTATGGATCCGTAACTGATAGGGGTATATTTTTCTAGAAGACCATTTTATCAGATCAAGCCTCCAACATTGACAAAATCGACCATCAAGCTGGCTGATCAGAATTATCATACAATATGACGAAAATTGTTAGAAAAATGCACCCACCTATTATACCTACCTTTGAAATTTATAAAGCTTGTCTCTTGTCATTTAGCTCTCCAAAATGTGTATAAATAGAGGGCCTTGGATGAGTATTAAAAACATTGATACATTGGTAGGATATTAGCCATTGTAATAAAATTCTCTAAGTTTTCTTTTTCTTTCCTTTCTCTAGTTTTCTTTTTCTTTACTTATGTTTCTTACATTCCTTTTCATTTTATTCATATTTAGTATGTGTTGCTAATCATATTGTTGAGGTGATGAGGTGAAGCTTTTGGTAAATGCTAAGGTTAGTCTCTTAAACTTGAGCTAAAATGAATGATCATTTATAAACATTAGTATAGATAATATTTTCTTTTGGTTTAAAATCATACTTGCAAAGTAGAGATCTTGATTCGTTATTGACAAGGAAAATGGCACAGTAAATGCTTGGTTTCATAACCTTGATTTGTTGTAGACATATACCTTGGCATAAGGAATGCTTGGACTCTTTTTATAAGTTTTGAGGACACCAAATGAACATAATATCATATGCTATGGATGTTGGACAATTTGGACTGAATTGCTAAACCTTCCGATTGGAACCTCCCTTATGTGTGGATTTCAATTGTGTAATAAAACAAGATTAATCTTAGCATAACACCAAGAGTGAATTCTCTAACCTCAACATCTTTTCTTATTGTTTTTTATATCTTGTTTAATTGCTTTTATGTTATTTTGTTTATTTTGTTCTCTAATATCTTGTTTACTTTCTTTGTTATTGATTCCCTAATATCTTGTTTATTTTCTTTTTCTTATATATTTATAAACTTATACTTACTAATACGCTTCCCTGTGGTTCGACCTCGGACACCCGAGAATTTATTACTTGAACATAACCTGCACTTGGGTTTATAACTCTTAATTGAGTCTCCATCACATAGCATGATTAAAGGTTTGACTTTAGGGAGCAAGACTCTTTTAATTGCAATTATGTTACTGTCATCGTAGTATTTACTATATTTCTTTTATGTCGCATGTCCCACAATATTGAGAGAGAGAAAAAAAGGATGCATTTAAATGACGTATAGGACATCAATGTTAGTAAAAAAAAATATTTAATAAAAAATTTAACTTATATGTACATGGCCACAACACAATATGTACATTCCTGCATCTTTATATGTACATTTAGGCAAAACAATATGTACATTTTTAGTTTTGAAGAATTAGACAATTTTAATATGAAATAGATGCTGTCAAGAGTGGAATAATAGTTAAATGGTCCTAAATCTTAACAATATTTGTAAAAGGAAATTGAAGAAATAATAATTTATTACTAAGGAGATCGAAAATACAAATATACCCTTAATGAAATCAACATAATAGCAAAAACAAAACTTGATATTTTGCTTCCGATAATCTTCTTCCCCTTCTCCTTTCCCCATTTTCCATCCCTTCCCTTACTTCCTGACTTCCCCATTCTATCTGCCCTTTCTTTTTTCTTCGTATATGTCAACTTGTTTTACGAATAATTCTGATGGTGTACAATTTCCTTTTGGTATTGTAAATGTACTGTCATATGGGTGCTGACACGACCCAATATCCCACTATGCCACCACTACCAACACCTTTGGCTCCCCAAGAAGCGGAAGAAAAAGAGGAAGAAGATGAAGAAGATTAGAACTGATTAGGTGCTGACAATGAACTTGATTTAAGTTTGGGGGTATTTATTAGTTATGGTTTTATTATGTAATTTTTGGGGGTATTTATTAGTTATGGTTTTATTAGTTTATGGTTTTATTATGTATTTTTCTCTCCAATTGTTTTCCCTCTGCTTTATTACGCTATATTCAACCCATGTCAACTTCTCAATTTTATTTTTGTATTTTGTTACACAACAATTTTGCATAACCAAAATTATATCGGAGAAAATGCATTTCAGCCTGAAATGAATGCAGTCAGGTCATGGATAAAATTTGTTGAAGCATTAGGGGAGTGAAAATGGATGACGTATAAGAGAAAACAATAACATGTTCCCGTTTTCTGTTCCTCTTGCCACCACCAGCAGCCAATCCGTTACCTCAATTTCAAATTATAAACATATATCGTATAAAGCACTGCCTTCTGCACATGTTCCTTCAAGTCATGTTATCAAACTTTTGCTAACATGAAGGGAGTCTAAGCAATCCTACTATTGTTCTAGAATTTCAAATTATGGTTGCCGATGGCAGAGCAACAAAACCAACGAGCTGTGAAACACTATGAAAGTAAAAAACTGAATCAAACTTTAAAAAAAAAAAGCTAAAAGAAAATAAACTAAGTAGTTATATTTCACAAAAATTACTTAATTGTGGTGTACAGCTCTAAAATCCCATATGTACATTCCTGCATTCCTAAATGAACTTGTGCAGCATGAAGCCTAAAAGGTTAAAACAACATAAACAATCATGAAAGTGCAGAAAACACTGAATCCATGTTTAGAATCCACAAAGCCTGGACTTGCTGAGAACTTGCTCTTTTTCTGTATTTCTTGTATCCAAAATCAACTGGGCGGCGAGCTGCAGACGGTACTTCTTCGCATCATCCTAAAAAAAATTATGTACACTCATTAAAATTCTTTGCATTAGTGTTAAAGGAAAAAGAAGTGATTTATATGACATTCACCCGATTAAGCGGTGGACTGATTCGGCCAAACCAGGATTGTAAGTGCTTAATTAAAAATACCCCGCAATCAGATGAACTGTAAAACAAATGACAAAATCTATTGCATCAATAGTAGTGATAACTAAAGAAACATGTATAACTCTTAAATGAATTAAAAGTAAGAGATTACTCGTCATCTGATTGCCAATCAAATTGTACACGTTTTTTCTTCAACTCTTTCATTGCATCTGCAGTAGGATGATTCCAAGCCACAAGACAATAATGCTGAAAAAACTTTAACCTGAAAACACAATTTGAAGCATGTCACTCAAATATTCCACTACGAACAAGGTAGTTGAGAATATGAGTTAAAGATTACCAAATGTTTCGGGAAACCAACATGCAGACGCCCAAACGGCGACCTTCTTGAGTCGATGATTTCGATCTCACCAGACACCGTATTCACGCAATATGCAACCCAATGATTATTTGCACATAAGGGTAAGCAAATCTAAACCAATGAATTGATTATTAATGACAAATCAAAAATAACAACTTCAAAAATATATATATATATATATATATATACATCTTATACTAATGTGAATATCCATAAAAATAAGCATATATGTACGCATACCAGTTGAGCTTGCATAATATCAGCATTATACGGTTCATTTGCAAGATAATTAGCAAAATCATTGGCCACTTCATCAGCTGTCTTTCTCCCAAATTTGTAATTAACGATGTTACACTACATTGAACCGAGAATTTCATTAATAACTTATACTATATACTTATAATCTTAATCAACATACAATAACAATTACACTTTTTTTATAAGATGTAATTAGGAGGGATCAAAATTAATACCGCAAATTGTGAACTCAAAAACACGAGTTCCAATCGATTTCCTACAGATATAGATTTTGGTGACATTAATTACACGAACATACATCTCTACAACCTGCCATACTCCAAAGAAATATTAATTACGATACCTTACGATAAAAGCGTTAATGGAAATGTGTAATTAACGAACTTCATTATACCATGTTATTCACCCAATTCGAACCGGCTAAAGAGAGTATGTCCGACCTCGTTAATGACCAACCATGCATTGCGGACAAGATTTCCCTACATCATTAACAAACATTGTTCAAATATCGCATTGTCGTCACAATAATGTTATGTAAAAAGTTGAAAGTCAATTGGATTGTGTAACTTACTCATGATTAGCATTTTCATCCCAAGCATAATTAACAACAGCTTTTTCTACTTTCTTCAATGTCGCAATTGGCCAATTAACATAGAATGGTGATTGAAGATTAATAGAAGTCGTAATTTTTCTAGGAATTCATGGAGATCTCCTAATAACAGGGAAATCATGTATTTCCCTGTTTCGATTTCCACGAATTCCCTCTACAAATTCCACCCCATCTTCAAATTCAAGATTGGAAGGAACATTACATTCTTCCACTTGAAAATTTGATAGAGGTGCAGTTGTCTGTAAAGTTGAGCATTTTGCAAATGGCCTAAACATAGAAGATGGAGAAGCTTCATTGTCCACCTTCTCCATCCTTGTATTGAAATCATCGAACCGATCTCCCATTTGAGCATTGACATGTGCTGGAGACAACTTCGCCAATGCCATGAAATCAAGAACATTGTCTTTATGAAGCTGGACCATTTCTTGATTCCACTTAATCATCCTCTCCGTACGGCCTTTGATCCTTTCAAATAAAGCCTAAACACATAATTATAAATTTTAAATATTTATGGACACTGTTGCAACAATTTTAAAGGCTATGAAAGGTATTACAGTGTTAGATGAATTTCAATGACAAAATGTCGACATACCATTGCCTCTGGATCAAGCTGCATTGTTGAAACTTCTCCAAAACACTCATCCATAGGGGGATCAATGTCACTTACAACCTACATACACAACTACATTTCAATAACATTTTTTAATACGAACTAATATTCTATTTATAAATTAGAATGCGCAAAGAGTATTGATATAAATAAATACAAGCATGAATCAAACATTACTTACCTCCCCTAACCCATACCCCCTAACTCTTCCTCAACTTCTAGGCGCTTCTTCACGGACGCATCATCACATCCCATTAATCGGGGCATTGCACGAACAACAAAACGTTCGGATGGGATAACTCTATCCAAATAAAACATCTATCCAAAATGTTCTATATTAACAATAGGATAATAAATATAATGTTTTTTTTTTTTACTTATTAGTAAAAGACATTGAAAATAAAATCAAACAATATAATACATATTTACCTGAAGGAAGAGTAAGGAGCCTGTAATATATGTTGTATCTTGCCTGCCGTTGTACCTTCTAATGCCATTCATCAACTGCTTAAGTGTAAACCCACCCCAATTGTAGGAACGAATTTGGGATGAATTATAAATCGTGCTAACCAACTTTCTATTTACTTCAGGCCTACTAGAAGGCGCCATGAAAGTACCGATAACAAATAAGACGAACAACCTTTTCCAATCATCTATATCTGTTACATTATGTAACAAGAGCTCTACTTCTTTCAATGAACAAACCCTTAAAAATCTATCACACCAACCCTTTATCTCATCATTTTCATTTACAACATCTACTATAACCTCTTCTCCTGTACATGGAACGCCAAACACTAAACCTACATCTGTATCTTTAATAGCTAAGATATGGTTACACCATCTTAAAACACAATTTAATGGCTCACATTGTTTAATAAGCCACTCACATAGATGGTGACGCAAAATTGTACATCTCAAACTTAGAAACCCACCAAAACCTATCTCTCGCACGACATTTTCCTTCATAACATCACCCCTAACAACTTCGTTCATAACCCTAACCAATTTACTAGGGCTACATCTTGTGCGCAATTGAACATCACATTGCAATTTCGTAATGAATAGATTACGTTCAATCTACCAATAATTTATATTATCATTAAGAAATTGTCGAATGAAAGAAAAATAATTTACCTCAAGACTTTTATTTTTTCTTGCAATATGCCGTGAACTATGACGTCGTTCCATTTGTTCTTCTCCCAAATTTGTATGTGTCACAAATAAAGCTGACAACCCAAAAATATATAGGTAAAAAGTGAACATTCTGCTAGAAATAATAAACAAATGTAGGTGAAATTGCAAAGAAATCGTAAGAAAACGTCTATCCCTCCCTTTTATTTTGACCCAAAAAGAAATAAAACCTGAATTGTGTATGCATGTGCAAATTGAAAATTGCAGCTTCTCACTTTTCACACTCAACAATCTTGTTTTCGGAATTTCACAGGGAAATATGCATTGCAATAGTTGATTACAACAAAATAATGGCTCTCAGAAGCCTACATCTAATGCTGAATACAACAAATAACATTCAACAGTTAATATGGTGGGTAATCAACCTAATCAATCTACTGCTACTACAACCAATTTGTGAGGACTGTTTGTCCAAAGGATTGGTTTGGTTGCATTGTATTGCATTGCACTGCAGTGCAGCCCACCAGGGTGGGAGTGGGACTAATAAGTGTCTTAGGAGTGTTTCTCCAAAGCTGAAAGGCATATTTGAGAGTATAGCCCACCAGAAGCACAAATTTATATTTATGCCTGTAAATTAATGATACTAATTAATTCATAAATGCTTAATTCATATGGCATTATCATAACTTGCTTCTATTCTATCATCAAGATTCTAGATTTTTGCTTCATTTAAAACTCAACTAATCATATCAAAAATATATTTATATATATATTTTTTTGGCATTATAGTTCATAGAAGAATGATATTTAATCGTAAATATAAAATAAAGGTAGCGAGACAATGAAGACTAACACAAAGTATTTTATAAGACCAAACTACAAGTGAAGCAGGTTGGAGAGCTTTGCTACGCATTTGTAGAACACAAAGAAATTGAAAATATAAAGCTTCCTATATCATCTTCAAAATAACAATAAATATATCTTCCATTACAGGGATATAATCTAGCAAACTAGTTATAAAACACAAACCACCAGTCCGCTACAAATTTTAAACTAATCATGTTTGCGTAACACCATAATATCCTTATTTTCAAGTTTCCAAATTACTCTTAACCTATTATGCGGTTCATTATAAAAGTAAATAATAATGAGCAAAGAGTAATTGATACACCAACTACAATTGGTGATACTATAGCAAAAGCACCAAGTTTTATCATCTCCCTCAAAGATACAGATGCCCCAATAGCAACACAGTGACCATAATATGGTTTCTCCATCATGGTCACGTAGCAAAAGATAAAATATGTGTAGTTTTTTGAAAGCTATATCAAATAAATCTTCCATATAAATCAAGTAAACACATTAACAGATGTCTTTTGCGCTATGAGGCATTCGGACATCATGTTCTACTGAAAAAAATTTAAAACTGTGCTAACATCATGTTCAGTACAAATGGGCTCCTACAGTCTTAACAACATGTTCAGTACAAATGTTCCTAAAGTCTTACTACAGACATACCGCAAACCCCTACCCTTAATCCTATAATGTTGGAATCGATTAAAACTATTCTAAAATAACAAGTTTACTAAGAAACCTTGCAAGAAAATAAGCCCACTTATATGTACATAGAACTATAACAGTACGTACATATAGCATAACCATATGTACATTCCGCAAAAGTATATGTACATTTTCATATTACTGACAAAATCTTTCTAAATCTCAATCAATTAAGCTCTTATGTGTTTCCAAACCATAAAATCATCTAAGTATTCTACTTATACTATTACTTAGACAGACCCCAAAACCCTAACTATAATCCTCCGTTTAATCTCGAAATCGTTTAAAACAACTGTAAAATAATAGCTTTACTAAGAAATTATTCAAAAAAAAAAATTCCACTTCTATGTACATAACAAATTGACAGAATGTACATAAAACTTCAATACAAACAGAAAAGCAAATGCTAAAGAAAGGATGTTGTTTCTTTTTAAAAGAGACTTAAACAAATAAGAAAATTTGAAGCTCTTAGTTGCAGAAAAAAAATGGTTATAACGTAGGCTACATACTTTGATTATATGTACATTTGGCAGAATTACATGTACATTTTCAAAACTCTAATCAATTCTATCCTAAATCCCATTAAATTAACAATGTATTATATGTACATTTTCAATACTGCAGCTATTATGTTCAAAGTCCGAAATGAAAAGGTAAACTATTTTAACAGAATTGACAATGCAAATGGTCGGGAAATATCCCAGTTGAATCCCAACATAAAGGAGGAACTTATGGACTCTATGTCATAATGTCTAGAATCCTACTAATGGCCAATGGCTCATAAAAAACAGAATTTCACAAAGAATAATCGAGAGCAAGAACGAATTTATGTTAGTATGCAACTCATTCACACATTTATGTCACAAAGCAATTTTAACAAAGCAATTTTAACAAAACATCCACACATTTATGTCAGTATACAAGTCATTCAATAATAATGCTACCAAACAAATTCCTAACATCAAAATATAACTTATATTTCGCTACCAGACTTCCAGAACTTTCAATAACTCAGGATTTCTAGAACTTGATAAACCAAATAAACATACGCTGTATATTACAGACACAATGCACATGTTTGAACTCAATTGATGCTACCCAAATCCCATTACATTAGAGCATAATTTAGCTGCAAGGAAAACAAATACGTGCAGAAATAAAAAACAATGTATGAAATCTAAACAAAACATTTCAAAAATCAAATAAAATTATGCCATGACAAATCCAAAGAGGAAGGAGTTTACCTAAAGCTCTTCAGGACCAAGAATATGAGAAGATTTTCGGAGGTTTTACTTGGGTAAGGATTATCCTCCGATTTTCAGTCGCCTAAGGTTTTAGTTTCAGTCACCCTAAACCCAAAATGCAAAGAAAGTGAGGAAGAAATAGATGAAAAAAAATGAGGCAAAGGGAGAAAGGAAGGAGACGAAATAAAGAGTGAAGAACAGAAAGAGAGAAAAACTGAAGCAAAAATTCGAGACCCAAGTGGAAGCTAAACTCAAGAACACAATCAGAGACAAAAGCCAAAACAGAGAAAAACAGAAGCAAGAAATCGGGAGAGAAAAGAAGCCAAAATTGACTTTGTTTTTTAACCTAACACTAAGGATAAAATGGTAATTACGATTTCCTCTTTATCAATTTTTAAATTTTCTATTTCCTTTTCAAAAATCATTTTTTTCAATGGTATCTTTTAACAATAATTCCTATTACACTGCATGTTTCTCATATTACCCCAATAATCTTTCTCAATGGTATCAATTAAAAAAAATCCTATTAGACTGGTTGTTTTTCAAATTCACCTTACTCACAAAATCTACTCTAAACCCCAATACAAATTAAGCTCTAAAGACTTCCATCTATTTAAATTTACCAAAGTAACAAAAATATAATGATTCATACAAAATGACTAAGACTAGTAAATTAAAACACTCTTGCTCCCTAAGGCCAAAAGCCAAACTCTTAAACATAATCAATGTCGTTATCGTTTTTGTCATTTAAAACGACTTTAAACTAACACAATTTATAAGAAATGCTTCAACAAAATAAGCCCACTTAAATGTACATATAGCAAAACAATATGTACATATAGCAAAACAATATGTACATATAGCATAACAATATGTACATGTAGCATAACTATATGTACATTCTTGCCAACTATATGTACTTTTTTATACTGACAATTTCTTCAGTCTTGTATATGCAAGCAAGAAAGCAAACAACAAGCAGGAATATCATTTCAATTAAATAGAGGCACAAACACTATCATGACGTTAAACAAATATCAAAGCTTTCAAATTCATTTTAAAAGCAGTTTAAAGTTAAAACTATTATTTTAAGTAAATGGTTTATCAGTTCTATAACTTATGATTAAGTAAAAATGTCAAATTGCAAATATATGTTCATAGACTCTTACAAATATCTGCTTATACATATCCAAACCTGCCCATAACAACCAAGTTTGGTGTAAGGAAACCATGTGCATGGAAAATATAACAAATCAAACTCAGTAGCCTCTCATCAACTAAATAAGGGATACAACTGAAGGTAAAGAAATCATACATGTAAACCAAATTGACAATTTATGAAGTACAATATAATTCATAACAAAGGGTAAACAGCTGCAAATTATAAAATGGAAGAAACTAAACAGACAAAAATGCATCTAAATTATTGAATTCTACAGCAGAAACTCCTATTCTTAACACCACCAACCTTCATTTATCATTTAATTCGCTGGAATGTCAATATAGTTATAGCAAACGCTCTGTTTAGGTTCATATAAATTGAAACTTAAAAATGTTTTGGACATAAAATGCTTATTTACCTCTTCATTGTTTGCCCTCTCGAAAAATTAATGAATTAAAGTCATTCTTACAATTGATGGCAACCTTACTGAATAAATGATCTTTCCCCCTTTCACTTTGACTTATGTTCGCATCAGAATATAAGAGTGTCAGGAACCACCAACAAATTTCAGCTAAAATGTTAATATCACTTTTAGGACAGAAAACAAACTACAATATCACAACAAACTGCTTTTTTTTTTATGGCAGACAACATTACAACAAACAATATCACAAGACCAACCAAGTTTTCAATGATAAATCGAACAAAAATGAATTCTCTATACGATTACTTTTAGGACAGAAAACAACAGTAATTAGTGTATGGATATATATAGAATCTATAAAACAACAGATAAACAAAAATTAAAACAAGGTCAGAAGAAGTTCACCTGGTTTTGTAAAGTTGCTTTGCTTGTATACTGCTCCCCCAGGAACATACACATCAATCTTCTAATATAAGAAAAATATCATGTCAATAGAGTAACAAGAGAACAGAAAAGATATGTCATATCAAATTAAAAATGTCTAATTTATATAATATACATACAGATAAGTCATTTTCGAACAATGTCAATATATTATTCTCATTCTAGTAGCCAATAATTACAGAACACTATATCTCAAAGAAATTTAACAGTTTCTGAAAGTTCTTTAACAAGAGAAGATGAAACAATCGCACCATTCTTTTATAATAACACATTCATATTTCTAGTTCTTTATAATAACAAAATACCCATAAATTAAAACCGAAATAACATAATACCCACAAATCAAAATCAAAATAACAAACAAAATTTTACCTCAATCTTCTTCCTCAGCTTCCTATTTCGATCGCTAACCTAAACCCAAATAAACTCACAAATTAAACAAACTTTGAAATGGGTTTTCAATCCCTAAACCTTAACTTCTCAGCTGGGTGAATGATTTTGAACAAAATAAAACTAGGTTAAAAACGTTGGTTGGGTGAATGATTTTTAACATGCAACAAAGAGAAGAACAAAACGAGAAGAAGAAGTGCAGGATGAAGAAAAACGTTGTTTGGGTCGATTTCTGTCTTCTAATTTTATCAAGGAAAAACAAAGGTTAAACATGTAATTTTAATTTCCTTTCTAATAATATAAAACTTTTACATTTCCTTTTTCAAAATAACTTTTGGCTTTTGTACCATCTACATATTATTACTTTTGCATTGCATGTTTCTCATATTTTCCCTTGATGCTTTCATAAATTATAAGTGTGGAAAATAGTTCATCCAAATGGAATCTGAATCAAAATTAATAGATATCATCAGATTTCATATTTTCATGAAAACAAGCAAAAAGATGAAAATATCTCTAACAAGAAGTAAACTATATATTATTGTCATTGACAGACAAGTAACCATATTTTTCAAATTAATATAAATAATACAATCACAAATCAACCAAAATAACGGTGGGATGGATCATCTCAAAAATATTTCTATCATGATCATCATCTTCTTTATTTTTTGATTAGGCACAACTGTCTTTTGGCTCAATACATCAAATTTGAGGCATACAATGAAACTTTAGCTAAAATTTATCTTTTAAACTTATAAAGGCCCAATCAATTTTCAAAGGTTATCATCTTTCAATTATTTTTAGTTGATCATATTCAGTTTATCATTCTTTGCATCTCATTGTATTGAGTCAAGATTCAGTTCATTTTTAAAAAATTGCTTATTTTTTCCCTTCCAATCCTCTCAAATATTAATCGAACTTTCGAGATTGACAGATAACTCAACTCGTGAGCAGGTCTATCTTCTTCTTTTCTCTTTCCTCCTCCACTTTCTTTTACTTCAGTTCTTCTCTTTGTTTTCCACTAGAATATTTCAACCGCTTCGTTAGGGATTTAAAATTTTTTTTTTAATTTTAATTATATTAATTGGTAATTATATATTTAAATATTTAAATATATATTTATATATAAAATAATTATATTTTTTAATATAAAAATTAAATATTTCAAATTAAATATTTCAAATTACATCTTTCTCACAAATAAAATTTTTTATTATTAAATCAATTTCAAATAAAAAAAAACATAAAACTATAAATTTAACTTTTTTAAAATCAAGTGACAATTTCATCAAAAAATAAAACGTAAGTCGATTTTTTTACTAATCAGATTTCACTTTCTTCGATTGTGGGAGTCCAAATCGACCAATTACCCTTGCTGATTTTTTTTCTTCTTAAAAGATAAAAAAAATTGCAAAACATTATTTCACATAAATTTTTTCTATTTCCTTATTAATAATTATTTATTACAATAATAATAGATAATAAATATTTTAGTTAATTGATTCATTTTATAATTTTTTCAAAACTTTTTCTCTCTTGATTACATATTTTTTAGAAAATATATATATATATAATATCAAAATATTTTTGGTTTATTAGTTTATTTTATAATTTTTCCAAAATTTTTTGTCACAAATAGGGATGACAGTAGATTGGATATCTACACTTTTTTAAATATCTCAATATGAATTCACTTAATTTATCCGAAATTCTAATCTGTTTATTATTCGAATCGCATCCTATTTAAAGAACAATATCCGTTTCCTGAAAAGAAAAAAAAATCGACTCAAAAAAAATTTAATATTTCCTAATTAATAATTATTTTTAATATTAACCAAAAATTACAAATAATTTTTATTGATGAACTTATTTTATAATTTAATTAAGAATTTTTTTTAAAAAAAGACAGCTGTTGCTGTCACAGGCTCACAGCCCTTAGGAGATAGTTTTTATATATAGGTATAGATATTTTCAGTTTCCAGTGTCTAGACTGTTTTAATCCAAGCTATTATTACCTACTTTGTAGAAAAAATAAATATAAAATACTAAAGTTATATGTTTCATTATGATAACTTTTTTCAATGTGATAATAAACTGATACTTGTGAAAATTAAAAGTTTAGACGGTTGGATAGCTTGTAGATAATGAAACATGAATAAAAAATTGTTTGGTCAGCCATGCATAAGAGAATTACACTAGTTTTGTTTGCCAAAAATGGCTTCCCTTGTCACAAGTCGAATCCCTCTGACCCACAATTCCGCCATCACAAACGAAATGCAACTCCTTGTTCTTTGTAGTCAGCACATGGAACATTCCTTCCTGGTTCTTCCACATCAAACTTCCTCCTTGGGTTCCAATTAACCGAAACTTTTCACTAGGACCAACCTCAGCTAGCTCCTTTATAGATCACATTTCTCTTACTTGATCGATTTGCCCCACCGCAGAGTCTCCATCATCCTCACTACTTTAGTACTGTGGGGTGATCCTTTACCGCATGCACCTAATGTGCTTCTTCACTCGATCGCCTTCCTTGTCTACCACCAGAGCTCGAGCAAGCTCATTAAGAATTACATTCTCTGCATCGTTTCCTTGCAAGCAAAAGAGCTGTTTTCGATGTCACATTTTGCCCCACAAGAAATTACAAGTTCACAGACTCCAACATATATATATATATATATATATAGCCTTCTCTCGCTGGGTTATGTATGTCCATCAACAAGCATCAAGTCTCCGCGATTTGCAGCACGATGTAGAGCTAGCAAGCATAAAACCCGATGGGGACCATTCGCCTCTTCAACTGCATGCATACTCCAGCATTAACTGACAGAGCTGAGTGCTCTTTCTCTCCTACTATCACCACCACTGGATTCTATGTTCTTCATCTCGAATTGCAGGATTGGAATTAGATACAACAATTTGAATTTGTGTTTCATTTAAAACATGGGTTGGGCCATTGGGTAATGCGCTTAATCTTTGTTTTACAGCTTCCGCCTTTCTTTTGGGCTGCCCTGCTGCCGGTAAACATGTCATTTTCATTTAGATTACCGTTAGATATCTTGCAACCGTTCAAAGATTAGATTACCATTAGATATCTTGCAACCGTTCAAAGATCTTCTCTTCCAATCAGGATTTAAGAGAAACTTGACTTCAAAGAAAATCAGGGTTAAATCTATGTATTAGATTCCCTTACTTTTTTAGCAAGAAACCTATCTCTATTTAAACAACAGCTCCCATATTACTTTCCAAGTAGTCTGTCTACTGCATATCAGAAAGCAAATTTTGTTCTCATCATTGCCAAAAAGTTGTTTTCAGTATCTAGAAGAAAGAAAGAAAGAAGAAGATGGAACTACTCAGCCTTGATGATTTTAAGGATACGAGGTTTGATCCCAATTGGAGTCCTTTTGATTACTTGCTACTGGTAGCCAAAGTTGGCAAAGAGAAAATGCAGAAACAAAACTTCAAAGTCAGAATCGGAGAAGAAAAGAAAAGGCATGACTTTGGGTACTTGAAGTATTTTCTTTACAATGCACCGGAACCTCAAACCCTCTGCAAAGAAGAGAATATGGGTTCCAAGCTGAGCGTGAACAAGAATGTTGGACTGAAAAGGAAGCGCAAACTCAAAGAAGATGAAGATGGAGAATGGGAAGGACTGAAACTAAAATTGAAGAGAAGCAAGAAAGAGAAACCTGTTTGCCCAATCCCATTCCCACCACCAGACCTGCCTGACAACTTCAAACAACATATAGTTGAAAAAATGGGTGGTTCGGGTTGGGTTCTAGTGATACAAAAGCCAATTTTTTACTCTGATGTCAACCCTCAAGCCAGTCGCTTCTCCATACCGTTTTCACAAGTCAAAACTCATGAGTTTCTCAACAAAACAGAGGCTGAGGATTTGGATCATAAAAAAGCCATCGCTGTATGCTTGTTAGAGCCATCAATGAAGGAAACTACTCTGAGTTTTAAGAAGTGGGATATGGAGAAAAGTTCAAGCTATGTCATGACCACCACGTGGAACCCTGTTGTGAAGAACAACCGACTCAAGATTGACGACATGGTGCAGCTCTGGTCTTTTCGTGTGAAATCAAGGTTGTGCTTTGCACTTGTAATAGTCCAAGTTCCAACCAGAAACTAGATCAGAAGAATGATGAGTAAGTTAGCCAAGGAGCAAGTATAGTTCAAGATAGCAAGAACAGTATATATACTAATACTACATACGGTTGTAAGTTAGAACATGGGTTTTGAGCATGAAGATGGTGGAGAGAGGTGAAACAACAAGCAGCTTCTAGGAAAAAATAGTAGTTTTAGTAACTAGGATTTGATGTTTTATGTTTTCTACAATTAACTAACCTTTTAGTTAATGGATTTTGTTGAGAAACAGGATTTAATAAAACAATATTGAGGTTTTGTTTTTCCCTATTTTTCTTGCTTTAAAACTTTCCATGGATGCCTGTGTAAATATATATATTTTTACCCCGACTACTACAGTTCCTATTTTGCTTGGGTAATTAATTGCCTCCATTGTCGAATAACATATATATGGGTTAATCAAGAAACCATCTTCAATATTCTTGTAAAAGCTTCATGTAGGTTTTTTAGTCTTCGGGTTAGTGACAATCTCATCAGTAAGTAATATGAGTCTTTCTCTTTCTTCTTTTAATTTCTTCAATGATCACATGACCTTGAGTAATTTTTACCTACCCATTTCTTTCTTTTTCCAATCTGTTTGGTAGAATAATGGATTTCTTCATGACGGAGTGAACATAATTCTAGTTAACAATTAACGTTTATTGATGCTTTCATAAATTGTAAATTTGGAAAATAGTTCATCCAAATGCAATCTGAATCAAAATTAATAGATATCAGATTTCATATTTCATCATGAAAACAAGCAAAAAGATGAAAATATCTCTAACAAGAAGTAAACTATATATTATTGTCATTGACTGACAAGTAACCATATTAATCAAATTAATACAAATAGTACAATCACAAATCAGCCAAAATAAACGATGGGATGGATCATCTCAAAAATACTTCTATCATGATCATCATCTTCTTCATTTTATGATTAGGCACAGCTATCTTTTGGCTCAATACATCAAATTTTGAGTCCTACACTGAAACTTCAGCTAAAATTTATCTTTTAAAACATATAAAGGCCCAACCATTTTTCAAAGGTTATCATCTTTCAATTATTTTTCATTATGATTACACTATTTTTGCTTGCCAAAAATGGCTTCCCTTGTCACAAGTCTAATCCCTCTGACCCACAATTCCGCCATTTCAACCCCGCCATCACACACGAAATGCACCTCCTTGTTCTTTGTAGTCAGCACATGGAACATCCCTGGTTCTTCCACATCAAACTTCCTCCTTCGGTTCCATCGAAACATTTCACTAGGACCAACCTCAGCTCCTTTGCAGATCACATTTCTCCTACTCCATTTGCCCCACCGCAGAACACCACTTGTTTCCATCATCTTCACTACTTTACTGTGGGGTGATCCTTTACCGCACCTGGTGTGCTTCTTCACTAACCCTCCATCTACCACCAGAGCTCGAGCAAGCTCATTCAGAATTACATTCTCAGCATCGTTTCCATACCCTTTTTTCCTTGCAAGCAAAACAGCTGTTTCATGTCTTGCGTTTTCGATGTCACATTTTGCCCCACAAGAAATTAGAAGTTCACAAACTCCACCATAGCCTCCTCTCGCTGCTAGCATTAATGGGGTGTATCCATCGGCATCAAAGGCATTAACATCGCAGCCTCTACTAGTTAAGATGTGAACTAAGTTCAAGTCTCCGCGGTTTGCTGCACGATGTAGAGCATAAAACCCGATGGGACCATTCGCCTCTTCAAGTGCATACTCCATCATTAACTGTTCAAATACATCACCATTCTGGTTTAACTCTAATAAGCTGATGGCAGTCTCTCCGTATTTGTTAGACAACTTTATATTAGCACCAGCACGAAGAAGTAATCTGAAGGCTTCCACATGGCCACCAGATGCAGCCATCATTAGAGCTGAATATCCATCGTCATCTTGTTCATTAAGGTCAATATCTGCCCGTTCAAGGAGTTTTTTCAAAGCCCCAATCTCATTTGCTTGAATAGTGAACATCAAAGGAGAAAATACGGAGGGATTGCTTGATTTAGGTCTCTTCCCTGCTAGAATCACTTCCACAACTGCTTGTTGGAAGCCATGACTCCATCTGGTTAACCCTGCAATGGAGCTTGCACTTTGGCCAGCAGAGTTTAACAATCCAAAGTCAGCCCCAACTGAGGCCAGTGCTTTAAGGCAGTCCTCACGTTTGTATCTAGCACAAATCATAAGTGCAGAATCTCCAAAAGCTGTTCGGGAATTGATATCACAGCCAGCTACAATCAGGCATTGAAGAACTTTAGCAAATCCTAGTTTTGCGGTCAAATGAATGGGGCGTAACGCTGTTTTTGAAGTTGTTTTAACAGGAAGTTCTACATCAGCACCGCAATTCAGAAGCACTTCAACTGCTAATGCATTGTTACATAAGATGGCATGGTGGATGAGGGTCCTGCCATAGTGAAGGGTGTTTGGGGAGAGGTGCCAAAGGAGCATGCGCAAGATGGCACCACTGACTTCAAAGTACTCCACAGCGCACCAGGTGATGGAATAAGCATCAGCTAGTCCTGCACCGACCCGAATTTCTTCACCTGTATCAATATCCCAGGACCAGGCTCCTAGTCCCACCTTTAGGTCCATCTTGATGCCAGCCTGATCACCGGTTTCAAAATGTTAATAATGCCAACAATTTGATTCTGAACCCTATACATATATAGCGAGTTTAAATCCCATCTAAACAGGATGCTAATTCAACAAATGTTATAATACTCCAATGCAGGAGAGCCCTATAATGACACTGTGATGCCGCTGATATTACATGAAGCATTGAATTATATTGCATAAATAATTCAAGGGAAAGAAAAAAGTTGTCTCCCTCTGTCACAATACGACCAATGGTCCAACTCCTTGGGCATAGTTTACTCTTTACTAAACATTCTTGTTGCACTAAGTTCTCCAAATTAATCATATATATTAATGGATTACGGATCTTCATTGATAGTGTTAGAAGATTATGCCTACCTGCAAAAGTGATCTAACAACAGAGGTCTGTCTACTAACAACAGCAGCAGCTAGTGGATTACAGTCAATATTTGCGTATAGAGAAGGCTTGGAAGATCGAAGAAGCACCCTGTCAGTTGCATTAGCATCTATTCCGCACTGTCACCAATAAGAGCACACAAACATCATGAAGATAACCACAATTTAAGATAGATAATCAATTTCCAAAGCTGATTGGTTTATGGGGAAATCGAACTTAGCATGTATTGTCATCACAGGACAGTGCTTTAACTATTAAAAAACTGGTGAAATCTTGTCATATCGAGATTCGAGAACTGCTTTATTAGATTAGTGTGAAGAAATTAAGCAGTCTAGCAAAAATGATGATATATTTGGTTATCAAATTACCTTGATAAGCGTGTCAACAACATCAACAAACCCCCTGCAGCAAGCAGAGACAAGAGCTCGTGAGGCAGCTTGCGGGCGGATCATGTCAGTTGCCATTAGCCGCTTGGCGAGTCTGGCATACCCAAGGTAGCTGGACTCCAGCAAAGCCTCCTCGCACGCCTCTCGACACGCACCAGCATTGAGGAGCACCTCTAGTATCTCCATATGACCTTCCCTGACCGCTGCTGTGGTAGCATAGCCTCGAAACAGTTTGTGGTTCATGTTGGCTCCTAGGCTCTGCCAAATAAATATTACCAAAACTTCATTTTACCAGCTCAAATAAAAAAAATAAAAAAAAATATGACTTTGCTTTAATGATTTCGCCTTCCTATAGATAAATAACTATACTAACTGTTTTATACCAGCAACTTCTTAACGAGAGACATGTTTCCGACATGAGCAGCAAGAAACAGGGGAGTAACTTCGGTCTTAAACTCCTCGTAATCGACAAGAACTTCGTGCGCAGCCTCTTCATGCAACAAAATCTCGGTCTTCTTAGCCTTCAAGCTCACTGTTCCAATAAAGTTCACGTCCACGAAATGATCAGCTAAAAACTCAGACGCCAACTTCAAATCATTTCCATGCAAAGCATCGACGAGTCTCTGAGAAACCTCCTCTTCGTAGTTGACCGGGAACACCAGTTTCCCGACAATATATCCGCCGCCAGAACTGCCGTGCACTACTGTCATTTTTTTTTTTCCAACCGGATAAAAATTAACTTCCGGTTCTGTTTTTTTTTTTTTTTTTTTTAACAAAAACTCTGTTGAGATCTGAGGAAAGTGGTTTTAATTTACCCACATATCTGGGCCGTAATTGGCGTCAAAAACAAAAAGAAAAAAGCTTTGAGTTTGTTGTTGAATCTTGATTTTACCGCGGCCACTTAAAAAAAGTTTCTTTGAGCTAAAGCTTCCTCTGGTTTGTTGAACCATATGCTTTTCAATAATCATTTGTTTATTCCTACTTAACTGAAACAGTTGGCCAAATTCAAGGCTCGTTTTTTCTACTTTTGTCTTCGACTAAGATTTGTCCTTGTATCATTGTATGTCAGCCGGATTTGGCCTGCATGAAAATGACTCTCTTGATTGATTATTACAAAAAGCATTGGAAATAAATAGCAATAGGTCTTAAGAAAAGTGAAAATGAGAAAATAATGCAAGATATTAAAATTAAAAGTAAAAATTAATAATTTCCTGAGTCAAAAGTTATAGTGTATCTTACTAATTGCATCATTGCTTTTTAAAAATAAAAATAATTAAGGAATGGTTTTATAAATTCCAAAAAAAAAAAAGTAAATTGATAAAGAATCCAATATGGTTTGAAGGGTGATTAACATTGTTTGGAATAAATTGTTTCTGTTCAAGAGTCAATAATAAGATTAACCCTAACCTGCCTAAGCCCTAAGCTCACAGGTCAGTAAAACCTACTTTGGGTTTCGGCCGAAGAAAAACCTGCTTTGGGTTGGGCCTTACGTGGGATTTTAGAACCGAACTTACAGTCAGTGCATATATTGTTTGAAAATTATTAGAGACTTAAATAAGAAAAAGAAAAAAATATTAAGAAAATAAGACGTATAAAAGAAGTGTAAATTAATAAACAGAATTTATATATATATATATTTTTAATAAAATATTATTTTATAAGAGTTGTATTTTTTTATAAGATAATTTTTATGTAAAAATTATATTTTTACAAGACAACTTTTACAATAAACAAAATTGTGTCATTATAAGACAATTATAATTTTAAAAATATTTATAATTTTAATTATTTCAAAATTAAAATTTAATAAAAATTCAATTGCTTTATATACTCTTTATACTTAATTTTTTTAAACAATATAAAATTATTTATTACCAACATTATAAACTAGTAACTTATATTCCAACTTACTTTTTAATATTTAAGTCTCAAATTTGATTATTAATACCTACAAAACACATAATAGTTTTAGTGTAATATACATATAAAAAATTGTTTTTTGACGTCATAAAGAGAGGAGATTTAAAATCGGAAAATTTTCTTCAAGAAAAGTCTGGTTATATTTTTTAACTTTTTTAGGGCTAGTTTAGCATTGCTGTTGGAAAAAACTTGGATTGGAAAAAGCTCAAGTTGGAAAAAATGTGTTTATAAAGTGTGGTAAAAAAGTGTGGTTTAAAAACTTTGAAGTGTTGTGAAAAAATGTTGTAGGAAATTAAAATGTTAAAAAAAGATATATTTAAAATAATAAAAGTATAGAGATGTGAGGATAATAAAGTTATTTTGTCCAAAAGCTAGTTTTTAAAGCCCAAAAGCTATATTTTTTGGCTTTTTGGTTTGGCTATTCAAACCATGATTTCAACAGCAGAAGCTAAATTTTTTAATCTGTTTAGCATTGCGTTTGCGGTAAAAAACAATTTTTGACCTCAAAAACTGTGCCAGAAGCAATGCTAAATTAGGCCTTAGTTTAATCCAAGTGAACCCATAAAATGCAACGTCTCTTCGTATCTTCGAAAACCCAACTCTCCATTGCTAGGTACCGCAGCAAAGTATTCCCCACCTTCAAATTCCTCTTCCAATGTATCTGGATTTTGTAGTCGAGCTGAATCGCGAAGCATCAAGGCTCATCCGCGACATTTCATGAAATGGTACGCCCCGTTTCCCACCTCTCTCACCTTGTTATTTTCTTTTGCTTCACTATTTATTCTATTTTTTTTTATTATTATTTTAAGTTTCTTTTACGTTTCTCACTGACGTAGGGTTTCTCTTTGATTCATATGATTGTTTGATCGTAAAATGTTGTTTCGCGTTTATTTCTAGATCCAATCTATTGATTTTTTTCACTCCGTCATTTTCCTTTTGGTTGCGATGAAGCTAGTGGAAAATGAGGGCACAGAAAAGAAAATTTTAGTTATGATGGCGCCTGTTGCTTTGGTTCTAGTTGCGAATTGTAGTTTTAGGGTTATAAGATTGTTTTTAGGGAGTGCTAGATTTTAGCATGTTATCGATCATCTGAAATACCTCAGTGGAAGGCACTTTAGGCGATTATTGAGGAATCAAGAATTTTGTTAGTTGCTTCTTCATTCTGATGTGGCTGATATTATGGCATCAAAGAAGTAATTTCTTCATTTCATTCTCAGATAGATGGTTTAGTAAAATTCAGATAGAAGTGGACTTAAGATTAGATGGACGGAGGAATTTGTAAAATCTAATTTGATGGTCTTTTGTTATTTTGTTTCCTTTATTTTGGTTGCCAGTGGCAGTGGCTGCACTGCTTGTATTATTATCACTCATTTTATATGTTATGAGTTACCACTAAATAAGCATCCGATTATCCTTTCAGTGTTCCACTAGGACTGTTTTTATAGCCCTTTCGACGTCAGTTTCTTCATGCAAACATGATTGTTGCTTCGGTTTTGGTATTGTTCTTGAATGTTTTGAGTTAATGTTAGTTTTATTTCTGATAATTAGATCATTTCATGGAAACTAAAAAATTGATTAGTTTATGCCCCAAAGTCTTTGGGGAAAATATTTAATGGAAAAAGAATAAAGAGGTTACTAATCATTCTTCTTTCTTTGCATAGGCACCCATAAAGGGCATTCTTTCCTTGCAGAAGGCAGCTTTGTTCTGGAATAGCAGTGATAGGTGTGATCTAGGCATTAGATCATTTAGTACTCATGGCGCAACAACTGCTGGTGCTCCACCGCCTCGCCCTCCACCTCCACCACCGGGGAAAACCCATTTTGGTGGTTTAAAAGATGAAGACCGTATTTTCACCAACTTATATGGGTTGCATGATCCTTTCCTCAAAGGTGCCATGAAACGTGGTGCATAGAACCAAGGATTTAGTACTCAAAGGCGCTGATTGGATTGTCAATGAATGGAGAAGTCTGGACTCCGATGACATGGTGGTGCTGGATTCCGTCAGGCCTCAAATGGTCTTTCATGCCAAAAGTATCTGATGGCCGTCCTTATCTTGTTTTAAATGCTGATGAAAGTGAACCTGGAACATGTAAAGACAGTGAAATCATGTGGCATGATCCACACAAACTATTGGAGGGCTGCTTGATTGCTGGGGTTTGGATGAGAGCTACAACTGCTTATATCTACATAAGGGGTGAATATGTTAATGAACGTAAAAACCTTGAAAGAGCTAGAAAAGAAGCTTACAAAGCTGGACTGTTGGGAAAAAATGCTTGTGGTTCTGGTTATGATTTTGATGTTCACATCTATTATGGTGCTGGTGCTTATATTTGTGGTCAAGAAACAGCACTTTGGAGAGCCTTGAAGGGAAACAAGGGAAACCTAAATTGAAACCTCCTTTCCCTGCAAATGCAGGATTGTGTGGTTGTCCCACCACCATCACAAATGTGGAAACAATGGCTGTTTCTCCTACAATATTGAGACGTGTCCAGATTAGTTTGCCAGTTTTGGTAGGAAGAATAATTCAGGTACAAAACTGTTTTGTGTCTCAGGTCATGTAAACAAGCCTTGCACAGTTGAGGAGGAGATGAGTATACCACTTAAGGAGTTGATCAGAGGCACTGTGGAAGTGTGAGAGGTGGATGGGACAATATACTTGCAGTAATTCCAGGAGGTTCATCTGTTCCGCTTTTACCCAAGCACATATGAGATGATGTCCTGATGGATTATGATGCACTCAAGGCTGTCCAGTCAGGACTGGGAACTGCTGCAGTAATTGTGATGGATAAATCAACTGATGTTGTAGATGCAACCGCAAGGCTTTCTTACTTCTACAAGCATGAGAGTTGTGGACAATGCACGCCCTGCAGGGAAGGGACTGGATGGCTATGGATGATCATGGAAAGATTGAAAGTTGGGAATGCAAAGTTGGAAGAGATTGACATGCTTCAGGAGGTGACCAAGCAGATTGAAGGGCACACAATCTGCGCTTTGGGTGATGCATCAGCTTGGCCTGTGCAGGGTCTTATACAGTAATTTAGGCCAGAGCTGGAGAGACGGATTAAGAGAGCTTGCAGAAAGGGAGTTGCTGGAGGCTTCTGCTTAATTTCTGCTCAGGTTGCTTCTGGCACCTTTTTGGCTTTCAATTTGTTGGTGCCTTTTTTTTCTTCCAAAATATGAAGTATAGTTTTCAACCATCTTGTTATGTGAAAATGTTCGCCTTCTGTTAAACTACATAATCTGTTGTCCATCTTCTGGTCTATCATGCACAATATGAATACTTGCTCCACAGTCCACACACTATACACTGGCGAAGGAAGGAGGAGGCATATGATACCCTAATTGTTTTAGTTATTTTCAAGGGGAAAATGGCATATAGAAACACCAAGTTCAGTAAGGCATTGCATCCTTTAGTCTTGCATGCATAACATTTGGTTCCCTCTTTCTAAGACATGGACATAAGTAGGATATAGCAAATCGATGACCTGTTTTCTTATCCTTTCATATTCTTACAGCATATCAATCAGTTCCACAGCAACCATGCAGTTACCATCTAAAATTGTTTTCTCCTAAGCTGTATTAACAACATTTGACTGTTTGAGAAAATAATGAATGTCTCTTTATGTCTGGGCGGGGATATACTTGTTTCCCATAGCATCCACACCATTTTCTTTCTGGCCCATTTGAGGAACATTGTTAATGATAAATCTGTATTCTTTTTTTTTTATTTTAAACATAAAATGATATCTGTATTTAGCTATGTCATAGGTGCCATTTATTTGGTATCTAGGAGAAGGGTAAAAGTCACCGGAGAATTGAAATAAAAGTTGAACAACGCAGATATTGAAATGAGATGATTATGAAGCTGACATTAATAGAATAAAAATATGCAGCAGTGCAGCACAATAGCTTGGAATTGGATGGGGGCGTCAGGGCTAAGATTGGACCAGGAGACTGAGCTCAACTCCTCAACCTGGGAAGTTTGGATCTTATCTTCATCCTAAAAAGCTTGAGCTTGTTAACGAGCATGGCCCAGTTCTTAATCCCAGTTACTCAGTCAGATCCAGGTAGAGTTTTGTTGATTAGTCAATGAATGTCCAACTGAATCTAAGTTTTGGTAGTTATTATAACTTATAATAGCTACAAAATGTGTTATGTGTCATGCTATTTTAATGGTGAGTGAAAAATTTCAGCACATGGGATCCTTTAACGAGGAGAATGGTGTCACCAGTCTTGGATCTACGAAAATATTGGCGATTAACTTAGATCAGAAATCAACCACCCAAATATTTTATGAATCTAACTGTGAAAATATGTGATGTGAGGCCTAATTTAATGCTGTCAAGCTTTATTTCCATCAACAACATGATGCGGCAGCGGCACCTTTCATCAAAAATATTTCCATTCCTCAACAACCCCAACCCTCCCTTTTTACCAAAAACTTCATTTTTATTCTAGTTCTAAATAATAATGTACTTCAATTGAAAGGCAGCTGCTTAACCAGAAAATTACCGCAACTGATTTGAGGATAAATGAATGTTTCACTTTCAGTAACCAGCTCGTGGACAGCTCTCGAAATCCGATTTGTGAGGCTCGTGAATAAGTTTAGTTTCGGAATTCGCTTCAAATACAATTCTATAATAATTAATAAACAGGGTAGCACATATTTAATATTACCAACCTAACCAAATCCAATTGGAGGAATTCTCTCTTTTTTATACAATTAAAAAGCACTCTCTTAAATTTGCAAGAAATTCAGAAATAAAATAATCTTAAAAACAAATTTTTAGAGTAATTTTCCCTCTATTTGGTCCAATTTTGAATCAGTAAACAGATAATAAAATTGAAAATTCATTAACTTTTGAAATTATTAATATCCAAAATTTTGAATAAAAAAACAGATAATAAATTTGAAAATTCATCAACTTTTGAAATTGTTAATATCCATATAAAGGAATAAACAGTTAACAAATGAAAAAGGTAAATAACCCCAGATTAATTTGTTTTTAAAGAAGAAAAAAAAGGTTAAAAACTGCCCAGCATTTTCAGCTTTTTTCTTTCCTGCCTGCCAATGCCATCCTTAACGCGCTCTAGCTGCCATTCAAAGAAAAAAGGGATAGACATATAGCAACGACAACGAAAGACTTTTTTTTGTTTGTTTTCTTAAGTAACTTAACCCAACAAAAGGAAAAAAAAAAAAAAAAAAAAAAACTTCCTCTTTCTTCTCCTAGAATTGCGACTTTTCTTAGGCTTCTCTCCTTTCTCCACTGTTTTCCAAACACATTGTTCACATTTGACCCTTCACAACTGAAAACAGTAAAACTTTCCCAACTTTTCTTTTATTATTGTATATAACTTTTTCTTCTTCATTTCTTCTCTGATTCCTCAGCTGCCTAAACTTTGTTTACCGTTACTCTTTCTCCTGTACGTACATTTCCACTCTCGTTTTGTTTGTCCTTTTTTATATGATTTTTCTCTTGATCCGATGCTCTCTATAACTTTTTTATTTTTTTGTTTTTACTTTAATGATGTTTGCATGAAATGGGTTGCTTGTCTTTTATCTATCTGATTCGTAGATTCATTGCAGTGACGATTATCAGCTTCGTTTGATTGCAACTGAACTAATATTTTAAATGTAAACTTTTTTTTTATATAATTTTACTTCAGCCATGTCTAATTAGTACATTTTTTTTTTTGTAAATAAGGGTTTAATTTGTACTTTTTTTACTCTGTCTTTAGATTGAGTATCAATGGTAGCCTGATAGGTTGTTAACTTGTTTTTCTTTTTCATTTCTTTTTTCGAATTTTATATATATTTTTTCATTGGCTAATTAGTGGCGGAGTTCCTCTTCAGGTTCATGTACAGTAATTGTTTCAGTTCTGTAAAGAAACATCTCTAATCTTCTTCTTCTTTTTTTTTTTTTTTTTTTTTTTTGTATTTTGGCTTTTATAAATTAAACACATGGAATACATGAACTTGATGAGGGGGGGTATATTGCTAAAAATTATATATGAACCCACGTTTTGTTTCCAGTTTGATTCCTTATTTTCTCTGCTTTGATTGTTAACTAGTCAGTTTTCCTGGCAAAGTCTCATTTTTTTCCATTTCGTTTGCTTTGAACATTGTAATTTTTGTTCAATCTCTTTCACTCTATCCCTGATTTTGTTTGTCCCCCAAATACAGATCTTTAAAATATGGTTTTCATAAACATGAAGGCATTTTGATTGATTAATTAAGAGTGAAGCCGTTATTTCTTCGGAGTTCGAACAATGGTTCTTGGCCTAAGAACTAAGAACAGAAAAGGCAGCTCATTTCAGGTTTGTTACATTGTATATGTAAAGGAAATTAATCCTTGGACACCATTGCAGTCTTTGCCATCGGCTCAATCTGTTTTGCTTCAATGGGAAAATGGTGATCAGAGTTCTGGGTCCTTAATTTCTAGCATTAAGAGTGGAAAAATTGAGTTCAGTGAGTCTTTCAGGCTTCCAGTAACTTTATGTCAGGAACCATCCCGTAAGAACACCAACCGTGATGGTTTCCAGAAGAACTGTTTAGAGTTCTATTTGTATGAGCCTCGGAAGGACAAGGTGGCAAAAGGTCAACTTTTAGGATCTGCTGTTGTAAACCTTGCAGATTATGGGATTATCAAGGAAACTATAACCATTAGCACTCCTATTAACTTGAAGAAGAGTTCAAGGAACACAGAACAGCCAGTTCTTTATCTTAATATCCAGCCATTTGATAAAGGTAGCTCCAGCTCATCATCAAAAGGCAGCTTGTCACTAGACAAGGATGGGGGTGAATCTGTTTCTGAATCGATAAATGAAGGAAATGATGAGGAAACTGAGATGGCCTCTTTTACTGATGATGATGATGATCTTTCCTCACGTTCATCTCAGACTATTTCTTCTTCTGTTTTTGATCCTTCTACAGAGTCACATAGCCAACATGACAAGGTATTTAAGTTCATCATTCTCCTTTTGTTCTTTGTTTCCATTTACATTGAATTGTCTCTATACAAGATTTTGTATTTTGGCAACAAATTATTAACAGTTAATGTCTTTGAATTGGAGGTTTGGAATTGGGTTGGATTTAGGATTTCTGAAATTTACTTGGCACTTGGCAGACTCCAGATCTTGAAGCATTGCCATAAGTAAAGTTTTCGAGGACTTAACACCATGCAACTAAGAAGCAATCATGCTTTCACAATCCTATATTCTGCTCTTGGTGGTGTAATTTGAAATTGCATTTACCTACCATGCATATGCATCTTTCTGAATAAAGCTAATAAATTATCAGGATTTTTATCTTTACTTTATTTTTTTATTGTATAATTAATTTAGGGAAGGGGATTTCAACTTAGGACCTTTTTTGAGGTAAGGCATGGCTGGCAATTAGGCCATACCTCGGCCTGAAAATCGCTAGGAGCAATAGAATAAGCAAAAATTATATTTATAGTGATTAATTTGTAGGTCTGAATTACAATCCCTCTTTAACCATTATGTAAGCCTATATGTTAGTTTTGGGCAGACACTGGATGGCAGTTTCTTATGTACCAGCATGATTCTATTCTAGGAGGACTGTAGTAGTTCTGGTTAATTTGGTGTCTGTCATCCTAGCAAAGTTAGTATTTCTGAATGTTTAATAGCAAGTCACTATTGACTACAGAATGGATCAGAATCAGCAAATGGTGGGATAGGAAGGCTTGGGCTCACTCTTCCTTCTGATGGAACATGTGCAAACTCAGGGGTAAGTCCAGTGGTTGAAGCATTCAAGCAAGTAAATGGGAATACATCTCCTTCATCTTCCATGTACTTGTCCTCCAACCCTGAGAATCCTGTAACTGATCCCATGGGTAAAGTTGCATCCTCAGAGGCATGTGTTACCATTCCAGTAGATATGAACTTAGACCATGTAAAAGATAAAGACTCCCATACCAAAAGAGAGGGTGATAGAAAAGCATGGAGGCATGACCAAAGCCATGTAGACAGATCTTTAAGTAACAATTCACATGTTGGTCATTGGAAGGGAAATGTGGAAAAGTCACCATGGGAAGATGAGCTGGATAGCCAGATTTTGGATCCTGAGGAATATTCTCTGCAGGACAGGTTAGGTTTTAGACCACCTCAAGATTCTACAAGAAAGCAAATCGCATTGAGGAGTAACACTTTTGCATCCAGCTGGGCAACAACTGAAGTGAAAGGTGGTTTCGTTGCAAATGATAGACAAAAGCGTGCGACACCTGTTCAGTTGCATTTTGACAAAGCTAAGGGTAATGGACTGTCAAAGAAGATCCAGTTTGTGGAGAAGGCGAAGGAAAATTATATTCCTGAGAAGATTCCTAATGATACCACAAGTGATATACTTAGTGAAAGGGAAGAAACTGCAAACAGCTTTTCTAACAGCAAAGTTGACTCAGGTAAGAGTTATGGGTTGCTAAAGAAAACTCAGTTCACAGAGAAGGAAAAGGAAAATGATATTCCTGAAAAGATTCATAATGGTTCTACAAGTGACACATGCAAGGAAAGCAAAGAAAATGCAAACAGCTTTTCCAACTGCAAAGTTGAATTGGAGTCCAAAATTGAAATGCTTGAAGAAGAATTGCGAGAAGCTGCAGTTGTTGAGGCTAGTCTTTATTCTGTTGTTGCAGAGCATGGGAGTTCTACAAACAAGGTTCATGCTCCAGCTAGACGACTTTCTAGATTCTATCTTCATGCTTGTAGAGCAAGTACCCAAGATAAGAGGGCAACTGCAGCGAGGGCTGCTATTTCAGGATTGGTTTTGGTCTCTAAAGCATGTGGAAATGATGTTCCAAGGTGTGCACTAACACTTTGTCATTTTTCTTTGTAGAAAATGAATCTGGTAGATTTTAGCTTCTACCTTTGCTATTGTCAAAGATGTTAATTTGGTTTGCATGTTGTAGAAAATAAAATCTAGTCATCTGTGGCACTAAACTGACATTCAGACTGCAGATAAATGTATTTATGTTCTCATACCTATTTGCATCTTTGTTTCCTTATAATTTTCCTCTTTTATTTATTGAAATGCTTCTCTTTTTGTGTGTACCCTTTTTTACCTGACATACATTTGATTATTTCTTTTCCATTATTCATAGGTTAACCTTCTGGTTGTCAAATTCAATTGTATTGAGAGCAACTGTTAGCCACGCTATTGGGGAAATGCAGCTATTTTCTGGACTATGCTTAAATCATAGTAGTGGGGGAATGGTGTTGGAGGATACCTCTCCTCTGGATAAAGAGGAAAGCAATTCAATGGAAAGTTCTGATGACTGGGTGGACCCTCAGACATTTTTACTTGCATTGGAAAAGTTTGAAGCTTGGATCTTCTCCAAAATAATCGAGTCTGTCTGGTGGCAGGTCAATCCTTTCTTTAAGCTTACAGCTAATGTCTTTAGAGGTCAAACCTGACATTATTTCCCTCTATATACTTGCCAGATTTTGACTCCATATATGCAGTCTGCTGCTGCAAAGAGCTCAAGCTCAAGGAAAACCTCAACCAGAAGATATGGATTAGGTGATCAAGAGCAGGGGAATTTTTCAGTTGAGCTTTGGAAGAAGGCTTTTAAAGATGCCTGTGAGAGGCTTTGTCCGATTCGAGCATGTGGGCATGAGTGTGGCTGCTTAGCTGTGCTGGCTAAATTGGTATTATGATATATTATAGTTTCTTTTCATGTATGCATAAAAAACTTGGCCTTGGATTCTTATGCTTATTTATGTTCATAATGTCTCTTTGTAAAATGATGGGGCCATGTCCTTAATTCTATGATTTTAATTATCTAATTGATAATGCTGTTGAAATGCAAATTTGACAGAAACATTGTTTTCTGTTCCATCATTAGGTCATGGAGCAATTGGTGGGTAGATTAGATGTTGCAATGTTCAATGCTATTCTTCGTGAATCAGCTGAAGAAATGCCAACAGATCCTGTTTCTGACCCAATATGTGATTCAAAGGTTCTTCCTATTCCTGCGGGCATTTCGAGCTTTGGGGCAGGTGTTCAACTAAAAAATGCTGTGCGTAATGGGTTCCTCATTCTATTCAGCTACTTTAATACTTAATTGCCTTATCTGATGTGCAAGATCTGAACTTGTTTCCATATATTTATAGGGAAATACTACCCCCAGCCCACCCATCTTACCTTTTTACAGATGTTAATACTTTTATACATGCATAAAAAATATGCATTTGAGGAGCTTAGGTCTAAAACTGATTTGCTGGAGACAGTTGACTGTATCAAAATCTGCAATTTTGGCCTATTAATATTCTTTACCTTCTATTCCGTTTTCTCGCTTTAACATATCAGAATTTGTTTGACAGTCACAGAAGTTTTATTCACATAAAAGAAGCTAAATGCTTGCACCTTGTGATTTCTTGCTCCAAATGTTATGTCAACAGATAATAAAAGATTGAGACTAGGCTTTGAAACTGATTCACAGAAGTTACTTTAATAATGACAAAAGAACACCTAAGTTTATTACGTTTCTAGCATTTTGTTAAAAGGATCCTTTTCTGTTGGCCTTGTGTTATCAGATTGGAAACTGGTCAAGATGGCTTACAGATCTATTTGGTATTGATGATAATGACGGTCCTGAAGATAGCAATGAAGTTGGTGATTACAAAAATGCTGTGTCTGAGGTTTCCTTCAAGGCTTTCTGTCTCCTAAATGCATTGAGTGATCTCATGATGCTTCCATCTGAGATGCTTGTGGATAGTTCCACAAGGAAAGAGGTATCTATGTTGCTCTGACTCTTCATTTTTCTTTAAGTACCCATGTCTGACACCCATGTCCAACGCATATTTGGACATGGGTATGAGGATATGATCTTCCAAGGACCCTCTTAATACATGGAAATCTTGGAAAAAATTGAACATACTAGTGTCCGACACTCGCACCCGAGTGCAAGTAACATAGATAGGTATAGTTCTTGAGTTATTAAAATGTTTCTTTTAATTTCAGTAAGCAATATGTATTCTTTTATACCACATTCCTCTGTAACTTCCCTATTCCTGTCTGTTAATCTCATCTTCCCTTCAAATTTTATTGTTGAAGGTATGCCCCAAGTTCAGCGCACCACTGATCAGCAGAGTTCTTAACAATTTTGTACCTGACGAGTTCAACCCTAATCCGGTTTCAGAGGCAGTTTTTGAAGCATTGGAGGAGGTTTGTCATGCTATAAAATAAAAACAATTTGCTTAAGATAAACTTTCCACTTCATTTATCACTCTGCAATGTTGCAAGTTTATGGTGACCGGCTTTAGTTTTCCTGACTGATCTGTTTTCTCTTATTTAGGACCTTTCTGAGGCCGGGGAAGAGTCTATCACAAACTTTCCATGTATGGCTACTCCTATAGTCTATTCACCACCTTCTGCAGCTTCCCTAACAGGTATTATAGGAAGTCAAGCCTTGGAAAGGAGTAGGTCATCAGTGCTTAGAAAATCATACACTAGTGATGATGAACTTGATGAATTGGATTCACCCATTACCTCAATCAATATTGAGAATCCCCGGGATTCTCTGAGAATGGGAAAGGGAGGCCGGAAAGTTGTTAGATATCAGCTAATCCGAGACATATGGAAGGATGGTGAATAGCAATGTTTCTTTTAACCCCTCTCCTCCCCTGTTCTTCACCAAACATGTTTTTAGATATATGCAGGTGATTATAGGCTGGTGTATTAAGTTGTTGAGTTTTGTTGGAGTTGAGCAAAAATGGGTATTTTCCTTTACATCATCTTACATATATTACAAACTACAAATTCCTATTGTCTATGGCATCTGGCTGCTAATAAGGTATGTTAAATCTTCTTTACATGTGATGTAATATTTAAGGGTTCTTTTCCTTTATCTCTCCCATCAGCCTCTTTAACTTTTTTTTTCCTGAAAGAAGATTAGAATTCAACTTTTTGATAAACAAAGGGTATATGTTCATTTTTTTAGGATAAATACTCAATTAAGATCATTTTTTTACCCTATTATTCATAGTAGGATCAAACTTGCTTGTACCTTGTATGTTCAAGATTTAAAAAAATGGATAATTTAGTCCAAGTGCAGCCTTTTAATCCAGTCCTAGTGATGTCTTTTGACTCAAAACTCAAACCTGAGGCAGAAAACAAACATGCCTGGTGAAGTACAAGATCATTGTTCATTGATCCTAAAGGAGAAATTAATGGTTCAAGACGTCAAGAAGCAAAGATAGAATCACCAAACACTAATTTAGGTGTCAATCCGAATGGATATGCATAGGGGAGAAGACACGAGATCAACCACTTTTTGTTTTCGCCGCTAAGTGTAAGAAAGAATGGGAGTGTGATTTGTCACCTAAGCAAGTGCAAGAGGGAGGTAAAAAGTGCCTTTGTTGATGCAATTGATAGAAATACCACCCCAATAAGGAATAAAGATTAAAAGAAGACCAAAGCAATTAAGGAATCCATGGAGAGAAAAGGAAACTAAAACCCAAAAGATTAAGGTCTCGTTTAGTATTGTTGTTAGCATATTTTAGTATTGTTATTGGCACAGTTTTTGAGATTAAAAATTGCGTTTCATCGCAAATGTACTATTAAACGGGTAAATTATTTTTGATTTTTGCAGTTGAAATCATGATTTGACAACCCAAACCAAAAAGTCAAGAAAATGAAATTTTTGGATTTTAGAAGCCGATTTTTGGATAAAATAATTTTATTATTTTCACATTTTTAAACTTGTATTGTTTTAAACATTTTTTTTTGACATTTTAATTCCTCACAATACTTCTTCACGTAATGCCAAATACTTAAAAATTCTTAAATTACATTTTTTTCATCACACTTTTTAAACATGTTTTTTTTTCCCGAACTTTTTTTACTCCAAATTTTTTTCAACAGCAATGCTAAACTAATCTTAACCCAAATTTTTTTCAACAGCAATTCTAAATTAAGCCTAACTGCACAATTAATTAAAAGGAAATCAGGATGTGAAATGGGTTCAATTGTGTTATTCTGCACTCCTGACTGACAGGAAAAGGATCATGTTGGAAGGATACAAGATTTGAAGAAGGGTCTTATTGTCTTTGCCGATAGGACACTCTTACATCTTTTAACGTTGGGGATTCAAGCCTCGAGGAGCATTTCTTTGTTTTGCAGAGTTTGATTTTCTAATCCTCATCTTCTTGTTCTATTTGGTGTTCTTGTGTTTCATATTCTCATGTCTTCTACTTGTGTTTTCTTTATCGGTGTCCTAACGACTTTGTTGTTGTCTTAATGAAAATTTTAATTTTCTTGATTCACTATCACAAATAAAAATAAAAAATAAAAAAAATCCCATATAAAGATGAATATCTTAGTTATTTGTAAGGTCATGGACCATTGATCTAAATCACTTTGTCAAATTTACAAGAGACTATTTCACATAAAGATTATTTAGAATTCATGAATGAGTAAATTTCTTCCTAAAAACTAAAAGAGTTCATCTCATTACATTCACAAAGGCATTACAGTATAGAATTCATAGCAATCACCTGTTTTACAGTGCAATTATCATCCCCCAGTCATCTTTTCTTCCACCTGCCAAAACCAGCAAGAAGACTACTCTATTAGTGTTTTAGTACTTATAAGAACTAACTATTCTTGTTAAATTATTGGCTAATTACAGCAGAATAAAGTCAGGCCTATAATTTCTAGCAGCAGCATACAGGCCAACAAAAGGACAAATGGAGGAAATTTTAGGTATATATCGTATTGGTGGACGTATTGTTTTTCTTTTGGTACTGGTACGTATCGATATCGGTATGTTTCGACATACCGTTTCGAATTTACCAATATCTTTTAAATATTTTTCATATATATATATATTTATACAGCTCATTTCCAAGTTTTCTAATAAAATATATATTATATACATGTATAAATACATCTCAATTACATATATATATATATATATATATCTATGTTTATATGTAAATATAAAATTATAAATATTTAATATCTAAAATTTTTAATCATAAATAAATAAAATAAATATTAAAATATAATAAATATAATAAATTATTATTAATTAGATTCAATAGTCTAATTTAATAAATATATTTTTTGAATAAAATTATGAAAAAATAAAAATTATTATGGCTAAAAAGTATTAGGAATTGATTAAAAAATCAAGTGATTTTTTTTTTTAAATAAAAATAAAATCAAAATCTTGTATCAATCGATACGGACCGGTACAAAAAACAAAAGGGTATAATGCTAATGCCTTTTGTTTTTTTCAAAACCAATACGTACCGGCCGGTAAGACCAGTATCGGTACGGTACCAACTACCATGATATAAAGGCATAGGGCATCATCACTAGAATGTTGGGGTTGGGTTTGCCAGAAGACCTAGTTCTAATTTTGATGATCAGGTTATATGACCTTTGTCAAGCACACTCCCAGAAAATACACTTGATTATTAATATATAGGTATTATTTGAAAAAGGGTGAAAACCCAGTAAGGATGTAGCCAGTTGCATTTCATGTTATTTGCAATGAACACAAAACAGGTGAAGCAAGAAAGAAATCTTACAGTTTAGAAAAGGCACTGCTTACTGGACTCATCAATACATCATAGTGTCCATAACCATGATACAGGACTCGTATGGGGTTTTCCTTACCATACTCTTGACCATACTCAGATATAATTTTGAGGGTACCAGAATTCTTCTCCCTCATGTAAACTGTTATAGGGGTCCTGTGGATGAAATATATACATTGACAGATAAGAAAGAAAGTTTTGATACATATTGATAGCTAAAAAGTGTCATTGAATTAAATTTATATGTTACTCAGATTCGAGCGTGAGTGTCGGACACCGGTATGTTCAATTTTTTCTAAGATTTTCATGTATTTGGAGGGTTTTTGGAGGATATATCCCTCATATCCATATCCGGATATGCGTCGGACACGGGTACTTCAAGAACAATGAAGAGTCGGAGCAACTTAAATTTAGTTATCCTGCTATCCATCTGAGCATCTCACAGAAACAAAAAACAACGAATCACTGGGCTTCGGAATTCTGTTTCATTTACCAATTTTTCATCTTATTTAAAAGTAATGGTTGCTGGTAATAACTCAGAGGGGCAAAGCCCATCTAAGAAGATTGTTTTAGATGATGAATAACCTCTGGCGTAATCAAAGGTTAAACCTATTTGCAGTTGTGGCCTAAAGAAAACTAAGCAAACTATTGATCAATTATAAATCAAAATCCAATTTCTGAATAAACACACACATTCTTCTATTTAATTGATAGGTCAAGTCTGATAAAAGAAACCATATACCAAGTAAGTAGTAATCTTTTTTTTTTTGGCCCGCAAGTAAGTAGTTATCAACTATGTTGCTTTGATTCTTCATTTTTTTAGAAGTATTCGTGTCCGACACTCGTATTCGACGTATATTTAGACATAGGTATGAGGATATGACCCTCCATGGATTCTCCAAATACATGAAAAAACTTAGAAAAAATTGAATATATCCATGTCGGACACATACCCGTATCCGACACTCACATCCAAATCCGAGTAACATAGGTTATCAAGAACTGAATATATCTTCCACCACATATAGATATGACTGCAGGAGCATGAACACACACGCGGTGTCCTGAGAAAGAAGTTTGATGCAGAAAGCTAAAAGAAAAGAAAACTCACTGTAGGACATGTGAGCACATGAGCAGCTCAGGTTCTCCTCCCCAAATATGAGGCTGCCGCATCTGCACAACATAGTTGTCAAAATCACCCTCAAGGAACCTGCGAAAAGTGTGAAGAATTTACTTGCTTCTTGTAGTGTCGGAGAATTGAAAGGAAGATGCTATTCAAGATTTTTGACCAACTTATCTCAGGATATAGCCCTAAGTGTCCTACTTACTAGTGGCAACAATAGTTCATAATGCAATGTTCAAGCTTTACTAGATAGTCGCTCTTTAACAACTTAATAAATGATTAAATCTCTTTTTTGACAAAAATACTGACCATCATATCCCGAAATCTTTCAAAAAAAACTTACCATTCAGTGTCTGCCCGCCTCTTGATGAATTCATCTACAACCTGTCAAAACATGTAATCTTTTATTGTAAGGAATAAAAAAAAGCTGAAAGAAAAACAAGATGACAGAAAAAAAAGAATTTAAAAAGAAAGAAAAGGAAAGGAAGCTGCACTTGGTTGAATGAATGCAAAAACGAAGTTAAAGCAAGAAAGGCATCTGCAGATAACACAAAATGAAAATGGATTGCACAAAAATCAAATTCTGGTAAACCCATTCAAGTTATATCAAATTCAACAGCAGGTACAAGTAGAAACCAAATGATGTTTGATGTAAAAGAGCAAAATGTACAGGAGGGATTTTAAATAGCGGCAGTAACATTGCGTTGAGAGGCCGCTATTTTGAGGTTTCGGTTTATTCTATCTTTGATATTTACGGTCGATATTTATCGTAATTGATCCCGATAATATTCATTATATCAGCAATCACGATAAACACGACCAAAAAAATATCCTTGACCGTAATTTAAATCCCTCTAGAAAACTAAAATTCACAGAAATAGAATCAGCCACATTGTGAAAACTAGGGAACAGGTGGAAAAGAGAATAGGAATGTACTTTAGCTCTGAGCTCATCTGCAAGATCTTTCTGACAGCTCTCACTTGGAGACTGCTTCCCTGACCTCAGCCAAGCACCATGAATTACTGAGCGGAACAAACACCTCCCATCACCAGGAATGCCTGCATTAAACCACAAGCTATAAACTCAAATACATTAATGGTGCCAAAATAAATAGATTTTGCATGCATAAGTTCGAACATAAAACGAATTTGGTGCATATGGAATTAGAGAGAAGCATATATTTCAGTCGATCATCAAAAAAATTGCAGCCCAAACAATCTACAAAACGTTATCAAGAAATTCACCAAAATGAAGAAAAAGAAAATCAAATTCTAGCATCCCAGAATTCCCTATAAACTAAAATCCTAATAAATGAAGTGCATGAAGAATTAGTCAAATTCTCTGTTCAAACTTTCAAAAGAATTTTTTTTAAAAGATACCCTTTGGCTCTAATGTTTCTTTTCCGACAAAATCAACAACGCAAATCACAAAGTAACACCACAACAAAAAAAAAAAAAAAAAAAAAGACCTTCGCCGTATTCCATAATAATTGCAAAAACCTCACAATTTCAAAAGGTAAGGAAAAAGCAAGAAAGAAGAAAAAACCATTGTTAATCCAAATAACTATGAAAGCTAAAATACACAATCACAAACAAGTCAAGCCATCGAAGACAAAGGAAAGAATCTAACTTAAAAACAAATTCACCAAGCAAAGTATCTAAAAAATGTAATTAAAATTTTCGTCTTTTTTTTTTCTTTTTTACAACCCAAAAAAAACTTGTACTTTTGCAAGCAAAAAGTTTACAAAGATACTAAATCGAAATTGAGGTAGAATGTTACCAATCCAAGTTTCCTGTTTAGGCATTCTTTTCATTTTTTAATCAATTTATATATATATAAAAAAAAAAAGCTATAAAAATCAATCAATTGATGAAAACATTTAGGTTTTTTTCTGGTGATTTTTATGCAGAAAAAAAAGTTTTACCGGTGAATAAAATTTGAGACGGAGCTTGAAAGTGATAAGAGCAGATTTGACAGAATATTTTTCAAGTTTGTGGAGGTTCGATTGCCAATATTAGAGAATCCAATTCCAATTCCATCCTTTTCCCTTTTTTTTTTCTTTACTAATTTTTTTTTTAATTAGCGCTCGGATTTTTTTATTTTATAATTACACAAGCAGATGAGGTAATACGTGGCACTTTTTTATTTGGCCACGTGAAGGACTAGTAATGGTGGAAGTGGTTATAACCGTTAACTATTATTCCCGCTAAAATTTATAATTGCCGTTCATTTAGTCGGACTTTTTATTTTTTATAGAGTATTGTCTCTTATTTATGTGTTTTGACGTATGAAATTACGAAATGATTTTTTAAATATATAAAAAAATTAAAAAATAAATATATTCATATCGAATATGTATTTTTATCCAATACTGAGTCAGAATTCTAATAATATAAGCAGCGACTTTTGCGTGAAACTAGATATATGTACTACACTATGTTCTTTTATAAACTATAGTCTAACCGGTCTTCTTGGCTCTGACATGCTACAGCAAGCATTAGAATAGGGATGACAAAATTCGAATTGTTCAATGAATTTTGAACCAATTTGTTTTGAATGGGGATTTTTTTTTTTTTTAACAGTGGAGGCGGAGCGGGGCGGGACGGTTTTTTGTTTTTTTTTTGAAAGGCAGGGATGGAGTAGTTCTGGTAATTGCCTGCTCCGTCCCGCTCCGTCCGAATACTAAAATTACTATTTTACTCTTAAATATTTAGTTTTTAAAAGGATAATAAAATAATATAACTAAACTTATTATTTTTCTTTTTTTAAAACCTAAACTTAATACTTTATTTTTTTTTCTTTCTAGATTAAAAACCCGTTTATGTTGAATTTATATTTAAATTTTTTTACAATGCTTTATTATTTGAAAAAAATAAAAATAATTAATAAATATCGAATGGAGCGGGGCGGTTATGGATGTAACCGACATCCATGGAGGTGGTAATAGTATTGAAATTTCAACATTTACGGCGGAACGGGACAGGGGGCGGGACAGAACAGTCCAATGGCGGAGCGGGGGCGGATACTGCAAAATCTGCTCCCGTCTTGCTCCATTGCCATCCCTACAGCAGAATGAATTGTAGACGAGGTCCATTGCACACCGGTGGAGCTATGTTATCCGGATTTGAATGAATATCAGATACGGTTATATGTTCGACGAGGGTATATTTAATTTTTAAAAAAAATTATATTTAAAGAATCATACCTTTATATCCATATCTAAATATGTGAAGAGGCCTGATTGAGTATTAGGTCAATTCTTTTACTAGATTGGATATTAGGCCAGGCCACTCTGTTGGCTGAAGTTTTTAACATCTATACACAGATATTTTAAAGAAAATGAAGACTCCGAATTGGGTATTAGGCCAGACGACTCTGTTGACTGAAGTTTTTAACATCTATATTAACTCACTGGGGTTCAGGAAATACAAAGGAAAAAGAGATTGCCGTTGATAAAGGTTACAATGAAAGCAATGGCAATATCTGAAATAACAACTCTGAAGCAAAGCACCCTACAGAATCCCCAACCCATGTTGACTTAACAATAAGGAAACATTTGCTCCCGTATCTGAAAAAAGCAAAAACTAAGAGAGAAATATAGAAAAGAAAAAAGCAAAGAAGAATGAGAGAAACCGAAATCTTATAAGTGTTAATTGTAAATTTAGATTCAGAAATTTACAATATGTAGCTTTGAGTGTTGTTTCTTACTTTTTGCGTTACCAAAAACTGTACGTACAGACATGAACTTGAAATCGGTAGAAACTGTATTAAGAACGAGTGAAGATTACCTGTAAAAAGAGAGTTCAAAATATATATATATGAACTATTCTTTTTCTTTTTTTTTCTTTACTTATTTTAACTGTAAAATTTCTCTTTGAAAATTTGGTTCAAGTCTGTGGAAAGATGATATTATCAACCTATTTATAATTTCTCTCTGACTCTTCTAAATTTGATTGATCAAAGTAAATAGCAATACTATATATGAACAATGAACTATGAATTAGAATTAGAATTCGAGCTTTGATGGCAGAAAGTTTTGCTAATGGCCAGTTGCCCAAAGGCCAAAACTGATGATGACCATCTCTTTGTTAGGCTTTTACCAAGAAGCTACAAATTCCTTTATTTTCACAGTTTGATATCAGCAGAACTCAAGGGGTAACCAGTTAGAAAATAGTCAAAATACTTGTTCCAAGAAAAAGGAGATTTTGTACTTTTAATAAATTGTGTACGTGGATAGAAAAATGGTAAAAGACAAAGCATGTTAACAAACATGATTTGACTATAGTAATTTACATTTAAAAAATATATATATATAAAGGATTACATTGTTATATTGTGAATTGTATGTAAATTTGTACTAGAGTTTCCTACATATATAAAAAATTCTTACTAATTTAAAAAAGAATCAAGTAATAAGAATTTATTATTGTAAATTTTAATATATCGTATTGTAATCATATAAAAATTATATCATAATTTCTAATATATCGTATCATAATTTTTAATATATTTAATTACATTTATTATATTAAGCATATAAATATTGATATTTTCAACTTTTATGGAGTCTGGGACAATATTAATCCAGTCTCATCTTTTTGTCTCAAGACTTGCAGCGAAAAAAAGGATTTAAGTAGAAGGAATAAGATAGTTAAGAAAGAGAAACAATTTGAAGTTGACTTTATCAAAATCCATCCATTTGATAAATTTTGCATTTTTTTTTAACAAGGAGAGGGTGGCCACGTCGCCCTTATTATTATTTTTTTTACCCTATTTTGTTTTAATGTAGAGAAAACAAAATAGCAAGAAAAAAAAAAGTGAAATTTTTTTTTTATGTATTCGTGTTATTTTTTGTGTTTAAAGTATTATAAATTTATATAAATTTTTACACGTTGATAATTTATTTTATGTATATTTTAAACGTTCATACATTCGTATCTTGTTTATGTTATCTTTCGTATTGTGTTTTAATTATTTTTCTTATATTGTGCTCGTGACGTGTTCATGTCCGTTTTATTTTTTTGTTTTTCAAAGTATTATAAATTTTTTTGTTCGTGTTATTTTTTTGTGTTTAAAGTATTATAAAATTATATAAATTTTTACACGTTAACAATTCATTTTATGTATATTCTTAAACGTTCGTGTATCCTTATCGTGTTTGTGTTATTTTTTTGTTGTGTTTTAATTATTTTTTTATGTTGTGTTCGTGACGTGTTCGTATCCGTTTTATTTTTTTTTTGTTTTTCAAAATATTATAAATTTATGTGTTCGTGTTATTTTTTTGTGTTTAAAGTATTATAAATTTATATAAATTTTACACGTTAATAATTTATTTTATGTATATTTTTAAACTTTCGTGTATCCGTATTGTGTTTGTGTTATTTTACGTATTTTGCTTTAATTATTTTTCCTATGTTGTGTTTGTGACGTGTTCGTGTCCGTTTTGTTTTTTTGTTTTTCAAAGTATTATAAATTTATATACATTTTTATACGTTAATAATTCGTTTTATTTATATTTTTACACGTTCGTATATTCGTGTCGTGTTCATATTATTTTTCGTGTTAGGTTTTAATTATTTTTTCATCTTTATGTTCGTGTTCATGTTATTTTTTCGTGTTGTGTTTTAATTATTTTTTTTATGTTATGTTTGTGTTATGTTTCAATTCATCTAATATTTTACATAGTTTGTCATTATGGTTCAATTTAGAAAAAAATTTATATGTTCCTACCGTGTTCGTGTTTTTTTTTCTTTTCAAAGTATTATAAATTTATTTAAATTTTTACACGTTAAAAATTTATATAAAGTACTATAAATTTATATAAATTTTTACACGTTAATAATTCATTTTATGTATATTTTTACATGTTCGTATATTCTTATCGAGTTTATGTTATTTTTCATGTTGTGTTTTTAATTATTTTTCTTATATTGTGTTCGTGTAGTGTCTCAATTTATTTTATATTTTATATAATTTGTCATTATGATTTGATTTAGGAAAAATTTTGTTTCATTTAGATTTATCTTTTAAGTTGCTTTTATAAATTGTTATGATGCAGTTCTCTTTTGCTATTTTATAAATTTTTTTGTTTTGTTTAATTGTTAATTTTCGTTTTTAAGAATGTTGTAATCGTATATTTAACATTTGATTTTCGCGACATCGCGCAGAGATCATTCTAGTCTATAAGATAAATTTTAGATTTTTTGCACAAATTTTGTGCAGCCACATTGCCTCCTTCATTGGTGGCCACATGGCTTTTTTTTGGAGTGGACCCCTCCATTTTTTGGATGTTGAGGGTAGAGAAAGAGAAAAAAAAAATTGTGTTCCTATTATTTTTGTGTTTAAAATATTACAAATTGATATAAATTTTTACATGTTAATAATTAATTTTATGTATACTTTTAAACGTTCGTGTATTCGTATCGTGTTTGTCTTATTTTTCGTGTTGTATTTTAATAATTTTTCTTATGTTGTGTTCGTGACGTGTTCGTGTTCATTTATTTCTTCAAAATATTATAAATTTATATAAAATTTACACGTTAATAATTCGTTTTATGTATATTTTTACACGTTCGTATATTCGTATCGTGTTCATATTATTTTTCATGTTGTGTTTTAATTATTTTTTTTAACTTTGTGTTCGTGTCGTGTCTTAATTTATCTCATATTTTACGTAATTTGTCATTGTAATTAAATTTAGAGAAAATTTTATGCGTTTGTGTCGTATCTTAATTTATGACATATTTTTCATAATTTATTATAGTTATTCAATTTAATGAAAAAATTGTGTTCGTAACGTGTTCGTATTTATTTTGTGTTTCAAAGTATTATAAATTTATATAATCTAGGAAAAAAAACTCGCGCTACGCTGCAGGTGAAACAATTCGCTTTATATTTTTATAATAGTAATGACAATAATGTTATGAACACATAAATTAATAACGTATAAAATTAATTATTAACATGAAAATTTTTATATGAATTTATAATATTTTGGGAAATATAAAAAAAACATGAACACATTATGAAAACATAAATTTTTCTTTAAATTGAATCACTCTGACAAATTATGCAAAATATGTCATGAATTGAGATGATATGAACACACAATTTTTTTTAAAAAAATTAAATCACAATGAAAAACTATATAAAATATGAGATGATCGAGACACGACACAAACACAACATAGAAAAATAATTAAAACACAACACGAAAAATAACATGAACACGACACAAATACACAAACGTGTAAAAATTTATAATACTTTATATAAATTATTACCGTGTAAAAATTTATATAAAGTTTAATACTTTAAAAACACACAAAAAAATTACACGAACACACAAATTTTTTTCTAAATTGAATAACTATGACAAATTATGTAACATATATCATGAATTGAGACATGACACGAACACAACATAGGAAAAATAATTAAAACACAATACGAAAAATAACATGAACACGACACGATACACGAACGTGTGAAAATATACATAAAACGAATTATTAACGTGTAATTGTTTTTTATAAATTTATAATAGTTTATAGAAATTATTGGGTAAAACTAATTATTAACGTGTAAACATTTATATAAATTTATAATACTTTGAAAACACAAAAAAAAAATACGAACATGTTACGAACATAATTTTTTCATTAAATTGAATAATTATAATAAATTATGCAAAATGTCATAAATTGAGACACTGTACGAACGCACAAAATTTTCTCTAAATTTAATCATAATGACAAATTACGTAAAATATAAGATGAATTAAGATACGACACGAACACAAAATTGAAAAAATAATTAAAACACAACACGAAAAATAACATGAACACGACACTAATATACGAACGTGTAAAAATATACATAAAACGAATTATTAACGTGTAAAATTTATATAAATTTATAATATTTTGAAGAAAAAAAAAGAACACGAACACGTCACGAATATAACATAGAAAAAATATTAAAACACAACACGAAAAATAACACAAACACGATATAGATACACGAACGCTTAAAAATATACATAAAATAAATTATTAACATGTAAAAACTTATATCAATTTATAATACTTTAAACACAAAAAAAAAAAAACACAAATTTTTTTGATTTTTTTCTCTTTTTCTTTACAATGGATGTTTACACGTTAATAATTAGTTTTACCCAATAATTTATATAAACTATTATAAATTTATAAAAAAAAAAATTACACGTTAATAATTCATTTTATGCATATTTTCACACGTTAGTGTATTCGTGTCATGTTCATGTTATTTTTCGTGTTGTGTTTTAATTATTTTTTCTATGTTGTGTTCGTGTCATGTCTCAATTCATGACATATGTTACATAATTTATCATAGTTATTCAATTTAGAGAAAAGTGTGCGTTTGTATTCATGTAATTTTTTTGTGTGTGTTTTTAAAATATTAAACTTTATATAAATTTTTACATTTTACTAATTTATATAAAGTACTATCAATTTATATAAATTTTACACGTTTGTGTATTCGTGTCATGTTCATGTTATTTATCGTGTTGTGTTTTAATTATTTTTCTATGTTGTATTTGTGTCGTGTCTCAATCATCTCATATCTTACATAGTTTGTCATTGTGATTTAAAAAAAAAAATTGTGTGTGTATCGTGTCTCAATTCATGACATATTTTGCATAATTTGTCAGATTGGTTCAATTTAAAAAAAAAAATTTGTGTTTTCATAACGTGTTCATGTTTTTTTATTTATTTTATGTTTCTCAAAATATTATAAATTCATATAAAATTTTTCATGTTAATAATTAATTTATACGTTATTAATTTATATGTTCATAACATTGTTGTCATTACTATTATAAAAATAAAAATGAATTATTTCATCAGCAGAGTAACGCGGGTTTTTTTTCTAGTAAAAATAAAACTTCAAGCTGTGAACTTATTCCAACAACCTAGTCCAGAGTTGTGAGAGGTGGTTGGGCAAAATTATTTAGTTCTCGACCAATAAAGAAAGTATATATGCTTTTTAAGTTCGATGTAATATTGTTGTTGGTATAATTTTTGAGATCAAAAACTACGTTTCACTGCAAATACAATGCTAAACGGATAAAAAAAAATTGTTTTTACGGTTGAAATCATGGTTTAGCAACTCAAACCAAAAAACTAAAAAAATAGAGCTTTTGGACTTTAAAAATTTACTTTTGGATATCTTCATATCTTTAAACTTTTATTATTTTAAATATATTTACATATATATATATATTTCAACTTTTTACAGTTTTTTTAAAATTTCTTAAATCATATTTTTTTCAATCCAAATATTTTTTTTTAACTTAAATTGTTTTCAATATCAATACTAAACTAGCCTTTAACGAAGAAAAGTACGATGAACTCTTGAAAAAATTGCCTGGGAAGATTGCCCATAGTTGAGTAGCTTGTAACACACGAAACTTCCAAGATTGCTGTTCCATGAACGAATGTATAAAAAGCCAATGATATTAATGATGCCAGAAGACAAGCAAGCAAGTATAATTGGAAACATAGCTTTTCTCTGCATTTGAAATTATCAATTTGCCCAAAGCCCAAAGATGTTTCTCTAAAAAATAACCCCCATAACCAGCCAGCTCATTCCAAAACAACTCCAGAAAAATGTTACTGTCAAAACTTGGAGGCCTTTGTTCAAATCCATCTTCCCAAATGACTCTCCTCATTAATGAATATGATGGGTACTGCATCAATGAAGTGTATGAAGCTTCTGAAATCTACTTACGGACTAAAATCGCTACATCTATGGAGAGGCTTAAGGGTTTCCAAAGCTCCAAGAGACAAAGGAAAATCATCAAGGAAAGTTTGAAAAAAGAGTAGTTGAGCTCAGTTTTCGCAATAAATGCGTGGAAAAGGTATTAAGTTCTTACTTTCCATATGTAATAGAGAGGTCAAAAGCCTTCAAAGAAGAAAATAAGGTGGAAAGTTTTGCGGAGACAACGATGGAGCATGGGAATCAACCAATCTTTGACCATCCAACCACTTTTGATAAATTGGCAATAGATCCCACACTCAAGAAAGAGTTAATAGACGACTTGGACAGATTTGTTCGAAGAAGAGATTTCTACAAAAGAGTTGGAAAAGCATGGAAACGTGGGTACTTGCTATATGGCCCTCCAGGAACAGGCAAGTCAAGCTTGATTGCCTGCTATATATGGCCGACTAACTAAAATTTAATGTCTATGACCTGGAACTTGCGAGCCTGTACACCAATTCAGACCTTCGAAGCTTGTTAGTTTTCCACCAGAAATCGATCAATACTTGTGATTGAGGATATTGATTGCAGCATTGAGCTCCAGGATAGACTAGCTGGGTCTGGGGGACATGAGCAGGGTAAAAACGAGGTGAGAATTCAAGATTAAAAGTGTTTCATACGTAACTAATAATGATTATGGTACTTAGACAAATGATTAATCCACTTTCAAATTTTCATTCTATTACTTAGATGCCTTCTGCTAGTTGCCTCTTCAAGCATATCCAAAAAATGAATCATTAAATTGACAAGAAAACTGCAATTGGCATGATTTTTAATCACATAATAAAAGCTATACCAGTTCTATAAATGACTAAACTGTTGTAAATTCTATCATCATGATTCATGACAGTTAACTTTATCGGGGTTGCTTAATTTCATTGACAGGCTATGGTCAAGCTGTGGTGATGAGAGGATAATAGTCTTTACAACCAATCACAGAGACAAGCTAGACCCTGCTTTGCTAAGGCCAGGCCGCATGGACATGCACATCCACATGTCCTACTGCACTCCTAGTGGATTCAGTATCATTGAAATTGATGAACTGATGATGAAAGTGGAGGTAGCTCCAGCAGAAGTTGCAGAAGAGCTTATGAAAAGTGAAGATGCTGATATTGCCCTTTGGAGGACTCATCAAGTTCCTGCAGAACAAGAAATTGAGATCCGAAAAATGTGATTTGGGACGGCAGAGAAGCAGTTTTTGAAGAGGAAAATGAAAGCAATGAGTGTGACATGGAAGTTGGAAATAAGAGAAAGGCCAAGGAAAGAATTGCTGAAATTGATAAAAAAAAAGAAACCAAAAAACAGTTATCAAATAAGGTAAATATGGGACAAGAATGGCCACCAGTGATTTGCTTGGAAGAAGACAACCCTTCATTCACATAAATGTTATCAAATAAGGTTTTTGTTGTATCCTAAAACTATTCGATTCATCCCTATTGCATATCATAATTGGTGGAAGCAAAATAAACCCAAAGAAAAATGGTATTTGCAGCATTTTCTTTTACATTTGATTATTTTATCTTGTACCCAACAGGATTGCCTAAATCACAACTGAAAAGTAGCAACAAACACCACTAAATTGCTTCGATGGAATTAAACTGAAACAGAGATGGCATTTTAGCAAACATCTGATATCACAATCCAATTAACTATATTAATAGACTGAAAAGACAAACCAAACCTGAGGAAATGGCAGAATTCGTAGAAATCACCAAGGCAAGAAAAAAAGTTCAAAATCAAAAATACAAATCCACGCACACCATGGGGCTTAAACCTAGGACCACAAGGTTAAGACTTAAGAGCATCTGCATTGCGCTCTACCGACTGAGCTAGACGGGGCAACATGAGACTTCGCTTGATACTAAAATCCATTTTCGATCCAGTTGGTCTATTTATGCAGCTTATCAATTATCTGTTGAGTGATTACTGCATTTTTCGGACCTCGGGTAAAGTGTCTGGCACCTAACCTGCATCGTCTGACAATTTACAGGATTCTATAGTTGAGACATGAGCCACTATATGTAAATTGTACTATCTTAAATCTGTACTTCAGAAGTCAGAATCATTGGTGTTGGTTGTAGACTATAATCCATAATATAAACATTCACGTGGGTCAACTGCCAGGTTTTTTTGAAGATGAATCTAACCCTCAATTAAGACATATATGGTACATATAGGAGAGGAGAAGAAGACGCAAAAATCCATAGATTACAAAGGGCCTGTACATTTCTTCTTCTCTATGATGAGCAAAAAAAAATAAAGAAAAAGATAAATACTGTCCATTGGAACAGGACATGAGAAAGTAGAAAAGATACAAGGGAACTTTACAAAAGCTTTGCCACGCTTTTAACACTGGGAAACAGAGTAGCTCTTGCTCTTCCATAGAAAGCTCAAGGCTTTCCCCATTTTTCTTCTTGATACTGATTTACACAGTGGCTTGGATTCTGGAGCTGAGGCTGGAGCAGGCATGGGATCTTGACTGCTTTCTACTCTCTGGTGTATGTTTGCAGGCGGATGATCTCGTTGGCGCTGCTCCCGAAAGAGCATCAGAAGTTTTAATGACTTCTCCCTCCCCCTTGTTGTCCCATTTACTGAAATTGACACCAATGCAGGAATCACACCTTCTTGTAGGGCCATTTGACTACATTTCTCATTTCCATTACAAAGAAGTAAAAGGCATGAAACAGCTTGCTCTTGCTCAATTGGTTCGCCAGCATCCAAAACTGATGCAAGACCACCTATGAGACCAGAGGCTGATGCCATCTCATCTTTTCCTGCTTGACTTGAAGCTAAATTTAGCAAAACTGCTATGGATTTCTCTGTCCAGGCATGGTCACCCGAGACCACAAGCGACTGGAGGCCATTGACTATGCCAGCAGAAAGAAGGCTCGGAATATTGGAGTTCACAGTAGAAAGGTTATAAAGAGTGTGAAGGGCATCAAGCTTGCATTGTGCATCAGTTTCACCTCCAAGTAGCTGGACTAAAAATGGGACAGCCTTACTTGAGCCTATGATAGACTTGGCTTGCTCAAGGCAAGAGAGATTAAGATAGAGAGCAGTTGCCGATTCATGGGCATTGGAGTTGGAAAGCATATTCTCCAGCAATAGAATCACTCCAGCTGCTAACATCAATTCCTTGTTCCTGATATTTTTTATTTAAAAAAAAATGAGAAAGAAAATTAAATAAGATTCAGCTTAATAATTACATATATAATGTCAATCAATCATATGAATAACAGTGTTAAAATGAAAGACATGACAATGTTCTTTCCCCCTCCTATTCATTTGATAGGATCCTTTCTCCAACAATGATGCATTTGGTGTATCCTTTAATGAATCAAAGAGTAGCAGCAGCTTGCCAAAGGCTAAGAGAAAAAGAAAACCTGTATTGCTCACAAATATCCATGTCTGGATTTAACTAAGCAAAGGCATAAAACATGAGTAACAAACCTGTTATTGTTGACAGCAAGGTTAAAGAGAGCCATTGCCCCAATTTCCTGTGCCATTGCATTCCCTTCACGCACAGCTGACTCTAGAAATCGCAATAATCCTTCAACAAAACCATTAGCCCCCATAAAAATCCTGGCCTCCTCATCATCTTTCAGCAAAAGCCTTATTTGTTCCGCAACTTTGCACCTTTTCCTCAAGTTCTCTTCTTCATTCAGGACAGATAGGAAATCCTGACATCTTTCTAGCACAATAAGCTCAGAAACTTCCTCCTGTGGACATGGAGATTCATTTTCAGCTTCATTTCCTTCCACTTCCTCAACGGTACCACTCTCCTCTAAAGGTACCACCTTATCCCCCTTTAAGTTGCATGAACCAACATTATCCATTGATCTAGCATTTGCGGTCTCAGACTCAGACAAGGCCAGTCTCCAGTAGTTAAGATCAAGAGACTCTGGGGGACCATCGGGAATAGGAACTCCGTTCTGTTCACACCAACTAGCAATGAGACCCTTAACACAGTAATTAGGAGTCAAAGAGAGATGTGGGAGCTTTTGTTGAGTCTTTGGGCAGGTGTCATGCCCATCACTAAACCATTTCTCAATGCAGATCCTTTCATATGTCTGTCCAGAGGCAATTACGACAGGATCATACATAAGCTGCAATGATATAGGACATCGTAATTCTTCAGGTGAAAGGGGTATCTGCCCAGATCTCCTAATATTTGGCTTGAAATTGAAAGAACTGAGCTTTGATAGCTGCCGCTCAAACACATGGCCATTACCACCAGCCCCTACATCCTCGAGAGAACCCAGAACAGTGGGGGAACAAGGTGTTGAACCCTGCGAGTCATTATCATCTGAAACCTCACTTCGAAATAACTTGGAGTATTTTCTCATGAGATGTAAAAGATAAGCCACAATAGATTCCTTCCTCTTGTCCTCCTCTGCACGGGCTCTTTCTATCAGCTTCTTGAGAGCCCTTCTTTCAGTCAAGGCTGCTCTAGAAGAAATGATACCAAGTCTAGCAGCAGCCTGGTGAAAAGACTCAAGCTCATTGTTGTCATTACAGTCATCAAATTTTCTCCCATGCTGGAGTAATGTAATTATTTCATCACCAACTTGCTTCTCAGACGGATCAAGTGAGAAAATAGTCCCCTCAAGTTCACTTGCAATCTCTAGAATCTGAAGCCAATCAAGTAATCAGGAATACTGTGAGTATACAGACAAAAGCAACAGCTACTACAGGATTTCAAATTGGAAGGATAATATTGCAGGTAACTCCAATACAACCATGACACAGCGTATTTCCTAAAAATTAAAAAACCTTCTTGATTTGAACCACAAGCATTAGGAATTATAAAGACGCACTGGGATGATGTGGATAAAACACTAGTAGCAGACCAACACTTAATGAAACTGCTTGCAAAAAAAAGAGACCCTTATTTATTTAAACAACCAAAAAATTACATAATCTTTTCAATCTGAAACCGGAAGGTGGGCATCAATACCTGACATCCAATGGACTGTGGGACTATATCTTCTACGCGCCTAAGACTATCAATAAGAGCATATTTTGCCTTCTCAAATTTTAAAAGAACAGAATCTCCAGTAATAGCCTACATGAGAAGAACAATACCATTAGTAAACATGTCTAAGAGAGAAAAAAAAACATGGTGGAAAGCAACAGCAACATTGAAAAATCATTTAGTGAATGTATCAAACAAAAGTCAAAACCACTACTCTAAGAATATACACGAGTACATATACAATTATGCATACATATATCTTGTGCGTGCACAAAAGAAACTCTTACCAAGTAAAGTTTGCTACATGTTGAACAGTGTTGAAGAACATTTTTGGCCTTTTCTAGAGCTATATGCAATGAGCATAAAGCCTGAATCCCAGATTTGCTCCTAGGCCGCGCTGCTTCCAAGGAGGGGAATATCGACATGACTTTGCAATAAATTGCTGAAAGTGTCTTGCACATTTCTCCATGTAACTGCATAAGAAAAATTTTGGAAAATAAGAAAACTGTGAACATTAAGCATGTTTTGTTTTCTTTGTCCTAAAATAAAAAATGCAACAAGATTCAACCATTACAGCTGCCCAAAAACAAAAGGCCTTTGATTTTAAGAAAAAAAGTTTAAAAAATTATAAACTTTAAGAGATGAAATTGATGCCAACAAATTTTTTTTTGCAAAAAGTACATTCACAAAATAAAAAACTAGCCACAGGCATATCTCCATTTTTGTGAAGTTAATTAGAATTTAAAGAACAGCAAATGTAGAAAAATGTCAGTTCCAATACTTCAAATCTAACATATCCAAATGCTATCAAATTCATACCTTGGCATCACTAGCTGCAAATAGGTTCTCTTCCACCTCAGAAATATCCATAATTTAGCACTCACAGCAGGAAACCACTAAAATGCAAATCTATATCAACTGAAATGCAAGAGGAAAATGGAACAGAGTCAGATAGGTTACAAACTAACCACTAAAAATCATTTCAAAACACAAAACAAAAGTTCAAATTACATGGATAACTTTAGTGTTTTATTCCCTTAATTAACAATATGGAAATTTCATTTTCCTTCTCTTTGACACAAAAATTCGTTACCAACCATGCATCATGAATACCAATAAAAAATTTCTCAACCCCTCTTGGGTTGCATTGCAACGAAATCAAGCTTTATGTACTTCAATTTTCCTAAAAAGATGCACCTCAACAAATCAAATGACTTATTAGTCTCAGTTCAATAGTTCCTCTCCGATACGCGTAGAAATAAAAGATCACATACATGAAATGTATAAGGAAAAGGCCTCCACATAAAAGAAATACACCACTAGGCAATATGAGCATTCCTGAATAAGCTATTGATCTGGACATCGTTGCGAATTCGAAACAAAGGCAAATACATATTCATATGGAAGGAAAAAAAGTTTGCAGAATTTTTATTTTGATCTCGACATTTCATCAAACACCGTAAGACGGAACTCGAAAAGAAGATTTCCTGTAAGAAACAAAAACTTATGATTGGTGTTAAGAAAGAACAAACAATTTGATTTAGACATCTCATCAAACAATTGAAAAAATTCAAGATTCTCAGCAGAAGTAAAGAAACAGTTAAATCAAAAGAAAATTGTTTAAAGGAAAAAAAAATCTAAAATTGTATGAAAAATGACCTTGTGAAAGCCAAGAGATCTCAACCGAGACAAGACACGACGAGAATCACCATCAGCTTTAATCGATATTCCGAAAACAGGCAAAAACCAGAAACCCACAAACATAGTAACAAATAAAAGACTTAAGCAAGAAAAAAACAACCTATAACAAAAACTCTAATTTTCCTATGGAGATTGCGAAAAACAGAAAAAACAGAAACGCACGAAACACGGAATTACAAAAACTAATTTAAAAAAAAAAAAAAAAAACTTCCTATTTTCAAACTCAAGAGAAAAATGACTCTATTTTGTTTTGAAGAAAAATTACAATGGGATTGAATCTGAGTTAGGGTTCGAAAAAAAAAAAAACATACCGGGAAAACGAAGGTAGCCAAGGAGGCTTCATCTAAAAGAGCATTTAGAGAAGAAAAAAAATGAAGAGCCAAAGAGGGAATTAGGATCACGATGATCCCATCTCATTGTTCACTTGTTCAGTTAGGTCTTTGGATACAAAATTTTGCTGTCCGAAGTAGCAAATTTTCTCGGAGTAAAGAGAAGGAATGCACGCAGACGGAGAGAGATTGGGTGTTTGGTTCTTGAGAAAGTGGGGGCAAATGTAAAGGAATATTGGAAACAAAAAGATTAAAAAAAAAAGTTTATTACAACTGTGAGAGTGTGTGTAGAGAATACTTTTGAGAGGAGAAGGATTAATGTTTAATAATTGTTTGATTAGAAGATTAAAAAATGGTTTTTTTTTTTAATTTTGGGGGTTTATGTCTCCTCCCTCCCTTGTTTGCCGGCCGACAATTGCCGACCTCCTCCTTGTTTGTCGGTTAGCAGATCTGCCATAAATGCTATCAAATGACTCAATTGTCCGTTTAACATCATAATAATTAACTTCTTTTTCTTTTCTTTTTTTTGTTCTTTGTCCTTTTGAGCGGTAACTTTCTTCACGGTTTTATTTGTTAAAAAGTGTATTTAAAAAATATGATGAAAAAGTATGATTTAAATTTTTTTAAGTGTTTAGTTTTATTGTGAAAATGTGTTGTAAGAAATTGAAATATAAAAAAAAATATGTTTAAAATAATAAAAGTGTAGAGATGTGAGGATAATAAAATCATTTTATCCAAAAGTCAGCTTTTAAAACTCAAAAGCTATATTTTTTGATTTTTTGATTTGCCTTTTCAAATCATGATTTCAACAGTAGAAGCCAAATTTTTTTATCTGTTTAACATTATGTTTGCGGTGAAAAGCAACTTTTGACCTCAAAAACTATGCCATAAACAATATTAAACGAGGCTTTAAAGGAATTTATGGGCCGGCTCATGTGAGTAAAAAATTTGTTTCTTCATATTGGATTCTAGTTTAGAAAGTTATTTTATTGTATGAAAAATATTAAAATATTAAAATATTATTTTTTATTAATATTAATATTTTTATAATTAATTTAGATAAAAAAAATTATTGATTAAATAATAATTTGAACTTAACCGATTCGAATTACAAACATTTTATTTTAAACTTAATCTAATTAAGTTAAATCTATCGAATCAAACAAATAACTCGATTCGTATCATTCCCACTTGATTCACATCTCGACATTAACTATTGTTAATTAGTGATTCTAACTCCAAAACCAATAGAGAATCAATAAATCATTGGTAATATAAAATATGAATTGTGCTAAATGACCTGAAATTTGTAGGGAAAGACATATAAACAATGATACCCTGTGTAAGTAATGCAAATTTTAAAAATAAATTTTTTTCGTATCTATATTAATATTAAAATCGACGGATTAATTTGATATTACGAGTTAATCAAACATCAATTTAATTGATAATTTTATTTAAAATTAAAAAAAAATTATCCACCTCTCAACTAACTTAAAAAAAAAAACATAATTTTTATTTTTTTAACTATTAAGTTTTTCACCCACATATTGGGTGTGTCAAAATTTAATTTTATTCAATTCATTGTGAAATATTATATTTTCAAACATCTTTGTCATTTTTCTTAAAAAATAATTGGCTTATAGCCTCTTTCTAAATGAACAAAATTGCAAATGGCTTCATACATGCAAAGATCCAACTTAAGAATTTTGGATAAATTTTTTTTTAGTTTCTTAATTGACTTGATGAAAGAAAGCTTATATATAATGCAATATAATTTTTTATTTTTCCTTTAATAAGCTCAAGTTCATAAAAATGAAACTTAATTGAAGTTTTCCTCTTTTATTATTAATAAAAAAAAAACATCAATTTTAGTACCCATAATTTTTACAGGTTCATTAATTATCAATTGGGTAATTTGTTTAAACAAAAAATTAATTTTAGTTTGACAAACTAAAGAAAGACGTAAAGTAATATGAAAAAGACTATTATAAGTTCCCTTTTCTCTTTCCTTTCTTAGAAACTCTTTAGTTTAAATTTCTTTTTTTAGAAGAACAAGTTTAGTTTCTAATTAATGATCTTTAGTTATAAAAAATTTATTAGTTTTTACACATGATTGGATTAAGGTTAAGAAAGAAAGGAGGAGTTTCTAACTTTGAAAATAGACCTAGTAATTTTGAACTGAAAATATAATTTTATTAGAATTAAAAAGGTAGCATTGTAGCAATAATCTTTCTTTATTAAAAAAATAACTTTAAACCACTAATCAACCTTTGTAACTATATATTAAAAGAGGAATTATGGTATTCATTAACAGTAAAATTATTATATTTTATAAATAGAGCAAACGAAGTGTATAAAAATAAACTCGTCCCAAAGATAGAATAGAAACAACCAACACTAAACAAAGCATTGCGAGGGCATTTTGGAGAAAAAGAAAAAAACTTTGATTTCATTGGCGGCAGAAATCAGAAATGTTTCCATCAGGAGTACCGAGGCGGGAATCTCTTATTATAATAAAATGGGCCCGCCCACCCATCCACGTGGGCATGTTTTAACCACCAATTTTAAGTTAACTGAATCCGCCCCTAAAAAAGATTTATTTACCCACCACTCAGATCCGACGTTAACGGAATTCCCTGTTGTTTTTTTCCTTTTTTCTGCCCAATCGACGGTAGAGAAACAGTCATCTCATTATTAATCTCATGAAACAAAAAACCACGTCCAATCAGACGCGCAATTCACGCAACGTGCTGTCCAAATTACCCATGCCAATATGCCATGCCCCCTGCTTTAATTCATAGGAGCGTGCCATTCACGCCCTATTGTATTCGGGGCTTTTTTGAGGATTGGATCAGATTGTCTATCATTTGCCGCTGTCCTCGTCACTTCCTAATCCTACGGTACTTATTGGAATGGGAAAGTGCACGTGTCGTCGTGTCATTTGTTCGGTGGATATTCCGTTTGCTTATTAAGCTTAGTACAAGTTATAAGACGGCGAGATTGTTGGCAGGTAGAAGATAATTTCATTGCCATATGATAGAACATGGAATTTGAACTTAAAAGACTTTTTTCCTGTTTTGGTTCAAAATTAGAGGGTTCGAATCTCCCAACTATCAAAATTGAAATTTTGGACCACCTCCATCTTCTCCTATTTTAGTTTATCAAAATGGAAAATTGAAAGATATTTTTGTCTTTAAATTACAACAAGAGATATATAATTTTTTTAATTTCATTAAAAACTTTATAGTAAAAATATTTATTTGATCCTTAATTTATCCATTTTTGGCAGATTGAAGTATTTTTTATACGTGAATTACTAGATATTATATCTATTTTTTAGTATAAAAGATGTTGCAATTTGAAAGTAAGAGAAAGAACAGTAAATATTGATATTCAAAATTCAAACATGCTTTTTAAAAAATAACTGCATTAATTAATTAAGTTAAATCCATATTCAATCACTAGATATAGATATTGTTATATATATATATTGTTTATGCATTTTTAATTTTGAAGGAAAATTTAGTTAGGACTTTTAATCCAATAAGTTGAAAGAACCTAAGCATATAAACACAATTTGATACTTGTCACGTGGAGCAAATATTGTTGTGATAATTTGGGCTTTTCCTTGAAGCCAAGCATCTCATCCCATTAAAATACAGTTGAGACTTGAGATCGATGCCTTTGGGTTGCTTTGCTTTTAATCTTTACCTCCCATACAAGATATACTACTACGACTAATATATATATATATATATATATATATATATATATATATATATATATATATATATATATATGAGCGATTCACTTATGTATAAAATTAAGTTCATTTTATATATTTTTATAATTTTTTATACGATTTATGTTTTAACAATTTAACCATTGAATTTAACAATATAATTGTATTTGTCGTGCACGTAAAATTTTGAATTGATCCGATATCTCTTATATTGATTGAGAATATTGTATTTTTTTAATTTATATTTAACGATTAAAAGTTTATTACATCGAATAAATAATTAAATGTTTTTTAATTTACTCGAAACTCGACGTACATGATCTACGTGAATAGAACATGAAATACGATAGTCAGATTAAACAAATATAAATTTTATAAAAATATGTAAAACTAATTTAATTTTACATTAATGTAAGTGAATCTCACTTTATATATATATATATATATATATTTATTTATGTGGAAATAGGAGGATGCACTCCTTTACTTTTGTTTGCTTTCACTTCACTGCAAAAACTTCAACAAAACCAATACTTATTATCAAGCTTTCTGAGCACAATACTCATCAAGCTGATCGTTGATCAGTTTAAACATGACAGTTTTAGACACAAATCGTTGAGACGACACAAAACTAAGCAAGTTTGAGTTTAGAGTAATTGTGTTTCATACGTGTTCATGACACACTAATTTTTATGTCTTCACGTAATCACAAATATAAATATTGTAATAACCAATTTCAGTCCGGGTCAAATTCGAATCAGACCCGGGCTATTTACGAGGCGCAATACTAGACCACCCAGGCCTGTTGGCCCAATCAGGCCCAGCCAAACCCATCCCCAACAGAGCCCAATCCACCTGGCCCAACATGGCCTACTACCTAGCAGGCCCATTTCCCTAACCCTGGCCCAAGCCAAACCCTAAACAGCAACCCCAATCTAATCCCTAACCTAACCTAGTAAACCCTAGCCCCAAAACCAGCCACCATCACCCCTGACAGCCCTCTGACACCACGGCAGCTATCCCCAACACGCCACTAGCTGCCTTCCACGCCACCACTCAACCACCACCACACTCAACCCCACCATAAAAACCCCCAAGATTCAGACTCTAAGAGGAGATCGGACCCCCCTCAATCGGTTTCCCCCACCACCAAACCTTCTCTCGGCCCCTTCCCTCATCAACGAAACCCCCGATCGATTCGAGCCCCCCCGACCAAAAAACCATCACCACCGAGACCCCCTCCATCCGCAACCCTTATAGCCACAACCCAAAAACACCAACACACATCACACAATCACAAAAAAACCACAAAACAGCAAACAAAAAAAACAAGAAACCAAAAAAAAAAAAAGGTTTTGAAACCCAGATCTAGGGGTTTCGGTTGGGATTCGGGAAAAACGAAGCCCGAATCCGAAAAAAGGGGGTCGAAACCCACTCGGGTGTGAGTTTTGGAGAGCATCGACCGTCGACGAGCGGCGGCCGGCGCGATGGACCGGCGTCGGATTCTGGGTAGGGATAGAGAGAAGAGAGAGCATTCTAAGGGGGAGAGAGAGAAGAGAGAGAAAAAAAGAAAAAGTGAAAAAAAAGGCAAAAAATGACATTTATAGGCGCCAGAAACAGGGCGGTTTTAGGGAGTGAGGGTCCGCGCGCGGACCCGGATCCGACCCGGGGTCCGCGTGCCTGACCCGGGCCCAGGGGCAAAAAAAAAAGAAAAAAGGGGTTCGAATCCACTAGCCTAGATCCGACCCGCACACCTTCACCAGCCCAGGCCTTGGGCCCAGCAGCCCAAGCACTGATTTTGGGCCAGGGAGGAAAGAAGAGAAAGAAAAAGAAAAAAAGAGAAAGAAAAAAAATTAAAATTAAAATTAAAATTAAAAAAAGAAGAAAAAAATTAAAATTAAAATTATAAAAAGAGAAGGAAAAAAAAAAGAAGAGAAAAATTAAAATTAAAAAAAAAAGGGAAAATAGAAAAAATAAAAAAAAGGAAAAAAAAGGGAAAAGAAAAAAAAGAATAAATTAAGTCTCTTGGAAAGTTCATCCGAGCACTCAAATCCCGGCATTCGCGCATTTTCCGAAGGTAAATTTTTATTTATTTATGTTCTTTTCTCTATTTTTTTAAATTATATTTTATGCTATTTTTATTTATTATTTTAGTAATTTTCTTTTTTTTGTTTATTTATTTTATATATAGTTGTTATTATTATTGCCACTATGCTATTAATTTTGGCCTTTTTATCTTTCTATTTATTTTATTTTATTTTTATGCCTTTTTTTTAATTTTTATTAAATGTATTATTAATCTATTCTCTTTATAAAAAAATAATAAAATAAAATAAAATAAGATAAATACTTTTTCGATTTCATAAATATTTGGCAGAATTATTTCTTAATCTTTGCTGGGTTTGCTGGGAAGGTTAGAAAATTTCGTAACGCACGAATTTTTGAAGTATGATCGTTGTTTCACTCGAAATTACGCATGTATTAAGAGAAAGAATACTTTTCCAAGCTTTGCTAGGTTTGCTGGGAAGCTCGGTTATTTTTATTTGTTTATTTATTATTTTATTTATTTTTTGTTTTTTGACCTTTGGCATTTACGTAATTTCAAATAAACAAATTCACGAAGAATGATTTTTCTTCGGAAAATAGTTCTTTTCATATTTTTGTTTATGTTATTTAATTATTGATGTTTATATTATGTTTTTAATTATGCCATGTGATAATTAATGTTCATATTATTTCTTCTCATGTTGCATATTAATATTGTTTTTTTTTTCATATTCATATTTTATTTAAATAAGTTTTAATCGCATATAAAAATTAATGTTTTAGTAATAAAACAAGGCAATATTTCCGAGTTAAAATAATTCATGAGTTCTCTGCTGGGTCTGCCGGAGAGGATATCATCAATTATCATTAACGACGGAATACCCTTCTCCAAAAAATGAAAATGATTCGGTGAATTTTCTCATTAAGAAAATTTCTGTGTTTTGCCGGGTGTGCCGGGGAATATAGAAAATTTTGTGTTAATAAATTTCGGATTGTTATTCAAATAATACGATTGCTTCTAAAGGGAATTAATGTTAAATGCCGAACTTAAAACCAACATCTATCGAGACTTATGATAATACGTGACCAATAAGGTACCGTTTTTAAACGGGCGTCGTGGGAGTGCTAACCCTTCCTCACACGTAACCGACTCCCGAACCCGCTTTTGTTTTCTCTCTGGATTAAAACGCAGACTTCAAAATTGGTATTTTTAAAATGTTTTAATTAGTTTTAAAATATTTTTATAAAAATCGATTTTTGACAAGTGGCCAATCACACCTAAACAAAAAAGATTGGTGGCGACTCCCATTTTGTTTTCAAAAATGTCTAGCGGTCGAAAAAACCGTTATGACAGCTTGACGACTCCACTGGAGACCCACAAGAGAGTCAGGCCAAAATTGATCATGTGTTGTCAAAGTCTCGGTTTTGTTGGTTTAATTGATATTTAATTTTAATTCTCACATTTTTATTAATAAAGAGAATTTTGAAAATAATAAAATATTTTTTTAAATATGTCCATATTTATGTGCATACGTTATTATTGTTCTCTGGTTACTTAATTTTATATATTATCTTTGCTCTTTGATTAAACTGTTATCTTACATTTTTTATTCTTGGCCTTGGTATATTATCGGGGTATTCGAAATATGGGTTATAGAGTAGGTGATAAAAGGTTTGTTTGTTCCTCCTTACACACTACACTTGCATTCGCATAACATAAACTCTATATCCGAGTTTCGTCCTTTTTAAGTGAAAGTAAAGTAAACTACGCCTTCGTGACTAACAATCCACATGGGCTAGCGAAACACTTTCGGAGTATGATATTCCTAAGCCTTCGTGATTAACAATCCGCATGGGCTAAGGAATAAATACTCTAACAAATTGAACCTGTTCCTCGGATCAGGGTGCCTTACTAGTCTTCACGGGCGACAGTGAGAAACAATTTGGGGCCTTTAGAATTCAACCGAATCGCATATAGCGAACCCTACAAAGTCGAACCTAGGTAGAGCTGTGCCGAATTTTCGTTAGATATACCGGAACTAGGTACACATGGAGGAACATTTTCAACCTTTTTCTATTTGTTTTACATTCCAAATAAGCATGATACACCGGGTAAAGATGAATGTACATCGCTCTTAATAAGTTTAATATTCCGCCCCCAAAAGGCACCTTGATGCCTAAATAAGTCGATACTGTTGGGGCGATGTTCATTAACTTTTTGAATTTGTAAATATGAAAATTCTTTCTTTCAAGCACCCTTGCGTTTCATACATCTCGTACATTTCATGCATTAATGCAATTGTAAATAAAGCATGTACATTTATAATTCCACGGTGATAATAATCTCATTTGATAAATCACATAAACACTTGTTGTTGATTAAATAAGAATTGCAAACCGGTAGTGTTGAATAAATATTTGGACATCTGTGCTATTATAAGACCTACTACCCCAAAAGTTTTTGATAAAAATTGGTTTTTTAAAAATAATATTTTGATTTTTACGGGAAAAATATGTTTAAAAAAAAACTGTGGATTGAATTTGGGGGCAAAGTTTGTGCAATAAAATTGTTGAATAATTAAGTTCAGTCCAAATCATGTTAATCTAATTATTGAATAGTTTTCTGTATATATTCGTGCATTAATTTGTTTATTCTTTAGACAAATCAAATTAGCATCATGTTGCAATCATAACATGCATGATCATTCATTGTAGAATACATTTGTGACATACATCATCGTTCTCCGTATATATTAGTATATCAATTTATTTATTCTTTACATGCATCATATCGACATCGTGATTGCATTCATAACAATAAGGTCATGCATTCGTGACATACATGGTCACTCACTGTATATGTTCATGCATTAATTTGTTAATTCTTTACATGCACCATATGGCATCGTGTTACATTCACAGCATTCATAGCTCATTCATCATGAAACACACTTGGGGAATAAAAAAGAAGTCTGCTTGGTTTTAAAAACTTTGAAGAGATTTCTCTTTCAAATCAGAGGTATAAGAATTACTGCGTACCTCTATGACACAGGCCGGAACCATGGAGGATGAACAAAATAGACTGGATAGAATGGAAAGAGCACAGAGGGAATTGCAAGAACAATTAGCCAGATCTCAGCAAGAAGCACGAGAACAGATAACAAAATCTCAAGAGTAGTCACGCGAGAAAATAGACAAGATGATTGAAATGATGGCTAGATTGACCCGAGGAAAATGGGTTGCTGAAGGGTCGATCATAAAGGGAGAACCTCAACCTCAAGTAAACAACAACGAAGATCCGATTTACCTACCAAGTCAACAAGGCCAAGGAAAATTTCAATTGAACTCGGAATTTCACCCCTCAGACCCAGTTATTATTCCAAGCCAAGATGGTTCACTAGAACAAGAAAGCTGAAGAAACGTGTGGCAAAGCAAGTGGAAGACACAGAAGTGCAACAGAAGTATGATCTGTTTGAAGAGAGACTCAAAGCCATAGAAAGAATAGACGCTTTCGGGAATATGGATCCGAATGAGCTCAGCTTGGTCCCAGATTTGGTGATTCCGCCAAAATTCAAGGTCCCTGAATTTGAAAAGTATGACGGATCGAAATGTCCATCAATCCATATCACGAGGTTTTGTCGAAAATTGGCTGGCTACACCAACAATGACAAGCTGTTAATCCACTGCTTCCAAGACAGTCTACAGGGTCAGCTGCAAGATGGTATAATCAGTTGGATCGGGGCTGTATCCGTTCTTGGAAAGATCTGGCAAAAGCTTTCAAGACTCAGTATAAGCACATGATCGACATGGCACCAGATAGGTTAACGTTGCAGAATATGGAAAAGAAGCATACTGAGGGTTTTAAGGAATATGCCCAACGATGGAGGGATATGGCAACACAGGTGCAACCACCACTCACTGAGAAAGAAAATACTGTATTGTTCATCGGTACATTAACGACACCTTATTATGACAAGATGGTTGGCAATGCCTCAAGAAATTTCGCTGATGTGATTATTTTTGGTGAAATGATTGAGAATGCTATCAAGAGCGAAAAACTCGAAGGAGATAAGATATCCAATGCCGAGAGAAACGAGGCATCTGAAAAGAAAGACGAACATGTCCAGGCTGTGGGATAATTCACTCCATATCCCCAATTCTCCAAGCCATTATCATTAACGGCCAAATATTCATCCCCAAACACCTAATCCTATGTCAGCCCCTGCAACTAGGCCTGCTTCACAGAAACGACCACGGGGCAACCAAGAGAAATTTTCAATCCCAATCTCCGACCTGTTGCAATTACTAATAAAGAACCAATACCTCACCCCTGTGCCTTTGAAAACAACTCCAAACCCATCAGCAAGGAGTTTTGACCCAAACAGCAAGTGTGAGTATCACATGGGGGCAATTGGACATTCAACTGAAAAATGTAGACAACTGAAGGAAAAGATTGAAGGTCTTGTCCACGATGACATTTTGACTCCAGAGCTACTCGAACAGTGGAAATCCGCATTGCCATAAATCGGTTTCTTCTTTGGGGGTTTTGAGGATGAGAATAGTTACCTTTAAAAGCATGTCAACGAGCATTGAGGAATATGCATGTAGTTCTATGCCTCATCATGAAAGCACTTGTCTTATGTCGGCGTCCACATGAAATAAATAAATTTTGAATTTCAAATGCTTTGTGTTTATTGTGTTAATAATAATTTGAATTTGCAAAAATAAAATTAAGGAAATTCTTGATTTTGAAGAATGCGTTCTTAAAAGAAAAAAAAAATCTTTCTTCACATTAAGAAATGATGGGGAGTCTTGAGATTATTGATGATCATTGTTAGAAATGACCCAACACCCTTCCACATCTCTTTCGGACTTGCTTATGCTTGAATCTTTTGAGTTTGAAAAAATCAATGCTTCTAGGAATATATTGTTGAATTTCAGAAACCATAGTCAGTGCAATAAGAAAAATGCAGATCCTAGTTTAGGTTATGAGCAATGGAACAAACTTTTTGAGAAAATCCAAGCTCTTTGGTGTCTCAAACAAGTGAAACCTTTTTCAAGAATCTAGATTATGGTAAATTGATGCATGTCAAGGTTATGCCAAAACCATTCACATCCCTTTCCGTAACCATAAAACAAGAGTTGCCCAGACGTCAATTCATGATTAACGTCTCAGGTAACAATGACTAAACCTGATTTTCTCATGTTCCTAGAAAAAAGCTATTTTTGAGCCATATTCTTTCTTGTCCCTTCGGAGAGCCAAAAAAAAGACTTGAGGTGTTCCTCGTTATGATACGAATTCTCATTTGTATGACCAATCAAATGGTGCATCATTTGTAGATACGGAGGACATGTGGTGAATAAAGATGAAGTAATTTTCGGGGCATGCATCAATAAAAAAAATGAAAAATGAGTGTGACATCATGCATTTATGAAATTCACGATGGTTTCAAGAAAGGAAGAAACCTTTTCATTATTTCCCTCTAGGGAATGACTCTTCGGTTTACTTGCTTGTGTTTGAGATGAAAAATGGCCATCTTTCATCATCCTTTCACAAATTATAAAATATCCTTTTGCTACCCCTTTTGAGCCTAATGAATACTTTCGTTCTTTCAACCCCGATCAAGGATCACCCTCCACACTAGGGGGCAAATGCGAGGAAGGATTTTTTTTCAAAGGTCACAGATAATGAAGTCCTGGTTCAAAGACAAAAAAAGAATGCCTTGAATCAAAGAGAAATTTAAGCTTCCAAATAACTACGGGCTCACCTTGTCAAAATAGAAATGACAAAAAAAAGAGATAAAAAGAAAAATGAAAGCAAAAAAAAAAAAAAGAAAAGGAAGAAAAGAACGGATGAAAATCATCGAATAAAGAGAAAAGCTCAGAAAAGACAAATGTTTCAAAGAGAATCCCCCCTGAAATGATCCTTGATTTGATCACCTTAAACACATGCTTGAGCCTATTTATCTTTTCTTTCAGAATCTCGAACCTTGGCCTACATTACGTACCTGGAAAAGACTATTTTGATCAAGCATGGTCATTTAAATTGATGAGTCTATTCTTAGAGAAATGCACAAGACTTCGGTCTCCTTTCTGGCTAACAATCCTTTTTGGATAAGTCTTGATTTCTTAAATGCATGGTGAAACATTTAATGAAAAATGAAAAAAAAAAAACTCTAGGGTGAAAACCCAAAATGGGCAGTCTAGAGTAAAATGGGAGATTTTTCGACGCCACCTATGTATTGTCGAGGCCATGACCAAAGAGGAGGTCATTTTGAGGAAATCGAGGAACATTTGGGATTCCAAAATATCCCAAAATTGTCAACTCTAGTTTGGAGGTTTGGCTTCAAAAACTGAGACATTTTTCCCTTCCAGAATTGACTTTCCAGTTTGAACATCCCGGCTAGCCTTGACGGTTCTCAAAATGCCATGATTTGGAAACTAAAAGAAGGTTGCATTTGTTCGATTCCTAGAGAATTCATGTTTTTTAAACCTGTTCTATTTGTGAGTCTAGAAAGGACGTATATTTTTCTTGTGGTGAAGTCTCCTTGGATCAACCAAAATCTTGTTGTACCAAGCTTTTTGACTAAATTTGAAAAAAGCCGAATTGACACTCAGAAAAACGTCTAACAGTGGTCATCAATCTTTAAGAGATTTGGGATATCAGAGGATGACATTTTCAGCCCAAAAGCTTTCAGTACATAAGCAAATATTTTTCAAAAAAAAAAAGAGAGCAAGCAAAAGCAAATAAAAAATGAAAATATTTTTGGAAGAAACCATTTTGATTAAAAATGATGTTGGCATGAGGCAAAGGTCTTTCTGGCCCAAAGGTATGGAACTATTGAGGTAGAAGAAATGAACATTCGGCTCAGAATTCTGTCGATAAGATTTTGAAAACAATCGGAGCAAAGAGATAGTACCAGAGTGAAGAAAAGGGTTGATCTCTTATCTGACACGAGTGTCTCGGGATACGCTTTGTTGCGAACAGGAAAAAAGAATTAGAAAAGCTAAACCAATGTCAAGAAAAACAATTGGGAACATTTGCATCATTTATCAACATTCGCATATTTATTGAGTTTTGCATCTGCATCGTGTCGTAAAACATTTACATTATTTATGGGTACTTGCACATGCATCATCAGGGGGCATATGCATTGACTTCGCATGACATTCACATTTCATGCATGACATTGACTATTTGAAATTTTGACATTTGAATTTGAACATTCAGTGAGATTTTTTTCCAAGATATGATTGTGAAAGATCTTCAGGTATGATCACCAAGACCTCCGGCCACCTCTTTTAAAACCTACGGGCATAGGAAAAAGAAAATTAGAAAAATGAAGACCTCCGGGCATCTGTTTTAAAACCTCCGGGTTACCTCTTTTAAGTCCTCCGGGCACAGCAAAAGAAAAGGAAAATTAGAGAAAAAGAAGACCTCCAGGCACCTCTTTTAAGTTCTTCGGGCACCATTCTCAAATAAAAAACATTTTTAAAAGACCTCCGGGCATCTGTCTCAAGATCTCCGGGCATTATTCTCAAGAATCATGTTTTCAAGACCTCCGAGCACTATTCTCAAAAATCCTGGATAAGACCTCCGGGCACCATTTTCAAAGAAAAGATAATAAGATCTCTGGGCATCCGTTTCAAGACCTCCGGGCACTATTCTCAAAAATCATGGATAAGACCTTTGGGCAACATTTTCAAAAAAGACATTTTTAAGACCTCCGGACATATTCTTAAAAAAAAAAAATCATAGATAAGACCTCCGGGCACCATTTTCAAAGAAAAGATAATTTTTAAGACCTCTGGGCACCTGTTTCAAGACCTTCGGGCATTATTCTCAAAAGTTATGTTTTCAAGACCTCCAGGCACTATTCTGAAAAATCATTGATAAAAAACTCCGGGCATCATTCTCAAAGTCAGGAATAAGACCTCCGGGCACCATTTTCAAAGAAGTAACATTTTTTTAGATCTCCGAGTATTTGCTTTCAAAAACCTCCGGGTAACATCTTTCAAAATGATATTTTTCAGAATCTCCGGGTATCTTTTTCAATTCTTGCAAAGTCGAACTCGTTTCCTTAAGACGGGTCGAGCCTTGGTATTATTAGTCAAGGTAATCTCTTTAAGGCAAATCATTTTATCACAAGCTTCCAAAAAAAAAAAAAAACTCCTGATCTTTCCTCAACGATGAACCAAGAACCTCTCTAAATATGGACCTCTATAACCGGACAAAATTGGTTTTACTGTCTTTGCCCTATTCCTGATTCTCAGAAATGTGCAAAGAGGGGCAGCTGTAATAACCAATTTCAGTCCGGGTCAAATTCGAATCGGACCCGGGCTATTTACGGGGCCCAATACTAGACCACCCAGGCCTGTTGGCCCAATCAGGCCCAACCAAACCCATCCCCAATAGAGCCCAATCCATCTGGCCCAACAGGGCCTGCTACCTAGCAGGCCCATTTCCCTAACCTTGGCCCAAGCCAAACCCTAAACAGCAACCCCAATCTAATCCCTAACCTAACATAGTAAACCCTAACCCTAGCCCCAAAACCAGCCACCATCACCCCTGACAGCCTTCTGACACCACGGCAGCCACCCCCAACACGCCACCACTCAACCACCACCACACTCAACCCCACCATAAAAACCCCCAAGATTCGGACTCTAAGAGGAGATCGGACCCCCCTCAATCGGTTTCCCCCCACCACCAAACCTTCTCTCGGCCCCCTCCCCCATCAACGAAACCCCAGATCGGTTCGAGCCCCCCCCGACCAAAAAACCATCACCACCGAGATCCCCTCCATCCGCAACCCTTATAGCCACAACCCAAAAACACCAACACACACCACACAATCACAAAAAAAAACCACAAAACAGCAAACAAAAAAACAAGAAAACCAAAAAAAAAAAGGTTTTGAAACCCATATCTAGGGGTTTCGGTTGGGATTCGGGCAAAACGAAGCCCGAATCCGAGAAGAGGGGGTCGAAACCCCCTCGGGTGTGAGTTTTGAAGAGCATCGGCCGCCTGCGATCGGCGACCGACAGCAAGGCACGACGATCGGCGCGACGGACCGACGTCGGATTCTGAGTAGGGATAGAGAGAAGAGAGAGCATTCTGAGGGAGAGAGAGAGAAAAAAAAGGAAAAAGTGAAAAAAAAAGGCAAAAAATGACATTTATAGGCTCCAGAAACGGCGTCGTTTTGGGGAGTGAGGGTCCGCGCGCGAACCCGGATCCGACACGGGGTCCGCCCGCCTGACCCGAGCCCAGGGGCAAAAAGAAAAAGAAAAAAAAAGGGTTTGGATCCACCAGCCTAGATCCGACCCGCGCGCCTTCAATAGCCCAAGCCTTGGGCCCAGCAGCCCAGGTCTTGGGCCCAACAGCCCAGGCACTGATTTTGGGCCAGGGAGAAAAGAAGAGAAAGAAAAAAAAAAGAAAGAAAAAGAAAAAATAAATTAAAATTAAAATTAAATTAAATTAAAAAATAAAAATAAATAAAAATAAATAAAAATAAATAAAAATAAATAAAAATAAATAAAAATAAAAATAAAAATAAAAAAAGAATAAAATTAATATTAAAATTAAAAAAAGAGAAGGAAAAAAAAGAAGAGAAAAATTAAAATTAAAAAAAAGGGAAAATAGAAAAAATAAAAAAAAAAGGAAAAAAAAGGGAAAAGAAAAAAAAGAATAAATTAAGTCTCTTGGAAAGTTCATCCGAGCACTCAAGTCCCGGCATTCGCGCATTTTCCGAAGGTAAATTTTTATTTATTTATGTTCTTTTCTCTATTTTTTAATTATATTTTATGCTATTTTATTTATTATTTTAGTAATTTTCTTTTTTTTTGTTTATTTATTTTATATATAGTTGTTATTATTATTGCCACTATGCTATTAATTTTGGCCTTTTTATCTTTTTATTTATTTTATTTTATTTTATTTTTTATGCATTTTCTTTTTATTATTATTATTAAATGTATTATTAATCTATTCTCTTTATAAAAAAATAATAAAATAAAATAAGATAAATACTTTTTCGATTTCATAAATATTTGGCAGAATTATTTTTTAATCTTTGCCGGGTTTGCTGGGAAGGTTAGAAATTCCGTAACGCACGAATTTTTGAAGTATGATCGTTGTTTCAACTCGAAATTACGCACGTATTAAGAGAAAAAAAATACTTTTTCAAGCTTTGCTGGGTTTGCTGGGAAGCTCGGTTATTTTTATTTGTTTATTTATTATTTTATTTATCTTTTGTTTTTTGACGTTTGCCATTTACGTAATTTCAAATAAACAAATTCACGAAGAATGATTTTTCTTCGGAAAATAGTTCTTTTCATATTTTTGTTTATGTTATTTAATTATTGATGTTTATATTATGTTTTTAATTATGCCATGTGATAATTAATGTTCATATTATTTCTTCTCATGTTGCATATTAATATTGTTTTTTTTTTCATATTCATATTTTATTTAAATAAGTTTTAATCGCATATAAAAATTAATATTTTAGTAATAAAACAAGGCAATATTTTCGAGTTAAAATAATTCATGAGTTCTCTGCTGGTCTGCCGGGGATGATATCATCAATTATCATTAACGACGGAATACCCTTCTCCAAAAAATGAAATTGATTCTGTGAATTTTCTCATTAAGAAAATTTATGTGTTTTGCCGGGTGTGCCAGGGAATATAGAAAATTTTGTGTTAATAAGTTTCGGATTGTTATTCAAATAATACGATTGCTTCTAAAGGGAATTAATGTTAAATGCCGAACCTAAAACCAACATCTACCGAGACTTATGATAATACGTGACCAATAAGGTACCGTTTTTAAACGGGCGTCGTGAGGGAACCCTTCCTCACACGTAACCGACTCCCGAACCCGTTTTTGTTTTCTCTCTGGATTAAAACACAGACTTCAAAATTGGTCTTTTTAAAATGTTTTAATTAGTTTTAAAATATTTTTATAAAAATCGATTTTTGACAGGTGGCTAATCAAACCTAAACAAAAAAGATTGGTTGCGACTCCCATTTTGTTTTCAAAAATGTCTAGCGGTCGAAAAAACCGTTATGACAAATATCTAACTTATTTAATTAATAATGTTATTATATCAATCGGTATGATCAGTTTAACCATCGTTTGTTATACTTACTTAATAACATATAAAACTAGTTTAAATTTTAACAATGTTTTGAAAATTAGTTTTAAAGGATAATCATGTTAATCATATAATATTAAATTATTAATAAAAAAAATTCAGTTTCAACTTAATCATGTTTAAATGGGTTTATCATGTTAAATATTATCGTATAAAATTTAATTCGAACTGTTTAATAAATGTGTTAGTCGTAGTGTATTGTGTAAGCATATTTGTATTCATGTTTAAAAACTCGTTTAATTAATTGTGTCGTGTTCGTGTCAAAGCTATAACTATTAATACCTTATATAAATACGCCTAGACTTGTCCGACCTAAATTTGGTCGGATTTGGGATAAATTTTTATAATTTGAATCGATCTGGCTTGACTTGGATTATTATTTAATCATTAAAAAAATATATAAAAATTTAATTATAAAAATTTATAAATATTAATATAAAATTTTTATATTTTTTAATATATTTAAATAATAAAATAGGCTTTCAAACCCGATGGGCTGAGCTCGAACTAGACTTGAACAAGTAAATTTTTTTACTGTTTGAACCTGACCCGATCCAACTTATAAACACCTCCAAAATCTAACAACGACACAATTAAAACACAAAAACACAAATTTTCATAACTACCTGAGCCTATGGTCATATATAGACTCAAGTATAAGCTAGTTGTAATTTAAAAGTGAAGAATGTTTTTATTTATTTTTTAAATTATTCACTATAGCTAGGGGTGATTTAATCAATGAAGACTGAAAATGCTTTTGTTTGTTTGTTTCCTTTTATGTTTGTAAATATTGTAGTTTGGGTGGGGGAGATTAAAGCTAGGTCGGGAGATTAAAGTTAGGTCAAAAGTTCTGATATGCAATTTAATATAATTCGGAGAAGTTTGCTTTTGGACACATGAATGAAACCATTGACAACGTAAAAAGCAATGAAAGTTTTGTATTCTGATAACGTTGATATATATATATATATATATATATATATATATATATATATATATATATATATATATATACTAGTTCTCGGATTTGAAGGAAATTTATTTTAAGATAATTGTAAGGAAAGGAAATATTTTATATTTCAATGAAAATGATAAGCAACGTATAAGAATTATAAGAAGTGTAGAAAGAAACTATTTTATGGTATGGAATTGTATAGAAAGACTTATATAATCAAAACCCTTAATCCTTTTTGCTAATATGAAAATGAAAATGAAAAAAAATTATTTATTCATTCATAATTTTAACCCAAAAAAAATCTAAAGTCAATTGAAATACAAATAAATAAATTTTACATAATATAATCCTTATTCCTTACATGCAGAGGTGTTTTCTTTATTTTTCTCCAAAAGCTTGCATTTCTTTTAGACTGCAATGCAACGACACCACAAAAACCAACAATTTCCTTACCCATATGCTTCAATTATTCAATCTTGCCTCCTTATTTTTTGTATTTTTTTTTATTCGTGCCCTCTCATTCTCTTATTCTTACCTACAATCTGCAATTCTTCTCTAAAAAAGAAATACATTCAAAAACCTCTAATATCCTGATCCATCAGCTAAAAAAATTCATTTTATTATTTAAAAAACATTTTAGATTAATAGTAATATATTTTTATAAATTAAAATTAAATAAAAATAATTTGAATCGGATCATACTATTTAAATTAAAAATATCTTATTTCAAATTATGGTGGGGTCAGTTGGTTGGATCAAAGGATCCAGCAGATCACAAAAAGTGGGGTCAAGGCCCATATATCTTGACCAAAGCTGAGTCGAAGGAAGCACAAGAACACAAAGGTATCACTTTTTTTTTTTGGGATAAGCAACAAAGGTGTCACTCACTCACGTCTTTTGGGTCAAAAAAGTCAGATTTAATTGATTATTATCTTATGGGGGAAAGAAAAAAAAAAAAGCATCTTAACATGCGGCTCCATAATTCCATCCTTCCTCCATAATATAAGGAGAGATGTCATTTCTCAGCTTTTGACCAATAAATTAATCCCATTATCATCATTCATACCATCTTAACATCAACATATTTGTAGGAAATTAAGCATCTAATATAATGAATTTTTTTTAACTGCTAACCTTATTTATGAAATTTAATAATTTCATAATCGATGCGTCATAACGGTTTTTTGACCGCTCTACAATTTTCGTTTTAAAATAAATAAAATAAAAATGCAGAGAGTCGCCATCAATCTTTTTGGTTAGGTGTGATTGGTCACCTATGAAAACTTATCTTCTTAATAATATCCTAAAATTTATTACGATATATTAAAAAGATAATTTTTGGTCTGCGAAACAAAATTAGGTTCGAAAGTACGGTTACGCGTGTGGAAGAATTAGCACCCCCACGAAGCTCGTTTTAAAAAGGGTACCGATTAATCGCGTGTTATCTTTAATCTTGAAAAAATAATTTTAATTTTAATATTTAATAATAATTCCCTTAGTACATTTTTAAAAAATATATATATTTTAAAACGAATGAGAGATAACGTTTTTTTTTATAATTATTTCTGAAGTAAAAGAAATTACTTATGTAAAAGTAATTCCCGAATCACTCCGATATTTTCAATAATGTTTCGATAATTATTTTTGACACGAACCGTTTTGAGGAACGATAGATATTCGGACCATCCGGAGAACGGATTCATTTTTTAGAGAATTTCCTTTACCAAAAATAATTAAAAAAAGCCATTTTTTTTGTTTGTGGAGAAAAAATAAGAAATAAAGATATAACATCCTTTTTTGTAAATTATTTTCGAGATAACAGAAATCATCTATGTAAAATAGTTTTCGACCCACTCCGATAATTTCGATAATGTTTCGGTAACTAATTTTACTCGAATCATTTCGTGGAACGATTGATACTCCGACCGTTCGAGAAATGATCCGTTTTTAGAAAATTTCATTTATTAAAAATTTGTTTATGGAGAAATTAATAAAAATATCTTTTTATAATTAATTCCGGAATAAAAGAAATTACTTTATGTAAAAATAATTCCCAAACCACTCCGATAGTTTCGATAATGTCTCGACAATCATGTTTACACGACCTATTTCGAGGAACGATTGATATTCCGACTATTCCAAGAAAGAATTCGTTTTTAGAGAATTTCCTTAAGAAACTAAATAAACTAAATAAAAAAACTATTTTATACAAGAAAAAATTATTCATTAAGAAACTAAATAAAAAAACTTTCCCCTTTTTTTTGGCGAATAATGCATAAAAATGAATGATAAAATGAATAAATGCCAATAATGAAAGAATTAACAATAAAAAAATAAAAAAATAAAATAATGATAATAATAATAATAATAACAATAAATACAAATATAGGTATAAAAAAAGATATAGATATAAAATAAAATGGTAATAACAGTAATAATAATAATAAAAAATATAAAAATATAAAATAAAATAAAATAAAATAAAAATAATACAATAATAATACAATAATAATACTAGCAATAAACAAATATATATATAAATAAAAAAATAATAAATAAAAAAATAATAAAAAAATAATATTAATAATAACAATAATAATTAAAAAATAATAATAATTAATATAATAATAAATAAATAAATAAAGAAAAAACAACATCTGGGTCGGGTCCAGGCGCGGACCCACCCTGTGACCCGACCCAGCTGTTGTTATATAAAAAAAGATTCTTTTTTTTTTCATTTAAACCTAAAACCAAAAAAAAAAAAAAAAATCTCACCAGTTTTTTTTTCTCTCAACAAACCTTCGTCGCCGCCATGCCAAAAGTCCCCTGAACCAAAAAAAAAAAAATACTAAAACACTCATCCCTTTCTCCTCAACCCAAATACTAGGCCAGATTTCCCCAAAACCACCCTAAATTTCCTAGATCTGAAAATGGAAATTCGAAAACCCTTTTTTTTGTTGGGTTTTTTGTTGTTTTTTTTTTTGGTGTGATTTTGCTGCTTCTGGGTTTTGTTTCGGACCTCTTTTTTTTTTTTCTCCCCTCCTCCTAGTTTCGGATCTCTCTGGTTCTGATTTTTTCCTTCCCCTATTTTTTTTTTGTTTTCGGATCTGGGGGGTTTAAATAGGGGGTTGTGGCGGTGGGGAGCTGGCAGCTCGGTGGCAGTGCTTGGGTGGCTGGGTGAGTGGCTGGTAGGGCAAGTGGGGGGTTAGGGTTGCCAGACAAGTGGGTATAGGGTAGGCGGTGGAGAGGCGACTAGGGTTTGCTTAGGGGGGAAGGGTTGGTGGCCATTGGGCCAGGTTATGTGTACTGGGCCATTGGAATTGGGCCAATAACAATATTAATAAAAATAATAAATAATAATATAATATAATATAATATATAAAATAAAATAAAATAAAAATAAAAATAAAAAAAGGGTCGCTACAGCTGCCCCTCTTTGAACATTGCTGAGAATCAGCAATAGGACAAAGATGTAAGCGACAATGTCGTCCGTGATTAATATAAACTGCTCCTCTCAACAGAGGCTCTATTACTTAGGAATTTAAAACGATGCTCCTCTCATCAGAGGCTCCTTGACTTCGAAAACTGAAAATGCTCCTCTTATCAGAGGCTCGAAAATTTTGAGATTTAAAATGCTCCTCTCAAGAGAGGCTCCTTGACTTTGAAATTTAAAAACGATGCTCACCTGGAAAATAAATTGCTCCTCTCAACAGAGGCTCTATCACTTGAAAAATAAATTGCTCATCTCAACAGAGGCTCTATCACTTGAAAAAAATAAATTGCTCCTCTCAACAGAGGCTCTATCACTTGAAAAATAAATTGCTCCTCTTAGGAGAGGCTATATCACTTGAAAAATAAATTGCTCCTCTTAGCAGAGGCTCTATCACTTGAAAAATAAATTGCTCCTCTCAACAGAGGCTCTATCACTTGAAAAATAAATTGCTCCTCTCAACAGAGGCTCTATCACTTGTTTTTAAAATGTACCTTTTTCTTGGTTATCATGGTGATTCCCAACTTCCTGTTGCATTCGGGTTTCATTTTCCTCGTCCATCTGTCATTCGTATCCCTTTCTATGCAACAGTAATTCTCAATGTTTGCAATGTTATGATGATGCAATGCATGTTTATGACAATGAAATGCATAACTTGAGGCCCGAATCATGATTCGATGCCCCTGTGTATATTTCATTAACCAGAGACCCTTTCAGAGTTGAGTCTGATTAAGCCTCTTATTTCAATCTTCACAAACTTTTCTGTCCTTCCCACTTCTTTCTCTTTTCCTCCATCAAATCGACTAGGCCTCCACAATTTATTTCCTCACGATCCTTTCTTAGTCGAGTCAAAGCTTTGTACCTTTCCCCCTAAAACAATTTTAGGTATCAATCGTTATCTCAATCATTGTTTTCTTTATTTTCAAAAGGTATAATCAAATCGGGTCTCACATTGCCCCACTATCTCTTCTTCCCTTTCTGATTTTCCAATTTTCAAAATTCTGTAGAGTAATCATGAAAGCTTCGCTTGTGCATTATCTAGTTATTTATTATCATTCACATTTCATGCCAAAATAATGCATTATCTAAAGAAAATTTCAAACAAAGAATGAGAATTTAAGGACACGATTTTATGAATCGGGATATATACTTTCATTCTAGTGAAGGAAAAAAAAGAACATACTGGCATTCATCAAAGAAAAGAAAGAAAGACTGAACAGGGATAGACCCCCACATAATGAATACTTAAACGATCTCAATCGAGCAAATTCAGATTTCTTTTTCAGAAAAGAATATCCGTCGATGTCTTTGACTCCTTTTGAGAGTGTCCAACTATTAATTGCCCTTCCTGCCTTGTGCCATTCGGTCACGTCGCACCTCGCTGCTTGTTCAGTTCTTTCATCCTGTTCTAACCCCTTGTCTCATGAATTATTTCGCACAGATTATTGTCAGCCATCCCAACTCTTGTTTGTCCTTTACCTAGGCCGCCCTTTAGGGTTTTCGACATAGATCCATCATTTGATTCGAACCGCCTTTTTGGGGTTTTCGGTTTGAAACTCTTTTTTTTTATGCATAATATTTCTTCACTGCATCAGCATTGATTGGACTCGAGAAATCCGCACTATCCATCTCTGCTAAAATTATTGCCCCTCCTGAAAATACTCTTTTTACCACATACGGACCTTCTTAATTCGGTGCCCATTTCCCCCTGGGATCTTGCTGATTAGGGAGGATTTTCTTCAAAACTAAATCACCTTCTCGAAACTCTCTTGGGCGAACCTTTTTGTTATGAGCCCTCATCATCCGCCTTTGGTATAATTGGCCATGACACAGGGCCGTCATCCTCTTTTCTTCGATCAAATTAAGTTGCTCATAGCGGGCTCGAACCCATTCTGCTTCTTCTAACTCGACTTCCATTAAAATTCTCAGAGAAGGGATCTCCACTTCAATTGGTAGTACAGCTTCCATCCCATACACTAAGGGGTTGGGTTGCCCCTATAGAAGTACGTACTGACGTTCTGTAGGCGTGCAGGGCAAACGAAAGCTTTTCGTGCCAATCTTTGTACTTATCAGTCATTTTGGCAACGATTTTCTTTATATTCTTGTTAGCAGCTTCTACTGCCCCATTCATCTTGGGACTGTAAGACGCCGAGTTGTGGTGCTTGATTTTGAAATGAGTGCAGATTTCTTTCATCATGGCATTGTTCAAATTGAGAGCGTTATCTGTAATAATTTTCTCCGGGAGACCATACCGCCATATCACTTCCTTTTTCAAAAATCTGCACACCACGGATTTGGTCACACTAGCGTAAGAAGCAGCTTCGACCCATTTCGTGAAGTAATCGATCACTACCAAAATGAAGCGATGTCCGTTCGAGGCTTTAGGGGTAATTGGCCCGATCACATCCATTCTCCACATAGAAAAAGACCAAGGCGTTGTCATGACATGTAGAGTTGTCGGAGGAGCGTGCAGCTTATCTGTGTATATCTGACACTTATGACATCTTCGAACATACCTGATGCAATCCCTTTCCGCAGTCATCCAGTAATAGCCTGCTCTCATAATCTGCTTAGCCATCATGTGGCCGTTTGCATGTGTTCCACACACCCATTCGTGAACCTCTTCGAGTATTCTTTTAGCTTTAGCCGCTTCGACACACCTTAGAAGTGTATGATCTCTACTCCTTTATACAATATTTCTTCATCCAAGAAGAATCCCATCGCCATTCTTCTCAAAGTTTTTTTGTCATTTTTCGAAGCATGCTCTGGATACTGCTGATGTTTTATGTATTGTGAGATGTCGTGGTACAACGGTCTCCCATCCGGTTCTTCCTCAACATGCATACAGTGCGCAGGCAATTCTCCTATACTCATCTTGATGGGCTGGACGTCAGCACTTGTATTTATTTTGAACATTGAGGCCAACGTAGCTAGGGCATCGGCCATTTGATTTTCTTCTCGAGGCAGGTAATTGAATTCGATTTTTTGGAATTGCTGAACCAATTCCATTATGAATTTGTGGTAGAGGATCAGTTTTGAATCTCTCGTTTCCCATTCTTCTTTCAACTGGCAAATAACTAGGGCAGAATCCCCATATACTTCTAACTCGCCTATTTTCTTTGCGATAGCCGCTTGAAGTCCTATGACACAGGCCTCATATTCTGCCACATTGTTGGTGTATCTGAAAGTTAATCTCGCAGTAATGGACTAATGGGGCAGTAATTTCCCTCTGGTGATATCAAAACTGCTCCAATACCATGCCCCAAAGCATTTGATGCTCCGTCGAAATGCATTTTCCATACAGCCTTCTTTAACTCCTCGCCTTCATCCTCCCGAGAAATAACCATCAAGTCCTCATCAGGAAAGTCAAACTTTATCGGCTCGTAATCTTCTGTAGCTCTATCTGCCAGAAATTCGGCCACTGCACTCCCTTTTATGGCCTTTTGCGAGACATAGGTGATGTCATACTCAGAGAGTAGAACCTGTCATCTTGCTAATCTTCCTAACAACGAGGGTTTCTCAAATATGTACTTAATGGGGTCCAATTTAGCAATAAGTAATGTTGTATGATACAACATGTACTGGCAAAGCCTACGAGTAGTCCAAGCTAGTACATAACACACCTTTTCTACTGTCGAGTATTTGGCCTCGTAATCGGTAAACTATTTACTCAAGTTGTAAATAGCCTGCTTTTTTTTACTTGTCTCATCTTGCTGTCCCAATACACATCCCATAGACTTCTCATGTACTACCAAATACAAAACAAGTGACCTTCCCGGAGTGGGTGGTACCAACATCGGTGGGTTGGTAAGATACTCTTTCACTTTATCGAATGCTGCTTGGCACTCTTCGTCCCATTCACCCGGGTCTCATTTCCTGAGGAGTCTGAAAATCGGATCACATTTGGCAGTGATTTGGGAAATAAAACAGGCAATGTAATTCAATCTCCCCAGAAATCCTCTTACTTCTTTCTGTGTCCGGGGTGGGGATAAGTTCTGAATGGCTCGTATCTTGTCAGGGTCTACTTCGATTCCTTTCTCATTAACAATGAAGCCTAGTAGTTTGCCGAATGTTACACCAAACGTGCATTTGGCGGGATTGAGCTTAAGCTGGAACTTTCTTAACCGATCGAACAACTTTCTCAGATTAACCACATGGTCCTCATCTTCACGTGACTTTGTGATCATATCGTCGACATAAATTTCTACTTCTTTGTGCATCATATCATGGAAGAGGGTCACCATTGCTCTCTGGTAAGTCGCCCCGACATTCTTTAGCCCAAATAGCATCACTTTATAACAAAAAGTCCCCCACATTGTCACAAATGTGGTCTTTTCCATGTCTTTCGGTGCCATTTTGATTTGGTTGTAGCCCGAAAATCCATCCATAAATGAGAACAATGAGTGCCTGGCGGTATTATCCACCAAGGTATCGATATGGAGTAATGGAAAACTATCTTTCGGACTGGCACTGTTTAGGTCCCGGTAATCAACACACATCCGTACTTTCCCTTTTTTCTTCAGGAATGGGACTATGTTCGCCATCCATTCGGGATACTTGGCGACTTTCAAAAATCCTGCGTCAAACTATTTTTTTTTACTTCTTCTTTGACTTTCAAGAGCATTTCAAGCTTCATTCGTCTCAACTTTTGTTTCACTGGTTTGCATTCTGGCCCTAAGGGCAAACGGTGCACCACGATATTCGTATCAAGCCCTGGCATGTCCTGATAGGACCATGCGAACACATCAACATATTCATGGACAGTTCTGTTAATTCTTGTTTTTTTTGTCGCCGAAAGTGAAGTGGCGATTTTATTTCCTTCTTGTCATTCTCGTTTCCCAGATTAACGAACTCTGTTATCTCCTGATGAGGCATAATTTGTTTTTCTTCCGACTCTATCAATCTCAACAAGTCAGGAGGTAAGTCATAGTTTTCAGCAATCTCTTCGTCGTCAATTTCGTCGACGTCAATACATTTCTCAAAATTGATTTTCGAGCCATCGCTGAGATTGTTTTCGCATTCACTAATAGGGGACCTGTGGTGGAAGCAAAAAAATATAGATATTTGTATAGGAGCAAAATAGAAATGATGGACAAACAGAAGTGGCAAATGAATTGAAACAAAATGCATCATGATTTGTCATTCATTAAAATGATAATTTCATAAAAAGAGCCCATGCACAAAAAGAAACTTTCATAAAATTATTAGGCAGAAGTGTTTGAAGACTTAGTTTGTTAATCAGAAAGAGACCTAAATATAGCTGGTAAGTCTATAGCATGCCAATTCTTCAATTCAAATCCTGGGGGGCATGGGTAGATGGTCTCTTCCTCTGTTTGACTTCCCTCTTCTTTCTCTTGTTCCAGCATCTGGATGCAGAACTCCGCGAACATTCCTTCCAAAATCACGACAGGCTTGGTTCTAACTGGTGAATCGAAAAAAATAAAACCCGCCGATGGAAATATCTCATAGAGGTGGGGGATATAGATCCTTCGGGTCTCCATCTCATGACCCTTTAGTCTTGCAAGCCTCTATTCTTTCCTTTCTCTTATCATTCTCTCTTTGTCTTCTCTAGTTGGCTTGTATCCCAAACCAAACTTGTCCCTTTTTCCAATCACACTTATCCACCTTCTGATTCCTTGTAGGTCCTTTCCTAGGCCGGCCCCGGCTCGGCAACCTTTTCCAACCACCTGAACAAGGCTGTTTTAAGTGACGTAAGATAAATGAGGCATAGGTATCTTAGAACCTTCTCCTACAAATGTGGCATTAACAAACTCCAAGGTTCGAAAAGAGCATTCCCATGCTTCTTCGGTAGCCTCTATATAGGGGATACTCGAGGATTTCGATACAGTCAAGTCTTCTTCCCCATCCATAATTATTACTTGTTCCTCAACTCTGAATTTTACCTTCTGATGTAGAGTGGATGGAATAGCAGCAGCCATGTGAATCCAGGGTCTTCCCAGCAAGACAATGTACGAGGGGATGATATCCATAACCTGGAAGGCGATATCAAATATGCACGGACCAATCTGCATTGGTAAATCGATCTGTCCCACCACCTGTCTACGGGTCCCATCAAATGCCCGTACTATCATATGACTGTTCTTCATATGGAGTATGTCGATAGGCAATTTGACCAGCGTAGTCATAGGCATGACATTTAATGCAAAACCATTATCGATAAGCACTTTTGCAATGATATGGCTTTTGCATCGAGCGGTGATATAGAGGGCCTTGGTATTGCCTGTCCCTTCCGGTAGGATTTCTTCATCGTTGAAAGTTATGAAATTATTGACAACCACATTTCCTACTACTTGATCGAACTTCTCTATAGATACGTCGTGAGCTACGTACGCCTCATTTAGTACTTTTAAGAGGGCCCTTCAGTGGGGTTCTGAATTTGTCAGCAATTCCAAGATGGAAATACGAGCTGGTGAGCGTTTTAACTGTTCTACCATGCTGTATTCACTGTGTTTGATAAATTTGAGGAATTCACAGGCTTCCTCCTCTGTTACTGGCTTGTTCTTTCTTTGCTCGACTTCGTTTTCTGGGATAGTCTTTTCTTCATCAGTTTTAGCTTTTCCTTTTCTGGCAAATTTTGCTGCTTTGGGTGTATAACATCTCCCGCTTCTTGTGAAACCTCCAATACCGATAATGTCTACTGCCGCCGTAGAAATATTAAGTACTGGTGTAGTATGATTAGATTCTGGTGATATAACTTCACCGTCGTATTTCCAGGGCACAACCTTGCCATTCCTACGTGGAAAAGGGCTTGAACTTCAATAGTTACTATCGGCTTTGATACCCTCGGTGTTTCTTTCACTAGCGGGTTCTGGGTTTCTTCATAGTATATGACTAATGGCTTTTGCTTGACCCATTCAGTAGCCTTTGGTGTTTCCTCAATTACCACATCCATTGATTCTTCCTCCCGTTCTGTGGAGAATTCTGCTACACCGATATCCATCATCTTTTGAATTTTATCTTGAAAATCGGAGTATTGGTCGATAGTATGTCCTACCAAGTCCCCGTGATACCTACAGAAGTATCCATTGTCTGATTCCAGCCTCAAAATTCTTTGCCCCATGTTAACTGGTTTAGACAGCCCCACCTTAATCATAGTATCCAACATTTCTCCCATATGAGTCCGGACGTCCTCAACCCTATACAAAACCCTGCACTCTTTTCCTTCCACTATTGCATTCACTACCGCTTTCCCATGATCAGGTAACAGATTTGCAGCGACGTTAGGCGCTCCCTTGGTTGTGAAGTTTAGATAACCAGTCTTGATCAGGCTTTGCACCTTGTGTTTAAAGGCAGTGCAATTCTCTAGAAAATCACATGGGTTGCCTCCGTGAGAATCACAATTCACGTTTGGGTCGTACCACCTCGGATACGGGGGTTTCATGGGTTCAAGGAACACGGGTGCTACTAAGTGATTTTGGATTAGCTTGGGGAAGAGTTGGGTGTATGTCATGGGAATTGGGTCGAACGGGGTCTTGGTTGAAACTGTTGGGTTCCCCTTTGGTTAGTCCCTATGTTGTTGATTGGATTGGCTGGGTTAAGAACAGGCGTAGGGGTTGTGTATACAGGCGCTGGCATGGGTGATGGTGAATATACCAGCATCGACGGTCGATAGCTCATCGGGTATTGGGACTGTGTAGGAAGATATGGGTATGGGTTAGGTGAGTAATTGTAGGGTTGGTTTGTAGGGAAAGGGGTAAAATTTCATGGTGGCCGACTCTCATACGAAACGGTCTGTACTTATCCTTCATTCTTCTTTATCACGCCTATCTTTTTGAAATTTGTTGTTTCAACTCCTTCAATCTTGCCGCTCTTTATAGCGTTTTCTATCATTTTGCCAAAAATGACCATGTCGGTAAAGGTTTTGGTAGCATTACCGACCAGCCTGTCATAATATGGCCCTCGCAACGTGTTGATAAACAACACAGTAGTTTCTCTTTCAGTGAGGGGTGGTTGCACTTGAGCTGTCATATCTCTTCATTTTTGGGCGTATTCTTTGAAACCTTCTCATGCCTTCTTCTCCATGTTCTGTAAGGATAACCTATCAGGTGCCATGTCAGCCATGTGCTTGTACTGGGTTAGAAAAGCTCTTGCCAGATCTGTCCAAGTAAGGCAAGTATGAATGCGACCACGATGTAGTTGGTTGTACCACCTCGCGGCTGATCCTTTCAGATTGTCTTGAAAACAGTGGATCAATAATTTATCGCTATGAGTATGCTCAGTCATTTTACGATAGAACATGGTGATGTAAAATGAAGGGCACTTGGTCCCATCGTACTTTTCAAATTTTGGAACTTTAAACTTCGGTGGTATTATCAAATCTGGAACCAAACTTAGTTCACTTGCATCAACTTTCCCGAAGACGTCCATCCCTTCTATTGCCTTGAGTCTTTCTTCTAGCATATCATATTTATGCTCCGTCCTGGTGTCCTCCACATGCTCTATCACACTTTTCCTCAATTTTTCTTGCTCTATGGGGTCATCTAAGTTTGGGACGTTAACTGGGTTTGAAGGATTAATCCCTGAGTTGGATGCAAGCTGTTCTTGGCCTTGCTGGCCTATGGGACCCGGTGTGTTGACGTAAACATAAGGTTGTCCTCCCACTGGAGGTTCTCCTTGTGGATGCCTATCTTGTGATGTTTGGGTGCGGGTTGGAGTAAAACCCAGTGGATATAGAGGATCTTCATTGTTACTTTCTCGGGGTCGGTGTCCTTCTCTTACACTTGAGCCTTCAGTTTGCCCCTTTTCCCTAGTCAGACTCATCATCATTTCCATCATCTTGGCCATTTGTTCACGTGATTCTTCTTGTGACCTTGCAATCTGCTCTCATGTTTCCTGTTGGGACCTGGCCAATTGTTCTTTCGCTTCAAGTTGGGACCTAGCCAATTGCTCTTGCAACTCTCTCTGTAGTTTTTCCATCCATTCAATTTGCGCTGTATGTTCACTTTCCATGGTTTTTGTTTTAAACCTAGTATTATACTGGTGAGAGGATTGCTTTGATCTTTCCGTCAGTCTGATTGTGCTTGAAACCACTGAGAATTATTTTAGTCGTGATTAGTGTATGTTATTTTCAAAAGGGATTTTAAATCGTTGGCGCGATATCAAAATCTTTTTTAATTCATGACTTGCCAGGTCTTTTCGTGAGTAGATATGTATGTATGCGTGTAACACAAGTTAACGATGTTTATGGAATGAAATGAATGCATTTGAGAGGTGCTTGCTCTAATATAATTTTCGAAAGGTAGATTCTCATTAATCCCACAGTATATTTTCACATTTGATTAATCATCCTAGAGTTGCAGCCATAAAAACATTTGACTTGCTCATATTGATCTTTCGCCTCTTCTAAGAAGCTAAGCAGACGTTGTCCATACTTTCCCGTAGGATTGACTTCTTGTATCAGCACCTCCACTCGTTCCACCATTTCTCTTGCTTTGCAGACTTGTGTAGCCAAATGTTCTATGTATTGTTGCCTTCCCAAACTTTCAGCCTTCCATCTCATACTAGCATCCGTTGCCAAATCACAGGTGTAAATCCAATCTGCCTCTCTGTCTTTCCATTCCCTTATAATTTCATCAATATGATTCCTTTGGTTGTGCAATTGTTGTTCCAAATGCTGAGTTAGTTGCCAGAGGGACTCCCTTTCTTCTTGTAATTTTGAGCATTTTCTTTCTCACCTTTTAGCTTGGTTTTTAACCCCACCAACTTTTCGGTGATCGAAGAATACATATTTTCCCATTTCTGCCTTTCGTGGAAAGATGTAGCAATTTTTCTTTCGTTTTCTTGTGCCTTGTGTTTCCATCGTTCTACTTCTTTCTGGAGCTCTTTTTCGCGTCTGTGAGATAACCTGAGGATGTTTCCGATCTTCATATCTGATCGTAACTTCTTGTTTTCTAAGTGTAGATTGTTCAGATATGATTGGGCTGTGTCACGTTCCCTGACGATCTTTTGATTTCGGACTCCTTGTATTTTTGCCTTATCCTTCCAATTCTCCATTTCTTCCTGGAGCCTTCGATGTTCTTGCTTCATCTTCTCTCTTTCGATCTTGAATCTCATCTTTCTTTCTTTACTCACTTGTTCCCAGATATTTGCCAAACTTGTCAAGTCATTTTGTGAAAGATCTAGGTTTATCTTTTCAGGCAGAGTTGATACAAAACCGGCCGTGAGACAATCCCCTTCTTCTTGCTAAGTTTTTTCAAACCAAATCCGTACATCCATAGGCGATTCACATGTGACATTCACGGATGAGGCACAAACCCGACGTTCAGTGGATTCCATGAGAATTTACGATCGAACAATGTATTGAAGCAAACACCTCGTTATGGGATGCTAATGATGCCAATGATAATGATGTGGGAAGAAGACAACCACAAGAAAACAGAATCTGTTAGTGTAAATATATACAGATATAATAACAAAATAAGGTTCAGGAGAAAAATCAAATTTCCTTCTGACTTCCTAAGTTTCGTTATATGCTGGGTTCGGATTTCATATATCTAAAAGGTTCCCAAATTGTTCCTCACTACTATCCGGAATGGACTAGTAAGGTACCCCGATCGTTGCCTATAGTAGGCCGTGAACGGAAAGGGTTCAATTCGAGTGGGAGTATTTTCCAGGCTTGTGCGGAGATTATTATCTCACGAAAGCGTAGGTACTTTACACCCCGAGAGTGTTTCGCTAGCACATGCGGAGGTATTACCTCACGAGAGCTAGGTACTTTACTCCCTCCTAAAAGGACAAAGCTCGGGTATAGAGCTCATGTATGAAATGCGTGTTTTAGTGTGTGAGATGGCCCCGATGTCACGAATAATTTAATACACACGAAAAAATGCAAATAATAAAAAACAATTACCAAATAGCCGTGAATGAAAATTTATTCAAAATCGAAGATTTTCCTTTTATTCTTAAAACAAATAAGGAAACTATGATTAAATAACAGTAAAATCATTAATTTAAGATTCCGGGATAACACGTAATTAATTTATGGCTTGACTCTCAAAAAGCGTCCCCAGCGGAGTCGCTAAGCTGTCATAACGTTTATTTTTACCGCTCGACGATTTTCTTTTTAAAATAATAAAAATAAAATAAAAATGCAGGGAGTCGCCACCAATCTTTTTGGTTAGATGTGATTGGTCACCTATGAAAACTTATCCTCTTAATAATATCCTAAAATTTATTAAGATATATTAAAAAGATAATTTTTGGTCTGTGAAACAAAATTAGGTTCGGGAGTACGGTTACGCGTGGGGAAGGATTAGCACCCCCACGAAGCCCGTTTTAAAAACGGTACCGATTAATCGCGTGTTATCTTTAATCTTGAAAAAATGATTTTAATTTTAATATTTAATAATAATTCCCTTAGTACATTTTTTTTAAAAAAAAGAATATTTTAAAACGAATGAGGGATGACGTTTTTTTTTATAATTATTTTTGAAGTAAAAGAAATTCTTATGTAAAAATAATTCCCGAATCACTCTGATATTTCGATAATGTTTCGATAATTATTTTTTACACGAACCGTTTTGAGGAACGATAGATATTCCGACCATCCGGAGAACGGATTCGTTTTTTAGAGAATTTCCTTTACCAAAAATAATTAAAAAAAGCCATTTTTTTGTTTGTGGAGAAAAAATAAGAAATAAAGATATAACATCCTTTTTTGTAAATTATTTTCGAGATAACAGAAATCATCTATGTAAAATAGTTTTCGACTCACTCCGATAATTTCGATAATGTTTAGGTAACTAATTTTACTCGAATCGTTTCGTGGAACGATTGATACTCCGACCGTTCGAGAAATGATCCGTTTTAAGAAAATTTCATTTATTAAAATTTGTTTATGGAGAAATTAATAAAAATATCTTTTTATAATTAATTCCGGAATAAAAGAAATTACTTTATGTAAAAATAATTCCCGAACCACTCCGATAGTTTCAATAATGTCTCAACAATCATGTTTACACGAACCATTTCGAGGAACGATTGATATTCCCACAATTCCGAGAAAGAATTCATTTTCAGAGAATTTTCTTCGCCGAAAATAATTTAAAAGAAGTGTTTTATACACGAAAAATTTATTCATAAAGAAACTAAATAAAAAAACTTTCCCCCTTTTTTTTGGCGAATAATGCATAAAAATGAATGATAAAATGAATAAATGCCAATAACGAAAGAATTAACAATAAAAAAATAAAAAAATATAATAATGATACTAATAATAATAATAATAATAACAATAAATACAAATATAGGTATAAAATAAAATATATAGATATAAAATAAAATAAAATGGTAATAACAGTAATAATAATAATAAAAAAAGATAAAAATATAAAATAAAATAAAATAAAAATAATAACAATAATAATAATAATACTAGCAATAAACAAATATATATATATAAATAACAATAATAATTAAAAAAAATAATAATAATAATTAAAAAAATAATAATAATAATTAATATGATAATAATAATAATAAAATAAAAAAACAAACAACATCTGGGTCGGGTCCAGGCGCGAACCCACGCGCAGGTCCTGTGACCCGACCCAGCTGTTGTTATATAAAAAAAGTTTTTTTTTTCATTTAAACCTAAAACCAAAAAAAAAAAAAAATCTCACCAGTTTATTTTTTTTTCTCTCAACACTCCGTCGCCGCCGTGCCGAAAGTCCCATGAACCAAAAAAAAATATACAAAAACACTCCTCCCTTTCTCCTCAACCCAAATACTAGGCCAGATTTCCCTAAAACCACCCTAAATTTCCTAGATCTGAAAATGGAAATTCGAAAACCTTTTTTTTTTTTTTTTTTGTGATTTTGCTGCTGCTCGGTTTTGTTTCAGACCTCTTTTTTTTCTCCCCTCCTCCTAGTTTCGGAACTCTCTGCTTCCGATTTTTTTTGTTTTCGGATCTGGGGGTTTAAATAGGGGGGTTGTGGCGGTGGGGAGCTGGCAGCGTTTGGGTGGCTGGGGAGTGGCTGGTAGGGCAAGTGGGGGGTTAGGGTTGCCAGACAAGTGGGTATAGGGTAGGCAGTGGATAGGCAACGACGGTGGAGAGGCGGTGACAGGAGAGGCGGCTAGGGTTTGCTTAGGGGGGAAGGGTTGGTGGTCATTGGGCCAGGTTCTATGTACTGGGCCATTGGAATTGGACAAATAATAATATTAATAAAAATAAAAAAATAAATAAAATAAAAATAAAAAAAGGGTCGCTACATGATGAATATAGTAATTTATCATAAATAAAATTCTGTTTCTCTTTTAGGAACTAAACTGCTTTTAGTTGTTATTTTTAATGGGTCAGAACTAGAGCTGCTCATGGGCCGGGCAGGGCCGTAGCCCTTTTTTTTTAGATTCTTTGCCCAAGCCTGGCCCTGGGTCGGGCCGGACCGGCTCAGTAGGCCCAAATTTACTGTTCATCATATTAAAAAAAATATATATTTTTTTATTTTTTTTATAATTAAAATTAAATAAAATAATATTATTATAATTAAAAAATACTGTTCCGAGTGGGGCCGATCCGGATTAAAAATATCCTGCTCAGACCAGGTCCAATACGGACCGGGCCTGTCGGGCTGGGCGGACTGCCCGACCATGAACAGGTCTAGTCGGAACAAAGAAGTGTACACATTATTAGATTCAGTACTATCAACCATAATTACTACGAAATTGTAAACAAAAGAAAAAGAAAAACTTAAATTAAAGACATTAATGAAAAATATATGAAATGTCCTCAATATGTGGAAACAACACAACACATATAATTTACAATTAGAAGGGTATATATGTATTTTAAAACAGTTTCGTTTAATGACATTAATTGGTATTTGTTTATCAGGGTTAATTAGTTGTACGACATATCCTATATATCCCTTATGCAGTTATGCTTAGATTTTCTCATGATCCTGCCCGGGTCATGACTCGAATTTTTTTTATTTTATCTAGACTTGTTTGTCGGCCCATATTAATGTTTTTTTAATATTAAAAAAAATAAAATTATTTTTATAATTAAATTTAAATAAAAAATATTTTTTTTATTATTTAAATAATGATTTGGATTGAATCGAATCGAGTCGACCATATTATTGAAAATCCTATTTAAAGCACAATATAACCGGACGAACGACCTTATTCTTAAACAGATTTAATTATGCCTCTTTCCCTTCTCAACTAAATTCAGGTATTTTAGTAATAGGTAGCTGTTTTTTGGAAAAAGCTGATAAAGAAAAAAAAAAGGTTAAGAAATCATCTCGGTCTCGTGCCGACTACAAAATTCTGGTCATGATTCATCACACATATTATATGCATTTATCTATTTAGAGTTCAAACACTTTTGGAATGTCGGCATCTGGATGGAGCTGTAGCTTTAAAGGAGGATCAATTTATAATTAATGTAAGGTTAATTTGTTTTATACCTTGTATATGATTGATATTTTAATAAATTGATTGTTAAATTTAACAATATAATTGTATTTATAGTGAATGTAAAATTTTGAATCGATCCGATATTGATATCATGTTGATCGAAAATACCGTATTTTTTAAATTTAATGATTGAAATTTTTTACATCAAAACAAATAGTTATATATTTTTATTTTTCTCAAAATTTGACATTTACATGAATATAACATGAAATGTAATGGTCAAATTAAACAAATATAAATTGTATAAAAAATTAAAAAATATATATGTAAAATTAAAATATTTTTATATTATTTAAGTGTATTTCTCTTCATATATATATATATATATATATAGCTGAATCCAAAAAGGTTAATTTCTTTTTGCTTTTTATTTTTTTAAAAGAGGCAAAACTTAGGAGAATTGGGAAAAAAAAATTAACAAGTGTTGAGAATCGATTATAATCCATTTGCTAAAAAATTGATGAATCATTTGATGAACTAAGTCCAAGCTTCTCTTTTTGCCCCTTTCCCTTTCTCTTTCTTTGCTATAAATCATGTGAATCCTACACGAAATGATCCATCCACTTAAAGTATTTAATTATCATCATCATAATCTATTTAGTTCTAAACTCTTGTTTAAATCTTAAAAATTGCAGCCATGTCTTTTTTTTTTTTCTTTTTTTTTTTGTTTACACCAAAAATGAAATTGGGGATTAGGGCAACACTATGTTTTCTTTATACCTTAATATACTATTAATACTTACAAAAAAGATCATTGCTATTCATTTCATTTTTCGCGAAGAATTTGAAACAAATCCATAGTCTAATAAGCATTTATTAAATATTTATTTTAGCTGCAAAATCAAATCATTTGGGTGGGTGGGTGGGACGACCTTAGCTAATCTACAACATCGACCAAAGGGTGCTTTATTTTTGGAACAAGTTGCCGTTAGGTTTTTCTCATGATTACATATTTATCTCTCTTTTTTTGCTGGTAAAAGATTTACATACTTGTCTGAGGCAACCCTTGTTTACTCTCCAGACTGTTTAAAAGCTTTTTTGGTTACAAAGATAAAGAAGTTTCGTTAGAGAAAGCTAGCAGCTGGAAACATGTTGTGTCTGGGTAAGGCAGTAGATGGATTTTGACAATTCGTATATTCATTTCGTATTTATGTCTCTAATAATATATATATAAATTCTGATATGTTACTAATTCATATTATATAAATTTTTATAATTTCGTTTATTCGTATTATTTTTTGAATCATGTCGTGTTTTAATTATTTATTTCGTTTTATATTCATGTTATATAATCGTATCGTGTCTAAAATTATTAAAGTTAAATGGATGGATTGTTTAACTCGTAGGGCAATAATAGGATAATAATGAGGATTGTGGAGGTCAGCTGTTGCATGTGATTCTCAAAGTGTTGGTTGTGTCCACGTTCTTTGCATGAAAACTACTTCTATACTTCAGCATTTAAAACCTCTATTGCTTTGATTTGGACGGCTAATGCTTAAAAGGGGCTGTTTCTTCAATTCTGCTGCCCTTAATGTAAATTGTAAGGGCTAGTTCATAGTTGGACTCAAAAAATTACTCAAATTTGAAATCTTTATTTTCTTGGTTCTTTTTCAACGGTTCATACTTCATCAAACGCTTTCCAAGGATGCAAGAGGGATGGATTTTAGTTGGGCTATTGATTGAAGTGATGGAAATCATAATCCAAACACAACTTTTGTCCCCAAAATTGTAATCATAACCAAAAGGCTTTTTCAAAATGAAAATCGACATTGTAACTAGAAGAAATTGAAAATGAAATTTTACAAAGGAAACAAAAACTATTTAACTTTTAGTTATTTTATGGCAATTAATTTCATCTAAACCAAAATGTTATGCCATTTGGTTCTACTTGAAGCTTTGTGAGCAATGATTTGGGCAGGCTATGCATTGAACTGCAACGTTTTTGTCGTTTCGTAATAAAAAACATAAAGTAAATTTGGTTCTACCTAATCAATAACATAAAACTGAATCCGAATGTGATAATGGTTTTTCATCACCAGACGATTTTTAAAATAAAAATAATGAAGTCGTCATCAATTTTTTTTATTTAGATGTGATTGGTCACCTATTAAAAATCGGCCTTTATAAAATATTTTAAAATTAATTAAAATATTTTTGAGAAAACCCATTTTGAAGTCTGCGTTTTAATTCAGGGAAAAAAAAAACGGGTTCAGAGTAGGTTACGTGCGAGGAAGGATTAACACCCCCACAATATCCGTATAAAAACGGTACCTTATTGATCACATGTTATCCTAAGTCTTTGTAGAAGTCGGTTTTGAATTCGGTATTTAAATATAATTCCCTTTAGAAGTAATCGTGTTATTTTAATAATGACCCGAGATTTATTAACACAAAATTTTTTATACTCCCCGGCAAACTCGGCAAAATATATAAGTTTTCTTAATTTTGAAATTCCCGGATCTTTTCCATTTTTTGGAGAAGTGTATTCTGTCGTTAACGATAATTAATGATATTCTCCTCGGCAGACCCAACAGAGAATTCATAAATTATTTTAACTCGAAAATATTACCTCGTTCATTACTAAAATGTGACTTTTACATGCGTTAAAATTCAATTTTATAAATGTAAATACGTGAAGCAAATATCAATATGCGATTTAAACATGATAACATGGACCTATACAAGAATATGATGAATATAGTAATAATAACTATTATAATGAAATAAATAATAATAAAAATAAATAAGCAAAATAAAAATCATTAATGAAATAACAAAATAAACCTCATGGGATGAAACTAAGAGAAATAATAAAAAGTAAGGAAAATGGGCATAAGCAAAAATAAAATACAATAAACATAATAATAACAACTATTATAATAAAATAAGTAAAATAAAAAGCGTTAGTGGAGTAATAAAATAAATATCATAGAATAAAATTAAGAGAAATAATAAAAATAATAACATTGGACATAAATGAAATAAAACATAATAAATATAATAATAACCACTATTATAATAAGCAAATAAAAAAAATATTAGTGGAAATATAAAAGTAAACAACATAAATTAAAATAGAATAAACATAGGTGGTCAAAAGTGAGCATAAATCGCATAACATCAAAAAGAGAAAAAATAACAATTATTATAGTAAAATAAATAATAAAGTTAAATATAAAATCAAATTAAATTAGACAATAAAATGAACATGACAAAGATAAAATGAAACTTACTTCCGGGGTTATGTGGAGTCGAGGTTCAGAGTTCGGACTTAATTCCCGAGAAGAATTAATTTTTTTCCTTTTTTTTTCTTCTTCTTTTTTTTCCTTCCCTTTTTTTTCTATTGGGATGGGTTACATTCAGATTGGATCCTTCGTGGGTCGCACGCGGGTTACTTTGACCCGCTACATTTTTTTGGTTCTCAAAACGGAGCCTTTTCGGACGCCTACAAATACCCAAATTTCCTTTTTTTTTTTATAACTTTTTCCTCTCTCTCTAGTTCTTCATCCCCAACAGAAACCCAGTATCCGGCCGGCCAGCCACCGTCTGCTGCCGTCCGTCGTCGTTCACCGCCGGTGGTTGGACCCCCTTCTCAACCAAAATCCCTCCTTAAACTATTTCCGACCCCCTTTACATGGATTTGGGCTCCGTTTTGCCCAAATCGCAGCCAAACCCCTAGATCTGGGTTCCGAAACCCATATCATTTTTTTTCTCTGGTTGTGATTATGATTTTTTTTTGTGGTGTGGGTGTTGATGGCTTGGGGTAAGGGTGTCGATCGGGGTAGGGGTTAGTTTAGGTTTTTTTTTTTAAGTCTTCGAAAATTCTCCAAAAAACCTCTCCATTGGCTATGGTTTATGTGTTATTTGTAGAGAATTCGGAATCCTTCCCTAAGAAATCCCGGATCTTCTGGGATTGGGTTCTGGCCAAGGTTTTAAACAAATGGAAAGAAAATGGTGGACTGTGATGGTGGCTGGGTGTGTGCAAGTGGGTGGCGTGTTGGAGGGAGGGTTGAGTGTGGGGGGTGGCTAGGTGGTTAGGTCCGAATGGGGATTGTGTGTGGCTAGGGTTGCTTGGGTTGGGGCTGTTGGTGGCCTGTTCTGGTGGTGGCGTATTGGCTGGTGGCCTGGGGAAGGGTGACCGTTGCAGGGGGCTAGGGCATCAGAGGGAGTGGCCTACGATGGCTGCTGCAGGGGGGCTAAGGTTTGCAGGTGCTAGGGCTCGACTGCTTGGGAGCCTTCCCAGCAGGCTGGGCCAACAGGCTTGGGTGGCCTGCTTTGGGCCTTTTGGACCCTCAAGCCTGTTATAGGAGCAGGCCCAAGGATTTAGTGGATCAATAGGGTCTGGTTAGGGCTGTAATCGAGCCAAGCCGAGCTCGAATAGTGAGAAGCTCGAGCTCGAGCTTGAGCTTGCTCGAGTTCGGACTTAATTCCCGAGAAGAATTAATTTTTTTCCTTTTTTTTTCTTCTTCTTTTTTTTCCTTCCCTTTTTTTTCTATTGGGATGGGTTACATTCAGATTGGATCCTTCGTGGGTCGCACGCGGGTTACTTTGACCCGCTACATTTTTTTTGTTCTCAAAACGGAGCCTTTTCGGACGCCTACAAATACCCAAATTTCCTTTTTTTTATAACTTTTTCCTCTCTCTCTAGTTCTTCATCCCCAACAGAAACCCAGTATCCGGCCGGCCAGCCACCGTCTGCTGCCGTCCGTCGTCGTTCACCGCCGGTGGTTGGACCCCCTTCTCAACCAAAATCCCTCCTTAAACTATTTCCGACCCCCTTTACATGGATTTGGGCTCCGTTTTGCCCAAATCGCAGCCAAACCCCTAGATCTGGGTTCCGAAACCCATATCATTTTTTTTCTCTGGTTGTGGTTATGATTTTTTTTTGTGGTGTGGGTGTTGATGGCTTGGGGTAAGGGTGTCGATCGGGGTAGGGGTTAGTTTAGGTTTTTTTTTTAAGTCTTCGAAAATTCTCCAAAAAACCTCTCCATTGGCTATGGTTTGTGTGTTATTTGTAGAGAATTCGGAATCCTTCCCTAAGAAATCCCGGATCTTCTGGGATTGGGTTCTGGCCAAGGTTTTAAACAAATGGAAAGAAAATGGTGGACTGTGATGGTGGCTGGGTGTGTGCAAGTGGGTGGCGTGTTGGAGGGAGGGTTGAGTGTGGGGGGTGGCTAGGTGGTTAGGTCCGAATGGGGATTGTGTGTGGCTAGGGTTGCTTGGGTTGGGGCTGTTGGTGGCCTGTTCTGGTGGTGGCGTGTTGGCTGGTGGCCTGGGGAAGGGTGACCGTTGCAGGGGGCTAGGGCATCAAAGGGAGTGGCCTACGATGGCTGCTGCAGGGGGGCTAAGGTTTGCAGGTGCTAGGGCTCGATTGCTTGGGAGCCTTCCCAGCAGGCTGGGCCAGCAGGCTTGGGTGGCCTGCTTTGGGCCTTCTGGACCCTCAAGCCTGTTATAGGAGCAGGCCCAAGGATTTAGTGGATCAATAGGGTCTGGTTAGGGCTGTAATCGAGCCAAGCCGAGCTCGAATAGTGAGAAGCTCGAGCTCGAGCTTGAGCTTGACCGAATACTATATTCTAAGCTTGAGCTCGGCTCGAGATAAAATCGAACTATTCGAGCTCAACTCGATTAAGCTCGTTTACTTAATTTACATACTCGAGCTCGTTTAATATACAAATTTTTTGTATTTAAATAATAATTTTTTAAGGTGATATAATGATAAAAAAAACCTTACACAACAAAAAAATAAAAATCTCAATCAAAATAACAATATTATTACATCAATTCAAATTATTAAACTTAAAAATAAAATTCTTATCCCATTAAAAAAAATTAAAAAACTAATACAAAAAAAATTCTTGGACTTACAGAGAACTAGCCAAAAGACCAAATTTGATCAATTTTCAGCCTTCAAAAATCAAAACTTTATCATAACCTCTTCAAACAAAAGCCTAATGGAGATCTTTGACATCCATCAGCTTGAGAATTGATTTGGGAGTAGCTCCTGATAAACCCCATCAAAACAGATTGTATTAGAATAATCTCAAAGAAAAAAATATCAATCAAATTGAAGCTATAATTAGAAGAATAAAAATAAAGTATGAAATCTTACTTTCATGACCACCAAGTAGCTTAACAGCGTGAACACATCTAGCATGAAGTCTGCTAGTCCATTGCATCCTTGGTGCTCTCATACTTCTTTTTGTCGGAGGCTTAGCCAAAAATCTTGATCTAATCAGTCCATGAGAAGCATCAGAAGATCCAACTCCATAGTTTTTATGTTGGGGGTGCTGGTGCAATTGGTGGGATTTGAAAACATCCAGGGAAATCCCATTAAATCTAGCTATTTCCAGTGACCGACAAGCCGTTGGCGAAGATCGATTAGGACCTGAGGCTGAGAGCAAGATGGAGATGGGATTTAATCCTTCTCCAAAGTAAGGTGAAGCAGAGAGAGATGGAGAAGAAAGAACCAAGTTTTCAACTCATAATAGTGGAAAATGTTTCTCATTTCCTCGTCATTTTCAACAATTAGGTTTTAGGTAGAAGAACTGAGAAAGAAGGTGAGAGTCGCGAGGCTGAGCCTGAGAGGAAGGTGAGGGAAAAAAATAGGTTTTAGGTTTTAGGTTGTAAGGTTATATATATATATATTAAGGGTAAAATAGTAAATTAATATTAAAAATATATATTATAAAATAAAAAGTTCGATTAAGCTCGCGAGCAGCTCAAATCGAGTATTGAGATACTCGAACTCGGCTCGCTCGATTGCTCGAGCTGCTCGAGCTCGAGCTCGGCTCGATAATAACCGAATCGAATTCGAGTTTTTTTTCGAGCCGAACTCAAATAGCTTGCGAGCATAAGTGTCTCATTTACATCTCTAGGTCTGGTGGGTCAGTCAAGGCCTGGTGGCCTGCTTCCTGGGTTCGGGTATTGGGCCTGCAGATGGCCTGGGTCCAATTCTGATTCGACCCGGGCTAAAATTGGTTGCTACAGCTGCCCTTCTTTGCACATTACTAAGAATCAGGAATAGGGCAAAGACACAAGCAACGTTTTTATCCAAGATCATGAATGTGCGCATTCTAAAAAGCCCCTTTCATCAGAGTCTCTAAAAGATAAATTGCTCCTCTCATCAAAGACTCTATCACTTGGAAAATAAATTACTCATCTCTTCAAAGGCTCTATCACTTGAAAAATAAATTGTTCCTCTCATCAGAGGCTCCATCACTTGGAAAATAAATTGCTTCTCTCTTCAGAGGCTCTATCACTTGAAAAATAAATTGCTCCTCTTATCAGAGGCTCTATCACTTGGAAAATAAATTGTTCATTTCATCAGAGGCTCTATCAGTCGAAAAATAAATTGCTCCTCTCATCAGATGCTCTATCACTTGGAAATAAATTGCTCCTCTCATCAGAGGCTCTATCACTTGGAAAATAAATTGCTCCTCTCATCAGAGGCTCTATCACTTGAAAAATAAATTGCTCCTCTCATCAGAGGCTCTATCACTTGAAAAATAAATTGCTACCTTTCTCTTAGTCATCAAGGTGACTTTCGAATTCTTGTTGCAGTTGAGTTCCATCTTTCTTTGTCCACCTGTCATTCATATATTTTTTCTATACAATGATAATTCTTAATTGTTTGCAATGTCATGACAATGCAATGCATGCTTATGATAATGGAATGCATAACTTCAAGCTCGAATCATGACTTGATGCCCCTGTGTGTATTTTATCAACCAGTGATTCTTCCAAAGCTTGACCTGATTAAACCTCTTATCCCGTTCTTTATAAACTTTTTTTCTTTTTTTTCCAATTCCCTTTCTTTTCCCTCTTCGAGTTGACTAGCTGTCCACAACTTACTTCTTCACAATCCTTTCTTGGTCGGAGTCAATGCTTTGCACACTCCCCTCAACATAATTTCACATATCAATCATCATTTCAGTCATTTTTTCTTTACTTCCAAAGGGTACAAATAAAACATGTCTCATACTGCCCCATCATCTCTTTCTCCCTTTCCGATTTTTCAATTCTCAAATTTCCCTATAGTAATTATGAAAGTTCCGTTTATACATTTTTCATTTATTTATTATCATTCAGATTTCATGCCAACATAATGCATTATCTAAAGAAAATTTCAAAGAAATAAAGATAATTCAATGACAAAACTTTATGAATTGGGATATGTATTTTCATTTTAACAGAAAAAAACATATTGACATTAATCAAAAAGAAAGAAAGACAGAATAGGGATAGATCCCCACTTAATGAATACTTAAATGAGCTCAATCGAGCTAATCCAGACTTCTCTTTCAAGAAAGAATATCCATCGATGTCTTTGACTCATTCGAGAGCGTGAAACCACGAATTACCCTTCCTATCTTTGCAATTCAATCATGTCGCACTTCACTACCTGCTCAAAATTTTCTATCCTGCCTTAATCATTTGCCTCACGCAATAACTTCAGACGGGTTGTTGCCGGTTGCCTTAACTCTTGTTCGTCTTTTATCTAGTCCGTCCTTTAGGGTTTTCGACCTAGATCCATCCCTTGATTCGAACCGCCTTTTCGGGTTTTCAGTTTGAACCTCTCATTTTTTTTCTTTTTTCTCTTTTACTCAAACCGCCCTGTCTGGTTTTCAGTTTGAATTGTTTTTCTTTTTTCCCTTTTTTTTTAATTTTTTATGCATAATATTTCTTCACTGCATCGGCATTGATTGGACTCAAAAAATCTGCGCCGTCCATTTCTACTAAAATCATTGCCCCTCATGAAAATACTCTTTTCACCACGTACGGACTTTTCCAGTTCGGTGCCCATTTTCCCCTTGGATCTTGCTGATTAGGAAAGATCTTTTTCAAAACAAAATCACCTTATCGAAACTCTCTTGGATGAACTTTTTTATTATGTGCCCTCATCATCTGCTTTTGGTATAACTAGCCATGACACAGTGCCATCATCCTTTTTTCCTCGATCAAATTAAGTTGCTCGTAGCGGGCTCGAGCCCATTCTGCTTCTTCCAACTCGACTTCCATCAAAATTCTCAAAGAAGGGATCTCCATCTCAATTGGAAAACAGCTTCCATCTCGTATACCAAGGAATAAGGAGTGGCCTCTGTAGAAGTACGCACTGATGTCCTGTAAGCGTGCGGAGCAAATTAAAGTTTCTCGTGCCAATCTTTGTACTTATCAGTCATTTTGGCCACAATTTTCTTTATATTCTTGTTAGCAGCTTCTATTGCCCTGTTCATATTAGGGCGGTAAGGCGCTGAGTTGTGATGTCTGACTTTGAACTCAGTACAAATTTCTTTCATCATGGTATTGTTTAGATTGAGAGCATTATCTGTAATGATTTTCTCTGGGAGACCGTACCGGCAGACCACTTCTTTCTTTAAGAACCTACGCACCACGGACTTGGTCACACTAGCGCAAGAAGCAGCTTTGACTCACTTCGTGAAGTAATCGATCACCACCAAAATGAAGCGATGTCCATTTGAGGCTTAGGGGTAATTGGCCCAATCACATCCATTCCCCACATAGAAAAAGGCCAAGGCGTTGTCATGATATGTAGAGCTGTCGGAGGAGCATGTACTTTATTCGCGTATATCTGACATTTATGGCATTTTAGGACATACTTGATGCAATCCCTCTCGACAGTCATCCAATAATAACCTGCTCTCATAATCTGCTTAGCCATCATATGACCGTTTGCATGTGTTCCACAAACCCCTTCGTGCACCTCTTCGAGTATTATTTTAGCTTTATTCGCTTCTACACACCTTAGCAATGTATGATCTCTACTCCTTTTATACAACACTTCTTTATCCAGGAAGAATCCCATCGCCATTCTTCTCAAAGTTTTTTTGTCATTTTCTGTGGCATGTTCCGGGTACTGTTGATGTTTTATGTATTGTAGGATGTCATGGTACCTTGGTCTCTCATCCGGCTCTTCCTCAACATGCATACAATGTGCGGGCAACTCTCGTATGCTCATCTTGATGGGCTGGACGTCAGCGCTTGCATTTATCTTGAACATTAAGGCCAACGTAGCAAGGGCATCGGCCATTTGATTTTCTTCTCGGGGTATATAGTTGAATTCAATCTTTTCGAATTCCTGAACCAATTCAACTATGAACTTGTGGTAGAGGACCAACTTCGAGTCTCTTGTCTTCCATTCTCTTTTTAACTGAAAAATGACTAGAGCAGAGTCCTCATACACCTCTAACTCACTTATCTTCTTTGCAATAGCTGTTTGAAGTCCCATGACACAGGCTTCATATTCTGCCACATTGTTGGTGCATTTGAAAGTCAATCTTGCAGTGATTGGACAGTAAGTCCCTTCTGGCGATATCAAAACTGCCCCAACACCATACCCCAGAGCATTCGATGCGCCGTCAAAATACATCTTCCATACATCTTTCTCTGATTCCCCGTCTTCATCTTCTTGAGAAATAGCCATATAGTCCTCATCAGGAAAATTGAACTTCACTGGCTCATAATCTTCTGTGGCTCTATCTGCCAGGAATTCTTCCATCGCACTCCCTTTTATGGCCTTCTACGAGACATAGGTGATGTCATATTCAGAGAGCAGAACTTGCCATCTTGCTAATCTTTCCGATAATGAGGGTTTCTCAAAGATTTACTTAATGGGGTCCAATTTATCGACAAGCAATGTGGTATGGTATAACATATATTGTCGGAGTCTATGAGTAGCACAAGCCAGTGCACAACATATCTTTTCTACTACCGAGTACTTGGTCTCGTAATCTGTAAATTTTTTACTCAAGTAGTAAATGACATGTTCTTTCTTGCTTGTCTCATCTTGCTGTCCCAAAACACACCCCATGGACTTTTAATGCACTACCAAATATAAAATGAGAGGTCTTCCTGGTGTGGGCAGTACCAGTACCGGTGGATTGGTAATATATTCTTTCATCTTGTCGAATGTTGTCTGGCAATCCTTGTCCCATTCACTTGGATCACACTTTCTGAGGAGTCTGAAAATTGGATCACACTTAGCGGTGAGCTGGGAAATAAAACGGGTAATATAATTTAGTCTTCCCAGAAATCCTAGCACTTCTTTCTATGTCCGAGGCGGGGATAAATTTTGGATATCTTGTTGGGGTCTGCTTCAATTCCTCTCTCATTAACAATGAAGCCTAGTAGTTTGTCTGATGTTACACAAAAAGTGCACTTGGCCGGCTTGAGCTTAAGCTGGAACTTCCTTAATCGCCCGAACAACTTTCTTAGATTAATCACATGGTCTTCATCTTCACGCGACTTTGCGATCATATCATCAACATAAACCTCCACCTCTTTGTGCATTATGTCATGAAAGAGGGTCACCATTGCTCTTTCATAAGTCGCACCGGCATTTTTTAACCCAAATGGCATAACTTTGTAACAAAATATTCCCCACATCGTCACAAAAGTGGTCTTCTCCATATCTTCTTGGGACATCTGGATTTGGTTATAGCATGAAAATCCATCCATAAATGAGAAAAACGAGTGCTTAGCGGTATTATCAACCAAGGTATCGATATGGGGTAACGGGTTATCTTTTGGACTAGCCCGGTTTAGGTCTCGATAATCGACACACATTCGTACTTTCTTATCTTTCTTCGGGACTGGGACTATATTTGCCACCTATTCAGGATACTTGGCAACTTCAAAAAATCCGGCGTCGAACTACTTTTTCACTTCCTCCTTGACATTTAGCAACATTTCAGGCTTCATTAGTCTCAGCTTTTGTTTCACAGGTTTGCATTCTGGTCTCAAAGGTAAACAGTGCACCACAATATTCGTATCGAGCCCTGGCATATCTTGATAAGACCATGCAAACACATCCGCTTATTCGTGGAGCAGTTCTATCAATTCTCGTTTCTTTGCTAATGGTAGTGAAGTGCCAATTTTTATTTCCTTCTTATTATTCTCATTTCCTAGATTAACAACTTCCATTGTCTCCTGATGAGGCATAATTTGCTTTTCTTCTGACTCTATCCATCTCAACAGATCATGTGATAAGTCGTAGTTCTCTGCAGTCTCTTCATCGTCAATTTCACCAATATCAATACATTTCTCAAAACTGATTTTCGAATCATTGATGAGATTGTTTTCGCATTCATTATTAGGAGACCTGGTAAGACGTAAGCAAAATAATATAGATAGTTGTATAGGAAGACAAAATAGAAAGATGAACTATAAGAGAAATGGCAAATGAATCGAGACATAATGCATTATAATTGTCATTTATTATAATGATAACTTCATAAAAGGAGGCCGTGCACAAAAGAAACTCTCATAATACTCTTGGGCAGAAGTGTTTGAGGACTTAGTTTGTTAACCAAAAAGAGACCTAAATATAGCGGGTAAATCTACAGCATGCCAATTCTTCAATTCAAATCCTGGAGGGCACGGGTAGATGGTTATTTCTTCAGTTTTGTTTCCCTCCTCTTCTTCTTATTCCATCATCTGGATGCAGAATCCCGCAAACATTCCCTCCAAAGTCATGGCAGGTTTGGTCCCAACTGGTGAATCGGGAAAAATAAAACCCATCGACTGAAATTTTCATAGAGATAGGGGATGTACATCCTTGGAGTTTCTATCTCATATCCCCTAAACCTTGCGAGTCTTTGTTCTTTCCTTTCTCTTATCAGTCTCTCCCTGTCTTCCCTGGTAGGCTTGTATCCCAACCCAAACTTGTCTTCCTTTTCGATCACACTTATACACTTTCGAATACCTTGCGGGTTCCTTCCCAAACCTATCCCGGCCCGGCAACCTTTCCCTACGACCTGAACAAGGCCGCTTTAAGTAGCATAAGACAACTGAGGTATAGGCATCTTAGAACCTTCCCCTACAAATGTAGCATTCACAAACTCCAATGTCCGAAAAGAGCATTCCTCAGCTTCATCGGTGGCTTCTATGTAGGGGATATTTGAGGGCTTTGATATAAGTAAATCCTCATCTTCGTCGACGATTATCAATTGCTCTTCGACTCTGAACTTCACCTTCTTATGCAGAGTGGATGGAATAGCACCAGCCATATGGATCCAAGGCCTTCCCAACAAGACATTGTATGAAGGAACGATATCCATGACCTGGAAGATAATATCAAATGTGCAAGTACCAATTTGCATTGGTAACTCGATTTGCCCCACCACTTGTCTACGGGTTCCATCAAATGCCCGTACTACCATATGACTGTTCTTCATGTAGGACCTATCGACGGGTAGTCTAGCCGGTGTAGTCATAGGCATGACGTTTAGTGCGGAGCCGTTATCAATGAGGACTTTCGCGATGATATGGCCCTTGCACCGGGCAGTGATGTGAAGGGCTTTGGTACTGCCTGTCCCTTCAGGCATGATCTCGTCATCGTTGAAAGTTATGAAGTTGTTAACAGCCACATTCCCTACTACTTGGTCAAATTTTTCTACTGACACATCATAAGCCATGTATGCCTCATTCAGTATCTTCAAGAGCGCCTTTCGATGGGTCTCCGAATTCATTAATAATTCCAGGATGGATATACGAGCCGGCGAGCACTTCAATTGTTCGACAACACTATATTCGCTGTGTTTGATAAATTTGAGGAATTCACAAGCTTCCTCCTCCGTTACAGGCTTGCTCATTTTTCGCTCAACTGCATTTTCTGGGATGGTCTCTTCTTCATCAACCTTAGCTTTCCCTTTTCTGACCTTTTCTGATGCTTCCGATGTATAGCATCTTCCACTCCTAGTAAAACCCCCAACACCAGTTATGTCTACGGCAGTCGTAGAAGCATTGAAAATTGGTGCAGCATTAATAGACTCTGGTGACACAAATTTACATTCGTATCTCCAAGGCACATCTTTATCATTCTTATAACGGGAAGGACTTGGTACTTCAATAGTCACCATTGGCCTTGACACCCTTGGTGTTTCCTTTACTGGCAAGCTCTGGCTTTTCTCATAATAGATAACCAATGGTTTTGGCTTAATCCATTTTTAGGGGCCTTTGTGGTCTCCTCAATCACTACATCCACTTATTCTTCCTCCTATTCTCTGGAGAATTATGCTACGCCGATATCCATCATCTCTTGAATTTTGGCTCAAAAATTGGAGCATTGGTTGACAGTGTGTCCCACCAAACCTTCGTGATACCTGCAGAAGCGTCCAAAATCCAATTTCAGCCCTGAGGGTTTCTGTCCCTTGTTGATTGGTTTAAACAGCCCGACTTCAATCATAGCATCCAAAACTTTTCTCATATAAGTCCGGACATCCTTAATCCTAGATATTACCCGACACCTTTTTCCTTATATTATCGCGTTTGTTGTCGTCTTCCCATGGTCGGGTAAAGGATTCGCAGTGACGTTAGGCTCCCCTTTGATTGTGAAGCTTAGACAGCTGGCCCTGATTAAGTGTTGCACTTTGTGCTTAAGAATAGTGCAATTCTCTGTGGAGTGACCCGGGTTGCCTCCACGGTAATCACAGTTTACGTTTGGGTCGTACCACTTTGGGTATGGGGCTATTTCACTTCCCTCGATCTTGCCGTTTTTTATGGCGCTCTTGATCATCTCGCTAGAAATGACCATATCGGCAAAATTATTGATAGCTTTGCTGACCAACCTGTCGTAGTATGGCCCTCGCAATGTATTGATAAACAACACAGTGGTTTCCTTTTCTGTGAGAGGAGGTTGTACTTGAGCAGCCAAGTCTCTCCATTTCTGGGCGTACTCTTTAAATCCTTCTCCTGCCTTTTTTTCCATGTTCTGCAAGGATAACCTATCAGGCGCCACGTCAGCCATGTGCTTGTATTAGGCCAAAAAGGCTCTTGCCAAATTTGTCTAAGTATGAATGCTACTGCGGTCTAGTTGGTTGTACCACCTTGCGGCTGATCCTTTCAAGCTATCTTGAAAACAGTGGATCAGTAATTTGTCGTTATGAGTATGCCCAGCTAGGGGTGAGCGTTCGATCGAATCGAGTCGAATCGAGTGAAAAAAATTCGAGTTAGTCGAGTTTACGAGTCCTATTTTGTCAACCGAACTGAATTTGAAAATTTAGCAAATTGAGTCGAGTGAACATAAATTCGAGTCGAGTCGAGTCGAATAAATTTATTCGAGTTAAAATAAATTTTCAATTATATTTAAGTATGATACAAACAAATCCTATAAATTTTCAATTATATTTAAGCATGATAGAACTAAATTTTGGGTAAATGAAATTGTTCAATTCTCTAATTCAAAATCAATGAAAATGTAAGCAAATGTCAAAAGTTCAAGGCTTATGGTGAAATTTAAATTGCTTACTCAACTAAAAAAATTCAAAAATTAGATACGGATACGTGAATACATCTTATAACTAATATAATACCATATATAAATATTATTTTTCTTTATAAATTAAAAAACAATTGAAAAAAATTATTTACCAAATTCATTTTAATTATTATCAATTTCAATGATTTTGGATCATATTACTCGTAAAAGAGAAAAAGTGAGGGAAACAGAGGGGGGGCACAACAGCAAAGAGAGGAGAAGAAAATTGGATAAATTTGAAAAACATGTTGTCAATAACCAAATTATTGTTAAATGGTATAATGGATAAAAATTATTTGAAAAAGAGAAATAAACAATTAAAAATTATTATAAAGGATATTGTAAAGACAAAATTACCCTTAATGAAAAAATCTATTTTTCCTTTTTCCTCCATTAAGAAAATATTATTTTTAAAAAATTTTAATTAAAAATAAATTTAAAAAATAAAATATTTAAATATTTATTATTTTTTTAAAATTTAAAAAAATAAATACAAAATAATTTTAGAAAAAATAATGTTATTTTTAAAAAGAAAATAATTAAAAAAATAGATAAATAATTTTAAATTTAAAAAATATATTTTTTAAAATTAAAAAAAAATTATTTTCAGAAAATTTTATTTTTTAATTAAAAAATAAGAGAAAAAGGAAGGAGAAGTTTTTTTTTATCAAGGGTAATTTTGTCTTTACAATTTCCTTCTTAATAATTTGTTATTTTTATTTCTATTTTTCAAATAATTTTTACTCATTATACCATTTAATAATAATTTAGTTGTTGACAGCATGTTTTTCAAATTTACCCAAGAAAATTAAACCCTAGTTCAAAACGACGTCGTTTTGTATTTTACTATTCGGATTTTCGGATAACTCGAACTGTGAAATCTAAATTCGAGCTAAATCGTATAACTCGATTTTTTTTGTTCGAGTCGATCCGAAAACTCGAAAAACTCGAATAATTCGAACTATTTAAACCAAAATTTGAAAATTTAATCGGTTTTTTCGAATCGAGTCGAATTTTGCTCACCCCTATGCCCAGCCATTTTGCGACAGAACATGGTGATGTGAAATGAAAGGCACTTGCTCCCATCGTACTTCTCAAATTCTAAGACCTTGAACTTTGGTGGTATTACTAAATCTGGAACTAGGTTGAGTTCATTTGCATCAACTTTCTCGAAGGCGTCCATCCCTTCTATCGTTTTGAGTCTCTCTTCTAGCATATCATACTTATGCTTTGTCCCGATGTCCCCCATATGTTCCGTCACATTTTTTCTCAACTTTTCTCGCTCTACGGGGTCATCCAAGTTCGGGACGAGGACTGGGTTTGAAGGATGAGTCCTTGGGTTAGATGCGAACTGTCATTGACCTTGTTGACCTGTGGGACTTGGCCTACTTATGTACACATAAAGTTGTCCTCCCACTGGAGGTTCCCTTTGTGGATGCCCGTCTTGTGTCACTTGGGCGTAGGTCGGAGTAAAACCCAGTGGGTATAGAGGATTTTCGTTATTACTTTCTCGGGATCGGGGTTCTTCCCTCACAATCGAGCTTTCAGCTTGCCCTTTTCCTCTTGTTAGACTTATTGTCATTTCCATCATTTTGGCCATTTGTTCTCGTGACTCTTCTTGGGACCTTGCTATCTGTTCACATACTTCCTGTTGAGATCTGCTTAGCTGTTCTTGCAATTCTTTCTGTGCCCTTTCCATTCTCTAAATCCTTGTTGCTTGTTCGTTTTCCATAGTCTTTGCGTGTGCTCGTGTATTATACGAGTGTGGAGAGCTTTTGTTCGGGTACTTTGATCGATGCTCAATTTTTATACCTTAGTTCAAACATCTCGGATTAGACCCTCATGACATTATTTCTTTATTCTTTATTGAGTGCATGAAAGAATGAGTGAATGGATAAAGTGTAAATTGATGAACCAATAATTAATTGAGCAAATGAATGAATGGCTAAATGAATGCGTATGAATGCATTGAAAGTATTGGTCTTGGGATAATTTTAACCGAACGGTCTTTCATTAAACACTGAATTTCATTACATCAACGATAAAAACATTGAACTTGTTCATACTGCCTAATAGCCTCGTCCAGGAACTCTAACATTTGTTGCCCATGTGTCCCTAAGGGAATGACCTGACATCTTAGGTCTTTGGCCCTCTCGGCCATTTCTCCGACCTTCCAACCTGCTCTATGGATCTGAGCCATGATGTGCTCAATTAGCTCATTCCTTTTCAGGCAGGCTTCAGTGGTCATCTGGTGGGTGACTTGCCATTCTCTTTCTTTCTCATCTAATGCTCTTAGCAGAGAGTCAATGTGACTTTTGTGGCATTGGAGTAACCCTTCTAATTCCCAGACCTTCCTCCAAAGGGCCTCTTTCTCGGATTGCTGCTCCTCTTCAATCTTCAATCTGGCTTGTAGTATCTCATTCACTAGCTGGCACTTCAATAATTCAGCAGAAACAGCGGAGTTCATGGCTTTTCTAGCTTGTTTCTCCCGTGAAAGCCTAGAAGTTTTGACCTCCTCTTTTTTTGAGCTCATCGATTTTTTTTTCCCATTCTTTGGAAAACTTAATGGTTCTTTCATATTTCATTTTGAACCGGAAACTCTTGTTCTCTAAGTGTAGATCCCAGAGATCTTCCTTTGTTATGTCCTGATCTTTTCTAACATCTTTCAATTTAGCTTTCTGAACTGAGCCTTTAATCTTCAAATCACTGACTTCTTCTTGGAGTCGTAGGACTTCCTGGTTCATTCAGGCCTTTTCCTTTTTGAACTCTAATTTCGTGATCTCCAACTCAGATGGCACCTTTTTAGGTAGCAGATCCATTAGTGAAACATCTTCCTCATCGGGTGCCAACACTTTGTCGTTAACCCTCTCAGCTCTCTATACCATATAACCCGATGTGACATTATCGGCATACCGAGCTACTTCCACCCGAAATGTCTGCTTCCATGCTTCTACAATCTCTCGCACTTGTCTCATGTGCCCATCTTCCCCCTAAGAAAATTCCAGCATATGAAGTTCATGAGTCATGGGGGTGAATTGACGAGATTCGAGCTGCCTTTGCACCATCAGCGGTACGTAACTCACACCCCCCCATATTCCCAATAAAGGAACCCAAGCCTTGTCCCCACATTTGTATAACATCAGTATGGGACATATCCACGGAGGTCTCCAAGTTACCTCCTCTTTCTTGAGATTTAAAGACTAGCAGTTCATTGCTCCTCGATCTTGGTTTCGAGCCAATCTTCCTTTAGAAATTCTCTCAATGGTACAAACGATTTCCAATATGGGCGAAGTTGGGCCTTCCAAAAATGGCTTTGGATCCATACATAGAGAAGTTGTGCACAACCTATGAACTGCTCCTTTTCGGCCTTTCTACAGAAGTTCAAGGACTGGATCGTTTCCGCCATAATTGTCGGGGATGGGTCTATTTTTTGCCTCAATCTTTCAAAGATATCGAATACAGCTATTTCCACATGTCCAAGGTCTTCGGGAAGATAACCAAACTATACACGGCCAAAGCGAAAATGTCTCGGGCTTTGTCCTTACTCGGGTGATTCTGAATCAAGGCTCGTAGAACGTCCCACAAGACGCACTCACTTTTTCCTTTCTTTACCACATGGCTCTCGACCCAACCCATATCGACGCCTAAAATCTTGGCTATCTTTTTCTTGGACCCCGACGTTTTTGTATTCTTCAAATAAATCCGGTCCAGGATAGAATGTTCGATACGACGTAGGACTGAGTACTCTTCGACGATGGGAGTCATGTCTTCTTAGTTGAATGTGAAGCAGCGATATGCCGAGTTCCAAAATTATACCATGGCCCGGATTAACCCATCGTTGACCTTAACCGGGATTAATAGTTCTATATCCCCATATAGCTGAGTGAAAACTTCTTTTTTTGCAGTGCTCCACTGATTCCATATACTTATCAACCTGCTGAGATCATTATGCCGGATAACAAGATCAACCTTATCTGGCAATATTGACACATAGCCCTTTTTTAGACAATCCCCGTTCTTCTGCTGTGCTTTCTCCGAGCGTTCTCTAACCACTATATGTTTCTCCACCACTGAGACAACTTGTTCCTCCATTAAGGTCCTTTCGGTTGAAAATTATCCCGATACCAAAGACTTTCGATGTGCATGAATGATAACAACGATGCATGACAAAAGAAAGGAAATGAATTAGTACGGAAATGAATTCAAAGTATGAAGCAAATTAGTGTAGAAATGAATTCAAAGGCGTGACATATATCATGCATGGTACAACAGTTATTGGCTAAATGCTCAATTTAGGACTAAAACTTTTATCAGTTGAGTGGATCGGGATCAAACATTTAATTTGAGTCTAATAAGGGTTAAACGTTTTCAATTTATAACAATTAAGGACTTTCGGGGCCAAATATTTTTTTAACGGAGTTAAAGAGATTGAATTACACTTGCTGTTAAAACACCTAATAATGAGAGGTGTTATCAGATGCCAAGTTTAAAGCCTACCTGACAAAATAAAATAAAAAATAAAATACTAAAGGCATTTCAGAAAATTGAAAATAAAAAAAATAAAAACCTTCATACAATCTAAAAACAATCAATTTATGTAATTTAGTTAAATTTTCATTTTTTTTCACATAACATCAAAATTTCTTAGCAACCGAACCAAACAAAAACTTTTATTTTTTTCATACCAAATTCACATTACACCATAAAAAAAATAATAAATAAAGAAAACCCAAAATTTTATCTTTCTTTTTTATTCACTTTCTCAACATCCAAACAGAGAATTAACACCAAATAATAAAAAAAATTAAACTCTTTAACAGAATCCAATTAATTCTAAAAAGATAAAAACAAAACCCAAATCAATTGCTGCAATTCTCCTCCTTTTCTTTTTTCAGAGAAACTAATCATTAACTAATTGAAATTTTTTTTTTTTTTGAAATAATCTGAACATTAAAAAAGAAAATTAAAATCCTTTAAAAATCCAAAGATAAAAAATTATATATATATATATATATATATTAAATTTAAGCTAGAATCAATTGAAATGCTTTTTAAATAATCATAATAAAAATTATAAAAAAAACATTTGTTGATTTAGAATTAGAAAAAGATAAAGATAAAATTTTAGTAATCTATACAAGAAAAAAAAGTTAAAATTATAACAAAATTATAACACCTGGTGACTACGATTCATCTTTTTCAATATGTTTGTTCATTTCTTGCAATCAACCCAAAATTTTTCAAAGACTTGGACATTTTTTTCACAAATTAGTGTCAAAGAATGATGGAGATGTGGTTTCAGTGGCTGAAAGGGAAACCCTAATACCCAATTTATAGAAAGAGATAAGGGAAAATGAAAGAGATTTAGAGAAAGAGAAAGAGGTAGAGAATTGACCTAATACCGAATTTAGAGAAAGAGATAAGGGAAAATGAAAGAGATTTAGAGAAAGAGACAGAGAATTGAGGGATATAGAGAGAGGATAAGGTAAAATGAAAGAGAGAAATAAGTTTTGTTCTGAAACACCAAAAAAAAAAAAAAAACAAGAAAATAAATTTAATTGAGTTTAGACAAATTGTGACTTGCCACATGTGCATAAAATAATATATCAGTAGCATATTTTTTAAATCACTCTCTTTAACGTTGCGTGTATTTCAATTGCTTAACATTGTTAAAAATTCTTAATTGTTATAAATCGAAAACGTTTAACCTTTATTAGACTCAAATTAAAAGTTTGATCCCGATTCACTCAACTGATGAAAGTTTTGGTCCTAATTTGAGCATTTAGCCACAGTTATTTGACCCCAAAATATTTAGGCACCATGATGCCTTCGGGGTTAAATATTGAACTTATTACGGGCGAAACGATGTACGTTATTCATTGCCTGATTCATGAAACTGGTTCGGGGTGTAAAATAGATAGCAAAAGATTGAAAGCGTTCCTCCACGTGTACCTAGCTCCGGTATATCTAATGAAAATTCGGCATGGCTCTACCTAGGTTTGACTTCATAGGATTCACTATATACGGTTCGATCGAATTCTAAAGGCCCCAAATTGTTCCTCACTGTCGTCCGTGAAGGCTAGTAAGGCACCCCGATCCAAGGAAAGGGTTCAATTTGTTAGAGTATTTTTTTCCTTAGTCCATGCGGATTGTTAATCACGAAGGCATAGGAATATCATACTCCAGAAGTGTTTCGCTAGCCCATGCGGATTGTTAGTCACGAAGGCGTAGTTTACTTTACTTCCACTTAAAAATGACGAAACTCGAGTATAGAGCTTATGTTATGCGAATGCAAGTGTAGTGTGTGAGGAGGAACAAACAAACCTTTCACCACCTACTCTATAACCCTTATTCAAAATACCCCGACAATTTATTAAAGCAAAAATAAAATAATATACCACATTAATTAACCGGGAAGCAAAAATATATAGACAACATTAAATAACCAGAGAACATAAATGATATGCATGAGGATGATCATATTAAAATTTTTATTACTTTTGGGAAATTCTCCTTATTTTCTTTATAAAAAATGAAATTATAATTAAATACCAATTAAAATCGACCAACCGAGACTTTGGATAACACGCGACTAATTGGTATTTAATTATAATTTCCATTTTTTTAACAGGTTTTCGACCGCATTTCAGAACAAAAATAATGGAGTCGCCACCAATCTTTTTTGTTTAGGTGTGATTGGTCACCTATTAAAAACCAGCCTTTATAAAATATTTTAAAATTAATTAAAATATTTTTGAGAAAATCCATTTTGAAGTCCACGTTTTAATCCAAGGGGAAAACAAAAACGGGTTTGGGAGTCGGTTACGTGCGGAGAAGGATTAACACCCCCACAATGTCAGTATAAAAACGGTACCTTATTGATCACATGTTATCCTAAGTCTTGGTAGAAGTCGGTTTTGGATTCGGTATTTAAAGATAATTCCCTCAAGAAGTAATCATGTTATTTTAATAATTACCCAGGATTTATTAACACAAAATTTTCTATACTTCCCGGCAGACCCGGCAAAATATAGAAGTTTTCTTAATTTTGAAATTCCCGAATCTTTTCTATTTTTTGGAGAAGGGTATTCCGTCGTTAACGATAATTGATGATATTCTCCCCGGCAGACCCAGCAGAGAATTCATGAATTATTTTAACTCAAAAATATTGCCTCGTTCATTACTAAAACGTGACTTTTACATGCGTTAAAATTCAATTTTATAAATGTAAATACGCGAAGCAAATATAAATATGCGATTTAAACATGATAACATGGACCTATACAAGAATATGATGAATATAGTAATAACAACTATTATAATGAAATAAATAAATAATAATAAAATAAATAAGCAAAATAAAAATCATTAATGAAATAACAAAATAAACCTCATGGGATGAAACTAAGAGAAATAATAAAAAGTAATAAAAATGGGCATAAGCAAAAATAAAATACAATAAACATAATAATAACAACTATTATAATAAAATAAGTAAATAATAATAAAATAAATAAGTAAAATAAAAGGCATTAGTGGAGTAATAAAATAAATATCATAGAATAAAATTAAGAAAAATAATAAAAATAATAACATTGGAGATAAACGAAATAAAACATAATAAATATAATAATAACCACTATTATAATAAGCAAATAAAAAAAAAAAAAACATTAGTGAAAATATAAAAGTAAACAACATAAATTAAATTGAATAAACATAGGTGGTAAAAAGTCAGCATAAATAGCATAACATCAAAAAGAGAAAAAATAACAATTATTATAGTAAAATAAATAATAAAGTTAAATATAAAATCAAATTAAATTAGACAATAAAATGAACATGACAAAGATAAAATGAAACTTACTTCCAGGATTATGTGGAGTCGAGGTTCAGAGTTCAGATTAAATTCTCGAGAAGAATTAATTTCCTTTTTTTTTCTGGCTTGGGTTGGGTTACATTCATATCGGATCCTCCATGGGTCGCACGCGGGTCACTTTGACCCTTTTCCTTTTTTTTTTTGTTCCTAAAACGACGTCGTTTCGGATGCCTATAAATACCCAAATTTCCTGTTTTTTTTTTTTTTTTTACTTTTTACTTTTTCCTTTCTTCCTATCTCTCTCTAGTTCTTCACCCCGAACAGAAACCCAGAAAAAAACCAGTATTCGGTCAGCCAGCCACCGTGTTCACCGTCGGTGGTCGGACCCCTTTTTCAACCAAAATCCCTCCCTAAACTATTTTCGACCCCCTTTACACGAATTTGGGCTCCGTTTTGCCCAAGTCGCAGCCTAAGCCCCTAGATCTGGGTTTGGAAACCCATATCAATTTTTGTTTTTTTTCTCTCGTTGTGGTTTGGCTGTTTTTTTTTTGTTTTGTTTTATTTTTGTGGTGTGGGTGTTGATGGCCCGAGGTAAGGGTGTCGATCGGGGTAGGGGTTAGTTTAGGGTTTTCTTTTAGGGTTTTTTTTTTGGGTCTCCGAAAATTCTCCAAAAAACCTCCCCCTTGGCTATGGTTTGTGTGTTATTTGTAGAGAATTTGGAACCCTTCCCTAAGGAATCCTGGATCTTTTGGGATTGGGTTATGCCCAAGGTTTTAAACAAATAGAAAGAAGAGAAAATTGTGGACTGTGATGGTGGATGGGTGTGTGCAGGTGGTTAGGTCCGAATGGGGATTGTGTGTGGCTAGGGTTGCTTGGGTTGGGGCTGTTGGTGGCCTATTCTGGTGGTGGCGTATTGGCTGGTGGCCTGGGGAAGGGTGGCCGTTGTAGGGGGCTAGGGCAGCAGGGGGAGTGGCCTACGATGGCTGCTGTAGGGGGCTTAGGGGTGTAAATGAGACACTGGTGCTCGCAAGCTATTCGAGTTCGGCTCGAAAAAAACTCGAATTCGATTCGGTCATTATCGAGCCGAGCTCGAGCTCGAGCAGCTCGAGCTATCGAGCGAGCCGAATTCGAGTATCTCAATACTCGATTCGAACGGCTCGCGAGCCTAATCGAGCTTTTGATTTTATAATATATATTTTTATAATAATTTACTATATTACCCTTAGTATATATATATATATTAAAGATAATATAGTAAATTAATATAAATATATATATATATCCTTAAAACCCTAAAACTTAATAAATTTTTTCACTCACCCTCACCCTCAGCCGCTCCTCACCCTCACCCTCACCCTCAGCCGCTCCTCTATAGCTTAATACTCTTCTCTTTCTCTTATTCTTTAACAATCTATTCCTCTTCTTCTTCCTTAATACTCTTCTCTTTCTCTTATATAATCTTACTTTGAAAGAGCCTAAAAATACAATCATATTTCTAGAAGAAAAAAAACCCAAAAAAATCAAAGGAAGAAAATGGTGATGAAGTTACCTTATCTGGGTTCTTCTTTGTTTTTGGTTTTGACTTTGGTTTCTGTTGTTGCTTCTGGGTCTGAAAAAAAGCTCCCAATTCTGTCATTTGATGAAGGGTATAATCAGTTGTTTGGAGATGATAATCTAGTTATCCATAGAGATGGTAAAGCTGTTCACTTGTCTTTGAATGAGAGAACAGGTTTTTTTTTTCTTGCAGGTTTTTGGGTGTTGATTTTTTTTGGGGTTCTTCTTTTCTTTATTGTTTTAGTAAAAGGAAATATTTTTGCTTTGGTGGTGGTGTAAAAGAGGGTCTGGATTTGTGTCACAAGACCTTTACTTGCATGGTTACTTCAGTGCTTCAATAAAGTTACCTGCTGATTATACTGCTGGAGTTGTGGTTGCATTCTACGTGAGTTTATCTCTGTTCTAGATTAATCTTTTTTTAATCTATTTATCTAACAATTAATTATGTTAAAAGTTTTCTTAACAGTCGCTTTAATCTTATGGTTGCTGTTAAGTTTTAACTAATCCCAATTTTTTTTTAAAAAAAGTATGATTCTAATTAAAATTCTGATCAAAATAATGATACTCAGAGTCTCAGATGAGTTTGCCACTGTTTTCTTCTCTTTCCACTTCATGGTTCAACTTGGATTTTATTGTGTCTTGAAGACTTATTTTGGTTTTTTTTTTTTTTTCTAGTCACAAAAATTTCAGATTTTTGTTAAAAAATCTGATCAAAATCCAGATGGATATGACTATGAACATGTTAAAGTTATCTCATTATTTTTGTTATAAAAAGCTTTATAAGAAAAATAAAAACAGGTTGATTAAAATTTAAACTAAATACCATATAGTTTTTCCTTTAATTTTAATTTCAAACTCATTTTCCAATATATATTCTTTTGTGGTGGTGAAACGAGCTCGAGCTCGAGCTCGAGCTCGAGTACATAAATTGAGTAAACGAGCTTTATTGAGCCGAGCTCGAATAGTTCGATTATATCTCGAGCCGAGCTCGAGCTTGAAAAATGGTATTCGGTCGAGCTCGAGCCGAGTTTCGAGTCGAGCTCGAGCTCGAGCAGCTCACTATTCGAGCTCGGCTCGACTCGATTACAGCCTTAAGGGGGCTATGGTTTACAGGTGCTAGGGTTTGGCTACTTGGGGGCCTGCCCACTAGGCTGGGCCAGCAAGCCTAGGTGGCTTGCTTTGGGCCCTCAGGCCTGCTACTGGAGCAGGCCCAAGGATTTGGTGGGTCAAGAGGGTCTGGTGGGTCAATCAGGGCCTGGTGGCCTGCTTCCTGGGTTCGGGTATTGGACCTGCAGATGGCCCGGGTCAAATTTGGATTCGACCCGAGCTAAAATCGGTTGCTACACCGAAAATTTGGTTGAAAAAACTCAAACTTGGTTTAATCGAAAATGTCAAAGGCTTGATCGAGAAAATCTTAATCTGACTTGAACTCGAAATAATTTGCCTTCGAAAAATCCGAACTTGAACTTGATTTAAATTTCAAATTAAAGCATGCTGAAATGGTTATACCTACATAAAATCTAAAAATCATTTGAACTAGCTTGAATTGGAATGTGATTCAAATCCGAAAGAATTTAATTTGAAAGTATTCGAATTCAAAAGTCAAAATGATCCGAACTCGAATAAAATTGAATTCAAAATCACTTAATTGGTAGTTCAAACTCGAAATGATTCAAAGCCGACTTGACAATTTTAAACTTTGCCGAAGCCGTTCATTTGCCATAAAAGGAAACTATGAAGGGAATTAAAGTTATAATGATATTTGAATTGTTTGGCTTTGTTGTCGTTTAGAAATTAGCCAAAAAGACTATAATTATAACCTCAAAATGACCCGCTCCACTACTTAGACAACTTTTATATAGCTATAATTAGAGTCATTCGTTTGATTTTGAACTTGAAAATACCGTCAAGAGTTCAGCCGACCAAGCTTGCTTGAATTGCTAGTATTACTCACTTTTTTCCATTTTAGAAGCATTAAAAAGATGATGATGTGCAAAATGTTATAAGCTGATTTGCCCGAAAGGTAAAGGTGGAGACTTAAGATCTACTGCACATACCTACGCATAGATTTGAACCCATTGCCACTATGTATTATTACTGTTTAATTTTTGTTAATCACGTACAAAACCTGGCTTGCAAGCAAAAATCAGGCCCAACTTAGGTTGAATACGTTCCAATTACATAAATCATAGTAATATATGTTTGTAATTTAAAATTAAATAAAAAAAATCTTTTTATTAGTTTATTTAATAATTAAAATTGGAGTATATGAGCAAGTCCAAGCAAATTTTTCAAAACTTAAGGCCAAATCAACTCAATTCAAAATTCAAATAGTATTTGGGTTCAATGCCTAATAACTTCAATTATAAAATATATAAATAAAAAAAGAGAGAGAGAGAGAGAGAGAGAGAGAGAGAGAGAATTTAGGCAAAAAAATCTTTGATTTGAGTTGTACGAAATTAACAGTGTGATTTAGCATGTTATGATCGCTTAAACAAAATGTTCAGCTTACTCTTATGATGTTTAAAAAATAATGTCAACTTGAATCCGAAATTTAGTTTAGTTAATTTATGCAATCATTCTTATAAAGTGTCATATAACAAATATGGGATTCGAATTTCAGTATCTATATTCTATCCTTATCCCCATGCTTTATACCAAAAAAAAGTAATATCAACTTTATCAAAGTACAAACACTTCTTGAAATTACCTTGAAATACTTTATGAGATTTTCTTGCTTTTATGTCACTTCAAAGACTAAAATTTTAAGGAAAATAACAACACTCTATTCCTAAAACTTTTTGCTTTCAAAAAATAGACATTCAATTAAAGAAGGAAATTGTATTTACCTTGGTTTTCTTTGGAAGTGGCATATGCAAATTACAAAATAAGCCTCTTTTACTGTATTAATTAATAATCAAGGATGAATATGCTACCCATATCTATAACTAATCCAATTTAGCAAAGTTTAGAAATGGATGAGAGGTAAGAGATAACAGATTTAAACATTTATAACATTATATTAAAGTTAGATAGTTTTTCATTATTTTTAATTGAAGCCTAGTTAAGCCTCCAATTGGCTGCCAATCAAGCCCTTGTGGGTTTTTTTTCTTTTCTTTTCATCTTTTTGCGAGAGAAGGGAATGGAAAAAAAAGAAGTGGGTTGTCATTATATAGTAATAAATCTATTCAAGGGTCGGGTTACCCGTTCGATCCGACAAGATCAGTCAGTATTGGGCCGGGCTTAGATATAGATTTTCATAATTCATGTCGACCCTAATTACTATTTATTAATAAAAAAAATTAATTATAAAATATAAAAATATTTTTTAAATATTTTTAAACAGTAAAACTGACTTCCGAATCAGTCCAAGCCGAGCTTGGGTACGAGGTCTCAAAAAATTTGAGCCATGATCCGGGCCAGCCCATGAACACCTCTACTTGTTAATGTAATGACAGTCCATTAAGCCCACCAAAGACTGGAAGCCAATCAAAATATGGGCATTGGATTATCCAGTGTAAGGCCCAACCCATTTCACCCATTTAGCTTGATCGGAGATGGTCTGGACTCTGGGTTTACAAAGTCAAACTTCAATCTCAGTTTTGGATCAGAGCTTGGGCCCAGCTGGGACGAACCAAGCAAGCAGACTTTCCCAGTTTCCCATAGCACAAGAAAACTCCATCTTTAATTTATCAGAAGAAAGAAAACCCACCATTTGCTCTTTATATTTCTGTTGCTGCATCTCACTCGATCTCTCTCTTTCTTGTCCCGATCATTGAAAAGGTTCTCTTCTCAACCTCATATTTATATATAATTTTTTGGGTATTAATATTTTGACAGGACACTTTTTCCACCTAGGGTTTATATTTTAATTTTTTTGTGGGAAAGAAATTATCATCAAACGCATCTAATTTCCTGATTCAGTCTCACTGTTCTGTAGATTTTTTTTTTTAATACCCAACATGAAGCTTGATACCAGCGGTCTAGAATCTGCTGCGCCTGTCTGGGGTGCTCCAAGTGAACTTGTTGATGGGTTTTCGGCTGCTCCGTCGTTCGAGCTCCCAAATACCACTGATGTGAGTTAATTTTCTGCTAATTGGTAGCATAGTATTAATTTTCTGAGCAAAAAGGTAGAGCTTTATGGCTTATTTTATGTTTGGTTGGTGTATTGCAGTTTGATGGGTTTCAGAAAGAAGCTATTCAGATGGTGAAACCTGCTAAGGGTACTACTACGCTTGCCTTCATCTTTAAGGAAGGCGTCATGGTTGCAGCTGATTCTAGAGCTAGCATGGGAGGCTATATCTGTATGTTTCTTTTTTTCTTTTTTTTGTTATGTCTATTTTGCAAGAGTTTTTTTTTTTACTGAAATTTCTTTGTAGGGAAATAGTTTTTTTATGGTCATTGTAGATTAAACCTTGAAATTAAAATATTTCTAGAATTTTAGCAATCTTCTGTTTTTTTTTTTTTTTTTGGGATCGTAATTGAAATCTTGATTACCATTCCTTTTCCTAAATTTTGGCAGCTTCACAATCAGTGAAGAAAATTATTGAAATCAATCCTTACATGCTTGGCACAATGGCTGGAGGAGCTGCTGACTGCCAGTTTTGGCACAGAAATTTAGGCATCAAGGTAATGGAATAAAGAATTGTCCTCTTGTCAGTGGGCTAGCATCTGGGTCTTTTTTTTGTGTGTTGGATTCGTATTGTTTGCTATATACTGTATATTTTTGTTTATTGGGTCTTATGTAAGGAATTGTAGAGAAAAAGTAGTCTATTGGTGGGTTTTATGCAGACTGAGTCATATTGGCATTTTCTCCTTGCATTTTTCATTGATGCTCATATATTGCAGTTTTTCTAAAACATAGGGTTATGCAATGTAGAAAGCGAGAGTATGCTACCATCTCAAAGGTTTCATGATTTTTTCACTGGCTCTAAAATCGAACTACAGATGTCCTGTTTTTTCTAAAACACATATATGAGAACAAAAGTAGGAAAAAAAGATTTGAGATTTAGCATAGCCTAGTAATAGCTAAGTGGTTTCAATATCCCCTTCAAATGTGACTTACACACAGAGATTAACCCTTTCAAGTTCTAACTAAGCAATGTTATTTTCATGGTATTGACATCTATGACTATGACTTTGAGTGTATATGTACGCACTTGTGCACTCATAGCCTAAGTGAATGTAGATCTCTAATATTAGGTCTTTTTCCTAGTTTTTGAAATAAACTTTCGAGGAGGAAGTATGTGAAAACGAGTTCAGGCATACTTCGTGATTGCTTGGGTGGCTAAATTTAATGCATTCTGTTTGCCTAATCGCCTTGCTATCAAAATAGAATAGAGTCAAAAGAAAGTGGAGCACTAGGGCATTACTCTGGTCTGTGCCTTTCCTTTGGTGTCAATATCACCACACAATGCAACCTTCCTGGCTTTCATTTAGTTGAGAAAACTCTTAGGCCCCATTATTGTGTTTTTCCAATTTCCCTTACATATATAAAGTGCTAATGGATAATCATTTGCCATTATCTAGTGCCGGCTGCATGAATTAGCAAACAAGCGTAGAATTTCTGTTACAGGGGCATCAAAACTGTTGGCAAACATTCTCTATTCTTACCGAGGAATGGGACTGTCAGTTGGAACCATGATTGCTGGATGGGATGAAACGGTATTTGAAACTAAATTTTATTCTCTTTCCCTCCTTTCTTTTCCTTTTTCCCCCTTGCATGTTTTAACTTGCTGCCTAACATGGATTCTAGGGTCCTGGACTATACTATGTGGACAGTGAAGGGGGAAGGTTAAAAGGAATGCGTTTCTCTGTTGGATCTGGTTCACCATATGCTTATGGTGTGCTGGATAATGGGTATGCATTTTTCTCCCTGTTCTTTCGTTGCCATTGTTCCATTGATAAATGCAAATATTATGACGTAAAAGTTATCATGGTCTACTCCTTGTAAAGTTAGATTTAAAATTAAGTTCATGGAATGATATGTCAGTTGAAGAAGCTACAAAGTTGGCCAAGAAGCTGCAAACTTATCATGGTCCATTAAGAAACAGACAAGCCAATGGAGGAGGAACATGTAGAAGAGACCTGTTAAATGCTTTATATTAGTGCTTTGGCTCTATCTACTTCCAATTGCTCCTGTTGAAAACATTGGTTGCCTGCGGTTTTGATAATTAGCATACTTTACTGCCCAATCAAAGCTTTGACCATAATATAACTCTGCCTCAATGGAATCTTTGCGATTGTCATAGTGAATGAGAACATCCTTGTTCCTGTCATTAATTCTATAACTGTGTTTTAGGACGTCAACTTGCTTGGCTCCTCGCAAGTAAATCAAAGATTTTCTCTTGTTCCATGCCCATTTGATTATATTATTCTTGACATTTTTATTTTTGTCTCATTTTGTGCTCAGCTTTATGTATTCATAGCACTAATTTCTATTTTTGGGTGACATTGGTGCTAGCTATCGGTATGATATGTCAATTGAAGAAGCTGCAGAGTTGGCCAGAAGATCTATTTATCATGCCACATTCCGTGATGGAGCCAGTGGTGGTGTTGCCAGCGGTACTCTCTCTCTCTCTCTCTATTTCTCAAGTCTAAAAAAAATTATCTCAATGATTCTGTTATATGTATGTGTACCCTACGTTTAATGAGCTTAATTTTAATCAGTTTACTACGTGGGACCAAATGGCTGGAAGAAGCTATCTGGTGATGATGTTGGAGAACTTCACTACAAATACCATCCAGTGATGCCAAGCACGGTGGAACAGGAAATGGTTGAAGTAGCTGGGGCTTAAGAGAGTTCTTCTCGACCTAGACCAAGTTGAAGATGGTTGCATTCATATATCGGTCAATGGTATGAAGCACAGTTTCCTAAATTTACTTTGGAATTTTAGCCTTAAAAGACAATTCACTGATAGACCTCGGTGCAAGTTAATGTTATAAGAATCCTTTCCTTTCCATCATTTCAATTTCAGTTATTTTCATCAGTTTGTCATTTGATGTTGAAAATTTTAATGAATCTCTACTTTTAGTTACCCCAAGATTTGAATTATTCTGTCTTCATCTAGGCTCTTTGGCTTTTAATTACACAAGCCATTTGGCTAGGAAATTGGTAAGTGGAGTTTCCACTTTCCACTAAAGTTTGGGTTTCCTGCAAAATGTCGAAAAAGGAAGAATGAATGTACTTCGTTTTCAGCTTTGTGAGAGCTGACCTTTAGCAAGCTGTTAATCCATGGGCGGACTGTGGAGTCGGGTGAGGAAAGCAAGGTTTTATGAGCATTGGGCTGGTGATCCCATATTGTAGCCCATTTACTTAGTTCGACTGGAGAGTAGATTTTTGTTGTATGTGGGAAAAACTGACCTTGATGGCTTCCTTCCCAGCTGATCGGTTCAACGTTTCTGAACAGTTGAATCATCAAAAATAATCAAATGGGCAGTGAGACTTGCTTTGCCTCTCAAGGGAAAAAGAAAAAAAAAATGATATTTGCAGTACATGGGCCCATTTGCTTATGAAAAAAGTTGAATAACCAAAGCTGATGAAAAAAAAATCCAATCAATAATCAATACCTACATCCCTTTGGCACTAAGCAAAGACTTCCATCCTTTTCCCTTCCACGGTCCACCTCTCATTTTTCTGTGTAAGAATCTATGTTATCCAAACTAAAAAATGAATGTTGGATATAAATATACGTCTAATATGAGTATGTTTAATTATTTATTTTTTTAAAGTTTTTTCATATATTTAAAGTATCATATTTCATATCCATATTCAAATATATATTGGATATAAGTATCTAATACAGATATTTAAAAATAAATAAAGGGGTTGGATAACATAGATAGAAACAAATAACTTTTTATAATTTCATATTGTTATTATTTCCTATTCAGAGTAGCATATGAGTATGATGGTAATTGGAGTATGAGTTAATATTTCTCTTTTATCCTTTTTCTAGATCTGGATGTTGTACTGCTCAGTTAAGTATATATATATATATATATATGTTTGGAGCTGACAGAATGAATATATATGTTTGGAGCTGACAGAATGAATATTCAATATTAGGAAATCATTGTTTACTTACTGGTAATATATATATATATATATATATATAATCAAATTTTACTGCAATGGAACAAAACAGAAGGAAACGTAAATAACCAAAAATAATAATGCCAGCTTGAATAAACCTACCTACCTACCCTCCTCTCTCTCTCTCTCTCTCTCTCTCTCTCTCTCTCATCCTTTTGTTAGCCTTCTAAGCATGTTTTCATGATTGAAAGTGAGATATATATAATCATCACCATTTCACCACTTTTCCCACTAAACAATGCAAGAAAAATTAGTTGGAAACTTTGAATCCTTTCACAAAAGAACAAAATATAAATATTGAAGACAGGATTAGTTCAATGACTCTGTCCTTGCTGGAGAACAAGATTTACAGCAGACAGCAGTCTGTCGATAAGAAAATGATATAAATTATGTTCTTCAGATTGACTATGATTAAGTGGCGTTTGTTACGCGAAAGAGATGGCCTTTAATGGACAATTTTTGCCTACTACTAGTAGTTTTCTAAAGCTGTATATGGGGATTGGGGCGGGTTCGGCCAGATCTAAATAGTAAAAGTTGTTTATTTAAGGATTGGCTCCGGTTCGAAAAATTCATTTTATTATTTAAAAATTAATTTTTATATTTTTTATAATTAAATTTAAATAAAAATATTTTTTATTAATTAAATAATAATCTGAATTGGATTCATTTTTTTAATTAATTTTTTTATTGGTTTAAATATAAAATTATCCCATATACTATACCTTTTTTTTGGTTTTGATACCTAAAGAATTTTTTATCCTAATTGGGCACTTATAGTATAATTTTGTATCCCGATTTGAACCCAATTAGGATCAAAATTATACTATAGGTATCAGATTAGAGCCAAAAAAATTAGATACCAAAATAAAATATATATATATAGTACAGAGACAATTTTATATTTAAGTCTTTTTTATTTTAAATCAAATTTACGAATTCAAGGAATAACCAAACTTTTTAACATGTCCTCCAAATAAAGAAGTTAGGGGTAAATTTGAAAAACATGCTTTTTAGAAGAGAATTATTGTTCAATAATTTAATGTATAAAAATAATTTGTAGAAAGAAAATCTTAAAATTTTAGAATTCTTAATAAGAAAATCGGAAAGACTTATTTACCCTTAATGAAAGAAACAAATTTCTTTTTGTTTTTGACTATTTTACCGTTTTTATTTTAAGAATTTTTTTAATCTGTATATTAAAAAAATTATTTGTGAATAAATTTGGAAAAAATTTATTTGTAAAAAAAAAAAAAGATAGAGAAGATAGAATGGGAAAAGGGAAGAGATGAGATGAGATAAGATAAGATAAATAATAATAAAAAAAAATGATTGTTATTAAAAGTATTAAAGTTTTTGCAATTTTTTAATTTTTTTTCATATTACTTTTATCACAATTATTCTCAATGAATAATGATAACAAAGTACAACATTCAAGTTAAAGAAATTTGCATGAATGTTTATACCGTCCTTCTCATTAAATACTTGAGACTTTTATGATTTTTTTTTTCTTTTTTTTTTTTTCAGATTCTGTAGTTAATTAATAAGCTTAAATAAAACATGTTTTGCCTCCGGAAAAATATGAAAAGAAACAAGACCAACTGATAAAACTTTTGTCTTTTCTATCAAATTAAAGTAGATACATAGTCAAACAATGATGAATCTTAACGACCTAATTGTTGGTTTTTTTTTTTTTTAAGATTCTTTTTTCTTTTTTACTGAATCAAAATACTTGGTCTCAACAAATTGGTAGTTGCAGACTTCTTTATTCATCTGAGAGGTCAACCACATTTAAGTTGGTGATAAGTTATGAATTCTTGACTTAACGGCAAATTCTGTACCATTCTGCCTTTGTAGCTTCCCCTTCCAAAATTTGTTTCTTGGCCTTCTCGTTTGACCCTGCCCAGACATTAATCTAATTCTAACCACTTGATTTTAATTATATTTGTTTACGGGTCGGATTATTCATCTGATTTGATAGATTAAATTTAAGATAAATTTTTAATTATTCGAATTAACTCGATCCATTTTAGATTACTGTTCACATAATAAAATTATTTTTTATTTAAATTTAATTATAAAAATATATATAAATAATTTTTTAGTATATTAATAATATATTTTAAATATTAAATTAAAATTTCAAATTTAATCCGGTTCAAACGGTCAAACCTAAACCAGCAAAAAATGTATCCGAACCCGGACTTGGCCCTACTCATGGAAACCTCCAAGTCTTAACCTTAGGCCTAGGCGCCTAGCTTTGTGATTTGTGGTAAAAAACTTAGATTTCAGCTCTAACTTTCTACTTTTATTACAGTGGAAAGAAACAGTTTAACCCAATTTAGGGATGTTAAAATTACTTTAGAACTGTTAGTTGTTAAAATCCCTAGCAAATCATAAACAAACCATTATTTGCCGGGTTAGGAACTTAATATTGCTTCTGGTTCATTTCTTACATAATAATTTAATAGTATACAGTTTTTTTTTTTTTAACATCAATGCTTCTTTTCCATTCCCATTTGAGGCAAATAGAAAGGTAACATGATAAAATCTCCTACCAATTCAAGAAAACTACAATCCCGATTATGATGTTCTTGAAAACCACTAAAACTATAGTATTTTTTAATGGGAATTGATTTATAGTATAATTTCATTTTCCAAGTAAAAAAAAAAAGAAAAAGAAAATTGGATAGCTTGTGGTCCATAAATGTCAACAAACAAGTTTAAACACTTTCTTAAACTCCAAAAAAGAAGGAAAAGTTTTTTCAGAGTTCCCGAACTACAAAAACAAATTCTAAATTAATAAGACATGAAAAAAGTCACAATCAAAACCCAAAAAATCTTTTTTTCTTCTTTTTCCATTTTCACTTCCTTCAACTTGCTTTTCTTCTACTACAACTCCTCCTCCTCAACCCTGTTGAAAAAATCATATTTGTCAATCAGATCAATTTAAGTAAAAATTAATAGTTTATTTGATTTGATATGTATTTTAAAAATAAATTTATGCCAAATCAATAAAAAATCGGTTTAAAAATTAAAAATTAATAAAAATCGATTTTATATTTATTTAAAAAAAATAAATGATAAAATTTTAACTTTTTAATTTTTTTAAATTTATATTAAAAATCATACTATTAAATTAAATATATAATTTTATTAATGATTTAATATTAAAATTATTTATTTTATAATATTTAAATCCATCGATTTAATTTATCCCATGATTCGATTTTTTCAACATTACTCAACAGTCAACAGTAACTCCACTCTTTCTTTCTTTTTGGCGGGAGGTTGGGTCCCACCCAAATGAAAATCTCGTCTTTCGCAAGTCTCTTTCTCATAAATACCTCTCTCTTTCACCCAACGAACCTCCTCCTTTCTCTACTGTAAGAACCCAAAAAAGAACCATTAAACAAAATCTTTTCTCATTTCTCAACTCTCAGCTCTTCTCTTTAAAACCCACATTTTTAATTCTCACAAAAAAAGAGAGAAAGAAAGAAAGGGACTTTCTTTTTATTGATCATGAAGAAGCTGCCTCTCTTTCTACTCTTCTTCTTCCTCTTCTTCCGGAACCCGAAACCCGTCCTTTCTCTTTCCCCTGACGGCCTTTCTCTTCTCTCTTTAAAATCCGCCGTCGACCAACCTGAAGGCCAGTCGGCGTTCGCCGACTGGAACGAGAACGATACGACGCCGTGCCGTTGGTCCGGCATTTCCTGCATGAACATTACTGGGTTCCCCGACCCACGTGTTGTTGGAATCGCAGTTTCCGGGAAGGATCTTCGGGGGTATATTCCGTCTGAGCTTGGGACATTAACCTATCTCCGAAGGTTGAATCTTCACAACAATAACTTTTACGGTTCCATACCCGACCAACTGTTCAACGCCACGTCACTTCACAGCTTGTTTTTGTACGGTAACAACCTGTCCGGTCCGCTTCCTCCCTCGATCTGCAATCTTCCGAGGTTACAAAACCTCGATCTCTCCAACAATTCGCTGTCAGGTTCTCTGCTTGAGAATCTTAAGAATTGCAAGCAGTTACAGAGGCTGATTCTAGCTCAAAACAAGTTTTCTGGTGAAATTCCTGATGGAATTTGGCCGGAATTGGACAACTTGGTTCAACTCGACCTTTCGTCCAATGAATTCAACGGATCGATCCCTAGTAACATCGGAGAGTTAAAGTCATTGTCGGGTACTCTCAATTTGTCTTACAATCACTTGTCTGGTAAGCTCCCGAAAAGCTTAGGTGACTTGCCAGTTACTGTCAGTTTTGATCTTAGAAACAACAATTTAAGTGGGGAAATACCTGAAACGGGATCTTTTGCTAATCAAGGACCAACAGCATTTCTAAACAATCCTCTTTTATGTGGATTTCCTCTTCAAAAATCCTGTAAAAATTCCAATATAAGTCCTTCAGGAAGTCAAAATTCGGGTCCAAATTCTGGTGAAAGCCAGAAAAAAGGACTCAGCCCTGGATTAATTATTTTAATCTCAGCGGCGGATGCCGCTGCTGTTGCCTTGGTAGGATTGATTATAGTTTATATTTATTGGAAAAAGAAAGATTCTTCAAATAGCTGTAGCTGCACTGGGAAAGGCAAGTTTGGTCATAATAACGACGACAAAGGGAAGCTCTGTTCTCTCTGTTCATGTGCGTGCATCAATGGGTTTCGAACCGAAGACTCTGAATTCGAAGACCATGAAAAGGGGGAGAGATCAGGGAAAGGAGAAGGGGAGCTCGTTGCCATCGATAAAGGCTTCAGCTTTGAGCTGGACGAGCTGCTTAGAGCGTCAGCTTATGTGTTGGGAAAGAGCGGGCTTGGGATAGTCTACAAAGTGGTGCTCGGAAATGGGGTCCCGGTAGCTGTTCGGAGATTAGGTGAGGGTGGAGAGCAGAGGTATAAGGAGTTTGCGGCTGAAGTGCAAGCTATCGGGAAGGTTAAGCATCCCAATGTTGTGAAGTTGAGAGCATACTATTGGGCTTCTGATGAGAAGCTTCTCATTAGTGATTTTATCTCCAATGGCAATTTGGCCAATGCCATTAAAGGTTAGTTTCTTTCTCCTGTTTTTTCTCCCCTTCTTTTTTGAAGCAACTTTACCGATTCTTGCTTGGATTATTCTAGCAAGCATCACACTCACAATTCAGTCAGTAGTCAGTTTAGTCACATATGATTTCAGATATAATATTAAAAAAATTGAAGATAACAAGTAATGAGAAGATGGTAGAAATGTTTTCTTTTAATTTTTTAGTATTATTTCATCCAAGTTGCTGTTTTTTATATCTTTTATGTGGATCTGATGTTGAAGGTTCAACCTGTTCGTTCCTCAATCCTCACATTAGTTGCAATATTTTCTTCTTTTAAAGGTTTCTTTATGTTGTTAACAAAACTTAGAATTCGTTCCCTTTTTGTCTTAAGTAGTAATTTTAGAAGCATAAATGGCAATAATCTGAAGTTGGTCATGCTTATGATGATCTTGAAATTAAGTGGTCCAAAGTGGCCGACCCGTTTTGACTGTGATTACGCACCCACGGGGACTCATTAGGCCTGATATTGCAGTCCCTTTCCTTTATAATTATTGGACTCTGGAAGTGCCGAAACTTTTGTTGGAGTCTTCACTTTTCTGTAGTTATTCTGTTGCTCACACGAAAAAAAAAAACAAAAGAAATACCCCAAGAGGATGATGATTTTGACCTTAAAGTTATGGTTTAGTAGAAATTTAGTGGTAAATTAAAGTAGAATTTCTTGTTGTTTTTGCTACTGTCTTATTTGCCTGAAACTGAAAGAGAAAAAATTGCTAATTGTTGTGGGCTAGCGGAGTTTGTAGTTGTAGCTTATCAAGTAGGTTGGTTTTATTGCTTTTAAATGAGTACACTACCAAATAGTAGGTCCCTTACCATTGGCCAGCCAGGCATCATATGATTAAAAAAAAAGGGTATTGACAGGTTATAGAGGAAATAATATTGGCTTTGAGCATTTCAAGGTTTCAATCACAAGGTGATGGGTCACAAATCAAGAAGATGACTCACTGGATCTTAGATTGGATTTGGGTTTTACTCAAAATAAATGCTGCAGCCTTCCCTTGCTTAGCTTGTGACCATTTATTTAATAACATATTAATCTTAAGCAAGTTTTGACTTTGAGCATCTAATGGTTGCAGCCTTTGTAGATCAACAACAAATCCTGGAACAAAAAAGAATTTCAATGCTAACAATTGAAAAATGTACATTCAAAGTTTACTTAAAGTGGCTTTGGTCTAGGTATCTACCTCTATAGTTTTCTTTCTCCTTGACTTTAAACATAGACAGGCTTTTGGCAAAAGAAAAAAAAAATTTGCTTTTGATTCCATTTTCATGTTCATTTTCTCCTTTCTTTCTTTCTTTATCCCAAAAACTAGGGTACCTGGCTTTCTTCCAGATGAAGTTCAACTGTTTTGTTCTGTAAAAATCACCTAGAACATGCAAGAGTGTGGATTAGAATTTAGAACCCATTACTTTTTTTCCTTTTAGTTTAAAATAGATTCATTTAATTAATAGCAATGGATTAAAAGTGGTAGATCTTGCACTACCATAAATTATGTAGTTATTTATAGCTAATAAAAATTGTTTTTACAGGCAGAAATGGTCAACCATCAACAAGCCTCTTATGGTCAATAAGGCTGAAAATCGCAAAGGGAGCAGCCCGTGGCTTGGCCTATCTTCATGAATGCAGTCCAAGAAAATTTGTACATGGAGACGTCAAACCATCAAACATTCACCTCGATGACGATTACAAACCTTACATTTCTGATTTTGGCCTCAACAGACTCATTAACATCACGGTTAGTAGTAATCCTTCTTCATCAGGTGGCTTTATTGGTGGACTCCCTTACAAATCGATCCAAACGGAACGAACCAACAATTATCGAGCACCAGAGGCTCGAGTCCCTGGCAACCGACCAACCCAAAAATGGGATGTGTATTCATTTGGAGTTGTGTTACTTGAACTGCTCACAGGGAAGTCTCCTGAGCTATCACCAACCACATCAAGTACTTCCATGGAAGTCCCAGACCTTGTAAGGTGGGTGAGGAAAGGGTTTGAAGAAGAAGAAAACACATTGTCAGACATGGTTGATCCGATGTTGCTACAAGAAATGCATGCGAAGAAGGAAATCTTGGCAGTTTTTCACGTAGCTCTTGCATGCACTGAAGCAGACCCTGAGATTCGACCAAGGATGAAAACTGTTTCTGAGAGTCTTGAAAGAATTGGAACATAATTAAGAAGATATGATTGTGTTTGTCCGTGAAAAATCATGGTCGATCGTGTAGGAAGTTCAAAATTTTACTGATTTTTGCAAGGGGCTTTGCAGGTTGTCAAGATTAACTGTTCATATTCCCCTAAATGTCTTCCGAATTAGACTCAAAATTTTCCTGAAAATTCAACAGTTTCTCGAAAGCTTATTGAAGACCATACGTGTCTCCTTTCCTGGCTACTGTTGAGATAGCTACATTTTTTGTAATTTAAATTTCTGTCCCATTTTAGCTGGGATATGATTGAAATAAAACTGTTTCTCTCTCTGTTTTTTTTTTTTTTTTTATAAAAATTTCCGTGAAATGAAAATGCGGTGTATTTTCAGCTGATTTAATGCTACGTGCTACGTTCCATTTTATAAGGTCCCATCTAGAAATGATGAAGCATAATGTGAGATTAATGACTTTCACTAAGTTGACTTGATCATATGAAGGCTTTTTTTTTTTTTTTTTTATTATTATTATTATTATTATTATAATACGAGGAATATGAGGAGGATTTATGATACAATTCAAATCACAGAACCAAGAACTCCCACAAAGGTGCAAATTCAGCACTAGTTGAGCTTGAATGTAATGGCGTTCAGATGGGTGAAACTTCAATTGTTGTTTATAATTCTCCCACAAATAGGGACAAACATTAATTAATCAGTTTGAATCTATTTAACAGATCGAACCGATTAAATTTGATTAATTCGGTTCGATTTATTCGATTTTGAAATCAATCGGTTATGAAAAACGATTTATTCGATTAACTCGATCAGTTACCGATTTTTAAAATTGATAATGAATAAATTGAATTAACCGACCATTTATATTTAGTATAAATAAATTATATTTATATAATAATTTAAAATTTAAAATTATATAATATATCATTTATGTTATATACTATATAATATGCAATATATAATAAATAATTTATTTGTTAAATAATTAAAATCGATTAAATCAACCGAATCAACTGACTTAAATTCAATTAATATTACATTACTAAACACTTTAATATTTGAGGGCCAAAAAAAAAACACTTTAATATTTCCTTGCAAAAAATTCAAAAATTCAATTAATTAATTACATTACTAAACACTTTAACTCCCTCAAAGTATAAAAGGTATAATATAATAATATTAAATGAAATTATTTTTTCTTCAGATTTAACTAAAATATCATTTAATAAAAAAATTACAGTTACACCAAAATATAAAATTTGAAAGTCATCATAGCTATGTTTAATTTATACAATTGTGTATCAACATGTACGTATATTAATACTTTGTTGTAATGTAAAATGTATATATATATATTTTTTGTTTTACTAAAATTTGGTACATTCACAAATCACAATGTGAATAAATTTTAAAAAAATGAAAACAAAAAATATTTAAGCAATTTTTATTGTAAAAATGGGTAATTTTTATAATTTTAAATAATAAAAAATTTAAAAGACATAAATACTCTGTCTTTATTTTTTGTTATTATTTCAATTTTGATAAATTTTTTAATTGAGTTGGTGTTAATTAACTCGTATCATAAAATTCAGTTACTTTTTTTAATAATAGTATAGATACATTTATCAATGAAATATTAGTAAAAAGAATAGACTTCCTTGTTTCACCATAATTGTGGTTATTCAATTAATTAATTCATTTGTTGGATTTTACTTTTTTTTAAATAATACTAAAATATATTTTTAACTATTTCATATTTTATAAAATAATATGTTTTTAATGTAATTTTAAGATGGAATAATATGCATAATGAAAAAAATTTGTTATATTAAAAAATCAAACAATAATTTGATTATATCTAATTGTTACTTTAACATATTTTTAATTATAATTTCCAAATTATTAAATTATTAATATTAAAATTTCATAAATTTAGATGTCTCATCCATTGCATGTAACCATCTTCATGAACACAAGATAATTCCTAATTTGTGTTTTTAATACATATTTCAAATTCAAATATGAAATTAAATAATTAAATAAAAAATTCGAAAAAAACTTAAATTTATGACATATATTATAAAGTAATACATATTAAAAAAAATTAAACTCGAAATTAAAATGTGATAATTTGTATTAATTAATAATTTTAATTTTATATAAAAATTTAATAGTATAAAAATAAAATAAACACATGGATTAAAGCTAGTTTTTGAAAGATTTTACATTTTTAAGGAAAATTTGTTTTTGACGTGGCGCAGCGTGATTCATTGGGTGAAGTAGCTTTTACTGTTTGCTTCTTTTTTTAAAGAAAATTATTTTTATTCCCTGCGCCAACTTAACTCCAAATTTCAAACCGCTATTTCTTTCCCTTCTCGGGGCGCTAGATTAAAAACTTCGGATCCTCACGAGCCGAAAATCCGTACCTCCTTTTTTTCCTCTCTAATTCGATTTTGATTCAAACCAAAGCCGATTTTTTTTTTTTCTATAGGGTTTTTGAAGAGGGAAAATCAATCAATCCAAGAAGGATCCGAAAAGCATGGTAAAAAAACCTAACTTTCTAATTTGAGAAATTTGAGAAATCGTTTTCTTCTTTTAATTTTTCGAATCAGTAACAATTTCAACGTTTTTTGATGTGCGATGTCAGTCGGCACTCTTCAATTTCCATTCATTTTTAACGGTAGTGCTATTGGGAATCTGCACTTGCACTTACTTGAAGATGCAATTTCCAGCAATCCTTGAAGAGAGAACTGGGTATGCCCAATCTGTCTTTCTAATTTTCTTCTCTTTGGTTTATTCATTTATTAGTAAATTGTTCTCATTACTATATTTGTATTTGATTTGAGTTTACATTTTTTTATGAAAATTGAACTTTATTTATTGGCAATTGAATGATTGATTGTGTGCCTTGGAATAGTGGTTTCATGTGTTCAAGTCGTGTAGTTAGTTTCTCGGTATTCATATAGCTGTTTTAGCTTTGTAATTTGGAATAAGTACACCCTTGAACTGAAATTTTTTGAGACGAGGATGTTGGGGCGGTTGCTTTAACCAAGTGTTTGTGGAACTAGATTCCCCTGTTGTATATACCAACTTTTACACAAAAGAAATTAAAAGAGGAAGGAAGACAGATGACTAGGCTATTCAGATTTTTGCCTTCCCCGAATTTACTTTTTTTCTAGTATTGTTTTACCAGTAACCCTATTTAAAATCTTTACTTATTGATTTTGATGCAAATTTGCAATTTAAATTGAATGTTTTGGGTGGCAGCAAATATAGCCACAATGACATTGTTATCAGTTTTACTATTGGTAAAACTAGAAGTATAGTGTCTCAAATCTTAACAGTTAACAGGAAGTATTTGTGTTTCTGTAATCTTCTGCCTCTCCGTGGATAACTTGAACTTCTTGCTTTCTTTCTCTCTGAAGAGGTTAGATTAATTCAAATTGCATGACTCCAGTTAATCTTGGCCTTCTTTATCTTTTCTCTTTGGTAGCGAAATTGATTATTTTATTTTATTGTTTCTATTTCTAGCGTTTATTGGTGTTTCTTCAGCCTCACTGTTCATTCATAGAAAGTTTTGAGAATGGAACTAATGTGGTATAATATGCTTATTTGACAGGTTCCGTGGTTTCTTTTGGAAGGCAGCCAGAATAGGTGGGACTCCTTTTCTGCTTGGTTTTCTTCTTTTTGGTACCATTGAAATAGTCATGCCTATGTTTTCCCTCTTATGAATCTTCTTTCGACATATAATTCATCCATTTCACTTTTTGGGGTTAAGGTGATTTGTAATGCACAAATTGGTAAACAAGTGGTGGGCTGGGACCTGGAGTGATTCTCTTTGGAGGGAAGCCAAGACAAAGATAAAAAGAATATGAACTTAAAGTTTATCAGCTATAAAGCCTCCAAATTAGTTGATATATATGATAGTTAATGGCACAAACAATGCAGGATGATAATTTTTGTGATGCCAAGATGAAGCTGGAATGAGAATAAAATTGAAAAAAAATATTTGGATCTATCTTGTTTAAATAAAGGAACCATATAGCATCCGTTCCTTATGTTTTGGGTGGTAAATTGATGGGGTTGGGATTGAAATGGGGCTGAAGTGCAATGGTAATGGTGTAGGTTTAGATTTAGGTTTAGGTTTAAAATTTCATAAAGTTGCAAGTTGGGCTTGGATGGTGATGCTATTTTGACTGAAAGGGAAAGGGATGACAAAAATGATGAAGTTGAACAGCAGTCAAGGGGGTTTTAGGTCAGGTTATTTACGTAAGAATAAGGATGTTGATGCTCCATCTTTCTTGCAAACATTGGCATGCTTCGATGCTGCATTAGCTAGAAGCATTTGAATCCTTTTCCACATTTTAGTTGTATATACCAACTGATATGTCTTTGACTCTGAGGTTACAGCCTCATTTGATGTGAATGAGCAGTGATTGTTATAGTAACTGACATCAGATTTTGTTTGTTGGAAATCCAAATGAGATATGATGTATATTTTAGCCAGCGGCTCTTTTGTTCTATTTGTGTAAAAGGGTTGCACCCTGCCCGCCATTTTATTTCATGAACATATATGCGTAAATAGGCATGTTAATCTAAATATTTATGTGGGCCAAATATTTCATTTGTACCTCATAATTCTTAGAAAACAAAGATATATTTTTCCTTTCCTGACTAGAAGTAGAAGTAAAGTTGCTTCACAAGTGTTTTTATAGTAATATGTGTCCTGGACTCCCTTTTGTTTTGAAAGTTTGTTTCTTGGAGAAAAATTAGGAATGTATTTTGGATTCATTTAGTGAATCCATGTACAAAAATGATGTGGAATTACAGTGGAACCATTTTGTAATGTAGGCAAGGGGAAAAAAAGATCAAAATTAGCTTGTTGTTACCCTTTTAATCTATGTTGCTCCGACTCTTTAGTTTTCTTGAAGTACCCGTGTCCGACATATATCCGAACATGGGTATGAGGATATGATCCCCCAAGAACCCTCCAAATACATGGAAATATTTAGAATAAATCAAACATACCCGTATTGGACACATATTCGTGTCCGACACTCACACCCGAGTCCGAGTAACATAGCTTTTTATTAGCAATGCATTACAACCTGGGGGACTAACATGTATTTTTCTTGAATCAGGTGAACGTTTAAGTCCTTGGGTAGCTGTAGGATGCTTCACAATGGGTGTGTCAATAATATTTTTCTGAGGGATGAGCTCCTTCTACTTGTTCAGAAGTGGGATCCATTTTTTCCATGTGGACAAATGCATCTCTTGTCGAAATTTGACATGTTTAAATGGTTTGTATGATGAAAAGAGTTTTGATAACACTGTTGCAAGAACTCTATACAAACTTATTTGAAATGTCTACTACCCATTACCAGTGTACTTAAAGCTTATGGTGGACGGACAACTACAATTGCGAAGTTTGATTCCTTTCATTTATATTATCAAATCTCCTAGCCTTCTTCTCCCAAACTGTTTTATTAAAACTCATTCCATTGCTCAATTTCTTTTTTTGGTACGAAAGAGGCATCAACCTGAGAATAAGAAAAGGGGTTTCAGATGCTGAGATTTAAACTTCAGATTTGTTGGATGCCATCTCTTAAAGGTAACCAATTAGATTAAGCCTTACTTTCTTTTCTATAAAATCAGATTTTGCATGTAGGATATGTGAGTCAGTCTCAAGAAAGATCATGACTGGCTGGGGGTTGACAGGAAAAAAGACATCAGACTATACAGGGTCTAATTTTAGTTTTGATCTGATGAAATCTGAAATTGCACTAAGCATTTATGTTTCTATTTAATCATAGTTGGTACCATACATATGCCTGTTATACGTGCTCCATGCAAACCATGGAATTTAGAAGAAGATAAGAAGAAGGAAAAAGAAGATCATCAAACAGAAATCAGGGCAGTAGGTGACTTAAACCGGATAGGAATACAAGCAATGGCATAAGCAGTGAGCTTATGCTTGAATCTCCTCAAAATCACCACCTTTTCACCACTCCAATAACATACAGATAGGATAATCTTCTTGATAGGCTTCTTTCCAGAACTGCTTTCTTTGGTGACTGTCACTTTTTCTTCACTGTTTTCTTCATCTTCACCCCAGTAGAGAGGATAGCTACGCAAAAACACTCTTCTATTATTGTAGTCTTCATAGCGAAAGCTCCTAGTTCTCATCCCATCTTCTCCATCTGTCCCTTTGCAATCCATACTTAAGAATATATGCTTAATATCAGTGCCTGAGCCTGAGAATTGTCAGATCAAGTCTGGCTTATATATAGTTGGGAGAAGGAATTGAGGCCTGAGTGTGTGAGATAGCCATATAGGAATTGGGTAGCTGATAGGATGATAAGGACATAAAAGCAAGAAAGAGATTACCTGAAAATGATGGCAAAACCTTATAGTATTTGATTTTTCCAATGTTCCCTAGGAATATATATCTTCTAACATTATAATTCTAATATTCTGTTGATTTTCTACAATCCTACCTTGGTGGGGTTTCATTTCTTTATCTTTGTGAATTAGATATTCATCATTGGTGGATTTTATTGCAAGAGATGTTGGTCACATTGTAGGCCTTGAAGATTTTTTTATTCACTTATGTTTCATAAACAGTAGATTCATAATTTGATTAAACATTTTTTTTATTCTTATTTTTTTTCTATCCTTCTTATCAAACAAATTCAAATCATATATCCGTACATATTCGTACAAAAATATAAAAATATGATTCTCCAAATATATAAAAAAAAAAATTAAAACAAATATATATCCGTATCAAATATGTACTCGTATTCGACACTTATCCAAATTCAAATAACAACAGAAGGATCGGTAGTAGCTAGAATAAAATCGGTCATGAATATATTGTTAAGCATTTTATTTTCAAGTTCCAATAATTTTAGATGATTTCTCTCATAGTATTTTGGTCATGAAAAGATTTTTCACGGCCTGTTAGATATATTTTCAAAGTTGAAACCAAATATCCTCCTAGTTGGAGACTGATTTTTTTAACCCATGACTGAAGAGTACTGTGGGGACGATGAGTTTGTGTCAAGATCACAAAGCCTACTACCTGTTTTATTTTGCTCTTCTATGCATGTTCAATGTTCATGTACATATTGTCTTTTTTTTTTTTTTTTGGATAAGCGTTGAATTTTATTATCCAAAGCAACAAAATACTGTTATTGTGTTACAATCTCAATCTGTACAGTTAAAGAATTTGTCAAAGAATAAAAATGTTATGAAAATATAGAAGTTTGCAGCTCCCAATTCTCGCATAAACATCTATTGACTCTGTTTCCAGCTATGCCTCTCAGACTTAAAAATCTCATTTGAATTGTCTCCTTAATCAGGTTTAACACCTGCAGTTCACTTCTTTCCCCCACTAAAAAGACCCTCCTATTCCTTTTTTGCCAGATCTGGTATACGACAGCTGCTCATGCTACTCTCAAAAGAACTGAGATGAAAGCTTTACCCTTAAGTTTGCTCACAGCCCATTGCATCTCCCAGCTCCAGTCAGCAGCCCCTTTTTGCACCCCACACAGCTGCAATGTATTGGTCCAAACGTTCTTCGAATAGCTGTAGTCAAAGAGGAGGTAATTCCTGATCTCCATCTCCTGTTTGCATGACACACATTCACCTTCCAAAGTTAATCCCCATCCAATTAATCTATCCTTAGTTGGCAACCTATTAAGAATAGCCATCCAAGCAATCACTGCATGCTTGAGGATATGAAATTTGCACCAGACCAATCATGCCAAGGAACTTTCCCTTGTTTTGGTCTCAATTTTTCCCAGACTTCAACTGTAGAATATGTAGCCCCTTTGGTTTTCCAAATGAGGCCTTCCTCAGTTTGCTACAAAAAACCAGTGGCAGTGTTCCTTAATTTGAGTAACCTCCTCATGCTCCAATTACTGTTTTGCACAGTTGGAATATCCCAGATGCTTCTCCCCTTCAGAACGTAAGCTTGAGTTCATGCTATCCACAAAGATCCAGCTTGTGTGAATAAAGTCCATAGATGCCTGAGAATGCAAGCTTTGTTCCAAGAAATGAGATCCTTGAGCCCATGTCCCCCTTCAGACTTGAGCATACAGATAACTTTCCAACTTTCTCTGGCTCCTTGAGCTGTTCCAGCTTGTCCCTTCCAAAAGAAATTAGAGCACAACTGATTAACCTTTTTGATCACCTGCTGTGGAAGGATGAAGATCCTGCACTAGTAATTATGGAGGTTGAAAAGTACAGATTGAATCAGTTGTAATCTGCCAGCGTAGGAAAGGTGCCAGACAATATTGTATGGTTTTTGTCAGTAGGCCTACTTAGGAATAGTAAAACTTTTTGCCATCATTCTATAGTTAAGCAATGAAGGATAGAAGACAAAAAAGTTCACAATTTGCCGTTAAGGGACTGTAGAATGCATGGATTTAAATTACGATCGTAAATGTGTTTTCTATCACGTAGCATTTATTGTGGTTACGAACATAATGAATGCAAATGTGATGAATGCTATTGTAATTAATTGCTATAAATATCAACCGTAAATATCGGTAATAAAAAAATTTGAAATCACAAAATAACAATGACGTTACGATCGCTATTTAAATTCTCGGTAAAAATGTACGTATTCAAAGCATCTTTAGGGGGAACTTAGATATCTTAGTCTACTAATCTAGGAAAAACAGGAAGCAGCAGGTAAGGCACGTTAAGATTTAAGAACAGTTTACAAAAGAAAGAATAAGACGGAAAAATCCATGAAATTTTTCGTTGCAAAAAAAGTTTACAAGGGGTTATTATTGTGTTGTTAATTTTGATGCTGTAGAAAAACTCGCATTTGCATCAAATTAGTAGGTTACCTCTGTTGACTACTGCCATGATTGCTTGTTAGATATTATTTGATTACAACTTTTAATTTATAAATAATGCAAAAGAATTAAGATTTATTGTTAATTTTATATTTATTTGTTATTAAGTTACGTGATTTATTACACTTGTTAAAAAATTAATTTTATTATTTTTTGTTACGTTTATATTTATTTATTATCAAATTACATCTATTTTTTAATTTTATCACTCTAATTAGCATAAAGTAATAATATGTTTTTGTTATTTTTTATAATTATTTGGTATAATTATAATTGTACTAACGTAAAGTAGTCAGGAGAATGTATTAGCTTTGGCATCTACTTTCAAATCCAACTAATGCAAGGTATAGTTTAGATTTGTCTAAGGGTCAAGCTTGGATAAATTTTTTCGTAATTTTTTAGTTGATCTGATTCAATTTGAATTATTATTTATTAAATAAAAATATTTTTTTTATTTAAATTTAATATATATTTATAAATATAAAAATAATATTTTAATATTTTTAAATAATGAAACAAGTTTTCGAGTCAGTTCGAACTCGACCTAAAACAAACTTGAGTAAAAAAAATAAAAAAATTTTTGAATTGCGATCCGACCCATAAACAAATCTAATTCAGTCTTTCAAAAAGTATGATTTTGGAAAGAAAAGGATAACTAACCACCCTCACTTTGCAATGTAACACTTCATCGAAAGATCCCAACGACATGACAAATGATTATTTTGTTGCTTCATTTGAACTTTGGTAACTACCACCCACTAATTTTGGCATATCAAATGTTAGAATTCAGAAAGTTTTGGTAGGCAAATTCTCTAAAAACAACATATAAGAGACTGTATTAGCTTTGAGATTTGAGATTTGGTATTAGCACAAGCTTTGCCTGTAATTAATTTTCATTGCATGATAAAATTAGAGTAGAAAAACTAAAATGCCGACTTTGAAATATTAAAAGAATCAAATTCAAAGTACAATAATAATAAATAAATAAAACCTTAATAATGGCAAATGGTCCAATGTGGGTGTAGAAAGCCAGCGATCATCGTTGGTTTCATCATCTAATGGAACTCATCACAAAAAACAAAATTTGTGAAGAATATAATGAAGGATACTTATTCTGGAATTTGGCAGTTGAGCTTAGTTTTCTATCAGTTTTTTTTTTTTGTGTGTGTCAAACATAAGGATTTAATATTTGCAGGACTAATGCAACCACCCGAAAGAGACAAGACATGCAAGAAAACTATAGGTTTCATAATCACTGCCCTAAAGTTGCAAAACAGTTAATTTCTTCTGGTGGACCTAGCCTTCATAATTGTAGCAAAGATTAGGTCAGCTCACAAATAGTCCAGCCTAGTTGTAAACACTTGCTTTTGCTCCTCTCTCTTCCCCTTTTCTAATGCCACTTTCACACTTTGGGTTGTGACCAAATTACTGAATCAAACAGAAGCTTGTAGTATTAGAATGTGTATTAACTGCAGTTAGGCTAATGGGTTTGGAATTTCTTTCTTTCTTTGTAATGCTTTTGTTGAAAAAGCAATGTTCAATACTTTAATTTTGTTTTTAAAAAACCTTCAAAGCAAAGATACCTAAAGAACTGCAATTTTTAACGGGAGGATATGGGAAAGGATTACAGATGCTGAGATTCGAGTACTAAACTTTTATATGTTACTTCTTAAAGATGACTGCATGAACCGATTGAACTAAGCTCGGATTCAAAGAACTGCAAATTTAGTCTCCAGTTTCAGGCTTCTATATTGGTATATGGTACATATACTGAATGTAGCATACAAAGTTCAAAAAAGAGGTGAAAATGATCAGAAAATCTTCAGTGGACAAAGCTAGGAAGTTAACAAATCCAAAAGAGGAATAATGGAGCCACTCAAAGAGCAGACTTTTATTGCTTCTCCGGCTGCAGCCTTAAAGAAAAATACTAGTTCAGTAAGAAAGAAAGATTGTATCTTAAAAAATCAAACAAAGATAATACACAGTATACAAAATAAATAAAGAGATCATTGAATATGGACCCACGCCTGCAAGCGCCATTACTTTGCTTTCAAGAGCAATCAACTCCCCAGTCCCCTCCTAACATTTTGGTTGAGTGAATTCAAGCATAAAGCTAAAAACCCATGTTCCTGTTCCTTTCTCATTCAATTTTCTTTTCTCTTTTATTTCCTTGCATTGAAGAAAACAGGCTAGTTAAAGTTGCTCTGTCTCATGATTGAGTAGAAGAGACTGTTGTTGTCAAAAAGACATGGGCAATTGTGTTACAGTTTACAAGAACAAAGATCCTGCAGCCATGAATCTTAGTGCCCAAATTCAATCACCCACTAAGGAGAACTATGTCAGAAGGGAGCACTCAATTGCTGAATTTGATTCCAGGCCTCAGCCGTCATCAATGGAACAAGAAACTAGTTTTCGAGACCTGAGTATGTTTCTAACCTGGCTTTCTTGATTCCTTTATCATCATTCTTAGCCCCTTACTTTAGGCTTAGATTGGTGCTTCTGTATGAGCATGGATAGTTTGATCTAAGGTTTCAGATTGATTTTGACTTTTGATGTTGTTCTCTTTTTTGCTTTTGAGTTTGTTCTTGGGTATATGTTGTTTTTATCTCAATAAAAAAGTTTGAAATTCTATTTGGTTCTTGCTCATTTCTTTTTAACAATTTCCTTTGCTAAGCCTTAACCAAATTATGCATTGGGGATGGCAGTGGCACTATTTCAATGGTGAGGTTTCGTCTGATCATTTCCATGATCAAGTTCTAATTCAAATACCAGTAAAAATAGTTGATTTAGTGGCAGGCTGTTCCCTTATCATATGGTTCAATCAATTGTCTATTTTCTCTCAGGAAATTAGAACATAGTTGCTGCAGAAAATTTCTTCTGCAGGTTGTTCTTTTCTTTGCCCCACTTAAATTCTGAACTGACTGCCTACTGCTTGAGTGATGGAGAAAGTCTTCACAACTAGGCTCAAAACCCTTTGGAGCCCTTACATTAGCAAAATTAGATGTTTTGCTGTCTATTCCGTTTTACAAGAATTATTCATGGTATCTTCCTATTTTTCCGTCTTTTCAGAGTTGAAAGTCTTATCCTAACTGCTAACCAAGAAATAAAGGACTGATTTGAAGTTCAGAATCTGAACCAAATTAATCAGTCTTCACCTACTTGTCACTTGTCTCTATGCTCTTTCCAAGTGTCTCCAGCTCAAAATTCTCTTGTTTACACAGTTATGCAAAAATGGTATTTTGTTTTCTCTTCTCTTGCATAGGAACCCTTGTTCTTCCCAGAGTACAGTCTGAAACAACAAGATTATCTGAAGTAACTGGACGCCATCACTATTCACCATCTCTAATAATGTCAGCAACTATAGCATGTTCTGCAATATTTCAGTCATAAATGGCCCTTTTATTTCTTATAATTTATGTATATAATTTTACTATCACTGGGATATCAGATATTCTCACTGCAGGCAGATGTTTCCTGGAATGAACAGTTTGAGTTTTCTCATTTTGGATCAGCATAGAAGCTATGAGGATGAAACTAAGTGTTATTATAATCATAGCCTAGTCGGTTATGACTTTTTTTTTTTTTTTTAAATTTCTGGGTAACAACAAAGATGATGATAAAACCAATTACTAGTGTATTCAGGATAAGCAATGGCAAATTCTTTGCAGGATTCAAAGATGGTGGATTATTTGCTATATAACAGTTCAGAATTAGTGCTTTCCAAAATTAATGTTTACGTAAATTTGAATGGGTTGTGACAATTTGCAGATTCTTTACTCATTCTTATTGACTGGAAATTCACTCATGTTTTGTAATTGAAATGTGTGCCTATAATTTCTATCCAGGTAAACCAGAGGAGAATTTTTTTGATTCCCAGCCCTGGTTAGAATCTGATTGTGAAGATTTCTTCAGTGTCAATGGTGGTGAGATCGATTTCCCTAATTTTGTTGAGAGAAATGATTTATGTTTCCCCTATTTATAATTGCATGAAAAGATATATATATATATATATATATATATATACTGGGAATTATATTGCTAAGTTTCTTGACTTTTATCAGTGGTTTTGACAAGCTTGTTTTCATACAGATTCATCTTCTTCCTGTAACAGCCCTAACCACCAGAAAAGCTTCAGGGAAAATTCTCTACGTGATAAAAACCAGTCTATGGATCGTGCAAAGGATGCAGTACTTGCAGCACATTCTCCAACTGATACAAAGAAGCAACTAATCGAGTTATTTCGTGAGAGCTTCGATGATGATGCTGTGAATAATGATCCAAATTTAAAAGAGCAGTTGGAAGAAAAACCTACAGCTTTTAACCTCCCTCCGAAGTCTGCAAGTAGAAGTCCATATGAATCTATCCCAAACTCTGCTCGCAGTAGTGAAGCAACTCCTTACAAGGGAAACCTCCCAGGGAAAGAAAAATCAGCCCAGTCTGCGCAATGCTGCCTTCCAAGTTTGGTGCGGAACATGAGCTTTGGTGAGAGAAAGAAAAGGCTAAGCCCTGCCTAAAACTGATGGATGGTAGTAAGCCAGATATTTATTTTCTGTATAAATCTCTAAACAGCTTATACTTATGAAGATTAGCATGGTTAAACAAGCTACAATCTCAAAACCCTTTTTTCAACTTTTCTTTTATCAGCAGCACAATTGTAAGGTGATGCATAAACTGGGAATTTTTGTCCTAATATATTGTTCAATTGCTTGTATCTCATCTTTTCTTATAGTGATCCTGCATCTGTAAAATGAAAAAAATTAGTAAATTTCTATAATTTCACTTGCTTGGGGATGTGGCAGTTTTTAACTATGTTGCTCAGACTCTTTATTTTTTTAAAGTATTTGTGTTCGACACCTGTATCCGACACATATACGGATATGGGTATGGAGATATGATCCTTCAAATATCCTCCAAATACATGAAAATCCTTGAAAAAATTGAACATATCTGTGTTCGACACTCACACCCGAGTTCGAGTAACATAGATTTTCAATCATGTGTAAAATGACAGCTTGTTTGCAGCAGTCCAAAGAGACATATAATAAGTTCAATCAAAATCAAACAGGCAGATAAAAAATTCCTTTTTCTATTCAGCATGAAGTCTAAAATGGTCTATGAATTGGTTATCCTATGATTAAAAAAAAGATAGTTTTAATTCTCATCCTGCAGTGTTTCCTTTTTATTTCCTCTGGTTTTACATTCCTATTCTGAAAATAATGAATTCAGAGCCCTTATGGGCATTTTGGCAACAATGAGAAACACCTTTTCTATCATTTATGAAAGAGAGAAAGCTCTTGATCCATAGCATTGAAATCCCTATATACAGGATGAGCTGGAAAAAAAGCACTAAGGTAGTATTACAATTTTTTCTTAGCTAACTAGCATGATTATGGATTCATGACTCAATATTTATTAATTCATTTATCCTTCTTCACTCAACAATTTTCAGAAGAATAATTATTAGGCATCCAACCAATTTTTGAGAATTACACGTTTTCCGATTAAAATATTTAAATAGTCTCTGTTATAATTAAAAATGCATTTTAGTTTTTTATTATAAAAGTGAGTAATTTAATATTTGTACGTTTGAAATTTGTGCAAAAAAGTAAAATTGGTAATCTTATTAATGAAAAAACCGTTTAAATATTGACATGAACATGTGAAACTGATAGAAAAAATAACTTGAAAAAAAATGATGATTTGTCAACTTTTTTTACTCAAGTGAAATTTAGAAAAATATTTTTTTTATCTAAATCTCTCCCTTATCCGTAAAAACATGTTATCATTTTTTTTTTCGAAGTCATCTATTCTGTCAGTTTCTAAATTTTACCTGAGTAAAAAAATTGACACGACATTATTTTTTTTCATGTCATCTATTATGTCAGTTTTATATTTTCACGTTAGCATTTAGACAGTTTTCATTAACACTGTTATCAAATTTACTTTTTTGCATCAATTTCAAACGAATAAAAATTAAATTATTCATTTTTATAATATAAAAACTAAAATATACTTTTAATTATAATACAAAAATTATTTAAATACTTTAACCCACGCTTTCCAAATGTTAGCTCACTTATTTTTTCGTCAAAAACTCTTCCACTTGCACAAAAGCAAGATTATGATGAAATTGTGAGTCATCGAATATATTTGTAGATCTTACGAGCCCTAAAAGTAATAAAGTCCATATTACATTATTAGTAAAAATAATAAATTATTACTTATAATTCATTAATTAATTTTAAAAAATAGATATAATGGATCAAATGAAAAAAAAATATATAAATTGTATCGTTTTGGATCGTATCATGTGCCAACATATGATCCATCGTAAACCGTCTCGTACCAACTCATGGATTGAAAAATATGGATCCAACGTGACATTATCATAAGGAAGCATGACTTGTTACTACTAGATGTGCTTACGTTGAGGTGGGCCGAATCCTGATTCGAAAATATATATATATATATATATTTTACTCCTATTTTATTTTGAACGGGTCTAGATCAGTCTGTTACATTATTAAATAGTATTAAAAATTAAAAATATTTTTATATTTTTATAATTAAATTTAAATTTTAAAAAATAATTTTTTATTATATAAATAATAATTCAGAACTGGTTCAAAATGAAAAACTTTAGTGAGATTCGGTTTAATACGAGTTAGACTGATTTCTCGATCCTTGAATAGTTATGGTTATTACTAGTCTACTATGGCCGAGAGGACCCATGATGGGCTGGGCCGAACCCTAGCCTGCCCGCCATTTTGCCACCTGTACCTCCACTCTCTGTCTCTCCATTTCCCTATCGATCAGCGCAAGAGAAACGCTACTCTCCCTAATCACAACCTCTCGGACCCTAATTTGAGAATGACCGGAGGTGATCGACGAAGCGCTCGAAGCAGAACCAAAACCTCCACCGATGTCAAAGAAGACGATGTTGCTCTCCGCAAAACTAAACCAAACTCCAAACTCGGCAGAGTTAAAACTAAAGATCATGGCAACGCGCTTCGAATCCTCAACGCTAATCTTAAAATCATGCTAGGTTTCGGCATCATTGCAGCCTTAATTATCTTCTTCTTAGTCAATCGTCTCATTAATCCAGCTGAAGAAGCTCGGAGACCTAGAGTCGTCACTCCACTTCCCGCTCCCAAAATCATGGACTTACCTCAGGTACTCGAAAAGTAAATTACTATCCATTTCTTACTTTCTTTTTTAAATTGCGAATATAAATGTAAGTATATAGGAGTATTTATTTTTTATACGTATATGTACGTATTTGGTAATAGAGGATTTTATTTGTGACAGTTTCAAGGAGAGCATAAGGAGAGCTTATACTGGGGAACTTATCGACCTCATGTTTATTTTGGGATTCGTGCCAGGTACGATCATATTTTATATTCAGTAGAACTTGATATGTTTTCGCTTTCGCTTTATAATTTTGAATAGAGGAGATAAAGTTCATGTGAATAATTGAATGGTAATTATTTTTTCCCTAAAACTGATTGTGATTGGAGGGTTTTAATTCGCAATTTGTAACTGGCAGGACTCCTCAGTCTTTAATTGCTGGGTTAATGTGGATTGGTATAAAGGATGGGAGGTATTTTATGCGACACGTCTGCCAAGATTCCGATGAGCTGAGCACATATGGTTGGACGCGTCATAATGGACGTGATTTTGGGCATCAACTTCTGGTTGACCAGGATATGACTTTAGCAACAAGTTTCTTGAAATATAAGGAGGACGGCAGTGGCTATGGAGGAGACTGGGCAGTTCGAATTAATGTGCAAAGTCAGGGGTATGTTGCTTGATCTGTTATTTCAGCTTTTGTGTTGTTAATTACTTATGTTAAACCTAGTGCTTTCTTTAAGAGCAGCCAGAGGAAAAATGTTGAAGTTGATTTATGACTGTCCAAGAAAAAGATTTAATAACAGAAGAATACATTCGTAAATGTAAAATGATGATGAAGTCCGTGGCTTAAAATTTTTAGTGGTTTGCAGTTTCAATTTTAGGTGTAGAATTCTTTAGGTAAATTAATGCATTGAGGTATATATATTTGCCCATATAGCTTGCCCGACTCTTGGAGAATGAGATTTAAGTTCATTATTTGGTGAGGGGAGAAACATTGCCACCTCTCTACATTCCTCCATGCACTCATGATTGCATGTTTATTTTCAAGCCAGAATTACAAGGTGTACTGAAAATATCTACAGAATATATTTACTTGCATGCAGAGCACAATGTTCAATTTTGAGTGTGTTCTTGGCTCACCATTCAAATTTCTTATGCAATCAATTTTATCACGTTCAATTTTACATATCTAGGTGGAATGACGAGATGCAGAAAAATGTGCACCTTTTTTTCTATTTGGCTGATGAAGATGGAAATGCTCTAAGTTTAGGTAGAGATATCTTGGACATTCACGAGAATTCTCTCCTGGCATCAGGGTCACGAAAAGACATTGGAGATTGGCAGCTACATCTAAAATCAAAGGTAAAGGGCAACCGAATGGTAGAGTTAGAAATTACCAGACTTATTTCTATTTGAATGAAAATTTTATACTAACGAGGGAAAATTAGTACATATGGTGGGAAGCTCTCTTGGCCTACTTGCCATTCATGCTACCAAAGCAACTCAAATATTGTTGTTTTTGCTGGTTAGCATTTAGGGAAGTGACTGACCTAAATTGCCCACTGGTATAATTTGTCTTCTGTTGCTTCAAAATCATACTTCTCACCACTGCCTAATATTTACAGAATCACATGTGAGTTTCTTAGTTATGTTACAAATTTGAGTACTCTGGATACAAACAAAACAATACCTGAATTATATTAGTTAACTAGGCTGTCTTCTCTGGCTGAATGTCAACATCCAAATAGCTTATATGCTCCCATATTATTTCTTGAAATAGTTAATTCATTAATCAAAATTTTCTGTCTTAACCTCTCACCAATTGCTTGTAAGGGTTCAATAACTGGATTTTGCTCAATAAAATAATGGACTTCAATGAATTTTTTTTCCATAGTTTTTACTTGGTAGTTGATACTGATTTGGAGCCAACTTTCTTATGTTTTTCTTTTGTAGGCTGATTTGGAAGTACATTATTCTGGTTTCAGGACACCTCATATCCACAATTTGTCTGATCTTGTCCAGGAAAACCTTGCATCCCAAGTATGTTAGATTTTCATATGTATCCTATATTTTCCTCAGTTGTTGGAGACTTAGACAAAGTATTTTTGTTTTGGTTTTTAAAGGTTCTGTTCTTTTCTTCTTTTGTTTCTTTTGCCTTTTACCAGTCAATAAGATTTAGACGGCTGCAGCTACCTGATATCTATCAGAGTTCTTCGAACATTTTAGTTTTTCAGGTAATATTATGTAAACACAATGGGTACTACTTGTCTTGAAACATTTTGCATTCTTGAAGTTAACTTTGGTTTGTCTTTCTTGTCTACCTCCTCCTTGGTTTTCAATTTTTATGCAGATTTCTGGGAGGATTCCACTGGAAACAGATATTGTCTTTGTATCTGGAACTGGTATAAATTCAAGAGTAGAAGAACGCTTAAGCAATCTTGCAGGTGTCTCATTGACCAATCAACTAAAAGAGAAACAAAGAGAATTTGATGCTAAATTTGAGAATTGCTTTCAGCTTGCTGACAAGGTATTGATTTTTGTGAAGTAACTTAATTCTTCTGCATGATTTTTGGTTCTTCATATTTTATTACTTATTCTTTTATCTCTACATCATGCTCTTTCCTAAATTGTCTTGCTGCCACTTTGATATCCTTTCTAGTCACTTTAGATCATGTATGGGAAGAAATATAATTGCTTTTTTTCATGTATTGGGTCATAAATGTAATTGTTTCGAATCTTTGGCCTTGATCAAAGCTGCTTTCAATTTAAGTTATTGAATCATCTACTAAATTGTTTTTTATGTATATTGTTGAATAAAGAGACTCGTTTCTGATGTCAATCATTTCTGATGCTACCTTCTCCCATGCTTTCTAGAAATGACATTGTTTTGCCTTATGCATCAATCTTGATAGTTTACTTGGAAAAGGGAATTCTTGGTAGTTCATAGCTTTTTTGGGCAATTATTTTGAAACCCAACTGACCAAACTATCATATCCTCTCTTTTTTTAAGATAAGTTGATTTGCATGGTGTCATGATATATTGTTTTGGCTATTAAGAGTTAAAAAATGCTTGATAAGATGCCCTCTTCTTGGCATTCAAGGTGATATTAGTAGCCATTAAGAGTTATTTTCTTTTCCTTCTGCAGTCTTTCCTATTTGTCTGCAGTGGCGGTGTTAATTTTGCTCTTCTAGGAAGACTCTGATTGTAGCATTGCACTTGCAGCTTGATTCTAAATCCATTAATGTGGGCAAGGCTGCTATTGGAAATATGTTGGGTGGCATTGGCTACTTCTATGGCCAATCAAAAATTTCAGTTCCCAGAAATTCTAATGTGAGTGACTTGCAATTTGTTTTATTTGTTTTTGTTAAATTAATCTAAGGTCTTTTGTAGGGACATTTTACTTGTTGCTTGATCAATCTAGTCATTATATATTTATATTTCTTTGTGGCATAATTCACGTTTTGCTTTGTCCTAACTCTCTAATTCATGCCCTAAGAACATAATTTAGATTATTGGCTATTGTTCAGTTGATTTTTCAGTTTATTAATAATTTTGCAAGAGCCAAATATTCGATAAGCATTTGGGAGTAGGATTACATTGGATTTTGAGAGCTCAGCAAATGTATGTTTGCTTGGCTCCAAGTAACAACCTTTTGGCAGCAGTTTCTTTTTCCAAAATGCTTCCTGAAGTTGCAGCAGTCATATAATGTCTTTCTCTGTCAAGTCCTTTAACAGTAAAATTAAATTCAGTCCTATATGATGGTATATCATTCAGTTCATCTTCCTTCAGGATCTCCTCTGTTCTTCTAATTTTAGTAATTACAGGGGTTTATTGTCAAAGAGAAAGGAATAACAAAGAACAGGAAAATTTAGTGATCAGATTCTAGGTTCTTGCTGTTTGTTAACTTGGTCCATTTTGTTTCTGTGCTATTTCCCCCTTTTTACTCATTTGTGCTTAGCTCTATTAAGAAAAAGAAAATTTTGCTAGAGCTTGTACTTATCATAAACAGTCACAGTGGGCTATATCTCTTGCAGGTTAAAAGTCATGATGATTTTCTTCTATATTGGCCAGCTGAGTTATACACAGCTGTTCCAAGTCGACCATTCTTTCCAAGGGGATTTCTCTGGGATGAAGGTTTTCATCAGCTACTAATCTGGTTAGTTGTGCATTTTTCTAAGATAATTTCTTGTTCCATTGTCCTAAGTTTATTTCTCCAATGTGCCACACAATCTATAGTTGATTAGGATGTATTATGCTTATCATGCTTGGGGCGTGTGCCTGCACATATGTCCACAAATGTTGAGCAGGCGTTGGGATCTTCATATAAGCTTGGATATTGTAGGACACTGGTTAGATCTGATAAATATTGATGGCTGGGTTCCTCGTGAGCAAATTTTGGGTGCTGAAGCACTAAGGTAACTTGCGATAAATTCAAAGTTCCAAGTTATATCAGGTGATAAATTCTGAGGTGTTCTGTGGTTTAATTGCAGTAAAGTTCCAGCGGAATTTGTTCTACAGCATTCAAGTAATGGAAATCCACCAACACTATTTTTGGTTTTACGTGGTAAGTTGTTTTCAAATTTAAATTGTGCTATAATGCTGTTGGGAGGGTGATTTAAGTCAAACAACTCATATGACAGTGAAGATTACTTCAGTATCTTGAAAAAGATTGCCACGATGATGCAAGTGATTTGAATGATTCATGAATGTAGTAGGATTTGGTCCTAAGCTCTCTTGCAATGATATGCTTTTCAGCCCAGTGCATAACTGGATAGTAATGTACCAATACTGGTTTAAATGACTACAAATTATTGTTCTTAAAGTAAATGGGAGGCATTTTAATCTAAATTCAACCGGTTATTTTCTGACAGAGGAGCAATTTTGATTGTTAAATAAATGTATTACTCTTATTCCTGGTAGAAAGACTGCACATTTCACATATGAATATGATAAAGATTGGATCAGATCTGTGGATTGAAAAGTCAAAGTCTAATGGTCTATGCTTTGCTTTGCGAATTTGACTATCATGCTTGGACATAGGTTGATAAACTAAATTTAGATTAGGTTCCACAGCTGGAAAACAATCATTTGGATAAAGTGCAAGAAGATGAACATGGATAAGAAACAATTTGATTTGTGAAAAATGTATGTTTTCTGAAGAGTTGGAGATACCCTGCCAAACAAGCCGAAATATGATGGTATCTTATGATCATGCATGTGCAGGCAACGAGAAAAAGTACATGGACTGATGGACATGAAATCAGATTATTATGTTGCTTGTGTTTTCTTATTTTTCAGGAGTCTCTTTTTTAATATAGTTATGATTGCCAGATATTGAGTAATCTGAGATCTTATTTACCTTTCTTTAGTTTGATATTATTTTTCCTGGATTAAGATTCTCTACACATGATGTGAAATACAGTATGAATTTGTCTCCTCCAGATCTTGTTAATGGTATAAAGAAGAACAAGTTCACAGCCTCTGAAAGCAATGAGATCATTTCCTTCCTACAGCTGGCTTTTGTTCGGCTTGAAGCATGGTTCCAGTGGTTCAATACTACCCAGTCAGGTATATTATTAGTATTTATCTTTAGGAGGGTTTTCGCAGAAAGAATATGATGATGGCAGTAGTGATCCTTCCTTTTTTTTTTTTGTGGGGGGGGGGGGGGGGTGGAGGGTTGGATGAGGGTGATTTTGGCTGGATTGGGTTTCTTGATAAATGTGGTTGAAGTTGAACAGCACTAGAATTGATCTTCTGTCACATCAGTTTATTTATTTGCATCTGCAATGGCCTTATGACATCAAATGTAAAGCAGGCAGAGTCGGACCAAACTTTCACAGATTCTAACATTCATACTCCCTGCAATTCTTCCTTGTGTGTTGTGTCATATTTCTAGTCGTAACTTTTCTAAAGCAACAAGTTCAGGGTAGATGACCATATGATGGAGTTTTGAGCAGTGCTATTGACAATGTAGCTTAAATTCATACAGATTTATAACAACTAAAGTTTCTTACTATTTTTTCAGATTTGCTGGTAGAATGGTGATAGTAAAATAGTAACATGTAAAAACAGAAAATGTGGCTTGGCTTACGGTTTTCTTGCGTTTGTTAAACAATACTTTTTGGAAGCACATTTTTTGAACTGATTTTTTATAGAAATTATTACCAGATATTTATCAGTGTTTTCTAGTTTTCTGAAATACCTTTGCCATGGATACTTGGAGAAGGCATTATCCAAAATTTTTTTTTTGGCTGTTTCTAACACCTCCCCTCTTTTAATTCTGCTTTATTTTTATGACCACAGGGAAGGATATTGGTAGCTATTACTGGCATGGGAGAGACAATTCGACAATTCGTGAACTAAACCCAAAGGTTCTATGTTGCAGCATTTCTAAGACATTGATAGTCCTAAGAAAACATAACTTTTTGCTTTCTTTTGAAGCTTTTATATAGTAATTTTTTTTTTCTAAGAACATGCCATGGTAGCTTTTGTTCTTGAAAAATACATGTTTTTCTCACTGAGCTTGGGCCTGGGGTCAAAGCAATATAATTTTGTCAGGATATGAAGCCGCTGTTTTGCCCATGATGTGTCAGAAACTTGGCTTGCAAAATCTTTTTCCTTGAACTGTTTACCAAAAATATTGATGATTTTTGGATTTGCAGCTACTGATAGGATGTTTTAGGTGCAGTTGGATTCTGACCTTGTCTAAGCCTAAGGGCTTTTTGAATCCATGGTTTTGGAGACAAATCAACTTATTTAAGCTTTTTGTGGAGCTTTGGTTAGAACAGATAGTTTACCTTTTTCATTTAAAATTATATAAGTTGGATTTTAAAAAAAAATAAATAAAAATTAAAAGAACAAAAGCTTCGTTGCGAAGACATCTGTAGTAAATGGAATGGTTTCTGCTGTCTCCAGACACTGTCCTCTGGGCTGGATGATTATCCTCGTGCATCACACCCAACTGAAAATGAGCGTCACTTGGATCTTAGATGTTGGATGCTTCTTGCAGCAGATTGCATGGATTCCATTGCAGAATTGATTGAGAAGGAAAATAAACCTGGAAAGGTAGAAATACAGTAATGAGAAAAAGCATCCTCAGAAGTATCAGAATTTAACTATTAATAATAGATCTTGAAAATGAATTGATGCAGGAGTATGGTTCTACAGCTAAGCTGCTTTCAGACTTCGATACACTGAATCAGGTTTGTCTTTTGTCATCAGGTTGTTTGAATTGCTTTCTTATTACTTTTCGATGCTTTTAACGGGTGATGCTCAATTCTTTAAAATTATAATATAAAACAATTCTTTATAGTATTGTTATTATGCATAGCTTTCTTTTTCTTTTTTCCCTCCTTTCTCTGCAAAGAGCAAAATATGAAAGTATGTTAGAATATTTTTCAATGTACATGGGACAGTCCTACTAATTGCTCTTAGAATTCAGCTTTTTCATGTCTCATTTGTTTTGATGTTTTACCAGATGCACTTTGACCATGCTTCTGGAGCTTATTTTGACTTTGGAAATCATACAGAAAAGGTATGCTGCTTGCGTCTTGGTTTTTTTCGATAAAGTATATTTATCTGGTAATTTATTCACAAATGAATCATACGTTTCCATTTTATCTGGTATTATATGTTGATGAGACACAGATTTAGTGCACATACTTTTTCAACTGTTAGTGATTTTTTTTTTTTTTTTTTGTAGTTTCTGTCCCTTGTGCTCATTAGTTGATAATTTGGACAAGATTTACTTATTTAATGCACATTCAAAGCTTTATCTTAAGCAAACAATTCTCTTTTGGGCATTGACATTTCCTGCACTGTTCTGTGCCATTTATCATAAATGGAGTTTGTCAGGCTTTTTTATTCAACATGCTAAAATGTCACAACATTGTAATGTGAAGCTGATTTTCTTCTGTTAAGTAGGTTGTCATGCCATTTGCTTAGATCTCAGGTTGTGAACTTGAGTTACCTTGTTTTCTTTTTCGTTGAAATTAGCTTTCTGCTGGTATTTATTATAGGTCCGTTTAAGTTGGAAAGAAGTGATGGTAGGAAATAATCATGCGAGTCGAGAGCTTGTGCGGGAGGTATTTGGAAGGCCAGAGCTGAAATTGGTTCCTCATGTTGGTTATGTCAGCCTTTTCCCATTTATGGCAAGAATTATTCCATCTGTAAGTTTCCTAGATGGTCTAATGACCAAATTAATATATTATCAGTTCTCTGGTGCTTTTGGCTATGTTGTCTTTGTAAACAGTTTGAAGCTCTTTTATCTTTTTTACTTTTCATTCATCATTATAGATTTCTCATGTTTTACTGTTTTTTTTTTTTATAGAATTCTCATATTATACTTTGTTTGCACAGGAATCATGGATTCTGGAAAAGCAGCTAGACCTCATTTCAAACCGGAGCATCTTATGGACTAATTATGGACTTCGTTCGCTTGCCAAAACCAGGTAATTCTGAACAATATACTAGTTTTTCTGTCAGGTTTAATGTTATGATTACTTCTTGTTTTATTTGCTTTAATTATTCTGAATATATTATTGCACATGTTCTTGCATGCCATAGCTCCTTGTACATGAAACGCAACACAGAGCATGACGCACCTTATTGGAGAGGTCCAATTTGGATGAATATGAACTACATGATTCTTTCTTCACTCCGGCATTACTCGTTAGGTAAACGATTTTCACCTCACTTTTCTTCCTAAAACTACCGAAAAATTAAAAACAGGAAAATATTCAAAAATAAAAATAAAAAAGAGGAAGAAAGTTGATAATATTCCTTTAACTTCTATGCCTCTTAATGTTCCTACTGATCTACTGAGTAATTGTCTGCAGAGAATGGACCGTACAGAGACAAAGCCAGAGCTATTTATGATGAGTTGAGACATAATTTGATAAGGTACCCATTCACATTACACCTTAGGTCTATTAACTATGCTCAATCGCTTCTTATGTTCAAATCAAATTTTTTTGCTACAATGTTGCAGAAATGTAGTTCAAAACTATCACCAGACTGGGTTCTTGTGGGAACAATATGATCAAAAGCAGGGAAAGGGAAAAGGTGCACGCGTATTTACTGGTTGGACATCGCTCGTGCTATTAATCATGGCAGAAGCATACAATGAAATGTAGCAGATTTTGATGTAAGTTTTTTTTGGTAGAAAAAAGTAGTGGTTTCAAACTGCAGCAAAGTCCTATAGAAAGAGGTCATAGAAATGCTCATTTGCAGGTTTTCCTTGCATCTATGCCATTGCCAGGTATAATCTGATAATATGAATGCTTACTTTTATCCTTCATGGATGGGAGAGCCCAAGTAAAACTAAAAACTGTACTTTTAGTTAATGCATTTTCTTTTCTTTAGTTCAGCTTACTTTCTTAGAAGCTGACTGAATTAAATTTTTATTTGAGTTCCTAATGAATTAACCAACTTGAACTAAGCCAAATCATTAGATCATTTTTAAAGTTCAAATATATAGAAGATAAAACAGAGTGTGCAGTCTTACCTCTAATTGTGAAAGGTGTAAATGGGTCAGGCTTGGTCAGATTGGGCTAGGTCTTTCCATGCCTGCACTTTAGAAACTGAAGCTTGAGTCCTCAGTCCCATTCATATGCATAAGAATTTAAAATATTTTATATTTCTAAATATACCTAAGGGCGGGTTTGGTTCTGTGAATCTTTCATTACGGTTGATAATAGGATTTTCACTTACAAGATGACGAAGTCACATTTTCGTGAATCTTACATGCGTGCGTTTGGTTGACCGTGCCTTCATTTAAAATGATCATGTTTGGTCGGTAGGAATGTAACATTCCGAAATCTTCACATTACTAAAATACCTTGCCTTTCTATAAGCCAGTAGTAGATGGTGACCTGCAGTGATTCAAAGCTCTCTCTTTGTTTCTCCATGATAATCAGGACAAACTAGTGTGGGTTGTAAATTTTCAGTTTCATCAATTCATAATCTACTTACAATCCCTTAATCCTCAATCACCATGGAAAGTTCAAGCAATACTAAGAGTTAAAATTTTCTTTTAGCTTTGGGACTGTCCACTTCCAACCTTCTTTTCCAAAGAACAATTATTTTTTCTCTTATCTGTCAATTGTGTAAAATTGAAGCTGAAAGTGGAAGCCTCAATAATCTAAACATTGAGGATGGAACATTATTTAAGTATTAAAAAAAAAAAAACTACCATTTAAGTTTCAAAATAATGTTACAATTCTTAAATTATCAAGCATACACAAATAAAATTATACACAAATACATTGATCAATAACAAAATTTACTTTACATAAGTTGTTCAAATTTACAAGGAAATTAAAATCATTTGCCAATATACAAAATAAGCAAAGTTGTGCAAACTCCAATAAAAAATCCCATAATTAATCCTTTATTATATTAAGAAGAATGAGATGTATAATTGCTACTGCACATATCATTTGAATTTTTTTGAAATATTTTTTCATGTTGTTCCGTCACATTTAAGTTCTAATACTCTACAAAAGCAGTTTCGGCATCCCTTCAATCCTTATACATCTTGTTATGGGCACTCCGATAACCCAAGACTTGCACTTTAGCTTCATCCCAAGTATTATAAGTACCTGGTTTACGTCCGTCGAAAACAACATAATACTTTTCAATCATTTTCAAAAAACCTAAAAACATAAAATAACTATCAACATAATTTTCAAAACATCTAAAAACAACAACAATTATGTGTTATATTCTATGCATATCTATAAGGCAACAACCTATATTCAAGCGTTGGTCAAGCTATCACCATGAAAAATGAATCTTAACTAGCTTAAGCTAAACAGACAGGAGATGGTCCATTACCATTGGTCCTACATTGAGACAAAAGCTTACTTTGTTGGTCCCTTGCATGCTTTCAGCAGGTGATATATATTGAGCAATACTTTTGGCTTAATTATTATTTGCCAACCATGTATCTATATATCATGAAAATATATAATTAATTTTTTCTTTTTAAAGCCTACCTACAACTGATTCAAGTTTAATTGTCATTTAAAAATGATTCAATCCCATGAAAAAACTAACAATAAAGCCTATATATATATATATTGTTTTGTGATGTATGCAGGCATTGCAATAATCTTCTTTTTCAAATATAACAATTACTCTGATCATCATCACTTGCAAAAAATGGATACATATGGTCTTAAACTTTGAGCGACAATTAATGATGATAACAAGAAGTACTGAAATCAGGATGTGAGCCAATGTTAATTTTTATGGAAACAGAAGCAACAATTCAAGCTGCATACTTGCAGAATCTTGCAAACTTCAAAGTCAAGTATGACAAAAAAATTGTTCCATCACCACACCCTCTCGATGGTCAGAGGGAACACTGAAATTTAAGTTATTTATTGCCATATAAATAAGGCAACCAAAATATCCACTGCCATATAAATAAGGCAGATCAATATTTTTTTCTTCACTCAAAACCCTCTCTCATTCATGGCTACTGCTCTGTCCACTACTCTAGATGTCGATTTTGCTATCCCTCAATCTGATACAAAAAGATCCATTCTCTTCACCAAAATAGTTGACCAACGAAATCAGGCTATCCCTAAACCCCAAACCTAAACTCCTAAAAAAAGAAACCCCTAAAATGAAAACCCTAAACCTTGAATATGACATGAACACACAAAATCAATAACCTAAAATAATATAAATCAAAGATTTCGAAATGAAATCGTACTTGGATTGATCGACGAAATCAATAAAGGGAAAGAAAATGGTTGGTTGAGGCGTCGAATGGGAGAGGGAACTATTCGGGAGAAGTCGAGAGGGAGAGGCAACGGTCCAGAAAAAAATCGAGACCAGAGGAAGAGGCATTGTCGGCTAAATAAATATCATGGTATTGGGAGTTATTTCATTATGTTATAAGGGCAAAAGGGACTGAAAACATTAATATTGAGGGGCAAAAGTGGCAAAAATGTTACATTACGGGCGTAATGTAACATAACTTCAGAGAGAGGTGGGTATGACATTACATCCAATATGACTCAATTTTCACACTGTAGCTAATATCATATTACCGAGATTGTGAAATGTTAGTGAACCAAACATAGTAATCTCATGATGGAATGTAAGATTGCAGCCTGTAATGAAAGATTCACCGAATCAAACTTGCCCTAAATGTATAACTGTATATAATTAAAGTAATGCTCACTGGAATTACTAAATTACCCCTAAAAAGATTAAAGGTTTATAAGGTTGTTTTTCCCTTTCAAGTGTCCTTTGAATATTACCAAGTTACCATGCTCACTTGAATTACTAAATAATCTTAAAAGATTAAGGTTGTTAAACTGTGTTTTTAACTTTTTTATTTTTATTTTTTTTTTATATATTTGAAGTACTTATTATAACTATATATTTTGAAATAATTTATCTTTAAAAAGTTAAAAGTTTATTTCGGAAAAAATTGTTTCAAAAAAAATGCCTTTTGAAAAATAAATATATTTTTTGAAAAGAATTAATATTTTTTAATCGTTTGAATGATATATATATTTCGTTATTTGATATTTTTAAAAATATCTACATTGATATAAAAAAATCGATACCTACACATAATGAATCAATTCTTTTTAGAATTACTTTAACTTCTATTCTATTGAATTTAGCTTCTATTCTATTCAAGAAGGGATCGATCAATTTATTCAAGAAGGGATCGATCAATTGAACGTTGATCAAACTATTTTCTGCAAAATAAATACTGAAAATGCGAAAAACATATTTCACAAAACAAACAGACCCTTATAAATAAAAATGTACTATCAATTTAATAAAATAATAACTCTGGGCTAGGCCGAGTTTTAAACTTTGAAATCTTAACTCAAAGTCCAGAATGAAGCAGCTAGTGCTTGTAATACATTTGACACTAAATCTAAAATTGCTTGGAATGAGAATTGAGAAAAGATGATTTAAGGCGGAGTGAATGGTAACGAAGTCGAATAATAAACAACGACCTCGAAGTGTCTTCAGTCAGGTTATCCACTAAATGAATAATAAACTCAGGATCTGTCAAGTAGCCTTGATCAAGAACGACAAAAGAATTTGGTGGCTAAAAGTAAACAACCTATTGAGTGCCGCTAAAAGTCGTACTATAATTAGCCTCGGGGGGAGAAGTTCTATTTATATAGGATAATTATCTAACTTTAAATTCCTATACAATTCCAATCCACGTAAAAAACTTTAAAAAAGAAATGCAAAGAATCACCAGAGGTACCACCGGCCGTCTAGTTCATATCTGTGTCTTCAGCCATTATTATCTCCATATCCCTGATATCCCGCTTCAACAAGTTGCCAAGCCTTGCAATGGCATCTGTCTGCTGTTGTAATACCTGTTCCCCAGAAAAGATCATTCATATTCAAGTCACAGATTAAGTATTGATATAAAGGAAGGCAATATGCAAAACTCTAGGACACAAACAACAGATTCTGTAAATAAATTACCTGAAGATGTACTATGGTTGTTAGCAGAATCCATAATATCATTGCAAAAGAAAATATTGATAGAAATGAAAGGTAACTAGCCTTTCAAATAAATTATCATAAGAGCGCTTGTAATAATTTTTTTTTTTTTTTTTTACAAGATGTAGAATACAAAAAAGCTTAAATTTCTCGGTCATACCTCCTGCATATCTGCAAGACTCTGCTCATGTATTTTAGTTGATCCTGGAAGATAAAAAGAACCTTCAGCACCAATAGCATTTGATTGAACACGAGACACTGTGAACAGGTTCTGAACCCTCCTAGAAAGTTCTGCTCCAGATCCTTTCAACTGTGATTGCATCTGCTTGTCAGTACAAGCTCTTGATGACAGTATAGCAAATGCAAAATAAAAGGATCAGATCAGAGGATAGGAAGACTAGCCTGTCTACTTATTGCAGCCAACTTCTCAGCCAATTCAACTTCCCCTTTCATTAAAGGCAAGCGGCAGCCCTTACCCTCTAATGCTTCCACTATTCTCATCATCTTTAAGCCACCATACAACAATAAAAATCAACATAAATACACCCCAAAAGATGCATAAATTCTTGCAAAAACCAGAAAAAATTCCCCTACTACATAACAGCTAACTCCATATCCAGCCTGACCACACTGTAATTACCAGTGTTAAGCTTTTCCTTTTCCTCTTTATTTATTTTGTTGAGTTTTGGGGGCAGGGGAGGGAGAGTATCAAGGAAAAAAGAAACAGGAAGAATGGATTTTCAGCTCGACAAAATTATGTTTCTGATCAATGCCTAGGTTCATGCCAATCATTTCTAATTGGTGCTAAAAATCAATCAGAATTTATCCCACCTTTAAGAGGCGCCTTTGAAAGCTTTGCTCCTTTTGTCTCATTCTCTGGATCGACGGAAGAGTTTCAGCTTGAAAATGCCTTTGGAGCTGCAAAAAGAATAGAATGTGAAAAACATACTCCAGACAGTAATCCGCAGAGACTAATGGAGAATACAGTACCAATTTTACATTGCTCTGGGTCATTCGCAGTCTCTCAGCATCTGAAAGGATGACTTCATCTTGTAGCTGCCAGCAACCCAGCAATACAAAAAGTCAAGAGTTCAGCCAACAGCACAAAATAAAATGACTGAATGTGAAAACGCATAGTCACAGGAAAGACCAAGCCTTGGGGTACATTTAAGTACTCATAGAACTTCAAAAGTACAAAAATAATGTGTACATTTGACCACATTCATCACCTTTTCTTCCAAATACTTGCAACAAAACTAATAACACACTAACTACACTGTCCTGCCATATTAGTAAAAGCTCTCCCATTTCAATTTCCTTGCATATAAATCTACTTTATTTTATCCTTATCCAGTATCTTTCAAGGTTCCACGCCATTTCTAAAAAGCCAGAGGTACTGACAAACAAATTCCATCAATTTGGCAATGCAAAAGCACAATAGTACATGAGTCCTTCCCTTTAATTAGTTAGATCAGGACAAGCCCTTCTGAAATAGGCATCATTTACTTACCAGTTACCAGTATCAAAATCTTTTACGAATGCACACATTTGCTAGTAGGATCATTTCTAATGAAGATTTTCCAGACAATAACAAAACAATGAAGAAAAATCCCTCCCCACATCTCAAATAAAAACAATAATTACCTTCAACCGCTGCGAAAGATCCTTAAAACCCTGAACAAGCTGAGGCCAGAGTCTTTCCCGATCAGCACTCTCCATACCCTCCAGTTTCACCATAGCTTCCGCCCACATTATCTACAAATGTAAAATATCATCCAACCTTAGTAAAAGTAAAACTCCATGAACACAAAAAAATTGGAGAAAAGTAGTAGTAAAAGATTACACAAGGAAATGCTAGCAAACTTACATCTGATACACTAGCTGGCTTTGCCCTGAATTTTGGGTCTATTACACTAAGCAACAAATGCTGCATAGAAATTAACTCAACCATTAATACACACACGAACCACCTAAAACCCTAATGCTTTATTGGGTTGCATGGAATGAAAAAGAAAATCAACAAAACAATGATTGGAAGTATTACATTTCTCAAAAAAGAAATATTACATTTCTTACAGTTAAATAACCACAGGAAACAGAAACAATTTAGCTTCAGGATAACAAAATTATTACTGTTCTTCCTCTTGGTTTGAATTAAGCATTGGAAGAAAACGAACCTTGAAAGCGTACTTAGGGTTCCCAGGCTCCTCCTTGTAAGCATCCACAATCGCCTAACCAAGAACAATCAATAATCTAATAACTGAAAGTGACCTAGGGATAGGGTTTAACAACTTAAAAAAGAGAGAGAAATTAAATAACTTGAATATCACGATCGGCGAGAGAAAAAGGGAGAGGAGCGACGGGAGCCATTTGAGTGGTCAATTGAGCATTGTGGAAAGGAGTGGATAACGAAGTCTGGAATCCGAAGCCACTAGAAGGTGGTGCTGCTGCGGCTGGCTGTTGTTGCTGAAATAACGGAGTCTGATGCTGTTGCGTTTGAGAAGAGAATGGAGTGGAGAAAAGAGAGGAGCCGCCAAAGCCCGTAGCGAAAGATGGCGTTGACGGAGTACCAAACGCAGGCGTCGAAGAGGGGGTGCCAAAGGCCGGAGTCGAAGAAGGAGTTCCAAACGCCGGCGTCGAAGAGGGAGTGCCGAAGGCAGGAGTGGAAGAAGGGGTGCCGAAGGCGGAAGTGGAAGCTTGAGCTCCGAACATTGTTTGATTCTCTTGATTGTCGAGTTCGTTGAAAGCTCAAATGAGAGAGGGAGGGGATGCAGTGTTCGTTTCTATGGTTTAGGCGCCATTAAAGAGTAAGCTCAATTTGCTGCTTCGCTTTTCTTAAAAGGAGTTGGCGAGTTTTATTTATGGAAAATTATTGTTTCTATAAATTATAGTGTGTGTTTGGCTGACGACCGGAAACAATAAAGTGAACAGTGAAAGTTGCTGTTTGGATGCAAATACAATAATTATCTTATCCCGGAACCACTCGGATATGTATATTTCAAATTCCGGTGTAATTTTTATTTTAACAATATTCTTATATCTTTTTTTCACTAATTGTGTCATTTATTCTTGAATCTTTCATTCTTTAGTTACCAATTACCCAAAAATCATGACGAAAGATAATGAAGATATCTTATGACTTTATACAGAAAATCCACGATTTAAGAGCATTATAAACAAGGAAAAATGAAGAAGAAAAGGTAAACACAAATCCAATTAACAAGTTCAGAGTATCAGCAAGATAATCCAACAGAAAGTTCTGGAATCTGACAAGTTCCCACACCAAATTAGCCTAACACAGTCAAATGAACTTAATGAGAAAACATGCATAGCTAATGCACAAGGTCAAGGGCATTGGAGATCCTTAATTACCAGGCCATGATTATTTCAAGCTTTGATTGTGACACTGGATAGGCACAAACCAGAAGGCTTTATATCAGAAGTCTGCCATTCCGACCCCGGGGCTGCATTTGGATCATACAAAAGGGTGTGGTAACCAGGGTCTCCCTCGACTGAGAATAGTAAAAGTTTTCCGTCCAGTATCCCGAATCGAAATCCTATACTTCTGCTCCCTGTCAATGGCACAGGAACCATCTTCCAGGAATTTTCCTCCGGGTTGAATATTGCCAGCTTCCGCTGGTTCTTCCACTCCATGCAGAAAAGCTTCTTCTCCAGCACAGCATGGGCAGTGACCATGACACAGCCATTCTTCATCTCACACCAACTGTGCTTCTCAGGGTTGTACACATCGACAAACCTCGAGTTTCCAATACTGAAGCTTGACCTTCCACCCAAGACATAAAGTTTTCCATTCAATCCACATGCAAAGCAACCCCAACGTGGTCTGCGTAGACTTTCAATAAGGGTCCATTTATCTGTATCAGGGTCATACACCTCTGCAGTGGAGAGGCTCTCACCTTCAATCCCATAGCCTCCAACAACGTAAACCACACCATTTACCTCCGCGCAAGCAAAATCATAGCGAGCAACATTCAGGTCTGCTAATTTGCTCCAGCTGCAATTATGAGGATGTGTTAAAACCAACAAGAATTGAAAACTGTTGCAATTCTTTTCACGCATGTTATGCAGCGGAAGGGTGTTTTTAAGAGTAACATGGAATGGGGGACAATTCATATTGTCAGTCTAGATCAATTCAAATGGATGAAGACTTTCAAATAGCTATTGAATTTCCTAACTAGAGTTAGTTGTCTATTAGACTATTACTAATCACAGGATTAGACCACCACACTGTACCCATAAGAGTTCAGTTTCTAACGTTCCCAACCAGTCCAAGGGAGAATTTTAAGCCTCATACAAAAAGTGCAAATCAAAAACAAACCTGTTGAGGCAAGAATCATATTTGTAAACATCTGCTGAGGCAGAGGCAGTCTCGTTGATCGCTGAATAGCCTGCTATGACAAGAAGCTTTCCATTAAGCACAGCTATCCCAAACCCAACTTTTGCAGGACCAGGCATTGGTGGAAGAAGCCGATGTTTCTGTCCCAAACAATCCAAAACCTCCCAGTGGCTTTCCTTTCCTTCAGAATCCATAGTTAGAACATAAAGCCACTCTTCAAGCATTCCAGCTATTCTTCGCTCTGTTAAGAATTCTTTGCTTTGAATGAATGACCTCCACCTCTTGCATACACCACCCATGGCAGGGAAGCTAGAACGAGGAACAAGAGCAAGGCAATACTTGGTCACATCATCTGGAAGCCCTTGAAGCAGTGGGCTGTCTAATTCATCAGTCGCCTGAGAAGATGAACGATGATTGCCTTTTGAATGAATCAGTGTATCTTGCTTAACCGGGGAGGTGAGACACATATTGGGTTCTGTGATTCTCTTCTTTCCTCCCACAAAACCAGGCATTTTCTCGATGATTCTTGTATTCAGTACAAATATATCTCCCAAAGAATGCGTCAATATTTATAAATGCTAATCAACTAATTAAAGAAACTCATGAAATCCATCACCTATAGGGATTTTACAACACCAAGGCATAAGCGATGTAGCAGAACGGATCACTTGAGCTGTAAATGCTGAGGATACTCTATGCTTAGTCCAGTCTGATTCATATTCCATGCCAAAGGCCCTGCTCTTTGGGGGGTTATTTCCTGTTGCACTCCATAAAGTTTTTCCCACAACTCTGTACCCGTTCTTTTGCCCACACATCGCCCAAATATCTAAATGCAAGAGTGCAAACCATATCAAATTAGTATAAAGATAGGAAACCAAGGAAAGAATAATTCAGTCATAGTCAAAGAAGTCAGAAACATCATACCTTTGAAGGCCATAAAATTCTGCAGTTTTAGCCCCCAGTAACTTCCATTTTGATGGAACCAGTAATCACCTGAACCTATGAAGTAACGTCAAGAAAGGTCGATTCAAATTTTACCACACCCAGTTCATATAGAATTTGAAGTTAATAACATCAATCATGACAGCAATAATAGCGATTTTTTCTACAAAATACTAACTTATTTTGACTACACTTTTACAGGCCGGCAGCAGCAACTATGTACTGCTTGGAAACATCCAAAGCCAATCATAAGAACCAAAAAAAAAAAATTACTAATATTGGTAAAACAAGTGCTCCTCTCTATTATTCTAAACTTAAAACTTCAACATGTTGCAAGAAAAAGGCATTACTTTATTTGCAGTGGTAGATAGACAAATGGCAAGAACAACAACTCAAAGGCCTTATTATATATCCCTTTAACTTCTAAAAGCCCAGATCTTGATTTCACCTACCCACCTACCAGAGTGAAATATTATTATTATATATGTAGGATTACTTTATTTTTCTCTTGAAAATTCAAATAAAACAAATTTAAAAAAAATAAATAACTATAAATAAAATCACGAAATGTGTTCTTAAGCTAAAAAATCAGAGATCAGATGTATGCATATCAGAAAATCAGAAAAATTAAAGGTCAGGGCAACAGATCAGAACAACGAAATTCAGATTCTCTGAGAAGAGAAGTTAGAAAAAAACAACAGAGACCAGTCTTTTTCTCTAAGCTCGTAAGAACCAAAACCCCTCCGAGCCAATAATATTAAGACGATTTGACGATGAATACTAAAACACGACCCAAAAAAAAAAAAAAATCCAAGTTCATGTCTAAACATGTTACCTGGTAGGAACCACCAACAAAAAAAGAAAAAAAAAACCAACAACATTTGGATAAATCCATGTAAAAACTTATCTAAAATCTGACTACGGAAGTATATGAAAGTATACAGATCTCATAAAAGATAAGCAAAGAGAAATTATAAAGATAAAGTAAAGAAAGTGTTACCCGGAAAATAGGAAATAATGTGTTTTTGTTATAAGATAAGCAGAAATGGGGATTGGATTGTTTGTTTGTTTGATGCAAAGAGCCAGGAATGAGGGACTAAATATATATAGGCATAAAAATAGCAGCGAAGATAGAACTGACAGGGCGCGACCACGTCAGTTATCAGATTTCTACCCAATCCACCAGGAATGACACCGGCATTGTTCTGTTCCCAAATTGAAGGAATTATTATTATTTTGTTTAAATGTTCTTTAATTGATGGGTACAGTATTAAAAATTATTTAATTATTATTATAAGAAATTATTATTATTATAAAAAATTATTAATTATATATTTTTTTAAAATATTATCTGCTTCGGCTTCAGCCACTCGAATTTTTGATATTCATTTTTATTTTTCATTAGATGAATAGCATTTTTTCTGAAAATCCTAACTATTCTTCACAGGATATTGGAGAATCTCATTCTTATTACTCAAACAAGCATAAAACGTATGTTTTCATATTCATTAATAGGTCAAATCAGATATGCAATTATTGAAATAATTTTAGAGACTGTCCCTAAACACAAACTAATTTTTTTATTGTATTATTAAATTTTTATCTGTTTGTTCAAATTAGATTAATGGGAGATTTTTGGGTCTCAGTTAACGAGAGTTTGTGATTGTTCTACGAAATTCTTTGGTCGTTTGATTATTTTTTGTTGAATGGATCCTACTTCGGTAAGCTTTTCCTTTTTCCATCAAAATTACTATTTAAAAAATAAATTTGGCTAACAGGTGTATTAAAGGCACTCTTTAAAATTATTATATGTGGTAATATCTTCACCATTGAAAATGATGAATAAAATTGTCGACTTTTACAATTAATACAATACTATTATTATAAATAGTATATTAACTAACCCTTAAGAAATTAAGAATTCGTATGTCACTTATTTAATTAACAGTAGTTTTTGTTGTCACCTACAAATAATTTTTTTTTTATTTTCAAATAAAAATTATATATTAAATATATTTGTATAAATATTTAAAATTAATACGATAGCAAGAAACTATTTGAAATTAATAAAACTAAAGTTTATCTCAAGTGACAAATATATTAAATAAACATAAAATTTATTATTTTTAACATTAATGAAAAATTAAACTTTCAAGAAAAAAAATTTTTAATAATAATTATATAGTTGTAAATTGTATAAATAATTGAAATTAATAAAACCCATGTTAATCTTTTTAAAAAATTACATGTTAACATGTAAAATTTGTTTTATATACATAATATTCTCATATTAAAATAAAGTTTATTAATTTTAACGCTAATGTAAAATTAAAACTTAAAAAAAAATGTAAACTTTAATTCACTTTTATTAATTAATTAAATTTATTTAATAAAATTCTTTTAGTTGAAGTAAATTTTTTTATTTATAAATTAGATAAATTTTATTAATATGTAAAATAAAATTTTAAAAATATAACGAATATAAATATCTATTTTAGTTAGTTTAAAAAATTATTCACACTTGGACTTATTTATATATGTATTATAGATTATAAATAAGTATAATTGTACTTAAATTGTAGCCGAGTTGATTAAAAGGCTTGTTTTATTACTATTTGAGTGCGAAAAAAAATTACATCAATTGAATTCAGACCTTAATTTAGTTGGTTCATGTATTCTTTTTTAAAAAGTAGTATTCAGCAAGAATCTCAGCATCTACAGCCCTTTTTTTTCTTCTCGAGAGACCTCTTTTGTAAAAATAAAAATAAAATTACTAACATATTTCACTTATTAGTATGATATTCAAAGTCAAAATAACAGTACCGTATGAATATGAACGATAAGAGGAGAGGAGAGGGATGACCCAAGCCAATAATTTGGTTATCAATTTTCCAGTGTCATTTATCTTTGTTTAAGGATTCTTACAAGTTTGATTATTGGTGCAAAAGAGGTCCCCAGGACCAGGTTGAGAAAGAGATGTTTGCTTTATGTCTTGTAATAATAATTTTCCGTTTTTATCACTTGGAATAGACGCATCACCTTGACTTCCGAGTTCCAACGTAATATGCAACACAAACTTAATTATACTGTTAATTTCAATGAATCGGTAGATAGTGTTTGACATGGACAAATGATTTTGCAAGGTTTGTGTTTGGCTGCAGGCACAATGTTCACCACATACCATATATTTTGTGGTTATCCTATGATAAAAACAATCAGATTCAAAGAGATTCATTCACTTGGAATCGGCATTTCCTTAATACCCTCCGTGTGGTTGAGGATTAATCCCCAGACCTGGGATGTTAAAATTAAATTCCTTGGCACGGAGCTTTGGATGTGCACATTCGTGGTCGCCCCCTATAAAAATCCACGGACGCCATCAACTGGGCAGTTCGATCGTTTACGTGTGTGGTGTATGGCATTGACGTAATTTCTGTTAAGATGCGTTGGCTTGTTTTGGGATAAGATAAAAAAAAAAAAAGTTTGTTTATTTGATTTTTAGGGTCAAGGGTGGTACTGCCACTGGTGGTGGAGTCGGGACGAAGTTGACGGCGAATGGGCGATTTTAGATTTTGGTGGGACCCAAGTGGATGGGGGGCGGGGATTGCTCGCTTAGACTGCCCGTTAAGGCCATAAAGGGCAGCTTTTGGTTGGGTTACGTTGGTATTTTAAAAGGAAAGAAAGAGACGTGTGGTCGGGAATAGTGATGGAGGCCTGGCCAGCACTCAAATCTATAACTGCTTCAGGATAACGCTGTGGTCCAATGTATGGGCATATGATTCCTTCGTGCTAAGGACAATCGTAGTTTTTTCATCAAGATAATATTAGACACGATTAAAAATAATAATTAAAAAATATGAACAGAAATATAAATATATAAATATATTAAAATTTATATTAATATAAAATATTTTATATACGATTATAACACAAAATATATATATAAAAAATTGATACAAATAAACGAATTGCTATGTATATTAATTTCACCCACTTCAAATTACTAGGCTCCTCCTTTTTAATGTTTGTGGCAGTAGGGTAGTAGCATTGCATATTTGCATAGGCATTTTAATATGCCTGTACTTGAAAAATCTCAGCATGCTCTTGGGACGAGGGTTAGTTGCCTAAGATCATATACACTTTTTATTTATGTACTATAGAAATTATACAATATTTTAGTATTTTTTTTTTTTTAAGATTTCAATAGCAGCACATTGTTTAGAATTTTTTTTAAATATATTTGAAGTTGTCATAAATTAAACTCTGTCCATTAATTAAGAATTCAACACTCTAATAACAGAATTATTACTATATGAAATAAATATATTTTAATATTTGATTTAATGATAAATGTATGTATTATTTTATTTTAAAGAGTTAGATTCTCGGCAAATTTATTAATATATTGCTAAAAAAAAAAAAAATCAAACTACCTATATTTTGGAATTATTTATCAAAATACGCTTGTTTTAAAACCCATTGGGAAGTCGCTATATAATATGGTGACTTCCCAACTTAAATTTTATTTTTTAAAAAAAAAAATTAGATCGGAAGTCACCATATGATATGACGACTTTCGAGCTTGAAATTGTAAAAAAAAAAAAAAAAAAAAAAAAAAAATTAAGCACTTGGAAGTCGCCATATAATATGGTGACTTTCGAGTGCATTTTGTTACTTCTTTTTTTTTTTATCTTGTTGGGAAGTCGCCATATCATATGGCGACTTCCCAACAGTATTTTTTTTCATTTTAAAAATTAATATTTGTAATTAAATATATATAAAAAGTATTTTTTTTAAAATTATTTTAAAAGCCTAAATAATATTTTTTATATATAATTAATTAATTATATATATATATAATAATAAAATATATATATAAATAAATAAGAATAAATCAGCATATAATATGGAATGTGAAATATGTAAATATTACAGGTTCAGAACATGTAATTGGTTTCATTGTTGATGCGAACTCTCTCCCGATGTGCCAGATGGATAAGGACATTTTCGACGTCTATGACCTTCATTCCTGCATAATCCACAATGTTTTGGTTGGTCTTTCTCCCTGAGGTCCATTTCATTACGACTACGACTTGATTTTGGCCGACTATGTGGATCTCTTCGCATTTCTGGATTGAGATACACTTCTGGACCATTATATTGAGGCCAATAACCTTCATTTGCAACTGCTTCAAATTCATGTCTATAAACATTGAATATAGTGTCAAGTTTATAAACATTGTCTACATATTGCATGCAATCTACATGGACATGTGTACAAGTAGCAACTACATGTAAACAAGGGAACCTTTGTGCTTGAAACTTCCCACAGTCACACCACATCTCACTAAGATTTACTTTGTATTTCATTGCAGCAACTCCCTCTTATGGGTCAAGTAACTCCTCAATCAAAAAAGTTTGATTTGTGAGCGTAAAATTACGAACAGAGTGGGAGTTAGCTTTCCTGCGATTTTCTTGCATTGCCTCTGTGACTGTTTCATAGTATGTGTGCCCTCCTTTGATCATTGTTTGTTGCTTGTTGCCCATCTTAATAAAAAGTTCAGCCAGCCTATAATATGTTGCCTGCACCAAAGCAGTAATGGGAAGATGACGCGTCCCCTTCAACACTGAATTGATAGATTCAGCTATGTTGATTGTCATATGCTCATAGCGTCTTCCTCGTCATATGATTGGGCTCACTTCTCCTTGGGGATCCTATCAAGCCAATTAGTCGCCTCTGCTTTTTCTCCACGAATAATCTCATACATCTAATGAAAATGGGGTCGCCTCAACTCTTATCCTGATAAAATAAAAATAAAAAACTTGTTAATTTCAGTATTATTTTATATATTAAAGTAAATATAAGAGATAAAATAACTATGATCTGATTCCATACCCATGTTGACAATTTGTCGACACAATTCCTTATTGTTAAACCTCTTCATGAAGTTAGCTACAATGTGTCGAATGCAATACACAGAGTATGTATTAGGAGGATTCCGTCCACTACCATGGCGACTGATTACAACTTTGATGGGTTCATGTCGATCAGAAGCATATGTCAGGTTGTGTTGTCACATGTGTACGCAAATTAGTAAGAAAGAAGGACCAAGCCTCCGCTATCTCACCCTCCATAATGGCAAAGGCAATTAGTAGTATATTTAAGTTGCCATCTTGTGCAATAGCTAACAACAATGTTCCTTTGTATTTTCCATATAAGAACGTACCATCTATTTGCACAATAGGTTTACAATACGGAAACCCTTCAATGCAGGACTTGAATCTCCAAAAGAGTCCATGGAATATTCTTTTACCCTGGACCAGTCGATCATCGTGATATGCAGGTACCGTTTGCAATTCCACAATTGTACTAGGAATGAAATGTTGCATTGCACCCAACCATTTAGGCAGATAATTGTACGATCTATCCCAATCTCCAATACTCAAAAAATTGCATTTTGCTTTGCTTTCCACGCTTTCCTATAAGAAGTTATGTATCCACACTGGACTCGCATCTCAGCGATCAAAACTGAAATGAAAATCTCCGAATTTGCTTGGACCAATGACAGAATGCATGAACAGATCATGTTGGCATCTAATTTGCAATGATCCTGTGAAATTCTTCCCGATGTGCTAGTATGAGGCCCATTATATTTTCTAATCTCCTATACTTGTTTCTTCTTCATGAATGTTGCCCTTATTCTCCAATTGTACCATTTCCTATACATTAGACACTTGCCATGATATTTGGTTGGCTCGGATTCAATAACTCTCTAATCTACAGAGTTTTTGATGTTGTAGTGCTTAATAGCTGAAAGTACAGTCTCTTTCGTTGGAAATTGTAACCCAACACAGAGATCACTGTATATGGATTTCAACTCAGAGGTGCAGCAAATGTATGACCATATTCAAGAAATTCTGGCACTTACATTGCCTCAGATCCAAGGTGCACATATGGGATGCAGGCTCATAAGGGGGAAGAACTCCATAAGTGTTGATATCAGGGCCAACATCTCGGTCAGAACATTGCTCTCATCATTGTCATTTGCGAATTCAGCATGCTCTTCTTTTTGCTCACTAAAGTCACCAATATATTCACCATGGGCTCCATATGACTGAACAAGATCATCACCAGCTAGCACATCATCCAGGGCAGTAGGAATTGTTGGTGAGACAAATGAATTATGACACGTTGTAGCTTGAGATGGCACTTCTTCTGTCGGAACATCATACAACGGCTGAGAATCATCATCTTCTAGAAGCCCACAATCCTCAATGTCAGCATATAACTCAAGTACACCAACATTTTGAAATGTCTCGTGAGCATGAAACATGCCTCTCACATCATCATCATCTTCTAGTGAAAAAGTCCTATATCGGACACATCTTTCACCAATAGAAAGAGAAAGCCTATACTTAATCTCTGAAACATGCCTCTCACATCATCATCATCTTCTAGTGAAAAAGTCCTATATCAGACACATCCTTCACCAATAGAAAGAGAAAGCCTATACTTAATCTCTGAAACTCTTTTTGTATTTCCAGCTTTGATTTTTGTATGAATTTTCATCTTCAGTTTCTCTAATGTGACGTCTTCATCAACACGAAAGCTTTTAGGACGTTCACAGTCAAAGGTAGCACCTTCATCAGTGTTATGAATTTGGCCATTATAGTAAACCAATGCGACTACTCTGTTGCTCATGTTGTGTAGTAATGAAACTGAGAAGGATGAGAACGGATGTATTATCACTCAGCAAAAGAAAGAAGAAATAGAGAATGAGGAGGTATTAGCACTCAACAAAAATCTGATTGAAAAACTGGTGTAGGGGTATTGTAAACCTTCATCAGTATTATGAATTTATAATGGTTCATTATGTTGTAACAGATGGAATCTGAGTCACATTTTTTGGCTAGGGTTAATTGACTAAAAAAATGATCACTAATTGATTGAAAATTTTGATGACAAATCCCATCCTTTGTACTAAATGGAAATCTGATTCACATTTTCTGGCTAGGGTTAGTTGACTGAAAAACTGATCACTCACTGACTGAAAATTATGATGAAAAATCTCATCCTTTGTACCGGATGGAATTTGATTCTCATTTTCTGGTTAGGGTTAATTGATTGAAAAACTGATCACTGATTGACTGAAAAATCTGATGACTAATCCCATCCTTTGTACTTGATGGAATCTGATTCTCATTTTCTGGCTAGGGTTAATTGACTGAAAAATTGATCACTCATTGACTGAAAATTCTGATGACAAATCCCATCCTTTGTACCGGATGAAATATGATTCTCATTTTCTTGTTAGGGTTAATTGACTAAAAAAATGATCACTGATTGATTGAAAAATCTGATGACAAATCCCATTATTTGTACCGGATGGAATCTGATTCTCATTTTTTGGCTAGGGTTAATTGACTGAAAAACTGATCACTCATTGACTGAAAATTCTGATGACAAATCCCATACTTTGTACCGGATGGAATCTAATTTCTATTTTCTGGCTAGGGTTAATTGACTGAAAAACTGATCACCGATTGACTGAAAAATCTGATGACAAATCTCATCCTTTGTATCGGATGGAATTTGATTTCCATTTTCTGGCTAGGGTTAATTAACTGAAAAATTGATTACTCTTTGAATGAAAAATCTAATTACAAATCCCATCATTTGTACCGGATGGACTCTGATTCCCATTTTCTGGCTAGGGTTAATTGACTGAAAAACAGATCACTCATTGACTGAAAATTTTGATGGCAAATCCCATCCTTTGTATCGGATAGAATCTGATTCTCATTTTCTGGCTAGGGTTAATTAACTGAAAAACTGATAACTCATTGATTGAAAATTTTGAACTAATCTTTTTAAAATTTTAAAAATGTTACTATTTTAAAACGGTAAAAAAAATTAAATTTAATATTTAATTTTACAAAATTAAAATTTTAAATAATAAATTAAAAGCTAATTTTACAAAACTAAAAAAATTTAAAAAAATTATACCTTTTTCAAACTAATTTTTTTTTTATAAATTTAAAAATTAATAATGAAATTTAAGTAACAAAAATAATAAATAATAATTTAAAATCTTAAAATAACGGTTAATTTTACATTTAATGAAAGAAAAATACAAAAATTACATGATTATTATACAAAAAGTACATTATTAAAAAAAAATACATGATTATTATACAAAAAGTACGTTTATTCTAATTATTTACGGAGGAGCTCTTGTATCGCGTGGTGTTGAGCAACAGTGTCGAGCTCTTCTATTGCGTGGTGGTTGCACCCGTCGTTCAATCTCGTCAGTGGCACGTATTAGTTGTCGACCTCGTCCTCGACCTACCGCCACTAGTTCTGGTTGTATGTCATCCGCATGCTCACCACATCAGTCGATGGAAATACACTACTAGAGGGACTCATATGTTCTTCATCAAAAAATGAAAACCCACTGCTCGAGGAGTCAGTACCTAGTTCACCCATAAAGGGAACCTAACTACTAGATGGACCCAGAAATGATGTAGTATCAAATGCTGACGCAGGGGTTCCAAACTGATAAATTGTAGTTAGATATGCTGAACTTGGACTTAGGGTGAGGAGCTGGTCATCTAACCTCGTCATTGGAGGTGATGGTCGGTAACACTCATCAATATCAAATCTGGGGTGACTGACGGAATGACGATGACTGGATGCTACGTCATGTTCTGGTTGAGATTCAGGATGACTAAATGACATCTTCCGTGCAGTGAATTTCGCCGCATGTGATGAGATCGGTTGACGCGTCCGCCTACGTTGTCGGCTAGGTCTAGAAACTTCCATTTCGTGTGTAGGAGGGACTGGATTTGAAGTCTGTCCGGGAAACGACATACCCTAACATCCTCAAACTCCGACGGTGGACAAACAAAAGGCCGACCTTCATTTTTATACCATCTTATGTAACCAGCAGATGGGTTGAAATTATTATGAACAATGGATATACCTGTTGGAATTTGTTCAAAACGTTGATTCCACCACTGGATCCATTGTCGATACTTCGTAGAACAAAATTAATAACAATTATAATGATAATTAATTAAATTATAAAATATTATAAAAAATTTACTAACCTCTTGACATATAACCGCGGATATGTGATTATCTTGCAACCTCAATAATGATGAAGCCATTTTTAAATCAACACTAAGAGAAAATTTGAGATTTTTTTGGTATGAAAATAAATTGAAAATAAATTGAAAATATAAAAAATATATATTGGGGGGTGATTGGGTGGTGGGAAGGCAACGGTCACTTCAATTTTAATTTTTTTTTTATCGTTTTCAAACGGTTATAATTTTAAATTTAAAAAAAAAAATTAGTTCAGAAGTCGTCATATCATATGGCGACTTTCGAACTAGATTTGTAAAATAAATTGAAAAAACAATGTCAGAAGTCGCCATGGTGACTTCTGACCTAATTTTTTCAATTTTTTTAAAAAAAATATTTTTAATTTTTTTAAAAATACACCATGGGAAGTCGCCATATCATATGGCGACTTCCTTTGGTATTTTTTTTAAGCGTATTTTGATACATAATTTCAAAATATAGGTAATTTGAAATTTTTTTTATCAATATTTGGATAAATTTGCCTAGATCCTCTTTCCTTTTTCTCTAAATTTTCTAAAAAAAATTGTATGAGATAAATAATAGGATTTGTTTATTCAATTTATGCGCAATACCTTTGTCCATGCATAAGCTATCACCTAAGAGAAAACCAATGAATACCCTGATTTTACTTGAATTGAACCTCATTCATGCCTTGTTAGGTGGTTCTTTTGAAAGGGTATTCACATGTGCAATTATTTAATAAGTATAATTAAATGTATTTTTGCATATAAGCGGAAAATATTCTATTCATGCCCTGTTAGGTAACCCTTTTAAAAGGGTATTAGCATTTAGCATGTGCCACATTCTCAATATAATATAATATTATATATATATATTAGTTTTACTTTGAAAAGGATTTAAACTTAAAACTTTTAATAAAATAAATAAATATAGAGAAGAGTTAATGAGTTACTTTAAAAAAAAAAAAGTTAAAAATTGTCTATATACTTTTATTAAGATTAGTTCTGATAATTCGTGTATTTGTATATATATTTTTTATAATTGTATTTAAAATAATATATATTTATATAAATTTTAACATGTTAATAATTCGTATTATATAGATTTTGATACATTCGTATATTCGTATCATGTTTATATTATTTTTTTTATGTCATATCATGTTTTAATTTTTTATATATTATGTTTATATCATATAATCGTATATTTTTTAATATTATCATGTCTAATTAAGATGATACTTGTGATTAAATTATCTTTGGATGTAATATAATTATATTCATGACGGGTTAAATAAAATACTACTTTACATTTAATTCAAACCTCGAAGCACCGCCATAAACCAAGCGGCCAAAAGAAAAAAGAATATATCAGATACTCAGCTCAGCAGTCAGCATCACCCTTGGCTTGGCTCTCCCAACGGCTGATATTTCATCACAACAGCTGTCGTTTGATGAAAAGTGGGTGACTTTGTCGGCTTATATAAATTAGTGGATAATATAATATAAGGTTAATTTAAAAAATATCTCTTCAATAGTCATTTTATTTTAAAATAATTTATATATTTAAATTATTAAAAAATAAAAATTATTAGAAAAGATATTGTAAAGATAAATTTATTTTTAATGAAAAAATATCTTTTTTTCTTTTTTTTTTTCATTAAAAAGTTATTATTTTTTAAAAGTTTAAATTGAAAATAAATTGAAAATATAAAAAATATATATTTTTTATTATTTAAAATTTTAAATAAAAAAAAGTAAACTAAAATATAAAAATATAAAAATATTTACTTTTTAAAATTAAAAAAATTTAATTTCAAAAAAAAAATTAATTAAAAAAGTAAATTAAAAAAAATAGAAAAAAGAGATTTTTTTCATTAAGGACAATTTTATCTTTACAATATCCTTCCTAACAATTTATAATTTTTTCATTTCTTTTTTTTTTTTTTAAATAATTCTAACATATTAGACTATTTAAAAATAAAGTGACTATTGAAGACATGTTTTTCAAAATAACCCTATAATATAATAATTGTTAAGGATTATTTTCTTATAAGAATTCATTTAATTAGTATCTATAGACATCGATTAAAATTTATTTATTTATTATTTTAAAAAATATTTTTATATTTAATATATTATTTTTATTGAATTTAATAAAAAATTATACATTAATTATATTTTTATTTTTATATATATTATCTTAATCAATATCATTAGACACTGAATAACATTTTTTTATAATAATATATCTCAAAAACGTAAAATAATTAACATTACATCGCAACTCCAAAGAAGACCAAAATCTTCACTAAGGAAACAATATTGAAAATTTAATTACAAATACCTTTCTTAATTTGTAATGTGTACAGCCCACCGGTGGGATAGAGCCAATTAGAGTTGCTCATACGCTGAGCAGTGGCTCGAAATATTTTTAATCTTTTTCTCAGGCCCAATCTTGGATGAGCACAGGTCGATTCACGGATTCGAATTACTGTTTATTTTATATTAAAAAACATATATTTTTTTATATATTTTATAATTAAATTTTAAAAAAATATTATTATTTTAACAAGTAAACAATGATACGAATCGGACTGAACCGTCTCGGATCACTAATATTTTTATCCAAATTCGACTTAGTACGAATCAGACTTACTGAATCGGACAGGATGCTCGATCCATGAGCAGGTCTAGAGCCAACCCATATGCATGGTAACATAGCCGAATAAAAAAAAAAAACAATTAGCCAATAGACAAAGTTTATATGTCATTCTTTTTTTAGTGCAATTTTATGTGGAAATGTCACTGCCGAGTTTCTTCTTCCGTATCTTCCTATTTCCGTTCAATGCATCACAGAGATGAGCTTTCCATCTGTTCGATTCTATTTTAAAATTTTTAAAATTGATCGAAATTAAAAAATTGATCGAATTTTGTATAAGAAATCAAAATAATCTAATTAAAATTAATCGGTTTGGTTCAATTGATTATGTCGGTTTGGATTTTGTTTTGGGTTTATAAAATATAAAATTGGATAATATGATCATGGGTTGGGTATAGTTAATATATATAAAAATATAAAAATTATTTATTTTTTAATTAGATATCGATTTATTTGATCAGTTCAGTTTGAAAAATAAAAAACTACAAATCCATCAAATAAATTTATTTAAACTGATTTACTAATCGAATTTTACTAAAATTGATTAAATCGAATTGAATAAATTGATTAAGATCAATTTCTATTGATTTAATCAGTTCATTTGACTTCTGCTCACCCTACGCATTGCTTGACAGACTCTCCCAACTCCCAAGACCTAACTAATATAACATTTCTCTAAAACACTAAGAAAAGGGTTAAAGTCTTGAAGATCAGATCAGTGCTAATATAGTAATATGAAAGTCAGCCAGTTTCATTACTAAGAAAATTGAATGCCATAATCATTATTGATATAAAATACTTGGAAATAAATCCAATTAATTTCTTCAATATTTTAGCTGAAGAGTTCTAGGGTTAGGGTCTCTTTGACTTTGATCTTATCTGCCACTACTAGTTTTTATTTGACTTCATTCTCACATCCTTTGCTGATTCATCACATCAAGGATTGGGAATTTAATTCTTATCCTATGATATATATATATATATATATATATGACCACTAAACAAATGCAATTGCCGTGTTACCTTTTCAACTGTATAATTTTTTGAACCTCACCTTTGCTGTATGAAGTTTTTCCTATAAATTTTCTTCATATAAATAAATATATATATATATATATATAGACTAAGCCTATTTTAAAAACGTTACTCACCTTCCACCCCTCGGTCCTCTCTAGAGATAAAATCATTTTAAGATCAAAACATATTTTGGGGTCAACCAACTGCTAAGAAGAATTAATGACCCCTTGGCACGCCAAGAGGGCCTTTAATTTCTCTTCTTACAGATAAGGTTGTCTGCAAATTCCCACGTAATTTAATTTGCTTTTTGTATTTATTGGTTGCCTAAGTGAAATGTAGAGGGAGAGTATAAGAATCTAATAAAACGATGGTTTAAGTTTACCATTACATTACATGCCAATGAGCTGTTGGTTGGTGCCAAGAATAAGCTATTGGAACCCTAAGTTTCATATTCAAATTTCACAATGTATGAATTTGATTAAATTTTATGTTAAATTTATTTAATTATATCTTGATTGATTTATTCGTTAGTTTGTCAATTTGAAGTAATTCATTGATTTCTTACATGTTGGTATTTTTAATCTGAATTCAATCAAACTCGATTTGCTAAAAAAAATAAAATCAACAATTTGAACTTGTCTAATCTAAATTGAAACAATATGAATCCGAATTAATTTGAATTTGAATGATTCAAATTTAAACGAATCAAAATTAAATTGATTTAACTTTAAATTTAGCAATTCATATTTGAATTGATCCATTAGAGTACTTGAATAATTTGAATATCAAATCCAAAATACCAAACAAAAAGTAACCCAACTTTTTTTTAAAAAAAAAAAAAACTTGATTTTGTTCAAATGACTCAATCCAAACGACCCGACCCACGATTACCAACTCTAGTATCAACAAAACTTAAAAAGAGTTACTTTTTGCAGTTGCTTGGGAAATCCTATGCTTCTTACCCAGTCCAATAATAGCTAAATTTCATATTGGACTCCTTGGTATTTAATGTAGAAAGTCTGGGCCTAGGCCTAAAGAAATGATATCCAAATGGGCCTTCTTGTTGGGCCCTAAAACTTGCAATAATTTCCCATTTTTATCCAAACCAAAGAGGCGAATCCAGAACACGGCAACACGCGGATCGTTATATATATATATATATATATATATATATATATATATATATAAAATAATAATAAAAAAAACCCGCGCTGTCTGTCTGTACCTAAAAACGCGAAGAAAGCGCTGGAAACTGCCTCGCTAACCAGAAAATGGATAAAATTCCTCTCACAGTCCACAATAACCCCTCACACTTTTCATCACTCTCCATCTAAAACTGTAATCCTTACGGTATAAAATAAAATCATTTGATAAAGAATTCAACAACCAATCAATTTCTATTGCTCCCGATGCCGATCACTTCATTTTCTCTGTTCCGCAACCGAGTGCCCGCCATGACCCACTCTCCTACGCCACTTATCACCCAATCGCCACCTCGTTATCCTCGCTGCCAAACAGTCTCCTTCTAATCCCAGACAAAACGTATCCAAAAGACCGCAGCCGAACAAGAATCTCCTTAAAGCTAAACAGGTCTTGAAAGATTTCTCCTCCCTCGCCCCCGCCCTTTCTCCTAACGAAACCCCTTGCCTCTCTGAATCCCAAGCTATCGGCACCGTCGCCGCCGCCCAAGCCAACTTCAAGCGCGTCATCGTCCAACCGGAACAGAAACCTCAGGACGGAGAACCTTCTAGCAGCCCCGAGGAAAAAGATTCCAGCACTAAAATCGGGGTGGAGTTTGTTGGAAAAGTGGCTAAAAAGTCCACAATGGCTGCTAGTCTTCATGAAATGGCCAAAGCAATTTCATCACGTAATTGCATAGCAAAATTCAAGCTTGGCAGCAGCTAGAACATACTGGTGGCATGGTGGCTATGGTGTATTCACACCATAAGCCTTGCCTATAAATAGGCATGAGGTTGAGAGCTTGGAAGGAGAGGAGTTAGGAGCAGAGGAGAAATGAGCTAGAGCTCCAAAGGTGAGCTCCATGAGCTCCCTCCCGGTTGAGGCATAGTGAGAGCTCCAGAGGGAGCCCCTCCCGGTAGAGGTGATGAGAGAGTTTAGAGGCAGTAGCTGCCTGTTAGATGCTTGTGTATTGAGGTGTTGAGTGTGTGCTAGAAAGAGCACTTGTAATATGTAGCCGGTTTATATCCGGTTTGTACTCCATCTCCGATTAAATACAAAGCTTTGCTCCTCCTCCCGTGGACGTAGGTATATTGGCCGAACCACGTAAAATATCTGTGTTTCTTTTGTGTGTTCAGTTCCTATTTTCTCATCTCTTATTTTAGTTGTGAGACACTATTCCGTCACTCTGGTACCTAACAGTGGTATCAGAGCCATTGGTTCGTGGTCCTTATTCCGCTGCAGTGAAAGTGTTGGTTCTTAGTATGCTCTGTGGTTGCAGTATTGTCTGATCTTCCACATCAGAAAAGAATTATTCTTGTTGCTGGAAATAAAGTGTGGTAGTGTGAAAGTGTCTAGGGAAGTTCTGGCTAGGAAAGACTTGGTATTTAAGTGTGTCTATCAGTGACCCACCTCTCTTTCCTGGGAACCTACCTGGTGCACTATTCACGGGCTACGGTCACTGTTCCAGTATACGGTCACTGTTCTAGTATACGGTCACTATTCACAGATATGGTTACTATTCATACGTGTGGTTGTATACTTTTGCAGTAATTGTTAACGTATACTGGATTTGTTCTAGTGTACGACATACGTACAATACTGTTCGCGTATACGGTACTATTCACGGTGAAATAGTGTAACTCGCTTCAGTTCGTGTACAACCATGGCAGCAAAATTCGAGATAGAGAAGTTCAGTGGGAGAAATTTCTCCTTGTGGAAATTGAAGATCACAAGCAATCTATACATGCTTTTGGGAGAGACGTTGCAAGAGGCAGATGCATCAGTTGCAGCAGCCAGCCAAGAAGAAACGACGATGATGTGGCATCGCAGATTAGGCCATATGTCAGAGCGAGGCTTGAAAGTCCTTGCAGAACGCAATCTCCTGCCCGGGCTCAAGATGGTCAATTTACCTTTCTGTGAGCACTGTGTGATAAGCAAGCAGCATAGATTGAAGTTTGCTAAAGTAACTACAAGAAGCAAACACATACTGGACTTAATCCATTCTGATGTGAGGGAGTCACCAGAAATATCCCTGGGTGGAGCAAAGTATTTTGTATCATTCATTGATGACTATTCCAGGAGATTATGGGTGTACCCAATCAAGAAGAAGTCAGATGTGTTTCCAGTATTCAAGGAGTTCAAAGCACAAGTAGAGCTTGAAACTGGGAAAAGAATCAAGTGCTTGAGGACAGACAATGGAGGAGAATATGTAGACGGTAACTTTCTAGCATTCTGTAAGAAAGAGGGTATTATGAGACAATTCACGGTTGCACATACGCCTCAACAGAATGGTGTAGAAGAGCGGATGAACAGAACTCTCCTAGATAGAACAAGAGCCATGCTGAGAACAGCGGGATTGGCCAAATCTTTCTGGGCAGAAGCAGTCAAAACCACCTGTTATGTGATAAATCGATCACCATCAACGGCGATTGGTTTGAAGACGCCTATGGAGATGTGGAAAGGAAAGCCAGCTGATTATTCTTCTCTATATGTGTTTGGATGTCCTATGTACGTGATGTACAACTCCCAAGAAAGAACAAAGCTGGATCCAAAATCCAGAAAATGTATATTCTTGGGTTATGCTGACGGTGTTAAGGGGTATCGCCTGTGGGATCCCACTGCCCGCAAGGTTGTTGTCAGCAGAGATGTAGTTTTTGCAGAAAATGAACTGCAAAGTGAGCAAACAAATGACAACACTTCAAAAGAGACTGCTACAGTGCAGATGGATAGAAATTCTCAAGAAGATGATTCTTCTGAAGCAGAACCAGAGCATGAGGTACCAGAACCAGTTGAGTCCGAGGCTGTAGAAGTTCGACGGTCAACTCGTGAGAGAAGGCCTCCAAATTGGCACACGGAGTATGTTACGGAGAGCAATGTTGCATACTGTCTTTTAACAGAGGATGGAGAGCCATCAACTTTTCATGAAGCTACTAGTAGCCCAGATGCTTCTCTGTGGATGACAGCAATGCAGGAAGAAATTGAAGCTCTTCACAAGAACGAGACATGGGAACTGGTGGAATTACCACGTGGCAGAAAAGCCATTGGTAACAAATGGGTCTACAAGATCAAGCGGGATAGCAATGATCAAGTAGAACGATATCGTGCTAGATTGGTTGTAAAAGGATATGCTCAGAAAGAAGGTGTTGACTTCAACGAGATATTTTCTCCAGTTGTCAGACTTACTACTATCAGAGTAGTGTTGGCTATGTGTGCTGCATTTGATTTACATCTTGAACAACTAGATGTAAAGACGGCTTTTCTACATGGAGAGCTTGAAGAAGAAATTTATATGCTCCAACCAGAAGGTTTTGTTGAAACAGGCAAAGAAAACTTGGTTTGCAGGTTGACCAAATCTCTGTACGGTCTAAAGCAGGCGCCCAGATGTTGGTACAAGAGATTTGATTCTTTCATAATTAGCCTTGAATACAACAGACTGAGTTCAGACCATTGTACGTACTACAAGAGGTTTGATGATAATGATTTCATTATTTTGCTGTTGTATGTGGATGACATGTTGGTGGTAGGCCCCAACAAAGATCGAATCCAAGATTTGAAGGCACAGTTGGCTAGGGAGTTCGATATGAAGGACTTGGGACCCGCAAACAAGATTTTAGGGATGTAAATTCACCGAGACAGAAAAGACAGGAAAATTTGGCTTTCTCAAAAGAATTATCTGAGGAAGGTCTTGCGACGCTTCAACATGCAAGACTGTAAGCCAATATCTACCCCACTTCCTGTCAATTGTAAATTATCCTCAGGAATGAGTCCTAGCAATGAAGCAGAGAGGATGGAAATGTCTCGAGTACCGTATGCATCAGCGGTGGGAAGCCTTATGTATGCTATGATATGTACAAGACCAGACATTGCACAAGCAGTGGGAGCGGTCAGTCGATTTATGGCAGATCCTGGTAGAGAGCATTGGAATGTTGTTAAGAGGATCCTTAGATACATTAAAGGAACCTCAGATGTTGCATTATGTTTTGGAGGATCAGAACTTGTTGTCAGGGGTTATGTTGATTCAGATTTTGCAGGTGATCTTAATAAAAGGAAATCCACTACTGGCTATGTGTTCACACTTGCAGGAGGAGCGGTAAGCTGGTTATCTAAGTTACAGACTGTTGTAGCTCTGTCTACTACAGAAGCTGAGTACATGGCAGCTACCCAAGCATGCAAGGAAGCAATATGGATACAAAGGTTAATGGAAGAACTCGGGCACAAGCAGCAGAAGATTATTGTGTATTGTGACAGTCAGAGTGCCTTGCACATTGCAAGGAATCCAGCCTTTCATTCCAGGACAAAGCATATAGGTATACAGTATCACTTTGTTCGAGAAGTAGTAGAAGAAGGAAGTGTGGATATGCAAAAGATTCACACCAAAGACAACCTAGCAGATGTTATGACAAAGCCAATCAACACTGACAAGTTTATTTGGTGTCGATCCTCCTATGGTCTATCAGAAACGTAAGCAACATGGAATGGCAAGACAGAAAGAGTGGTGTGAAGATATGATTGGTTTAATCAAATCTTCAAGTGGGAGATTGTTGGAAAAGTGGCTAAAAAGTCCACAATGGCTGCTAGTCTTCATGAAATGGCCAAAGCAATTTCATCACGTAATTGCATAGCAAAATTCAAGCTTGGCAGCAGCTAGAACATACTGGTGGCATGGTGGCTATGGTGTATTCACACCATAAGCCTTGCCTATAAATAGGCATGAGGTTGAGAGCTTGGAAGGAGAGGAGTTAGGAGCAGAGGAGAAATGAGCTAGAGCTCCAAAGGTGAGCTCCATGAGCTCCCTCCCGGTTGAGGCATAGTGAGAGCTCCAGAGGGAGCCCCTCCCGGTAGAGGTGATGAGAGAGTTTAGAGGCAGTAGCTGCCTGTTAGATGCTTGTGTATTGAGGTGTTGAGTGTGTGCTAGAAAGAGCACTTGTAATATGTAGCCGGTTTATATCCGGTTTGTACTCCATCTCCGATTAAATACAAAGCTTTGCTCCTCCTCCCGTGGACGTAGGTATATTGGCCGAACCACGTAAAATATCTGTGTTTCTTTTGTGTGTTCAGTTCCTATTTTCTCATCTCTTATTTTAGTTGTGAGACACTATTCCGTCACTCTGGTACCTAACAGTGGTATCAGAGCCATTGGTTCGTGGTCCTTATTCCGCTGCAGTGAAAGTGTTGGTTCTTAGTATGCTCTGTGGTTGCAGTATTGTCTGATCTTCCACATCAGAAAAGAATTATTCTTGTTGCTGGAAATAAAGTGTGGTAGTGTGAAAGTGTCTAGGGAAGTTCTGGCTAGGAAAGACTTGGTATTTAAGTGTGTCTATCAGTGACCCACCTCTCTTTCCTGGGAACCTACCTGGTGCACTATTCACGGGCTACGGTCACTGTTCCAGTATACGGTCACTGTTCTAGTATACGGTCACTATTCACAGATATGGTTACTATTCATACGTGTGGTTGTATACTTTTGCAGTAATTGTTAACGTATACTGGATTTGTTCTAGTGTACGACATACGTACAATACTGTTCGCGTATACGGTACTATTCACGGTGAAATAGTGTAACTCGCTTCAGTTCGTGTACAACCATGGCAGCAAAATTCGAGATAGAGAAGTTCAGTGGGAGAAATTTCTCCTTGTGGAAATTGAAGATCACAAGCAATCTATACATGCTTTTGGGAGAGACGTTGCAAGAGGCAGATGCATCAGTTGCAGCAGCCAGCCAAGAAGAAACGACGATGATGTGGCATCGCAGATTAGGCCATATGTCAGAGCGAGGCTTGAAAGTCCTTGCAGAACGCAATCTCCTGCCCGGGCTCAAGATGGTCAATTTACCTTTCTGTGAGCACTGTGTGATAAGCAAGCAGCATAGATTGAAGTTTGCTAAAGTAACTACAAGAAGCAAACACATACTGGACTTAATCCATTCTGATGTGAGGGAGTCACCAGAAATATCCCTGGGTGGAGCAAAGTATTTTGTATCATTCATTGATGACTATTCCAGGAGATTATGGGTGTACCCAATCAAGAAGAAGTCAGATGTGTTTCCAGTATTCAAGGAGTTCAAAGCACAAGTAGAGCTTGAAACTGGGAAAAGAATCAAGTGCTTGAGGACAGACAATGGAGGAGAATATGTAGACGGTAACTTTCTAGCATTCTGTAAGAAAGAGGGTATTATGAGACAATTCACGGTTGCACATACGCCTCAACAGAATGGTGTAGCAGAGCGGATGAACAGAACTCTCCTAGATAGAACAAGAGCCATGCTGAGAACAGCGGGATTGGCCAAATCTTTCTGGGCAGAAGCAGTCAAAACCACCTGTTATGTGATAAATCGATCACCATCAACGGCGATTGGTTTGAAGACGCCTATGGAGATGTGGAAAGGAAAGCCAGCTGATTATTCTTCTCTATATGTGTTTGGATGTCCTATGTACGTGATGTACAACTCCCAAGAAAGAACAAAGCTGGATCCAAAATCCAGAAAATGTATATTCTTGGGTTATGCTGACGGTGTTAAGGGGTATCGCCTGTGGGATCCCACTGCCCGCAAGGTTGTTGTCAGCAGAGATGTAGTTTTTGCAGAAAATGAACTGCAAAGTGAGCAAACAAATGACAACACTTCAAAAGAGACTGCTACAGTGCAGATGGATAGAAATTCTCAAGAAGATGATTCTTCTGAAGCAGAACCAGAGCATGAGGTACCAGAACCAGTTGAGTCCGAGGCTGTAGAAGTTCGACGGTCAACTCGTGAGAGAAGGCCTCAAAATTGGCACACGGAGTATGTTACGGAGAGCAATGTTGCATACTGTCTTTTAACAGAGGATGGAGAGCCATCAACTTTTCATGAAGCTACTAGTAGCCCAGATGCTTCTCTGTGGATGACAGCAATGCAGGAAGAAATTGAAGCTCTTCACAAGAACGAGACATGGGAACTGGTGGAATTACCACGTGGCAGAAAAGCCATTGGTAACAAATGGGTCTACAAGATCAAGCGGGATAGCAATGATCAAGTAGAACGATATCGTGCTAGATTGGTTGTAAAAGGATATGCTCAGAAAGAAGGTGTTGACTTCAACGAGATATTTTCTCCAGTTGTCAGACTTACTACTATCAGAGTAGTGTTGGCTATGTGTGCTGCATTTGATTTACATCTTGAACAACTAGATGTAAAGACGGCTTTTCTACATGGAGAGCTTGAAGAAGAAATTTATATGCTCCAACCAGAAGGTTTTGTTGAAACAGGCAAAGAAAACTTGGTTTGCAGGTTGACCAAATCTCTGTACGGTCTAAAGCAGGCGCCCAGATGTTGGTACAAGAGATTTGATTCTTTCATAATTAGCCTTGAATACAACAGACTGAGTTCAGACCATTGTACGTACTACAAGAGGTTTGATGATAATGATTTCATTATTTTGCTGTTGTATGTGGATGACATGTTGGTGGTAGGCCCCAACAAAGATCGAATCCAAGATTTGAAGGCACAGTTGGCTAGGGAGTTCGATATGAAGGACTTGGGACCCGCAAACAAGATTTTAGGGATGCAAATTCACCGAGACAGAAAAGACAGGAAAATTTGGCTTTCTCAAAAGAATTATCTGAGGAAGGTCTTGCGACGCTTCAACATGCAAGACTGTAAGCCAATATCTACCCCACTTCCTGTCAATTGTAAATTATCCTCAGGAATGAGTCCTAGCAATGAAGCAGAGAGGATGGAAATGTCTCGAGTACCGTATGCATCAGCGGTGGGAAGCCTTATGTATGCTATGATATGTACAAGACCAGACATTGCACAAGCAGTGGGAGCGGTCAGTCGATTTATGGCAGATCCTGGTAGAGAGCATTGGAATGTTGTTAAGAGGATCCTTAGATACATTAAAGGAACCTCAGATGTTGCATTATGTTTTGGAGGATCAGAACTTGTTGTCAGGGGTTATGTTGATTCAGATTTTGCAGGTGATCTTAATAAAAGGAAATCCACTACTGGCTATGTGTTCACACTTGCAGGAGGAGCGGTAAGCTGGTTATCTAAGTTACAGACTGTTGTAGCTTTGTCTACTACAGAAGCTGAGTACATGGCAGCTACCCAAGCATGCAAGGAAGCAATATGGATACAAAGGTTAATGGAAGAACTCGGGCACAAGCAGCAGAAGATTATTGTGTATTGTGACAGTCAGAGTGCCTTGCACATTGCAAGGAATCCAGCCTTTCATTCCAGGACAAAGCATATAGGTATACAGTATCACTTTGTTCGAGAAGTAGTAGAAGAAGGAAGTGTGGATATGCAAAAGATTCACACCAAAGACAACCTAGCAGATGTTATGACAAAGCCAATCAACACTGACAAGTTTATTTGGTGTCGATCCTCCTATGGTCTATCAGAAACGTAAGCAACATGGAATGGCAAGACAGAAAGAGTGGTGTGAAGATATGATTGGTTTAATCAAATCTTCAAGTGGGAGATTGTTGGAAAAGTGGCTAAAAAGTCCACAATGGCTGCTAGTCTTCATGAAATGGCCAAAGCAATTTCATCACGTAATTGCATAGCAAAATTCAAGCTTGGCAGCAGCTAGAACATACTGGTGGCATGGTGGCTATGGTGTATTCACACCATAAGCCTTGCCTATAAATAGGCATGAGGTTGAGAGCTTGGAAGGAGAGGAGTTAGGAGCAGAGGAGAAATGAGCTAGAGCTCCAAAGGTGAGCTCCATGAGCTCCCTCCCGGTTGAGGCATAGTGAGAGCTCCAGAGGGAGCCCCTCCCGGTAGAGGTGATGAGAGAGTTTAGAGGCAGTAGCTGCCTGTTAGATGCTTGTGTATTGAGGTGTTGAGTGTGTGCTAGAAAGAGCACTTGTAATATGTAGCCGGTTTATATCCGGTTTGTACTCCATCTCCGATTAAATACAAAGCTTTGCTCCTCCTCCCGTGGACGTAGGTATATTGGCCGAACCACGTAAAATATCTGTGTTTCTTTTGTGTGTTCAGTTCCTATTTTCTCATCTCTTATTTTAGTTGTGAGACACTATTCCGTCACTCTGGTACCTAACAGAGTTGCTGTGCGTGGTGAGGGACGTTTTAAAGAAGATAAAGAGGAGGGTTCTGGTAGGGGACAAGGTGGTGGTGGGGTCCATTGATTTGGTGAACCGACGTGGCGTGATCGAGAATGTGTTTCAACGGAGCTCCGAGATCTTGGACCCACCCGTCGCCAATGTCGATCACTTGCTCGTGCTTTTCTCGATGGAACAGCCGACGATCGAGCCCTTTATGCTTACAAGATTCTTAATTGAAGCTGAGTCCTCTGGAATTCCCCTCACGCTTGTTTTGAACAAAACGGAACTCGTTGATGAAGAGGTTCGAACCTTGATACTCTCTTCGTTGAAGTTACTACAATTGTTAGTTCCTTGTTATGGCATTATAATTTTACTTGTTTTAGTAAAATTTTCTCGTTAATAGTTGAAATAAACGTGTTGCAGCTAATAGAATTTTCCGTAATTCTAGTATATTTTTATTGAAGTTTCTGTAATTGCTAGTTGCTTGTTTATGGCATGTTAATTTTACTTACCTTAATTTGGATTCAGAAAGAAATTTATGAATTGCTGCTGAAAGTAGTGTTGTTTTGCTTATTGAGTCCCCCATTTTTTTCTGTTAGATTGTCTTCTAATAATTTTTATTCTCAAATAACATTTGTTATCCCTTCCCTCCTTTTTTTTGTGTGTTTGTGGTTTTCATGGCAAATTACATATTGGGACTATGAAATGTATTTGCAGACTCTTATTGCATGGAAGAACAGGCTGCGAAGCTGGGGTTATGAACCGCTTTTTTGCAGTGTTGAGACAAAATATGGCATTGATTCTATTGCGTTTTACTTGAGGGATCAAACAACTGTAATTGTAGGTCCAAGTGGGGTTGGGAAATCAAGCCTTATTAATGTTCTGAGAAGTAATCACCGTGATTCTGATGCCCTTGAAGGACATAATTGGTTTGATCCTGTGGGTTTGTTTCCTTATTCTCCAAGACTTCTTTCTTCATTTTTCTTTAATGTGTTGAGAATGGTAAGTTCTGTATATTTTCCTCTTCCTTAAAGATCCATTTCTTTCCTTCAGATTTTGGGCAGCAAGTGGTTTGAAGATCAGAGGGTTGGGGAGGTTTCAACAAGAAGTGGTAGAGGAAAACATACTACTCGACATGTTTCTTTGCTTCCACTATCAGGAGGGGGCTATCTCGCTGATACTCCCGGGTTTAACCAACCTAGTTTGATGAAAGTGACAAAGCAATCTCTTGCCCAAGCTTTTCCTGAGGTTGGTTTGCCTGCTGGCTGTAATATCATACACAATTTGGTTGCACTTTACTCTCTATATACACTGCATCAATTTGAAATATACATTTGACACTAGGTTGTTTCATCTGATTTCTTTCTTTTACTCTTCTTTTCAGATTCGGAAAAGGCTAAAAGATAGTGAACCTGCGAAATGCTCATTCAATGATTGCTTACATCTCGGTGAACCGGGGTGCATTGTGAAAGGGGATTGGGAAAGATATTCTTACTATTTTCAACTTCTTGATGAGATCAGAATCAGAGAGGAATTTCAGTTGAGGACATTTGGGACCAAGAGAGAGGGTGATGTTAGGTATGTAAACTAACATATGGAGCATATGTGCATCACTTAAAAAGTTATCTGCCTCAAAAGAAAATCCCTTTTCATACGTTCGTATATAATATGTAGACACTATGTTACTCGGATTCGGGTGTGAGTGTCGGACACGGGATATGTCCGACACAGATATATTCAATTTTTTCCTAGATTTTCATGTATTTGAAAGATCCTTGGAGGATCATATCTTCATACCCATGTCCGGATATGCGTCGGACACAAATATTTCAAGAAAAATAAAAAGTCGATGCAACATAGTGTAGACATATAGATTAACAAGAGCCAAGAATAATAGGCAAATAGAAACGTAGGAGCCTTATTTTCATTAATATTTTGATAATATTCTACTAACATAATTCAATTAGAGGTACTAACTCTTTTTGGTAGTAATAAAGTTACTACATTATGTTAAATGTATATAATTTTGTTTATAATCATTATGAAACTTGCCCAATGTTTTTTTGTTTCTCTAATAAGATAATTCAATTCCAAATCTTCCAATAAGGGGATCCTTATCATACTTCGCCAGTGCTTTTTCATATCTTCAGGATCCTGTCACTAGTAACTTGCAGCAGTTTTTACAGTTCTGAAATGATAGTCTAGTAAGAAATGCTTAGATCTACAATATTTTAAAGTTTACATTTCTAAACAATTTCTTTCTTCAAGTTGATATGCTATATGACAAACCAGTCTATTTGTTTACAAAACTGATATAACCAAATATCTATTGGAAATTACCCAAAACCATGTTTTATTTCATGCACATTTTTTGTTTTACTGGGAATTTATTATCTTCTTTTCCTTCCATTTTGGTATTTTCCCGACTTCTCGTCCAAGATATGGTTTAAGTTTCGTGGCTACCTAACTTGTGAACATTTCCGCTTTGATTCTGAAATTTAAAAATGTCATTTGCAGGTACAAGGTGGGAGATATGGGCGTTCAGCGAGCTGAACCTCGACTGGAACCAAAGAAACATAGGAGGCAATCACGGAAAAGGATTAACCAGTCAGTATTAGATGAATTAGATGAACTTGATGATGACGATAGCTTAGACTTAGAAAATGACCTAATTGTAAGAGCAAGAAAGAATGAAAACCGGTAGGAAATTCATTGCCCTTGTACTTTTACAGTGTAAATAATAAGTTCTTAACCTTTTTTCCTGGAAGAGAATGTGAACTTGATCTGCCAGCTTGCTACTAGCATCTGAATCTCTGATGCTAATGGGATTTGTCAAGTCTTGTTTGGTATAAACCCTTCTATGACAGCATGCTCAGGGTTTCACTCAGCTGCTAGAGCCCCACCTCTTCATTTCATTGCTGTAAGATCACCACAGCAAGTAGCCAAGTAGTAAGAAAAACGTCTTTTATATCATTTACGTCGATTACCACTGAAGTTTCATGGCTGCTGAAAAAATATGAATGCTCAACAGGTTTAAACAAGTAAGGTGGGCAGCGTTTTTTCGGGTTTTGTTTGAATCTAATTTCTTTTAGATAATTGTTGATAAAGAAAGGGAGTTTCTTTCTTTACCAATTGAATTAACCTGGTGAGCAGCAGATTCTATCTCCACGCACATGCTCCAAAAAAGAATCTTCATAAACAGAAGCTTTAAATCATCTTCGATGTTTCTGAAGCCAGCAAAACACAAGCTTTTTGCTCAATACCATTCTCTACAAAAGATTAAGATATTTATTGATTCAAAATTCATTGTCAAGGCCAGAATGGAAGATATGGCCCTCAGCTGCTGAACCCAAATGATGTCCCTAGGTTCTCCAACCAAAGCCAACAAATTTTAACAGCAACCACAATGAAATAAAGGAAATCTAAATCACAAGTCACAACCCAAGAATAAAATGAAATTCCTATCTCTGCTTCCGGTATTTGATAGCAAAGCAATAACCTAATCTCTTAAAGGCATCAGGAAGAAAGAGAAAGAGATCAAATCTAGGATTCTCTTCAACTAATTGTTTCATAGTAATAATATATTAGAGGCGAAAGAAGAAAGAGAAAGAGATGCATAAGAAGGATCCTCTTCAACTAATAGTTTCATAGTTCAAAAACTTCAGGGAAACCAAGTAGACTACAGTATCCAATGCACATAAAAGCAGAAAACATCAATTCAGCCCCCTAGCAACCTCTAATGATTCTAAGATCAAACTAAAATGACCCTACTTCTTGGTGGCTTTCTTCTTTGAATTCACAGCTACCCGTGGCTTCGAAATCACAAGTCACAACCCAAGAATAAAATGAAATTCCTATCTCCGCTTCCGGTATTTGATAGCAAAGCAAAAACCTAATATCTTAAAGGCATCAGGAAGAAAGAGAAAGAGATCAAATCTAGGATTCTCTTCAACTAATTGTTTCATAGTAATAATATATTAGAGACGAAAGAAGAAAGAAGAAAGAGAAAGAGATGCATAAGAAGGATCCTCTTCAACTAATAGTTTCATAGTTCAAAAACTTCAGGGAAACCAAGTAGACTACAGTATCCAATGCACATAAAAGCAGAAAACATCAATTCAGCCCCCTAGCAACCTCTAATGATGCTAAGATAAAATTAAAATGACCCTATTTCTTGGTGGCTTTCTTCTTCGAACTCACAGCTACCTGTGGCTTGGGATGCTTCTCAGCTTCACTGGGATCCAACCAATTGAGTGGGTGGCGGTTGAAGAAAGGCCAATTTGGAACAGTAATCAATGTGGTGAGAGTCACACCACCAGCATATACGAGAGCCATCATCTGAAACGATCCCAACACATAACCAGCAACAAATGCAATCACTGCAAACACCAACAGCATTATCTGCATTATCTGCTCTGCCAGCTTTTGCCCTTGCCAATCCATCTACAATACAATTCAACATCAACATCAACATAAGCCAAACTTCTAAAGCAATTAACGAAACTATAACTAAAACTAAAACTCTATCCATCCTTACTCAAGCTTTATCATAAGTACGAATATCTCCTAGAAAAACTTCTAAAGCAATAAATGATTTAGTTTTCGAATATGCTGCTATTGTTTGCGCTTTGCTAATAGGGACATTAATCTTTGCTTATTTTATTTCCGACTCTGCTACTATTGCAGGTATCATAAATGCAAATTTGTTATAGTTACAATCCCGATCCCCAAATTGGTTCCCTTAAGTTCATTCTTTGTTAAACCCTAGAGATCATTGATTGTGACTTGGGAGCGAAGATCGTTAAATCAAAGCCTTAGATGTTGTTTGGTTAGCAAGAAAACAAAAGAAAAGAGAAACTTAAAGCCACGGAAGGTAATTGTTCATTAAAATCTAAGATCATCAAAATCATTCGCGATCAGAAGAAAAAAAGAGATAAAATATTGAGAATCAAACAGTGATGGCTAAAAATTAGGGCTATGTTTGGTTTCAGAGAAAAAAAAAAAAAAAAACTTGAAATCATCCTCGCCATTACAGCAGAAATGCCCACTCCCATTCATTTTCCTCATAATTCTTAAATTTCGATCAACGAGCAAATAAAACTAATCAGAAATATGAAGAGAACAAAAAGAGTATAATAAATTGGAAAATCTAATTCTAGAACTCCGATTCGCTATCGAATGAAAGAGTAAAAAAGGTATAACTTACCTGAAATTGAAGTGAGGAGCGAAGCGAAAAGAGGGAGAAGATGTCTGAAACTGAAAGTCAATAACAAGGAAGAAAGAAGAGTACGAGTCAGTGAAAAATGTAAGTACAATTTTTAATATATTGGGAACTGATGATATTTCATAGCCACACGATATGCAAGAACGGATATAATAGCCGTTGGATCAAATGTTCAAAACTAGGTGCAACTGAAGGCTGTTTATTTTATTTTTAACTAGGGAGAGTAGTTGTTGAGCGTAAATAACTAACTATTTTTTCCTTGCATTTGTGATGAAAAAGAATAAACATGGTGCGTAATAGATATGTTTATAGAACGAAATCACAGATTTATGTAATTATTTTTAAAATATAATATTTAACAAATTTAAAATTTGAATTTTAGAATCCGCAATCATATCTCTCATCTTTAGACTGCGACCTTTTTTTACAAAAAAAATAGATATATTTATGGGTTGGACATACAAATTTAAAACTTTATTCGATATTTGAGAGTGTTTGAATAAAAATATTATATCAAAAAATAGTTTTGGATAAAAAAAATGAGATACTGTTGTTAAAAACGAACCCATTCAATTCGTTTTACTATTAATAATATAAATATTCAAAATATCGACTTTTTTTCTAAGAGTAATCAATTTTTTTTATGTAAAATTTGAAAAACTTGTACGAGCCTGGATAATATTTTATAACTTGAACATAAATCCTACATATATGTTGAATCGAATGGAACTCAAACAATTATAAAATCCTTCATACTTTGCCTAAACCTGATCCAAACTCAAAACCAGCTCATGATCTAATCTGTTGGGGAAGTGGAAGGTTTCCTTTCCTGCCTGACTTAGATAAAATATCAAACTTTACATTATTTTTTATTCTTTTTCTTTTTCTTGTGTAATTTTTAATTCTGTTTATAAAATTTAAAAATTTCGATGTATAAAAAAAAACTCGACAAATTAATTCTTTAAGCCTACTTAATTTTATTTTCTTACTTTGGAGAAGAGGCTTAGTTGCCAAATTTCCCTCTGAGTCACTGCACCACCATTGCCAACAACAAATTTCAACTTTTAATCCTGCCATTTTAGGGAATCCTGGGCGAAATCTTGAGAAAAACTAATCAACCACCTTTGCTATTTTAATCCTTTTCCAATAATTATGATTTATGGCAAAGGAAATTCTTCATTATCTTTTTAACAAGACAACATCAGGAGGAATCCAACTTATATAAAAATATTAATTGAGACTAGATTAAACAAAAATCTCCAAGACATATCTCAGATAACATTTGACTAAACATGGGTTTCAAAAACATCTAAATAACAACTCAATTCTATTTTGAATAATATCAAAACTTCCTCAAAAGTAAGAAATCAAAGGCCATATACAACTCCTTCATTGACTAAAAATATCAAACTTTCACTCAAGAGGAAGCACCGCTGCGCAGAGCTTGAGACTTCTTGGACTTGCTAGCTGCCAATTGAGTCTCAGGCTGAAAGAAGAGGAAGATTTTTTCAACAAAAATACAAAAAAACAGCATAGTTTTCATTCATTAAGGAAATTTAAGTTTTAATTAAATTACCTCTTTCTTGACAGGCTCTTCCTTCTCAGACAATATTAACTCAATGTGGCAAGGAGAAGACATGTAAGCTGGCAAAAAGAACAGTCCTATTAACATAAGAAAACAAACTGGATTCTATAGAACAATAAGTGCATGGTTCTAATACATACGGTTGATTCTTCCGTGAGCACGGTAGGTACGACGCCTCTGTTTCTGAGCCTGGTTTACCTGGATGTGAGAAATATAGAGTGCATCGACGTCCAAACCCTTAACCTGAGAAATTAATTTCAAATTGTTGGGAATAGAAAGCAATAGAACTGACAAAAACTAAAAAGTAAAAACCACATGATAGGCATACCTCGGCATTACTCTCAGCATTCTTCAACAAATCTAGAATGAACTTGGCAGATTTTAGAGGCCAGCGACCTTGTCCATTAGAATGCCTGTTCTTTGCCTGAGCTGTACGTCCAACACCACGACAAAAGCGTCGGAAGGGTATGGCCTGCTTATGAGCCATAACATCCTCCAAATACCTCTTAGCCTTACCCAAAGGCAACTTTCTGATAGAAAACGCAGTCTCCCTTGTGTTCTATAGAAAAATGACCAGGTATGAGACTCAATGATGATCACCAGCAAATCAGAACAGCACAAAATGGGCAAGAAAAACCAACCAACACAAAGACACCCCATAAAACAATTGAACAAACTCATTCCAATATCATAATTAATCCGAAAACTAAAGTCTTTCCAAAGTATTACAAAATGTGGCATCATTTACTGAACCTTCAGTCACCAAAAAGATCCAGAGGTTCACCCAATAATAATGCAAGTAATTTTCCTTAAGTTTACGAGAGCCTCGATCACAAAAGGCAACAAGACCTTGCTTTTTTCATCAGGTTTAAGAATCCAAATACTCAGCCGAAAAATCTAAAACCATAAACAACGCATCCTAAAAAGGTTACCAAAATCACTTAAAAGTCCTCCCTCAAGCAAACATGAAAAAGAAAAACAGAGGCGTTTCACAGCAGCCTTCAATTATGTAATCCAATTATTAACTATGATAACAATACGAGTATACATGATTACATGCTTTCAAGAAAACTGCTGCACCAAGCTAATCGACATCTAATTTAACAATCATTTATTAGTGTCACATGATTTACTGAATCTTCAACCGTATATAATAGACAGAGGTTTCTCAACAGCAATCCAACCAATACCCAGAACTTTATATCAAGAATTAAATCAAATGGTATCAAAATAAGATTATAATACCTTGAAATGAACCCTGAGATCAGAGCCCCTTGCCTTGCAGGCTGCAAAGAATCAACACCAAACACCATGAGTTTCCAACCAGAAAATTGGGATTCAAAAAGAGAAAGGGAAAAGCTCAAAAAAGGAACAGATGGGACTTTACACTTGGTGGGATTATCTGGCTCCTTCGAATACTTCACCTGAAAAAAGATTCAAAACGAAATCGAGTTTAATGTTATATTATCTCATAAAAAAAGGAGACTTAAAAATATAAGTTGAAGAAGCGATTGAAGAAAAATGAGTACCATGGCAGCTAATCTAGTTGCCTAAGGTGCTTGCCGCCTAGAAGAAGAAGTAATAGAGCGGCGAATATCTAAAAATATATAGAATACTGATTCCTTCCTGACTCTAGGGGTTTTAAGTGGCTTGCTGGGTTTTGAGCTAAAAATACAAAACGAAGGGTTTTTAAGTGGCTTGCTGGGTTTTGAGTTAAAAATACAGAAGAAAAAGAAAAAAGAAAGAATTGTTGTCCTGATCGAACCCAAAATTATCTTTTACAGCCCAAATATTTTAGAACAGACCTAAATTTAGAAGCCTTTAGAGACCCAAGACTAATTTTCAACCTAAAAAATAAGGTAAATTTAAAAAACATCCATTCAAGAAAAGAATAATTGTTGAATGATATAATAGGCAAGAATAATTTAAAGAAAGGAAATGAAGAAAAAAAAAATTGTTAAAAAAAATTATAAATACAAAATTATCTCCAATGAAATATACAAATTAAAGGTTTTCCTCAAATATTCCTTCCCTTTTCTCTCATTCCCCATTCTTCATCTTGTCTATTTCCTTCCTCCCGACTTTTTCCCATTTTTTCTTCTTTTTTTTTTTTTTTTTAATTTTCTTCATAAATTTTTTTACATTTCGCTGGTTGTAAGTTCAAGCAAATGTTAGCAAAAGCTGAAGCTAAACAAATCAAGCAAAGATGTTTTGGCAACAGTACGTGGATAAGCACTTGATGCCTCCAAATTATTCAAATGGGGAATGGGAGAAAGGGAAACCGATTCTGCCATTTTTAAAACCTTCACTTCTCAGAAAAAAATAAATATAAAGAGAAACCAAAAGAGAGAGAGTACTAATTTGTTTATTTCATTGGGAAATGGGAAAAAGGGGAAGGAATATATGATGAAAACCTGTTTATTTTATTGGGGATAATTTTGTCATTACAGTTCCTTTTTAACAATTTTTTTTGTTCATTTTCTTTCTTCAAATTATTCTTGCTTATTATACCATTCAACCACTATGGATGTATTTCAAATTTACTCTAAAAAATAAGACAAACTTTTAATTTTTTTTATTTTATATTTTACTCCTTAGATTTGTTTATTTCATTATCGGTGTAGTTTTTAGATTTCACAGATGTTAGTAAGATGACATAGATTTTTTTTTAAAAAATAATTTAAAAAATAAATGAAATATGTAACAATTCTTTAATCAAAGTTAAAAAAAACTTCAATATGAATATCAGTGTTGAAAAAATCGGACCGGACCGATCAATCGAACCGATTCAAACGGGAATCGTGGCCTGTTCGATTCGGCACATATCAAAAAATCAGGTATACATTGAACAGATAGAAAATCGATTCAATCGATAAAAAATCGGGTTTTTGATATTTTTATTTTTTTTATTAAAATTATTTTTAGAAGTGATGAGATTTGAACCTTTAAGTACCTCTTAGTCATATATTAAAGACCATACTATTAAAAAAAATACATATTTTTATTAATTAATTATTATATTTAATACTTATTTAATATCAAAATAATATTTAATATTTAATTTATTATTTATTTAAATAATCCGATTCAATCGATTAAATCATCACTCAAAAATCACACCGATTTAATCTCAAATAAAAAACTAACTCTTATAATAATTATAACGAATCTAATGTATCTTTGACTATTTGAATTACAAATGATTAATCAATCTATGTTTGTACTTGAACTTTCAGTTAGTTATAGACCCAATACATTTGCCATTATTTTGCCTTTTATTCTTCTAATAATTTATTTTGGCTGATTAGTGATTGTAATATTTATATTAATTTGAAAAATATGGTTACTTGTCTGTCAGTGACAATAATATATAGTTTACTTGTTGTTAGAGATATTTTAATCTTTTTGCTTGTTTTGATGAAAATATGAAATCCGATCTATTAATTTTGATTCAGATTACATTTGGTTTAATAATTCTAGTCAACAATTAACACTTTTCCTCTCATCAGTAAATTTTAGATTTGTTTAAATGTTGGATTATTCGTTCGATTTGACATGTTCAACTTAAATCAAGTTAAATTTGAGATAGAATATTTTAAATTCAGATCGGCTCGACCCGATTTGAATTAATATTTAATAAATAAAAATATTTTTATTTAAATTTAATTATAAAAACTATAAATATTAATATAAATTTTTTAAATATATTTTGAACAATAATTCGGGCTTTTTGGGTCTTATGGGTCGGGTCGAGCATTGGCAAACAAATTTTTTTGTTATCCGGTCCAACCTAATTCGACCCATGAACAAGTTTAGTACATTTTTAACATTTTGTTTAAGAGTTCATTTTTTATATATTGATAGTAAAATTTTTTAACTCTACAAAAATGATTAAAATATTATCATATATCTTATTTTTTAAATATATTTTAAAAATATGTATTATCATCTTAATTTTGTTTGTAAAGTTTAAAAAGTTTATCGAGGAGAAATGAAATAATTTTTCTTAATTATATCTTTTATGTAAAATATTTTCTGTATACCCAATGAGATGATGATTTGACTTTTAGGAGGATTTTTTTTTTAAAATCATATTTGGAATTTTCGAGAAATTTAATCAGTTTAAGGAGAAACAAGATGACGGTAGTTTTAGGGCTTTTTTATACTAATATAGCTAAAAAAAAAATTAAACCCCAAATTACCTATACTTTTAGATTATTTCCCAAAATACGCCTGTTTTAAAATTAGCTGGGAAATCGCCACCCCCCACGGCGATTTCCCAGCATGAAAAAATTGATTTTGGCTAAAAATACCAAGGGAAATCGCCATGGGGGGTGGCGATTTCCCTTGGTATTTTTTTCAAAATTTGATAAAAATACCAAGGGAAATCGCCACCCCCCATGGCGATTTCCCTTGGTATTTTTAACCAAATTTGTAAAAAGAATGAAGGGAAATCGCCATGGGGGGTGGCGATTTCCCTTCAGTAATTTTTTTTTTTTTTTTTAATAAATCAACAAATTTTAATTTTTTTTAATTTGTAAATTTTATTTTTTTAATTTAAAAATTATAAATTAAATTAAGTTTCTTATTAAATTTAAATATGGAAAATTTTATTTCTTATAAAAATGAAAAAAACAAAATAATATTTCTTCTTAAATTAAAAAAATCAAAAATAATATTTGTAAGTTTTGTTTAAATTTTAAAATTTTGTAAGTTTTAAAATTTTGTAAGTTTTGTTTTTTAATTTTAAATTTTATAAATTAAATTAAAATAATTTTTTATAATTAAAAAAAAAATTCGTAAGGTAAATTTTATTATTTAAAATTTATGAACAAATTTTTTTTAATTTTGTTAATTGATTTGTATTAGATAAAAACAAAAAACAAACAAAAAAAACTTGCATTACATTTTCCCTTATAATCCAAAGTACATGATAAGTTGAGAAAAACATGTAATTCATTTATTGTTGATGCGAAGTCTCCCCCAATGTGCCAAATCGTTGCGGACAATTTCGACGGTTATGACCTCCGTTTCTGCATAATCCACAACGTTTTGGTTGGCCTTTCTCCCTGAGGTCCATTTCATTACGAATACGACTTGATTTTGGCCGACCATGTGGATTTCTCCGCATTTCTTGATTGGGACACACTTCTGGACCATCATATTGAGGCCAGTAACCTTCATTTCCAACAGCTTCGAACTCATGTCTATAAACATTCAATATATTTTCCAGTTTATAGACTTTGTCCACATATTGCATGCAATCTACATGGACATGTGCACAGGCAGCAACTACATGTGAACAAGGGAACCTTTGTGCTTGAAACTTTCCACAATCACACCACATGTCACTGAGGTTGACTTTGTACTTCATTGCAGAAACACCCTCTTGTGGAGCAACTAACTCTTCAACCAGAAAAGATTGATTTGCTCGCGTAAAATTACGAACAATGTGGGAGTTAGCTTTCGTGCGATTTTCTTGCATAGCTTGTGTGACTGTTTCACAATATGTGTGCCCTCCCTCCATCATGGCAATTTGTTTGTTCCCCATCTTAACAAAAAGTGCAGCCAACCTATAATATGTTGATTGCACTAAAGCAGTAATGGGAAGATGACGCGTTCCCTTCAACACCGAATTGATAGATTCAGCTAGGTTGGTTGTCATATGGCCATAACGCCTTCCTTGATCATATGACTGCGCCCACTTCTCCTTGGGGATCCTATCAAGCCAGTTAGCCGCCTCTGCATTTTCTCCACGAAGATTGTCATACATGAAATGAAAATTCGGTCGCCTCAACTCGTATCCTAATAAATTTAAAAACAAAAAACTTTTGAATTTCAATATTATTTTATATGCTAAACGAAATATAAGAGATAAAATAACTATGATTTGATTCCATACCCATGTTAACAATTTGTCGACGCAATTCCTTATTGTTAAACTTTTTCATAAAGTTCGCTGCAATGTGTCGAATGCAGTACACTGAATATGCATGTGGAGGATTCCATCCACCATTGCGTCTAATCGCAGCTTTGATGGCTTCATGTCGATCAGACAGCAAGCAAATGCCAGGCTGTTTTGTCACGTGTCTGCGCAAGTTACTGAGAAAGAATGACCAAGCCTCTGTTGTCTCACCCTCCACAATGGCAAAGGCAATTGGCAGTATGTTTCGATTGCCATCTTGTGCAATAGCTAACAATAATGTGCCTTTGTATTTTCCATATAAGAAAGTACCGTCTATTTGCACAATTGGTTTACAATACGGATACCCTTCAATGCACGACTTAAATGTCCAAAATAGTCGATGGAATATTCTCTTACCTTGGACCAATCGATCACCGTGATATGCAGGTATCGTTTGCAATTCCACAATTGTACCAGGCACGAAATGTTGCATTGCACCTAACCATTTAGGTAGCTGATTGTACGATCTTTCCCAATCGCCAAATACTCGAACAATTGCCTTTTGCTTTGCTTGCCATGTTTTCTTGTAGGAGGTCATGTATCCATACCGGATTCGCATCTCAGCGATCAAAACTGAAACGGAAATCTCCGGATTTGCTTGGACCAATGACAAAATGCATGAGCAGATCATGTTACAATCTAACTTGCAATGATCTTGTGAAATACTCGCCGATGTGCAAGTATGAGGCCCTTCATATTTTCTAATCTCCCATAGATGTTTCTTCTTCATAAAAGTTGCCCTTATTCTCCAATTACACCCATTCCCATACATTAAGCACTTGGCATAATATTTCGTCGGCTCAGATTCAATTACTCTGTAATCTACAGAGTTTTTGATGTTATAGTGCTTGATAGCTGAAACCACAGCCTCTTTCGTTGGGAATTGTAACCCAACACACAGATCAAGTGCAGATGGATCAAATGTCAGAGGCGTAGCTAATGTATGAACATACTCTGGAAATTCCGGCACATGCATTGCCTCCAGATCCAGTGTATGCATATGGGATGCAGCCTGATATGGGGGAATATCTCGATGAGTGTTGATATCTCCATGAGTGTTGATCTCAGCAGGGACGACGTCTGGGTCAGAATCAGTATTGTCATCACTTGCGAATTCAGCATCCTCTTCTTGCTCACTAAATTCACCAACATCTTCACCATGGACTCCACGTGGACGAACAGGATCAACACCAGCTGGCTCATCTTCGAGGGTAGTAGGAATTAGGGTTTGTGAGACTAATGAAGTCTGAAAAGTTGTAGCTTGAGATAAGGGCACGACTTCTTCTGTGGGAACGTCGTATGTAGTGTCAACATAGAACGACCCAGAATCATAATCTTCTATGGGAAAGTTTTCTGTTGTGCGAACATTTGAAGGGCCGCAATCATCGTCAACATCATCTATGTCAGCATATAACTCAAGGACACCAACATTTGCAAATGTCTCATGAGCATAAAACATGCATCTGACATCATCATCATCTTCAAGTGGAAATGTTCTATATCGGACACATCCTTCACCAATAGAAAGAGGATGCCTGTACTTAACCTCTGAAACTCTTTTTCTAGTTCCAGCTTTAATTTTTGTATGAATTTGCAGCTTCAGTTCCTCTAATGTGACGTCGTCTTCAACACGAAAACTTTTTGGACGTTCACAATCAAAGGTAGCACCTTCGTCAGTATTATGAATTTGGCCATTATAGTAGACCAATGCGATCACTCTATTGCTCATGTTGTGTAGCAAAAGAAAGAAGAAATATAGAAGGATGAGAATGAGAATGAGGAGGTTTTAGCACTCAGGAAAAATCTGATTGAAAAACTGTTGTATGGGGGTATTGTAAACCTTCATAAGTATTATGAATTTATAATGGTTCATTATGTTGTACCAGATAACAAATCCCATCCTTTGACTATTTGACTGAAAAAGTTATAACTTATTCAATGCAAAATGTCATTGATAAATCCCATCATTTGTCTCATCCATTGCAGAAAGAATCAAGTTCCAATATTTTCTCCAGCATTTGATGGACTGGAAAATAGCTGAAACCTGTCTAAAAACCTATATCATCAGTCTTATCCATTGCAGAAAGAATCAAGTTCCAATATTTTCTCCAGCATTTGATGGACTGGAAAATAGCTGAAACCTGTCTAAAAACCTATATCATCAGTCTTATCCATTGCAGAAAGAATCAAGTTCCAATATTTTCTCCAGCATTTGATGGACTGGAAAATAGCTGAAACCTGTCTAAAAACCTATATCATCAGTCTTATCCATTGCAGAAAGAATCAAGTTCCAATATTTTCTCCAGCATTTGATGGACTGGAAAATAGCTGAAACCTGTCTAAAAACCTATATCATCAGTCTTATCCATTGCAGAAAAAATCAAGTTCCAATATTTTCTCCAGCATTTGATGGACTGGAAAATAGCTGAAACCTGTCTAAAAACCTATATCATCAGTCTTATCCATTGCAGAAAGAATCAAGTTCCAATATTTTCTCCAGCATTTGATGGACTGGAAAATAGCTGAAACCTGTCTAAAAACCTATATCATCAGTCTTATCCATTGCAGAAAGAATCAAGTTCCAATATTTTCTCCAGCATTTGATGGACTGGAAAATAGCTGAAACCTGTCTAAAAACCTATATCATCAGTCTTATCCATTGCAGAAAAAATCAAGTTCCAATATTTTCTCCAGCATTTGATGGACTGGAAAATAGCTGAAACCTGTCTAAAAACCTATATCATCAGTCTTATCCATTGCAGAAAGAATCAAGTTCCAATATTTTCTCCAGCATTTGATGGACATGAAAATGTAATGCAAGTTTTTTGTTTGTTTTTTGTTTTTATCTAATACAAATCAATTAACAAAATTTAAAAAAATTTGTTCATAAATTTTAAATAATAAAATTTACCTTACGAATTTTTTTTTAATTATAAAAAATTATTTTAATTTAATTTATAAAATTTAAAATTAAAAAACAAAACTTACAAAATTTTAAAACTTACAAAATTTTAAATTTTAAACAAAACTTACAAATATAATTTTTGATTTTTTTAATTTAAGAAGAAATATTATTTTGTTTTTTTCATTTTTATAAGAAATAAAATTTTCCATATTTAAATTTAATAAGAAACTTAATTTAATTTATAATTTTTAAATTAAAAAAATAAAATTTACAAATTAAAAAAAATTAAAATTTGTTGATTTATTAAAAAAAAAAAAAAAATTACATGAAGGGAAATCGCCACCCCCCATGGCGATTTCCCTTCATTCTTTTTACAAATTTGGTTAAAAATACCAAGGGAAATCGCCATGGGGGGTGGCGATTTCCCTTGGTATTTTTATCAAATTTTGAAAAAAATACCAAGGGAAATCGCCACCCCCCATGGCGATTTCCCTTGGTATTTTTAGCCAAAATCAATATTTTTATGCTGGGAAATCGCCATGGGGGGTGGCGATTTCCCAGCTAATTTTAAAACAGGCGTATTTTGGGAAATAATCTAAAAGTATAGGTAATTTGGGGTTTAATTTTTTTTTTAGCTATATTAGTATAAAAAAGCCTAGTTTTAGAGATTTGTGCAGCCAAAGGGGTAACAACATACATACTTCCATCGACGGATGGTACAAGGAGGCTGAGGGGGCTTTGGCCCCTCAAAATTTTGAAAAATTCTTACATATATATAATATCTATACATATATTGATATTGAATAAATTTAAATTACCACTTGTAAATTAAAATTGTTAATTTTATTTATTATGCAGTTTTGTTATCTAATTTTATATATTATAATTTTAAAATACTTAAAATTACACTGTTATTTGTTATTTATTATACCCACTCATCATTACTTACAAATTCAAGAGACTTATCACAAATGTTAAATGAAAATCATGTAAATTTAACAAAAAATAAATTTACATTTTAACTTTCTCAATAAGATTCTAAATTTTCAACTAAGTACCAAATGTGTTTTTTTTAAGCCAACTATAACTTATTCTCTTTATATAAATTTGTGTACTTTACTCTTTTTTATTAGTATATTGTCTACATATATATAAATATATTTTATATTAATAAATATAATAAGATGCGTACGTCTTATGAAAAAAAAAATAATAAATAAAATATTAATTGACTACTCCAAAATCAAAAGTCAAGATCCACTGCTGCATACTTCAAAAGTATAAGCGGCATACTCGCCTTAGCCTTGAGTGGAGTATCAATGGTGTGAGAGATGGGATATGATTAGAGATGTCTGGTTGGAGATGGAGATGCTAGCTTATGCTGGCTGCTAGTCACAGCTGAGGGAGAGGGAGTCAGCATTGTCAACAGCTGAGACCAGGTGGTGGTGAGCTTCTAAGTTCTAACTCATGCTTGGCTTCTTATGCCACATTTTGGCTTCAGCCAGCAGTTCCAAATATCGTAAGGCATTTGTTTAATAATGACATAAATTTAAGAATAATATATATAGTTTACTTGTTGTCACTCACTATTTTCCAAACTTACAATTTATGAATACGTCAGGAAGAAATCCATTATTCTACCAAACAAATTGGAAAAAGAAAGAAATGGGTAGGCAAAAATTACTCAAGGTCATGTGATCATTGAAGAAATTAAAAGAAGAAAGAGAAAGACTCATATTACTTACTGATCAGATTGTCACTAACCCGAAGATTAATAAACCTACATGAAGCTTTTACAAGAATATTGAAGATGGTTTCTTGATTAACCCATATATATGTTATTCAACAATGGAGGCAATTAATTACTAAGCAAAATAGGAACTGTAGTCGGGGTAAAAATATATATATTTACACAGGCATCCATGGAAAGTTTAAAAGCAGGAAAAATAGGGAAAAACAAAACCTCAATATTGTTTTATTAAATCCTGTTTCTCAACAAAACCCATTAACTAAAAGGTTAGTTAATTGTAGAAAACATAGAACATCAAATCCTAGTTACTGGAACTACTATTTTTTCCTAAAAGCTGCTTGTTGTTTCACCTCTCTCCACCATCTTCATGCTAAAACCCATGTTCTAACTTACAATCATATGTAGTATTAGTATATATACTGTTCTTGCTATCTTGAACTATAACTTGCTCCTTCGCTAACTTACTCATCATTCTTCTGATCTAGTTTCTGGTTGGAATTTGGACTTTTACAAGTGCAAAGCACAACTTTGATTTCACACGAAAAGACCAGAGCTGCACCATGTCGTCAATCTTGAGTCGGTTGTTCTTCACAACAGGGTTCCACGTGGTGGTCATGACATAGCTTGAACTTTTCTCCATATCCCACTTCTTAAAACTCAGAGTAGTTTCCTTCATTGATGGTTCTAACAAGCATACAGCGATGGCTTTTTTATGATCCAAATCCTCAGCCTCTGTTTTGTTGAGAAACTCATGAGTTTTGACTTGTGAAAACGGTATGGAGAAGCGACTGGCTTGGGGGTTGACATCAGAGTAAAAAATTGGCTTTTGTATCACTAGTACCCAACCAGAACCACCCATTTTTTCAACTATATGTTGTTTGAAGTTGTCAGGCAGGTCTGGTTGTGGGATTGGACAAACAGGCTTCTCTTTCTTGCTTCTCTTCAATTTTAGTTTCAGTCCTTCCCATTCTCCATCTTCATCTTCATCTTCATCTTCTTTGAGTTTGCGCTTCCTTTTCAGTCCAACATTCTTGTTCACGCTCAGCTTGAAACCCATATTCTCTTCTTTGCAGAGGGTTTGAGGTTCCGGTGCATTGTAAAGAAAATACTTCAAGTACCCAAAATCATGCCTTTTCTTTTCTTCTCCGATTCTGACTTTGAAGTTTTGTTTCTGCATTTTCTCTTTGCCAACTTTGGCTACCAGTAGCAAGTAATCAAAAGGACTCCAATTGGGATCAAAGCTCGTATCCTTAAAATCATCAAGGCTGAGTAGTTCCATCTTCTTTCTTTCTTTCTTTCTTTATTTTTTCTAGATACTGAAAACAACTTTTTGGCAATGATGAGAACAAAATTTGCTTTCTGATATGCAGTAGACAGACAGACTACTTCGAAAGTAATATGGGAGCTGTTGTTTAAATAGAGATAGGTTTCTTGCTAAAAAAGTAAGAGAATCTGATACATAGGTTTAACCCTGATTTTCTTTGAAGTCAAGTTTCTCTTAAATCCTGATTGGAAGAGAAGATCTTTGAACGGTTGCAAGATATCTAATGGTAATCTAATCTTTGAACGGTAGCAAGATATCTAACGGTAATCTAAATGAAAATGACATGTTTACCGGCAGCAGGGCAGCCCAAAAGAAAGGCGGAAGCTGTAAAACAAAGATTAAGCGCATTACCCAATGGCCCAACCCATGTTTTAAATGAAACACAAATTCAAATTGTTGTATCTAATTCCAATCCTGCAATTCGAGATGAAGATCATAGAATCCAGTGGTGGTGATAGTAGGAGAGAAAGAGCACTCAGCTCTGTCAGTTAATGCTGGAGTATGCATGCAGTTGAAGAGGCGAATGGTCCCATCGGGTTTTATGCTTGCTTTACATCGTGCTGCAAACCGCGGAGACTTGATGCTTGCTGATGGACATACCCCAGCGAGAGGAGGCTATATATGTTGGAGTCTGTGAACTTGTAATTTCTTGTGGGGCAAAATGTGACATCGAAAACAGCTCTTTTGCTCGCAAGGAAACGATGCAGAGAATGTAATTGTTAATGAGCTTGCTCGAGCTCTGGTGGTAGACAAGGAAGGCGATCAAGTGAAGAAGCACACTAGGTGCATGCGGTAAAGGATCACCCCACAGTACTAAAGTAGTGAGGATGATGGAGACTCTGCGGTGGGGCAAATCGATCAAGTACTAAGGAGCTCAGCTGAGGTTGGTCCTAGCTAGTGAAAAGTTTCGGTTAATTGGAACCCAAGGAGGAAGTTTGATGTGGAAGAACCTGCAGGAATGTTCCATGCTACGACTACAAAGAACAAGGAGGTGCATTGGAGTTGAAATGGCGGAATTGTGGGTCAGAGGGATTAGACTTGTGACTAGGGAAGCCATTTTTGACAAACAAAGATAGTCATGTAATTCTCTTATGCATAGCTGACCAAACAATTTTTTATTCACGTTTCATTATCTATACAAGCTATCGCGTCTAAACTTTTAATTTTCCCCCAAGTATCAATTTATAATCACATTAAAAAAAATTATCATAATGAAACATATCATTTTAGTATTATATATATATTTTCAACAAAGAAGGTATAAATAGCTTGATTTAAAAGAGTACTCGACACTGGAAAGTGAAAATATGGAAAACAAATAAAGATAGAAGAACTGAAGTGAAAGAAAGTGAAAAGGTTTAAAGAGAGAAAGATGGAGGAGGAAAGTAAAAGAAAATTGGTCAAGGAGGAAGGTAGATGTGTCTAGGGTGAGCAATTTTAGATTAAAACCGAATTAATCAAATTAATTGATACAATTTAGCTAATTAGGTTCGGTTAAGTCAATTAATCGATTAATATCAAAAGTGTTCTCGGCCAATACGATTAATTCAATTGATTATGATTTTGAAAAAAAAATCATAAATTAATCGAATTAATCGATTTAATAATTTACATTTTTATATCCATCACACATACATGAAGTCCATTTAAAATTTTATATAGTCCATATGTCTAAGCTCATTTGTTAAAATCAATTTTCTTGTTTTATCCAATTGGACATGAAGCATTGATTTAATGATATTTATATTTAAAAATTTTCTTTATAAAAAAAAAAGAAGAATTTTTATAAAATTTCGATTAATCGATTAACTGGTCGAATTAATCGATGTATTTTGATTAATCCAAAAAATTCAATCAATTCGGTTAATCATTTATATAATTTCGATTAATTTGGTTTTAATTTTTTTAATTAAATTAATGGAATTAATTGATTGCTCGCCCCCTAGATATGTCCACAAGTCTGGCAAAGTAGGAAAACAAAGAAACAATCAACATTCCTAAATTCCCCATGCAAGCCAGTGGAAAATAACTCTTTTGTAATCCTTTGATTCAATTATGTACTATACTAGACTAGCTATATTCTTTTATAAACTAGTCTAACCACGGCCTCATGTCTCAGATATCAGACGGGATTAATTCTACAGAAAGCACTAGAATGAATACTAGACGACGTCCATTGCACACTTGTGGAGTGTCGGCCTTTGCTTATCGCTCACAAAGCTTACATAAAGGCTCAAGACTTGAATGAACCTTTAGGACAATGGCGAAAAGAAATATTGTAACATTAGGCTCACGGGTTTCCTCTCTTGTCTATGCCCTGCAACATTTCTGGTTAGCTATCTTTTCTTACCATGATTGCTTGTATCTTAACCCTCGAAGTCGTGGTTGAGATCCTTTTTTTCCCACCATCAAGACATGTTTTCAACAAGGTTGATGAGCTTGTACAAATCATAGAAACTTTGCCTGAAAAAATTGATGATGTTTTGGATAAATTTCCTGTGATAATGGAGCAAGTTCCTTAGCTAGATTGGGTATTAATTAGGCCAGGCCATCTCTTGGCTAAAGTTTTTAACATCTACTTTAACTTATTGGGGTTGGTTCAGAAAACACAAAGGAAAAAGAGATTGTTGTTGATACAGGTTAGAATGAAAGTAATGGTATATCTGCAATAGCAATTATGATGGTGTTATTTTTTTTAAGATACTTTGGATTATTTGCATTGTTATGGATTAGCCATAAGCATATCATATCGTTGCCATTAATCAACTTTGAGGATTTTTTTTCCTTTTAATTTGTATGCATAGAAGTTAGTTAATCATAGCCTTTTTCCTTTACAGAGTACTTTCTTCTATTCTTCTCATGCTAATAAGCAATGAATATTCTGTCTAGTAACCAAGTAAATATATTAGAATATAGATTTTCGACAATTTTCTAATATATTGAAAAACTTCAATAAAATGTAACAGAAGAACATTCTTGGTAATCTGAAAACTTCGCTACCTAATAACCAAACATTCTTGGTGATAACAAGAAACATAAAAATATCTTAATTACTCAAAAAGATAACTACTGCTGCTACTGCTACTTTCCTAGCCGCTTGTTGTTTCACCTCTCTCTGGCAGCATGGCATGCCCATCTTCATACTCAAATGTCAAAATCCCATTGTTCTAAATACAACCATATATTTATACTGTTCTTGCTAACTTGAACTATACTTGCTCCTTGGCTAACTTACTATACTCAAAACCCATCTTCTGATCTAGTTTCTGGTTGGAACTTGGACTTTTAGAAGTGCAAAGCACAACTTTGATTTCACCCGAAAAGACCAGAGCTGCACAATGTCGTCAATCTTGAGTCGGTTGTTCTTCACAACAGGGTTCCACGTGGTGGTCATGACATAGCTTGAACTTTTCACCATATCCCACCTATTAAAAGTCAGAGTAGTTTCCTTCATTGATGGTTCTAACAAGCACACTTCGATGCCTTTTTTATGATCCAAATCCTCAGCCTCTGTTTTGTTGAGAAACTCACGAGTTTTGAGTTGTGAAAACGGTATGGAGAAGCGACTGGCTTGAGGGTTCACGTCAGAGTAAAAAATTGGCTTTTGTATCACTAGAACCCAACTCGAACCACCCATTTTTTCAACTATATGTTGTTTGAAGTTGTCAGGCAGGTCTGGTGGTGGGAATGGGATTGGGCAAACAGGTTTCTCTTTCTTGCTTCTCTTCAATTTTAGTTTCAGTCCTTCCCATTCTCCATCTTCATCTTCATCTTCTTTGAGTTTGCGCTTCCTTTTCAGTCCAACATTCTTGTTCACGCTCAGCTTGAAACCCATATTCTCTTCTTTGCACAGGGTTTGAGGTTCCGGTGCATTGTAAAGAAAATACTTCAAGTACCCAAAATCATGTCTTTTCTTTTCTTCTCCGATTCTGATTTTGAAGTTTTGTTTCTGCATTTTCTCTTTGCCAACTTTGGCTACCTGTAGCAAGTAATCAAAAGGACTCCAGTTGGGATCAAACCTCGTATCCTTAAAATCATCAAGGCTGAGTAGTTCCATCTTCTTCTTTCTTTCTTTATTTATTTTTTTCTAAATACTCAAAACAACTTTTTGGCAATAATGAGAACAAAATTTTCTTTCTGATATGCAGTAGACAGACTACTTCGAAAGTAATATGGGCTGTGTTTAAATAGAGAATTAGAGATAGGTTTCTTGCTAAAAAAGTAAGGGAATGAGGAGGGAATCCAAAGAAGATAAATTACATATACATAGATTTAACCGTGTTTTTCTTTGAAGTCAAGTAATGAAAACGACATTTTTTACCGGCAGCAGGGTAACCCAAAAGAAAGGCGGTAAAGGCGCGATAAGAATAAACTAGTATACATTCTAAAAAAAAAAATAGGGGCGAAGCGCCCATTTGAAATGGCGAAGGCTTATGCTAAAGTAAGAAAGAAAGTACGTTAAGGTTACGAAGTTACTTAGTCGAACTATAAAGAAAGGGAGGCTAAGCTTACTTCGTAAGGTCAGCTGGTTAAAGAAAGCTCAGGTTATAAAATAGCTTAGCCGTTCCCTTTCTCAAGATATCGCGTAAAGTCTTACGCTCATTCTCTTGCTCCTGGCTTGTGTTGCCTGCGCGAAGCTGTAAAACAAAGATTAAACTCATTAACCCAATGACCAAACCCATGTTTTAAATGAAACATAATTTTCAAATATACAAAACTGCTGTATCTAATCAATGGCAATCTTCCAATCCTGCAATTCGAGAAGAAGATCATAGAAACAGTGGCGCAGAGTCCAGTGGTGGTGATAATATGAGAGACCGGTTCGGGAAAGAGCACTCAGCTCTCTCAGATTCTCCACAGCAAAGGCTAAAACGATTCCGGAATCGTCGCCATCACTCAGCCCCGCCGCGTGGCTGCCGTCTCCTTTTCCAGGTGCTGTTTTAACGCAAACTCTCTCTTCTTCTTCTTCTTCCTTTTTTTTTTTTGGTTTATTTAGCTTTGCAATAAGAAAAAACAGAGAGAACAAAAACTAGGAACTGAAATGCTTTAGAAATTCCGAACTATGTAATGTTTGCTGATACTGCGGAGTTTTGTTGTTGAAGGAAACTGAATCAATCCTTTTCTTCTAACGCTTTTATGCGTCTAGGCAAGTTGCGCAGGAGCTTGGTGTAAGGCTTGGGGAAGAAGTAGGTTATGCTATTCCGTTTGAGTCTTCACTAAAAACAGCTCTCGTTTTGAGGGGAGTTTATCGTTCACTACATATTCTGCTGTTGCAAGCTTTTATTATGCATATGTGTGGCCATTTCTTGTTGATTAACTAGGCTTGCGCCATTGTTTTCTGCATCTAGATCTGCTCTAGTTACATGTTTAATGTAGAAAGAAATACCAAGATTTTTGGTTCCTTGTATGATGATTGTTATCCTTCCACTAAGCATATGCTGATTAATAGTATTATCGGTGTACCCAAGTCATGTGACTACGTGTGCCTAGGTGTTAAGGCACAGCTGCACAGCACATATTAACTATAACTTAATCTTGATTTGCAGGGGAAAATTTTAGGTTTCTGAAATTTTCCTTGCACATTCCAGTTGACGAGGCCTAATTCTAACTGTTTTGTTCCGAAGCAAAGATATCCACGGGGCGTTTCACCCTATTCAGATGTTCACGATCGATAAGTACTGGATTCTCTTTCGGATAGGGCCTAAAAGGAGAATGAAAGCTAGAATGCCACCAGGCATCTGGCAATCATATTTTGATCTGTGAGGTCTTACTAAGTAATTGGTTTTGGCAGATAAACATGTTTGGGAACCGGAGGGTGACATCTTAATATTCATGACTGAACAGGCAAGCTCTCTCTCTCTCTCTCACCCTCTCTTCCTTCTTGGGGTGGCATTGGATGCGCATTTAACTTGTAACTTCTGCTTGGTTATACCATTGATTCATAGTTGATTTTACTTATTCTTTTACAATTATTCTATTGCTTATTAAAGTTGAGCAGCCATTTATAGGATAATATAGAGAAGTTGGTATCGAAGCTGGAAGACAAAGTTCGAAGTATAGAGGAAGGCTTTGGCATGGATGCCATAATCCTTGCCACCTGAAATGCAGGTATGCTTTCTGTCTCAGCTTTTATTTTTATCCACCAGGACAGTGCTTTCTCATTTTTTATCAACAATATTGGCACAATCGCGCGTGCCGCTTTTGCACCATTGGAAATGAAATCAATTTAAGCTAGATGGTCTTGAGATGCAGATATAACTGGTTTTGAATTTTGCATAGTTTTGTGGTTGACATATTTGTGTTTGCTATGACCCAACAGGTGCTTGTATTTAGTCCTCCACCTCCAAACTGTAGGCGTTTTATTGTCGCCACAAAACATAGCTGAAACTTCTTTGACAGTTGATGGTGTTGTGTAAGCATACTTGATACTTGTAAAATGTTGCTTGTTAATGCTTTTTATTTAACTCGTGTCTACATGATTGAGCCGAAACTGTTCTATACTAATATCATTGTCTCAGTATGGGAAAACAACATTTTATCCATGAAGTTCGTGAAGCTGTTAACATTACTCTGTGGAGAATGCAAAAATAAGTGAAAATCAACATTAAACACTGAAGCTAAAATATACCGCCACGTTATTGATAGAATAGAGGTGGAAATTGCATCTTTGGTGGAAAGGGACGATAGGATGCGACTAAGAATTGCATCTGACAAATTACTGATCATGTCTAAGCCCCCATTATGATTTGCTTGCTTAGGCATAAGCTAGAAAAGTAGTTCCTCTTTGTTTCTTGTGGTTGCCACGAAAGTTGGAACTTTAAGGAGAAATGAAAAGGGATATAGCAGTCATAGGCTGTGAATCGTTTTATATGGAAGAGTTGCCCAATGAATTAAATGGTATAATGGAAAAGTTTCACTTTTAAAACAGAACATATATAGAGGTTTAAATGTAGCTTTTTGCGATTATTTGGGATTTCCATTTCCATTTCTGCCGTTTGGAAAAGTTTCACTTTGAATACATTCCGATGATCATAGATTATTTAACTCACCTTCATTGTGCTTATAAATAGATCTGAGCTTTCTTATAAAGGTGGAGAAAATGAATGATAGAGAATATCTCTCCAAAACAGGTACAAACCTTTTTTTTTTTTTTTTTTATCAATCATGTAAATATAAAATAACAAAAATTCTTAAATATGTCAAAATTTTAAACCCGATACATGTCTATTAAACGTATTGTGTTAATTTTGTAATCTTATTTAAATGTATCGTGTCATATTTATTATACTGCTTTCGTGTTTATTAAATGTGTCGTATTTGTATCATATTTTTCATTATCTTCAAAATTATCAAGTCTAATTGAATGTTATTCATTATCCTTTTTTTTTTTTTTTTTTATGAACTTTCTAGTGAAAGAATGACTTCGAGTGAGTATAAACCTAAATAGTTAGTATCATATCGGTGAACGTATTATTTTTGTTTTATTATTGATACATATAAGTATCGATATGTTTCGACGTATCATTTTAAAATATACTAATATTTTTTAATATTTTATCTATAATATATATAAATATATCTCAATTACATATATTTATATTTATATGCAAATTTAAAATTATAAATATTTAAAAATTTTAAACCTTAAATAAATGAAATAAATATAAAATATTAGAAAATGTATAATAAATTATTTTTTAATAGTTTAATTTAATGAACATATATTATTTTTAGATGAAATTAAAAAAAATGATTATAAGGAAAAGTATTAGAAATTAATTAAAAGAATAAAATAAGTAAAAATATTAAAACAAAAATAAAATAAAATTTTATACCAATCATACGATCGGTTTAAGTCTTAGTACATATCAATACCTAAACCGAAACAATACTTAAAATTGACTGTACCAGTTTAAAGTAAAATTGATACGTACCTGCCGGTACGATCGATATTGAAACAGTAGTAATAATACTGTTATAAACAACTAAAAGATATAGGTGGACAAAAAACTAGAATAAGCAGTCACATCTGCCCAGGCTGGGAAAAGTCTCTTCAACTTGTTTGCTTCATCTACCAAAATTTGGTCAAGCACCGCGACATCCACCCTTATATGTCCAGAATTGCTAGCCTGCAAGCAATCCCCATGTAAGATGTTAGGCATGGATCATATACAAACAGGGAAACCAAAAGTTTCTTTTAGTGCTTGTTGGGGAAGATAAAAAGTCAATGCAGAACTGAAATAGATTTCTACCTCCAACCAGAAAGTCCAATTTTCATGGCTGGCTCCGGTAAGTCTGCATATGTACGAAGGTGGACCGCCTTCAGCGGTTTCCGGGACTGCAAAATTTATCATAACAATTAATCATGACGACCATATCAGAGATTTAAATATTGATTGCAACGCGTAATATTACGGCCCTTTTTTTATGATTTCGGCTTCTTTTGCCGTTAATATTCATAGCTGATAGCATCTATTACGTCAGTAACCGCGATAAACGCGACGCAATCAAAAACACGTTGGTGACCGCAATTTAAATTCCTGAACCAGACTACCACAGGATAAACTTCAGTGCAGAAGTGAAATAGAAAGGAAAACATTTTACAAACCTGGTAGCTTATTGTCAGCAAATGACCAACTGGATAAAGGGCCAGTAATGTTAAGGACTGCAACCCAAACCTGCTCTAAGGAGCTGCAAAGATGAAAATGTAAAAATATAGTCATAAAACTTAAGAATCTGCATCATAAAATTTCTAGTGCATGTATATCAATGTTTAAAAAACCGGACTGAAAGCCAAATCGATTGGACCGACCGATTCAATTAAAAATAATTTAAATGTTAAAATAAATCATTTAATGCTAAATAAGTAATAAATATAGAAATAAAAAATAAAAAATACATATAAACCGCTTTTTACTGGTTGAACCGGTCCGACCGGCCAATCCGCTTCGATTTTTTTTAACACTAATGTATGCAAACCAAGTATAGACAGATTTCAAAAGTTTCAACTTACCCTAAGGAGAGTTCCAAATAAACTCTCCGAGATCCATCGCTAGACGTTATTTGTGGCTTATTGGTGCACAAATGAGGAAAATGTCTATATTGCTGCAAAACCTCATCACTTTTTGCAGGGAACTTCAAACTTCTTGAAATCAAAAAGGACACTGGAAAAAGTGCCTGCAAAGAAATAAAATGTCCATCACTCAAATTCACAGATGATGATATTTATGTGTTCTTAGATGTAATAAACTTCAACGAGTAAAAATCTGAAAGGCCAAGAAAACCTAATACAGAGGACACATAAAACACTGATTAGCAAAACTAAATAAAGAAGACGGCCATGAAATGAAAGTCTATGTTACTCGGACTCGGGGGTGAGTATCAGATACGGGTATGTGTCCGACACGGGTATGCTCAATTTTTTTTGAAGTTTTTCCATATATTTGGAGGATCATACCTCTATACCCTTGTCCGAATATGTGTCGGACACGGGTACTTCAGGGAAAATGAAGAGTTGGAGTAACATAGATGAAAGTAGGTATTCCTCCATTGATGGGAAATGTGAATGCATATAGGAGAACCATTATAGACAGACCTTCAGTGAACGAAGCCCTAATGAGCCTTTTGATAAATTAACAAAGAATTTGTTGCAATGCTTTGGTTGAGGTTGAAAATATGTGCCTAACAGAGAGGGAACTTCCCTCGCAGGAAGTTTGCTTGGAGAAAGAAAACGATATCACACCGAACTAGCCCTAAGAGGTAGCAGCAAGGAGGGAAGGGGAGGAGAGTAGAGACAATTATGTAATGCAGGTGTACGTAAGGAACCAACCATTGCAAGCTATGTTACTCGAACTCGGGTGTGAGTGTCGGATACAGGTACGTGTCCGACATGGCTATGTTCAATTTTTTCTAAGCTTTTCCATGTATTTGGAGGGGTCCTTTGAGGGTCATATCCCCATACCTATGCCAGATATGCGTTGGACACGAGTACTTCAAGAAAAATGAAGAGTCGGAGCAACATAGATTGCAAGCATATGCATCCAGGTTTTAAAGAGGAGGCCAATTTTTCTCTTCCTAACCCATAAATTATTACAGGTTATGTAAATTTTATAAAAGTATGTTGGCATGAGAAAACTAAATATTACATACCATAAAAGTACGTTGGTTAGACATGTTAGCAGTTTCGAAAGAAAACTCTGGACCAATGTGCAACTCCTTTGCCACTTCAGGTGCATATTTAAAAAGAAACAGCAAAGAATTGGAATCCGCCACAGAAAAGTCATAACTCGAATCAACAACCTGATTTGCATCTGTCAAGCCCAGAAGTAAAACAGTTTTTTAGAAATAACAGCATTACAACTTTTTCGACATAGAGGATATTATTAGAGTTCTAAACATCAACCAAGAATTGAGTCACATGAACATCACTAATAAAAAGGATTAGCTCATATAAATAAATAAAAGGCAGCAACATTAATACTCTAAAATCATACAGGTTTCAAGAGGCTTTTCAATAGCAACTGCAGTTTTAAATACCTGCAGTCAGAAATGTATGCTGGAAAACAACTCTCTTAGGTGCATCTGTACTATATGGAAAGAACTGCGAAGACAGAGCCAAAGCAATCACACTAAGATGTAGCAGGAATTGCAAGATAGATGACCTGGCTAACCAATTGCCGCAAATAGATATTAGGGGGCCGACACACCAACCGGTAACAAAACCAACTATAGCTGCCACCACAATATCAGGAATGTAATACCCTGCAGGCAAAAAACTAAAGATCATTGGATTTTGCCATTATAGATTTATGAATACGGTTATAGTAAAACCTATACAGCATAATCAAATGTTTTAATTATCAATTTGTTATAGAAAAAATAAAAAGAATATAATAATGTGATCCGTACTGAAAATTTAAAGCATAGCTACTTGGACAAAAGCAGCAAGCATTATGAGGAAAATCCCCAATTTAATTCTCAATAAAATATCGATTAAGGTAAGTCCTTTTGCCAGATCCATACGAATCTTATAGAACCAAAATTAGCAGTATAAAAGTCCAGAAAAACTAACCATAAGGAGGTGGAAGAGAACCCATCATACCCATCTTCTCAATAAAAAATTGAACAAAAATCCCACCAAAATAAACAGAGTATGTAAGGCATGGAATTAGAGGTATCACATAAAAAATTGTTGACCTGAAAGAAACAACTTTATCAGTCTACAGTTTTTACTAATATCTTAATAGTTAATACTGTTTTGCAGTACAACATAGAAATTTAAGACTAAAGGAATAAGTATACAAATGCAAGAGGAAATTTACTTCCAAACATGAGAAGAACTTTCAAGAATAAAAATAAACAATGTATCAAACCTCCAATCGCAAAGCTCAAAGAAATGGAATCACAAAACTTTGTCAAATCATAACTGAAAGTCATTGAGCCAAAGGTTAACTTAACCTTATTGAGCAATTTAGAGGTAAAAACTTAATAGGTGCTGAAGGTAAAGTAATTGTTAATCCCCTGGATACTGCTTTTTTACTTTCCATAATACCAAAATAGATTGCTGTTTCCTTTCCTAGTCAAAATCCCTTCCAAACAAATGGGTAACAAAGAGAAAGACACTTGAAAAGCTAACAAGTAGTTCTGAGATTGGATGCAATTGTATGATTCCTTCTTCTCCTTGATTTCTGCAAGCCACTAATGAGTAGATGCAACCAAAATACATGGCCCGGCACAATGACAGAAATGAAGGAAGGAAGAAAGAGAGAAAGGGAAGGGAAGGGAAGGGAAGAGGGGGGGGGGGGGGGTATATGATGCAAATAACTAACAATTGGCTCCATCAAATAAATGCTTGGTAACAAGTAACAACTAAAAACAACCATATGCTTATAGTTCATGAAGAGGATATGCAATTGAAAATTCACTGGAAATGATACCTGACTGATTGATGACCACAAAACTTGATTGATAGATAAAAGGAGATCCAGGCAAGAAGCATAGAAGCAGATGTGAAAAAGGTCAAGAAACCCCCACTTAACCCAGCTACAAGATAAGCCTGCCATTCAAAGTTGTTTATAGAATTTAAGAAAATCAATGAAATGAAAAACCATGATTTTTAACTAGCAAATGACAGTGATCAGACCACATACCAAAGTTAATGAAGCATAAAATCCAAATGCTCCCCAGAATCTCGCCTCATCAGATAGTGCCTGTAAGATTCATTTAGTCATTATACCTCTTCACGAACCACATACCATACATATATATACACATAAACAAATTTACTCAAATATAGCTAAAACTGTTGCATGCATCCTAGCTGAGCTGGTCATTATAAAATTTATACATAGGTGGGCAAGATTCAGTTATTACCAAGTCTTGCAGAACACATAAAATTACATGTTCAGTATTTCAACTTTTATGCATTAGGCATGGTTAAGTGGGATTCATGTTTGCAATAACTTGAATGAAACTTGGGAAACATTACAGGGTATAACAGTATAAGCTCATACATTAAAAAAACCACACGAGCAATTTGTGCATAAGAACACCATGAAATAAGCTAGGTCTTAGTCAATTTCTTTAAGAATATTTGAATCTAAAAAGTTTACCTCTTTTGATGTCTTGAGAACTGAAACATCTTGGGAGAGGGGGAAAACGCGACAAACGATTCTTGGGATCAACAGACCAATAAGTGAGATGGGAGTGAACATCATGAAAGCCAAGTAGGGATTAGCAAACCTGCATATCAGTTTCAGCGCATCAACTAATATTTCAAACATTTGACATTCAATCAATACTATGGGAAAATATCCCATGTTCATCTTCCAGCTTAAGATATACAACCAACCAGTTCATTCCGTAACTAGAAAATAGCAATCTCAGGATGGAAAATATAACTGGGAAAATAACAGCCAGCATAATTCCAGTAGCATGGAGGATCATTCCTGCAAAATCAACAAATTTGAAAACCTTATAGCAGTCCACAACAGCTTGAAGAGAACTACCAAATTGCTATTAAGAACAGAGAAGCAGAACTTATAAAAGGAAATGATTAATTAATAACAATAGTATATTGATTAAGTAATTAAATATAAGAATGGAATGTATAACATGTAAGAACTGTCAAATAAATATTTTGAAATAAATTAATGATCTGCAGTCATTTCACCTTTTACAAAATCATAGAAGGTTGCAAAACAACAATATAACCCATAATTCAGCAAACGTAAAATGAAAGGCATAAGCAGGAAGATGGCGATGGGAATGCTATGAAGTACCACAGCTATCCTTTTTGAGTAGAATATCTGAAACATGCATAATCAGAATAAAACAATTAATATACCCATCATTTATGATCATTAGACAATTATTATCCAAGAATAAATAACCCTAGTGCAAAGTGTATTTATACATGCACAAAACCTACCATGAACCAAGTTAAGTAATCAAAGAAAACAGCTCGTTCATCATTGTAGTCATCACCATCACCAAGGGATTCTCTTTCATGAGCATTTTTAAGCTTAGAAGACTCTGCAAAGGCCTTAACCGTGCTATACAAATTGTCTCCACGTGCTTGCATGCTACCAGGTCTGCATTGAAAACAGGCAGGCAAATGTATGAGTGGAAGTGCTTAATACCAAAAAATATAAGTTTCCACTAAATTGATTCTATACCACAGGAGCAGATGTAATGCATACAATAGTCTGTCCACTGTATCATAGGAGGTATGATAATAATAACCACCAAGAAGAAAAATAATATCCAGGCCAGGAATACTGCCATAATCTTGGGAAAACATCCTGTAATCCGTATCTCCAGGAATAACAGGGAAAACATCCTGCAAGGATAATTAATAATTCATGATTGACTCAGTTACACCATCAATATAAGCAGGTGAAGAGAAAAAAAAAAGCATGGATTAACAGAATAGGAACCAAGTATATATAATTTCAAGGTCAGCCAAAATAAATTACAGTGTGACAAGTGACAACCTTCACAAGTAACATGATTAAACAATAAATTACAGTAATACTGTAATAGAAGTACTCAAATAAATGCTTACCAGAACATAGAATATATACTAGAAAAGGATAAAGTAAAACCTGAGCTGCACTATGTGCCATGGGATATATTGCTGATTGAGCATAGACAAAAGAAGGCCAAGAACCAGGTCCAGATTGGCAGACTAGATCTGTAGTGTCAACAAATATGTAACTTACGCATGACAAATAAAAAATGGAACTTCACACGTCTACTGACAGAAATTTTCGATATTTATTTTGATTAAGGTCATTTTAAGAAATCAGCAGTTGTGGTATGAAATAAGTTATCACTTTATTTATCACAAACAACTCTTGATTACTTCACCAAAACAAAGTGAGCTTTATTCCGAGGCAATGGCATCACCACTGGTATGAACAATTATTTTAGCACTTAGGAAAAGAAAAACATTAGCATTGGTTTATATCCTACCAAGACCTCCTGTCCCAGACGCTTCCACATTTATAAAAGCTCCTATAGAATCACGCCATTTATGCGTCCTCATGAAGCCATGTGCACCCTAATATATCAGAAGCAAAAAAATTTCATGTCTATATGAATAGGATGTTCAACAAGATTTGGATCTTCAGATAAAGTTAAGAAAATAATGTCAGCTTCAGGTTTGATTTTGTCAGTTTGGTTTACGTTTTCCTTTTCTCCCTGGCATAACTCCTTGCTATCATTCCTATTGAGAGGGTTTAAAGTTTTGTCAACCATTTCAATTGTCCCAAAAGAATGAACCAAGTTTCTTCTTTGGTATGTCCCAAAAAATATGTCTACTACCATAAATTTAGGCATTCTTCAAGTTTTATAATATATCACTCATGAGAAATAAAACTTTTTTTTTATAAAACTGAGTATTCTGAACTGAAATAATGATCTACTTCAAAACAAAGCATTAATATATTCCTTACCAGCAAAAAAACTTCTTCTGCACCATTAAATAATAAAATTATAGGCCGAGGTGGGACCCAGCCAGAGTCTATGGTTAGTCTTGCAATTTCCAATATTGATGCTGCAAAGCACAAAGCATCAGGTAGATGTGTTTAAAAAATAGCCAATGTAATTTCTGCAATCAAGCTAAAATATTCAATGTACTTACCAACACATGAACCACAATCACCAGCACCAGGGGAACCAAGTGGACTATCAAAATGAGCATTCATTAAAACTGATGGATCGTTGTCTTTTGAATCTGTTGAGGATATCCTGTCATTATATAAAAGAAAGAAGATAATACCATTTGCCAACAAGTTGCAAGACTAAAACAAATTGCTTCACTGTCTCCAACTCCAAAGATGCAAGTAATGGTTAATTGCCTCTTAAAGCGCAAAACATATAAAAATTTGGGAACCTAAAACCTAATCAATCCTTTGACATTGATTCCATGATTAAGATAATCCATTATTTACTCACCACTTTTAAATGCCTTAAAAATGATATCAATAACTCTTTTCCTTTCATTTTTAATGAGTCAAACACTTTAAAACTTTCTGATATGGTGTCAAGCTTAAAAAAACCAAGTTTCACACACTATTCTGATTTTTGACACCGTAAATGATATGGCAGATGCAAGTTCAACTATTTCCTGGTCATGCATTATAAAAGAACCAGTATCACCAAAAAAGGATATGGATTTTCCCAACTATTATTTCTTTCATTACATTTCAAAGGGATTTAACACAATGTAGTTTTAAGAGGCCCCCGTGATTAAAAGTGGTCCCTACTTATATGCAAAGTGGATGCCCAGAATAATAACTGATGTAGGTAAAAGAAAGACGGTAAGGAAATTTCCTGATCCTTCCTTGAATGATTGGCATAGTACTACAGCATAAATACAATCCAAAGAGTTCTATTCAGTTTCAGAAATTTACCTCATTAGAATATTGGTATGATTTCTGTAACCGAATGATATGCTGTGGCCTAAAAACATCATATTGAATGACCCACTAACAACATTCTCTTCAACCTCAATTCTGCAAATTTATGAACCAACTCAAGTTAAGCGAGCAACTTTAAATAATTAATGAGAAATACAAAATCCATTTGCAAATTAAACAATTCAGCCTTAAAACAAATGCATACCAACCTAATATTAGATCCAGCTCTCTCCTTCACCCTTTCCAACTGTGCCTTAATATAGCCAGCTGCTTCTCTCAAGCCCGGACGCCCTTCCTATTGAATGATAAAAACCACACACACACATAATTACTAAAATAAATTCATACTCCATTTCAGCAATAAAATATCGTTAACAATTCCTATTCCATTTTTTTTTTCCATTTCAGTTTGGTTAAAATAAATTCAGTTCTCCCTAGAGTTCAACTTTACTTCAACCAATAAAAATTTGAATTTAAAAGAAGTAATAGTGATATATGGTTTAAGTACCCACATAGTCCCTCTACTCCAGTGAAAAGAGTAATTTAGTCCATGTCCTGTAAAAGTGAGTAATTTAGTCCATGTACAATTTAAATAGATGCATATAAATAAAATTGATAACGGTGTTAATGAAAAACAGTTAAAATGCTGACATGAACTCGTAAAATCTAACAGATTTAGATATATTTCAAGTCATATTTTATTCTAAATCATTAATTCTGTTAAATTTTACGAGTCAGCATTTTAACGGTTTTTAATTAACATCGTTATCAATTTTACTTATTTGCACCTATTTCAATTGTACAAAAATAACTAAATTATTATTTTTCACTACAGTACAGGGACTATGTAAATACTTAAACCTGATCTATGTTATACGGATTCTTTATTTTTTATAAAGTACCCGAGTCCGACGTCTATGCTCTACACATATTCGGATGAGTCTGGGTATGATATTCCGAATATATAAAATTTTTTTTTTTTAAGTACTCGTGTCCGACGCTTATGTGTTAGGCATATTCAGATGAATATAGGTATATGATATTCCAAATCTATAAAAAGACTTTTTTTTAAATTACCCGTATCTATCTATTTATGTGCTACACATATTCCGATGAGTATGGGTATGATATTTCAAATACATAAAAAATAAAATAAAAAATTGAACATACGTATACCGTCTATAGTGATAAGAATAAACCAGCGATAATAATTTAAAGCTAGTCTATAGAAACAAAAAATAAGTACAAGAAATAATCGAAATCTTCATCGGCATAAAGAACAAAGTAAAAGAGGTGAAGTTAAAGATATTTTGACGCACTTGTCGACCGTCGATTTCATGTGATAAGACTCGAACATGCTCGATAGCTCTGGCTTCGGAGAAGCGATCAAGTGGCGCGTCGATCCCCAACGGCTCGATGAACTTCATGTAAATTACGGAGTGAACCAGAAGCGACATGAGACCGTACATGACCGCCAAGGAAAACAAGAATTTGAATCCGGAAACATCTCTGGCGTCGAACCTTAACGCCATTATCTTACAAAGAAATCTGAACCTTGATCTAAAATTATTTTCTTTCTTATCTTTTTGTGAAGAAGATAAATTAAGACGGAGTAATCAAAGTTTTGAGATAGAGAGGCCCCCAAACCAAGGCTTTTATAATAGTAAAATAGTGAAAGAGAGGATCAAATTTATGAATGTGTTGGAGAAGCAGCTGCGCTTTTTTTTTTCCAGTGGAGTTGGAATGAAGAACTGTTTACAACTGGGGAAAAAAATAGAAGAAACCAAAAAAAAAAACACGGGAACAATTTAGGAATGTGTTCTGAAGTTATGTTTAAAGTTCAACCGTTGATGAAAGTGCAAGGGCTTTTATTAGTTATGGCATTGGCCTGATTGGGCTGGAACTGGATTCATGTTTGGAAAAATAAAACTCAGTTTTGTAACTCTTGGGCTTTTTGATTCCTAAATGCAAACAAAAAAAATATTTGATACAAGAGAATTTTTTATTATAGGATTAATTTTTAAATTTTATAAGCGAAATTAAAAAAATATTATATATATTAAAAAATAAAAAAATAAAATGTGTGATAGTTTTTTAATTTTATTTATGGAGTTAAAAAAATTTTAATATGAGTGTATCGGATAATAAAAAAAGTTGATGTCTTGTTTTAATAATAAAAATGATACTTACAAATTTGAATCTTTAATTATCAATTTTGTTTTTTTTATTTAATAAATTATTGTATTGAATTAAAAAAAAAATCTATTATTTACAATTTTATTTTTTTGTATATATCAACTTAACTCTTGATACTAACACGAAGCATTCCCCTTAAAAATCTTTAAATAATTGATTATAATGTCCCATCCTTCATTTTGATGTCCCACCTATTAATGAAATTTTGCAATTCGTATTTTTTTTATTAATCATATAAATATAAATAAAATAAAAATTATTAAATATGATAAAATTTTAAAATATAAATATAGTATATGTATTAAATAAATCATGCTATTCGATTGATATATATCATATTATATTTATTAACTATTTATCTATTTATTAAATATTTTATATTTGTGTCGTTTAAAATTATTAAATCTACTTCTAACGGTATTTCCACCTCAAATGCCAATTTACCCCAAAAAAAAATTCCTTTTATTTTAAGCATAACATAATTTCTTATGGAACCAAAAAAAAAAAAATGTTTTCATATTTTCCAGCTATATAAATTTAGCGTTTCCTAGAACTGTCTTATAACGGTACTGTAAATATTTCCTTTCCTTTTGTTTTGCTTGAAGTGTGGATAAAGGAAATAATTCTTTCTGTCTTCGGAAAATAAGAGAAAGGACAATCAGCAAAAACATTACAAGACATCGAAGCACAGTTAAAAAACAGTGAGCAAAACAAAGGGAGAGATCTCTCTCTTTCGAGCTCATCTTTCAGAATAATGTACGGTAAAGCTGCAATCTGTTTAACATTCGTGATTCTCTTCCTGATTTCATGTTCAAGCTATATCGGCACCGTTGATCTCAGATCTTACTTCTTCCCCTTACTTCAGTCACCCCCGGTTCCACGCTCATTCTGTGCAACCGGCCGCCCCCTCCGCGTTTACATGTACGATCTCCCTAGTAAATTCCACGTCGGCATGATGGATCGTCGGAACTCTGAGGAAGCGGCTCCCATTACCATGGAGAATTTACCGCCGTGGCCCTCGAATTCCGGGATAAAGAAGCAGCACAGTGTGGAGTATTGGCTGATGGCATCGCTTCTTTACGGCGGCAACGGCGAAGAAGAGAGGGAGGCGGTTAGGGTTTCGGATCCCGAAACCGCGGACGCGTTTTTTGTGCCGTTTTTTTCATCGTTGAGTTTTAATACGCACGGCCATAACATGACGGATCCTGAGACGGAGGTCGATCGCCGATTACAGGTACTGGAAATGTTAATTGGTCACTTCAAGCTATTTAATTTCTATCAACTATGGTTTAATGCGTTGGTTGGTGGTTGCCTTGTGAAAGGATAGAAACCAGATTAGGGAGTTGAATTCTAGTTGTTTTGATACTAAAAATACATAAAATAAGCTCATTTGGTTACTTTTTGTTTTTTAATTCCAATTTGAAGCACTTCCTTTACTGATATTGAATTCCATGAAAATAGGAGACTTTGGCTTTCTGGGTGATGAGATTAGATGTGGGTAGCATTGGAAATTATAAAGGGTCTGGTTAACCGGTGGTACTTGTTAAAGATTATTTAATTACTATTTTAGCTGAATTAAAAATAAATAAATAAAACAATTCATTGATTGCACTTTTTTTTTTCTTTTAACAATTTCCCAATTATAAAAGAGAATCATGTTAAGAATTTTAGGTACATTTACCAATTGATGATTACATGAAAGGAAATGATGCTTTGCTTGTGCTTTTGACTTGTTAAAGAATTAGCCAATGGTTTAGGAACTATCATTGTGGAATAATAAAAGGTTGATTTTTTTTTGGAAAATTGATTAATGAAATGTAGCTTTCAAACATTAATAACTTGAGTTAATCTTTTTATCGTGATGCATCAAATCCTTAGTCAATGGTTCCATTATTGATGGTAATGATTTCTAGAGAAAGGAGGATCTATACATGCTTCCTGCTATTATTTTGAAGAGTGTAAAATAAATGCTTATTGTTACTCTCAATTTTTTTCTTTTAAAGTAACATTTATATATTCTCTTTTACTCTGCAAGCAAGCAGTGGACAATGATTAGGACCTTGCACAGGTTGTCGCCAAATATTATCATGCTTCACTTGTTAGAGTTCTGTTATACTAATGCAAACAATATTAAAAAAAACTACTTTTCCGCTCTGCTTCTGATGAGTTTCTCTAGTTTGTAGTTATTACTTTGTGTTTTTACCTGTACTGTACTCTGCTCCCATTATCTGATATTTCAGTTTTCTGGAGTAGACATCCATTGATTACAGTGGAATATAAATTGCTTCTCACTTCAGGTTGACATCTATTGATTATAGTGGAATATAAATTGCTTCTCATTTCAGGTTGAGTTACTGGAATTTTTGCGACAATCCAAGTACTATCAAAGATCTGGAGGCAGAGACCATGTAATTCCCATGACACATCCAAATGCTTTCAGATTTCTTCGACAAGAGTTGAATGCATCTATCCTTATTGTTGTAGATTTTGGCCGCTATCCTAAAACCATGTCAAGTTTAAGCAAAGATGTGGTTGCTCCGTATGTACATGTTGTGGATTCCTTCACAGATGATGACCCTCTGGACCCATATGAGTCTCGAACTACACTTCTTTTCTTCCGTGGAAATACTGTTAGGAAAGATGTATGATAGTTTTTAAAACACAAATATTCCGCTCATAGAACTTATGTTGAATCTGATAATATTACTTAACTCGAGACCATTTTCTGTTGCAGCAAGGCAAAATTCGAGTCAAACTGGAAAAGATGTTGGCTGGTAGTGATGATGTTCATTACGAGAAGAGTGTGGCAACTCCAAAAAACATTATAATGGTATGCTTATCTAGGCCCTAGGAAGTATACTATTTTGATATTTTCCAGACATTCAAATCATGAAGTGGTAATTTTTCTTTCCAATTATACATTTTTTGGTAGTCGAAAAGGACTTGCTTGTCAATACATGTTATGGTGGCTTTTCAACAACCATGATTACCAATTTTTAGTTACTATGCCTGCTATTTCTATTTCTTCTTTGGATGTTTTGACGTGGTGTAATACTTCTGGCACTTAATTACAGACAATAAATTTGTGGTGAAATCTATTAAATGGAAACTATTTTTCACTCTATTAAGGTTATTAATCCTTTCAAACATATTCAAAATCTAAAACAAAATATTACCTTTGCAAGCTGTAGGGAAACTTTGGAGTTGGTTTGCATTTTTGTAATAGATTTTTTATGCTAGAACTATGCTATCTATCTTATTTCTTTCACCCTCTTGTGTGTTAGTCTACAGAGGGGATGCGTTCGTCGAAGTTCTGTCTGCATCCAGCAGGGGACACACCTTCATCTTGCCGACTATTTGATGCTATTGTGAGCCATTGTGTTCCTGTGATTGTCAGCAATAGAATTGAGCTTCCCTATGAGGATGAAATTGACTACAGTGAATTCTCAATTTTCTTCTCTATGAAAGAGGCATTAGAACCAGGTTATTTGGTCAATCAGCTGCGTCAATTTCCAAAGGATCAATGGGTTGAAATGTGGAAGCAGCTTAAGAAAATTTCGCGTCATTACGAATTCCAGTACCCTCCAAAGAAGGAAGATGCTGTCAATATGTTATGGAGACAGGTAAAGCACAAGCTTCCCGGAGTCCAACTTGCTGTTCATAGAAGTAGAAGGTTGAAAGTTCCAGATTGGTGGCGGCGGAGGAGGTGATTTCGGAACCTTGTTTTTACACTGCATATCGCAAAATTTCTTTTTTCCTCATTTATGGTGACATCTCATGGCGGGTAACGAGGAATGGTGTTCAGAAGTCACAACCCAACATCATGGGCCAGCTTTACCGAGCTCATGAGTTAAGGTGTGTGGTTTCAATTTTTTTCTCTCACTATTTTCCAGCATTATAGTAAGCAGGCAAGTCAATTAAGATTTATTCTCAGTTTTTTGTCTGGCAAAAGTAATATTGTTTTTCATCATTTGATAGTGCGGAAGTGAATTACAGATAATGTAATGACATAGGATTTACACGTATAGAAACCATGTGAGAGGTTGTTTCGAATAGGTTCTAATCTTTGCATTCAAATCTTGTATAAGGGTTGATCAAGCTAATTCATGTACCAGAGAAACTTTACTTGAAACTATACTTGTCTCTTACTATAGAAAGAAGCTTCTTTTTTCTTTAACAAATAAGCGCAAATGGTGTCATTGTTGTCAAATTTCTTAGCCATTGAGACTTTAAAGAAAGATTAGAATTGACTTCGCCTGGATGCAGTTTCAGTAAATAAGGGCTGGTGAAATATTGCTGTTAGGCTGAAATTCTGGAAACCCTTTTTTCAACTGCTCCAGTTGAGATCTTCACAGCGACCCAAACTGAAGATCTCAGTTGGAAGCTGTGATGTCTCGTGTAGAAAATCATTCTTGGGCTTAGCTTTTATATACAAAATTACTAGCATGTTATCTGTTCAAGTGTCGGATTATCCGTTTAAGTTTGAAGGTTCATCTGATATTTGAAAAGATTTGAACAAAAAAATGAAATCCTTGTAAAAAATATGAGTGGATTTAAACGGATTTAGATTATTCATTTATAAATATGAGCAGATTTGAACAAAATTAGAGATTCATATTTCAAACTAAATTGGACTTAAAAAAGTATATATATAGTGTTGATATCATATTTAAATTCGGTTTGAACTCGACTTGATCCGACTCATTATCACGTTTACCCATACCCCGTCTGGTTCATTTGACTGGATTTTAGCGGTGGAGAAAACTTTGGGAATTGTTACCCAACCAACGCGTTGCTGACTAAAGTTAAAGAGACATTGGGTGGGGGGGGTTCTTTAGATCTGGTAAAGTTAAACACAATTGAGGTTCTTTAGATCATATTGCTGACTTCAAGGGTTCTTTTATTTTTATTCTTTCTTTCGTTTCCAGCATTTTTTTTAAAAAAAAAATTCTTCGCGAAGGTTGGCTTACCAGCTACTGCAAGTAAATTCCAAGCACCCAACCACCAAGGACTAAAAGGAAGCCTTTACCGATTACGGGCCAATTTCTCAGCAATCTGGGACATCCTTTTTTCTTGGGCAAATGCTTCTCAACTTTTCATACACCAAATTCCTAATACCATACAGCCTCTTTAGTAACTTTGAACACCAAAAGGATTAATAAAGGGAATTTTTTTTTTTTTATAAAAATTTGACAGTAAAATCTCTACCTAAATTGAATTTGGTTTAATCCAAATTCTTTATGACATTTTTTAAGGGGTGGGTTCTCGCAAAATTTAAGTTCCAATCTTTAACACTTATTACAAATTCCCTTAAATTTGACCTCCTTTATAAAAAATAAAAAAAATTCTGCCTAAACCACTGTTGGACGGTTACAGAAGAATTAGTATTGGAACTTATAAAATTCAGAACCGAGTTTCTAGATAATGGGCCTTAATCCGGCCGGTATTAAGACACCGATACCTTTCCTACAAAGTACTTCATAAAAGTCAAGCCGAACAAAAAAGAAATATTTTTGTATTTTATTTTTTATTTAAAAGTTTTTAAATTATTTATTTTAAACTTTTTTATTTGATTAGTTTATTTTTTTAATTTTTATTTAAAAAATATTTAACTATTAAATAAATTTATATATTTATATAAGAATGAAATAATTTAAATATTTAAATAAATATATAAAATAATATTTTAAATTTTTTAAATATTATATATTATTAAATATATAAAAAATAATTTAGCAATAGACTCTTACATTAATATTTTTTATTGTCATTTTTTATTTTCACTTCACCGTTATTATTTTTGTTATTTAAACATATATTCCACCATTAATTTTAATTTTACTGTTATAATATATAATATTATCATTATAATAACTAATCTCGTCCAAATCAGACCAACCATTGAAATGTACTCTTCGGCCTAAACTAATATTAGACTCTTGCTTCAAGATTATGACTACTACAGTACTACTTTTTGTTAAATATTGTTGATGCCATCTTTTTTTTTGTCTTGTTGCCACTTTAGGTTGAAATCAGACCAACCATTGAAATGTACCCTTAGTGTGATTTCTTGCCCGACACCTAAAGTGACAAGACAAAGCTAATGGTTATAACAACTACAGCTCACGCTCAAAGAATAAGCGAGCTCGAAAGGACGCGCACAAAACGTCAGATGTCGCTACAAAGGTCCGACCACGACAAAGGAAAACACGCTACACACACACTTAAAGACATCACGGACTTAGCATTACAAAGGACTTTTGAGCGTGACAGGGTAGGGGACCTCCAGCAATAGCTCCTAAGTAAGAGAGCTAGGATGGATCGACGATCTCTACAACATCCCCTAAGCGAGAGAGCTTGGGTGGATCAGCCACCTCCAAAAGAAGCTCTTGAGCAAGAGATCACGGACACATTGGTCACGTTCAACAAGGCTTGAGCACATCGGCCTCTTTGACAAAGCTCCTCGCAATGACTAAAGATACTAAGTTCATGTCTTGGAAATATGGTGAGATAACGATGCCTGAAACGACTACAGACAACAAATTGATGCTAAAGTTGCAGACGCAACATGAGGATGGAAGTTAGTTTGCAAGCCTTAAAAGAAACGGTTCAACTTCCAAAAGTCCATTGACGGACACATCCGTGGTCACAGTAAGGGATTAAGGTCATAAACAACTCAGCTCAACGGACAAGTGAAAGCTTGAAAACACTCTCAAAAGGGAGTCTCTTGCCGTTCACAGAGGAAGGTCAACACGCCTTTAAGGCGCGACCACTTCAAAAACCTCTTCCAACAAAAACAAAGCATGACTCAACTTCCACCTCAAAAGACATCATCCGCCCAACTTCACCTACAACTTTAGAGTTTGGCCATCCTGGACATCAGTCCTCAAGTAAAAGGAGCTTGCACGACTACTTCACATTGAAAAAGGTTCGACCTTAGTCCTCAAGTGTAGAAGTTTGAACACTTCAGACTTTAAGTGGAAAAGTTCAACCTCACCTTCGAATAAGGACCGACATCGGCCTTCAAGTGAAAACACTTAGACTACATCTCGAAAAAAAGGTTTATTGGCAAAAAAAATGAGCACTCCATCTAGAGCAAGAACCTTCTTGAGTATGCCTCTTTGGTTCTCGGCCATAACATGGCTCGGACGTCTTCCCACATGAGATCTCTAAGGAGCACACTGGTCTCTCTGTTAGAAACACAACTACATCGGCCGTCGACAAGTTTGAGCTCACATAGAAGTGAGAAATCACTACGGACGAGTTTGAGCTCACATAGAATTGAGAAATCGCTACCGACGAGCTTGAGCTTGCATGAAGGTGAGAAATCACTAAGGATGACAAAAACTTGGTGGTCGCACTCGCAAGAGTCATGCACCACAAAAGATGATGGATCAACTTCTAAGAAGTCCGTCAGTAAACATGTCCGCAGCAAAGAGATGATTAAACTGAATTTGGTGGAGAAGTGAAAATGGCATCTGCAAGTAAGCAAGCATGAGCTCCAAGTACTCAACGTGGCGGACAAATGAGAGCCCTCTTTGAAAAGGCTCCCATGCCACTACCATCTTAGAGCATCCTCTCTACATGCTGCAACCAAATGCCACATGAGGATTGATCCATGCCAAAGAAATGAATAACGACACTCGTACGAAGGTGTGAATGACGAACGCCATCATAGAAAGCCTCAACGGCTGCATTGAACCTACTCAACGATTGACAAAGAAAGCACCACGAAATGAAGTGGTCTTACAATAACTCCTATGGCGCATATAAAGCTACATGACCACGCATTGACGCCGAATGAGCCATGAGGAAAAATAACAAAGGGAAGTGCGGCTTTCGCCCTCTTTTCTCACATGATGAGAGACCGATCGTCTTGAGCTCTCGTTAACACATGAGGAGATGATGTCCGAAGAAGAGGCCTGGTCAACCTCCTTTTGTGATGTCTCCATATGTGTTAAGAAGAGAACGACAAGGAACAAAGCTCCGCCACTTGAGGGACGCCTCAAATAAGGAAAAGTCTTGGACCCTTACATCACTCCTGCGGTGACAGACAACTCACCAAAATGCTCACCTGCAACTAGATCACTTAACGATCTGATACCGAGCCATAGAAGCGCCAAGCAAGTCTTCTAAAGACTAACGAAACGATCTCCTATATAGCGGTTTGATGCCAGCGAAATCACAGCTGATGCCGGACCACGTAACGTATCCGACACCGAGGGACATCTTCATCACGCCCTCGCTGCCAGGACCAAACTGACGGCCTGAAGCCCTCCTTGAGAGCCTACCAATAGAGGTCATTGAGAAACAAATTACTCTACAACGAACATGATGGCTAAACTCAAGGACAACCAAACTCTACATATTCTATCAATATAATCTTTTCAACATGACAACGGAGTTTGATGAACTAAAACACGCCCCGGACTCCTACGAGATTCGATGTCGAGCCTTAGGAACATCAGACAACCTTCAAAGCCACAAACGCTTGATGCCTGATGTCTGTTCCGAAGTCCCGAACTGGTGAGAACTCATAGGACCACCAAAAATCCTTTGATCACCCACGTTCGAAGTTCCAAATCAGACCAACGGTTTGATGCCCCTCAAGCCCCTTAAATGGGTTTTAGGCCAAAGAGGGAAGGCTCACCAATCGGGAGGGACGCCTGATGTCAAAAATGATGTCGGAAGGCAGGGCATGAGCGAGCAAATCGAAAGACAAGAAAAATACACTACGATTTGTCCGAGGTAAGTTTTGTCGATTAGATTTACACTAAACTCTCTTGACTTTTCTAAAAAAAAATAAGTCGGACAAAAGTAAACCACGTAGGGAGGCTTACGCTCCCAACATGGAAGGAAAATCCACATTGGGACATTTCACGCCCTATGTGACTTAGAAAAACGAGCTCAAATCTTGGACAAAGGACCCTCCGATGTAAAAACACATCTGGAGGTGCAGTCCGTCAAAAGACTATTAACAAGGGACCCTTCGATGTACAAACATATCTGGAGGTGCTGTCCGACAAAGAGCCGTCAACAAAGCATCCTCCTACAATTAAACCACATAGGGAGGTATGATTCACTAAAAGAGACCACGCAAAAGACTCTTCAACATGGAAACATACTCGAATATGGTCTAGCAAGAATTTGAACGACGACTCCACAATGTAGAGAACACATCAAGAGGATCGTCTATCGAAAGCAAAAAACTCAAACAACTTCCACGAGGAAGTCTCCTGATGTCAAACACATCGGATTCACGCCTGACATAAAACACATTGGGACATTGGAACTCTCTCGATGTCAAACACATCGAATTCACGCCTAACGTAAAACACATTGGGACCAATGTCCCAATGTGATCTTACAGCAAAAACGTTGCAATGGACTCCACAAGAGCGGACTCCACCAACTTGCAACAATGAAAGAAGGCAATTTGAGAAAATACTTGAGTTGACCTCACAAACATATGGCCGAACAAGAAAAGAGGAAGACCTCCATGATCAGCCACATCAGTCCCCAAGTAAAAATCCGAGCTAAGTCCATGATAAGCTCCTTATATGAACAAAAGTCACAACAAGCGATTGCAATCACTTAAACGAAACAACTCTACTCAGACACACCAACTTAAGCGATCACTTAAAGATTGCAGCCACGTCCGCACGAGTCTACAAACCCTCAAATTGGGTGGATTACATTGGAAATGGCGTGAAAATGCACGCATACACTCCTCTATTCAGAAACTCTCTCATTCAAGCTCCAAGGAAGAAAAAAAAACATCGGACCAACCTCATATGAGATTGGTCTCCGAATGGGGAGTAGTACCCCTTGGAGAAGTCTCACCAACAAGTCACATAAGGATGAAGGCACCAAGTATCGGACAAATGTGTATGTGACATAAGGAGATAACGAGAAAGAGAAAGGCAAAAGAAAGAGAAAAGAAAAGAAAAAGAAAAAGAAAAAGAAAAAGAAAAAGAGAAAGAGAAAGAGAAAGAGAAGAGAGAAGAGAGAAAAAAAACTCCAAAAATGGACACTTCATCCATTCATCAAGAAAGTGGCAAAGCCATCACAAGAAGATGGAGTCCGAACACAAAAAATCTTATCTCCACTAAGGGAGGAAATGAAGTTGTTCAAATTCACCAAGGCAACAAAGGCCTCGGACAGAAAGAATGTTCAAATGAAGTGGCAACAATGCTTTTGAAAGAAAGAAGCAAGCCTCGGACAACAAGCCACCTTCACTTCCGGATGTGCAAAGGCTAGCCACGCACACCAAAGGAACAAATGCATAGAGAATGCTACTTTTCGATGTGCTAGCCACACCTAGCACACTAAAGAAAGAAATAGACTTGTAGAACAACCGCGCTCACTTCTGAATATACAATGGCTAGCCACGCCTAGCATATGAGAAGGAGATATGAGATCCACAATGGCAACCTACAAAAGAGTTGGCCATTCGGACACAGGCACATAAGGAAGCACAATTCACATCTTCCCCCATATTTTTGGACCAAAGAAGGAAGGTTACCAAAATTCCTACACCAACAACATGTGTTTCGAACCAAAGGGGAAGGTTACCAAAAATTTCTACACCAACATGTGTTTCGGACCAAAGGGGAAGGTTACCAAAAATTCCTACACCAACACGTGTTTCGGACCAAAGGGGAAGGTTACAAACAATTCTACACCAACAACATGTGTTTCGGACCAAGTAGGAAGAATACAAAAATCTACAACATCTTCCCATGCGTTCTTGTCAAAAAAAAAGACACGACTGAACTTGGAACACAAGTTAGGCACATAGGGGAGACGGAACTAACATGGGTTGAGGAAGCAACAACAACATCAAACAAGTTTCCAAGGTGGCACCCTAAGTGATCCTAAGTGCACCCTAAGTGATCCGAAGTGTTCCTTAAGTGATCAAACAAGTTTCCAAGGTGTCACCCTAAATGATCCCAAGTGCACCCTATATGATCCGAAGTGTTCCCTAAGTAATCAAACAAGTTTCCAAGGTGGCACCCTAAGTGATCTCAAGTGCACCCTATGTGATCCGAAATGTTCCCTAAATGATCAAACAAGTTTCCAATGCGGCACCCTAAGTGACCCCAAGTACACCCTATGTGATCCGAAGTGTTCTCTAAGTGATCAAACAAGTTTCCAATGCGGCACCCTAAGTGATCCTAAGTGCACCCTAAGTGATTCCAAGTGTTCTGTAAGTGATCAAACAAGTTTCTCAGGTGCATCCCAAGTGCCCCTAAGTGATCCCAAGTGTTCTCCAAGTAATCAAGATGGATTTCTAAGGTGCATCCCAAGTGCCCCTAAGTGATCCCAAGTGTTCTCCAAGTAATCAAGTCGGATTTCCAAGGTGCATCCCAAGTGCCCCTAAGTGATCCCCAAGTGTTCTCCAAGTGATCAAGCCAAAATTTCAAGGTGCATCCTAAGTGCCCTTAAGTGATCCTAAGTGTCCCTAAAATAAGGACTAGGCAATAATAAGAACACTTAGAAAAACTTGGCCAAAAATCTCCAAACACTTAGGGAGACAAAGTCTAAAACCAAAACAGTTGGGAAAGCATGCTCGAGAGTCAAAACACTTGGGAAAGCATGCTCGAGAGCCAAAACACTTGGGAAAGCATGCTCGAGAGCCAAAACACTTGGGAAAGCATGCTCGAGAGTCAAAACACTTGGGAAAGCATGCTCGAGAGTCAAAACACTTGGGAAAGCATGTTCGACAGTCCAAACACTTGGGAAGACAAGGTCTGAAGCCAAAACACTTAGAAAAGCTTAGACATGAGTCCAAACACTTGGGAAAGCTTGGACATGAGTCCAAACACTGGGGGAAGCATGTCCGAAAGTCAAAACACTTAGGGAAGCTTGTCCGAAAGTCAAAACACTTGGGAAAGCTTGGACATGAGTCCAAATGCTTGGGGAAGCATGTTCGAAAGTCAAAACACTTGAGAAAGCCTGGGCATAAGTCCAAACACTTGGGAAAGCATGTTTGAAAGTTGAAACACTTAGGAAAGCATGTTAAAAACAACAAGGCACTTGGGGAGACCAAACGGCAAACATAAAAGAACAAGAGGAAATCACTTACTTGGTAACTCGATGCGCACTCCAACCTCCTCCCGATGTGAAAAAAAACCATTCTCGAAGTCCAAAAAAATAGATGTCCGAAAAACTCAAGCAAAGAACTTCCTAAGTGAACGATGAAAACCTATCTCACTAACTTCTCTCTACACTTACCTCAAAGGCTCACAAGTGAAGAAAAATGGAGCCAGCACAGATACATGGCCGGCCACCCACGTGGCCTCGGACTCAGGGAGACAAGAGAAATCCACATTGGGAGAGAAAGAGAAAAAAGCCTCGGACGAATGAAAATCACAAAAAACATCCTTGAGTGCCTTGGTTCTGACTCAAGAAACCTCGAGGACATCCGTGCCTCGACAAGCACGTCCGCGCACAAGAACTAAGTTGCGCGACCAAAAGCACAACAACACGCAACTCGTTGTTCCTTGCCAAAGACGCGCAAATGAGCACAAACATCCTCAACATCATAGCTCTACGTAACAAGCTGAAGCAACACCAAAACAACTTTGTTCGCATATAAGAGCTTATGTGAATACTCACCTCCATGAAACACGTATGAGTTCCACAACTCGCACTAAGGAATGAAGGAAGTGACAAGCATCAATACACAAGTACCGCGGACAAAAGAAATCGCAAAAGAAAAATAATAGAAAGGGCTCCAAACAATCAGACCTCATATCAAGACTACTTGAAGAAAAAGCAAAAGTCCGAAAAGAATGGAAATCTGAAAAATGACTAAATAATGAGCTACCTCCAAAATAAGTAGACTCGGACAAAGTATTCACAACTTCATCCAAAGTTTTGAAGGAGTGAGTGAGACCCTCTATGTAACAATAAGAGTCGCCAACGCCCATCTTTGTGAACTTATGTGACCGATGACATACCACTTAAGAAGAAAGAAAATGGTGTAGAGCAACAAAAAGGACATTTGATCACAAGCTCCACCTCCAATTCGCTACAATCGGACAAGGCAAAGGATAAGCATGGCAAAAGCTTGAGCAAAGACCTTTTGATCATTCTTGAAGAAAAAAGCAAGGTCCATACGGACATTTGCATATCAGCCCCTAAGTTGAAGAAGCTAACGCAAGCTTCAAGATGCGGACTTTGGCCCCTAAGTTGAAGAAGCTAATGCAAGCTTGAAGATTCGGACGTTGGCCCCTAAGTCAAAGAAGGAAGCACAAGCTTTGAATAGCCAACGACGTCTCCCGCTGAGGAGGAGAACGCACTACATGGTCAGGACTTAAACCATGACAAAAGGAAGAAACGAAACTCACCTCTAAATGACATGATAGTCATCGCTTTCTCAGAATTAAGTCTGAAACCATAGAAGATCTTGGATGTCTCTAAATAAGTCAAAACACGCCACTCAACCACTACGGACAAGAAGATAAAACTTGAGCAAACATGCTCAACTTCTCGAAAGAGGAAGTAGTGCCCCCGGTACACGGAATTTGGAAGAGTGACGTATAAAGAAACGCACAATCGAGCAGATGTCAAGCAACTCCCACACCATAATATGGTCGGACCAAAAAATTGTGCAGACTTAGTAGATGTTGACGACGTCAAAAGACATCCAAAAGAACCATGACATTCCATACGGAATCAAGTAAGCAACAATCGCCAAACTCTAAACTCATTTCTAACAAAAGATGGAGCCAAAAAAGGTACAACCATGAGGCACAACCTAGACATCTGTCCCTATGTCAAGAAGTGAAGCCAAAGATACACAACACCTTCGCAAACGTGTAGAGGATGAAGAAGAAGAGGTGGCCACGACGATTGCAAACATGTTCTAAAAGAAGTCCGGCCTTTTAAACGTGCAAAATAAAGCAATTTGAGCCCCTTTTCAATGTGATCATATAGAGGTCCGAGCATGCAAACGGGAGAAGATGTCAAGCGCACCTCCCAGACATGTTTTACACCTCAAAGACGATCATGAGAGGACCAAACACACGAACGGGAGAAGATGTTGAACACACCTCCCAAATGTGCTTTGCGCCTTGAAGACGATCGCAAAGAGGTCTAAACGCTCAAACATGAGAAGATGTTAGGCACACCTCCTAGGTATACCTCACACCTCAAAGAAGATCACTTAGAGGCTCATTATGGACACGCGGACAAGAGAGGACGTTGAAACACACCTCCCAGATGTGTTATATGCCTCAAGAAAACAAACTTCATCTTCAAACGATCGAACACTCCGGAAAAGTGTGGCAAATCCACGCTCATTCAACACAACAAAAGAGTGACACACTCACCTCATGATATGCTTTGAAACGAATGAAGTAAGACGTCCACCTCTCCATAAGTCACTTGAATGGACAAAGATCTTGCAAACAAAGGTGTAGCAAAACTCATCTGCCCAACGCATAAAAGAGAGAAATAATAACGCCTACCTTTTCGAACGAAAGGTAGTCGAGCTCGTCAGCACACACAAGGAAGGAACTGCGAAAACCAGCCTCCAGATGTGTAAACGATGATGCGCCTGCCTTACCATTTCGCACATACGAAGACAAGGTAGTTAAGCTCGACGTCACATACAAGGAGAAAGCCACTCAGTTGACCTCCAGATGTGCGAGAACAACTCCTTTATGTGTACAAGAAGAAAACGCTGAGTTCGCCAACACGTACAAGGAAAGGCCACAACGCCAGTCTCCAGATGTGCAAAGGCAATTTCTCCACATGCACAAAAACAAGCTAAACTCGCTAAAGCACACAAAAGGATCACAAAGCTGAACTCCGGATGTGCAAATAAAAATAGCGACTAAGGGACGCTTATCTTGCTGGCATGGCACCATCCTTCACGGACGAGAAAAACATATGAGGACGCACACCAAGGATTACCCAAGTCCGAGCTTCACAACGAAGCTCCAAATGTGGTGACTCGATCACCAGAAGTGAAGATGTCCTACCAAAACTTGCACGCAGGGCATGAAGAGCTCTTGCGCGCCCACGCCCAGAGTCGTAAGGCGCCAATCAGACTCTCCATTGCCCCAAGAGACGCGCCTCGCTCATACCAGTCACGATTGCACCCAATCCTCCTCGAGTGACCGGAACTGATACACACTTCCGGTCTTAAGCAGGGACTGAATGTTAGGGAAGACCTGGAACTAGGCCCACTATTGTCCAGCTGTCCGAACCGGACGCGGAATCGGAACACTGAAACAACTTCTACACAGCTATCCCAACAGAAATAGGTTCGGATTGGGTGCAATGCAACTACGTCACCCATCATGCACCCTCACTCAGATGCTAAAACGTGGCACAATCTGGACCGTTTGTCAGCCTATAAATAGGCTACTACTAGCTTACTTCAACACATCCCATCACAGCCCTAAAATTCAGACTAGAGAGAGAAAGTCCTTTAACCAGATCAGTTCTCCCTATCTCACTCTACATTTCAAATTTCGTATTTCCTAAGTGATCCTATGTCTTTATGTGCCAAACACTTGAGGTGATACTGACTTGAGCGTCGGAGCGCGCCCCGGAGGTAAACCTCCGGTGCCCCTCTCACCTCGTTGCTTCCTTGCAGGAAACCATCCAACTAGTGAAGATCACTTTGGTCCTGATGAGTCCCGATGTACCCCAATGTGATCCGATGTGCCACGCACCTCAAATAGAAGGTTAATCACATCATTTCCTAAGTGCCTTGTACGCTCAACGAGAGACTAACCACTTCGGTTCCCAAGTGCCACGCACATCTGTTGACCTCAGCTCCCATGTGCCCGATGTCCACCTAAGTGCCACTTACTTTGGCCCAAGTACACCCAATACATCAGCACTCTAGTGTCCATCAGTGTTCAGTCTTAATCTCTGCCACTACAACGGCCACATCCATTCCAGCAGACTCTAATAGTTGCGGACACTGATATTTTCACCCGCAACAATATATATATAGAGAGAGAGAGAAAGAGAAAGAGAGGAGAGATTCATTTATACTAGCGTAGAATTAAATTAGTTTTACATATTTATATAATTTTTTTTTTACGATTTATATTTGTTTATCGTATTTCTTGTTCTATTCACATAGATTATGCACATCAAGTTTCGAGTAAATTAAAAATGTCTAACTATTTGTTCGATATAAAAAACTTTTAACCATTAAATATATATTCAATTATATCGTTAAATTCAATGATCGGTTTGTTAAAATATAAATCATATAAAATATATAAAACTAATTTAATTTTACACTAATATAAATAAACTTTTTTTCTCTCTCGTTGAAAGTGAAACTCGAGAGAGACTATAGAGCTAGGGACGGTGCTATTTTGCTAAGGCCATAGCAATCGTCTATGTGTATATTTTAATGGTTTTAAAATTAACCCAGATCACATGACAGCAATTTGTTTTTCAGTATTTGCTCTTTAGTGCTGTAGTAGGTGTTTTTCCTTGTTATTAAAAAAAAAAAAAATCAAAAAGAGACCTTTTTTGCACTCTCACTGCTAATTTTGTCAACCAAGTGGTTAGCTACATATTGACTAAAAGCATTTAAGAACCATTTATTTCGAATTTAGTATCAACCTGCATCTTAAATAATATTACATGCCAAAAATATTAGCAGTATTTAGTAATATATTTTACTTCACCTCTATGATACCAGATTTATTTTCATAAAGAAATCGAAGTCTAAAGGATAGAGAATGAGAATTATAAATACAGAAGATTGAATCTCAGATTTATAAAAAAAAAATTACTTAAAAAAAATGTGGATGAACGATATAAACTATAACCCATTTTATCTCTATGATACCAGATAATTGTACATCAATACACTGATAATAAACCTAGTAAAAGTCAAATTTTAGCGAAACAGCATAACGAAAGAAAAAAGAAAAAGATTACACCAACTTCTGACATGTGAGGGCGACTGCTGTAGGAGTTAGATGAAAGCTCAAGCAATAGATCAACTTGGGACCATCTTTCTATATTCTTTCTGGATCAACATGGTTTTCTTAAAATGTTAATGGAGCAAAGTCCAATACCCACCAAACATAAGGAGTTGAATACTTTGAAATTTATGGTCTAAGATAGCTACAGTATTGGATTATATTATATGGAGCAAGTTGTCCTTTTTTTTATGCTAATAGTGATTTTTGTTGACTATTTTCCATTTTTCTTTTATATTCTTTCGTTGATTACAACAAAACAATCATTTATAAAATCAAAATGCTAACTTAAAGTTAATAACTACTGTATTCAACTCATTCCTACTGATATTCCAAACTTAAAGTATATATATATATTTTCAACCACTCCATTATAAAATAAAATCACTTACAAATTATTTGCCTGGGTGTGTATGCAATTCAGTATATAAAAGGAGGAAGACTCAATGAAGCCATAGCAAAAACTTTTTAACCATGGCAGATTGGAGCAAGAAGACCATCCTTAGAAACGATGCCCTTCTACAGGTATTTCTTATTTATGACAAGAATCTGCTTTTTTTTTTTTTTGTTGATAATTTCCATTTCTTTAATTTTACCTTTAAGTTCGAAGACTGTTTATTTCTAGAGAGGAAGGAAAAAAAAATAATGTTGTTATTGTATTGCAGTACATCTTTCAGACAAGTGCCTATCCCAAAGAGCATGAGCAATTGAAGGAATTAAGAGAGGCCAGTGCTGAGAAGTATAAAGACTTGTAAGTTGATTTTTTTCTTTCTATTGTAATATTCTTGTCAACCCCTTGATGTTATTATTTAATTTTAAGGAGTCTTTTTTTTACTTAAATTTCAATTAAAAGTTGCATAAGAAGAAATGGGGAAAAAATCTTTTCTTCTTTGGTACCAAAAACTTATTCTTAAAAATGCGATATGAACTTGATTTAATTAATATATAGGAGCGTCATGAATGTACCTGTTGATGAAGCACAGTTCTTATCTATGTTTCTAAAGATAATGAATGCCAAGAAGACCCTGGAAATTGGAGTTTTTACAGGTTATTCCCTTCTTGCTACCGCCCTTGCATTGCCCGAAGATGGTCAGGTATGATTTTATGTTACTCAGTGTAACACTTTTTCTTCCTTTCTTTTTTTTGCTTACTTTTCATTAATTTATCAGTAAAATGATCTTGTAGCTAGCTAGCCGATTTGATTTCTAAGTGCCAATTGAAAACCATCCTTTTGGCAGGTGATAGCAATTGATCCTGACAAAGAAGCTTACGAGACTGGATCACCATTTATTAAGAAAGCCGGAATGCAGCATAAGATTAAATTCATCCCATCAGATGCCTTTTTAGTTTTAAATGATCTGATTAAAAAGGTAAGCAGGGGGCGTACTTAAGGGGGGGCAGGCAGGGGCCTTGTAAGGAATTGAATCCTTACTTAAAATATGGTAAAATTACATTTGGCCCCCCCTTAATTTGTTAAAATTCTTGGAGTATTTTGTATCTTTATTTTAAAATAAAATAAAATTATATTTGACCCCTCCAAAAAATTTCAATTTAACCCCTTGTAAAATTTGTAGCTTGATATGATAAATTTGATAATATTTTTAATTTATACATCATCCATTATTATTAACTTAATTCTTTGTGCCTTTTCAATCAACCAAATAGATATATTTACGTTTTGTGTTAATATTTTTCATTCTATACTCATAATGAAAAATAAATAAATAAAATTAAACTATTACAATATTTAATACAAATTGTACATTACTTGTTTTACTTTTTCTAAATGCATGTAATCTTATATGTTTATTTTGTAATATTAAATAATTCTATGCATATTTTAATTATATTATAATTTCTTTGACATCGAAACTTCAATTCTTATTAAATTTTTTACATATGCAACATGATTTATAATATTTGAGAATTAAAAACTTTTATTTTATTATAAGATTTTTATATATTGTTTGTAATTTTAATATTATATATAATATTAAAATTTAATATTTTCATAATATAGCTGTTCATGCATCGAGTCAGGTCAAACTCGGATAGCAAAAAAATTTGCTTGCTTGCTTAGCCCAGTCCAGTCCGTCTGGCTTTTGATGCTTTTTTAATATTAAAAAATTATTTTTTATTTTTTATATTTTATTTTTAATAGATATATTTTATAATTAAAATTAAAGAAAAACATTTTTAAATTAAAAAATAAATCCGAGTAGGGCCCAAAGTTTAAAAACCTATTCGGACCGAGCTATTGAACTAGACAGATAACCCAGCTTTTGGATAAGTCTATTTTATAATAATTTATTTTTACTTTAAATTTATATATATTTCGGTCTCTCAACAATATTTCGGCCCCCTTAATAGTATTTTTTACTTCGCCCCTGAAGATAAGTGTATATATATATATATATAATCATGCTTGATATAACCATGTTAATTTATGAATATCTGTGTTGATATTAGATTTCAAACTTTGCAGGGCGAAGAAGGGACCTTCGATTTCGTATTTGTTGATGCCTATAAGAGTGATTATCTTAAGTTTCATGAGCTGACGCTGAAATTGGTGAAGATTGGAGGAATTATAGCTTATGACAACACTTTATGGTATGGATCGGTTGCAGAATCAGAGAAGGAAGCCATGGACGATCTTATTAAGATGTTCAGAAATTTTGTGATGGAATTCAATAGCTTCATAGCAGCTGATCCTCGAGTTGAATCATCGCTCCTTTCCATTGGCGATGGCCTCACTCTTTGCAGGCGTCTCTATTAGACAAAAATGACCTTTCAGTATTCGAGTCTTCCATGCTGGTCAATTGTTGTCTGAAGCACAATAAATAAAAGTTGTTTTTTTTTTATATATAAAAAAAAAAAAAAATTGGGTTTATTTTGTGACTTAAAATTGTTCACGTGGTATGCCAATATTGTTATATAATATTCAATTTTCTAAGTTTTTCTACCAAGAGGAATAATTTGTATGGAAATTAAAAGTTTGCCATAAAAATGTAACTTGTTACTACAGATTATAGAAACGAAGAAAGGAAAAACAGAATGGATAAGAAAACAGAGATTTTACGTGGCCATCCTCGGGCAATGCAAGGGTGGCAGCAAGAGTGGAATAACCAGTAAAAACTTCGATTTACGTTGTCTTCTTGGCATTCAAGATCTTTAGAAGCGTAGATAGGAACGGTGTTTCACCAGCCGGTACATTCATGATGCTCCTGCAATAAAATCAAGCAAAATCAGATTTGTCAAAGACTAAAGAGCCAAAAAAAAAAAAAGCTGGTAATTAATTAGATTTTAAGAAAACCACTTAAATGAAAGATGAACATACTCTTTTTCGGATTAGGATCCAGTCCATTACTTCCCAATACATTTATCTTTATTATTGACATGTGTAGGGCCCATTTATTAATTATGAAAGTCTCACTTGTGAATAGTGATTAAGATGTATTGGAAAATAATGAATTGGAAAAATAATGGAGAGAAGCCGGATCTCTCTTTTTCATACTTCTTGGCAATGGCTTTTCTTAACTCCTTAAGTTGCTCGTGCTCTTTGGGATAGGCATTTTTTTCTAAGATGTACTGCAATTAGACCTGCTCACGAGTCAGGCAGCCAACCCCGTCCGGCAGGCCCGACTCGGATTACTGTTCAAAAAATAAAATAATAATATATTTTTAATTTAATTATAAAAATATATTAAAAAATAATTTTTTAATTTTTTTATATATGATTTACTGTTCATCCATGCCCGCCCAAGACCGGACCTGGGTAGAGAAGTAAAAAAAAACTTCGGGCCGCGGCCCGGCCGATGAGCACCTCTAACTGTAATACATGAGTATTAATACTCTTTAGTTATTACACTTTCTTTTCCTACAATTTTCTGACATGAGTAACAAGTTATGTCATCCAGATTCAATGTGAGTGTTGGATACCAGTATGTATTGACATGAGTATACTTAATTTTTTAAGTTTTTCATATATTTGAAGGATCAACTCTCATATTCATGTTCGAATATGTATCAGAGACACAAATACTTTTAAAAAATAAAAAATCCAGATAATATAATTTCTAAATTCTAACAATTTGTTTAGCTTGAGCCAAGCGAAACAATGCATAAGTATATTGAGTGTAATATATTTTAGTATTTAACACCTTCAAGCACATCTTCCATATATGTTGAATCATCTCTCCTCTTTTGAATTTCTTTGTTACCACTTGTGATAGGCAAATCCTTAAGCCATTGCTATTGTACTATTAGCCATGTGAGCAGAGAAGGCAGCTGAGGCGGAGGGCGTTTGCGGGGCGCAGCGTGGGTGACACCCATAATTCGTGTTGGCGTGTTGTCCTGCCTTTAAGGCTCAAAAAAGTCTCCTCCAAAGCTTCTTTCTCTTGATTTGCCTTTGCTCAATCTCGCCATATAACACCACGTGGCAGTCATATCAAATCTAAAATTCAGAACACCCCTAGATAAAGACATTACACATTCAAGTGAACTTAGCCAGCTTACTAGGGGTGTAAACGAGACACTTGTGCTCGCAAGCTACTCGAGTTCGACTCGAAAAAAACTCGAATTCGATTCGGTCATTATCGAGCCGAGCTCGAGCTCGAGCAGCTCGAGCTATCGAGCGAGCCGAGTTCGAGTATCTTAATACCCGATTCGAGCAGCTCGCGAGCCTAATCGAGCTTTTTTTATTTATAATATTTTTATTATTAATTTACTATTTTACCCTTAATATATATACATACTGAAAAACCCTTAATTCGAGCTCGAGCTCGAGTATATAAACGAGCCTAATCGAGTCGAGCTCGAATAGTTCGATTTTATCTCGAGCCGAGCTCGAGCTTAAAAAATGATACTCGATCGAGCTCGAACCGAGCTTCGAGCCTCGAGTTTTGAATCGAGCTCGAGCTCGAGCTTTTCAGTATTCGAGCTCGGCTCGGCTCGATTACAGCCCTACAGCTTACTTAACTTCCAAAGACGAAGCTTTTTTTATTTTACTTTGTCGTCAACGTTCCTTTTTAACAGATATGATAAAATGAATTCGAATTCGAAAATTCGTTCAGTAAAATCAGAATTTGAATCTGTTCAAATTTGATTTGATCAAAAAGTCAAAAATCCGAACCCAAAAAAACCCGAACCCGAAATGACTCGAGCCCGAAAGAGCCCGAATCCGAAAAACCAAAATCCGAAAATACCCGAGCCCGACCCGAACCCGAACCCGAATTTAATACTAAAAATATAAATTATCAAATTGTAATTAAATAATTTTTTTATAAAGCAAGAACTTTATTTATTAATTTTATTATAATATCTTTTTTAATAATTTAATTAAAATTTAATTTAATTTATATATATATGATAAAATAATAATTTTATCAGAAATTAAATTATATTTTGTACTTATAACTTTAATGTTTCATATCTTTATGAATCCACTATCTAAAAATTCTAAACTCATGAAAATTTTAGAAATGTAAATTTTTTTGACATAAAATATACTTGTCTTTTATTTATGTTATTTTAAGAGCACCCTTATAAGTTATAATAGTATTTTTTATATATTAAAATTAATTAATAGCAATTCATTCATTTTAACTTATCTCTAGTATAATAGTATTTCTTATATTAAAAAATAAATAAAAACTACGTTTAAAAAAAATATGTTGCTCTTTGCAACATATATATAGTTTTCTTAGGCATGTTATTAAATTAAGTCATTAACACCATATTCACTTGCCCAAACACGGACCGATCCGAAATATAGGTCTCAAATTCTGCCTAAATCCACCCATATTTGTAAATGGGTAGTCCAAACCCGTTTAGACCTCAAAGTTGAATGCCAGGGTTCGTCCTTAAAAATCTCTTATTTTGTAGTGAATCTAATAATGTTATCACCACTGAAGACTTGTTCACTTTTAAAACTGTAAAATTCTGGATATCACCACCAGAAGCTTTGAGAAATGATGCAGATGCATATGTCTTTTAACAAGGTGCTCATGCTTCATGGTGCAAATGTAAAATATTTCTTAGTGCGAATGCAAATGGCCTGGATTGATGCCCATGTTTCATGATGCAGATGCCCCTACTAATTGTGTTCATGTAACTGGTTTATGAATGGTGTAACTACAATTACCACACAATAATGAAAATGCAATGATTCTAGAAATGATGCAATTGCTTGAGATGACACAAATGCGAATTCCATGAAGAATGTAAATGTAAAGGTAAAATGCAGATGCTTATGGAATAATGCCAATGCAAATACCCATGAATGATGCAAATGCTTGCTGACACTGTGCAGATGCAAAAGCTCGATAAAGAGATGAGTGCTCATGAGTGATGCAAATGCCCCCGGTTGTTTTTCTAGACTTTGGCTTAGCCTTTCAAATTCATTTTTCCTCTTCAAATCAGAGTATATCTTCAATTCATTTTGGCTATTCTCTTTGCCCTAACAGTTTTCAAACTTTCATCAACAGAGATCTGAACCGGGTTCGATATCTTCTTCTCATATCTGGAAGTCAGGACCTATCCTGGCAGTTATATATCTTTGGGTTAGAAAAATCCTTGTCTCATGTCAACATCAAAAATGGGTATTTCAAAAATATTTTTATTTTCCCTTTTTGAAAAACAATTTTGCTTATTTAAGAAAAACTTCTAAGCCAAAAATTTTAACTCCACAGTGTATGATGTATAAATCTTTTGATGACTGATGATCACTGTTAGAAAATTCCCTAAGTATTAATTTGGGTTTTTCAATTTGAATTGACAAAGCTCGATACAACAAGATTTTGTTTTTTCCAGGAAAACTTCACAACAAAAATGAATGTCCCTTCTAGGCTTACAAATGGAACAGATTTTATAAATCATGAATTCATTGAGAACCAAACAAATTCAACATTCTTGTAGTTTCCAATATCAAGGTGTTTTGACAAGCGTCAAGATTGGCTGGGATGTTTAAATCGGAAAGTTTGATCTTGGAGGAAAAAAAAGATTCAATTTTTGAAGACAATCCTCCGAATGAGAGCTGACAATTTGGGGGGTTCAGGAATTCCTAGATGTTCCTCGATGACCACCTTTTTTTAAGATGACCTTCTCTTTTTGGGGTATCGGCACTATCATAGATGGCATCAAAAATTCCTATTCTACTCTAGACCGCCCATTTTTGGGTTTTCGCCCTAAAATCCCATTCTTTTCAATTTTTCTTTTTTTTTTCTTTTTTTTTTCTTTTGTTTTTGTTCTACCATACACTTGAGAATTATAAATTCTTCCTTAGTGAAATGATAATTCGATGAAATGGGATAAAATCTGAGGAAAAACCTTTCAGATTAAATATTCATGCTTGATCAAAATGGACTTTTAAAGCATATAATGTAGGCCATGGCTCAGGGTTCAGAAAGAAAGGATAAATAGGCCCAAAATATGTGTTTGAGGGTAATCAGATCAAGGATCATTTCTTGAGGAGGATTCTCTTTGAAGCATTTGTCCCTTCTTGGACATTTCTTTCCTTTTGACTTTGCTCTTTTTTCTTCTTTGCTTTTGGCTTTCAATTTGCCATATCTTTCACACATTTTTCCTTTTTTTCTTTTTTCATTTTGCCCCCGTTCTTTTTCAACGGAGTGAGCCCGTCTTTATTCGGGGCTCCATTTGCTTTGCATCTGTCTTTGAGCTAGGACACATTTCTCAATGATCTTTAAAAAAATCTTTCCTTGCATTTGCCCCCTAGTGTAGAGGGTGATCCTTGATCAAGGTTCAAACAAGAAAGAATTCTTTTGGCTCAAAAGGGGTGACTATGGATGATTTCTTTTTTGTGTGAACGGATATGAAAGATGGCCATTCCTCATGTCAAGAACGAATATTCACTTTGAAAAGCAATCCCCAGCGGAGTCGCCAAGCTGTCGCAACCTAAAAAAAATAACGACGTCTCATCGCAAGACTTTATTATTCGTTAGGCGTGACATTAAAAAAAAAACCCGAGGAAAAGTCGACTTAATTCCTCTAGAAAAATGAAGGTTTTGAAAATGACCTTAAAAAAGACATGGAGTCGCCACCAATCTTTTTTAGCTAGGTGTGATCGGCCACCTATTAAAACCGGTTTTATAAAATATTTTAAAAATTAATTAAAACATTTTAAAAAACCAATTTCAAGTCTGCGTTTTAAACCAGAGAAATCAAAGAAGCGGGTTCGGGAGTCGGTTACGTGTGGGGAAGGATTAGCACCCCCACAACGCCCGTATAAATCGGTACCTTATTAACCGTGTGTTATCTCAAGTCTCGGTAAAAATTGGTTTTAAATTTAGTATTTCAAATTAATTCCCAATTTAAAGAAAAATAATTCCATTTTTTTATTGAAAATGATCCGGAATTTATAAATTCAAAATTTTCCTATATTCCCCAACAAACGTGGCAAAATATAGAAATTTTTATTAGTTTTGGAAAACTTTCCGAATCATTCTCTTTTTTGAAAGAAAGATATTTCTTTATTAATGATAATTGATGATATTCCCTCCAGCAAACCCGGTAGAGAACTCATGAATTATTTTAACTCGGGAATATCTTTATATTTTTTTTATTGAAAACCATTATCTCTTTTTTGGAAACATTTAAAAGAAATGAATATGTATATGCATGACATAAATAAAATGACATAGCAAAATCTAAATAATATAATGCAACCTAAATGACATGACAAATATGAATGGTATGGCATATAATTTAAATGACATGGAATAAAATAATGCTATCATATAATATGCATGAAAATAATAATGCATGAACATAGAATATGCTAAATAAAAATAACTAAATAAAAGCATAGGATATCATGAAATATTCAAAACCATATAATAAACCATGTAACATCAAAAAAAAAAAAAAATAAATAAATCAAAATAACAACAATATCATAGAAATTATTATGGCAAGAATCACATATTATATAAAATGCATGAATATAAAAATGCAATGCATGAAATGTATTTTTTCCTTTTATTAAGGAAATCCGTATATCTAAAAAGATATCCGACTACCTTAGGAAAATATGTCAAATTAAATATTCTAAAACCAAAATACTTTGTGATTGTTTGAAAACAATTTTGAGAAGCTTGAATAAAAACTGGGCTAAAATTTTTTTAAATGGCTCTAATTTCCTAAGTTTAAAAATCCGGACTTGACTACCCTTAACCCGAGACTTGAAAAACCATTTTTAGAGTTTAAAAAGGCTTAGAAACTACCCTAAGTCAGTAGCTAACCCTCCTAATCAGCCCACTCTAAGTAAATTAACCAAAACAGAAAAATGGTTTCTCTTTAACTTCAATTTTGACTCCACTGTCCAGTTTTAATCCACGATTTTTTACCCTATTTTTAAAAATTCCAAAAATTCTGAAAATAATACTGGAGACTCAGGACATGTAAAACTACACGGGAAAAAATCGGCTTAATTTTCGAATCAAAGATGAATTCCCAGAAAAATCAGAGATGTACGAGTTTTTGGAGGAGAAAAAACTGCTTTGTTTTTCTTTAAATTCAATTCTGACTCCACTGTCCAGTTTTAATCCACGATTTTTTACCCTATTTTCAAAACTTCCAAAAATTCTGAAAAAATTACTGGAGACTCAGGACATGTAAAACTACACGATAAAAAATCGTCTTAATTTTCTGATCAAAAATGAATTCCCAGAAAAATCAGAGATGTACGAGTTTTTGGAGGAAAAAAAATTGAAAAAAAAACTGCTTTGCCAACACATTTTTTTGCTTTTGATAAAAATCATTTAAAAACCAAAGTAAAAATATTTGAAACTCATAAAATGACTTGAAAATAGTAGCTAGGACTTTTTGAAAGTTAAATAAAAATTGGCTAAGTAAAAAAAATCACAAAGGTAGAATAATCAACTTGACAAACTTAATTTTCCACAAGTGTGCTCAAGAGAGCATAACTTTGAACCATTAATTGGCTCAAGTCATTATTCAAGTGGCATGAACATGAAATGCATGAAACAATGCAGCAAACATAATGCATGAAATGCATGGATCTAAACCTAAATGTAAGGAAAATGCATGACACAAATAATATGGCCTAGACCTAACATGAACTTGCATGGCATTTAATGTAACCTAGACCTAAGACATGCATGGCATTTTCACAAACACAAGGCATGCTTAATTCAAAAATCCAACCAAATATCATGCAAATGCAAAAACCTAACAACTAGCATGACAAAAATACAACACACAATGCAAAACACATGGAGTAGCCAAATGGCCCCAAGCTTCAACAAGCATGGCATTTTCACAAACACTTGGTATGCTAGCATGAAAAACTAAGTCATAACACAAAAATCACACAAGCATTTTCACAAACACCTAATATACTAAATCTAAAACATGCTCAAATTTAAACAACATAAAAAAAGAAAATTAAAAATGCAAAAACATGATATCTAAGACATAAATGGCAATAAACAAAGCAACCAAATTAAATATAACTTAAGAACATGAAATAACATAATATTTAAAACATCAAAAATAAAGAAAATAGCATAAACAATATGATAAAATGAATCAAAAACAACAACTTAAAATAAATAATGTAGGCCATTTGGCCATGGTGAGTTTATTGTAAAAACAAAATGTAAGAAAAATATACTTAAGAAAGGAAATGAAGGAAGAACAAGAAACATTATTTTAAAATGAAAACTCACCAAGTAGCTTTTGAACGGATTAAGCTATAAACCCTCAGAGTAGCTTTTGAACGGATTAAGCTACGAACCCTCAGAGTAGCTTTTGAACGGATTAAGCTACGAACCCTCAGAGTAGCTTTTGAACGGATTAAGCTACGAACCCTCAGAGTAGTTTTTGAACGGATTAAGCTACGAACCCTCAGAGTAAAACACTATGACTCACCACCCGGATAATCCTAATACAAGTGTATAGAATATCTCACAAGGGGTAGTGGGTGATTTCAACCAAAGGCCAAGGCCCCTTATTTATAAGGTGAGCACCTCCTTGGCTTGACATTACAAAGGGATGTGGGATTGGGACTTAGGCTCAAAAATAAAGATCTCTAACTTAACTCTTGATTTTTAATCACTTGATTGAAAAAAACCTAAGCTTCCTCCTTCCTTTGGGCTTGGGCAGGCCAGCACTTCTCTTTTCCAGCCCAGCTCTGATTTTTGAAAGGCCCAAAGAAGCCCTTTTCGGTTGCTTGGGTGAAACGACCATTTTGCCCCCCGGATGCAAAATAAATATCAAACGGGCTCCAAATTCAATTTTTATTTTTTTAATACTTCCAAAATAATAAAATATTGAGTTCTGGAAGTTTTCAAAATTATCCGAGTCCGTTTGCTATTTATTTGGATTTTTTCTTCCCAAAATGTCCTTTTATGCCCCTACTTTTTACCATTTTTTAAACGAGCTCCAAATCAAGATTTTTCTTCACCAATCTCTTCAAAATAATTAAAAAGTGTGATCTGAAAGTTTTCATAATTTTTGGAGCTCATTTGGTATTTTTTCGGGATTTATCGGCTTGAATTACTGCATAGGAGGCCCGGGATTTGGCCATTTTGCAAACGAACTCGGAATCAAGATTTTCTTTCGCCAATCTCTTCCAAATAATTTAAAAATGAGATTTTCCAAATTTCAGAATTTTTGGAGTCCATTTGCTATTTTTCCGGGATTTATCTTTTTGAATTACTGCATAAGAAGCCCGGGATTTGGCCATTTTGCAAACGAACTCGGAATCAAGATTTTCTTTTGCCATTCTCCTTCAAATGATTTAAGAATGAGATTGACAAATTTTCCATAATTTTCGGAGTCCATTTGCTATTTTTCCCAAATTTTTCCAATTTTGCCCTTTAACCTCCGAAACCCGGTTTTGCTCAAAACAAGTCCGATTTTTAGATTTTCTTCAATATGAGCCTTGGGCCATCCTTTTTAATCATTCCTCATCCATTGGGGGCTTTGGTCTTACCAAGTCGGACCATTTCTGTGATTCTTCCTGATTTCACCGAAATCCACTAAAAACCCTAATTCTCGGTTTTCTCCCGGATTGACTTTTCTTTCGGTTTTTCTTGCAAGTGACTTCTCCATTACCCGTAGTCAGTGCTTATCTTTCATTTGGAACCTTCAATTTCGACCAGCTTGATCGTTTAAGCACTTTTCCCCAAATTTCTTGGATTAGGGTTTCTTTTCTACTGAATCTTCAAATCCCAACTTCCGAACTCCATATCTTTCAATGTAGACCTCGGATTATCAAAATTTTTTCTCCATTTTTCAATTGAACTCAAAATCTTGATTTTGAAAGTGGGTTGACTTTTTCAGTAGTTGACTTTTTGGAGTTGACTTTTTCGGAGTTGACTTTTTCGGGGTTGACTTTTTTTTAAGTTTGACTTTTTGTGCTCGCCCTCTTAAACTAAGTCTCGGAGTACCACCTGCAGGATGAAAACAGTCTTGTTATACTCGGAAACATCAATATAGGAAGAAAACATACCTGTTTAGTGGCCCGGACAAAATTAGGTGTCTACAAATGTATTTACATGTTGAAATTCGAGTTCATCAAATCAATTATTTTAAATATTAATATGATTAATTTATAATATATCATATTTTTTATAATAAATTATTTTAATATTTTATTTTATATAAAAAATTAATTTTATATTTTTTTGGTGCTAACAAATATTGATTTTAATAAATAAATATAATTAAAAATATCATATTATAATAAAATATTACTTTTAAAAATAATTATAAAATTATAAAATTATTTTTAAAAGTAAATATTTAAATTATGTAAAAATGATTACATCTAACATAAAATAAAAATGATGTAAAACAAACTCGAACCCGACTGAATCCGAACCCGAACGGACCCGAACTCGATTAGAACCGAACCCGATCGAATCCGAACCCGAATGATCCCGAACCCAATTAAACCCGAACCCAAATAAATTCAAATTCGAATGAACCCGAACCCAAATGAACCCGACCCGAACACGCGGGATTGCCATTTCTACTTTTTAATTGATTCAAGAAACATTAATCCGAATGATGCATAATCAACTCTATTGTGCATGTAAGGTCTAATTATAAAAAAAACTTTTTAATGTAAGGAGTATTTTTGATCGAGATTCAAATAGATCCTAAATCTAAATTTGAGGCTAATTTGTAAGTATCATGAGATATTATTGATATATTCTGCATTTGTCACATGAAGATTTTTTGAGATTTCTAATCTAACCCTTTCAACTCTTATCCATTTAATTCACTTGAGAATCACATTACACATTTAAATCTTCTCGAACTAGAACAATCAAGAATCTATCTAATATACATGTCATTTAAACTAATACTCAATTGACATCACATGAAGATTTTTTAGTTAGTAAAAGAAGTTTTAAATACATTTTATTATTAATAAGGCTTGTTGTCACCTTATTAAACATTATTTGACTTTAACATTATTTGACATGTTTATACAATTAGCAATCTTCCATATATTGAAATTTCAATAAATTTTATTATATTTTACCTTCAACTCTTAATAAACTAATTTAACAAAAGATTAATTAGGAAGTTAGCCCAAAAAACCCTCATTGGTTAATATTAATAGAATTGTTTGTCAAATTTTAGGCTTTGAAGTTAGTTTTTATACAGAGAAATTAACACATAAAAATGGCATATTTGTCAATAATCTTATGATACATTGGTAGAGTGCTAGATTTTTATGTTCAATGATCAAGAATCAAACTATGATAATTTTAATTATTAAAAAAATAAAAGGGCATATTTTTACATGAAAAAGTTAGATATTTATCTAAAATTGAGTTGCATGTAAAAAACTATTAGTGAGTTGACAAAAAAATTAGTTTACCAGTTAGAAAGTGAAGCCAAAGGCAAAAGAAAACTATTACATAACAGTCCGTGATTTTTTTGAAAATCACGGATACATTTACACCATTAAATGAAATGAGGTTGTATTTAATTTTTACTTTTCTTTCTCTAATTTCACCTTTATCTACGGCTGAGTTTGTCCGTCAATTCCACAAGGGAATGACGGACTGTCAGCTAAGTAGAACCTAAAGGCAAAGCACATGCACATTCTCCAAAGCGAAGCAGAAAAAGGAATCAGGGAAGTTTTGAGTTTTGATATTTAGGGTTAGTTTTGAAAAAAGTTTGGGTTGAAAAAAAACTCGAATTGAAAAAAGTGTGTTTATAAAGTGTGGTGAAAAAGTGTAGTTTAAAAACTTTTAAGTGTTTAGCATTGCTGTGAAAAAGTGTTGTAGGAAATTGAAATGTCAAAAAAAGATAAGTTTAAAATAATAAAAGTGTAGAGATGTGAGGATAATAAAATCATTTTATCCAAAAGCTAGCTTTTAAAGCCCAAAAGCTATATTTTTTGGCTTTTTGGTTTGACTTTTCAAACCATGATTTCAACCGCAGAAACCAAATTTTTTTATCTGTTTAGTATTATATTTGCGGTGAAAAACAAATTTTAATCTCAAAAGCTGTGCCAGAACAATGCTAAACGAGGGTTAGCCCACCAGCCCACTGCCTCACTCACCCACTCACTCTCATATAAGTCTGGGGCCAACAGAACCGGGGTCTCTCTCTCTCTCGTTGCTTTTTCTGTTTTATGCTCTCCACATCATCTGAGAGTGCTATAACTAGCAGGAATGGCATTAATAAGATTAAGAGGTGATTAAAGGCGTTTTAAGAGATTAGAAAATGAGTAGTAGTGTAATTAGGACTCAAGGAAGCTGCGTGGCGATCCGCTCTCTCTCTCCTTCCTCTTCCATCAACCGCTGTCCTCACGCCTCTGCTTCTTCAGGTATTATTCTCTTTGTTTAATTCGATTCTCATTTTTGTGAATTGAAGTGTATATATATATATATATATATATATATATATATATATATAGCCCTTGAACCCAGGATCTCGAGAAAGATGACAAGTGCATCTGAGAGTGCTATATATATATATATTTCCAGCGGCCCTTTACTTCTTAATGCCCCCCTGCAATGGTGTAGATTATAGAATTGTCGGATTCTCTGAACATTTTTAGTAATCAGTTTCATTTTTTGTCCGATTTATGATTCTAATACAGAACTGAAAATGTTTTCTTTTTACAACAAAAAAGTAGAAAAAAAAAAGATGATATTGATGGATACTTTTCAGTGGGGAAGATGAGCACTATCTCAACGAATCTGGTGTTTTAATGGCGGACATAGATTCTGTCATTTCCTTCAATCAGAAACTGAAATTCTGAAACTCATTTCAAGTCCACACACAAAAATGACTGATTAATCTCCATTTGGCGTGAGAGAAAGGGATCGGATTTCAGCAATGGTTTTAGCGAATTTTAGTTCAACCATTAGAATCTTGGGTTAATATGAAAAACACGTCTCAATAGTTGATTTATTGTTAAAATTATTTATTAAAAAAAATATAAAATTATTATTAAAAAAATGATAAAGACAAAAACATTCAAATTTTAATATTTTTATCCCTGAAATCCTATTTTTCTCTCTCTTCCCTTGCAATTTCTGCCGCCCCTCTTTCCCAACAACCTTTTTTTTTTGAAAGCTTTTTAATTTCTTCTCTTCTTCTTCACCCTTTCTTAGTTAATTAAAAAGCAAGAAACTGAAGAATAGAAGAAGAAAAATATTCACCCTTTTTTTTAGTTAATTAAAAAGCAAAGCAAAGCAAACCGCATCAAGAAGAGAAACCGAAGAAAAAGAGAAACTGAGAGAAAATAGAAACAGGGAGGGGGTAAGAAAGGAATCGGGAAAGAGAGAAAAATTTGGAGGAACATTTCATTAAGCTTTATGTTAGGATATTTTAACCTTTATTATTTTTTTAATAATATTTTTTTTATTTTTTTAATAAATTATTTTAATATATATAATTATTTAATTAATAAATCAATTATTGAGAGCATCTTTTTCGTATTAACCTTAACCTTAGAATCTTCATTCATTGATCTGTCTGGACTCATTATGCCTATGATTTGGCGCAATCTAGGGTTTCTGTTAGCGGCGGTCCAACCATCTTGCCTTAGTTCCATCATCATTCGCCTATGTCTCCGTGGACCCCACTGTCATGATTAGATTAGACTTCCCTCATCAAACTCATTAAAATGTCTCCCGCAGATGAACATACTCTCAATTCCAAAGCCTAGCAGGTAGACACCCTTCTCTGTAAATGAGTTTTGTTAACGAATGTCCTTATGATATTTTTTTAAAATTAATGAATATATTATTTATAATAATAATATTATATTAAATACAGCAGTTGATAATTTTATTCATCATTTTCAATGCATTAAATGAAGATATTGCTATATATGATAATCTTAAAGAATACCCTAGAACATTCGTTAGCAAAATCCATTATAAATATGATGATTAGTTTTCACGAATCCAACAATATTTCCTATTGCTGGATATTTTTATTAATTATTTTAAAGATTTTGTGTATTCGCAAGATAGACCACTTTTCTTGTACCTGATTTTGGCACGATGCTGACCGTCTCATTTAATCTTGTTACTATGATAAAGAATATATTTAATAATTCTTTTCTTAATATTTTCTTAGAATTTATTATGAATTTTTGTGGAAGAATATTTTTTAAATTAATTAATATTATTATATTAAATATGATAATTGATATTTTATTATTTTTAATGCATTAATTTATTATATTCACTTTCGGTTGATGATTCCTTCACGAGTGCTCGTAGAGCGTGTTGTACCGATTCCGACCACTTTGGATCAAGTGCTCACGTGGGAGACGGTATGTGTCCACGTGGTCTCATGCGCCTGTCCAAATTCTAAAACCCTCCATTATTTTTAAAATTTTGTTAACGAGTTTTAAAATATTTTTTAAGATTAATTAATATATTATTTAAATAATAATATTATATTAAATATAAAAATTTATAATTTATTCATATTTTTAATTCAAATAAAAATATTATTTAATATAATAATATTAAAAAATACTTTTAAAATATTGATTAGCAAAAATTGTATTTTTATTCTTTGAGTTTGTCGGGTAAGTTTAAATTTTGAATAAATTTGAAAAACATGCTATCAATAATCAAATTATTCGTAAATAGTATAATGGATAAAATTTATTTGAAAAAAAAAAATAAACAATTAGAAATTATTATAAAAGATATTGTAAAAGCAAAATTATCCTTAATGAAAAAATCTATTTTTCCTTTCTCTTCCATTAAAAAAATATTATTTTTTAAAAATTTTAATTAAAAATAAATTTAAAAAATAAAATATTTAAATATTTATTTTTTTTAAATTTAAAAAACATAAAGAAAAAATAATTTTAGAAAAATAATGTTATTTTTTAAAAAAAATTTAATTAAAAAATGTAAATAAAAAAATTAAAATAAAAAAAAATTAAAATAAAAAAATTTATTTTCAAAAAACTTTATTTTTTATTTAAAAAATAAATTAAATAAAAAGAAAAAAAAGGAAGGAGAATGTTTTTTTATCAAGCGTAATTTTGTCTTTATAATTTCTTTCTTAATAATTTTTTATTTTTTTAAATAATTTTTACTCATTATACCATTTAACAATAATTTAATTATTGATAACATGTTTTTCAAATTTACGCTTAAATCTTCTAACTTTCTACACTGCCATACGCAAAATATTAGTAAATGTCGGGGCTGTATCGTATAGACTATAGAGTATAAGTTTAGGACGCGTGCACCAGAATCTCGTCTCTCGGGTGACCGTGCCCGTTAATGGCAGTACTGAGTAGCCACTAGGCCAGTCATTTGACTGATTATTATTAGATTTGTCGATTCTCGAATACTTGTTAAATTTCATATTTTTTGTTAGTAAAAATTATTAAATACATTAAAATTTTAAATATAAATATAATATATGTATTAAATGTATCATATTAATTATATTTAAATGTGTCATATCTTATTTATTATATTATTTTTGAGTTTATTAATCATATTGTATTCATGTCATGTTTTGATATCAAATCTCTATATCTACCATTTTATACAGCAGTGCCACTGAGAAAGAAGTAAGAACCGCTATATCCACTCTAATGTTTTGATATTGTTTCATTAAAATCCAAAATTCATGGACCAATTCTTGCTGGATGCAGCAAAATCAGCTGTGGAAATAGGAAGTTTCTGGACCAACTATTTTTTTTTTTGTTTTGAGGGAACTGAAAATTTTTTATTCATCTCTTTTTGTCAAGTGAAAGGAGTTCTGAGAGTCGAGAGAGAGTCTTTGACGTCGACTGGTTTTAGCTCTTGGAACAGGTTGATAAGCACCGAAAATGGTCCTGCTTCTGCTTGTTTTAAGGCATTTTTTTTTAACTTCTTTTTTGGTTTGAAGCTGTGACTGTAAATAAAATTTGGATGGCAAATGTTAAGAAAAAGACGCTCTAAATTGTTGTATGAAGATGCTGCAACATGTGGGACGCCTGCTTGGATTGGTAAGGGCCTTACTTGTGTTTGTTTCAAGGGAAAGGGAGCTTATGAACGGATCTGCATTAACTTGACACCCCAACAGGCAAGTACATGATGATCATTTTCATTATTAACATTGGACCAGTAAGAAAACAAACAAAATATTATGCATTGTGAAGGTTACATTTGATTTGGAACTAAAAAGAAAGAGTTACTTCTTTACTCATGATAATCGTGAACAAAAAATGTTTTATTGGTTAGCTAGATTGCCCACTTTGTCTTGATTGTGCCTTGTTAGGTTCAACATCATAAAACTGATTACATTGCAGGTTTAATCCGTTTTGAGCAAGAATGCAACATGCATGAGATTAAGCTACATTTCGTTTTTGTGATTTTTCTAACAAAATTTCTTGAAATTGTTTTATTAGTCGACTTATTCATGTAAATTCTATGTATCTGATAGTTTTGTTAGCAAATTGCAGGATGAAAGATTGAAAAGGTTGAAGCACCGGATGAAGATTTACTTTGACGGTTCTAGGCCAGATCACCAGGTTTGCCTTTTGCAATTCTTTTTCATTTTTCACAAATTTGATATGTTTGCAATGTGAAGGTGCTTTACCCCAGTGTTGTTAAGGCATGCGTCTAGCTTGCACTTTAGCGCAAGACAATAAAAGTGCCTCAGATCTTTTCGGACGAGGCACATTTGATCAAGGAGACACATGATGAACCTAGACTGTTTTTTTGTAAGGCGATAGGTGCAAAGAAAGTCAGCCTAATTGAAGTTCTTTTTAATTTTTATTTTTTTCATTAATTGTACCTTTAATAGTAAAAAAAAAAAGAGACAATTTCAAACTCTCTACTTCTCAATATTTGAATATTCAACAACAAACATGGGACATAAAGAAATCATGCATATTGGCCAACAAAAAAAATTTGCATGTTTTGTAAGATAAATTAGAACACTCTTTAGAGTTTATTAACGAAATTATATATCTTAAGCTTATTTTATATATACACAGATACATATTATGCCTTATTTTACTTTTTACGCCTTACGCCTCGGACAATATAATGGTTCTAATGCATAGAGTACGTCTCGACAATCTTGCTTTACACTATAATATTGTCCATTGAGGATACTAACTTGAATCAGAGGGCCCTAGGTTCTCCTGAGAAGAACCAAATCTACATACGCAATAGGATACACAGACGCAATAATTATGCCTAAAGACGGCGTAATCTAAATTATCAATTCTATGTGCATTTTTTGTCAGAAAATATTTTCTTTCAGCCAACTTACTGAAAATTTTCACGACAACAGGAAGCCCTGAGAGCACTATGGTCTGCTACATACCCTGGACTGGAGCTCCATGGCTTGATATCTGATCAGTGGAAAGAAATGGGATGGCAGGGAAAGGATCCATCTACTGATTTCAGGTTGGCTTTACTTTACTGCTTTTGTTCGGCATATTTCTTTCTGTGTCTCTGACTTTTTTTTCCCTGGTCAAACAGAGGTGCTGGATTCATTTCTTTGGAGAACCTGTTATTCTTTGCCAAGACATTCTCGGTAAGCACTATCAAGAGTCAAGACTCGAGAGAATTGTTGGCTTAAGTGACATTTCTTTTTTCAAGTCATTTGTGCTTACCTCTGTTTATGGCATCATATAATATTGCTCTGTTTTAGCACTCAGCTACCTTTTTTATGCTCCTGTATTCCCTTTGAAATTAATGCATTGTTCAATCTGAGACTTGTCGCTTGTTATTGCAGACATCATTTCAACGTTTATTAAAAAAGCAGGGAGGAAAGCGAGCTGCATGGGAGTATCCATTTGCTGTTGCTGGTGTAAATATCACATTCATGATCATGCAAATGCTTGACCTTGATGCCAGTAAGTGGAAAATGAATACCTTAATTTTGTTATTTTCAACTTCTGAATATCCTATCAAGTAATTAGACCTTTGAGGTATAATATTTTAGTGTGATTCCTCATTGATTAGTCTGATTATGTTGCTAATGCTAACTTACTTTCTATGTTACTCGGATCCGGATATGTGTCTCACACGGGTATGTATAGTTTTTTAAAGTTTTTCCATGTATTTGGAGGGTCTTTAGCAGGTCATATCCCCATACCCATGTCCGAATATACATCGGACAAGTACTTCAAAAAAAAATAAAGAGTCGGAGCAACATAGCTTACTTTTGCCTGAACTTAGTTCATTTAACGTGAGGATGTAAGCTAATGCCAACTTATTCATTTGCAGCAAAACCTAGGACATTTATCAGATCAGTTTTCTTACAGATGTTATCAGGTAAGAGCATGCAACTGATATTCCTAGTAAAAAACAAGCATGAGGGTTGTTTCCGTCTGGTATTTGCCTTACCTAACGGTGGTGAAACGGCTCAGATACAAATGTAGCAGTTAGCAATTCTGCTTGAATATAACCTAATACATGCACTTGTTGACTGAATTATTTCTCTGTGATTCCCTTTTCTCCAATGACTGTTCAGAAAATGAATGGGCCTTTGACTTGCTTTACTGCGTGGCTTTCATGGTTATGGACAAGCAATGGCTGGAGAGAAATGCCACGTACATGGAGTTCAATGTGAGAAGCCTAATATCCTTATAAACTCTTGCTTATAAATTATAATATTGCACCCATCAAAATCCTATTTTCTCAGTAGGTGCTTGCCTAGGCGATTCTGGCTAATCTTAACAAGTTTTCCTGCTGGTTGCTGGTTGTTGACCTGGTCTGCATGTTTTCTTCAGGATGTTTTGAAATCAACTCGGGCTCAGCTGGAGGGAGAACTTCTAATGGATGATGTCCTACGGATTGAAGACATGCCTTCTTACAGCCTTCTCTGTTAACAATAACCAACTATATTCGAGCTGGAGTGTCCCCAAATACTAGTTCAGTCACATGATATATTTATTTTAACTTTAAAGTTGTACAATCCCTCGTCTGTCCCTCTTTTTGGGGTAAATGAATCCATAAGCTCATCATTTTGATACATGTTAGTATGTTACTTCTTTGATGCGTTCCATCACTCCAACCCAACAGTTCAAAAATGGTAAGTTCTTAGACAGTCCTTCTACTATAGTAAAAAAAATATATATAACATATTTTTATGAATAAGAGAGGGATTTGAGGTAAAAAAAATTATATTATTTTAGATTCCATCTTAGTAAAAAAAAATTTGACACGTCATATTTTTTTTTTAAGTTATCTTTTTTGTCAGTTTCACATGTCCACTTTACACTTTTAATTATATTACAAGGATTATCTAGGTACTTTAACCATTCAAAAATTCTATGAGGTGGGTGAGAATTGGGAGCTAATCAAAATCTATGTTATCCGAGCGTTTTATTTTTCTTAAAATATTCATGTTCGACACTTGTATCCGACACATTCGAACATGAGTATGAAAGTATGATCTTGAAAAATTTTAAAAAAATTGAATATACCTGTGTCAGACAAATACTCTTATATGACAATTATTCCGAATCCGGACAAACATAAATCGAAATTGTTCTTGTTGTGAGTTTGTGAGGTTTCATTCAAGAAATTCAGAAGGTAATGATTCTAATTATGGAAAGCCGAAGTGTGATTTAAATCAGAGATGCAAGTTTCAAGTTCAGACTTTGGAGATAAAAGAAATTTTCTGATAGCAAATTAGGAATAATATTTTAGCAATCAGGATCTCTGCTGGCAAGGAACAAAGCACTAACAATTTGGTAAGTACCAACATCCAACAATTGGAGCTATAAACTTACGTGAAAACGACTATATTTTTATTGTATTGCAAACAGCAATCATGGTATTAAATTGAGGAAAATATTAAATTTTAAAATTTTCATGCCGTGAGAAAAATAAGCTGTCAAATGGAAGGCTAAAATTTTGATTCTTTAGTCTTCTTGAGATTTCCTATTGTGGATTTTGTTGGCTTAATTACACCCTTTTAACCTGACACTAAAAAGACGTTTGATATGATGGAAAGTGATCACTTTTCATGAAAAATAATTGGTGAGAATGTGATTCTCATATTTGGTATACTAAATATTGCTCACTTTCCTGGGAATGTAACTTTCCTTAGAGAGTTACTTTCCCACAAGTATTGAATGTGATGAAAAAGTAACTTTCTCATGTAGTTGAAAAGTTAAAAAAATGTTAAAGACAAAATTATCCTCTTTCTATTTGATTTAAAATTATCAATTGAAATAGTATTTTAAAATATTTCATACAAATATTTATTAATAATAAATATTAATGAAATATTGAAATAATATTTAATTTGCATTCAGCCTTTTAATTTTTCAATTACTTGAGAGTAATTTGAAAATTTTATTATTAACAAACATTTTTTTTTATCATAAAAGTAACTCAAATTACCAATTGAAATATTATTTTTAAATATTTGGTACAAATGTTTGTTAATAATAAATATCATTGAAATATTTAAATAATATTTAATTTTGATACCGCCTTTTAATTTTAAAACTACATGAAAATAATTTCAAAATTTTATTATTAACAAATATTTTTTATCATAAAAATAGCTCAAATTATCAATTAAAATATTATTTTTAAATATTTAGTACAAATGTTTGTTAATAATAAATATCATTAAAATATTTAAATAATATTTGATTTGCATATAGTCTTTTAATTTTTTAAGTACATTAGAGTAATTTCGAAATTTATTATTAACAAATATTTTTTATCATAAAAATAACTCAAATTATTAATTAAAATATTATTTTTAAATATTTAGTACAAATGTTTGTTAATAATAAATATCATTAAAATATTTAAATAATATTTAATTTGCATCAAGCCTTTTAATTTTTTAAATACATGAGAGTAATTTCAAAAATTTATTATTAATAAATATTTTTATCCTAAAAATAACTCAAATTATTAATTAAAATATTATTTTTAAATATTTAGTACAAATTTTTGTTAATAATAAATATTATTGAAATTTTTTAAAATTAATAAAATTTACATTTTTTTGATAAGGGTAATTTCGGAAATTACCATCACATTCTCAAGATTTTAATCAATACTTTTCCATGTATACCAAAAGTTGAAAAGTTACATTCCCAAAAGTACCAAACGCCCTCTAAGAATTTACACCAACTTCCCGTATTAAAAGATAAGAGAAAGAATTGTATGAAACGGTTACTCTAAGTCAACATAAATCCTATCCATTTATATCATGTCACATAATCAGATTTAAAAAAAAAAAAAAAGTCAACTATTTATTACATGAATCATTAAAAAATTGCTGAAATAAATATTTATGATTTAATTATTACATGTAATATATAATAAATAGTTGACTTTTTTCAACAATCTGATTACATGGCATGATATGAATAAAAGGGATATATGCTGACGTGGAATAACTGTTTCATATAATATTTTTCAAAAGATACATATAGATTATTATTTTATTATTGACGACGAAGTTTTTAAATTATATAATTAAATTTATAAGATCAACCCGTGTCTATTTATAAGTTCGAAAAAACTAAAATATTAAATCATTTTTAAACATTCTATCAAAAATTAAGAAGTTGTCTCTTTCGTGTCAAATGCTTATAATTGAGTAAAATTTATTCATAATTAGACTGCTCAAGGACCGGCAGCCTGGTCAGCTCGATCCGTATTGAATTAAATTTGGACAGAAATATTTATGATTTGGATCGGTTCGGTTTGGCTCGGATCACTGTTTATATATTAAAATAATATTACTTTTTAAAAATTTAATAATAAAAGTATATAAAAAATAATAAAAAATAATTTTTTTATTTTTTTAAATAGGATGAACAATAAATCTAAGCCGACGGGCCATGCCTAGGTAAAGAAATAAAAAAAAAATTCGGATCCCGACCCGACCCGATCCATGAGCAGACCTATTCATAATCAATCACTTTTTATTAAAATCTCATTTTCATTCACAATTTTAAAAAATTATGTTTATTATCGATAACTTTTTAAAAGATTTTACCATCTATCATTCCATTAATAAATGGTTAAAAACTTAACAGCAATGTCTACTAAGTATATCATTTGTCGATCCACATGACCCATAAAAATGTGGATAAGGATGAGAAAGAAAAATTCCACCCAAAAACTCAATCAACTCAACGTGATAAATTAAATTATACTTTTTTTTTTTTTAAATATAACTTTTTATGCAATATATACTACATACATAAAGAATGATGTCATTGATAACTTTGGAAGAATTTCAATGTCATTGATAACTGTACTATGAAGCTAAAAGAGGTGAAGTTTGCCAAGATCCCCAGGATGGCTAACGGGATGGCCGATCACCTTGCAAAGGCGGGGGGGAGTGAACAGAACTGAAAATTTTATTGCCTGGTGTTAAACTTTGTCTTATCCCAGTTGTATGGTTTTACTGTCTTATGTATATGTAATGTCTATAGTTAAGGGTATTCAAACGATTAATTCGGTTAATAACCTAACCGAATTATCATTAATTGAATTAATTGAATTTGTTTTTTCATTAACCGTTAACCGAACCAAAATGTTAAAACGGTGAATTAACCGAACGGAAATTATTTCGGTTAATTCGGTTGGTTTTCGAATTAACCGAAATAAAAACCTAATTTATTTTGCAACCTATTTTAATACATGATTTTATATCCAAATAATCTATCCAATCAACCAAAATTCAAAAGCAAAGAATAATAAAACTATTATAAAATTCAAATATCAAACATATTAAACAATTAAACATACTAAACAACTAAAAAAGCATGATAAAGTATAATGAACATTACATAAGTCTCAAAGCAAAGAATATTTCGGTTAATTCGTATAATTCGATTATTTTCACTTAACCGAACGAATTAACCGATAACTGAAATATTCCAAAAACATTAACCGATAACCGAACCGAACTTTGTTTAGTTAACCGAACCAAAAAAAATTTCGATCGATTAATTCAGTTAAAATCGAATAGTGAACACTCCTATCTGTAGTTTCTTAAGTGGGTGGTGCACCCTTTGTTCTTTTTTGGCTCCAGTATATTTTGTTTGGGGACATTGGGTGGCTGTGTAGTTGTATGCAGCTGTGGATTGTACTCCTGTATCACCGCTTAAGTTCAATAAATCGTTTATTGCCTAGGGGGAAAAAAAAAACATAAAGAATGATGTTAATTATTAATTTTAGTATTCTCTTATAATTAAAATTTATTATCATTTTACAAAAAAAAAAAATATTAAAGATTTTTATAAGCTATAAAGTTATGGATAATAAATTCAAGTAGCAAGCTAAATCCATCATTTTTATATAATCTAAAATGTGACAATAACTTTAAATAGGGATAAAAACCTAAACTCATTATTGGCAACTTGATAAAATCTAAGCACATTGTTTAAGGCCACATTGATTGGTCAAGTTAATAAACCAAAAAAAATTCATTACAAAATAATTTAAAATAAATAAATTTTAAATTTATTTAATTTTTTTTTTTTACGGAATTTTTTCCATTCAATCTTACCAATACTTTACTAGACCATGTCACATGTTCATCATGCTTCGTCATCTCAAATGTGCATATATATATATATATATATATATATATATATATGACCTTTCTGGTTTTTTTTTATGTTTGGTCATATATGATAATTGAGATTGTCAATGGGAAGACGAGATTGCTTCCTTCATTTGTAAGGTTATTCATCACCTACAATGAGTATACATTTCCTTTTGCTTCTTCTCATGATGATCCATATATCTCATTAGATGTCCATTAAAGCATTTTGCTTCAGGAATTTCAAAGGGATTCCTTTATGACCACATGCATTCTAACATAAGAAAAACATGGTTGGCAAAATTTGCTTCATGTTGTTATGTAGAAGTTTTTTTATTGTGGTTCGTCTTCATAATACCTTGTAAATTTTCCTTATTGACGGAACTATAACTTTCCATGGTCTGCAAAAGTTTACACAGATTAAATCAGAAGCAGCTAAACCTGTTGCTTAATCGATAATTGAGAAGTTCTATTGTCCATATAATTTTTTTTTCTCTATATTGACGAAAATGATTATTTTTCTTAGCTCTTCTACTTCCCTAGTTTTCTTCTAGCTTGATTAGAGCATATCTAGTATTTGCTCCACTAATATAAGGTGGAGGTGTTAATCTTTATTAGGGTTTACTGTTGGAGGATACCTTTTTTGTGGTCCTTTGCCCTGCCTCTAGCCTCCCTTTTGGTGGGATCCAGATGGGTTCTTTCCTTGTTAGGAATTTCACGTAGTTCCCCAGCTCATACATTTGATATATATTAGTATATTACAATCATGATTCATACGTGACTCTCTAGGTATCTCTGGACCATTTCTCATCTTGCATTTCGTTGTCTTACCTTAAAAGGATCCACATTTCTTTTGTTCCATTTTTTATGCCCTTGTGACCCAAGAACAATGAATGTGCTTAGTTTTTTTTTTTTCTTAGTATAAATTTTTTTCAAACTTTAGGGAATTAAAAAGAGAAATTTATAAGTGTTGGGATTAAACCTCAATCTTATAAGAATTCACCTCTTAAAAGAAGTTAATGAATCATTTGAATAAAGTTTTAAGTTCAAATATGCTTAGTTTTGACCTTCAGGAGTATTGGAAGGGTTTATAGACAACATCTTTTGAAAACCTTTGAACATCTAAATGCCCACATTTTGAATAAACTTTGTGTAATTATTCTTGCATATTATAGGCTTTTTATGACGTGCTGATTACATTTATGTTATCCAAGTTCTTCATTTTTTTAAATATTTTCATCTGACACATAGTTGAATATGTATATAGGGTATAATCTTCCAAATATATGGAAAAAAAATTGAACATACACATATCGGACACATACCTATATTTGACACTTTCTAAATTCAACATACATATATCGAACATATACCTATATCTGACACCATCCTGAATCCGGTTAAGATATGGTTACATGTCTACAGCTGTTTCCAGTTTAATTTTAGCAGTGATGTTGTCGACTTGTCGTTGGTGTGCAAAGGGGGGATTTCAGTTGGCCAGTTTTGATGTTGCTTTGGCCACCAGCGCAGGTTCTAAAGTTCTGACCAGTGAAACCTCCCAAATTTGAGAATATTGCTTGTGCATTATTGTTCTACGTGCAACTTGGGTCCAATTAAAGAAGTTTTCAATTGGATATAGAGTTATCTTGCTAAATTTAGCCCCACCCCTTTCTCCTATATATATATATATATCATTGAATGATTTATTGGTGGTAAGCCGGCCTATTTGTGCTGTACACCTTGCTATTAGTAGAAACAAATCTTGGCAAGCAAATTTGTGGGAATGACTTCATGTGTGGAAGTTGGGAGGTACCATGATAAATGATAATATTAAAGTAATAGAAATTAGCTAACAAAGCATTCCACTTTGGTTAGCTTTTTGGGCTCAAGGTTGCTCCCAGAAGTGTCTGTCATAGAATATATATCTGCCACAAAGATATGTTGGTTGTGTATTATTTGTTCCAAATAAATCATCTTTAATTGGTTCTTTTGCTAATTGCTATTCGGTATTTTATTAATGGATTTTGTAAGGGTTTTTGTTGATCCACATATCCTGTTATGCGCTTCTTTTCTCCAATAGATACAAGGCTATTCAAGTAATGTAGGAGTGAGTGGTTGTTTTACATCCTTTGCAGCCAATCATTAAGGAAAGCAGCATATATATTCCTAGAATACTAATACTATAATAAAGAGGTAGATTCTGTGCGTGGGAAACCCATTTACCAGTGTTCTTATTCTTGAATTAAATATTTAAGCATTGATTCCTGGATTAAATATTTCAAAATCCAATGTCATATATTGAAACATGTTTACAGGCCCCAGTAGTACTGGAGAGAGCAACATGGAAAACTGTTGGATGTAGAAGATTCTTCATTTTATTTGTGAAGTAGTGGGATGTTTGTTGATTAAAGAAGTTTATCCATGATGCCAACAAAGGTTTTATTCATGATCTTCTGCTGTAACTGTAAGGTTTATTCCCCAGCAGTTTGTGTAAAGGCCAGGCAGCCTGGTTAAATTCAATTCCATTCCATTTGAACCTGTAAGGTTTTGTTGATGGGTATTTGAACCGTACTGATCCTTTGCGTTTTAGATGGAACAACTGGTGCTGGCCCTATATGAATGAAACGTCTAGCGTTTGTTGTTCAAATGTCGATTGTTCTTGTTCAAGTTATCATTTGCTAGTTAACACACTTTTGCACTATTATTAAATGGTACTCTCATCCTATCAGCCGTCCATGTAAGACCTATTTAATGGACGGCTGATTTTGCAATGTCCAAAATGGAACTCACATTCATAAAAAAGAAAACGAGCACATCGCATTTGCCACCGACCTGGCCACGATTTAAGCTTCGTTGGGGTGGGCTTCTCACTGTCCGTACAAGGTTCTGAAATCCAAGGTGAGCCCATATGAGTTATAATAAAGAACTCACAATACCGAACACGACACGAGAAAAAAAAAATTAAAAACAAGACACAACACAAAAAAATAATACGAACACAACACGAATACACGAATATTTTAAAATCTATTTAATACGAATTATCAACGTATCAAAATTTAAATAAATATAAAATATCTTAAATACGATTATAATACGCAAAATACACGAACACGACATGAATACACAAATTGTCATGCCTAAGTTATATGAACCCTTGGCAATCATTAGGCACTAGACTACGTTGATCGGTTGGGGAAAAAAAACTGGGCAAAAAAAAAAAAGAATCTAAAACCCAGCCACAGCAGCAGCAGCAGCAACAACAACAACAAATTTCTTGCAGGTTAATGGCTGATAACGTGGAAATGGAGTCATCAAATTGAAAGAAAGATGACGTGTCGGTTGCTTGCGGGTTTAATGGCTGATACATTACTAAAAGATTATTATGTCCCGTGCAAGGTGGGACTTATGGTACGGGCTGCTGCTGCTACCATTATTGGGAGGCGGAGGAGCCACGACATCTTTCTTTACCAATTGGTTTGGCCTATCTTATAGTATTAAAAATTACTAATATAAAAGAGGCAAAAAAGGTTGTCCAATAGGAAATCTTATTCTTGAAAAATATCCCAAAAGTTAGTAGCTAGTACTTCTAAATATAATAAAGGCTCTAGCAATTTCTCTATCCCCTTGGTGTAAAAATGGAGCCTAAACCCAAACTGTTTTCCCTTTCAGGTTTTAGGTTGAGAAATGTTTGATTAGTCATTTCATTTCCCACATATTGTATCTTTTGTTCCTTTTAATCATGATGCTAAACTATATTGACTTAATTGAATTAGTTCATACAGTCCCTTTTAAGAAGTGACATCAATAAATTTTGAATTCGAATCTCAATATATGTAATCCATTTTATTATTCTCAAACTGCAGTCTCTTATGTACCCAAACAAATAATCTTCTTCCATCCTAATTACATAAATTTTATGCTTTTCATTTCAAAATTCCAATTCAAAACTTCCAATTTTGAATTTTAAGGCATAACTAGTAAAGTATTCAATTAGGAATTGATTCTCAATATGATAATGATATATAGTGAATTTTGATATATATATATATGGGTTTTTTTATTCTACATATAATAAGATATGTTTTTTTCTCACCTCATAAATTTATTTTTTATTCTCAATGTTTGAACATAAGCCCTCCACGACATATTTTCAAATTTAAAATTCTAAGTTGTAATCCTAGTGGTTAAGTATGTTTTTGACCATGAGATTATGAATTCTTTATTAATATATATATATATATATATATATATATATTGATATTATTCTACTCCCTTGGTGGGTGGCTTCAAGTCGTTTCTGAACACTACACTACCCCATACATATTTTAGTAATCAATTGGGTATTTGATTGGTTTAGTTATTTTGGTTTACAAAAATGGGGTCTGGTCTTTCTAAGTAAGAATCTATTCTCAATGCTGCTTGTGTTTGAGTACTATCCCACAACTTTGTCAGGTCTACTGATATGAGCTTAAGGTCGTTGATCCTTAAGCCTCATCATTGTTCTTATCGCAATTATTTGTACTTTGTTCCATATAGAAATGGCTTCAGTCCAATTCCATGTGAGATGCATGGCCCTCTTCCAGTCACCTGGCTTCACACCAGCCGTTGGGTGCCTCCTTTTATACTACAAATGGACCAGCTTTTGTCCCTCCTATCATATTTGATTTCTGTTCTCCAAGATCAATGGCACCCAAATTTAAATAACCAAAGATTAATACTATATTTCTGTTGGGTTATCCCATACAGTAGTCACGTGAGAGATACAGGTTATTGTTTCTCCGACATAGGGCTCCATGTGTGAGGAAAAGATTGTTGGGATTATCTCGATGTGTGAGGAAGAAGAGATTGATGGAATTATCTCACATCCATTGTGAAAGGGGTTAGTTATCGGATTACAAGCAAGAGTGAAAGTCTCAGCTCTTGAATTAGTTTTTTTGGGTTGAGAGATACTCAAGATCACCAACATTGATATATATATTTTTTTGGATAATTAAAAATTTTATTTCAAAATCCAAAAAAAAACAGATGATTTGTTACAAAATGTATTTATGGTATAGAGTCAACATTATATCATTGTAGGCCTTTTTATGTGGAACCTGATTTTTTTTCAATTTGTGTGGAGCGACCGATAAAAATTATTACGGATCCAAAAAGAGAATTTTGGAAAAAAAAATTTGAGGCTTTTTGTTGGTTATATATTGCACTTATGATTTGTAGGATATTGTTGGAATCTGTAATCGTCGTCGTACAATACTTGTCTCTTTGAATAATGAAAATTTTCTGTAATTCTATAAAAATAAACACAATTAATCAACCTAGTAAATTCTTTTGTCGTTTTCTTTTTCATTTTCTCTATATGTATATTTTTTGTTCCCAAAAATTCACACATTAAAATCTAAATGATATGACTTGAAGTTTTTCTTAGCTGTAAATCACAGTATACAGCCATAAAGGATTAGGCTATTATTGAAAAGTGAAATATAAGTATAGGTGAATCATTTAAAATTTCTGCTTTAATTATTTTCAAGTGGAATCCAAAGGTCTACACTGGGGGGCTTTATGAAACAGGTTTTCACAAAGACAAACTAAGCCAATTAAAAAAAGAAAAAAGGAATTAAGCCATCAAATGAAACCCTGTTTAATTAGCTCATGATCCTAAATGCAGAGTACTGCTCTTATATCATTTTAATCAGGGTTCGCAAACCTAACTACACATTCTTAGGCCTTAACCATAATTACTTTTCCACGTGCTATATAAACAATCCATCCGAAATACAATCCTCTCATGACAAACGTTTACTCTAGACAATTCCATTAGCTTTTCTGATCTATAATCAATCTTTTTGCAAAATGAAGTTTTTGATGCTGGCAATCAACCTCTCTCTGTTGCTCTTTTGCTATGTTGTCACTACACACCAAACACCATGGCCTTTCACTCTACTTTTATTCTCATTCTTATCTGTTTCACCTTTCTTGCTGAACTACTGGCTAGTCCCTGGAGGCTTTGCATGGAGAAAGCACCACCATGTCTACTCTCCACAGCTTCGTTGTCCAGTCGGTTGGCCTCTGCTTGGAATCTTGCCTCTAATGGGTAGTTCAGTTGCTCATCGTAAGTTAGCCAACATGGCTGCTTCACTAGGTGCAACTAGGCTGATGACATTTAGTCTAGGAACAACGCGTGTGATCATCAGTAGTCACCCTGACACTGCCAGGGAAATCCTTTCCGGGTCGTCATTTTCAGACCGCCCAGTGAAGGAGTCAGCTCGTTTGCTGATGTTTGAACGCGCCATTGGGTTCGCACCCTCTGGCAAATACTGGCGCCACCTTCGTAGGCTTGCTGCGAACCATATGTTCTCCCCTAGGAGAATTTCTTGTCTGGAGTCCCTGCGCCAACAAGTGGCTGATGAAATGCTGGTGGAAGTAAGGAAGGGAATGGAAGAGAAAGGGTTGGTAGAGTTGAGGGGGATATTGCAGAAGGGTTCTTTAAGTAATATACTAGAGAGTGTGTTTGGGGGTTCTGTACTAGAAAGGGAGGAGCTAGGGTTAATGGTGAAAGAAGGGTATGAATTAATAACTATGTTTAACTGGGAGGACTATTTCCCTCTAAGGTTTTTGGACTTTCATGGGGTGAAAAGAAGGTGTCATAAGTTGTCAGCCAAAGTAAGAAATATTGTGGGTCAAATTGTGAAAGAAAGAAAAAATGGTGGAGATCAGATCAATGGTGGAAATGACTTTCTTAGTGCTTTGTTAGCTTTGCCTAAAGAAGACCAGTTGAGTGATTCGGACATGGTTGCTGTCTTGTGGGTAAGGACTATTTCCTTCTTTTAGATATACATAATTTTAATACTCCCAAGCTTAATTAGTATCATATACCAAAAACAAACAAATGAAGCCATCATCAAAAACATATACTATCATCTATCATAAATATATCTAATTTGCTGAGAGTATCTTGGATCATATAAACTTAAGTCGCCATCAAAAGAAGAAAAAAAAAACAAAACAATCAGAGTTAAGCAATCATTTATTAGAATCTTGTTTTGTTGTGCTTTTGTTTTCCAGTTGTCTGGCATTGCTTTCCATTTGGGTTGATAACAATGGAGACAGGTTCATTTTATAGGTCTCATTTCATCTCTCTTTTTTTTGTTTTATTTTTTGGTCGAAAGGGTTAGGTTTCATATAATTATATCTCGAAAAGACTGAATTGTTTTTGACTCAAAACGGTCAATTTTTCCTTTGACAAAAGTGAGTGACTAAAAGGGTTCAGGATTCGGATAAAGAATCGCAGTGACATGACTCCAATTCCTCCCACAGTAGTTAGTATTCACTATTCCTTGGATGCCTTCATATCCCCTCCATAGACTTAATTTAGGTTAGATACATATCCCCTTCACATTCTTTTTTAATCATCTTTTAAGCTACATATTAATTTAGTTTTTTTAATCAAAACCCTATATTATTTAGTTAGGTTATCCAAGAGTAAAGGCAAACAGTATACCAGCCTACAAATCCTAGCCAGTTCTCAAAACATAATTAATTGGCTTGTGCTTTCCACGTTATTGGTTGTCCTTGCTTGCTGGCGCTTTTAACTATTAAGGGGAGTTTTTTTTTTATAAGCTAAGATTTGGATTTTGTTGCTTCATATCTTTGCTATATTCATAGGTCAAAGTAGATATATGCAGTAGATCATTTTCTGGATATTGCTACTAAAAATACACTAACTTTAATTGTATTTTTGTTCAGGAAATGATATTTCGGGGTACCGACACGGTTGCTTTACTATTGGAATGGATCATGGCCAGGATGGTTTTGCACCAAGACATCCAAGCTAAAGTCCAGCAAGAGATTGACGCCTGCATCGGCCACCAGTACGGCCATGTTCGAGATTCTGATCTCCCAAATCTCCCCTACCTCCAAGCAGTGGTGAAAGAGGTTCTCAGGATGCATCCACCGGGCCCACTTCTCTCATGGGCCCGCCTAGCCACCCACGATGTCCACGTGGGGAAGTCCTTCGTCCCAGCTGGCACGACCGCAATGGTCAACATGTGGGCCATAACCCATGACCCATCTATTTGGAAGGATCCATGGACCTTTAGGCCTGAAAGGTTTATCGAAGAGGAAGATGTTCCCATCATGGGCTCGGATCTGAGGCTTGCACCTTTTGGGTCAGGTCGAAGGGTCTGCCCTGGCAAGGCACTAGGGTTAGCCACCGTGCAACTGTGGCTTGCACGGTTGCTCCACTGTTTCAGGTGGCTTCCGGCGAAGCAGCACGTTGATCTTTCGGAGACTCTGAGGCTTTCTCTTGAAATGAAAAAACCATTAGCATGTCAAGTGGTCCCCCGAACAGCACAACATGTTTCATGAAGCAAGAAAAATCCGTCCGATTAAGTAGAAAAATAGTAGTGATCGAGTATTATGAATTGTGAAATGTTAATTAAAATGATGTAACAAAAGCGTGCGATTCGTGGAAAATACTATAAGTCACCGTGAATTACATAGTATATACAATAAAATTAGTAAGAAAAATAACTAGGAACTTAAACCCTCGACTAGCTAGCCTAGCAAGAAGACAAATATATATATATATATATATATATATGCAAGTTAAACAAGAGGTCCCCTAGACTTTGTATAGGAGTGCTGTTTTTTCTTTTAGTTTTTATTAATTCGAGTATTGCAAGGTTTGAATATATATATAAATGGCAAATAGTTAATGTTTAATACTCCAAATTTCCAATGTCATCAAAGATCAAGAGTTCACTTTCTATACCAACCATGTTAAATGCTAATTTGATAGTGTGGTTGGATTGACATATTATGGTTTGAATTTGTCTTTAGATTCTTCTATATTTTATCTTCCATCTATCAAAGGGTGAACTCCAAAAGTATTAAAAGAGATTGACTTAAATACTTTTAAAAGTTTTCTAATTAACAATTTTATCACTTATAAATTTTATTTATTATTAAAAATAATTTCTTAAGTGAGAGACATAGTAAAATTAATTAATCTATTAATTAATTAAATTGGTTTAATTTTTTTGATAGACTCCTATTCAAACAAGACTAATTGTAATATTGTAAAGTAGAATTATTGTTACCTTGGATAATAATTTATTTATTTTTTGATAATACCTTGGATAATAATTTGAAACGATAACAATTTATTATTATCTTAGATAATAATGTGAAACAATCAACAATGAAACACTAAAAGAAACATCCAATCCTAGCTTTTCAAGATCGAGTTGAGAACATTGAACCATTAGCAACTAGAGACTTTCAATTATGACACCTACTGGAGCAATGGTTTGGCTCTGCAAAGCACTTTCGGTTACCATAATTTGAAACTCATAGCTTGCACATGTAATTTTATAATTGAAATAATAACACAAATAGATTTGCTTAAGGATCGGATAGTCCACCTGATCCGACCGTATTGGATTCAGACTGGGTAAAAATTTTTTTGATTCGGGCCGACCCAATCCAAATCACTGTTTAACTAATAAAAAATATTTTTTATTTAAATTTAATTATAAAAATATAATTATTTTTTAATTTTTTATTATTATTTAAACAGTAAATCAAATCGATAGATCAAGTCTGGATTAAAAAAATAAAAAATTTCCGAGTTGCAATATGGTCCAGCCCGGCCATGAACAGATTTAAACATGGGTCAAGACTCAAGAGTTGCATATGTTGTTTCAAATTTCAACGGTGAATTATCTTATATTTCTTTTCTTTTAAATTAAAAAATGAAGAAAAAAAAAAAACTTGCGCTTTAAGAAATTTAAGATCAAGGTAAATTCGATATTATAGACTATAGCAAAACCAATATTAATTGCCAATTCTTATTCTACCGTTTGATTGCATGCTTTAACCTATTCCCTACTTCTTTGAGCTATTTGTGTCTTTTAAGATCAGACAATTAATTGGGATTTGTTTCTTTAATTGTTACAAAAGCAATTGCCATTTTTAATTTATGTTGGTAAATTCATTGAAATATAATCATATATAATAAGTGACGCGTATTAATTATTTTTCCTATTTTTTGCCTTTCAATTTTGTTTTAATTGATTTGCTAGGTATGTTTGTTACTGGTTCTATTTTTGTATGTTTTATAACTTGGTTTGATAATTGATAAGACAATTAAATATTAATTAATTCATAATATATCACAATTTATGATTTAATTAAAAATTATATATCTAACTATAATATAAAATGAACTACAAACATTGTTTATGTGTTGACACTTGCATTTTTTTTTTCCTTTTGGGAAAGAGAGAAAGAAGAGAAAGACAAAGAAAAATAAGAAAAAATATAAAAATTTGTGTATTTGTGTTCGTGTTATTTTTTCGTGCGTTAAATTATTATAAATTTATATAAATTTTTACACGTTAATAATTCGTTTTAAGTATATTTTGACACGTTTGTATATTCGTGTAGTTTTCATGTTATTTTTCGTGTTGTGTTTAATTATTTTTCGTTTTAAAAGAATTATTTTGTAAATTTTTAAAATTATTTTTTCTCTTTTCAAATTTATTTCAGATATTATTTTTAAATATATATTTTTTAAAATGGCACGTGTCATCACCTGATTGGTCAATCCCACATCATTATCTCTACTTAACGGTGTTAAGTCCAAGTACCACATTGATACACGATTTGATAATGCAGGTACTGAGATACCACATTTGACATTTTTAAAACACAGGTACCATATTAAAAAAATTGATAAGTTCCAGGAGCCATTTATGACATTATCCCTTTTGAGATTAATTAGGTCATTTTAGGATTTGTTTTGTCTTTTGACTAATACTAATTGCGATATTTTAGGCATTTAAAAAATTATTGAGGTTAATTTAGAGCACACATTTATATTTTTAGGGTTAAATTCGTATCGTATTCGCGTTATTTTTTTGTCATAATCGTATTTAATATATTATATTTATATAAATTTTGACACGTTAATAATTCATTTTATATAGATTTTGACACATTCGTGTATTCGTTTCATGTTCGTGTTTTTTTTTTTGTCGTGTCGTGTTTTAGTTATTTTCCCGTGTCGTGTTCTTTTTTTTTAAAAAAAAAAAAATTATTAAAACTATTTTAGGTGGGCTATTCAACTGTCTAATTTTTTATAATTAAAAAAATATGATCAACAAAAAATGATGGAAGCTTCTCAACAAATAAGCTTTTGCAAAGAAAGAAAGGATCGGGAAAAAAAAGGAAAAAAAAGAAATGGAAATTGAGGAAAGGCCTTATCTGGCTTTTCTCACGGGAGGGGAGGCATGTATTGGTTATTCTTCTCATTCATGTTTTTCTTTTATTCTCCTTAGACTTCTTTGCCTCATTGAGTTTATTGTTTTTCTTCTTTTTTTTTGCTTCTTTTTCTCCTGGAGTCATTGGTGCCAGTTGTTCTTTTGATTCTCCTTTGTCTTTTTTCCTCGAAATTGTCTTCCGATTGGGTTTGTTCCCTTTTTTTTCGGATTTTTTGTCCTTTTTCGATTTCCCTACAATTATCCGTCTCCTTATTCTTTGTGGATGTTTTCTTCATTTGGGTTTTGCTTTTGATTTTTTTTTTCTTCTAATAAATTGATAATAATGATTTAGTTTTGTTCTTCCTAATATAAATTTACTATGAATTAACTTTTTTGTTTCCTTTAATATTCTTTTATTTTTGAAATGGCAAGTGGTGTGTTCTTGATTGCTCTTTACCTTTCTAATTTATTCGCTTAGTTTTAGCTTTTTTATTTTTCCTTTAAATGCATGATTTTTTCTTGCATGAATTAGGGAAAATCTCTTCATTTATGGAGTTGATTATTGTTTGCTTTCTTTTCTCATGATTTTTCTTTGCTTAGTATTTTGAGGAATAATGTGATGGCTACTTATCAACCTATCATTTTTAAAAATTACAAAGTTAGTCCCACAGCGAAGCGCGGACAACCTCCTAATGTATATTAAAATTAAAAGTAAAAAAAAAGTGAAAAAAGTTTTTTTAAGTCAAATTTGCAAAACCAGCATGGTTTAAAAATGCGAGAAGAAAATACTTATATTAACAAACTTATGAAATACTAAACAGTAAACATCTAATATTTTTCTTTGTGCATGTTAATTTTGTTTTTTTTTTTTTTTCCAAGAAAAGAAATGAGGATATAGTAGTGTTGGTTGGTTTTTTTAAGAAAGTTTTACAGCGATCTAATTATTCAAGTGATTAAAGTGTTTTCACCTGATACGACCAGCAAGAACGAAAATAAGCAACACGAAGAAGAAATTTTAGATAATTGACTAAGTTAAAACTCCGCCTAAATGCATTAAAAATAAAGATAATTGAAATGTTAAAAAAAAAAAAAAAAAAAACTTGAAAGGTAACAATAAAATGCAATAATATTAAGATAATTGAAATTGCATTGTGTTTGTGGTTTCTGAAACTCGTTTTATATTGTTCCAACTCATATTTATACTAAAAAAATTGAAGAAAAAAAAAAAGCAGAAAGTCCAACTATTTCTTATCTACAACTATTGTCACTTTCTTCCTCGCCTTCACGTCCTTGATCGTGGTTGATAACTGCCCCATGTAGTGTTCTCTCCTTTTTTAACTGCTAGTTGAATATTTACTTCAATCGTTTTTGAATTTTTTGCCTTCAAGCCGAATTTTCCTTCTGAATACTATCAATTATACTAGATGAAAGCTAGCATATCTCCACTATCTGTTGAATTTTCTCTAGCACTAATCTCACTCGGCAACGTCTCAAACTATTAAAAATTCAATCACGTTGAATTCTTTTAAATTCATTAATTTTAGCCATACCTCAATAGTCATGCTGAATATCTTCCTAGCACCAAGAGTCCAACCGCTAATAACTGCCCACTAATACTAGATTCTCTCAAAGAAAGGTTAGTTATAGAGTTTAATCTGAATTGGACCCTATAGACTCTCTTATGATGGGCTCCGTCCATATGTTTATGGATTCTTTTACTCACATCGTTGATGCACTCGAAATAGTGTATTTTTATTAAACCTTGCACTTAATATGATCAATTATAGTAAAGTAGTATGCAAGGGTCGAATCCACAGAGATTGCTTTTAATTTATGAGTTGGTTGGTTCAAAACTTTAGTTCTAAGACAAGAAAAGAAAAGTAAAAGAATAGGGGGTTTTTGAAATAATTAAAAGTAAAGTAAATCAGAAAAATAAGAATGCAATTAAGAAAGTAGAAGAAGTCAAATATGAGAAAAGCATGGTTAAGGTTTCATTCTCCACCACTAGACATCATTAAGAATCAATTTCAGATCTATCAATATCAATAAACTATCAAAATTATCAACCGTACATAACAACCTCCCGTGTTACCCCAATATTTTCTTAGTTCGTCGTTAAATAGAACAAACGCCACTACTTAATCTCTAACTACCAACACAACCTAGGATAAACATCTCTAAATTTAATTTGATAGCAGCTTTATGATAAAAAAGATAGGTTGATCTATATAACAAAAGCATAAACATGAATTGTTTAACTTAGATTATGTTCTACTTTGCAATTCCCGAAAACCCAACATAATCATGAATTACAAATTGCTACTATTGAATAGGAAATCAAGACAAGCTACGTATCAAGTCTCCTAAACTAGCATTAGATAATTATCAAGATCTATTTTGTATGCATCCTAAACAAATCAAGATAAAAATCATAAACAATTTTTATGGAAGAACTTAAGCAACTTTGATAGAAAATTAATAATAGATAAAATCAAAAAATTAATTACAAAACATGTCTAGAGCTTTGAAATCACCCTTAACCAAAGAAAAGTTTAGCCTAGTATAGGCATTATTAACATAAACATAAAAAGACTAAGAAGAAAAAGTAAAAGAAAGAAGAAAATCAGAATACAAGAGTAAAAGAAGTAGAGATGTGTCTCTATTTGGCTCCCTCTTGTGTCTCTTTATATAGGCAGCCTCTAGGTCTTGTGCATTAATTGACATTTAATAGCATCTAGCATTTAATGACATTTAATGCATGTAGGCAGCTAGAGTTTAATGCAAGAAATGAAAGTCTTGGCAGCCACTTCTTCTACTTTGATTGAGTTTGTGTATTTATGGAATGTAAAGAGGATTCTTGTAATTAACGCAATTAATGCAAAGTTGAAAGGTTGACAACCACTAATTCTACTTTGACTAGGATTTCTTCACATGGCAAATTAAGTTGATTCTTGCAATTAATGCAATCAATGCAATTAATGCAAGATAACACCTACAAAAAAAACAAAACCATAGTAAACTATAAAGGATTTCAAAGAACTAAGCATAAAATATAAGGAATTGATATATGAAAATATATGAATTTAAGCACTTATCAAATTCCCCCACACTTAGTCTTTTGCTAGTCCTCGAGCAAAATCAAATAGAGACAAAATAAGAAAATCGAATCTAATTCACTTTCAATAACAATTAGAGGTAATCAATCATTGAACAAGTCTTATCAACTAATCAATAGCTTAAAGAGTTCACAAAAATTCATGCTTGAATGTAAAAGGTTTGAGTTAAGCCACTATTAACATAACATATCTCAATCAAATAGTGCATATCCAAACTTAACCTCAACTTCTCACATGGGATACTCTCATGATTTTCACTCCTTAAAGTAGTGGTAAAGTGTTTACACTCAATCAATCTCATGAAAACAGTTCTACCATATGCTTGCTTGTCCACCTATTCTTCACTACTTAGATCATACAACTTCATAAATCAAGAGGTCTTTATTCAATATTGTAATGGGGCCAGGGGGTAATATTGTGGTTAAAGAATAAAAGGAAAAGATATCACAAAGGTTTCAAAGGCTTCATAGAATTTAGAGACAAAATAAGATTTTGCAAATAAAACTTTCTCAATATTCTTTAGAAGTACATAATCACATAGGCTAAATATTTCATATTGAGCCTTTGCTTTATTCTAATCAACTTTGTAACATTCTTTTCTTTTCCTAAAAGTTGAAAAGATGATTCATTTTTTTTAATACATGGGAAAGTATTTTTACAATATTCCCTCTCTTTTTCTCTTGACTTTTGCCTTTCTCCTCCCTCACAATTATCTTTTGTATCTAACCCAATTTTTCAGTAAGTATTCTGTTTTTGCAATATGTCTCAAACATTCCATTCATCTTTAAAACAAGGATAGAGATATAAATGTGTTTAGGCTAGGTGTAAGTTGTGGTTACCAAAGAAATAGTTTATTCAATATAGGCTCAAATTGGTTCACTAGGGGGGATGTTCTCTCAGAACATCAATAGGGATGGCTTATTGGCCCTGGTTAAAAATCCTAATGCCTCTATCATATCCATGTTGTCACATGTATCAATATAGTCTCAAATGGTTTAAAAGCAAGTTCTAGAGAAACATGTAATCATAAGAGCACTCAAGAAAAAAATTAGATTGATATGTATAATGCATCAATCATATAGGCTAAAAAACTCACAAGGATGATTATACAAGTCAGATTTAAGTACTTTTGTCATTCTTTAACCCTAAACTATTAGGCCCTTACTGAATTGGATTAGACCTAATCCGAACTTTTGTGGCTAAATTCCAAGGTTGAAAAAATTGGATCTAAGGTCAAACCGGTGTTACCTGCAGTTCCCGGTTCAATCGGTTGGACACTTTAAATAAGATTTTTAAATATTTTAAAAATATTTTTAATGTTAAATAAATATTAAATATAGTAAATAATAAATAAAAATAAGTATTTAGCTTAGTGTTATGGTCTTTAGTATATTTCTAAGAGGTTATGTGTTCAAATCTCATCAATTACAAAAAAAAAAAAAAAAAAAATTGAAAAAAAAAACTAAAAAATGTTTTTCCCCCTTTTTTCTAGTTTTTTTTTTCGATTTTTTACTGATTTTTTATCGGTTGAACCGATTTTTGACCGGTTCGACCAAATTCGATTTTATTACACTTACCGGATCGGATAGACCACCGATTCCTGGATCAACCGGTCCGACCGACCTGTCCGATCTGATTTTTTATTCACTGCTAAATTCCTTAGACCATTTTTTATGGATTATTTTTTGTCTCAACAAGTACTAAGGATTTTATAACAAATTATAATAGAATGAGAAAAGAAAAAAATTTAAATTATGATAAAAAAAAAAACTAATTTTAAACATTTTCTAAGTTGGAAGGTAAGATTTATAATTACTAATATTTATATTATTACCTCTTTAATGATACAAATTAAAAGATTGAATGAGAACTCCTTTATTGGAAAATTTATATACCATATCGCTTATTAAGGGTTATATATATATATATATATATATATATATGGATTATTATCTGGTACACTGTCAGTGTACAAAAAAACGAACCCTATATATATATATATATATATATATATATATATAAAGGAGATTAAGAGTTAATTTCATAATTTGACATTGTTGTTGTGGTTGAAAAAAACTCAATTTGAAAAAATGTGTTTGAAAGGTGTTGTGAGAAATTAATATAAAAAAATTATGATTTCAAAAAAAAAAAAAATTGATATATAGCTCAAAACTTAAAGATCACAAATACTATATTTTTTATATATTCGAGTGCATTTTTTTTTAATTTTATGATTTCCCTCGTCTTTCACTCTTTCTTTTCTTTTTTTTTTAAGTTTATACATACATCCAGGATTGTTATCTGTCAAGACTCAAGGGTAATCATCCTAATCTTACTTTAAACGCTAAATTCTTAATTTGAGACCAAACCTATTACCATTTGAGTGGATCAGGGTTAAACCTTTTATTTAAGTCTATTAAAGGTTCAATCTTTTCGAATGTTGACAAATAAGAACTTTTGACATTGTTTGACGGACATGCGCCACATACTAAAAAATGCTGACATGTAATTGTTTTGCACATCTGACACTCTAAAAACACAAAATAACTCTGAGAAAGAAAAGTATAATGGAAAAATAAAATCCAAATACACAAAGTCACCCAATCTTTTCCTCTTCCATGCAACCTATTTCCCTTCATCTCGAGCTTTTTGCATCTCTTTGACCCGAGACCCTCCATCCCAGCTTGAAAATAGCAACAAAGTATATAATTGGTTCTATTGTGGGATCATTTGCCATTGCTTATGCAGCCATCAGCTTGTTGCTGAGAAGAAGATTTTTGGAGGGACTACACCTCACATTGTTTCAAACAAAAAATGCTGGAAAGAAATTGACAAGAAATTTTTGTGAAGCAATACTAAATTGTTTTTTTGCATCTTCCAGGATTCATTAAGTATTGATACCTAATAAATTTTAAGGATGATGCAAATTGGTTGCTAATAAAAATAGATAAAGTCAGATTTCATCTAAAAACAGAAGAAAATATAAAATCCCTAATTTTGATATTTAAATCAAATCCCTAATTCAAAAAACTCTTATTTGAATCTGAAGCCCCAAATCCATTCTCATTTTTATAAAAACTCAAAACCCATTTTCATTCCTTTGGTTTTCTCCCCAAATCTGTTTGTAATTAAAACCAAAACCTATTCCTATTTCATGTTCATGTTCATGAATCATTCTTCATCCAAAAAATTCAACATCAAATTACCAGTAATACCCAATAGCAAAATCAAAAAATCCAAACAATAATAAACAAAATATTATAGACTGACAGAAGAGGGAGACGAGATTGACAAAATTTTATGGGTTGCCCAAAACAAATTTTACAAACCTTGAAGACCTAGCTGAAGAACAAATACTTGAAAATTTTGAGACATTAAATTACTTTGTGGGTGAGAGATAAGTATGAAGTCGGAGGTTGAGAGATAAGAAGTTAACAGAAATATTTTTCCAAACTGATTAACTTCGCGTTTCAGATCGAAATAGGGAGGGAGTGAATTGATTTTGGGAATTGTTTTTTCTTTTATAATGTTTATTTATTATTATTATGTTATTTTCTTTTTCAAAACTGTTAGATGTGCACACACACAAAAAAAAAAAATCATGTCAACATCATTTTTGAACATCACTTATTGTTCTGGCGCATGTGTGTCAAATTTGTTTGTCAACATTCTAAAATATTGAACCCTTAATAAACTCAAATACAAAATTTAATCTTGATCTACTCAAATAATAAAGGTTTGGTTTCAAATTAAGCATTAACTTGCTTTAAAATAAAAATCTTGTCTAAATTTTAGAGATAGGGAGAACTATATATAATGAAGGCCTTTCTATATAGAGTTAAAGAGGAATAAAAACTTACTTGATTTGTACGGATGACTAAAGGTTTTGGAAAACAAAATTATTAAGACATGCATGAAAATTGAAAAAGAAACATCCCCTCTCTTCCTTATTTTATGTATCGGAAAGCCCCACAAAAAAGCCACAATGGCTTTAATGCAAAGTCATTTAGAGATTCTAAGTGTAGGCATTATTGGTTGAAAAAATATTATTGTAATAAACACTTTTGGACCTTCCACGAACCATCTTTCTCAAAAATATATTTATTAATTTTAATTTTAGATATGATACAAGATGAAAATTTGATATGATTAATAAATATAATATAATATAAAATATTTAAATACGATTAGTTTGATACGTTTAATAAATATATCATATTCGTATTTAAAATTTTAATATATTTAATAACTTATTTATATTTATATAACTTACATTAAAAAAAAATAAGATACATAATATCCATACACAAATTATTAAATCTATTTAAAAAGTATTGTACTATTATATATATATATATAATTAATTAAAGAATTTGAAGGCATGCTAGCTATGCTAAAGTTTCGGCTTTTTAAAAGATCAAAATCTCTAGCTCTTTGCTTTTTTTTTTTTTTTTTCTTGTTTGGTTCTCCTTTCCTTTGCAATATAAAATACTCACACAATGTCAAAGGCAAAGCCCTTTAGCTTTTTCTTTTAATTTTAAACATGTAGCAATATAATAATATATGTTAAAGTTAATGCTCCACAAATCTAATTTCTCATTGAACTTGGACCCCCCCCCCCCCCCCACAATAGCTTTGAAATATGTGAAACCTTAAGTCGTGTTGCTGTTCTATTTGATCCTTTCCTTGTGTGTAGGAGTAGGACCACCGATCATCTCATTTTCTAAGATAAGAATGTTGATGCTAAAGCTAATTGCTTTTTCTCTATAGTGAAGATGGCTGCAGTTTAAAATAAATTTGCTTCTTGTAGTTGTTCAATTTAAATTAGAAAAGAAGTATTTGCAAGTTGCAACCCTATATTTTGGTTAAGTGATTAGTACACATATCTCTCCTCAAAGAGTTATTTTCCTTCAAATTAAAAAAAAAAGTATTAATTTATATTATGTTAATTTTTTAATTATGAAATTTATATGTGTATCATAGTTACAAGTTTAAAATCATAGTCAATGAGACTTTGACTTAGTGGTAAGAAGAAGTTTTGGAACATTGAGATCTTAAATTCAAATTTTATCATGTGTGAGTTTGGTCCAACTTGATGATGTTGGTCTGTTTGTTTGTTGGTTTGTCTAATTGATTAATAAATTTCTTATATGTACTTGAATCTGATTGTAATTTACCTAATAATACATAATTTAGTTGTTCTTTCTTCAATTTGTTAATAAGTACTATTTAAGATTTTTGAAACAGTCAATCAGACATTATCTCTCTCAAGGATAAAGATGAAGTTTTAAAACCTTTGAATCCGAACTTTAATCCGTTTGTGAAGAAGGAAACAAAAGGGTATGAAAGAAAAGAGTTATAATTTAATGATTGAATTACAAAATAGTATATGTTATTATGTATTTATTTTAGCCATTAAATTATTCCCTTTTCTTTGCTTCTTACTAAACGGAGTGATAAGTCTCTTCCCAAATTTTTTTTTTTTTTGTTGGTTTGTTAGTTTAACTTATTTATGTTTATGTATATTATATATATATATATATATTAGACCTATTTATGACTGGGCCGCGATAAGAATTTTTTTGAATTTTTTTGCCTAGGCCCTGCCCAGGGCCGGCCCGCGGACCCGAATACATTGTTCACTTTATATAAAAAAAATGTTTTTTCTATTTTTATAATTACATTTTTTTAAAAATAATATTTTTTTATTATGTAAACAGTGATCCGGACCGACCCGGATCATGAAAATGCTCACCCTGGTCCGGTCCAGTACAAGTCGGGCTGCCCGGCCCGTAAATAGGTCTAATATATATATATATATATATATATATTGAGAATATCTATTGGTTGTATATTAAAGATTAATTCTTTGATTGTAATTGTAATTTGATTTAGTATAAATGTAATAATTAAAATAAAAATAAAAAATCTTGAAACATAATTGAGTTGCTTAATTGATTGTTTATGGGTGTTAAAACTAGCTCACTTCTATAAAAGTAATCCCCTAAATGCATGGAAGAAAAAAAATTAAAGATTTTAAATTCATGCTTAATTGAAAATTAAGTATGGGTATTAAGGGGGTTGAGGGGTTAGTTAGGGTATTTTCAATTTTTTTTTAATTAAGAATGATAGAAAGAAAAAAAAAAGTGAAGAAAGGAAAGGAAAGGAAAAAAGTGGAGAAAAAATTGTGTGTTCGTATCGTTTTTGTGTTCGTGTTATTTTTTATTTGTTCAAAATATTATAAATTTATATAAATTTTTTACACGTTAATAATTCGTGTAAGGGGTTGGGGGGTTAGTTTGGGTATTTTCAAAAAAAAAAAATTGATTAAGAAGGAAAAAAAAATGGAAAAAAAAATTGTGTTCATGTCGTTTTTGTGTTCTTGTTATTTTTTGTTTGTTCAAAATATTATAAATTTATACAGTTTTTACACATTAATAATTCATTTTATGTATATTTTGATACGTTCGGATATTCGTTCGTATTCATATTATTTTTTGTGTCGTGTTCGTGTTATTTTTTCGTATGTTCAAAGTATTATAAATTTATATAAATTTTTACATATTAATAATTCATTTTATATGGATTTTGACACATTCGTATATTTGTGTTGTGTTCATGTTATTTTCGTTTCGTATTTTAATTATTTTTTTCATGTATTCGTGTCATGTTTCAATTCATCCAAATATTTTGCATAGTTTGTCATGGTGATCCAATTTAGAAAAAATTTTGTTTGTTCGTGTCGTGTCTCAATTCATCCCATATTTTGCATAATTTGTTATAATGATTCAATTTAGAGAAAAGTTTATATGTTCGTAACATGTTCGTGTTATTTTATCGTGTGTTTAAAATATTATAAATTTATATAAATTTTTACACGTTAATAATTCGTTTTATGTAGATTTTGACACGTTCATGTATTTTTGTCATGTTCATGTTATTTTTCGTGTTATATTTTAATTTTTTTTTTTCATGTTGTGTTCGTGTCGTATAATCATGATGTGTCCGGAATTGCCAAGTCTAATTGACATTATTCAAATAACTCTCAAATTTATGTTGCGAGTCATCATGTTCGTGTTGTTTTTCTTGTATATCTGAAATTATTATGTGTTATATCACATAACATGGGCTAAGGTCTTTCAACATCAAATCAAGTCCAAAAAGCTCATTAGTATGAGATCATCAGTTACACCTTTCAAAGGGAATGACACTTGTCTCTAACCTGGTCACAAAAGATACATGCGGGCAGGCAGTTACAAAAGGTGACAGGCAGGCAGCCCCAAATTCTCCATGACCTCAAGTATAAAAAGTATGTGATAAGCGAAAAAAAACCTTTTACGTTCTGTTTGACTCATCTTCTTCTTTGATATCTTACTCTCTACTCTCTTTTCTTTAAAACCTTTATTGACTTAAATATCAAAATACGTTCTAAAATCCTAACTCTGACACTCTTTTGATTTTTATCTCTATTTCAAATCTTGCTCTACCGTCTTCGATCCTCCTTCCACAAAGTCACTCACCAACCTAAAAAGTTATCAACATTATGTATAAAAATTAACAATATCCTCGTTTTTGGCCTTTTCCCTCCCCTCCCAGTCCCAATGATAATAACAAGCATATTGGCCAAGGCATGCACAGCACAAACGCAAGCCCACCTCCCAAATCCACTTCAATATGCTAAAGGGTTAAACGAATCTTCATTTGTTTATTAATTTTGTGAACCTCTAATATTGCATCTTACATTAATTTGGTCATTCTAATTTTTCTCAAATATTAAGATGGGAATCAAAGTAGTCAGTATCATATCGATGGACATATCGTTTTTGTTCTGGTAGCGGTACGTATTGATATCGATGTGTTTCGACGTACCATTTCGAATTTACCGATATTTTTCAAATATTTTTTCATATATCTATATATAAAACCTATTTTCAAGTTTTTAATAAAATATATATTATATACACATGCAAATATATATCCACTACATGCATATATATATTTTTATGCAAATATAAATTTTAAATATTTAATATCTAAAATTTTAAACATCAAATAGGTAAAATAAATATTAAAATGTTAAGAAATATAATAAATTATTATTAATTATGTTTAATAGCCTAATTTAATGAATATATTTTATTTTTAAATGTAATTATGAAAAAATAAAAATGATCATGACACAAATCTTATACCAACTGGTACATACTGGTACGTACCGATACTGATCGATATTGATCGATACGGACCGGTACGTACCTGTACTTATCGATATTGATCGGTACAGGCCGGTACCAAAATCGAAACAGAACTAAAGGCTGTCTGTACGGTTTAGTTAAAAACTGTGACATACCGGCCGGTACCACCGGTACGGTACCGACCACCATGATGGGAACATTATTATTATATAACTAAAAGTGAGTTTTGCGCGGTGTTATGTTTTTGTTTTTGAATACCGGAAGCAAGTAATATAGGTAATTTATTAACGCAATGTATATATATATATATACATATTTAAATATATTTATTATTATGTTTTTGAAACTGAAGCTAAAAATGAGATTATATTTTAATATAAAAGTAGATTGTTCGAAAAGACAAAAGTATTTATGATAAAAAATCAAATATTATATATGAAATTGATAATGTCCTTCACAAAAGTGTTGTCAAAATGTTATTTTCTATATTTATTTTGTCTCATTTCTTGTGTTTTATTGTAAGAAAATTAATGTTGTACATCTTATAAACAATAAGCATTATTTTATTACTGCATACACATATATATATAAATATAATATGAACAGAATATCTAAAATATTCAAATACGAATATTATAAAAAACACTTACAGTTTCGATAGAACGAAAAATATGAGAATCGAGTCAAAGAAGAACCTCTGACCTTAAGGCGAATTTTGCCTGCCTCTAGGGTGCTTGCAGAATCTATGCAAATCGTCTTCCAGGCCTCTTCGATTACGTTGCTGTCGAGAGCACAGTCAAATCAACTCAGCGAACCAGAAAAGATGATGCCAGTCTCTCTCACAAGACAGTATGCAAAAAAATCGAGAAGGAAGAAAAACGTTTTCTAAGTATTTAAAACAGGCACTGCCTCTGAGTATTTATAGAAATGCAGGAGACTGTTCGGACAAGACACGTTTGTTGGAATTCAGACAGAAACGATTCGAACAGACACAATCTTTGGAACAAAAAATCTGTCCGAATAGACATGTCTTAATCAGATAATTCTCTTGGTTGGTTGGTTGTATCGGTTTGGTTTAGACTAAAAAAACATATCGGTTAGGCAGTAAAAAATTAATTATTTACCCAACCCAGCCCAGCCCGGCTCGGCGGCGCGTGTGTGGTAGCCCATTTTTGTGTAGGTCCTCACCCTTCACAAAAACTTGGGTGCCCCTTCATGTGGGATTCAACACCAAGCACAACTTCAACCATCTTCTTCCTCTTCAAGTGGGTACCTTTGAGATTAATTTCTCATTCAAACATAATATCAATTGTGTATATAAATTATACACAATGTATCCACTTACAACTACCTACGTATTGATATACGTATTTTGTATTTATACACTCAAATTAACCATTGATATCCAACAAATTAAGATCATAAAACTTTGTCGCAAATTAAATGCATGTAATTATTATCAATGTTTGAAATTTAAATACACTTCATATTTAATATGTACAAAAAAATATGTATCCATCATTCATATTCTTATTAAGATTGATAAAAAATAGTAAAATATAAACTCAACAACTATCGTACAATGACTCATAACTTATAATATTATTTAACATAGTCTCTTTTACCATTTCACCATCATAACATTTTTCTTTTGATTCAATACATAAAATTAAAAAAAATAAATTCCACTTACATCGATCCATTTCATATTATTATTCAATATTTTAATTTTTATCAACCATTTATCAATACAATAACTTTTTTAATTCGATAATGAAAAAAAAAACTAATATGACCTTATTTTGCAAAAAAATAAATAAATTAAAGAACTAATCATTATACGACACATGACTCAAAATTTAGAGTTATTTAAATAATGCCAATTAGATATGATGATTTCAAACACGACAAGAAAAAATAACTAAAACACAACACAATATGAAAAAATAACACGAACATGTGTCATGAATATATGAATGTGTCAAAAAATATATATATATATAATGAATTTTTTTCGTATCAAAATTTTTATAAATATATAATACCTTGAATACAATTATGACACAAAAAAATAATACGAACACAACATAAATAAACAAATCTTTCTCTCTCTCTCTTTTTTCCCTTTTTTTTCATTCTTCATAAAAAAATAAAAAATTATAAAAAAAAACAAAATAAGGTGATTGCTTGCCACATAAGCGGCAAGCAATCACAATCCAATTGCCCATATAATGTAATAGATGTAATAGTTTGGCGATTTAAATGATAAAATGAAGTGACATATATTATTTTTAGGATTGTTGTAGTTTCTTTTTTGGTTTCTTCCCTTTTTTTTTCACTCAATTGTTTATCTTTTCAGCTGTTTTTATTTTTATTTTTTGTGCTCCATCTTGTTTTGTCTCTATTAATATTTTACTAATTTTGTAACCTTCTCATTGCTTGATAAAATAATGATTTAGAAAAGAAAAAAATGAAGTGACGTGCATTGTCACTACAATTTCCAAAATAAAAGAAAAGAAAAGCATATATCACTAAAGGGAAAGCATTCGATAAATATATATTGCCTTTATATTGATTGAACTCTTGAATAAACATTGTGCTCAGCATTAGCCTATCCACAATCGTGTCTTTATTTTATTTAAATTTTGGATAGTCAAGTCCAGCTCACTAATTATAAGGACAGAAGTTGAAATTTGTTTAAAGATGAGACAATTTGATACCTTCGCAGTGTTGAATATATATTTTTAAAATATAATAAAAAATTAAGATATAGGAAAGTTTTGGAAAGATTTCAAACAAAATTAATTAATTAAAGTCATGAAACAATCAATTGAAGAAACTTTTTAAATTGGATATTTGAATGTCTTTGCATGATATTCGAATTTCATGAGTTTTAAAATAAAAAATAATTTTGGAATATTTTTACATTAAGCACTCGAATGTGCAATTAAAGTCATTCAAATGTCATGTCTAAAAGTGTGTATGAAACCAAAAATACAGGGGAAATCCGAATATCCTCTAGGATATCTGAATGCTCTATTATAATTTTGACATCTTTTGGCTGTAACGAATAGTTTCATTTCAAATGAGTTTTAATCTTTTCAAAATGTGTTCTTTCACTTGTAAATAATTGCCAATGACAACTATTGAATTTCAAAAAATGTGAGCTCAATGAATAGACAAATTTATTGAATAAATCAACACAATTGAAAAGTTATAACTTTTAGTTAAGATCTTTATATTCAAACACTCTTGAACATACTCAAGAACACTTGAAGTTCATAATTCTTTCCTTCTCATTCTCACAATTCGATCAAGTTTCTTATACATCACTTCCTGTAGAAAATCATGTATAAAAAAATAATTTTGCTGCTTATTAAAAAATGTTTATTGGTTTGATTTCATTAATGTAAAGTGAAATCAAATAAAGATTTTATTGTATCTTATAACTATTCGATTCACTCCATTACACATCACAAAATGATAAGACAAAATAAACCTAAAAAATAACATTCAATATGTTAAAATTATATTCTTTCGTATTATGATTTTCCTTATCACATCCATCCAACAATCGAAAAATACACATAATACAACCACGTGAATGGGAAAAAAACCATCTACTAGCAATCTCTACTATTATAAAGAGAATGGTTGAGTTGGTGTCACTGAGTTAAGTGACACCAACTCAGTTGGTAAAAAGATAAAAAAAAATTGTTATATAAAAACAAAAAAACATACCAAGGTTTTTGATAACTTTTCAAATTTTATATGATTTTTATTTTTAAAAAAATTATCAATATTTTTTCTATAAATACCCACTTATTTTAAAAAAAAAAAATACCCATACTTACAAGTTACAAACTACCCACTAATAAATTTTTTTAAACATAATTTCTTACTCATTATTTTTTTTTATTCATCCACATCGTAGGTGTGCAATAATCTAGTACTATTATAATGTGAATGATTGAGTTGGTGTCACGAGTCAAGTGACACCAACTGAGTTGGTGAATTTATTAAAAAACCAAAATAAAATAATAATTTGAAAGATATTTATGTCTTTTTATTTTAATAAAAAACATATTTTTTTTTTTTAAGAAACTACTCGCTCTTACTCTCATACTTTTACTTTTATAACTTCCTATTAAGTAACTTCCTTTAAAAAATTATTTTTTTCTTATTAAGTAACTTTCTTTTTAAAAAATTATTTTCTTCACTCACATAATGATTATATCAAAATCTAGTAGAATAGTATCTGCCATGGGGGGTTAAAATCTTTTCAATATAAAAAATTAAATCAATACTCAAGAACACTTGAAGTTCATAATTCTTTCCCTCTCATTCTCACAATCGATCAAATTTCTTATACATCATTTCTTATAGAAAATAATATATTAAAAAAATAATTTTATCACTTATTAAAAAGTATTTAATAATTTAATTTTATTAATGTAAAATGAAGTCAAATAAGAATTTTATTATATCCTACGACTATTCTATTCATCTCATTGCACGTCATAAAATGGTAGGATAAAATTGACATTTGAAGCATGTCGGGCGGGTAAAATCTTTTCAAGATAATTAGCCTTTGTATGCTTGACGTTGACAAGAAGACAATTGTATTTATGGCAACTACTTCTTTGAATAGATGAAATCAACATTTCATTATAAAAAACAAAGTATATGCCTTGTGGACCATGCCTTTTCCATCAGAAATCAAAATTTTTACTTTGAAATTTGAATCGTTAATCGTGCAGTCGTGCACATTCCTTAATTTTTTGTTTAATGTATTGCAAAAGTTATCTCCAACATAGAAACAAAAAGATGATCAATTTTGTCGTAGCTTTACTGCTGATGAACAACATTTTGTTATTGACTGACAGCTTTCATCTTTTTTTAAATTTATCTGTTTTTATTTGATTTGAATAAAGGATGCGTTGTCGTATGATAATATCTTCTAATGATTGAACTTTTCAAAATTCAATCATAAAAATAATTATGTTGTAATTGTTGTTTATAATATAATAATAATTATTTGACTACTGCTTGAAAAGATTGTTGCATATATATATATATATATATATATATATATATATATATAAACAGAATTAAAATTTAAAACAGATTACAATATATATCCACTAGAACCGAATTTGAACCTAAGAAAGTACATATAAGCTTATAAACTTGATACGAACATAAAATAAAGATCGAATCAAAATTGAACCTCTAATCTTAAGACGATTATTATTTATCATTAAGGTGCTTACAAAATATTGCAATTAGTCTCCCAAATCTCCTCGATAACGTTGCAGCCGATAGCACACTTGAAACAACACATCGAATCAAAATAAGCAAGTCTCTCTCAGAACACAGAACTCTGAATACGGGAGAAAGAAGAGAAAATTTTTCAGTGTATTAAACCGACTCTAATCTCTGGTATTATAGAAACCAAAAGTCTGTTCGGAATAATCCCATCAGTTGGAGATAAACCTGTCCGGTCAATAGACACTGCTGTTGAGAAGAAATGGTGCGGACAAGGTCCTTTGCCAAACGGACATAACTATAGAAAAAAGAAAACGGTTCGGTCAAGACTGAACAGAAATGTCTAAATCAGACAGGCCTCTTGGTCGGTTGGGCAGTGTTGGTTCGGTTCGGACCTAAAAACTAAAGGTGGCAAAATGAACTCGAACCCAAAAACCCGTCCAGAAAAATCCGAACGCGTCCAAACCTGATTTGACCAAAAAGTCAAAAATCCGAACTCGAAAAAACCCAAACCCGAAATGGCCCGAACCCGAAATTATTCGAACCCGAAAAAACTCAAACCCGAAAAACCCGAACCCAAACCCGAATTTAATACTAAAAATAAAAATTATCAAATTGTAATTAAATAATTTTTTTATAAAGCAAAAACTTTATTTATCAATTTTATTCTAATATATTTTTTAATAATTTAATTAAAATTTAATTTAATTTATATTATATATATGATAAAATAATAATTTTATCAAAAATAAAATTATATTTTGTACTTATAACTTTAATGTCCCATATCTTGAAGAATACACTATCTAAAAATTCTAAACTCATGAAAATTTTTAAAATGTAAATTTTTTTGACATAAAATATTACTTGTCCTTTATTTATGTTATTTTAAGAGCACCCTTATAATAGTATAATAGTATTTTCTATATATTAAAATTAATTAATAGCAATTCATTCATTTTAACTTATCTCTAGTATAATAGTATTTCTTACATTAAAAAAAATAGATAAAAATTACTTTTTAAAAAAATGTGTTGCTCTTAGCAACATATATATAGTTTTCTTAGGCATATTATTAAATTAAAGTCATCAACACCATATTCACTTGCCCAAGCCCGGACTGATCTGAAATATAGGCCTCAAATTCTGCCCAAACCCGTCCATATTTGTAAATGGATAGTCCAAGCCCGTTTAGGCCTCAAAGTTGAATGTCAGGGTTCGTTCCTAAAAATCTTTTATTTTGTAGTGAATATAAATTATAATGTATTTACATGTTGAAATTCGAGTTCATCAAATCAATTATTTTAAATATTAATATGATTAATTTATAATATATCATATTTTTTATAATAAATTATTTTAAAAATTTATTTTATATAAAAATTTAATTTTATATTCTTTTGGTGTTAACAAATATTGATTTTAATAAATAAATAAAATTAAAAATGTCATATTATAATAAAAGATTATTTTTAAAAATAATAATAAAATAATTTTAAAAAGTAAATATTTAAATTATGTAAAAATAATTACATCTAGCATAAAATAAAAATGATGTAAAACAAACCCGAACCCGACTGGGTCCGAACCTGAAAGGACCCGAACTCGGACGGACCCGAACCCGATTGAACCCCAACCTGAATGAGCCCGAACCCGAATAAATCAAAACCCGAATGAGCCCGATCCGAACCCACCCAATTGCCACCTCTACTAAAAACTATGTCTTAAACAGACAGGTTAAAAGGTTGGTCCGGGTGGGCAGTAAAAAATTAATTATTGACCCAAACCCGACCTAACCCAAGTCTGGCCGCGTGTGTGTGGTAACTCAAGTTTGTGTAGATCCTCACCTTTCACAAAAACTTGGGTGCTCCTTGGGATCCAATCCAACATTGAACCTAAACCTATATAAACAACAAGCTTAAGTCTTTCTTTATCCAATGTGAGATTCTACACCATGCATAACATCAACCAACTTTCTTTCTCTTCAAGTGGGTGTTAATGAGACCAATTTCTCATTCAAACATGATATCAATTGTGTACATAAATTATACACTGTATATTTACTTACGACAACTTATATATTAATATACGTATTTTATATTTATACACTCAAATTAATCATTGATATTCAACAGTAATAAGAGAAATTTCCATAACGCATCCAAATAAATCACCATTTTATTTGTACGTTCGTAATAACTTATCCAAAGTAACATATTTTTTCTGCTTTTTTTTTTGGTGTTTCTTTATATGTTTTTTCAATATTTTTTTGACACATACTTAAAGTTATTTTTTATTTATAAATAATTAAATATTAATGTTTTTTATTTGAACACTTGCCAAAAAAATATTGAAAGAGCATAAAAAGAGACATAAAAGAAACCGAGGAAACCTATTTTATCCAAAGATCAAACCTATGTCAGTGACCTCCAAAACCCCCTAAGGCTTGAGTCTTAAACCCATCATCTTTTGTTACACTCGTTGAAATCATTAAAACACTTTCAAACACAACATGATTTTGCCACTCAACTCATGTATATATAAAGAGGTATCCACTTATATTAGTGTAAAATTAAATTAGTTTTACACATTTTCATAATTTTTTTATACGATTTATATTTTAACAAACCGACCGTTGGATTTAACAATATAATTGTACTCGTCATGCAAGTAAAGTTTCGAATCGATCCGATATCTCTATCATATCATTGAGAATATTATCTTTTTTCAATATATATTTAACGGTTGAAAGTTTTTTACATCGAACAAATACTTAGACATTTTTAATTTACTCGAAACTCGACGTGCATGATCTATGTGAATAGAACATGAAATATTACGGTCGGATTAAACAAATATAAATCGTATAAAAAAGTTATGAAAGTATTATATTAATGTAATTGGATCCCTACTCTCTCTCTATATAAATAATGCTATTTACTAAAAAAAACAAATTTGAAAGTAAGAAGATAAATGATGATATAAAAAAGTAAGGCTTCGGTTTAGTGTGCAACCTGCATTTCGTTGCAGATTTTTATTTTTCTAAAACTGTGGAATGGTATAATTTTTAGTTAATATATAACATAAATTATAATAAAAGTGATTAAATTAGATATTTTATCTTAATATATAACATAAAACATAAGAAAAGTGATTGAAATAAATATTTTATCCGCGTTTCGTGGGTGAGAGATTAATTTTTGTACATCAATAAATTATAAAAATATAAAATTAAGGATCATAATATAGTTAATCATCATCCATATTTGATATTATTTAAATGCACTTTACATTTTAATATGTACAAAAAGTGTATCTTATATGTAAATAATATTATGATGAATATAAAAAAGATTATGTTGATATTCATCATTCATATTCATATTCATATTAAGAGTTATAAAATAGTAAAATATAAGTCCAACAACTATCATATAATAATTCATAACTTATAATATCATTTAACATTATTTTTTTTTACTATTTAACCATTATAAATTTATAATATATTTTTATTATTTAATTTATTAATAAAGAACAAAAATAATATATATATATAAAAAACAAAAGGTAAATAGTAAAAGATATCACACATAATGGAGTTTGAGTCGTTTCAACTTCAAAAATAAATATTCCTCTTTGTTTAAACTCATTCAGGTTGCAACTTTTTTGGACTATTATCATTTTTTTTTTCAACCCTGATTTATATATTATGAGTATATTACTAAAAAATTTTATCTCATTTACTATATGTGTAGATTTTAAACTTTACATGCGAGGTTAGTAAAATAACATATATATTTAAAAATATATTAAAAAATTTTAAAAAATTAATTAAAAAGAAATAAAACATGTGACAGTCTGATAGATTCTTAATCCGTTTATAAAATTAAAAAATTTCACCATCAATATATCAAAAACGAACTCTATTACTAAATGATCTAAAGTTTTTAGTATAGATTGAGGTTTCAATAAAAATGAATTTTTTAATTCATAAATTATAACCCAAACACAATGTTAGACTAGATTTAATTTTAATCTATTCGACTATGTTTTTTCACATTGATTTTGATTTTTCATGTATCTTAATTGTTAACCATTGTATTTAATTATCATTTATATAAGTTTTTTGTATTTAGTATATTATTTTTTGAATTTTAATAAAAATAATGCATTAATTATATTTTTTTTTTTATAAAAAATGTTAACTTGAAATTGATTAAGATGATATTTATAAAAAAATATAATTAATGTATTATTATTTTTTGAATTCAATAAAAATAATATATATTAAATGCAAATTTTTAAAAAATAATAATTAAATACAATAGTTGATAATTACCTATAAGACCTTAACCAATACCTAATACCATTTGTTAATATTTCCTAACATAATATTATTACTTTAAATAATTAATTAATTAATTTTTAAAAATACACTTAAAACACTGGTTACAAAAATCCTTTCACCTTTTTTTTTTCTATTGCATTTCCCGGTATCGGCCTGGAAAAACAAAGACAAAATGGGCAAGTAGCAACGGGGCAGATTTAGTACCGAATCTGCAGAGTCCTGGATCCGGGCCAGGCCCAATATCCAGCATACAAATTTGTTAAAGGCACATTCTCAATCTGTTACGTGGCATTTAACTATGGAAACACGTCATCTATATGTCGTTTTCCGAGCAGACAGCTATGCTAAACTTCAATTCAAATTTTCAAAAGATTCGTCCCAAGAGGCACTACAATAATTAAACCAGCAATATAACCAGCGCTTCAAGTTATTTCTTTCCATGGCCCTTCTACTTTCAAATTTAGTATTTTAACCAAATGCTTTTATTTTATTAATTTTGTTAAGAGTGTCATTATTTAAATTTATTATATAAGTTATTATTTTTTTAATGCATCAAAAATCAATATATTAACTATCAAGTATCAACTGTCGTACTTAATTAAAAATATTATTATAAATAAAATATTAATTAATTTTAAAAAGTGTCAAAAGCACTTGTTATCAATTTTTTATGTCTTGAGAAGTTTGATTCAAATTATATATATATATATATAACTAATAACTATTTTTTTTTCTTTTGTTATTTAACTTTCTTCATTCAAATTTAATAAAATTTTGACAATCAAAAAACAATATTTGATAATCAATTATAGGTTAAAATTAATGTAGAAATTTTTTGCGCAATAAAACTTTGTTTTTTTTTATTTTTATTTTATATATATATATAATACGATCACATATATTTTCAAGTTTTTATATGAACGAAACCTAATCATTTTTCTGTTGCAATTTTAAAAATACATTCTCCTAAATCGGTTTGATGTATTAAATATTTTATTTTCAAAATCTTTCTCACAAAAATTAAATTGTAATTGATAAAAAATTATTTCTTATTTATCAATTGAAATAACTCTTATGTATCGTAGTAAAACTTTGTTGAAGTGTCTATAGGGCTCTCCATGCTATACAAATGAAAATAAAGTTAGCATTGCCAATATCAGTGACATAAAAAAAAAACTGTATTATAACTTTTTATTGGAGTATTGGAAGTATCAAATATAGCATTTATTAACTTTATAAAGTATTTTTATATTCAATAATAAAATTCAAAACACAGTTTTTTGTTAAAAAATGAACATATTTATATTAATTTTCATCATTGAAATGAATTTCCTCGTTAAGATAAAACTATATTATCTAACAAAGCTAAATTTAGCAAATAGAAAATAGACATAAAATTTCTCAAAAAACATAAAGAGAAATAGACTTAAATTGAGCTTGCTTTTAAGTCCCAACTCATGGGGGTTAATTAGGAATTAGAGAAGAAACATGGGCTCATGCAACAAATTTAGGAAGTATAGGCACCCTAAAAAAATTAAGACAAAAATGACAGTGCCTCGGGACGAAAATAAAAGGGAAAAGAAAAACAAATTAAAAAATCTCCCTCCACTCCAAATTAGAAAAGGAAATCCCTCTTGAGCGGCGTCGTTTTAAGCTTAATCAGGCTAAAGAAGGCACAGAGAAGCTCAATTCCTACTCTCGCAAATATAATCACACGCCATATCTAAACGGCCACGTTATCCCTTTACCCCAGTTATAGCGAGTACCGCCTTTTCATCATCAATCGCGAGTAGGTGATTTTCTGATAAGAACAGGAATTTTGAAATTTTTTTTCAATATTATAGTCATAACATTGAAAATAAAATCCCCATTTTTATTTTACGATCTAACCTCTTATTCAGGCAAAAATAATTTTCGATCCTCCTCTTCGTTTTCCCTCTCTTTCCCCGTCTTTGGAGGGAAAGGAAAACTCCAAAGAAACAAAACCCCCAAAACTAAGCTCTCTCCTTCTAATTCTAACAAATTTTAGGGTTTGACTTTACTCATTTTTGCTTCTCTCTTTGTCTCCATTATTTTATTTGATCTTGTTTGCTCTTCCTTTGCTTCATTTGCTGAAACACTTACTTTTAGCTCAGCTTCTCACTTCTCGATCTTGTCTGGTTCTATTTTATCTCAGGTAAGCAAAGTTTTTAGTTTAAGTCACTTCTAGCTGAAGCTCGTAGCTTTAGTTGTTGCTTACAGCTTAGTTTTGATGAACTTTCTTTCTCTAGGGTTTAAATTGTTGGTCATGCAAACTCTATTTAACTTAACTGAAATGCTCTATTTATTGTACTGGTTCGATGATCCTTGTTCGAGAATCAATAGGGTTTAGTTGATTTTATGCATTTCTCCATCTCTGGGTGATTTTGTTTGCAAAATTTTGTAAGTGTTCTATTTGGGGGAGCTGGTGTTAGTTAGGGTTTTAAAATTTTGTCCTCATTCGGTGATTTAAGTAGAATGGTTTGCTCTAATTTTCGTCATCCAAATCTGAAATGTTCTTTCTGGATTATGTTCTGGTCTGGTTTGCACTTTTAGATGTAGATTGTTTTCATACTAGTATATGTGCTGTTCTTTTGGGTACATTCTATTTATCGTGTTGAAGTTGGCTTGAATGTGTAGGGAAATTTGAATTCTTAAGGGGCTGTAGTGTGGTAAGTTAAGATCCCAGAATGAGAGCCTGCATTTTGTACACTTAAATTAGGTGGAGGGTTCTGGGTATGATCTAGTTTTAAATGACAATAATTTTAAATGAGAAAAGGCGACTGTTTTGGGTCATCTAAATCAGATTTTTGAATGAGGTTGCTTATATATGCGAAGGGTCTTTCATGACAAATTTGTTTTTTTTTTTTTCTTTTAAGAGTTATAAAAAAAAAGTTTAAGCTAAAGATTTTATATGGTTGTTATTGTAATTGTTTCAGTCTACTTTAAACAGGTGGAACATAATATGACAGGAGTTCAATTTTATTTCGAAAACTTTTAGTGTATTTTAAATGCTTTTAAATTTGAATCATATCCCTGGAAATTTAAATTATTTATTTCAAGCACGCTTGGTAGTGATAGTATCCTGAAGATTGGGAAGAAACTCCTGGTGCAATGCAAACAAAGAAAAGAATTTCTGGAAGAAATGCTTCCCGAGAGCATGCCAGTCCCAAGGCTTCAAGACCTCAGAAGAAGGTATCTGAAAAGGTACAAGGTCCAGAGAAGAAAGTAACGGAGCTAATTACATCTTCTGTTAGGAAGCAGAGACTTGGTATGTTGCTAATTTATCTCAGTATTTGTTTGATTAAAAGGAAAACATTGTCGTGATAATGCTTTACATGTTCTTCATTTTGGCACCATTAATTTTTTCTATAGGTTTAATTTAATGTGGTTTCCAAGTCAAAGTCTGTCCTTAACTGTCAAATTTGCTGTGTTAATTAAATTGTGAAATTTATGAAACTTTCAGCCAGAACACTTCCAAAGAAAAATGAAGTGCCTGTTGGGGCTACAAATTTAAATGCTAGATATCGCTTGCTGCATGATGAGGCTTCTGATGGTTGTCTGGGATTTGATGTGGCTAATGGTGCTCATGTTGATCATGAGGTAATTTGTGTAGCTCTATTTTATTTTATGTGGCTTCTTTGTGGTTGCAGAGGGATACGAGTGATTGACTATGATTCTTTATCATATTTTTACTTAAAATGTACTTGTGCTAGGGTCAATTAGTTAGGAAGATGTGAAATTCCTATGAAAAAGAAAGAAAAGAAAAAATAAAAAGAGGAACCATCTAGGCTGTTGAGATTTTGCTTATTTCTTTAGTTGTGTTGCAGGGCAGTGATCACCATATGACAGGTACTATATTTTCTCCAGGCTTTCACATACCTAAGATTTGCGGAGGGGAGATCACAGGTGTAGGTAGGTTATATATTTGTGTGTATATATATATATATATATATATATATATATATATATATATATCAATCGTTATACCTGTCATGTGCTTTTTCTTTCTCTTATGTGATCTTAATGCATATATCCTATTTAGTTGACTTTGTCAAATTCTTTTGGAGGGAAGACTCAAAAATCCATCAAGATGGGGGAATAGAGGAGTCACAGGTTGATATGCTGGATGCTCATATTACTGGAGAAACTCTTAAGTCTACTTCTGGAGAGGAGATGCTTGTTGTAGACACAAATGCTGTGATTTGTAATGCAGATTCAGGAGCTGTCCTTTCATCTGAAGTTTCAGCCATATACCTGGCCATGAAAAACTCAAAATTGGAATGTGTTGATGAGCATGGTCAAGATTCTATGTCAACTGATGTCTGTGTGGAGGATGAATACTATGAGGAGTTTGATGACTTTGATCCTTATTTATTTATAAAGAACTTACCGGAGTTGTCATCTGTTATTCCAACTTTTCGGCCTGTGCTGCTACCCAAGCAGACCCGAAGTTGCCCACCTACCACTCTTGTCTTGGACTTGGATGGTAAGAATACTTTTAGATAATTAAATTGGATGAATTTTTATGCTTACAGTTGCGATTTTGCAATATTTTTCAAACATGAATTCTGACTCTTAAGTCTTCAAGCAACAAGTTTTAGATTTATATTTAAATCTCCTGTCAAGCTCTTAGACTTGAAAGAGTATAAATGCTAATTATGTTGTATTAAATTCTGCTGTTTATGCTCCTTATCTTTTTTCTGCCTTTCCAATCAAAGAAGTCTTTTTGGGTTCTTTTTAGAGTTGTCCAGTCAATTTCATGGCAGCTTGTGTCTGCAGTAATAAGTCACAAAATGTCAAAATCTGAACTCCAAACTGAATATTACATTGCTTGATCAGTGACATACTGACATATTGTGTTATAATTCTTTGTTGGTTGTTGGAATATTAGGGGAAAGTTGGTGCTGAAAGGAAAACTACTGTTTTTTCCTATTCTTAATATTTAAGCAGATCTCAACTTACAACTGATTTTTTGCTTAAAAAAATTTAAGCTTATTTTTGAAGTGTCATTACAATTCCTTAATATTTTCTATGCTTGTCTGTATTTAACATTTGTTTTTTAGCATTGGATTTTATGCCTATAATTGGTAGTGATTACCTGGGGTATTGACTGAATTGTATTGCTTGGCAGAAACTTTGGTTCATTCCTCACTAGAACCTTGCGATGATGCAGACTTCACATTCCCTGTAAATTTTAATCTCCAGGAACACACTGTTTATGTTAGATGCCGTCCTCATCTAAGAGATTTTATGGAAAGAGTTTCCAGTCTTTTTGAGATCATTATATTTACAGCAAGTCAAAGTATTTATGCAGAGCAACTTCTAAATGTGCTTGATCCAAAGAGGAGAGTATTTCGCCATCGCGTTTTCCGAGAATCATGTGTTTTTGTGGATGGCAATTACCTTAAAGATTTGTCAGTCCTTGGCCGTGATCTGGCACGTGTTATCATTATTGACAACTCTCCGCAGGTACTTTCGGAGCTCCTCTCTTGCATGGACTTTGTCCTAGTGCTTCTGTTGAGCACTGGAAAAAAAAAAAAAAAAAACCTGAAACAAGGGCAAAATAGTTATTTTTAAATTCACTAATGCACGCTCAGCACGTATGTCATGGTATTAGCAATAAGAAAATTGATTTTTGCTATGGTTCTGATCGGTTTAATAATACAGAATATAGACACATGTTGATGGCAATGGAGCGGGGTGGGGACGGATATTGCCTTAATCCACTTCCACCCCACTCTTGCATGGATGTTGAAAACATCCATATCCATGGATATCGGTTACATCCATAACCGTTCGACGGTGCTCTACTCCGCTACACCCCAATTTATATTAATTATTTTTAACTTAATATTGTAAAAAATTATATTATAATTTATTTATGAACATAATTTTAGTATATAAAAATCTTTAATATAATATATATAATACATATATACTAAAAGTATAGATATAAAATATTAGTATATATATGATTTTAGTATATATATCTAATATATATTAAAAATATAAGAAAAAATATAAAATATTTTAAAGGAAAAAATAGTAATTTCAAAAGTCGGGGCGGGGCGGAGTGGAGCAAGCATTTACCAAAACCGCTCCGCTCCACCCCGCTAAAAAAAAAAACTCTCCATTCGGAGCGGATCGGTGCGAAATTCATCGGTCGGATCGGGTTTTGCCATCCCTACATGTTGGTTATTATATTTGTGTGGTTGATTACACTTTGGCATGAAATTTGATGAAACCCTTGCAATCTTTATATGGAACCCTTAGTCTGTGCATTGGCAAAAGGTTAATATTTTTCTCAAGGAGAATTTGAAGTGAGTATATTTTAATCCTTCTCATGCTTGTCTATTTGATGGCATCTTATACTACTGGGATCATGCCTAGGTTCACTCTAATAACATGATCATTACTGTAATGGTCTCTCTTGATTGAAATTGTATGAAACCATGCCAATTTCTTATGAAGTTGTGCCATGTATAAAGACATGATAAGCATTGTTTCTGAAATTTAACCGAGGTGCTTGTTTGCTTTCTTCTTAGGCATTTGGGTTCCAAGTAGACAACGGAATACCAATTGAGAGCTGGTTTGAGGACCGTTCGGATCAAGAACTGCTTTTACTACTTCCGTTTTTGGAGAGCTTGGTAGGAGTTGAAGATGTGAGGCCTGTGATTGCAAAGAAATTCAATCTCAGGGAGAAAATAGCTGCAGCTGTTTATCCTACTTTAAATTCGAACAGGGGAGACCCTTTTGAAAGGTGAACTTCAGTGTGAACTAAACTGCAAATGCAAGCTATGTTGTTTGAATAGGACTGATTTTGTCCTGTATCATAGACAGTTATAACCATTCTCTTTGTTGAGGCCTGAGCCTGACTAGGAGGGGCTTTGAATGATCAAGACTTGAAATGGAAAGTGTGATTCCAACTAGAAAGGAGAGAAATAAGTCAAGGTGTAGCCGTGTGTTCTGGGCAGTCTGAAAAGATTAACATAGGTGACAGTGTGCAAAACTGCTTTTATAGGTAACTCTCATTCAGACTCTGAATGATGTTAGCCTAGAATTTTTTTTTTTTTTTTTTTGTAATAAATAAAAATACAGAATTTATAGAATTATGTTATGGATTGAAAAGTGGTTAAAAGTATCCAATCAAGAGCCTCTCCAAAAATTCAATTGGACATGGAAATTGTGTTTTTCTATTACTATTTGCTAATTTCTTAATTTATTCTTGCTAAATGATGGATTATTCTGAGAAATCAAATCAGTGTATTTTTTGTTTTTGTTTTGCAAATGCTTCTATGAGTGCTTGTTTGGGGTCAACTTGGGCTGTAATCGAGCCGAGTCGAGTTCAAATAGTGAGAAGCTTGAACTCGATTCAAAACTCGTGACTCGAAGTTCGGCTCGAGCTCGGTCGAATACTATTTTTTAAGTTTGAGCTCAACTCGAAATAAAATCGAATTACTCGAGTTTGGCTTGATTAGGTTCGTTTACTCGATCTACATTTCATATTTTTTTTTTTTTGTATTTAAATAATAATTTTTTTTAAAATAATATAATGATTAAAAATATATATATACAATAACAAAATCCAAAATTTTCTAAATACAAAATGATAAAAATCTCAATAAAAATAATCAAATATAGCATATATAGCCACCTGAAATTAGTTATATTTCTTAAGCATCAGAGACCACTTTCAGAAATAAGATTAATAGATGAAACTAAAATATAATAATGATGAAAAAAAAAATTATCCTCCTTAAAGTATCATAAAACCACAAAAAATGCTCTCATGCTTTATAAACTAAATGAACCCACCCAACTTTTGCTCTCATATTTCGGGAGATAAGAAAGAAAGTGGGACTGTGAGATCGGGAGACAAGAAAGAAAGTGAGACTGTGAAAAATGAGAGAGAAGGAAGTACGATTGTGGGATGAAGAGAAAGAAGAGTAGCGGCTGAAAGGGAGAGTATAAAAGAAAATGAGTTTTAGGGTTGTAAGTATATATATAGTAAATTAATATAAAAATATATATTCTAAATAGAAAAATTCTATTAGATTTTCGAGCTACTCGAATCGAATATTAAGATACTCGAATTCGGCTCGCTCGATAGCTCTATAATGACCGAATCTAATTCGAATTTTTTCGAGCCGAACTCGAGTAATTTGCAAACACAAATATCTAATTTACACCTTTAGGGTCAACCACCTCTTCTCTCACCTGCTACTTTTCTTATGTTGAGATGGAGATGAGCTAAAATAACCTTCTCACCCTTGGCGTTGTGTTTGAATAATCTGCTTAATAAGTTTCGGTAAAGTTATATATATATAAATATTAAACATTATTATTTTATTTATTTATATATAATAAATATATTAAAAAATAAATGTTAGAGTATATTAGTAAGTTTTTTCGAGTTGGATGTTGAAGTACTCGAACACTGTTTGATTCATTATTCGAGCGGTTCGTATTCAAATTCAACTAATCAACTTGATAATAAATGTGTCAGATTCATTCGAGTAGTTCACTAATAATTTGACTCGCATCATTATTATTGTTCGAAGAATTTTGTTAACGAATGTTTTTAGAATAATCTTTAAAATTAGTTAATAAATTATTTATAAAAAATACATTATATTAAATATAATATTTAAAAATTTTATTCATTATTTTTAATATTTTAAATAAAGATATTATTATAAGTAATAATTTTAAGGAATACTCTAAATTACTTGTTAGTAAAATCCGTGATTGAAAGCCATGTTAACTGGAGAACTTTTTTGAGACTTATCGTAAAAAAACTTTTTTTAGGAAAAAGAAAAATGATGACAAAAAGCTTCATTAGCGAGAGCTAACTCAGTGCGTTGTAACTCTGCAAGATAAAGAAGGGAGCTGAGCTGACGTGTACTTTTCATGTAATCTCGTTTTCTTAAGGCGTCCATTTGAAAAGTGGGTCCAATCACCAATGTCTAGTCTGGTATTCAACACAACGAGTGCTTTAGTGTATGACATGTATATGCCAATCAGAAGCTGCCACGTCAGTCCTCTACGACCAAAACAGCCTTGCTATTCATTTAAAATAACAATTTCAACCCTCATCAGTCATCAAACTTCACAGTTCAGTTCTCACACACACAATTTGCATGTCTAATTTAACCGTGGCAAGTGTCTTCTTAACCATGGTTAAAATTCATATACCTTATCTACTATAAAATATAAATAGCATCTCCTCAAGCTCATTTCTCTCCCGCCATTACCTACAATTTTTATTTTATTCTAATTTGATTCAGATTTCAAGCCAAACGCTCTTTAGTTATCTCTCAAACTTCTCTTTCTAATTCTTCCATTTGAATTGTCAGCTTTCTCTCTCTGTCTCTTAGAATTCTCCAACAATAGTGAGCTCTGAAATCCCTTCGAATCCATTCATTTTCTGTTCATATTCACGATTTCACGTTTTCTTCATACGATCTATACTCCAATATCCTTTTAAATTTTATTGGTTTATCGTTTCAGGTTGTTGCACATAAAGTTAAAGAAGCAGAGATCACAGAGCAGGACTCCCTTCTTCTGGTAATCAAATTTAAACTATCTAGTTTTAGCGCATTTCTTTTTTCTTAAACTTTCTTGATTGATTTTTCTCTCAACAGACGAGGAACTTGCTTCGTATTGCTATATTCAATATTAGCTATATCAGAGGCCTTTTTCCTGCAAAGTATTTCAACGATAAATCCGTTCCTGTTTTAGGTTGGCTTCTTCTTCTAAGGTTTTCTCAAATTTCTTTTTAAAATTTCCAAACTCTGTTTGGCTAATTTCTTCAAAAATTGTGACTACTATCAACAGAGATGAAGATCAAGAAGCTAATGCCGTTGGATGCAGAGTCTCGTAGACTGATTGATTGGATGGAGAAAGGCAAGTTGCTTTCATCTGATTCTTCACCTTTTCCTTTTGTCATTGTTTTCATTTCCTTGACTTTAATTATTTGATTATTTATCTCTTCTTCTCAGGTGTGTACGATGCATTACTGAAAAAGTACCTGAAAACACTATTGTTCTGCTTATGCAATCAATAGATGGAGCAATGATTGAGGAATACTCGTGTAAATTTTCTCAGTCACCCTTTTTATAATTATTTTTAAAGCTTTAGTGGTTCAATTCTTGATTTAACAAATTGAATATGCCTTCTCAATGCAGTTTCTTTTAGTTATTCCAATTCTGATAGCCAAGTGGTTTCGATGAATATTAATCGCACTGGAAACAAGAGACAAGGAGGGACATTTAAGTGTAACTCCACCACTGAAATTACTCCCAATCAAACGAGGTGATATAAATTCGATTCATTCAAAACCGTATAATTTTCTGTCTATTGTTGTTTGGAGATAGCCTTTTTTAAGTTGTAACTTCTGTGACAATGTAATATTTCAGGAGTTCTGCTTGTAAAATGGTCCGTACTCTGGTTCAGTTGATGAGAACCTTGGATAGGATGCCTGAAGAGGTAAGCTTTCAGAAACTAAGCTTTTTAAATTGAACTATATTTATTATTGTTAATTGTGACATACTTTTTCTGTCTTTCAGCGTACTATATTGATGAAACTCCTCTACTATTATGATGTGACGGTATGCCTTTCTTATTTTCCTCCAGAAGACTAGGTTTCATGTACCGGAACTTTGTGTCTAGTTTATTTAAAATTTCCCAATTGTTCAATAAAGAATGGGAAATCAATTATGGACTTCTTATTCTCCATGTATGTGGATTTGGTTGTTTGAGCATGTTTTTTGCTTCTCCGGGATATTTGTCATAAAAGTTATTAGGTGCAGCATGCTTGTAATGCATATTGACCTCAAGGAACGTTGTTTTTGTCTGTGGTGATTTTTCCTGTTTTACTTAACTGTTTTGGCAAAGTTTCTTCTCTTCTCCAAATGAAAGCATTCAACCTTAACAAGGATAGTAATGCATTGATTTCACCAAACACAGCCAGTAGACTATGAGCCTCCATTCTTTAGAGGGTGTACGGAAGAGGAAGCTCATAACCCATGGACGAAAAACCCTTTAAAGATGGAGGTTGGAACTGTCAACAGCAAGCACTTTGTGTTAGCTCTCAAGGTAAGGGTTGAAGGCCTTTTGGATGCGGGGATCAGATTTGTGGTTCGTATATAAATCAAAGTTTTCATTTCTGGTGACATGTACAGGTGAAAAGTGTACTTGATCCTTATGGGGATGAAAATGATGACATTCAAGATGATGAAGTAAGCCTAGGTGCTGACTCTGTTCAAAGAGATGAATCTTCTGACTCTGATAGTGAGGTAAAATGACAGTACCGTTTGTTCAAGTTATGTACTATTGCCCTTGAAAGCATGTGCAGCACTTATATGAAACCAAATGACATCACATTATCCAAATAAATTAAGTTGTGTTGATGTCTTGTTTAATTTTCCTGATTTCAGGTTAATGAATCACGAGAAGACCAATTTATTGTGGCAGCAGTAGGTAATTAAATTGTCTCAGGGATCTTAGTAGTCACTCTGTCCCACTATCTTGTTCCTATAACAAATACATATAGGAATGTAATGCCAAATCTCAAGCTGTTTGAAAGGAATGTAATGCCAATGCGTGAACAAAACTCAAAATTGCTTGGTAAAATTTTCTTTTCAAGTAATAAATGATGGACAAGTTACTGCTTCCTTTTTCTACGAATGATTGTGGTCAGAATACATGTTAATTACCAAAAGCCCCTAGAGTCTAAGATTACTAAATGAGAATTTACCTACGCAGCTTTTCTGGTATGTACTGTTTTGTGATTTATAGTAATTGGTAAATGGTAGGAGACGGTAAATATTTTTCACCCAAAGGTGAGATTTATGTGCAAATACAGCACGGATTTATGTGAAGGAAGACATTGGCTTGGCATGGCCATGTCGATCTCAATATAAACAAAGACTGAACCAAGGTTTATTGTCGATCTCACTTTATGGGCTCATGAAATGGCATTCTGTTTATTGTCGACTAGTGGGAAATCCAGGATGGCAACCGATGCAGTTGGAGGCTTTTCCAAAATAGATCCACCGACGAGTCTAAAATTTTTAAGAGTTTTATTAACTAATGTTTTTAGAACATTTTTTAAGATTAATTAATATATTATTTATAATAAAAATATTGTATTAAATATAAAAATTGATAATTTTATTTATTATTTTTAATACATTGAATGAAGATATTTGTTATACATAATAATCTTAAAGAGTGTTCTTAGAATATTCATTAACAAAATTCAACTTTTAATAATCCAACTTTGAGATTTCACGAAACCTTAAATGCCTCGAACTAAACAATTGTAAGCTACCCTGCCTGATTAAAGGAACAAAATTTTTTTATATTAAAAAAGGCTAAATTAGGACGACTTATCTTTCAATCGTGTAATCAAAATTATGCCTCAATGCGTCACTCTTTCCCACCAAAAGACAATGATTGAAGAAAAAAAAAGCAGCCAAGAAAAAAGAAGACGTGAGCTATAGTTTTTCATTTGAATTAATTAATTATATCTAAACCTTCGTCCGTCCAGCCCACAGCTTAGGCTTTAGAATTAAAAATGTGATTGCAATACTCTCCGTTAAAGTAATTAGAACATTTCTTCTATTATACTTAAAAATGTATTTTATTTTTTATGCAATAAAAATAAATAATTTAATTTTTATATGTTTAAAATTAGTGTAAAGAAGTAAAAATTTTAACAGTATTAATGAAAAATCATTTAAATATTGATATAGACATGTGAAACTGATATAAAAAATGACTTGAAAAATAATAATGATGTATCAAATTTTTTTATTGAAGTGAAATTTAAAAAATCATAAATTTTTTTCCAAATCTCTCCCTTACCCTTAAAATCATATTATCATTTTTTTCAAAGTCATCTATTTTGTCAGTTTTTAAATTTCACCTGAGAAAAAAATTTGATACGTCATCATTTTTTTCAAATCATCTATTCTGTCAATTTTACATATCCACGTCAGCATTTAGACGATTTTTGATTAACACAGTTACCGATTTTACTTCTTTGCACTAATTTTAAACGTATAAAAATTAAATTATTTATTTTTATATAAAAAAATTAAAATAAACTTTTTAATTATAATACAAAAATTATCTAAATACTTTAACACAATACTCTCACATCATGGGAGAATGATGGGGTCCGTATAAATCTCAATAAACAAGAGTAACCAACCCCGACGATTCATTTAATTTCACTTTGATTTGATATTTATCAGAAACCGCCTTTCCCGCTAGGAACCAACATATTCTTCAATCACAAAAAATATTTAAAAATGGTCGCTATTTTATTTTTTTTATCACAAAACATCAATCACAATATATTAAAAGAATTTATATTGATTGTATACAAATTTATACACTATCAGTGAATTAGATAATACCCTTTCATTAAAAATAAAATTATCTGTATTTATTTTTAAATTTTTTTTAATAAGATAACATTAATTGATTTACTGACAGTATATAAATATATATACATTATCAATACATCACATGTAAACCTATATTAAATTTGTTTCATAGAGAACAACTTTAATTGTTGGTGATAAGCTCATAAAATATGCATTTTATACTTTTCTATCTTTAGTTTTTGTTATGTTTTCGATCTTTATCTTGTTTACTTATATTATGTTTTTGAATTTTAGGTACAATAAGGAGAATGAAGTCAAAAGATGTCAATAATGATGATAAAGAACTTACAAAATCATAATCACAAAATGAAAAAAAAAAAAAAAAACTCGGGAGTCAAAAAGATCAATTTATGGTTGCAAAGCAAAAAGGTAGATTTGACCTCCTAAGCTTGTTGCAAGGAAATAATGATGTTAAAGTCCTTATTTGAAGAAACTTCCTCTTGACTTTTGAAGCTGACTTGAATACCTTTCCAACGGTAGTTTACACGCCCAAATCGGACAAGAAATGATCATCCAAATCTGTCGACGAAGTGCGAGAAGATGCAGCAGCCAAGAAACCGAAGATAGGGAGCCCGACAAGCAAAAAACCCACAAGTCAGCAAGGTTGGCGTCGCGGCGCCGACCCTACTGACCTTAAAATCGAGAAAACTGCAAAAATCCAAAAATTTTCTATTTTGCACTATTTTGCCTCCTAGCTTCCTTGATCAGCAAGAAAGGGTTTTCAATGTCTTAAAGCTCTATAAATATCATCTTTTGAGCCACCAACTAGGACATGTTTTGATTATTTATCAATATTCTTCTTCTTCTCTAATCTCTTAGTTTTTATTTTAGTTTTCTTACTAGTTCTTTTTAATATTCATGTTTATGTTAACTATGCATATGTAAGGCTAAACTTCTCTTTGGTTAAGGATGATTTCAAAGCCCTAGACATGCTATGTAATTAATTATAAGATTCTATCATATATTAGTTTTCTATCAAAGTTGTTTATGTTCTTCTACAAGAATTGTTTATGATTTTTATCTTGATTTGTTTAGGATGCATACTAGATATATCTTGATAATTATCTAATGCTAGTTTAAGAAACTTGATACGTAGCTTGTCTTGATTTCTTATTCAATAGTAGCAATTTGTAATTCATGATTATGTTGGGTTTTCAGGAATTATGAAGTGGAATATAACATAAGTTGAATAAATCCATGTTTATGTGTTTATTTCTTAGATCAACCTATCTTTATCTTCTAAAGACTGCTATCACTTTGAATCTATAGATGTTTATCTTAGGTTATTTGATAGTTAGAGATTAAGTAGTGGCGTTTGTCCTATTTAACTACAAACTAAGGAAGGATTGGGGTAACACGGGAGGTTGTTATCTACGGTTGTTAGCTTTGATAGATAATTGATATTGTAGGTCTGAATTTGATTCTTAATGATGTATAGTGGTGGAGAATGAACCTTTAGCCATATTTCTCACATCTGATTACTTCTTGTTTAATTGCTTTCTTATTTTTATTGTTTTCTTAAATTTAAACTGATTTCAAAACCCCTTTAACTTTTGTTTCCTTTGAATTTAAGTTTTAAACTAGTGATTTATAAATTAAAAACCAATCTTTGTGGATTCGGCCCTTGCTAATCACTATACTCTACAATTGATTCTTTTTAAGTGCAAGGTTAAATAAGATATACTATTTTGAGTGCATCAAGTTTTCGGCGTCGTTGCCGGGGATGGCTTCTTTTAGTTTATTTGTTATTTGGTTATTCTTATTTTCAGTTGTAATTAATTTTATTTTTCTTGTTCATACAAGTTTTTCTTTTCAAATTTTGAGCAAAACACGATGGATTTGAGCAACTTAACACTTGAGGAGTTGGTGGCATACATGAACATTGAGAACCAACGAGCCAATCTCACCTCCCAGTTCAACAATTGGCCATGGGTAATGTGCAACAATCAAGGCAGTGTGGAGTGTACTTCATGATGGATCATCCAACCAATTGGTGTCAATACTATCGAAAAGATAATTTTGAACCAGCCTATGATGTGGAAGGATACCAAAGCCAACAAGGGTTCCACCAACAACAATGTGATCCTTTCCCAAACACTTACAATGAGTGATGGTGGGTTCATCCTAATTATGGCTACTCGAAAAATTATCAAAAAATAGATCCTTATGCCGACTACAATCATCCATCGAGTTTCAATCAATCATGGCCTCATGAACTAGATCTTTTTTAGCCCCCACCTCAAAACTCAAGTACTTATTTAGAATATATTGTCTATTCTTTTACTACTAATGTATTGCAACTTCAACAGGAAACAAGGAAAACAAGGGAAAGTATCCTGAGTTTGGAAACACAATTCAGCCAATTGGCTAGTGGTATGGCGCGATGGGTAGAACAAAGATCTGAAGAATTACATGAACATGATCCAAAGGAGAATACTAGTCCAAAACAACTAGATGATGAATAAAAAAATCCAAGGGAACCCGAGGATGAGACAAAACTAGAGATGAATTCTATTCTTGAGGATAATGAAGCGACAAATCCAAATAAGAGTACTTCGGCACCTGAGGTAACTTCTAAGATTCCAATTTTTACTAATGTTTCTTCTCCACCTTTTCCTAGTAGATACGCAAAGTTCAAGGAGGAGGAACATGAACAAGACGTGCTGGAAACCTTAAACAGTTTGTTTGTGGATGCCATTCAACAAGTACCAAAATATGCACCATTCCTTGATGAGCTATGCACCATAAAGGATGATGGAATAATACTTGTAATAGAGAATGCTTCCACTATTATGCAAAGAAAGCCTCCTACCAAACTCACAAATCCGACAAGTTTTTTGTATGAGCCTGAAAATCGTAAAAAGCCAAGAAGGGGTGTTGGTTAGATTCAAAACACTAACTCAAGTGCTAATTGGAAGGCAGCCCAATTAATGAAGAAATTGCCAAACCAGATTTGTTTTCTCTTTTTCGTGCTTTGTTTTAATTTTTTTTATAGTGCTCTTTAGTTATTTAGAAGTTATTTTCTCTTACATATAATTCTTGCATATGGGATGATAGTATTACAATGAGGACAATGTAATAATTAAGTGTACGGGAAAGAATTTAGGATTTTTTATTTTAGATTATCAATTTTTTTTTTAGTCTTTTAATTTGTTTTTAGTGTGTTTTAGTTCCTTTCAATACAATGATGAGATATGAATTATATAGGTCTAAAACTGGTTTATTAGTGAGAAGAATTTTCATAAGAATTGAGTTTGATATCATTTTTCAATGAGCCAATGTTAATATGATATGTTGATTGAGAGAGAAGCATGTTTAGACTTGATATTGACTTGTATAATCATCCTTGTGAGTTTTGAGCTTATATGATTGATGCATTATACATATCAATCTAATTTCTTTCTTGTGTGCTCTTATGATTACATGATTCTCTAGAACTTGTTTTAAACCTTTTGAGACTATATTGATGCATGTGATAACATGAAAATGATAGAGGCATTAGGATTTTTAACCAGGGCCAAATCAGCCATTCTTTATTGATGTTCCAAGAGAACATCCCCCTAGTGAGCCAATTTGAGCCTATATTGATTAAGCTATTTTATTGGTAACCACATCTTGTCCCTAACCTAAATATACTTATTTATATCCTTACCCTTGTTCTAAAGATGGATTACATGTTTTGAGACATATTCCAAAGACAAGGAAGATCTATTGATAATTTGGGTTAGAAACAAGAAATAAGTGTGGGGGAGGAGGAAGGCAAAAGTCAAGAGAAAAAGAAAAAGGAACATTAAAAAAATACATTCCCGTAAAAAAATGAAAAGAAAAAAAAATTGAATCATTTATTGAACTTCTAGTTAAAGAAAAGAAAAAGAATGTTACAAGGTTGGTTAGAATGAAGCAAAGGCTCAACATGAAATATTCAGCCTATGTGATTATGTACTTCCAATGAATATTGAGAAAGTTCTATTTGCAAAATCTTATTTTTGTCTCTAAATTCTATGAAGTCTTTGAAACCTTTGTGATATCTTTCTCTTTTTATTCTTTAACCACATTATTACCCCTTGACCCCATTACATCTTTGAATAAAGACCTCTTGAGTGATGAAGTTGCATGATCTAAGTAGTGGAGAATAGGTGGACAAGAAAGTATATGATAGAACTGTTTTCATGAGATTGATTAAGTGTAAACACTTTACCACTACTTTATAGAGTGAAAATCATGAGAGTATCCCATGTGAAAATTTGAGATTAAGTTTGAATATGCACTATTTTGATTGAAATATGTTATGTTAATATTGACTTAACTCAAACTATTTACATTCAAGCATGAATTTTTGTGAAAATCTTTAAGCTATTGATTAGTTTATAAGGCTTGTTCAAAGATTGTCTCTAATTGATATTGAAAGGATTATGATTAACTATTTTTAGTCTATGTTAGTTTATTTTTATTTTAGTTTTTCAATGTTTATAGGTATCGTTCTAGTAAACCCTCATGAGACTAAACTCTCGCTAAGGACACCTAGGGGTTTAAAGGCTTGTGTCACATGCTAAGTGCCACCCTGATTTCCTACGAAAGTGGATTAGATTAGATTTTCTTATTTTGTTTTTATTTTGTTTTGCTCAAGGACTAGCAAAAAACTAAGTGTGGGAGTATTTGATAAGCTCATAAAATATACATTTTATGCCTTTCTACCTTTAGTTTTTGTTATGTTTTCGATCTTTATCTTTTTTACTTATATTATGTTTTTGAATTTTAGGTACAATAAGGAGAATGAAGTCAAAAGATGTCAATAATGATGGTAAAGAACTTACAAAATCATAATCACAAGATGGAAGAAGACTCGGGAGTCAAAAAGATCAATTTATGATTGCAAAGCAAGAATGCAGATTTGACCTCCGGAGCTTGTTGCAAGGAAATCATGATGTTAAAGTCCTTATTTGAAGAAACTTTCTCTCGACTTTTGAACCTGAGTTGAATACCTTTCCAACGGTAGTTTACACGCCCAAATCAGACAAGAAATGGTCATCCAAATCAGCCGACGAAGTGCGAGAAGATGCAGCAGCTAAGAAACCGAAGATAGAGAGCCTGGCAAGCAAAAAACCCCACAAGTCAGCAAGGTTGGCGCCGCGGCGCCGACCCTACTGATCTTAAAACTGAGAAACCCGCAAAAATCCGAAAATTTCCTATTTTGTACTATTTTGCCTCCTAGCTTCCTTGATCAGCAAGAAAGGGTTTCCAAGGTTTTAAAACTCTATAAATACCATCTTTTGAGCCACCAACTAGGACATGTTTTGATTATTTATCAATATTCTTCTTCTTCTCTAATCTCTTAGTTTTTATTTTAGTTTTCTTACTAGTTCTTTTTAATATTCATGTTTATGTTAACTATGTCTATGCAAGGCTAAACTTCTCTTTGGTTAAAGATGATTTCAAAGCCCTAGACATGTTATGTAATTAATTTTCAGATTCTATCATATATTAGTTTTCTATCAAAGTTGTTTATGTTCTTCTACAAGAATTGTTTATGATTTTTATCTTGATTTGTTTAGGATGCATACTAGATATATCTTGATAATTATCTAATGCTAGTTTAAGAAACTTGATACGTAGCTTGTCTTGATTTCTTATTCAATAGTAGCAATTTGTAATTCATGATTATGGGTTTTTAGGAATTATGAAGTGGAATATAACATAAGTTGAATAAATCCATGTTTATGTGTTTATTGCTTAGATCAACTTATCTTTCTCTTCTTAAGGCTGCTATCACTTTGAATCTATAGATATTTATCTTAGGTTATTTGATAGTTAGAGATTAAGTAGTGGCGTTTGTCCTATTTAATTACAAACCAAGGAAGGATTGGAGTAACACAAGAGGTTGTTATTTACGGTTATTAGTTTTGATAGATAATTGATATTGATAGGTCTGAATTTGATTCTTAATGATGTCTAGTGGTGGAGAATGAACCTTTAGCCATATTTCTCACATCTGATTACTTGTTGTTTAATTGCTTTCTTATTTTTATTGTTTGCTTAAATTTAAACTGATTTCAAAACCCCTTTAACTTTTGTTTCCTTTGAATTTAAGTTTTAAACTAGTGATTTATAAACTAAAAACCAATCGTTGTGGATTCGACCCTTGCTAATCACTATACTCTACAATTAATTCTTTTTAAATACAAGGTTAAATAAGATATACTCTTTTGAGTGCATCAGATGGTTAAATTGAAGGTCAACTCAAAATTGAGTTGGCCTATTGCTTACTACATGTGGTAAGTCTTTTTTTGTTATTTTGGTGGAGAAAAAAAAAAGCCAATGAGAAAAAGAAAGAAAAGAAAATAAAGGAAAGGAAAGGAAAATAAATGAAAGAGGGAAGAAAATGAAAGGAAAGAGGAAAAAAATAAGTAAAATAATTATTTAATTTTTTTAAAAAAAATTTAAGTGGTGTTTTTAAATAAATTATTATTAACTTTGATTGTGTAAGTAAATAAAATTTAAATATTTTATTAAAAAATAATGAATAAATAAAAAATTATATCAATAATAATATAATTAATATGAATAAAAATAAAATAAAATAAAAATATTTAATAATTATTATTATTAGTATATGAATATTATGAAAATTATTTTAAATACTATATACGTTATGTATAATATTACAAATATATATTTTTGATATATTATAATATAATATATTTACATATAGTCATTTAAAAAATGTGAATAGAGTACGATACGAATGAATAATTTGACATAAATAGTAATATATTTTTTGAGCACAATAATATCAATATACATACATTAATTATTAATAAAATTTGAATATTATTAAAAAATAAAAATATATCAACCTACAAGTAGATCTGTTCAAGAGTAGGGCGACCAGGCTTAGACATAGGTTTCTTTAATTCAGGCCAGCCCGACCCGAATTACTGTTTTGTAATAAAAAAATTTAAATTATAAAAATAATTTTTTAATTTTTTTTAAACAGTGAAAAGCGCTTTTGGATCGATCCGAACTGGGCTTGGGTAAGAGATTTCAAAAAAAATCGGGCCGCAACCTGGCCCATGAACATCTCTACCTATAAATATATTCATGATATTATTTATATAGTTTATGAATAATCACTTTCAATATATTTAATTTTTAATTTATAACTAGAACTATCTTTATTAATAGAATTATCGTAATTAATGAAATAAAATTATATTGATATTCTCATATATTCAAATTTACATAATAATATATATATATTTTTAATTATTTTGATAAATAATATTTTTAATAAATTAAAGTTTATTTCAATAATTTTTTAAATATTTTTATGTAATGTTTAAAAGAAAAGCAGTAGATTAATGAGATTTTTTTGAAAATGAAATTTTTATCTGATAGTTCGATTCATTTTAACAATGCTTTTATGAGTATGTATTCTAGATATGGAAGTAAAGTAGAAGTTGTTGAGATATTTGACAAAATACTGATCTAGATATATTCTCATGAATTAAGAGGATAGAAGTTGTTTTTTATGGTTCAAAGGCTTTTGGATTGTTTAATAGTTTATGTCGTAAAAGTTTTGTTAAATTCATTTAAATTCATCTCATATTTTAATTTATTATAATGGTTCAATTTAAATTATAGGTTCATTGACTTAGGAAGTAAATCATTATATTTGCCATGATCAAACATGTAAATTATATATCGTGTTTAAAACTTATACAAACAATTAAATCAAACATATAAACCTATTAAATCAAATATGTGAACCCGCTGCGTAGCACAGCCATTTTTCTAGTAAAACTAACAATTATAACTACCTCAATTACCCGAAAAGAATTTATTATCATCTTAGTTGGTAAAATTTTCAAAAATAAATAAATAAATTATGACGGCCCAAAATGTGACCACTTAAGTACTCCATTTTACATCATTGAATTCAAAAAATCGAATTAAAAGATGTATACATTTAATTTAATGATTAATTAATGTGTATATTTTTTTTATTTTTTTTTTTAATTTTGTTAAATAAAAAAAGAAAATTTTGAGTTAGAAGACAAACTAGGGTTATCATACCGTACTAGTATCGGTAATATAGACGAGTATATATCAATTTAGAACAAAATTGGTATGATACCGATATTATATCGTTTCGATTTTTGTTTCGATCAGTATTAATTAGTATCATCTCGTCTTGATCGATAGAAAATTTTAAATTTTTATTTTAAAAAAAATATTTTCACTTATTTATTCTTTCAATCAATTTTAATATTTTCTCTCATAATTATTTTATTTTTTCATAATTTTATTCAAAAATAAAATATATTCATTAAATTAACTACTAAACCTAATTAATAATAATTTATTATATTTATTATATTTTTAATATTTTAATATTTATTTTACTTATTTAATATTTAAAAATTTGGAAATAAAATATTTATAATTTTGAAATTTTATATTTACATATAAATATATGTAATTGAGGTATATTTTCATGTGTATATAATATATATTTTATTAAAAAAAACTTAAAAATAAATAATATATAAAAAATATCGATAAATTCAAAATAATACATCAAAAATACACTAATATCAATATATATTGATACATAAATAAAAATAATACACCTGCCAATACAATATTGAATAGAAAAATATTAATCGGTATTTAGTAACATTGATTAAGATGATATATATATAAAAATAAAATGTACTTAATACATATTTTTTATTGAATTCAATAAAAATAACATATTAAATATATAAAAAAAATTAAAATAATATATAAATAATTTTTAACAGATATTTATAAATATCAATTAAGCAAACCCTATCGAATAACTCAAGAGTCGAGACAAACACTCCTTTATACTATTTTCTTTTTAAAGTTTCAGCCACGTCTACGAACTTTCACGAAGTTGGTATGTCATGTAACAAATCACAAATTAGAAAGAAAAAAAAAAAAAGAAAAAAAGAAATTGCCTTTCTCTTTCCTTTCCTTAACCTTCATCAATATTTGCTCTCCCCTACTCCAAACCACTAGCTTCTTGAGAGTGGGCCCACCAGACTACTTTCGAGATATTTTTCCATCTTCCAACATATCAGCTCTTTCCACGTGTCCATCTGGAAGCCTCTATTTCCCAATCCTTAGATCCAATATCAACCGTTGGATCTTATTAACGACCCAGATTAATTGATCTTTGTTCGTTGATCTATCTATAAAGTAAAACGCAACTCCCTTTACCTTTTGTTTTTTTTATCTACTTATTAGCGCACTCGCGCATTTCAAAAATATTTAAAAACAAAAAGGTTAGCAAGCTAAAGCCCTAAGAATCTTTAGATCAAAAAGCTGGCAACCATGGAGAAGGTATTTTCGTCTTCTTTCTTGATCTTCTTCTTTTTCCTGCGTTGAAAAAGTTAAGCTTACGGCTTTCTTTTGTTTTTTTTTCTTGTATTATTAAAATTTTAGGAGGTAGAGTTTGAGAACAAGAATCAAGGCCTGAAGCACGTAGCCTTCGTGAGGGTGGCTGCGATCCGCGCGCTGGTTTGCGTGTCGAATCTCTACGAGTACGCTAAACAGAACTCCGGGCCGTTAAGATCCACTGTTGGGACCGTCGAGGGTGCCGTTACTACGGTCGTTGGTCCCGTCTACGAGAAATTTAAGGACGTTCCAGATCATCTTCTTGGTTTTCTTGATAAGAAGGTAGCGTTTTTTATAATTCCATGTTTGGATCAAAAGTTTCTGTAAATCTCCTCTTTCTCTTGTTTAATTTCATTAATTAGTTTTGGAGTATTTCGAAATCCAAAGGAAGAATGTGAAATTAATCCTCTCGTTTCCTTTAATTTTATAATGTAACGAGTAAATTTAATTACTGGATTTATTGGTCGCTAAATGTTGATTTAATTAAAAGAAGTAAAAGCTTTAAAACGAAATGTGAACCATTTTGTTCCTGGCTTAAAGACAGGGTTAATTAAAAATAACTGCAGGTAGGTGAGGCTTCACACAAATTTGTTGAGCATGCCCCAGCAGCAGGTAAGCAAGTGGTTAGCCAAGCCCAAGAGTTGGTTCACAAGGCAGCACAAAAGACTCAGAAATTAGTAGGTGAGGCTCGAACCAACGGAGCGCGCGGAGCTTTGCACTATGCTGCAGCTGAGTACAAGCAGTTTGTTGTGGTGAACTCAACCAAGTTGTGGGTAAAACTGAATCATAATTCAGCTTTCCACTCGGTATCAGAGATGGTTGTTCCGGCAGCTGCAAATTTGTCTGAGAAGTATAACTGTTTAGTTAAGGACATGAGTGGGAAAGGTTATCCTGTGTTTGGGTATCTGCCTTCGATTCCGGTTGATAAGTTAGGTAAGGCTGTCAAGCAAGCTGAAGCAAAGGACAAAGGACATGTTGATGCTCATAAATCAGATTCTGGTTCTGATTCTGATTCAGGTTAGGGAGTTTTCTTTTCTTCTTTCTTTTTTTTTTTCCCCTTTGAAATATGCTTTTCCTTTGCTTTTCTCTGGTCTGGAGAAATCTTTAGTGTTCTGTGGGTGTTACTGTTGTGTCGGTATAGGCAATTAGGATAGTCTGCCTTTGTAAATTGGGTACTTGTTTTAACTCTTTGCAATGTGAATCCCTCTTGTCGTGATAATAACGAAGTGCGTTTGAATAAAGATCTTAAATTCGAGTCGTGACAATCCCTCTTGTACCAAAAATTGAATAAACTAATAAACGAAAATTCTCGAAAATTTCCAGGGGAGCAATAATTAATGGATATCTAGTGGCAAGCAACATTAGGAGGGAATAAAAGTCTAAATTAATTTGCTGTTGAAATTAACTCTTAAATGGCTAAAAGATGTGGCTGCTATAGCACTTCCAAGCTACAGGTTCTGCTATCTGATTCAACCCACAAAAAAAGAGGGAAAAAATTGTCTCTAGTTATGAGCACATTTCACTCATTTCACGGGAACTTTCGCTAGGGATGAAAGACATGAATTTACTTATTTTTCATCATTCAACCAATAAATGAACATTGGACATCTAAATATCTAATCGTGTACATAATCATACACAGAAAACTCACCGTATAGAGGGGACTTGTCGTTGGAGTGAAGAAGGGAATAGCAATAATCACAGAAATAACAAGGGTTCTCCCTGGCCCATTTGTCATCTACAGTTACTTTTGTAGCTCTGGTAATTTTACAAACCTCGCATTTTCTGAACACGCAGTTTTAGTTGAAAGATGATTATGGGATAAGCTGCTCGATTCCGTACATCCTCGGGATGAATCAACCTCATGTCCCTAATCACAATTGTGTGCTTGCAGTCACCCTGTACCAAGTGATTTCATCAAACAAAAATTTAACAAAGATGGTGCAAAACACACATCAACGGGCATAATCATAATCTAATACCAAATAGAAATTCAATATTAAAAGGGAAAAAAAAAAGGACATTTAAGTTCCAGCAAAATCATCATATACAAGATAATCCAATTTAGAACTTCGATTTGGGAAAATAACAGCTACCAGCACAGCAGAGTGTAATGCCACATATCTTTCATGCTTCCAATACCATGATTCTCAGACAAAACGAATTTATAAGATATATACCTCTACTTTTGAAGTTATTATAAAAAGAGGGAACATAAAAAGCTGTACCTGATGACAATAAAGATATCCAACACCGAGTTGAAACCTCAAGTCAATTAACCGTGTCTTGTGCATGTCAACAGCTTTGAAGTGGGGCAATCTTGAAGGTGTTACACTGCCTAAAATTGCTCTGTGCTTTGTTGCAGCTCACCAGTTATGATGCTTTCCCATTTTTTATGAGCATCATCCTTAGAGTTTCTAAGCCAATCAAATATAGGTTTACTATAATCTATAGCAGAGGGATCTCTCAAATCATTGCAAAATATATCCTGCAGAAATATAGCAGTCAATTAGATACTATAATTAACAAAAATCTTTCACCACAGGGACCAATTGGTGAATGAATCGGGTTTCTTACTTCGATAAGGAAATATCCAGAAGGATCATGCTGGCCAGCTTTCCGCATCACCTGGTCTGTCAAGCAATATATCTTGTCCTTGAATTCAGTCAAGGTTTGATGGCCCAGGACCAAGAACTCCTGGATCTACAACAATCCAAGAAGATGTCAATACCAGCAGATAGAAGGGGCAAAAGAATGAAATGGTCAAAGAAAGAATACTGTAAAAGTTGAGTGTTAGCAATATTCTATATACAAAGAATATAATTTTTGATGGTCCTTATATATGCTAGATAGGTATTTTCATGCCTATAATAAAACATTACAGATTTCATCTACTGAATACTAACAGAAATCTAACCAAGCGGAAGCAAAACTATTTTCATGCATGTAATTTTTTATGGATCTTGATTGCTCATAACTCATAAGTAACAAATATAAATGATTAGAAGAAAAGAAAAAGAAAAATCCAATACAAACAACTCATTGATTTAAAACTGAGAGGCAAAACACCATACCTTTGACCATTTTCGTATGTTATGGTAGACCTCAATACAAAGAACAACTTCTGGATATAACACTGGTATGTGCTCCTCAACATCCAATGACTTCACCTGTCGTTCATCCAAAGGAAAGGAAGAAAGATTACTCAAGTATCAAGAAGAATGAAAACAGAAAGCGCAAGCTTCAGTGCTAAAATTTACTGCCTCAGCACCTCTTAAAGATTGTCATCCTTGTCTCATCTTAGATAACCAGGCAGCAAGGAAATTTTATTCAAACTGTATGGGCAGGCATCCAAAGGTTTGAATTAGGACAGAAGTTGAATATATTATCAATTCAAATTCTTCTCTTAAAGTAACAATGCGCTGAATTCCAACCCACAAACTCCTTTAATTGAGAATACTTTGATAAATCTAGAATGCTCGACAGTATAAGCCATTAGATGATATCCACAGCATAATAGAATCAGAGAATTAACAAATGCTTTGTAGCAGAAAGATCCCGATACAAGTAAAATCTTAAAGCACCCATAAGCTCAATATCAGATTCTCGAAGTTAAATTTTAAAAAACATTTGCAAACCTTTGCAGAGGAATTCATAGACCAGACGGATTTCAACCTTTCAATTTTATCGGAGGATGGAATGACACAATCATTGATCTTGCTGATAGCACTGAACCAAATTTATAGACAACAATCAGAAAAGATTTATCAGTTAATAGAATGCCACAGACAGATCTCAATACAAACTTCAAAGAATGTAGCCCCGCTGTTGCTTTGTCTTCATCCTGCTTTTGTTTAATTTTCGCAAGTTGCTCCACCCTTTTGATATACGTATTCTGCACAGCAATAACTTTATTACTTTGTTAAGAAGGAAATGGAAACAGAGATTATGAGATATGTTGGTGATAGTTCTTTTATTCTTGCAAGCAATCCACTTTTAAAGGATATACTTGCCAAGAAAGCATATGTTGCCAAAACAGTTCACTTTTAGACTTTACACAGAAGAAAAAATGCAAATCATCAAGAACTAAGCTAACCATTTAGCCAGAATTGCAAACAAATTAAAATTTCAGAACGTCAAACTCTCAAATTTCAACACAATTAGTAGAATAATAAAGAGTAATAGTCAAATATGAGCAGATCATAGTGCTTAAATGTAAAAAAAAAAAAAATCAATCTGATCCGTGCTATACATCAATAAGATGATTATTTGCTTTCCTTCTCTTCCGCTTCTTTGAGCCATTCTTCTTTTCCATTGCAGCTCCATCCAAATCAGTATCAGAAGGGCAACCATTTGAGGACTCCATTAAAGTTGAAGCATTCTCTACTACATAGATCTCTAGACGTGCATGTTTGTTTCCTGATTTTCTACGACCACTGCTGTATATATTATACAAGTGAGTAAAAGTAAATCTGGAAAATGGATTGATATAGCTCTCAAAAACTTGAAGATTGATATCCATAGCCAAGAAATAGCATACGCTAAGGGCTAGAAAAGCAAAGATGCATACTCAACAACCAAAAGCATCTTTTAATACGAGCTGTATTTTAGATCAATTGAAGACAAGAAATTACTCATATAGCTCACCGGAAATTGGAGCCGTTTTCTAAATGTTGAGCACCATTTCCAACATGCTCATCCTCCTGCAATGAACCCATAAATAAAATCTGAAAACAAACTAAACTAGAGCAAAATTAGCTGTAGTGCTATCCTTCATTTTAATAGCATCAGATACCTTGAAAGCTTCATCCAGAGCCATTTGCACTAACTCTTCCTCCTTAAGAATTTTAAGGTCATCAACACTGAAAAGAGTATAATTAATAGCAAAAATGAATCACTATCATAAGATAGGCAGAGATGAGATGAGAATACATTGTTTTTTAAGAGAGAAGAAACAAAATTAAAACTTTAAACCAGCAATAAAAAATAATAAAAAGAGCGGAATTGAAGGTAGAGTAACACTAACCAAATATCCTCAGCATCAGTGAGCGAAGGGGATTCCAATTCAGCCTCTAATTCCTAAAATAACCCAAAAAAATATAATTGTAAAAAACAGAAAGAGCAAAGAGAGGAGAAGTAAAAGTAAAGACTAAAAAAAAAAAAAAAAAAAAGAGTAACCCATAGCAGAGAACTGTAAAAGATATGAGTTCAAAAGGTAAAGTTCAAAATCTAAATGTAAAAGAATGTAGAACCTGTAGTTGGTGAGGAAGTGAATTTTGAAACTCCGGCACGGTGGTGAGAGGACTAATGAGATTCGGAATAAAAAGGGGTCCGCCCTTAAGAATTAAGCAATTTGCTTCCTCTTCTACCATGTTCCTATTCGTTTCCATTTTTTTTTTCCGTTCAAGCTTCTTTCTTCCTAATCGTTGACAACAAAAAGGGAAAAGAAATGTTCTAAAAAACAAAATAAAAGAGAAATTAAAAAAAGTAAATTCAACGAAATTGGATTATGCTTGTGGAAACTAATAGATTTATAAATAAAAAAAAAAAGGTGAAACAAAGAGAGTTTACTAAGAAGTAAATTTGCACCAAAAAAAAAAATCATACCTGTCAAGAAAACGCCGCGAGTGGTGGCTAGCGGCGACGGCTATAAGCGGAGTGGACAGTTTGAGCGGAAAGGAAAGAATTAATGTATGGACAGTGTAGTTGGGTCCATTTTGGTTGATGAAGAAGGCCCAATACATTACTGGTTAGGATTGTGACTTGGGCAGGCTACTGCCCAAATATGTACGTAGGGAAGACTGAAGACACATTTATTCGTGGGCTAATTAATTTATTGTGAATGAACTATTTAAGTTGGGCTTTTTCTATGAAGTGTCATGTAAATATGAATATGACAAATCATTAAGCTAATCAAAATATTAAATATGAATATGATATATAGATTACAAGTGATGTTTCTTGTTTATTACATTATTTTCATATTTATTAAATATATCGTATTTATGTCGTATTTTCATGTTATATTCAAAATTATCAAATCTAAATTTAATAAAGAATTGGGTGATACATGGCTAGGTGGATAATTGAATAAGTAAAAATCTTACCCATTTTTAAGACTAGATGAGCAGTCACTTAGATTCTTTTATAATAATTGCACTAATTATATATATTTTATGCAATAAATGAAATGAGAAGAATAAGAATAATTTAGAAATGTCATGAGTGGTGGTTAAAAAAGATTCTTATTTTGTTCATTTCACAGGCTTTGTTTGTGGCGCAACTGCACAAGCAAAAAGATATGGTGAGAGGTGAGTGAGAGTTTCCTAACCTTAGTGCTTCCATGTCAAAACCCAGCTTCCAAATTTATTTATTTATTTGAGAAATGCAACAAAGGCATGGGTGCGTGGTCATGGTCCTTGCTGATTTTGATTTGGTATACAAAAAATAATTGGGTTGGTTAAATGTGACAATATATATATATATAAGAAAATTTATTTGATTTATTGTTAGTAGAGCTTTTGGATTTTATAAATAAAATTAGCAGTATAATATATATATTTTATGATATATTAAAAAATTAAAATATGTAGACAATTTTTTAATTTTACTTGTGAAATTAACAAAATTTCACCTCAAGCGTATCAAATACGAATTCTATATGATCTTTTGATGTTTTGCTCAACTTCAACCCAAATTGTAGTCCCTAATAGAACATTATAAAAGCCAATCTAATTATTGAAAAAGAAAAAAGTTGATTCTCCATCCTGTTCAGTTTGTAGTAGTAATTCTTCTGACCTTTCAACTTTTCTTTTTTTTGAATTTCTTCAAATCTTTTAATATTAGAAGATTTGAAGAATATTAGGAATTCCAATACCTTTATCCCAAAGTTATGGTAGTTTGCTTATTCATCCCATCCACATACCTAATTTTGTTTTATTAGTTCTTTGTTAAGAGTAAGACTTTAAACTATTAACTTTTTCTTCAACAAGATCTTAAGTTAAATTAGTGTTTTCAAAATTGAGTACGTGACAATTTGATCTAAGCAATCCAACCTTCAAATTTATGCTATTCCCAAACCCTCCTTGTAAGCACAAAAAAAAAAAAAAAAAACTAAATGGAAATATACTCCTTGAAAATTACCGGATATTGAATTTTAATTTACCGAAATTAAGGCCAACATTGCTCTATAGTACAAAAGGATTAAAAAGAGAAACAAAGACCCTTGATTTTTCCGATTTACCGCTCTATACAATCCAGGGGAAGTAAAACTCTGTCGTTTCAGCGACCATCGTCATCGTCGAAAGTTTTTTTTTAACTTCAAATTTCCACCAAAACTGCTCTCATTTTTTCCATTTCCACGTTTTCATTTTTTATGGCCTTAAAAGTTAAAACTGATAAATTACCATGGGCCGTTAACATCGCCGTTATCATTTTTAACTTTCGGCGATGACATCATCGTTCCCATCTAACGCTCCGTTTTCGCCACCATCACCTTCTTCATCGAGCCACCGCTCTACAGGCGCGCACTCGGCTTTGTGGCGCAGCTTCCAATCAAGCGCCTGGCAAGCGCGTGAGCAGTAATTCACAGCCCCACAAACCGAACACCTGCGAAACTCGTGCTTTCTTATCTCCGGCCTCCCACAACCAACGTGGGAACATAGCCTCAAACCCGGGCCGGGCATCCCGCCCCGAGCGCCGTACCACCCTGCTAAGAACCTGCTAGCTGGATGCGCCTCGGGCGCTGGCACATTGCATCCAAAATCACTCAGCAACGGGCATCCCGGCACGGTCAGATGACGGTGGTTAGGGTGAGGGATCGGGTGTGGGCTCCACGTGAGCCAAGAGCGCGTAGATATGTTAGAAGCAGCTGCTGATGATAAAACCGCCGCTAGCTCTCGGGCGTTAGCTTGGACGAGAAATCGACGGCCCTCGGCGATGTTTTGTCGGACACCGTACCCGTCCTGCAGGCAATGACCGATCTCACGTAGGGCGTCGATGTGGCCAAGAAAAGCAGCCCGAGCGCACAAAGCCACACCGGCTTTGAGGTCCTTGTCGTTTTTGGAGCCGCCGCTGCCGTTGAACTGAATCACAGCTAAGGAGTAAAGCGCCCGCGCGTGGGAGCTAATTGCCGCCTTAGCCATAAGAGAGGCTCCACTCCCTCGATTTTCTAAACAGTAGAAACGAATCTGTTGCAAATCATAAAACAGTTAACTCATTAGAGAATGTTTATATCTTGACTAAACTTGATAAGAAGTTAAATTTTTTGGAATTTTTAATAAATAATAAAATTCAGTAAAATAAAATCTTTTTTCTGAGTTAACTCACCATGCCGAGAGTGTAACAAGCTTCAACATTTCCGGCATCAGCGCACGTCTTCAAGAACCTGTGAGCTGACTCGGACCAGTTTTTGGCTTTAATGGCAAACATTTTTGGAGAGGCTTTGGATAAAACCAGAGAATGGAGTGCTAAACTATTAAATCTCTTGCATCTGTTTCACAAAATCAATAAATTTGTAAGAAAAAAAAAAAAAAAAAAACCCAAACTTTCCCCTCAGAAATAAGATAACCCAAAAGTCCAGTGTTTCGTCGACGTACATAATCAAAACGTTGATGAAATCGGAAGGGCAACGGGCGGTAGAGCTTAGTTTGGAGAGTATAGAAATGACAAGATCATCGGGTAAAGCATCAAACAAATCACTCTTTCCGGAAATCTCCGGCAAGAATCTTTGCCGTTTCCGGCAAGCCATATTATCTCCGGCGAAATCCCTCCTTTTAACTATTAACTTGTCTACACAAACATCGGCTCTAGGGTAACAAAGCCCTCTCCTTGTTCTCATTTCTCTTTCCTTCTCAATCCCTACATCTAAAATCAATCTATCCCTACTTATCTTAAATTCTGTGCGTTCTTCATCTGCCTTTGCTTTCTCAATCTTCTTTTTTCTTCCCTCAGCGGCTCAAGAGACATAAAAAGGCAAACTGAGACCTTTATATAAAAGAAGGGAAAGCACAAACAAAGCCTTAAAAGGAAGAGAGGGCAAAAACAACAACAACAAAACCGAATCAAATAATAATAATAATTTAAACAGTAAAACAGACAAAGTTTAATTACATTCTTAACCCTATTTAGTAATTGTTTTTACGGTCAAATTCCATTGACCCAGATACCTCCTCTCGTCGTCGGTTTTAAGTTTTAACACTGAGAAAATGAAGAAAAAAAAAACTCTGACCACACTTTTATCCTTTCTTTTTTACCTGTTTGTTTTACATGAAATTGAAGAGAGACGCAAGAGGTAGCTAAGAGAGAGGTAAAAAAAAAAGATTTACCGTCTCATCTCTTATTTATGTATTTATTTGCTTGGTGCAGGTAAAAAATGCTTGTGGTTTTGTTTTGAAAGCGGTTAAATTTGTTGCAAGTAAAAGAACTAACTTCGGTTATTTTCTGTAATTCAGTTTTGGTCATTGGTTAAAAATAAAAAAAAAAAATCAACGTAATTCAGGTGCATGAACACCGCCAACCGTATTGGGCTCTTGGTTAAGGAGTGATTACCACGCTCTTTGTTTGCGGGTTGGAAAATTGTCTTCTTGTTAACAAACTCAAGGTCCGACGACTAAAAAAGGTCAAACGTAATGAATCAGCACGAACAAACGTTCAGTTACTCTTCCTTTGTTTGTTTTAGTTGCCTATTTATTTTCTCATTTTCCGTTATTGCCCTTTTAATTAACTAAAAACAAAAATAAAATCCTAGTCGAAAGTACATTTCAATTTCAAATTAAATTGTTGATAAATTATTATTTTTTATGTACTTATATTTTTAAAATAAAATTATAATCAAAATCAAGTATTACATTTTATATAAATATTAATAAACGAAGAATGAAAAAAAAATCCTGAAATTGTGAAGAAATATTGCAATTTTATCGCTTAGAAATTTTTTTTCATAATAGAAACTTAGAAAGCCTTAAAGCCTCATATAAAATCTTATGGGAAATAAATAAAAACATGAGATGATAATATCTTTTATAATTTGTGTATTTATATTGTGTATGTGTTATTTTAACGTGTCATAATCGTGTTTAAGTATTATATCTTTATATTAATTTTAACATTTTAATAATTCATGTTATAAAAATTTTGACACGTTCGTGTATTTGTATCATATTTTTTATTATATTTTTATTTAATATTTTATTTTGTATCATGTTTTAATTAATTTTTTAATAATTTGTGTTACAAGTTTTAACTGATTATATGATAGTTTAAGATTTTGTTTGTTTATTGGTTTCCTTTTCTTAATGTATATTAAAAAATATTGTATTAAAAAATTTTATTTTATCCAAAATAAAAAATATTTAAAAACTCAGTCGATAAGAGTGGAGTGAGATTTGAATAGAGATTTTAGATTCTTTTATTAAAAAAAAAAAAGAGATTTTGTTTATAAGAATATAGATTCAATCAAAATAAAAAACATAATTGAATAATTAATATTTTAATTTTATGGGAAAAAATCATTTATGTATCTCCTTGTCTCATAAGAAACAAGATTTTAGTTATTGACTGAACTTTGACAAACTTGTGAGTGAAATAAAAATTAAAAAATTATGTAATTATTTTTTTACTGGATAGTTATTTTCTATTAAGTGTGTGAATAATTTTTCTAAAAAGTTAATTTAAAATATTTAAATTCTCATATCAAATGATATTTAAAGCCTTCATGTTATATATTTACTAGTATAATTTAATTTGTATATCAAATAACCGGTGATATTATTTTTATCACACAAAAAAAAATTACTAATTCTTATTTCTTACTAACATACTTGTCAAATTAATGAGGCTATTTTAAGTTTAATGTGTACCACGCCTAACCTATAATGTAGATCATTTTTTTATCCATTAAAAAGAATGTTATGTTACTAACTTTTTCCTTTTGTTTTAAAAAAAATTAGGGTTAATGGGCAAATTTGCCACCATATTATAGATTTATATTGAATTTTGTCATCATATTTTATATTGATTGATATTTATCATTATACTTTTGAGATTAGAGCAAATTTGTCACTATATTTTTATTTCATTGGATTTTACCATTAAACTTTGATTTTGTATTTAATTTTACCACTCAACTTTGATTTTGAAATATTTTAAGATAAAATTAATTTATAAAAAATTAAAAAATTAACAAAAAAACTATTTTATAAAAAACTAAAACTTTTTTTATCATTATTTATTAATTTATTTATTAACCTTCATTATTAAAATAATATATTTGAAATAATTTTTTTTTATTAAATTTTATCTTAAAATCATTCAAGATCAAAGTTGAGTGACAAAATTCAATCAAAAATCAAAATTTAATGGCAAAATTCAATATTGAGTTAAAAGTATAATAGCAATTTTGCATTTAATTCCAAAAGTATAATGACAAATATCAATCAAAATAAAATATAATGGTAAATTTCAATATCTACCTATAGTATAGTGGCAAATTTGCCCCTTAATCCAAGAAATTATCAAAAGAAAAAACTTTGGTTAAAGTACTTAGGCAGTCCTTATACTATAGTTAAAAGTGTATTTTAGCCTCTGTATTATAGAAGTGAGTAATTTAATCCTTGTACCCTTGAAATTTGTACAAAAAAATTAAAATTGATAACAATGTTAATGAAAAAACATCTAAATGCTGACGTGGACATGTAAAACTGACAGAAAAAATTATTTGAAAAAAAATGATGACGTGTTAAATTTTTTTGCTCAGGTGGAATTTATAAACTAACAGAATATATGACTTAAAAAAATGATGACATGTTTTTACGGGTAAGGATTTGGGGTAAAAAAATTTATGTTTTTTTAAATTCCACCTGAATAAAGAAAATTTGAAATGTTATCAATTTTTTTCCAAGTCATCTTTTCTGTCAGTTTCACATGTCCACGTCAGCATATAGACGGTTTCTCAATTAACATTATTATCAATTTTACTTATTTGCACCAATTTCAAACGTATAAAGATTAAATTACTCTCTTATATAGTACAGGCTAAAATACACTTTTAATTATAGTATAGGGACTGCCCAAATACTTTAACCAAAAACTTTGCATATCAATTTTGTCCAAGTAGAAAATATGTTGGAGTAGGACATTTCGATCAATTGAGTGTATAAATGATAGCAGATTAGATATTTATTTTTGAAATATTTGAATTTGTTTTATTTATATGATATTCGAATTTGTTTATTATTGAAATATTATTATCCGAATTCGTTAAATATTTGAATTCATTAAATCAAAAATTTTAAGATAAAAATATAAAATTAAACAATAATTAAATATGTAAAAAGATATCGAATTCAGATATTTGAATCTATTATCCGTATAATTAAAATAGATTCGGATATCCGACACTATTCGAATCAGAATCAAAACATATTTGAATATTAAATATCTAACAATTTTTATCCTAATTTGTTCTGAATCCGTTATAAATATAAAAAATTTATCTGAATTCATAAATATCAAAATTCACAAAAATCAAAACATTATCGAATATGTAATTTTTCGATATTCATTGCCGTCCCTACAAGTTATGGTGTTAATTTGACTGTATAGGGATGAGGGAGTTGTACTAAAAAAAAGCTATGGTCTTTTAGTCTTTTGCTACTGGCCGGGAACTATGGTCTTTTTATAGATTATTATGAATCCAAATTTTCTGTCCTATTTTTTTACTTTTATTTGTGTTTTCATTTTTATAATGATTTGTGCGTTCATTTTTTTTCCTTTTTTTTCGTATTTGTTTATTTTTAATATTTGATTCGATTTTTTATTTAATCAAAAAATTGATTTTGCTTAAAAAAATTGGATAGAAAGATGATATAAATAAAAGAGATGATATTATGAAATATTCTATCACTTATATAAAAAAAAAAAGGAAATACTATGAGTAGGGTTGCAAATATGACATCATAAAATTAACTTTAAAACATATTATTTTTAATTGGAGAAATTTCAAACTAATCCGATAACTGGGAAAGTCAAATATTTCGTTCACTTTTATTATTATGTCTAGAAAAAGCAACTCAACTCAAGCTATAAATTTTTTTAGGAGAAAAGAGAGATTCAAATTTAAAAGTATTATAAATTTTTGATAAGATATGAATATGATATAAAAAATTAAAATATAATATAAATATATACTCATATCAAAAAATTATTTATAAATTAAAAAATATATAAATATATAATATATTAAATACGATTATAATTTTAAAAAAATAACACAATCCCCCTCTCTGGTCAACGTTTGGATTGGAGAGGCCAGTCCATGTGACATGTATTATCAATGCTTTAAATTAAATGCAGTCTACTGATTTTTATAATTTTTCATCTTATATTTTTCTATTTTTGAAAACAAAAAAATATTTTCTCGACATTGCAAATTTGGTTGGCTCAACAAGATTATTTTTTTTGTTATTCATTAGATTTTGAAAGCTCAAGTCTCAATAATATTATTTCAGTAATTTTCTTCAAATTTATTATTTAAATTTTTATATGATAATGAAATACAATAAAAAAAAAAAAACATAAAATAGTGAAAAGACTAAGTAAAATAAAAAAAAAATTGATTTGCAGCAAATAAAGATTTGAAAGACATAAAAATATGAAAAAAATATGTTTTACGGTAAAATTATTTTTTATTTTATTAAATAATAAGATAATAACAAAAAATAAAATATCTTGAATTTTAATTTTGTGATGTAATTGAAACCATTGATTTGATATTTATATATATGACAAAATCTTAACATATACCGACCTCTCTAGTCCAAATATTGCACAGGAAAAAAGCCAGATCCAATATAAATATTAGTATATTTATTTATGTAAGAGATAGTGGCTTAAGGAACGTTCAAACGTCGGCCCTGCTGTCACGTCGCCGTAAAATAATCAAATACCGTCACGTCAAACAGTGACGTGTTTCAAAGTGTAATCTTAGCTCATATTCTATTACCATTAAATACCCAATCAAATTTTTACAAGAAACCATTGACAAAAGCTAAAAGATTAAAATATTAAAAAACTCTTAATTATTTAATTTTTTAAAGTAAATTTTATATTTTTATTATATTTAAACAAAATTTTATTTTATTTATTTATATTTAAATAAATTTTTATTTTAAATAAAATATTGATTTAAGTTAAAATTTTATTTAAGTATAAATTTAAAATTTATTTGAATATAAATTAAAAATTAAGTGTTTATTTAAATATAAATATAAATTTTCTTTAAGTATAATAAAAATATAAAAATTTATTTAAATAAAATAGTATAATTTAAAAGTTTTTTTTTTTTGGGTTATTTTAACTAAACTAAAACGAAAACGAAAGCCAAAACATTCAAATGAAAGCTACAAATTTTGTATGAGGCTCAGGGGTGTGCATAATTCGGTTTTAACCGAATTAACCGACCGAATTTTAATTCGGTTCGGTTAATCGGTTAACCGAATAAAATTTGGTTCGGTTAACGGTTAATGGTTTTGAGAAATTTCGGTTTTCGGTTAATTAGGTTCGGTTAAGCGAAAATAACCGAATTACACGAATTAACCGAAATGCTTAAAACAACAAGATTTTATGAGTTTAGATATATATATATATATTTTTAAATTAATTTATATATTAAAAACTAAAAACCCTAATAACCTTTCCTATTTAATTTATATATTAAAAACTAAAAATTAATTTATATATTAATTTAGATATATTTTTGAGTCTTTGAGACTATGTAATGTTCATGTTTTATCATTTTTTTTAGCTGTTTGTTTCATATTTGGATTTTATAATATGCTTTGCTTTTGGATTTTGATTGGTTGGACTTGGATGAATAATTTGGATACAAAATCATGTAAAAAAATAGGTTAGCAAAATAAATTTTTTATTTATTTCGGTTAATTCGGAAACCGACCGAATTAACCGAAATAATTTCGGTTCGGTTAATTAACCGAATTAATTATTCGGTTCGGTTAACGGTTAATTGGAAAAAAATTTTGGTTAATTCGGTTTTGGGTAATTCGGTTCGGTTATTAACCGAATTACCCGAATGAACACCCCTAATGAGGCTTGGATTACCTCTTTAGGGATGGCAATGAAACAGGACAGGATGGATTTTGTAGTATTCATTTTCGTTCTGTTATTGGATTGTTCTGCATTGTCTCTCGTTTTGTTTCTCGTGAACGTTAAAATTTCAATATCATTATCACCTCCATAGATGTCAGTTACATCCATAATCGTCCCGACCCGCTCCATGCCATTCGATATTTATTAATTTTTTTTTATTTTTTTCAAATAATAAAGCATTATAAAAAATTTAAATATAAATTCAATATAAACAAATTTTTAATCTAGAAAATAAAAAAAAAATAAAATATTAGGTTTAGGTTTAAAAAAAAATAAGTTTAATTATATTACTTTATTATCCTTTTAAAAGCTAAATAATTAAAGGTAAAATAGTAATTTCAGTATTCGAGACAGGACAGGACGGAGCATGCAATTATCAGAACTGTTCCATCCCCGCATTTCAAATAAAAAAAACTATCTCGTCTCGCTCCGCCTCCATTGTTAAAAAAAAAAAAAAATCTCTATTCGAAAATGTTTAGAATTTTATTATCACTATACCTCCCTGTCAGCTTAAACAATAAACCATGTGAATGTCGCCTATTGTCAACATTACTATGCTGAGAAAAACAAAAAATAGTGATAAATAACCTTTACATAAATAATTTATAACTAATTTGATCAACTGTTTATAATTTTGGCCAGTATAAATCAAATATATCGTATCTTATTCTTATAAGTAATCTCACAAATATATATTATCTTCGTCTCATTATATTTATTGATTTTATGAATTAAACGAATTTAATTTTGATTATTATTTTTTTTAAAATCATAAAATAAGATTTTTTTTAAAAATAAGATTTTTAAATTTTGAATTAAACATTTTAAAAAAAACTTTATTTAACAAAAAGATAAACATAAATAAACAATTAAAATGAGACAGAGAGAATAATAGCAACCGATTGGATTATTTTACGAAGTACGACAGAAAAGGTTTGAATTATTTTATTTCTTTATTTATTTGACTTAAAAAATTACAATATAATGTAATACATGTACTTACATTAAATAAAATATTTTGATGTAATTATATATTATCATTTGATGTAATGCATGTACTTATCATCAAAAAACCAAATGCCTAATTATCATTTATTAGAAATCCACCATTAGAGTTAATTTGATTATTAAATAGAATAATTAAATTATTGAAGTTCAGTGAAAGGAAAAGAACGGAAAGAAGCCAATAAGCTTTTGGCTGAGTGATCAAGAGACTTGGGAGCATGAAGTCTTGGGTTCAAACCCAAGCAACCCCCTTACCCAATTATAAAAAAAAAAAAAAAGAACGGAAAGAATGATAAGTTGAGGAATGACGTGGATCTCAGTGAGTGATGTCGACCACTTCGTGTCATACCACGTGGGACCCACCTGTCTCCTTACATCTCCTTCCTTCTCGAAGTGGAGAAAGAAAACACATTTTAGGAGCCGTTCCCTTTTCTTTTCTTTTTTATTTTATTTCACTAAAAATTCAGACACTTATTTTATGAATGAAAATATATCTTAAAAAAATAAATTATATTTTAAAAAATAAATATAAATAATAAATAAATTTTTTAAGTAAATAACTTTTTTTTTTTAAAAAGTGAGTAAAATTTTGATAATTTTTTAAGTAAGTAATTTTTTTTAAAAATTTGATATTTTTTAAAAAATATTATATAAAATATTAAAAGAAATAATTATACTTATTTATTTTTTTGATTTTATAATTTGATTTAACTATTTAATTATTTTTATACTTTAACCAACTCAATCACTTCTTTTTTTATAATAATATATATTTTTATTTTGAAATAAAATACGCCCCTCAATCGTCGTAGCCCATTTTAGTTCTTAATTAGTTAAAATGTTAAAAAATATATATATTTATTTTTAAGTATATTTTAATATTTTTATGTTTTTAAATTATTTATAATGTGTAATAAAACAATTAATTTTTAATTATATGAATGAAATATGATATATGTTAGAAGTGAAATAATCGTTTCATATAAAATTTCTCCAAACACGAATATAACAAGAAAGATCGGAAAGAGAAATAGATGGATTTCAAGACTCACACAACCTTCTTAAAATGCCGCAGGAGACCTTATTATTAATAAACAAAAAAGAAGTTGTTCCAATTTTGTGAAATTCCCGATCAAAGCTAATAATAATGTTTTCCCCGTTTATATTAAATTTTATTATATTTTAATTTAGTGATTAATACATATATTTTAATTAAAATAATAAGATTTGGATTTTTTTTAATAATATATATATATAAATACTACTCAAAATCGAGGAGTTTTCTTGTGAAAATATCAACTCAATTTGTTCATACTATGATATACTAGTATTTGTTATCACATAAATTTACATGTGAATATTCGTTATCTTATTTATTTTTAAATATATAATTATATATTTTAAAAATAATAAAACTATAAAATATATATTAACTAAAATTTAATAAAATTTATTTCATATGCAAATTATATCAAATTTATTATTTTTATTATCAATGTAAAATTAATTATAAAATTAATGTAAATTTTAATTATTTTTATTCATACTAAATAAATTGACTTATTTTTTAAAGTTAATGAAAATTTTAAAATAAAACGGTTTCATATAAACTTTATTTTTTATTTATTAACAAATTTTTATTTAACGAAAATATTTTAATAAACTAAATTTTTTCTTTATAAATTAAATAAATTTTATTAATACAAAATATTTAAATTAATAAATTAATAATATAATAAATAATAATTGATATTTTTGTCCGTTCAAATTTTTTTATATTTATGCATTTATATATGTTATACGTAAGCATAGAATTATTGCGCGCATGAAAGAAGAAGAAAAAAAAAGTAAAGCTAAACGTTAAAGGTTTTTAATGATTTTGCACATTATTTTTATTCTGATGCATAAAAACAGAAAAACATCGATATCAGATTATTAATATATATTAGGGTCGGCGCAGACAAATAAAATTTTGATTTGACCCTTAATAATATAGTTTAGGCTTAGCTGTTGATTTAGTGATAACATTACTGTTTTAAAGGTTGACTAAGCTCGATTACGTGATAGACAAAGGCCTTATCTAACATTATTTTTTACACAATTTTTAAGGTTAAAATTTATTTTTTATCATAAACATAATATTAAATAGATTAAAAAAATTAATTTTTACAGTTAAAATTATAATTTGAAAAGCTAAATAAAAAAGTAAAAAAAAAAAAACTTTTGGACTTTAAAAGCTGACTTTTGAATAAAATAACTTTATTATCCTCATATTTTTACACTTTTATTATTTTAAATATTTTTTTTTAACATTTCAATTTCTTACAATACTTTTTCACAGCAATGCTAAACATTTAACAGTTTTTAAACCACAGTTTTTTATTACACTTTTTAAACGATTTTTTTTAATTCAAATTTTTTTAACAACAATGTTAAACTAGCCCAAAAACAAGTTGGTTATTTGTACGTTTAACCTTACAAATTATGCTTTGGTTATTTAAAATTTATGCAATTTAATATCATAATCTTCTTAGAATATTTTATTATATAAAATTATAAAATATTATTTTATTATAACTATACTTTTAAATTTAAAAAATAAATGAATAATTTCATTGTCAAGATTATTAAAATAGGAGAATATTTCACTTGCAACTTTATTTATAGTAATTCTGCAATTATTCAATCACAACATAAAATTATGTAAAGTCGAACACTTAAAAATATGAATTTTACATAATATTTTGATGAATTTATACAATTCAAAAATTATTGAAATTGATTAATTACATGACAGTAATTATATGTGATATATGATACCAGGGTCTGATCAGATTTATGATACCAATTCTTATCATAATTTTTCTACATAGAGATCAAACTCATTATCAGATTCACATGAAAATTTTTCAACTTCTTAAAAATAAAATTTAAATTAATCTTAACAAATATTTATAAGGGTTAATTACACGGATAGTCACCTAACTATTAGAGGTTTTTTATTTTAGTCACCCAACTATGCAAAATATCAATTTAGTCACTCACGTTATAAAAATTTAATTTTTTGGTCACCCAGTCGTTAGAGGCTAACAGTCGGATGACGTCGCATTATGAAATTTGAAAAAAATTTAAATTTTTTATAAAAAAATACATTATACTTTTAATCACTTAACTTTTCAAAATTTTTTATTTTGGTCACCGAACTTTGAAAAATTTACAATTTGGTTACCAATGTATTACGTTTGTCAAAACATATTTTATTAATATTTTGATCTCCATTGTCAATGATTCGTTGTTGACATGACTTTTATAACGATATGATTACTATATCAGAAGTATTATTTTTGTTATTTATATCAAAATACCTTGAAATAATAATACTCAAATAAAAATTCAAACTTTATAAATAAAAAAGCATTCAATATTATTATTTTATGAAATTAAAATTATATTTTAACTTTTATTTTATTGTAATTATACCCTTTAAATTTGAAATTTTGATAAATAAATCCAATTGTCAAAAATATTTAAATGCATTACTTGAAGCATTTGATATCCAATTCGTCCAAATAAATTTAAGTAATTATTGTAGACTACATCAATCAATCAAGAAAATTTAACCTAAATATGAAAATTTTCATAACATTAAGATTCTAATTATAATGAAAATTAATAATTTTGATTCCATACAACCAAATATATAACAAAAATAAAAAATATTTATGAAATTAAATTGCACAAAGTTTGTGATTAAATTGTTATAAAGCCATGTCGACGGTCATATGTTCATAATGGAGACAAAAATATTAATAATTTCACAGACGTTGGTGACTAAATTGTAAACTTTTCAAAGTTATGTGACTTAAATATACAATTTCAAAAAATTAAGCGATCAAAAGTATAATTATTGTTTTTTTTTTTAATTCATAATTACATGTGAAAAATGCCACATGACATGTTAGATGACGTGGCAATGCCACGTGGAATCTGACATATGATGTGGCATTACGTTAGCCAACCGTTAGTTTCTAACGGCTGGGTGACAAAAAAAATTAAATTTTATAACGTTAATAATTAAATTAATATTTTTCATAATTGAGTGACCAAAATAAAAAAACCTTTGTAATTAACCTATGTATAAACATTCATCAAGTGGATCTTATAATGTATTGAAATAGTTGTAGTTTATGAATTTTGAGTTGAAAGCAAAGGTTGATTGAGAACTAAGTGGCGTGGCGTCCCACTATGATACCTTCTCCGCAATGGAGATAAAGAGAAAATCAGAAAATGAATCTCTCTTTTTTTCTTCAAAAGAAAAAAAAAAAAAGGCTAACCAACTTTTTTCAAGTCCGGGTTTATCTTCAATTGCCAGAAACTTTATTTTCACGCATAACGATCATTAATGTTTTACTTGATTGGTATTTTTGTTTTTATTTTTTAAAATTCAGAATAAAAAACTGAAAAAAAAATAGAATTATCAACCAAATTAAGTTTAAATTATTTAAAAGAAGGATGGTTTAAGAAGTAAGGCAATCAAGAGGAAAAAAAATAAAGGTAAGAAATATTATTCGTTCCATCACTTTCATTTTAATGATTTTATCTTATCTGATTCTGATGTGAATAAATTATTAATTCGTAAATTGATAAATTTAAATTTATATAATAACTATATATCATATAAAAATATAAATATTTAAAATAAAACTGACGAGTAAATATGTTCGTAGATCGGATTTGAGATAATTTTTTATAATCCGGATCGATAGACTTTTATTACTATTTAATCAAAAAATTTATTTTATTTTATTTTAATTATAAAATATAAATATATTTTTAAATAATAAAATATATTTTTGAATCTAACATATCGAATTTAGATAAACAAATTTTTTTTTTCAAATTCAATGTGATCCAACGCATGAACAATTTTTTTTTTTGCCAATAATTATTCAATTTGAGCGAATACGTCGATATGAAAAAAAAAAAAAAAAACAGCAAAATTAAGCATGAATCACAAGGTCACGTGGATGGCTTTTCTCTATTGAGTTTTAAAATTGAGTTAATTAAAAAATTGTCCCTTGAACTATATATATATTTTTTAATACTTATTTTTTTTTCTCAATCAGATATCTATATTATAATTTCGTCAAACAAATTGATACTTAACACTAACACCGTTAAATAAATACTGACATGACAAATAGCAACCAATGAGAGTATGACATATGACAAAATACCATGTCAACACTAACTTTATGATACCACGTCATCAATAAAAAAAAATGTTAAAAATTCAAAAAAGATAAAAAATTCAAAAAAGTTATAAAAAATTAAAATCAAAACCAAAATTAAAAAATTCACAATAATTTTTTAAAATTAAAAAATTCGATTTTTTTTATATAAAAATAGGAATAAATTAAAAAAAATCAATTTTTTTTATAAAAATTCAGAAAAATCGAAAAAAAATCTAAAAATTTTAAAAAAGGAAATAATTATAAAAAGAAAATAAAAAAATTTCACAATTATTTAAAAAAAAATCAGAAAATTCAAAAAAAAAAAAAAGAAAAATTCAGAAAATTGAAAATATAATTCAAAAATTATAAAAAATTAAAATTAAAACAATCGTAATAGAAAAATAAAAAAAATTCTAAAATTTTTAAAAAGGAAATAATTACAAAAAATAAAATAAAATAAAATTCAAAAAATTTAAAATTTTCACAAATTGTTTTCAAAAAAATCTAAAAATTCAAAAAAATAAAATTAAAAATTAAAAAAATCACAATAATTTTTAAAATTAAAAAATTCAAAAAAAAGTTTTATAGAAATAGGAATAAATTTTTTTTAAAAATCACAATTTTTTTTAAAAATTCTAAAAAATCAAAAAAAAAAAATTCTAAAATAGAAATATTTATAAAAAATTAAATTAAATTAAAATTGCCCTCTCCCTCTTTCCCTCTCCCACTTCCCTCTATCTCTCCCACTTCCCTCTATCTCTATCTCTCTCTCTCTATTTTTTAATTTTTTTTTTAAAAAATTCCATATTTTTTTAAAAAATTCCATATTTTTTAAAAAATTCCATATTTTTTTAGTTTTTGTTGAAATTTCTGAAATTTTTAAAAAATATTTGAAATATTTTAATTTTAATTTTTTTTGAATTTTTTATAATTTTATTTTGAATTTTTATAATTTTTTCTATTTTTTATGATTTTTTTCCCTATTTTTATGTTAAAAATCTTAAAATTTTATAATTTTATAATTTTTAATTTTTCCATTTTTTTAGAATTTTTAAAAAAATAAAATTGTGAATTTTTTGAATACTTTATATTATTTTTTCCTATTTTTTTGCATTTTGAATTTTCTTATTTTTTAAAAAAATATATGAATTAAAAAAAATTTTGAATTTTTAAATTCTTTTTTGAATTTTTTAAATTATTTTTAAAATATATGAATTTTTTTTAGTTTTTTAAGTTTTTCCGATTTTTTAATTTTTAAACTTTTTTTTTTTCAATTTTTTTTCAAATTTTGTGATTTTTTTTATTATTATTATTTTTAATATTTTGTTATTTCAATGTTGATGTGGCATCATAGAATTATAGGCTGACATGGCATTTTGCCACGTGTCATGCTCTCATTGGGTGTTATTTGGCATGTCGGTATTTACTTAACGGTGTTAGTATCAGGTACCAATCTGTTTGACAAAATTATAGTATTGGTATCTGCTTGGTACCAAAAATTTTTTAATTACTAAAGTGGGAAATTATAGTAATTTTTTAATTAAGCCTTTAAAATTATAAAGGTTTCGGTAAGAGTTATTTACACTCAATTTCACTATTTCATGCTTTAATTATCTTTGGACTGCAGTAATTCAAAATAATTTCTATATCAAAATATCTTCATTTTGACTCTATAAAATTAAATTAAAGAAGCTCTCAAACCATGTTCAATTAAACTAATAAGATAGCTATCAATAGAGCATAAATTAAAGTGCACATTAAATAATAATAGTAGTAGATAAATTTATCCAGAAAATAATAAAAATAATTAGTAAATAAACTAACCGTTGCAGTAATTTTTTTTTTTAAAAATATATGAGGATCGTATAATTACAAAATAACCCATAACTTCTTGTCCCCTACTACCAAAAAGGTTGGTTATTTCTTAGATAGTAGTTTTTTTTCCTTTCAAAATAAAGAGAGCTTTTTTGTTAGAAAAATATAACATTTTGTCTAAAACCAAGTATTCCGTCTATATCCGATTCCGATTCCGATATATATATATATATATATATATATATATATATATATATTGCATGAATTAACTTTAGATAAGCATATTTTTCCTTTTTTATTGACTATGTATCGTTGGATAATAAAAATTAACCGAATTAATTAGTGAAATTTAATCTTATTCTAATCAAATTTATTTATTGCTCTATTATGTTTTCAAGTTCGAAGCAAAATGATTAATTATCTTTTTTTGTTTGGACGTTTCACAAATTTTTTGATCTCATAAGAAATTTGCAATGGAAAATTGCTATGAAAGTCGAGCAAAATTCATACTATTCACGGTAAAAAAAACTTTGTTCTTAACATTAGATGATTAGAGGGAGAGGAGAATTTTTTTCTAGTTAAGACAAATTTCAGTACAACTGTATGATAAAACCTTTTGAGCTCAATTTGACATGTTCATATGTGCAACTTTAACTCAATGCAATTTTCCTTGAAGAAGATAAGAATATGGGATTGTTTCATGGAATATATTCTCAATGTTAATTAATTAGAATTGTGAAAAATAAGAAGGAAAAAAAAAGTCGACTCGACAGTACACTATAGTGGCAAAAAGATAGAAAAAAAAATCTTATAATATACATGACAATTCGTGTATTTATATCGTGTTCGTATATTTTTATGTGTTATAATTGTGTTTAAGATATTATATAGTTATTTAAATTTTGATATGTTAATAAATCATATTCCATAAATTTTAATAAATTAATATATTCGTATTGTATTCGTGTTATTTTTTTGTATCGTATCATATTTTAATTATTTTTTTATATCATTTAATTATATTATATTCAAAATTATCTAATCTACAACATATTGTAGGGAGATAAACTAATGAAGAAAAAGAATCGAAGTTGATTTTTTTTTTTAAAAGAAAAGAAAGAAGGGTGGTGAGTGGTGATGGGCCATGCATGGATCGTAGGAATCAGGTTCATCTTTTTTACAGTCGATGGCTAAAAGACTGAGAGAGGAATAATTATACTATGATCTTTTTCATCACGATTATGATTTTAATTAATTAATTATTTAAAATAAAATAAAATTTTATTTTACGTCATATTTATTTTTCAACGTAAAACATGATTTTAAATCTTAGAATACGACATTACATCTTAAACCTTAAAATTTTTAAACTTTGAGAATAAACAAAAAAATAAAAATAATAATGATTGAAAAAAAACTGATCTAATATAATTTAATTGAATGAAATTATGACTAAAAGGATTTATAAAATAATTTTTCGAGTGAGAGAGAGAGATGGAGGTTAATATGGCGGGGGTGGTCTCCAACTAAACTCCAAGCTCAAGACAAAGAGAAGCATAGGCATTGCTACCACATTTTCCTTTTTTCTGCTAAAATTTGGAAAGAATCTGTTACAGCGGGTCCCTTTTTTTGTTGGGACGTTTAGGGACAGCTGAGTCGTTCCTTAATCCCTCCCATTGGTGCACGCCTACTTTCTTCACCCGACACGTGGCTCACTTATCGGTCCTCTTCTCTTGTGTGTTGGCAAATCTTTTCGCTTGCCACGTCAGATAAAGTGTGAGTCAGAGAGTCAAGCAAACTGAAAAGCATGAGGTGTTTGCCGCTGTTGGGAGTCTACCAATTTGACGTCCATAACAGTGAGAGTGAAGTTTTTTTTTTTGATAAGCAAAGATTTATTTATCCAAAAGCAGCATGCACTGCTACATCAATACAACCAGCATAGCTGGCAAACAAATGTACTATTTTACAATGTTTTCTTTACCTAGCTAAGAACCAATTATGCTATCAGTGAGCTTTTTAACCCCCATGCAACATGCAAATCTCTATTAACAGTATCATCATTTATGGTTTGCATCCCCCCTAGTCTATAGCTAACCTCCTCCTTGATTTTCTCAAGCATTTGCATACATTGCTGAGATTGTTTACCAAACCTGCGGTTATTCCTCTCCCTCCATACATGATATATGAGAGCATTCCAAGCAATTCGAAGCACTGTAGCAATAAGAGATTTACCCTTTAGCTTCCTCTTTGCCCATTGAACTTCAAAGTCCCAGCTTCTGATGACTCTATGAAGCTTACATAGGTGCAGAATCTCCCTCCATACTGCCTTAGAATACTCACACTCAAAGAATAAATGGTCTCGAGTCTCCATTTGTTGACTGCACATATCACAAGTTCCATTTATTTCCATTCCCCATTCCATCAATCGATCTTTTGTAGGGAGCTTGTTCTGAATTGCCATCCATGATATTTGGGAATGCCTTGGAATATGGTAGGCATACCATACCAATTTATCCCAATCCACCTTTGGCTGCTTTGGCCTGATTTGCTGCCACACTTTAGCCACTGAAAACCTGTCCCCAGGAAATTTCCAAACTAATCTTCCATTATTATGATAGGTAAATTGAGCTGCTAATGGTCTCAATTGTAAGAGTTTCCTCCAAATCCAGCTAATTCCCTGGGTGATTGGGAACTGCCAGAATGAGGTGCCTTTTAGAACATAGTTGTGGATCCAAGCAATCCACCATGAACCTGCCTTAAAAAGCAATGTCCATATTATCTGCATTATGCTTGCCCTGTTCCAAGAACCTAGGTCTTTCAGGCCAAGTCCCCCCTCTGATCTTGGACAACAAATTTGCTGCCAGCTCACCCTTGCTCCTCTGGCTTCTGCATCTTTCCCTAACCAATAGAATCGAGAACAGAGTTGATTAATTCTGGAGAGCACTGCCTTAGGTAGAATAAAGATTCTACACCAATAGTTTTGTATATTGAACAAAACTGATTGAATAAGCTGAAATCTTCCAGCATAGGACAGAATCTTTGATGTCCAGTGAGTGATCCTAGCAGTAATCTTTGAGATAAGTGGGACACAGTCTTTTTCTGTCAGCTTCTTTGTTACTAAAGGAACCCCCAAATACCTCACTGGCAGCTCTCCTAGCTTGAAGCCTGTCACCCCCCTGGATTTCCTGAAGCTGAGCTCTACTGATTCCAGAAGAATAAAGTTCACTTTTGGCACAGTTGAGCTGCAAACCAGAAAGTTTATAAAAACTTTTCAAGATATCCTGCACTCCTTGGATGGATTTCAGGTGCCCTTTAGTGAAAATCATCAAGTCATCAGCAAAACATAGGTGAGTGAGCCCAATCCTTTTGCACTTAGGATGGAAATCAAAGACTTTATGCTGTGCAACAGCATCCAAAAGCTTAGAAAGTGCATTCATAGCAAGCACAAACAGATAGGGGGAGATAGGATCTCCTTGCCTTATACCCCTTTCTCCCTTAAAGTAGCCCACCAAGCCTCCATTAATTGATAGAGAGAACCTAGGACCAGTGATGCAACTCTTGATCCATGTTATAAATTCTGTTGGAAAATTCAAAGCTGCAAGAACCAGCAACATGAAGTCCCAGTCAAGTGTATCAAAAGCCTTTTGAAGGTCAACCTTTATAGCACTTCTAGGTGACAGAGTTTTCCTGGCATAGCCTCTTACTAACTCCTGTGCCATTAGGACATTATCTGAGATATTCCTTCCTTCCACAAAGGCACTTTGACTTTTGCTGATGATTGTTGGCAGGAATTTTTTGAGTCTTCTTGCCATCACAGATGTAATACTTTTGTAGACTACTGAACAACAGGAAATAGGCCTGTAGTCTTTAATACAAGAAGGATTTTGGTTTTTTGGCACTAGAGCTACAATTGTGGAATTAAAGCCTGCCAGCAAATCTCCTGTCTGGAAGAAATGAAGAATGGCATCAATGTACTCTTCCCCTACTACTGTCCAAGCTTCCTTAAAGAAGTGAGATGTGAAACCATCTGGCCCTGGAGCCTTGTCCCCCTTGATGGCAAAAATGGACTCCTTGACTTCCTCCCTGAATATTGGCTTTGAGAGTTCAAACTTTTCTGCATCCGAGAAGGAGAACTGCAAAAGTTCTCGTAGAAACTCCCTTGTACATCCCTCAACATTATAGTCCTTAGTGCCAATAATTTTCTGGAAATGAGAGACCGCTGCCTGAGATATCTGTGAAAAGGTTTCAAGCCTATTTCCACTATCATCATACAGGACTCTCATTGTGCCCCTATTCTGCCTAGCTGCAACCATCTTGTGAAAGAATCCAGTATTCTGATCTCCTTCTTGAAGCCATTGAACCCGTGACTTCTGCCTGAAGTGACTCTCTTCAGCTTTCCTCAGTTCATTATACTCTTGAGCTAACATCCTTTCCTTTTCTACCAATTCATCAGAAGGATGGCTGAGTAGATCTACTTGGACATCCTCTAACTCCTTCCTCTTAGTTGTAACCTTCTCAGATATGCTACCATAATAAGCATGATTAAAATTCTTCAATACTGACTTTAATCTCTTCATTTTGGTATGCAACCTGACCATGGGATTACCACCAGTAGGTACCCTCCAAGAGTTCTCAACAATGTGCAAAAGCTCTGGATGTCTGGTCCAATAGTTAAAAAACTTGAAAGGTTTAGGTGGAGAGGCACTCACCATATCAAGCTTTATGAATGCTGGGCTGTGATCAGAAATTCTACATGAGACTCTGGAAATGCTGTGAGCCATTCTGCATTAATAAGCACTCTATCTAACTTCCTTGCCAGGAAACCTTCAATTTGCTTGTTAGACCATGTGAATCTAGGCCCTATGAATGTGTGATCAAAACAAGATAGAACTTGTAAGCAATAAGTAAAATCCCTTATATCAGTGCTAGGTGCTTGAGATCCAACATAACTTGAGCTTTCAGAGGGGTCAATGATAGTGTTGAAGTCTCCAGCTAGCATCCATGGAAGGTTAGACATTGTGCTATTTAGATGAACTAAATGGCTCCATAACCTTCTCCTTTCAATGCCCTCATTAGAAGCATAAATGGCAGAGAATAAGAACTTCATGCCTGTGTAAGATATTCTACATGTAAGGCTTTGGTCCATTGAAGCAACCAGACTCAGCTGCACATGACTTTGGTAAAGAAACCAGATTCTTCCATTATTGGCCTCAGAATAGTTATGGAACATGCTCCATCCAGGAAAACTTTTATCTAAAATCTGTTGCATATTCTGAAGCTTGACATGAGTCTCAATCAGACAGACAATGTCAGCTCTTAGCTTTCTTATTCTACTAACTACATCTTTTTGTTTAAGGGAATGATTGAATCCCCTTACATTCCATATGAATAGATTCATAAGGATTGGTTAGGCAAGGAACTTCCTGAGGTAGTGGGATTTACCTTTGCACTGGTCCTTTTTCCTTTGTCAATAGGCCCTCTCCTCTTTGTCTTCAGATTCTTCATAAGATCTACTACTCCAGCAGAAGCTGCTCTTGGTTTCCTAGGAGAGTGCTCTGTCCTGTTTTCGTCTTCAGTAACTGCCCTTGTATCATTCCTGATCTCAGGCTCAATTTCTTCCCTATCCTCTTCCTCAACTACTTCTTCCAAAATGGCATATCGATTGAGTGAACTTGCCTTCCTGGTTTCAATATTTTTTTTCTGGTTTGGCATCATAACTTCCTTATTGATGAAGCTTGACATCATATTTTGATTCTTGGGGGTTACTAATGAAGTTCCAGCATTACATTCAGCTCTTTCGTCATTCTCCTCAATAATTTCCTCTGCTATACATTCTTCCTGTCCTTGCTTCTTTTCCTTTGGCCTCCAAACTTTTGCTACAGCATTAACAGGCTTAGATGGGCAAGCTTTATCCAAATGGCCAAAAATCTTACAGTTTGAGCACCTTTGTGGCAGCCAAGGAGCTTCAACTGTTATGGACGCAATGGATCCATTCTCCAACACAACATCTATAGTGCTTGGAATGACAGTTGTGGCTGCAACTTCAATACACACTTTGGCATATGCCAATCTCTGCTGGCTGGATGTTATTCTGTCCATGTAGAGAGGAGTGCCCAACGCACTTGCTATATAGCTCAATCCTGTTCTTGTATAAAGCTCCAATGGAACTCGACCTAAATGAATCCAAATAGGGAGTTTTTCCATACTGAAATCCAGTGTTTCCATCCCTGGCTCCCATTTCCTGACAATAAGTGGCTTATTGTGGATATGCCAAGGGCCAGCTTCAAGAACTCGATCTCTTGCCTCTGAGTTAGAGAATTGAATCACAAAAAGATTTAGCCCAGCTGGCTTAATCTCCACAGTGCTATCTTTCCCCCATAACAGCGTGACCATTCTCTGAAATTGACTGAAGTTTGGAATTCTTCCAATGAACTGAGCCACCACAGAGTTCTTCCAATGCTGAATTCCTTCTGCAAAAACCTCACCTGGAGGCTTTACTGTCACAGCTCCATTGCAGATCTGAGGCGGAAAAAACTGCAAAGTCTGATCAGCAGAGGCTGAGAAAAGTTTCCTCCAATCAGCTTTTGCCACCTCACCAGAAGTTGTTGTATCTGCCTCTGTCCTTTCCCCCCTTCGAGCCCCCCTCTGCTCTTGATCTGATTGTGTAATGTCACCATGAACAATCGCGTGATCTGAATATTCCATCCATGTCCGCGCCTGATCTGAAGCCATTGAAGAAACAAGGATTCCACGTTCTGGCGATGTGCTTGCACGTTCTGGCGGCGATTAATTGCAGCTTGGGGAGGTTCGATGAGGCATTTTTTGTTTCCTTTCACTGATTGAAATGAAAACAAATCTTTTGTAGTACAACTTAGAATCCAAAGCCACACAACAGATCTGCAACTCTTCTACAGCTACTTTGAGGAAAGTTTCAGTTATAGTTTCAGTTATAGAGTCAGCTTACAAAGACTTGCCACCGACACACCCGGCCTTGTTGGCTCACCACTTGAAGTGCTTGAAAAACAACGGTCTTCTGGTTATGGTCAAGAAATCTTACAAGCTTGCTTCCACCGTTAGATCTGAAGCTTCCCTTCCGGATTCTGCTCCTCCTAACCCTCCCGAAGCCCAAATCCACACTTCCAGTTGCCGATCTAGTTGTCTGGAACTTTAAAAATTTTCTCTTTGCTCTTTTCTCAGCTTTTTAAGGAAGAAAGATGGATTCTTTAACAGAATCTAGAGAGAGGAGACCGAGTGAGAGTGAGACCATGGGGAACTAGACTGGGGGAGAAAGAGAAGCGAGAGGGAGTAGTAGCAAGGAGAGGCAGAGAGAGAGTGAGCAACAGGGATAGGGAAGATTCAGCTATTTTTGAGGAGGCGCGGGAGGGGAGGGCTGGGATCGGAGGGGATGCCTGTAGGGGACGACGGAAAGAGGAGTGGACGCGGGAGGGGAGGGGAGGGCTGGAATCGGATAAAAATTGTAATTGTGAGGGGAGGCGCGGGAGGGGAGGGCTGGGATCGGAGGGGATGCCCGTAATTTAGGCAGAAGAGTCGGCTTGTGTTTCCTCTTTCCTGGAGATGGAAGAAAAGGGATCAGATCTGATCATATCAGCTGGTGAAAAGTCGAAATCAAGGTGAAGTGATCAGATCTGATCTGGAGATGGAAGAAAAGGGATCAGATCTGATCTGATCTGATCATATTGAAAGTTGATAATTATTGCAACTCTTGGCTTAGACTTGAACTGTCAAAAGCTCAGCTGCTGCTGCTTTTGAGGAGGCGCGGGAGGGGAGGGCTGGGATCGGAGGGGATGCCTGTAGGGGACGACGGAAAGGGGAGGGGACGTGGGAGGGGACGCCTGTAGGGGACGGAAAGGGGAGGGGACGCGGGGCGGAAAGGGGAGGAGACGCGGGAGGGGAGGGCTGGGATCGGAGGGGATCGGAGGGGATGGCTGGGATCGGAGGGCTTGCTAACCTTTTTCCTTTGCTTTCTGTTTTTGCTTATTTGCCCCCCTTTCCAAATTCCAAGACACCTAGGGTTTGCATAATTCGAATCAAAATCGAATTAATAAAAATTTAAGTCGATTATCAGTATAAATTTTTTAAATATTTTGATTATCGATAATTTTGATTTGAAATTTAAATATTAATAAAATTAATCGAATGAATTAAAATATATAAAAAACCTCACATCACATGACAGCAATGTTCACTTTCTAGTAGACTTAATAATCTTGAAGAGAAACTTTAAAATAATAACAATAATAATAATTTTGAAGACAATTCGTTAAACGGGTTTGATTTTGTATCACTATGCTCGTATCATACTGATGTAAGGTTGCAACATAATCATAATTATTAATTAGAATTAGAATGCGGTACAAATTAACGTGCAAGAGTCTGAAATTCAAGAAACTTGGATGCAAATAAAGCAATTAATTGAAGTCGCAGATGTTATATATATAGTGCAGCACTAAATAATGAAATTGACTTGAATGTCACTAAGTTTGTTAAACCATATATGGCAAATAAAATTTCCTGTTCAGCAATAAATATTTACTTGAAAGTTGAAACCCAAGACGTGTGGTACAGAGATGTGGGGCTTTATCCATTCAAGAAGCTGATCAGATCAGCTATCTACCAAAAAGTTTTGCCATTTGTTACTAAATTTTCAGTTCGGAACCTCCATTTCTAATGTTTGGTGGAAAACTCATGGCAGTAGTTAAATATTTGGGAAAGTAGTAGTTGTGCTGCATGTGCACCATGAATCCCACCAAAAAACAAGCCAAATTAAAGATAGATGGAAATTGAAAATGCAATGCAACAGCAATTAGCAATGTTTAAAAAATTAGATCGAAATCGAATTGATTAGATTTTTTATTTTCGATTCAATTAATTTGATTGGTTGGTTTAATTTAGAATAATTTAAATATTAAAATAAATCATTTTAATATTAAATAAGTAATAAATATAGTAAATATTTAATAAAAATATATATTTGATTTAATGGTATAATCTTTAATATAAAATTGAAAGATTAAAGGTTCAAATCTCATCATTTAAAAATATTAAAAAAAATAAAAATATATAACATTGATTTTTTACCCGTTCAATTTGTTTTAACGATTGAATCGGTTTTTTACCAGTTACTAGCATTTGTGAAGTGCTATGAAAACTAAAATAACTGCTGCTGTAAGATAAGACAACATTTTTTCATGTGCTGTATATGTGGTAACAGCCTTATGTCTTTAGTAGCATTTTTGTATATTTACAATAACACTTATCAAAATGCTGTTATTTTTACTTTATAATAGTTTTTCAAGACCTTTTGCATACATTTTTCAATTGCTGTAAAAGATCTCAATGATAGCAATTATAAGTGCTACTAAAAATATTTTTATATGATAACATATACAGCAGCACATGTCAAATGCTTCTAATTTTTTTTTTTAAAATGTTGTAATTATTGGCCATTGTAATATATAACAGCAATATGCAAAATACTATCAAAATATTGTGTTTGCTATTTTTAACAATATTTGAGAAATGTTATAAAAAAATGCTATCTAAGACTAATATTGGCGACAAAAAATTGATTTTAATATACCTATTGGATCGGATAAATTATCAATTTTCAATTGAATCGGTTCGATCAATCGATTCGATTTGATTTTTTCAACACCGTCAATTAGTACTCAAACATAAAATCAGTTAAAGAATAAAGGTTAAAATAAATGAGAGCAATACATTTTCTAGAACTGAAGATTATTAGTTTGGCAACAAGTCCTTGGAGACTGGTTAACGTAGAATTATATCAATCTCATTCCTGAATTCTAACGCATTAATGAAAAAAAAAAGAAAGAAAAAAGAAAGTTTATGAATCTCAATATGCCTCATTCCTAACGTTGGGATTTGAAAGCATTCGTAAATATTCTAACTTAAACCAAACTTTTAAAAACTTCACTTCTTAATATTCAAACAATCAGGAAACTGACTAAACAGAGAATTTGAAGGAGACAATGCAGAGGATGTTGCTTAACGCATTTCCCATTCATTAGGGTCCCTCTCCCTCGTAACTGCTGTGAAAAAAGGGAAAGAAAAAAAAAAAAAAAAAAACCCAAAAGAATGGTGAAGTTGCATGCGCACGCACGTGAGGCTGCTTTAGCCATATGGTTGGTTGAGTATGATTCAAGCCAATTTTGCTTGTTTAAATTGTGCTGTTTTACTAAAAAAAGAAAAATCAATTACGTTTTTTTGACCAACCATTAAAATTGGACCTCAAATTCTGAAAACAACAGCAAATGGGTGACCATATATTGTACAAGAGTCAGATTATGGTCATAGGCGTTGATTTTTTTTATCGTGGGTTGGTTGGGAGCCACATGCAAAAAGAACCCACCAAGAAGACATGATTTGATCATTGATGATTGCATTTAAAATGATTAAGTTACCCTTCTGATTGATATTATGTGAACTGTGAAGCAGCTTGGGACTTGGCATAGTCTTCCATGCAGACGATGGTCTTAACTCTTATCTGAAAAATTCTGAGCCGTTTGATGTAACCTTACATGATCCTTCTTTGATTGACACGTGACTGATATCGACAGATGTTTGACCGGTCTTTATTATTACATCATCTGAGTTTTTTTTCTCTTTGCTTTTGTTTTTGAAAGCTTACGATCGAGTTGATTGACACGCCACCTTTAACACTTTGCATCCTTTTCATTGTTTCTCTGATCTACCTTTTTATGTGACTGTTCACTTTGTGATGGGATCATTTTTTTTTTGTTTTGGGTTTCAGCAGCTGATGACAGAAACATCCATCTGGAAACAGCTCTTTCTTGCTATGAAATTGAAATTAGGGGTTTTTCTTGGTATTTCAGCTGACTGGTTGGCCGTGCAAAGCAAGTAGTAGGTTGCTTTTTGCCTCCTAGTTCCAGGACAATTTCTTGTTTGCCTTTACGTGCATGGTAAGTGAACTTCAAGCTTCAAACAAAGACTAAAAGCTGGGGCAGCAGCCTGGGCTAACAGAGTCATTTTATATGCAATTCCCACTGGCCTCGGGAGGAAATCTCCTTAAGTAGCAATCACCATCTCCTGATCAAGGGGTCACCTCATTTTCACGAATAAAACTTTGCAAAGCCAATTGGAAAACGCCAGTTTGCGAGTTGCATCATGGTGGAATAGTGATATTTTCTAGTATTTATTTATTTATTTATTTATTCATTCATTCATTAATTACCCTTGCATTCTAAGTCAAATTTTAATGTAATTGGTATATATATATATATTTCGTTTTTGATATATTTTAAGTGAAAATTTTAATTTTATATGCAGATTAAGATATTATCATATATTTTATTTTTTAAATAAATTTTAAAAAATATGGATCATCCTTTCATCCTCGTTGTGAAATTTAAAAAGTCTGTTGGTGGTAGATGTATAAAAATTATCTCATCTATTGTTGATGGAGTTTTTACATTTCATAAAAAAGATTAGTAAGATGACACATATAAAAAATTAATTTATAAAATAAATAAAACATATGATAATTTTTAAATTCATATGTGAAGTTAAAATTTTTTACTGTTATTATATAAAAAAATAAACTCGTATATACAAAAAAATATTTAATTGGGGTAGGGAAAAGAGAAGGATAAGGTTCTATTAAGACGTGGAGAGTGGCTGGTTCTGGTAGTGGAAAGTGGTATCTATAACTATATCTATCTATACTAATATTAATATAATGAGAGTGACTGAATTAATGTCACGAATTAATTAGACACCAACTCAGTCAGTAAAATTACTTAAGAACTTATTTAAAGTAATAATAGTAGAGATAATGACGTATTTTTTATTTTTAAAAAAAAATTATTCACATATATATCTAAAAAATGACACACTTCTTTTTTATAAACTACCATATTTATCATTAATTTTTCAGTTGTTTCTCTTTTCAAAAATAAATTTTTTAAATCATTTTTTTTTTAGTATTTTTTTTCACCCACATAGTGGGTGTACATGTTTCTAGTATATATTATGACTATGACTTTGAGCGTGAGACAGATCAGATCACGTTTAATTTAACCCAACTGCTTTCTAAAGTAACGTACAACTACATTAATTAATATTAATTTCATTGAAATTAATTACTGATCAGGTTTTTTGTTTTTTCCTTAAAAAACAAACAAGAAAATTGTTCAGATCATTGAAAATTGCAACTCGAAAAGCATGCATGTATTCATCTGATAACAACAACTCTAGTAATTACAATGAGAAAAAAGCGCAGAGATATGTTTCTGAAACCAAATACTACATTAATTGTTGCAACCTTTAAGCGCATGCGCACTGACGACTTAAGTTGAATCCTTGTAAGGATGCTGATTTATTTCTTAATTTTCAGACACAAACTGAGGAATGATATCGAACATGACAAACACAATAAGATTCGAGATTGTGCAATTTTATGGCCTCTAATAATAGTATAATACCATTCAAAATGACCATTGTTATGAATATTAATATACTATCTCTCTCTTTTTGTCGTTGTCATAAATATAAATTTGGTTCAATTTAATTCTTATGTTATTATTTTTTATCAATTTAGCTTAAATTAATGAAAACATTAAATTTTTAGTCAATTTATAATAAATTTAACTTAAATTTAACGAAATTGTAAATTACATTCTCACATGTGTTTAATTTTTGTTAAATTCAATCGAAATAGATAAAAATAATAAAATAAGAGTTAAATTGACTGAAGTAAAAGAATAAAAATTAAAGTAATCGAGGTTGTATGGTTCGAAAGTTAAATTGATATTTATGCCTTTGTCATTTATTGTTTGGAAGTTATATTGTGAACATTTGGAATAAGAGATTTTGAAGGAAGAAATATACTAGTATGAATTATTAAGATTATTAAGGAAATTAAAAGGGTGTAAGAGAAGTATATATTCCATGAGATGTGTAAGTGCAATATATATATATATTTTTTTTAAAATTTGAAAGCGAAGGTGATGATGGTCGGTGACTAACTCTAACTAAGATCATGGGTTATGTTGCCATTAATTTAATATAATTTTAACACTTTATAATTAGTCAAATTAATAGTACGTAAACTAACAACTCTGTTCACCTTTCAATATCTGATGAGGAACTCATCATCAATCAATATATATATATATATATATATATATATATATATATATATATTCTTAACAGTCCTCTAATTACAACATCCATCGGTTCCAACGTGAACTTATAAAAAAGAATAATCTTTGCGATAAAGAAAGATAATTTAACATGACTTGGAATTACAAAAAGAAATTATATAATATATATATATATATTGTTAGAAAATATATTTGCTATATACTGTAGAAAATATAAATAGAAAAGAAGAATTTGATATATATATATATACACGAACAGATTATAACAAATATGTAGAAGCGAATAAAGACACTTACAGTAATTGATTTGAAAAAATCAATATCGAGTCAAGGTTGGACCTCTAACCTTAAGACCTTTTTTGCCTGTCTAAGGTGCTTACAGTATCGATGCAAATCGTCTCTCAGGTTTTCTCGATATACGTTGCAAATGAGAGCACACCCGGATGCAACACAGCGAACAAAAAAATGTTGAAGTCTCTCTCTCAGAAGACAAGAATATTTTCGGTGAATTAGTGATTTGAAACAGATACAAACACTCATATTTATAAAAACAGAGAAGTCATTTCGGTCAGACACATCTGTTGGATAGGAACCGGTTCGTTCAATAGAGAAGTCTGTTACAATGAACCGATTCAATCCAACAGGCAAAGACACAACTGAAAAGGCAAAGAACGGTTCAGACAACAGAACAGACACATTCTAGAAGATGAATTATTCGGACAAACATAAAGCTGGTTCGGCTGGTTGGTGTTGAGCTGGTTCGGTTTGGACAAAAAAGTAAGCCGGTTGGGCAGTAAAAAAATTAATTACTGACCCAAACCTGACCCGACCCAGCCCGACCCGGCTCGGCGGCGGCGGCGCGCGCGTGTGGTCCAGCCCAAGTTGTGTAGGTCCTCACCCATTACAAAAACTTGGGGGGGCCCAACCCATCATGACACCCTAGCTTATATAAACTATAAGCTAAAGCCATTCTTAGTCCTATGTGGGATTGACTACCATACATACCTTCAACCAACTTTCCTTCCTCTTCAAGTCGGTAAAAAATGAGACTAATTTCTCATTCACTTTGATATCATTTGTGTACGTAAATGTATACCGTGTATCTAACTACGACAACCTATGTATTAGAATACGTATTTCGTATATATACACTTAATATATACTATAATATCCAACAATCCCCCACATGAATGGAAATTGTCTGAACAAAACGACGAACTGACTCGGAGTACGAGAAAGACTTTCTTTGAAGAGTAATTGCATCAAGATAGGTAGCTTTTGGCTTTGAACCCTCCATAGTGAATAACTATCGGATTTACTCGGCTAACTAGTGAACATGATGTCTTGAACTATTCAGCCTTTAGTGTAAACCAAGACAATAATTATCACACAATTCCCCTTTGAACATCTTCGGTTCTCACGGTTGTGTCCATTTTGGCCTCGGACACTTCCTGGTTTCTTATGAGTACTCTAGAGGATTTAGCCTGATCAATTCTCATAGAAGTGACCACGTTTCTTACTCATAATAGGTGATTGCTCATTAAGAGTATCCTGCAATACCCCACTTGATTATTTATAAAACTATAAGAATCATTAAAAGTATAGCTTATCCTACCTTATTTGCAGGCAGCAATAAATCATCATAGGAATGGATAAGAGTGTTTAACTCTTTTAGTGCTTACACACAGTTACATAATTTAGTTGTCCCTTTTGAATCTAGATCTTGGGATCTTCAGTCAGCTAGGTTGGGTTTCCACTATGTAACTTTAATTTATAGGCTTAAGACCCATTCCCCTCGATGATGTATTTACTTGCTCTCTCGTTAAACCTTTAGTAAGCGGATCCGCAATATTATCCTTTGATTTTACATAATCAATAGAGATAATTCCATTTGAGAGCAACTGTCTAACGGTATTGTGTCTTTAACGAATGTGTCGAGATTTACCGTTATATAAACTACTCTATGCCCTACCAATTGCAGATTGGCTATCTCAATGTATACTTATTGCCGGCACAGGTCTCGGCCAACATGGAATATCTTCTAAAAAATTCCGAAGCCATTCTGCTTCTTCTCCAGCTTTATCTAGAGCTATAAACTCAGATTCCATAGTGGATCTGGCAATACATGTTTGTTTAGAAGATTTCCATAACACTGCAGCTTCTCCAATAGTAAAGATAAATCCGTTAGTAGATTTAGAATCTTTAGTATCGGATATCCAGTTTGCATCAGTGTACCCTTCAAGTACAGCTGGATATCTTGTATAGTGGAGTCCATAACTTGAGGTGTATCTCAAATATCTGAGTACCCTCACAATGGCCTTCCAGTGATCCTCTCCAGGATTACTAGTAAATTTACTCAGTTTGCTAACTGAGTAAGCTATATCTGGTCTTGTGCAGTTCATAAGATACATAAGGCTACCAATTATTCGCGAATATTCTAATTGAGATATTGCGTCACTAGTATTTTTCTTTAGATGTAAATGAACATCTACGGGTGTTTTGGCTATATCGGTATCATTCTTACTGAATTTCTCAAGAATATTATTTACATAATGATCTTGAGATATTACCAAGCCATCTTGTGTTTTAGAAATTTTAATTTCTAAAACCACATCAGCTACACCCATATCTTTCATATCAAACTTACTCGTCAACCAAGTTTTGGTAGCTTTTATTATCTCATAGTTACTGCCTAAGATCAACATATCGTCTACGTATAGACAAACAATGACATATCCCTTATTTGTATCTTTTACGTATACTAACTTATCACATTCATTAATACGAAAACCATTTGACAACATTGTATTGTCAAATTTTTGATGCCATTGTTTAGGAGCTTGTTTTAAACCATATAATGATTTAACAAGTTTACACACCTTCCTTTCCTGTCCCGGAACTTTGAACCCTTCGGGTTGTTCCATATAGATTTCTTCGTCTAAATCTCCATTAAGGAAAGCTGTCTTAACATCCATTTGGTGTATAACGAGATTGTTAAGAGCTGCTATAGCTATTAACATTTGAATAGATGTTATTCTCCTAACTGGTGAATACGTATCAAAATAATCGAGCCCTTCTTTTTGCCTGTATCCTTTTATTACAAGTCGGGCTTTATATTTATCAATCGTTCCATCTGCTTTCATCTTTCTCTTAAATATCTATTTGGATCCTAAAGGCTTATGCCCTTGAGGAAGATCCACCAGTTCCCATGTATGATTTTGCATGATGGATTCTATTTCATTGTTAACGGCCTCTTTCCAAAATTGTGTCTCTGGAGATGACATAGCCTCGCTAAAAGTTTGAGGTTTATTTTCTAACAAATATGTTAGAAAATCAGGACCATAGGTAGTCGGTACTTTAGCTCGTTTGCTCCTTCTAGGTTCCTTTTGTTCCTCTTCATCCATATGTGGATTACTACTCGAGGACTCATGAGTTCTCTTTGCAGTCTTGTTTTCTTGTTTTTCCTTATAAGGAAGAACATCTTCAAAGAACGAAGCATTCCTTGATTCAATTATCGTATTGATATGAATATCGGGAATGTCCGACTTGAATACAAGAAAACGGTAAGCAGCACTATTGTTTGCATATCCAATGAATACGCAATCAATAGTTTTAGGTCCTATTTTGACCATTTTAGGTGGAGGAACGGCTACCTTCGCAAGACACCCCCACACTTTCATATGTATGTAGTTTGGTCTTAGACCCTTCCACAATTGATACTGTGTGTTGTCTAACTTCTTATGGGGTATTTTATTTAAAATATAATTAGCTGATAAAATAGCTTCCCCCCTACAAGTTTTGAAGTAACCTTGAACTTATCAACAAAGCGTTCATCATTTCTTTCAACGTTCGGTTCTTGCGTTCTGCAATACCATTTTGTTGAGGTGAATAAGGAGTAGTGGTTTGATGGATGATTCCATTTTCCGAACAAAATTCATTAAAAATGAATCATATTCACCACCTCTATCACTCCTTATTTTCTTTATTTTTTTGCTTAGTTGATTTTCGACCTCATTCTTAAAGAGCTTAAATGCTTCCAAGGCCTCGTCTTTGCTTTTTAGCAAATAGACGTAACAATATCGTGTGCTATCATCTATAAAAGTAATAAAATACTTTTTACCACCTCTAGTTTGTACAAATTTTAAATCATAAATATCAGTGTGAATTAACTCTAGAGGTTCACTACTTCTTTCTATTGAATAAAAAGGAGCCTTAGCTAATTTGGATTCTACACAAATTTCACATTTGTGATTCTTGTCAATGACAAATTTTGGAAGCAAATCCAAATTGCAGACTTTCTGCAAGATCTTGTAATTTACATGACCTAATCTACCATGCCATAAAGTAGGGGGACTCAACCAAGTAAATAGAAGAAATATTATTATTAATAATCTTATTCTTGGGTACAATTGTCATAACATTGAGCTTAAAAGGCCCATCACAAAGATATCTTCTTCCCACAAATATCCCACTCTTGGTGAGTACAAATTTATCAGACTCGAATACGAGCCTAAACCCATTCTTGCTCAGTAAAGAGGCGAAAACCAAATTCTTTCGGATTTCGAGAGCATGAACAACATTGTTCAATGTGAGTTCCTTTCCGGAGGTCATCTTGAGTACCACCTTTCCATGGCCTCGTACCTTGCAAGCCGTAGAGTTTCCCATATATAGTTGCTCATCATTAGGGAGAAACTCTTCCTTTCAGAACATACATGACAAGTGGCCCCGGTATCAACCCACCAAGTCTTAGGGTTTTCCACCAAGTTCACTTGTGAAACAACAGCAGCAAGCTCAAAATCATCAACTAGGTGTTCGGGCTTGTTGCAGTTGAAACAAGTTCCCGTGAACTTCATAAAATCCGTTCCCTTCTTTGCTTGGGAAGAACTTGAACCAACGAATTTCCTATTGTTGGTCTTTTTCGAATGTTCAACAACATTCGCTTTGGCTTCCATGGTCTGGACCATGACCCTCTTCTCTGAACTACGATTATCCTCCTCGATTCTCAATCGAACAACCAAGTCCTCTAAAGACATCTCCTTTCGTTTGTGCTTTAGATAGTTCTTGAAATCCTTCCACGAAGGAGGGAGTTTCTCTATCAAAGTTGTCATTTGAATGATTCACTAAGAGTTATTCCCTCGACAAAAATCTAATGGAGAATCAATTGAAACTCTTGGACTTGACTAATAATGGTTTTAGAGTCCACCATCTTAAAATCTAGAAACCGACCAACCACAAATTTCTTTGTGCCGGCATCCTCGGTTCTGTATTTCCTTTCTAAGGACTCCCACAGCTCTCTCGTTGTCTTTATTGGACTATACACGTTGTATAACTTGTTGTCCAAACCATTGGGGATGTAGTTCTTGCATAGGAAGTCAGAATGCTTCCATGCATCTACCGAGGCTACAATTGTAGTATCGGTCTCTCCCTCGTTCAAAGTTGGGGCCTCCTCCCGTAAGAACTTTGCTAGATTGAGGGTGGTCAAATAGAACAGCATATTTTGCTGCCATCGTTAGAAGTCCTGACCATTGAACTTATCGGGTTTCTCACCATGTGTTACATGTAGAGGTTGTGGCGCTACCGGCGCTCTAGCAATACCGGTAGATGTTTCGACCATCTATTATTTCAAAAAATAACAGGATTAACTTGTAAACAAATTACAATACTAATAAAGTAATGTAACTAATTGTTCACACTTTATAAATATCACTAACAGTAGCAAATAATATATATGTAATCTATATATATTAAAAGCAAACAGTATGTAAAAGTAACAAATATATATATTGAACAACAGTACTGAAATATAAAATATATATGTTCTAAAACAATACAAACAATATGAGCTTTCAATATATATAAACAGTATGAACGAAAACAAACCAAAACAATTAATAATATAAAAAATATGAAATCACAAACAATAAGTATATAAACAAGTTCAAACACCGTAACAATATATCCGAATATATAAAAAATTCAAACACAGTATATAACAAGAAACCAAAAAACGTCTTAAGAATGTTAGAAAATATATTTGCTATATACTGTAGAAAATATAAATAGAAAAGAAGAATTGGATATATATACACGAACAGATTACAACAAATATGTAGAAGCGAATAAAGACACTTACAGTAACTGATTTGAAAAAATCAATATCGAGTCAAGGTTGGACCTCTAACCTTAAGACGTTTTTTTTCCTGTCTAAGGTGCTTACAGTATCGATGCAAATCGTCTCCCAGGTTTTCTCGATATACGTTGCAAATGGGAGCACACCCGGATGCAACACAGCAAACAAAAGAATGTTAAAGTCTCTCTCTCAGAAGAGAAGAATATTTTCGGTGAATTAGTGATTTGAAACAGATACAAACACTCCTATTTATAGAAACAGAGAAGTCTGTTCGGTCAGACACATCTGTTGGATAGGAACCGGTTCGTTCAATAGACAAGTATGTTGCAATGAACCGGTTCAATCTAACAGGCAAAGACACAATTGAAAAGGCAAAGAACGGTTCAGACAACCGAACAGACACATTCTAGAAGATGAATTATTCGGACAAACATAAAGCTGGTTCGGCTGGTTGGTGTTGAGCTGGTTCGTTTTGGACAAAAAGTTAAGCCGGTTGGGCAGTAAAAAATTTAATTACAGACCCAAACCCGACCCAGCCCAGCTCGGCTGCACGCGCGTGTGGTCCAGCCCAAGTTGTGTAGGTCCTCACTCTCCACAAAAATTTGGGTGCCCCTTGGGGCCCAACCCATCATGACACTCTAGCTTATATAAACTATAAGCTAAAGTCATTCTTAGTCCTATGTGGGATTGACTACCACACATACCTTCAACCAACTTTCCTTCCTCTTCAAGTGGGTAAAAAATGAGACTAATTTCTCATTCACTTTATATCATTTGTGTACGTAAATGTACACCGTGTATCTAACTACGACAATCTACGTATTAGAATACATATTTCGTATATATACACTTAATATATACTATGATATCCAACATATATATATATATATATGTATTTAGTTAAGATTGTTGAGTAACACTTACATCGAGTGTATAGAAGAGAAAAAGAAACCGTTGCAACTTGCATGGGAGATATATATGGAAAAATGATAGTAATACTTTTGCACGTAGAAGTGAGTTTTTTTAAAAAATTATTTTGAAAAGAGAAGTGATTCAAATTCATTTTTTGAATAAAAAAATACATGTATTAATTAATTAATTACCATTGAGTGAAGGTGATATTAATTTATTTTTGATTAGAAAATAAGAACATGGCAGCTCAAGGTAGCGTAAATTGCCGCCATATATTCTTCAATTCCTAAAATTTGCTTAGGAAGAATGACAATTAATTTAAATAGGGATTTGGGAGAATTTAGCGTAACGAACCATAAAAAGGGATTAGGGCGAGGGAACTAAGGATTTTGCTTAACGCATTTGGCATCTTATTTTTTGGGTTTTGGGTTTAACCCTTCTTCTTACCATCCTCCTGCGTCGTTTACAAAATCCCTGTGAGGGCGAGCGTGGCGCAAATCGGCAAATCCTCGAGTAATTTTGAACCCATCCTAACATTCTCTGTTTCCAAACTTTAAAAAAATAATAATAATAATATATATGATTCTTCTTTATAGTAATGACGTAGAGTCAAATTTCTTTTTACCTCGATTGGGAGGGACAAACAAACAGAGCAGCATCACTTTAAAAACATATTAACTCGGTCAGGCATAAATACTTCTGGGTTTCTGACCTCATACAATTGATCTTGAACGCAAATAGGGATGACAATAGATAGTGCGAATTCGAATATTTGCAGTTATTTGATCTGTTTTTTGTGAATTCGGATATTATAATTACTATCCGCAGTGGATTAGGAGCGGATGCGGATATGTAACTTATCCAAATCCGCATTACTTATTTCAGGTTTGGATAGCAAATCCGGATATCCGAATCCGTTATCTGTATATTTGAATTTAAAATTAATTTTTATTTGATTTTAGATTTTTATTTAAAATTTTTTGACTTATTGAATTCGGATATCTGAAGGATAATGTTATTTAATTCGGATGCGGATTCGGATAGTAATATTCGAATTTAATGCGGATAATAAACGGATTCGAATTTTAAAACAATTTTGCGGATTCGGATTCAGATTCAGATATTACAAAAAAAAGACAAATATACAACTTGCTGCCATCCTTAAACGCAACTTATTCATGCATGAAAAGAGCGTACCACATAGAGGTGTTCTGGTAAGATTGGGTTGGGTTGAAAGCGATTTTTTTTTTTTGCTTTTTCGGATTGAATTCGAAAATCTATTTTAATGTTTAATATTTATCAAATATTATTTTTTTAATTTAATAATTAAATTTAGATAAAAATATATTTTTCTATTATTTTAAATAGTATCCTGTAAATTGAACCGAACCGGTTTGAATTACCAAAAATTTATTTCAAATTTGGCTAAATTCGGTTCAAGCTTATGGACAGGTCTAATACCCCATCAAGCCAACCAACCTAATTGCATCATATCATTCACATCTCTCTTACTCTCTTTGAGTAAAGTATCTCCTTCTCTCAAATAATCATGAACTCCTCATTTTTCTTTAATTTTTGTTTTTCTGTTCACCTCTTTCACATAATAACTTGAACATAAAAAAGCCAACGTCGAAATAATCTGTTAACGTGTTTTCTTAATTTCTTTTTCAAGTACCTATCCTTAGATCCACTCTCAACCAGAATAATTAATAAGTTATGCATTATTTTTGGAATTTGTATTTGATACACTGTCAGTGTATAGTTTTACACACTGACAGTACGATGACACCTCATTTAAAAATAAACCCTAAACTTTAAAACCTAAATCCTAAATACTAAATCTAACTTTTAACAGGTATCCCCGTAAGATTCATTGCGGTGTATAGAACTATACAATGATAATGCATCAAATATAAATCCTGATCATTGAAAAAAACTCTCTTCTCTCTGTCTAGTACTTACATTAGTATTTTGATATTGGGAAATTAGGGAGTGTCCATTATTTTATTTATTACCCAAAAATATATTCGAAAAGAAGGGGTGGGGTTTTGTGTTTTTGGTCCAAGTCAATTGATAAGCTCATAAAATACACATTTTATGCCCTTTCTATTATTAGTTTTAGTTATGTTTTAGTTATGTTTTCGATCCTTATTTTGATTACTTATATTATGTTTTTGAATTTTAAGTATATTTAGAAGAATGAAGTGAAAAGATGTTAATAATGATGGTAAAGTGCTTACACAATCATAATCACAAGATGGAAGAAGACTTGGAAGTTAAAAAGATCAATTTCTGGTTGCAAAGTAAGAAGGCAGATTTGACCTCCGGAGCTTGTTATAAGGAAAACATGATGTTAAATTCTTTATTTGAAGAAACTTCCTTCTTGAATTTTTAAGCTGACTTGAATACCTTTCCAACGGTAGTTTAGACGCTCAAATCAGACAAGAAATGATCATCCAAATCAGCCTAAGAAGTGCATGAAAGTGCATCAGAAAAATCAGCGACCAGCGCCGCGGCGCTGGTGTCTAGCATATCAGCGCCCCAAACATGCCGAACCCTAAAATTGCCTAAAATGGAAGGGGAAAAAAAGCACAATTTTGCCTCTTGGACTGACTTGTGCGGTAAGAAAGGGTTTTCAGGGTTTTAAAACTTTATAAATACCATCTTTTGAGCCACAATCTAGCTATGCCTTGATTATTATCAATATTCTTCTTCTTCTTATTCTCCTTCTTCATTCTTTTAGTTTTCTTTTTCTTGATTTTCTTAAGTTTTGTGTCTATGTTAACTATGCCTATGCAAGGCTAAACTCCTTCTTGGTTAAAGGTGATTTCAAAGCCCTATACATGTTTTGTAATTGATTTTAGACCTTATCTTATATTGATTTTCTGTCAAAGTTGTTTATGTTCTTCCATAAGAATTGTTCATGACTTTTGTCTTGATTTGTTTAGGTGCGCAATTAGATAAATCTTGATAATTATCTAATACTAGTTTAGGATTTTTTATATGTAGTTTATCTTGATTTCTATTCAAAAGTGGCAATTTGTGATTAATGATTATGTTAAAGTTTTCGCTAATTGTAAAGTGGAACATAACCTAAGTTGAATGAATCCATGTTTATGTGTTTGTTGCTTAGATCAACCTATCTTTCTTATCTTAAAGCTGTTATCACTTTGAATCTATAGATGTTTATCTTAGGTTATTTGATAGTTAGAGATTAAGTAGTGGCGTTTGTCCTGCTTAACGATGAACTAAGGAAGGATTGGGATAACACGGGAGGTTGTTAACTACGGTTGTTAATTTTGATAGCTAATTGATGTTGATAGATCTGAAATTGATTCTCAATGATGTCTAGTGGTGGAGAATGAAACCTTAACCATATTTCTCTTATATTTGAATTTCTCTTACTTATTTGCATCTTACTTTTATTGTTTGCTTTACTTTTAATTATTTCAAAAACCATTTTTTTCCTTTATTTTCTTTTCTTGTTCTTTGAATTTAAGTAATAAACCAATAATTTATAAATTAAATCCAATCCTTCAGGACTCGACCCTTGCTAACTACTATACTTACAATTGATTTTTTTAATGCAAGGTTAAATAAGATACGCTCTTTTGAGAGCATCATCAATCAAACAACTACTTTGCTGCATTTGGGTCATGTACACCCACTACTCATCTATGCTTATCCTTTCACTAAAAAAAATGTGACATTTTAACAAAGGATTTATTCAATTTGTTATCAAGGATTTGTGTTCTTAAAGTTTATAGCATTGCTGTTTGGCATAAAGAGAGTTTATGGAAATAATTCATTTTTTGAACATATGTTATACAGCTTGAGGCCATGGTCGTACTTTCGTATAGTATAATATGAAGATCATGAAGAAGAAAAAAGTTAGGTTTACGATTTTTTTAATTAGACAGATAAACTTCAAAAATATTTTGGGTTTATATTTGATATACTGTCAGTGCATCATATAATGTCACTTCATAAAAAATTCTTAAAAATAAATAAAAATCAATTTTACTTTTAATGAGGTGGCATGGCATCATATGATTAACTGGTTGTGTATAAATTTATTCATCGACAATGTATCAAATATAAACCTAAATATTTTTATTATGTAAACTTTTGTACTCGATCGCCTCAATTACCTAATTTCTTTTTTTTTTTTTCATTGTGTTTTACGATGACCAAAGGATTCTTAGTAAAGTATTCTTACTTAGGGATCGCAATGGAGCGGGGCGGGGGCGGATTTTGCAGTATCCGCCCCCGCCCTTGCCCCGCCATAGCACTGCACTGCACTGCTCTGCCCTGCCTCTCGTCCCGTTCCGTCGTGGATGTTGAAATTTCAATACCACTACCACCTCCATGGATGTCAGTTATATCCATAACCGCCCCGCCCCGCCTCGCTCTGCCCCATTTGATATTTATTAATTATTTTTATTTTTTTCAAATAATAAAGCATTTTTTAAAAATTTAAATATAAATTAAATATAAACATGTTTCTAATATAGGAAGAGAAAAAAATAAAGTATTAAGTTTAAGTTTTAAAAAAATAATAATAAGTTTAATTATATTATTTTATTATTCTTTTAAAAGTTAAATATTTAATGGTAAAATTGTAATTTCAGTATTCGGGTCAAGGCGGTGCGGAGCAGGCAATTACCACGACGGCTCCATCCCCGCCTTTCAAACAAAAAAAAGTGCACCGCCTCGCTCCGTCTCCATTGTTCAAAAAAAAAAAAAAAAAACCTCTCCTTTCGGATCGGTTCGAAATGCATCGGTCAGATCGGGTTTTGCCATCCCTATTCTTACTTGTATATATAGTAAAAAAAAAAGAGTATGGATTCAAAAAAGAAAGTAAAGTAGAACGCATGAATTAATTTAGTTGGTTCAGGTGGCATAACTCTTTTTTTATTTTCAAACTGTAATTTTCTTTATATATATATATATATATATATATATAAAATAAAAGAACGTGAGAAACCAATAATTTTAGCATTAATTATAGTAAGATTGCTTAATGCCTGCCAGTAATGGCACACCCTTACGTGCATGGTAAGTGAAGTTAACCACAATTCAATGCTACCAAAGCGCGTTAATCTTGGAGTTGGAGGTAATCTTATTTTCTTGCTAATTTTCAATTACTATATATTTCTTTGGCAACATTTTCCCCATATTTCACATTAATTCTTTTACTTTTAGAGTGCTCTTAGAGCTGGCAAACAATGAAGAACAGATAAATGAGTGAAAAGTACTACTTCCTTCTTTATTTTAGTGGATTTTCCTCTTTCTTATCGAGTTACATATAATTTATCAAGAATATGAAAAACAACCCTTTTATATTTGTTTATTTCTAGACTTGATGATTTTGGACATGACACAATTACATGACACATGAAATATAATTAAAACACAATACGAATTATTAACATGTCTAAGTTTATAATATATAACGTTTAAGCACGATTATGACACGAAAAAACAACACAAACACGATACGAATATACGAATTGTCATATCTACTTACCTCATATCTCACGACATCTGAATTTGAATTGAGATTATATAATAAAGGGATTTGTAAGCACTAAAAACATGATATCATTAAAGGCAAGGTGAAGTAATTTGTTGGCGATAAATCTCTGTAGGAATAGAATGAACCTGAATGAGAATTGTTTGATTCTGCGAGGAAAAAAGGACTAAAAAAGAACAAAAATTAAAGAAGCAGCATGCATATGGTAAAGGAAGGTTTCAGTTTTTAATTAATTGAGTCAAATTCTAACGTTACGAAGCTGATATTGACATGAACAATAACGTGATTAAGTACTCCAAATAGCATCAGAAACCTCAGCCAAAAAGTTGTTAATTTTTATCAACAGTTTTCAACTTTCTTCCTGATGTAACAGGTTTCTAGAAATGGAAAAAGGAGAGCTCACAAGCTAGTGAAGCTAACCTGTTCAATTGTAATCCCATATAATTAATGAATTGGATAATCAAGCTTTTAATTCCTCCCTAAAAATTTATATCTTTTTAGCTAAAACCAAACGTCATTTGAAAAAAAGATATGGGTTCTTTTCCAAACCTAAACTTGAAGAACAAAAAGAGAATAATAAATAAACCAAAAGCTCAGCTTTCCCTCGACACATATGGCATATCGGCACAGATATAGATAAAAAAAAATAAAAATCAGTTGAAGTCATAAATTAAGGAAAATTGCAACCGGTTTGGTTTAAATTTTAGCTATTGGAAGCATAATAATCTCTCTCTCTCTCTCTCTCTCTATATATATATATATATATATATATATATATATATATAAATAATGCAATATTGCATTATAGATGCATGAACCTTGATGGATAGTATAGCCAATTGAACGTCATCATTGACAGCTCCATTTGATCTATATAACTCATCTGTTTGTTTCTCTGTTGACATGGCGGCCGGGGAGGTTTTAAAACAAAATTAAACTAATAATGGTAGATAGCAATTAATCATCTGTTGACATGAGAGAATCATTTGAAAGAAAATAATAATTATAAAAAGGGTTGACTGTGATATATGGATGGAGCAATAATATATATACCCAAGAGATAGAGAAAACTGAAAGGGTTGATCGGATTAGGTAATTTAGCCTGCAATTGTTGCATCATTCTGTGTGTTAAAAAACAAAATATGTGATGCTTGGTCGGCATCTAATCCTGATGATCGATCGAATATTAATCCTCTAAGATAAGATACTACAACCCCTGATTAATTAACAGGGGAAACGATAAAACGAGGCAAGAGAATTATTCAGAATGATTAAAATCTTTAATTTTAAAGAAAAGACCAGACTTCCGATTTGGTTATTCCTTAATTGCTTCTCTTGGATGCATGCACTATAACAAACAAAGCTATACATGTTTACTAAAATTTTGTTTTAAAAGAGCTAAATATATGTGGTAGACTGACAAGTTTATCAAATATATATTGAAAAGGAAATATACTATCAAGTAGTTCATTAAATTTAACTAGTTAAAGGTGGTTCGACAATGAAATATTCCATAGGGGAGAAACAAAGAAGGAAGTTTACTCATCCAAAACTCTCATTATAAGGCCTTATGTTACCCAAACTCAAAAGCGAGTATCGAATATGAGTATATGTTCGACACGGATATAATTAATTTTTTAAAAGTTATTTTACATATATTTGAAATATCAGACATATATCGAAATATATGTGTCGAATACATGTATTTAAAAAAAAAAATAAAGAGTCCAACCAACGAAAAAATTACTTTTAAAGGTCCACTATTAATTATTCATATACCACTTAAATATATGCTTAGTTGATATGAATGTCTCAACTTTTTGAAAGCAAAATCAGAGGCTTCTAAGAAAGTAGTTAACTGATAGAATCCCCTTCACCAAATTGAAGTCCAACCCTTTGCATTTCCCATATAGCTGCTAATTAATTAAACAAGTGGTGTTTAATAAACAAATTTCATCATATTTTTAAGGGTTTCATTTCATGATATGCACATAGTTCTGGTATCTAATCCGGTGATCATCATGATTATAAATTTCTTAGCAAAAGGTCAGAATTTAAATATTTGATTATCTGCTAAATTTTGACGTACGTAACTGCAGCTGCAGATTTGTTCTGGCCTAGTTTCCAAGCTTTAACTTTCTGTATCTAATCTGGAAGATGATTAAATTAACTGCAAGAATTTGCATTTTATATGTTTTATAGGCAATTTTTGGAAAAGATCATACTAACATGTATAAGCAGCAGATATCATCAAACCTTTGAGTATAGATTATAATTTGTAAGTTTGTGAAGCTTTCGGCTTTTCAGAGATGCCAATAACCCACTTTTTCTTGCAGATCCATGTCACCAAGCAATATGTAAATGCCAATATAAGCTTTCATTACTTATCTCAGCAATTTTATTTGATATTAGCACATAATCCATATCGATGAATCTTCATGTAAATACCAATCAAAGTGTTGTAAATCGAAATGCCAGAAATTAAACAGTATCTCAATATATAGTTTGACGGTGATGTTTAATGTGGTCTGTCAAAAACTGTCTCCTTAAAAGCTAGGCTTCATAGTAGGTGATGGCGATGCCCCCAGTGTGCTGTTAGGAGGGTTACATGTAGTTATCTGAGTTGTGGGAAATCGTCTTCATAAAATGCAGGTCTACACCTTAACATCAAAGGATTGATACTCCGATCAGAAATTTAGATAGTGATTGCAATGCTATGTTACGATTATTTTTTTACAGTTTTGATTTTGGCCGCTGCCGTTATTCACCGCGATAAACACGACACGACTAAAAACGTGTCCGCGTTCGCAATTTAAATCCCCGACTTCAACAATCTCAGTTTTAGCAGTTCTTGCAAAACACTCATCAACTGCATAATTGGTCAGTAATGGCATTCGATTGGAAAAACCGCAATTAGATTTCGAAATTTCTAAGTTTTTATCTGTAATAATGCTGCTAGCATGTGAAAAATATAATGAGTGCTACAAACATAAGCGATGAAAACAGCATGATAAATTTTGGGGTCAAGCAAGGAAGGGGAATCCGACACAATAATCCCACTTTTTAAGAGGGTTTGCCAAAGTTGTTATGGTCATTATAACAACCAAATGTCCCCATAATTTAGTACTTTCAGAACAAGAGCTCAACAATGAGTGTTGTTCTTTCTCCCAGACAAGTCAATGATGCCTAAGGACTGAAGTCTTTCGCTTGTTGACTCCGCAACTAAGGATATGGAAAAGGACCTAAACAAGAAAAAAAATTGGATGATTATCCGGTAATTTTGGATATTCTACGAACACGACATAAAAAAATAATATGAATACAAGCCTAGATTTCCCTGTCTGGTGATTTGGGCCTGACGCTTTGACGAGCATGTTGGGCTCAACAAACACATGAATACATAAATGTGCCAGAACTTATATAATACGAATTATTAACATGTCAAAATTTTATAAGTATATAACATTTTAAACACGATTATAACACGAACACAATACGAATACACTGATAATAAGATCCACTTTCCCGCCCGAAAGAAAAAGAGAAAGAGAGATTTTGCATGTTAGTATGATTTCGAGAGGCTGCTGCTTTTGTTAGATAATTCTCAAGCTTATATAATTAGGGAAAACTGTTTCTTTGCAACAAATCTCATCAGATATAATTACGAGGTACTAATAATAGCCAGCATGATAGGATCCAAGATGACCCAATCCCATGACAATTTTTATATGGGCCAAGATCCAAGAAGATCTAGGAAACATGGCAAGAATGGCTGGATTTCACTTGGGCCATGTTACAAGTTATTCAGGAAAGGCTTCAACATGCAAGATAGGCTTGCATCCAAGTTTGGTCCATGTGATTCAAGAACACAAGGTGGCACATTAAGAGAGAGCTTATTTTAATTTTTTAATTACTTAGGCTTTTGGGCTTGATTTATGTATTATGTCCATTAGGCTTAAGGGGTCTATCTTTATTAAACTTGTTGAACATCTTTTAATTATTTAGGTTTGGGCTTGAGTATGTTCAGCCAATATTTTACATATTATTAATTAGTAGATTAGGGTTATTGTAGGGAGGCTATAAATATATGTCTTAGCCGCCTACTTCAATTATCTTTTGATCAATTAAGTCTGATTTTATTCAGTGAGAGTTTTTCTCTTTTTAGTTCTTGAAAGAACTTAGGAACTTATCAAAGAATTCTTTCTTTGTGGCGTTCAACCTATCAAACTTAGGTTCTTGAAACGAGAGTTCTTAGGGTTTAGATTACATGCTTAATCTAGGTTCTTTGAAACAGGCTTTTAAGGGTTTAAGTTTTTTTTGCCTGAATCTTGGCTTTTCTGGGTTAGGTATTTCAATTTGTTAGTGGGTTCAAACGGTTTAACCCCTAGGGTTCACATCAGTTGGTATCAGAGCCAGGTTAAACCCTCTCCAATCTGATGTTCTTGAATCACATGTACCAAACTTGGATGCAAGCCTATCTTGCATGTTGAAGCCTTTCCTGAATAACTTGTAACATGGCCCAAGTGAAATCCAGCCATTCTTGCCATGTTTCCTAGATCTTCTTGGATCTTGGCCCATATAAAAATTGCCATGGGATTGGGTCATCTTGGATCCTATCATTCCCCCTTTCCTCGAAAAGATTCGCCCTCGAATCTTAGCCTTGTGTGTGAGAATGACAGCGCTAGGAACTAAATCATGGTGATGCACAATGCCGCTTATGGGTGACAACCCATCTTGCAACTCCTTCGAAAGTAAATTCTCACAATCCTTCAACAAAGAAACAGACAAAATAGGTAGAGATTGGTTAGGAGCATCAAGAATAAGAACCTCACTCTCCTTTTCATCAGAATAATTCGCAAATTCTTTGTTTTTCTCAACAGGAATTGTCTCCTTTTCTACTAGTGGCTCCTCTCTTACTTCTTTAATTTCAACCACCTCTATTTCTTTTTCACTTTCTTTTTTACTCTCCGTTTCCTCTTGTTTTTCTTTATTTGCAGCCACCTCACTTTCTTTTTCTTTTTTTCTTCTCTCTTTTTCTCTTTCTTTTCTTCTCTATCTTTCTTCCTCTTGTTGCACAAACCTCTCAAACGATAAGGTGATCTCTTTCATCTCTTGTAGAGCCTGCTTTATTTCGTCGCATAATGTGAGAGACATCTTAAAGTTGCTGCAAAACAAATTTGGTTAGTAAAAAAAAAAAATGAATGTCGATTCTTTCTTCTTCTTTTCAATCTTTTTCGAATCTTTCTTTCTTTTTCTGCCTATTCGGATACTCTTTTTTTTTTTTTTCAAGAACGAGACTTCTTGATTTTCTTGAAATCTCGGATGAACTTCTTTTTTCTTTCTTGGGACTGTTCGAATGCCCCTCTAAATTCTTGAATTTTTTTTTTCAAGATTCGGATCAAGAATCAATAAGAAGAAATTTTAATAAATCAAGAATTCAAGAAACGAAATCTTGATTTAAACCAACTCTCAGAATGAAACCCCAAACTAAACTGCCTAAAAACTATAACTATTAGACAAAGAAAGCCTAAAGCTATAACCCCTATGACAAGTATGTCTGAAACCCCAAAACAAAAAAGTTGAGAAAAACTCCAATACCCTATGGTAAAGAAGATAAAAATATTTGACCTGATTGGTCCCTAAGCTCTGATACCAACTGATGTGAACCCTAGGAAAAATGCCTAAAGCTATAACCCCAAGACAAGAATGCTGAAACCCCAAAATCTTGTTAGATTGATTTGATTCAATTACAAGAAACGAAACCCCAAAGCAAGACTGCCTAAAAACTATAAACCAGGGCAAGAATGCCTAAAGCTATAACCCTAAGACAAGAATGCCTGAAACCCCAAAATCTTGTTATTGATTTTGCTGTGATAGTATCTGAAACCCCAAAAGAAGTAACAAATTACAAATCAAAGCGATAATTATAAAAACCTGATTGGAAGCCTAAGCTCTGATACCAACTGATGTGAACCCTAGGGGTTAAACCGTTTGAACCCACTAACAAATTGAAATACCTAACCCAGAAAAGCCAAGATTCAGGCAAAAAAAACTTAAACCCTTAAAAGCCTGTTTCAAAGAACCTAGATTAAGCATGTAATCTAAACCCTAAGAACTCTCGTTTCAAGAACCTAAGTTTGATAGGTTGAACGCCACAAAGAAAGAATTCTTTGATAAGTTCCTAAGTTCTTTCAAGAACTAAAAAGAGAAAAACTCTCACTGAATAAAATCAGACTTAATTGATCAAAAGATAATTGAAGTAGGCGGCTAAGACATATATTTATAGCCTCCCTACAATAACCCTAATCTACTAATTAATAATATGTAAAATATTGGCTGAACATACTCAAGCCCAAACCTAAATAATTAAAAGATGTTCAACAAGTTTAATAAAGATAGACCCCTTAAGCCTAATGGACATAATACATAAATCAAGCCCAAAAGCCTAAGTAATTAAAAAATTAAAATAAGCTCTCTCTTAATGTGCCACCTTGTGTTCTTGAATCACATGGACCAAACTTGGATGCAAGCCTATCTTGCATGTTGAAGCCTTTCCTGAATAACTTGTAACATGGCCCAAGTGAAATCCAGCCATTCTTGTCATGTTTCCTAGATCTTCTTGGATCTTGGCCCATATAAAAATTGCCATGGGATTGGGTCATCTTGGATCCTATCACAGCACATGCCTGCATGAAAAAAAAAAAAAAAAAGCAGAATAAGGAATCCAAAGCTTTAAGTAAAAAGAAGGCATGGGAAGTGGAAACCATGCTCTCTGTAAAGGATTTCCAATTCCAATCAAACATGCTTTGATATTGTTGGTGGACCTCAAACAATCACTAATTACATTTAGGTAATTTAAATGCTTAATAACCACCGTTTGCTTCCTTAAAAAAGGTCCAAGACTTTCACATAATGTGGGGGTCAGCCATGCCATGTGAAAATACCTGTGGCTGTTGATCATAGAGGCTGAGGGGAAAAGTGTGGCAGATATGCTGGTAAGTCTACCAAACTTCTATTTCCTGGTCGGTGCTTTATCCTTGTGGGGTGCAATTTGTGGATGATTATGTGTGTAATACACAATTTGGCAGCCTTGCATTACTGGAAAACATAATTATTACCCTGGAAAATCATGTTTACTCTCCTAATTTGCAAGGTAAATTTTATGTTGCTTTGTATTAAAAAAAATCGGAATTTGTCAACCCCTGAAGTTAAAATTTTATAGATTTCATGGTATTATGACATAAATTTGCTAAATGATTTTGCATGAAGGGAGAGGAGTAGTTTTTGGGACAAAATAAGGGAAATGGGAAGGTTAGTTTTATAGGAAGAGCAAATTGGATAACTTGTTTTATTGCTTTGGGGGTAAAGAAGTAAGCAATTTGACAGATGAGGACATAAAATATATTTATCCAAAAAAAAAAAAGAGGACATAAAATATGAGGCTCAGAGGCTGTTGCCTTAGCTTTTATATACTTCATACTGACACAAAACGGGGTTATGATTTAGTGATTTTGCCGCAGATGTGAAGATAAGAACGAAGTTGTGGCATCCAGGCTGATATTTTTTCGGTACAAAGAGGCCAAGGCCTAAAGACAAGTTCTGAAATGGAATCCCAATATAACTAGAATCCATTTTTTAAGAAAACAACTAAGGATCATTACATTTTTCTTTACCGGGAAAAAAATTAAAACCTATTTTTGCTTGTCCTTGTGCCCATATTTTACAGGACCAATTGGTTTTTTTTTTTTCTTTCTCATTTAGGTAAGGCCCGAAAAGTAAGTCCATTGACTAAAAAAGCAAGACGGCCTAGCCTAATAGTACTAAATTTTCTGCTTGGTCATTTTAGGAAAAGAGTATGGTCTCCTTGGGTTCAAAAAGTTGGATCGCAAGTGTCAACCACAGACCAATATTGTTATCTGGATTCGAATTGCTTTTTGTCATTTAAACCCAATAATATAAATATATAAATTTATCAAAATTTATGTATATAAATTATTAATACGTCAATTTTTTTATAAATATATAATATTTTAAATACGATTATGATACAAAAAAATAATATGAACATGACACGAACAAAATATAAATATACTTTTCCCTTAGAATGTAAAAAAAATCCAAAAAGGTCTGCAAAGCAATACTTTTAGCCCAAAAAAAAATTACAAATAATTACCCGAAACTAATGAATGGTGTATGAACTATAATTTATACCATCTCCAATTTGTTTCGGTTGTACTTTTTCTTAATTTAAAATTTTGCATCTTCATGGCTTAAGGCTAAATGTGATCTTTGCATGCTTATTCCTCCTCATACATGGGTTGCAATAATTTAGCGAACTAACAAATATGTAGTAAATATGTTAAAATTTAAAATAAATATTTAATCTAAAATCAATTCACTATATGCAGAGAAGTTTTTGTTATATTTATATATCAAAATTATCCAATTTTTAATATAGGTGAGATTTTTTTTACCTCTATTTTAATATTTCCGTCATGTTTAGGAACAACGAACCTGAACTTTGGCATGAACACGATTTTCAGGTGAAGAGGTTTTGTTATATTTATATATCCAAATTACTTCAATTTAACAATATATGAGAATTTTTAATTTCATATGTTATTAGCTCATAGTAAAATTTAAGAATGCTTTACGAATTCGATGTTCTAAATTTAAACAAGACTAGACAGAGAGTATAGGGCCCTTTGACCTGCCTGCCTGCCTGGCGTACATTGCCATAGCTTTTTTCTTTTCTTTCTTTTGTTGATATATCAGCCACAAAAACTTTGCAACTTGCAAGGTGAACCACCAACTTGAGATTTAATCCAAATAAGCAGAAGAAGTGGATGCAAAGGGGCTTGATATCAGATTCTGCTTGACACATGGCAAACCAGTAGCCAATTGGAAATCTACTCTGCTATCCTTTAAGATAAACCCCTGGATACATTAACAGGTTTGAATATCGTTGCTGCCACCACAAACCCCAACTCATTGAAGGCAAAAATCTGACACAAAATGGCCTCTGTCTGTGCTTCTTCTGCTATTGCAGCTGTTGCCATCTCCTCTCCCAGGCAAGTTCTCTTTTTACCTTATTATCAAATTAACCAGTTTCAAATGTTAAAACCATACAAAATGTCTGCACATGCAAATGTATTAGAAATGATGAACTTAATTGTAGTTAACCATTTAGGATCCCATCTGTTCTAGAAGCTGGTCAGGATCGCTTTTTCCAAGTTATTCTTGTGAATTTTATAGAATTCTTAATTTGGATAAATGCTGTAAACAAACTAAGATCAGGTTAATTATGATCTAAATTCTAAAGATAATTAATGTTACAGTTCCCAGAAGAGTGGATCAGTAGTGGGGACAACAAAGGCTTCTTTCCTTACTGGGAAGAAACTTAGATCAGTGAGAAAGTATACAAAACCAGCTGCAGCACGAACAGTTCCAGTGTGTGTAGCAGCAGACCCCGACAGACCCCTTTGGTTCCCAGGCAGCACTCCACCTCCATGGCTCGATGGCAGGTTCAGTAACATAACATATAGCAGCATTTTTGGACTATTCTTTTCTACACCAACCTTCTCCAATTCTAACATTTTATTTGAATCCTTTGGTGCAGCCTCCCTGGAGACTTTGGTTTTGATCCACTAGGTCTTGGTAAGTTTAATCCCTATTCAGTACCCTCACAGTCATTTAAACGAAACCACTAATTCTAATAAGAAGTTACTACTTTAATGCTAATTCTACGTTTATATAATAATGGGGGTTTTTTAACAGGATCTGACCCTGAGACCTTGAGATGGAACGTGCAAGCAGAGCTTGTGCACTGCAGATGGGCAATGTTGGGAGCTGCTGGTATTTTCATCCCAGAGTTCCTAACAAAGATTGGCATTTTAAACACTCCTTCATGGTACTCAGCAGGAACAGAGGAATACTTCACTGACACCACAACTCTCTTCATAGTTGAGCTTATTTTTATCGGTTGGGCAGAAGGGAGAAGATGGGCTGACATTCTCAAGCCAGGCTGTGTAAACACCGACCCCATCTTCCCTAACAACAAGCTCACCGGGACCGATGTTGGGTACCCAGGTGGCCTGTGGTTTGACCCTCTTGGCTGGGGAAGTGGTTCCCCTGAGAAGCTCAAGGAATTGAGGACGAAAGAGATCAAGAATGGCAGATTGGCTATGTTGGCTGTGATGGGCGCATGGTTCCAACACATCTACACTGGCACTGGACCCATTGACAACCTATTTGCCCACCTTGCCGATCCTGGTCATGCTACCATTTTTGCTGTAAGTGCAGCTAGCCCCTAACCCCTCTTTTAATCATGTAGCACTTGGATCTTAATGTTTTATAGGTGCTCCATGTTCACGTTTAAAACCAACATGAAATTCTAAATTTGTCACTACATATTAATTAGTCAAAGTTTACTTGCATTTATATCTATTTTAGTTGCTTGTTTTGTAGGCTTGGACTAACTGTTGTCATTCTCCCTTTCAGGCTTTCACCCCCAAGTGAGACACAACAAGGGCGAAGCCTAACAGCAATTAAAATGTTGGAGAAACATTGATGATCATAGCAAGGAGATGGAAAGATGTGTACCTCTTGTTGGGGAGGGGGGATGTTTGTATCAGTAGAAATTGTAATGCCTCTGTTTTTGTGTTTTATAGATGCTGCAGTGATGTACAAATACCTTTGTGGAATTAGATGCAATGAATATATTTATTCAGGTTAACCAACATTTATAAACTCGATCGACCGAAAGCCCGAAAATATTGATGCAAAATCCATAGATCAGGCTAATTGACCAAAAGAAAAGATCCAATCTAGTCATTTGCAATTACCAATGTTAACTGCTTAACTACTTCAAATATTAACTGCTTCAACTTTCAAACACTTGATAACCACCTCGAAATCATTAACGCTTTTGTGTGGAGTACGGGCGCAGATTATAACCTATCTAAAATCTTGCCGATTGTTTTTTGTTTCAGACGATGAACAATTACTGCCGACGATCCTGCCCGGCCCCTAGATGACTTCATGACTTCATCGATATGCAACTTTGTTTTAGACGAACGCAGCCCATTAGACTTCAGTCATGCAAAGAAATAGAATAACAAGCTAGCTCAACGTGCCGTCAGGAAGCATAAACAAATTCATCAAGTTCAGTCTTCTTACTTATTAGTTATTACATCATCAAAATTTACAACAAAAAATTAAAAATCAAATGTTTTTTAGATGTTTTTAGGAGACCCGATTTTACATATTCATGCAATTCTTGACCAAGAAATGTAAATCTTTACAACAATTCTCCAAATTCTTATCACAAACATAAACTAACAACGATAAATAAATAAAAAAACACATTATAATTTTCCATAATTCACTACGATAGCTTAGTAAAATAAAATAAAAATAGAGACAAAAAGACCATAGGCCATAATTTTGATAAATCCCTTAGAAAATGGATTAAGCAACGAAATTTAAAAAAAAAAAAAAAATAAAAAAATCAAATCTAACATGTTAATTACCAGACAGGAAAAGTTACAAGTAAGCTATAAACTTACTTCAAATTTTTATAAGAATTTGAATGCAGTCATTACGTTACAAGATTACAACTTACTAACCTCCCCATCTCTCTCTTCCACTATTATATTACATCAGCAACTTTCAAAAGAAAAAAAATTATAAAATTATAAGAGAGAGTTTTTGGACTGTCATGATTCATGAAGAGCCAAAACCCGGTTAATTAGGAGCTCTGGTTCGTTGATTGACGAACAGAAATCTGGACCGGAACGGGGCGGCCCGTACCTGAGCCGCCGCAACTGCTGCACCCCATGCGACCCGACCCCGCGCAAGCGCGACAGCCGGTATCTCCATCAGACCAACGCGAACACATGCAATTGACACGACCCGTGCCGTTGCAAGTTGGACATCTCTGAAACGGGCCGGCCATGGGCTTCTGGTCCATGACCGATTTGACTAACATGGCCCCGGCCAAGACACTCAAGCCGGTCGCCACCTGAGTCAAAACGATCGGACCCATGTCGTGTAAGATGGGATCGGAAGCTTTCAATACAACGGAGCAGAGCGAGAAGGAAGAAACAGAAACACCAGCCAAAGAAAGAAAGAAAGAAAGATAAAATGTTTGAGATTTTTTTCGAAGCAATTAAAATATTTAGTTTATTTTTTTATTTGGTGGGGAATATAAATAATAATAAAAAAGTGGCCGTGGAATTGTACACGTAGAAGAATGAGTGTTTGGTGGTGCTTTCGGGTTTCGGACTTTGGACTGTAGCCCACATGTTTATCTTAAAAACAAAAAAACAAAAAATGTATGGATATGGATTTATGGATCCATTCTCGAAATACTTCCCACCATATCCTAAAAAAGTTTCATTCCATTTTTTTGTTGGTTCTTTTCCTTTTTCCAATATAAAATAATGTTTGACTTTATTTTTTTCAAATAAGTTAATATATTTTAAAAAATAAAAGCTAAAAAAAAAAAACTAATCTTTTAATATTTTAAAATCGACAAAATAACATAACATGTGTAAGATTAACAATAAAATAAGACAAGAGAATAGTCTACATATTAACAATTGTCTTTTTGACGATATCAGTCGAGATGGCCGAGTTGGTCTAAGGCGCCAGATTAAGGTTCTGGTCCGAAAGGGCGTGGGTTCAAATCCCACTCTCGACAAGCCTTTTTTCTTATTATCCCATAAAATTCCTTCCTTTTTTCCAGGAAAATTGTGATCTTAACCCCTTTTATTTCCCACAAAATTTTGATTCAGTCCCTATGTAAAATGATTAGAGTAGTAATACTGCTTTGGTTTTGGCCAACAGAACAGAGTAGTACTTAACAGTTAACAGTATGAAAGTGAAACTACAAATCCGGAAAATTATAAGGAAAGTTCTTTCAAATGAGCTTTTCGTCGGTTTTATTATATATGTAATTTATCATATTTATATATAATTTGTGTCATATTTATATGTAAAAAAAATTTACATATTTAAAAAATTACATAAATACATGATATATTTGTCATGTTTATATATAATTTGTCATATTTATATATAATTTTGTCATTTTTATATGTAATAGAGTTTATTTTAAGCTCACCCTATAACTCCTCTACAAATTCATTAGATAAATTTTGCATTTTTTGATGAAAACTTAAAGTGACCACGTCGTTTTTTTTTTTATGAGTTTTTGAAGGGTAGAGAAGGAAAAAGAAAAAAAAAATGGTAGAAAGGAAAGATAAAAAAATGAATTTTTTTTATGTATTCGTGTTATTTTTTTTGTTCCTTGTATCCATATAGTATTTGTATTATTTTTCGTATTGTGTTTTAATTATTTTTCCTATGTTGTGTTCGTGACGTGTTCCTATTCATTTTATTTATTTTTGTTTTTGTTTTTCAAAGTATTATAAATTTAAATAAAATTTTACACGTTAATAATTCATTTTATGTATTTTTTACACGTTCGTATATTAATGTCGTGTTCATGTTATTTTTCATATTGTGTTTTAATTATTTTTTCAATTTTGTTTTCGTGTCATGTCTTAATTCATCTCATATTTTACATAGTTTGCCATTGTGATTCAATTTAGAGAAAAATTTGTATTCGTGTCATGTCTCAATTTATGACATATTTTGCATAATTTATCATAATAATTCAATTTAATGAAAAAATTGTGTTCGTGACGTGTTCGTATTTTTTATTTTTTTTTTTGTGTTTTCAAAATATTATAAATTTATATAAATGTTTACACGTTAATAATTAGTTTTACACAATAATTTATATAAACTATTATAAATTTATAAAAAAAAAAAAATTAAACGTTAATAATTCGTTTTATGTATATTTTCACATGTTCGTGTATTCGTGTCGTGTTCATGTTATTTTTCGTGTTTGTGTTTAATTATTTTTCATATATTGTGTTCATGTCATATCTCAATTCATGACATATTTTACATAATTTGTCATAGTTATTCAATTTAGAGAAAAAATTGTATTCGTATATTTTTTGTGTTTTTAAAGTATTAAAATTTATATAAATTTTTACACGTTAATAATTTATAAAAAATATTATAAATTTATAAAAAAAATTTACACGTTCGTATATTCGTGTCGTGTTCATATTATTTTTCGTATTATGTTTTAATTATTTTTTTATATTGTGTTCGTGTCGTATCTCAATCATCTCATATTTTACATAATTTGTCATTGTGATTTAATTTAAAAAAAAAAATTATATTCATATTGTGTCTCAATTCATAACATATTTTACATAATTTATCAGAATGATTCAATTTTTAAAAAAATGTGTTTTCATAACGTGTTCATTTTATTTATTTTTTCTGTTTTTAAAATATTATAAATTTATATAAATTTTTTTATGTTAATAATTAATTTTATATGGTATTAATTTATGTGTTCATAACATTATTGTCATTACTATTACAAAAATAAAAAACGAATCGTTTCGCCCTCGATTTATTTTTATTTTTTTATAGTTCTAGTAAAGAAATCCCTTTTTTTCCTACAATAATTGTGGAGTACAATCTTACATAACCAATAACCAAGCAGCATGCGAAAGAGTGGATTGAAAATGCCCTAGAGTCGAAACACTAATCTAAACTGATGGAGAAAACGTCGTATAATCAAATGACTTTTTTTTTTTTGGCTCAAAACAAAATTAAAAGACTTGTCTGATATTGATGTTGATCCTTGAAGTTCTTATATAGTCTAAGAAACAATGATCATCCTCATGTGAAAACTGCAATTCAAGAGGAGTGATTTCAGCATTTACTTCGTCTGTGAAGATGCGAGGCACACCTGCAATAATTGAAAATTGGTTGGGATGATTAAAAAATTGGGTTCTATAAGATGCTTGGATAGAGAACAATCATCAGTCACATAAATGGATGAGGTCCATATATAAATTGTCCATCTACTATGGCTGTTCATGTTCAAAGTTTCTATACATACATGTTATAGCTGATATTGCTTGTTACCAGCATATATCTGTAGCTTATATGCTATCTAAGGATGTTTATTGACGACCCAGAATAAGTATTAAAAAAAAAAAAAACATCTTAATCAGGTATCCGTCCCTCACTTACATTGGTATCTTTGGCAAAAACGAAGCACAGAATGTACTTCTAGAATGCAAATACTAAGTATATATCTAAAACAATTTTGATTGCAGCATTTGAATTGCTATTTGATGGATAGACAGATTTTATCATCAAGTTCAGATCTAGAAAAAAAATTCAAAATCATAGTGGAAATCTATGTTACGGGTGTGAGTGTCGGACACGGGTATGTGTCCGACACGGGTTTGTTTAATTTTTTTTAAAGATTTCCATATATTTGGAGGATCTTTGAGAATCATATCCCCATACCCATGTCCGGATATGCGTCGGACATGGGTACGTCAAGATCAAAAAAAATGAAGAGTCGGAGCAACATAAGTTGAAATAGTCCATAACAAAGAAAATCACTGAAAAGTGAAATCTCACCATGAAAGCATTCCCTAGCTTCTCCTGCCATGAGTACAACATCGCCACTCCGGAGAAACATAGCTAATGGTTCATCCTGTCTAGACTTTCCTCCCAGAAGGAAAATAGCTTTGCAGCCCAAACTGAGAGAAAATACAGTCAAAAGTCAAAATAAGAGGATGCTACAAACTGAGAGAGAAAATAACTTTAACCACACCCCTCCCTCTCTCTCCTCTCACTTTCGTCCTTCTAATTTGGAAGGGGTAAATAGCAAGAAGGAAATAGCAAGTACCTCATGCTTACAATAGGTTTACTCCAATCTGCTTCCATGTCATCAAGGTGGCCACCAAGTGCGTCACCTGGAAAGAGAAAAAGAGAGTTTAAAAATCAAACTCAGCCAACAACTCGAGAACATTTACTGAAAATTGCGAATTTATCAGCATCCAACCATTATATCCAATATGTACCTAACCCAAAATAGTTGACAATTGAAGCCTCTGGCAGGAACTCTTCTCCAATAGGCATTGCTGGCTCAGCTATTCTTTTAGCCAGCTGACAGAGTGCATCAGGTATTTTGTTATGAGGTAGAGACACATCATAGTTCCGCTGCACCATGAATACATATCAATTTAGAAATCATTTAAACATAAATAAGCTCCTTTATTATCATAATTGAATGATACCTTATGTATTACCTTATAACACTTTTACAAAGTTACATGAAAAAAATTTCAACCACAAAAGTTGAAAAGGATCCTTATGTTTAAGAATTAGAAACCTAGAACTAAAATCTAGTTCAACCAACTAGATCAAATTGAAGAACCTTAAAATTGTATACATGGGTTGTCGGATCAGTATCATCTTCTGTAATTAGACATTTAACAATTCAGCAACAAAAAGATACAAGGAAGAAGGTCAAGAACTAAATGAGTATCACCTACCTTGGACCAGTCAAATTGAAGGCCAAGGGTACTCCACCGTAGCTTTCGCAACAAAACGGAAGCAGAAACTGATTTGCAAGTGTTTCCCCTTGATCGCCTAAAGTCATCCTCGTAAAATTTCCATCTATGAGCATCTCCATTGCTCACAGAATCACTTGATTCATAACCCAAGCAATTCTCTGACCTTTCGTCCTCAACAAATACTTTACCTTCATTCGCCGCAACAAAAAGGTTACTTATAGGCCCATAAATAACATTGTGATTAGTTCTGTTAGGAGGTTGTGGAAAGCTCGTTAAACTTTCCTTTATCCATTTACATTGTTCCTCCAAGGTCAATGCCCCAGGAATAAAATAGAACCCTGCATTTTGAAACAATTCATCAAAAAAGGAACAACTTTTTTTTTTTCAAATTTCTTCTCCATTTCGAAACTCATTAAATGCAAAGGGAAAAATAGATACCGGGGCGATTTTCCAAGCGAAAAACTGGACGATCTAATTCACGGTTAATAGCTACAACTCCTGGCGGAAATTCACCTTTCTGATTGTAGGATTCTGAAATGGATTTGAAATCCAAAACCTCTGATAAATCGACTTGTTTAGGTTGTTTTTTCCTGAGAAATTCAAACCAAATAATCAATAAAAAAAAAAAACCTTGTTTATTTTAAAATTAAAGAGAACTAAATTTGAGATAAAAGCTGAAGTGGTACTTTTTGGAGGATTTCGAATTATCCTCGTAATAAAGCTTGTACTTCTTCTCTGCTTTCCTGAAAGCGGTCCTTTCTGCATCGTCACCGGCTCTATGGGATCCGTACATCTTCCCTGAGCAGGTGAGAGTTAACTCAGAATCAGTTGAAGTAAACCGCCGGTGATTCAAAATTAGGGTTTTAACTGGGTTTCGGAACGGTTTTATTTTACCCCCAAAAAAAAAGAATCAGGTGCTCTCGGGACTACTGGAAGTTAGTTAAGTTGTTCACGGAACATCCTCAGTTTTGTTGACTTATCTTCCATTATGGGCGATGGCGGTAAAATGGTTCGAGCACTCTACTTTCTTTATTTCCACATATGGAAAAGACAATTAGCCCTGAGTGACTGCAGTTGCAAAGGAGGGTAATTACGTAACTTTAAGTGGCAGTAAAAGAGGGCCCAGCAACGCGAAAATTGGGGGCGCCCGTAACAAAATATTGGTGACCGGTGAGTGACACAAAATTAGTGTTTATATATATATATATATATATAGCACATGCAAATGCATGTGATATTTCTTCTCTAGTATAAAAATTAAATAATAAAACATAAATAATAAAATGATAAATAATGTCATAGTGGAAAAAAGGAAGTTAAACACATAGTGATTTAGTGAAGAAAAAAAAAAACTGTTTTTATGATTTTATCAAAACTAAATTTACGTTAATAATAGAAATTTGAGGAGTTTTGTTATTTAAAAACTTAGTTAAAAAATTTTAAAATACATAAATACCTTATTTTTATTTTATTTTTATTTTGATTTTAAAACACATAATGATTTAATGAAAAAAAGGAAAGTTAAAAAACTATTTTTATGATTTTATCAAAACTAAATTTACGTTAATAATAGAAATTTGAGGAGTTTTGTTATTTTAAAACTTAGTTAAAAAATTTTAAAATACATAAATACCCTATTTTTATTTTTTATTATTATTTTGATTTTGGTTTTTTTTTTTGTATTTTTTTGACTGAGTTGGTGTCACTTGATTCGTGACACCAACTCAGTCACTCCTTTTATAATAGTAAATATATATATATATACTAGATAATGACACACCCACTTTGTGGGTGAAAAAAAATTGTGTAAAAATATATATATGATCATTTTTTTTTAATGGAATGGTAGTCTTTTAGAAAAAATGATAATTTTTTAAGGGAGTGATAGTTTTTTTTTAAGAAAATGTAGTTTTTTATGTGAGGGTAGTTTTTTAAGAGAGTGGTAGTTTTTTTTTTTTTTAAAGAGAGTGGATAATTTTAAATATATATTATATTGATAATTGATAAATTAAAAGACATAAATGCTCTATAATATTATTATTTAATTTATTAAAATTTGATTTTTCAATCAATTGTCCAACTGAGTTAGTGTCATTTGACTCGTGACACCAACTCAGTCATTCCTTTTAAATATAGTATAGATATATTAGAATTCCACACACTCACTGTGTGAGTGAAAACATATTTTAAAAATAATAATAAATTGTGTTTTAAAAAAATTAAATGTAAAAAAATGGATAATTTTTATAAGTGAGTACTTTTTTGAAAAATGAATAATTTTTTTAAAAAGTAAATAGGTAATTTTTTTGTAAAATATTATTATATAAAATATTAAAGTACATAATTATCTTTATTTAATTTTTTTATTTTTAACACTTAATAATTTTTTTGTATTTTCACCAACTCAACCATTCATTTTATAATAGTATATATATATAGAGAGAGATATATGAGAGATCCACTTATACTAGTGTAAAACTAATTCACTAGTGTCAAATTAATTCACTAGTGTAAAACTGAATTAGTTTTACAAACTTTCGTAAGTTTTTATACGATTTATATTTTAACAAACTGACCGTTGGATTTAACAATATAATTATACTCGTTGTGCACGTAAAGTTTTGAATCAATCCGATATCTATATCATATCGATCGAAAATACTGTCTTTTTCAATATATATTTAACGATTGAAAGTTTTTTACATCGAACAAATAGTTAGACATTTTTAATTTACTCGAAACTCGACGTATATGATTTACGTGAATAGAACATGAAATACGACGGTAAGATTAAACAAATATAAATCGTATAAAAAATTATTCAAATGTTTAAAACTAATTTAATTTTATACTAGTGAATCTTTTCATATATATATATATATTGGTCCCGTTCGAGTTGTTTCCAGTGAACAGGTCTCTCTCTCTCACACACACAGAACCAGATATAAGAATCATTGACTATACTTTGATTTTCTTTAAGACAAAAAATATATATATAAAAGTAAAATTTGCTTCAAATAACAGAGGATTGTACTTTGATAGAACTTGTAGTGTTGCACAGGTTCAAGCCGTATACAATGCCATGAGGAGAGATATTGATCGGATGAAATACTTTTTATAATATGATCCTCATTCTTTGTTTTGTGTTAAAATGTGATAGGATGAAATACTTTTTATAATATGATCCTCATTCTTTGTTTTGTGTTAAAATGTGATCATGCGAGAAATGATTATATTAAATGATTATTTCATGTCAGCATATATCTCTTCTATTTAAGTTATGTTACGTAATTAGATTTTTTTAAAAAATCATCTATTAATTACAAGAATCATTAATGAATATTTGAAATAAATATTTATCATTTAATTATTACATGTAATGTGTAATAAATAATTGATTTTTTTTAAAAAAATCTGATTACGTTATATAATTTGAATGAAAAAGATATATGTTGACATAGAATAATCGTTTCATACAATCCTTTCTCGTGATCATGTAGGGGGCAGTGTCATTGCCCTTTTCTTCTTCCTGGGTTTCTTTGGTTTTTCCTTTCTCAAGTAGCTGCTGGTTTATGTTCTTTGATTAATCATCATTGAAGTCATTCCTACGACGTTAGTCGATTTTACCACGTGTTTTTTGCCACGTGTTACGCCTCTTCAGTCTCTTCCTCCGCTTGTTCCTCCACATCAATCAATTTTGCTACGTGTTACACCAATTTAGAATCTTATTCCACATGATATGACATGCCAACCTCTTACGCCACATCATCAATTCTGTCACGTGTGCTACAACGTCAGCATTCTGCATTTAGCCACATCATCAATTCTGTCACGTGTGCTACAACGTCAATATTCTGCATTTATCATCTACCATGTCAGCATTTGTTAGATCGCTTTTCCTGCTAATTTGGGCCTCCAGGTTTCGGATTTGGCCTATGTTTATACTAATTTTGATTATAAAATGGAGAAATTTGAAGGTTCTATGTCAAATTTTTTTTTTTGCTAAGTCAATACTTTTATTAGAATTTACTGAAGGTAACAAGCTTAGCACTCCATATTGACCCATACCCTGTATCTAACAAAACCCCATAATGTACAAAAGCGCAACAACTAAAGCACAAAAACCTGACCCCAACAGGACATGCACGTCCTCAAAGAATTCACCAAGAGGCAATGAAGCTCTCCCTTCGATCCACTCCCGCTTTTGCTAATGTGTCCGCCATCCCATTAATGTTTCTTGGAATCTTTATAAACCTCACCTCCTTAATCAGTGCTCTCCATTTTTCAATGTCTTTAAAAATGTCTCATAACTTCCAGGGCCTATGATCTGTCTTAATGCACCAGTTGATAGCAATGGTCGAGTCTGACTCCACCTCTAGACCCGATTGCTGAGCTCTTCCCGACCTCACAAAAATCTCCAATGCAGACTTAATAGCCAATAATTCTGCAACATTTGAATCTTGAACACCCAAGGGGCAAGAAAAGATAGCTAGAACCACACTCCTCTCATTCCTCAACACACCCCCGCATCCTGCGAGACCCGGCTTACCACGCGCTGAACCATCCACATTAAATTTCAAAAAGCCAGAACTTGGTGGAGACCAAGCGGATATCGCCATAGCCTTATCTCTTGGGACTGAACATAAACAGGCAGTTGGATTTGACCACCATAATTCTTCTGATAACAACCCCCCATCTTCTATCGCTTTAATCCATTCCAACGAACGAAGTTTTACCAGGAATAATATTTCATCAGCAGTGGATTTCTTGTCATCAAACACTACTTCGTTTCTAACCAACCACACAGACCAAGAAGCAGCAGCGACTGAAGCAAACCACCAGATTTTCAACGTCCCCCCAAATGGCGGGACAAAACAAAAAAGTAAAAACTGAAGAAGAGAAGAGGGAAGACAGTACTTAATGTTCCACCATGCTAGAAAAGAATACCAGAAATTTCGGATCCAATCGCAGTCAAAAAAGACATGATTAACCCCTTCCTCAACAACATGACACCAAGGACAGAGACTTTGATCAACGGATAGAGGGATTCCTCTCATTCTAAGAAAACTTTTAGTTGGGACTCTTTCTAATATCAAAAGCCATAAAAAACATTGAACTTTGGGGGGAATTTTAAACTTCCATAACTGACATAATCCTGGTTCAAACAAACAATTCCCAGCAGAAGTTAAAAGTGTCGATAGCTTCTTTACTGAAAAGGTGCCTAACCTGTCATGCTCCCATACTATACGATCCTTTCTTTCCGACATCAGATAGACTCCATCAATGAGACCCAATAACTCTTTCAATCGGTGCGTTTCCCTGTCGAGCAGAGGTCTAGAGAAGATATTCCCCCATTCCGAATGGTTAAGGTTATACTCAACGGCATAATCACATAGTTTAGCATATTTGTTGGCTGCTAGTAAAAATAATCTGAGAAATGATTGACACAAAGGCTTCTCACCAACCCATTTATCGATCCAGAAGAGTATATCTTTACCATTCCCCACCAGCCATTTACATGCATCAGCCCCAACCAACTTTTTCAAATTGTGGGTTTTCGAGACATTAATGACTTCTCTCCAGATCACTGACATCTTCTTCACATTCTTCCCATTTGGAACTCATACCTGTATATTAGCACCATACTTGGCCTCAACAATTTTTCGCCACAATGAACTAGGTTCAGTGGCATATCTCCACCACCATTTAGCCAGGAGAGCCAAATTTTTAACTTGAATATTAATGATCCTCAACCCACCACGCCCTTTAGGTTTACAAACATTTAACCAATTTACCTTTGCCAACTTCTTCCTATTCTCACCCCCACCCCACAAAAATAGTCTTCGAAGCTTATCAATCTTTTTTATAACACCACTCGGGGCCTTGAATATAGACAAGGAAGTATATAGGGATAGGGGTGTAAATGAGACACTGGTGCTCGCAAGCTATTCGAGTTCGGCTCGAAAAAAATTCGAATTCGATTCGGTCATTATCGAGCCGAGCTCGAGCTCGAGCAGCTCGAGCTATCGAGCGAGCCGAATTCGAGTATCTCAATACTCGATTCGAGCGGCTCGCGAGCCTAATCGAGCTTTTGATTTTATAATATATATTTTTATAATAATTTACTATATTACCCTTATTATTTAAATGTAAAAAAATTGTATATGAAACGAGCTCGAGCTCGAGCTCGAACTCGAACTCGAGCTCGAGCTCGAGTACATAAATTGAGTAAACGAGCTTTATCGAGCCGAGCTCGAATAGTTCGATTATATCTCGAGCCGAGCTCGAGCTTGAAAAATGGTATTCGGTCGAGCTCGAGCCGAGTTTCGAGCAGCGAGTTTCGAGTCGAGCTCGAGCTCGAGCAGCTCACTATTCGAGCTCGGCTCGACTCGATTACAGCCCTATATAGGGAGGCAGGATAATACCGAATTAATAAGAGTAACTCTACCACCAAAAGAGAGATATTTCTTCTTCCATAAAGCCAGACAGTTTTGTATCTTATTTATCACCGGGTACCATACCGCCACACTTCTCGGATTCGCTCCAAGAGGGATTCCTAAATACTTAAACGGTAACCTCCCTGCTTTGCACCCACACCTATTTGCTAATCTTTTCACAACACATTCATCCACACCCACAGGAAACAAGAATGATTTTCGAAGGTTAATTCTTAAACCTGAGAATGATTTTCGAAGGTTAGTTCTAAGTCAATTATGTCACATAATTTGCCATATCTGCAAGAATTCTCATTGTCTGGATTCTCATCCATTATCGTTGTTGCATCTGAAGGTGCCACTACTCTTACGATAAATGATTTTGCAACTCTGTTAAAATAGGTACAGGATCCGCAAACGAAAAAGATTCTTAGGATTGATCATAAAGTGGGACAATTGTTTTAGTTTGTCTCTCTCTATCTTACTGTGAAACATGTCTCAGTTGCCACAACCACCAACTCTTCCTTACATAAGTGGCACCTTTGTCTAGGTCATGTTTCGACAAGTAAACTTCGTCCTTTAATCTCTCGTGGATTGTTAGGACCTACAAAATTTGAGTTTTCCCTGTGCTTAAATTTCAACTCGAGATTGATTGTCATTTTGTATGTTATCATGTTACACAAAAGACTATTAAATTGATTTCTGTTTGATGACATCTTTATCAAAAACACATTTTGTTGATCATTTTATCATTAAACTCATAAGGGTCCAAGACCATTTTGAACTTTGGCACGGCAGGAATCTCTCCCGTCATACATCTAAATGAAACAATAGGAGACTCTGCACTATATATTTTCTTCTTAAAGCGACATTATCCTTATCCGGATACTGGATCCCATCGCACCATCATATATATATATATATATATATATATATATATATATATGTTTTACTAAAATTACTCTTTTGAAAAATAGAAAAAAAATTCTTGACTCAAATATTCTCCTTCGTGATCGGATCTTAGAATGAGAATACTCCTATCACTTTGCTTCTTTATTTCAGATCTGTATTTCTTGAACTTGTACCTCATTATATACACATAATCATATCTAGAATGACTATTAGTAAAGATCATTTTCAGCGTTCCCAGAAAAAGTCTGACTGATTCCAAAAATTGAGTATTTAAACCAAAAACCATCATTAACCAACTCAATCATTGAGTTGAGACAAATTCAAATAGGAAATGGGATTGTCTAATGAAAAGTTTAACGTTTCTAATAATCAAGGAAATGTATATACTTAAAAGAAGGTTGTTGTGGAAAGGGAATCAATAATTGGATTTACAGGGGTTTATAATAGAGTTAATGACAAAAAATGGTACCTGAATAATAATCAAATATTTAAATTAGCATGTGAACTTTATAAAAAACAATGAGATAGTTGAAGTACTAAACTGTTAATAAAACTAATAAACTATTAACAAATTATTTTGAAAAATATTCACACACTTCTTAAAAACATATAATAAAAATAAAAAGATATTTTGAAATTTTAAAATCATATGATGGGTTTTTTAGGTTGTGGCAAAACTTATGTATTTTTAAAAACTGTATATAATACTTTTCAATTATTTTTTATTCATGAAAAGAAAAATTACGTGAAATATCCTGATTGATCCAAAAATTTTGGAGCTCATCCTCAGAGCACGAATTGAAAGACAATGAAACATGACTAACAAATGACCCATTCAATCCCTTCATCCCGCAACTGCAAGCCTTTCCACGAAAATATACGTAGAATTTCTGAAAAAAACAACATTATGATCCCCAAGACTCTGCAATGCATCCATTTACAAGAAAGTCTATAATAAAACACCCAACACTAGTTGGCGCAAAAAGGAAACAACATTAACAACAAATTGTCATAAACCACAATGCCTCCTGAGCAAAGATCCTTGAAAATCACTCATGAATTTTGTCTTTCTATCTGTAATTACTTCTCTACGACTAGGAGCTCCAGAGACAGCTGGTGTGTTATATTCTTAGCCAAAGCAATGAAATGAAGGGGTGAACTTTAGCAAAACCGAGCGCCTTCATGGCTGGTCATGCTAGCAGCAGATGGGATCTCGAAATGCCAGAGTTTCCCAACGCCTTTCACCAAGTATTTTCTACACAAAAACTCCTGGGCAAAAACCTTCTCCACCCTCCGATCAACGTCGTGCAAGAACACGTGCGTCACGCCGGATCCTTTCCTGTTCCTCGCCATGACCGCAGCCGAGAATATCGCTGCCATCCTACCTGGCGCCTCCGCGAAATATCCACGCGGCGCATCGATCATTATCAAATCCCACTCCGTATCGTAAAACTCATCGGGAAACCCCGTCAAGGCAAGCTTGCACTTCTCGTTGCCACGTAAGTAAGCTTCCGACGGAAAACAGCTCGGTTCCGACCGGTAATGGGAGAGCAGATCGTCTGCTTCCTTGAGCTGCGTACGGTACTTTACGGCGTACGCGTTGAGGTTTGGTGCGTCTTTGAGCACGGTCTGGACCCATTTGGGATCCTCTTCCAGGAATATGGTGCTGCCGCTTGGATTGAGGGAAGTCCACATGAGGGAATCATAGCCGAGTCCGAAGACGAGGAAGTTGCAAGGAGAGCGTTTCTTGAGGACGTCAAAGGTTACGGAGATCTCCCCGAAGTTTTGTTGCGGTACGATGTGTGACGTGGCGTAGTGGATGATGGCTTCGAGTTGGATCGGCGTGGCGGAGTATTCATCTACGGTTTGGTATCTAGACTTGGCGAGAGAGCATAGGAGTGAATAATCGGTGGTTTTTATGAAGCTCGAGATAACTATCGCTCCGGCAATAAGGCCAGCGATAGCGATAGGGAAAAACCATCTCTTATCGGCGAGGAAATGCCGATTCTTGACAATCTCTTCTCTTTTCATTATTATTTTTTTTTCAGTAGTTGATAATACGATTTAATTATTCTTTATTAAATGAGAAAAAAAGAAAAAGATAAGAGAAAGGAGTTTATGGTTTAAGGTCTGGTTTACTTTTGTTATATAGAAGAGGAGCAAGAAGATGTGGAGAAAACGCAGACCAGCTTTGGAAAATAAGAAGTGAAAATTATACCTTTTTTTTATTAAAAAAAAAATCCTTCAACCTTGGACTAAAACATTTTCTTTTTTTAATTACTATTAAAAAAAATTTATAATTTTCGTTTTATAAGTTAACATTTTATGGTTCGGTATCATTGGACGTTTGATCTGGCATATTTAATTTTACATAGAAATTTTATTTTATTTTTGAACGTATTTAAGTAATAATTGTATCTGAATATTTAATTTAATAATGAAATACGTATAATTGATGTTTATAAATATTATCAGTTAAAATTTATTTAATTATTATGTTAAAAAAATTATATTAATATATTATTTTTATTGAATTTAAAAAAATATTATATTAATTATATTTTTTATATATATTATTTTAATCAATATCATTAAATATTAATTAATATTTTCGATAATTAATATATTTTTTTAGTTTTAAAAGAAATATGAAATTAGAAAAATATAAAAAAAAAATTAGAGTAATTAACTTTTAAAAAAGTTATTCACAAAGACAAAAAGAAAACAAGTAAAAAAACGTTATTACACAATTCCTAGGGAGTGGTATATGTGGTATCATAATGTCATATCATGTCTCACAACGTAGCATTTGATGATTGGATGGTGGGGTTTCTGTGGGGTCCACACTGTTTTTTTTTATTTAATTTAATATAACAATTATATCAATGTCTCAGTTTGTTGTTTAGCAAATAATAATGCTTCTTTTTAGGAGAGGAGAGTTTATTCTCGTAAAGTTGGAGTTGTTTTTTTGGCTTTTTTATATTAAAAAATAATAATAATAGAAAACAACGCTTCCTTCCTTTGTATTAATTTCTACGCTTCCCATCATCCATCAGACGTATTGATTGGTTACACGTGTCATGACTCACTGCTGATGACGATATGATTTTGTTTTTATTTCGGAGTGAAATACGAAAGTTTATCAGAGTGAAAGAGATTCATGTTACTTAAGTAAATGATTTTGAGTTTGAACTTTCTCAACACAAAAAAAAAAGTTTTGGAAGAGGTCTGACGTCCGACAATATTTTTAAAGATTAGTTCGGGACGAAATTTAGGGATTTTTTTGATAATCTAAAAAAAAATTATAAGAATAACAGAAAATCAAATATTTATAATTTTTTAAATATTTAAATTTGAATTCGTTTAATTTATTTAAAACTTAAAATTGTTTATTATCTGAACATTATTATTTAAATTCATATTCGATTTGAAGAATAATAATTTTCAGATATTTGAATTCATTAAATATTTGAATATGTTAAATATTTTTTTAAAAAAAATAAACGAAAATTAAATATATAAATGGATATTAAATTCGGATATATGACACTATTCAAATCAAAATAAAAAATAATTCAAATAACGAATATTTGAAATTTCATATCCAAATTCGTTAAAAATAATAAATTTAATATTCTAATTTACAAAAATTAAATCAAATAATATTAAATATTTGATTTTTTTACGATTTATTATCGTTCCTAATTTTCCAGTTTAGTGTTGGCTTGACGTTTGATGATGGTTGAGATATTTCATTTGATGATTAGAAAGGGTCAATACCTAACTTCATTTGTGTACTTAAGAAATTTCTTGGTGGATTTACTTACTTATGCTCGAAGTAATAACTAATAACTCCCAAGTCCCAAAAACATACCAAAATAAATAAATAAAGCAATTCTCAACTCCCAAATTTCTATGTTCATTTTGTTACCAAAGTTTTGTTAATTCTTTGTTTTATGTTTTATTTATTAAAAAAATTATTTTATTTTCAATTTTATTGAAACTAAAATTATGCTTTATTATTATGCTTTTGTGTCAAAAAATTGACAACAATAGTACATAAGTTATAATGATTAGCAGGGATGAAATAAAGTGGAGTTGAATTGATATATGGTCGGATTGGAATTTGATTTGATTTCAAAATCGAAATTCAATTTAGTTTGATTTATACTTGAATTTGATTGAGCTTAATTTTTAATTTTCGAGCTCAGCTCGTAAAATTACTTCAACCATTTGAGCTTGATTTAATATGTTTGATTAAATTCAGTAAAATTATAAATACAAACATAAATATTATATTTTTGTTTTTTACTTTTATATTAAATATGTTTAAAATATGTTAACAAATTCTAAAAATTTGATTAAACTTGTATGTCTTTCGAGTCGAATATTAAAATACTCGAATTTAACTTGATTTATTATTCAAATAACTCGAGCTTAAATTTAGCTTGATAATAAATGAGTTAAGTATTAACTAATCGAATATGAAGGAATGAACTTGATTCGTTTATACCTCTAATGATAAAATTTGGTGTCAAAAAATGGTAAAGGTTGATTCATTCCCTTTACACATTTCCTTCGATTATGACATTTTAAAGCATAAAAATTTGCACTGTAAGGGCACTTATCACTCGGGCGGAAACAGTTCAAAATTTGTTGAAAGCATGAAATTCATGCTTCCAGGTATTTCAAACATTTTATTTTCTGTTTCTGGTTTTTTTTTTTTTTTTAAAAAACAAAAAACATGGTAATGAAATGTATTTTTATTATACTTTTAAAAAAAATACAAAACAAAAACAATACCAAACAGACCTTATACCGTTTTACACTTTGAAATCCAATTTAAAGGTAGGTGGCGGACCTAACAAAACTTTGGACCATTTCTAGAAAAAATATATATTAAAATATTAAAAAAAATTGAATTTTTTTATTTTTTTTATGTAAGTCTTTATACTTTTAATATACCGAAATAACTTCTTATCTTTTGATTTGTATCTAAATAAATTTCTATCATTTGATTTGTACTCAAATCAACTCTCATTTCAAATGAAAAATTAATTTATATTAAGAGTTTATTTAAATATAAATTAATAATAATTAAAAGTTTATTTGAATACAAATTAAAAGATAATAATTTATTTACATATAAATTAAAAATTAAGTATTTATTTAAATACAATAAAAGTATAAAAATTTATTTAAATAAAATAATAAAATTCAGGGATTTTTGTTATTTTAACCCCAAAAAAATTCCATCCTTCCTTTCTGATCTTCACGGCAATGTGTTGGGCCTTTGAAAAACAAGATATTTAATCTAATAATCTTGCAAGTAAGGATGAATTCTATGGTGGAAAATGAAACATTTCCCTACAACCAAAATGTTCTTCACTCCTCCAACTCCAAGCTTTTTAATTGGTATGTAGTTTTGGATTTTTTTTTAATAGTACTATGAAATTGCTTCAAAACTAAAGAAATTTGAGGAAAATACTGGCTAGACTTAAAGCTATTTGATAAATCGAAAAATTCATCATTAAATTTTTAGTATTGAATTTATATTATAAAAATTGTTTATTATATTAATGAAAATTAAGTAGTGTATATAATTATATTATTTGATAATTATAAATGTTAACATTTAAAATTATTTTATATTTTTACCTTTCTTATCATCACATTTTATGTTATTTCAAATAAAATCAAAATTTTAATGTTATATTTTGATTTGAATACAACAATAAATATTAGGAAAAATTTTCAAAGATAGTATGGTTGGGGTTGGACCACGTAGCTCAAAGGTAATGGATTTATTCATCATTTAGGAAGATAAACTAAATTGCAACTACAAATTAGAAATGGTAAAATAAACTAAAGGGAACTATTCTACAAGTCTTGAATATCTCTTCATATATATTACTAATTTTTATTTAAGAAATTTAATAGTAAAAACACTAAAAAGGTTAGGAAATTAAAATTCAAACTTTGTAGTTAAATTAAATTAAAGTTGGGATAATTCTTTTTGAAACTAAATTCGATCTTACGTTCTTGTATTTTATGACCGAATAAAGAAAAAAAGCTAAGCTATAAATTAAATTAATTAAATTAAGTTCCAAATTTGAAATATTGTAACACAAATGTTTTTTTTTTCCTAATTAATGTACATTCCAAGTTCATCAAGTTCTGCCACGTGTACTGTCTAAAGACACGTGGTCGGCCTTACAGCTCAGCCTCATTTAAAGTCCTCTTTCTGAAACCAACAACAACTTACGCCTACTCTACTGCTGCCCAACTAACCAGAGGGACCTCCATTAATATCTTCCCTTAAATTTTCTAAACATCACAACCGTTGATTTTCATATTAGGACCACAAATATCCACATCAACGGTCCATATACAATCCTCACTCTTTCCATTCAACTGCACATCATCATCATTAAATATAAATCCTTTGAAATATTTCTCTCTTTCCATCCTTGTTCTTCTATAAAGCTGAGAAAGACGTTTTTTAAGTTTGAATCTGAAAAAATCTGAAACTCAAACAAGGAAGTAAAGAAGCGAAGAAAAATGGGAATAGAAGAAAGGAGAGTAGAGGGTTTTATTGTTTTGGCTTTGTGGGTGATCAGTTTGTTGCTGTGTGGTGGGGTTGGGGCAGCTGATGAGAGCGGTTTAGCAAATGAGTGCAGCAAAGATTTACAGAGCGTTATGACTTGCCTGAGCTTTGCGCAAGGGAAGATGGAGAAACCGAGTAAGGAGTGTTGTAGTTCGGTGTCGAGTATAAAGGAAAATGAGCCAAAGTGTTTGTGCTATATTCTTCAGCAGAGTCAGACGAGTGGGAATCAGAACCTTAAGAGCTTGGGAGTCCAGCAAGGTAAGCTTCTTCAGCTTCCTTCTGCTTGCCAGTTAAAGAACTCTAGCGTCAGTGACTGCCCAAGTAAGCTCTATTTCTCTTTCTCTTTCTCCTTGTTGCTTTGATATATAGTAGTAGTATTTATTTTAAGCTAGAAAAATGCATGCTTTCTCTGAACATGTTAAACCAGGAATATTGGTAAGACCAATATGTGTGTTGGCTTTTGAATGAACAGAGCTTCTTGGATTAGCTCCAAACTCAGCAGACGCAGCCATATTCACAAATTCATCCTCAACAGCAACGACAGCATCCACCGGAACACCATCATCTGCTTCGGAGAAAACTGATAGTAAATCCGGTGGAACAAAGCTTGAAATTACCCACCACCTTGTTGGTTCCACGCTACTGATTGCTTCGGCCACATTTTTCTATGCACTCCCAGCTGGATTCGCTTCCCTGTTTTAGGCGGTTGCATGGGATGGAGATGAGATGGGAGTGAATTAAGAAGGCTTTAATTTCCTTTTGTTTTGTTTGTTGTTTTTCTCAATCTCTAGCTGCTATAACTTAATTTATATTATTTCTTCCCAACTGCATTGTTGTTTCTTACCTTAAATGAAATCACTCAACGGAAACTTATATATATATATATAACTTTGCCTCTCTCTTTTTTTAGGACGGAAGTCAAGAAATTAAAAGGGTAAAATGTCAGGAGAACCGTTAAAATAAACTATAGGAAACTTTACCTATTATTTTGCTTGTTTTCCTTTTGATCATCCTCTTTCCTCTACTATGAAATCTTGGATGGTTGTCATGACTAGTGAGATCTTTTCATACTAAAAAAAAAAAATTGACACAAAGATACAAATAAGTAGTTCCAAAAAAAAAAAACTATTTGTAAGCATTGAAGTGCCTTTGATATTAAAGCATAAGGGAACTAAAAATGGAGAAAAATAATGGTCAAATGAAAAGAAAAAAAAATCACAGATAATCACTTCTAAGAAATAGCAAGAAATAAGAACCGAATGAGTTTTGAAATAAACATGTCCATAGGTGCAGGCCGGAATTTTTTTTCTTCCTTTTATCCGAGCTTGGATTAGTCGAAAACCTATTTCACAGTTTATTAAATATTAAAAATTTTAAAAATCATTTTTATATTAATATATATTTTTTAATTAAATTTAAATAAAAAATATTTTTTTTATTTAATAAATAATAATTCTAATTGAATTGAATCAACTCGAAGTTTGAACATGTAAATGTGTCTACCATCTATTATGTTTTTAGTTCAAAAGGGAACCAAAGAGTATTCTCAAAAGTTAAGGGCATTTCTATCTATTTTGTGTGTTTGTGTGTCCAAATCGAAACTTTTAATTTTTTTTAATAAAAAAAAAGTGATAGAAAAAATAATAGAGGGGAGAGAAAAAGAGGTTGAAGCTAAGGGGGAGAGGCTTTTGATGGGAGGTTGAGAGAGGCGGATACAGGGGAGGAGGATTGATTGGCGGGAGATGACTGATCGGCTGAGAAAAGGGCGGAGGAGAGGAGAGGAAGGGGAAGGGGAAGAGAGAAAAGAAAAGGATCAGAGGGAGGTTGATTTGGCCCCTTATGCGTTGAACGGCAATGAGTGAGGTCGAATCGCACTCCCTTCGATGATGATGCAGGCCAAACTCCACTGTCAACACAAAAATGATTAAAAAAAACAAAAAAAAAAAAGGAAATATAAAGAATAAAGATAAAAAAAAGGGATAATTTTCACTTTTTTATTTTTCTGCTTTTTTTTTTTGGTTATAATTTTCAATAAAAATTCTAATTTAAAATAATCTCACAAAAAAATTAACAAAGTATATATTTTTTTACATTGTGTAAAAATAATTTGTTTGTTTTTCTCATTATTCTTCAAGGTCAAAGGTTCAAGCCCAAACTAGGCCCATGGCCATGAGACCTGAGATTAAGGAATTGCCAAATGGCTTACATGTGCCACCTATCTAGACAAAAACTGGCTCACATGTCAGAATAGGACAAAGACAAACCACAGCTAACAATTTTTCAACATTTATTTATTTTTTAATTTTATAAAATTATAAAAATTATATAATTTTTAATTTTAAAAAATAAATATAAAAATATAAAAATTTATCAAAAATTAAAAAATTATATTCGTAATTAGGCCTGCTTATGGGCCGGGCCGCGACCCAAAATTTTTCAATTTCCTTGCCAAGGTCCGGCTCGCGGGCCTGAATTTAATTATTTTAATATATAAATAGTGATCCGGGCCTGGTCGGACGGGCTGCCCAGCCCATGAGCAGGTCTATCCGTAATGTCAATCGAATTCTTTCAACTTGTATTCGTAATAAATGGACCTCCGGGAGAAAAGCCAACCAGAGTGTCGTATTAGTCCGGGCTTGGACAAGTGTTTTTGTAATTTTATTAAATAATAAAATTTTAAATAAAAATTATATAATTTTTAATTTAAAAAAATTTAAATAACAAAATTATAAAATATATAAAATATATAAAAATATATTTTTAATAGTGAAATGGGCTTTCGGGTCGGCACGACTCGAAATGGGCTTGGGCAAGGGAAAAAATTTCGGGTCGCGGCCCGACCCATGAACAGGTCTAATACGAATATAATTTTTTAATTTTTGGTAAATTGTTATATTTTTATTTTTTAAAATTAAAAATTATATAATTTTTATTATTTTATGAAATTAAAAAATAAATAAATAAAGATTTAAAAATTACCACCGTGGCTTGGGCAAGCAAATGTGGTGTTGATACCATACATGGGCCCGGCCCGACCCATGGACACTTCTACCACCATAGGATAAAAATTATATATTAAAATTATTAAATCTTTATTTTTTAAAATTTTAAATTATATAATTTTTATTTAAATTTTATTATTTAATAAAAGAATTAAAAATAAAAAAAATAAAAAACTTACCTTGGGAAATTCACATATTTTGTGAATTTCCCTTTGGGAAATCGCCACGCACGGTGGCGATTTCCCAATAGGAAAAAAAAAAATTGAAAATTTTAATTGGGAAAGCGCCATGGGCCATGACGATTTCCCAACTGGTATTTAAAAAAAAACTAAAATTTTCAGTTGGGAAATCGCCATGGCCATGGCGATTTCCCAACTGATTAAAAAAAAACGAATTTTGAAAATTAATCTGAAAAGAGCGATATTTTAATAAATATTTTTTTTTTTGCTATATTAAAATAAAAAGACCTATAAAAGATACTCAAAATTTTAGATCATACTATTATTACTCATATGCTATACTCTCCCTGTCTCCATCATCTTCTTCTTAGATATTCATTCGCTTAGCGTGAACGCATTTCGAAGCTCTTTTGACCATAATATAGGGTAAATTTAAAAAATATATCATCAAAAATATAATAATTATTAAATAATATAAATAAAAATTATTTAAAAAAAGAAATGAAAAATAAAAAATTGTTAAAAATAATTGTAAAGATAAAATTACTCTTGATAAAAAAAAATTCTTCTTTTTTTCTCTTATTTTTTTATTTAATTTTTAATTAAAAATACTTTTTTTGAAAATATTTTTTTTAATTTTAAAAAATAATTTTTTTATTTTTTTATTTACTTTTTTAATTAAAAATTTTAAAAAATAAAAATAATATTTCTAAATTTTTTTTATTTTTTTAAATTTTAAAAAGTAAATATTTAAATATTTTATTTTAAAAAGTAAATATTTAAATATTTTACAATATCCTTTATAACAATTTTTTATTTTTTTAATTTTAAAAAATAAATATTTTTTATTTTTTATTTACTTTTTTAATTAAAAATTTTAAAAAATAAAAATAATATTTCTAAAAATATATATTTTTTAATTTTTTAAATTTTAAAAAATAAATATTTTAAATTTTAAAAAATAAATATTTAAATATTTTATAATATCTTTTATAACAATTTTTTTTTTAAATAATTTTTATCCATTAAATCATTTTACATATTTAACTAGTAAGTTTTTCAAATTTACCCCATAATCTATTCTTTGACAGATCAGGCAAGTTGTCCTCACTAACCTCTCGCAAGCTCTCTCCTCTATAAACTCTAAAAGACTTCAATATGATTATTCAGTAAAAGACGTAGAAAAGGGTTTTTTTAATTTCAATATAGCTTTTTTATTTTTTATATCTCAAATTATCAATATTTTATTTTTAATTATCAAAATCCATTATTTTTTAATCCTGTTGGAAAATCGTCATAACCCATGACGATTTCTCAACATGTTTTTCAATTTTTTTTGAAATTAATCAAGAGAAATCGACATGGTCCAAGACGATTTTTCTTGATCATTTAAAAAATATATATGATTTTTACTAAGAGAAATCGCCATCTGGCTTTCTCTTAAGTAATTAAAAAATATTTATTTCTTGTGATTTGGTGGCGATTTTCCTTCACTATTGTAACAATTTTTTTAAATATTAAATAAAAATTATATACTTTATATTTTAAAAAATTTAAAATTTAAAATTTAAATAATAACAATTTACAAAAATTATATAAATTAATTTTTTATTTAAATTTAATTATAAAATATATAAAAATATATTTTTTAATATTTTAATATTTTTTTTTAATATTTTAATATTTTTTGAATAGTGAAACTGATTTTCGGGCAAAATATGTATAACAGTATTATTGTTGATGCGAACTCTCTCCCGATGTACCAGATTGATAAGGACATTTTCGACGGCTATGACTAGAGGTGTCCATGGGCCCGGCCAAGGCTCGAATTTTTTTTATTTTCCTTGCCCAAGCTCATTTCGGACAAGGCCCGAGCTGACTCGAAAGTCCATTTCACTATTAAAAATATATAAAAATATATATTTTTATATTAATATTTATATATATTAGGCCGAGCTGGGACAAATGTTTTTGTAATTCGGACCGGTCCGGTCTAGTCCGAATTACTATTTATTAAATAATTTTTTTTTTAACTTTAATTATAAAATATATATAAATATAAAAAATATTTTTAATATTTATATATATTTATATAAAAATGTATAAAATTTTTAAAATTTTTGTAAGTTGTTATTATTTTAATTTTTTTATTTAAATTTTACATTTTATTATTTTCTAATTTTTTTAAATTATAAATTATATAATTTTTATTTTCGGGCTTGGGCAAGGAAAATTAAAAAAGTTTGGGCCTCAGCTTAGCCCATGGACAACTCTAGTCATAGCCATCGAAAATGTCCTTATCAATCTGGTACATCGGAACACATCCGGGCTTACCGGGTAGGGCGAGCTACCCGGCCCGTGGATAGGTCTAGCTATCACCTTTATTCTTGCATAATCCACAATGCTTTGGTTGACTTTTCTCTTGGAGATCCATTTATTACGAATACAAGTTGAAAGAATCCGATTGACATTACGAATATAATTTTTAAATTTTTTGTAAATTAATATATTTTTTAATTTTATTAAATTTATACTTTTTGAATAGTAAAATGGGCTTTCGGGTCGACCTGGGCCTGACACGAAAAGGGATTGAACAAGGGAAATAAAAAAAATTCGAGTCTTGGCCCGGCCCATGTACACCTCTAATCATAGCCGTCGAAAATGTCATTATCAATCTGGTACATCGGGAGAGAGTTCGCATCAACAATAATACCGTTATACATAGTTTGCCCGAAAGTCCGTTTCACTATTCAAAAAATATTAAAAAATTAAAAAAATATTTTTATATATTTTATAATTAAATTTAAATAAAAAAATTAATTTATATAATTTTTGTAAATTGTTATTCTTTTAATTATTATTTTAAAATTTATTAATTTTTAATTTTTTTAAATTATAAAGTATATAATTTTTATTTAATATTTTAAAAAAAATGTTACAATTGTGAAGGAAAATCGCCACCAAATAATTTACTTTACGATGGCGATTTCCCTTAGTAAAAATCGTTTTTTTTTTAATGATCAAGAGAAATCGTTATGGATCATGGCAATTTTTCTTGATCAATTTAAAAAAAAAATTGAAAAACCTATTGGAAAATCGTCATGGGCCATGGCGATTTTCCAATAGGTTTAAAAAAAACGGATTTCGATAAATAATTTCACAACATCGGTATTTCGAGATTTTTTAAAAAAATGGCTATATTAGGATATAAAAAAAAACCCGTAAAAAAGTATAAACAGAAAAATTATAAAAAGATTGAAAACTAAAAAATATATATATTTTTGGCTATTATTCTTGTTTTTTTTTCAATTTTTATTTTTCTTTGTTTGAAGATCATAATTTAATTTAAAAAAATAAATATATAAATTTTATCAATAAATTTATATATTTTTTTTAAAATTATATATTGATCTTTTGGACTTTTAGTAAGAAAACACGATTTTGAAATTTTTATTTATAAATAAAGTTTTAGATTTCCCACCATTTTTTTAGTTTCTCTTTTTAAAAAAAAAAATATTTTCTAACAAAAAAGTTATGAGTTAGAATAATTAAAAAAAAAAAAAACTATGAAATATACATAGTTGATTTATAACTTTGTAATTTAAAAATTGAACCAAAAATAGGATAAAAGAAGAAAACAAAAAAAAAATCTAAAAATAAAGTAATTTAAAATAATATAAAATATTATTAATTTATATATATATAAAACATTATATAATATTGGCTACATGAAAGCACCCAGTGCTGACATGTGTTAACTTTTTTTTTTGAGTTGAAAAGAAAAAAAAAGAAAAGAAAAAAAAAAAGAAAGAAAAGAAAAAAAAAGGAGAAAAAAAAAAAAGAGGGAAGAAAGAAAGAAAGAAAAGAGAAAATTTTATATGTTTCTGTTCGTGTTATTTTTTTATGTGTTTAAAGTATTATAAATATAAATTTTTACATGTTAATAATTAGTTTTATATATTTTTTGACATGTTCGTGTATTCGAGTACTGTTCACGTTATTTTTCATGTTGTGTTTTAATTATTTTTTTAATGTTGTGTTCATATTGTGTCTCAATTCATTTCATATTTTGCATAGTTTGTCATTATGATTAAATTTAGAGAAATAATTCTATATTCGTGTCGTGGCCCAATTCATGATACATTTTACATAATTTGTCATAATGATTCAATTTAGAAAAAAAATTGTATGTTTGTGACATGTTTTATTATTTTTTTATGTTCAAAGTATTATAAATTTATATAAATTTTTACACATTAATAATTCATTTTATATAGATTTTGACACATTCGTGTCGTGTTCACGTTATTTTTCGTGTCGTGTTTTAATTATTTTTTCATGTTGTGTTTGTGTCGTGTCTCGATTTATCTCATATTTTGTTCGTGTTATTTTTTGTGTGTTTAAAGTATTATAAATTTATATAATTTTTATGTTAATAATTCGTTTTATTTATATTTTAACACGTTCGTGTATTCGTGTCGTGTTCATGTTATTTTTTGTGTTATGTTTTAATTATTTTTCCTATGCTATGTTCGTGTTGTGTCTCAACTCATTTCATATTTTGCATAGTTTGTCATTTTGATTCAATTTAGAGAAAAATTTTGTATTCTCGTGTCATGTCTCAATTCATGACATATTTTTAATAATTTGTCATAGTGGTTCAATTTAAAGAAAAAATTATTTGTTCATAACATGTTCATGTTTGTGTTATTTTTTTTGTGTTTTCAAAGTATTATAAATTTATATAAACTTTTACGCGTTAATAATTCATTTTATATAGATTTTGACATGTTCCTGTATTCATGTCATGTTCATATTATTTTTCGTGTTGTGTTTTAATTATTTTTCATATGTTGTGTGTTCGTATCGTGTCTCAATTTATGATATATTTAGTTAAATTTTTTACAGTGATTCAATTTAGAAAAAAAAAATTATGTGTTTGCAACGTGTTCGTGTTTTTTTTTTTTGCATTTCAAAGTATTATAAAATTTAAAATTTATATAAAATTATACGCGTTAATAATTTATTTTATATAAATTTTGACACATTCGTCTATTCGTGTCGTGTTTATGTTATTTTGCATGTTGTGTTTTAATTATTTTTTTAATGTTGTGTTGTTGTTGTGTCTCAACTCATTTCATATTTTGCGTAGTTTGTCATTATGATTCAATTTAGAGAAAAATTTGTGTGTTTGTGTCATTTCTCAGTTAATGATATATTTTGCATAATTTATCATAGTTATTCAATTTAGAGAAAAAATTATGTGCTCGTGACATGCTATTTTTTGGTGTTTTCAAAGTATTATAAATTTTTACGTTTTAAAAATTCGTTTTATATAGATTTTACACGTTCGTGTATTTACATCGTGTTCATGTTATTTTTGTGTCGCGTTTTAATTATTTTTTCATGTTGTGTTATATCTTATCTCAATTCATCTCATATTTTGCATAGTTTGTCATAGTGATTCAATTTTAACTTTAAATTCATTTATTTAAGATATTATAAAACATATTAAATAAATAATAGTTATTTAATATGATTCAACTTAAATTTATTTATGATAATTAACTTAATTAAAATTTATAAATATTAAAAAAATTATCCAACGAAGCGGGAGTAAGAATTCTAGTATATATTTAAAATTTACAGCATATTTAATTTTCGAAGTCCCAACATCAAAAATATTGACATCCAACCGCCATGAATGAGTTAGAATAAGTTATTATTGAAGGTCCAAACCATGATAGGTTTGGGTTAGCTATCCAGGTCCAATCCACAATTAGCTAGAGCCCAAACCCACCCAAGTCTAGTCTATTATCCTATACTAGACCCATCATCGAGCATCAACAGACAGGCTTGTAGAGAAAGGACAAAGGAGGAGAAGCAAGAGAAAAGACCCTTGTAATAAATTATAACAATGAACTAGATTCCCACCATTTCATACAACTTTAGCATTTCTTCTTAGTAACCCTCTTCCTTTCTTTTTAGGAAAGAATAAAAATAATTAACTTATATATATATATGTATATCAGCTGAGGTATATATACTGTATACATACGATATGAAGTTATGAACCAAGTCTATCTTACGGACTGCTCCAGAATATCTCTATCTAATCTAAACAAATTAAATCCATAAACCGAGTTAACCCAAACTAGGAGCCTTCTCAAAACTTGTGGGACAGCAAAACAATAAAGAAATAAAGAACACAAGATAAACATAAGAGGTGGCGTTGGATTTAAATTCACATTTCATAATGCATAAATTATAACTCCCTACCGATGATATTAGTTTCGTTCTTGCCTGGTGGTCAAATTTGTTGTTGCAGCTATCTACCATGGCCTCCACAGGCAGTAGAGAGCACCTTTCCAGTTGCTCCACCCGCTTTCTCATCCTCATGATTTAACAAAAGAGCTTCAGCAAAGCTCTTGGACATTTTCTTTACCAAGTCATTAGGGAGTGACACAAGGTTTGGTGATTCACGAACTAAGCCATCAGAAGCGACTAGGCTAGTTAGCTGTCTGGCCTTCCTTTCCTGCATTGCTTTCTGCCGCTCTTCGTAGAAATAAAAATCATCTAGGATGGATGAATGACTTTCGTAATTTTTGAAAATGTTCATCATCTCGATACCGTGTTCAAATCCCACCTGCAATATTATTTGACGCAGCACCGTAAGACACCGTTCAAAAGAGTTGTTGCAATGAAAGATGAGAAAGATTATACCTTACTTGATGTAAAAAGCAGTGTCAGACAAGATAAGTATAATGGTGCGAAAACTGGATTCATAGGAAGGACACATCATCAGGTCTTACCATATCAGCAAATCTTGTGCAATTTTGCTTGCATGCTCAATACCTCCTAACATAACAAGTTGATGTGCATGCAATATATGCCTATTCACAAGTTGTTCAAATCGACACAAGGGTGGGTTATCTTCTAGCTCTGGGATGTACATTGTGCGTTCGAGTTTATCCAGTTATACATCTTACATTTCAACAAAAATCATAAATACACCACCACTATAACTTGAGAAGTACAAAAAAATAGTGAGGGTGGAAACGTAGACAAGTTTCATGTTGGTTTTGGTCAAATCCAATTCGATTTTAGACCGACATAATCACCTCGGAAGCTCTAGTTAGAACAGCCACGAAATGAGGCCATAATGGCACTAATTTGAATGTAACCGGAAACACCAAGAATCAGATCAGCACTCAAAAGTGGCTATAAAGTGTCAAAATCCCAAATGCATCCTTACCTCCTGAGTATCTCTACTGTTAGTAACTGGCTTGTTGTCATTACTTTCAAGTAGAATGTGGCGGAACTGACTGTTGGGGACATCTTTAATAATGTGCCACTTTACAGGGAATTGCCCAGACCACTTATTCTGAAGCCAATAATCCACGCTTTTATCAAAGTCAACAGCTCCCACCATCTCAGCCACTCCACAAAACTGAGCGCTAGCATTCACCTGCATACATAACATATAAGGAGCAACTAAGTTAATTTCATGTCCTCATTCATGGTCTTTACTTACAAACGAACCAGAAGGAAAGCACATGGATTATGTAGTAAGGATTTCCAACTAATATTTACAATGCATCACCACTTCATAATCATAGTTCATCATAATGCATTACCACTTATTGATATTCTATCTATCAATTATTTAGTGGGTTAAATTAGATGACTGTGCATCATTTTTTGTGTTTCTTGTAACCCCTCCAACACCTAGAATGCAACGTAAGGTAGATTACCGAAAAGAAGAGAAAGACAGGGAATGTTCCTTGTTTAGCTTTTGCCTCATGATAAGCAGTATCCAATTTTTTGTTGCCGATCGGGGTGCTTGCCCAGACACCATACTTTATGCTCTTGTGAACATTATCTTCACTATAAGATTTGATCACAAAGAACTTTGCACCCTCATAATCAGTGACAAAATTCTGTCGGTTGTATGATCCGTTGATAATGCCATTAGTTGTGCCATTCTTGCTGCTATCAACAATAAAACCTTTGGTAGTTATCTGAGTTTTAGGCTTAAATGCCCTAGGTCCCCTGTTACGCTCACTTAGTGTATCAAGTGTTACAGTACAACTGCAGGAAAAGTCATTGCAGCTCCCTCCTTGTCTTGCTTCACCAAGCGAAGGCCAGTTATGACCACTTATTCCTAAACTAGAAGTGGAGACACTGACATGACAAGAACTTTGATCACTTTGGCTACCAGTGTAGCCTCTAGAGCTGGAGCCCGAACAAGAACCAAACCCATTAAATGATCCTTTTTGAAAAGAAGCCTGCATATGATTTAACTGTTAGGCAATAAACTAGAATCTATCACTTGGCAGTATCTATTTCACACACAAAGAATATATTATTGAATTGGAAACTAATTAGAAACATCTCAGGATTGGAATCTAATGACGAATCAAGGATGTAAATGAAAATCATGAACTCACCATTCTTGCACAAAAATCACAATTATGTGATGGCATACAGGGCTTAGAAAATTAGCTACTATTTGGGCTACAATTCCAAGAGGCACAACTATATAAGCCTCAATCTTTTTGAGCTAGAGGGGAAAATAAAAAGCTTAAACAGATGCTGCTCAGGAGAAAAGATGCATAATGCATGATTTAAACATGTTGATCCATTGAAAGTTTTTAAGTAATTTTGGAGATTATGTTGTTTCCATTAGAGGTATGAACAAGTCAAACCTACTCTAACACTCAACTCGTTCACAGTTGATCTGGAGTAGTTGAGAGCTGTGTTCAAGTATTTTAGTACTTGTGTAAAGAACTGCTTTCCATGAATTTCACAAAATTTTCCAATAAAAGCATAACGCGTGTTTGAATTATTAAACAATTTTCAGAATGCCATTATTGTTGACTAAGCAAGTTAAACACAACGCATGTTTATCCGGAAGCCCTAAACTTCATGCTATCAACTTGATATAAGTTTTTTCATTTCCTTTTGCTAGAAAGCAAATGATGAAAAGCTGAATTGAGTTTTTTAAGGCCAAAATGAAAAGCTGATTTTTTTTTTTTGTTGAAGGCCACATGAAAAGCTGAATCTAATACAAGAATCTGAATTTAACAACATTAAAACAAATCCCTTAAATTTAAACCAAATTTGCAATTGAGTACCTATGCTTCTATTCTCAATTCAATGAAAATAATCAGATCAAAATATTCCATTTATAGACAGACTACTTGCCTCTGCTGAACTGGCATCTAGCAGGATTTGCTTTTCCTTGTTAGGGCTTTGGTTATGGATCCTACCATGATGATAAAGCAACTAACTAGCCAAGTAAAAGGAGGAAAAAGGTCCCAAGAGTGGCAGAAACAAAATATGACCAACAAAACTAAAGACCAAAAAAGATCTCTCTTTCTCCTACACCACTGCCATTGCCTCCTGCCTTTCTCCACTTCCTCTCCAACCATGGCAGCACCTTATTTCTCTTCCTCTCAACAAGTAAAGGCAGAGTCAGATGCTACGAAAGGCTGATAATTACAAGAACGGAAGAAAACTGAACTTTACAGCAGTTTCCTAAAAAAACTCAATGGAGAACAGAAAGCTTCCTGTCTATATAATTTCACGATGTGAAGAAGTATGAAACAACTTATTGCAAAAAAATATAAGAGAATGCAAAATCAAGTAACAAGAGTTGTGTGGTAATGCTAGAGGGTGAAAGGGAGAAAGGGAAGGTAGTGATAATGATGGCTAGAGTAAGATAATTTAAGGTGGTGACTGGTGCCTATTTCGGTGAGAAGAGAGTACTTGTCCCTTCAAATTTGACTTTGATCTTAATCATTTTTTTAGTTATAACTGCTGGTCGGTTTTAGGATTTGAGCTCAGATTTGTGTTCTTTCCTTGATCTCCTTAAAACTTGGTAGCTACACCAGCCAACTGCATCATTAATTTAAGAACCACTTTCTCTGTACAGGTGCCAATTAAGCCAACTAATAGTTGAATTAATCATACCAAGACTAAAGTTCAATGAACTGTTTAAACCGCCTCCCCCCCCCCTCTTAAAAAAAAAAAAAAACAAACGCAGAGAAGCTCAATTAGACGATTCAGTATTAGTTGAAACTATTCTTGGCTTCATGCCTGAGAAATGTATACTTGCTAGAAAATATGGAATGCATGTTCCAAAATTTTCAATGGCCATCTAAAATGTCCAAAGAATGCTAGCTTCCCACCACCTTAAAATATGTGATCAATAAAGAACTAACCATTCCAAGGTCGTTTGAAAGAAACTCTAGTGAACCAACTCGTTTTGGAGAAGCTGCTGGATATGACGCATGAAACAAAGAACTCTTCTCACTAGAAGGCTTTGACCAGTCTGAGCAGAATCCACCAGCCACAAACCCATCAGACCCTCGGTATGAGGAGCAAAGATTGGCAGAGCTTCCAAAGAAGTTGCTTCCTCCACCATACGATCCTGATTGAGGAGGGTAATTTCTCAGCCCAAATCTTTTTCCAACCACTTGTTGCTCGATATTTACAGGAAACTCTAGATGAGTAAATTGGGCCTTTGAAGTAACATGTGGAATATTTAGGGGAACTGATGGCTGGTGATAAGATGAATCTAAGGGAGGGCAATGCCTTGCATTGGCTAATTGGCTAGGATCTCCAACAGGAGGCAGATGAGATGAAACCGGAGCATAAGATCTTTGTGGTATTTGTGGGCTATGCCCAAAACCATGAAATCCAAGAGATGCAGTTTCCTTGTAGATGCCCTGAGTAAGGTGAAGAAAAAGTAATGCCTTTGTAAGACATACTGATAGAAAGAAAGAATATAACGAATAGTAAATGAAATGGAAAAGATAGTCGGTTTACACACATGAAAACCATTGTCCAAGCCCTCAGCATTAACATATGGAAGCAATGAACCCTGTTTATGAGCTGCATTCCACAAGCAGAGCGAAAACTTCATGAGTAATAAGCAAAGTAAGAAAGAGTATTATGTGCCATAGAGAAAAATTATTTTGCCATCCACAATCGTGCTAACTAGCTACCTAAGCAACTTTAGTCCATAAAATTGCATGTCACACATCAAATCCAATTTAGAGTCACCCTCAATGGAATCTAAGAAAAAGCCATTTTTTTTCCTTGTTTATTAAAAACAAAAGCCATTTTACATTCTAAATACTAACAAAAAAACATCAACCTTGAACAATAAAAAAATATGCAACTATACTTGGAGATAATTTGATGACAGTTCTACTCAATCATAGGCCTACATGGCAAAATTCTATAGATTCAAAGATAGGTTAATGATACTACTATGGCATCATAAAGTAATTACACAAAGAAGTTCTTTTTTCGTACGGTAGTGTAGATTCTATCTTCAAAGACCACCACTAGGTCTCCAACATCAAATAGATTAGACAAGTCATATATTGAATCTATTTTGATTTCACTTTGACCCAAAAGTCCAAAATATATATACAAGAAGAATTGCTTACTGCAAAATAAACTACCCTTGCAAACAGCACAAGAATGAATATCTCTTTCCTAGGAAATATCCAAGTTGTAAACCTTATATTGATACATCTTTAATCCTAGGTTTCTACATATATATTAACATACACAAAACCAAAAACTAGGTTTACATAAACAAGATAAAGTTTTTTTTATGACAAATGCAGAGGAACTAACCTTCATGATAGAACTGTGCCTCAGGGAAATAGGCATTGGACAAATAGGTTGTCTTAGAGTCAACCACAGATGGCATGAATCCTGACTGATGCGAACCATCCCTCAAGGAACCAACAGTAACCAAATCCTGCGTAAATAAATGAATAAATAACCACATCCTCGGTAATGATCAAAGGTACAAACAACAGTCAGCAGATTAAAAATGGCAATACTAATCTAATCAAGGCAACCAACAAAATGAAGAAGTGCATGCAACAATATACCTTATTAGTCAAGGTGTTCGGATTAGCAAGGTTGTTGTTGCTATCCAGAATCAGAACGTTGAATACCTCCGCCGAGTCTAGAATTCCACAAACATTGTCCAAATCTTTGATTAACCAAACAAATATTGAACAAATAATGCGTGCAAGTAAGCAAACAAGTGCGTCAAACATTGAAACATAAACACATAGGAATAGATCATAAAACTGTTAAACAAACATGGTTAGGCCATAATATTTGTTGCCAAACATTAATTATGTCCATGATCATCTTCAATAATATCCTTGAAAAACGGCAAAACAATCTCGCAATAGACTCTACATTTCTCATTCGATAATTCCTTAATTCAAACAAGAACAAAGAAAAACTAAAAGAAGAAAATAAGTAAATAAATCTAAGAGCAATATTGAAAATTTACAGCCTAAAAAAGAAAGCATAAATCTTTTCTTTCTTCGTTTACGGAGATTATGATTCAATGGCGACGTACCAGTAGACGTTAATCGATCAGAACTTTGGAGAGCCATTGTCATAAATTATAGACGATCAAAATGTAGAACTAATAATAATATTTATGTATTATTACTATTTTTTTTTTTTTTTTTTAAAGATAAGAAGATTTTGTTTGGTAAAATTTTGGTAAAATATATTTGGTTGGAGATCGAGAGAGTGTGGGTTTTGGGTATAGAGTTGTTGATTGATTTCTTTTTGGGGGTTTTGTTTGGTGTAGTGTTGTTTGTGTTAAGAAAAAGAGAGAAGGGGAGGCATTGGGATGGGAGTGAGGAAAGGAAAGGGAAGGAAATATCTGCGTGTAACGAAGAGTTGGCTCGTCCACCTGCTCCCCTCTCCCCAAGCAGTTTTTCGCTTATGTCACTCTACTCTACGTTACTTAAATTCAATTATCCAAAAATACGTTACTTAAATTTAATATCATGTTTACACACCAATTTATTTATCTTTTTATAATACAAATTATGTTTTTAAAAGAAAATAAATGTAAAAGAAATGATAGTTTTTTTAAAAAAGGTGTGTAATTTTTTTTTGGAAAGATTATTATATAAAATATTAAAGATATAATTATCTCTATTTGATTTTTTTTTATTATTTTATAGTTTTTTTTTTCATCAACTGAGTTGATATTACTTGACTTATGACATCAACTCAATCGGACACTTTATATATAGTATATATAGAATAAATTATATAATACTATAATTTGAATATATGCGCTTGAAAAAAAAAATTAATTTGTCTTTTAAAATAAATAATGCATTAAAATTGCAGTTAGTGCTTTTTTAAGTAAAAAAGTGAATAGTTAATTATTTTTAAGTGAAAATATACAAATATCTTTTATATTTTTATATTTATTTAATGTTTGAAAATTTTAAATGTTAAAATATTTATAATTTTATATTTGCATATAAGTATATAAATGTGTGTAATAAAATGTATTTATATGTATATATATTTTATAAATCAAATCTATACTGTTATTAATGTTTTTGACTGAGTTGATATCATGAATCAAGTGACACCAATTCAGTTAAAAAATTAACTGAAAAACCAAATTAATTATAAGTCAAATACTAATATAATAAGGGTATTTATATCTTTTAATTTTTTTTTCTATAATATAGATATTTAAAAAAAAAAGTACTCACTCTCTTAAAAGAAAAAAAAATACCACTCTTTTAAAAAACTACTCTCTCTTAAAAAATACTATTTCCTTAAAAATAAAAAAAAAACTGCTCATAAATAATTTTACATAAATTTTTTTCATTCACCCGAATAATGAATGTGACATATATTATTAAATAATATCAATAAATTTGAAATAATATGTTGAAACATACCGATATTGGTTAAAATAACTTTATTGTTTAATTTTATATTTGTTAAAATAAATTTATTTGATTTTTTTATCAATTTCTCAATTCACTTGATATTAAGGGTGACATCAACTCAATCAAGAGTTTTATAACAGTATATAGATAATAGTATAAATATTAATATAAAATAATATATATTATATAATTTGAGTCAATTTTAGACATTTGATGTTGAAATCAAGATCTGATTTTTTTTTAATCGAATCTAATTTTTTATGTAAATCTATTTAGTCAATTTAATATTTTTATTCAAACCTTTTAAATATTATACAAACTTTCGAACTCAATCGAATAACTTAACCTTTGTAGAGATCTATTAAAGGTAGAGATAGACATATAGCAAAATAGAAATGATATACCTAATGAAATCTAAAGCACATACATGCCATAAGACATGAACTCTCATATATCCTAAATTTAATTAATTGATTAGTTTATCTATATCTATATACTATTATAAAGTGAATGGTTGAGTTGACGTCACTGAGTCTAGTGACACCAACTCAGTTGGTGAAAAGATAAAAAAAAATTAAAATTTTTATTATATCAAAAAAAACATATCAAGGTTATTGATAACTTTTTAATTTTTATATGATTTTTATTTTTTAAAAATTATAAACTTTTTTTCTAAAACTACTCACTTCTTTTAAAAAAACTACTCATACTTACAAGTTACAAACTACCCACTAATAAAAGTTTTTAAATATAATTTTTTACTCACTTTTTTTTTTTTTTTCATTCACGTAATGAGTGTGCCATAATCTAGTATGTTTAAAATTGTAATTCAATGTTTCGTCATTGAAAAAGATGATAGTCTTCACAAATTAAAATTAAATAAATGTTGGACTACCAACAAAAACTATGTGCATAAATTTATTACTATTTATTAGTTTAATATCATATATGAGTAATTAAACTCTACAATCATTAGATAAAATAACATTATCCATTAAAAACATACATAAACATCCGAAATTAATTAAGTACTATTATTACCATGAAAAAAGAAAGAATATCATGTCTCATTTTTTAAGAATAAATATTAGTATATTGCTTAGCACAATTATTTTATTTTTTATAAAAAATTTACACAATTGTTTTTTATATATTCTGATCATTAAAAATAATATAATAATAAATAATACGTTGGCCACACATAAATTTGTGATATGTTATTTAAAAGGAAAAAAATTCATTCAATCTAACTATAATATAAAATAAACTACATGAACTTTTAAAGTTATGATATGTGTCAATTTTTTTATAAAATGAACTATATGAACTCTTAAGATTATGACATGTGTCATTTTTGGCAAAAATAAAAAAATAAAAAGAAAGTAAGGAAAGAAAAAAATAAAAAAAATTTGTGTGTTTAAAGTATTAAAAAATTATATAAAATTTTACACGTTAATAATTTATTTTATGTATATTTTGACACGTTCGTGTATTCGTGTAGTGTTCATGTTATTTTTTATGTTGTGTTTTAATTATTTTTCCAATGCTGTGTACATTTCGTGTTTTAATTCATTTCATATTTTGTATAGTTTGTCATTGTGATCAATTTAGAGAAAAATTTATGTGTTCATATCGTGTCTCAAGTCATGATATATTTTGCATAATTTGGCATAGTGGTTCAATTTAGAAAATTTTTTGTATGAATGTTTGTGACGTGTTCATGTTATTTTTTTGTGTTTAAAATATTATAAATATATATATATATATATAAATTTTGACTCATTAATAATTCGTTTTATATAGATTTTGACACATTCGTGTATTCATGTCGTGTTCATGTTACTTTTCGTATCGTGTCGTGTCATGTCGTATTTTAATTATTTTTCCATGTCGTATTGTGTCGTGTCTCAATTTATCACATATTTTATTCGTTTTCTTTTTTCGTGTGTTTAAAATATTATAATTTTTTTACAAGTTAATAATTCGTTTTATTGATATTTTGATACGTTCGTGTATTCGTGTCGTGTTCATGTTATTTTTCGTGTTGTGTTTTAATTATTTTTCTTATATTGTATTCGTGTCGTGTCTCAATTCATTTCATATTTTGCATAGTTTGTCATTGTGATTCAATTTAGAGAAAACGTTGTGTGTTCTGTCTTGTCTCAATTCGTGATATATTTTGCATAATTTATCATGATGATTCAATTTAGAGAAAAAATTGTGTGTTCGTGACGCGTTCATGTTCGTGTTATTTTTTAGTGTTATCAAAGTATTATAAATTTGTATAAATTTTTACGCGTTAATAATTTGTTTTATATAGATTTTGATAAGTTCGTATATTCGTGTCGTATTCATGTTATTTTTCCTATGTTGTGATCATGTCGTGTCTCGACTCATTTCATATTTTGCATAGTTTGTCATTGTGATTCATTTCAGAGAAAATTTTGTGTGTTCGTGTCGTGTCTCAATTCATGACATATTTTGCAATATTTGTCAAAGTGATTCAATTTAAAGAAAAATTTGTATGTTCGTGTTCGTGTTATTTTTTGGTATTTTCAAAATATTATAAATTTATATAATTTTTTACGCGTTAATAATTCGTTAGATCTTAACACGTTCGTTTATTAGTGTTGTATTCATGTTATTTTTCGTGTCGTGTTGTGTTTTAATTATTTTTTCATGTTGTGTTGTATCGTATCTCAATTAATTTCATATTTTACATAATTTATCATAGTGATTCGATTTTAATTCTAAATTCATTTACTTAAGATATTAAAACATAAAATTTTATTTAAATAAATAATAATTATTTAATATGATTCATCTTAAATTTATTTATAATTATTAATTTAATTAAAAAATTATAAATATTAAAAAATTTGTCAACGAAGCGGGGAAGAATTTTAGTTTTTTTTTTTTTTTTTTTTTATTTAAAAATCTAGTTTTTTTTAAAGTCTCTCGCTCGCTGCTGTATTTGCCGGTGCCCCCTCCAAAAAAACATGCTCTAGGCACATGGACCATGCAAAATATGAAGAGGTCCCACAAAGTCCAAAAACTGGGACCATCCAAATCACTTTACCTAAACGGCGTCAAGAATTCAGACGGCAACAGCCGTTTATAAAACGAAAATTTAAGCACCCCTTTCCTCTGTTTAAAGCCCGTCACCGCCTTTTTTTTCGTAGGGCAAATTCCCAATTTCCACACTCTCTCTTTGGCTTCGAATCCTTAAACCGAAAGTCATATCTCGCTCTATCGGTGCCGCCTCAATGTCTCAGGTATTCTTTCTTTTTCCTACAATTCTCTCAATTTCCTCCTTTTTTTTTATTCATGCATCCGACCCTAATAGATCTATTGTTAAAATTATCTTAAATTTCAATTCCCCATGCGAAGCTAGGGTTCTTTCGAATTCGTTTCTTGTTATTGCCCAATTCTCCAATTTTTTATTCGGAAGGCGAATTAAATTTCGTAAAATATTGCTTATTATATGAAATTAGGGACATTGTTTTAAGGTGATTAACCTTTTTTTTTTTTGTGGTTCAGGTTGATAACAGAAACTCTTCAGCAGCCAAGCGTGCTAGAACGGATGGTATGCTAATTAATTGTATTTATTTCTGTGTACTTTTTGGTGTTTGATTTTGGAAATGTTGAAATTTGTAGGTAGTCGTAGGGAAGATGATTGGACATGCCCTAGTTGTGGGAATGTCAATTTTTCATTTAGGACTACTTGCAATATGCGCAATTGCACTCAACCCAGGCCAGCTGATCATAATTCAGTAAGTCTTGATATGTATTAGCCGCATATTGGTGTTCAAAGTATTTTTTGAATATGGATGAGTTTTTTAATTGTTGTAGTTTTGGCTCATAGGGTTTTGATTTACTGATTTACAGATTGAAATTGTTTCCAGACTATGAGTAACCGAAGAGCAGATACTTAGAAAAACTTTGCTTAGCAAGTTGTTTTTAACGAATTTGATGCTTGGTTCTGACCTGTTACAGAAGAAAAAGATAGGAGAGTGTTGTGTAGTACCCAACTGCATGCTTTGCTGTAGTCTCTCTATGTCCTCTGTTTTCATTTCAGAAATCTGTTGATCATAAGCTTTTTTCTACTTGTGTGTTTTATATATGTAGATATTAACCCTTGTCTATAGTTTCTTACTTCTTTTTTCTCCCATTGTTTATCTAGAATTAAGCTGGTAATTTTTCCCTTGCAGAAATCTGCTCCCAAGCCTCTGCAAGCCCCACAAAATTACGCATCATCTGCTCCTTATGTAGGTCCTGGTGCACCATCTTCAATGTATCTGGGTGTACCACCTTATGGTTCTTCCCTCTTTAATGGTTCCTCTATTCCTCCATATGACGTTCCTTTTTCTGGAGGATCAGCTTATCATTACAATTATGGCGGTCGCCTTTCTGGTGGCAGTCCCTATCGGCTGCTGCATATGTCTGGACCACCCCCTTATTCTAGTGGGTCTATGATTGGAAATGGTATCGGTAATTTTCCTTTTCCAGTCTGTAATTGCTATTATTTTTGTATTCTCCTGTTTATACATTCTTGCAAGTTAAATGGTTGACTAGGAATACACATGGATCATAATTCATTCTTATCTGCAAAATATGTCCCATCATCCCTGTACCTATATGGATTACCTTAAGTATGCTATTAATATCACATTAATAAGTTGTTAATTTTTCTTTTCCAGGTGGGATGTATGGCATGCCTCCTTTGATGGACCGTTATGGCTTGGGATTGCCCATGGGCCCTCCTCCAATGGTATGTTGAGAAGTTTAATGCTAGTTTGAGATCACTTTTTGTTTGGACTGTCAAATTAAGGTTGCAAGTTTAGTATTTTGCATCACTTCTCTGTGTTGTAATTGCAATTTTCTAGGTTTGGAATTGTGAACTTGATTACTTAATATGTTGGTAGTTAGCAATTCTGTATTGAGCATGCATCCCATATTCCTTAGGTGTATTTGCTTTTAGTGACATGCAGCAAAAGCACGTCTAATGTGTTTACTACCAATAGGCATACTGCGCATTGGTTCTGAAGTTTCCTTATTATTTTGGACCATCAAATATTTTTAACTTTTGATGGAGCTATGTTGTCTTATATGTGTGTCAAAATTTATTATATAATATATATATTTTTAACCTACAGGGACCAAGGCCAGGATTTTTTCCAGATGATAAATTACAGAAAAAGGGTGCAGGTATGTCATATCTCTGCTGTTTATGTTCAAAGAAGGGCATTACAGCTATTTTTATGCAACAAATTTGATTACTTTTCTTCTAATCCTCTCCAGATGCTACGCGCGATAATGATTGGACGTGCCCAAAATGTGGGAATATTAACTTCTCTTTCAGAACTGTCTGTAACATGCGGAAATGCAACACACCTAAGCCTGGATCTCAGGTTTTTGTTGATTTATTATATTTTCAATATTGATGCAACATAGCTACTTTGTCACTTAAGCTGCAATTGGTACTTTGAAAACTGAAAAACATATGAAATACTGCATCATTTTTTCTGCGGTTATGAATCTATTTCTGATTTATAACATATTCTCTTGTAAATGCAGGCTCCAAAATCAGATAAAAATTCAAGTAAGTTTTTTTTTTTAAATTCGTAAGCATCACTGTGTCGTATGTTTGACATTTGATGCATATGTTTTTCATGCTTTTCAGAACAAAAGTTGCCTGAGGGAAGCTGGAAGTGTGAGAAATGTAGCAATATTAACTATCCTTTTAGGACAAAGTGCAACAGACAAAATTGTGGGGCTGAGAAACCAGCCGAGTCAAAGAAGTCCCCCTCCACAACAGCAAGTGAAAATGATCAGGTTCGTGGTCTGATGCATTTTCTTTGTTGTCTAGTTTGTTACTTGAAGTTATTGTTTTTGTTGACCACATTTGTACACATTAAGAATTCAATAAGCTTTTGGTACTTCAAACTATTCCTAGTTAAAGAATTTTTTGGGTCCCTCGTCTCTCTCTCTTTCACTCTCTGCGTGTGTTAAACTGTTACTATGTTTCTTGAATTAGTAAACAGATGCTTGCATGTTACCTTTTTACTTTTATTTTCTTCTCGTCTTTCTTTCCATTGATTTGCAATTGTCTACTGTTCCAGTGAGTACTAGGACATGTTTGAGGGTTGAGAAGGTCCAGAGTTGTCGTCCAGCAGTGCTCAATATGGGTCTCTGAAAGTCAGTCTTGTCGTCCTCATGTTGCAGCGGTTGTCAAGTTACTCTGCCTTCTCATGATCAGTGTCCACTTGTTGTATAAATGCTATGGTATTTGTGGTCTTTATGGATCATTGGTGCATTTTATGTCAGCCATCTTAATCTGGAAAATGTTTTACAATTTGGTTCTGGTTTATGTTGGGTAGGTTTTGTACTTTGAATCACCTCAGCTATTCTAGTGAGCATGTTACGGTGCACATAGATATGTTGCTAGTGGGGAAAGATACTGCAGGTTGCACATTATGGTTTTCGTTCAGTTTTGTACTGTGTTTTGAGTTGTCGTTGTGTCAACAGAAAGCTTATATTAGAAGCATAAGTACTCAACTTCCAATATTTAATTAGATATTGTCAGGTAATGCAGGGAGTAGGAAATTTTCAGTTCTTTTCATACTTGACTATAGGAAGTTGAGGCCAATTTTGTATCGTGTTTTGTGCTTGTGACATGGTCTAAACTTATGTTGCTCCGACTCTTCATTTTTCTTAAAATACTCGTGTCCGACACTTATTCGGACATGGGTATGGAGATATGACCCTTCAAGGATCCTCCAAATACATGAAAAACCTTTAAAATAAAAATTGAACATACCCGTATCCTATTCTCACACCTGAGTCCGAGTAACATAGGTCTAAACAGGATTTTATTGTTGTGATTTTGAAAGATTTGCTTTAGATCTTTCAGAAATTACACATTAACCCAATAGGATAATTACTGGAGGTATGATCGGTCACTGTCTCCTATTTTGGACTGTCATAGGTTAAGCTTAGTCCCCTGTTGGCACAATCTAATTGCATTTGGTATAAAGTACTCCTCAGCTTTGCTTTGCTGTATGTAACTCCCTGGGTTCTTGTCAGTATTACATGTTGCATTAAGTCCCTCAATGTGAGAAATGTAGGTTTGATCAAGTTCATGAAGCTCTGCCTTAGTTAAAAGCCCGTCATGATGTAAATCATCAATCGTTTATGATAGCCATGTAATTTTTGGTCCTTCATGATAGAATTGTTGCCAGGTCTAGTTGGTATGAGTGGTTTGTATGCCGTGTTAAGCACTGGTTTTGTTTGAGGACTCCCCTGGGATAGTTTTAGTGTGTTAATATCTAAGGGCCAAATTCAGTTTTTTTTTTTGGGTTAACAAATAACCATGATCCTAAAAAGTAAAAATTTGTAAGGGCTATGACAGTAGTGTTGTTTTAAAACAATTAAAGTAATATATGCGAGCAGCGTTTCACTTAACGTTTTTATCTCCAAGAATAATGTCCACCCGACATGGTCAGAAAGATGATGCAAAAGCACTGAAAATTTTGAATTCATGCATACATAGTTTACATACATCCAATGGTCACCTGGTTTAATGAAAGCGATTCTTTATGGTCTAACAAACATACAGCCTTTTGGTCACTTGACTGGTTCCTCTATCAGCTGAAGACTATTATTGTAAGTGAAACAACGTACATATCTCCTATTTCAATTTCTCTGCAACAAATATTTGAAAAGGGTTAAAAGTTAAAACAACCAATGTTATCGGTACTTGCCGGTACCGGTATCGACATTTACTTGCTATCGACATCGATTTTAAAGAAAATTGATGCATTTAGATTATTGTATTATTTTGTTTTTTTATCGGCCTGTGTTGATTTGTAGTTGTACTAGTTGCTTTATTTTCTTTTATTCTTTTTTTAAATCTTTTCCTTTTTATGATTATCTTAACCACTTTTATTTTTCTTTTAATCTTGTCATTAATTTGATTATCTTAATAAACTTTTAATGCTTTCTCGTTATGATTTTTTTTTTTTCAACTTTGATCCAAAAATAAAATAGGTTCATTAAATTAAAGTATTGAACCTGTTTAATAATAATTTATTATATATATTTGAAAATTTTATATTTATATTATTTATTTAATGTTTAAAAATTTTAGATATTAAATATTTATATTTGTATATATAAATAAATAGATTTATGCAATGAAAATGTGGTTGTTTATATATATTTATATATATATTAAATAATGTCGATAAATTTGAAATGATAAATTTATTATAAATAAAATGAGTAAATAAAGAGATCATGCCAAAAGAGATATGAATTTTCTTCAGGAACTAGTTATGTCACAAAGACTTTTTCTATTCCTTCTTGGATACAAATCCATCCTTATATAGGACTCCAAGAATCATTAGGGAGGGAAGAATACATTTCTCAATACAATGTAACATAATTATTATATACATAATATTTAATCTAATTCATTCACTATATGCATTCATCCTAATCTAGTCATCCACCAAATACATCATCTACCTCATGCACGTATAACACTTTTTCTTGGATGACTATTCACTATGAATATGCCTCATTAAAACCTTGCCGAGAAAAACCCAGTGAGTGAAAAACTTAGCGAAGAAAAAATAGTAGAATATTCATGGGAAACTTACTTCCCCTCAAAAATAAAACCAATTACTTAATGTCCTTAAGCCGGTGCATTCCAATATTATGTGCGTACTTCTTGAAAATTTAAGTTGGCAATACTTTTGTGAATAGATCTGCTGGGTTGTTACTTGAATGAATTTTGCAAGTATCAACATCTCCTTTCTTCAAGAGTTCATGTGTGTAAAAGAACTTTGGTGAAATATGTTCAGTTCTATCACCTTTTATGTAGCCACATTGAATTTGTGTAATGCATGCTGCATTATCCACATCTAGTATAGTTGGCATGTCATTTTCCACAAACAATCCACATGCTCTTCTAATATGTTGAATAATAGTTCTTAACCATACGAACTCACGACTTGCTTCATGAATAGCTAATATTTCTAAATGGTTTGATGAGGTAGCGGTGATTGTTTGTTTTACAAATCGCCATGAGATAGCAATATCATCACATGTGAAGACATAATCTATCTGTGATCGAGCTTTGTGAGGATCAGAAAGATATCCAACATCAGCATATCTCATTAATTCTGATTTTACTCCATTTAAGTGAAACATACTCATATCAATCGTGTCACGGAGACAACGAAAAACATGTTTCACTTCATTTCAATGTCTTCGTGTTGGTGCAGAACTAAACCTTGCTAGTAAATTGACTGCAAAAGTTATATCTGGTCTAGTGCAATTTGCCAGATACAAAAGTGCTCCTGTTGCACTAAGATATGATACTTCAGGATCAAAAATTTCTTCATCATCTTTTCGTGGACATAAAGAGTCTCTTTTTACATCAAGTAGATGAACAACCATTGGAGAGCTTAATTGATAAGATTTATCCACATGAAATTGTTTCAAAATCTTTTCTATATAAGATGATTGATGAATAAGAATTACATTTCTCAAATGTTCAACTTGAAATTCAAGACAAAATTTTGTTTTCCTAAGATCTTTCATTTCAAATTCCTTCTTTAGGTAGTTAACAGTCTTTGAGATTTCTTATGGAGTCCCTACTGTGATTTAAGTCATCAACATACACTGTGACTATAACAAATTCAGATTTTTTTTTTTTTTTTAATGAAAACACAAGGACAAATAGCATTATTTTCATATCCATTTTTCAATAAATATTCACTTAGACGATTGTACCACATACGTCCGGACTGCTTTAATTCATATAAGGATCTTTGTAGTTTAACAGAGTACATTTGTCGAGGTTTTGAATTATATGCTTCAGGCATCTTAAATCCTTCAGGGATTTTCATATATATGTCATTATCTAATGATCTATATAAGTAAGCTCTCACCACGTCTATTAGACGTATGTCAAGTCATTCAGAGACTATCAAATTAATAAAAAATCTAAAAGTAATTGCATCCATAACAGGAAAATATGTCTCTTCATAATCTATACCAGGTTTTTGTGAAAAATCTTGTGCTATAAGTCGTGCCTTATATCTCATAATTTCATTTAACTCTTTTCTTTTAGGTACAAAAACCCATTTATTCTTAACTAGTTTGACATTTTCAGGTGTCTGGACTACTGGTCCAAGTACTTTACGTTTGGTTAATGAGTTTAGCTCAGCTTTTATTGCTTCTTTCCATGTTGGCCAATCAATATTAAAAGCAATTGTATATGCAAACACATTATCAACAACAACTTTAATTCTTCCCCACATATTTCTAGATTTTAATGAGATCTCATAATTTATCGGTACCGGAATCACTTCTGGGGTTGTTTGTCTTGAAATATGAGGTTGTTGATCTATATTATTTTTGACCTCTTCTGGAGAGTCATTTTGAAATGTTTTCATTTCTTTTTTCTTTCGAGAAACAGAATCATTTTCACCAAAAGGTCTATCACGCTTCTGGCATACTTTAGATTCATTGGCTGTCATACTCACATGATATCCTACAGGGACAATTAAACATGCATGATATTTTGCAGTCGATATATGTGATTTAGTAACCTGTTGGGTGTTAGTAAAAATATCTGGTTATTGATTTGCAACATTCTGCAAATGAATTATTCTTTATACTTAAAGTTTACATTGATTTGTGCATGTATCAAGATTGAATAATGTTGGTATATTCAAATAAATTTATTGTGCTTTAGATCCTTTACCATTTTCTTCCTCTAATGATGGGAAAACTGATTCATCAAATTGACAATCTAAAAATTTTGCTCTAAAAATATCACCTGTTAAAGGTTCAAGATATTTAATGATAGATGGAGAATCAAAATCAACATAAATTCTAATGATAGTGTAATAAGGACATATACAGCACAACCAAAAACTCTAAGATTGTGATATGCAGATGATCAGGTACGAACTAAAGATGTAGCATGTATTATAGCATATCCCCAAGCAGATACAAAAGTTTTGATCTCATAAGCATAGGTCTAGCAATCAATTGTAAACGTTTAATGAAAGATTCTGCTAAACCATTTTGAGTATAAACATATGCAATGGAATGTTCAACATTAATTTCAGTAGACATACAATAATCATAAAATGCTTTTGAAATAAACTCACCTGCATTATCTAAACGAATTGTCTTAATAGAATGGTTAAGAAAACTTGATCTTAACTTTATAATTTGAGCAAGAAATTTAGCAAAAGCAATATTACGAGTTGAAAGCAAACAAACATGTGACCATCGTGTAGAAGCATCAATTAAAACCATGAAATACCAGAATGGTCTGCAAGATGGATGAATTGGGCCACAAATATCTTCTTATATTCTTTGTAGAAAAATGAAAGACTCAGAAGATAATTTAGATGGAGAAGGTCTAACAATTAATTTACCTTGAACACAAGAAGAACAAAAATAATTATCAGGTAAAAGGATTTTTTGATCCTTTAATGGGTGTCCATGTGTATGATACGTTACATCATAGTTGAACTTGGATGGTCAAGACGATCATGCCAAAGTATAAAAGTTTTAGGATCTGAGCACTTCTAGTGCATAAAATTTGATTCAACCATCCTTAATAAGCCAGATGAGAAACTCGAAAGTTTTTCTAATATGAACTTTTGGTTCAAAACTGTAGAGGTAATATAAAGATATTCCACTTCTTCCTCATTTTTGTTTCAACGTGATACAGAGTGCGACGTATATCTTTGAAACTTTGTAGATTTTTTCAGGATCTACTAAAATATAAAGCATCATCAATATATAATTTTGTTCCATTTGAAAACATAACGTGGACTCTTCCAGAACCATCAATTACATTTGCAGAACCAGATATTGTATTAATATTAATTTTAGCTAATGTTAATTGCAAGAAATATTTTCTATCACGAAGAATTCTGTGAGTTGTATCACTATCCACTAAACATATGATAACTTTTAAAATAACATAAATATATCTCATTAGTAGTTATTTTATCCCCAATTAAATGACCAATTTTACCATTAGGATTTTTGAAAGAAAAAAATCAGAAACATCAAAATCAATATTTAGAGAAGATTCATTATCATAAGTAGGATCAACAAGTTCAAATGAAATTACTTCAGCATATTTTTTTTCTTTTAGTGATGCTTTATAAAGATCAACTAGATGTTTTGTAAAGATTCATTGTCATTGTTTCGCACTCTATTAATTTTTTTTCCGAAATTTTTTCATTTTTGACCTACTTCTTTTGATTTTATTTAGCACATTTGCTTTCAGAACTTAAATGATGATTATCATGGGTTCTATAATTTTTTCTTCTGCGATCCTTTTTACCACCACGGTCTCATCCACGATCTTGAGAAAATGCCACATTCACTTCAGGGAATGGTGTTGAGCCAGTAGGACGAGGATTGATGGTTTTTTTATTAAAAGCTCATTGTTTTATTCAGTCACAAGAAAACAAGAAATTAGCTCAGAATATTTTGTGAATCTACGCACTCGGTATTGCTTCTGCAGGAGCATATTTGAGGCATGAAAAGTTGAATATAACTATGAAAAAACATATCTTCATCAGTAATATTCTCTCAACATAATTTCAATTGAGAGCTAATCTTAAACAAGGCTAAATTATATTCACTTACGGATTTTAAATCTTGTAGCCATAAGTGTATCCACTCATATCGAGCTTTTGAAAGAATCACCATTTTTTTTGGTGTTCATATCTATTCTTTAAGTTATTCCAAATGGTTAATGGATTTTTAATAGTAAGTTACTCAGTTTACAATTCTTCGTGTAAATGATATTGATGAAAAATCATTGCTTTTGTGTGATCCTACAGGGATGATTGGTTTCTTTCTTCAATAGTATTTTCAAGATTCATAGCTTCAACATTAATCTCAGCATTATGACAAATAATTTCTTCCAGAAATTTCAAGAGCAACGAATTCAAAATTCGTGAGATTTGTCATTGTAAAGATACTTGATATAATAAATAAAAAGTCCAAATTCAGGTAGATATTAAGAATCTTAAAAATTACTCATCTCAAATATAACATATAATAGAACATGTAAAAGATATATACTTTTGCAAATAAAAAGATATACTAGATTTCTAGGTAACACATGTTAGAAAAAGCAAAATTCTTATCTTGATATAATGAAAGAAAACTTGTGGGACTTCACTACTGTTAGAGACTTGATCGTGCTGATAACGTGTTATAAATAAAATAAAATGAGTAAATAAAGAGAGATCAAGGCAAAAGAGATATGAACTTTCAAAGTCTAGTTCTTCAGAAACTAGCTATATCAACCAAGACTTTTTCTATTCCTTCTTCTTGGATAGAAATTCATCTTTATATAAGACTCCAAGAATCATTAAGGAGGTTAGAATATATTTCTCAATACAATGTAACATAATTATTATGTACATTATATTTAATCTAATTCATTCACCATATGCATTCATTCTAATCTAGTCATCCACCAAATACATTCATCTACCTCATGCATGTATAACAATATTAAAATACTGGTATAGGTGCCATTTTTAGAAGAAATCGAAACACTCACCATACGTTGGTTAAAATCTTAAAAGAGTTGGCCCTTTGAGTATAATTCAATAATAAAACAACAGATAGGGGTAAAATATAGTTGTCTAATGGGATCTTGCAAGATGTTCATTTGTCCAAACAAGTGGGGATAAATCTTTGGCTATAAAATAATAAATAAATAAAAAAAAACCTATTATGTCACATTGGTGTATTGTCAGTGGTAGTAGCCCTTGTACCTTTTTACATAAGAATATATAAACACAAATACAGCGGCCTACGCCTGATGGACACTTCTAAATTTCAACATCATATGAAGTTGAAGAGGAATAAATTAAGTTGATGAAACAAAGTGTTAAAACTAAACAATTTTTTTTTTTTTAAAAAAAGAAAATATAAGACAGTGGAGTTTTTTTTTTTTGGCCAGAAGAGGAGTTTGAAACTTTGAATCCAAAATTTCCTACCAAACAAAACAATGTTTACGCACGCTTGAATTGATTCCAATGGGATCACAAATTCCAAATTATAGAAAACATGTGAACTTATCAATCAAGTTAACAAAAGTTGACTGAATTTGTGCAGTCAGTTCATCTGATTGGAATAAAAGCCACTATCATAGGGAGCCTTGAGCAGCTGGAACTCTTGGAAATGGTTGTAACCATCACTACTATGCAAGGTTGTATGCACTTGGGATTCAGTTGTCTGTTGTTCCATCTGCCAGTTTTCAGATAAGGCACGTCGAAAGCCTTGTGAAATTGCATTCATTGCTGGCTGAGGCTGAGGCTGAGGCTGAGACATACTGGTAGGAATAGGATTAGCAGTAGCATGCATGGAGTAGGCATCTGAACCATGTTTTGGCTCACAAGAAACCCAGGAATCATCTGACAGAAGAGAGAGAGCACGATGAACATCTTGCGTCGTAGCCATATTTGAAGCAACTCCGGATTCTTTTACACCTACAAAATTTGACAAAACTTGTAAGCTTGTAGTAAATCAGTTTAGTAAGGAAAGCATGATTTTAACAAACATGAGAGGCCTTCAGCAGCAACGTGACTTATCTCTCGTTGGGATCAGCAACATGTACCTCTGTGCTGCAAAGTTAATTATGCATCATTCTATTCTATAGCTCATGTATCATATTTCAGAAAAGTTTTCCAAGCCAAAGACCTAAAGTTATTAAAATATTTTTCTACAGGTATGTGATCCCTCAAACAGCATTACTCCACGCCCATGCCCATGCCCCCATGGAGGGCAGCATGTCACATAATGTAAATGGACCATTCCATAGAAACTCATTTCATCATCAAACAAACATCTACTGCCAACCTATGTTGCTCCGACTCTTTATTTTTCTTGAAGTACTCGTGTCCAACGCATATGTAGACATGGATATAGGGCTATGATCCTCTAAAAACCCTCCAAATACATGAAAATCTTAGAAAAAATTTTGAATATACGCGTATCCAACACTCACACCTAAGTCCGAGTAACATAGCTGCCAACTCTTTCTATGGCATGTTATTTCTGGAATCACCGGATTCAAGTGCAAACAAATCATCACATGCTATCCAAAAGCATTCAGGAAAAGCTTTGTAGCATAAGGATCTCAAAATACAAGAATCATTTTAAAGATACTTCACATGGAAGTTAGCTTTCGCCAATCATGAAACAATTTGCTTCTCCTCATTCATTCAAACAAAAACTACACTTCAATTTCATACCACTTGACAATCACATCCTCAATATTTACCATTTATAATAGAATCTATTCTTGGTTTCAACATAATTTACAAAAAAATGTCAAAGTTGACCTCTCATACTCTTGCCTTGCCAAATATATAATTGTCCGACACCAACATTATTGTCCAATATATATTCAACAGCTGATCTTTTATATGATTAGAATAATTATCTTCAATAATTAACTTAAAATTGATCATGCATGATTGCTATGATTAAGAGTATTAAAGAAAAATCTAACACTATAAATTAACAGACTTTAAATTGTTTATGAAAGTTGCTTTTTCCAGATTTTCGATTGTTTTCTCTTGGAAAACTTGAAATCATAGAAAAGAAGCATTATTCAAAATTATGGGAAAGGACTAAGAGGATGGCTGACTCAGGGGTTTACTTTTGTGGTAAAATATGGCCCTATATCCTACCTTTTAGCTCAAAAAAAAGGTAACTTCTAGTTCCTTAATTGTTGACACTTTGACATGTCACAGCAACATCTTTAGGGGAAAAAGAGACACCTTTATTTCTTTCGTTTTATGAAAAAAGTTGAAGATATATTATTATAAATTGGTCAGAAAACATTTTTCCAAGGTTGAGATCTAGTATGTGAAAGGGTAGCTCTGCATACTGCAGAAGAGTTGAGGTTACACCATCTATACTGTACCAAATTAGTGGCACATCGAGATTCTCACCTCATAGGTCTCAACACTCGTCCTCTCGTAATTGTGATCATGTTTTTATCTAAAGGGAGCATTCTTGGGGGTATTTATTTTACTCCATACATAGGTGCATTTGAAAGCAATTTTTGTGTTAAAATAGCACTAGAAGATGCTATATAACATTTGTCAATAATCAAAAACCAACTGCATATCATAAATCTTATTTCCTAGTAAGAAAAATAAAACAAACCTTGGTTGAGAACGTCAGCTGTATTTTGCTTGCCCTTGGCGGGCAGGAGTCTATTGGAATCATGACATCGCATTGTGATGGAATTCAACAGTTGATTGCCTGGTAGTTGCAGCTGTCCATTGACATTTCCAACTTTTGTAGGTGTATAACCTTTCAATTGAAAGGACTTGGAGTCAAATGTGCCTTCCCATGTAAAATTTTCATTGGATCTAGCATTATGAAGAACTGGCACTTTATTCCAAACAAAACTCATCTGTTGCTTCCCATCTGCACCAAGTAGAGGCACAACTTATCAAGCCTTACACACAGACTTGCATGACCACAAGATAGAACTCAGTTAAGAGATGCTAACAGACAAAATTGCAGATATGACTTCTAACTTGAAAGGTGGAACAGCAATTATATTAGAAGCATAACATCCAATAAAGTGTGGTATAAATCTTCCCCAAACTATTTGATTATATTAAGTTACAGAATAAAATCAAAGAAAATACTTGATATGCATGAGATAATTAACTCCCATAATATCTCGATGGACATGTAAATGGCATACAAATATAAGAACTGCATGATAGGAATTCAAAAATCATCATGAACATAGACATTTTGGACTCTGTAGACTTTATAACTTAGCAATTCCCAGGTCTGTAATCTTCAAATTTTGAATAAACTATGCCTTTTTTATTATATAATTAGTTGCAAATAATGATTGCAAACATAAAAATACAAGAAAACCATAAGAAACAATGATACCATTAGCTTCGACACAGGTATGCACCATTTACAAGAGGAAAAGTTAAAGAGGAAAAAACATAGCAAAGCCTGGGGATTTCCCTGACCTTATCATCCAAAAAAAATCAAGATACATATTAGTTAAGGAATCACTCAAGATATAATTGACATTATTATTTGCAACCGATATGCAACATATATCAAGATATTGTATTACCATTGCCTTCCAAGCACCATTTACAAGAGAACAACTTAATAAATTAAAAAAGATCCAGATATGACTTAGTTAATGAATAATTACAAATTGAGAGTTAAAAGAAGAAAAAAAATGAAAAAAGTGTCCAGTTGGTCCACTCCTGTGACAGTAGCATACAACAAAAATTATCTGCATAAAACATATCAAAGCTGAGTCTGAAACCAGTACCATATGATGATGATGATGATGATGAAAGACTTGCAGCATTGAAGTGGACTGCTTCTGTCTGTGGTTTGCGGCGCCTTGCATTGTGGTCAGAAAGACGCAGGCGACAGCTTCTCTTCTTTTCATCAAACTCCGACAGGCCATGGAACCTTTGACATCATGAACATAATTATGATTTTAACATTCATTATGAGATCGAATCACAAGCTCAGTAACAAGGAATCAAATAACTACTATCAACTAAAAACCTCAAGTGTTTGATACTAAGATAATTAGCACATCACCATGCTAAAGCACACAATCAATAAAGACAATATCCTTGGATACAATCAACTTCCAAAGTAAAAATCACCAGAATCAAGAAAAAATTTTACTTGCTACACTGCTGGCAGAACCTGCGTTCCAGACCGCCTACAATGACCTTTGGACTCTTTGAATGACTTTCACAAATTCTGTGTTTCCGATGGTAACCCTTAGCTGAAGAGAGGTCAAGGTTACAGCCCTCGACTTGGCAACGCGGAACATGTGTGCCCTGACAATTGGGTTTGGATCTCTTTGCTGGGGTAGGAGATGGTCCAGGGGTGGCAGAATAAGACAAATTCTTAGCATTGCTTCCTGCACAAACATCTTCGAAGTATGTTCGTTTACCAAGCTTTAAACTGAGCAATGGCTCACCAGAGCCAACTGAAGCCTCAAGTGTTGGGGAAGTACCAGTCGGCTCAACCTTGGAAACTTCTTTCTGGTTGCTAATATTATCTGGAATAGCTTCAAAGGCTTCCAAAGAAAATTTGGTCGTTTTTACCTCCCCCATAGATGAAGAATTAATGGATGCCGATTTTGAACTTTTAGACAAAGAAGCAAGGCCCAAATCTGAGCCAGAACCACCACTACCTCCAGCAGCACCAGAAGAATAGAGAGACCCAGAGTCCATTCCTCCCTCTCCATCAATATCCCACTCCACCGATCTTAGCTTCCTTGGAATTTCAGTTGGTGTCGCATTTAACATCATTAGGTTTTCCCAGTCCCATTGCAAGGGGGTTTTGGCATTCCACTCCATCAGAGAGATAGAACTCATAGAACACTAAACACAATCTTCTTCATATAAAACACAAGCAACTTGTCACCAGATCCTGAAAAATATAACCTTGAGGCTTGTTTAGTTCATAGAGGAAATAAATCGGAAAAAGAATTTTTCAATCCTGCTAAATTCAACTATATATGAAGAAGACCATTCATGGACTCTATACAGATACATAGCATGCAAAACAACAGATAAGCAAAATTAATCCCGGCATATCAAGAACAAAACTTACCTCTAAATCTCACAGCATCAGAGCCCAACCATCTCTGTTTCTCAGATCTAGAGGGGTGCAACTTAGACAATTGTCAATCCACTTTAACAAAACAATAGTTTTTTCACTCCTTCCCCAATTTTACACTAAAAGGGTTTGCCAATGCCACTTCGAATCCACTTCACTCAAAAATCGCAACCAGAGTATCAGAGAGGTTAAACTAAACAAGCAACCACTTTTCAAGCCAAGCAATTATTATGCAGATATCAATTTCCATCCTTCTAAAACAGACAACTTAAGCAAAGACATCAAAAAGATCATAGATTAGGCCTTGCGAATGTGGAACAAGAATAGTAGTACAGCTTTTCTCCTCCTTTCATTATGGCTAACACAAACAAGCTGACAGCATAACTCCAAAGGATCTCTCTATTCGCTCTTGTACATATGTAAGCCTACACCATCAAGATAAAAAGTATCACATCAATCCCAAGTACAAATATATAAGTGATCCTAAACCTGCAACAGTTGCACCGAATTCCACCACCAAAATCCTAGAAGAATTTACCCTTATCTATCAACCCATCTGAAACTAACTACCCAGTTTCAGCAGCATTAACAAGCAGCTCTCTCTCTCTCTCCAATAATTATAGGAAGCAGTAACAGTTTTCAAGTAGAGGGAAAAACAAAGAACATTGACATTTTAATTTCACTCATGTTACCGTACTCTAAAAACCTTCACACCTTCAATAATCCACATTCAATTATCTGGCCAATCCCACAAAGTAGGTCCCTGACTGAGACCCACAACGACCGATCAACTACTTTAAAAATATTCAATGAAACCCTAATCTTCCATAAATTCAAAAGTTTACAGCCTTAAAAAGGAGAAAAAAAAAAGAGCTATCCCAGCAACCTCTTATTTTACCCCCACAGAAAACATAAGAACCAATCAACAAATACCCACAAATGCATCAAGAATATCATTACAAGCAATCAATTCTATTCACAAATTTATTCTCCATAAAAGGAAAACTTATTAGTTTTGCACTGAAACAGAAACAGAAATAAATAAACAAAAATTTGTTTTTTTACTGAATTTTTTTTTTTTTTTTTAGAAATCATGAAAGAATAAATAGTTAGAAAGTATCTGGTCCCCTTCCTAGGTATCACTCATCATATCGTTATTCATTTTAAAGATTTGACGAATTCTACCTAAATTTCAGCCAGAGATATAAGGTGAAAAACAAAAAGGAAAACTTAAAAATAAAAAAAAAACGTAGTCGTTTTCTTTCACTTTCCCCAGAAAACAAGAAAAGAAAAGGAACAATAACAAACAAAAAAAATGAAGAAATATTATATATAAAGGCATCTTTTAATTTCCTTTTCTTTTACCTTTTCCAAAGCTCAAATAAATTCACATAATAATATAGAAGGCATGAAGAAATGATGTTTCAATCTGAGCCGCAAAAACAAGATATGTTTCTCCATTTTTAGAAATTCCAGTACCTCATTATTACTCTCTTTATTAATAAAAAAAAGTCTCGCTTTCTTTTTCTTTCTTCTTTTTTTACGGCGTTTAGTAAAAAAAAACTGTTGAAGATAAGAAACGGAAGAACTTACTTGTGAGTTACTTACCGATCGGTATTTAAATAAAGGAAAGGAGATAAAGGCACAGCACAGCCCACAGCTGAGTCCGAGTCCGAGCCAGAGAGTATTTCTCAGAGACTGAAAATGGAGGGACAAACAACGAAAGAAAGAGTGAGAAAAAAAAATGCCTAGCTTTTCGGGAAGAAATAATTTGCTTTTAGTTTTATTTTATTTATTTGAAAATAGGTAGTAATTATAATATAAGGACACGTGCCGGTAAAAAGTTGGTTGCTACTTTTGGCAGGTTATAGTAGTTTTTGGACGGTACTGAAAAGGCGACTTGTTCCTGACAGTGACAGGTAGCCAACCAGCCAGGAAGGAGAAGGGAAGGAGTTTTCAAAACCGATCCGAGTTATCCAATGACTCGACTCGGTAACTACAATGCAATTAACAAGGACGAGTCGACTCGACGATGACAACTTCAGTTGACTACGTGTTCTGGACTGGTCAACACCTCTCGAATTTCGTTTTTTTTTATTAACATGGAATTTGAGGATTTTTAATTTTTACCGTGTGTAAATAGAGTATTTAATGTTAATGTTGGTGAATTTAGTGAAACTTTCCTTTATCTTTTTTTAAACGGATCTGTTTAAGCGGTGCTTTTAAGTATTAATTAAATATTATTTAATTATTTTTATTTAATATATTATTTTTATTAAATTTAAATTTTAAAATTATTAATTATATATTTTTTTATATATTATTTTAATCAATATTTAATAACACTGATTAATATTTATTTTTTAAAATTATCTTGTAAAATGGAACTCTTTTAAATGAAAACTGAATTGTCAAAGCAAATTTTAGGAGTATTGCTTTTTTACTAAGGATAGGATTTTAACATAATTAAATACTAACATCTTGGACCAGTTGATTGAGATTATAATACTTCAAATAGTTAAATACTAAAATGAAAGTAAGCCCAGTTTTTGGATTATTATAATATAATCATACTTATAATTAGATTTGTTTAAGGAATGGATTATTCGTTTGGTTTGCCGATTCGATCTTATTTAGACTATTTTTGAATATGATATTTTTGATTGATCGGAATTCGAATTATTATTTAATTAATAAAAATTATTTTTATTTAAATTTAATTATGAAAATACATAAATATTAATAAAATAAATTTTTAATATCTTAATATAAATTTAAATAGTAAAACGAAATTTTCAAATTCGATCGATCAGATCTTGAACAAATAAATTTTTACTATATGATATATTATAAAATAAAATATGAATAAATTCAATCAATTTGAGCTACAAACTAGTTTTTAGTAGTATTTAATTAATTAACATTGATTTTTTTAATTTTAATAATTAAAGTTTAATTTCTGATAATTTTAAATTAAAAAAAATAGTATATATCAATTTGCTATGGAACAAAATTAGCATTTCAGTAAATTAATCAGCTCAAAACATTTTTAACATTTTTTTTTATTATTTATTCTCTAAAAATGGGATTGAATCTGCAAGATCTCCATGTTAATGCTCAAGATTAAAAATAGGAGATCCCACGTGAGCCCATAAGGTAAATTTGACTTTTTTTTTTTTGGTCTTTGGAATGTGGTTAATCGACGTCGCATGGCTAAAACTGTTGTTTAAGAGGGCCTGCCCTGTACGCAGAAAAAATAAATTGTTGTACTACGTTTTTAGTAGTATGAGATTCGCTCTGGAGGGGTTCCTTTTTCTTTATGTTTTGCTAATCAGAATGGGCGTATTGGTCTAGTGTTGAGGAAATTCTTAACAAATTTGTCAACTTAAGACCTGACCACAAAATCTTGGGTCAATTATTTGGTTTAGACTTTAGAGACTTTGTTATGGGTTGAGAGTCCAAGCAAAGTATTTTGACTTTGTAAGAATGGCTACACTATCAGAGAATTATTGTTTAACGAGATATTCTCGTAACTTTTATTGCACTGTGTGCTATTTAACAATGGTCAAAGAACAAAAAGAATAAGAAGTAGCTTTTGCTCAATATCTTCCTTTGTCTCTCCTCTTCTTTTCCTCATTTCTTTCACTTTCTCATTCCTCAAATATCTATCAATATGTTGCCTATTTCTCTCAAAATCTAGAGCTTATTTGAAAACCCTTGTACTTGATTAACTCCTTGATGTGATCCACAATAAAAATATCTCCTTCATCATCTATGTAACCAATATCACCTATATGTAGCCATCCATTCTTGTCAATGGTCCGATTGGTCTCCTCCTTGTTCTTATAATAACCTGTAAGGTTCACAACCTTTATTCCTTAGTGGAATATCAGTCAGAAGAGTACCAATTAAGAATTTAAGTGCCAAATCAAATATCATTTCAAATGATCTTATGATCTACAGGAATCACTCTCTCTTTTGGGTGTTTTTTGCACCTTGAAGTACACATTGGCTTCGGAAGAGAACGACCGGTGTCAGGATCAATGAACTTGATCTCAGTCATAATAGCCCTGAGTTTGAGCTTACTAAGATCAAATTCCTCCACTATGGGATTCTTAACCAGGGAGAATTATTGGTGGAACAATTGGGCCAAATGTCACCTCCTTGTGAACAATTGGAAGTAACCATCTTAAACAAGAATTGAGGCATTTTATTTCATCACTTTTTCATAGTTTGGGCCATTTGTTTCTTTATTTCTGATGGGTTTGCACCTGAGAAAACACACCGAGCAGCCATGATTCCAAGAGCAACAATGCCATACTCTGGCCTTTTCTTGAGGCCAAGTGACCCCTCAAGGCCTTTCCCTAACCACATCCCGATAAGCATATGATTTTCCAGACACAGCTTCAAAAAAAAATGCTACTGCTTGTCAGCATATAATTCAGCATTCCTGGAGAACTAAATTCTGGCAGTGTCAAGTTATCAGGCACTGAAACTGGCGCATATTTGCTACGGAAAATATGTTCACCATTTTCTTACTGGCCTGTGCTTTATAAAGGAATGTGAAATTACAATAAACTCGTAATTTCATGTACTGTGCATTGGATTGTAAGTAAGAAGGAGACAAATAAAAATAGAACATTGGCTTTGGTCAGAGTTTTGTGTGTCATGTTACAGTCACAGGGTATAGAAGCAATCTTTCTGCAATTGGCTTTGCATTGCACCAACCTTTTACTCTGAAAATAAAAACAGATATTTCTCAATTTTAAATCCATACCATTCAGTACATGTGATCTCAACATCTTTTCATTTACTCCAAAAAAAAGTGTACATGTGTTGCCAATCTTGAAAGAGGAATTCATGCATTTTAATTTTTAGAAGAAATTGATGTATATATGGGTGGAAATGAAGTTGTAAAAAATTGAGCTTAGAATACAATCCTAAATTCCTAATGGATTTTAAAAGAATAGAAATAAATACCTTAAAGGTCTATATGAATTAGGCATAATGACATTAAAAATGTCCATGGACCTGATCAGATGAGATTGATATTTGGAAACTCTTGTCCGAGACCCGATCTAGATTTGGTTGATTTTTTGAAATCCTTACTCGAGACAATTACTTAATCATAGATATGGCATAACAATTCTATCCCAATTGACAAAAAAATTTATGTTAAAGTTTTTATCCAAATAACAGTTCTTTTGATTGTAAATAATTTATTAATAACTCAATTTATTGTAATAAAAAATAAAGTCATATTGATAATTTTTATTAATCATAAAGATTTATTTTATATTTTAGCCGTATAATTTCTCCATGTGATGAGGCCTGAGGGCCATGTGACTCTTAGAGGCATTTTTCTTACTTTGTGCTTGCTTCAAATGTCTCATTTGGGCTATTTGTCAAACAATAATTGCTGAGAACCCATTAAGCCAATATAAGGTTTAACTATAACCCAAACAACCCTTGCAAACTATACATAGCTGATAGCTGGAAGTTAATTACTAGTATCAAAATTTTCCATCAAAATGAAAATACTACTATCAAATTTTAGGTAAAAAAAGAGAAGGAAAATAAATGAATTAAAGATAAAAACATAACAAAGTAATACTACCAAAGAATAACAACATTCAAATCATTCATCAGAACTTAAGGCTAGCAATAGATTTGTTGCCAAAATTGTAGTATTTCCTTTTTTTCTTGAACAATAATTTTTCTTTAAATATTTTTTAATTGTTTTCAATTGATAGAATATTGGATTTTAAATTTTAATTTCTGAAAATCTCAAGTACAAAAAAAAAAAAAAAAAACGTTATACCAGTAAGAGTTATGTACTTATGTTGTAACATATCTTTCCTTATTTTCATTGAATAAATAAAATTGTCATTTATTTTTTTTAAAAAGAAAGTAACATTCAAATAATGTCTGATTGGAAAAGAGAGTTTGAAATTTAATTTATTTTATGAGTTTTGTTAATGAGTATCTTAAAGATATTTTTTAAAATTAATTAATATACTTTTTATGGTAATAATTTTGTACTAAATTCAATTGTTAGATATTTTTTTTCATATTTTTAATGTATTGAGTGACAATATTATTTTATATTAGCAAAATTCTTATTTTATTTTGAATAAAAATTCAGTTTGAAATTTTATATAGAAGAAACAAACAAAACAAAAAAAAACTTTAGCATTTAACTTTGTTTTTGAGATGATAATTATTTTTCAAAAAATAGTTAAAACGTACATGGATCGGATCGGATCGAATTCGAATTTGAATAAAATTTTATTTGTTCTGTCTTAATTTAGGTTCAACTTGAAATTTTATTTTACTATTTAAAAAATTAATTTTATATTAATATTTATAATTTTTTAAAACTAAATTTAAAAAATATATATTTTTATTATTTAAATAATAATTCAAATCAAATTAAATTAAATTGATTTAAATTATTAAAAATTTATCTTAGGTCTGACCGAAATATCCAATAGGTAACCTGATCAATTGCACAAATCAATTGAAGACTGATGTGATATCTATCTATACGAGTAACCTTGAAAGTAACATTATTTTCCCACTAAAACTCAAAATAAAAAAAATAAAAAAAAAAACTTTGTGAGAAGCTGAAATGATTACCCTCCGCCATGGCATCATCCGAAACCTAATCATTTAATTAAGTTAACAAATTTATTCATCATTTTCAATGCATTAATTAAAGAAATTATTATATTTAGTAATCTTAAAGAATGTCCTTAGGATACTCGTTAGCAAAATCCAATAAAAAAATAAAAATAAAAACTTTGTGAGAAGCTGAAATGATTACCCTCCGCCATGGCACCATCCGAAACCTAATCATTTAATCCCTTCTCTCTTACCTTAACTTTACCTTCTCCCATCATCATGACTTCTCCCCCTCTTTTCCTTTTGCTTTTCCAAGTTACCCTCGAAGAAAAGAAACCATTCCATAAATTAAATTAAATTAAGATGTATGTCAAAGAGGTTCTTAATTTGAACAATTTTATTTTGAGTAACATTTATATCATGTTAGAATACAAAAATTAAAAAATAATAATAATTAAATTTATCATACAAGTTTTTATCATTTTATAGCAATTAATATTTTTTATCACGTGTTGCATGTGAATATATATTATTAATATATTTTTAAATTATAACCATAAATTTTAAATAAATTATTTTTAATTAATAATTAATTTAATAATATTTTTTTTATTAATATAGAATATCAATTTGTGTAAAATTCATAATCTCATGTTAAAAGATAAAATTAATTATAGCGAATGGAGTCTTGAGTCTTGACTTAGTGGTAAGAAAAAAGGTCCTAAGAACATTGAGGTCCTAGATTCAAGTTCCACGGGTTAAGTTCAATTTTATGTTGGATTTGTCCATTTATATATTGATTTATTGATTGATTTGTTTGTTTAATTTAATTAAGTGGTTTCTTATATGGATGTTACTAGAGAGATTGATTTTGTATATTTTGAACTCGAGTACTTTTTCTCAACTTCAAAATAAATAAAATTGTGACTATAAAAGATAAAAATTAAAACATGTATATGCGATATTTATTGAAATGGATTTTTTTTATCACAATCTATTGTATAAATTGCTTGAATAACTCAAATATATATAAAATAAAAAAAAAGAGCATATATATTTTTAACTTCTAATCTGAAATCAATTAAAAATTAAAATACTTGGCAAACTTTTTGACTAAGATGATATTGAAATAAAATTTATACAATAACATGAGATTTAATTACTCATTAATTTTAATTTTATCCTTGTTTGATAATTTAATCGATTAAAAATTATCTAAAAATTTATTATCCAAGAAAATTTATCCTAATGACAGCAATTCATTACAATTAAAATTATTTTTCTATGTATAAAACTAAAATTATTATTAAATACAAAATGAAAATTAATTTAAAATAAAATTTTAGAAATTAAATGAATAAAATGTCGGGTTTTTTTTAATTGACTACCACGAATTTTTAGACTAAAAAAATTAATTTTAAATTTTAAACTAACAATCTAATTAGTAAATAAGAAAAACTTAATTTGCATAAGAAGAGATCAACCTTGAAACTCAAATATATCATTACATACTAAGTCTCATACCTCGTTCAGAAGAAGAGATCACTAATTTCATGAAAAAAAAAACGCATTCCTATATTTTGATAGATTTTTCGTAAGATTAAAAAATTCAAATTGGAAATTAAACCAGCCAGATCTCTTATTTTCGATTCAATTGGTTCAACCGATTGGACCAATCAATCTAATAAAATTAATTTTTAATATTTAAAAATTAATTTTAATATTTAATATAATTAATAATTAACAAAAAATATACATTTTGTTTAATGATATGTTTTTTAATTTAAAACCAAAAAGTTAAAGGTTTAAATCTCTTTAATTACAAATAAAATTTAAAATAATAATAAAAAATTCATATAAAACCGATTTTTTACTAATTCAATCCATTTTTTTATCGGTTAAATCGATTTTTTACCAGTTTATTAAAAATATAATCTAATATATTCATCAAATTGAATAGGCCAAAAATTCACAATTCAACCGATCCAATCCATTTTTGTAATCATTGATTTTTAATCAAATTTAAGCGACATACCGACGTCACTCAAAGTTTAATCTTTTGTGCCATATAAAACACTAAAAACAAATTGCCATATAGTGACGGTCCAAAAAGCGTTGGTAAAACTTCAAAATCCGTCGCTAAAAGTCCTAAAACTCTATACCGACGGTCAAAATGACTATTCCGACAAAAAATTAAGCGACGGTAAAACCCTCGTCGGTATAGACCTATACCGACGGAAAAGGTGACTGTCGGAATAGGATGTATAACCTATACCGACGGTTTTAGGCGTCACTAATGTTACTACCGTCGGTATAGCCTATGTTGGGGTTGCCCCTTTTGCTTTTACCTATACCGACAGATTTTGTATCCGTCGGTATAAATATCGCATCTATATTGGCGGCTTTTGTAGCCGTAGGTATAGATACCGTATCTATACCGACGGATTTTGTAGCCGTAGGTATAGATACCATATCTATACCGACGGATTTTGTAGCCGTCGGTATAGATACCGTATCTATACCGACGGATTTTGTATCCATCGGTATAGATATCGTATTTATACCGACGGATTTTGTATCCATCGGTATAGATACCATTGATATACATATACCGACGGTTTTTTTTTTGCGTCCGTCGGTATAGATTAAAATGTAAAATATACAAATATCCTATAGCGACAGTTTGTTGTAAATTTACTGACGGTTTACTCCATCAGTATACTATACATTTTTTTGTTGTTATATGAACTGTCAGTATAGAGGTCAAAGCGTCGGTAAAAATAATTTTTTTTCATATTTACAATTACTAATATTGATATATTTATAATTTAATCCAAGATATTTCATATAAAAAAAACCATTATAAGAAAGTACAAAATATTTCATAATATTAAAAATAAAATTACAAATAAATTGTCTTAATTATATAACTTTTACAAGCTAAATAGAAGTCGCAAGCTAAATAGAACTTGTAGCTGATCAACATGCGCAATTTGTGTCTGCGAGTATGACACAGGTGCTAGAGGGTGTAGTTGAAAGGAAGGAAACCCCCCATCTATAGTCCCCCCAATAAACTAACACAGTCAGTGGTCATAACTCATAAGCATGAACAAAGCAATGAGATTACTAAAGCAATTCTAATAAAGGACTGAAACCTCAAATCAACTAGATCGTTACCATCAGCATGAAACCAATGCGCTCCACTGGCATAACAGGCCAGTCTTCCAACCGAAGGACATGGGTAATTCCAAAAACATACCTGCAGTTATAGTTAGAATGGTCAGTCAAAGTAAAATAGAGAACAGAAGATATATTTTAATTTGTAGGAAAATTTTGAAAAGCATTCAAAACCACAACCATTCCAGATCCTAGGGGGGCAAAACCACAAGTGTCCCTAGGCCAGCCATAAAGAAGATTTTTAAGGAAAAGGGCAAGATTAGTTCTTCATCATCAACTTGACAAGCATAGTTATCAAAACAAAAAGCTTGCTTGATGTGAGACATAAAGTGTTCAAAAACCGATTCTTTTATAATAAAGTCATAAGTGGAAAAGAAGGATCAATTCAACCAACCAAAGAACTATATCAGTTTCCTCTAGAGGACGATCCTGCTTAACCCATGTAGCCAATCCTTCATCACCACGTGGATTTACCTACTGCAATAACATCTTCATTTGCTGGGTTTAAACCAGGTAAGTCAACCAGTGTATCATTGGTTGATGACCCTGATTCATCATCTGAACCTTCTAAATTAGTGATGATTTCTGCATGAATTTCACGGCAAGCCAGTATGAACATAGCAGCTGTGTCTGGTTGCTGTGCCTCACGGAGGGCTGCCAATGCCTCCTGGATTGCCCCAGCTGCAACAAATAGAATTAGAGCCCTGCATTGAACCATCTTAAGCTTTAGAATGCAAATTATGCAATGGATACCAAGTATTAGAAGAACAATAAGAAAAATTATTGTACCTCCAAATGTTGTGTTCAGCATGAAGGACATGCTCTGCCCACCTTTGTAACACCCTGCAATAAGAAGAACAATGTAAAATGAAGGTATCCTAATTCCTAACCATGGTTAAAGGCAGAGCCTCTGTTATCTTGAGGAATAACTCAAATTGATTGCTTTGCAACATGGGATCAAATTTTCATTGGCTTTAGAATTAAACATGGCAGATGAGCATGTTACATAGAATAAAAGGCACATGGTTAAGCCGTCACATAGGCAAACTTCCGCATATCCATGGAATTAAAATGGAGTAATGCTAATGCTAGGAATTTAAATGCTAGAAAAATCTAAAATGTTCTTCCTCAAGAAAGAAAAAAAAAATCAGAAACCTCGCATAATCAGATCCCTTTAAATGTGCCGCAGCTAAAGTAGCAGCATCAGTCCAGCATCCAGCATCTTGTAGCTGCATATGGTTAAAATAACCATCAGTGAAAAGACGGACAACAAGAATTAAGCATAATACGTAGCTGCTCTATGCAATGTTGAGAAATAATATCATTCTCTTTCCAACTCAAGTACCTGGTGCCTTGAAACAGGTTCCAAATTATAAGAATATTTCCAACATAATCAGTAAACAGAACATTAAGAAATAACGATGCTTACTCTCATTGTATAAATTCCATTGAGAGCATCTATAGCTGCTAATGCCATTTCTCTATCGGAGTATTTAACAAATCCACATCCTTCAAAATGAAAATAATATATACTTGAGAAATGAAAAGAGAAAACATAATGAAAGTAATTTTACATAAACATCTGTTAACTAAACAGAAACTATCTAAAAGATACAATTTTTGATAATATAATGTAACAAACGAAACAAAAACAGAAACCATTCATCAAATCCGAGATGGTCATATAAATAGAACTCAAGGACACACCACGACTCTGCTTTAATTCATCACGCATGAGGTAAACCACAAGTGTCAGTAACAGTGAGTGCCATGGACATCACATGCTTTAAGGCTGAACATTAAAAGAGAATATACTGCATCTAACAACCAAAAAGATCTTCTATTGACACATATTCACACGTACTTACAGATCAAGCTTCAAAATCCTACAAATATGTAAAATAATTACCAAGGCGTTCTCGTTCCCCATCAGCGTATCTGACTTGGATAGGACCCACTCCCTGTGAATATGCAAAAGAGAATGTAAAACAATTTCAGTTATAAGAGAATGTAAAAACATTTCAGTTATATACGTAAACAAAAAATAGAAAGGGCAAAAGGACTCACCCCAGGTAGACTATGTTGATTGTGTAAGGCTCTAATAGCCCTATCGGCTTCTTCTAAGATTGCATATTATATAAAACAACATCCTGCACAACCAGAGAGTTTTAATTCTGATTTTTTTAGATCACTTGCACCCCCACAAATGGTGCAGATAGGCAGGCACATAAAAAATCAAGCGACAGTAAAATACATGTCATGGAGATATGCTGTTACATATGCATATGAATGTAACTAGAAAGGGGAAAAAAGACCCAAAACATCTATATATGAAGCAGTGAAAATGAAGAAATCGTGGAGAGAAATGCAAACATTATCGAGTTCAATAAATAAATTAAAGAACAAAAATGACGAAAATCATATACAGGAAAGTGGAATCCTAGAAAATGATAATAAAAAACGGTTTAAGAACCTAAAAAAAAATACAAGAGAATATAGTTATCAACAATGTAATGCCAGATGAAATCTTGATTCCGGTGGTCGAATCAATCACCAGAAAAAGGGGGAAATGGGAGAGCGATTGGTACCTATTAAAGAGTATTTTCAATAAGAAATGAATCAAACAAAAACACAACTCTGTTAAAATCGGGAAATGAGAGTTAATCCAAAGCACTGGAAGCGAGAGAGTAGAGGATTTCAAGGAAATAATAGATGAGTTTTTTAGAATATCGCCGGCGAACGGTAAAATCGACGCCGTCGGAGTACGACGGCTAACCGTTACGATGTCGGCGGTAGCAGAGAGAGAGAGAGAGAAAAGACTTTTGGGGGAAAAATCAAAAATCAAAAAAATTAAAGAGAGAGCAATTGATGATAGCATCAGACTTTTAGTCAAAACCTGACTTTTACCAACGGTCAACTATAAATAGACCGTTGGTATATCCTTACTTTATTATTTTTTTTAAAAAGAAATTAACTAAGAAAAAATTAAAGTGCCCGCCATACAAAAGAGGCGGGTTTTTTTTTTTTTCATTTGGAACATATTTATAGTGACGGATAATTCAAGCGTCGGTATAAATTCTGTATCTATATCAACGGTTTTTATTAACCGTCGGTATAAATTATGTACCTATACCAACGGTTTTTCATTAACCGTCGGTATAGGTGTATCTATAATGACGGATAATTAAAGCGTCGGTATATATTATGTACCTATACCGACTGTTTTTCATTAACTGTCGGTATAGGTATATCTATAATGACGGACAACTAAACCGTCGGTATATGTTATGTACCTATACCGACGGTTTCTCATTAACTGTCGGTATAGGTGTATCTATAATGACGGATTATTAAAGCGTCGGTATATGTTATGGACTTATACCGACGGTTTCTCATTAACCGTCGATATAGGTATATCTTTAGCGACGGTTATATAAAGTGTCGGTATATGTTATGTATATTCCGACGGTAACAGAAATCCGTCGCAATAGATCCTTTTTACCTACGGATTTCTAGCGTCGGTATAGGTAAGCGTCAGTATATGGCAATTTGTTTGTAGTGAAAACACCTAACTATCATCATGTAAAATATTTCAAGCTTTATTTTCCCTTAACTATACCCTTTTTTTCATAAATGAACAAATTCTACAATCAATATAGTAATCGTAGAACATTAACAAATATACTAAAGCAAAATCCGAAAACAACAGTGACATGTATAAACATTAACATAACTCTTAAAAGAAGCTCACATTAACAATTATAGTAAAACAAAATCCGAAAACAAAAACAACAGTAACATATATGTACGAAACAAAAACATTAATTTGAAGTTGTTTTTGTTAATAAAAGAATAATAAATTAAAGATGAAGTGTGAAATATAGGAAAGCAATAAAGGGAAGCAAATGTTTTAAATGTTCAAGTTCTACGTTGAAGCAAACCTTGGGCGGTCGTTTAGGATGAATTTGTTGGGGTTGTTGTCTTGTTGATGCATCATTCGTCGCATGACTTTCGGGCTGAGGTTGTCTCAAACCCACATCTGTTTCTATTTTCTTAAGGTAACAATAACACACAGAAACGGCAAAAGCCGCAGGGAACGTGGAAACTTTTGGGTGATCCAGCTGTCACCCTAATGTTCTAGAATGACAAGTAGAAATCAACCACGTGTCCACCAAACCAATTTACAAGAATCCGTTCTTAATATTTTTTTTTTTGGATAAGTAAGTGTTTTATTTATCCAGAAAACAGTTAAACTGCTACATCCAACATCATGTGCAACATGTACTTAAAGCTATACATACTTAAACAATACTTGAACAAAACTTAAGACCACTAATCAATCAGGGAACAATAGCAACATACTTCAGCAATACTTAAAGCTATTCCAGAATGGACAAAGATCCTAGGAAAAAAGTGACAGTCCCCAATCTGCATCCAATCTTCGGTTCACTTCATCAGTACTAACGTTCTTAATATTTTTCCAGTTGGCTGTTTCTCCATCATTATTACCAGCTCTAAACTCCACCAAACTAACTTTTAGAAATGGAATTGAGTATTTGACAGCCAAAAATTATTCTTAGGCTGCATCCATATGCGGCCGGAGGAATCATTCAGTGCGATTTGAACTTTTTTTTGGATTCAATCACATTGAATTATTAGTGCGATTTGGATTCTTTTTGAGGTTCCACCATGCCACGTTTTCAGGATTCAGTTACTCCGATTAGAGTTTTTTTTTTTTACCTTTTTTTTATCTTGTTGATTTTTTTTTTCTTCATTTTTTGTTTAAGAATTTTATTTAAAGTGATAAATACATTTATATAATTATAGAATAAACAAATAAATAAGTACGTAATAAAAAATTATCATTAAATAAATAATCAATTTTAATATAAAAATAATATATCAATATTTTGTAGTGAATAAATTTTTTTAAATTTTAGAGTATCTAATATAATTAAATCATTACAAAATATATAAAAGATAATAAAAATGAAATATTATTTTTTACACTTTAATTTGTGTAAATATATCATTATTAATTATAAATAAATTTTAATTTAATATTTTAATGTTTATTTTTTTTCTCATTATATTTCACCTCACCATTATTAGCTTTTACATCCAAACAATATCTCATCATTAATTTTAATCTCATCATTACCGTACTTAATCTTATCGTCCGTCAAAATTGACCTTTAAATTTTTTTTTTTCTTTTGGCAGTTCAATCCACTGATTTTGCTTATACTCATCAACTTTATTAAACTTGTGATCATGATTGAAAATAATGGTCAGTCAAGTTGCCACTTGCTCTCATTTTAATTTGTTTGTAATTTTATTCAATTTTTTTTTCCCTCTCCGTCTTGCTTTCTGTTTTTAACTCATTTTAATTTTGTTTTAAATGAGTAAAAGCTTTTCTTGGAAAATACTTTTCCTTACTCAAACAACTTCTATATTTTTCAAGTAAGGTACAACTTATATACACCATAAAACTATAAAAGCAAAACATTCAACAACGTTTTCATGTTGGATAACAACCAAAGCCATTTCAATTAATAATATTTTTATTGAAATTGCGAATTTTTTAATATTAATTATTAATTTGTTATGGTATCCATTACTTTCTTTTTTGATATTTTAAAAGAAGTGAGATTCGAATTCATTTTTTTAATATATAATATATATGTTTACATATCAATAAATCAAATAATCAAATATAATAAAAAAACATTAAGTGTATTTAATTATTATATATAATTTTTAACTCAATAATTTAATATAAAATTTCCTTTTAAAAAATAAATATCAATTTGTAGGTAATAATTTTTAAAAAAATGCATGATAGATAATACTAGTAAATGTGATTTATTCCATTTTCATATATTTATTCAATCTTTTTATTTAATTAAAGGTGTACTAATGAGCATTGATTTGTTTAATACTATTCTAGTTTAATAGAAAATTTAAAATTTCTTCAAATAAATTTGATTTTAAGAAAAAGGAGAAAGAACAATTATTATCTATTTTATTGGAATTAAAAGAGAGGGCAAATATGTCATTTGAAAGGGAGGGGGAGGGGACAAAAAGGGCATTAAAATTTATATCATGGATGGAGTAGGTTACTTCCGTAAATCTAACAAAATCATCATAAAATGGAAAAAGTGGGGACAGACAAGACAATCATGCCGTGTGCGTGGAACCAAGAACCGTGTGAGTCAGAGAGAAAGTGCCTGGAGCAGATCTCATCTCAGCCGTTGATTTCTTTTTTTTGTAAAGCCAACGATGTTCAAAAAGCTTATCCCAAGAAAAAAACCTAAAAAGGTCATTTAGTCTTCTTGACCATAATAAAAGCCCACGTTCACACTTAAGACACGTTGAAACTCTATCTCAAACTAAAATTAAAAGAATTTTGCTACCAACTATTTTAAAGACTTAAAAGTATTTTTTAAAATTATTATAAATAAAAATATTGTTATTCAATGTATTTAAAATAATAAATAAATTTATTAATTATTATATTTATATATTACTTAATTTTAAAAATGTTTAAAGATATTCGATAATAAAGTTCAAATTTAAAAAGTAAGGAAAATGTTAATATACAATGTATTATTTTTTTTTAATTTAATAAAAATAATATATTAAATATAAATTTTTTTATAAAATAATAATTAAATAATTATGTCTATGAATACCAACTAAATGATAAAAAAGTAAAAATAAAACCCAAAACTAAAATTTAATTCCACTTTGTCGAGGCAATCATATACCCAAAATGTAGAACCTCTTCACTTTTTTCTTTCACTTCAATATACTCTTCGACTCCCACACTAGTAAAAATGTTTGGTTATGGGAAATTCCCTTTCCTACTTAAAGTTTTTAATTTTTCAATTTTACTATGTACTTAGTTTTCTTCCATGATTTTTTGGCATAGAAAATAGAAAATATGTACACTATATAGTAAGCAATTTCTATTTTCTAGAGTTTACTTTTCTTCTTTAATGTATGATGTTTGAACACCTTTTACTATTGAGCCAATTGATTAATAGATATATTTTTTATTCATTAATGAATTTATTAAGGATTTTACTAACGATTATTTTTAGACATTTTTAAAAGTTAGTTAAATTTATATTTAAAATAATATTTTTATTAAATACAATAATTGATACTTAATTTCATAATTTCAATATATTAAAAAAAATATTACTTAATATAGTAATCTTAGTACTTATGGAACTCATTAGTCAAATTCATTTACTAAAAGAAGATGTTAATTTGGTTATGAATCTTCAAATTCGTTGTCAAAAATGGATTAAAATACTCAAAATTTACTTCTATGAGTAGTTTTCTTTCCCCCCCCCCATAAAAATGGCTTTAGGTTTTGTTCAACTGTTATATTGATTATAAACCTATTTGATTGATATTTTTTTGGCCAATATTTGATTGATATAAGAAAAATAAATCCATATATTTTTTTAATTATATATGAATTTTAAAATACTAAAGAAAATTAACTTTAATGTTTTGAATTTAAAATACATGCATTTTAGTATTGTGATTTGTGACAAATATCAAATTGCAATTTCATCCTTAAAGTTGAACTTTGATTTTCCTTTTTCCGATAGTAATACTTAGACCTTCTCAAGGTCGGGCAGTCCGTCCGGTCCATATTGAGTCAGGTTTGAGTAGGAATATTTATGATTCGGATTGGATCGGTGTTTATATATTAAAATAATAATATTTTTTTTAAAAATTAATTATAAAAATATATAAAAAATATTTTTTTATTAAAATATAAACAATAATTCGAACTCGCAAATCAATCCAAACAAAAAAAATAAAAAATATTTTGAGCTGCTGTACGATCCAGCCACGAGAATCTCTAGTAATACTAGGGAACTGCCTAATTAAAATTGGCATAAAATTCAAAAGAAGAAGAAAAGCATAAAGGCCAAGAGGAGGGCAATAATGGAAAGAAAAAAGAAAAGAAAGGAGAAAAGTGGAAAAGAAGGTAGATACATACTCGAGTAAAAATCAAGTGGGATCATTCATTACAATGACAAAGTTGCGTGCGGGTCAGAATTATTACAAGAAATTATCGTAATAATGGGCCAGCTGACGTGGAAATAGATGACTGGCTAACTCACAAGAAAGAGAAAGAAAGAGAGCAGCATTTTTGTTGTTGTTGTTGTTGGGGCATGGAAGCGTTGGCCATGCTCAGGCAGCTCATCGGTCAGCTTCAAGAGCTCTTGCCACTCTACGGCTCTCCTCCTCCTCCTCCTCCTCCTGCCTCTCCTTTTCGCCTTCTTGACTTCCACCAACTGCCTCATCCCTCCGACGACCACCACCCCAGGTTCCTTTCCTTTCTTTTCTTTTCTTTTCCTTTCTCTCTTTAGATAGATCTATTCAATTTCTTCTTGTTCTCTCAACTCACGTTTTTCTGTCTTTCTTTTCAAATTTCCTTTCGTTTGTTATTCGATAATGTTAATTTATTTCCTTGCATTTCTCGCTTTTTAGATTTTTGTTTATTTGCTGTTATGCCACTGTCGTGTTTTTCTGTCAAATTTTCTTTTTTCAGGGGATTTCGCATGGTTATTGCATTAGATAATTTTGGGGCATTTATTTAATTATTTACCTAATTTCTACTATTATTATTTTTATACAAAAATTAGTGAGTTTATACAATTTTTAAGTTTTCAACATTATTCTTTCATCGTATTCCAATCATGTAGATTCTTTTTTACCCCTTTTTGCTTTTGTTTTCCTTTTCCCCTTTTGCAATTTTCAGTTTTTTTTTTTTTTTTTGGCCCCCCTTCTTTGTTAGGGGTTGATGCTGTTTTTTACATCTTGTCATGGTCAACTTTGAACTTGTTGGCCATTGCCTTTTGATAACTGATACTTGAATATCTCTGTTCTTGGTTGATTAGTATGTGATTATGGTTGACTATGAATATGGAGTCTCATTTGTTAACTGTTTGCTATATGATTTTCTGAGAAAACATGGGCATAAACCTATAATTCTTGATTAATTATTAGTCCACAGACTATTCAGCTCTTTTCAATTTTCTTTTTCCTTCCTAAATGCGAAGGAAAATTGAAAGTTAAATTTACTAGTAATTGAACAAAATCCAGGGGGTTTCGAGTAACTAAGAGTTGTTGGACTTTACTCGTGTCAAGGTCTCCTTAAAAACTTCGGATTTTACAAATGAATGTCGATGGACTAGCTCCTTGGTTAATTCATAATGCTCAGCTTGTCTGTGCTTATTTCATTTGTCATTACTGCCGGTTCCCTTGTTGATATTCCACAGTAGGTCTCTCTCTCTCAATCTTCCTGCATAGGGTATGCTTTATGCAAAAGCATTCTTGGCAATGTAACTGAGCACATAGTTGAAAGTTTCTTTTATTTTAGTTCACAGCATATTGCTGTCAATATACTATGGAATAGCTGGAGGAATAGAGGTCTTTGGCTGTGCAATGATTTGAGTTTGAGCTCTTTCAAAAGATACCATAAACATCCTGTTGCACATATTCTGGATCCATAAAAATGACTAAAAAGTACAGACTGACTGGTGAAAGCAATCACAATGGATTGTGAAGATTATGTATACCTGATTAGATAGGTGGCTTTGTCATGGTCCAGTTGTACATTTCTATATTTGTTTCACCAATCTTACTCATTTATTACAAACTCTGATGAGTAGTATGATTATTATGTTTGTGATTCTGATGCAATTGAGTTGAAGGTCTAGACCTTGCATTCCTGTCCTTGATGTTTTGGTCCAAATTTGAGCATGAAATACATAAAGGAGCTTAAATTTATACCAAGATTGGTTATTAGAGATTGTTGTAGACCTATCAGGCATGCTATTCTTGAAATTCAAAGGACTAAGAGCCAGTACCTGTTATATATCAAGTATATCTTATTTCATCGTGAAAAATTAGTATATGCTATAACTAGTATAGGCATCTCGTATCCTCGTAGTCCAAATATTTGTGGTGGAGGCAATTCCCAACGTTGGTCAAGATCAATATATCTAAGGTTCATATATCTTATTTCATATGTTAATCATGAAACATTAGTGAATGCTAGGGTCTGTTTGTTTCGCGGAAAATGGCTTCCGGAAAATAACTTCTGCATTTTCCAGTGTTTGTTTCACAAAAAATAGCTTGATCAATGGAAAATGAACTTGGGTCAACGGAAAATTAATCTATTTTCCGAAGCGTGAAAAAAGTTTGGGCATTTGAATGCCACCATATGAAAGCAAGGGCATTCAAATGCTACATATTTTCCAGAAAAATAATCAAACAGCAGAAAATATTTTTCGTAGAATCATCCAAACAAGAAAAAAAATTAGCTTTTTTCAGAAAATAAATCCATTTTCGGAAAGTTATTTTTCGCGAAACAAACGGACCCTTATAACTAGTATAGGCATCTTGTATACAAATAGTCCAAATATTAATGGTGGAGGCAATTTCTGAAGTTGGTCGTTTCAAGATCACTATTTTTAAGGTTCATTTTATGGTTCTTTTCTAACAAAGAAGTTAGTTGGTCAACATCTATCTTGCTAAGGTGCATTTTGAGATTCATTTTTAATGAAAATGTTTGGTAAAGGCCAATAAGGAAAATGTTAAGGACTTAAGGTGCATTCTTCGTTATTATGAAGATGTTAAGGTGCATTCACTTGTTTGGAAACATGATTTTATCATGGCTGGAGCATACAAATTCTTGTGGCATAATAGTTTTGCTCGGGCTTAGCTTTATTTTTATTACAAAATGATGCTTATATAGGCCAGCGGCATAGGGCCTTAACTGAAATCAGGTGACGGGTTGGACCAAAGTTCAAAGATGATGTGGATATTGAAATCCAGATGGATTTCTAGTTACTTGCATGATCACCTCGAAGTTTGGTTATAATCTCTAGCATGTGTTTGTAGGTTACCTATGAAACATGTTGCTCTGCAGACACAAGGCTTCTTTGGCAACTTTTTTTTGGGTGGATTTCTGGGTAATGGAAGGATGTTTTACATTTGTCTCTTTTGTAAATTTGATTGTTGGTTACTTGCATGATCACCTAAAAAGTTTGGTTATAATCTCTAGCATTAGTCTATAGGTTAACTATGAAACATGTTGCTCCACAGACACAAGGCTTCTTTGGCAACTTTTCTCTGGATTTGTGGGTAATATAAGGATGTTATACATGTCTTTTTTGTAAATTTGATTAGTAGCTGATAGATTTGTCCTAGTTGCTGCTTGAGAGAATGGTTAACTTGCATGTAAAGGGCATAGAGACCATATTCCGTTTCAAATTTGATGCCGAACCATCTTATATTGGATGCAAATACTTTTTTATATTATGCTGTTTGAAAATTTTCTACTATAATTTGTATTCTTATTTCATCCCAAGAAATTTTCTAGGATTGTTTGGCTTTTGTTCAATTCACCTACTGCAGTCCTGACCTAATTCTCCTGATTTTTTTTTTGTGTGTAAATGTTGCTAAAACAGTCTTTTTTTTTCTTCAGGTGAGTGCCAATGCTACTTAAACTACCACCATCCATTTATAAAGATAATCTGAGATCTCTCTGCAGTCTGCACTAATTTTTTTTTTTTTATGTATAAACTTAGCTAATAGGGAAGATTGGTAATTAGGTACATTTGCTGCAACTATTGATGGATAAGGTGGTGAGAAATGTTGATGAACTATCTCTTTAGGCCTGCATAAATTAAACAGATCATAAAAACTCTTGATTTGTACCATGTTAATTTTGATATGACCAATGATGTAATTGGCACTTCTGCTTAAGATTTAAACATGTTTAAGCTGAATGATCTAAAATTTATTGATAGTTATCTAGTAATCATTCAGGTTATTTCAAGTTTAAGTAGAAAGTTGCAAACATGACTAACTCTTGTTAGCTTCATACAGGTGGTGCTTGCCCAATATTGATGATACTTCTGCAGAGGATTACTACAGTCTCGTAATGGCTGCAGGGAAATCTGGAAACTGTAAGATGTTGGAACCTTTCAAGCCTCCACCAAGCAAGAAATCACGAAAGGAGCGGAACCGAGGGAAATTACCTGGAAGTACCCCTACACCGGAGGTTATGGAACAAGAAATTTGGAAAGAATTCCCTGAAGACCTTTTTGAAGCTGTTATTGCTAGACTTCCCATTGCCACGTTTTTCCGCTTCCGCTCAGTTTGCCATAAATGGAATTCCTTCCTGGAATCACAAAGTTTCTCTCAGCATTGTGCTGCAATCCCACAAGCCAATCCTTGGTTCTATACCATTACTCATGAAAATATGAATGTTGGAGCCATGTATGACCCTTCCATGAGGAAATGGCACCACCCTACAATCTCTTTTCTGCCAGCAAAGATGATTGCTCTGCCAGTTGCTTCTGTGGGCGGACTAGTTTGCTTTCTTGATATTGGTCATAGGAACTTCTATGTCTGCAACCCTTTGACTCAGTCATTTAAAGAGTTGCCAGCTAGGTCAGTTAAAGTGTGGTCGCGTGTTGCTGTGGGAATGACTCTGAATGGAAATTCAACCAGTGGAGGCTACAAGATCCTTTGGGTGGGGTGTGATGGAGAGTATGAAGTTTATGACTCGGTGAAGAATTCATGGAGTCGACCAGGAAGCATGCCCTCAAACATTAAGCTGCCACTATCACTGAACTTTCGGTCACAAGCAGTTTCCATTGATAGCACACTTTACTTCATGCATTCAGACCCTGAAGGGATTGTGTCCTACAATATGATTACTGGGATATGGAAGCAATTTATCATCCCAGCCCCAATACATCTGAGTGACCACACACTTGCAGAGTGTGAGGGCAGGATCATGCTTGTGGGATTGCTGACGAAAAATGCGGCCACTTGTGTCTGCATATGGGAGCTGCAGAAGATGTCGCTCTTGTGGAAGGAGGTGGACAGAATGCCAAACATATGGTGCTTAGAGTTTTATGGGAAGCACATTAGAATGAGTTGCTTGGGCAACAAAGGTTTGCTCATGTTGTCATTGAGATCAAGACAAATGAACCGATTAGTTACATACAATGTGATAAGCAGGGAGTGGCTGAAGGTTCCTGGTTGTATTACACCACGGGGGAGAAAGCGACAGTGGATAGCATGTGGCACGGCCTTTCACCCTTGCCTGACTGCTACTGCTTGATTTCCAACCCTTCTTTGTGTTTCTGGCAGAGCAATGGCATGTCAAAGAAGGTTTTTCCTATTTTTCTGAATTTTCCACTGTGTTTATGCTTGGCTGCTAACAAGCTTTTGCTGCTAGCTCCTCTTCAGCTGGATTTTCTTTGTTGTTTTAATGGAGTAAATAAGATTGGCCATTTTCTTTATTTATTTTTGTACAAACATGTGGATGAATAACTTTAATTTCAGAGGAGACTTGTTTAAATGCACTCTGTTAAGACTGTTTAATTATGGTGAATTAAGCTAATAGTTACACACAGAATTGAGTGGTTAATTGCCTCTTAATAGATTTATTACTCATCAGAAAGTTTTGGTTCTAATATATTTGGTTGGCCTGGCAGTCCTTGTAAAAAGATTGTGGAAAATCTCATTCAGCCTACAGTTTGATTACGAGAGCCAGTTACACACCTAAAGAACCTTCCTTTCCTTGAAATGACGATTTAAAGGTAGTATGTTAATGTAACCAGCCACCCACCCAACTGTCTTCTCTCTTAAGACTTAAAAAGTAGCCACAGCAAGCCAGTTATGTTATTAATATCAATGGCTCACATTCCAAGAACATTAGACATTGAATCTTTGGAATTAAAACTTCCATCAACATTAGCAATAAATTGATTAACCAAAACTTCCATGAAAATTTTGAACCAAATTGATTACTCTAATCTAACTAAATACCATGAATTAGATAATGATATAACACACTGAAAACTTTAAACCATAAATGGTGCTGACATTAAACACCATTATCTGGTGAATCTGTTTGTTTAACAACATCATGCAGCGGGAATAAAGGGGTTTTTAAGGAATGCTTTTGGTCTATCTCATCCATTCACAAATGAAACAGGCAAAAAGTAGCATATAAAATAACAACAAAGAGACAAGAAAGGGAGGTCTTATTCAAATTCTGAATACTTCACAACATGAGTAAGCATATCTAGTAACTGTTATCATTAGTTCCCTACAAAACTAACAGAAAAAAAAGGACATGACAAGTCTCCTCTGCAATTTCTTAACATGGGTTCTGCAGACTTATGCCATGCCTCCGCTGGTCGCCGTCCTGATAATCTGGAAGAGAGCTGTTACAGATAGTGAAAAAGAATTTGATAAGTAAATCAAGCAAGGTGACGGGATAGGCAGAACATTTTTCATTACCAATTATCCCTGGTAGGAGTACTGCTAGATTCTAAATTGTAGTTAGGATATTTCAGCAATACCGTCAAAATAAAGTTTACAACCCAAGAACATAATACAAACATAGAATTGAGGAAACGAAAGAAAACTCAGAATGTACAAGAGCAGCACATATCATGCTAAGACCAATAATGTCCAAACTCCTTCAAAAAGAAAGAAATCCAACAATAAGAAAAACTAAACAAATTAGAGTTTTTTCACTGAAGAAACAAGACAAATTATCCATACACACGCAGAAAGCAAAGTACATCATGAACTCAAATCCATCATATCACGGACGTGCTGACCATATTAGCGGTGAAATCATGTTATTATATTTGCTAATACTAAAAGTCAATGCTGAATATCTAAGGAAATATGATGGTGAAAGGATTAGCTGCCAAGAATCTTACATGATCCAATGACAACGAATATGAAGAACCCAAGCAGAATAGGGCCAACAGGATAATCCTTCCCCTTCTTTGTGGTTGTTTCAGGCACAGCTCCTCTTTTTGTTATGTTCTTCTCGAACTTCTCTACCTTCCTGCCTGCAAGGCGCCTTGATGTTGTCTGCACAACCGAGAGAAAAGGGACCCCTTTTAAAATTGGGTAATTTCTTTAAAATAATCTTTTCCAATTACAGAAAGGAAAACTGTTTTTTTGGTGATGGATTTTAACATTTATACTAGATCCTTGAGAAAAATACTGGTTTTTTGGAATCATTTGATCTTTAAGAGAATTCAAACTATTTGCATTTGGGTTAGGTCATGTCAAATGTTCTATATTGATAATTACCATAAAAAATAATGCAATTAAATTTTGCATCTAAAAACGGCTAAATTAAGGTCCGTCTAGCTAAATTATTCAAATAATTTTCGAAACATGATTAAATTATTACGCATATAAATCTGCTAAATTGAGATCTACAATCTCTGAAGTCTACAACCGATTTTATTCGAAAAGATAAATGGACGGGAAAAAATATAGATCAGATCGACTCAGATACAAGCAGATCAAGAGGAAAATAAAAATAAAAATAAAAAGAGCGATGTGAAAATCGTAAACCGATGATCACAAAAAAAAACAATAGAGCAATCAAAAGATTACCATGATGACGGAGAGATCAGGTAGCCGGTCGACAAAGCGTAAGAAATTTAAGGCGAATTCTTTCTTTCTTTCCTTTCCGGCGAGGAAGCTTTTCTTCTCACCTTTCCTCTAGAAAATCTCTGGGTCTGATCCGCTTTATATGTAGGTGATGAAGACAGATAAATTAATTAAAGGGTCCTGACGAAGTTGGAAAACGTGGCGGGGTATAATTGGTTAATTGGATACACGTAGACGTGTGGGCTTTAATTTAAAGAGTTGGGTCAAACCGTCTTTCTATTTTGTTTGTTTAGCATAAGATAAGATATTTTCATACACATTGGAAATTAATTTATAAAAGTTTTGACGTCAAAATTGGAACCAAAGTATTTGGAAATTATGAGTTCCATTCCAATTCCATGATATAAATAAAAGTTTATAACTTCAAAGTAAATTTGATAAGCGATATAAAATTCTGACACAAAACAAATCCAGTTAAGTGGACCCAATTCACTGTTAATCTTTGAATTAAGCCAGCTGATTCGCATCTTGAATGGATTCAGAGAAATAACATTATGGATCATAGCATAATATCAAGGCATCCCATCATCGTCATCATATGCAGCCCATACCTGGTTATCTTCAAAAGATCTTTCAGTTCGATCCTGTCAAAATCAGGATCTGGGACATTTATGGACATTGCTTCCAATGTTTCGGCAGCAGTAGCAACACCAGAACTGCCAGGAAAAGTCTTGAATCAATGATCCTCGTTGATTTTATCAACAAAGCCCACTGAAGATGAAATGATCATGATTTTGAGATGAAAATCTGGGCAAATAGTGAGCCTCTCAAGACCCAACCTGGAACAAATCCAATGACAATGAAAGTCTTCTCTGTTCTTGAGATGAACTCCTGCCTAATGCCTGATCCTGTTCGTCCATCAATCTTGATCAATGAATGCAAGCGTTCTTCAGGTGATAATAACCGCCTCCTTTTTTGTTCATTTCCATCTTAATTTACATTTTCTTCTTACAATGTTTTCTTTTATCTGGCTAGTTCTGGAAAAAAGAACTATTTGCTTTGCCATTTTGGGGGGTTAATCAACAGTTAATTCGGTTAAACAGCTTGTTCTTCAACATCTCAAGCGAACACCCTTTTATTTTCTACATTAAAATGGCCAATTATATTGAGCATTTAGACTTGAATCTTTAAAATAATATGTTGCTCAATGCTCAAAGACCCAGGTTGTATTGTTTGTTATTTTAATTTGTGTTGATTTTTTTAATTAAGTAGCCCGGTGGTGGTGTGAATTCCGTGGATTCGCATATATATATATATAAAAAGATCGACTTACAGTAATGTAAAATTAAATTAATTTTATGCACTTTCATAATTTTTTATACGATTGATATTTTAACAAATAGACCGTTGGATTTAACAAAATAATGATACTCACCGTGCACGTAAAGTTTTGAATTGATCCGATATTTCTATCATATCAATCGAGAATACTGTCTTTTTCAATATATATTTTTAACGATTGAAAGTATTTTACATCGAACAAATAGTTAGACATATTTAATTTACTCAAAACTCGACGTGCATTATCTACGTGAATATAATAAAAATACGATGGTCGGATTAAATAAATATAACTCGTATAAAATTTTTTAAAAGTGTGCAAAATTAATTTAATTTTATATTAATATAAGTAGATCCCTTTAATATATATATAGATTTTTAGATTTTTTCTTTTTGATTAATAATTCTGGGGATTGGAGTGACATCAAATTAGTGAAATATTATCTCTTCACAATCTGAGTGCTATTTTTATGCAATCTGAGTGCTTTGGTAGTAGATATCTTTTCAATCATCATTACTTTTTTTTTTTTTGTGATTAAAAAGTTGGTTGGGACTTATCGGAGCTATAAATTGGAAGGAAGGGTTGGCAATTAATGTTGTTTTAATGACAGGACTCTGATAATGTTGATTGTAACTTGTAAGAGAAAAATGAAATGAAACGAAACGAAATGGGCTAGGACCCTCTATCACTGCATCTTATATGTTGATGCTTGAATTGGTTTGGACTTTGGAGGTTAAAAACCTTTGACTGGTCCATTGAATTCCCAATCTTTATGGGTTCAATGTCCTTTTTTCTGTTTGGAAGAAATAGGAGCTTGGGTACATCTTGCCAGAATTTGATAGTGGTGAATAAACCTGGCTGGTAACAGTGAATTTTAAGAGAGCCCAATTTCAATGTCTAGGCATTTTGATCAATAGCTTTCTCTACAAGCTCATCCATAACTGCTTTGATCCTCTATTTCTTATCTAATTAAGGGAAATCTATGGCTAAGATCACTTGTTTATATGACATCCATCTCCTAGCATGAAGCAAGTACCTTTTAGTATGACATCCCAGCAATGATGATTCCTTTAACAAATACTAGTAAAATCTGAATTTTCCTTTTCAAGACATGGCAAAGCCAACCTTCTAAAGAAGCTTAAGGTAATAATGGATTCATCTAGGACTTGTTAACCTCAGTTACAAGCTGCCCTTAGCTGTAAAACCTTTCTGATATGTCCTGCATTCTTTCAAATCTCAGCCCTCCAACATGCTTTGGAATTACAAAAAATCATCTCAAACACTAAAAGATATCAACAGCTAATGGGAGAAGCTTTGTTTTTAGTCCTATAAGATTGCATTACCAGTAACAGAGCTGCTGGTTTGGCCAGCAGGATTACTTGGCAAAAGACAACATCTTCTTCAGAGTTCAGACCAACTTTCTCAGCTTTCAGTTTTTATAGGATATAGTTATAGAATTGGTTTTTGGACCTCTCCAAGAACATTGAAGATCCAATACATGGTGCTTTGTAACTCAGCTTCTTCAATCCTCAAATAAGTGCTGACAGCTGCTGCTGTTTGTCTTGCAGCATTTTTGCGGAAACAAATGTCAAATTTCTGTTTCTTCTTCTGTTTGTTGTTTATTGCTCAGAGGAACCTCATGGACGTTTTCTGTTTAGCAAACTTAATTTGTAAGCATTACATGCTAGTCTTTCACAATTTCAAGCTAGACAAGATTTATTGAAGTTTTCATTGCTTAAATTGTTGATATAGTATCTTCTTGAATTGATATTTCTGTTGAGATTTTATTTAAAACGCTATTATTTTTAAGCTTTCTATATGTTTCAGATCTTGCATACAAATCTATAGAAATATTATTTGGATAGAACTGGTCATGTATGGAATAACCCAATCGACTTTTTAAACTTTACTTTGGTGATAATTCACCAAGCCTTGGAATTTGGGATTCAGTTGGAAGCCAGTTAATCTATAGTATCTTTGACTAAAGATCCTAACTGAAGATTCATCCTATCTTTTGCTAAACACCAAATACTTTCCCTAAAATTTAGGATCTTTACCAAAGTGTTTGACATGTTAGTTCTCAAGGCAATTTTTTTTTCCTCTTTTTCCTTTATAGATTGTGCTTTGGAGAGAAACAGTCTTTGGCTGGTTTGAGGTAGGAGAAAAAGGAAGGATCATTGATCAATGGGACTTTGTTAGATATGTTGCTCCGACTCTTCATTGTTCTTGAAGTATTCGTGTTTGACATCGGTATCCGACGCATATCTGGACATGGGTATGGGGATATGATCCTTCAAGGACTCTCCAAATACATGGAAATCTTAGAAAAAATTGAACATACCCATGTCGGACACATACCTGCGTCCGATACTCACACCCGAGTCCAAGTAACATAGGTTGTTAATAACTTAGTATGAGAAGCTTGGAGCTGTTGGTAATGTTGATTTAAATAGTGAATGTTTGTATGCTAGCCTGGTGGGTCTAGAGATTCTACTTCTCTTCATGTTCATCATGTTCGAACTCATGTGGTCTGCACTTTAGTAAAATTGAGACCCTAATCTGGCATTTACTATGTTGAACATGTTTGCACTATCATTGTAAAAACCCTTTCCCATGAAAATACAGCTCATATTCTGCAGTTTAGGACATCACTGGAAATTCCCTGCTAAGAAGTTTGGTTGCTGTGCAATGAATACCAATCATTGTAACAGTGGGGACTAGTTTTGATCTTTTCGAATTCAATTTCTGGCTCAACTAAAGGTAATAGGAGTATGAAAAGTAAAAAGTAGATATTGGTGCCAAAATCATCTCTGCGCCTCCATGTACCCCAACCTACATTCTTAAACCTCTGAATTTAGATGGTAAGTTGGTAACTTCTAGCTAATTCCTAACTATGAACTTTTCCTTTAGGCTATACCCAGTTTATCCATTTATTACCATTTGTTTTAGCCTTCAATGGAAGTGGCGGGCTGGGAAATGCAGATAGGGTATCCATGGACCTGTTTCATGCAAACTTCATTGATGGCTTGTGAGAAATCCTTTAATGAAAAACTTTGCTTAGTGCAGCCATTTCTCTATCCAGTGAAATACGTATTTACTTTATAATTAGGTCTTATTTTGATTCATGTGACTAGAAAATGCTCTAGAATTGCTGTATCATTGCAGGCTCTCCGTCTTTGCTGATTAAGAGGTCACTAGAATGGGCGACGACACTGATCTGCAGTTTTGGTGAGGATAGGACCTGATTTTTATGTAGTGACAGACAAAGTTTCACGTGTAAGTATTTGTTAAGCAGCCTATTCTATTTTTTTATTGTAATTCTTAGCTCTATATGGATGTCATTTTATGAAAAACTGTATTTGACAAGAAATGGAAAAGGTTAAAGATAAAGTTCATGACCCCATGTTTTCTAACATGAACACCTGGAGCCCTGTTGATTTCTGACTCTCGGTACCAATTGTAGTTTTGTGCTACAGTACCGATTTGCTACAGTAACTTTATCTCGGGATGCTACAGTAACTTCCGAAAATCTTTTATTAATATGAGAAAAGACCAAATATACACTAGACACACTCTTTTAATATACACTCACAATTTCACTCTTTCACTCATATCTTTTTCTTCCTTTTTCTCTCTACTCACCTCTCTTCTTTTTCTTTCTCATCTACACAACACATAACACCTAAGGCTCTATTTATAACCATTTATGTCGGTTCCTTACAACATTCTAGTATGTATGTTGGCTAAGCTATAATGTTCTAGAGAAGGAAATATGGAGAAGAATATAGAAAAAACTAGGGAGAGAAGTTTCTAGGAAGGTGATTGAAGAATAATCTAGGGAGAATTATGTAGACAATTCTAGGGAGGGAGATTAAGAAATTTCTAGGAAGGAGAGAGAAGTCGGTGCATTTTTAACAAGCCCTTCAATAATTTTAATTTGTCAAATATTATTTGTCTTATTCGCAATGCATCATAGTCTCATTTTTTGAAGTGAGCTGATCCATTTGAGTTAGCTTACTGGAGGTATACTAGTGTGGTCAATGATGAGAATGTTAGGTTGGGAGATTGGGAACTGACTGCCATTAGAAATTAGGATCCATCAGGCCGCAGGGGCGAAGTCAAGAATTTTATGTTGGGAATTGGGATAAAAGAAGATCAAATTGTAAAATTTTGAGGGCCAAAATAGGTTTTTACCATTTTTCGAGTTCGACAATTACTAAGAACCTACAGAGTTTTGAGGAGCCAAGACCCCTGCCTGCCCTTTGGATCCGCCTGTCAGGCGGCACATTTCCACTTACAGAATATCCTCGTCAATGAACTTGTTGCATGTTATGATTTTGATGTCTTCTTCTCTTGTTTGGTGTCACTCACTTTTTTCTTTTCTTTCACTGGAACAACAATGATTGAAACTACCATTTGTTTGGCCTCTGTTGATGGATTCTTTATCGTATATAGCCAGAATTACCAATTGCTGCAAGTGCTTTCTGCACCAGCCATGGTGCCTAGTTGATCGTCAACCTTGACATGTGTAAAAGGAAAAAGGGTATCTCTTTTTCCAACGTTCAAAGGAGTGCCACATATGTTGGGGCCAACATTGTCTGTAATTATTCCAAATTCATCTCCTTTTCATGAGTTTTACACGAAAGGCATGCTGTATTTATCTAGCTTTCCAACTACATATGGGGCAATTTATATGAATTCACTTTTTACACATTGAAATAGTTTTTTGTCTCTTATTTGATTTGAAGTTTTACCTTGTAAAGAAGAATCATGTATTGTAGAGCGTGATGGGGCCCTGTTAATGGTGTTGAGTAGCCTTTCCTAGGAGTCTCATCACGATTTATACATGAAAAGCTGAAAATGATACGATAAAACTGTTACATGTGGATCGATCTTCAAGGTTATAAAAATGTTGGTCATTTGGAAACTACTGTTCTAAGCAGAGAGACAAGGAGTAGCTGATGGTTCATTCAGTTCAATTAACTGGTCTTTAGACTCTTCTACTTGTTTGGAATTTTGGGTTAAGACACATAATTCTTTTCTGCAATATCTGAACTTGCGTTAAAGGGACAGGAACCACGGTCTGGTAACTAAAACCCCATCGATCTACTTTCAAACTGGTTCCTGTAATCATATCAGAGCTCCAGTTTCACTTTGCTTTATGTAGATAAGCCAAAAAAAAATGCTTATGCTTGGTGCAGCTATTGCGGTGTGAGTCATCCAAAAAGAGAAAATGAACAAACAAAAGCCAATTATCATTGACAGACATGGGCATGCAACGCTTAGATAGGCATATGCCTCCTTTATCTCTTTTTCGTTTTAGATTAATGATAATCCTGCTTTTTTTATAAAAAAAAGGTTAAATTTGAATTTAAATCCGTTAATTATCATCTTTTAAAAATAATTGTATAAATCAATTAAATTAAATTCCGAAATCTCAAATGCTTTTAATCTTTGATTTGCAGCTACAATTATTTATAAGCTTCAATGATGTTGAGCTGTTGCTCGTTAGGCTAAAAAGAGAATAAATAAGGTTGGCAAATTCCCACCAATCTATCACGTGGAGGCATCGCTATCGTAGACAAATTAATGGGAGCGTTGGTCCACCATGGAAATGTTATGTGGACAAATATCAACATTGATAAATATAACCTCAACTGATTAATCTAATAAAAAATTATTATATACTTTACAACACTATTAATCATTCATAACCCAAATTCCTCTCGGATCAGTTCTTTTCACCGATCGGATGGTCCTCATTGCACCACGTGTCGAGACCTGGTAAGTGCCCTGGCAGCAGCCGGCATCCTGACATGGCTTACAAATACGAAAACACAATTATAATTATAAATTAAATTAAACATGCATGTTTAAACCTCGAAAAAGGTTCACGGGAGATGCTTTCTTTATGGAACTTTAAAAGCCTTTTATTCCTCCCCTGTTGACGACAGCAACTCGTCATCAGCTCTTTCTTTGGACAATGGTGATCTATGTTACATAGATTCGGTTTATGATATCTAAAAATGATACCTGTTTGTATGTTTTATTTGTTTGTTTGTTTTTTTTTTTTTAATTTTGAATTTGTGAAATTGATTAAAAATTTAAAAAAAAATTACATTTATAATAATATTTTAAATAAAAATATATAAATAAAAATAATATAATACGATATATAAGTAAATAAATATTTTATATATAAATATATTTTATTTGATTTAATTAATTTGATTTAAAATTTTATTTATTTCATTGTATTCATATTTAAATACAATATATATATTTTTTATTTAATTTTGTTTGCTAGAAATACTCATTCTTTAATAGCAAGTATTAGTAAACTCCAGTCTATTTCATTAATCAATTTTTCATTTTCGTCTCTTGTTACTATCCAACTCCAATTCAAACAATCTAAAAGATTAATGGTGTTATTCAAAAAAATTTGGATATTCATGAATAGAGATTAAAAGAGAAATGTCAAAAGAGAATAAAGGAATGGATATAGGTTAAAATACTTAAATAATCTTTATACTATAGTCAAAAGTGTATTTTAGTCCTTACTCTATAGAAGTGATTAATTTAATCTTTATACATTTGAAATTTGTGTAAATAAGTAAAATTGATAACAGTATTAATGGAAAACCGTCAAAATACTGATATGATATGTAAAACTGATAGAAAAGATGACTTAAAAAAAAAATGATGACGTGTCAATTTTTTTTACTCAAGTGAAATTTAGAAAAACATAATTTTTTTTTACCCAAATCCCTCCCTTATCCGTAAAGACATATCATCATTTTTTTTCGAAATCATTTATTCTGTCGGTTTTTAAATTTCACTTGAGCAAAAAAAAATTAACACGTCATTTTTTTTCCAAGTTATCTATTCTGTCAGTTTCACATAGCCATGTCAGCATTTAAACGGTTTTCCATTAAAACCGTTACCAATTTTACTTTTTTGCACCAATTTCAAACGTACAATGATTAAATTACAAGGACTAAAATATACTTTTTATTATAGTTCAAAGACTTCCTAAATATTTTAATCAATAGATATATGAATCAAACCAGAAAAATGATGAACTAAACAGTTGCAGCAATCATAAAGATCATATCTACTTTTGTGATGAAATATTGGACACATTCTGTGTTTAACCTACTGATGAAGTGATGAATATCGATACGACAATCATTATTCTGTCTCAATCTATGTAACATATTCTGTATTGAATAATTTTTCATAATATCAAATTATATTGGTTTTATTAAGCATTAAGAATAGAATTATTTTTTGCATTTTTATTGAAATGAATGATTATGGATCTCCAATAGACTTTTGTGAAGTGCATACAAAAGCCTTAGTCCTGTAATGGAATTTTTTTATTTTAAAAAAGGTAACGAGATAGGTAATTAGTTGCTTGATGAATCTTAACTTCAAATTACAGTTAAGGTTCTAAATGAGTTGATCTAATTAAATTGAGTAAATAATGTTGGAGTTTGGCCTGATTTTCTTAAAAGTTTTCTTTGAATTTTTCTTGAAATTTGTTCAACTTCTTATAGCTGATGAGCTTGAATTTTGCTTGAAATTAGAATAAGTTCTAGTCGAAATTACTCAAATTCAATTTCATTCTTATGATCACTAAAATCAAATTTGGTCTCTTTAAAAATATAATAATATCATATTTTATCAAAGATAATCTCATTCTCAATTTCGAAATCCAAAAATTTGGTTAAAAACACAAGATGAAAGCTTAACACTAATTAGCACTTATTACAACTAACAAGTTTATCCATTCATGAGTAATTTCAACTTGGTTTGAGAAAGGTAATTAATCATCAAACCAAATTCCAAATCATTTATGAATTTGAAATAATATCGTTTACCATGTGTAATAAATACTAGTTAATTTTAAAAAAATGAAATTAGGTAACACGATTTGAATAAAAAATAAATACTGTCCTGAAATAATTGTTTAATATAATTCTTTTTTGGTTTGAGAAAAATAATTAGTGGATGAAACCAAGTTCAATTTTAGAATGGTTTTAAAAAGAATTTTGTTAATAAGTGTCCTAAAAATATGATTTAAAATTATTATATAAAATAATATTTTTACTCAATGCATCGAAAATCATCAACATAACTGTCAATTATTATTATAAATAATATATTAATTATTTTTAAAATATGTCCTAAAATTACTGGTAAACAAAACTCTATGCGAAATTAATAGTAAACTTTGAGTTAGATATCTCTCATTATTACCAAAATAAAATGTGAATACCAGGAAACATACTCTCATAATGAAAAATAAAAACCATAAAAGTGGGTAAATGTTAGGTATGATAATTCGTATTATATAAATTTTAATACGTTCTTATATTCGTGTCGTGTTCGTATTATTTTTTTCGTGTCATGACATATTCTGCATTATATTATATTTTTTTATATCGTATAATTATATTATATTTAAAATTATTAAATTTTTACTTCATAAAAGAAGCAAAGGTAAGAGCTCCTAGAACCTGAGCTGCTGACCAGGTCAGGCAAAACTTGATAGTTGATCCCAATCTGAGAAAGAGTACAGTAGATAAAAATTATTAAATTATTGAGATTCATTTCATTTTTCTTTTAAAAGCTTTCAAAGTGTTACAAGATAAAAACAGAACCTCACTGATGTGATAACAATGTCAGGACAAAAGATTACTTCGTCCACACTCGAAGAACACAGCTTTAACCAAACAAAAACTAGTAAATTACACAAAGACAAAAAAGATGATGGCATTACCAAATCTTAGAAAAAATAAAATATAATATACAGCTATCCCAATTCCCAACCCTAAAAAAAACCAATCAACAAATCGATGAAATCAGTAAAATTACAACAACAAAAAAGTATAAAGTGGAAAAAAGTTTTATGCAAAAGAAGTTAAAGTTTAAGAAAATTGGTATCTCTTTTAAAAAATGAATTTCAACAACAATTAACAAAAATTGATTCAATTTATATATATATATATATATATATATATTTTCTCAATACAAGTGAGATTAGATCTGAATTTTATTGATTAACTTTTGTTGATATTAATTTTGAATACACTATTATTATAAATTATGAAGTACGACATATTTTGTTTTAATTTAAAAAATTAAACAAAATATTTTATCTTGAATTTTTCTAAATTTTAAAAAAATACTTTTTTTAAAAAAATCAACATTATTTACATCATTCTTTAAAATTAATCAATATATTATTTATAAATATAATATAATATAAAATAAAATAATTAATAATTTTATTCATTATTTTTAATATATTAAATAAAAATATTATTATATTCATAATTTTACAAAATATTCTTAAAATATTTTTTAACAAAATTATAAAAAAAAAAAAAAAAAAAACCTTCGCTACCGAGCCCCTACACAAGCGTCCAAAAGAGGGGGAAAAAAAAGAAGAAGCCCCTCAGTGTACACGTGGCAGATAGATGCCAGTAACAAATGAAAACCCCACGGGTGCCACGTAAAAAAGCGAAGGCCCATTATGGAGATTACACGTAGGAGAGTCGGATTGGTTGGAGAAAGAAAGAAGCGGTGCGCTGACGTGGGACGTCGCCATCGCAAAGAACTCCCCAAAAAGGAAGTGGGTAGTGATGGTCTAATCACATCCCTTCGTGACATTACCTAGATTAAAGTGCCCTCCTTCTTTTCGCCACCGCTTTTTCCCCCTAATTACTGTTTTGCCACTGTTGTCGCCAAAAATCACACCTCCAACTTTTACATAATTGCCCCTCCATCTTTCCCCTTGTCTACAAAATCCAAACTTCCCTTTGTCTTGACTCTTGAAGCGTTTGCTTCTTCCTCTATCCAAATAATAATAATAATAATAATATAAAAAAATCAATTTATATTAATATAAAATTAATTAATTTTATATATTTTTATAATTTTTTTATCAATAATATTTTAACGAATCGATTGTTAAATTTAGTAATATAGTCGTATTTATTGTACACGTTAAATTTTAAATTGATCCAATATAATCATATCGATCGAAAATATATGATGGATGGCATTATTTCCATTTTTTGGAGAAGAATGATAACACCTTGAGAGGTTTCATTTTCAATCGTGGAAAAAAGAGAGGGAGAAGTGACAAGGGGGGATGGACTTTTGCTTGATCTCTTTACCTACTCTTTTGACTCAGGGTCCTGTTATGGCAAATTTGGAAAAGAGCAGGCCATCTAATGCCAAAATGGGTGCAAAAAGAGTCCATCTTAATTGATAGAAATTTTGTTTTCATGCAAAGGGTACTTTTGTTAACATAAAGTACAGCCATCCAAACACAGAATCAGAGAGTTAACGACTTAGCGTGTAGAAGTTGTCTACTTGAGGGCATAGATGGATAGGGTTGTGAAAACAAAGTTGAGTTAAGAAGAAACCCAAAAAAGAAAGACACTAATTTTTCTCATTTTCTGCTGAGTGGAAGTAATACCTTGCCTACCCATTATATATTTAAAGAAAAAAGAATAAGATGTACAAATAGAAATATATGAATAAAATATCAAATTAAATACATTTGGCATTGAAATTAAAATATTAGTAGTAGTGTTTTTTTAGGGGGGTGAATGGCCTGTGCTAGCAGACATTTCTAGTTTTCTACCACCATATTCTTCTCATCTTTCTTTCACAGATTCTTTCAATCTTTAAATGTCCATGAATCAACTTTTATTAGATTCTTTTTCTTCAACTACAGCAGCAACTTGTAAGGGTAGTGTCACCTTTAGTAATAGACTAATAGTATAATTACTTGTATTAATCTTATTTTAGCTGTAAATTCTGTAGATCTCTACAGGTGAACTCTGTGGTCAAACCTTAACACCCTTCTTGATTTTAGGAATTTAAGGATTTCTTTCCTATAAACTAGATTTCCTGTTAGATTCTTTTGCCTGGTGGAAGGGGGAAGCTTAGCTAGTTTTTATTGATTTGATATCTAAATTTGGAATCTTTGTTTTCTGGACACTTTAGCCCATTTCTTGTTCTGGACTCTGGTTGGTAGTTAACAGGATAAAAACAAATTCTGTTTGGTATTAAAAACTCAGAATCTTGAGGAATTCTTTGATTCTTTTTTGTGCTTGTTGCGAAAAATTTCCTTATCTTCCTCAATTCTGGATCTTCTATTCTGCCATTCTCAGTTAGTAGGCTGTAGTGCTGGATAAGATAGCATCTTTCTTTCTTTCTTTCTTTCTTTCTGTCTTTCTTTCTTTCTTTTTCTTTCCTTATCCTTTTTCTTTCCCTCACGGGCACAACTCCTTCCAATCAATCTGTCTTGTAGTCAATTTGGAGTTTGCTGGGTTTTTCTTCTTATCCCAAGGTTCTTGATTTTCTGGTGACATGGATTTTACTAGACAGTTTCTATAGATTTGACAGTGGGTCTCTCTCTCTAGCTAGCTGGAATTAACAAGGAAGTAAGACCCACTTCGGTCTAGGGGTACTGTTTCCTTAGTTAGCTGGTAACTGGTCAGTGTTTCTTGGATGAGTCGGCTCCATGTATTTAGGTTTGGTTTAAAGGTGGGGCATCTGCTTTGGTTGTTATGTTGCTGGATAGCATCTATGATTCCCATGAACTGGTTCATTAATGGTGAATTTAAGGACGCCAAGGCTGCTCTCCTGGGTGATAGTGGTAGCAAGATGTGGTTCAAATGCTGGGATAAAATCTCAAGCTATAGCTTCAAGATCCACCATCACTACTACCAGTATATCGGTTCCAAGAGAGTTAGCAAGACTTGGTGGAGAAAGCTCTTGTTTTCATGGGTAATTGGTTGGACTGTCGCTTCTATCTGGATCTTCTGTTATATGAGCTCTCAAGCTACCGAAAAGAGGAAGGATACACTCGCTAGCATGTGTGATGAGAGAGCTAGGATGTTGCAGGACCAGTTTAATGTAAGCATGAACCATATTCAGGCTATGTCCATTTTGATCTCAACTTTCCACCATGGCAAATACCCCTCTGCTATTGATCAGGTAAGCAGGCTATATCCTCTTCTTGTAACTTTTAGTTAAGATACTAATATAACTAGTTGAGATAGATAATTATGCATTTGTAGTGCTTGATTGCTATCATTTAGTGTCAATCTCGTTGCTCTTTTCTTAATTAGAATGGAATTCGTCCTATTTTGCAATTGAATTACTTGATCTGGATTAATCTGGGGTACTCACCTGAGGTGATTAATTGCCTATAATTATACAATTTCAACCAAAATTGTTACTCCCGAATTTTAGATCAAATAAGAATCTTGTCAACTTGATAGCCATTCCTGCTTCAGAATGTTAAACATGGTTATTTAAGCTTTAGACCAAACCAGGTCTAAGTGTTTTTAGTTAGGAATTATGATCACTTTTTTTTTAGTCAACAAAGGAAACTCACTTTAAGAACCTGTAGAGGACTTTTGCGAGGTACACGGAACGAACTGCTTTTGAGAGGCCCCTTACAAGTGGTGTGGCATATGCTGTAAGGGTGCTCCACTCTGAAAGGGAACAGTTTGAGAAGCAACAGGGCTGGACTATTAAGAGGATGGATACCCTTGAACAAAATCCAGTTCATAAGGATGACTACAATCCTGACCTCTTGGAACCGTCGCCAATTCAGGAAGAATATGCTCCTGTTATCTTTGCACAGGATATTGTATCACATGTGGTTTCTATTGATATGCTGTCAGGAAAGGTTAGTCCCTTTACTATTCTAAAAGGTTCTTGTGGTTTTTACAGTAGCCATAGCCCATTCACTGAAAATTGTACTATTTCTAATTAAAGAAAATAGTATAGAAGAGAAACCCAAAGTACCTTGGGTAACTTGTATTAAGCTTAACTGGACTGAAGAGTTAACTTATTATTTTATTACTTTCTAGTTTGGAAGAATATTAAGTATTTTCAATCTCTCAAGAGCTTTGACCTTCGTTGAATAAAGAATTTTGAATTCATTAATTACAGTCTTCAGTTGTGAATCTTGAATTTCTTGTGTACCAACAGGAAGATCGAAAGAATGTATTGCGTGCAAGAAAATCAGAAAAAGGGGTGCTAACAGCTCCTTTTAGGTTACTCAAAACAAATCGTCTTGGAGTTATTTTGACATTTGCAGTCTACAAGAGGGATCTTCCCTCAAATGCAACTCCTAATGAGAGGATTCAGGCAACTGATGGGTATGTTTTCAGTATGAACAAAAAGTAGGAATGTTTAATCAATGTCTCCTTGTTTTATGAAAATTAGTAGGAAGATGAATTCCTTAGGCTTCCCATCTCTGGAAACACACATACATACATGCATGAAACATGTAAAAGTTGTAAGAATAAATCCAATAACTTAAGGACTCTAAAATTGATCATATACATCAATCAAAATAAATGCCATGCAGAAAAGGGTGAACCGAGCTCTTTCCTTTTTAACAAGAGGTCCCTAATGTGATGCTCTAGTTAATGGCTCTGATAAGATGATCTCATTCATGATAGTTAAAGAGAAGTTATCCTGATACCATCATTGCTCAATCAGGTATCTCGGTGGAGTGTTCGATATTGAGTCACTTGTGGAGAAGTTGCTACAACAGCTTGCAAGTAAACAAACAATCCTTGTGAATGTGTTGGACACAACTAATCAGTCTTATCCTATCAGTATGTATGGTTCAAACGCATCAAATGATGGGTTGGAGCATGTCAGCCACCTTAATTTTGGAGATCCTTTCAGAAAGCATGAGATGCGCTGCAGGTAGTCCTTAGATCTTGGATTACCTTTTGATCTGGATTTCTCTTTGATATGGGCCTCTATTGTTGGTTTTTGACCAGTTTCAATTCAACATAAATTCTGCTATTTCCATAAAACAAAGGATTTGCAAGTGCATGTCAACCTTTATATAACTTTCAACGTTATTTATGTCCATAAAACCAGGGTAACTTAATCTATAAGAGAGGTTCTAAATTCTTTTTTCCTCCTTTTTTGTAAAAACAGTTCAAATGTAAAGAACTTGAATATAAATCATGGACTAATTTTGTTCTTCCTACAGGTTTAAGCAAAAGCCACCATGGCAATGGTTAGCAATAACCACTTCAATTGGCATCCTTGTGATTGCATTACTTGTTGGGCATATATTCCATGCAACTGTTAATCGAATTGCCAAGGTGGAAGATGATTGCCATAAGATGAGGAAGCTCAAAAAACAGGCTGAGGCAGCTGATGTTGCCAAATCTCAGGTATATGACATATCTGATTTATACTCTTAAGCGTTCTGACCTGTTATGGATATTTGGTCCTAATTAATTGTGACCGTTTTGCAGTTCCTTGCTACTGTTTCACATGAGATCAGAACCCCAATGAATGGTGTTCTGGGTGAGTCTTGAAGTTTTCATTTATTTCTACGAAGTTATTTCTATGCATTGTATAATTATGCTCAGAAAATTAAATTAAAATAACTAGTAAGAATACAGTTTTCTTAGGCTCTTAGCCATGACACTGAGACACTTTTTTTTTCCAGGAATGTTGCATATGCTTATTGACACGGATTTAGATGTTACACAACTAGATTATGTCAGAACTGCACAAGCTAGTGGAAAGGCTCTGGTTGCACTTATAAATGAGGTTTTGGATCAGGCTAAAATCGAATCTGGTAAGCTAGAGCTCGAGGAAGTGCAGTTTGATCTACGAGCAGTCTTGGATGATGTATTATCACTCTTTTCTGGGAAGTCTCAGGACAAAGGAGTAGAGGTGAGATACCTGTACCTCACTGACTCACCCTATTCCCTCCACCCCCTTCTCTCCTCTCTCTTTTTCTTTCTCTTTTACCCTTCATGTGGTGTTCATCCACAAGTCTAATTTATATTTCATTTTGTATAATCAATTTGTGGGTGAGTGCAGTTGGCTGTATACATTTCTGATCAAGTGCCTGAGATGCTAATTGGTGATCCTGGGAGATTCAGACAAATCATCATCAATCTCATGGGAAACTCAATTAAAGTATGTGGTTGGTTCTCCATTTAATGTATATAAAGCTTGTTGGGACTTGAGAATTTTTTTTTTTTAATTTTATATACTATTAGGAAGAGATTGGAGTATGTCTGACCAATCTGTTTCGAATTTAAACATTATGCCTTGTATCTAAAACTCTCTTCCTTTGTATCCAAGGAAGAATAGTTGTGTTGAATGGTGTCATGACTTTATTAATTATTATGTACCCAATAAAGTCATTATATATATATGAATGCTGAAACTTACTAGTTAGAATCTTTGAATATTTTCTCCTCTCTTTTTCCTTCTAGAAAACCAGGGAGCCAGAAGCTTCAATTTAAGTTCAGTTTTATCTGGATTATGCTTTAGTAGCAATAAACTTATAATTTACTTATTTGGTGCAGTTCACAGAAAAAGGGCACATCCTTGTTACAGTTCATCTTGTCGAGGAGGTGATTGATTCGATAGAAGTTGAGACAGAATCTTCATCAAAGAATACCTTGAGTGGTTTTCCTGTTGCAGATAGACGCCATAGCTGGAAAGAATTTAGAACTTTCTGTCAAGAAGGATCCTTGCATCCTTTCTCTGACAGCATTAATCTTATCGTATTGGTTGAAGATACAGGAGAAGGAATCCCTTTAGAAGCACAGTCTCGTGTTTTCACCCCTTTTATGCAAGTGGGCCCTTCTATTTCCCGAACACATGGGGGCACGGGCATTGGACTAAGTATAAGCAAGTGTTTGGTTAATCTGATGAAAGGAGAAATTGGTTTTGTTAGCATTCCTAAGATTGGGTCCACCTTTACATTTACTGCTGTTTTCACCAGTGGCTCCTCTAGTTCAAAGGAGTACAAGAGCCAGCAAATCAACAACCAGTCTAACTCTGTTTCCTCAGAGTTTCATGGGATGAGAGCATTAGTTATGGATCCTCGACTTGTCCGGGCCAAGGTGTCAAAATATCATATCCAACGGCTGGGAATTCATGTTGAAGTAGTTTCTGATTGGAAACAAGGTTTATCTAGCATAAGCAGGGGGAGTAATGCTATCCACATGGTTCTCATTGAACAGGAAGTTTGGGATAGGGATCTAAACACTTCAGCTCTCTTCATCAATAACTTAGAGAAAATAGATCATGGTACTCCTCCAAAGGTATTCCTTTTGTCTAATTCTATCAGCTCTTCCGGAGCAAATACTACTACTTCTGGTGTTTGTAACTTGACCGTCATCCCAAAGCCCTTGAGGGCTAGCATGTTAGCGGCATCTCTACAACGAGCCATGGGTGTTGGGAACAAAGGGAATCCCCGTAATGGGGAGTTACCTAGCTTGTCTCTTCAGAATCTTCTTCTTGGGAGAAAAATTCTAATTGTAGATGACAACAATGTGAACCTAAAAGTAGCTGCTGGTGCATTGAAAAAATATGGAGCTGATGTGGTTACTGCTGCAAGAGGAATAGAAGCTATTGGACTGCTCACACCACCTCACCAGTTTGATGCCTGTTTCATGGATATCCAAATGCCAGAAATGGACGGGTATGTAATCCCTTATTGCATTTAGAACTTTCTTTTGCAATTCTGATTTGGAAATTAAGTTTTGAAATAAGTAACAAATAAGAGAGAAAAAATCTTCTGTAGTTGGTGCAATGAGTTATGATGTCTTATTTTTGCTGGCTGCTGTTTGCATTTCAGTAGATTATTGGTTTGTTAATATTTCTCAATTGATTATATTCTGACTTAATCAATGTTTAATGCTGATAGGCGATAGCGTTTTCTTCGTCTCCCTACAGGTTTGAAGCTACAAGGAGAATTCGGGATATGGAACAGAATATCAATAATCGTATTCACTTTGGAGAATTATCAGTGGAAACTTATAACAATGTTTCAAACTGGCATGTATCCATTTTGGCTATGACTGCAGATGTTATCCAGGCTACACATGAGGAATGCCTACGGTGTGGAATGGATGGATACGTGTCAAAACCATTTGAAGCTGAGCAATTATACCGGGAAGTTTCACGATTTTTCCAATAGGCATCAGATCAGAATCTGTTGGAAGGACTTCTGCTCATGACATGCCAATGGCATCAATAGGACTGCCTGTACTCTGGCATACTTTGGGATACCTTAATAAATTCTGATTCTTTCAAGAGTGAGTTCCTTTAACCTCATCTCCAACTCTCTCTCTTTTTTTAGTATGTCCTAGTAAAGATTTAGTTTCTTTCCAAGCCTCAGAAAACCATGCAATTATTTCTCTAACTTTTACAAAATTAAGCATCATATCATGTTGTTTTGTTTACCAGTCTGTTGACATCTTGCCATGCCTGATGTTTTTGCAGGGAAACATCTGTTTTGTGGCAGGAGTGTATATAGAATCATGCTTTGAATATGGGATTGAGTTTTCTTGTATTTTACAATGCAGATAGCAAAGCCTGTTGAGCCTTTCAGCAGGGTTGGTGAATTGACATTTCTGTGCAGTTAAAAACTCTTTGATATAACTTAGGGTTCAAAAAAAAAAATTACAACTTGGAAATGGATGGAAGAAATTGCATCCTCTTTATGTTAGTAATAAAAACAGCGGCAATTTATATCTTGCTGTTTTGTCTCATAGACATAGACATGGTGACCAAATCAGTTGAAAGTAGTGAAGATTGCTTGCTTCTCAGTAACAGAGGGGGAGATTGCACCTTGTACATTAAAGTTGTAATAAAAATGATTTATGTGTACTTGTAGTATTAGCTTCTTTTGTTCTAACAATGTTAAAGAGTTTGTTGAAACTAGGAATCCATGTAACTTTGTACAGTGACAACAATGTATCAATTTGGGAAATCTCATGATTTTTGTCTGATTCTACGAATTTTCAAAGCTATCTAAATTTGTTTTTCTCACTGCTTTTGTTATCAAATTAGATAGAAACCAATACATTTACAAATAAAAATAACAATTCCTGTAAAACACTGTCATAGACATGACAATATTTTTATTTATGTCGTAATCGTATTTAAAGTGTTATTATTTATATAAATTTTGATACGTTAAAAATTTGTGTTGCATAAATTTTGTTATCTATGTATATTTATGTCGTATCTGTGTTATTTTTTCGTGTTTATCATGTTTTAATTATTTTTCTCGTGTTGTATTCATGTCATGTAATCATGTTATGTTAAAATTATCAAGTCTATATATATATATATATATATATATATATATATATATTATAATACATCGTTAAGAGGTGACATCTAACAAATTTATAATTCAAAGTTCAGCATCAGCAACCTCTTTCATTCTCTCAAGCAACAGCCTTATTTGTAAAAAAAAAAAAACATTATTTTACCACATTTATATCATAAATACATTCGGTAAAAGAAATGAAGAAAATTCTACATTCAAAGTTGGACTTGGTGACCAAAAGGAATAAGAAAGATATTTATTATGTATTTCGGGAAGAAAGAAAGAAAGTCGATATGTCCGAGTGGTTAAGGAGACAGACTTGAAATCTGTTGGGCTACGCCCGCGCAGGTTCGAACCCTGCTGTCGACGGATAGTTTTTGATCTTCCTTCTTATTGTGCAATGAGTAAAGCCTTATCTTTTGTTTTGGCTATTTTTGCGAAAATCTGTTTTACTATTTGCAATTGCAAACAATATAAAGAGGGAGAAGAAGTGTTGGCCCATAATTAAGAGTTCATGCGGATGGGATGCGATGGAGAATCGTAGATGGATGGCGAGAACAGAACCATATAACAATTTAAATGAAAATAAAACAGGTCTGAAATTGTATTCTCACTACACATTTTTTAGCTTTAAATCACTTAATTCAACTAAGCAAATGACTCTTTCTTTTGAATTTCATGTCATCCAGTTTCTCTATTTCGAATCTAAATTATATTTATTTTCATCTACAAAAGGATCTGTTAGGGATTTTTGGAATGTTTATTATTAAAAAATTCATGTAATAGAGATGACACGTGTTACTATATTATTAGTCTATATTTATATTATTATTTTAATTACTGGTGTTAAAAAAGTTACATTATACATAAAAATGATACCGTAAACATAACATTGGATATTCTAAAAATACATATTAAATAATTTTTTAAAATGTAAAGTCAAATATCACATTATTCTTATTCAAAAAACTTCCCTTTTTATTTTTATTTTTTGAATAAAACTTCCCTTTTTATTTTTGAAAGTATAATTTTTTTTAAAAAAATTACTACATGATATATCGTGATAAAATTTGTTAACTTTATAAATAAGTTAAACTGTTAAAAGATTGATAATATAATATTGTAAATTTTAAGTCTATTTAAAAAAAAAAATTAATGTACTTTATTATCAAATGAATAAATAATCATTTTTTCATATAAATATGTTTATGAACTTAAAACTTTCTATCATAATATGTATAAAATAATAAAATTTGTAATAAAAGAAAATCTTGCTTTAAATAAATTTTGTCCAAAAATAAAATTGATTGGCTTCGTTAGATTGACGTAAACAGCGACCCGCTAGCTGATAGACAGTAAAGAGGGTGTATAAACGAGGAGCGTCTACAGTTAGGGGTGAGCAAAATCCGACTCGACTCGAAAAAATCGAAAAAATTTTCAAATTTCGAATTAAATAGTTCGGTTTATTAGAGTTATTCGGATTTTCGGATCAACTCGACTAAGTAATTTGAGTTATATAGTTTAGCTAGGATTTGATTTATACAACTCGAATAACTCGAAAATCCGAATAAGATATTTCTATACGACGTCGTTTTACTCATTTGAGTTTGATACTAAGCTTGAGTTTTGCGTTTTCCTTATTTCGTCTTCCCTTTTTACTCTTTAGCCCATTTTTGTTGGATCATTTATTTTTGTTGTTTGTCACCATTCAGTAGAAAAATAAATCCACATGAGCTGTTGACTGCATACTTATTGTCTTAATAATTTATCATTCATTTTTTTTTCCTTTGAAATTGACAAGTCTAGATTGAAAGTTTACATTGAATTTTTTGAGTTTCAAAAGGGGAAGGCTATCCCTCAATGCTTCATTCAGTTAAAGATTGAAGCTTTTGGTTGATATCATGCACATTACCACCAAGCTAACCAAACGATGAAATTCAAAAGATAATGAATTCTCTTTTTTTTAAAGGTCAATAGTAGGCTATTTATTTAGTATGACAAGTCTTTGATAGTTATATTTATAAGAAAAGATAGAACAAAAAAAAAATATATTTGTAATTTCATAGAACTAAATTTCAAAATTATAGATATACATGCATTTACAAGATAACAGTAACATGATCTAGTCAATCAACATTTACAAGATAACATTTTAACTCGAATAAATTATTCGACTCGAATTTGTTTTAACTCGACTCGATTCACTAAAATTTCAAATTGAGTTTGGTTGACAAAATAGGACTCGTCAACTCGACTAATCCGAATTTTTTTCACTCGACTCGATCGAACGCTCACCCCTATCTACAGTGACAGATAAAAAAAATCAAATAAAAAAACAAGCTAATTTACTGATATTATATAAATTTATATACTGTCAGTACATCAAATATAAATCTTATATAAATAAAATTTATATTTCATACGTTATTAATATATAAATTTATACACTGTTAATAAATCATAACACTTTAAATATTAATTTCTAAAAACATTTAAAAAATATAAATGACATCACGTAATTCACTATCAATATATAAATATATACTTAGATAATGCACCAAGTATAAATCCATCAAAATAACCCTCTTTTTTTTTGGAGTTTTATTTGATGCATTGTCAGTCTATCAATTTTTACACTATCAATAAATCATACGATAACAATTTGTTAATAAATAAATAAATATTTTTAAAAAATAAATACAAATAATTATATATTTTAATAAAGAGGAGGAGTCCACTTATATTAGTGTAAACTATATTAGTTTTACACATTTTTATAATTTTTTATACTACTTATATTTTAACAAATCAACTGTTGGATTTAATAATATAATTGTACTCGTCATGCACGTAAAATTTTGAATCGATCTGATATCTCTATCATATCGATCGAGAATACTTTTTTTTCAATATATATTTAACGATTAAAATTTTTTTATATCGAACAAATAGTTAAACATTTTTAATTTACTCGAAACTCGATTTGCATGATCTAAGTGAATAGAATATGAAATACGACAGTAAGATTAAATAAATATAAATCGTATAAAAAATTTCATATCTAAATGAATAGTACATGAAATACGATAATAAAATTAAAATATAAAAAATTAAATATAATTTTTCACTAATATAAATAATTTAAAATGTAAATAAGTAAATAACATCATATAATTTATTATTAACATATAAACCTATAAATTAAGAGTGCATCAAATATAAATCCCCCCCTAATCTTCACTCGCCTCTCTTTTCTTCACACGCCTCTCTTTTCTTCGTTCCTTTTGCTGCTACCGCTCATCTCTCTCTTTCGCGTGATTTTGAGGCGACCGATCAAACTCAGATAAAGAAAAAAATTGATGGATCCTGACGCAGTAGCGAAGGCGTTCGTCAATCACTACTACTCGACATTCGATGCGAACCGGGCCGGTCTAGCCAATCTCTACCAGGAAGGTTCCATGTTGACCTTCGAAGGTCAAAAGATCCAAGGCTCTCAGAGCATCGTGGCTAAGCTCACCAGCCTTCCTTTCCAGCAGTGCCAGCACAATATCACCACCGTTGATTGCCAGCCATCCGGCGCCGGCGGCGTGCTCGTCTTCGTCTCTGGTACCCTCCAACTCTCCGGCGAACAGCATGCTCTCAAGTTCAGCCAGGTAGCTCTCTTCTGTCTTTGCTGTTTCTCTTTTTCTTTTTTGGATTTTTAGGGCTTTTAGGGTTTTTATGTGTACTTCAGTGATCGATCTAAGGCTAATCTATGTGTCACTGTTGATTTCATCGATGACATCAGTGGTGTTAATTTCGCCATACGTTTTGTCATTGATGGATCTTTTAAGTGAGTTTTTTATCTGCTATAAGTCTGGATTGAATCAATGGGATTTTGATTTATTCTTCAGGATCTTAAGAGTCGAATTAACTGTGATGTATGTAATGCTTACTGCTCATTAGATTTTCAGTAATTGCATGTTATTCATCCCTTTTGAATTTATAGTAACTGAATTAAGAAGGAAAAATATAATCAATATAATGAACATTGTCGATTACATTAAACTGTGACTCATGATTACATTTTGAAAGATATGGATATTTTTGGATCCACCATCTTGCCAAAAGAACCTGCTGTTTCTTATTTTGTTATGTGACTCTGCTTATTTACATGTTCATAGTCATTCTTTATGGCAATTATTTGGACTCTGTGGGCTCTGGATATTCCTATCCTCTTGCCTTAGAGTGCCAAGTTATAAATAATTGTATGATTACTATAGACAGCAATGAAGAGCTTTCTTCTATTCCTGATTTTTTTTATCCTAGGCAAGCCTTTGTTGGTATGTTTTTTCTGCTTGCCTAATTACATTTTTCGCATGAATAATTGAAAGTGGGTGCTCTCATTGCTTACTTTCTGAACGATTATCTAGCATCTCTCTCAATGTTTTTTCTTGGGACTCTATGCAGTGTGAAGGATATAAAAGAAAACCCAATATGACCTATGTTGCTCCGACTCTTCATTTTTCTTAAGTTATCCGTGTCCGGTCCATATCCGGACATGGTATGGGGATATGACCCTCCAAGGACCCTCCAAATACATGGAAAAACTTTAAAAAAATTGAACATATCCGTGTCAAAGTCATACCTGTATCTGACACTCACACCCGAGTCCGAATAATATAGACTATGACATCTCCTCTCCCCCCAGGAGATATTGATGATTTCCTTGTGGCTTATGTCTTGCTTTCTCATAGAGCAAACTTATATAGTTTCATCTATATTTATAGTTAACCGTTTTGTCCTAATTATTTGTGCAAGACACGTTTTTATTTTTATTTTTATAAGGGCATGTTCTTATCTTCTGTTTAGAAAATTAATAGATTTCTCATCCACCAATGCATTGGTTCTGATATTTTGACATCATTTTGTTATCAACTTTACTAACTGCGGTATTTTGGCTTGCTTTCTGCTCTCAGATGTTTCATTTGATGCCAACAGCACAGGGAAGCTTCTATGTGTTGAATGACATATTCAGGTTGAACTACGCGTGAAAACACAACCACTACGATTAATCAAGGCATGGGAATACAATGTCAAGGGTTTAAAAAGTTTGCTTATCTCTCTGTTCAGTTTTAGGCATTTTAAATGAAAAATGGAAAAAAAAAATTTGGGTTGATTATGTTTCATGTTTCATCATGGTTTCCAGTCTCCATATTTCAGAGACTTTGTTGCGATTGGTTGAGTTGGTGAAAGACTCTGGAGCCTTGGCTTGAAAAACTGGGTGGTTTATTACTTCATTTTGATACTTTTATCTCCAGGTTTAAAGATGGATTTGTTGATATCTAAAGCTTTGCTATTACAGATTAGTTTTCTCTAGTCATTAAATTTAATTACTGGAAATTGATGCTGTAACTTACATCAGTTTTATGGATAATGGATGATCAAACTCCCATTGGGGTTTGCAGAGGAATGTACTGGGAGTGGTTTACAACTTAATTTTTATTCCAAGCGAATGAAAAAAAAAAACCCCTTAATTTAGAGCTTGTAAATCAACTATTATTATCATACATTGCTACTCACATTTTAACAGAATATAAAGAAATAAAAGATAGAAACAAGTTTACATTTCGCTCCCCTTTACTCCTTTTCTTCGCCACTGATTGAATTAGAACCAGGCAAAAACTGTAATTGCCAAAACCTACAATGGCTCAGGCGCAGTGTCCTTCATTGCTTGATCCCAAATGTGGAAACTCAAGGTGAGGAAGGTCAGGAATTTTGACAGAACGGAGCGAAGGGTCAGCAAGGTGATTACGGTCCTGTTTGTCTGCGCCATGGATATTATTAATCCCAGGCCTTGGCAGCATTCCCACACCAGCAAACTTCCAAATGATATAAAAGGGTGACTCAAACCATTCTTAGCTTTTTTTGAACAACTTTTTCTTCGATTTCTTTCCTTTGGTGAAACAAACTAGATGGATGGTGGTTTTCTCATTGTTGATGGACTTTTTAATCTGGGTAAGCATATCCTGCAAAAGGTTCAAGTTAAAATTCAAAACAAATTGCGAATGACTCTCCAACAATGAAGAAAGAACTAAATCTATTATTTTCTTTGAGTAAAGAACTAAATCTATACTTCAATCATGATCTATGATCCAACCAAGTTACCCAAGTCTATTAATACAACTAATCTTGGACTGTCTTCTGACATCTTACAACAGAACAGTTCCATCGAGGTGTCGAATTTTTTAGTGTGGCTTTCTTTATCAAACAGTTTCTCTAAAGTTAACGATTATTTCTTGAACATTCATGATCGCGTGCTACTTTTGAAGATCCAAAGCCATGCTTATCAACATCACACATGTAACTTGGTCGAGATCATCATTATGAACTCAATAGATCTTCCAATCCTCCTCATTAGCATCTACAATAGGTTCCTCGAAAAATATATCATCAAGAACAAAAACTTTCTTTTATTATTTCAACACAATCTTAAGATTGCAAAATCAATCTATGAAATTCGACCCAATAAATTTGTTTGCATCAAAGATGATAGGGAGTGATAAATTATTTGTCGTGATAATTTGTATCCTATATAAATTAATGCATATAAGTTGTTATGTAAAATTTAATCATTAAAACAATTTTAAAATTTTAAATGATCATTCTCACTATTTTATCAAAATAATAACCTTCCCCTAGAAATACCAATCTCATTTCTTAAATGAAACAACCATCCCATTTCTTCTCGCAAATAAGAATACAATACTCATTGATCAGTTAAATCCTTTCACAAGTCACTGCTTCAACTAGACAAAGAATCCATATCCACGTATTTCAGTTAACATTTGAAGCAAGCGTTATCCACATTTCCTGCATTAATACTTGAAGAAGCCTACTAAATTCCCTTTCCTTGTTTGTAGCAATACGCAACACCACTCACAAGAACTCTAAGTGCTGCTCGATTCTGCAACTCTTTCTGAACCACTTTTTCTCTTCACAAAAGCTTCCATGCTGCAATGCCAAATCGTTTTGAATAAAAAGTGTCTATCAGAAATCTCGTAAACCTTACATGCATTTAATTGATCGAAGAAAAGGGGGTTAAAAAAAGATAGTTTGTTCAACAACGAACTACAATGTTTCATTTCATGCAAACAAGGATAAATTAGCAGCCCAAAAAAAAAAAATTGTTTCTTCACAAGCATTTGAAAACCTCTTGTACCATGCAAAACATAACTGATAACAAAGGAATACTGAAAAGCAGAAATGTCACAGATACAGCATAGTCAATTAAGCTAATTTGCAGCAAAAAAAAAGCTCAACAATGTGAAATCATGAACCTAACCTTAACGAATGTCATACTATTCAACCTCAAGCTCAATTTATCTAGAGTTAATCCAAAGCTCAAACACAAAGTCAAATTCAGCCAGCATGTTTCAAAATTTTGCCAAATTTGATCAACCAACAACAGTTTAGACAAGGCATTACTAATTATTGTCTTATTCCACCACTTGTTAAGGAAACCCACCAACCAGCATTTTGTCACATCTTGAACTTGCTATACCCATAATGTCAATGAGTGCGATAAAAGAAACTACAAAGATAAAGCATTCATTTCTAACCAACAAAGTAAAGAGAACATGGAAATGTTATAAAACAAAACTTTTTATTATCCTATTTAATTTATTCTTAAACATATTTTCACTCAACAAAGTTTTCCAGTATCATAGGAAGAAAAAATTCAGCATTTGATTGCAAAAAAAAGTTCTCAAGAAGCACACATTGAAGATCAATGGATAAAGTTAAATAAAAATTGGACAAAGTGGCAAGCATAAGCATATTTTGCTGAAGAGTAAACAACATATTTGAAAGCATTCTAATATTCCAAATATAAAATGCAGGAGAATAATCAGGCCTCAGAGGGGCTTCCAAAACCCTGCCAACATGTTATTTCAACTAATAAATGGTTTAGTTACCTCTTGTTTTAAGGATAATAAAAAACCATCTGAAAGAGAGTTGTGATTAAGCTCTGTTTCCTTGTTTTCCACAGGTAATCTATTCTCTTTTTCCTAGGGTTGGTGCTCACATCCCAAAATACGGTTCATCATTATTCTAGTAAAAATCGAGCAACGACCTTCCGTTATAAAATATCCAATGCTAAATTTTAGCAGAATAGGTGAACAACCATTTAGCTAAGACTAATAGATCATAAGTATCACAAAAAAATGCAAGAAACGGAACAGAAGGGATTTAGTTCCTGCCACCATAAGAGGTAACTTAATATGAGATTTAATTCACAAAAATCTATTTAGTACTCTAAGATAAACGATATGCACTTATTGCATCTTTTATTCATTCGACTACCAATCAGGAAGGAAAACCCCAATCTACAATCCTACAATTCCTATAGTATATTGGTATTATTATTATGTTATTGAAATTAAAGTCAGTTTTACCAACAAAAAAAAGTCACCTAATAAAGGAATCCAATTACATTAAAATCAAAGACATAAGAAAGGACCTAGGGTATGTTCTCTCTGTTTTTTTAGATCAATAATTTTTCAATTAGGAGAACCTAGAATTGGACACGTTTTTCTCCCTAAATCAAACACAACAACCAAAGAGTGAAAGACAAAGTAGGGGGGGAAAAGCAAACAGCCCAAAGCAGACAATCAGAGAATAAAACAGAACAAATTTATGTCAAAGGTGAAAGCTCCGAATCAAGAAATCAAAAGATAAAAGAAGTCCTAATATAAGACAAAATTAAATGTAAAAGACAATAACACAACATCAACCCATGTATACAGCATCGACTTTTTTTAAATAGTATTTTAAGAATAATTAATAAAAAATTTACCAGGAATGTCTTTTTGCGGCGAAGAAGAAGGGGCCACGGCGTAACAAAGAATAGAACGACCTAATATGGAAACCGTGGAAACAATTCCAGCAACGTAAAAAACCATGACCAAACCAAGAAGCCAAGGCATCAACATGAATCCAATAAAGAAAGTAACTGAACCACACAGCATCAATGAAACAGATATCCCTAGCATCAGCCAAGCGAATCCGGCCGGCGATATCATCGTCGTCGTTGTCGATACCGGTGGGGGATGAGGCCTCCTCGACGGCGCTGGTGTTTGGTCGGCGAAAGGCATCGGCGGCGATCGTAGAAGACTCAGAACCAGCGCCGACAGCTCGTAGAAAACCCTCGATTGCTGATCCTGATGTTGATGATTTTGCTGTTGTCTTCTCATCATTTTTTCTTAGACAAAATCTGATGGAAAATTCGAAGATGAAAAATTTCTAAAACCTATAATCCGAGAAAAATTGAAAAGATTTCAAATACTACGTACGATTTATTTTCCTTTTCTTCTCTTTTTTTTTTTTTTTTTCTAAAAACGAGGCAAATGGATGAACTCAGGGATAATTATCTATACCGTTGTTCGAGTGGAGAAGAATTAACAACCGGAGAATTCTAATAGGTTATGTTTTGGACAAATGTTAATAAAAAAAAAAAGTGTTTTTAAAAAAAGGAAAGGATATATTTTTTTTATAATTAAAATGTGTTAAAACAAAAAAATAACCATCATCATTGATTAAAGGGTTTTTTTTATATAAATATAGCTAAAAAAAAATCTCAAAATACCGATCTTTTTAGATTATTTCCCAAAATACGCTGGTTTTAACACTAGCTGGGAAATCGCCACCCCCCATGGCGATTTCCCAGCATCAAAATATTGATTTTGGCTAAAAATACCAAGGGAAATCGCCATGGGGGGTGGCGATTTCCCTTGGTGTTTTTTTCAAATTTTGATAAAAATACCAAGGGAAATCGCCACCCCCATGGCGATTTCCCTTGGTATTTTTAACCAAATTTGTAAAAAGAATGAAGGGAAATCGCCATAGGGGGTGGCAATTTCCCTTCATGTAATTTTTTTTTTAATTTATAAACAAATTTTAATTTTTTTTAATTTGTAAATTTTATTTTTTAAATTTAAAAATTATAAATTAAATTAAATTTCTTATTAAATTTAAATATGGAAAATTTTGTTTCTTATAAAAATTAAAAAAATAAAATAATATTTCTTCTTAAATTTGTATATCAAAAATTATATTTGTAAGTTTTGTTTCAATTTTAAAAATTTGTAAGTTTTGTTTTTTAATTTTAAAATTTATAAATTAAATTAAAATAATTTTTTTATAATTTTAAAAATAAAGAAATTTCGTAAGGTATATTTTATTATTTAAAATTTATGAACAAATTTTTTTAAATTTTGTTAATTGATTTGTATTAGATAAAAACAAAAAATAAAAAACAAACAAAAAAACTTGCATTACATTTTCCCTTATAATCCAAAGTACATAATAAGTTGAGAAAAACATGTAATTCATTTATTGTTGATGCGAAGTCTCCCCCAATGTGCCAAATCGATGCGGACAATTTCGACGGTTATGACCTTCGTTTCTGCATAATCCACAACGTTTTGGTTGGCCTTTCTCCCTGAGGTCCATTTCATTACGAATACGACTTGATTTTGGCCGACCATGTGGATTTCTCCGCATTTCTTGATTGGGACACACTTCTGGACCATCATATTGAGGCCAGTAACCTTCATTTCCAACAGTTTCGAACTCATGTCTATAAACATTCAATATAGTTTCCAGTCTATAGACTTTGTCCACATATTGCATGCAATCTACATGGACATGTGCACAGGCAGCAACTACATGTGAACAAGGGAACCTTTGTGCTTGAAACTTTCCACAATCACACCATATGTCACTGAGGTTGACTTTGTACTTCATTGCAGAAACACCCTATTGTGGGGCAACTAACTCTTCAACCAGAAAAGATTGATTTGTTCGCGTAAAATTACGAACAATGTGGGAGTTAGCTTTCCTGCGATTTTCTTGCATAGCTTGTGTGACTGTTTCACAATATGTGTGCCCTCCCTCCATCATGGCAATTTGCTTGTTCCCCATCTTAACAAAAAGTGCAGCCAACCTATAATATGTTGATTGCACTAAAACAGTAATGGGAAGATGACGCGTTCCCTTCAACACCGAATTGATAGATTCAGCTAGGTTGGTTGTCATATGGCCATAACGCCTTCCTTGATCATATGACTGCGCCAACTTCTCCTTGGGGATCCTATCAAGCCAATTAGCCGCCTCTGCATTTTCTCCACGAAGATTGTCATACATGAAATGAAAATTCGGTCGCCTCAACTCGTATCCTAATAAATTTTAAAACAAAAAACTTGTGAATTTCAATATTATTTTATATGCTAAACGAAATATAAGAGATAAAATAACTATGATTTGATTCCATACCCATGTTAATAATTTGTCGACGCAATTCCTTATTGTTAAACTTTTTCATAAAGTTCGCTGCAATGTGTCGAATGCAGTACACTGAATATGCATGTGGAGGATTCCATCCACCATCACGTCTAATCGCAGCTTTGATGGCTTCATGTCGATCAGACATCAAGCAAATGCCAGGCTGTTTTGTCACGTGTCTGCGCAAGTTACTGAGAAAGAATGACCAAGCCTCTGTTGTCTCACCCTCCACAATGGCAAAGGCAATTGGCAGTATGTTTCGGTTGCCATCTTGTGCAATAGCTAACAATAATGTGCCTTTGTATTTTCCATATAAGAAAGTACCGTCTATTTGCACAATAGGTTTACAATACGGATACCCTTCAATGCACGACTTAAATGTCCAAAATAGTCGATGGAATATTCTCTTACCCTGGACCAGTCGATCACCGTGATATGCAGGTACCGTTTGCAATTCCACAATTGTACCAGGCACGAAATGTTGCATTGCACCTAACCATTTAGGTAGCTCATTGTACGATCTTTCCCAATCGCCAAATACTCGAACAATTGCCTTTTGCTTTGCTTGCCATGTTTTCTTGTAGGAGGTGATGTATCCATACCGGATTCGCATCTCAGCGATCAAAACTGAAACGGAAATCTCCGGATTTGCTTGGACCAATGACAAAATGCATGAACAGATCATGTTACAATCTAACTTGCAATGATCTTGTGAAATCCTCCCCGATGTGCAAGTATGAGGCCCTTCATATTTTCTAATCTTCCATAGATGTTTCTTTTTCATAAAAGTTGCCCTTATTCTCCAATTACACCCATTCCCATACATTACGCACTTGGCATAATATTTCGTCGGCTCAGATTCAATTACTCTGTAATCTACAGAGTTTTTGATGTTATAGTGCTTGATAGCTGAAAGCACAGCCTCTTTCGTTGGGAATTGTAACCCAACACACAGATCAACTGCAGATGGATCAAATGTCAGAGGCATAGCTAATGTATGAGCATACTCTGGAAATTCCGGCACATGCATTGCCTCCAAATCCAGTGTATGCATATGGGATGCAGCCTGATATGGGGGAATATCTCGATGAGTGTTGATATCTCCATGAGTGTTGATATCTCCATGAGTGTTGATCTCAGCAGGGACGACGTCTGGGTCAGAATCAGTATTGTCATCACTTGCGAATTCAGCATCCTCTTCCTGCTCACTAAATTCACCAACATCTTCACCATGGACTCCACGTGGACGAACAGGATCAACACCAGCTGGCTCATCTTCGAGGGTAGTAGGAATTAGGGTTTGTGAGACTAATGAAGTCTGAAAAGTTGTAGCTTGAGATAAGGGCACGACTTCTTCTGTGGGAACGTCGTATGTAGTGTGAACATAGAACGACCCAGAATCATAATCTTCTATGGGAAAGTTTTCTGTTGTGCGAACATTTGAAGGGCCGCAATCATCGTCAACATCATCTATGTCAGCATATAACTCAAGGACACCAACATTTGCAAATGTCTCATGAGCATAAAACATGCATCTGACATCATCATCATCTTCAAGTGGAAATGTTCTATATCGGACACATCCTTCACCAATAGAAAGAGGATGCCTGTACTTAACCTCTGAAACTCTTTTTCTAGTTCCAGCTTTAATTTTTGTATGAATTTGCAGCTTCAGTTCCTCTAATGTGACGTCGTCTTCAACACGAAAATTTTTTGGACGTTCACAATCAAAGGTAGCACCTTCGTCAGTATTATGAATTTGGCCATTATAGTAGACCAATGCAATCACTCTATTGCTCATGTTGTGTAGCAAAAGAAAGAAGAAATATAGAAGGATGAGAATGAGAATGAGAATGAGGAGGTTTTAGCACTCAGGAAAAATCTGATTGAAAAACTGTTGTAGGGGGTATTGTAAACCTTCATAAGTATTATGAATTTATAATGGTTCATTATGTTGTACCAGATGACAAATCCTATCCTTTGTATAGGATGAAATCTGATTCTGATATTCTGCCTAGGACTATTTGACTGAAAAAGTTATAACTTATTCAATGCAAAATGTGATTGATAAATCCCATCATTTGTCTCATCCATTGCAGAAAGAATCAAGTTCCAATATTTATGCAGCATTTGATGGACTGGAAATATAGCTGAAACCTGTCTAAAAACCTATATCATCAGTCTTATCCATTGCAGAAAAAATCAAGTTCCAATATTTTCTGCAGCATTTGATGGAGTGGAAAATAGCTGAAACCTGTCTAAAAACCTATATCATCTGTCTTATCCATTGCAGAAAGAATCAAGTTCCAATATTTTCTGCAGCATTTGATGGACTGGAAATATAGTTGAAACCTGTCTAAAAACCTATATCATCAGTCTTATCCATTGCAGAAAGAATCAAGTTCCAATATTTTCTGCACCATTTGATGGACTGGAAATATAGCTGAAACCTATCTAAAAACCTATATCATCAGTCTTATCCATTGCAGAAAGAATCAAGTTCCAATATTTTCTGCACCATTTGATGGACTGGAAATATAGCTGAAACCTGTCTAAAAACCTATATCATCAGTCTTATCCATTGCAGAAAGAATCAAGTTCCAATATTTTCTGCACCATTTGATGGACTGGAAATATAGCTGAAACCTGTCTAAAAACCTATATCATCAGTCTTATCCAGAATTTTTTTTTGCTGCTTTCCAGAATTTCACTTGTTTGCTTATGAAAATGTAATGCAAGTTTTTTTGTTTGTTTTTTATTTTTATCTAATACAAATCAATTAACAAAATTTAAAAAAATTATTTTGTTTTTTTAATTTTTATAAGAAACAAAATTTTCCATATTCAAATTTAATAAGAAATTTAATTTAATTTATAATTTTTAAATTTAAAAAATAAAATTTACAAATTAAAAAAATAAAAATAAAATTTGTTTATAAATTAAAAAAAAATTACATGATGGGAAATCGCCACCCCCCATGGCGATTTCCCTTCATCCTTTTTACAAATTTGGTTAAAAATATCAAGGAAAATCGCCATGGGGGGTGGCGATTTCCCTTGGTATTTTTAGCAAATTTTGAAAAAAACACCAAGGGAAATCGCCACCCCCCATGGCGATTTCCCTTGGTATTTTAGCCAAAATCATTATTTTGATGTTGGGAAATCGCCATAGGAGGTGGCGATTTTCCAGCTAATTTTAAAACCAGCGTATTTTGGGAAATAATCTAAAAGGATCAGTATTTTGAGAATTTTTTTTTTGGCTATATTTATATAAAAAAACCTTGATTAAAGTGTAAATAAAATAAAATAATTATAATATATATTTTTAATTATGTCATTCATTTTTTTAATTAAAATAATAATATAAATATTAAAAATAAAATAATAAAAAATAAAATAAATATTACATTAAAAAAATATGAATATAATAAAAAATGAAAATAAAAAAATAATTAAAAAAAATAATTATAATTTTAGATATTAATTATGTGAAATCTATAAATTTAAAAATATTATTTGTAATTTGATAAATATAAAAAAAGTAATATAAATATTTTATATTTTTTTTTATTAATTTGGAATTTTAAAAAATTGAATGAAGAAGGTTCAACTCTTCTCATTTTTTTTATTAAAATAATTTTTTTATTCAAATAAAAAAACAAAAAAAATTCTCTTATTTTTTTTTTCTTTTTTTTCCCTTATCCTAATCTAAACATAGACTTGAATTTGTATCTCGAAAATTCTGGAGGGAAACTCCAAAGAAAGTGACGCGGCGGTGCTGTTATTCCGATTAATTGGAATTTGCAGAAACCAAAAGAAAAAGTTTCGGTAGTTCGGATTGAAAGAAAAGTATTACTATTTTATTTTTTATGAATTTGGGGATGCTTGCTTTATGGATTAGAGCGGACGTGGATGTCTTAGATGGGTAACAAACAAACTTTCAAAAATAAAAATGAAAAAGAGTTTGGGCAAATATGAAAAAATGCCTCAATAAATAAATTATTGTTAAATAATTTAATAAATAAAAATTATTTTAAAAAAATTATTATAAATTATTATAAAAATATTGTAAAGATAAAATTATTCTTGATAAAAATATATATATTTTTTAATTTACTTTTTAATTAAAAAATAAATATTTTGAAAATAAATATATATTTTTATTTAATTTTTTAATTAAAAAATTTTAAAATATAAAAATAATATTCCTAAAAGTAATTTTTCTTTATTTTTTAAATTTAAAAAAATAAATATTTAAATATTTTATTTTTAAATTTATTTTTAATTAAAATTTTTAAAAAATAATTTTTTTTTACTGAAAGAAAAAAAAATAAAATTTTTCATTAAAAATAATTTTATCTTTGTAATATTCTTTATAATAATTTTTAATTATTTATTTTTTTTAAATAATTTTTATTCATGAGATCAAGAAAGTATATTTTTCATATTTACCAAAGAGTTTTTCCAGATTCCAACCTCAGCCAATCCGTCCCTTCTTTTTAAAGCCCGTGGCCTTTTCTTTTTCTGCTCAAATTCTAAAGTTTGTGCCACTTGTAAACTAATTAAACAAAGTTAAATGTTTTTTTTTTTTCCCCTTTGAAACCTCAATAATCAAGTAAAATACAATTTGCTTTAAATTTATGGTGATCAAAGTATAAATTATTTTATCTACTATAAAATTAAATTTTTTAATTTTTATACTTTTAAAATTAAAATAAAAAGATAAATTTATTTATTAATGTAACAAAAACTGTTAAAAAAAGCTGACATACCATTTAACCTTGTGTTTATTTGATAACGTGAATGTCAAATGCTGACGTGACATTAATAAAATATATTATTTTAAATTGACGTGGATAAAATAACAAACTAAGTTGACAAAAATGCCACATCAATTATTTTTTGCCAACTTAATTTGTTATTTTGTCAACGGCAGTTTAAAATAATATATTTTATTGGTACCACATTATCAAATAAACACAAGATTAAATGTCACATCAGCTTTTTTAACAGTTTTTATTATATTAGTTAGTGATTTTACCTTTTTACTTCTATTTTAAAATTATAAGGACTAAATTACTTAGTTTTAGAGTAGATGGACTAATTTGCATTAAATGGTATAGTATAGAAACTTTCCAGATACTTTGATCAATTTATGATAGAAGTTTCAAAAAAAAATTGTAAAAAGATATCTTGGTATAAATTATGAAGTAATAAAAAAAATAATTAAACAAATTGTAAAAAAATTAATGGATGTTTATATGTATCAAGATTATTTAAGCATCATTTTAATTTTATTTTATTTTATTAAGTTTAATAAAAATACATTAATTATTTATATATATTTTTATAAATATTACTTTAATTAAACTCATTAATGTTTTATTTTTTTTTACCCACATGTAGGTTAATTAGGGGTGAGCATTCGGTCGGTTCGGTTTTAAAATTTTGAAAATTGATTAAACCGATTAAACTTATAAAACCGACCGAACCGATCGACAAAAATTCTAAAATCGAAAAAATCAAAATTGACTTAAGTCGGTCGATTTGATCGATTTTAATTATTTCAAAAATAATTTATTTATTATATATTATATATTATTATATAATATAAATGATATATTATATTATATATAATTTTAAATTATTATATAAATATATTCTATTATATTCATATTATATTATATTTAAATTAAAAATAAAATTAAAATTAAAATTAAAAGGTTCGGTCTATTCGGTTATCAATTTTGAAAACCGTTAATTGATCGAATTAACCGACTAAATCGAATTTCATATCCGATTAATTTTAAAATCAAATAAATCAAACCGAATTAATCAAATTTAATCGATTCAATCGATTAAATCAGTTCAAACCAGTTAATACTCTCCTAAAGTTAATTTGAGCGGTGGAGTTGTGAATGTTTAGGTCTGCTTGGAAAAAGGAGCAAATCCAAATCCAAACTCGAATCCAAACCCAGTTAATTTGGGAGTAGCCGTAGCCTTGCATTAGGGCATATGTTAATGTATTTGACAGTTTGAGAGATGAGTTGTTGAAACCTGTTCATTTACAGCGGTTATACATCTCATAAAAAGAAAAAAGAAAAAAACCGTTAAACAAAATCTTGATTATTATCTCTTTAATAAAACCTTAGTATCTGTAAGTTTCAAGCTTTTTCTTTTTGTTCATAAGTTTCAAGCTTATTGTTCTTCCCTAATCTTGTCTAAATGTGTCAAAAAGAATGAAATGATTTCATAAAGCAAAAAGAAAAATCAAAAGATTTTGGTTGGAAAGGGAGTGTTAAAATTTTTTTTTTAATGAAAAAAAAAACCCTTCTTTTTGTCTCATAACAACATTTTAATCATTTTTTTTTACTTAAAATAAAAACTTATTTTAACCGTATTTCTTTGCAGTTCAATTCATTATTGATTAAAGATTATCCTTTACAACTTTGTACAAAGCGAATGTTAGATATATATTTTTATATTTTAAATTGATACAAATAATGTTAAAATTGATTTTTTTTAGGATGAGAAATAAACTTTAACACCATTAATACGAAAATAGAAAGAGTATAAATTTTGATACATAGAAAACGGATAAAAAAAGCCTGCATGATCATCTCATCACGGTTGATTTTTTATAGTGAAAATTTAGATGAAAGTATTTAGAAAGTTCTTGTATTATATAATTTAGTATAAATTAGTTTATTTATTGTAAAATTAAGTAATTTAATTTTTATTTTTTTAAAATTAAAATAGAAAGATAAAATCACTCATTGATTTAACGTGAACCGTTAAAAATATTTTTGACGTGATATTTAACTTGTGTTTAATTGATGATATGAATGTCAACTACTAACGTGACATTAATAAAATATATTATTTTAAGATGACATGGATAAAATAAGTTGTTGAAAATATCATATCAAATGTTGAAAATATATTATTTATTTTGTCTACGTCATCTTAAAATAATATATTTATTGAGACCACATCAGCATTTGACATCTACATCATCAACTAAACAGAAGTTAAATGCCACATCAGCTTTTTAAACGATTCATGTTACACCAATTAGTGATTTTACCTTTTTGCTTCAATTTTAAAAGACTAGAGACTAAATTATCCGATTTTATAATAAAAAAAATTAATTTGCACTAATTAATATAGTATAAGGACCTCCCAGATACTTTGATCTGAAAATTTACATTCTATATTTTGTTTCAAATTGAATACCCATTTTAATTTTTAAGAAATCCTATATTTAAACCTTATTTTAGTACTACTAAATAGGGCTGTAAATGAATCGGACTTGAACGAACAAGCCTATATTCGTGTTCGTTTATTTATTTTTGAGTTTGTTCGTGTTCGGTTCGTGTTCGTTAAGGATTTTAAAATTGTGTTCAAGCTCTGTTCGTTTAAAATTAAGTGTGTTCGTGTTCGTTTATTTAATGTTCATGAACAAATTCATTTAAATTAAATAAACTTGTTCGTGAACATTAAATGAATATGTTCATGAACATATAATCGAACATGTTCGCGAACAATTAAAATTATGTTCATGAACAATAAACAAACAATTTTAAACAATTTTAACAAACAAATAAAAAAATAAATCAATTTTAAATTATTATTAAATATAAAATAATAAAATACAAACGTAATTAAATTAAATTTATTATTAAATTATTAATTTTAAGTTATTAAATAATATTAATTATATTATAAGTAAATAAAATAAAATAAACGAACATAAACGAGTTTTAAACAAACTAATAAACGAGTTTTAAATGAACGATAAACGAGCTTGTTCGTAAACATAAACGAACCGAACACACATCTGTTCGAATTCGGTTCGTTTAATAAACGAATATTAAAATTGTGCCCATAATCGTTTATTTAGCTTAATAAACGAACATAAACGAACAAAAATCGAACTGTTCACGAACCGTTCGTCGAACGCTCTGTTCGTTTACAGCCCTACTACTAAATACTAATATTCAATATATTAAGTTAAAAACATAAATACATATGGTAATTTTAAATATAATACAAAAATTAAAACACGTTGGATAAACAAAAAAATAATATAATAAACATGATACGATAAATTTAAATACGATTAACACAATATGTTTAATACATGTATCGTATTCGTGTTTTAAAATTTTAAGATATTTAATAATTTATATTATATTTATATTTACACAAATAACACATAAAAAAAAAACAAAATATAAAACGTATAGAAATTGTTAAAAGAACAATCATTTTGAGAAGGAAAGAAATATGAAAGTAACAAAACTAAACACTTTAATACTTTATTGAACATGAGTGGTTGAGTACTAATACTGTATAGTAATTAATAAAAAAATTAAAAGAACTTGATACATACAGATTTACTAGTATATATGATACAAATATTTACTAGTATCATGCTGACTAAGATTATTTTTATGAAAAAAATTATAATTAATATATTATTTTTTTTTAAAAACAAAATATTAAATATAAAAATTTATAACTAAATAATCTTCTCATGATTATATCCGAGAAGGAAGAGGAACCACTTGGCATAGCCTTAAACCTACAGTGACGGTGACAACTGACAAGACTTTTAGGTTTTTGTGATACATAGGGTTTTTGTAATAAAAAGTGTAGTCAGTTGTCTTGTTTTCACTGGATGATAAAGGCATAAATTAACCTTAGTGACGCGCATCTTTACGTTTCTTCTCCTCTGTCTCTAATCCCTAAAGTCTAAACCCACCACCGAAGGAAACCCCCAAAACCTACTAATATACTAATTTTCTTTTATAAATATATACATATGCATATTCATTTAAAAAAGAGTAGTAGTTTTGATGAAATTTCTTTTCGAATTAAAACAAGGAAGAAAAAATAAGAGTTCAAAATAATCTTCAAATGGAAATCAAATCAAACACGCTTCAAATAGGAAAATTTTCACCCAGAAACGAACCAAAAGGTTCAAAACTATGCTTTCCTCAAAAAGCCCAAATGGTCCAAAATGAACCTCACTGTGTTGGTAACATCAGAGTCTAGTACACTACGGGTTCCATTCCAAGTGTGTGGGTACACAACTCAAACAAAGACAAAAATCCGAGCCAATGATCTTATACTAAAATATTACTAGTAGCAGTAGCATGTTTATTTATTTATTTTCCACCGCATTTTATTTTAACTACATCAATAAATAGTTGCATACTTACATTTCAGCATGATTCATTACAAAGACTGAAAAAGAAAACGAGAGAGAGAGATGGGATTGGAGAAGGAAGAAGAAACTAATGGATTCACCCTGATAACATAGGTTTAGCTGCCGAAGTGAGAGATATGCGAGCAAAGTCTGAGAAAGAAACGTATTTGAGAGGTTCCCAGAGACTTTATTACAAGCGGGTTGGACAGCAGAAGAAGGATCCAAGAGAGAGAGGAAAACTTAAAATAGAATAACTTGGCGACAAGCTTTAATTATTTCGGTGACATAATAATTTCTACATGCTTTTGGTTGGTGACTTGGGTGGCTGGTGCCTTTAAAGGTGACACAGGCTGAGTGGCAGTAGCTCCACCGCAGCACCCTTCGAGCAAGCACAAAATAATAGGCCAACTAACCTTATTATTGAAGCAAACTAAGGGTTTGCTGCTGGGGAAGATGACCCAAATGTTCGGGATTGCTGAACCCTATCACCACTTCATTCCTGTAATCTTCATTCTTCTCCATTGCTGCAATCTGTAAGTCACATCACAAGAACATCATCCCAATACTTGTTCAGTTTTTCTATGTCTACTTTTTTTTTTTTCTTCCTTTCTAAACTATTTGTTTGTCTGCTTTAATGACGATTATTAAGTTGAGCAAGCATAGAGATTAGCTCTAGAAATCTTATACTACCTCTCTTTCTAAAAGTTCATTTTCTGCTTTCAGCAACTTTTCCTGCGTAAAACAGGAATTGTCACGGATTAGAACAAAACAAATAAAAGGAAAATGGTTTTATTTTATGATGCTAACACATCTACACAAACAAATATAATGGTACTGTTAAATAACCAAAAGTAATTAATTGTACTATGCTGTTTGTGCTTGTATTTTCTCTAGTTTAGGACACATTCAGCTCTGTTCCTCTGTACATATTTTCATTAAATTCTTGTCTGTCTTGACCATCCTAGTGGAACAAATATGTTTGATTGCAGAAGGCTGTATGTGTCATTAGATTAGGCTGAGCAACTACTTTAGAGAACTAGGAGTAGCAGGGGAAACTTATGGTAAATTGATTTGGTTGGTTCATGGTTGAGGACCAAAAAAGAGTAGTGGCAGTTGACATTCAGAATTTCAGATAGCTATAGAATAAGGACTAGTCTTGCAAGTAACTGGAAAATTAACTGTCCAACCAAAGATATTTTTTATCATCCTGTTAGAGAGCTTCTGGGTAGCACAAGTTGACAGCATGGATTAGGTTGAACTAGAAATCAGATAACCTATATAATATAGATTTAGCAATATCAAAAAGTTGTATTCTTGTATTTGGGTTTTATATAAATATGTATTGGAAACAAACTTAGTAGAAGTTCTTTTGGAAATCTTAGAATATGTCAGAACACATCACCAAGCTTCAGCTCTGCTGGAAGAGTATGAGGGAGCTAAGAGCTTGAACAGCAGAATTTGATGTAGGTCACTATCTATTACATCTGATCTAGGTTGAAACTCCGCAGCCCCACCTCCAAAAAAGAAAAAATCTAAGTCCTATATTGAGGATCTTGATTCTTGAAAATTGTTAACCTGAAGAGCATGCAAACAATGTTTAATAGGAAAGCCTACTAATCAGAGAGCTAACTGGATCTGAATGTTTCTGACTTGTATTGCCACACATAAAGTCTATTACGTATATCTTATTTATAAACTATACAAAAAATAAATAAGGAAAAGAAATCTACAGCTGTCAATCTATATTTACAGCAATTACTTCAGTATTTACAGCTAGGAAATCTTCAAAAATTTCACCTATAATTCAGCCAACATTCAGTCAACTCTTCAACAGAAAGCCTTTGTGATTTGGGAATCAAGGAAAGAGATTTGTTGCAAACAAAACAATTCTCCTCTGTGTTCAAATAATGATCAAGCCTAAGGGACATGGTAGATTCCGTCAAGGGAGAGACTGTTCATAGTTTTGGGACTGTTTTCAGAGGTGTAAGAATCCAAGTTTTGATTTTAAGTTCAATAGATAAAGAAAAGATTATGAGCCTACCAAAATGAAATCCTGAGAAGGGCGGTCTAGAGAAAAGAAAAGGTCCTATCATGGTTTATGGATAGGCTGAAAATTTTTTAGTTCGCTGATTGCAAACAGCTATATTAGTACAGTTAAAACATCCCACACTTTTGACAACATTATAAAAAGCCAACAGGATGCTCTTCACAATTGAGGTAAAGTCAATAGATTCATAGCTAAATTCTCACTATAACCACAATGGTTGCATACCTTTTCTTGGAGGGTCATTATGGACTCCATCATCAATTGTGTCTGCAGAAGAACTTGATCAGGTAAGAATCTCAATAAACATGACAGATAGGACAGGTCTCCATATCAAATATAGCAGCATTCTTGTCCAGTAAAATCAGGAACAAACAAAAGATTTCATATTTGTGCACAAATATTACTAGAGAAAGTCACTTAAAGTTCTTTAGTCGAATAATTTTCAAATGCATTAGAAGTCAATGATGCGTAGGTCTTACGTAATCATTTTTCAGATTTATCCATTCCCTCTCTTATTCAGAAGGAAGCCTATCCTGTAAAAGAAACCATAGTGACTTAGGGTGATTAAGTGGATTCTTTGGTTGCAATCGCCATTTAGATTCTCTTGACATGCCAACTTTCTAATATTTTAGATTCTGAGTTTGGTTTGTTAGATCATAATAGTGAAAGAGGATCCTAGTAAGTGGTGGGAAAAAGAATTCAATGTGAAATACTTTCATTGTTTCAAATCTGGAGCAAAACATGTGTCAATATTCATGGATTTCAATACACAAAATATTGTTTTTATGAAAAAAAGCTCTAAATTCAGAGAGCCAATGCGAGTATCAGCAGCTAAATGTCACTTATAGGAGCTGCTAAACCATGCAAAAAAAAAAAACTGTAGTAGTAAGAAGATTTGCAGGTAGGTGAGCCCTGAACACTAGAAATGGAGCATTACTTATCTGAGCAGGTGGTTAATAAATATGGAAGAATCAAATATACAGTCAATCTCCTCTATAAATGAACTGTAAGGTACAAGCTCGAATGAAAGCTAGCAACTGAAGAGAGTGCTAGGGATATGTACACTACTATAAGAAAAGCAGCGAGTGCTTAGTTGAGGTTTTGCAAGAGATTTCCATACTGTAGCTAAAACATAAGATCTGATTTCTTAGAACAAAATAAGTAGCTTACACAAGATATGTTTCCTGATATCCAGATTTTCCTCAGTATGAGATACTAACCTTTCTCGCTCTTATTTGGGAAAGTGCCGTATCAAGTTGTTTCTCTAGTTTTACAAGGTCCATATCACTCAGCTGCGCAACAGTTGGTTCTTCCAGTTGGCTGTCAACACAAACTGATATGTCAAACAACTACTTGTATATAACTTTTATTACACTCGGTTTGGTAGGAAAGAAAGAAAGGGGAAAGGAAAAAAAAAAAGTTTTAATATAATGGTTGAGCTACAAAATAGCACATTTTGTTATGAATCTAAACCATTACATTAAAAAACTTTCCATCCTCCCTACCAAAAATAGCAACCAATAAGAAATAAGAAAGTCACCTTTGAACTAAATGCAGTAGTTCTGTATGTGAACGGACCTGTGGAAAAAAAATTTGATGGCTAGTTAGCATATATTGACGAGAAATACCACATTAGACCACACCTAGGAGCTCATATCAATATAAAGTGGCGAAACTCCTCATTAGCTTGACTAACTGATCTGTAAGTCCATTTTATTCTTTTTTTTTTTTTAATAAAAACCTCTACATTAGAAAACTTCAGTTTTCTTATTAACTGGATGGCAAAATAGCAGTTAAACAGTTCCATTATCTGAGTTAGCAGGATCATGTAAAAAGCATAGGGAGAACATGACTATTGACTACTCATAAAGATACTAGGATGCAAAGTACAACTGTAGTACAAGCAGCATCAATGTAGTTAGAGAACAAATTCACTCAACAGAAACCCAAACCCTAGTCTTAAACATACAAACTTGTTTAGAATATAAACCTGGATGAAGCTCACATTATCAATGAGCAAGAGCATATTAGTAAAATTACAGTGAAGCAAACTCTGGTTGATTGCTCATCACTGTCAAGTGTCAAGGATGTCTAAGCAACGGAGGTATCTGTGATACTATAATTAGCAGCATAAGGTCCTATGGACGGCTGAACCAATTATAATTTAGCACTTAACAGCATAAGGTACTTTGGACAGCATGCAGACAAACTGACAATTACAGTTATTTGCACAACCTCATATTCTCATGCAAGCTTATATGAAAGCAATTATTGAATAGTAGTTGGGCCAAAGTTGATCACACAGTTCAAACACTTTCTGAATTGACAAGAGATCTATATCCATTAGAACTTCATCTATAAATCCGCTTTGAAGCCAAGAGCTCTTAGATAAACATGGGTTTTCTATTAGTGGTGTTTTGGTATACAATCACCAGCAACTAGTCAATGCAGAATCTTAATTGCACAAGTATGAGCAATTTAGTTGATTAATTGTTAAACCATTCCAATTACCTCTTTTAACAAAGATGTTTCTCAACATGTGGTTGACAGCATTAAGCTCACTGTAGAAGGGAGAAGGATCACTTACTGCTTCATTAACATCTTTTGAAGCCTCAGATTCCTTTTCATAGTGACTCCGGTAGCGATCAAGAATCTTGGCCAAACTGGAAAAAAAAGTTGATTGCAATAGTCATTATAACAATAAGTAGATCAAAACTATTTAGTATTTCATAAAACAATTTTCCATGTAAAAGTTGCACAAGTTGTGAACATATTATATAAAGATATACTATCTTATATGATGTCTTGGAAGACAATGCTACAAAAGATTCAACTTCAGGAGTTGTATGAGGCAACCTTATAAAGAGGTCCGACATCTATGCGTATGTTCGCAGGGGAATAGTCATACATTTGACATTCGTGACAGAAAAAAAGGGCTGATTAGGCAAATTAAACTAAGGCCTAAAGCAGAGTAAATCTAGTACTTGGAACAATAAAAGAAGTTTTAGGTATAGATTACTGAATACAAGTGAGCTCACAAGGGACGAGTCAACAATTAAAGTAAAAACAAAAGACCAAGGATAGAACCAGAAAATATAGTTACTAGCATCAGATTTTTATAAAGTTCCCCAACATTTGATAGCCCTAATGCATGTAGGCACCAATAACGTTCCACCAGCCTAAACCAACTTATCAATAGAACTCATGTAAGCATCATTAAAAGATCAAGTTATTTACATTTCAAAAACAACTCATCAAACCTATATTCTACGGAATAAAACTGCCCATATTTCCACCCTAAAAGAAGGAACAAAAAGAAAGAAAGAAAAACTGGAAGAATGGAAGTGAATATTATCTTTCTTTCAAATTTTGTGATAGAGCTTTACAAATTAACAGATGACTCCACCCATAGCACCAAATCCCTCTTGAATTATTCCTCGCAATCAATCTCTTCTACATTTTAAAAATGATCAAACATACTAGGGTTCCACTGTACACACAAATTTCGTGTCAAAAATATGACAAAGAAAATTTGGAGTCAAATAAAGAATTTTATTCATCAGAATTTGAAAGTTACATTCTTTGGATTTTCTTAAAATAAAGAAATTCTTTGATTCTTTTCTTCAGCAAAATTTTGATTCAAGGGTCTTCACGACTTGCTCTTGAATCAATGAAATTTGTTTCAAGGGTCTTCTAGACTTGTTTTTGAAATTGGCTTCAAGAGTTTTTGAGACTTGATCTTGAAATTGGCTTTAAGGGTCTTTGATGACTTATCTTGAAATTTGATCCCAAATTTAGGGAGTCTTGGAAATCTTGAAATTGTGCTTCAAGGGTCTTGATGACTTGATCTTGAACACATGTGGTTTGCTTCAAAGGTCTTTGAAACTTGATCTTGAGCAAACAAGATTTATCTTCTTTCTTGGATCAATACAAGATCGAAGAACAATTTCTTGAGAATCTTGAGAACAACACAAATGGTGTTCTTAAGAATTTCTTCAATTCTTCAGAGATTTCTTCTTTAGACTTTAGAGAGGATTTAGCTCTTCCAAATCTTCTTCTCTTCAAGCTTCCGAATTGTGAAGTTGTGTTGAGGGGAGGTCCCTATTTATAGTGCTAGCCAGCAAGATAAAAAAGAGTTTTAAAAAACTTGTCTTCCTTAGTTAATTTAATTAGAGATAAAATACTTCTATCTCTTAATTTAATTAGAGATAATACTTTCTTATTTATCTCTTAATTAATTTAATTTAATTAGAGATAATACTTTCATATTTATCTCTTAATTAATTTAATTTAATTAGAGATAATACTTTCTTATTTATCTCTTAATTAATTTAATTTAAATAGAAATAAAATAATTATGATACATAAGTGAAATTTGATTGGATGATCCATGAATCCTTGCAATTTGATTGGTCAAGCCATGTGTGCATATTTAATTAATTATGATGTCATCGCATATGATGTCATCAATTTCAAATGGTGATGCATAATTTAATTGAAAATTTCTTAGTTAAAAGAAATTTCAACTGACACGTGGCAATTTGTAATTGGCCAAAATTTTCTCCTTCTACAAATGCCCTCTTAAGACTTGGTTACGTACACGATTTTTTTGAGTGTAGCAAAAATTTTGTACACACAAGTCTCGTGTCGGAAATATGACAAAGAAAATTTGGAGTCGAATAAAGAATTTTATTTATCAGAAATTGACGTTACAATCTACGAGAATTCTTAAAATAAAGAAATCTTTTGATTCTTTTCTTCAACAAAATTTTGATCCAAGGGTTTTCACGACTTGATCTTGAATCGATGAAATCTGCTTCAAGGGTCTTCTAAACTTGATATTGAAAAACGAGATTTTTCTTCGTTCTTGGATTAACACAAGATAGAATAGCAACTTCTTGAGAAACCTTTAAGAACAAACACATATGGTGTTCTTAAGAATTTCTTCAATTTCTTCAGAGATTTCTTCTCGAGACTTTGCAGAGGATTTAGCTCTTTCAAATCTTTTTCTTCTTGAGACTTTGGAGAAGATTTAGCTCTTCCAAATCTTTTTCTTCTTGAGACTTTGGAGAGGATTTGACTCTTCCAAATCTTCTTCTTCTCTTTAGGCTTGAGACTTTGAAGTTGTCTTGAATGACTTAGGGGAGATCCCTATTTATAGTGATAGCCAGCCAGGTGAAAAAGAGTTTTAAAAAAACTTGTCTTCCTTATTTATCTCTTAGTTAATTTAATTTAATTAGAGATAATATTTACTTATTTATCTTTTAATTAATTTAATTTAATTAGAGATAAAATAATTATGACACATAGGTGAAATTTGATTGGATGGCCTATGAATCCTTACAATTTAATTGTCAAAATTTTTCTCCTTCTACAAATGCTCTCTCAAGACTTGGTTACGTACACAATTTTTTTGAGTGTAGCAAGTGGACAAGTCTTGAAATTTGATTTGCTTTTGATGCCAAATTTTATTTGCACCTTTACATTGTCTTGAGAAAATTTGCAAACTTCCATTTTGCCAAACTTGTGACTGAAATTTAGTTCAAATATTTTTTTTTTTTTGGTTGTTGACTGAACATGATAAGTTGGAACAAGTTGCCTACGTACCCTCAAATTTGAAGGATTAAGTCACAACATAGTTGAATTTTTTTTTTTGTGCCCTAATTTTTGCCTAAGTTGTCCTAGAAACTATTTTCAACCTAACGAGTATTTTTTTTTGAATCTGCAGTCTAAGCTCGTTCTTAGGAGCAACATACGACAACTTAAGCTCTTGCTTAGGAGCAACATATGACAGTCAAAGCTCTTGCTTATGAGCATCATCTTTTGAAGGAACAATTTAAACTCGTGTTTAGGAGCAACATATGACAGTTTAAGCTCTTGTTTAGGAGCATGCATTGCCTTCATTGGCATGTTGTGCATCTTCATTTGGAGTTGACATGACTTTCACTTTTTTTAGATCAAAAGACCAAAATTTTATGATTGGAGTTAGAGTCGGAGTTAGAGCCAAAGAAGTTAAACTTGTTACCATAGCTATGTTGGAAGTTGCCACTTCTTCTTCAAACTCAATTTTTTCATCTTTCCAGAGTTCCATGATTTTGTCTTTCAAAATAAAACACTTTTCAAGTGGGTGACTAATTAAGCGATGAAATTTGCAGTAGTTTGGATCATTCACTTGATCAGCTTCTTCAGGCCATTTCATTTCTGGCAGTTAGATGAGTTTAGATTTCAAAAGTTCTTCTAACATCATTGGGACATTAGAGTCGAGGAATGGATATTGCTTTCTTTTTTTTTTCAAAGAGATTTTGTATTTTTCTTTCCTGTGGGAAAAGTAAGACTTCACTTCTTGGCTCTTTTTGAAATTATTGGATTCCTTGAAAGGTTTTATGCTTACAACCATAAACTGTTTGCTTTCAACTTCTTCAGTAACAATTTTGCCCCCTTTTGAAGTGTCTTTCTCTTTCTCTTTCATTGGCTCTTGAATTTGTGGTCCTTGATTTTTAGCAAATGCAATGCTTAATTCCATGTCATGTGCATGAGTGGCTAATTCTTCAAAAGTTTTAGACTTGATGCCTTGGACAATATACTAATTCATGCCTTGGATGCACATATCAAGTGCAGAGGCTTCAGATAATTTTTCTTTGCAATTGAGGCTTAATTTTCTCCACCTATTGATGTAGTCAATCACGGGTTCATCACTCCATTTGCGTGAGCTTGTAAGTTCAATCATACTAACTATGCGTCGAGTACTGTAGAAACGATTTAGAAATTCATGCTCAAGTTCTTCCCAACTATCGGTTGAGCCAGGCTCAAGATCTGTATACCAATCGAAAGCATTCCCCTTTAGAGAGCGAACAAATTGCTTGACCATAAGATCTCCATCAGTGCTAGCATTATTGCAAGTTTCCACAAAGTGTGCAACATGTTGGCATGGTTTCCTTTACCATCAAACTGTTGAAACTTTGGTAGTTGATAATTTTCAGGCATCTTCATGCAATCAATCCTTTGAGAATAAGTTTTTGCATAAGTGTAGGAAGGTGGAGCAACACTTTTAGTTTGATCTTTTATAACTTCTTTGATGAGCTCCTTGAGTTGGTCAGAAGAAATTTTTAGAAGTTTTTCTTCAATTACCTTTGCAGAAATTTCACCAACTTTTTGAAGAATTTGATGTTGATTTTGGCCTATAGCAACTTGGTTGTTTCCACTTAAACTTTCAATTTGTGCCATCATGAAAGCAATTTGATCGTCCTTTTCTTTGATGCTTGTTGCAAGGGATTCTACAGATTTTACAAGAAGAGCCACTTGTTGTTCTATGGAAGTAACGCTAGTTGTCATCACAACAACAATATCCAAATTTGATGATGATGTTCAGCGGAGTGATGTTGCAGATATTTCTTTCTCTAACTTTTGAGTTAGAGAAGACTTGTGATTTGGATTGTAGAAAAAATCCATTTGAGGGGCCATTGGCATTTGAGAGCTTGAACTTTGAAGAAAAGAGATGAAATGCAGAGATGTCCCATCAGGCGTGCCAAAATTTTGTACGAATAAGTTTCCTGTCGAAAATATGACAGAAAATTTGGAGTCAAATCAATTTTATTTATCAGAATCTGAGGTTACAATCTCCGGGAATTGGACGAGTCTTGAAATTTGATTTGCTTTCGATGCCAAAATTTATTTGCACATTTGCATTGTCTTGAGAAAATTTGCAAACTTCCATTTTGCCAAACTTGTAACTAAAATTTAGTTCAAATGATTTTTTTTTTGGTTGATTGAACTTGATAATTTGGAACAAGTTGTCTATGTACCCTCAAATTTGAACGATCAAGTCATAACGTAGTTCAAATTTTATTTTATATTTGTGCCCTAACTTTCGCATAAATTGTCCTAGAAACGAAATTCAACCTAGCGAGCATTTTTTCTTTTGAATGTGCAGTTTAAGCTCATGCTTAGAAGCAACATACGACAGTTTAAGCTCGTCCTTAGGAGCATCATCTTTTGAAGGAACAGTTTAAACTCGTGCTTAATAGCAACATATGACAATTTAAGCTCGTGCTTAGGAGCATCTTCTTTTGAAGGAACAGTTTAAACTCGTGCTTAAGAGCAACATATGACAGTTTAAGCTCTTGCTTAGGAGCATCTTCTTTTGAAAAAATAGTTTAAACTCGTGCTTAGGAGCAACATAACAGTTTAAGCTCTTGTTTAGGAACATCATAACAGTTTAAGCTCTTGTTTAGGAGTATGCATTGCCTTCATTGGCATGTTGTGCATCTTCACTTTGAGTTGACATGACTTTCACTTCTTTAGGATCAAAAGACCCAAATTTTATGATTGGAGTCAAGAGTCGGAGTTAAAGCCAAAGAAGTTAAACTTGTTACCATAGCTATGTTGGAAGTTGCCATTTCTTCTTCAAACTCAATTTTTCCATCTTTATAGAGGTCCATGATTTTGTCTTTCAAAATGAAGCACTTTTTAACTGGATGACTAATTAAGCGATGAAATTTGCAGTAGTTTAGATCATTCACTTGATCAGCTTCTTCAGGCCGTTTTATTTCTTGCAGTTGGATGAGTTTAGATTTCAAAAGTTCTTCTAACAGCATTGGGACATCAGAGTAGAGGAATGGATATTACTTCTCTTTCTTTTTCTTCAAAGAGATTTTGTATTTTTCTTTCCCGTGGAAAGAGTTAGACTTCAATTCTTGGCTCTTTTTGAAATTATTGGATTCCTTGAAAGGTTTTAAGCTTACAGCTAGACTGTTTGCTTTCAACTTCTTCAGTAAAAATTTTGCCCTTTTTGAAGTGTCTTTCTCTTTCATTAGCTCTTGAATTTGTATTTGTGGTCATTGATTTTCAGCAACTGCAATGCTTAATTCCATGTCATGTGCATGAGTGGCTAATTCTTCAAAAGTTTTAGGCTTAATGCCTTGGAGAATATAGCGGAGAGTCCAATTCTTGCCTTGGATGCACATATCAAGTGTAGAGGCTTCAGACAATTTTTCTTTGCAATTGAGACTTAAATTTCTCCAAGTTCAATCATATTGACTATGCGTCGAGTACTGTAGAAACGATTTAGAAATTCACGCTCAAGTTTTTTACAACTGTTGATTGAGCCAGGTTCAAGATCTGTATACCAATCGCAAGCATTCCCCTTTAGAGAGCGAACAGATTGCTTGACCATAAGCTCTCCATCAGTGTCAACATTATTGCAAGTTTTCACAAAGTGTGCAACATGTTGGCGTGGGTTTCCTTTGCCATCAAACTGTTGAAACTTTGGTGGTTGATAAATTTCAGGCATCTTCATGCAATTAATCTTTTGAGAATAAGGTTTTGCATTAGTGTTGGAAGATGGAGCAATACTTTTAGTTTGATCTTTTATAACTTCTTTGATGAGCTTCTTGAGTTGACCAAAAAAAACTTTTTGAAGTTTTTCTTCAGCTACCTTGGCAGAAATTTCACTAACTTCTTGAAGAATTTGATGTTGATTTTGGCTTTCTAGATGGGATTGATTCTCCTGCAAATCCAAATGAAATGCTTTCTTCAGCTTGTAGTAAATTAAATTAAAGCTCTTGATTTGCCTGTCCCTATCCCTCTATCTTCTTATTCATCTGACATCCTTTTCTTAAGAAGAAAAGATCGAAGCCTATTTCAATTGATTAGATACCCCATCATTCTCTACTGATTCCTTTCATAGCGGGGAATTCCATATCCTTCTTTAATCTTTCTTTTTTGTCCTATTTGAGTAGAATAAGCCATTCCTATTTGCAATGTAAAAAAAAATGCTTTTTTTATTGACTCGTTCTGCCATAAGTACCTCCACTTTTGCTAGGCCTTTCTTCGAGGCTTGGGAAAATCACTTCATCACTCATGGTATTCAGACTCTGATCTCACTTCGGCTTTGCCACTATAAGGGCTAGCTGGCTTTCTTTCCTTGCTGCACTCACTCAACAAGGCAATGAAGCAAGGTTAAAAGTATGCGGGAAGGAAGATTGTCTACGTAAAGTACAGGGATTGGACTTTTTCTCAAAGGATGTAAGTCCAGTTACGTGATCTCGGTCAATCTCATACGGGATTTCAACTAGGCACTTTCACATGCGATTAATGGTTGAGTAGAATTCCCACTTTCTAGGGATTGAACTCTAACTCGATTGTTTGGCATTAAGCTCTGTCATTCAGCTTTGCCATGGAGTAAGCACTTAAAGTAGGAGCTTTGCATTGAAATATTCGATCTAAGCTAGGCTGCAAGATAGGTGTTAGAGTTCAAACCATTTATTTCTAGTAAAAAGGTCAGACATTGACTAATTAGTAAGTTAGCTCAAAGGAAGTGAAAACGGCAGATAGTAAAGACTTGCATGTAAGAAAGACAATCAAGAATGGCATGACAATCAAGAATGGCATGAAAAGGAAAGATTGAATAGCACTTGCAAGAGTAGTTATATCTATTGAGTAACAGTACTTCTCCACTGTGGTGTAATCCAATCCACATCACATGGCTTTGGCGATAGGTTTTATTCTAGGGTTTGTATCTACTCAATGCAAGTCTTATCTTCACTTTGCCATATCATGTACTATTATTCCCTATTACTATCACCATTTTTATCGAAATGGTAAGCATTGCATCTGCTATCCCAAGTTTCCTATCTATTGGAGTGAACGCCACTATGTACGAGATGAGGTTGGAGTGACAATTTATGTGATAATGACTTTCTTGAGTAATAATGATGAGCAGTTATTATTGTTTGAGCGAGAAAAGGGAGGCCAAATGTGTGGACAATTATTATATAGAAGAAAGCAGGAAGCAAGTTGGTGAATAACACCTACTCTCTTCCTTTACACAAAAGTAGTAAACTCAAACAAGGTTGCAAATCGAAATTGGCTATGTAATCTTGAAAGGAATCCCCCCTCGACATGCGATTCGACAAACAATGATGGTTGGCTCCGTAGCTCTGTTGTTGTTCGCCGAGTTTCATTTTTGTAAGGTTCAACACAACTATATTGTGGTAGAGTAAAAGCGTCAGTCTAGGAGGGATGGTTCATTAAAAGGCCAAACCAAGCTCTTTTCATACAACTCGAAATATCGTAGGAGAAGAAAAACAATGTTACATCCAATTATTCCCATGCTTTTCGTTGGTCATCAACAAAAAAAGTTTTTCTCCCTTTTCTTATTACTTGAAAAGAAGAATCACAGTCCTAACATCTAGAGTTTCCTAAAACTATTTAAATATCTTTTCCTCATGTCATGCTTAATGGATGGCAACCTCCAAGTTCCAACAAGAGCCAGGATTTACTCTGGCCCTATAGGGTCAAACCCCCCCAAAGGGGACATTAACCGTTTGGCCAAAGCTCGCAACTTGCTTAATGGAGGCTACTTGAATATTCTAATGAGTAAATCTAAAGGCACCTTAAGTCGACCAAAAGAAGATCGTCAACTTGAATTACTACAAATTGATCATCAACTTTAGTTCTTCACATCCACCTCATAAAGCAAGATCTGCCTTTTAAATTTATTGCATTTCTCTTTCCCTGATCCAAGTTCTCCTGCAGCCTTCCTCTTGTTACTCCACTACAAATGGATCCATTCACTTCTTGACAGTCCCCAACTTATCCTCAACCAACGTCTCTTATATATGTTTAATGTTTCACTCAGTCAACGTCAAACGTGGCAAAACTTTACGAATCAGCATTGAAGGGGACAGGTAATTGACCAAAGCCCTTGTTGTTTTTATTGTTATCAGACAGGATAAAAACAAAATTACTATAAATAGGTTGCTTCCTAAGACGTTAAGATGAGGGGAAAAAAGAGTGTCGTTACATACGATGATACGAACATATCATAAGTCACTAGAAAAGCCCAGCAAACGTGGATGAGATACAGTCAAGAGATTGCTACAATGTCATGCAACAACAGCAACAGTAGCAAGGAACAACTTTTTTACGCAAAAGCAAACATAAAAAAAATCATAAAGCAATGACTAAAAATGCCTTAGTTTAAATCGCATTTTTTAGAGAAACTACATGCAAGCAAAAAAAAAAAACAAAGAAACAAGCATATTTAGTACGAGCAACCAATTAAAAAAGCAAGATTCTTTTAGTTTATATTAATTTATATAATAATATTAATACAAAGAAAAGTTAAAACTAAATCATTGGGGCTTTTAAAGGTAACGAAGTCACATTTCAGCCATTCTAACATAAAATAATGGAAAAACGCTAAGTTCCTAAATATGGGAGCTCTAGATCCCTAGGGATCGATTACAGCATTAATAAAGAAGAGAAAAATATATACTATAAATAGAAGTGCACAGAAATAGAAAGAAATGAAAAGTCGAAAAAGGACACTAACAAAAAAAAAGTGATAAAAAATATCAACTTAGGTAGTACAATTAAAATTGTTTGAATTATCATAGAGTTTTCGTTGACTCTCTTGAAAATCAAAATGCATAGCAAAACCAGAAAGAGGCAGATAAGAAAAAAGAGGGATAGAGAGGGGAGAAGGGCGTACCTCTCGGCGCCGGCGAACTCATAGAGCCTGCCGCGGCTGGAAAAGATAACAAGAGCGATCTCGACGTCGCAGAGAACGGAGAGTTCACGAGCCTTCTTGATCAAGCCGGAGCGGCGTTTTGAAAAAGTGACTTGGCGACTGCTCTTATCTTGGATTCTTTTCATCTCCACCTTCCTCCTCCCCATTTTCGGATTGTCTTTGCCCTAATTTTTTGAATTGTTTTTTTTTTTTTCTTTCTGTTTTATTCTTCTTTCGGAGAAGAAGAAAGAACAGAGTTTTAATTTATATATTTTTTAACCTTGTAACACAAAAAAAAAAAAAAAGTAAATTGGTCAATGTGGAAACGTCTGCTTCTTAACCCGTGGCTTGCGAGCATGTCGTCTTTCATTACGGCTGCATTTTTCTTTTTTTTTTTTTTTTTTTTTTTGAGGGGGATGGGCATTTTCCGTTTATTTATATTTTTTAAAACTATTTTGGGTGGTTTATTACTTTAATTGTCCATTTCGGCATATCATATATATATATATATATATATATATTATAAAACAAGATATATGTTGATTAGGTAAATATTTACTGACATGAATAATTAGGTGGATAGCTCTACTTAATGACACATAAGATTGTATTTATTGTATATTAATAATTAGATAAATTTATTAAATAAATTATTTAAATTTAAGATTTAAATCTTATCCAAAATTTTAAATTTAATTTGTGTAACCAAGTAATCGTATCTACTTACTAAATTTTTCACATTTAGTAAATCTATTAAATAATTTAGAAAATTGAAATTAAACATAATCCTATCTATTAATTTATTACAATTTAACTATTTCAAAAATACTATCTATTAACTTATAAATAGCATTTAAAAACTATTAAAATACTTATCTTAAATTTTAAAATTTATCAAATCTATTAAACTTTAACTTTTATCTTTTAACTTATCTCAAATATATACTTACGTTAAGAAATGAATTTCACCATTTTTTAGTTTTTCAGCTTAAATCTTTTCGTTCTTCTTTCTTTATTTCTGATCAAGATCGTAAGTTTAAAGTCTCAAAACATTGGAGGTTTATTTTTTTAGTTTCTCATCCTAAATCTTTTCGTTCTTCTTTCTTTCTTTATTATTTATTTCTAATTCTTTTTTTTACAATTCCTAATTAATGTCATTTTTTTTTTGTGTTTTACATAAATATCACCGGTTTTCAATTATCAGAGCAGAGCACTATTTAACCGCATTTGAAGGTATACTTTCAATCTATTTTATATTTAATTTGTAATTTAGATCAAAGTTTACACATAGACAATCTTACGATTTAGTTATACGTCCGACAATACACAAGATAATCAATTTCAAAAGGTGAAAATAAATGTCAAAAAGATCACCAAGAAAAATGAATTTTAATGGTGGAAATGAAAACTTAGGTTTTGTTTTTCATGCATATTATTCTTATCTATTATCTATTTCGAATTTGTCATGTGGTAAATTCTTTTATCTCTGTCTATACGTGATGGAGCTTATTAAAATAATGTTATCTCATATCTACTAAATTTTGTATTCTTATCATATTATATTTAGAATTGTATATAATTGAATTATATAATTGAATATAATTGAATTATTGATACAGTTTATTACTTTCAAAATGCCGGTTAGGACTGCGATTCTAGGTCATAATTTTCAATTTTATACAAACTGAACCAGGAAAAAAAAAAAGCATTATTGCAACTTAAGAAGAAAACATACTGGCAAAAATTGCTGCTGAAAATGCCTCAGTTTGACCACAACAAATAGCTATATCCGTCAAAGGGTCAACGTTTAAACCATGCTGCTGTAATTCTCTGTTTCTTGCTCTGTTTTCTTAGGTGATAATGTGATATTGCTTCTTGCATTTGCTACTTTTTCTTCTTCTCAGTAGGAACACAAACTCAAACTTCAGTTAGATTAGTAAGACACATAATCAAAAAGAAAAGAAATTAAATAATAAAAAAGGCTTCTAACAAAATATCGATCTTTAAAAAAAATTGTTGATTTAAGCTTGAACCTTTCCCCCTAAAAAAGTAAAAATATATCTACGACCAAACCAAACTGCCTTCTATCATCTATTGTTCTTATGTATTTTGCATCATTTAAGCACCCAGAAATGCCCATTTTGGAGAAATAAACTCCAAAACGAGATGCACTTCTGCTTGACGGTAAAGAAATAGGGGCATAAACGTAAAAATGACAGCATGAGCATTTTATAATGTGAATTTTTTTTTTGTTGTAGATATACCGTTACCGTCAATAACTTATGTTAGAATAAATGAAAAAGGTAAAAAAAATTGGTGACGTGTCTTATCCAAATTTTCCTTCCAAATTATAGTGAAAAAGTTTTGCCTATCAGATATATATTATTTGTCCATGTGTGGTTAGACCTGTCCATGGGTCGGACCACGGCCCGATTTTTTTTTTTTGTCCAAACTCATTCGGGCCTGGTCCGAACCAGCCCGTATAAGTTCGTTTCACTATTTAAATATATTAAAATATTAAAAAATGATTTTTTTATTAATATTTATATATTTTTTATAATTAAATTTAAATAAAAAATATTTTAATACTTAAACAATGATCCGAGTCAGATCATATAAAATCATATTCAAACCCGGCTCGTATTGGGCCGGACCGGGTAAGTTACTCGGCCCATGAGCAGGTTTATGTGCGATGCATAGAAAAAAGGTAATAGAAGTTGATGGAGGCTATGCTTGCAAGGATTGTGTACGTCAAATCCAACTTCCAATTGTAAGGTATTATTACAAGTCGTATTTACCATATGAAGTGTAAAAAGATTTTGTGGAAATATTCTTTAAACAAGTAAAATTCTTGAAATTATTTTATTGGCATTTTTTTTTTCGTTATCACTCGACTTAAGCTAAGTTGGATTATTATTTGGATTTTATCATAGGTATAGGTTGACTGTTAATGCATCAGACGGATCTGGGAATGCACTATTTGTTCTTTTTGATGAAACAACTAATCAGATTTTAGATTATACAGCTGATCAGTTGTTCTAAATGAAAATTGAGGTTGTATCATTTTCACAATATATTTCTAATTACATATGAATATCATGATTATCTAATTAAATTTTTACACTACTTCCTTGCATGAAGATGGAGATGCCAAACTGGAAAGAAAATTTGAAGAATTAATAAGTCGTTCATATATCTTTGAAGTAGAACTTAATGATTTTAACTGTGTTCGTGGAAGTTCAAAATTGACAGTTATGCATGTTCATGAAATATGTTATAAAGACGAAAGTCAATATTTATTTAGCAAAATTGAAAAAGGTAAATATTTTACTATATTTCATTAAATCATTTTGTCTATTTTTAAAAAAAAAATTAATTTTTACAGTTAATACAATTACTAACTCAAAAATTAAAATGATTACATTTCAATGCTTACAGGAACGCAATTATGCATTAATTGTCAAACTCAAAGATTTTGAAAAGGATAAAGATTTAACAAACCATACAGATGCTGAAGACGAAGATGTTTTTGGAACTCCTGCAAAAAGAATATATACACACGCAAGTAAGCTATCACATACATTATTATATATTTAAAATTATCATTACTTATCAATAATTCAAACTTAACTTAGATATAAATAAACATGCAGGTGTACAAAAATGAGTGCACAAGATGAAGATAATGCAAATTGAGGAAATCAATTTCAAAATAATGAAGACTTTTAGTTTATATTTTAAAATTATGTTGATGTGCTCAATGGTACTATTTATATTATCTTTGGGATATTTCTATTTTTTTTCAAATATTATTGAAAATATTTTCAGAATTTATATTTTTTTATTGAAATTAAGGTGTTTAATAAAATAATATATTTTGATTTAATATCTTTATTAAATTATATGTATTATATTTATCTCCAATATAGAAATAGTTACACAATTTTTTTTTTATGTATTTATACAAAGAAATAAAACTAATCCGTACATCGCACGAGTCACAAGCTAATTTATATTATAGTTTGTTCAGTGAAATTAATAAATAAATATTAAATTTTAAAATTTTAAAATTTTAATACGAAATTTTAGATTTCGAGTAAAATTTTTAAATCAATTTTTATATAAATTTTATTTAAATATTGTTTAATATTTATCATGATGATTAAAATATTTAATTTATCAACAATTTAATTATAAAATAACTAAATTACTATGCCTAGTTGCCTACAAACATTCAATTCATTTAATAATCTAATAAACACCCACTATTTGATGTCAAATATTAAATTATATCATTTAATAACAAATAAAATTTAAGTAAAAATAATAATAAAAAGTTAACATTCTAACTTATTATTTCTGAAATTATTAATATAAAAATAAAAATTTTAAATCAGGGTTTGAAATTTGTTCACATCTCAAATATAAAATTCTTTATCTCCTTTGAGTCTTTGATCTTATCTAGATGCATCTAAAATTTATTTTTACACTTTTGTCTTCTTCTTAACATAGTCTTTTTTCTTCATGATTTATGGAGGATTACAAACAGCAAATGTTTTTCACTTTTTTGCATCTCTCTCCTTCTGTTTTATTTTTTAGTTTTGTTATGTTTCAACTTCTTAACAAGTTGATGATTTAAAAAATACCAAAAAAAAATATATTTATTTATTTTAATCTAAATTAAAGAGGGAAATAGAAGACAAACATTTTGTCACCTGGACAAAAAAAAAAAACCAAAATTAACTTTTTATTTTAAACATCAAAAGTCATGTGGTGGGTGTGGGTCTCAGTATCCATTAATTATTAAAATTGTGAATTTTTTTTTTAATATTAAATTTCTATGCATTTTGCAAATTTTAATATTATATATTAACCCTAATATTATTGATTTGATAAGATTAATTTAAAATTTCAGTGAGATGAAGGATTCCTCTAAAGTAATTGTGACTTTGATCTTACATATATTCTATGCATTTTGCAATTTTTAATATTATATATTAACCCTAATATTATTGATTTGATAAGATTAATTTAAAATTTCAGTGAGAAAAACTTGTTTTTTTTGTTCATAGGAACCATAAATAGAAAACACGTGAAATATTAGCCGAAATAAAAATTTTAGGCCCAATAGAAAGGAATGCTCTAACCGGGATGGGTGAACCGTCGTAAATATCAGGTGCCCACATAGAGTCAAAAGAGAGATGAAATCCAAAGAGGGGAGGGTTTTTCCTCGGGGTTCGAGAGATGGAATAGATAGGGCTAAAGCTCAAGGCCTTGTCAATGAATTTTACAATAATATTATTATATTAAATATAATAATTGATTATTTTATATATTATTTTTTAAAATATTGAATAAAAATATTGTTATCTATAATAATCTTAAAAATGATCTAAAGATATTTATTAACAAAATCGAATAAAAAAATGAAATATTAATCAATGTCTAATGATAGTAATTAAGATTATATATATATCGAGTATAATTAATATATATATATTTGAATTTAATAAAAATAATATATTAAATATATATATTTTAAATAATAAATAAATAATTTTTAATGGATATTTGTAATCACCTATTAAGCGGATTGGTAAAAAAATAGGGGCGTGGGGACAGAACTACAGCAATCAGTGAAGTCCAGAGTAGACCTGATCATGGATTGGATAGTTCGTCCAACCCGACAGGCCCGATCTTTGAGTAGGAGTTTTGATGATTCGAATTGATCCGAATTACTATTTAATTATTAAAAAAATATTTTTTATTTAAATTTAATTATAAATATTAATATAAAAATATTTTTATTTTTTATTTTTTTAATAATAAATTGGATCGACGGACCAATCCAGATTCGTCCGAGGCCTGACCTAGATAAAAAAAATGGATCGTGACCTCCTAATGAGCAGCTCTAATCCAAACATACCTGGAATAATAATGTCTAGCTGGCTCATCATAATTTTTGCACGCTTGGAATTTCACATGCGATTTCACAGTTTTCACTGCAACTAGAAAAAAGTCCCGTTTCGTCGGGATATTTTAATTTATAATTTTATATTTAATTAATAATAAAATTTTAATTTTAATTTTAATTTTATTAAATAATAATTATTTATTTAAATGTTATATTTTTAAATTGTAATAATATTAATATATATATTTTTTAATTATAAAAATTAAATTTTTAATAATTTTTATTTATAAATTACATAATACAAATGTATTTTCAAATGTTATTTATATGTATTTTTAAAAAATATTTAGATTTTATTGTACAGTGTATATTTTTATTTATAGGAGATAAAAAATAATAAATGAAAATAAAAAAATAAAATTGTGATTTGTATTTTATTCTCTCGTATAATCGATTTTCTCATATAGGTTAGCAGCAAATTCATTTTTTTTCTTTTTTTTTTTTTAACTTTTTTCCTAAGCGAGTTAGGTATGGATCCTAAATCGATCGCAAGTCAACATGCTAACTAATCCCTTTAAATACATCATTTAAAATTAAAATAAAAATAATTAATAAAATAAATTTATTTATTTACTTTTTCCCTAGTGGGTCGGGTGACGGATCCTAAATCGATCCGTGAGTCAATGTGCGGACCTACCCTTTAAATACACCATTTAAAATTAAAAGAAAATAATTAATAAAATAATATATTTCTTAATTTTTTTTCGAACGGATCAGGTACGGATCCTAAATCTACCTGTGAGTCAACGTGCGGATCAAACCCTTCAAATATATATTCCAAAGAGTTTTTAATTTTCTCACATAAGTTAGCAGCAAGTTTATTTTATTATTTTTTTTAAAAAACTTTTTTCCCGAGTGAGTGAGTACGAATCCTAAATCAACTCGCGAGTCAAAGTGCGAATCAACCACTTTAAATTCATCATTTAAAATTAAAATAAAAATAATTAGTAAAATAATTTTTTTTAAAATTTTTTTCTTGAGCTAGTCGAGAACGGATCTTAAACCGATCCGCAGGTCAATGTGCGAACTAACCCATTTAAATAAATCATTTAAAATTAAAATAAATATAACTATTAAAATAAATTTCTTTTTTTTTTTATTTTTTTACCGTATCAAATCGGTACAAATCCTAAATCAACCTAAATTTTTTTTTTCTAAAATATATATTCATTAATAATAATATATTTATTAATTTTTTGCCAAAAAAATATTTTTGCTCCAAATAAAAAATAAAATAGGATAAATAAATTTTGAACATTTAAGAAAATACCCTTTAAATCTCTAAAGATTTTTTTGTAAAAAATTAAAAATATTCATAAAAAATGATAAAATAAGACAAAAAACTTTTTTAATAAAATTTAAAAATTCTCTCTGTGTCCCAAAAGACTCAATTTTCATAATTGTAGATTTGGATCTACGCTAGCGGCCGAAAAGAGAATAGAGGCGGCTTAAGATAGGGCCCACGTGACCCACTTGTAGCCTCCCAGTCCCATGTGTGAAAGCAGAACAAATTGATCCCTCAGGGTTGGGGCACTCTTAAACCACGTGGGAGGCCCAGATATCTGGTCCACAGCTTTCCGTGCGTATTCCAGCTATCATTGATTTTGATTTTTGTTGTTGTTATTATTATTAAGTCGTATATGATATTTTGATGGTTTTTTTTATCTAAATATAGTCACAAAAAAAAAATTATATATCAAAATATCATTGTTTTAAGAGTAATTCTCCAAATTCGTTTTTTTAGTTGGGAAATCGTCATCCCCATGACGATTTTTTAGTGTAAAAATTGCAAAAATTACAAAAAACAGCAAGAAAAATCGCCACCCCCATGACGATTTTCCTTGGCGTTTTTTGCAATTTTTGCAAAATATACCAAGGGAAATCGCCATGGGAGGTGACGATTTCCCTTGGTATATATAAATGTATTTTACTTAAATTAAAAAAAAATGTAAATTTATTTTTAAAATTTGTAATTTAATTTTAAAAATTGTAAATTAAATAAAAAAATTTTAAAAATTAAAAAAAATAATTAAAAGTCCAACGGTATATTTTTTTTATTTAAAATTTATGAAAGATTTTTTAAAAAATTTTAGTTGATTTTTACTATATAAACTTTAAAAACAAAGAAATTAAAAAAAAAATTAAATTTTTTTAAAGGCAATGGTCAAGTGACCGTTGCCTTCAAATCCCATCCCCTCCCTCCCTCCCCCCCCCCACACACACCACTCTTCTATAAATACCCCCTCATTTTTTACAACTTTTTTTATATTTTCTTTCTTCTTTCTACAATCAAATTTCTTTCTACCAACAATTTTTTTCTACAAAAATATATTTTTTTCTACAATAATATTTAAAATGGCTTCATCATCACTATTGAGGTTGCAAGAAAATCACATATCGGATGTTATATTTAAAGAGATAAGTAAATTATTGTAATATTATTTGTACTACATTATCAATTTTTAGTTATTTTTTAATTATTATAATTTTGTAAATTTATAGTTTTATAGTTTTATAATTTTTATATTTTTAATGTTATAGTGCTTATTATAGTTTTATCATTTATTAATTAGTATTGTTTTTTCATTTCATAGTTTTATAATTATTTATTTTTTATATTGTTTAATTTTTTATTATTATAGTTATTTAATTTGTTAATTATTTTTGTTTTCTCATTTTATAGTTTTATATAATTTTAATTTTTATATTATATTGTTTTTTTTATTATTATATACTGTTTTTTCATTTTATAGTTTTATATAATTTTAATTTTTATATTATATAATTTTTTATTATTATAGTTTTATAATTTTTTAATTATTATTGTTTTTTCATTTTATAGTTTTATATAATTTTAATTTTAATTTTAATTTTAATTTTTATATTATATTATATTATATTATATTATTATTGTTTTATAATTTTTTAATTATTATTGTTTTTTCATTTTATAGTTATTTATTTTTTATATTATTTAATAATTATATAAAAAATTTAAATTTTTTATTATTATTGTTTTGTTATTTTATAGTTTTAGAGTTTTTTTTTAATTTTTAATTGTTATAGTTTTATAATATATTAATTTTTATTATTATTTGATTTAATTTAATTAATTATCAACAGGAAACTCGTCGCGTGTTACGTTCGAGGAAATTTACATTGGAGGACCCGCATTCATCTATTATCGACCACTTAAGAAGAGCCGGATTTTATCACGCAACTCAAATTCGACGATTTTTTATACAACCCGACTTAATCAGTGCGTTGATCGAACGATGGAGACCCGAGACGCACACTTTTCATTTTTCATTTGGTGAATGCACGGTAACTCTAGAAGATGTTGCGCTTCAACTTGGACTTTCGGTCCATGGCGATGCAGTTACAGGCGGAAGCTTACTAGATTGGAATGAAGTGTGTCAAAATCTATTGGGCTCGGTACCTCCAGATGAGTATGTATCTGGCTCAACGGTGAGACTAAATTGGTTGAAATCCTTTCAAAGTCTTCCATTACACGCAATTGAAGAACAAATACAATATGCTGCTAGAGCATATATTTTACGTTTGATTGGAGGATTACTGATGCCTGACAAATCGAGCAGTCGATTACATTTAATGTATCTTCCATTACTACGTGATTTAGAGCATGCGGCAAATTATAGTTGGGGTTCTGCGTGTTTGGCGGTTTTGTATAGAGAACTTTGCCGGGCTACAGTTCCAAAAAGCCATGACATAGGTGGATTTTTAGTGCTTCTACAATCATGGGCCTGGTATCGGCTACCATTTCTTGCTCCACGCGTGGATATTTCGGCTGTATATCCCCTTGCAAGCAGGTAATAATCTTTACTATTTTATTAATTTTGTACGAACTTGTATTTTTATAGGTCATTAAGATTTTATATTCATTTTAACAGGTGGAGTAGGAGTAGGAGTAGAGATTTTACAGAGACTCCGACAGACCTTGCAAGTATAAGAGTGCGACTAGATCGAGTAGGATATGATAAGGTAAATATTTCGATTGTTACATTCAAGTATTTTTTTATTTAATCCATATGAAACTAATAATTTGTAATAATTATTCGCAGTTTCTGTGGATGCCATATTCCTCAAGTGAAATTATGGCATGCCTCCCATCAGATGCCTACAATAATTGTAATATATGGAAAGCAAACACAACATTGATATGCTTTTCATATGTAAAGTGGCACTAAACTGACAGGGTGTTGCGATAATTTGGGATGCAACAACCAATTCATGCAGCCCCGGTGAACCTTGATAAGCTTCACAAGATCGACATGCGTGGTGTCATGAGGAATTCTGGCCTGCGAAGCATGAACATTGGATCCATTGGTGGAATATACGTTTTCAACGAATTCCGACAGGTTATCCGATTTCTGGTAATAATTTCAACCTATCTGATGATTACATAGGATGGTATAAAATGAAGGTCGGCCTTTTGTTTGTCCACCATCAGTGTATGGGGATGTTAGGAGTATGCCATTTACCGGACGAACTTCAGCTCCAGTCCCTCCTACACAGGATATGGAAGCTCCTAGACCTAGCCGACAATGTGGGCGAACGCGTCCACCGGCCTCATCGGAGTTCACAGCACCGAGGATGTCATTTAATCATCCTGAACCTGAACGGGATCATGAAGTACCATCCAGTCATCGTTATTCCGTCAGTCATCCAGGATATGACGTTGATAAGTGTTACCGACCATTACCGCCAACAACGAGGTTAGATGACCAGCTCTCCATCCTAAGTCCAAGTTTAGCATATCTAACATCAATGTATCAGTTTGGAACCCCTTCGTCAGAATTTGATGGTACATCATTTCTGGGTCCATCTAGTAGTCAGGTTCCCGTTATGGGTGAACTAGGTGTTGGCTCATCCAGCAGCGGGTTTCAAATTTTTGATACGGAAGAAATGACTGATGACATACAACCGGAACCAGTGGCGGTTATAGCAGGAGGTCGTGGTCGACCGCGAATACGTGCCTGATGAGGTTGAACGACGGGTTCAACCACTACGCACTAGAAGAGCTCGACACTGTTGCTCTACACCACGCAATAATTAGAATAAATGTACTTTTATCAATATAACGAGAATAATGTATTTTAAATTTATAATATATACATTTATATGTTTTGCATTTCATGTTATTTATTTTAAATTTGTTGGGAAATTAATTGTTATTTTTAATTTTTTTATTCAGCATGTGTAACTAAAATCTTAATGTTGTTATTTAATTTATAAAATTGTAAAAAAATTTATTATTGAGATATATTTAAATTAAATTTTTTTAATTTTAAATAAAATAATAATCCAAATTACATGATAAGTTGACAAAAACTTGCATAACATTTTCTCTTAATGGCAAAATATGTATATATTACAGCTTATGAAAACATGTAATTCATTTATTGTTGATGCGAACTCTCCCCCAATGTGCCTGATTGATGCGGACAATTTCGACGGTTATGACTTTCATTTCTGCATAATCCACAACGTTTTGGTTGGCCTTTCTCCCTGAGGTCCATTTCATTACGAATACGACTTGATTTTGGTCGACCATGTGGATTTCTCCGTATTTCTTGATTGGGACACACTTCTGGACCATCATATTGAGGCCAGTAACCTTCATTTCCAACTGCTTCGAACTCATGTCTATAAACATTCAATATAGTTTCGAGTCTATAGACTTTGTCTACATATTGCATGCAATCTACATGGACATGTGCACAAGCAGCAACTACATGTGAACAAGGGAACCTTTGTGCTTGAAACTTCCCACAGTCACACCACATGTCACTAAGCTTGACTTTGTACTTCATTGCAGAAACATCCTCTTGTGGATCAACTAACTTTTCAACCATAAAAGATTGATTTGCTCGCGTAAAATTACGAACAAAGTGGGAGTTAGCTTGTGTGACTGTTTCACAGTATGTGTGCCCTCCCTCCATTATTGCAATTTGCTTGTTCCCCATCTTAACAAAAAGTGCAGCCAACCTATAATATGTTGATTGCACTAAAGCAGTAATGGGAAGATGACGCGTTCCCTTCAACACCGAATTGATAGATTCAGCTAGGTTGGTTGTCATATGGCCATAAAGTCTTCCTTGATCATATGATTGGGCCCACTTCTCCTTGGGGATCCTATCAAGCCAATTAGCCGCCTCTGTATTTTCTCCACGAAGATTCTCATACATGAAATAAAAATTCGGTCGCCTCAACTCGTATCTTAATAAAATTAAAAACAAAAGACTTGTGAATTTCAGTATTATTTTATATACTAAACGAAATATAAGAGATAAAATAACTATGATTCGATTCCATACCCATGTTAACAATGTGTCGACGCAATTCCTTATTGTTAAACTTTTTCATAAAGTTAGCTGCAATGTGTCGAATGCAGTACACTGAATATGCATGTGGAGGATTCCATCCACTACCATTGCGTCTAATCGCAGCTTTGATGGCTTCATGTCGATCAGACATCAAGCATATGCTAGGCTGTTTTGTCACGTGTGTACGCAAGTTAGTGAGAAAGAATGACCAAGCCTCTATTGTCTCACCCTCCATAATGGCAAAGGCAATTGGCAGTATGTTTCGGTTGCCATCTTGTGCAATAGCTAACAATAATGTTCCTTTGTATTTTTCATATAAGAAAGTACCGTCTATTTGCACAATAGGTTTACAATACGGATACCCTTCAATGCACGATTTAAATGTCCAAAATAGTCGATGGAATATTCTCTTACCCTGGACCAGTCGATCACCGTGATATGCAGGTACCATTTGCAATTCCACAATTGTACCAAGCACGAAATGTTGCATTGCACCTAACCATTTAGGTGCTATCATTGTACAATCTTTCCCAATCGCCAAAACTCGAACAATTGCCTTTTGCTTTGCTTTCCACGTTTTCTTGTAGGAGGTGATGTATCCATACCGGATTCGCATCTCAGCGATCAAAACTGAAACGGAGATCTCCAGATTTGCTTGGACCAATGACAGAATGCATGAACAGATCATGTTACAATCTAACTTGCAATGATCTTGTGAAATCCTCCCCGATGTGCAAGTATGAGGCCTTCATATTTTCTAATCTCCCATGCCTATTTCTTCTTCATAAAAGTTGCCCTTATTCTCCAATTACATCCTTTTTCATACATTACGCACTTGGCATAATATTTGGTCCGCTCAGATTCAATTACTCTGTAATCTACAGAGTTTTTGATGTTATAGTGCTTAATAGCTGAAAGCACAGTCTCTTTCGTTGGAAATTGTAACCCAACACACATATCAACTGCAGATGGATCAAATGTCAGAGGCGTAGCTAATGTATGAGCATACTTAGGAAATTTCGGCACTTGCATTACCTCCAGATCCAGGGTATGCATATGGGATGCAACCTCATATGGGGGAAGATCTCCATGAGTGTTGATCTCAGCAGGGACGACGTCTGGGTCAGAATCACTGTTGTCATCACTTGCGAATTCAGCATCCTCTTCCTGCTCACTAAATTCACCAACATATTCACCATGGACTCCACGTGGCGGAACATGATCAACACCAGCTGGCTCATCTTCGAGGGTAGTAGGAATTGTTTGTGAGACTAATGAATTCTGAAACGTTGTAGCTTGAGATAATGGAACGACTTCTTCTGTGGGAACGTCGTATGTAGTGTGAACATAGAACGGCCCAGAATCATCATTTTCTATGGGAAAGTTTTCTGTTGTGCGAACATTTGAAGGCCCACAATCATCGTCAACATCCTCTATGTCAGCATATAACTCAAGTACACCAACATTTGCAAATGTCTCATGAGCATAAAACATGCATCTGACATCATCATCATCTTCAAGTGGAAATGTTCTATATCGGACACATCCTTCACCAATAGAAAGAGGATGCCTATACTTAACCTCTGAAACTCTTTTTTTATTTCCAGCTTTAATTTTTGTATGAATTTGCAGCTTCAATTCCTCTAATGTGACGTTTTCTTCAACACGAAAACTTTTAGGACGTTTACAATCAAAGGTAGCACCTTCGTTAGTATTATGAATTTGGCCATTATAGTAGACCAATGCGATCACTCTATTGCTCATGTTGTGTAGTAATGAAACTAAGAAGGATGAGAATGGAGGTATTATCACTCGTAAAAGAAAGAAGAAATATAGAAGGCTGAGAATGAGGAGGTTTTAGCACTCAGAAAAAATCTGATTGAAAAACTGCTGTAGGGGGTATTGTAAACCTTCATCAGTATTATGAATTTATAATGGTTCATTATGTTGTACCAGATGACAAATCCCATCCTTTGTATAAAATGAAATCTGATTTACATATTCTGGCTAGGGTTATTTGACTGAAAAAGTGATAACTCATTCAATGCAAAAACTGATAATAAATCCATCCTTTGTACTGGACTGTCCAATAGTCCCATCAATTGCAGAAGGAATCTAATTTGAATATTTTTTGCAGCATTTTATTGAATGAAAAATAGCTGAAACCTATCTCTAACCCTAAATCATTAGTCCCATCAATTGCAGAAGGAATCCAATTCCAATATTTTCTGCAGCATTTGATTGACTGGAAAATAGCTGAAACCTATCTCTAACCCTAAATCATTAGTCCCATCCATTGCAGAAAGAATCCAATTCCAATATTTTCTGTAGCATTTGATTGACTGAAAAATAGCTGAAACCTATCCCTAACCCTAAATCATTAGTCTCATCAATTGCAGAAGTAATCCAATTCAAATATTTTCTACAACATTTGATTGACTGAAAAATAGCTGAAACCTATCCCTAACCCTAAATCATTAGTCTCATCCATTGCAGAAGGAATCCAATTCCAATATTTTTTGCAGCATTTGATTGACTGGAAAATAGCTGAAACCTATCCCTAACCCTAAACCATTAGTCTCATCCATTGCAGAAGGAATCAAATTCCAATATTTTATGTAGCATTTGATTGACTAAAAAATAGCTGAAACCTATCCCTAACCCTAAATCATTAGTCTCATCCATTGCAGAAGGAATCCAATTCCAATATTTTCTGCAACATTTGATTGACTGAAAAATAGTTGAAACCTCTCCCTAACCCTAAATCATTAGTCCCATCCATTGCAGAAGGAATCCAATTCCAATATTTTCTACAGCATAAAATTAAAATAATAAAAAAAAATTAATTAAAAAATTTTATATATATTTAAAAAAAATTAAAACAATCGAAGATAAATATTTTTATATCTGTTTGTTACAGATCTCACATATAAAATTTAAATAAGAAATCAAAATTTTTATTTATATAAAATTAAAATAAGAAATAAAATTTTTGATATAAAAATTTAATAAGAAATATAATTTTATTTTTTAAATTTTAATAAGAAATAAAATTGTATTTTTTATAAAATTTTAATAACAAATTAAAATTTATTTTTTATAAAATTAAAAAATTATAAGAAATAAAATTTTTGATATAAAAATTTAATAAGAAATATAATTTCTTTTTTAAATTTTAATAAGAAATAAAATTGTATTTTTATAAAATTTTAATAATAAATTAAATTTTATTTTTTATAAAATTAAAAAATTATAAGAAATAAAATTTTTAATATAAAAATTTAATAAGAAATATAATTTTCTTTTTTAAATTTTAATAAGCAATAAAATTATATTTTTTATAAAATTTTAATAATAAATTAAATTTTATTTTTTAAATTTTAATAAGAAATAAAATTTTATTTTTTATAAAATTTTAATCATAAATTAAAATTTTAATATATATTTAAAAAATAAAAAAATATTTTAAAAAAATAAAGAAACCTAGATAATTTTTTTTATTTAATTTACAAATTTTAAAATTAAATTACAAATTTTAAAAATAAATTTACAATTTTTTTTTAATTTAAGTAAATATATATATATATATATATATATATATACCAAGGGAAATCGCCACCCCTCATGGTCTTTTCCCTTGGTGTTTTTTGCAATTTTTACGCTGAGAAATCGTCATGGGGGATGGCGATTTTCCAGCTAGAAAAAAAAGCGGATTTTGAGAATTAATCTGAAAACAACGGTATTTTGGTATATAATTTTTTTTGGCTATATTTGGATAAAAAAACCTATTTTGATTCGGTCTAAATAATTATTTATTTAATTAATAAAGTATTATTTTATTTAAATTTAATTATAAAATTATATAAATATTAATATAAAATATATTTTAAATAACAAAATGATTTTTCAAGTTCGACGGACCGACATTGGATAAACAATTTTTTCTATTTTGATTTGACATGGATCGATCCATAGACAATTCTAATCATATAGTAATTTTTTGTGCAATGTATAATTAGTATCTGGACCAATATTTTAAAAATCAGATCAAACAGAGAACCGATTGGATGTTCAGTTCTCGGCAATCAACCAATTCAACATGGTAAGAATATTGAATTTTATATATTTTTCAGAAAATTAAGAAAAATATGAAAATTTTCAAAAAAAAAATCAGAATTAAAACAACTAAAACATATAAGACAGATTAAGTATAAAATTCAAGCACAATGCATAATGTTACAAGTTACAAGCAAAAGGCATATACATTACGCACAACACAAGTCCGTCCACACCTCACAGCAAGTAAAGGACTAATAATTAATTATTTTTTTCGTATATATTTGTATCGTGTAATTTTATTATATTCAGTATTCAATATTACTATATAAATTAATATAGTAATATCTAGGGCCCTTTCTATACCCCATTTTTGGATTTTTTTTCCCCTTTACATCACAACATTCACCAGGATTTCCTGGCGTGGTGGATTTCCAAGATGCAGGTGAAAAAAAGACTGGAGTAAGAAATTATTATATAGATGTTTCTTTTCCTATCATGTTTAAACTTGTCATATATATTAATATCCATAGAACCCACATGTTTATAATCATGTTAATTAATTGTAGGTCCAATCAATGAAATTAAATACATAAAATCACTAAATTTTGTCATCTCAACATGAATGGATCTACACGTTTATAATAATAATAATATTGTTGTATCAACATGCATGAAATTAATGACATATTAATAACTTGTTACATATTGATTGATTGAACTTACCATTAACACGTTAAAAAAGATTTATGTAATATTTTCTTTTATATAAATTAAAAAAATTATTACTGGCTTAAAACAAGATTTAAAAGTTAAAATTTATGTATTGCCTAGACCAGATTTTACAATTTTTTTCTTAAGGTTTCAATGTTACAATGTATATATACATAAAAAAGAAGACTAATTAAGATGTGTGTCCTTTGACTCCAAAGTGCAGCCATGTGTGTGTTGATGCAAAACCAAAATTAAAGCAAACAACACATTATTTCAAACAAATTAAACTGCTCAAAGAAAGATGCATGCGCAGTGCTTGAGCGCTCACACAAGGCGTTACTTTCAGTGCATTAATTCCTAATTAAAGACACCAAGTTATAAGTCATAACAGTAATAATAATATTAAATATCCATGCCATTATACATATTTTGTTTTCATCAAATAACATACAAAGAGATGATAAAATGTGCTTGATTCTTATGAGTGAATGCATACCATGCATGCATGCATGTTTTGCACATGCTTTCTTCTTATATGTATATCATGGTAGCCATCCTGTCATATAATTATTCAGACTTGGGCCCGCGGTGACGACTGATATCGGATCATGCTGGTATCTGCAATTCAACAAATCATTTCAGTAAGTAAGATAGATAGATTGTAGTTTTATCTGCATGCATGAATAATTTGGTTTGATTCATGGTAACAAGAATCCTGAGTTTGTAGCTTAAAATGATACCATAACTTTTTACTTTTCACTATCACTACAACGTTAGATCGTAGCACTTGTCTTTCATTATCACAAGTTTCAGAGAAAAAGAACCTGATTCTTTTTTTTTTTTGTAAATTCAGAAGACCGTACCCAATTTGTAATGTTGGCTCACACTCCAATGGGTGAAAGAAGCCATCATCCTGAGGCTGATGAGCTGGTTGTCGGCCATAGCCGACATCTTCTGCATTTGGATTCAACTGGAGTGAATTTACATGGTAGCCTTCCATCAACTGCAAAAGCACCGCCCCTCAAGTCAACGAATATGGTGTTTTGACATTAGTTGTCTAAGTCTTGTCTCAATAAATAAAGTTGAGTTACCAAGTTAAGATTGGTGAGCAAAAGGAGGAACATCTTAACCAGAATTGGAGTATATGTCACAATTTTTAAACAGAAACATTAAGATTGATAACTAAGTAGGATACTACCACTTGAATAATTGATCATATATGGAATAGAAGGCAATTCCCCCTCCTGATTAATTTGGTAACCATAAAGTTGTAAAAGTAACCTACCCTTTGTTTTAGGGTCTTATTGGCTTCATTGAGTAGATGTTCCTACATTAAAGAGAATGGAAAATATTGCATATTGGTGAGAGACACAAGAAACTGACTTTCAAATTTAAGAATCTTAATTAAGATATGTAATTGCATACCTTCCGTCGGAGATCAGTGAGCTGATCCAGCATGTATTGGGTCTATAAAAGAACAACAGTGATCCAATGTTCATTAGAAACATGTATAGGAAAGAAAACTAAACATGCACAAAATAGAGCTTCCGTCTTATGTTTTTTTTTTTTTTTTTTTTTTTTTTTTTTTTTTTTTTTTCCAAAAGAGCAGCTATATATCAATTTTCTAAACTAGTAGGAGTCTCTCTAGGTCTAGGAGATAATATTTTACAGTTTTAGGTTTCTTTCCCATATCATTTTTACAGAAATCAGGAACCAAAGAAGTCTCAGTTAATAGTATGCTAACAAACAAAGAACATTTGAATGAAACACTCAAACTGCTCTTCATGATATATACTATTGTTATGATTTCTCTAGAACATGCTTGTGATATTGAACATGTTATATATTGGTTAGGACTGCTTTTTTTTCACCATAAGGGATGGGACTTTCGGCCCTATGTTCCGAACTCTTCATTTTTTTTTTTAAAGTACTCGTTTTTTATATTTGTATCCGATATATATTCGAATATAGATATGAAATAATGTCTTCCAAATATATGAAAAAATGAGTATAACCGTATCTGACACTCACTTCCGAATCCAGATAACATAGTTTCGCTTGTATCACATTTTCCATATATGTAAGATTAGCCACTTGCCAAAATAAGTTTTTAGAGTAAAGAGATGCATGGCTTCAATATATATAATGCAGTTTCTCCTTTAATTTCTAAGAAAAAAAGTAAGGATTTTTTATGCAAAGACGATGTAAATAGGAGTCTGGAGTCAAAGTACCCGCGTTGATCTGATCAGCTTCAATGATGAATCAAGCTGCCTCTCAAGTGATTCAAGCTCTTTGCTGCTTAGAGGACCCAGATCTTCTCCTAGTAAATTCCTAACAGAATAAATCAAGGAAATAACGAATCATGTCCGTACTCCAAAACAGCTTCTGCGAGTTAGCACAAATTTATTACCAAGAGTTTTGGTCATTTTAGTGGTTGCTGACTCACCTTTGGGACCTTTGTAGGGCTTCATAACGTGCTTTAAGCTTCAGATATTCCTGCTGGCTGCTAAACTCCTATAGAGGCAGCATGAAAATACATTTACAGCATGAAAATTTGAACTTGAGTTTTCATAACACTTTACACAATATTTTGCAGTATTATATTATATTTAGGCTAATCACTATTTCAACATATACTTTATCTCATAATTCGCATGTATTGAATTTAAAATTTCTTATAACCAAGTTTATATTCGTCCTTGGAATGCACCATAATATAGAGCATGTTCATTTTTTTTTCTTCACTAATTCAGGAGTTGCTTCCATTTACTTGAGCAGTAACTTTGTATGAACATTTTCTTAATTACTATTCATAATTATGACTTCAAATAATTCCTGAAGTTGGTTTAGTACAGTTTTAGAGTAGTATGCTTCTGAAAGTAAGGTTAGATTAGATGCCACTTTCTTCTGCTTTTTAAACTACAGATTGCAGCAAATTTTAGCATGACAATCAGGTAAATTACTATGTACCTATTTATTGTTTCAATCATTATCAAGTTGAAGAAATGTAAGCAAAATGCATAAAATATTATGTATATTTATGGACTTGTGGAAGTTACTATATATACCAAGGGGACATCAAATGATGCTCATCTTTTCCTAATTGCAACGTCTTCAACTAGCAAGACATGGCATTTTTAAGGATGACTTATAGCATCATTACCCAATCTGAACTAAGTCAATTGCCACTGCAGTTTAATTTAGCTAAATTTCTAATTATTTAAATTTAACATAAATAGGTGAGGGTTCTGCTTAAATTAATTACCAAAATGCTAGCCTTTGGTGGAATGATTCAACTTGTAGACAGTGGTAACAACCCTAACTCCTCATACATGGAAAATGTAAGGTTCCTTCATTCACTACCAAATTTTATCATTCAGATGACATTAATTAAGGACACCCAAGATTAATGCATTTTCTCTGGTTAATTCTTTTTGTCTCCCCTTTTTGATCATATACTAATAATTAGGGTTGAATAAGGGTTTAGACCGTGATTATATTTATTTCATTTGCTTAATCTTTTACCAACAAATATTGGGAAGGTACCAACATTTGGTATAATTCAAACACAAAACGTAAAAACCAAAGTGGGAAGGATCTTAACTGAACTCAGTTATAGCAAAGGCATATGTTTTCCATAATATTTATGAGAAAAATTATATTTCTAAGATAATCAAGATTAGTTCTAATTAGATAGCAAACAGTAACATGAATACTGCCAAGTCAAGGTTAATTTATGTAATATAGAGAAGCAGTCTAAATTACTCTAAAGAACAAAGAGCAAGGAGGAGGCAGTGTATGTAAAAATAAGTTGCAGTGGTTAGAATTACCAGAGCCTCCCTAGCTGACACATTTGTCTCTGGAGCTCCATAGTTGCACTTCTGGTACCTCTCCAGTGTTTTGATCATGCTATATATCAAGGTAAATTTTAGTTAAAAGGGTACAAGCCATTAATAAAGATAATGATAGGAACATAATTAATATTCAATGAACAATGATGGATCGATCCCATGCCGAATATATACAACAAATCAAGCACATAGAATGAGTGTGCACAATAACGTAACAGTTTCTAGAAAGCATTTTGTTGATTGATATAATAATAAGTTGAGTGGTTTTTCACAATGCAAGATGCCATCAAGGATCTTAAGATTATATTCCTAGAACTTATTTTGACACTTAAGTTCATCAATCCAAACCGGTCATTATATCACTACAAATCTTCATTTTAAACAAAATCTTCTTGGCATTGTGTTGACTGATTGAAAAGTGGAACAAACTGAATCTGTGACTTAATCTGGTTGATTTATGCAGTTACTTTTAAGATGTGACATCTAGCAGATCAGAAATTCAAATTTCAGCATTTGCAACCTTTTCTTCTATCCTTAGGCTACGACTTTTTTGTAAAAAAAAAAAAGAAAAGAAAAGTGGAACAAATTGTTGAAAAGATAGATAATCCAAAAACAATCATACAATTCTTTGTCAAACCATAAGCATTCATAGGAAAAGGAAAAAAGCTAGAAGGGAAGTATAGCAAACAATTTTCCGGAAGCTTTACACCATTCCATACTTAAGGCAAAGCATAATCATAGCAAATTCTTATACTATAGTGTTTGTGGAGCATAAAATTATTGAGTTATTCAATCAATTTAGGAATAACTTCAAAAAGCTTTTAGAGAAATATTAGAAAAATATAAAACCAAAGTTCAAAACATCAGTTCTTGAGGATCTTCATCTACCAAGACAATTAAGTGAGGAAGATTAAGGAGGACTAAAAAAAATATAAATCTTGCCATTTCTGAAGGGTTTCAGGGAGGAAAATATATCGATTAAAAAATAATAATATGCTATAAAAGAGAAATGCTCATCATTTGGAATTTGTAGTTGATTTACCTTTTCTCTTCTTAAAAAAAAAAGACTGAAACTGATCGTCATATTCAGTCTTGGTAATTAGGAAAGCAGCTAATTAATGTCTTCATCAAATTAATGATCATAAATATTCTATAACACTGAATGCCAAAATGATAGTTAATATTTGGTATTAAAGGAAACTATAAAAATGAAAACAATCAATTAGTTGGGTTTTTAATTGTTTTTGGTACAATAATTAGTTGGTTTAATTCTTCACCATATGTTGGCATTTGTTCTTGTTCCTTATTAATAAACTTCTTGTTAGACTTTCAACATTTAAAAAAAAAATACCTGATCTTATATAGCACTCTTCAAACACACTTTAAATTTTTTTTTTGGTAAAGAAAAATTTAAGTGAAGGAAAACAATTTCATTTTAAAAACAAGACATGCTGCAGGTCTCAACAATTAATAAAGATTTACATTATTGCTCATCATAAAAGATCATTGACAATGGGAATCGAACTTAAACCTTACTAATGAAATATTCGATTTTTCCCAATTCAACTAATCCGATGGCCAAACACATCTAAATTAAACCTATACTTTATTATTATTATTTTAAAACTATAACTGTGCGTTATTAAACTTATAAAACAGTACATATTTTACTTCTAATTTTATGATAAAATAGAGATTAATTACCACGTGTATACTGTATATTAATTAATATAGTACAATAAAAAAAATAACATAATCAATACAATTACTTAATTAAAATTATTAGTGACTAGCTAGAGAATTAGGACAACCAAACCAATGGATATACAAGCAGATCAATGGTTAGTAAACCAGTTTTTAATCTTAAAAAAGTAATATATAGAAAAGACAAAAAAACATATTCAGTTTCCACAAAAATTTAGATCTGATGGAAAGTGGGGGTACTGAATACTGATATGGATGAGAGAGGTGGGATTAAGTTTAACCTTAAAGAATTGAAAGTTTATTGAAACCCTAACCAGGGGAGCAGCTTTGCCTTTGGGAAAATCAAAACCCTAAAATTCAGACCAAGTCATGGAGATGTCTCCATCCACTTTTAACTGATTGAAATAATTCTCAAGAAGAGAAGCTGACATTTAAAAAAAAAAAAGAAAAAAAGAAATAGAGGTAACATAATCCTCTTGAAAGAAGGGAGTTCGTTTGTATGGATGAACCGAAACGACACTGTGAAATGTCTTGTTTGTTTGCCGCTTCATTGATTAGTAACATCGATCTGAAACTGTCCGTATGGATCAGAAGAAAGCTTTGAGCCTCCGTTGGTTTTTTGTCTATTTTGTTTTTCAAAAAATGTTTTCACAATCAAAACATCAAATCCAAATTTGCTCAAAACAAAATTTACAATCCAAGAAACAGTAACCAATTAGCTGAGCCGATGGTCAAGCTTTAAGGAAGAAAAAAATTTGTACCCTGTACGTTCGCAAAGGACTAAAAATAGATTTAAGTTAAAAAAAAAAACCCTAAGCTCAGATACAGGCAACTTAACAAAGATGGAAGATCGTGAAAACTTTTTATGAAAATTAAACTGATTAATTAGAAGTTAAAAAGAAGATTAAAAGTTTTTTTTTTTATTTATCTAAAAGACTTTCATTGGTTTTAACTGAGAAATTAACAACCGTGTTTTTTATAGTGATTAAGAACAAAAATGGAAAGAAAAAAAAAAATCTAATCAAGGCTTGAACGAGAGAAAAGCAAGAAAAACAAAAAGTAGAAAAGCCTTTATTCAGCTTTCTTTTTCTTTTTTTTAAAATCTTGGAGGACCAAAAAAATACAAAAAAACTCAGTCATGAACTCCAAAGAAAATTACTAACATATGCAACAGATCTCTGAACTTCTTCAATTTAGAAGAAAACTGTATGTTAAACTTAACCTTTAAGCATATATAAAAGATTAAGCAAAAGAAAGGAAAATAAAATCAGATGATAAAACGGAAAAAGGAAAGGAAAGAAAGGGCTTCGGGAAAACCAAAATGAAAAAAAAAAAAAAAAAAAGGAAAAGAAAAGAACAAAGACATGAAATTAGGGTCAATATAACAGCGATCTTCTTTTTATGGTTTTCAGTTGCAGATCTAAGTTCTAACATCAATAGGCACAGCAAAAACACTAAGGCCCTGCTGTGAACGCCGAGACATTCACCAAAACAGCAAAACTGAAACACAACTTTATTCTTTTTAACTCTTTTCTCAAAATTTCTCTCAAACATTCCATACCCAATCACTACTGAAAACAGCAAAAATCCACCTCTTCAACCTCTCAAGATCAAAGTCAGAATTCGAAGCAAGCAAATAGAAAGAAAGAAAGAAAAAGGAGAAGGAAATTAAAATACTTGAGAGAAAGAAAAAGAAAAACAGAAGTAAAGAGAAGGGAGGAGTACTGAGAGAAAGAGGAAAGAGCTTGCTTTGTTTTATGAAGAAAAAAAAAGAAGAAAATCCCTTCCTTTGTGTTTTCTGAAGTGTAGTAATAGTAGTATTTGTGTTTTATCTTTGTTTTGCTTTTGAAAGAGGGTACAAAAAAAGAGAGCTTTAGTTGTTTTGGTGATACCTTGAACTACTGCAAAACTCGTACAGCTTTCCTCTATTGGAGAAGATGATGAGAGCAAGCTCGGCATCACAAAGAACGGAAAGCTCGTAGGCTTTCTTCAAAAGCCCATTTCTTCTCTTAGCAAAAGTTACTTGCCTGTTGATCTTGTTCTCAATCCTCTTCAACTCAACCCTACCTCTACCCATTTGTTTTTCTCCTGCCTGATCTCCTCTAAACTCAAGCAAACCCCAAAAATCTTCCCCTCAAACGCTTCCAAAGTAACAACCAAAAGCCAAAGAAAAGAATATAGCTTTGTTTTTCTTCTTGCTCACCTTTAATAACCCTTTCTCTTTTATAACTCTCAGGTTTTTAGATAATTTTAGTTAAGAACTTCATTAGAATCTCGGATGATATAATAAAAACCGTTCTAAAATAATTATGGAAATAAAAAAGAAAGAAAAAAAATATATAAATTCTAAAAATCTTTTGCTTTGTTTAACGCAGTAACAAAATGATAAGACAGCCTAAACAAATACGTAGGGAAAGGGTTTATATATCTCGGGGGGTCCTAATTTGGTACGTTTACTTAATGTCAGTCGTTGGATGGATGATCCAACGGTGGAAAATAAATGATTAAATAGAAAATAATTTAAAGAGGCGATTAAGAAGGGAGAGCAAAGAGGAAGAAGCTGGGAACCTTAAGCATAAGCAAAGGTTAAGGGACAATGCTACGTGTCGAGAGGAGAAGTGGAGAGACTTCTGATAATCCACCTGACCATTCTCGGGTTCGGACAATCATGTGAACTAACCTTAAGAAGGTGAACCTTCGTATGTTCCTTTACATTTACGAAATTACCCTTCGGGGTGGCTCGGTTTCCATGTCCGAATCTTTGTCTGTAGCATTTTATTTTAAGGAAATCCATGTCTTAACATTTCTGTTCACGTAGTAGTAATATATATATATATAATATACTTATATATATATGTATATACTATTATTAACTAAATATAAAAATACCAACTTCAAAATTATAAATAGTGAATGACACATATACCCTTACTACTTTTAAAATTAACTATTTTATCTTTATGTAGAATAAGAAATTTTTGGTAAATGATTTTTTTTTTTTTAATTAAAGAATTTTTTTGTCTAATTAAAGTCAATTATGAGTTATTTAATTTATCTTTAAATTAAATAAAATAATTTAAAAATAAATTCATAATTTTGGCCAATCAAATTGTAAGGTTTCATGGGTCATTCAATTAAAGTTCTTTTAAAACTCATTTGCAAAGAGTTTAAATCTTTTTAAAACTCTATCTCACATAGGAGGATAACATTATAAATACGGATCTCCCTTAAACCATTTAAGAAAGAAGATAAATTTTATAGCACAATTTAGGTAAAAAAGCTTCAAAACAATTAAGCACAATCTGGGTAAAGAAAGCGTGAAAACAATTTGGGGGAAGATCTGCAAAATAAAATTTCCAAAATTCCATCAATCAAGTCCAAAAAAGAAGATCTGAAGATCTAAGTCTGAAAATTCAAAAATCCCTAAATTAGACCAAATTTCAACAATTTTAAGAATCCTTAAACTTGGAACAAATTCCAAGATTTTCAAGATCCCCTAAATTTTGGATCAAATTGAAACAAATTTCATCAAGTCTCAAAAACCCTTAAAGCAAATTTCAAAAATCCTTAATGCAAATTTCAAGATCAAGTCTCAAAGATTCTTGAAGCAAATTTTATTCAAGATCAAGTTTTTCTAAACCCTTGAAACAAATTTCAAGATAGAGACCCTTGAAACAAATTTCATTTATTCAAGAACAAGTCAAAAGACCCTTGAAAAAAAGTTTTCCTACAAAGAAAAGAATCAAAGGATTTTTTTTTTTTTATCTTTAAGAATTCCTAGAAATTGTAATTTTCAACTTTTGGTAAATAAAATTATTATTTGAATCCAAAAATATTTTGTCATATTTTTGACACGAAATTTGTGTGTACACCTTAATGCTGAAATTTAATTATTTTGACATATATACCCTTGCAAAATTTTAAAATTAATTATTTTATCCTTAATACTAAAAATTTAATTATTTTATTTTTAATAATGATTTTAACTATTTTATCCTTAATGTTGAAATTTAATACCCTTGCTAATTTTTAAAATTAACTATTTTATCCTTAATACTAAAATTTAATTATTTTACTCTTAATAATGATTTACTAACTTTTTAAAACTATTTTATCATTGATAATGATTTATTAATTTTTTTAATAAAAAATCTAATTTTCTTATAGGCTACTACAAATCATTAATAATGATTTGTTGATTTTCTTAACACTTTTATCCTTGATAATGATTTATTAATTCTTCTAATAAAAATCTAATTTTTTTATATGATACTACAAATCATTAATTAATCCTAATTATTATTTGTATCTTTTCGTTTTAGGCCTAATTCTTATCCTTGAATAGTTCTGGTCAACACTTTTTGACAAATATATGTTATCGAAGAAGCTGAAAAAAATTCAGTCCAAATATTTCTTTGGTTGGCTGATGATCACTTGGTCAAAAAATGATTTTACGATTTGAAGTTCTTTGTGTTGAGACTTGAAATGACTTCAATCGGTCTGTTTCTATTTTATTTTTTTTGGTATAAAGGAGGTCGTAATCTAAAATTAATAAAAGGGATTGCAAATGCTAGGATTCGGATCATGAGATAATTGATGTTATATTATTTCTTTGTTTAAGTTTACAATTGCCATTAAAGATCAAATTTTGATTCGTGGGTCTTCAATTTGAATTCATTCTCTTTATTTTCAAATACTAAAATTAAATAAATAATATTACTATACCTTGCTAATTTTTAAAATTAGTTATTTTTATCCTTAATGCTAAAATTTAATTATTTTATCCTTAATAATGATTTATTAATTTTTTTTAACTATTTTATCTTTGATAATGGTTTCTTAATTTTTTCTTAAAAAATACATATTTTCTTTTAAGGCTACTACAAATCATTAATGAAACCTAATTAGTTTAGGCCTAATTATTTTTTGCATACTAATCAAAGTAAAGTTAATATAAAAAACCCTAATTAAGTCTCCGTATATAAATATGGAAGTCATGATTAGTTTATTTTGTGAACTTTTGTCTGCATTAGCGTTCTAATATTGCACTATTGTTTTACACAGTAAGCTCATTCTATTGCTTTTATGGTCTATATCTAAGTTTTAATTTCTACTGATTTTTTAGCCTTATTTGTAACATGCTTATTTTGCATAGTAAGCTGATTCTATTATTTTTATAATCTATCTAAATTTTAATTTATATTAAATTTTTAACCCTATTTGTAACAACCTATTATAGTTTGTTTTTTATCGAACCTTGCTAAAGAGATATATGCGTTTTCTTTTGTTCTCAAGTACATATAGTAAAAATTAAATAGCGAGTCGTTAATTTTCTTTTGTGACATGTTGCTTAGCCAATTTGCACTACTTGAATAGATACTTTATGGGCATATATACTGATCAGACATAAAAAGAGAAGCTGATTTTCAAACCACACAAAGCTTGAAAACTTAAACTTCGTTTCGTTGTTAACATTTATAAATTAGTTGAAAGTGTTGAAGGATAGAGATCCATGGCACATCTCTATCCAGAGTGGGAGCAGTTGGAATTGGAGGTAGATCATGCACTTGAGAGAGGTGGCTGCCAGAATAGTTCTCACAACTGCTGATGGAAGCTGCAAATGGCCTTTCCCTGAAGGAAAGTACCAAGTGTCAGCAGTGTGGAACAAGATCAGACCTTCAGCTGGGAAAGTGGCTTGGTATAAGTTGGTATGGTGTAATTTTAATATTCTTAGGCATTCTATGCTCTCCTGGATGGCAATCCTAAATAGATTGGCCACAAAGGATAGACTTATCTCCTGGGGAATGGCAGTGGATGATAAATGTTTGCTGTGCAAACAAGAGAGGGAAACCAGGGATCATCTATTCTTCACTTGCTCCTACTCGAAACAGATATGGCAGAGAGTGATGGTACTTTGTAGGTTAAAAAGGCAGGTTGCATGTTGGAATGTAGAGCTTCAATGGGCCTCTGTCAACCTCAGAGGTAAAGCTCTAATCACAACGATATTGAGGCTAGCTTGGAACACAGTTATCTACCTAGTTTGGAAGGAAAGAAACAATCGCTTGTTCAACTCAACTGAGCAAAAGGAGGAGCACCTCACTGAGCAAGTGAGAGACATGATCTCGACCAGGTTAAGTGATCTTAGGAAGATTAAAAGAGATTCAGTTAATACGTTTTTATGTAATTCTTGGAGGTTAAATGCAGACATGTTTGTCTAATGGCATTGGTTTTCTGATTTATTTAGATAGGCTAAGCTAGCTTTGTAACATGTAGCAGCACTGCTGCTTTCTTGGATAAATGAAAATCTACTTATCCAAAAAAAAAATTAGTTGAAAGTGTGAAGAAAATTCCAAACTTCCTCTATAATTGATGCAAAAACTTTTAAGTAACTAATATATATATATATATATATATATATAATTGTTTGTTTGTGTTATCGAGTGAAAACAGTTTCTCTTATGCTTTCCCTAATTTAATTTCAATAAAGATAAGTTGATTTAGAAGTTGAATTAGTCTAATTTTAAGCACAAAATTTCTAACGAGTTTTATTATGCTTTATTGCATGTATTGGAGGAGACTATTTGTTATAAATTGTAATATCAATACAATTACGTCTCTAAACTATATAGTATGCCCCTTTTGCTATCTGACTTAGATCCATAAAAATCTCAATTTCTTACCAACTCCATCAAGAATGCTAGATATAGTGATCATATTATGTTAAGGCTTAAGATATAATTTCACGAACTTATAATTAGCTAATTGTGGGAGCATTATATTGATTGGTGCTTTCCTAAGAGCAATTTTTTTCTCGATTAACACATACTCGAAAAAATTTCGATTGAGGAATTAGGTAAGGTTTAAATTTAGCGTTATTAGAAAGAACTATTATCAAATGCCAATTTCACTATAAAAATTGGATCTTAAGATAGTGATTCATTATTACATAAATAGTTTTATCAAAAATTGTGTAGAATAGCACAATCATAAATTATTGTTGAGCATTCTTCAAGCTATTCAATAGAAGGAATTTAAAATATAAAATGATTGTAGCTACCATTGTATGATTAATTTGATTATATAATCCATAAACCATTTCCTATTATGTAAACTTCTTTCTATGCATAGTCATATGCCAATTGATAAAGCTAAGTGAGCTGATTCTTTTACTTTTCTACTTATTAAATTTTAGATTTTAAAAAAAAATATTAATTATATGATACGTGCAACGCACGTGTAGCTAAACCTAGTAATAATAAAAACATTATCTTATTTATAATCGATAAACAATATTAGTAGACTAACACATATTTTTTAAAATATTAAGAAATTAAAAAAAATAAAACACTTGACTCTACGAAATTAAAAAATTTCAAAGACAATATACCAAAAAACAATTCATAATAATAATATATACTTAAAATTTATTATTTTTTAATAAAAAAAGCACTGGTTTTACTATAATAAGTTTACCTTGGTCTTGTATACCAAGGCCTATGCATGCTCCTTTTTTTAAAGAGATTACTTGAGTTGTTGAGTCAAATCCACATCTTTAATTATAACAAGAATTACATGATTAGAACCAAAGCAAATTATACTGATCATGGTAAGAAAAGCTGAAAAGAGGAAAAATATTTTGATGAAGGTGGAAGGGGTTTGAAGGAAGTAAGGAAGAAGCTTGATAAATGAGGCTCTCTCATTGTCTTAATAAACCGGCCGTGAGTACATTTTGCAAGCAATAAGGAATTTTTGTTGAACGATTTTGTTGTGATATGTAATGCTAGCTGTTGCATGAATTAGACGCATATTACTTATAAATAAATATACCCTTTCAGCTTTTTTTAGCTAGTTTAAGAAACACATTAAAATCAGAGATGAACTTTTTCTTTTCCTGCCATGGAAGGCATGTACCCATTTTTGACCGGTAGATTAATTCAGAAAATTCATCGAAACCTTTTATAAATTAGAAGATAAAAGGCGTTTTTATTTGAATATTGATAAAAAAATTAATTTTCAAACTACCGATAATTTTTTTATTTACCAAAATAAGTTTTTTTTTCGTTTGACAAAAATTAAAAAAGAGAACTCGCCATATCATATGGCGACTTCTCAAATTTTTTTACTTAAATTTTGTTTTAATTAGTTAGGAAGTCGCCATAACGTTTTACTTTATTTTTAAATTTATAATATTATTATTTTTATATATAAAAAAATAATATAGAATTTCTTTAAAAAGCATATTTTAAATTTTAATTTTAAAAATTTATATAATTTTTTTATTTAATTTGTAAAAATTTTAAAAATTCGTATTATATAAATTTTTAGATATTCGTATTGTTTTCATGCTTTTTTTCGTTTCGTGTTGTATTTTTATTTATTTTTTCCGTGTTGTGTCCAATGTTGTCAGATCTAATACAATTAAAGCACACTGATATAAGTGACTTTGTAATATCAGTATGCTTTAGTTGTGTTAGACCTAGCAACATTGGACACGACACGGAAAAAATAACTAAAAACACGAAAACGACACGAATATCTCAAAATTTATATAATACAAATTTTTGAAATTTTTATAAATTAAATAAAAAAAGTATATAATTTTTAAAATAAAAATTTAGAATATGATTTTTTTAAAATTTATATATATAAAATTTTAAAATTATATATAAAAATAATAATATTATAAATTTAATTTTTTTTAAAAGAAAAAGTAAAATGTTGGGAAGTCGCCATTTGAAATGGCGACTTCCCAACTAATTAAAACAAAAGTTAAAGTAAAAAACGTTGGGAAGTCGCTATATCATATGGAGACTTCCCAACGTAAAAAATTAAATTTTTTTAAAAGTAAAGCACAGAAATCTCCGTGCGTTATTTTTTCAATTTTTAAAAAAATGTATCAAGGGAAGTCGTCATATGATATGACGACTTCTCTTGTTGAATTTTTGTCAAACGAGAAAAGCGTATTTTGGTAAATAAAAAAAAATTATCGGTAGTTTGAAAATTAATTTTTTTTATCAATATTCAAATAAATTTGCTGAAGATAAACCTTGTGTTTTGTTCGATCAGAATGGAAATATTCTTGACCGTAGTCTGGGGATAGAGAAGATATTGTAAATACTGGGATTCGAATTACCTGTTGGATGTTACCTCTTAAGGGTAACTGTATGAATCAATTGGGCTAAACTCCGAGGAACAGATTTCTTCTGCCTTTTTTGTGTCCCTTCATTAATTTTTTTGACACATGTCCAAAGTTATCTTTTATTTGAACACATAACAGAAAAATAATGAAAGGGCACAAAAAAAAAATACCAAAAAGAGACCGAGGATATCTATTAAACTTCGAGTTATCTAGTGATATTGTTAATTACTTGCCTATATAGCCCAAACAAGATTGAACAATTAGATATTTTCATTGTTCTGGTTATTTTCGTCATTTTACCGTACTAGCGTCTAAACCATCAAAAAGACCCCTAATCTCTTATTCTTAAAAAATTACTATATATCAATCTTTTAAATATGTATTCGGCTTAATATTTGGGGACGCCCATCCAAAAATTATTGGGGTTTTAGTGAAGATTATGTGGTTTTTAATGGAAAATGGCTATGGGTGATTCCATGTACCAAAAAAGGAGAAGGTAATTGCGGCCTTTTATTGAAATATAATTATTCACCAAAAGAGGCGACGTGCATTATGCCATTTTTTGCCCAAGCTAGTGAGTTGCTGCCATCAGTGGGTTTTCTTTATCGACCCAAGCAATTGGGTATGGCATCCAAGTTAACTTTTTTCTGAAAAACAAAATAAAAAAGAGCAGTCCATTATTGATTTCCTGGGTATAGCATAAACTATAAGATTGTTTCATTAGAGTACAAGGGGCAAATTGTAAAATAATTAATAAGTAATCTTTTCATTTCTTTCCATTTCCCCTTTATTTTGGTGACATCTAAAGAAGGGATCCATGATCCCTCTATTTTCCCTTGCTTTCTATTTCCTTTCCCTTCTCTCGTTCAATCCAAACATGGAGTCAGAGTCTAAAGAAGGCTTCAAACCCAATTAGTTATGAGAAATTGGCACTAAATGCAGCAATAAGAAGTTGGTTTGGTAGTTAATTGCATGTTATCCCTTTTTGTTTTCAATAAAATATAACATTTTATTACGATATTTTTTTTATACACTCTTAGTAAAATTTTCAAATTACACAAACGAAGTTCAAAAACTGTTAAATGTGTTTTTCTTAATATATTATTTTTTTAATAATTTTTTACAATATACTACATAAACATTTGTCAGTCTGTTAAACCTGCTGGTAAAGTTTTTAAGAGTAATTTACATTCTGGATCATTGAATTTAGTATCAACTTTCATGTAGATAGAGCTGTTCATGGGCCGAGCCGGGCCGCGGCCTGAAATATATTCATTTTCTTTGCCTAGGCTGGCCCGCGAGCCCGAATTACTGTTCATCCCTTAATAAAAAAATAATTAATTTTTATATATTTTTATAATTAAATTTTTAAAAAATATATTATTTTAATATGTGAACAGTGATCCGGGTCGGGCTGGCCCTTGAGTAGGTCTACATGTAGGTCACAAACTTTTAATTTCATCAAATTACATCACTGAACTTTTATTATTAATAAATTAGGTCACTTATACTAAATTCGTTGAGTAATTCTAACGGAAAAACTGACTCAACATGCATATATTTTTACATCTCATTAAGATAATGCTTGACTGACATTTTAGGTAAAAAGAAATTCACACTGAGTTTGCTTTTTTTATTTGAATTACTTAACGGAATTAGTATAAGTGACCTAATTTATTAATAATAATAGTTCAGTGATGTAATTTGATGAAATTAAATGTTTGTGACCTATATGAAAATTGATACTAAGTTCAGTGACTCAAAATATAAATTACCCAATTTTTAAACTTACTAATAATGTATTAAATAATTTTCTTTTTTATTAAATAAAAATGAGATAAACACTACGTCAAATTTGACATATAACAACATTTGTGAAGTGCTGTGAAAACTAAAAAAACTGCTGCTATACGATAAGACAATATTTTTTCATGTGTTGTATATGTGGCCGCAGCCTTATGTCTTTAGTAGCATTTTTACATATGTATAATAACACTTATCAAAATGTTGCTATTTCTACTTTACAACAGCTTTTCAAGACTTTTTGCATGCATTTTTCAATTGCTGCAAAAGATCTCAATGATAGCAATTATAAGTGCTACCGAAAGTATTTTTATATGATAACATATATAACATCAACTCAATATGTTCACCGCACGGCTCCGTTAGATTCTTGCCTTTAATGGGGTGTTTCACTGTCTTTGTTAACAATTTACCATCCAAGATTAATTGGAAGTGGTTGTGGAGGATTTTTCAGAATCATGGGAGAGTCATTGATGTATTCATACCTCAGAAAAGGAGCACGAGAGGTAGGAAATTGGCTTTGTTAGATTCTCAGGTGTTAAGGAAGCTAGATATGCTGTCGTTAAGCTCGATGGTGTATGGCTGCTGGATTATCGTATTGGTGTTAATCTCGCTAGATTTAATAGCAGATCTTCTTTTTGGAGGAAGATTCAACCAACAGACAATCAAAAGGGAATAAAAGATATGGTTGAGTATTTTGGGAAGGAGTCTGACAACAAAGGCCCGAGTGGAGAGGTGATACAGAAGAAATCCTATAAACAAGTTCTTCTTCAGGATGGTAGGGAAGATAAGGATACAAGATGTCAGCCGGATAAGTCAAATGAGGGGAATATTCCTATAAAAGATACTGAAGACGTTAGTGAGGAAGGAGCTAAGAAGAATAATATGAAATCCATCTATGGGAATGTAGACGAGGAGGACATGCATAGATTGGCGAGAAGTCTGATTGGGACTACAAGGGATTTGTATGATACCAACAACCTGAGGGAGATATTTTGTGAGGAAGGAGTTGTCGATGTTAGAATAAAAAAGATCAATAGTAGACAATTCATCTTCGAGTTTGCGGAAGAGGAAACCAAGAACATGATGCAAATGTGGGGATGGCCCTGGTTAGAAGAGTGCTTCGTGGATGTTAAACCATGGTCAAGGAGTTGGTACATGGAATACAAAACCACTTGGGTCTCTGTGTTTGGAATCCTACTACATGCATGGAACTTCAAAACATTCCAGAATATTGCAAGTGCCTTGGGTGAACTTGTGTCATTAGAGGAAAATACTTTGAATTTCCAGGATTTCAGTAAAGGAGATATGTTGAAACGTATTGAGGAAGAGGTCATCTTGAATTGTGGTGGAGAAAGCTTTCCAATCCGTGTTTCTAAATTCGAAGAGGTTACTTCAACGTGTTGCTGCAAAAAGAAAGAGGTTTTACAATCGAACTCTGAATCTGGTTCGTGCAAAAATCCATTGGAGGTGGAGAATATTGAAGATGAACAGTCACATGGACAGTCACCTGAGCAGTCTCATAAACAAGGGGGGACAGTGAAAGTGGGTTGATTGGTGTGTTTCACTCACCTGCTTTGGATAAGGAGAACAGTGGGGATCCTGTAAACGAGGTACAGTAGGAAATAGAGGTTACAAGTATGGGTAATTGTGCTCATAATGGCATTAATATCGAGTCCGATTTTATTGCAGACACGGTTGTTAATAATTCTATAGAAGATGAAAAGATGGTCTCTGATCAGGCCGTTGTAGGGAATTAGAGTTTGGTGGGACCATATCCAAATGTGGAGGGTGTGGGCCATCAAAATGAGGGGGGTCGGTGGGTTGTGGAGTGGAATAAAAGTAAGTGTGGGCCTAATGGGTTTGATATTGAAATGGATGCATTAAACCATTCAGAAAAAGAGCATTTTGGGTCGGTAAGAAACCAGAATGTTAGGAAAGTTGGACAAAATGGAAAAAATATTAAAACCTTAGAAGAGATAGAGGAGGCGATGACTGAGAAAGCTTTAAGCATTTTGGGCCGGTAATTGTGCTCATAATGGCATTAATACCGAGTTCGATTATTGCAGACACAGTTGTTAATAATTTTATAGAAGATGAAAAGATGGTCTCTGATCAGGCCGTTGTAGGGAATGAGAGTTTGGTGGGACCATATCCAAATGTGGAGGGTGTGGGCCATCAAAATGAGAGGGGTCAGTGGGCTGTGGAGTGGAATAAAAGTAAGTGTGGGCCTAATGGGTTTGATATTGAAATGGATGCATTAAACCATTCAGAAGAAGAGCATTTTGGGCCGGTAAGAAACCAGAATGTTAGGAAAGCTGGACAAAATGGAAAAAATATTAAAACCTTAGAAGAGATAGAAGAGGCGATGACTGAGAAAGCTTTAAGCAAAATCCAGAAAAGAGGAAGGAAAGAAAAGAGCAAGAACAATTTTCAAAAGTCGGCATCACTAGGTGGTAGAGTCGCTAATGTATCTTTTTCAGATTCTGACTTTTGGAATAGGAAGAGAATCTTAAGCAAGCAAGCAGAGGAAGCATGGGAAATGGGTAAGTAGGGATGGCAAAACCCGATCCGACCGATGGATTTCGCACCGATCCGCTCCGAATGGAGAGGTTTTTTTTATGGAGCGGGGTGGAGCGGAGCGGTTTTGGTAAATGCTTGCTCCACTCCGCCCCGCCCGACTTTTGAAATTACTATTTTATCCTTTAAAATATTTTATATTTTTCCTTATATTTTTAATATATATTAGATATATATACTAAAATCATATATATACTAATATTTTATATCTATACTTTTAGTATATATGTATTATATATATTATATTAAAGATTTTTATATACTAAAATTATATTTATGAATAAATTATAATATAATTTTTTACAATATTAAGTTAAAAATAATTAATATAAATTGGGGTGTAGCGGAGTGGAGCACCGTGGAGCGGTTATGGATGTAACCGACATCTATGGATGTGGATGTTTCCAACATCCATGCAAGAGTGGGGTGGAGGTGGATAAGGCAATATCCGCCCCCGCCCCGCTCCATTGCCATCCCTATGGGTAAGCTATTGGGTCTCTCGGCAAACTGTAAGGATCAAATGATAGTCGAGGAATTGTTAGAGCTTGAAACAAGAGGTAGAATTTGTGTTTAATCGATGTATGATATAGTGGGAGGTCAGTTTTAACTCGGGAGGTTTCTGTGGTGGTGGAGTGGGTTGGTTTGTTTAAAAGAGATGAAGATTAGCAAGGAATATATATATATATATATATTAGTATATGTTTACTATGTGTTTGTTTAACTGCATCTTAGGGCAGTCTCCCCCGGTTGAAAAACCAGCTGACACCTTCTACACCATAACCTTCAAATAACCTTAGAGAACATACATCTTCAATTCTTCTCAAAACCAATTCTACTACCATCCTCTTTGAGATTATTATTAGCCAATGTACCATTTTTGCCTAAACTCGAATTAACTTCTTGGACTTTTTTAATGGTCAAATTATCTAAGAAGTCCTTGTACTATATCATTTAATGCAAATTAGTCTCTCTACTATAAAACTGAGTAATTTAGTCATTGTACTTTTAAAATTGAAGCAAAAAAGGTAAAATCACTAACTAGTGTAACAAAAACTGTTAAAAAAGCTAACATGGCATTTAACCTTATGCTTATTTGATGATGTGACACTAATAAAATATATTATTTTAAGCTGATGTGGATAGAATAACAAATTAAGTTGGCAAAAAATAATTTGATGTGGCATTTTTGCCAACTTAGTTTGTTATTTTGTCCACATCAGCTTAAAATAATATATTTTATTGGTGCCACGTTAGCATTTAACATCCACGTCATCAAATAAACACAAGGTTAAATGCCACGTCAGCTTTTTTAACAGTTTCTGTTACACTAGTCAGTGATTTTACCTTTTTGCTTCAATTTTAAAAGTATAAGGACTAAATTACTCAGTTTTATAGTAGATGGACTAATTTGCACTAGATGGTATAATACAGAGACTTTTTAGGTACTTTGACCCTTTTTTAATTAACCATTCTACGAGGGATAGCAACAGCTATCTTCAGCTTCGTTCTCTTTAGTTGGTTTCCATGTCACTACGCCAAAACTAGTCTTAAACAACATTTTTTTTATAGCATTTCTCAAATATTGTTAAAAATAGCAAAGGCAACACTTTGACAGCATTTTGCATATTGCTGTTATATATTATAATGGCCAATAATTACAGCATTATTAAAATTTTTAGAAGCATTTGACATTTGCTGTTATATATGTTATCTTTTTTTTTCTCAGCCAACCAAGTTTCTTTATTCACTTATAAAAACATACAGAGTAAATACTCGCCAGAAAGGAAGCAACAACAATCAGTACAAAACCAAAATTCATATACACCCAAATTCATCCCCTCATAACATCCAGATAACCTCATCAAAGAAGCACAGAAAGAGAACCTTCCTATCGGCTAAAAACACAGAAACATCCCCTATTGGACCAAGAAACACCTTACCACCAAGCCATTAATATATTAGATCTGTCCACTCCAGCTTTAGCAAGTGTATCAGCCATGCTGTTTGCTTCACGAAACACATTTACAAAACAAATTTCACCAATCTCCACCATCATCTGATCCATAGAATTGAAGACGCCCAAAAGCTTCCAAGGTCTGGATGTAGGATTCATGCACCATTTTACTGCAATAACAGAATCTGGTTCTACCAAAAGGCATACCTTACTTTTCCACTCTATTTTGAGAAAAACTTCTAGCGCTTTTTTAATTACCATTACCTCTGCCTCATTAGACTCCATGACTCCAAGGGGACCAAAAAAGAGTGCTAATACATTACTGTTCTCATCCCTTAACACACCACCACAACCTGCTGGTCCCGGTTTGCCTCTTGCTGCACCATCCACATTGAACTTAAGAAAGCCAGTCGAGGGTGGTAACCAAGCCTTGAAGGACCACCATCTCAACCTTATTTGACACCAGTATTTTTCTTAAAACCCTGCATTTAACCTCACTCCCAATCCCACGAATATTCCATGACAAAAGAGCCATATTTTGCACACTGACCAGCTAAATAGCCAAGAGTAGATTGCAATACTAAATAGGATTATGGAGGACGAAAACAAGATTTTCACAATATTTGTCAACAACATTCCTTCACAGGTTCATTGGAAATGGTTATGACTTATCTTCCAGAACCATGTTATAGTTGTGGATGTGTTTATTCCAAAAAAATGAAGAGAGGGAGAAAGTTTGGTTTTGTTCAATACTTAGGAGTGGAAGGAGCTCAGAGAGCTGCTATCGAACTAAATGGTGCATGGCTGATGGATTACCGTATTGGTATTAATTTAGAAAGATATTATAGGAAATTCTGAAATGATCGAACCAAAAATAAGACGCAATGATCAAATTTCGACTGGAGGGGATGCAACAAATAATGTGCTAGATGATGGACAAAAAATTCATTTGGTTGGGGCATTTTTTGTGTGTGTTGTTTTGTTTGTTTACATGGAAAGGAATAGAATTAATTTAAAAGCTATATAGAAATTAATTGTGCTTTTGTTGTTAGATAAGACTTGTTTTCATTATCTTGGCCTTGTATTTTTTTGAATATATGTATGTACTTTAAGCATCTGCTCAAGATAGACAAAGGCCAAAATAATCCTACTATTTTCCACCAGGAAGCATATTTTGCCGAAAGGGAGATCATCACTGATAATATTATTGGGTATGATGGAGACTTCAGCAGCAGGCAGTTCTATTTACGATTGCAGTATTACTTAAAACACCTAATCAAGGCTTAAAAACTTAGATTCAAATAGGGTAAAACACCTTTCAGAATATTTTGGAAAGAAATTTAAATCAAAGGATATATATATATATATAGACACCTAATTTTGTCTGGACCACTAAAACAGGTATGTTTTCTTCCTAAATTGATGTTTCAGAATGTAAAAAGACTTTTTTCATCCTGCAGGTGGTACTCTGAGACTTAATCTAAGAAGGCGAGCATAAAAAGTCAAACTTGAAAAAGTCAACCCCAAAAAGTCAACTACTGAAAAAGTCAACCACTTTCAAAATCAAGATTTGAAGTTCAATTGAAAAATGGTGAAAGAATTTTGATAATCCGAGGTCTACATCGAAAGATATGGAGTTTGGAAGTTGGGTTACGGAGATTTAGTAGAAAGAAAACCCTAGTTCAGAAAATTTGGGGAAAAGTGCTTAAAAGATCAAATTGATCGAAATTGAAGGTTCCAAATGAAAGATAAGCACTGACTACGAGTAATGGAGAAGCTACTTGAAAGAAAAATTGAAAGAAAAGTCAATTCGAAAGAAAACCGAGAATTAGGGTTTTTGGTGAATTTCGGTAAAATTTGGAAGAATTACAGAAATGGCCCGATTCGGTAAGACTAAAGCCCCTAATTGGTAAGGAGTGATTAAAAAAGGATAGCCCAAGGCTCAGTTTGAAGAAAATCTGAATTGTTTTGAGCAAAATCGGGTTTCGGAGGCTAAAGGGCAAAATTGGAAAATTTGGAAAAATAGCAAATGAACTCCAAAAATTATGAAAATTTGCAGATCTCATTATTAAATCGATACGAAGAGATTGGCAAAATAAAATGCGGATTCGGAGTTCGTTTGCAAAATGGCCAAATCCTGGATCCCCTATGTAGAAATTCAAAAAGATAAATCCCGAAAAAATAGCAAATGAACTCCAAAAATTCTAAAAAATTGCAGATATCATTCTTAAATTATTTGGAAGATATTGGCGAAATAAAATCCGGATTCGGAGTTCGTTTGCAAAATGGCCAAATCCCGGGCCCACTATGAAGTAATTCAAGTAGATAAATCCCGAAAAAATACCAAATGAGTTCCAAAAATTATGAAAACTTCCATATCATACTTTTAAATTATTTGGAAGAGATTGGTGAAGAAAAATCCGGATTTGGAGCTCGTTTAAAAAATGGTAAAGTTTGGGAGCACAAAAGGGCAATTTTGAAAAAAAAATCCAAATAAATAGCAAATGGGCTCGAAAAATTTTGAAAACCTCCAGAATTTAATTTTTTATTATTTTGGAAGTATTGAAAAAAGAAAATTTGAATTTGGAGTCCGTTTTCTATTTATTTACTTTCGGGGGGCAAAAAAGTTATTTTATCCAAGAAATCGAAAAGGGCTTTTCTTGCCTTTTAAAAAAATGGAGATTGTTTTGGAATATAGAGGGTCAGTCGACCAAGCCCATGTTGGAGAATGATTTTGCTGAGTTCTTGCATCCAAAGGCTAAGAGTGGATAGTAAGGTAGTTTTTTTGTTTTTATTATTTTATTTTTTGATCAAGCCTTTGTAATTGAGCCACATGGACCAATGCATGAAGAGGGAGAATGTCAACATAATGGCTTAAGATTCTTGAACAGCTGTAATTGTGGATAGCTGATTACCTAATCTAATGGTGATAATTTCACATTTTAAGCATCTTGGATTAATAGCCTTTGGATCAAAATTGGTTGAAAAAAAATGACAACATCCTAGCCATCTAGAAGGCCATTCGGCCACTACAAGGGGAAATGGGTATTTTCATTTTAGGGGGACTCTTGTTTGGCTGATTTTCTCTCCATTTTTGAAAGGCAAAAAGAAAAGTTTAGAAAAGAAAAAAAAAAGTTAGAAGAGAAAAAGCTTGCAATATAGCTTCTAGAGGTTGCTTTAAGCACCATACTCTTGCACTTTCCTTGATTTTCTATTCTTGATTTGCTATTTTGATTGCTATTTTGGTGAGTTTCTTTTGATTTTCTTCTTTAAAATAACTGTTTTTAAGTTTCTCCTTTAAGTTCTTTTTTTATACTTTCTTGGAAAAAGCTTTGAGAAATTTCTTTTCTTTTGTTTTTGGGTTAGCCGAATGGCCTATTGTTTTGGTATAGTTGCTGTTTTGCTTCTTTATTTCATGTTACTAGTGATATTTAACAAGTTTTGATGCTTTAAATCTTCTTCAAATACATAAACATGAAGCTTGTTTTGATTTGGTTGCTTGCTTGCTTGTTTCCATTTTTGAGTCTATTATCTTGTTATCATGTTTATTTTACTTGTCTTGCATTTTTGATTTTCTGTTTTCAAAATTTTTAAGTTTGTTTATGTTTTACATTTTGTTAATCCATGTGTTTGTGAAAATGCCTATTGGTTTTCATGCCTTTACTTTATATTTGCATGATTTGAGTATTATTCTTTAGTTATGCATGTTATTGTGTTAAGTGTTTCTGAAAATGCCATGTTCACTTAACCATTCGGCTACCCCCTCTTTTAAGCTTTGTGTGTGCATTTTGTTATACTAGTTGATAGGTTTTCATTCACATGATATGTTGTTGTGTATTTTTAGTTTAAGTATGCTATATGTTTGTGTATTTGCCATGCATTTTTAGCTTAGGTTGTGCTTGCATTATCATGCATTTCATGTATTTTAGACCTAGGTTGCATTAAATGCCATGCAAGTTCATGTTAGGTTTAGGTCATTTTATTGATGCCATGCATTTTTCATGTCATTTAGGTTTTAAATCATGCATTTCCTACATCATATTTGTTGTATTTTCATGCATTTCATGTCATTTCCACATGATTATTGACTTAGGCCAATCAACGGTTCAAAGTTATGCTCATTTTGAGCATACTTGTGAAAAATTAAAGAGTTGTCAAATTGATTATTCTACCTTTGTGATTTTTTTTACTTAGCCAATTTTTGCCTAATTTTTCAAAAGTGTTAGCTACTGTTTGTGAGTCTTTAGGAGAGTCTCTAACATTTTTAATTTGATTTTTAAATGATTTTATCAAAGCAAAAAAATGTGTTTTGGCAAAATAGTTTTTTCACCCAGTACTCGTACTTTCACGATTTTTCTGGGAAGACATCTTTAACCATAAAATTAAGCCGATTTTTTCCCGTGTAGTTTTACATGTCCCGAGTCTCCAATATTTTTTTAGATTTTTTTGAATTTTTAAAAATAGTGTAAAAAATCGTGCTTTAAAACTGGACAATAGAGGCAGAATTGAATTTGAAGGAAAATCATTTTTCTGTTTTGGTTAAGTTACTTAAAGGGGGCTGATTATGAAGTTTAGCTACTGTCTTAGGATAGTTTCTAAGCCTTTTTAAACTCTAAAAATGATTTTTTAAATCTCGGGTTAAGGGTGGTCAAGTCCGGGATTTTAAACTTAAGAAATTAGAGCCATTTAAAAAGGGTTTAGCTAAGTTTTTATTTTTAATCTAAGCTTTTCAAAATTGTTTTTAAACAATCACAAAGTATTTTGGTTTTAGAATATTTAATTTGATATATTTCCTAAGGTAGCCGGATATCTTTTTAGATATACAGATTTTCTTAATTAAAGGAAAAAATACATGCATTGCATTTTCCATATTCATGCATACTATATAATATGTGATTTTTGCTATGTTAATTTCCATGATGGTGTTATTATATTTGATTTAAATTTTGATATTATATTAATTGTTATATGGTTTTGAATATTTCATGATATCCTATGCTTTTTATTTAGTCATTTATTTTTGTCACATCATTTAGCATATACTATGTTCATGTATTTTTATTTTTATTTTCATGCATATTGTATGATAGCATTATTTTATGTTTCATGTCCTTTCATGTCATTTAGATTATATTCCATGTCATTTAGATTATATTTTTAGAATATGTCATGTCATTAAAATATGCCATATCATTTAATTTTGCCATGTAATCTAGGTCATTTCATTTCATATAGACTAGATTATGTTACTTAGGACATTTCTTTTTATTTAGGATATTTCATTTAGAATATCATGTCATTTAAATTATTTCATTTCATTTAGAACATATCATGATATTTAGGATATTTCATTTCATTTAGAATATGTTATATCACTTAGGTTATATTCATTTCATCTAGAATATATTACGACACTTAGGTCATATCATTTCATTTAGATTATTTCATGTCATCTTTATTATGTCATACATTTTCACATTCATATTTTTTAAAAATATGTTTTAAAATAAGACATTGATTTTCAATAAGATAAAGATATTCCCGAGTTAAAATAATTCATGAGTTCTCTGCCAGGTTTGCTGCGGAGGATATCGTCAATTATCATTAATAACAGAATATCTTCTTTAAAACGAGAATAATTCGGAAAAATTTTAAATAAATAAAAATTTCTATATTTTGCCACGTTTGTTGGGGAATATAGAAAAATTTTGAATTAATAAATTTCGGATCATTTTCAATTAAAAATGGAATTATTTTTCTTTAAATTGGGAATTAACTTGAAATACTAAATTAAAAATCGACTTTTTTACCGAGACTTGAGATAACACACGATTTATAAGGTACCGTTTATACGGGCGTTGTGGGGGTGCTAATCCTTCCCCACACGTAACCGAGTCCCGAACCCGCTTCTTTGATTTCTCTGGTTTAAAACGCAGACTTGAAATTGGTTTTAAAAAAATGTTTTAATTAATTTTAAAATGTTTTATAAAACCGGTTTTAATAGGTGGCCGATCACACCTAGCAAAAAAAAGATTGGTGGCGACTCCATGTTTTTTCAAGGTTATTTTCAAAACCTTCATTTTTCTAGAGGAATTAAGTCGACTTTTCCTCGGTTTTTTTAATGTCACGCTTAACGAATAATAAAGTCTTGCTATGAGACTTATTATTTTTTAGGTTGCGACAGCTTGGCGACTCCACTAGGGACATTAGAGAGTCAGGCCTAGAATTAGTCATGTGTTATCCAAGTCTCGATTTTTGTTGGTTTATCCGGTATTTAATTTTAATTCTCACATTTTTTTTTAAATATAAAAGAGAATTTTGAAAATAATAAAATGTTTTAAATATGTTCATATTCATTCACATTCATTTTATTTGTTTTCTAGTTATTTAATGTTGTAAATTACTATTGCATTCTTGTTGGTTAATGTGTTACACTATTTTTAATCTTGTTGGGGCATTTAGGATAGAGGTTAGTATAGTTGATGAAAGGTTTGATTGTTCCTCCTCACACACATTGCACTTGTATTTGCATATCATGAGCTCTATACCCGGGTTCTGTCCCTTTAAGTGGAAGTAAAGTAGCTACACTCTCGTGATTAACAATCCGCATGGGTTAGCAAAATACTTCCGGAGTATAAATTACCTAAGCTCTCGCGATTAACAATCCGCATGGGCTAGGGAAAAATACTATAACGAATTGAACCCGCTTTTATCGGGGTGCCTTACTAGCCTTCACAGGCGATAGTGAAGAACAATTCGGGGCCTTTAGAACTGATTCACCCTTATATAGTGAACCTAGGCGAAGCCATACCGAATTTCCGTTAGATATCGAAGATAGGAACACATGGAGGGACATTTCTAAACCTTTTGTTACCTATTTTACATTCTGAATAAGGATTGTAGATCGGGCAATGATGAACGTACATCGCCCGTAATAAATGTGATAATCCGCCCCAAAGGTTTTGTGATGCCTAAATGGTTGGATACTGTTGGGGCAAATGTTTATTAACTTTTTGAAATAACAAAATAAAATTTTAAAACATTTTGCATTTTGCACATTTCATGCATATATGAAAAGAGCATGTACATTCATGGTTGTAAATTTTATCTCATTCTTTGCAATAAACAGTTGGTAATAATAATCTCATTTGTCTGATTTCATAAACATTCATTGGTTGAATAAGAATTGTAGACCGGTAGTGTTGAATCCACTACCCCCGAAATTGTTTTGAAAAAAATAACATTTTTTTTTTGTTGAGGAAACATGTTTCAAAAAAAAATCATAGATTAAATTTGGAGGCAAATCTTGCATAATGAGATTTTTGAATAATCAAGATTTAGGTCCCACCAATTTCGTATAATCATTTGTCATTCTTTGCATATACCTTTGTGTTAATTCATTTTTCTTTACATGTATCATTTTGACATCATATTACAGTCCTAACATGCATGGTTATTCATTGTAGAATGCATTTGTGATATACATGGTCATTCTTTGTACCTACCTTTGTGTTAATTCATTTTTCTTTACATGTATCATTTTGACATCATATTACAGTTCTAACATGCATGGTTATTCATTGTAGAATGCATTTGTGATATACATGGTCATTCTTTGTACCTACCTTTGTGTTAATTCATTTATTCTTTGCATGTATCATTCTGACATCATGTTACAGTTATAGCATGCATGATCATTCATTGTAGAATATGTTTATGACATGCATGGTCATTATTTGTACATACCTGTGCATCAATTTATTCATTTTTTTTTAAAAATGCATCATGTTGGCATTAGATTGCATCCATGGCATATATAGTCATCATAATTTCTCTGTATTTTTAATCTCATGACATTTTCATTTGCATGAAAGGGGTTCGAGATATGGGGAATGAATAGGAGGAACGATTGGATGCTTTGGAACGCAATCAAGAGGAATTTGGGCATGAAATCCGGAAGGTGAAAGAACAGCTTGCCAAAATGATGAAATTGTTTGAGGATATGGGTAAAAGTAAGGGGAAACTTTCTCAGGGCTCACATCGCCTTCGGATCAACCAAAACCACTAGGTCCAAAACATATAATCCTTGTTGGATCCTACGCTTGTCAATGCCACAAAGGTTGCAATCTTGATGAAATTGTGGACAAAATCATGAAAATGATTAAACCTGAGAGCCTGATACCAAAGATAGAAACCTCGGATCTTGTACCATACCTGCAAACTGTTTTAGGTCCAAACTAGTATCCCCACCCTACTATGGTCTAATCGTCCATTGGGATGACCACTACGGGATTCTTGAAATCCACTCCATCACCACCAACTGCCAGTTCGTACTATTTCCCTCATCAATCACCTTATCAAGCATCCGGGATAGGAACCTCGAACTATGTACAACCTCCAAGGGTCCTGTGTCTAAATTCATACCCTTACCATGTTGTTTCATCACCTCTCCATGTAAACACTTCGGTTCGAACCTTAGTGCCACCACCAAGTGCCCCAACTCCTAGGCCATGTGTGACTAAGAAATAATTTAAAAACAAGACTCAAGAGCAATATGATCCCATTCCAATCAACTACCAGGAGCTTCTCCCTATACTGATCCAAAATCACATGGTTGCCTGTATCTCGCTGAAACACCTGTTACCACCATATCCAAAGTGGTATAATCCAAATGTAAGATGTGATTATCACTGTCTGAATTGCTGGCCATAGCATTGAAGACTGTATAGCCTTCAAAAAGAAAGTGCAATCTCTTATAGAGATCAAGTGGATCGATCCAACGATTCTGATTGATAGAGGGCTGGGAAAGCGTAATTACGATTGGGAGATTTACGACAATGATGTAGAAAGACTTCGGTCTGATATGATGTAGTAGGATTTCACTTTTTTAGTAGTCGACTCTTATAGCCTTAGGATGCTAGGAAGAATAAAGTGCTTGTAAAGACAGTTTTAACCATGCTCAAATTTTGTAAAACATGGTTTATACCATTGTGAACGTTGATATGGGAATGAATTGATTATGCTTCAAATTTATGAGATGTTGATGATTAAGTTCTTCCGATTCTTATTTCCTCCGTGATATCTTCCCTTTTGCATTTTGCATCCGATCAATTATTTGTCATATCATATATACATACATACATCATGTTAACATTAGATCGCATTCATGACACACATGGTCATACATCATATTGTTTAGGCTTCACGTGCATCAAATTGCATTCATAACTCCTTCATCATGACATACATTTGGGAAAATAAAACAGAAGTTGGCTTGGTTTTAAGAGTCTTTGAAAGAATTTCCATTTCAAATCAGAGGTATAAGAAGTACTGAGTACCCTTTTAATACAGGCTAAAGCTATGGAGAATGAACAAGCTGCCTGAATGGAAAGAATGAAAATGGCACATGAAGAATTACAAGAACAGCTAGCAAAGTCTCAAGTAGAATCTAAGGGTCAGATGACTAAATTGATGGAGCTAATGTCCGCTGTAATGAAGGGAAAGGGATACACTGAAAACTTGGCCGCCGGAGAAGGGTTAGAGGCACAAGAAGGCCAGAGTGAGGTCATGATGTTAAATGGCCAGACTACAGTTAATCCCAGCAACATTCTGAATTTAGATGATCCAGCTAAACAAGCAAAACTGAAGATGGTTGAGTCGAACGAGGCTGAGTTGGCAGATTCCCAAGGGAAATATCAGTTGCTAGATGAAAGGCTCCGGGCAGTAGAAAATACAGACGTATTCGGGAGTGTGGATGCGAATGAACGATGCTTGATCCTCAATTTAGTCATTCCTTCTAAATTCATGGTCCCTGACTTTGTGAAATATGACGAGACGACCGATCCATCAACCCACATCACCATGTTCTGTCGAAAGATGGCAAGTCACATAGATAATGATAAGCTTTTGATTCACTGCTTTCAGGATAGCCTCAGCGGGTCCGCAATTAGATGGTATAGTCAGTTGAGCAAGGATCAGATTCGCTCTTGGAATGATTTGGTCAGGGCTTTTCTAAACCAGTACAAGCATGTGACCTACATGACACCTGACCTTCCCACCTTGCAAAATATGGAGAAAAAAGTTACTAAGAGTTTCAAAGAGTATGCTCAGAGGTGGAAAAACATGGCCACCCAAGTACAATCGCCCTTAACTCAGAAGGAAACCACTGTCCTTTTTGTGAATACACTACAGGCCCTATACTACGATAGACTTGTTGGCAACACCACAAAGAATTTTCGGATATGGTAATCTCTGGGGAAATGATTGAAAATGCTATCAAGGTTGAGAAACTCGAAAGAGGTAAAACATTTAATGCAAAGAGAAACAGGACACCCTAAAAGAAAGATGAAAATGTTCAAGCCATGGGATACTTTGCCCCATATATCCCGGCTTCTTCATACCAACCAACCTGTCCTTCTATGAACTATGTACCCCAGGGTTCATACTTATACCCAATGGTCTCTCAGAATCTAGTAAATTTTCAACCTTTTGTCAGTCAGAGGAAATCAAAGAATATCCGAAAAGGAGATCAGTTTGAGCCACTCCCCATGTCTTACTCTGAACTATTGCCCAAGCTGGTCGAAGAGCAACTCCTCACTAAAGTTCCAGTAGAGCCTATCCAACCCCCATATCCAAGCTGGTATGACGAGAATGCATATTGTGATTATCATTATGGGATTCGGGGACATTCCACGTAAAATTGCCTATGTTTGAAACGGAAGGTTCAATCACTCATCAATAAAGGGCAGTTAGATGTGGGGAAGAAACAAAGGTCAGACAACGTGGAGAATCTACTGAATGGGAATGATGAGACCATTGTGGATGTCATAATGGGAGAAGTAGATGGAAAGGTCGAAAAGAGTACCGAGGAATAGCCAGTTTGAATTAGGAAGAACATGTCAAGGGGGAGTTTTTTATGCATGTAGTTTCATACCTCATGATGAAAACACTTGTCTTATGGTGACATTCATATGAATTAAATAAATTTTGAATTTTAAATGCTTTGTGTTTGTTGTGTTTTAACAATAATTTGAATTTGCAAAAAAAAAACAAGCATTAAGAAAAATTTAATAATGGACGGTTTCGAGAATATTGATAATCATTGTTAGAAATGACCCAATACTCTCTTTAAAATGTGGAACATTTCCAATTAGATGACTCAAAATGATCTGTCTGTTTAATATGTTCTGCCATTTTGTCATATCAGTGGAAGTTGACCGAAAAGTTCCAAGATTTTAAGGTAGGTTGATCTTTAACATAAACGTACCATAGAAAAAAAAATCTGATTTAAAATATAATTACATTTGTTTTCCTAAAACTTTAATTTAAAACTTCTCGAGGGAAAAAATCGATCTCCCATTTATTATTAAGAATTGAACAGTAACTTTTTAAGGATTTTTTTTCCTATAGACGTCTTTCATTTTTAAAAAAAAATGGTAAAAAAATCACGTCAATCTCTAAAGCAGACCGGACATAGTTCAACAATTCTTATATTAACAGAGCTATTAGCTTTTTAGTGATTAATAATAGAGTTCGTTTTTGATGCACTATCAGTGTATAGATTTTATACACTGACAGTAAATCCTACACTGACATCTCATTAAAAAGCTAACCCCTAACCCTAACCACTAACCCCTAACTCAGCAGGTGACATCATAAGATGCACTAACAGTGGATAGCCCTATATACTGTTAATGCATCAAATATTAATCCTTAATAGTATGGGTAAGATATCAATTTCAATTAAGGTATGATAAAGCTGCTGGAAACAACAATGTTTTCACGTTGCAGATAGACAAATTTAGAAAAAATAATTAATGCTTTCAGTTGTAGATTACAGCAACCATTTGGTGGGGAAGTCAAATTATGCCACAAGCTACAATTACATATACCTTTTTCTATTTCACACAATATTAATAACAACAGAATATATATATTTTTATATATAAAAGAGATCTAATTACATCCTTGACAACAATTACTAATTGTTAATCATATATATATATATATTTATATATATATGAGAGTATTTTATTTGTAATTTTTTTTACTACAATCCTGCAATTATTTAATCACAATATAAAATTATATAAGGTCTACCATTTAAAAGCATGAGTTTCACATAATATTTTGGTGGACCTGTACAATTCAAGATTATAATTAGTTAATTACACTATAATAATTGTAAGTGATATGCTTTCATATATATATATATATATATATATATAGTTTATATTTTAACAAAATCAATTATTAGATTTCACATTTTATTCGTACTTGCAATGATATATATGAAAGATTTAAACAAAACTTTTTTTTTCTCAAAGTTTTGGATTTTACCAAATGAAGCCTTGCACCTTATAGTGGTCCACTCAAGCATATATCAATTAAAGGTCTCTGGTCCTTAATTAAAAAAGAAGTCTTTTGATTTATCATTAGTTATAATCTATTTATACCCTTTGAAAGAGCTTTCAAAATAAAATGTCAAACTTTTGTGTGCTTGTCTAATTTGTACGCAGCATTGGCAAATTAAAATTACAAAGCTTTTATGCACCCAAAAAGATTTAACGAACTTTTTATTTTTGGAGATTTGAGAACTAAAGAATCAAGCCCGGCCTTTGGACACCTGACCAAATTACTATAGAATTCAATAATAGTCAAATTAACTCAATATATATAGAAAAAGAGTTATGAACGCCAAGAATTAATAATGTGCTGAGAAATGTACTGCTCATGGCCAGACAAATCGTCTAGTTCGTATTGAGTCGGATTTGGATATGAGTTTTGATAATATTAAAAAAATATTTTTTTATTAAAAAATATTAATATAAGAATAAAAATAATTTTTTATTATTTTTTGAACAATGAAATGAGTCAGTGGGCCGGGTCTGGGTAAAAAAGAAAAAAAAATCCGAGCCGTGGCCCGGTGCGGTCTATGAGCAGGTTTATGTATGATAATTAAAATTCAATGATATTGAATTCAGTCCAATTACTTCATATAATCACTTTTAAAAGATAACATCTAATAGGTTTGATATTCAATTTCCTTATACCAGACAATTACATTGTAACAAAAAAAAAATCATTGATATTGGATCTTAGATTTGTTTGGTGGAATTTAATAGTAATACGAAATGCACCAGGTCCATTGAGATTGAGCATGTGCCTGCGGTGTAGAAATTGCTCAGAAACATTTACGTTTGGGTGGAGTTGAAAACAAAAACACAGTAATCCTTGTAGACAGGAGCTGGGACGAGGTACAGTACTCTAGTCTTGTGATTTTAATAAGGTAAAACTGAAGGGTTCAGCTTCCCCATTTGATTGCGATATCTAACCATCTCTGTGCCTTTATTTGCATCCCCTTCAATCATCAATCACGAGTGGGCCATTGCAAAGATCTGTCAAAAGCAAAGCACAGTTGATTCATCAACTCCCTTTGTAGTAGCCCCCTGGGTGATGTCTTGATTTTCTCTATTAACCCCACTTTTTCTACCCCAAATTGCTGTTTTCTACTTGGGGTTTTATTTTTTAAGGTTATGGTTCTTGGATTTGGTCGTTTGGTGAAAAACAAAGAATCTATTGCATTGCATGGAATCGTATAATACTACTATCGATGATTTTACAGTTTGTAACTATCAATCCCTCATGTGGCACCATTGGAAAGCGACCAATGCCTCTACAGTCTGGATATTGGCTTTAAAATCGAACTGCCACATTTGACTAGCTAATGGCTAGGTTAAAATCTAGAATTCAAACAAAAAGGAGTTTAAATTTCTCGCGTATAGATTTAGAACAATTGGGAGTTTGTAAAGAAAATTATTTAAATGCATGTATATGTTAAAATAAAAAAGTGGATAATGGCAGCTTTGGTTAGTGCCCCAAAACCCAAACTAGAAACGATGGCTAAACCCCAAAACTGGCATGTAAGGAGAGTTATTACACTGATCAGAGAAAACTGGCCCCCAAAAGAAAGATCAGAGAAAACTAGTTGGATTTTGAGCGATCAAAATTCAAAATCATGCGATGAGGCGTTGAGGGGGGACCAGTGAAGGAGGAAGATCTGATTGAAATCCAATGGCCGAAGATAAAGATAGGGGGGGTCCCCTTTCCAAGTATACAATATCAAATGTAAGATTTCATTTCATTTTAAGGCAGACACCATCAACGTCAACATAATGACACGTGGACCCTATTCCATTTTTGGGTACTTCTCCTTAAGGAAGTCACGTCCAGTAGGGTTATCAGTAAGGGCAGGTCCTATCAGCAGCAGCAAGAGGCAGCTGGCCCCCTTTTTTTTCTTCTTATTATTAAAGTATTTTCTTCTTTCGTTTGCCTGGTTGTCTTTGCAGGACATTCACATTTCTTTCGTTCTTACTGCACCATTTTTACACTCCTCTTTGGTTGTGGGCGGTGCTAGTGGTAAACCCCCTGTAGGTAAAACAAAATAGCCATTTTTGGTTTGGCTTCTGTTTTGGGTCATCATGATCATCATTGTTGTCATCATACATTACAATTTGGAGATCTTTAAACATTATGATCATCACATATATATATATATTATATATGTACTAAGCTTTGGATGAGAAATTACCGTAACCCCAACATTTTTTTTCCATTCATATAATATACCATAGGGACAGTACTTCTACCATTGGAGAAAGTTAGGTCGGTAAGCTTTTGACATCTTTATTCCCTAGTAAGTGTTTGGTTTAAAAGGTTAAAACAGAAAAGAATAGATTGAAAACGATAAATGAGATGGAATTGGAAGAAAAAAAATAGTACAAATTCCAGAATTAGACATGGTTATGAAAATAACATAAAAGATTTGAAATAAATATGGGATATGAAAACGATCATCTTTAAAACTACAGAGCAAAACATTAAAAATTGAACATTCCATGTTCCACATGAATACTAATTGAGTCAAAGCAAGCAACATAACATTTTTAATAAGCTCAACATGAGATGAAACACATGGGTTATTTTAGTGGTCCTAAATCCTGAGGATAAGAATGAAGCAATGAGCAGATTTTGATCCTCTTGATCACAAGAATTATGATATAAAACAGATATTGGAGGGAAGGTACAAAGTTCAATGTGATATGTCCATGGATCCAAGCTTGAATAATCCAAGACTTAATGTCTAAATAACAGAAGCTATGCTGTTATTAAAATTATTGCTCAAAGGTCTAATAACATGAAATAATTTAAAGAAAGGCAGTAAGGAAAGAAACAAGTTTATATATAAAATTGTTTCCTGTACTATACTTTTTTTTTTTTTTCCATTTTGGTACCTAAATTTTTTTTTGTCTTAATCAAGTACCTATAGTATAATTTCGTACACCGATTAGATACTAGATTTGGACCAAAAATTATACTATAGGTATCCGATTGGGCCAAAAATTCTTTAGGTACTAAAATGAAAAAAAAAAAGTATAATACAGGAGACAATTTTATATATAAGCCTTTTTCTTTCCTTACTGCTTTTTTTTTATAAATTATTTCATGTTATTAGACCTTTAAACAATAATTTTACTATTCAAAAGATGTTTTTCAAATTAACCCAAACTTCAATTTATGATGCATCATCCATGGGCTTAAAAGCACATTATTTGATGTAAGTAAATTTGTTCAACTTTTTCATCAATAATGCTTAGGCCTGTGTGGAATCAAACGGGACCATTGTGCAACACGGTTGGGATATTTTTTTACCTCAAGCGCGTCGCAGTTACCCTTTGGATAAAAGGGGCCAGCTCCTTTTTTACTATTTTAACCTTTTTGGGTTTTTATGATTTTTTTTAATATAATAAATATATAATAATTTTTTTTATTATATAATAAATATATATTTTATTATATACTAATTTAATAAATATATAAATTTTATTATTATAAAATTAATAGAAATTAATTAAAAATAAATAATAACATGAATAATACAAAAAATACAAAAATATTATTTGATATATTTTTATAATTTTATAATTTTTATTAATAAAATTATTATTTGACATAAATATAATTTTAATTATTTATTAATTTTATAAATATCAAATAAACTGAAATTTTTATTATATACACATTTTAATCTAAGGTCTCTAATGGTCATTTTATCTTTTCACTACAATTAATCCCACCGCCACCGCCACCGCTGTTTTTGAATCCAAACACATATTCCACCACTGATTTTAATCTCACCGCACAGTACTCAATCTCACATGTACAGTAATTAATTTCAATTCAATCGCTATTTTTAATATCACCGGAATCAATCTCACCGCCTATTCAAATGGACCCTTACTTTCAGACAATTTTTTTTCAACCACCGCACATGGAAAAAAAAAGCTAAAGTAACAACGACAAAGATTCCAAATTTAATGTAGAGCTGCGAGCCATTTTTGCATAAATCAGGCTCACCTCCTTTCATCATGTTCATGTACTTCTCCTTTGATATCTGGCCATAAATTATGATGTTAATCCATCAAAAAATTAAAAAAGGGCCCACAGATTACCTTGCTGAAAACCCTGCTTGGACCTTGAGAGCATGATATTTGCAGCAGATCATAGACAAAACAAGCAAAGCACAAGGGGCTGCAAATTAAGGAGAATATAGACATAAAAAATAACCCTTTAATCCTCCTGATTGCCAGATTTGTTGATTACCCATTTAAAGGAGAAGACCTCGGATTATCATGGTTAAGTAGTTGTCGGATAAGATATTGGATAGCAGTTGTTCTCTTCTCTCTACATGAACCAATTCTGGACATTTTATTTTGATCTCTTTAAGGTTAAACAATCTGGTTCTAGCTCGGATGAAAACATGATTTGATCAACCTTAAGGAATGTTAATATCGACCTGTCTGCATCATTCTTGTGAAAGACATAAAGCACAGAACCGGTTGATCAAAGTAGTTTTGGTTAGCAGATAACATGTTACATCTCAATAACTCTTTCCTTCTTGCAACCGCCGCAATCTGTATATAGAAATTAGCTAAACACCGACTTAATTAATAATTAGTTAGTTTATTAATTTAATTAATATTATTGATTAATGAAATATTTAAATAGTAATTAGATGGCAATGTCAGGAGCAAATCACGTGGAAGCCATTTGTCTGTCACTTTAGTATAGTATATAGTATTGAGCAAACAAAAACAGGCGGATCACATTCATTATCAAATGAAATGTACATAAGTACAGTATAGAGCACATATATATGACAGTTTGTCTCATTTTTCTTATTTTTCTCCAATTCCTTTCTATTGATTGTTACTTTATTTGGTTTGTTATTTGGGTTCTTATGCTATAAAATTTTAAATGTTCAATTGTAATTATAATTTTACGAAATTAAGATCAAATTTATCACTGTACTATCGATTAATATTAAATTTTGTTATTGTAATTCAATTTCATTGAATTTTGTCATCATACTTTTAATTTTATTGATTTTTGAACATAAAATAAAAATTTATAAAAATGTATCATTTGCATTAATAAAATATTTCAGTGTCATTATTGTTAACTAAATTCAATGAAATTGAAAGGATAATGTCAACATTTCCCATTTGCATTAACAAACTATTCCTTCAAAAAAAAAATTATTTTTTAAAAAAAATCACCGAAATTAAAGTACAATGAAAAAATTTAACAAATTGAAATTCAATAATGCAATGAAATTTTTTATCTTTTTTTTAATCGTTCACGTAATATCATAAATTCTTTTTATTGATTGAAAAAGGGTTAATTATTAATCCTTCTAAGCTTACGGGCTTGGCCCACTTTGATATGCAAATATACGAGGAATATATTAGCTCGGCTCGACCTGCTTTATATATACAAACTAGTTGATCGGCGAACTATGCGGCCTATGGATGAGGAGGAAGGAGAATACTACATTGTACAACCTTATTTTATTTCTCCTTTTTATTTATTTGATTTTTAAGTAATAATTGAATTTAATATTTGATTCGGAATTCTTGCCTAACCGGTGAAGCAACAAGGAACCGCATAGGTTGCATCTCACACTGGGCATTGTGGGTTCACAGCCAGTCCCAGTCGAGATCTGCGGCTGCGCTACTTTATCTACTATATTATTAGGAGTATTATATTTTATATATATATATATATATATATATATATATATATATATATATATGATATCCTTTGTACCAACCCTACCACCCTACACGGTTGATTTTCACGTCTTTCTCTTCAGTCATGACTCCATCCAGTGGATTAGAATCAGTATAGTGCGCATCTTTTTTTTAGAAAATCCTATAAAGTCCAATGAAATTGAGTGATGTTCAATTCGTTTTGCTTTGTTTATAATTATTTTGATTTCAGGTTCGATTCAATAAGATTAATACCAATCATTTGTCTTCGTTATGTCTCACGTTTTGTAATTAAAAAAAAAAAAAAAAAGTTTAAATTAGTTTAAATGGTCATTACTTGAACTAGAAACATGTACACTAAAAAAAATATTTTAAAAAAGAAATAAATAAAATGATTTATATTTGATGCACATTTTTAATTTTAATATTTTTTTATTGATGAGATGTCATCATATGATTCACTATCACTATATAAATTTATACATTGACAGTGTATCAAATATAAACTCTAAATTAAATAAGTAGTTTGTTAAGAAGATGTGTGTAGTTTTTTATATTTAAGAGTAGTTTTTTTTTTTTTTTAAGATATAAAAGTACTTAAATGACTTTTATGTTATTGTTTTAATTAGGTTTTTAGTAATTTTTTTTATTTAGTTGGTATTTGATTAATTCGTAACATTAACTCAATTATTGACTTTAATATTAGTATAGATATCTATTATCTTGTAATTTCCAAATTGTTCTTTTATGAAGTTAAAATAGGTAAGATTAATAGAATTTGTTGGAAATTTATTTATATAACCTTTGAAAAATGTAAAGTTTAGTTTAGTATTGCTGTTGGAAAAAATTTAAGTTACAAAAAATGTGTTTTAAAGTGTGGTGAAAAAAATGTAATTTAAGAATTTTAAGTGTTTAATATTACTGTGAAAAAGTACTCCGATAAATTGAAATGTCCAAAAAGATATGTATATATAAAATAATAAAAATTTAAATATGTGAATATAATAAAATTATTTCATCTTCGAAAAGTATGGTTGAACCGCAAAAGTCACAAATTCATGACTTCTTAATTTGAGTTTTCAAATCATGATTTTAATAGCAAAAATTAATTTTTTCTTTTACCTATTTAGTATTACTATTACAACTTTTAATCTAAAAAATTGTGCCAATAACAATATTAAATGCAACCTAAGTAAAAAAGTTTATTATTTAATATTCAATATAAAAGTTAATGGAATGAAAACAACGAGGCGGAATTGCAAATTTTTGGCCACCCAAACCCGGTCAGTATATATAATCTTAATCCAAGTGTGTATATGTAGAAAATGGCACGATTATATATAGAAAAATTATAAGGAAAGCTCCTTATGGTGAGTTTCCCGTAGGCTCTATTACATATGTAATTTATCGTATTTATATGTAAAAATGAAATTACATATGTAAAAAAAAATTACACTATTTAAAAAATTACATATAAACATGATAAATATATCATGTTTATATGTAATTTGTCATGTTTATATGTAATCGTCATGTTATATGTAATTTGTCATATATATATGTAATTTGTCATGTTTATATATAAAAAAAATACATATAAACATGATAATTTTATGTAATTTATCATATTTATATTTAAATTTTTCATGTTTATATATAATGGAATCTATTTTAAGCTCATCATAAAAGAGCTTACCCTAAAACTCCCCGTACATATAGCAAGCACTAATTAATTCACTGAATTCAAAGTGTACATGTAGAAACTAGTACACTAATATGAATTGAGGATGGGTCAAAACTCAAAGATAACATACCACTAGAATTACTAATCCTTCTTTATTATTAGTAGCTAAACTAGATTATAATTCCCGAAATTCTGCTTTAGCAGAGCCTCTATTGTCTAGATCATTTCCTGGTACTTGTTGCCAATGGAATCAAACTCTATCAAGCTTAAAACGTTCTCGTACATTTGAAATATAGCTTGTGGCCTTGAAGTCCACGTTTTCGTCGCCATGACCCAAAGTGTCATTTGCATAGCCATTCTGGTCGTAGAAATTACTAGGTGGGTTAAAGCTAGCAATAAACACCTTTTGCATTGATGATGATGGAAGATTTGCAACACTACTCTTCTGTTCATGGAAACGAGTTGGCTGCTTGGAGCTAGCATAGGAATAGGTAGACACCCTTGGAATATTTGACGAATAGTTTGCCAAGTTGTGGCCCGTGAAAACACCTGCAGAAGAACCGTTTGAGATTGATGATGGCGGCGGGCAGGGAACCACCTTGCTGCTACCACCACATTGCTGATGAGAAGTAGTACTCCAAGGCTTGGTAACTCGAGAGAAAGACTTGGCTTGCTTGCCTTTGAAGAACCCCCTCTTCTGATTTGCCTCCATTTGATTTGATGAGTTATCTAACAATAACAAAACAGAGACCACGGAACTCTTTTAGTAGAAGAAGCTGAGAAGAGATGGTTTTTGTTGGCTTGTTCATAGCGATGGGCAAACTCCCTATATATATAGAGCGTTGTGCCTTCCAATGTATTGCAAATCTACCCCTGACCAACACGTAATTGATGAAACAGTCACCCTCTAGAATCTAGTTACAGTGACTGAATGAACCAATAATAGACTAAAGAGACTAATATAAAAGAGTTTTTGTGTGAATTGAGCAAAAGTGGTTTTTGGTTTTAAGATAAACATGAAACCCCAAACTGGCCCACGCCGTCCATCAGCTAAAAATACAGAATCAATAATCACAAATTTATTTATCCCAGACAGAGTAGGAATTGGATAATGGATTTATTCCTCCCCTATTGTATTCTGCTTTCAAGTTTCAACTTTTAAACGTGTTTCAAGATGTGGGTCTGCTGATCAGAACTTGCCCTGGATAGTTTCACACCCCCCAGAAAGATATGGAGGGTCTCTTTTGCTTTTCCAGGACTGTGATATGTTTTATAGGACAATCTTCTTTCTAAACCCAAGCTTTGAACTTCATAGCAAAATTCCTAAGCCTAATTTGAATTGATTAAGCTGACCCCTATTAAAATTTAAAACTTTTGACCAACGACCTTGTTCATTATCAAAATCAGTTTGAACATAGCACAACTTGTTTATTTTTTAAAAAAATATTCATGTTCGATATTTGTATCCTCCTATATTCGGATTGAGTATGAATATGATAATTCTTCAAATATATGAAAAAAATTTAAAAATATTGAGTATATTTGTATTGGACACATACTTGTATTTGACATACCTTCGAGTTCAGATAACATAGCTCGGTGATATAGCAAGAGCGGAATTCTTTTAAAATTGAAAAGAAATTTCCGCGTCTAAGAATGGAACATTTAAATTTTTTTAGCAATTACTAATTGCTAACCCATTTAGGCAATTTGCCTAACCGAAAGACTTTGGTCCATTGATGCTTTAGTCTTTATTCTTAACGGGTTTTATATAAAATGTTTCGTGTATAGGCACTTTCTCAATTTTTGTATTTTTGTATTTTTTTTTTTTGTTTTAGGAATAAACCATCGCCTATGTCTGCCATCTTGAGATAGGATTGATTATCAAAGTCGATATTGTTGTTAAAGAATATGCCACGACATCAGCAATTGTCTCAATCCCAACCAAAGGTGTTCACGGGTCAAGTCAGATTCGGGTTGAGTTTAGGTATAGTATTAATATCATATATATTTGTTCAAATTCGATCCGTTTCGAAATATAAATCTCAAATTCTGTTCAAATCCACGCATTTGTAAATGGATAGTCTAAGCCCATTCAGACTCGCTTATATTTTTTTTTCTAAAATTTTTTAAATAAAATTTTTTATTATTTTATTTTTAATAATTTTATCTTTTTATTTTATTAAATTCTAAAACATGAATAACTTAACATATTTTTAAATGGTTACACCATAATATTATATATATTTATTTTTATATGATATAAATTACATAAAATATAAAATATAAAATATAAAAATAATATATATATATATATATATAAAATGAGCCGAGCTCGAGTATTGATTGTTGGAGCCAATACCAGGCCCATTTTCTAAATTGATCTCATTTTTTTGTTCAAACCCATATTGCGAATTTAATATTTTTGTCCAAACCCTTGAATATATGGATGGGTCTTCAAATTTGGACGGATGACTTGACCCTCGAGCAGGTCTAATCCCAACTGGTCTAGTCCTAATTTTGTTTTTTTTTTTTTTTTTCTGTCTTGTTATGTTTGTCATGTTCTGTTGTCTGATAATAGCATTTGATTCTAACTAAGTTCTTATCTGCCTTCAATGGAAATACGTGAAAGACAAAAATACTATAAAGAGGGGAATGGATGAACTCGGATAATCTTAAAACATTTGTTCTCTCAGTCTGAAATACATTAGATTGGACAACTCTTGTTTGGGAAAAAAGAAAGTTTCTTTTGTATGGACGAGATGAATACAAAACTTTTCATGCAAATTTATACATACATATTTTTTATTCGAAGGAAGAGACTTAACTCAATTCACATATATCTATCCTTAAATCAAATACCAAATGTTCGATGCATAAACAATTGTGATTTTAAAAATGTTTGAGTAAATACTTTTTACATCTCTCCTAACTTCCTCATTGAGCAGTCCCTTCCCTTGGTTCCTCCAAGTTTGGTAATACGTGTATTCCTCTCATTCATGTTATTTTCTGGTGTCATAAGATGTTATAAACTTATAAAAACTGACACATTAATAATTATGTTATAAAAATTTTGATACATTCGTATACTCGTATCGAGTTTGTATTATTTTCCATATCGTGTTATAATTATTTTTTTCATGTCATGTAATGTCATGTCCAAAATTACCAAATATAGTTCTTCCTAGCTGGTTTGAAGTCTGAACAAAAACATATAGACCTCAGAATTTTTCTTTATCACAAGGGGTATTAAATGGACCAGCAAATACCCTGCTACAACTATCTCTCTTTTACAGGGTTGAACCTTGAAGAACCAAGACATATATCATATGTAATCACTTTCACTTTCAGCTCAGGTTTTGAAACCTCGAAAGAATGTCAAATAGTAATAGTTTTGCATAACTTGGGCAGCTTCTGCTGGGAACTCTTTCCGTCTTTTGCGAGTAGTATAAATGAGTGTATTAGTGCTCACAAACTGAAGTATCTAATGACATGGAACATCGACTACTGCAGAAGAAAATAGTTTGTCTCAAAGATTCATACATCATTGGGAACTCATTTAAACAAGGGTACATTAATATTCCAAAGGAAACACACACACGTACATTACATACATTTGCAACTTCAAATTGGCACAAGCTTAAAAGGCTCTAAACATTCTAAGTTAAAGGGATAATAAGCATTTTTTTTTTATTACTCAAACCATCTGATTTGAAGGTAGATGGAAATGGCACATATTAGTATTACTCCCATGAGAAGGAGAGTGTCTGGTGAGTACCACTTGCAGATAAGCCAGGATGCCCAGTTCGAAACATTTCATGTCCATGGAAGTTGGTGTTAGTACTGCCATCTTCAGTGGCCAAAATAGTTCCTACTTGCTCACCTTCCATTCCTAGACCATGATTATATTGCAAGTTTGGGATCAAAGATGAAGCTGGGCCAGGCTGCACCATGGGGCTCAAATCAATCTCCCGAGTCTCAGCCCGTTGGGATGACAGAAGAGAGAGAGCACAATTAGAGTCGATGGCTTGATTTAACCCATTTGAGAACATTTTCCGGCTGCTGCTGCCATCAAGAAGCGATTGACTAACAGAAACTCCAGGGAGTGACGACGAACTATTGCTTTGTAAAAATGAGAAATGCTCTTCTCCTTTGTAGTTGTGAGATGAGGATCCGGCGAACAAATAATTTCTGTTGCCGAAGTTTAACTCCGAGCTTATATCAGTTTCCACTTTCACAGCCTCCATCCAAGAAGAGGTAATGGCAGAAGTGGAAAATATTTGGGGGCTACTGAAGGGTAAATATCCAGAACCTGCAGCAGAGTCTCATTTATATCAAACAAAGCAAAATACATCATCACATATAAGCCAGTACATGGGAATATGAAGGCAACTGGTTTAATTCTTTTTTCTGCTCATGAAAAATGAGGGTAAAACAAGTTTCTTATTTTAACATTAAAAATCAAGTCAAACCTTGGTGATTGGAAAGACAACTTCCTGAATTTACAAACAGAGAATCAGGTTGAGGCTTTCTCCTTCTTCGGTTGTGCCCATCAAGACGTTTCCTGCAGCTTCGTTTTCCCTCATCAAACTCCACCAAAGAATGAAACCTAATAAAAATGCTTTCACTTATCTTTATCAAATGAAATATATGCAACCAATCTTGTAAGGAGCAAATCACATCAGAGCATTTATTAATTTGATTTGCATTCATATTGCATAGGGCAAATATCATGCTGTCAAAAAATCACAAGAGTATTCCTGCATTACATCTACTCAAGTGTCAAAAGGACAGTTTTTAGCAGAGATTAAGCAGCTGTACCAATTCTAGACATAATCCACCCTTCGGGAATCATTAATAGTCTTGTAATACGAAGGCAGAAAATGATACTCTGATATCACCCGTAGAAATTCTATTTCTCCATTACAATGTAATCTCAAATCATAGGTTAGAATGTCTTTTCTTTGTAATTCGGTACACTTAAAACATGGTCATTCACCTATGTTGTTCCGACTTTTCATTTTTCTTGAAGTATCCGTGTCCGACGTATATTCGGACATGAATAAATACATGGAAAAACTTAAAAAAAAACTAAACATACCCGTGTCGGACACATACCCGTATCCGACACTCACATCCGAGTCCGAGTAACATAGCCACTCATATAGAACTGTGGTCAAATTGAAAAAAAATGGTTTGAATAAGAATTTTGCAAATACAGGTTCTAGATTTCTCTTGGAAACAAACAGTTGCATTATGTATGATTAAGATGACTTGAGACAAGAATATTGAAGCCTTTATTTCACAATAAATGGTATTACATATCAGACATCAAAACACAGCAAAACACTAACAACTAGATCTTATTGAATACTGAAACTCATCTATCTTGATATCTCACACACTTTCCACAAAACATGCACTGAAATCAGATTGTACTAGTAGGTGGTTATCGCTATGAGACTACTAGAGTCAAGCGTATAATTTAAACTCAAACTACTTTAACAAAAAGAGCTTAAGAAAAGGCACCTCAAATTCATTCTCATTGCGCATGACCTTACTAAAAATTAACCAGAGACTAAATGAAAAATAAAAATAGAATGCTAACAGTTAGTGTGTCAGGTAGTGCTTAAACAACCCGGCCCCCAAGTTATGACGTAAAAAAGTAGATGGCAACAGCAATGGACAACTAAGTAATAACTTATGGCGAAACAAAAATCAAGCCAAATAGGAAAATTAGCAGATGAGGAGCCGAATTGAAGACGGAAAATCTAATCAGTTGAATCTGCATAAAGAGCTATTCTACTTATAATTTACCTGCTGCACTGCTGGCAAAATCGTTGTTCCTGACCCCTAATTGTAACTTTTGGGGTTTTAGAATGGACTTCACATACTTTATGGCGTCGATGGTAGTCCCTGCATTTGCTGAGGTCTGCAGTGCAACCGTCAACCAAGCATGAAGCTACTTGGTTTCCGCTGCCAGGTGCCCGAGCCCTTTTAAACGAAGCAGATGATGATGATGATTCCATCAACGGGACCCCCAGGACCCTTAAAGTATCTTCAAAATCACCCAAACTCTCAATCCGAAATATGCTAAGCCAAGCCAAGCCTGATTCACCTACTGAGCTACTGGTCTTAACAGCTCAATATTGCTGCAACATTCAGCTAACTTTCAATCCTCCCTCAAGTCATAGCCCATCAACATTTCTGAGTTTCTATTCTTCATTCTTATCACCTTAATCAAATTCTTCTACCCACTGAACTCAAATACCTGCTCCAATTATCAAAATCGTTCTTCATAATACTATATGAACAAAATCAGAATCAGACCAACAATTCCATGAGTAGAATACTTGCTTGCACAAGAAAATACCTAGTGGATACCAAGCACAAAGGCTTCCTATTTTACCTTTTTGTTTCGAAATTCTAACATAAAATTACACTTAGGAGAGTTAGGTGTAAATATAGACTTAATCAAACTTCTTTTTTTCTTCTTTGAAGAAGAATTAGAGGAAGGGGATTGGGTTGGGTTGGGTTGGAACTCATAATGTGATGCCTACTACAAGTAGCTCATAAACAATAACCAAACCAAGGGTGGTTGACAATTAATTGCAATTAGTAATGATAAGTTCAAATGAAGAGATGAAATCTTCAAGGGGGATGCACAGTTGTAAATGTCTTAAAGAATCATGACTAAACTTCCCATTCCAATGGAAGAAGCTTAATGGGGCTTTCCCCAGTCCTAGTTGTATTGACCAGGAAGTAACATATGAAGAAGAAAGATGCAAGGAAAAAGGGATTAAAATCTAAAAGGAGGGGGGCTTAATGGTCATTGCACTCCCATAATAAAAGTGAAACTTTTATGGTCATCAGACGCTGGATACCTGTCACATCATTCGAGTCAGCACTCCATCCCAACCACAAAAAGCATGGAAGATATTTTTGGAAAGAAAGAATGGCCTTTAGGCTTTACCACAAAATTAGTTTCTTTTTTCAAACAAAACTCTAAATTAAAAACTCAATTGGAGCTTAAAAATATTATATTGATCATTGGAAATGTACTAGTAGCGGATTTTAGGGTAGGAAGTTATGCACGATGGAAGCTAGAACTTGTGCTTAATTAGTAGTTAGTATAATTTTTTAATTGGGTGTTTCCCAAAGTAGAGACATTTTTTCTTTGAAGTTTGAGCACAAGTTGCTACTACCACTTTCATTGACTGAAAAAGGGTAGACCATATGGGTCTTTTTAACCCGTGACATAATTATCATTGCAACGACTAGAGGCTAAAGAACCCTACAATTTTTATACGCATAAATTATACTTACTACATCCAATTTCTAAATAGAATGGAGTCCTTTCGATTTCTGTCTTGAACCATATAAAAAAGATTACAAAAAATAAAATGGCAGTTTAAAAAAGAAAAAAAAAGCTAAGTAAAAACTAAAGGGTACCTGAGAGAATCCCGGCCAGAAATCTAGCAGAGGAGAGGAAGAATCTTATCTTGGTCAGTTCTGCACTGCCAGTTTCAGATAAACAGTCAAAGGAGAGAAAAGTGGGAAAGTTGAGGTGAAAATTTAGTAGGAATTCGAAAACTGGGAAACTGTGGAGTGGAAGTACTTGTAAACAAGTTACAGAAGTTGGGTTAAAAGAAAGAAAGAACGAACAAAGAAGAAGACAGACCTTTTCAATTCCTAGCCATTAATATTCTGACAACAGTTCCATAAAAAAGAAAAAGTCTAGCAAGCAAAGAGAAAGAGTGTGGGTGGGTGGGGTGGCTTTGTGGAAGCATATGACAGAAAGAAGAGATTGAACTAATCTATGAGGGAATTATTGGAAGTAACACAAAGAGAGAAATGGATAATGTATTCAACTGATGGAGAGAATGAGAGAGTCAGAGAGAGATGAATGAAACTGGCAAAGGAGATAACCATGAAAAGTAAGGGGTTTGATCTTTCCAACTCCCTTTCCTTCCTTTTTAGGCTTTGAGGGCCTTGAAACAAGCTGTATAGTATATTAAAAATAAAATAAAATAATGGGGATTAGAAAAACGAGTGGAGTGGCGAGGAAAGGGACAGGGTGTTTCAACTTTTCAAGTGAGGAAAAAGGAAAAAGTACAAAGGGAGAGAGGAGGGAAGAGGAAAAGAAAGTTATGAGAGTTTCTTGTGTTCCACATTCTATGATGTTTGTTTGTTTGTTTGTTCCTTATTCTTGGGTCTTTACTTTTTGCTCTTTGGGTTCCTTCCTTTACTTTGAGTAAGTAACCCCATGGCCATGGCTATCCCTCCAGTCCCCACATGCGCTTCTTCCTCTTACTTAAACAACTCTTATCCGTTGGATTTTCAGGCTACAGTCTTCTTATGGTTTCTTGTCTTTCAGATATAATAATATAATATCAAGTCAAACCTTTGAAATAGCATGTGAAAAAGCCTAATCAAACTATAGTTCTTGTTTTTCCGGTTTCTTTTCTTTACCCACCCACCCCAGGCCCCAAGGCTGCTATTTTATTTTTGATGTTAGTAACTATTATTTTTAAAGTCAATAGAACTTTATTACGAAGGTTAAAACAAGTATGATAGATAGTAGCACGCGGTTAAGGGTTCGTTTGAAAGCAAACGAACCCTCAGTTCGGTGCGTTTGAGACAGCTTCAAATGCATCGAAACTTGCATTTGGATTTCAAGTTCAGTGGAAAATAATCTCACTAAATCTGATTTCTAATCCCTCCCACCAGTGGGAGGGATTCCTAAAATACCTTCTAGCAAATTTTTTAAATTTTGTTTTTTATTTAAATATATAATTTTTTAAATTTAATATAATAAATAATTTTTATTAATAATTAACTAATAAATATATAAATTTTATTATTATATAATTAATATGAGTTAATTAAAAAAGTAATTTTATAAATGTCAAATGATCTAAAATTTTCATTATATACAAAATTTTATTATTATATAATATATTTTATTATTATATAATTTTCATTATATAATTAATATATTTCAAATAAATATATTATTTGATATATTGTTATCATTTTTATTCATTTTCAATCATCTATTATTAAAATTATTGTTTGATATAAATATAATTTAAATTATTTATTAATTTTATAAATGTCAAATGATTTAAAATATTCATTTTATACAAAATTTAATCTAATGTTCATAATGGTCATTATCTACTTTTACTACAATTCATCTCACCGTCACCGTTGCGTTTAATCAAAACACAAATCTCACCATTACAGTACTCAATCTCACTACCACCGCTGTTTTTAATCTCATCGGAATCAATCTCACTGTCCATTCAAATAGACCTTAAGTAAATAAAAAATACGGATAAAATCCGTGAATAACAAATCAAACACTTTGAAGGTTATTTGATAAAAGATAAAATAATAAATTTAACAATTTCAAAGTAAAAACTTTTGAGAATGTGACAAATGTAATAACTAATTACTTGTATTTAAGGTGATTGATGATATTCAAACAAGTCTTATGTTTTATAAGACAAAAAATTTTATTTTTTTAATAATTTATATCTATTTAAATTTGAAATTGGTTGAATAAAACTTAATTATCAAAATTGTTAAAATATTTTTTAAGAATTTATCATTCAGTTTATTCATATAAATTTAGATAAATATTTTATATAAATTACATAAATCAACAAAAAAGGTTTTAACCGAATCATATTTTGTAATGTCAAATTCTCATTATAATAAAATAAAGATTCATAATTTTAATTTTATATGAAATAAAAGATCGAAAGCTTATTTTCATTTTTAATAAAGAGATATCATCCCTAAAGTGATAGTAATGAAATTATTGGGTATTTGACTCGGGGCAATATGAGCTTGATTACACTACAAACAATTAGAAAAAAAATTTAAGTGATACTTGTCCTTATAAAATACATCTAAGTTTATTAATTATGTTAGGCCTGCTCAGTAGAGCTGCTCATGGCCGGGCCGCGGCCCAGTTTTTTTTTATTTTCTCTGCCCAGGCCCGGCCCTGGGTCGGCCCGGCCCGTCCGTTTAGGTCCGAAACACTGTTCATTGGAATAAAAAAATAAATTTTTTTATTTTTTTTATAATTAAAATTAAATAAAATAATATTATTATAATAAAAATCACTGTTTCGGGCCGGGCCGGCCCGGAACACAAAATATCCTGCCCAGGCCCGGCCCGATACGGGCCTGCCGGGCCGAGCGGGCTGCCCGGCCCGTGAGCAGGTCTACTGCTCAGCCTCTCTGGCACTATGATCATAGAGCCCACGAGGAGAGCTCACACGAGTCTAACAAGTTAGCTCAATCCGTCGAGTCCAATAACCTACCAAAGTACAGTACATGTGAACGCTTCTCTTTCTCCTAGTGATCATGTCGCCTGTCACTTCAGTGTCCACATAGGACCGCGTGGGTCATCAATTGTCACAGCCGCCCTAGCGAGGCTTCCTATGTCACTTACTCCCAAAGTCCAGTCAAAGTCGAACACGTGGAACCGAGCAGGTCGCCCAGACGAGTATAAGTAACCTTCTCGGGGATTGCCCAAAAGTACGTTCTCTACACTCTTACATACTCCCTCTCTCTACTGCAATACTTTCTTCTCCAAACACTGACTTAACCATTGGAGCGTGCCTCGGAAACTAACCTCTGACGCCCTCTGACTCTCTTCTTTGCTCTGAAGACCTCAAGCCACTAGGATAACCACCTCGACAGAAAGAGACATCAACAAATTATAATAATTAAAACCCTAATTAATTCTTATAGTTAGAAAAAATGGTTTTTTTTTTTTTGTTGCATGAATGGGGTTGGCTAAGTATAGGGGAACATGAATGCCTTAATTTCGAAAAGGAAGTAACACTAACATGAGAAGATCTAAGAGCTCATTGTTGCAATGATTTTTTTTGGGTGGAATATCTTACAATTTATGTATCGGTATTGTATTTATATATATTCTCGTGTCATAATCGTATTTAAAATATTTTATATTTATATAAATTTGACATATTAATAATTTGTTTTATAAATTTTAACATTTTCATATATTCGTGTTGTGTACTGTTTCGTATCGTATTTTAATTATTTTTTATATCGTGTAATCATATTATGTTCAATATTATCATGTTTAGTTGGAAATATGGAATTCGATAAAGCTAGAATGTGAAGAATAATAGAAGAGAAATTATTGATAAGGAGGTTTTTGGTCCCATTTTCCAACTGGGGTCCTTAAGCTTGTCTTGCTCGATGGTGCCGTGCCAGGGCTTAGCTGTCTCTGGTGGAGAGCTGGGATGGATAACTGGAAAGTCAAATGTGGAAACATTTTACATGTAAATGGGGTTGGAGAAATTTTTTCTTTTTTCGTTGTCATGATTCCAATGGAGGAGAAAGAAATCACAAACATGTTTGACCAAATATGAAAAAAAAAAACGTGTTGCAATTTATTGGTAGATTGATTGTTCCACCAAACCTCAATTATCAACTACGGCAGTCGGTGTAAGAATCTATACCCCTTAATTTCTAGATTTTTATGAATCAATCGGATCGGATAAGTTTGAATAATATTTTGTTTAAATAATCGGTGAAAATTTTTTTTTATCGTATCATTCATGTTGTTTTGTTGTTGGTTTTTTTTAAATAAAATATAAATTTTTAAAAAATATATCTAGACTCTATCCAAATATTATTCAACCTTCTCAATTAATAAAGAACTTTTCACTAATTAATTATACATTTTCATTTGAGACAATTTTATGAATATTAAATAATACTTATAAAAATAAAATTAAGACCATAGTTTTTACTATTTAGATTTATTTTTTTCCCAATTATTTTTTTTATATTAAAATGACATAATTTGAATTCAACTTTTTTATAAAAAAAATATACACCCATCATTAAGTCAAATATTCAGATCCTCGCTTTTAAACATTTAGTAGTAGAAAAAAAATTAAAAACAAATACTACTGCTTAGTACTATAACAATGTCAGGTATATATAAGTGAAATTATAATATAATTGGGGTTAATTTTGGGTCTATATATCTAAATATATTTAATTTAATTTTTTTAGTTTTGGCTTTCATAAATGAAAAAGAAAAGGATAGACAAAACTGAAAATAAAAAGTAAAATTATTGGAACAAAGGATAAGAGAAGGGAATTGGATTTGGAGAAAGGGAAAATTATTGACCTCAGAGCATACTACCTTTTATATATATATATATATATAGTTTAAAGATAAAAAAAAAAGTTGCAGATATGAAATCATGGCACATCGTATCATATATATATATATATATATATATTCATGTAGGCCAAACGTGTCGTATGTATAATAGCCATCAATTCCTATCTCAATCTTCAAGTAAAAAGGTTGGCTTTGAAAAGTGGCTCTTTTTAGTTAGCTTCATCGGGTGATCCATGGCGCAATCAACCCCACCCAGGCTAGCCACACCCCCCAGAAATCAGTTTTTACCCAGATTTTGTTTCGTTGGAAAAAGAAAGGGGCTGCTTTTGTTTCGTTGAGATAACATTATTATAGTCAGCTTAGCTCATTGGGGTTGGCCTGTCTTGAAGTACTCCCTTTCCCTTACCTTAAGGAAGGAGATTGAGATTCCAATAATATGAGGTACAAAAATGGAAACTAGTTAATGCTCCATTACAAGGACAAACCTTTTCCTTTTGGCAGCCACCTAGGTGTGTAGGTGCAATAAAAAAAAACTATCTTTTATACTTCTGCTTTGGAATCTTTTGCAGTATTTTTCAATGGTGAAGCGCCACCAAGCCCCAGCTTTTCGAACTTTTAGATTTCTATATGTTTGTTTGTTCAGTAGATACAGAAAAGGAGAGGGTAGCCAACGCGGTTTCATTTAATTGATTGAATATTTATAAAATTTAAATTTCACCAATAATTTTATTTAATGGGTGATCTTAAATTATTAAATATCACTGTTAATTTTTTCCGAAATCTTAACCCTAAATTAAAGTAGAAAAAAAGAAGAGAGGGTATTAGGTGTCTAGCTTACCTTACCAAAGATTATGGTCTCTTCTTCGTAAAGGCTAAGAAAAGTCCTATAAACACTCCATTGTTCTTATGACAAAGAGTTATTAATTACTTTTTTTATGTTAAATTACATATGATGTGATCATATCGCCACTTGATTTTACTGTTCACTCATCAGTACTTGAGAGAATATTCCAAATCAATTAAAGGCCTAATTTTCCTAATAAAATATTACTATTACCCTAATTACTTATATAATAATGATTAAATTAAGAGATTAATTATGTATTAACATCCTAAACCCAAAGGGCAAAGGTAGGCTGGCTGGCCCATGCTTTTGCTTCGGGCAGAATGTGACATGCACCAAACAGTCTAACTCCAAGGACAACTGAGAAACTAACTGCTAAGAAACGAAAGAAAATGATTTTCATGGAATCATTTTATTATTGGATCGAATCCTAAAAGTATTTTAAGGATTTGGGTTGACATTATTAAAAATATCTCATGGGAGTTTTTGGTTGCCATGTGTCAATCAAAGACTTCCATGAGATTTTTTATTTTTCTATTTTCTTTCTATTTTCATTTTTTTATGGATAAATGTTCTCATAAAAAAATTTTAAAAAAATGAAGAAAATGTAAATTAATCTAATTTAACTTTTTTTAATTTTTTTATTTAATTTTTTTTAGATAGAAGAAAGAAAATAAGTCTATCATTTAAATAGTTTTTTAAAACCAATTCAACTATAATAATTAATACCACAGTAGCAAAACTATAATAATGAATATTCAAATTTAAAAAAATATATAAAGAATAAATCAATGCAAAAAATGATAGAAAAAGACATTAATTTAATTATAATAATAGCTAATATAAATTTAAATACTTATGAATGTAATATTTTATCATCATTAGATATAGCATCACATATGAAATTAATATGATGGATTTTCTTTCTTTTCTTTTTTTTGTGTTTTTTACATTTAGATTCATTTAAGATATATTTTATATCATTACATTGAAGTTTAAATACTTAAATAAAATTTTCATTAAATTAAAATTTTTATATTTTTCATTAACTTGAAAAACACATTTTTATGATATATTTGTAAATTGTAAGTTATAATTTATCATATTTTTATTATTTTTGGCCAAAAATCATATTATTTATTATTTAAGTAAAGATTATTATCAAAATATTAATTTCAAGACTTAAAAATTTTAAGATTAATTTTATTTTCTTAAAATTAATTAAAATATAATGCAACCCACGAGTTATTTGTTAATGAATCAATATTATATTTATGATAATTATGTTATTTTTCAAAAGTATTATTACAACTAATACTAATATTAATGTGTTAAAATTTATATAAAATATAAAAATTAAAAATATATATTTTATTTATAGCAATTTATAAAGAAAAAAAAAATTAGACCCACAACACCGTCCCGAACATATTTCTAGTTTATTGAATACCAAGTTTTTCTCTTTTGTAACTTCTAATAAGGCTTTGTTTAGCATTGCTTTTAGAACAGTTTTTGAGGTCAAAAACTATTTTTCACCGCAAACACAATACTAAATAGGTAAAAAAAAATTGAATGTTGCTGTTGAAATTATGGTTTGAAAAACCAACCCAAAAAGCCAAAAGAATATAACTTTTGAACTTTAAAAGCTGAATTTTGAATAAAATGACTTTATTATCCTCACATCTTTACACTTTTATTATTTTAAACATTTTTTTTTGACATTTTATTTCCTCACAACACTTTTTCACAACAATGCTAAATACTAAAAGTTTTTGCATCACACTTTTTAAACACATTTTTTTCAACCCAAATTTTTTTCAACCCAAAACTTTTTCAACAGCAATATTAAACTAGAAGTTTAGGGGAAGGAGAAAATTCACATTTTTTAACCTTTAATCTTCTTAATTGATAAGAAGAAAAAAATGTTAAGTAAACTAAGTTTAAGTAGTTATTAATAAGAAAAAAGAATAATAACTAAAAATTATATATATATATATATATATATATCAACAGAGTAAAACCTTAACTAAGAGTTAAGTGAAAACATGAGCAAAAAAACCATAAATTCTATAAAGTTGACACAACACAACCATGCCGATCGAATCTTTGTCCTTCTCTAATATTTGGTTTGGTCACTATAATGCTAACTAACATGCATGAAAAATCAACACAACAAATGAAACCTATAGTTTGTCGTCTATGACACGTGCCTAGAAATGATTGCGCACTCTTAGGAATTAATTTGAGAAAACCCTATAGTTGATGAATTTTAATGCGACAATATATATTCTGATTATTTCTTCCATGGTTGCAAACCATCAAATCAAATGTACAAAATTCAACACTGCTATCTAATTTCTTATTATTATGCATTAAACTTTTCAAGTTCCAATACCCCCAAGCCTTTCGTACTTCAAACTTTTAAATTTAATTATATTTAAAATTTTATTAACAAGTGTCTCAAAAATATTTTTTAAAATTATCATAAATAATAATATTTTTATTTAATGCATTAAAATGATAAATAAAATTATCAATTACTGAATTTAATATAATGTTATTACTGTAAATAGTATATTAACAAACTTTAATGAGTGCCTTTAAGGCACTCATTAGCAAAACCTTTATATTTATACTAAAAAATTATTATTTTTCTCATCATTTTTATTTCAAATTTTTTATTTACCATAAATTAATGATTTAATTGTAATATTTTATTTATGAATTAATTTATTTATTCATAATTTGGTAGCTCCACATTTCAATTTATTTAATAATTATATACTATGTCATAAAACAAAAAACAAAAATAGAATAAAATAAAATTGATGGAACAAGTAGCATGACTCAAGCTGATCATGCTATTTACATCAAAATTCAAAATTAAAATTGAGGAGAAGGAAAGCATTCCTAAAAGTTTTATTAAAATAAATGGAATGTTTTTTTTTAAATCATATGGGTACCACCTATTCACAAACTAACCACCAATCAAATCAATTATTAACGAAATAAAGTTAGGGTCTGGTTATTAGTATTTATAGACATTAAATTAATTATTATTTAATCATTATTTTAAAAATGTTTTTACATTTAATAAAGATAATTTTATTAATTTAAAAAAATAATTTATTAATTACACTTTTTTTATTTTAATATTATTTTAATTAATATCATACGTTGAATAACATTTATCTAAAAGTTAAAGGCTAAGCTATACGCTACAGCGAAGGTGAAAACTTGGCAACGTTTATGAACTCTAGATCAGTTGGTCCAAAGTAAGGGTGTAAGCGGAATTGAGCCAAATTCAAGTTGTAAAAAATTTGAGATCGACTTGAAAATTCGAGCTCCAATTGAGATGAAAATCAAATTGTTCGAGCTCAGTTGATTAAACTCGTTTATCTAGTAAAAAATTAGCTTGATTCCTATGTTCGACTTCAAACTCGATTATTTGTACTCGAGTTCGAGTACGAGTTTGAATTGAGATTTTTCAATATTAATTAATAATAAAAATATACATATACATATATATTAAAAATATAAAAACTTGATTAGGCTCGTGAGTTACTCGAGTCAAACATTATGATACTCGAATTCGGCTCGCTCGATGTAGATACTCGATTTTGACTACGAACATATTATCTCTTCTTAGAGAGAAATAAAGTTATTTTACAGAAAATTGCACTTCCGCGTACAATAATAAAGGTATTCTAGAACAAGTAATAAAGTCGTTTCGCTAAAAGTTGCTTCAGTGAAAGTTCTTTCACGGGAACAGCTCCTGTTCGGAACAACTTCCGTTCGGAACAGCTCTTATTCAGAACAGCTTTTGTTCGGAACAGCTTCCGTTCAGAACAGCTCTTGTTCGGAACAGCTTCCGTTCAGAACAGCTCTTGTTCGGAACAACTTCTGTTCAGAACAGCTCTTGTTCGGAACAACTCTTGTTCTGAATAACTCATATTCAGAATAGCTCATGTTTGAAAATAGCACCTTCATGGAACAAGTCATTCATAGAACAACACTCTCATGGAAAGGGACCTTTACCGAGAAGTATTATACAGAAGACGTTCTGCCTCATACTACTTCACCGAAATAAAAGAAGTGGAACTAACCCCAAATATGGCAGGGTTCTTGAGTTAATTTCACTATTGGGATGTTCTGGAGAGCTTGGCTTGGTGGATCAGATATAAAGATAGTTAAGAGGTCTCCTCTTAACATTTTCCTGAAAAATGAGTGCTTCTCCTTTTGTTTTCGAACAAATATTGAACTCATATTTACTATTCACTATTACCAACAACAATCTAAACTCTCATCCAGCAAACAATTAATACCTTAGTAACTGACAACTTTTATCATTATTCATATTCAATAATTATGATATGTAACTCCTACTTGACACCTATAAATATGAGCTCTCACAACTCATTTGAGGACTTTTGGGCATTTGGACAAACTTTAACTCTAAAGTTGTCTCTGCAATTCTCTCTTCTCTAATTCTCTCCTCAACCTTGTTTTCAGCCTTGCTCCGCCAGCTCCTTACTTCTTCCACCTTACTTACCATCACCTGCCGTTGAGCTCAGTACTTCAGGGTCTGCTTCAGTTTTCCTCTCCTCCGTCTCCCGGTAACATCCCGTTTCACTTGTTTGCAACACTTTCTCTCCCTACCAAAGAACTCTCTACACTCGATAAATCGAGCTATTCAAGCTCGAGCTCGACAATGGACGAATTAAATTCGAGATTTTTTTCGAACCAAACCCAAATAACTTACAAACACAAATATCTTATTTACCCCCTAATTCAGGTCCAGACAGTGTCCCCAAATAACACAAAATCAGTGTTTATTTTCCTTTCCAGACAGGATGCTAACTTAAGCTTAACTACAAGCCAAGATTCGATAGGTCATGCAAAGCCCGTTAACCAACCAAAAAAAAAAATCAAGATAAAATTAGAGAAGGTCAACCACCATTGCATGGTTATTGATTACACTACTCCATTGACGATTAAAGTACTTAAACAGTCCCTGTATTATAGTTAAAAATATATTTTAATTTTTGTACTATAAAACTAAGTAATTTAATTTTTGTACGTTTGAAATTAGTGTAAAAAAGTAAAATTGTTAATAGTGTTAATGAGAAACCGTCTAAATGCTGACATGGACATGTAAAACTGACAGAAAAGATGACTTGAAAAAAAATAATAAAGTGTCAAATTTTTTTACTCAAGTCGAATTTAGAAAAACATAATTTTTTTTACTCAAATCCCTCCCTTACCCGTAAAAAAGTCATTGTTTTTTTTCGAAATCATCTATTCTGTCAGTTTCTAAATTTCACCTTAGCAAAAAAATTGACACGTCATCATTTTTTTCCAAGTCATCTATTATGTCAGTTTCACATGTCCACGTCAATATTTTGACGGTTTTTCATTAACACAGTTACTAATTTTACTTATTTGCATAAATTTCTAACGTACAAGGATTAAATTACTCACTTTTATAATACAATGACTAAAATGCATTTTTTATTATAGTATAAGAACTATTTAGATACTTTAACCCTTCATTGGCCACTTCATAAAGTTTTGAAAATGAATTGTAAAAATTAAATTGAAATCAAATTTCGATTTAATTTAATTAATTTATATAATCATTTTTAAAAAATGACATTTAATAAATTTAAAATTCGAATTTTAATATTTACAATTTATTTTTTCTCCCAAAACTGCAACATCTTTTATATATATAAAAAAAAAATTTAAATTGAAATCTCACTCACTCTCACTTAGACCTGTCCATGAATCGGGTCGCGGCTTGAAATTTTTTTTTTTCCTTACCAAAGCTAAGGTCTAGTCGGCCTGGATCAACCCGAAAATTCATTTCACTATTCATAAAATATTAAAATATTATTTTATATTAATATTAATATTTATATATTTTATAATTAAATTTAAATAAAAATATTTTATTTAATAAATAGTAATTCAGGCCGGACCGACCTAACCCGATTTACTAAAAACTTTATCCAAACCTGACCAAATTCAATCCGAACCCCACTCGACCCTTGGACAGGTGTACCCTCACTACAACAATACCAACAAAAACAATTTAGGTTATGTTTGATTAATATTTTATTTTTTAGATATTTATCTCTTATTTTTAGTTTATTTTTTATTTATAACAAAAGAAAAAAAAAATCTTGTGTGTTTTAGCAAAAAAAAAAAACTAGGGTCAGAGGGCAGGGTTTTTTTAAAAAAAAAAAAAAAAAAAAAAGAAACTTTAATATAATAGTATAGTTTGGCGGAGAACGACTTTAGCTGGTTTCAGAAATGAAAATGCGACATCGTATCCTAGAGGATAGATTAGAATAACAACTCTAGCCAATGGCTGGGGTATTTGTAGAGTTCAAAAATATATTAATATTAATACTAAAAACTTAAAAAGCTATCCAGTTCAGCTTATTAAACAAGCATAGCATTGCAGTTCAGTTCAGTTCAGTTCCTCTAACCTGCCTAACAATTCTCACAAAGTGAGAAGCTTTTGGGGATTTTGGGTCCACAACATGAAAGTACAAAATCTCAAAATCTGCTTTGAATTATTAGGTTGATACAAAAAGTGTTGGACTGCACGGATAATAAAATCTAAAGAATATATATTAGGTTTTTAAGTAGTATGAAGATCTCGAACCTGTAATGCTAAGAAGGGAAGCATGTGATCCTCATGAAAATAATCCTAATCTGCATATTGTATCAATGAATTTTAAAGAGGAAATAAAAGCAGAGGAAAATAGGGTACCTCGGAGACGATCCATGGCGAAGAGCTCGAAATCTTCGAGACGGACTTCGAGGGGAGGGGCATCGGTAGAGAGGAAGAGTCGAAACGACGCCATTGTTGGAACTGGATTTCCTATGAGATCGAACTACTTCCATTTTCTTTTTTGCGGTTTCTTTACCCTTTTTTTTTTTCCTTTCTGTATGCAATTCCGATTACTGCGCCTACAAACGGCGTTTTTTTCTTTTTCCATTTTGTTCCCAGGAAAAAAAAAAGTTTACTTTAAAGCAGATGGGAAAAGCGCGCCAAAAGGTTGAGAGGAGCAGATGGGAAATTGGCGGTAAACTAACCAACTCAGCTTGACTGATGACTCGCTACCTACTCGATTATATAAAATTTATTACGGTTTGATTTAGAAGAAAAACACAAAGTTAACACTTAAAAGATTCAATTTTTTTTTTTTACTAATGATGCGTGACATACGAAATTAGCTAAGTTCAAAATATGCTCAACTTCAAAAAAGCAATTAAAAAAATTTTAGCTTGAAACAATTTAAAATAAGATGAAATGTATTTTATTTTAATAAAATAAGAATTTTTTACTTTTATTTTATTCTTGGGGAGGGAAGAAATGAGATGAATCGGAGCTCAATGATCTCTTTCAGCTCTATGTAAATGGATCTCTTTTCCACTTCCCCCCTTTCCAGAACCTAGTATTCTTACATATATCAAGATTAAAAAAAATTAACTTTTAACACCCAGCATTTACTACCACCTAACAAGAATGATATTACCCCCTCCCCCTTAATCACACAAATATCATAATCCCTACAAAATTCAGCACCCACTCCTCCAATTTCAACTTTTGGCTTGGGCACTACCCTATAATCTGTGTATTATTTGGAGGGAGGGACTAAAGAGTCCAAGACAGCAAGCCAAGAGATGAGGCCAGACCTGGAAAAGCCGTCTACCCGAACATAAAAATTGTAATCGAGCAGAAGAAGTTTAAATTATTTTATAAACCTAAGATCTTCACGATTGTTGTCTACTTGATCGCATCTGTTGTGGCACAGCATTTGTTGCACTGCGCGTTCTTGTGAGAAAAGCACCACCCTTCCCACCTGAAAACATCGTCCCAAAGAAACCCCAACTTGAAGACCCATTAGTTTTGTCTTCTGAAGTGCCATTCCCGTTGGCAACAACATCATGGCTACTTGATTCACCTACTTCCTGAAAACCACATATGTAGTAACCATTGAGACCTAAAGGATGCAGATGTATTTGAAAAAATAACACAAGAAACCAAGTGTTGGAGGGAGATAGATAGATATCGAGGAAACAAAAAGGTTAACCTTAAGGCCTGAGGCAGAGACAGCAACATTTCTTGGAGATCTCTTAACCTGCCAGAAGTCAAATCAGAGAGAAGGGTTTTAATAAAGGGGAGAAAAATTATTTTAGACCAAGCATTTGGACTGAAGCCATATTTCTTTCTTTACGTTGGTCCTAGGGACCTATGTTACTACGACTCTTTATTTTTCTTGAAGTACCCGTGTCCAACGCATAATCGGACATGGGTATGAAGATATGACCCTCCAAAGACCCTTCAAATACATGAAAAAACTTTTAAAAAATTGAATATACCCGTATCCGATACTCACACCCGAGTCCGAATAACATAGCTGGGGACCAATTTGGCTTAACAAAGATGTCTCTTAAGATAATTTAAAAAATCCCGTGGAACCAAATTTCTCCTTGTATGCAAGAAAAACATGACAAAAATCATTAACAATCTAGTGTAAAAATTGATATTGTGTCTTGTGGTTGAGTAAAGATCAAAGAAAAGCCAGAGAACAAAATCCCCAATCCCCCATCCTTTCTTTCTTTTACCACCCTTCCCCTTCCTTTTCCAGAACTACTTCAATAATTTTCTGTTCTTTTAATTCTACTTCAGCACTCTATAAAGTCAACTAACCTTATGAGTTCCATTGGAATCAGAAGGAGCCGGCGATTCTACTGGTAAAATGGGAGGCAAAGAGCCAGTCTAGTTAAATACAAAGAAAAGACTTATCAAAAGACATTACAGGCAGTTTCAACCACTTGCATATTAAATTCAGCTTATGGAATCAGGAACTAAATTTTAACATCATTCAAATAAATTGGGCAGTGCAAATAAGCAATGGATTGCATCCAATAACAAATATCCATGTCTGATCAGACACAAAAGGTGGACTGCAAGCCTGAGATTCACTGACCCATATTTGGTTGACAGAACTGAAAATAACTAAGACTCCGTTTGGTAGATGCTATTGTGTTTTTTTTTTTTTTTTTTTTTTGCACAAAAATGACTAGAAAGCAAAAACCTAAAAAGTAAAATTAAACAAAGAATATAAAATCAAGGACAAATAGCAAAAAGCATAAAACCAAAGGCAAAAACATCTACTAAACGGAGCCTATATAATAGAAAAACTTTAAAGGGTCCAAAGGCACCAGTCTCGATATTCTACCCTTAAAAAATGCATGTTCCACAGTCCAAGAATTTCATTATTTAATTTTAGAGCAAGTAATCATTCATCAAACTATGCATTAAAGAGAAAGAATCTGACCCTTGATGGCGTTTTCAATGGTGCTTCAAGAGCAGGCCTGGAGGAACTAGCTGGTGAAGCCTGCAAGATTGAAATAACAACCAGCATGATGAAACATAAGCATAAGAAACAAGTTGAAAGCAAACGCCTAAATTATGTGGCTCTAAAAACATAACAGTAGAACAATGATTCTGATCAACGATGATCCAAAAGAAGAATAATCATCTGTTCTCAAGATTTAGCTTCATGTTAAGTACCACAATCAATTGATAAGCATAATGAAATTTTGACAAATAGACACCAATGAGATAAACAGAGAGATATATAATGGAAAACATATAGTTCATTGCAGACCAGATACATAACATAAAGGAAACATACCTGAATACGATCAGTGGATCTATTCTGTTCCATGGTCTGGGCGTAATCACATAACCAGTTTACTCCTTCGTTTGTCATAGTCTATGTAGATGATAAAACCATACAAATTAACAAAAGCAATAAAAGAAATCATGCTAATATCGCACTGTATATTTTTGTTGTTAATATAAGAATCACCTGCTTCCCTTCTATTCTGTTAATCTTACTTTCCTGAGACAACACCCCCCCCCCCCCCCCCCACAAAAAAAAACCAAAAAAAAAAAAAGAAAAGAGAAAAGGTAGTCTTAGTTTCAAATCCAGAAAGTATAAGATAACCACATTACAGAAAAATAAGAAAAACCAAATCTCCAAAATGCTTACCAGAGTTTGAACAACATAACGAACAGATTGAACATTGCTGTTGAGCGTTTTTGATTTATCTTGTAGCAGAGAAACCTACACAACTCAATCAATTTTCAGTTCCTATATATGAAACTTAAGCTACTACTACAATCTTATATCTCACCTCATCTTGCGTCGTAGCAGTAATATCCGCAATTTCATCCAGACGGTTATCCACACCCTCAATTCTTGAGGATAGATGTCGTCTGGTAGCCTAGGAGAGAACAAGAAAAATTAAAAAGGAAGAGGGACAAAGGAGAATTCAGTCAATTCACTAGGTAAAACACTGAAATGAAGTATGGAATGCAAAAACATGCAACTTGTTACTTGAAACTTTCATAAACTGTGGCCATTCAGGGATTTAGGCAGTGTATCATATCATATAAAATTAATGGACAAATTTAAACAACAAAAAGTTATGCCAGTAAAAGAGACTTGCCGCGATTGATGAGTAAACACTCTCAAGCTGCTTGGCTATGGCATCGCGCGCATCAGATAAACTACGCCTCGTTGCAAACATCATATCAGGAAGTCTCCAACCCTGAAACCATTCAAGGAATATAACATTAATACTCTAGCTAAGAGTAAAGAAACAATTTTTGAAGCGAAAAACATACAAGAAATGGCATAGAGCAGCAATTCCTGCTTATATGCGTGTGAGTGTGTGTATGTATATATATATATATATACATATATGATTAAAATTTACTAATCATTAAACTGAAATAAAAAGAAATTAAAATTCTAAACCGTGTATTTTGAATATTTATCTACCAAGTACTTCCAATACTTTTCTAGAAAACATTTTATATTCTTATAGTGCAAAACTCACTGCTAATGAATAACCATCAGTCCATCAACTTCAATCAAGGTTAAAAAAACCCAGACCGGAGGTCGAACTGGAGAGACCTCCGGTTTCCGATCCAACCGGTTGGACTGGCCGGTTTGATAAAACTTTTTTTAATATTTAAACATTAAGTTTAATGTCAAATAAATATTAAATATAGTTAATAATTAACAAAAATATGCATTTGACTTAATGATATGGTCTTTAATATAAAACTAAGAGGTTAAAGGTTCAAATCTCATTAATTACAAATAAAGTTTTGAAGGAAAAAAAAGTACATATAAAACCGGTTTTTTACCGGTTCAATCCGATTAAACCGGTTTTTTACCGGTTTGGTAAATACCCGGTTTTAGTATACTCATCGGACTGAACAGGCCACCGGTTCCCAGTTCAACCGGTCCAATCCGGTTTTTAAATCAATGGCTTCAATTGCTAAGTTTGGTCATCCACCACTCTTAATATTTCTCACCAACTGCTCAAATATACAAGACTTAAGTTATTGCAAGATCCATACCATGTCCTTTGAAAAAAATAATTGCTCATCAGTCTTAACTCTTAGCAAATTCTTCATTTGAGAAAATGTAGGGATTAATGTGAAAAATCAATGAACTCTATAAGTGTATAGAAAGAATTATAACAAGCCAACTGAAACCATAAAAAAGGCTTGAGCCTTAGATGACAGAAGAACAAGCCAGTAAAGTACTGGCCATCTTGTACTTGGCAAAACTATCTACCATGACCATAGAGAAAATGCAAATAGTGCCAGAAATTGTCACGTGGCTCAATTATCTGAGAATTCAACCATCTTATTAGTTGCTCCATACAATGTTACTCGGACTCGGGTGTGAGTGTCGGACACGGGTATGTTTGATTTATTTTAAGTTTTTCCATGTATTTGGAGGGTCTTTGGGAGATCATATCTCCATAGTCCATACCCATGTCCGAATATGTGTCGGACACGGGTGCTTCAAGAAAATGAAGAGTCGGAGCAACATAGGTTCCATATATTATCTACACACATTAATACAGTCAAAGGAATAAAAAATCATTACCTTCCACCAGACATAGCCATATCCAACTACTACAACAACAATGATTATGCTGTATTTACTGGTACCTGCAAGTGGCAAAAAATTTCCGAAAACAATGCTTAGGAACTGGATAGAGTTCAATTTAATTGATCTATATAGGAAGTTATCATCTCTCCAAAAAAATTAAGAATTGTAAGAAAACAGTATTAAAAAAAGTGTCAGCAGCTACTTAAGTAAAGGGATCCTCGTTATTTGCTCATTCATATGGATCCACAATAGTTGCGATATTACATAAAAGGATGACAAAAGATACAAATTGGCATAATTTTGTCAAAAATTCTAGTTATAATGTGTGCAATTTAGCGCAAGACGAATGGCATAAATATTTTTCCCTTCAAACATCAAAGAATGGAAACAATCATAACCTGTTCCACGTCCAGTTACAATCGTAATTGGTCTGTTTGATGCCAACATTTGCAGTTCCTGCCTTAGGCTGTTAACCTGTAAATGTAAACAAGTTTGAACAAGATATAATTTCACAAATTTAAACACACAAGCAAGTATCAGGATAATAGGGAGCCACCATCAGTGAAACAATAAGCACACAGAATTATTAACAAAAGGTTCATGAATGCTTAATGCTGACAATAATATATTGCTCAAGAAAGTGACAAAAGCATTAAAATACATAGGACAATCAATAATGCACACAAACACTGCCAATTTGCCAGATCAAAAGCTAACATTTTTCAGGATTTAAGTGAATATAAAAATTGATAGTCTAATAACATTGCCATGCAATCACCCACTCCCTAGTTACCACTACATCAAAAATGTCATAACTCAAAAGAAATTAGTCCTCAAGCAAATGCAACCTGCTGCCATCACTAAGAAAAGAGGTAAAATTATTATTTACAATCATCAACAACACCGGGAGATCACAAATTTCTTTTCAATCATCAATTATTTAGTCAAGGGTCTATCCATAAAAGAAAAACAAGAAGAGGAAACTTCATAAAAAGCCTTTCATCATTTTTCAATTGACATTTCAATTTTCAACCATAACAATCAAACAAGCAGAAATAGTTCCAAATATCAGAAACAATTGCCAATATACCAGATAAATAGATTATTATTCAGCATCATAATGGACATAGAAGATCAAATACAAACCTGAGCCATCAAATGGTCATTGCGTGGCTTTTTTACAGATGGAGTTGAATCATCATGTTTAAGTTGTCGAAAAGCAAACTGCAGCAGGAGGCAAATTATTACTAACTACTCAGCAAGAAAGTAAATGCACCATCATCTCAAATTCACACATTTCAAGGAACACAAAAAACTGTCTTTAGGTTTAAGGGCTTAGAAAACTAGAAAAATACCTTGAAAGCACCAGACACAAAATTAGAAACACCTGTCATGTGCCCTTCTTTCGCAAGAATCGAGCCAACAATACCTAAAAGACAAACAATAGCTAATTTAATTAGAAAAGCAATTCTTTCTAATGGCTAAGGGATAGCCAAATTGGTAATATATTACTCCTCTAACGGGGAATAAACATTAAAAGAATAACACGTTCAAATATGGACATACTATGTTGGAATTCTGTCTAATCAATTCATCCATTTAGAACCCGAAAAGAAGCAAGCTCTAAGTTAAACTTGGCAATAGAAGCCTTCTTTCTTTTTCTCAATGGTGAAATAAAGACCAAGCCATGAGCTTACTATCCTAGATCATAACAATTTGATAGGATCACGATCATCTTCCATTGGTAGAAAAGGTGTTTGGCAATAGGATAACAAAGTCATCATCATAATATATAGACATTCTAGGTTGATACTAGTTGATACTATACACACTTACAGTTCCATAGAATATCACTCTATCCCACTGGCCTGCTTAATGTATAGTGATCCTTAGGGTGTGTTTGGTAGGGTGGAAAAGTGGAATGATGGATAGAGGTGGGCAATGTTGTCAAGGCGTGCGCCTAGGCGCGCCTACGCCTTGCGCCTTGGCGTTAGATAACAAAAACGCCTTAGACCCTTTTGGGCGAGGCGCATTTGATCAGGCGCACGCCTGGTGCGCCTAGACGCGCTTTTTTGTAAAGCGATAGGAGTAAAAAAAGCCCGCCTGATTGAAATTCTTTTTAATTTTTGTTATTTTAACTTTTTTCATTAGATGTACCTTTACAAGTAAGAAAGGAGATAGTATCAAACTCTCTACTTCTCAATATTTGAGTATTTAACAATAGACATGGGACCATAAAGAAATCATACATATTGGGCAACAAAAAAATTTGCATGTTTTGTAGATAAATTAGACCACTTTTTAGAGTTTATTAACATAATTATATATCTTAAGCTTGTTTATATATATATATATATATATATATATATATATATATATATATTGCGCCTTACTTCACTCAGGCGAGCGCTTTTTTTGCGTCTTGCGCCTGAGGCAATATAAATGTTCTAGCGCCTAGAGTGCGCCTTGCGCCCTTGACAACACTGGAGGTGGGTAGAAAAGTGGAAAAAAAAATGAATTTTGAATGTACTTGGTAGGAGAAAAAAGTGAGAGGGAAGAAAATAAAAAAGATGATCATTTTTCACCCTTATTCACAAAAACAAATCATTCCAAACTGGAATGATAAGAGAGGAAATGAGAGAGATGTGAGTTAGTGTGCGATTACAAGATTATCCATCATTTTTTAAATTTTATCTTTTTATCTTTAACTTACAAAAGGTATAATGGTAAAAGAATATAATTTTCATTTCTTTCCTCTCATTTTTCAACTTTACTTAGCATTGAGTGGAAAGAATTTTTTTTTTTTTTTTCCGTTTTCACCAAGCCTGCTATGGAAAGAAAAAAAATATATTTTTCTATCTTTTCACATTTCTCTTCTAATTTTCTATCTTTCCATTTTTCTATCCACTCATCCAAGCAAAACCTTTGGGTGTGCTTGGTAAGGTGAAAAAAATGAAAGGATGTATATGGGAGGTTAGAAAAGTGGGAAAAAAAATTTTGAATTTTGAGTATGCTTGGTAGAAGAGAAGTGAGAGGGAAGAAAAATTATCATGTTCCACCCTTATCTTATGCACAAAAACAAATCATTACAAATTGGAATGATAAAATGAAAGAAAATGAGAAACAGATGTGAGTCAAGTGTACATATTTACAATACTGTCTATCATTTTTTATATTTTATCTTTTATCTTAGCTTACAAAGTATATAATGTTTACAAAAGAATAATGGTAAAATAATATAATTTTCATTTTCTTTACTCTCATTTTTTTCAACTATACCAAGCAATGCACGAAAGGAATTTACTTTCTCTCTCCACTTTTCCATCTTTCCTACAATGCATGCTATGGAAAGAAGAAAGAAAAAATCCTTCCAATTTTCTATCCACTCGACCAAGCAAATCCTTAGTGTTTCTAACAATTTCCGCTAAGTGGATCATTTGCAGCTAACAAAAACAAGATTCCATCTTTCCGTTCCAGTTCCAATCCCAGTCTCACAGCTATGACCTTGGTCCCCAATACACTATCCAACAAAGCACTAAACCAAAGGCGCCAGCTAAAACACCCCTAACTTCAAGCTGAGCTCCTCTAAAATCCTAATCAATTTCCAACGCAGCACAAACTACCACACATTGTTACTAATTCCACAATCAATCAAAGCACCAAACAACATAAATCCCAACACTAAACCCTTACTCCAAATTGAGGATTTATCTAAAACCCTAAATCTAGTTCCAATAACCAAAAAAATCGATTTAGGCCGAAATCGCAGCAAGCTCGCAATAAACTCTCAAAATTCCAAACAATAACTTATTCTTAAGTAAAAAGAGAGAGAGTGTGAAAAAACGGAGGAGAGCGAGATTGTACGAACCTGCACCAACGATGATAGTTAACTTGCCAAGAGGAAGAGCCATGGCCGGCTATGGTTGGACCGTATGTTTGTACGTTGTGAGCGTATATACGAGACAGTAGAGACTGCTAAAGTACCATGAGACAAAAAAAATTGTAGAACCAAAAATGAATTTTACTTTTCTAAAATTATAAACTATTAATAATTTCTTTTTATTGCTGGGTTTCTCGACTCTTCCTGGTGTGCAATGGCCGGAGTTTAGGAACGGGAAACTGGGAATTCAAAGCCTTGGTTAATTGGTAAACAACCCACCGCAACGCAACAACCCTATTTGATAATACAAGTTTGTTGGTTAATTCGATAAATGCCCTTGACTTTTTGGTAAATCACAAAAAGAGCAAACATGTCAAACGAATATACCACCATTGTCCTATTTTATAGTTACGACTCGTATGGGTTTCTCTTTTTCTTTCAAATTTTTTCTTTTTATTATTTCGGTTTTCTATAAAAGTTTGAATTTATATTATTATTTAAAAAAATTATTAATTTAATATCACAAGTTAAATAACGCTTGAAAAAAATTAATTAAATAAAGTATAAATCAAATATTAATATGGGTATTTAATGTCTTTCAATTTTATATATATATTTTTTAAAAAATTAAATACTCTCTTAAAAAACTGTCAATATATAATTATATTTCTTTTAAAATATGTTTTCTGTCAAATAATTTTTTTTCCACCGAGACGCGTAGTGGGTGTGAATATATTTAATAAGGATTTTATATATATATATATATTTTTTTATAGAAAGGATTTTTTTTTTTTAGTTGTATTTTTAATACCCCTTAAAACTACATCGTTGTGATGATGAAGGAGAAAAAAAAAAAAAAAGAGGATGGGCCCGATTGTTTTAGGCCCATCTCAGAGTTAAGACCAAGAGGTCATTTATTTTTTATTATTATTTTTTTTATTTTTATTATTAATTAAATAAAAATGTAAACTAAATAATTATAATTGTAATTTAGAGAACCGTCAAAAAAAAAATTAAAATTTGTAAATTAAACTTTTTCTAAAAATTCTTAAAGAGATAATTGTGGACACTTCCAAAAGTATTGTGTTGAAAAGGTTTTAACAATTATTTGAGTTAAAGGGCAAATTTATCATCATGTTATATATGGTATGTGGATATTAAAATTTGTTATTATACTTTATTTTTATTGATATTTGTTATTGTACTTTGAGATTAAGGGCAAAATCGTCACTCTATTTTTATTTGATTGAATTTTGCAACTAAACTTTAATTTTTAATTGAATTTTGTCACTCAATATTGATTTTGGATGATTTGAAGATAAATTTAACAAAAAGATCTTGCTTCAAATATTTTATTTTAATAATTAATAACAATAAATTAATTTATAAAAATATTAAAAATTAACATGGTTTTTTATATAAAAGAAATACTTGAAAAAAAATACAAAAAAGAGAAAAAATTAAGGGTCCGTTTGTTTTATTAAAAATGATTTACGAAAAATGATTTCTACATTTTCTGGTATTTAGTTGGCGAAAATTTGATTGGTTAACGTAAAATGGTTTGCTTGTCAACGGAAAATAAGTGTTTTTTTTTTTCTGAAAATTGTCTTTCCCTCTTAAAAGGAGAAGACAATTTCCTAAAAATAATTCCATGAGTAGGGTTACTCGAATCGGACTTTGGACATCATATTTTAGATCGAAATTTAACTTGACTCGTGCCAAATATTATTATATTAATAAAAAATTTATTTTTTAATTATAAAAATATATTAAAATATTAATATAAACATTTTGTAATTTTTAATATTTTATTAAATATTATTAAACCTACATATTTATATTTATATATTTTAATTATATAATATTTATATTTTAATAAATAATAATAAATTATTAATATAATGACTATCATTTATTATTTTAATAAAAATATTATTTCATATAACAATATCATTATTTTAATAATAAATTGTAACACTATAAATATTTTAAAATTTAAATAATATTTTTAACATTTTATTGAATAATGATTTTATATTACTATTTTAGTGATAAATATATAAAAATTATACTTTATTATTATTTAATTAAATGTTTTTTAGTATAAAAAGATTATTATTTTAATAGTATAAATATTAATTAATAGAAATAATATTTTAAAAATATTAGAACACTTTAAATATTTTAAAATATTAATATAATTAATATTTTAATAACAAATAATATTAATAGAAATAATATTATTATTTTTTTTAATATTTTAATATTTATGCCATATTACTATTTGAAAAAAGTAGAAGTAATATTTTAATAATAATTATATTAATATAAATAATATTTTAATATTTATATTAATATTAATACTACTATTTGAAAACTAAAAATAATATTTTATAATAATTATATTAATATAAATAAAATTTAATAATTATGATATTAATCAAAATAATATTTTAATAATTATTATATTAATAGAAATAATATTTTAATAATAATTATATAAAAAATAATATTTTAAATATTAATATAATTAATGTTTTAGTAATAAATAGTATTATTTTAAGTATTTAATATTAATATAATATTTTAGTATTAAATATTGATATTTTAATAAGAAATCATTTTTAATATTTAATATTCAATATTGATTGATATTTGAAAAAAGTAGATTTTTCAGAAAATAACCAAACAACAGAAAATATTTTTCAGTAAATCATCCATACATCAGAAAATCTCTATTTTTTCAAAAAATCTTCACATTTTTCAAAAAATATTTTTGGAAGCCAATTTCTGCGAAAATAAGGACCCTAGGTTTACTTTTTTTTATTTTTAATATTTTTATTCATTGATTTATTATTGTTAATTATTAAAATAGAATATTTAAAAAATATATTTATTCTTTAAATCATTTAAAATTAAAGTTAACTGACACAATTCAATCAAAAATCAAAATTTAGTAACAAAATTCAATCAAACAAAAGTAAAATGATAAAATTCAATATTGAGTTAACGTATAGTGACAAATTTACCTTTAATTCCCAATTATTTCAACAATGTGAATTAATTCTATTAACCATGAAGGTATAAAATAAAATGATAAAAAAAGAATAGAGAAGTAAAAGAAAAAATATCTTCGTCATCTATAATATACCTTTTTAACAAAAAAAAATTTAGTTGCTGTATTTTTTTCCTTTGATTCTAAGTGTTTTTTATAAAAAAAAAAATTTATAATTTTCAATAAATTAAAAAATCATACATTTAATATTCAAATCATTTATAATTTTAAAATAAAAAATTATAACGCTCCCAACATAACATGAAACTCAAACAACGAAAAGTTAATAGTAATATATTAAATATTATATTTAAGTATTTTTTAATTTTAATATATTTATACTAATAGATTGCATGTGGATTATTTTTTTGTCATTCTATATTAAAAATAATATAAATATTTTAAATATTGATAAAAATGAATAGAGAACAGTCGAACCGAGCATCGCTGGTCAAAATTTTAGTTTTTCATAAATAAATAAATAAAAAAACAATTAAGTCGGTAAGAAAAAAAAAAATCTCATCTAATAATTAAATTACATAACCTCATGTATTATTTTGTAACTCAGTTAATAGATTTTTTTTTTTCTTTATTTCATACCAAACAGATAAAAAGTTGAATTTCATCACAACAACCAGAGAAGTATAACAAAATTTAATTACTATTAGAATTCAATGTCAATAAAACTTTCAAAAATAAAATAAGTGTAATTAATTTCTTTAATTAACAGTATTTCGATACTATCTAAGTGTATATCAAACCAAAATAAATACCTAAATCCTTTATAATTGTAAATTCAATATAATCATATTCTAATTACTTACAATATTGTCCTCCCAAATTTCAATGAATTTGGAGATGATAAACAAAACCAAGGGTTGGTTGTTTTTTCCATTGTGCATATGAGAAATGTTCTAAAAAAACATAATTTTCTCATATATATTTTTTAAAATTTAGAATTGTGTTGATTTGAAAATTAAAAGGAAGTAGTGTAGATTTGCATCTGGCTTAAGATATGCTCAAAGTTGTCATTAGATTTCTGGATGGAATGGGAATGTATGCCTTCGTAAGTTGTCACCACCATTCCTTCATCCCTACTTAATCTTTGAACCTGTTTCTTCACATTGCATCCTTGGTGTGTACATCGATAATAACTTCTGTAAAATAATAATAATTTAAATTATATTAAACTAAACATAACATAACATCCTTAACTAATTAATAACAATGCTTACTTTTTTTTTTTGAAAACAGGAATTTCATTCATTTATCAATGCTCAAGAGTACATTCATTATGAATGATATTTGATATCATCTCAGGACACTCCTCAATCCAAATTACATCGTTTTGAATTTCTGTACCATATTTAGCTAACAGATGAGAAGCTTCATTTCCAATTCTCATAGTATGTCTTGGTATGCAGGATCGAAACAGTTGCATTTTTTATCTGGCTTCATCCATAATCGGACTAATGATTGATAAATCCTCCTCCATTATCTGAAGTTGATTAATTATGCCCAATGCATCACCTTCCATGATGATTTGCAGAAAACCAAGCTCAGAGGCAAATTGCAAAGCCTTTACTGCAGCATAAGCTTCTATCAGAGCAGCATTGTTTGCATCAGGTATATTACGAGCACAAGCCGCCATTACTGCTCCACTTCCATCCCGAATCACAACTCCTATCCCACCTGAGTTGTTGTGTTGATTCACTGCTCCATCGAAATTTATCTTGAATTCACCCATCCGAGGAGGAATCCATTTTTGCCGCTGGATATCAGACTGATGTTTTTGAACTTTAACTGCATTCAGTTCAACAACATAGCGTTTGATAAAGAACTCTGTTTCTTGAACACTTTTCCTTCCCTCACCATGAAGTTCCCCATTCCGACCTCCCCAAATTGTCCAAACAGTAATCATGAAGAGTTGCATTTGCTGGGGAGATGTTAATTGGCATACTTGTTTAATTCATTCTGGAGCATCCAAAACACCACCATCTGTTGAAGTCCATTGAAAACCCAGGTTCTCCCATACTTTGCTGATACACTGGCAGTCTTTAAGTGCATGGATCACGGATTCATCTGCCCCCCACACCTAAAACAGACTTTGCTCAGTCCAATTTTCCTCTTTACCAAGCTTTCCATCACTGGTAATCCATCATACCAGATTCGCCATGTTAAAACTTTAACTTTGTTAGGAACTTCACTTCTCCAGATTTTCTTCCAGACTTCATTGTATGAAGTGGTCATTCCTTGATCAGCATCATTTGGTAGTCCATGTTCATCACCAATTAGGAGTCTGTATCCACTTTTAACATTATACCTCCCCTTGTTATCATAATGCCATACCTGCATATCTGGAGAACCCAACTTACTAACTGGTATCGTCAATATAGCCTCCGTTTCCTGTGGCGAAAACACATCTGTTACAAGATCCCTCTTCCACTGCATTGTAGACTGATCAATTAATTCGCTGACCAAATTGTCCTCTCCCATTGCACCGGTTGCAGAATGAAGCATAAATGAATCAGAAGTTGGAATCCATTTGTCTTTCCATATGCATATATTCTGACCATTTCCAACCCTCCACCTTATCCCTTTTTCTAAAAGGTCTTTAGCTCCCCAAATGCTTCTCCAAGTCAAAGAAGGATTATTGCCAAGCCTTGCACCCAAGAAAGTACAGTTTGGAAAATATTTGGCTTTGAGTACATGGTAAACCAGAGTATTCGTTTCCTTCAACAGCCTCCATCCTTGTTTAGCAAGGAGAGCTATATTGAATTTTTCCATATCACGAAACCCCATGCCTCCTCTAAATTTGGACTTGCACATCTCCTTTCATCTTATCCAGTGAATACCCTTTTTGTCTTTGTTCTGACTCCACCAGTACCTGCAAATTATAGAGTTTAAATCTCTACAAACTGTTTTGGGTAACATCAATACATTCATGGCATAAGCTGGAACCGCCTGCAACATTGATTTGATGTAGACTTCACGTCCCCCTTGCGATAAATGCCGCATGCTCCAACCTCGTAACTTTGCTGTAATTCTTTCCTTCAGCTCTCGAAAAGCCCTTCTTCTGCCTCTTCCAACCATAGTAGGTAATCCAAGGTACTTTTCTGGATTTGTGCTGTCTTGAATGTTAAATCCCTGCTTGAGTTCATCTTTCACCCTTTCAGATGCCAACGTATATCCTTTCTTTACTGGAGAAGCTCTTAACCACTCACCATATTGCTGTGTTCTTGCTGTAGAATCCTCTTCCGCATCATGAACATCACATTCTATGTCACTGTGCCCCAATAAACCACACTCGTAACAATGCTTACTTGAACCCGTACAAAATCTAGAATTGTAAGATTTATTAAATAATTTATATTTAATGTAATGTCAGTGTATAGATTTATACACTATTAATAAACTATATGATATCACTTATTAATAGATAAAATTATTTATATTTATTTTAAAAATTTAAAAATTTAAAAATTTATTTATTAATGAGATAATATTAAATGATTCACTAATAAAGTATAAATTTATACACTACCGTATTAAATATAAATCCCTATCTACATACCACTTCACGGACGAAAAGACAAAACCACACCTACATGTAATTGAAGTTGGAATTTATAAATTATTTTTCAAAAATGATATTAATTATGATGTGGAGAATTAATTAAACCAAAAATATCTCCCAACACTTAACTGAAATGATGCATTAGATAAAAATCATAATTACATATATATATATATATATATATATATAAAAGATGAATATTTGATATATTATCTGTGTATAAATTTATAAAAAATTTATTTGATGTATGTAGAGTTAAATTTTTATTTTTATGATATAAAATATTACAGAAATAAATATTATATTATAAATGATGAGATTCAAATTGAGTGCGAAAGCAATCATATTAAGGCTGGGTTTTGTCTAAAATTCAAAAGGTAGCTAATTAAATTGATATTACAGACAAAGTTGGTGGGACACGAATCACATTCTCAATGACAAGAACGTGATTTTATTTGTTCGTTTCATTAATTAATATTCTCTTGCAAGGGGGTAAAGCAGTGCGATTGACAGACACTTCTAGCTATTATCAAATTGAATTTAGAGAGCTTATTCTAGGTTGTTCGATAATTAGAGATCAAATAGAGAGCTTATTCTATTTAACGACAAACTAAGGAAAGATTGGGGTAGCAGAGCTTATTGTTATCTAAGGTTGATAATTTTGATAGTTAATTGATGTTGATAGATCTGAAATTAATTCTCAATGATGTCTAGTGGTGGAGAACGAAACCTTAACCATATATTTCTCATATTTGATTACTTATTATTTACTTGCTTTCGTATTTTTATTGTTTGCTTAAACTGATTTCAAAACCCCCTTTAACTTTTGTTTTCTTTGAATTTAAGTTTTAAACTAGTGATTGATAAACTAAACACCAATCCATGTGGATTCGACTCTTGCTAACTACTATACTTTACAACTGATCTTTTTAATGCAAGGATTAAATAAGATACTCTCTTTTGAGTGCACCATAAGGTTTCATTCTCCACCACTAAACAATATTAAGAATCAATTTTGGACCTATCAACATCAATTATCTATCAAAATTAACAACCGTAGGTAACAACCTCCCGTGTTACCCCAAACCTTCCTTAGTTCGTCGTTAAATAGGACAAACGCCACTATTTAATCTCTAACTACCAAACCACCTAAGATAAACATCTCTAAATTTAATTTGATAGCAACTTTATGATGAGAAAAATAGGTTGATCTAAGCAACAAAAGCATACACATGAATTGTTTAACTTAGGTTATGTTCCACTTTGCAATTAGCAAAAACTTGACCATAATCATTAATCACAAATTGCCACTATTGAATAGGAAATTAAGACAAGCTACGTATCATGTCTCCTAAACTAGGGCTTAAGTACCCACATAGTCCTTTACTATAGTGAAAAGAGTAATTTAGTCTTTGTACTGTAAAAATTAGCAATTTAGTCCCTGTACAATTGAAATAGGTGCAAATAAGTAAAATTGATAACGATGTTAATCAAAAACCATTAAAATGCTGACATGGACTCGTAAAATTTAACAAAATTAATGACTTGGAATAAAATATAACTTGGAATATATCTAAATCTGTTAGATTTTACGAGTCCACATCAGCAATTTAACTGTTTTTCATTAACATTGTTATCAATTTTACTTATTTGCACCTATTTCAATTGAAAAGGGACTAAATTACTCACTTTTACAGTACAGGGATTAAATTACTCTTTTCACTATAATACAGGGACTATGTGGGTACTTAAACCCTAAACTAGCATTAGATAATTATCAAGATATATCTAGTGTGCACCCTAAACAAATCAAGACAACATCATGAACAATTTTTATGGGAGAACATAAGCAACTTTGATAGAAAACCAATGATAGATAGATTTTGAAAATTAAATACAAAACATGTCTAGGGCTTTGAAATCACCCTTAACCAAAAAAGAGTTTAGCCTTGCATAGGCATAGATAATATATACATAAAACTAAAAATAAAATAAGAGAATGGAGAAGAAGAAGAAGAGGAATGATGATCCTTGAGTCTCCTCAAAAGATATCTAGTTTGTGGCTCAAAAGATGATATTTATAGAGTTTTAAAATCCTGAGAATTTTTTCTTGCCACACAAGTAAGGTTAGGGGGCAAAATTTGCGTTTTTTTTTTTTCAAAATTGCGGTATTTTTCCCAAATCTCGGGCGTCGTGACATCGAGCTTTTGCCAGCCATTTTTCTGACGCATCTTCTTGCACTTCCTCGGCTGATTTGGATGACCATTTCTTGTCCAATTTAGGCGTGTAAACTACCGTTGGAAAGGTATTCAAGTAATCTTCAAAAGTCAAGAGGAAGTTTTTTCAAATAAGGGATTTAACATCATGTTTTCCTTGCAACAAGCTCCGGGAGTCAAATCTGCTTTCTTGCTTTGCAACCAGAAATTGATATTTTTTACTCCCAAGTCTTCTTCCATCTTATGATTATGATTTTGTAAGCTCTTTACCATCATTATTGACATCTTTTCGCTTCATTCTTTTAAATATGCCTAGAATTCAAAAATATAATATAAATAATCAAAATAAAGATCGAAAACATAACTAAAACTAAGAATAGAAAGAGCATAAAATATGTATTTTATGAGCTTATCACTTGCAAAGAGGTTCTTCACTGTAAATAGGATAATAGAATTGAACTTGAACCTTCTTCTTAGAGAGATAAAATCTTGAGGCTCTTGATCACATAATTTTTTCTTGAAGGGCAGCAATGTCATGCAACTGCCTTCTCTACAGAGGTATAGCTGGAGCTGGAAGAAGCTATTAAAACTAAGAAACTTGGCTACCAGCTTTATGCAACAGCAAGGAGATGGTATCGTATGGAGACTACCTGGTCCCAAGTTTAAAGATGCCTATGTTTGGAATGAGCTGAGACATAAGCAAAACAAGGTGGACTGGCATAGACTTGTGTGGTGTCACCCTCAGATTCCTCGACACTCGTTTATTTCTTGGCTAGCTATATTGGACAGGCTGCCTACTAGAAGCAGAATGAGTTCTTGGGGGCACACAATTGCCCTGGATTGTGTGTTATGCCATAGGGAGGTGGAAACCAGGGACCATATCTTCTTCGAGTGTGCTTATTCAAAGCAGGTATGGGAGAGGATCTTATCGGCTTGTTGCAACCGTTTTTGGCCCGGGTCAGATCCGAACCCGACCCGGGCCTGCTACAAAGCCCAAGGCCCGTTTGGGACTGCTAACCAGCAGGCCCAACAGGCCAAATCGGGCCTGCTAACCAGCAGGCCCAACAGGCCAAATCCGGCCTGCTACCCAGCAGGCCCAAAACCCTACCCCTCCCAGCTGAAACCCTAGCCGCCCCCCCAAACCCTAGGAAACCCTAGCCCTGACAGCCACCCTTCCCCAGGCAACTACCCCTCTGCCACCACCACCAAACCCTCCTCCACACGCCACCACCAACCCCTGACAGCCCCACACGCTGCCAGCAACCCTCCCCTGCCACCACCAACCACCCAAACCCAAACCCACACACAAACTAAAACACTCAACCCCTATAAAAACCCCCCTTAGCCACTGATCCAAGGATTCGAAAAAAAAAACCCTGCAAGAACAAAAAAACACACACACAAAAACATAACCAAAAACCCCAGAGATCGGACCCCCCCTTTTTTCGAAAACAAAGAAAAAAAAAAGGTTTTTCTTTCTTCTTTTCCCCTCTACCAAAAAAAAAAAAAAACCTTCTTGAATCGATCCCTGCAAAACAAACAAAAACACCACAGCCAAAAACAAAAAAAAAACAAAAAAAGTAGCCGAAAAGTTTACCCTAGATCTAGGGCGTTTGACTCCGATTCGGGCAAAACGGAGCCCAGAATCGGAGAGAGAGGGTCGAAAACCCCCGGGTGTGAGGTTTTGGGGAAAAACGATCGCCGGCGAGCGGCGGCCGGCACGGTGCTCCGGCCGCCGATTTCTGGGCTGAGAGGGGTTTGCTGGTTGAAGAAGGGGAAAGAAGAAGGAGGAAAGAGAAGAGGCAAAAAAAAAAAAAAAAATGAAAAATGAAAAGGGTGGGGGCTATTTATAGCCCCCCAGGAAAGCGGGTCAAACGACCCGCGCGTCGACCCGCGGGTCGACCCGGGGTCCGCGCGGGTCGCCCGCTTTTCATTTTTTTAAAAAAAAATAAAACGGCGCCAAAACGGCGCCAAAACGGCGCCGTTTTGGACCCAGGGTCCGCGCGTGGACCCGCGGGTCGACCCGGGTCCGCAAGAATAAAAAGAGAAAGGCGTCGAGACGGCGCCGTTTTTGTGGCGCCGAAACGGTGCCGTTTTAGGCAAAGGGGGTCCGCGCGCGGACCCGGATCCGACCCGGGGTCCGCGCGGGTTCCACCCTCGCCCCAAAAAAAATATATATATATATATATAAACTGGGCCAGGCCTGGCCCGGCAGGCCAGAACCAGGCCTGGCCCAGCAGGCCAGAACCAGGCCTGGCCTAACAGGCCTGGTTTTGGGCCAAAGAAAGAAGAAAAGAAAAAAAATAATAATAAATAATTTTAAAATAAATATAAAAAATTTTAAAATAAATATAAAAATATAAAAGAAATAATAAAAATAAAAATATAAAAAAAATAAAAAAATTAATAAAAAAAGAAAATTCTAAAAAAATTAAAAATTAAAAAAGAGGGAAAAATTAATTAAAATTTTTACGATTATCTATTTTGAAGTTTTGATTTTTGACATTTTCAGGTGATTTTACGAAGATCAAGTCCGACACTTTGATTTCTCGGATTCTCGACATTCGTCAGGTATGATTTTCTTATTTATTTTCATTACTATTTGTATTTATTTATTTTGCCCGGCATTTGATATACTTTTGTTATTCAGTTTCGGTTTTAAAGTTATAAAGATAATTTTTCTAATTAATACATGTCTTTTAAAATTATTTTCGATAAATAAAATTCTCTAAAAACGGATCTCTCTCTCGGATGGTCAGAGTATCGATCGTTCTTCGAAATGGTCCGAGTAAGAATAATAATCGAAACACTATCGAAAGTATCGGAGTGATTCGGAAATTATTCTTATATAGATAATTTTTTTTTTTCGGAAATAATTATTAAAAGCATTTTAACTTACCTTTCAAAAAAAAAAAGATTTCAATAAGTGCTAATTACCGATGATGGAATTCGAAGGACGTCACGGTAGTGATTCCTAAGATATCTTGAGTTGAGAGAATTTCGCCAAATATCACCACAAGTGGTTGGAGTATTTAGCTATATGCTCGATACTAAAATTCGTTTTCAAAAAAAATGAAATAAAAAAAAGGGAAATAATCAAAATAAAAAAATTTAATAAAGAAAGCGAATGTTTATGTGATTCGATACCTTGCCATGCTCGTGTATTTGAATATTATGTCGTACGTTTGATCGTATAATTAAACTTTTATTCGTACATGTTGTATGCTAAATCATGTACATTCAATATTTTATTCGCCTCATTCGCATTTAAATAAAATCGAGGAATACGGATTAGCCGACGACGGAAATCGAGGGTCGTCACGGTTGTGATTCCTAAGATATCCCGAGGTGAGAGAATTTCGCTAAATATCACCACGAGTAGTGGGAGTATTTAACGATATGCTCAATACAAAAATTCGTTTTCATCTATGAAAATCATCAAATAAAAAAAAGAATGAATAAAGAATAAATATTTACGCGTTTGATATCTTGTTGTACTCGTGTTTTTATTTGCATGTTTAATCTTATAATTCTGTGCTTAATCACATGTCCTATATGCTAAGCCGTATGCATCCGATATTTAAATATTCGCATCATACGCATTTAAATAAAAATGGATGTAAATTGCCGACGACGGAATTCGAAGGATATCACGGTTGTGATCCCTAAGATGTCTTGAGGTGAGAAGATCTCGTTAAATACCACCGAGAGTATCGGGAATATTTAATGAGTATTTTCGATAATAAATTTGTCCACTTTCGTCTTCAAAAAAATAATAATAATTCAAAAATAATAAACATGTTTTCTTGAAATAAAATAAAAAAAAATAAAAGAGAATTAGTTTTTAAATACCGATGCTAAATCCATTAAACCGAAATTTAAGATAACACATGATTAAATGGTATCGTTTTCTAAACGGGCGTTGCGGGGGTGCTAATCCTTCCCCGCACGTAACCGACTCCCGAACCCGATTTTGTTTTCTCTCTGGTTCAAAGCGCGGACTTCGAAATTGGTTTTACAAAATATTTTAATTAATTTTAAAATACTTTTCTAAAAACCGGTTTTAATAGGTGGCCAATCACACCTAGCAAAAAAGATTGGTGGCGACTCCATTATTTTGTGTTTTCATCAAATTCGTCGTAGCGGTCGGAAAAACCGTTATGACAGCTTGGCGACTCCACTGGGGAACTTCGAGAGTCGAGCCATAAATTAGTCATGGGTTATCTTAAAATTTTGATTTAACGGATTTAATCGGTCTTTAATTTTAATTCTCTTGTTCTTATTTCTCTTTATTTATTAAATCGGCTGTTTATTTTTGTCATCATTCTCGTTATCATTATTTTGCTTACATTTATGCTTTGATATTTGTTGATTATTTATTCTCGTTTTTTATTATATTTTTATTCATTTTTTTAGATACTCTTAATTCTACTAATTATGGGATGATTAGAATAAAGAGTCGTAAATAAGTAGTCGAAGGTTTGTTTGTTCCTTCTCATACACGGACACATGCATTTCATACATAAGCTCTATACCCGAGCTACATCCCTTTAGGAAAAAGTAAAGTACCTACGCTCTCGTGAGGCCATAACCTCCGCATGGGCTAGCGAAACGCTTTTAGAGAGAAAAAGTACCTACGCTCTCGTGAGGCCATAACCTCCGCATGGGCTAGCGAAAAATCTCTCACTCGAATTGAACCCTTTCCTTTGGAAGCCTATAATGGGTAAGGATCGGGGTGCCTTGCTAGCCTTCGTAGGCGACAGCGAGGACCAATTTGAAGACTTTTAGATTGCAAATCCGAACCTCATATTAGAATGCCGTGAGAAACTCTCCCTAGGTAGAGCCTACCTTATCCGATGTCTGTAAGTTCACCCGAAATTAGGACACATGAAGGAACGCTTCTTATCTTTCACTACTCTTGTTTACTTTCGAACCACGAAGTGGGAAGTGACCGAAACGGCCCAAATACCCGCATTGGTTCACTTCGCGATTTTTAGGGTGAACGAACACCCTAATTAAGCCCTTCGTAGGCAAGGAACGAAGTTTTTCCAAAACTTTTCTCAAAATATTTGTTATTTTATGTAAATAAATAAGGTCGGGCCTCTTTATTCATTTATTCATTTGTCCTTTGAATTCTTTCATGTGGATATACTGACAAGTTTTTTTTTGTTGCTTTGCATAACTTACATTGGCATCACATTAGCATTCCACGACGAGGTATTATTCTCAAAAGTATCTTTCAGCAAGTTAATTTCTCATGGAGCCCACCGAGCGTCAGATTATCTCGTCATCCGTAAGCGTCATGTGTGAATCGCCGATAGATGTGCAAGAATGGGCAAGAAACGTGCAACAAAAAGAGGGGGACTGTTTGATTGAAGGTTATATCCCGAGTCTACCCGAAAGAATAGATTTGGAACTCACACAGAATAATTTACTGAGTTGGCCGATATTTGGGAACGAATGACGTGGGAAAGGAAGAAAAAATTTTCTGAAAAATATGGCCAGATTGCTTCGCTCGTCCCAGTAGTAATTGAAGAGTCCATGATCAGGGCAGCCATCCAGTTTTGGGACCCTTCTTATAGGTGCTTTGCTTTTAACGGAGAGGATTTGACACCGACTATAGAGGAGTACTCAATTCTCGTCGGGTTAGAGCTTCGTTTCCCGGATAAGGTATACGTCAGAAAGCCAAAGTTGGGTTTCCGTAAAAAGTTGAAAAAGCTCATCGGGGTAGAGGTAGGATACCCGGATTTGAAACAAAAAGGGGAACATGTCTGCATTCCTTGGGATTTCTTTCGAAAATTCATTGAGGGGCACCTCGATGACGAGCAAGGAGTCACCGCTTTTGCTTTGGCTATTTACGGGTTGGTAATTTTTCCTAAGGTTTTGGGGCATATTGGAGTAGCGGTGATAGATTTCTTCGCAAGAGAGGGGAGGGTCGTTTTGAGGGATGTGCGCCATTACTGCATATATGGCTCAAGAGCCACTTCATGTGTGAAAATAGTGCTTTCTCCAAACCTTACCTAAAGAATTGTGCCCCTATTAAAGAATTCTGTGAAAGCAAATGGCTGGAACCCAAATCCAAGAAAGAATGGTTAGCCTTCCTACGGTCGCTGACTAGTAAGCAAATAAGATGGATGGCGCCATGGATGCCTCATGGGCCAATGTTATACCGGTGTGGAGAACCGTGGGTACAGCTTTTAGGACCGTGGGGAGTAACAAGTTATGCTCCGCTGATGGTACTAAGGCAGTATGGGGTAAAGCAATTCGTCCCGGCTACGCACAGACTTGACCAAGTGGAATTTTCTTATGGAGATCCGAATATGTCAAAAAGAGTGGAGCCGATAGTCCGAACTTGGAAAGAAAGCCACAGAACGAGGTTAGGATCCCTCAGTGAGAGCGTCACCCCAAGATACCGAGTGTGGAGAGCAAATCGAGTCAACAATATGGTGCTTCCCGAGGAAAATGTCATATATCAGCCGAGTCCCGCTCCATCAAAGAGAATATCAGAACTTGAAATCGCCGAGCAAAGTTTCAGCATTGAAAGAAAGAGGATGAAACAGGAAAGTCAGAAGTTCCAAGAGGAGGCCGAAAACTGGAAGAACGAGACTGAAACACAAGGGGTCAAAATCAAGAAAGTAATAAAGGAACGTGACACTGCCTATGCCGATGTGAAAGACCTGCACTTGGAAAACAAGAAACTAAGGACACAACTGAAGGTCGGAAGTATACTCGGACCAGCTTATAGACAGGAAAAAGAACTCGGTCGACTTCGGGAAGAAGCAAAGCAGTGGAAGGGAAAAGCACAAGAAAATGAGGCAAGAGCTGCTCGACTGTCTCGTGATAAGCAGAAATATAAGGACATGCACTCCGAGGCTTCCGTGAGTTTGGCTAAGTCAATGCATACAAATGAGAAACTAAGAGCCGAGCTCGAAAGCAAAAGGGAGAGCTGCTCTCAGATGCAAGAAGAGAGAAGTTTCCTACACCAGGTAATCCAAGACCTGGAACGACAATTATATAGCCAGAAAAATCACATCGACGAGATCGTGAAGGAATGGAGGGATAGAGAAAGTGATTGGATTTATGCATATGATTTGGCTACGGATGCTAGCAAAAGGTGGGAAGCCGAAAGTATGGGAAGGCAGCAGTACATAGAACACTTGGGTGCAGAAATCGGCAAGGTCATGAGAAAAGCCAGCAAGAGGATCGAGAAAGTGGAAGTCCTAAGGCAGAGGATCCCGCCAACTGGAGAATACGGACAGCAATTGCTTAATTTTTTAAGCGAAGCCAGAAATCAGTATAAGCAAATTAGCTGTTTTTATGGATACGACTCTACGAAGTTATGTTGATGTAATGAAAACGCTATGTGGGATCAATGAAAAATCAACTTCTTGAAATTTATTTTTGAGTATATATACCTCGTATGCATTTTTTTTATTTTTTTATTTGCTCGATCATACATTCATCCATCCATTCATTCATACACTTAATAAAGAATAAAGAATAATATATCATAAGGTTCTAATCCAGGATATTTGAACAAAGGTATAAAAATTGAGCGCCGACTAAAGTATCCGGACAAGAGTGCTCCACACTCGTATAATACGAGAGCACACGCAAAGACCATGGATAACGAACAGGCAACAAGAATGGAGAGAATGGAAAGAACGCAGAAGGAATTGCAAGAACAGCTGGGCAGATCTCAACAAGAACTACGGGAACAGATAGCAAGGTCCCAGGAAGAGTCACGAGAACAAATGGCCAAGATAATGGAAATGATGATGAGTATGACGAGAGGAAAGGGCCCAGCTGAAAGCTCAATAATGAGGGGAGAACCCAGACCCCGGGAAAGTAATAACGAGGATCCTCTATACCCACCGGGTTTCACCCCAACTCACGCCCAAGTGACACAAGATGGGCATCCACAAGGAGAACCTCCAGTGGGAGAACAGCCTTACGTGTACATTAGCACGCCAAGTCCCACAGGCCAACAAGCCCAAGGACAGTTCGCGCCTAACCCGGGGACCCATCCTTCAAACCCGGTCCACGTCCCAAACTTGGATGACCCCTTAGAGCAAGAAAGGTTGAGAAGGAACGCGACGGAACAAGTAGAGGACGCCGAGACAAAGCATAAGTATGACATGTTAGAAGAGAGACTCAAAGCAATAGAAGGAATGGATGCCTTCGGAAAAGTCGATGCCAGTGAACTGAGTTTAGTTCCAGATTTGGTAATACCACCAAAATTTAAAGTCCCGGAATTTGAAAAGTATGATGGGACCAAGTGCCCTTCATTTCACATCACCATGTTCTGTCGCAAAATGGCCGGACACACTCATAATGACAAGCTATTAATTCACTGTTTCCAAGACAGCATGCAAGGATCAGCCGCAAGATGGTATAACCAACTAGATCGCAGTCGCATCCATACTTGGACAGATTTGGCGAGAGCCTTTTTGGCCCAGTACAAGCACATGGCTGACATGGCGCCGGATAGACTATCCCTCCAAAACATGGAGAAAAAAGCCGGAGAAGGATTTAAGGAATATGCCCAAAAATGGAGGGACCTGGCTGCTCAAGTACAACCACCTCTGACAGAAAGAGAGACCACCGTGTTGTTTATCAATACGCTGTGAGGACCGTATTATGACAGGTTGGTCGGCAGTGCTACCAAAAACTTTGCCGATATGGTCATTTCAGGTGAAATGATAGAAAACGCCATAAAAAGTGGCAAGATTGAGGGAAATGAAACAGCCAACAGTAAGAAGGTGGGGGCAACAAAGAAGAAAGAAGGAGAAGTGCAAGCAGCTTCATATGAAAATCGACCACCACAAAGCTATTCCCATTACCCGACACACCGACCCTACAGTTACCCCCCTAACCCGTACTCCTACCCTCATACACAACCTCAATATTCGATGAGCTATCGATCGCCCGCACCGGTGTACACGCCATCACCCATGCCATCACCTGTGTACACAGCATCTGTACCTGCTCCCAACTCGACCAGCCCAGTAAACAACGTGAACACTAACCAGAGAGCGCCGCAGCCAATCCAACAAAGGCCTCAATTTGACCTGATTCCCATGACATATGCCCATCTATTTCCCAAGCTAGTTCAAAACCATCTGTTGGCGCCCATGTTCCTCGAACCCATGAAACCCCCATACCCGAGATGGTACAACCCGGACGTGAACTGCGATTACCATGGAGGCAACCCGGGTCACTCTACGGAGAATTGCACTGCTCTTAAACACAGAGTGCAACACCTAATCAGGGCAGGCGTCCTGAATTTCACAACCAAGGGGGAGCCTAACGTTACTGCAAATCCATTACCCGACCATGGGAAAACAGGAGTAAACGCGATAACGGAGGAAAAAGGTTGTCGGGTAATATCCGGGATTGAGGATGTCCAGACTAACATGGGAAAAGTGCTGGATGCCATGATTGAGGCTGGACTGTTTAAACCAGTCAACGTGGGGCGGAAATCCTCGGGTTTGGAACCAAGTTCTGAACGCTTCTGCAGATATCACGGAGGTTTGGTGGGACACACTGTTAACCAATGCTCCGACTTTCGAACCAAAATTCAAGAACTCATGGATATTAGCGTAGCAGAATTCTCCACTGAATGGGGAGAAGAATTCGTGGATGTGGTAATCGAAGAAACCTCAAAGGCCCCCGAAAGATGGATTAAGCCGAAGCCATTGGTTATCTACTGTGGGGAAAACCAGAGCTCACCGGTAAAAGAAACACCAAGGGTGATCAGGCCGATGGTGACTATCGAAGTACCGAACCCGTTCCCCTACAAGAACGATAAGGCTGTACCTTGGAGGTATGAATGCAAATTTGCGTTGTCGGAGCCGGTTGATGTCACACCAATTTCCAACGCCTCTGCGGCTGCCGTGGACATAACTGGTGTTGGGGGTTTCACAAGGAGCGGGAGATGCTATACACCGGAAGCATCGGAAAATGTAAGAAAAGGGAAGGCTAAGGCTGAGGAGGAGGAAACCGTCTCGGAAAAAGCTGTTGAGCGAAAAACGAACAGGCCTGTGACAGAGGAAGAAGCTTGTGAATTCCTCAAATTTATCAAGCACAGCGAGTACAGCATTGTTGAACAGTTAAAACGCTCACCGGCTCGCATATCCATCTTGGAATTACTGATGAACTCGGAGACCCATCGGAAGGCGCTCTTGAGAGTACTGAACGAGGCATATGTACCTCACGATGTGTCTATAGAGAAGTTTGACCAGGTAGTGGGGAATGTGGCCATTAACAACTTCATAGCCTTCAGTGACGATGAGATTATGCCTGAGGGGACGGGTAGCACCAAAGCCCTTCACATCACTGCACGCTGCAAGGGCCATATCATTGCAAAGATCCTCATTGATAACGGCTCTGCGTTAAATGTCATGACAATGATTACTTTGGCCAAACTGCCTGTCGATGGATCCCACATGAGGAACAGTCATATGGTAGTGCGAGCATTTGATGGGACCCGCAGACAAGTTGCGGGGCAAATTGAGTTGCCAATACAAATTGGTCCTTGCACCTTCGACATTGTCTTCCAGGTCATGGATATCGTTCCCTCATACAATGTCTTGTTGGGAAGACCTTGGATCCATATGGCTGGTGCTATCCCATCCACTTTGTATCAGAAGGTAAAGTTCAGAGTCGAAGATCAGCTGATAATCGTCGACGGAGAAGAAGATCTCCTTGTATCCAAGCCCTCGAATGTTCCCTACATAGAAGCTACTGAAGAAGCAGGAGAGTGCTCTTTTCGAACCTTTGAATTCGTGAACGCTGCATTTGTAAGCGAAGGTTCTAAGATGCCTGTACCTCAGCTGTCCTCTGCCACCCAAAGCGGTCTTGTTCAGGTCATAGAAAAGGGTTGTCGAGCTGGGACGGGTTTAGGGAGGAACCTACAAGGAATTCGGAAAAGCATAAATGCGATCGGAAAAGAAGACAGGTTCGGGTTGGGATACAAGCCGACCAGGGAAGACAGGGAAAGAACGATAAGAGAAAAGAGAGAGCAAAGGCTCGCAAGGTTCAGGGGATACGAGACAGAGACCCCGAGGATGTACATTCCCCATCTCTACGAGACATTTCGGTCGGCTGGTTTTATTTTTTCTGATCCACTAGTTGGGACCAAACCCGCCGTGAGGCTGGAGGGAATGTTTGCGGGTTTCTGCATCCAAATGATGGAACAAGAGGAGGAAAAGGGAAATAAGGCTGAAGAAATCACCATCTACCCGTGTCCTTCGGGTTTTGAATTGAAAAATTGGCGTGCTGTAGATTTACCTGCTGTATTTAGGTCTCTTTCTGATTAACAAATTAAGCTCTCGAACACTTCTGCTCAAGAGTGTTATGAGATTTCCTTTTGTGCACGGGCTCCTTTTATGAACTTATCATTCAAATAAATGACAATTATGATGCATTATGTCTCCATTCATTTGCCATTACTCTTATAGTCCATCCTTCTATTTCGCCTTCCTATACAATTATCTATATTATTTTGCTTACACCTTTCCAGGTCTCCTAATAATGAATGCGAAAACAATCTCATCAGTAATCCGGAAATCAATTTTGAAAAGTGTATTGATATTGATGAAGTTGACGATGAAGAGACTGCAGAGAACTACGACTTACCACTCGATCTATTGAGATTAATAGAATCAGAAGAAAAACAAATTATGCCTCACCAGGAGACAACAGAAGTTGTTAATCTAGGAGATGAGGATAATAAGAAAGAGGTAAAAATCGGCGCCTCGCTACCAGTGACAAAGAAGCGAGAGTTGGTGGAATTACTCCACGAGTATGCGGATGTGTTCGCATGGTCCTATCAAGACATGCCGGGACTCGATACAGATATTGTGGTGCATCGTTTGCCTTTAAAACCAGAATGCAAACCTGTGAAACAGAAGTTGAGACGAATGAAGCCTGAAATGTTGCTAAAAGTCAAGGAAGAAGTAAGAAGGCAGTTCGATGCCGGATTTTTGGAAGTCGCCAAGTATCCCGAATGGGTAGCAAATGTGGTCCCAGTCCCGAAGAAAGATGGGAAAGTACGAATGTGCGTTGATTATCGAGACCTAAACAGAGCTAGTCCAAAAGATAGCTTCCCGCTACCCCATATCGATACCTTAGTCGATAATACTGCCAAACACTCACTATTCTCATTTATGGACGGTTTTTCGGGCTACAACCAAATCAAGATGGCCTCAGAGGATATAGAGAGGACCACTTTCGTGACAATGTGGGGAACATTTTGCTACAAGGTTATGCCGTTTGGGTTAAAGAACGCCGGTGCAACTTATCAAAGAGCAATGGTGACCCTCTTTCACGACATAATGCACAAAGAAGTAGAAGTTTATGTCGATGACATGATTGCAAAGTCACGACAAGATGAAGATCATGTGATTAATCTGAGAAAATTATTCGGGCGATTAAGGAAATTCCAACTTAAGCTCAACCCGGCCAAGTGCACTTTTGGTGTGACATCCGGCAAACTTCTGGGTTTCATTGTTAATGAGAAAGGAATTGAAGTAGATCCCGACAAGATACGCGCTATCCAGAATTTATCTCCGCCTCGGACACAGAAGGAAGTGCGAGGATTTCTGGGAAGATTAAATTACATTGCCCGTTTCATCTCTCAGCTCACCACTAAGTGTGATCCAATTTTCAGACTCCTCAGAAAACGTGATCCAGGTGAATGGGATGAGGAGTGCCAGGAAGCATTTGACAAAGTGAAAGAATATCTTACCAATCCACCGGTATTGGTACCACCAACACCAGGAAGACCGCTCATTTTGTATTTGGTAGTACATGAGAAATCCATGGGTTGTGTTTTGGGGCAGCAAGATGAGACAAGCAAAAAAGAACATGCCATCTACTACCTGAGCAAAAAGTTTACAGATTACGAAGCCAAATACTCGGCAGTAGAAAAGATATGTTGCGCGTTGGCTTGGGCTGCTCATAGGCTCCGACAATATATGTTATACCATACCACGTTGCTTGTTGCTAAATTGGACCCCATTAAATACATCTTTGAGAAACCCTCGTTATCAGGAAGACTGGCAAAATGGCAAGTTCTGCTGTCTGAATATGACATCACTTATGTCTCGCAGAAGGCCATAAAAGGAAGTGCAGTAGCTGAATTCCTAGCGGATAAAGCCACCGAAGATTATGAGCCAGTGAAATTTGATTTCCCTGATGAAGACTTAATGGCCATTTCCGAAGAAGATGAAGATGAGGAATCAAAGAAAGATGTGTGGAAAATGTATTTCGACGGCGCATCGAATGCTCTGGGGCACGGTGTCGGAGCAGTTTTGATATCGCCAGAAGGGACCTACTGCCCAATCACTGCAAGATTGACTTTCAAATGCACCAATAATGTGGCGGAGTATGAGGCCTGTGTCATGGGACTTCAAGCGGCTATTGCAAAGAAGATAAGCGAGTTAGAGGTGTATGGAGACTCGGCTCTAGTCATTTGCCAGTTAAAAGGGGAATGGGAGACAAGGGACTCGAAGTTGGTTCTATACCACAAGTTCATAGTTGATTTGGTTCAGCAGTTCGAAAAGATCGAATTCAACTATCTACCCCGAGAGGAGAATCAAATGGCCGACGCTCTTGCTACGTTAGCCTCAATGTTCAAAATAAATACAAGCGCTGACGTCCAGCCCATTAAGATGAGCATACGAGAGGTGCCTGCACACTGTATGCATGTTGAAGAAGAGCCGGACGGGAGGCCATGGTACCATGACATCCTGCAATACGTAAAACATCAGCAATACCCGGAACATGCCACAGAAAATGACAAAAGAACTTTGAGAAGATTGGCGATGGGATTCTTTCTAGATAAAGAAGTATTGTACAAAAGGAGTAGAGATCATACATTGCTAAGGTGCGTGGAAGCAAATGAGGCTAGGAGAATACTCGAGGAGGTTCATGAAGGAGTTTGTGGAACGCATGCCAACGGCCACATGATGGCTAAGCAGATTATGAGATCAGGTTATTATTGGATGACAGTGGAGAGGGATTGCATCAGGTATGTCCGAAAATGCCATAAGTGTCAAATATATGCGGATAAGGTACATGCTCCTCCGACGGCTCTGCACGTTATGACAACGCCATGGCCTTTTTCTATGTGGGGAATGGATGTAATTGGCCCGATTACCCCTAAGGCCTCGAACGGACATCGCTTCATCTTGGTGGTGATCGATTATTTCACAAAGTGGGTTGAAGCTGCTTCTTATGCTAGCGTGACCAAGTCAGTGGTGTGTAGATTCTTGAAGAAGGAAGTAATCTGTCGATACGGTCTCCCAGAGAAAATCATTACAGATAATGCTCTCAATCTAAACAACGCCATGATGAAAGAGATTTGTACTCAGTTCAAAGTCAGACATCACAACTCAGCACCTTACCGTCCCAAGATGAACGGGGCATTGGAGGCTGCTAACAAGAATATAAAGAAAATCGTGGCTAAAATGACTGATAAGTACAAAGATTGGCACGAGAAACTCCCGTTCGCTCTGCACGCTTACAAAACATCGGTGCGTACTTCTACGGGGGCTACTCCCTATTCCTTGGTGTATGGGATGGAAGCAGTTTTGCCAATTGAGGTTGAAATCCCCTCTTTGAGAATTTTGATGGAAGTTGAGTTGGAAGAAGCAGAATGGGTTCGAGCCCGCTATGAGCAGCTTAATTTGATTGAGGAAAAAAGGATGACGGCACTGTTTCATGGCCAGTTATACCAAAGACAGATGATGAGAGCACACAATAAAAAGGTTCGCCCAAGGGAGTTTCGAGAAGGTGATTTGGTTTTGAAAAAGATCCTTCCTAATCAGCAAGATCCAAGAGGAAAATGGGCACCAAATTGGGAAGGTCCGTACGTGGTGAAAAGAGTATTTTCAGGAGGGGCAATGATTTTAGCCGAAATGGACGGCGCAGATTTTTCGAGCCCGATCAACGCTGATGCAGTAAAGAAATATTATGCGTAAAAAAAAAAGAGATTAAAAAGAAAAAAGAAAAAAAAGGAGAGGTTCGGATTGAAAACCTGAAATGGCAGTTCGAATCAAAGGAAGGATCTAGGTCGAAAACCCTAAAGGGCGGCCTAGATAAAAGATAAACAAGTTGGGGCAACCAGAAATAACCCATCTGAAGCAATTATGTGGGGCAAAAGATCAAGGCAGAATGGAAACTTTGAGCAAATGGCGAAGTGCAACGTGGTTGAATTGTGCAAGACAGAAAGGGTAATTTGTGGTTGGACGCTCTCAGAAGAGTCAATGACATCAATGGATATTTCCCTCTCAAAAGAGAAATCTGGATTAGACCGATTGATTTCGTTTGAGTATTCATTATGAAGGGATATGACCCCTTTTGTCTTTATTTCCCTTTCGATTTATGCCAATATGTTCTTTTCTCTCTAAAATGGAAATATTGACCCCAATTCCTGAAGTTTTGTCTTTAAGTTATCTTCATTTCTTTGAAATTTTCTTAAAATAATGCATTATGTTGACATGAAATATGAATGATGATAAATAAATGAACACGGCATAAATGGAGCTTTCACGATTACTCTAGGAAATTTTGAGAATTGGAAAATCAGAAAGAAAAAAATGATGACAAGAAGATGACGGGGCAGTGTGAGACATCGATTTACTTATGCTCTTTGGATGTAAAGAAAGTAATGTTTGACATATGAAATGATTTTGAGGGAAGTATATAAAGCTCTGACTCCGGCTAAGAAAAGATCGTGAAGAAGTAGGTTGTGGACAGTTAGTCAAGTCGAAGAAGGAAAAGAAAGGAAACTGGAAAAAAAAAAACATACAGAAAAATAGCATGAGAAGTTTAGTCAAGTTAAGATACACACAGGGGCATCGAATCATGATTTGAGCCTTAAGTCATACATTTCATTATCATAAGCATGCATTGCATCGTCATGACATTGTTAACAATCAGGAATTAACATTGTACAAAAGGGGGTGTGAATGACAGGCAGGCAAGAAAAATGGAAACCAACTACAACAGAGAATTTAAAATCATCATAATCAGGAAGAAGGAGCAATTTATTTTTCAAGTGACAGAGCCTCTGATTAGAGGAGCAATTTATTTTTAAAAGTGATGGAGCCTCTGATTAGAGGAGCAACTTATTTTTCAAGTGATATAACCTCTGATTAGAGGAGCAATTCATTTTTCAAGTGATGGAGCCTCTGATGAGAGGAGCAATTTATTTTTCAAGTGATAGAGCCTCTGATTAGAGGAGCAATTTATTTTGTTTAAAGTGATAGAGCCTCTGATTAGAGGAGCAATTTATTTTGTTTAAAGTGATAGAGCCTCTGATTAGAGGAGCAATTTATTTTTCAAGTGATAGAGCCTCTGATTAGAGGAGCGATTTATTTTTAAAAGTGATGGAGCCTCTGATTAGAGGAGCAATTTATTTTTCAAGTGATAGAGCCTCTGATTAGAGGAGCAATTCATTTTTCAAGTGATGGAGCCTCTGATTAGAGGAGCAATTTATTTTTCAAGTGACAGAGCCTCTGATTAGAGGAGCAATTTATTTTTAAAGTGATGGAGCCTCTGATGAGAGGAGCGATTTATTTTTCGATTAACAAGAACCTCCGATGGAGAGGTCCCTCCTAGAACAAACGCATGCACAATTCAAGACAAAAGCGTTGCTCATGTCTTTGCCCTATTCCTGATTCTCAGCAATGTGCAAAGAGGGGCAGCTGTTGCAACCGTTTTTGGCCCGGGTCAGATCCGAACCCGACCCGGGCCTGCTACAAAGCCCAAGGCCCGTTTGGGCCTGCTAACCAGCAGGCCCAACAGGCCAAATCGGGCCTGCTAACCAGCAGGCCCAACAGGCCAAATCCGGCCTGCTACCCAGCAGGCCCAAAACCCTACCCCTCCCAGCTGAAACCCTAGCCGCCCCCCCAAACCCTAGGAAACCCTAGCCCTGACAGCCACCCTTCCCCAGGCAACCACCCCTCTGCCACCACCACCAAACCCTCTTCCACACGCCACCACCAACCCCTGACAGCCCCACACGCTGCCAGCAACCCTCCCCTGCCACCACCAACCACCCAAACCCAAACCCACACACAAACTAAAACACTCAACCCCTATAAAAACCCCCCTTAGCCACTGATCCAAGGATTCGAAAAAAAAAACCCTGCAAGAACAAAAAAAAACACACACAAAAACACAACCAAAAACCCCAGATCCGAAACCCAGAGATCGGACCCCCCCCTTTTTCGAAAACAAAGAAAAAAAAAGGTTTTTCTTTCTTCTTTTCCCCTCTACCAAAAAAAAAAAAAAAACCTTCTTGAATCGATCCCTGCAAAACAAACAAAAATACCACAGCCAAAAACAAAAAAAAAACAAAAAAAGTAGCCGAAAAGTTTACCCTAGATCTAGGGCGTTTGACTCCGATTCGGGCAAAACGGAGCCCAGAATCGGAGAGAGAGGGTCGAAAACCCCCGGGTGTGAGGTTTTGGGGAAAAATGATCGCCGGCGAGCGGCGGCCGGCACGGTGCTCCGGCCGCCGATTTCTGGGCTGAGAGGGGTTTGCTGGTTGAAGAAGGGGAGAGAAGAAGGAGGAAAGAGAAGAGGCAAAAAAAAAAAAAAAGAAAAAATGAAAAATGAAAAGGGTGGGGGCTATTTATAGCCCCCCAGGAAAGCGGGTCAAACGACCCGCGCGTCGACCCGCGGGTCGACCCGGGGTCCGCGCGGGTCGCCCGCTTTTCCTTTTTTTTTTAAAAAAAATAAAACGGCGCCAAAACGGCGCCGTTTTGGACCCAGGGTCCGCGCGTGGACCCGCGGGTCGACCCGGGGTCCGCGCGCCCGACCCGGGTCCGCAAAAATAAAAAGAGAAAGGCGCCGAGACGGCGCCGTTTTTGTGGCGCCGAAACGGCGCCGTTTTAGGCAAAGGGGGTCCGCGCGCGGACCCGGATCCGACCCGGGGTCCGCGCGGGTTCCACCCTCGCCCCAAAAAAAATAAAAATATATATATATAAACTGGGCCAGGCCTGGCCCGGCAGGCCAGAACCAGGCCTGGCCCAGCAGGCCAGAACCAGGCCTGGCCTAACAGGCCTGGTTTTGGGCCAAAGAAAGAAAAAAAAAAAAGAAGAAAAGAAAAAAAAATAATAAATAATTTTAAAATAAATATAAAAAATTTTAAAATAAATATAAAAATATAAAAGAAATAATAATAATAAAAGTATAAAAAAAATAAAAAAATTAATAAAAAAAGAAAATTCTAAAAAAATTAAAAATTAAAAAAGAGGGAAAAATTAATTAAAATTTTTACGATTATCTATTTTGAAGTTTTGATTTTTGACATTTTCAGGTGATTTTACGAAGATCAAGTCCGACACTTTGATTTCTCGGATTCTCGACATTCGTCAGGTATGATTTTCTTATTTATTTTCATTACTATTTGTATTTATTTATTTTGCCCGGCATTTGATATACTTTTGTTATTCAGTTTCGGTTTTAAAGTTATAAAGATAATTTTTCTAATTAATACATGTCTTTTAAAATTATTTTCTGTAAATAAAATTCTCTAAAAACGGATCTCTCTCTCGGATGGTCAGAGTATCGATCGTTCTTCGAAATGGTCCGAGTAAGAATAATAATCGAAACACTATCGAAAGTATCGGAGTGATTCGGAAATTATTCTTATATAGATAATTTTTTTTATTTCGGAAATAATTATTAAAAGCATTTTAACTTACCTTTCAAAAAAAAAAAAAGATTTCAATAAGTGCTAATTACCGATGATGGAATTCGAAGGACGTCACGGTAGTGATTCCTAAGATATCTTGAGTTGAGAGAATTTCGCCAAATATCACCACAAGTGGTTGGAGTATTTAGCTATATGCTCGATACTAAAATTCGTTTTCAAAAAAAATGAAATAAAAAAAAAGGGAAATAATCAAAATAAAAAAATTTAATAAAGAAAGCGAATGTTTATGTGATTCGATACCTTGCCATGCTCGTGTATTTGAATATTATGTCGTACGTTTGATCGTATAATTAAACTTTTATTCGTACATGTTGTATGCTAAATCATGTACATTCAATATTTTATTCGCCTCATTCGCATTTAAATAAAATCGAGGAATACGGATTAGCCGACGACGGAAATCGAGGGTCGTCACGGTTGTGATTCCTAAGATATCCCGAGGTGAGAGAATTTCGCTAAATATCACCACGAGTAGTGGGAGTATTTAACGATATGCTCAATACAAAAATTCGTTTTCATCTATGAAAATCATCAAATAAAAAAAAGAATGAATAAAGAATAAATATTTACGCGTTTGATATCTTGTTGTACTCGTGTTTTTATTTGCATGTTTAATCTTATAATTCTGTGCTTAATCACATGTCCTATATGCTAAGCCGTATGCATCCGATATTTAAATATTCGCATCATACGCATTTAAATAAAAATGGATGTAAATTGCCGACGACGGAATTCGAAGGATATCACGGTTGTGATCCCTAAGATGTCTTGAGGTGAGAAGATCTCGTTAAATACCACCGAGAGTATCGGGAATATTTAATGAGTATTTTCGATAATAAATTTGTCCACTTTCGTCTTCAAAAAAATAATAATAATTCAAAAATAATAAACATGTTTTCTTGAAATAAAATAAAAAAAATAAAAGAGAATTAGTTTTTAAATACCGATGCTAAATCCATTAAACCGAAATTTAAGATAACACATGATTAAATGGTATCGTTTTCTAAACGGGCGTTGCGGGGGAGCTAATCCTTCCCCGCACGTAACCGACTCCCGAACCCGATTTTGTTTTCTCTCTGGTTCAAAGCGCGGACTTCGAAATTGGTTTTACAAAATATTTTAATTAATTTTAAATTTACTTTTCTAAAAACCGGTTTTAATAGGTGGCCAATCGCACCTAGCAAAAAAGATTGGTGGCGACTCCATTATTTTGTGTTTTCATCAAATTCGTCGTAGCGGTCGGAAAAACCGTTATGACACCGCTTTTGGAATCAGCAGAGTGGTAGGATCATGGAATGAAGAGCTATGCTGGATTGTGCAAAATTTTAGGGGGAAAGCCATAATCACTATTAGCTTGAGATTGGCTTGGAATGCTCATATTTACTACCAGTGGCATGAAAGAAATAGGAGAATCCATGGAGGACAAGGTCGAACAAAACTAGAAACTACTAATTTAGTTGTTAATATTGTAAGAGATAGACTTGCAAGTATAGGAAACAATACTGGTTGTTGATTGATTTGTTTGTTTTTTTGTGACTGTCACAAATTAGATGGCAGATTGTAAACTTTCAGTAGCAGACATTCTGCTCTTTGGATATATAAAAGAACTTACTTATCCCAAAAAAAAAAAATGGTGAAATTATAAAATGGGACACAGTACCTCGCTTTAATTAAGTCTCATAATTTTCCAAACTCAAAAATATTGTAAATATTTGTATCCAAAACCTGCAAATATACGTATATGTAATGCATGCAAATGCAATGCTTGAATCATTACGCGCCTAAATGCTTAAGTGAGAAAAAATGGAAGCATTTCATATACAAATTTTTAATTATAATTTTATAATTATTTAATCATAATTAAAATTATGTAAAGATAGGCGACGTTAATATATTTTAATAAATCTTAAACAATTTAAAATTATAATAATTACGGGAGATATGCTTACATAAAATGAACTGATTTAAAATCTTTCAAATCTATTTCGATTTCGGCCCATTGTTTTGCATATGGTTGGTTAGTCACGAGGGCACAAGAACCTTGGTGGCAAAGCAATAGTGTCTAGATATTATTAGGTGAAATATTGTAAATTTAGACTTTAGTCTAATTAATTTGTGCTTCCCCTCTAAAAATTGTATGGAAATTAGCTTGAATATTTCGGAGTGACTATTCGTTCGTGCTGACATGGAAATAGAGGTGAAAAATCAAACTATCACAAATTTCATTCTTGGATCAAAAGGATATTTATATACGCATTACATTAACAGTTAAGATGCCTTTGGATGATAAATTTTGAAATACATCAATTTAAATTAACAACATTTATAATTTTTATTATTTGGATAAGTATTTTTTTTAAATGATTATTAAAATTTGAGATAAAATTTAATTATAGTAAAAATAATGATATTACAGATAAAGCAAAATATTAAAAAATACAATATGAGTTGTGTAAGAAAATAAAACATAATAAATATTGACTTCTTACTATAAAATAAAAAATCCACAAATTTCATCTCAAGATGTAAAATTTAAAAAGATAATTTAATCCTCAAAAATCTCTCATTTAAATTTTAAGTATTTTGATAATTTTAATTTTATCAAATAAAATAATTTCATTTTAATTTTTTTTTTTTTTTTTTATAAACGAAATACTTTCTTAAAATCTCTCATTTAAACGCACTTAAATTTATTGTGATTACGTAATTAGATCTTTATAATATGATTTTCTAAGAAAACTTCTTTAAGGGGAAGAAGAAAGAAAAATCAAGAACAGCCGGTCTATAAGCTACAATATATTATTTGTGTTTGAAGTATTGAATTTGAATGCCATATTCTGATCATTTCGTCAACTATCAGTTTGTAGTCATTTCATTTTGATGTTAACGTGATCCTAACCATTTCTTTAATACCAAAAGAAAAAATAAAAAATAAAAATTGTTGGCTTGTCATCATTATCAATTTGTCATGATTCTAATAGCTTTTGTATAAAATATGGATTCAAACTCCTAATCGTTTAGTGAAAGTGATAACTCTCTGATATTTGGATGTTTCAATAAAAATAAGGGCTAGGCCGATAGAGAAATTATAAGAAAATAAATTAAAACATAAAAAAGTACATGATTAGATTAATTATATTTATGTTTACGAAATTGTAAAAAAATATATATATTATTTTTTGAAAAAAAATAGTACATATGGGACAATTATTACATGATTTTTAAACGAAACTAGCTATTAAATCTTAAAAATATTCTTAAAACAGCATTGCTATTCGAGCTTATGGACTCTCACCCTTGTCCATGGAATAAGCCTTCCAACATTTTTTTTTTTAATTCGTAACAATTTTTATAAAAACCAATTATCAATTCGAATCATCTCATATATATATATATATATAATGCAAATTTTAAATTTATTATAATGAAAACTGAGTCTTGAGGGATTCAATTGTCATCTTTAAATTTTTGTTTTGTTTAGTAATGAAGACAAAAAAGTAATTTGAGTTAAATAATTTAAAAAAAGAGAATTAATTACAACAATGATCTCCAAAAATATAAAACATTTTTTATATTGATCTTCAAATTTCAAAACATAACAATTAGATCTCGATTTCATAGTTTCGTATCAATATGATCCATCCGTTAGCAAAACCGTAAAAATAAGTATTAAATGACAGAGGACATGTGACGTGTAAATTACAAAAATGCCATCTACTAATGTGTTTTTTTTTTCTTCTTCTTCAAATTTTATATTTTCTTTTCTCTTTTTCTTTATAAATAAATACAAAAAATAAAAAATAATTTATATTATAATTTGAATTAATTTTATAAAATTATAACTAATTTATAAACATATATAATATTTATTTAAATTAATTTTATAAAACTATTTTTTGTTTTTTTGTTTCTTTCTTTTTTTCATTTTATCTTCTTTATAAATAAACTAAAACATAAATAATAATTTATATTATAAATTAAATTAATTTTATAAATATTAAATAATTTATAAAAATATAAAATATTTATTTACATTAATTTTATAAATTTTTTATTACTTCTTTATTATATTTTTTCTTTTTTCTCCTATTTATAAATAAATAAATAAAATAAATAATAATTATATTATAATTTAAATTAAATTAAATTAATTTTATAAAATATAAAATATTTATTTTCATTTATATTATAGAAATATAAAAAATATAGAATATTTACTTTTTTCTCAAGCAGTCGGCGGTAGAAGGAGGGAAAAGAAGAAGAAAAAGAAAAAATTAAAAAAATAATTGTAGTTTTTTTTATTAGTGTTATTTTAATTTTTATAATTAAGAAGAATAAAAAAAATAAAAAAAAAGTTATATTTTTTTATTATTATTGTTGTTTTAATTTTTTATACTTTATTATTTTTACAAAAATATATATATATTTAGTAAAAAAAAATTACATAATTTTATATATTATTAAATTTATTAATATTTTTTATTATTCTCTTATCGATTTTTTAAAGGAAAATATGATTTAAAATAATTATAGTAGTTTATCAAATTAATTTAAAAATATTAAAAAATATAAAGATATAATAAGAAAAAGAAATATTAAAAAAATATTAAAAAATTTATTTTACTTTATTTTCATTCATTTTATATTTTAAAAATAATTTTAAGTTAAAATAATTTAATAAAATAATTTATATATTTTTTAAAATATATATAACTCACGCAACATCGTGCGGGTAAAACTGTAAAAGTACAAGTTAATTATCAAATTAATCTCCCTAGAAGAACTGTTGTGGTTTTTGGCAGTGAAACTCAGCAATAATAAACTAGAGATCAGCTGGTTGATGAGTTAAGTTGAGTCAACATTAGAACGTTTGGTAGCGTCGGCCAAAGCCAATCCATTGATTCAAAGTAAAGTAGGTGAACATTGCTCTTTTGATTTGAAAAAATTTCATTTGAAAAAAATGTGTTTGAAAAGTGTTATGAAAAAGTGTGGTTTGAGGTTTTTAAATATTTAGCATTATTGTGAAAAAATGATATGAGAAGATAAAATGTTTTAAAATGACATCATATTAAAAAGTAATGAATAAGTTATTTTTAATACTAATTGAGTACATTAATAGTATTAAGATGTATAAAAATAAAAATTTGAAAATTTATATAAAAATATATTTTTTATTTATTTTAAAATAAAATTCTTTCATCCTATAAATAATTATTATATTTTTTTAATAATTTCAAAATATATAAATATATTATAAGTTGATAACATTTTATATTTAAAATAAAATCTACAAAATAACAATTATGTATACATCATATAATATACAAAAATATATATAAATATGTAATATATAAATTATTTAAAGGGTATAAAAGTCATTATACCTATAAAATATAAAAGTTGAAGACTATTCTTACAACATTCTTGCTTGGAATTGGAACTATCGTAAGAAGCTTCTGTGTCGTAGAACTAATGCTAAAAACTTGTTTTCATATTTCTATCAATCTATCGTAACTGATGTTGTCATGTTTTTTTGTCTTTTTTAGTTTTATTTTAGACTGTTTGATTCCTCAAGGCTGAACCGGCCGGGCTTTCAACTTTCCTTTGGAGAAAAAAGGTATGCTTACATTACATGGAAATTGGAAACTAAGCCTTGGTCGTCGTATAATATCTATGTTACCCAAATTTTTTATTTTGTTTAAATATTTATATTTGATAATTATATTTATGATATTTCAAATATATAAAAAAATTAAATATATATATCGAACACATACTCATATCAAATTCTATTTTTAAATCGAGTAACATATATGAATATTTGTATTGTTATACTTTGAGTCTTTGACTAAAAACCTAGATTTATATTTACGCCAAAGAATTTGGTGCAAGTATTGTGTGTTTTTTACGTACAATTAATGAGAGGCAATTCTCTATTCTCTCCCATAAAATTTTAACCTTTGGTCCTTTACCAATAATTGTCGATATATAGTTGTAGACGTCTCTCCTCATTAAAAAACTTCAAACAAATAGAAACTTAAAAGTGTATTTGATAAAGTATTAAAAAAATTTAATGTATAAAAAAATTTTAACAATTTAATTTTTTTAATGTATTTGATAATTCATATTAAATGTTATTCAATAAAAAAATTTCAATAAAAAAATATTGAATGAGATAAGTAGGTAGATAGTTACTTATCACTTAATGCAAAATATATTAAGTCAATTTTAATTCTAGAAAATTTATATTTGAATTAAATTATTCTTTTTTTGTTACGAAATATGAGATGTTTAAATTAATCCTTTTAATTTTTATCTATAACTATCTAGAATAATATAAAATATTATATTAATAAGATTAAAATTATGAAATAAATAAATTTAAAAATTCAACATTTACAATTATTAAATAATATAATTATATTCAGTACTTAATTTTTAATAATATATCAAACATATTTTGTAATATAAATTCAATGCTTATAAATTTAATTTATCAAACAACACCTTAATAACATCAAAGACTATAATTAGTTATTTTTTTTTTTAAAAAGGACTATAATTAGTTGTCTACATTTTGGCAATGAAATCAGCATTATTTCATATTTTAACTATAAAATTTAATATTAAGCGTGATTAGAGATATTCATAGATTAGATTAGGCTTTGACTAGATGTTGATACCTATAAAATTAGAATTGTCTAAGAATCGGGCTATCCATCTAATTCAAAAGGCTCGGCTCAAATTGGATTGGGTTTGGGTTTGAGTAAGTAATTTTATAATTTGGGTTTGCTCGGTTCGGTCCGAATTACTATTTATTAAATAAAAAATATTTTTATTTAAATTTAATTATAAAATACATATAAATAATATAAAAATGAACTTCTAATATTTTAATATTTTTAAATAGAGAAATGAGTTTTCAGAATGGTTCGAGCCTGATCCAAAATGAATTTGAATTTAAAAAAAAGAAAAATCGAGCTACGGTTCAGCTCGACCCATGGACAAATCTATATAAAACTTCGTCTAACTTTCAACTATATCCGTCCATGACAATTCATTTAGGTTCCATTTGATAAGAATGAAAGAAAAATGAAAGATAGGAAAAAACTATAATCTAATGATTCATGATTGTGATTCGTAACAAAATGCGTTACTATTTTTTAGTTTAATTATTAGATTTATTTTTTTTATCTTTTTTTCTTTTCTTTTCCTTCTAAGCAGAGTTAAGCTCATTCTATTTATATTTAATATATTAAAAAATATTAATATTTTTTAAAAAATTAAATAAAAATAATTATTTGATATTAAGATATTCTCACAAGTCTGGCTTAACAAGCCATCTGCCCTGTGAACATAGGCCTATCAAAGAGTCGAGTGAAATTGCACTGAGCATAGGATAAGATATTTATAATTTGGATTGGTTCATACTACAATTTAATTATAAAATATATAAAGAGTTATAAATTTAGGCATTACTAATTAATTAAAATCCATTATATTAAACATATAGCTAGTTAGTCTAGAATTAAAAAGACTCATTACTGAGAGCTGTTGAGACATTGATTTGGACACGTTTATTGAGTTTAAGTTTGATTTTAAAGCACTCAATCCAATAAATGAGTTATGAGCATTGCATTGATGTGGCTTGTGGAGGCAGTGAAATTGTTTGGTCCAAAATCTATCTAATGTAACTTCCCGCATCGTACGTACACGAGGTTTGCTAGGAAGAGCAAAACATTAACTTAATAATTAAATCCAAAACAAAAACATGTATACGTAATACGTGTCATCATTTATAATATTCAATAATTGTGAAAGAAGAATCATGAATTTTTTATATATATATATATATATGAAAATGTTAATTAATGTCTAGTGGCACAGGTTAAAAATAATATATATAAAAAAAAATTAATATATATATATTTTTTAATTCAATAAAAGTAATGTATTAAATACAAAAAAATTTCTTAAAAAACTAATAAATAATTCTTAACTAGTGCTTATAGGCACCGGTTAAGCGGACTCATATATATATTTATTTAGGATTTTGCCAACGAATGTTCTTAGCTAGGGCATTCTTTAAGGTTATTAGATATAATAATATTTTTATCTAATACATTAAAAATGATGAATAAAGTTATGAACTTTTGCATTTAATACAATAATATTATTATAAAGGGAAATGTTGACCGGTGATATTTATTGAAAGAAAAGTGTAATGAATGCATTACTTTTTCTTGAATACAGTAAAAGTAATGTATTAAATACAAAAAGCTTTCCTGAAAAATAATGTTTAACTGGTGCCTATAGACATCGATTAAGCGAATCCTATTATAAATAATATATTACCTAATTTTAAAAAAATGTCCTAAAGTCATTAGTTAGCAAAACCCATTTATATAATGGTTTGTGATTTCGTTGGTAGAAAAAAAAATAAATAATAATAATCTAATGAGGTGTTATTTTTAATTTAATTACTATATTGAAAATCCCCGCTTTGCCTAGGGTTATATTTATTATACTATTAAAAAAAGTTAAAGTTAAAGATATAATTTATATTTATATATATGTTTTTTATATTATTAAAATTATAAGTTAAAGTTGGAGGAAGATATAATTTATATTCATCTATTAATACAAAAGAGAGATAATATTTATTGCATATTTAAAAATGCATATCTTAGAGATATATGAGAGACGATATTACTATCTTTTTCTAATATTTAAGAATGTTTCTCTCGTTTCGTTAGGGATTTAGATTTTTTAACATAATTTCAATTATATAAAATAGTATATTTATATATTAAAATAACAATATGTTTAATTTAAAAATTAAAATTTTAAATTATATCTTTCTCACAAATAAAAAAAGTTTATTACTAAATTAATTTTAAATAAAAAAACATAAACTATCAATTTTTTTTTCATAAATTAAGTGACAGATTCATAAAAAAAATAAAGCTTAAGTCGATTTTTTTACCAGTCAGATTTCACTTTTTTCGGTTGTGGGAGTCCAAGTCGACCAATTACTCTTGTTGGTAATTTTTTCTTCAAAAAGATAAAAAAATAATTACAAAAACTTATTTTCACATTTTTTTATTTCCTTATTAATAATTATTTATTATTATAATAATAATAAATAAATATTTTTTAGTTAATTGGTTCATTTTATAATTTTTCCAATATTTTTGGTTTATTAGTTATTTTTTTAATTTTTTTTGGTCATTGGCATTGGCATTAGATCGGATATTTTTAATTTTTTAAATCTGTTTATTATATGCTTACCATCTGAATCTATTTATCCGAATCTGTTTATTATACGCTTACTATCCGAATCTTTATCCGATTTAAAGAGCAATATCCGTCGGATATCCGAATCCGTTAAATATTCGAATTTATTAAATCATTTTTTTAAATATATAAATATAAAATTAAATAATAATTAAATATCTAAATGGAGCTGATAACGAATTCGGATATCTGACACTATTCGAACCAAAATTAAAGCTGATTCGAATCACAAATATCTGTAGATAGTAAATTCAATATCTGAATCTGCAAACTATCCGAATTTGAAAAAATGGATCGAATCACAAAAGTAAAAAATATATATATATTTTAATCGATCAACTCATTTTGTAATTTTCCTAAAACACTGAAAATAAAAACAAGTGTCGCTTTAAATATGTAATGGAGCGAATAACGAATTCGAATATCCGAAAGTATTTGAAACAAATTCATATCCAAATCTGCTGTAGATAATAATTTAATATCTGAATCTGCAAACTATCCGAATCCGAAAAAATGGATGGAATCACAAAAGTAAAAAAAATTATAAACTTTTAATTGATCAACCTATTTTGTAATATTCCTAAAATACTGAAAGAAAAAAAAGACCGATGTCGCTTTAAATATGTAAATGGAGCAAATAAGGAATTTGATTATCCGATACTATCCGAATCAAAACTTAAGCGGATTTCGATAACGGATATCCAAGGGTTCATGCGAATTCGCTGTGAGTAGTAAATTTAATATTCGAATCCGTAATATCCGAATCCGAAAAGAATGAATCGAATCACAAAAGTTAAAAAACAAATTATATTTCCTTATTAGTAATTACTTATTATAATAAGTATAAATTATAAATAATTTTAATTGTTTAACCTATTTTGTAATTATTCTTAAGAATTAAAAAAAAAAAAAAAAACAGCTGTTGCTATCTAAAGTAGACCTGTCTAAAATATTTTTTCTGCTTGTCCAAGCCCATTTGGGCCGGATCCGGACCAGTCCGTATAAGTCCGTTTCATTATTCAAAAATATTAAAATATTATTTTTATATTAATATTAATATATTTTTTATAATTAAATTTAAATAAAATAATATTTTTTTATTTAATAAATAGTAATTCGGACCGGACTAACCCGAATTACTAAATACCTTGTCCGAACCTGGCCCAATATGAGTCGGACTTACCGGGCCGGGCGGGCTACCCGGCCCGTGGACAGGTACTCTAAAGCAACAACTGCGCTACAGTATCCCTTAAGGGATAGTTTTAATATATAGGTATAGATTACAATTATTAGTGACGAATAATTTTCTCATCTAGTGACGGCTACGAGCGAGGAAATTAAAAAAAAGTGACGGAACGTCACGCAATCCACCCCGCCAAAAACAAGAAGGACGTACCTTGCACGCGATTACCAAACCCCCCACTTAAAACTCTATCCTCTCGGACCTCTCCCCGTTTCACTTCTTTTTTTATTTAATTTCGCCCCTCCTCCTCCTTCTCCTTCATTCGTCGGTCTCTCAAACATACCGCTAAAGACAGATAAAAAGAAAGATGGATTCTTCTTCGTTTAATTCATTCTCAATTCGTTTCCGAGCTTCTGCCAATTCGTTCCTTTCACAATTCGAACCTCTGGCTCTGCTCCTCGTCCCTCTCCTCACTTTCGTCGTCGCCCGTGTACTTCACTCGTTTCTTTCCGTTATTCACGAGAAAGGGCTCAAACCTACGCTCCTAGGCTTGTTCATGAGCTCCATCAAGTAATCTATCAAACTTACTACTATCTTTTATTTGATTAAAGTTTCAGAGCCGAGATATTCATTTTCGTTGACTAATTCGTTTGTTTTCCATTTTGCAAAAAAAAAAAAAAAGGCTGGTTCCCGGTGTTAAGAGATATATTGATGCGGAGAAACAAAAGGTCAGATATATTTAATTTTCTTTTTTCTTGTTTTTTTATTTTTATTTTTTATAATTTAAGTCAGATTTATTTGAACTTTTTTTTTTGCATTTAATTTATACTTGATGGGCAGAAACCGAACTTACCAATAAATCGGGAAAACACAACCGGTAGTTCTTTCTCTTTTTTCTGCCGCCACTCTCAATTTTTGCTTCTGACTTCTCTCTGCCAAATACAACAACCCTCACAACTTAAAAAAAGGGCAAAGGGCATAATGGGTATTTCCTCCATATAGGAGGGACCCATGCCCAACAAATCTCCCCCTCCCGACTATGTGGAGGTGTTCGCCATCCCGGCGATCAAACAACATATTTTAAACTTTTCTCTTGGTAAGGCTTTAGTCAACATATCAGCACCATTATCATCAGTATGAATTTTCTCAAGTTCTAACAATTTAGCATCGAGAACATCTCGTATCCAATGATACCTTACATCGATATGTTTAGACCTAGCATGAAAGGTTGAATTCTTACCAAGATGAATAGCGCTCTGGCTATCACAAAATAAAACATACCTCTCTTGGGTAAAGCCCAGTTCTTGCATAAATCTCTTCATCCAAAGCAACTCCTTGCACGCTTCGGTCACTGCAATGAACTCTGACTCAGTAGTGGACAATGCAACGCATTTTTGCAATCTGGATTGCCAAGCCACAGCTCCCCCTGCGGAAGTAATTAAGTAACCCGAAGTGGACTTTCTGGAGTCAATGTCTCCAGCCATATCAGAATCTGTATAACCAACTAGAACAGGTTTCTCATTGCCGAAACAAAGTTTCAAGTTGGAAGTACCCCGAAGATATCTCATAATCCACTTCACTGCATTCCAATGCTCTCTGCCTGGATTAGAAAGAAACCGACTGACGGTGCCAACAGAATGAGCTAAGTCAGGTCTTGTGCATACCATTGCATACATCAAACTACCCACGGCTGAAGCATAAGGAACCTTCTGCATGTCTTCCTTCTCTTCTCTTGTGGAAGGACTCTGCTTGACACTCAATCTAAAGTGTGTAGCAAGAGGAGTGCTCACCACTTTAGCTTTATCCATACTAAACCTTTGAAGTACTTTTTCAATGTACTTCTCTTGTGATAACCACAATTTCTTGGCATTTCTATCACGTGTGATCCTTATGCCAAGAATTTGCTTTGCTGGCCCCAAGTCCTTCATCGCAAAGGATTTACTCAACTCTTGCTTCAACATATTAATCTTAGAAGCATTACGACCAACAATAAGCATATCATCAACATAGAGCAACAAAATAATAAAATCATCACCAGAGAATTTCTTGACAAAAACACAATGATCAGAAGTAGTCTTCTTGTAGCCATGCTCCCCCATAACAGACTCAAACTTCTTGTACCATTGCCTCGGAGCTTGCTTCAAACCATACAAGCTCTTCTTTAATTTGCACACATAGTCCTCTTTTCCTTGTGCAATGAAACCCTCTGGTTGCTCCATGTAAAGCTCTTCTTCTAAATCACCATGAAGAAAAGCAGTTTTCACATCCATTTGCTCGACTTCCAAGTCATAATAGGATGCCAAACTCAATATAGATCTGATAGAGGACATTTTTACAACTGGAGAGAATATTTCCTCAAAATCAATCCCCTTTTTCTGACTGAAACCCTTGACGACCAATCTAGCTTTGTATCGTGGAGTTGAAGAATTCTCTTCTTGCTTCAACCTGTAAACCCACCGATTTTTCAAAGCTCTTTTACCCTTAGGCAATTTCACCAGCTCAAACGTATGGTTGTCATGTAAAGATTTAAGCTCATCTTTCATAGCATCAACCCACTGATCTTTGCATTCACTCTCCATAGCCTCTTCATAACACTCCGGTTCTTCCCCATCAGTTAAAAGAACATACTGATCAGAAGAATACCTCACAGAAGGCTGTCGATCTCTAGTAGACCTCCGAAGTGGAACTGCTGGTGGAGATATAGGTCCTTGGTGTTGATCATTCACAACACTATCCATGGGAGCATCAAAATCACCCATACCCTGCTGGTCATCATGGACATCTTCTTGCATGCCATCCTCAACTGGATTTGGCGGAGGGGTTAGAGGAATTGAATCCATGGCGGTCAAGCCATCACTATTCTGTGGATCGGTTTTCTCCGCCTTGTCAATGTCATCAATGGTCTGATCCTCAACAAAAACAACATCTCTGCTTCTAACAAGCTTCTTTTCAACTGGGTCATATAACCTGTACCCAAATTCATCTTGACCATAACCAACAAAGATACATTGACGAGTCTTGGCATCTAACTTTGACCTCTCATCCTTTGGAACATGTACAAAAGCCTTGCAACCGAACACACGCAGGTGATCATATGACATATCTTTACCAAACCAAACTTTGTCTGGAACATCACCTTGCAAAGGAACACTTGGAGACAAATTAATCACATGTGCCACTGTATACAAAGCTTCACCCCAAAAAGATCTAGGTAACTTTGCATCTGAAAGCAAACATCTGACTCTCTCAATCAATGTTCTGTTCATTCTTTCGGCTAAGCCATTCAACTGTGGTGTCTTAGGAGGTGTCTTTTGATGTCTGATTCCCTGTGCACGACAATAATCATCAAATGGTCCACTATATTCGCCGCCGTTATCAGAACGGATGCACTTCAACTTCTTCCCAGTTTGCCTTTCAACTGAAGCCTGAAACTGTTTGAACACATCAAGCACTTGGTCTTTTGTTTTCAAAGTATAGACCCAAAGTTTTCTTGAATGGTCATCAATAAAAGTCACGAAATAAAGTGCACCACCATACGACCTTACTTTCAAAGGACCACAAACATCGGAATGTACCAACTCTAGCAAATCTGATTTTCTTGAAGGAGGATGACTCTTAAATGAAACTCTTCTTTGTTTTCCAGCCAAACAATGAGCACAATTCTTCAGTGTAGCATTCTTCAACCCAGAAAGTTGATTCTTCTTGGCCAGACAATTAAGCCCCTTTTCACTCATGTGACTAAGCCGTTTATGCCATAGCACAGTTGAACTATCATTTTCCGTCACATTAACAATGCCTCTGGAAATTGAAGACTGCATCAAATATAAATTTGAACACTTCTTTCCTCGAGCCACAACTAATGAGCCTCTAGTCAATTTCCACTGACCATCACTGAAGGTGTTACAAAATCCCTCATCATCTAGCTTTCCCGCTGAAATCAAATTCAAACGGATATCCGGTGCATGTCTGACATTTTTTAGCGTCAACTTTGTTCCATTGTTAGTTTCCAAACAGACATCTCCCATGCCAACAACATGTGCTAAGCCATCATTACCCATCTTCAATACCCCAAAATTACCAGGCGTATAAGATGTGAAGAATTCCTTCCTAGACGTGACATGAAGTGAAGCACCAGTGTCTATTACCCAACTTGTCTCGTCGCATGCTAAGTTGATCACATTCTCATCACAAGTAACCAACAGATCATCAGAGATAGCAGTAGTAACACGATCATTATTTCCATGATCCCTCTTCTCTTGTTTATCACTACCACCTTTGTTCTCTTTCCTCCACTTGTAGCAATATTTCTTGATATGGCCCATCTTGCCACAATAATGGCACTCAACATTTTTAAATCTTGATCTTGACTTGCTTCGGCTTTTATCTCTACCCGTTTCATTTTTGCTCCTACTTCTCCCCCTATTTTCAGTAACTAGAACCTCAGACTGTGATGAAGAACCCTGAGACTTTCTTCTCACTTCTTCATTCAAAACACCATTCTTGGCAAGTTCCAAAGTTACTACACCATTAGGAGCAGAATTAATAAGTGAAACCCGAAATGTTTCCCAAGAATCCGGTAGAGTAGCAAGCAACCAAAGCCCTACTACTTCATCCTCAAATTTGATGCCCATACCAATTAACTGATTCATAACTCCTTGAAACTCATTCAAGTGATCAGCCACAGTTGTTCCTTCTTTATACTTCAGTTCCATCATCTTTTTAAGCATGAACAACTTGTTATTGCCAGACTTTAAAGCATACAAGTTTTCAAGCTTGTTCCACAATGTGCGTGCATGTGTCTCTTGATCAATGTGATTGTAAACATTTTCCTCAACAAATTGGCGAATAAAAGCACACACCTGCTGATTCTCAAATTCCCATTCCTCATCACTTTTAGATTCGGGTTTTTGAGTAGCAAAGACAGGAAGATGCAAAGACTTCACAAATAACAGGTCTTTCATTTTATTCTGCCACAATTGATAATTTGTGCCATTCAAAACAATCATTCTACTTGTGCCAGCCTCCATAATTACACAACAACACAACCAAAGCTCTGATACCAGTGTGATGGGCAGAAACCGAACTTACCAATAAATCGGGAAAACACAACCGGTAGTTCTTTCTCTTTTTTCTGCCGCCACTCTCAATTTTTGCTTCTGACTTCTCTCTGCCAAATACAACAACCCTCACAACTTAAAAAAAGGGCAAAGGGCATAATGGGTATTTCCTCCATATAGGAGGGACCCATGCCCAACAATACTCAGTATATATGCTCCGTACTGTGGATTAATGGTTATTTTTGATTCGTTACGAACATTAGAAAATTGTTTTTCGTTTCCTTTTTTTTTTGTTTGGGCAATAAATGAAAGGATATATAGTAATTGGATCAGGAATAACCGGAAGCATTTAATACGCGTCCGCTGAGTTGCATTCAAAGCATTTGTTACTATTGTTAGTTTATTAGTATCATGTTTAAATAGAATTTAAACTCTGGATGCTACTATTGTTTGTGGGTATTTGAATAGGAGAACTCAATGAGTCAGTTTTTCACCCTTCGATCTGACCTGCTGATTGATGAAAACACATTCATGATTTTCATTTTATGGTACTATACAGTTCCTTGGATTTATTCATTGCATTTATTTGACACCATAGACTATGATTTGGGCCTTACTCTGTATCAATGACTGGATAGGTTTTCTGCTATTACAGTTATAGTCGCAGGCGCTTTTTACAGTTTTCTCTCTGCTTGAGATAAAGTATTTTGTACCTACTTTTCGTGCATTTAATAAGGAATTTATAAATAGATAAAAGGCTTGCAGTTTGGGTTGTGAGCTGTAGTGTAGCACTTGTCTGCTTGTTTGGTGCTTTTTTCGAAATGGAAACATACTGTATCTTTGTTTAAACTAAGCATGAGTACTGATTTCATTAAACTGTAAGAGGCTAAGAGAGATAAATAATGTTGGACTATTAATGTAGAATGGCCAAAACCTGAATGACACCAGCAAGGGTGTTGTTTTATTTATTGAGTGAATTCAGTGGAAGCTTAAGTGTTTCTTGCACTCATTTGACCATTATATTTTCCCCCCATATGGATGAAATTCTGCAGAAGTGCGTAATTATTCAGTATAGCCCAAATTAAAGAAGGCTTATCATTGTTGTTTTCACATGTTGCAGAGACACACTTGTGTTCTTGCTGCTAGAACTAGAATACTAATATCTGCTATAGATGCAACTTTATTTTTAAAATTTTGTTTATGGATTTTATGTTTCACTCAATCAGGTCTTAGTACATTTTGTCTTAAATGATTAAAATCTTTCTGTCTTGAAAATTAGGATGAATTTGGTACATGCTGCTGAACTATGCAGGTTGTGGATAAGTTACAATCTGGTAGCAAATCCGAAAGAGAACACTGGAGGACAGAGTTGCCAACCACAGGTCTAGGGGTAGGCATTATAGAGGAAATGAAAGATGCAAAGAGCAAGGATGTTGATTGGCAAGGAAAATGCTCTGGTACAGTGTATGTTTATAATTTTGGCTCGGAAACAATTTGTATATGTTCTGCTACATCAAATATAAATATCAATTTTTGAATTGTGCTTGAGCTTGATAAGTTCTGGGTTTACTTTGGTCCAGCTACATTGGTGGAAGTGAATCTGAAGGACATTTTTCTTTGATCAACGAGGCATGTTCAATGTTAGTAAGATACCATAAACTTATCATTGTTTTATATTCCTAAGAAGATCATCTCTAATCTGTTATTATTTGCAATGCTTTAAACTCTCTTGCTTTATTAAATATCACTGGTGAGAGAATTGTTGATGAATTGGAAGTTGCATAGAATTACTTGACACTATCTTGGTTTTCCAAGAAAATGTGCTCAAATACCACTATCTTGCGTCAGCTAAAAATTTCTATTCTTTCTATTATAGTAACTTTGAGGAAATCAGGTCTGGCCCACTCCTCTTTCAGTTACCCATCTTTAAGAAATGCTGTTGACTATTTTCAGGTTTGCACATACCAATCCATTACATTTGGATGTGTTCCAGAGTGTGGCGCGATTTGAGGCTGAAGTGGTTGCTATGACAGCTGATCTACTTGGCAGTAAAGAGAAGGCTTCTGGAGGACAAGTATGTGGAAACATGACATCAGGAGGAACTGAGAGCATATTATTAGCTGTGAAAACATCTCGGGATTATATGAAGATGAAGAAGGGAATTACAAGGCCAGAAATGTAGGCGTTTCCTGATATTTACTTAAATGATTTCATTAATTTATTATTAACCCTATTTTTATTAATTTGAATTATCCTATTCCCAAGCATAGGATAATAGCTGAATCTGCACATTCGGCATATGACAAGGCAGCACAATATTTTAACATCAAGCTGCGTCGTGCTCCTGTCAATAAGGAATTTAAAGCAGATGTGAAAGCAATCAGACAACATATTAACAGAAACACAATCTTGGTATATATGCCTATACGATTTCCAGTAATCATATATGCAGCTAAGGTCTTTGTTATAAGTTGGCCTGACCAAAATCTTATGATACTGCAGATTGTTGGATCTGCACCTGGGTTTCCTCATGGCATCATTGACCCTATTGAGGTATGCCACTACTCATTACTTGTTTCATCAGGGTAGGAAAAGCTTTTAAATGTAATTTGTTAATGTTATATTTTACTTGGGGCTCTTACTGATAAAATATAACATCTTTCTCACAGGAGCTTGGTAAATTGGCTGATAGCTATGGAATTTGTTTCCATGTTGACCTTTGTCTTGGTGGCTTTGTATTGCCTTTTGCTCGTAAACTCGGGTATGTGCAGCTGAACTCTCAGTAGTATTAGATTATATTATTTATTTTCTTTTCAACATGGACTAAAATATTAGAATTGTGGTTGTCAACTTGTCTTTCTTATGTTTGGTTCTTGTTCTTTAAAGGCTTGTAGTTCTCTATTGTTAATTTGGAACCTGTTTAGCTCATTAAGGAACTGTTTATTCAGGTCATTGGTAAAAAGTTTTCAAAATTGATGCCAGCCTGTTTTTAGTAGTTTTAATGTTCAATGAATAACTGGTTATGCACTCTATTCTGAGGAAGTTGAGAGTTTTTTTCCCCTGTAAGGGATTAGTTTATTATCTTTCTTATGCAGTTATTGAATGTGCTAAGGTTTTCTTACTCTGGAAAAATGTCTTCACATTGATTGACATCATTTTTCCCTTTGAATGAAGAATTTATCAACTTGAGTGTTCCATGCCATTGAGTTAATGGTATGATCTGTATAACCAGCTATCAGGTATTCAGGTGCCATTTTATTAGGAAACTGTTTTATGTGATTTGGGCTGCCACTTTATTCGTCATTTAACTATGACATTATCAATTAACCTTTTGCCATTTTTTTTTTTCTTAATTAACATCTGCCTTGCATGGATTACAGGTAGTGATTTTCATGAAATGCTATAAGATTCTGATTGGAGTTTTTTTTTTTTTTCTTCCCTTTTTCTCACCATCAGATACATGAATGCTTGAATCGGAGTAGAAAGTATTATGTGGAGCATAAGCTCTAAATATAATTGTTCCTGTTCCATCTTCATCTTGTGAATGTTGGCTAAACTTGATTGGTTATTATCTTTTCCCCTTTTCTTCTCAGGTACCCAATTCCGTCATTTGATTTCACTGTTATGGGAGTAACTTCAATTTCAGTGGATGTGCATAAATATGGGCTGGCTCCTAAAGGAACAAGTGTAGTTCTTTACAGAAATCATGACATTAGAAAGGTAAATATCAGTTGTCCTTGAACAACATTGAACATTGTTTGGGCTCTACTATTTGATTATATGTAGTTGCTGAAGTAAAAACTTAAATTAGTGATTATATGTCTCCACTGACAACTGTAAATTTTGTGTACAAGTTCTATAATGCATATTATCTATTTCTGTTTGCTTTGGTTCTGCCTTTTGGCTATGCACACTGTATTCTCATAAACTAGATGAGAAATTTCAAGATTAATTTTCTGATAACATTGGATAAGTTGTAGGTTCTATCTCAAATATTTGTCTAATATATTTTCTTACACTTCTGATCAAGTTCTTTATGATATGTTTTTCTTTTCATGGCATCTTGATTGGTGGCTACGAAATATTATACTGGATTTCTTGGCTGACTCTTCTCCAACAGCATCAATTTGTTGCTGGTAAGTAGAATCTCTATTATCAAGGAAAAAGAAAAAGTGAAATAAACTTGAGGTGGAAAAGAAGGGGGACGAGAAATCTTAGGGTTGTTTCAAGCATTTAAACTGAGGCAGCCAGACTCGCTTCTGGGAGTCTTGAATGGTTTAAAACTCTATTTATAGTATTTCTGATTGTCTGGGGCCATTTTAAACCTTTAAGATGAGACTGGAAAGCATTAGTTTAGTATAACAGGGAGGATTACTTTTAAAGAGAGCAGATACTGCATTGATATTATCCTTTGGATGCTAGAATTAATTCTTAATTCATGTAAGAAATGCCGTTGCAGTTCTCTGCATTATGATTGTGCTTAATTATATTTGTTTCATTTTTGTCCACGGACAGTTACTGAGTGGTCAGGTGGGCTTTATGTGTCTCCAACCATAGCTGGAAGCAGGCCTGGAGGATTGATTGCTGGAGCTTGGGCAGCAATGATGTCTCTGGGACAAGAAGGTAGCAAAATTCCTTTTTAGTCTGCAATGCCTGAAGCTATCAAACGGTCATCTACATTGTTGTTAGATTATTCAGGTGTTCGTTTTTTGGGCTGATTAATTTTACTTAACAACCCATAGGTTACTTGGAGAATACAAGAGAGATCATGGAAGTATCAAAGATGATACAGAAAGGGTTAGAATTGGTTTCACATTTTCTACTGAATTCTCTAATTTTGAGATTATATAGGATAACAGCCACTTTAAATGCAGGATAGAGGAGATTCCTGAGCTGTTTATCATTGGAAAGCCAGCCATGACAATTGTGGCATTTGGATCTGCTGTTCTGGACATATTTGAAGTCAATGATATCATGTCTCGCAAAGGTTGGCATTTAAATGCATTGCAGAGACCCAACAGGTGAGCACTCTACACCTCATTCTTTCTTTGATTTTGCATTGGATCAAATTCCCTTTAATAGTGACTGGGGTAGTTAGTAATTTGAAATGAATTGTACAGATGGTCGACCTTTGATTTGATTGATTAGATGTTTCTTTGATTGTGAATTTTGTTAAGCATCCAACCTAAAATCAATTGGTAATAGGTAGAGAGACTCAACTTGAATATGAGATCACAGACAATCAGACAGAAGAACCTATCACGTGACAAAATGAATATGAGATCATAGGCAATCAGACAGAAGAACCTATCACATGACAAAATGAGTAATATGAAACAAAACCTGAGTTCTGATACCATGTTAAGCATCCAACCTAAAACCAATTGGTAATAGGTGGAAAGGCTCAACTTGAATATAAGATCATAGATAATCTAAGATTTAACTGATGTGGGATAACACCATTTTAACAAATTTTAGCTTCTATTATATATACTAGTAGTGTATCATTCTTCATTTTCAACTTGTCTTCAAGTTAGAATCTGTTTCCAAATTTAAACTTGGTAGCAATGTCTATTATTGGAGACTGATTCTTTTCTCCCATGTGGTTGAATCAGCATTCATCTCTGTGTCACTCTTCAACATGTACCAGTTGTTGATGCCTTCCTCCAGGACTTGAGGGAAGCCGTACAAACTGTAAGCTTTTTTTTTTTTACTTGAAAATACCAAGTCATGTTTGCCATTTTTTCACAGCCCAATACCAATAGTATCATGGACCATGGTTTACTGGTATTTTAGAGAAATTTTTGTTGTATTGATACATGATATGATGCTGAGTAGTTGTTTATTATCGAGATCTGGTTCGTTTATATATGTTTGTTTCAGGTGAAAGAAAATCCAGGGCCGATAAGCGGAGGTCTAGCGCCCATATATGGTGCAGCAGGGAAGATGCCAGATAGAGGCATGGTTCAAGAATTGTTGGTAAATTACATGGATGGTACATGCTAGTACTAAATGCCATTGCTTGCTTTGCCTTGCCTTGCCTTGCCATCCCCCATACCTCAGCTCTGATCCTTTTGCTTCTTCACATTCTATTGGTTTGTACTTTTAAGAATTCTGGTTAATTCATCAAGGAAATAAATGTTCATTTGATTGCTTAATATATCCAATTCACTGAATTCCAGTTCAATAATTTCTCTTTACCAGAAAAAAAGCTGATACATTTTTTTTTATTAAAATTACTGATTTATTTTTTAGTACTTTTTATGATATTCATGCGCATTTGCACTGCGCCTCTACCTCATTGATATTCGTTTTTTCAACTGGGGTTTAGTTTAGCTGATTGGTAAAGTTATTTTTGAGATGTGACATTTGATAAGATTTTGAAGTTTAAATTTCAACTGCAATCCAATTTTTTATACATCTCATTTATACAATTTTTTTTTTAATTTATTAGTCTCGTTTTAATGTAAAAGAAATATATTAAAATCTTTATAAAATAATATTGTTGAGACTAAAAAATATATTATTTTAATAAAATTATTTAATTATTATTATTAAATAAATAAATTATTCATTTATTGATCAATTAATATTTATTAATTTATAAAAAATCTTATGTTTTTAATTGTTATACGTGTATATATATATATATATTTAAAATAAATAAAAACACTTAATAGAGTCAATAATTATTTACATAGAAAATTACTTGTTACAACATAAAAAGAATGTTTTGAATATGATGTGTGTATTACAAAAACTTAAATATGAGGTTTAGTTGGTTTATGTACAAAGAAAAAAAAAAACAATTTTAAATGTATATTTTGAAAAAAAGCTTAAACGAGAAGGTAAAATTTAAGTTGAAAATTTTCTTATAGTGTTATATGAAATTTTATGTATTTTTTTTTATTTTTTTAATAATTATTAATTTATATATTTGTTGGACTTAAAAATTTATTAAAAAAATATTATTTTATAAATTTAGCGAAATTATTATTTCAATACATTTGATTTGAGTCGACATTGCGAGATTTTATTAATTAACCGAAATTATTAATTTATTAAATATTCATTTATCAAAATTTTACTATAATTTATATTCAATTATCAAAAGGTAAAAAAAAAAAAAAAAGTTTCAATTCATATTTTGATTTTGATTTTGATTTTGATTTTGATTTCGATTTCGATATGAGATATTTTATATATTTAAGAAAAGAAAGAATAAGTTTATGCTTCAATGTAATTTTATTATAAGATAAATTAGAATATTAGTTTAAACGTTAAATGTAATTATTTTTATTTCTCAATTTTTGTATAAAATAAAAGTAAACATCAAAGATTAATCATTATTTGATTAAAAAATTAATAAAATTTAAATATAAAAATAAATAAATGACGTTTCGCCTTAGTAAAATATAATTAATTCTTGGTACAATAAAAAAGAAAGAAGTACGGATTTTAGACCTTTGTTGTCTTTGGAAGAAATGAAAAGCCAAAACAATGAAAATGGCGGCCTCATCAGATTTTACAGACCATAGTTCTTAGAGTTGGAAATGGTGTCCAGGCGGCCTGGGGTTACCTTGGACTGTGCCCTAAGTCCGTCTTTAACTCTTGAATTTTGATGTCCAAACCTTAATCGGACCAAATTCCATAAGTTCTTGGGAAATTGTCCATTTTCCTACAATAGAGAAACTGACAATGAAACAAGACAGAAAGAAGCAAACCAGAAACAATGGCCACTCAATCCTTTTACCAGGTAAGCCACTTTTTTCCCTTCTCTTTCATGTAATGTTTCAGCAAATCGATGAATTATTACATAGAATTTAGAGGCTCTGTTTTAACATGCAATTTTTCATCTACTTAATAGAAGCTAGACTGCTTTTTAGACAGTCCGGATTTTTTGTAGATACGATGGGCTGTTTCTAATTGACGTGTTCAATGAATTTCGTTAGGCAACCGCCATTGGATAACTTAAAATTGCAAAGACTTGTTGCAGCTACCATCTGTTTGTTTCCCTGTGTTTTTGTTTACTTGTACTTTCCTAGCATTTAAAATAGCTACAATGTAATTGACCTATAGCCAACTAAAAGGTATATACTCTTTTTGAGGCTATGATTTTTCCTATTTTTGGAAGCCATTACTTGAATTTTTTTTTTTTACACTCTCTTTGGTAAGCTATCTCATGCTCCCAAATTTTAATTTTCCGTTTGCAAATGTGGTGAGGACAAAGAAAAAAAAAAAAAAGAATTTGGGTTTCTGGCTACTCTTACTGCATTATTTTTTCGGATTGGTCTAATTTGTGGTATTCATGTAGACAATGTTATAAAAAGAGAGTAAAAAGCAGATTGATTCACATTTGTTTGTAGCTTTCTGGTTGTCTGTTGTTAAATGATGTGTTTTGCTTCAAGTATATTATGGTTTCCGGTTGATCTATAATTAAGGAGACATTGAAGTAACTGAACTCCAATAGTAATTGAGATATGTTTGGTAGGAGAACAATGATGCCTTACATTTTTACATTAAGCACTCTGACATGTAGGTTTCGGAGGAGGGCCTCCTTTATTTATTTCAAGCTCTTTTGTAAAATAGCCACTCTCAAATACCAGTTTGGTAATTACTAATAATAGAGAATCTCACAAACACAGGAAAACACCATCAATTTTCACTCGTACTAACTGGTGATGCTAACTGGAAAACCACACTTGAAAGTTTCTTCTGCCTTTTAGAGCTCCAACACCAGGTCTACAAACACAAACCATTTTACGGGATTAGGATATTTATATTGAAAACTCAAAATAGTCACACCAGTATATATGTGCAACAGTCACAAACGATCGACTGCTGCATCTGCCATTTGGTATTCAATTCCATGTGCCAAAAAATGTGATGACACATTGACATAATGCTTACTGTAGATTCATTATGCAAAAAGGATCACAAGGCATCAGAACTAATTAAGTGCCACTTGGTTTGTTGCATGGCTATAAGCATCCATATTAGGATCTCAAAACTAGCTACTGAAGAAATCAAATATTCTTGGAAAGAAATCAAGAAACAAATAATGAAATCATACAAGTATGATACTTCATCACTGAATTCTACGTAGTCCATGACAGGGTTTCTTAATGGATATTAAAATGTCAAATGAGTGTGTACTTACAGTCTGCATCTGTTTTGATCCAGCATTCCCTGTTCCCATTTGAATCATTGCAGCTAAGTGTGAATTGAGGTGGGTTAGATTGGTTCTTGTAGCGTCGCATGTTCTTTGCAAGGGCTCTTTGAGGAAATATTATTATGTCCTCATCTGCAAGCATATGACCTCCACTCTCGTGTCCATCATAGAAGATGCCTTTCTTGTTCTCATTCTTTTGGGGCTTGTCATGGTTATATGTGGTTGTTGAGCTTTCAGGATGAACTTTTTTGTGGAACATGTGTAAGATCTACACAACACATTTCAGGGAATTAGGGAATTCAATCTTTTTCATCTTCAGAATCTTAAGCACATTCATCAAAACTCAAAACCAATGATCTATTTTGTTAATTATTTGTAAGTCTTGAAATAAAGAAATAAAGAGAAGAAAGAAAAGGCAGAAGAATGCTAGAGAAGAAAAAAAAATAGGAACTTTTGTTAACACATATTTGATATGCAGACCATTCAATTTGGTCCTTTTATTTTGGCCAGCTTTTGTCATTGTTCACACTTAGGATCATATGGCCACAGCTTACAAATTATTGAATGCTATACTTACAAAATTTCTTTGTAACTGACATACGTATCACTTTGTAGTGATCCTATGAGGCATGACGAAAAAAAGGACTGGTCTAGTTGTTATGTTTTTTGACGTACCTTGTGCAGTTTTATTTCTGCTGAAGCAGAATCAATATTTCCAACGTTCGCTGCAGTAGAGCTCCTAGAAGCATTGAGAATTTTTTTCTTCAGCATTTTTTTCATAATGTGCACTGCAGATTTATCTCCTTCCTTCTCTGTTCGCTTCTCCTCCATGTCATATTTACTCCCAAAATCTCCTCTGTTATTTTAGTCCTCTGAAACAGCTCCCCCAGTGAGGTCCTTTGTTCCTTTTTTGCCACTGCAGTTGTTTCTGACAATTCAATTGCTGAGCCAAAAAGATAATCTTGTAGTGGACAAACTGTAGTACCATTCCCATAGTTATCTGGACCTTCGCTTGGCTTCCCACTAAGTGTAATTGTGCTGCCATGACTGCTTCTTCCTGTGCTGACATGACTGTTTCTTCCAGATGAGTCGTTGCAGCCTTCTTCTTTAGCTTCAGCTCCGAGAACCTTCTCCAACTCTTCGTTAATGAGCTTCAGCTCATTCTCTGTTACTTCAGTTTCTTTTTCAGTTATATTTTCTACAGAGATAGCAAATGTTGGTGTTGATGGATCAGGAATGTTAGGATCCGAACCAAGGGTGCCAATGGCAAGAAAGCCGTGGAATAGCTCAGATATTGCTGATGATGATTCTTCTTCATAGTCTTCTTCTTCTACCCGCGCTGCTTCTACACCAGCAAAAGACTTTCGAAGATGGTCTCTCTAGGGTTGCTTGAATGGCTTGGTACCATAGTTTGGCTTTGAGTAGAATTGTTGGTCATCCAGTGATGATTGCCCTGTAAGACAGTTGCAAGAATGCCCTGACATAGAAAATGTTAAAAGAAAAACTTGGATGATGGTGAGTTTAGATGGAAGAATCGGTTTTAGCATTCCATTTCGGCAGAGACAATATTGACTGCTTTTCCTTAACCATGCTAACATTTAGTTTTAAAAAAATGCTTTATATTTATTCAATCTCTATGTATATAACATTATACTCTTGGTTCATCTTAAGCCTTTATTCCAGTCTAAATATGCAGTTCAAAGGTCTTTGTTCATGTTTATGAAGTCTAAATATGCACCAACTTGTCGGGTCTTGATAGTTTTGTAGCCTCTTGTGCACATCTATAATCAGTCATGCATTGCCATTACAGTTTGCATAATTTTCATGACCAGAGATTATGTATGACTCAGAGATTAGACCTTTCCTTTCAGTTGCATTTGCCATATAAATGTGTAAGCAGAAAAAGCTATATGGCAGGATGACACTTACCAATGGCAAAATCCTTGAGTGGTTCACTGCTATTTTGGCGGAACTTGCGGTGCATCCAACCTAGTAACTGCATCCAAAAGAGAAAAATTCAGCCCATAGAATTGAGGAAGATTACTTTCATCAGGCATAACCGAAAAGTATATACCTTCATCGCTGCTCTCTTCAGGCTACCAACTTTGTACCACTTCTTGTGGATGGTGGGTGGAGTGGGAATCTACTTAACCATTTGATGACGAACTGTTTATGAATGTGAAATAAATTAGGTCCTTGAACTTGAAGCCTCCTATCATCTGAGATAAGGATGGCTGGAGAGAAACACAGAGATCATTACAAGATTTGGGTTGGCTTTTGATTGTCAAGATCACATCATGTAGCCAAATTGTGGGTCCTCTGCTCCAGGAGCCCAAAATTCTATATAAGCCATCCAAATCCAGTCATGTTCATTTGCATGGCGGGTTACAGGGTTTATGACTTTTTCCTTTATTTTTATTGTCTCTTTTTTATTTATTTATTTTTTTGCATGATTTGTCAGACTGCTACACTTAAAATTCTTTATTATGGTGGCATATATGAATCACTCTCATGTCCACTAAATCAGTTAGTTAAGATGCAATTAACCACGTTCAACTGTTACAGATCATCGATTTCCTTCCTCATGTGGTATCCTAGTACTTCCTCTTTTTGCTGTACATGAGGGAGTATCTGAAACAGCATTGAAATTACTGCTAAAACATTTGCAAACTCAGGATAGTAATAAAGATGAATTAATTGATATTGAGAAGCTAGAAATTAATGTAAGATATTGTTGTTGTGATTGAATAATATTGTTCTGTATAATTAATTGTTTAAGAAATGTAGAAAATTTGAGTTTTCAGTAGCTCCTCTTTTTATGACTAGTATAGCAACTACTTAATCACGAGATGTTCCATTGAATAGATGAACTCGTGGAATGGTGCTGATAAGAACAATAGAGGGTGTTCAAGTGTTGAATACTTCCTAAATGACCTGGGTTACTAGCTGGTGATGGTGTTTCCTGCATAGTTATATACATATTCATACTTGTATAGAGTATAGAGTAATTATATGCATGTTAGTGCAGTTTTAGTGGTTCCAGGTTTTAAATCAACTTTGAAAGTTATCAGCCCCTAACTCAGTAGGATAACTAATATGTAATTTTCCTTCTTTTTCATTTTCCTTTTGGTCCTTTTCACTGAGAGTGTTGTGTGTGATATAGTCATGCACAAGAAGAATTACATAAACTGACAAAATAAAATGCTCTGGAAATGAAAAACGAATCTGACAAAAACGAGATGGTATGTTAGGCGTCCGTGTTTAAAAAGATCATATGCTGCAAGTGTAGGGTCAGGTGAAATTCTTTGCTATCCTATTTTGCATAGCCAACATGATACTAGAATATGAACTGTTGGGACAATTTCCTGCCTCAAACATGATGGAAACTGACAGCTTGGAAGACACTAAAAGATTTTTTCATCCCTAGTTGACTTATTATATTCTATATTGAGTCTGAGTGCATAGACCCCCACTGCAATGTGAATTCATGGTGGATATATTGTTATGGTCATATATGTCACAAAACTAATTAATTCTCAATTTTCACTAACTTTACCAAAGGTGGGTCTGTAGTTTCTCTCTTTGTTAAACAGAGGATTCTTGTTACCAAAACAGTGGAGAATCAGTCAAATAGATAGTGTCAAGCAAGTGGTGCATGTGGTGAATCAGGATAACTCAACACTGTTGGATCGGTGGTCAGTGATGTTGATTCTGTGCAATGATTGATCCTCAACTAATCGATATTTGGTATGTCCTTGCTTTCTCCTGTGGATCGTAGAAACTGGTGAATTGTTGCCACACACTTGTATGGTAATGGATTGGGTAATGTGCCGCCATTTCTGCTTTCTATTTGGTAAACAATTAAGAGACAACCCATGCTTTATATCAGTAGAGTGCAAAATGACTTTCTAATTGGTGTAAGCATTGATACAGGATGCTGCCAACATCATGCATTCAATGTATCTAATTTCAATTTTAAACTCTTCGTGTTAAAACTTAAAAGAGACGAAGAGCTAAAAGTTAGAAAACAAATTGCTCAATGCTACAAGCTCTTAGAGAGTTTGATTGCAACTTTGATATTTTAATTCTATAATTTGATTTACTACTACCAAAAGCTAACTGACGATTTCCATGGTGAAATTTTTGTTCATCCAGAAAGTAAGTATTCACTGTCTCAGCAGTTCTTCCTGCACACAGAAACAAGCAATTGCGCCAAGTATTTTTGCTCTCTTTGTTTTGCCTGTTCTTTACTCTCCCTCCTCTGTTGCAATGTTAATTTGCTTAGCATCTCATAAGTCTCAGATTGGTTTTGTAGTCAGTTTCATCACCATTCATCTCAGTGGCCCCCACCTCTTTTTCACTTTTGATTGCATGATAATATTTTATCTACTAATGATAGTTTTTGTCATGTTTAGTCTGGAGCCAACTGCATTGGCAACAATACATGGAAGTTCTGAGATCAACCTCAAGCCTGCATAGGGAGGGTATGACATTGTTGGTAAGGCTAAGGTAAAGGTTGTGGAACTAATGGGTGTGATCATATTTGAGTTTTGAGAGAAAAAAAAAAAAATCTCAGTAGTCTTGTGTGATGTGAAATGGCAGTTTGATTCCATGCTTTCAATCCTGGCAAGTAGCAAATGAAGTTAGGTGGATTTAAATAATTGAGTATTCAAGTTTCAGCTGATATTCTCAATAGCTGTTTCTATTTAAGTTCAAGTCAGACATCATTCTTTTCTTGGTGACTAATTTAACATAATCTCACTAGTTGAAAAACAAAAGTATCATATCTTGTCTACTTTTTTTTCTTCCATTGCTGACAAGAACTTGCTTTGCTTTTTTTTTTTCCCCTCGTGAACCAATGCATCCGTCTGTCAAAAAAGAAATGAAAATTAGTGCTATTTCAACTTTGATTAATATCTGAATGTGGCAAAGCAATCAGTTGATATATTGAGATCTTATATAGCATCTAACCCTATTTACTCTGTGGAAAATGGTTTAACCCTTTCGTTAGACCACATAAAATATCACATAGTTGGCCTTATCAAAAGCTATATTGCACTCTTTTCTTTTTTAACTTGAAGAAGGCATCTGGGAGTTTGGCCTTGTTGTACTTCTATTTAGGTTTTAGGTTTTATTGTTGCATTGCACCCAAAAAGAAAAAGCTTTAGTCCTGAGAATAACAGTAAAATCACAATATAAATCCATTCAATTGAATGGCAATGGGTGGAGAATCTTAGTCACAGTTAAAAAGCAATGCATCTGCTAAGATGGATCAAAATATTTTTAACCTAATAATTAAGTTATATAGGAGTAGGTTCTTTTCTTAAGGTATAGTTTAAGTATTGCATGAAATAATCATTCTTCCTTCCCACGTTTTCATCATTCCCAGTAGAAATAACTGGTGCACTTTGTAATCACATATTTGCTGTTAGAGAAAACTTGCATCTTTTGTCAAAAGTCAAGAGTGATTGAACCCATGATTCATGGATAGTTCTGACTGATTATCAAGTTTCATAATCTTACCAACTACTTCATGATGATCAAACGTGTTCCTGGCTTTTGCTTATTGTAGTTATCTTTTACATTTTAGAATGATTTCTCAGGTATAAAAGCCGACCGGCCCCATGTTTTATTACAATTTTTATCATGACAACTGGGACGTCTATTCTGAATCTAATCTCTTTTGTTCGTTTCACCTTAACCTTTTGTAAATTGCAGCTGGGATGTGAAAAAATGGACGTGCTATGGGGAGTGGAGGATCAAAAATTACATTCATTGTGCTAGGGCTTCATTGGATATTAGAGGTTCAACTTCAATTTAACTTTGAGTTGCAATGATAGTGCTAAATTGTGGAATTTCCTGACTCAACTTTTTTTCTTTTTTCTGTGAGGACCTAAACAAATTTTAACCCTTGCTTTAACAGTGAAATTCTGCACTTTCCCTTGATTTAGAGTTAGAATCAGCCTTGTCTTAGAATTTTCTCAAGTTGGAATTTTTCCACTCAAGGAAAAGGAAACATGATGCAGGGAAAAAACCAATTAAGTGACTTGATTTTGAGGATTTTATTTAGAGCTTCTAAATCCAAATCTTTAGGAAATGAAAGATTATTTATTTTGCAAGTAAGATGCAAGCTGATGGATTTGGTGAAAGAGTGCCAACTTTAGAGTGTGGACTAATGCACATATACCAAGAACAATACAAGCCCACCTCAACCCTTAAGGCCAATTGGCATTAGTTTAGGCTTGTCAAAGTAGCAACTGATTATTTGTTGCCTTCTCTCTCTTTTTCCTTCTGGCCAGGATAGCAACTGTGACTCAGTCCACTTGATTCTGAGCATCTTTTTTGCTTGTGTATTGACTAAACAGTAAGCAATGAGGATGGAAGGAAGAGCTGTTGCCTGTTGGTTTATAGTATATTGTTTTGGAGTGAACTCGGGTTTAGTCAAGTTTGTTCAAACAGTCACTTTTAAGAGGTAGCATTAAATAAGTCTGAGGTTTGAATCTCAGTATCTGTAACCTCAAGATATCTGACCGTAGCCTGTTTCGACTCTGTTCATAGTATATTGTGTTTGGAGTGAATGAGCCAACTTTTTGTTATGACTCTGTTCTTGAACTTAGATTTGTCAGTAGAAAATCATCAAATATTTTGGTTTGTCACTAGCCAACCTTTGGCCTTTTCACTCTTTAACCTTGATTTCATATAAACAATTAACCTTGGTTTGTATTTTTCCTTTTTGTAATAATCAGTAAGCTAAAGCTGGCTTGTCACCAGTAAACTTAATCTTCTCATCAATCAACTTTAATTTCCAGGAAATTTAAAATTTAAGTCTAATTTGGACTGTGGAGTTCACTGTCAATGACCTTTCCAATCCACAAGAAAGAGATGTGATGATTGGTTTTTTTTTTAGAAGTGATGTGATGATTTTTTTTTTAAAGGAAGATGCAGTTTGAGGAATAAAAAAAAAAAATTTAGATGTTGAGATTTGAATTTTAAATTTGTTTTAATATTATTTTTAAAAAGTAATTGTATAAATTAATTGGATTAAATTTTGAGTTAGCTTTTTATCCATTCGATGGATAAGGCAACTACCTTGAATGAGTTGTAGAATGTGAATTTTTTTTTTATCAATTATTAAGTGTTATGTTTCTTTTAAAATTTTATAATTATATTTAATGGTTAATTAATTTTTTTAATATATTATTAAACAAATTAATTAAAAACTTATTAAATTATTTGTCAAATTAATATAAAACATGTGATTTGGTCAATTAAAATTTAAAAACTTAGTCTAATTGATTAAATTTACTTGTGAATTATCATTTTTATTTTTAGATAAATTAAAATAATTTAAACATAAATTGAATTTTGGTCAATCAAAATTTCAAAATTTATGGGTTATACACTTAAATTTTACTTATAAATCATCATCTTTTTATCTTTAATTAAATTAATATAATTTGACAACAAAATTGAAGATATTAAGTTTTTGCATCATTTCTAAATCATTTGAGACACAATTTGATAAAAATAAAAAAGACTTCGACTCTAATTTTGGGAAAAAAGACTTGAAACACAATTTGGGAAAAAAGAATATATGACGAGCAAAGTCTTCAAAAGTTTAACAAATCAAATCCCCAAAAAAAAAAAAATGAACAAAATTTATAAAATTTCAACAAATCAAATTTAAGAAAAAAAATTATTGTAAGAACCCATCAAATTTCAAAAACCATTAATTTTTAAATAAAATTTTAAGAACTCAATTTTTTTTTAAAATATTGGATTCAACTTTATTTAATTTAAAAACAAATTATCAAATTTTTATTCAAGAAAAAAATAAAAATATCTTCTTTTATTTAAATTTTTTCAAAAATTATTAATGAATTAAACTTTATTATTTGATTCTAAAATTTTCTTTTCTTATTTCTCAAATACAAAATTTGTACATACAGTAACAATCCCTCCAAAATTATCAGATCTATCTTTTACCCTTGCACTAATCCATTTTTATAGTCAATAAAATAAGAAAAAGCAATACTCAGATTGTGATGGTAATCAGCATCTGGAGCAACAAATGAAAAAAAGAAGACAAAAAGGCCCTAATCTTAAAGCTCAACTTGACTAGAAAAGAACAAATAACTCTACCAGAAGACCTAAAGTTTTGCCAAAAAAAAAAACCAGTGCAGGGCACTTAGGGAACCTACTTTCTTATAGACGTCTCAATCATAGGGCACCTACTTAAAATTAGTAGGATTTATATAATAAGTGAATCAAGCTTAATTTTTAAAATATGATATTTAATAAATTTAAATATTTATAATTTTTTTCACTAATTTTTAAATTACGATTTTTTTTTTTTTTACTAAAAAAATAACAACCAACAGTTTAAGTACATATAATTATAATACTTACTATCAAAACCTATCAATTTCATTCTTAAATTGGCCCACTCTTTCAAACTATCTTACCTAATCATACAAACTTAGTTCCTAAAAAATAAAATAAAATAAAAAATTGAGATTGTTATGAGTTATCACCCGAAACTCAAAATAAAAGCAAATTATAAACATTTTTTTTTGCCGGAAAATGACTACTGGCCGGCAAGTACATTTTTAATCGAGGGCAAAAAAGAAAAGAAATGCGGGACCATCAATATCTTCGGGCACCACCCAAAAACAATATTAATAATAAAAGTTTCTCGTCTTGAAAAATTCCTCAAAAAGAACAAAAAAAAAAAATTACAAATTCGGATTCCAAAGACCCCATAAACGAGAATTGAATAATCCTAACACGTCCGCTAACACTTTCCTAGCCAAACCCTTGTGGTTACTTGTTGTCGTACGTACTTCCACATCAGCATCCTCCTCCGCTACCGGAAACTCTTCGGTCACTTCTGCCACTTCAGCTACCTCTTCTTTAACATCTTTCTCCATCGAAGTGACGTCGTCAGAAAAAACCGGTGCTTCCTCGGTGAAACTCTCCAAGACGGGAACTTCAAGGTCAACAACCAGGATATCATGTTCCCCAATGGCGGTTTTGTGTTTACTGTTCCTTCTTTTGGGCCGCGCGTTTTTCTTGGAAGGTTTCTGGGCTTCCCCGTTTGTTAAATGATCTTCAAAAGCTTCAATAACTTGATTGATAAGCTCACGGTTAGGAGAAGAGTCCCAGCGGAACCAATAACTCGTGTAACAGTCGAAACAATCGCAATAAAAAACCGGTGGCTTATGGGGGAAAAAGCCATTCTTTTGGGTCAGCTTGCCGGCGGTTTGTGGTGGTGGCTTCTTGGAAGATCTTTTCTTGGATGAATAATCTTGAGAAATTAAAGAGTTGGTAGTGTTGGTTTTGAGGGACCTGGTTATCATGTAAGCTAAAACTTCTAGGTCCTCGAGAGAAAGGACTGAAGCAAGAGCCAAAATGGCAGCTGGGAGAAGCTTCAAAATGGAAAGATAGTCTTCACCTGAAGAAGAAGATGGGGATGGGTATACTTTACCTTTGTTTTTGAACTTCATGGTTGCTTTTATTTTTCTTGGAGGAAGTTGTAAAGAAGGGGGAAAATGGGGATGGGATTATAGTAGGGATATAAGGCAGAGAGGCTGAGAAGGGTAGAGGATACAGTTGTTAGGGTGTTTTTTCACGCGTACCGTTAACTCTGTTCCGCACCGCTTTTTGGTATGGGCCAGCTTACGCTTTTTACGAGGACAAATTTGTACAACAATTTACGACTCTTTATTAAAAGTTGAAAAGGGCAAAACAGTCCTTTTACTAGGAATTAATATGATAAGGACAAAACAACCGACCAAACGCACCGTGAGGTGCAAATGAGACAGGTGAATTTGAATTTGAAGGCAATGTAGGGATAGGATTGGTTAAAGTCTCAAAATTGTTTTTCTCTTATCTTTTGAATTGTCTTTATGATTTTGTTATTTTTTTTTTTTTACATTCTTTTTTTGCATTTTATAATTTTTTATTTTCTTGCTCATTTCAATTGGTACCATTCTTTTGAAGTCATCTATAAGTTTGATGTATTTACTACAATAATAATAATTTACATGAGAAGAAAATAATAGTTTCTCTTCTGCACAATAACATAAAACATGTTTTTTTTAAAGGACATAAAAACATGTTTTTTAATACTGCTTTTCCCCAACTAATAAAAACAAAAAATGAATTGATAAATTAAGTATTGAATTATACTTTTTTAATATTAAATTTATGAGTACTGAATTTATATTATAAAAGTTATTTGGTATGTTATTGAAATTAAGTATTAGATATAATTATATTGTTTAATAACTGTAAATATTGAATTTTAAAAATTATTTATTTCACAATTTTAATTTTGTTAACATTATATTTTATATTATGTAACATAATCTTAAATAAAAATTAAAAAGAATAATTTAAATTTCTCATCTTTTTAACAAAAAATAAATTAATTCAAATACAATTTTTTAAATAAAATTGACTTAACATATTTTACATTAAGTGATAAGTAGTTTTTTACCTACTTATCTTATTCAATATTTTTTTGTTGAATTTTTTTAATTAAATAACATTTAATATGAGTTATCAAACACATTAAAAAAAATCAATGCATTGAAATTATCAAATACACACTTAGATATTCAAAAGACAAATAAAAAAAGTGCCTTTGAAAAGCAAATTGAAAATTAAACACATTTTTAAGTTTTAACCATTGGTGATAGGTTCATGATTTCTTTCATAGAGGATGTATTTCCATTAGAAGACCGCATGCTGCATGAAAAGCTTCAAGAACATCTACCTTATTTTTAATTAGATCAGCAATATAACAATAATATGGTAATTTTAGACATAATACGAAAACACCACATGAATATGATATGTTTAATAAATATGATATGACACGTTTAAATATTATTAATACGATATGTTTAATACATGTAAAATATTCGCATCTAAAATTTTAACATATTTAATAATTTATGTTGTATTTTATATTTACATGATTGACAAAAAAAAAGGATAAAACAAATATACACAAATTGTCATATCTAAGAATTAGAACTGCTCAATGGTCGGACAGCCCGCACGGCCCGAATTGGATCAGGCTTGAGTAAAGAACTTTTATAAATTGGGCCGGCCCGATCCGACCCGAATTACTATTCATTAAATAAAAATATTTTTTATTTAAATTTTATAAAATTTAAATTTTTTAAAATAATTTATGAACAGTAAAACGGACTTATAAACCGATCCGGGCCCAACCTGAAACGAACTTAAATAAATAAAAAAAAAATTGGATCACGACCCGACCATGAGCAAATTTACTAATAATCATACTTCATTCCTTTTATTTCTCCAAGCTCCTACCCCATAATGCTTAATTTAATAATTAAAAACATAGTCAATCATTTTCAGTACTCCACCTGTTATTATCTTACTTAGGAGGTGTAATGGACGTACATTATTCTTAACCAGCACCTCAACTCAAACAAACAAATATTCCAAGTCCTCAACAACTATGTTCTCTTGCTTGCTTCTCGCATTCTCACCAATCAAAGGAAAATGGATATCGAACACCAAAATGGGATTTTCAAGCAAATCAAACGAAATAAAAGATGAAAAATCAACATCTACAAGCAATTCCTCTTTCAACAAGCTCCCATTTCCTTGCTTCCATACCTTGCTTTAGTACTTTCAGTTCCCCATTTTTTAAGTACTCTTTGTTTCTTTGCTCTGTTTAACACCAAGTAGCTAATATGGTTTGTAAATATCCGGGTCAAGAGGACAGAAACGGATAATAAATGCATACAATCTAAATTTGGTAACTTTGGATTCTAAATTCTAAACAAACGACTCTACATTTATGTTTATTTTTCTTACACAAACATATAAAGTAAGCTTTAATTACTAATTAGGGTAGATTTAAGATGATTTTTTCTTTCTTTCTTTCTTTCTTATTTTACATAACTGAACGGTTGAAATCCAACCCAATTATGAGCTTGCTATCTTACATTGTTTATTTATTCCTAAAACGAAGGTAGTAATTAATAGAGTTAAAGGCACCACTATCCTATTTATAGCTCCCCCACCACTAATCTGTTTCTACCTCACAGTCACAGCAGCCATTGTTTATCAGAGATAATTGATCCAAGAAAGAAGTAATGGCAAAGGTATAGTTTAAAAAAAAATATTTTTGGATTAAATTTTAGCATTTTTCTGTCAATATTGTTTATTATACTATAAGTATTTATATCATTATTAAAATATATTTTCGAGTTCATTTTTAATATACTAATAATGAAAATTTTTAATTTATAAACGGGTTAAAAGATTACTATATATTGTACTTTTTTTAATTAGTTTTTATTTTTACTTTACTTTAAAAGTATGTATCAACCTGTTAATCTTGTTTGTGGATGTGATAAAAAAAAATTCAATTATAAGAGAAGAAATAACCAAAACATGGGAAATGGACAACAGCAATTCATCGTCGGAGAACAAATTATGGAAGTGAAAGTTGAGAAAAGCGGTGAAAAAGAAATTGTGCTGAAAGTTCACATGCATTGTGAAGGATGTGCGGACAAGGTTTTCAATTGTTTGAAAGGTTTTGAAGGTTAGGGAAATTTATTATCAAATATAATGTTTGATTTTTCAAGCATATCAATAATAAATAGCCCAATTGTTAATTTAATTTGTTAGTTTGATTAGGCATTGAAGAAGTTCAGACGGATGTGAAAGGTAACAGAGTGATAGTGAAGGGACAAACGGTTGATCCATTGAAGGTTTTGGAAAGAGTTAAGAAGAAATATAGTAGAAATCTTGAGCTTATTTTTCCCAAACCAAACCCTAAAGCTAATGATAAAAAGGAGTTAGAAAATAAACAAGAGGTGGGTGGTTACAATTTATGTTTATTTCACTCTTCATTATTTTTTAAAATATTCACGTTAGATATTCGTATATAACATATATTTGAATACAAATATAAAAATACGATCTTTCAAATCTATCATTTTTTTTCTTCTAACTTTGTCTTTGAAAATTTACTTTAATTTATATGAATACACATGTTTTTCAAATAATAAAATTTATTCTAACATTTAATTTAATAATTAATGCGTTATTTTTCATTTTCACGTGTTATTTAAATATCGTAGATGCATATATGTATAAAATTTTGGCATTCTCTTTTGTTTTATTTTTTTAATGCTATATTACTTAATTTTTATTCTTATTTATGCAGCCTCAAATTAAAGTTGTTGCACTTAAAATGTACATGCATTGTGAAGGTTGTGCAAATGATATTAGAAGAAGTATAGAGAGAATGAAAGGTAAACTCTTTTTCTCTTTGGTTTTACATTTTAATTAATTTTCCTTTTTTTTTTTTTCCTTATACCAACTGTCCCATTCAGTTCTTAGTTCTCTTCAAAATGCCTCCGTTTTATGAAAAAAAAAAATACTGATTATTGGTAAGATTTCGTTTTTATATATTGATAATGAAATTTTTTAATTTTACGAATAAAGTTAAAAAATGATACATAACTCATTTATTTATAATTTTTTTGTTTAATATATACCTTTAAGGGATGAAATAATTTCTCATATTGATAATCATAAAAAAAAAAAAAAATCTAACTATGTAATTATTTGGATGCTTGTTAGGAATTTTAAATGTTGAATCGGATATGAAGAAATCGACGGTGACTATTAGAGGGAAATTTGATCCGTCAAAACTTGTTGAAACAATCACCAAACGATTGGGAAAATATGTAGAAATTGTGGGAGTGGGATCAAACGAGAATGGAAATGGAAACAAGAAAGGCAAAGAAGAAGAGATCATATTCCAATATCCTCCACAATATTCCGCACAACATATTTATCCTACTCAATTTTTTAGTGATGAAAATATATTCTCCTGCTCGATAATGTAAAGAATTACCTTGATGAATTTTTAAATTAATAATTATTTGTTTTAATTAAAGTTCGATTACCCGAATGACTTTTTAGTTTTAATATCCAATAATACCTCCAAAAACATGTTGCAAAAAAAAAAAAAAAATTTCATTTTAATTCCGACGAAGCTGTGCAAAAAAACAAATAAATAAATATATTTAAACAATCAGTTTTTTCCTCTATCTTTCCTTCGATGTCTCCTGTATATTGGATTCTGATTTTGAACCTTTGGATCTTAAAAGCAACGTCGTTGCAAGCGGGATCGCGGACGGTACTTCGAGAGATTGGCAATAACAACGGCGGCGGCGGCGGCGGTGGTAGTGATCCGAAGGACTACGCCGTCGAATTTAATGTCACGAATTTCGATGGAGTTCTCAAGGACACTCCTGGCACTTACGCAATAGTAGAATTCTTCGCTCACTGGTTAGTACTCTTTCAATAAGCATCCACTCTTAGCTGCCCAATTGTTTCAAATCTGGAGCTTTGAGCACACAAATTGAATTATGCTCAAGTTTTATACTATGTTTGAAAATATGAATTTAAAAATTTGAATTTGGATTTCATTTGTTATATAAATTGTGAGAATGAAATGCATACTTTATATATAAATTAGTTAAGATTCAATATGATTATATATTTGAAAGGTATAAAAACATGAATTTCAAATTCATAAATAGTTATAGGTATTTTAAATTCACCACTAAATAAACATCCAACAAATTCATGAATTTGAAAATAATCTTCAATGTTACATTTAAATGTGTTTTATTACATAATTTATATTATTTTTAAAATCTAAATCCAATTTTTAAAATTCAAGTTTTCGAACACAAACTTATAGTTTTGTTAACACTGTTGTCCGTGGAAGAAATAGTTTTTTGTTTTTATTTGTGAATTTCTTGCTTGATGAAAACTTTAATCTGCCGGAAATTAGTCTGCAATCCGATTTGGTTATAATGATGAGAATCGGTATTTCTACTTGAGTTTAGAAACAAAGATATATAGCTTAATTGACATATAACATATTGAACCTTTAGCAGTTTCATTTGCATATAATTGAATGTATACTTTTTAGGAAATTAAACTTTTTTTTTGTTCACTGTCCAAAATTGGTCCTTTTCGTTCATTTGTATAACAACTTGCAAGATATTATAACATGTAAATATATGAGGGTTATGTTATTCAGATTTTTTATTGTTTTTAAATATTTATATCCGACACTCGTGTTCGAAATATATTTCGATATGGGTATGTAGATATGATCCTCAAGAATCTTTCAAATACATGAAAAAATTTAAAATAAATCAAACATATCTGTGTTCAACACTTACACTCGAATCCGAGTAATATAGTATGAGAGTATGACCATTCAAATAAACTTTCACCACCTTGTTGACATGTACACCCTTTTGAAACTGTACCTAATGGAATGGAATTGAAAATAGATCCAAAAATAAGCCTTTGAAGGCACGGGACAAATTCTCCTTGCTTACCCTTTTTCATTGTGATACTTTGTTGTTTCCAAATGGGCTGTAGCATATTGTCAACCATTTGCATGGTATGAATTTATTTTGTGCTTTGCAAAACAAACTGGGGATACAATGATATTAGGCTTTGCCATACAAGCTGGAGATAGTAGATGTCTTTGTTTGGACAATGGCAATGGCAATGGCAATGGCAATGGCTAACGGATGTTTAGAGGGCTTTACCTCCTTTAGATAGTCTATGAAACATAAGACAGTTACATCCTATGTTACTCGGATTCGAATGTGAGTATCGAATACGGGTATGTTCAATTTTTTTTTTATTAAGATTTTCATGTATTTGGAGAGTTTTTGGAGGATCATATTCTCATACTCATGTCCGAATATGCGTCGAACACGGATACTTCAAAAAAAATGAAAAATTGGAGCAACCTAGGTTACATTAGTGACGGTTGATGTTTTAACCTCTGTTACATGGACTCGTCAGTTATGGTCGCCGTACCGGTGTCGAAGCGGCACGACACCGGTACCGGCACAGAATATGTGTTCGACTCGTCATCGAAAATATGGACACGGCTTCTTGTGATTGGCTACGACTCCTTAGCAGGAGGAAGAAAAAGAAGAGACAATGAAGTTCTGGAAAATGACGAAGATGAAAAAGAAAAAGAAGCAAGGAGAAGAAAAAGAAGAAAAGACGGTGAAAGTTCAGGAAAAAGGCGAGGAAGACGAGGATGGGTGCGGCTTTGTTGCCAAAAAGAAAAAAGCAAAACAAGACAAATTTTCATCATATGGGTTTCTTTAATTCTCACAATATGTGTTGGGCTTATTATGTCTGGACCCAAAATATTCAAATTGGATTGAATAAAATTGTCATAAATCCAGTTCAAAAAGCAAACTTATTATGTTTTGGGCTATCTTTTATTTTTGGCCCTTGCCTAATTAATAGACCAAAAAATCAAGACTACTAAAATTAATAATTATTAAAAATGAATTTGATACAAAAAATATTTAAAAAAAATATTTATATATATAATATTACATTATTTGTATATATATATTTATTTAAAATATTATATATGACATATCTCCGTACCCATATCTAATTTTTGGATCCTTTTTAGTCGACTCCGCGTGTCCAAAATTTTAACCAAAAGACAGTCAGACACTTGGATACATACTAGTATCGGATACCCGTATCAGAGTCTATGTAACCTTGGTTTTAACTGCATGTACTTCTGGTCAAAGCCCATTTGGGTGCGAATACAGCTGTTCCTTTTAATTCAAAGATTGTCCAACACAATAAGGTTGCATTTGAAAACTTAAATTTGGATTTGGATTTCAAAATTTTAGATTTAAAACTTATGATTTTCAAATTCATTAATTTAAAATTCTTTGTTTGGGAGAATAAAAAATTTCAAATTTAAGATTTTGAATGAATTCAAATTCATTGTTTGGATAATTAAGATTTGGATTTGAATTTGGATTTAAATGAATTTTTTTTTTTAATTTTATAACATATAAAAAAATTGAATCAATATATATATATATATAAACATAATTCTTCAATACTACATGCTCAAATGCTCTAATAAAAAATTAACTGAAAAGAATATGCAATGGATAAAGCATGGTTAACATGATTGTCCCTCGTATAGTCACAGGAATATAATGAAATTTGAGTTTTGATAACTTTCTCTTCGCATAACAAATTGAATCAATATATATATATATATATATATATATTCTATTATTTCAGATTTGCCTTTATGAAAAAGTTAGTTGCTGGATTAGAAAATAAATAAAATACTAACCATATTTTAATCGTATTTTTCGATTTGTTAAAATAGCTCAGAGAGAGACAAATCGATCTTACACAACCTTTATAAAAAGAATGACAATTGGTCAAGATTCTAATAATTTGGGAATGTTTTGTAAATCATCATCATCATTGCAAGTACTGTTGAAAATTTTGGATCGCGAATAGGATAAAAAATGGGAAGTTTATCCAATCCGATATATATTATAAAATTGAAAATGATGCAAACTGATGAAAAATCGATTGAATTAATAAAAAATTAAAAAAAATTAATTTTAAGTTTTTTTTAAAAAAAATTTATTGTATATGATGAGATTTTAATTTTTAATTTTTTAGATTTATATAAAATACCATATAATTGAATTAAATACATATTTTATTAAATATTTATTATATTTAATATTAAAATTATTCATTTAATATTAATTTTTTTTTAATTTAATCAGTTAATTGATAATTAAAATTTTCATCGATTTGATTTTTTAAAGAGTGCACGTTTCCACTTGCAAATTAAAATTGGATTGAGTTAGAAGCCCATATGAGAGTGAGTACTTAAATTCATTTAATATGTAAATTTAATACATATCCCGTGTTTTTTAAATTTTAAGAAACTTTAAATTTTGTAAATTCCTAGTTTTGATTTTAAATTCTAAACTTGGGGCCTTAAAAGTTGATGTTGGATTTGGTCCAAATCCAAATCCAATATTTTTTTTGTTGATATCCAAACAACAAATTTGGATTTATAAATTCAAATCCAAATTTTTGAGCCAAATCTTAGTTCCCAAACAGGCCACAAAAGGGTGTTTTTTCTTGCAATACAGAATCCTATAACCTAGTATTAAAATATATCTGACATTCTATGGTTAAGAACATATAAGATAAATGCATCCCCGTGTCTAACTTTTAGGAGTTGCCATGTCAAAGCCATTTTGTTCTTCATGGATACTTTTACCAGACTCTTGGAGTTCATTAGTTTCAATGTAGGAAAAGGGTTAGCAAACCAATTATTATTCGCAGTTATACACATTTCACAGCCAGGTTGACGTATTGTGTTGATTTACTAATCAATATATCCAGGTACTATCATGATAATGTGTTTCCTAGTAGTTGGCTTGTTTGCTCGATTTTCTGTAGTTTATATCAAAAGGTTAAGAATCAGTGCATGATCAGCAAATTTCTTAAAATTCTTTATTGATCAAATGACACTTTTGTTGTTCCTCCTATAGAAAAAACACATTGCAGAGAAGAAGGAAAATATATTCCTACAAAAATATAGTCTAGAGAGAGGAGGATCTATGGTATTATTGACAGAAACAAAGGAAGTAAAAAATGGAGGAAAGAGGGAAGAGATCAGTAGGGTGTGACTTGTGAGTGAAAGAATAAACTCATTGAACATCTTGTGAACAAGCTTGGTTTAAGCTATTTTGATATTTTAGCCATAGAATAACAATAACAACAAATTATTAAGCTATTTTGCAATATATGACGTAAAAAGAATGATAACCTTGTCATCAAAAATGGTTTTACTCTATTAAACTAGCAGTCTTCCATAGTTATTTGTTCCTATAATTCGATAACTAAGAACATTTGTTTTTCAACAATTATAAGCCTTGCATGTTAAGTCAATTATAATAGAGAGTTTCTTTTAGTTGTAATTTGATTATATAAGGTGTCAATAATTGTTCTTATTTGTTTGCAGTTGTGGCTTATGGGTTTTAATGCATTCACTCTCTGTGAGGATTGAGGATGGAGAGAGCCAGTTTACATTTACATCTATATGTGATTTTATTCACAACTTCTTTATTTGTGAGGAGTGCCGTCAACATTTTTATGAGATGTGTTCAAGGTAAATTTGATTCCAAAGCAAGTTATTTTCTTAAACATATAAGTTTATTTCATCTAACTGCAAATATTCAATTTGCAGTGTTACTAGCCCTTTCAAAAAAGCCCATGAATTTGCTCTTTGGTTGTGGAGTGCACATAATGAAGTTAATGAGAGATTAATGAAGGAAGAATCATCTGTAAAAAGTGGAGATCCCAAGTTCCCAAAGATTATTTGGCTTCCAAGACAACTTTGTCCTTCATGTTATCGCTCCCGAGGTCCCAAAGATAAAGGAAGCAGTCAGATTGATTGGGACCACGATGAGGTGTTCAAGTTCTTAATTAGTTATTATGGAAATACGCTCGTATCTTTGTACAAAGAAAAGGGTCTACTTGCTGATGATGGGACCAATGCTACTCCGGATGATTTCGTGGCCTCAACAAATGCAGTTGCGGTGCCTGTGGGGGCTGCGTTGGCTATTGCTCTTGCTAGCTGTGCATTCAGAGCACTTGCTTGCTACTGGGGATCTATGTTACTCGGATTCGGATGTGAGTGTCGGATCACGAGTATATTCAATTTTTTTTTAAGGATTTTCATGTATTTGGAGGGTCCTTGGAGAATCATATTCTTATACCCATGTTCGAATATGCGTTGGACACGGATGTCGAACACGAATATTTCAAGAAAAATAAAGAATCGGAGCAACATAGTTGACTATTGCAGCAGAAGAATCGGAAGTATTGCCACCAACTATACTCTTTAAAGAACATATGATAATTATGAGGATATGAGTACTTTCAAATAGGATTAAAAGCATTAGAGTGAAAAGAGAAACGGGGTAAAAGGGTGGGGGAGAGGTGTAGAGAGAGAGGTTTTGATAATTAGGATGTAACTTTCTTATCTGATTTCCTTCCACCACTTTTCAGGCGTAGGAGAAGCTGGAATTAAGATTACTAAAACAAAAAACAATCGTACACAATCTTTAAGATGCCCAGTCGGATGACCTCAAGCTCCAAGCAGAAATCCAGATTACAGCCTTATACCAAATGTCCCACGTGAGGTCCTATTCTTTACCAGTTTTCTATTAAGCTCCTCATGAAATTTAATTTTAGGTTTCAATGATTCAACATAATCTTAATTTTGAGAAACGAATGTCCTACATCTGTTCTTTTAATTTCCATTCACATTTGACATGCTGCATGATTACTTAGAATGACTTTTGTGAATTGTCTGATACAAGTGTCTTCCAGTTCCTTCTCTCCACCTGATTTTGTTCTTCATATAATATAACAGTAAAGACAGAAGAACTATCTTTCTTTTTTTTTTTTGGTAATACCAAACAGTGTAGAACTATACCAACTTGAATATGGGAATATTGTATAAACCTCTTTAAGATTATTTCAGAAGACATACTTTCATTCTTGCATTGACAATGTTATCTCCTTTGGATCATTAGGTACCTATATTATTTAGTTAGTATCCCTCCAGGGGAAAAAAGGACGAGCTGAACCACCAAGGCAGTATTGCTTGGGACAATTTCAGATTCCAGTTGAAACCCTCAACTCAATGCCCTTCCTATTTGCATATCTGTTTGTTCACTGATGCATCACTTTCAAAATCGATCCTATTTCCACAAAATCACTTGCAAGTATTGATATCAGGGATGTATGTAGAAATTGAACAACCTTAATGTCTAGAGCATTTTCTCCCCTCCCAAAATCACCAAACAAAATTACCAGTTTTTATCTTTTTCAGCAACACAGTTTCCATCAGGGAAAAAATACAATGCAACTAAAAGGGAAAGAACATTGGAGTAAGATAAGTATATTCACTTGAATTGTAGCTGTTCTTTTATATACTGCACAATGGTTCATATACACAGTACATTGTTTGGATGTCTTTGCTTCAATGTACATTTTCTTTGACTATATACGATTGGGATCTTTCCCAGACATTAAAGTTTTTCCAACACAATTTGTGAAACATGTTGTACAGCTAATACCATACTTTGTCAAACTACAAGCCCTCTTGTATTATCAGCTGATATTAACACCTTCCAGTTTTCTACTATTTTACCTCTTGAAGATAGAAAGATTGCTGTTTTCTGCTTATCACAGGTAAGACCAATTTCTTATTGTGTAATGACTTTTGGTGCACCTATGTTGGCATTCAATGTATGTTAACTATGTGAGGCTGAGTTTGCATGACAGAAAGCTCAGTTTCTTCATCTGATTGAGTAAACAATGAATTTCGAGTCTCCTAATGAACAACAAAAAAAAGAACTCGATGAGAAAAACTTTTTCGCCTTAGCATAGACACCGTAACAGTAGGAAATCTGAGTTGAATCAACAGGAAATATCACCTGTTGCTGCCTGCGGCGACGGCAACGGAGGGCAGCAGTCACTGCTTTAACCATGACATAGATTGGCAGGATAATTCCAACAGTACGAAGTAATAACAACTGTACAATGAAGAAGACATAAGTTTATAGTCTGAAACTGAAAGTAAAGAATATGATAATTTTCTTCAAATACATGGGGGGAAATGTCTTACTACAAACAATGGGAAAGAGTACTCATAGTTTCCACTTAGTATGACAGGAAGAGTATGTCGCAAAACCAAAAGAAGCATGAACTGCAGAGAAAAGCATGAGAAATTGGGTTGAGAGAGTTGTCAGAATGATAGCAATTGGTGAACAAAGACTAAAGTCTCAACCATGGTTTCTGGTTCACCTGAAGAAAATTTTTTACAACTAAAATTTTTTAAGTAATTGTTTTTACCCATTGAGGTCCATAATTTCAGCCTAAAATTTCAATTACCATTGCAAGAATCATAATTGCTTTTAATCTTTAATTAGCTATTTCTGTCAAAATGAAGCATCCTTAGCATAGTGCGTTTAATAGAATGTTTAAAAGTTTAAATTAGAAAATCTCAAGTATTTCTCCTCCCAAATTGTGCTATTTGATTAGGACAGTGAATTTGATCTACAGACTGTGAAGCATGGACACAGATACGCAATACAAATACAATACGGACATGTATATGATGACACTGTAATTTTAAAAAATAAGACACGAGTACAGTATGACACAATAATAACAAATATTTTTATATAATAATATACAATTATTAACATATTAAAATCTTTTTGGGACTTCTTTTCTTTAAATCACCCATGGACTTTTCAAATATTAATATGCAAATAAGCTTTTCAATTTTTAAAATCAATTTTGAGTTTAAAAACCCTAACCTTTAAAAACTTTTTAGGACACAAATAATTCAAATGCCCTAAATCATCATTTAACTCTTAACTTTCAATGCCGTAAATTATTCACCAATGAATTCTTTTCATATCTGGTTTTTTTGTGTACCACCTATCTTTTTTCTCTCATTTTCAGTCCCTACAACATATCTTTCCATTGATGTTTTGCTTTTTACTCTCGCTTTATCTTCTATGTTCTCTCTCTTCATTATCATTTTTTTTAACATCTAACTTCCCTAAGATTTGGGTTATTGCTCATTATTGATTTCAGATTTGAGAAAGAAAAAAAAAAAAACCCTGTCAAGCCGTGTCCAGATATGTCTAAACCGTATTCATTTATTTTTTTATTGTTTGGCATGTCTCTAAGTGTCTGACACGTATCCCGCCGTGTCGGAGGCATATCCATGCCTGTTCGACACCGGTATCCAAGGGTGCATGATGTGTCCGTGCATCATAGCTGTCAGAAGACAACACAGACACTAAAAGAGAGAGATAGAGAGAGAGAGAGAGAGAGAGAGAGTTTTACAATTATTGCAACTGTACGAAAACCTATCAAGCTTCTTGTAGTCGAAACTAAATATTCATCGTAGTGAGCATCCAGTAAGCTATGATCTGTTGAGACTACTGCTATAAAGCGAGAACTGTTTAACTCCCTCCTAGAAATCTCCCAGTTTCCCCTGATAAAAAAGCATAAAAGGTACTTATTCATAAAATTATAGAGAAAAATGAAGCACTTTTAAATCTCTTAACCTGATCAGAGGCAGTTAATTAATACCTAAACTTCTACAAAAGTTACCTAAAATTCATTGGAATACGCCCAATTTGAAACAAGGGAGGTGGTGCAGTATAACCTGGCTTGAATAGCTGAAATGCAGAAGATACATGATCAAACAATTTTAGTCCAACATAATGTCAGAGATAAACTATACAAAGAAGAACTCGAGCTCTATACCACGTGAACAAGTTGGAATTAGAAAGGAAAAAAAAAAAAAACTTTAACTAGAACATGGGTCATGAAATGTAAAATATGTAACCTGATGGCATATTTCACAGGTAGTGTTGCCCTTCTCATTGCACCATCTTTGTATACATCTGCGATGAGCATACTGTAATAAAATAGAGGGTAAGTTGATAATCAGTCTTGAACTAATCAGACCTTATTTAAACCCTTCACTTTACATTGCTGGAGGAAGGAAAGCATATTCAGAGTTTCCCGAAGTCCGCATTCTTTAAAAAACAAAGTTAAAATGAAAGCAGATTGAAAGATATACGAGCAAAATTGATCTATTTACAAAATGACATTATTGGAACTGAGGCCAGAAATTCTAATATAAGCACAAGCAAAAAAAAAACAAAAAAACTTATTAAAACACATAAACTCGACTTCAAGAAGAGAACTATTAGAGATGTTTTCTCATTAGCCACATTCAGAGAATGTGCAGTCCCACATTTCAATCGGCTTAGTGAATCAAATTTTTGGGTCAAACTTATAAAAGATAATGCTATTGACAAAAATAAGGAGCAACTGGTGCTTCTTAGGGCAGATATGATAGATTGTAAGGTCAAGCATGCTCTGCAACAAGATGGAATGAATATTTCAAGAAAAGCTTACATGGTTACATATGAACTCGAGGACGAAGAGATTATAAGTTAGTGCAATTAAAATGATGGTAGTGTCACTTGTCAAGAAATATTCTTCAGAATTAACAAGAGTCGAGACACAAATTTTAACGCAGAATGTCAAGATGGAATAAATCAAACCTTTATGTTGAAACTATTTGTTGTGGTCAATTGCTCTAGAGAAAAAAAAAGGCCTTATAATTTGGTCTTGGGCTGTTCCTTTTTTCTTTTTTTTTTGGTTGAAAGTAGGCAAAGGGAGGTGAAGGAAATGACTAGGTAATGCCTAGTTGCAACTGCCAACCCAATAGACAAGATCAAATTATTTTTTTTTCCCGTTCAGAAACATGTCAACTTGATATAGGCTCAAACCTAACCTACATCATCCTTGTTCTTGGAAGATTTTAGAACAATAAAAAGAATTAACCACAAAATAGTTATGCATCCTCAAATTTATACAATAGCTTCAAATAACTAGGCAGCTGACACTGATGATGTGTTCTAACTTTTAAGCAGCAAAAACTACATAAAATTCATCACATCATTCACCAAAAATTTGGAAACTAATCATACATAGTGAAAGAATTCGGGGGTTGTCTTAATAAATAGAACATGAAATATATATATATATATATATATATATATATATAAAAGACAGGTTAAAGAAACTTAGAACCAAATTGAATATTTTCAAATTTTGAAAATTGTCAGTCAAATAAGCACCAAACTAACCTTCAGGCTGCCACAACAAGAACAAGGGGTCTCCATATTTGAGTCTTCATCCTCATCTTGGCATATCCTACATTCAACAATTTTCCTCGGGGACGATAAATCCAACTTTGGAGAAGAATTGAATACTTTTGTGTCATCAACTGCTGATGCAGTGGCCTGCAAAGACCGGTTCCTGCTTTCAATTGCAGCTTCCAATGTGGATTCTGTCAACAACCGGTCCACTAGTAATACAAAATGATCCCCCATATTCAGATACAGAAAAACTCAACAATCAGCTTTTAAATAAGCCAAGCCAGGAATAGTTTGATCAAGTTCTCTTGTTTACTTCTCTCCTGCTTACAAAAACTACAAATGATTAGAAACAATCTAAAAGCTTTTAAATTTAGGTGTTAGTAATATAAATTTATGCTCATATAAAACCCCTCTTAACTTTGCAACTTAAACCAGGATAACTGGGGACCCCCAACAAGTGCATGTAATAAAGGATGGACAAAGCCACCTCATAGAAAGCTGAGAAGAATTTTTCTCAGAAATGAATGGTACAACATCAAAATATAACCATTAAAGCAAAAGGAAATATCTTAAGAAAATTTGAACAGAAATTAATGGTACAACATCGAAAGCTCAACATGTTGGAGCGAAGGCAAATGTAAAGTGAGCTTTAAAAAATCTCTAAAGTTTAAGTAGAGGGGGAAAAGGGAGAAATTTAAAAAAAAAAAAAAAAAAAGGATTTTTTGAGAGACACCTTATTACAACTGCCTACCAAAAAGAAAACCCAAAAAAACCAAACAAATTGGCATAAACCCATTGAGGAAAATACATCCAAAAACATTCTAAAGTAAACAGAAAGGAGAAAAGGAAAGTACCCAGAGAAGGCAAAAGGAAAAGAGGAATGAGAGAAAAAAAAACAATAACAAAGGCGCCTCCAGATGCCAAAAACCAAAAAGAGAGAGTGCTTTACCAATCCAAGAGGAAAAAGCATAAATCATAACAAGAAAGGGAAAGGGTTATAACAAAAAGTGGATAAAAAAGAAGAACCTTACAAGAAAGGGATCGTTTTTCTTCAAGCAAAGGAACCTTCTTTTCTCCCTATGTTTTTGTGAAAATTAAGCTATGGTTTTGAGGGTTGAAGCAAGAGAGATTGAGTGCAAACGTTGTAGCAATTCAAATTACAATATTTTTGTCTTTCCTTTCTCTTTTTCCTCTCTGGTATCGTAGGTTTGAGTCTTGTGTTTTTATATATATATGGGCGTTTGTTCTGTTTTGATTTTGCTTTTGCTTTTGATTTTGATGTCAGGGTAGAGAGAGGCAAAGGAAATAGTGAGAGGAAGATTCTTGAGCGACCAGCGCAGCCCGCATTTTCCGTTTTACTTAAAAACAGTTTTATATTTAAACTTAGACCTTGCATGGCCTGGCGGGCTGGACTCGAATTCAGACTGGGTCTTATATAGAAAATTTTAAGTTTGATATGGTCCGAGACGATTTTTATTTATTTAATTTTAATTTTTAAAATTTTTAAATAATATCGGGTCTAAATAGACGGGTTAGATGAACTGGATCCAAGCTTGACATTTAGAGGTGCTAATCGAAATAAGACCGGCTCGATTCTCTTCATGTACATTTTTAATTAAATTATTTTTATTACGCAAATTTGTTTGGTTTTTTTATCATAATATAGTTAAAAAATTACTATTTATCGAAATACCGTTGTTTTCAAATTAATTTTTAAAATTCGCTTATTTTTAACAAGTTAGAAAATCATCATGGACAATGGCGATTTTTCAATTGAATTTAAAAAAAAAATTAAAAAATACAGTTAAAAAATCATCATGGCCCATGGCGATTTTCCAACTGTATTTTTTTTTTAAAATTGAAAAATACAGTGGGAAATCGCCATGGGCCATGGCGATTTTCCGACTGATTTTTTCATTTTTTGTATTTTAATATTAAAAATTGCAAACGGTATAAAAAAAAATTTTAAAAATCCCTTAGTTTGTTTTTTTTATTTTTTTACAATATATATACTAAAATTTTATAATTTTATAATTTTATAAAAAATAAAATTTAATTTCTTATTAAAATTTAAAAAAAAATTCTTATTGAATTTTTTTTTAAAAAATTAATTTTTTATTGAAATTTTATAAAAAATAAAATTTAATTTCTTATTGAAATTTTATAAAAAATAAATTTTAATTTCTTATTAAAATTTTATAAAAAATAAAATTTAATTATTATTGAAATTTTAGGAAAAATAAAATTTAATTTTTTATTTTAATTTTATATTGATACAGAAAAAATTGAGTTTCTTCATCTCTAAATTTAAGTATTAATTAAAGTTGAATAAATAATTACATATTTATGCTCATTTACATTAATGTTAAGCTTATAAACTATCAATAATCCGATCAACAATAAATCCTTTGACAACAAAATATAGTGTTGATGTACAATATTTATTAATGAATCTAGACTGTTTCATTTTTTTAAAAATTCTAATTTACTTTAACTACTTGAGAAAAATATTATAAATTTAAGTTTTTTTTTTTTTTAATTTGCAATATCTAAAAGTCAGATCAATATGCATATCATTTGAAGTAATACTCAATTGGTCCCTTATTTCATTATTGAACAGTAATACAGTATCATGGAGAATTTATAAACATTAAATTTTAAATTCATGTCTTTGTCTTTCATTTTCAGCAACCAAATTATTGCAAAATTCAACACAAACCAAAGGTTAGAAGCTTAGATCTAAAATAATCCAAAATAAAAGGATTGACCTAAAAAATGAAATTCTCTCATATTGTCAGAAACTAAAAATAACATATTCAATAACTATTCTGTAAATTGGAGAACTTACCTTGTCATCAAGGACATCAATAAATGCACCATATCCATCAAGCATGTTGAAGTTCAAGGGTTAGGAGAAAAGTAGATATCATCAAGCATAATCTTGTCATTAGAGAGTTTTCTTATTTTTATAAAATTTTAATAAGAAATTAATTTTTTATATAAAATTTCAATAAGAAATTATTTTTTTTTTTTAAAATTTTAATAAGAAATTAAATTTTATTTTTTATAAAATTAAAAAATTAAATAAATTATAAAATTTTAGTATATATTTTTTAAAAAAATAAAAAACAAACCAAGGAAACAAAAATTTATTTAAATTTTTTTATACTCGTTTGCAATTTTCAAAATTAAAATTAAAAAAATGAAAAAATCAGTCATTTTTGTTTTTTTCATTTTTCCTTTTTCAAAGAGGAAATATTTCTCTATCAACTTGTTAAAAAATAAGCGGATTTTGGAAATTAATTTGAAAACAAACTATTTTGGTAAATAAATTTTTTTTGGCTATATTGTGATAAAAAAACCAATTTGTTTCTCATAATAAAATGATTGATGATGAGATTATTTTTGGATACTTTGTCTTTAAAATTAGTTTTTTTTTTTCCCTTGCTAAGGGTAAAATTTTTCATTGAAATGATTTTTTTTTTAATTTAAAATATTTCTTGCCTATCCTAATACACATTAATAAGAATATAATTACATTTTGTTAATATTAAAATTGGTTCCCCAACTTTTTGATTACTCACTACAAGAGTCCATCGGAAAAAACCCAATTTCCTTTGGCAAGGAGTATTTTCGTAAAAAATATTCAAGCCCTTGATAATTTAACGTCGAAAATAAAAAAAAAAAAAAAAATCGCAGAAATAATGGAAAATAGAATCCCTTGTGTCCAATTTTTCAAATTAGTTATTTACCTTATCTTTTTGGTCACGTTTATAGAGTATAAATGGAAAATGGAAAACGTGTTCTGAAACTAAACAGCCCTTGGTCTTTGGTTGGTGAATTCTCTTCTTTCAATTATATATTCTAGAAATTCACATCTCTTTCTAACACTACCAACAAATTGTTTGTGGAGTTTATTGTAATCATGAACAAGTATAAGATGTTTGTTCTTAGGTTTAGAGAGTTGTCATACATGTTTGCTTGCTTATAAAAAATCTAAAATCTGGTCTGGCATCCATTAATTATAGCCTTTGCATGTTTATAGAATGCTAATGTACTTTAATACAAGATGCATTACCACCTTTGCATTCAATATTTCAAAGTTGCTTGCTGAAACAATAGTTGAAAACGTGTCAGTTTTGATGCCTGTAGTTTGTTTGAAAATTGCTCCTCCATGTCATTTCTGTACTTCTTTGTTTCTTTCCCTATACCATATATATTAGAGGTGGCAAAATGAACCCGAACCCGAAAACCCGCCCAGGAAAACCCGAACCCGAACCCGCCCAAACCCGATTTGACCAAAAAGTCAAAAACCCGAACCCGAAAAAGCCCGAACCCGAATGGGCCCGAACCCGAATGGACCCGAACCCGAATGGGCCCGAACCCGAATGGACCCGAACCCGAATGGACCCGAACCCGAATGGGCCCGAACCCGAATGAGCCCGAACCCGAATGAGCCCGAACCCGAATGGACCCGAACCCGAGACCGGCCCGAACCCGAATTTAATACTAAAAATAAAAATAAACAAATTGCAATTTTTTTTTTTTACAAAGCAATAACTTTAATTATTAATTTTATTCTAATTTTTTTTAATAATTTAATTAAAATTTAAAATTTAATATATTATATATATATGATGAAATAATAATTTTATCAAAAAGTAAATTATATTTTGTACTTATAAGTTATAACTTTAACGTCTCATATCATGATGAATTTACAATCTAAATATTTTAAATTCTTGAAAATTTTAAAGATGTGAAAAAAAATTTGACAATAATTCAATTAATCTATAAGGGTAAAAAAATTGACAATAATTCAATTATTTTGGCCTTTTGGGTTATACTTAGACCTGCTCACGGGCCGGGCCTGGGCAGGATATTTTGTGTTCCGGGCCGGGCCGGCCCGGAACAGTAATTTTTATTATAATATTATTTTATTTAATTTTAATTATAAAAAATAAAAAAAAATAAAAAAATTATTTTTTTTATTCCAATGAACAGTGTTTCGGGCCTAAACGGGCGGGCCGGGCCGACCCAGGGCCAGGCCTGGGCAGAGAAAATAAAAAAAAACTGGGCCGCGGCCCGGCCCGGCCCATAAGCAGCTCTAGTTATACTTATGCGGTTAGGTTAGGGTGGGTTTAATTGGATTATGGCTTTCATGTGATTTTATTTTAGCGGGTGGATTTAATGGGGTTTTGGGTTTTATGGCCTTTTGGTTTTGGGTATATTTATTATATATTAATAAATAATCATATTAATTATATATTTATTACGTATAATTTAAATATAAATTATATTTTTTAGTACTACTTTATAATTTATACTTTATACTGATGAAAAAAATATAAGTACTCGATATATATATATATATATATATATCTTGACTATAAGCATAAATTTTTTGCATTTTATAAGTATATAAACGAATAGATGAAGGCCAGGATTTATTTTTAAAAGTTTTTTATTTTATAGTGAATATAAATTATAATGTATTTATATTTTGAAATCCGAGCTCATCAAATCAATTATTTTAAATATCAATATATTAATTTATAATATATCATATTTTTTATAATAAATTATTTCAAAATTTGATTTTATATAACAAATTAATTTCTTATTCTTTTGGTGCTAACAAATATTAATTTTAAAAAATAAATATAATTAAAAATATCATATAATAGCAAAAGTATAAAAATAAAAAAAATAATAATAAATTAATAATTTGTTTTTAGATATAAATATTTAAATTACGTAAAAATGATTACATCTAATATAAAATAAAATAATGTAAAACATACCCGTACCCAGATCGAACCCGAACCCAGACCGAACCCGAACCCGAATGGGCCCGAACCCGAATGGGCCCGAACCCGAATGGACCCGAACCCGAATGAACCCGAACCCGGATGGACCCGAACCCGAATGAGCCCGAACCCGAATGAGCCCGAACCCGAATAAACCCGAACCCGAATGAACCCGACCCGAACCCGCCCGAACCCGCCCAATTGCCACCTCTAATATATATATATATATATGATTATTTGGCTACTGTTGTTTATTGGAAAAATGCACAAGCTTAATTATGTGTTTTGAATCTTCTGCTTTGCTATTGGATTAAATCCAAGTGATTTTTCTATGCCACTAGCCCACTACAGCATTTTATAATCACTGAAATGAAGCTCTCAGTTGATTTCATCACATTGCTAATTTAGTGAAAAAGAAGAACAATTTTTTACTAGAATTTCAAAACTTTTGGCCAACTATTGATGTGCGAGAAATGCCCATGTGAATGCCATTGCCTGACAAATGCATGATCTCTTTTGTGTGTTTCAGTGCAATTTATGGAAGAATGGGTGCAACATCCTTTCTTGTGTTGATCAGAGAACAACAAAGCATATGCTCACTCAGACTCAGAGCAAACAAGTCATCAATAGTATAGTAAATGTTGTCAATAAGTATATTTACACCTTTGCCAACTCAGATCCTTCCCAAGATCGCCAGTGTGGGTCTTATGAGGTGTCTACGGAAAATGCTATACTCTGGTATGTCTATCAAATTTGATAATTTGGTTTGCATGTTTTTTCATAATTTATTTCCCATAGACATTACTGGAGAACTTTCATCCTTCCAAAGTGAATAAACAGTCCCTGAATATCTAATATCTCTTTTTGCATGTGCTGTGCTGCTTGATATCTATCTATGATTTATGCCTTCAATATTGTCTTGCCATCAGCTTTGGTCAAGGTTATAATAATCTAAAGTGAATTTGTATGCCATCATTTGTCTTGGTTCTTAAGAAAAGCAGATAAAGTACTGAAGAATTGTCACTCATAGTGCAGATTTCAGTTAATAAATGAATTTGATAATTATTGGTGAAAGGAATCAACCATCAATCCAAATATTCCATGGAAACTCATTCTGTATTTGATGTTATGAAGATCAATACCCAATTCATACCATTTTTCTCTCAATTCTAAGTATTTTGGTAAGGCAAGAATTTCCCACTGGGGTGGACAGATTCCAACACAATCTATTTGTTTTGTGGCAATGCCTGCCTTCATGTTCAAACAAACATATCAATTTTACAAATATCAACTGCAGCCTGTAGGTCAACTTCCCGCTAACAGTGGTGTTGGAATATTTGGTATTTGTTCTCTACTTTATCTCAATCTCTTTATTATTTGGTGATTAATCATTTGAGGGGGAAATAGTAAATTAGCTGATTGTTCATTTGCTTGAACAACATTAATTTTGATTTACAATCCATTATCCATTGATCTTAAAAGTACAAATCTCAGAATAATTCTATCCATTTCACTCTTCTAAGTTCTAACAACATCTAAAAACAGAATTAGGCCCTGCATTTCATAAGAAACTTTCCTGTAAAAACTGCCATAATTTTACCGCTCCAGATTCTGCCAGGAAAGAAGCATAGCATCAAATCTCAACTGATCAGCTTAGCATTTTTAGTTCGTAGTTAGCTAGCTATAATAAAATGGGTTTTAGGAGGCTGTTTGACAGGCGGAGCTAGGTGCACGATCGACTGCTCAAATACCAAAAACATGATCAAGTAAAAGGAAAAAGAGATTAGATAGATGCCAAGAAAGCTGGTAAATCTCATCTTCCATACTCTTGGACTAAATTTTTGGTCAGAGCTGTGATAAACTTGTACAAAACGTAACTACAATACTAGGGTTCACTACTCACTAGGAATCATTGAATTTGCTCCAAGAAACAACCAAGCCAGCAACTCCAAGAATAACATAAAAGGAAACCACCAAAACTAATATCAAATGGAAAGGTTCAATTTCCTGAAACACAAATCCCCAATGCTTGACATATCCCTTGAATTACATCAAATTAATCATCCATATAGCTTCTAAATCAAGCATCAAACCAAGCCTTTTGTCTAAGAAACCCAAAAATACCCCCCCCCCCCAAAAAAAAAAAAGAAAGAAAAAAGAATATCGATCATCAGCAACAAAAGTCAGTTCCAGAAATATCCAGCAATAAGCCGTTGAGAAAAAAAAAGAAAACCATTGATAGCACTAAAATTCACCGTCATCCAGTCCAATATCAGATGGAGATTCAGCCAATCTCTGTGGCCTCTCTGGCACTTCAAGCACCTCTTGAAGACCATGAACTAAAATTGATTCACCGTAATACAGATCTGGAGAAGTAATAGCCAGTTCATTGATCATCAGGTTATTCCCAGATTTAGAGACATTGATCTTAAACCCTTCCAAGTACGTCCCCAGCACCGCTCCGTCATTTAAAGCAATCAAATCAGCCCGTGAAAACTTGCATGGAAGAACATGCCTGAAAAAGATGGACGGATACTCACTGAAATTCCCAATGTAACCCTTCATTTTCATGGCATCATCAAGAGGAGCGAAGAGAGTCAAAGCAGCGGTCGTGGCCTTAAACCCCAGTAGTTGCAAATCAAGAAATGAGGCCATAACAGAGTATCCTCTTGACCTTAAAACCAAACTAGCCTCACCGAATGAGTGATTATCACCATTGACGGATGGGACACAACTAAGGTTAGGCGTTGAGGCCCCGAAACTCGGATCAAAAAACTCTTGGATTCCAAAGATTATCAAAGATCCATCATCGAATATAGGGGAGCCATCAATCCTGACACCGTTAAGGGAAACGTAATCATCGGAAGGAGATGAGGTGAGGAGGAGGGAGTGGTTGGGGAGGAGAGTGGGGATGGTGGAGGCAAGGGGGAGGGTTTCAAGGGACTGGAGAGAAAGAGAGAGAGGAGAGAAGTGGAATTGGAGAAGAGAAAGTGGGGGCTGTCCGTTTTTGAGGAAGGCGGGATCGGTGGGGGAGAAGATGGTGAGAGATGGGGAATGGAGAAGCAGGGTTTTGGGGAGTAGGTCCAGAGTGAGAGCCATGGAAACGAAGCCTGAGTCGGAGAGGATTTCGGCAGCGTCAAGGAGGGTTTGGGAGGGGAGAGAGGAGGAAAGTGGGAAGAGAGAAAGGAGGAGGAGAGGGAGGAGAAATCTGAATGCCATTTTCGAGGTTTTGGAGGTTTTTTCGAGTTTATTCGTTGCAGAGTGCCAGAGAGTGAGAAAGGAAGTTAATTATGGCGGGAAGGAAGGGTTTAGAGTTTAAACACGTGGAAGGATGTGATTGGGAGAGAAAATGGGAGTGAGAAATTCGTTAAGCAGAGTAGTTAACTGTTATGCGATTCTTGCGGATTTTGCCCAAAATGCACTTCCCTTGTGTTTTTGCAGTTTCCTATCTTCTTGCATACGAATTAAGAAGGCGCCTGAGGCCTCAAAAAACCTTCTTGTGCGACGCATCATTTTGTGGTTAAAGTATTTAAATAATCATTATATTATAGTCAAAAGTATTTTTTAGTCTCTATATTATAAAAAATAAGTAATTTAATTTTTGTACATTTAAAATTTTTGCAAAAAAATAAAATTAATAACAGTGTTAATGAGAAACCGTCTAAATACTGACATGGACATGTGAAACTGATAGAAAAATGACTTGTAAAAAAAATGATAACGTGTCAAAATTTTTTACTCAAATGAAATTTAGAAAAACATAATTTTAAATTCTTTTTGTCAGCTATAGATGGTGGTAACGGGTAGATTCCGCTTAGAGATGTGTATGGATCGTATCGGATTAGACTCGATTGATTTTTTGAAATTTTGCTCAAGATTCGAATTGATTGAACTCGAATAAGTATGATATTATTCAAAAAATATTTAAAAAATAGAAATTTATTTTTATATTTTAAAATAAATTAAATAAAAATAAAAACAAAAATATTTTTTTAATTAAATAATATTTAGGATCGAGTTGAACTCGAACTAGAAAAAATCCTTTTTAAAACTCGACCATAATTGAGTCAGATTTATGAACAAATTTAATTTAAATCAACCACTTTCTTCTCCACATCATTTTAAATTTGTGCATTTTCGGTTTTCAATAGAATTCACATAATATTCATATTATTCTGAATTCAAATTGTTTCTAAATTTTGAGATTGACATAGTTATTTTCATAAATTATAATTTAATAAATGTTTTTTATAATCAAAGTCAAGTCAATATCATTAATAAATTTGATAAATTTAAGATAAAAATAAGATAAAAGTAAAATCATAATTTTTAAAGAATAGATAATTATATAAATGTAAAAATAATACTCTCTCTGCATATGATACGTATTCTAAGAATCTAAAAGTGACCAAAAATGTTCTCTATAATGTTTAAATATTTTTAATAAGTTTTTTCATTTTATTTTTTGAACGTTAAATATTTGTACTTGTAGATTGACAAATGCGTATTATTTTTTTTTTGGCGATATAGAGCATTTTTAACCTCAGTAAGCTCCTTGTGTTTTTTTTACTCATATTATTTATTTTCAATTAGAGATATTCATGGGTTGGACTGGATCGGATTCGGGTCGAGTTTGGTCGGATCAGATTTAAGTATGATCTCAACACTAAATATATTTATTCAAAGCCGATCCAATCCGAAATATGGACGTCAAATTTTGCTCAAACTCGTCTATATTTATAAATGAATAGTCAAAACTCGTTTAGATCCGTCCATATTTTTTTTCTCAAAATTTTTAAACAAATAAGTTATTTTTTATTTAATTTTTTATTAAGTTCTAAAATATTGATAACTTAACATATTTTTAAATATTTACATTATAATATTATATATAATTATTTTTTATATGATATAAATTATATAATATAAAAATATAAAAATAATATAGTATATAAATAAAAAATGAGTTAGGTTAGGTTTGAGTTTTAATTGTTGGAGTTAAGGTCCGATCTATTTTTGAAATGGATCTTATTTTTTTATTCAAACTCATATTTTAGACCTAATATTTTTGTTCAACTTTTTTAAATATCGAATAAACTTTTGAATTTAGACGAATAACTCGACTCTTGAACATATGTATCAATGAGGCCAAACACATTCTACCCTTAATTAAGACTAACAGTGTTGTGTGCGTTTAAGTGTACAAATAACTATTTTAAGTTAATATAATATAGCATTTACTAAGCTAAGCTTGTTCCAAGTTTTGACTTTTGAATGGATTCAATTCAAACATGAAGAAAATGTCCTCCGTGATCATGATTCATCAGTGACTATCGATTTTTCTTACATGCAACTTCCTTCCTGCATCGTCAATTCATCATTAGTAGTAGATATTTAACACGGCAAAGTTGTGTATTTTTTTTTTTTTTTATTGAGTTTCCCAAGAAGACGCCTAGGCTAGCTAGGAGAGTTGTAGGAGATAATTGAAAAAAAAAAAAAAATTCCTCTTTGTTTATTGACCATTTAAAGTTGCATGTCTTTGTCAATTGCCACATACCCTCCACCATAGATTCTTTTCCGCAATAAGGAAAAGGGAAGGGAGACAAAAAGGGTGAATTTATCAATTTTTTTTTTTTTAAATATGAAATTACTTACATTTTGTAATTATATATTAAAATTCGCTTATTTTTTTTATCCATTAGAAAGTCGTCATATGATATGACGATTTTTCAACTTCACATTTTATTTTTTTGCAAAAATTAAGCTCGAAAGTCGCCATATCATATGGCGACTTTCAAGCTTAAAAAAAATATATTAAAATTAAAATTCACAGGGAAGTCACCATATGATATGACGATTTTTAGTGTTATTTTTTTAAAAAAATTTGTAACATTGTTGGGAAGTCGCCATATGATATGGCGACTTTCCAACTGCTTTTTTTTTAAATATATTTTAATTAAATATAAAAATTAATTTTCATACATATGAATGATATTTTTTCATACACAAGGATAAGAAGTTTCATCTGGTAATTCGCACCAATTGAGCCATTGTAGCTCGGGTTTGGTAAGTAACGGGTAAAGGCAAGGCTAAGCATGACTTGATTTGGACGAGAAAAACCTGTCTTTTATAAAGGGTGGGACCAAAATGGACAAAAGTCAGAAGAAAATATGCATGAGTTTTTATCTTGAAACAGATGATTATGAGCTTCCATTGATTTGTGGAGAATTTTTACTGGTGTTGCAGTTTTATGTTCATTTATTAAAGTTTTAAAAAGTATATTCTAAATTTTTATTTTTTAAATTTATATAAAAAATTTTAAAAAGCATATTCTAAATTTTTATTTATTAAATTTATATAATTTTTTTATTTAACTTTTTAAAAAATTTAAAAATTCTTATTATAAAAATTAAATATTTTTTAATTAAATATTTAAAAATGATAAATAAGAATGTAATGATAAATAAGAATAAATCAGCATATAACAAAGAATGTGAAATATGTAAATATACAGGTGGAGAACATGTAATTAATTGGTTTATTGTTGATGCGAACTCCCCCCCGATGTGCCAGATGGATAAAAACATTTTCGACGGCTATGACCTTCATTTGCAACTGCTTCAAACTTATGCCTATAAACATTGAATATAGTGTCAAGTTTATAGACATTGTCCACATATTGCATGCAATCTACATCGATATGTGCACAAGCAGCAACTACATGTGAACAAGGGAACCTTTGTGCTTGAAACTTTCCACAATCACACTATATCTCATTAAAATTTACTTTGTACTTCATTGCAGCAACTCCCTCTTGTAGGTCAAGTAATTCCTCAATCAAAAAATGTTGATTTGTGCGCGTAAAATTACGAACCGAGTGGGAGTTAGCTTTCCTACGATTTTCTTGCATTGCTATTGTGGCTGTTTCACAGTATGTATGCCCCCCGATCATTCTTTGTTGCTTATTGCCTATTTTAACAAAAAGTTTAGCCAACCTATAATATGTTGCCTGCACCAAAGCAGTAATGGGAAGATGACGTGTCCCCTTCAACACTAAATTGATAGATTCAGCTAGGTTGGTTGTCATATGCTCATAGCGTCTTCCTTCGTTATATGATTAGGCCCACTTCTCCTTGGGAATCCTATCAAGCCAATAAGCCGCCTCTGCGTTTTCTCGACGAAGAATCTCATACATCCAATGAAAATGGGGTTGCTTCAACTCGTATCCTAATAAAAAAAATTTAAAAAAAACTTGTTAATTTCAGTATTATTTTATATATTAAAGGAAATATAAGAGATAAAACAATTATAATCCGATTCCATACCCATGTTGATAATTTGTCGACGCAATTCCTTATTGTTAAACCTCTTCATGAAGTTAGCTACAATGTGTCGAATGCAGTACACAGAGTATGCATTTGGAGGATTCTATCCACTACCATGGCGTCTGATTGCAGCTTTGACGGATTCATGTCGATCAGACATCAAGCATATATCAGGTTGTGTTGTCACATGTGTATGCAAATTAGTGAGAAATAAGGACCAAGCCTTCGCTGTCTCACCCTCCACAATGGCAGAGAAAATTGGTAGTATATTTCGGTTGCCATCTTGTGCAATAGCTAACAACAATGTTCCTTTGTATTTTTCATATAAGAATGTACCGTCTAATTGCACAATATGTTTGCAATACGGAAACCCTTCAATGCACGACCTAAATGTCCAAAAAGAGTCGATGAAATATTCTTTTACCCTGGACCATTCGACCACCGTGATATGCAGGTACCGTTTGCAATTCCACAATTGTACCAGGAACGAAATTGCATTGCACCCAACCATTTAGGTAGATCATAGTACGATCTATCCCAATCGCCAAAGACTCGAATAATTGTCTTTTGCTTTGCTTTCCATGCTTTCCTATAAGAAGTGATGTATCCATACTGGATTCGCATCTTAGTGATCAAAACTGAAAAGAAAATCTCATGATTTGCTTGGACCAATGACAGAATGCATGAACAGATCATGTTAGAATCTAATTTGCAATGATCCTATGAAATTCCTCCTAATGTGCAAGTATGAGGCCCATTATATTTTCAATCTCCCATACTTGTTTCTTCTTCATGAATGTTGTCGTTATTCTCCAATTGCACTCTTTCCCATACATTGGACACTTGCCATGATATTTGGTTGGCTCGGATTCAATAACTCTGTAATCTACAGAGTTTTTGATGTTGTAGTGCTTAATAGCTGAAAGCACAACCTCTTTCGTTGAAAATTGTAACCCAACATAGAGATCAACTGTAGATGGATTCCAACTCAGAGGTGCAGCAAATGTATGACCATATTCAGGAAATTTTGACACTTGCATTGCATCTAGATCCAGGGCGCGCATATGGGATGCAGGCTCATAAGGGGGAAGAACTCCATAAGTGTTGATATCAGGGCCAACATCTCGGTCAGAATCATTGCTCTCATCACTGTCATTTGCGAATTCAACATACTCTTCTTCTTGCTCACTAAAGTCACCAATATATTCACCATGGGCTCCACATGATTGAACAAGATCATCACCAGCTGGCACATCATCCAGGGTAGTAGGAATTGTTGGTGAGACAAATGAATTATGAAGCAGTGTAGCTTGAAATGGCACTTCTTCTGGGGGAACGTTGTATGAAGTGGGAACATAATACAACGGCTGAGAATCATCATATTCTGGAAGCCCACAATCCTCAATGTCAGCATATAACTCAAGTACACCAACATTTTCAAATGTCTCGTGAGCATGAAACATTCCTCTCACATCATCATCTTCTAGTGGATAAGTCCTATATCGGACACATCCTTCACCAATAGAAAGAGGGCACCTATACTTAATCTCTGAAACTCTTTTTGTATTTTCAGCTTTGATTTTTGTATGAATTATCACCTTCAATTCCTCTAATGTGACGTCTTCACCAACACGAAATCTTTTAGGAGGTTCACAGTCAAAGGTAGCACCTTCATCAGTATTATGAATTTGGTCATTATAGTAGACCAATGCGACCACTCTGTTGCTCATGTTGTGTAGTAATGAAAGTGAGAAGGATAAGAACGAATGTATTATCACTCAGCAAAAGAAATAAGAAGGATGAGAATGATGAAAATGACAATGTATTATCACTAAAACCAGAAAATAACAACTAAGATTGAGAATGATGAGAGAATGAGGAAGGAAATATCATATTTATAATGGTTTATTGAGTAAAATATGGTGAAAATTTGTTGAATCTGATTCCTATTTTTTTGCTCATAACAGTCATCATGGTGAAAATTTGTTGAATCTAATATTTTTCAGCTGATAAGTCCCATCCTTTGAAACTGTTGTATCTGATTCTCTTTTCTCTGCTGAAAAGTCCCATCCTTTGAAACTGTTGAATCTGATTCTCATTTTTCTGCTGATAAATCCAATCATGGTGAAAAAACTGTTAATTCTAATTCGGATTTTTTTGGTCATAAATCCCATCATGGTGAAAAACTGTTGATTTTGATTCCCATTTTTCTGCTGACAAGTCTCATCCTTTGAAAGTGTTGAATCTAATTCCCATTTTTCTTCAAACTCTTCATTGACTGAAAAACTGATTAATGACTCAGCAAAAATCTATTGATATATCCCATTCTTTGAAACTGTTGAATCTGATTATTATTTTTCTGCTGATAAATCCAATCATAGTGAAAAACTGTTGATTCTGATTCGGATTTTTTTGCTCATAAATCCCATTATGCTGAAAAACTGTTGATTCTGATTCTCATTTTTCTAGTAACAAGTCCCATCTTTTGAAGTGTTAAATCTGATTCCCATTTGTTTTTTCAAACTCTTCATTGACTGAAAAACTGATTACTGACTCAGAAAAAATCTACTGATATATCCATCCTTGAAACTGTTGAATCTTATTGTCATTTTTTGCTGATAAATCCAATCCTTTGAGACTGTTCAATCTGCTGATAAATCACATCATTTGTACCAAAAGATCAATTTAAAAATTTTATATATATTTTTATTTTTTATATATAAAAATAAAAATTATTATAAAAATATTTATTTAGGCTTATAAAAATTAAAATTAATAATTTTTTTATATATAATTAAAAATTAATATAATTAAAATAAAAATTACAAAAAAATGCAAAAAAAAAATTGCATTTTGCACAAGGGAAGTCGTCATATCATATGGCGACTTCTGTGTTTCATTTTGAATTTTTTTTTTTTTTGCATTTTTAAGTTGGGAAGTCGCCATATCATATGGCGACTTCCCAACTGATAAAAACAAGCGTATTTTGATACACAATTTACAAACTTCAGCATTTTGATCAATTTTCTTTTTTTCATCAGTATTCAAATAAAAAAGTCAGACAAAAGTCACGGCCTTGTAATAATATAAGAGTTTTTTTTCATATAGATTGATGATAGAAATTTTATAATTTTATAAGTGAGATTAAAAAAAGTCATATTTCTAAATTGATTTTTTTGAATAATGTGTTATTTTACTAATTTTATGTGTAAAATTTAAAAACTTCATTAATAATGATTGAAATATTTTTCATAATAAAATCCCTCAAATCTTATTATGAAAAAGAATAAAATTTTATAAACGATAATTATAAGAATCCTCTTTCAAGATTTTAAAACAACTAGTAGTATTTGTTGTCACATAAATAACTTTTATTTAAATATAATTATTTTATAACATATAATTACATATTGTAAAAATAATTAAAATTAATGAAATATATGTTAAATAAAAATTTGAAGTAACTTTCAAACTTTATCACATGTGCAAAATATATCAAACTTTATCATATGTGCAAAATATATCAGATTAACATAAATTTTATTAGTTTTAACGTTAATGTAACATTAAACTATACTGATAAAAACAATTCAATGTAAGCTTCAATTTTTTTTTTATTTATCAATTTATTGAAAATCTTTCAATAAAATTATTTTTTATAAATATTATTAAAATTTATAATAAAATATTTAAAATAATAACTTTTAAAAATATAATGAACGTATGTGTTCGTTTTCGTCAATTAAACATTTTATCAACATATGTAACTTTATATATATTATAAATAAACTATAAATATAAATATAGGTTATTGATAAGTAGAGTTGTCTATGTCGGACTAAGGCTCCATTTGGATGGGTGATGAGATTGGTTCCCGTGAGATTAAAAACAACGGTGGATGTGAGATTAGTTAATGTTTTAATCTCAACAGTGCGATATGTGTTTGGATGGAAAAGTATCGTTTGCGGGGAGATCAATTGTAGTGAGAAGATAAAATGATTATTAAGGATATTAGATTAAAATGTGTAAATATAATAAAATTTTAAAATTATTTGACATTTATAAATTAATAAATAATTGAAAATATATTTATGTCAAATAATAGTATTGTTAATACATAATTGAAATTTAATAAAAATGATAATAATATATCAAATAATATTTTTATTTTTTTAATTATTTATGTAATTACTTATTTTTTAATTAATTCATATTAGTTATATAATAATAAAATATATATTTATTAATTTATTATAATAATAAAATTTATTTATTATATTAAATTAAAAAATATTTTACATTTTAAGATAAAAAATAAAAAAAATTCAGTCAAAATGTCCCTGCACTGTTCCCATATTAGTAAGAAAAAAACAAGGGTGGAAGGCTAAAGTTGGGAAATGTCCTCTCACTGGAGGGCATTTTCTTCCACTGGAGCTTTAATATAAGAGATCAGCACTGTGAAATCATGCTGGTTTTGTTATCCAAACAGGTAATGTGACATGATTGAGATGAAAGAGTATTCCAATCGTGTTACACTAGGACTTCGTTTCAATCCAAACGGAGCCTAAATCGGGCCCAATTGACATCTTTTTGGGTTTGTCCAGCTCGACCTATTTATAAAAACTTGTCTACGCTAATTATTTAAAATATTATAAATATTTAAATTTATTTTTATATTAATGTAGTATGCTCATTATTTAAAATATTATAAAATAATAATAAAAATAGCATGTTTTGCACTCTAGCAATGCAATAATAACTAATAAGCGGCCCAATTAGCATGTTTAGAAATTGGAAAAAAAAAAAAAAAACAGCATTAGACAAAGCAAAGCTGTTAAGATATTGGAGATCAGAACAAATCTAGGGAAACAATGCAGACCGTCAAAATTCATCCAAAGGTTGAAAATATGCGGAGAATCGTAATAAATAGCAAGTCCCACGCCTTGCTTTGCTTGCCATTATTATCTTGTTAAAATAAACAACACCATTGATTTATTTTTTAATAAAAATAAAAAATTATATTTAATATATTAATAATATATAAATTTATACATTATTAAAAAATCAAATGATATCATCTTTTTAAAAATAAAAATTTTTATTTTTATTTTTTAATTAAATCATATAATTCACTAATCATATATATAAACTCGGATAAAAAAACTCGGTTGATCTTTGAAATTTGATTCGTTTCAAATGGGTCCCATCCAAAAAGACAAGTCTGAAAAGTAACATCAGACTAGAGACTACCCAAAGACCATCCATTTATGAAAAGGGTAATGCTGCATGTCTCATCCCGCTTGTCCCGTCTTAAAAAAAAACATCTTAAAGGGATAAACAATATAAAAATATGTATTTTATAAAAATTAAAATTAAAATAGTTTTTTAATAAAATAAAACATCAAATTAAAATAAAATAAAATAAACTTTAATTTTATAAATATTATTAAAAAAAAAAAAACAGTAGGGACACAGGCGGGATGGAGGGGTTTTTTTATCACAATATAATTAAAAAAAATTTATTTATCAAAATATTATTTTTTTCAAATTAATTTTTAAAATTAATTTTTTTAATCAATTAAAAAATATCATGAATACGATTTTTTACTGAATTAAAAAAATAAATTTTAAAATTTAATCTAAAATAAATGATATTTTAATAAATATTTTTTTAATTATATTTTGATAAAAAAACCGACAGAGGAGGCGGGATAATAGCATTTTCCTTATTAAAATGAATGATGGCGTGACTCTTGACTTGAGGGAGGCCCTTTCTTACGGATTTGCTTTGCCACCCAGACCCACACCAGTCCCACGGTTAGATTCTCAATAACCAATACGACAAAAAAAAAAATATTTAATAATTTTAAATACAATTTTAATAAAACATATTTAATAAATATAAAATAATGTAACAAATATAATATTATATATTTAAATATGATTAATGTAATATATTTAATATTAATATTATATTTTTATTTAAAATTTTAAAATATTTAAATTATATTTATATAAATTCAATTAAACGATGTTTATAGACAAAAATTAAAAATTATTTATTTTTTAATTTTAAAAAATTATTTACATTTAATATATTATTTTATTAAATTAAAAAATTATTAATTATATATATATTTTAAATATCACTTTAATCAATGTCACAACAATTTTTTATTTATATTTGAGAAATTTTAATCGGTGTCTAGTAACATTATTTAAAGTGATATATATATATAAAAAATTAGCTAATGACACTAGACACCGATTAAGGTGATATATATATATATATAAGTATATTTAATTGTTTACTTATTTTTTTGAATTCAATAAAATTAACGTATTAAATAAAAAAAATTTAATTTGATAATTAAATAATTCTTAACTAATGCTTACAAACATCGATTAAACGGACCCTAAAAAAATACAATTAATACATTACTTTTTATTGAAGTAATGTATTAAATACGAAAAAAAATTTCAAAATGATAAATCAATAATCTTTTATTGATATTTGATACCTATAAACACCGATTAAGCGGATTTTTTATATTTGGACAATGAGAAATGTTAACCAGTGTCTAGTGACACTAATTAAGATGATATATATAGAAAAAAATGTAATTAATACATTACTTTTTATTGAATTCAATAGAAGTAATATATTAAATACTATTTTTTTTAAATGACAAATAAATAATTTTTAATTGATATCTATAAATACCAATTAAACGAACCTTTTATATTTAGACAATAAAAAGGAATTAATCAGTGTCATTAAGGTTATATATAAATATATATATATATTAATTTATTATTTTTTTGAAATCAATAAAATAACGTATTAAATAAAAAATACAATTTTAAAATAATAAAAAATTAATTCTTAATCGTGCGTACAAACACCAATTAAGCAGACTCATTGGTTTTCTAACCTTCCTCGATCCGCTTTTATAAGAACCAAACAAACCCCATTCAATTTCCATAGAACCAAGGAAACCCTTATCCCGCCTCCTCTCCTCTCCTAGGAAACCCTATCTTCTTCTTTGCATCCCCTCCTATCTCTTTTTCTTCACCTCAGAAACAATTCCCTTATCTCTTTCCTTTTGGTTTTTTCTTTCCCTTTTTGTTTTCCTTCATAAAATTACGCTGTTTATCCCATTCCATTATTTGGATTTCTGAAGGAAAAAACAAAAGGAGAGAAAGAAAAAAAAAAAAACCCACCTTTTTCTTTTTCCCCCTAATCCTTTGATTTCCGTTGATTCAATTTTATCATCACATTTTTTTTTTTTAATTTTTAACCTATTCATTTTCATTCTTTATTACCCATTAATCACAAAAAATATGGCAATTGCTTGGTCTGAAAAAGCTTCTTCTATGGAGGTTTTGTCTTTGTCTCCTCCTCTGTCTCCACCCGTCATCCTAACCCAAGACGAATTGAAAAAAATTGCCGCTTACAAAGCCGTTGAGTTCGTTGAATCAGGTATGGTTTTGGGTCTAGGCACAGGTTCGACAGCCAAACACGCCGTAGATCGAATCGGCGAGTTGCTTCGTCAAGGCAAGCTCAACAACATCGTAGGAATTCCCACCTCAAAAAAAACGCAAGAACAAGCTCTTTCTTTAGGTATCCCGCTTTCAGATCTCGACAACCATCCCACCATTGATTTAGCAATCGACGGTGCTGATGAAGTGGACCCACATCTTAATCTCGTCAAAGGCAGAGGTGGGTCCCTTTTAAGAGAGAAAATGGTGGAAGGAGCTTGTAAGAAATTTGTTTGTATCGTTGATGAATCCAAGTTGGTCAAGTATTTGGGAGGAAGTGGTTTGGCTATGCCTGTTGAAGTCGTTCCATTTTGTTGGAAATTTACTGCTAATAAACTCCAAAACTTGTTTGAAGATTCGGGTTGCGTCGCCAAGCTGAGGAATGATTGTAAAGGGGAGCCTTCTGTAACGGATAATGGGAATTATATTGTCGATTTGTATTTGAAGGAAGATATTGGGGATTTGCAGGTGGCAAGTGATGCTATTTTGAGGATCGCTGGTGTTGTTGAGCATGGCATGTTTCTTGATATGGCTACTACTGTTATTGTTGCAGGTGAGCTTGGAATCACCATCAAGAATAAGTAGAAACTGAGAAAATTATTCTAACCCTTTTTAATATTTATGATTTACTATTGTAAAAGGAGATGGATTTTTGGATCCCTTTTTAGCATCTATTGATTGATGATGAGGAGAGTGGTCTTCTCAAGTTTTGCTACTTCCTTTGGAAAGAAAGGATTTAGGAATGTTAGGATTGTGAGAGCAGTTGAACTATGAGCATGATGTATGTCAACTGTTATGATAATATAATCATAAAATCTGATTATTATTTGGATGTTTCAGTTTTGATTTGGAATTTTTGACTTGTTTATAATTCACTGTGTTTCAAGATCAAATGAAACCGACTTTGAATGGAAGACTGAGGGCTAGTTTCAAAGCAGTACCAAAGTTGTATTGTGAATATCGAAGCTAGCCTTCAGTCAAAAACTATGAATTTCAAAAAATCAAATAACAAACATTTTCAAAGGCACATATGAAATAATTGAATCTATTTTAAAAGATAAAAATTTAGCCCATTAAATTAAACAATTAAATAAGATCAATTACTGATTAAAGAATTAAAATCAAAAAATAATTATAGACAATTATAATCTTTCATTAAAGCTGCAAACAACAAGTTTTAACCCAAAATAATAAACAACAAAATTAAATGTAAATTTAAAAAATATATATACTTTTAATAGGAAAAACACAAATCCTTGATTCTTATAGTACTCTTTTGAGTTTAAAAAACGTGTTTTACCTTTTACGGTTTGGATTTTGTTAAGTCGTTTGTTGTAGGGGAAAAATAAAAAAAATTATTTTGGATGTTTAAGGATTTGAACTTGGATCAATAGTTTGTCAATTAAATTTAAAAAAAAAAATTAAAACCCGTATTTTCATCTTTTTCAATTCTCCCAAAACATTTTTGTTCAAAACAATGAAAACATCTTTATTTTGTTCTCATATTTTATCTATATTCAATTTCATTTTCTGAAAAAACATTTTTTTTTCAATCAAACATGTTTTCTCACCTATTTCCTATTTTCTATAAAAATGAAATTAAAAACACTTTTGTTTTCTTAAACCAAACATTTTTAATAAAAATTGAAAACATTTTTAGAAAACATTTTTTGTTTTTATTTTCTATTTTCATTTTTAGAAAATCATTTTTATTTTCTATTTATTGAAAATTGAAAAACACGTTTCGTAAATAAAAATGAAAATCTGTTTTCAAAAATGAAAATAGTGAAAACATGTTTGGTATCTACTTTTTGAAAATAGAAAAATAAAAATTAATTACTAAATAATTAAATTAAAATATTTTTTTTGATAAAAAAAAAATAATGTTGCTAAAATAATAAAAGTAAAATGCAATTAAATAAACACAAGTGATCAAATAAAGAAAAATTAAAACAACTTTTATTGTTAATAAAAGAAAAATAATCAAATGTACTTTGTTACGAACAACTAATCAATTTTGTCTATAATTAATCCATAAAGACGATGCAATCTCTTCTCTAACTTGAGTCATTTCAGCTTTTTGTGACATCAAATGTAATATGCTCATATGCTCATTGTATGAACTAAAAGAAGTTGCTTCCGTGTTATCAGATTTTTGCATGTTTTCTCTTTCACCTTTTTTTAAACAATTCATCTTTTTCAGCTTCCAATCTAATGAAATTATGCATAGTGAAGTGCTAGTATATTTCCAAGATAAACAGCAACCTGAAAATTTCAAGGACAGAATTAGAAATCCGGATGAATTTTATTAAATATTGCATTGGATATTGGATTATGTATAATAACAAATTGCTTACCTTCTGTATCGTAACAGCCTTAATGCTTGATCTAAGTAGCCTTGTCAATCTTTCAGAGGTGAGAATACCAGTAGGCATTGAAGCCAGCGAGCTTCTTCAGAGGCTTGGGAAGGTTCTTCATCCTACCCCGCCTGAAGCAGGGTGCAGCTAGCGTGCGTGAAAGCTATGGCCATTAACACCACCATTACGATCCCAGTTACTCCTTTGGGTGCTTCACAAAATGCCAGTAACTCTTAGCTTGTTTTCCAAAATATTTTATCATTGGTTCATACTCATCAGGAGTGGCATGAAGCAGGCGAGGGAAATCACATGCCAAATGGGAAATTGCGTGTATGCCAACCCCAATTGACATTCCAATTGCTATCACCTGTAATGAAGTAATCAAATAAACCCCATTAATTTATCTTATAATTAGAACATATAGGCAATTCTTAACTCAGAAAATATAATATAGAAGACAACACCTAATTTTGTCTTGTTCCTTAACCAGGTGATGGTTAAAGAAAGGGGATTTGTATATAATTAAGGCTTGCAAATTCCAAACTAAGCTACAATTGTCTCTTTTAGAGGATTCAGCTCTATCAATTCGGATTGAAAAAGAGATACAATCTATTCATCAAAATTATAAATTTTAAATATATCAAATAATAAAAAGGTTCAAGGCATATATGAAAAAAAAAAAAACAAATCTATTAAAAAAAATGAAAATTTAGCCCATTAAATTAAACAAGATCAATTACTGATTAAACAGATAAAATAAAAAATATAATTATAAACAATCACAGTTAAATAATTTATCAAGAAAAAACACAAATAATCTTTCCACAATCAAGCTTTAAATCATAATAATAAACAACAAAACTAAATGTAAGTTTTAAAAATATATATACCTTTGATTGGAAGAGCACATATCTTTGATTCTTTGAATATATTTTGATGTTTATGAAAGAAGATGACGGAATGAATTGGAATGAATAGTAGTATCTCAGTAACGTGTTTTAACTTTAGCTATTAGGATTTTGTTAAGTGATTTGTTTTAGGGAGAAAAATTAAAAAAATAATATATTGGGTGTTGAAGGCAATAAAGGGTTTGAACCCAGGTCAGTGATTTGTCATTTTTCAAAAAAAATCTTCAATCCCGTGTTTTAAACTTTTCCACTTCTCTCAAAATATTTTTGTTGAAAACAATGAAAATATTTTTATTTTGTTTTCAGATTTTCATTTATATTCATTTTTTTAAAACATTTTCTTATTTTTTCCACCAAATACATTTTCTCACATATTTTTTATTTTCTATGAAAATAAAATTAGAAAACACTTTTGTTTTCTTAAACCGAACACACTTAGTTCCTTCATTTTCATTTTAGTGGTTTAGCTGAAGCAGTAATCGGAAGTATGGATTGACCTTCACAAATCTTGATCAGAGGTGGCCGAAGCCTGTGTGTGGCGGCTCCCTGTAATCCTCGTGTATTTTTGAATTCCAGGCAATGTTTTATACGTTTATTTTTATGCACAATTGCACATAGATGACCGTGAAATTGAGCAGGTCAAGTTGATTCAGATAAGGAGATAATATATATATCAAAACAAATATTTGTGAAAACAAATATCTGATTTGAGCATCAAAATAATTTAAAATTATAAAATTAAAATAAATTAATAATTTATATTATATTTATTATGTTTATTAAATTAATAATTTTAAAATAAAATTATACTTAATTTATATTCAAATAATTTCAAGTTAATTTTTCGAGTCGTTAAAGTTCAAACCATTTGGAGTGTTGGATCAATTCGAATTCGGATCATTTCGAATCCGAATCAATTCGGATTTGTTTGTGTCATTTCGGATTCGAGTTATTTTCGAATTCGGATTGAACGAGTTAAAATTATTGATTTTTATGATCAAATCAAATCGAATTTGATTATTGATTTTATGATCAAATCGGATTGGATCAAGTAGACAAAAATTTTAAATTCAGATCAAAATTGACAAATCATCTTATATGTATCAAAGCTATTTGTTAGTTTCAACAAACTAACAAATAATATTGTTAGTTTCAACAAACTCATTCTGTAAATAATATTGTTCCAAAACAGATCACAAAAATTTTCAGAGCTATAGTTAATCGTCCAACCATTGAGAGGAAACTAACAACTAGCTTGCTGTGGCATTCTACAAAGATTACAAGGAAAAGGAGCTAATTTAATGGGTGCTACAAAATCAACTGCATTCACCGCACCGCCAGTATCCAATAGAGCACGTAGAACAAACAAACGATTCCACCTTATTTAATGGGTTGGCGACAGCAGCATGTGATTGTCACTTGCGTGCTAAACCAATTACCTAATAAGATTTTCATGCGCCAAAGACATTAGGCAAATCTCTCAAGCTACATATTTGGCAATAATTTAAAGTAAACCACAATATACAGAGACAAAGAAAATAGGGCAAATAAATGCTGCCAGAAGAGAAGTGCTGAAGCCTCACTAACTGCATAACCCCTCAAGCTCGCAATAGCTCCCAATAAAATGGCACTTGGTGTAGTGTATTGCAACAAGAGCACAAATCTGTACATTGCATCACCAGGGACAAGAAAATTCAATTTGCTAGCAAGTGTCACAATCCCTATTCCCAACAAAGGAAGCACCAAGAGCCTTGCCACCATTATCCCAATAGTGGTTCGGAGTCCAAGCTTAGAATCATTTGGACCCTCGGCTAGCATACCGCCGAGAATGAGCATTACAGAAGGCACCATTGCACCAGCTAAGATCTCCAAGCTGTCTGTGATGAAAGATAAGGGAGCATCATATCCGAAGACAACGGCTTTTAATTGAGGCACTGTGCCAACAATGATGGCTAGTAGAGATGCAATTGTTGGGGGCTGAAGTATGTGTTGTAATGGAGTTTGTTCAGCAACAATTCTGATCTTCCTAACTACTCTTGGTTCAGCTAAGCACCGAATGGACATGGCACTGCTCCCACCAGCCTCTCCATTGATATCAAGGTCAGGAAAAGTGGTTACTGAACGACTTGAGATGCTGTTAAAAATCCTTGCAATGAAGGGTGTCTTAGAATGTTCAGTCTCTTTTTCTTCAATACCTGGCCATTCAGCTTCTACAAGAAGAGGCCTGCTGATATCATTAAGCGGTCTTTGTTCCTCGATTTCAGTCCCTTCTTCAATAACTTCATAGAACTCCAATGGCGGCTCCATCATGTGATAAACAAGGGTATAGACAAGAATTACAGCAACCCATTGTGCAAAAGCGACATAGGCCACACCTTTGGAGTGGCAATGAGGTCCAAAAGGGGAATTCGAAGTGTGGCATACAGAACCAACAATAGCAATACAGAGGTTTCCCGTATTGCCAAAGGCGGTCATAATGATGGTAAATCTCTTGTACTCAGGTGGCGGCCGGCATATAACAACCACCAAGAACCCAAGCAAGCAACCAACAAAAGTACTGATTAACACATTGGCTGGAATGAACCACCACTGAGCAATGCTATCAAGTGTAATACTTTCACCCAGTTCGGTGAAAATTAGGCAGGGCAAGAATAGGGCAAAAACAAGCTTGCTTAGGAGCTTAAATGTAGCTCTTGGGATGATTTGCGTTTTGGGATGTGCAAGAACCAAACCCATAACTGTAAGAGACAGAAGTTTCATCAAAGGCACTGTAGCACTTAACAAATCTTCACTACTAGACTTCATATCATTTTTATAAATTTCAGCTAAATAACGAATCATCTTCCTTTCCAAGTTCTTGAATATCAAACAACAAAGTTTAAATTTCTTCCTGCAATATAAAACCAGAACGAAAATTACACAACCAAAATTGTGAATTTCAACATAACCTCTAAAACCCAATTGAGAAAGTTGTAAACCGTATAAAATGGATTCATTAATGTACCACGAAATCTCCCAAAATTATCAATACCATAACAAAAAGAATACCCAATAGATAAAAACCTGAAAAGATTAAACAAAATTCTTGCTCCAGCTAAATCAACGAGAAAGCAGAAAAGGGTATCGAAGACTTTTATAAATAAAGTAGTAATAAAGAACAAAAACAAAGCTTTCAATAAAATATAAAATCTTAACAGCAAAAATTATCCACAAAAAAGGATTATAGAGAGAACTTACGAATCAGAAAAATACGAGAATTGTCGAGAAAAAAAGTAAGGAGTTGATGGGAAGAAAATAGAAGAGATAGTTCACAGATTCACGGAAAAGCTTTCAAGTCTGGATGTGTAAAAACATGATTCAGATATCTTCAAAGAGCCCGATAACTGGAAAAACAATAAACCACACAATATATTTAATTTTAAAACAAATTTCCGGAACTTTCTTAATAGTTTCTTTTTACCGTGGTGGAAAATTTTGAGATTCTTTTTGAAAAATGATTGGTACACTGTAAAAATTCTAAAATAATCATTAATTAAATTTTAGAGAAAAAACAATTATTTATTATAAAATTATTAATGAATTATTGAAATAAATATTTATTATTTAATTATTATATATAATGCGTAATAAACAGTTGATTTTTTTTAAAAATTTAATTATATGACATGATTTAAATGAAAATAATATATGGTAACGTAAAATAACAGTTTCATATAATTTTTTTTCGAAAAACTATGTAGCATTCTTCTTCTTTTTTTTTTTTTTTTTTTGACATATTAGACTTAAGTTTGTTTCGTATATCTTTTTAGTTTTTTTTTTTTATAAAAATAAAAAGAAAAAATTATTTCTTTCACATAAAATTTTTAAATTTCACAAATCAAATTAATAGATGATACATAATACTAGAATATATTTAAAAATATATTATTTTTTTCAAATATTTGATAATTTTTAAACTTGCTTATGAAATTAAAAAAAAAAAAATCATTAATAATTTATAAAAATGAACTCAAAAAAATTTATGTTTAAATTAAAAGCAAATAATAAAAGATTATACACGAAATAAATAATTTTTAAACGATAAATTTTATTATTTTACTTTATATGAATTTATATATTAATTATTTGTTCATTTAAAATCAAAGGATGTTATTTTTATTTTTTACTTTTATAATAATTTTAAAAAATTAAAAATAAAACAAATAGCAAAAAAAATGTTGACCTTCTATTTCTACAAAATATCAAGGAAATTACAAAATGGGGCAATGAAGTAAAAGGATTTACACTACCATTAGAAAGTAAATGTAATTTTCATAATTGTTAACAAGAAAATTGAATGTTCCAATTTACCCTTAGTTTTCATTGAATTTCAAGTCAACCATAATAAAAACTGTCAGGTTGAGAGTTTAATAGCACAGGAAGAGGTAAGCATTATAAGATTTTTGATATCCTTCTCGAGGTAATAGGCAAAAAATTTAACTCTGATATCAAGTTAATGAAATTCAAATTCAATTTCAAAAATTAATTTAAAAAGTGAAAAATTTAATAAGATATAAGACTAATTATGCTATCCAAGAAATAAAAAATTGGATCGAAGATTGAACCGATTGAACTTTTGACTTTCAATTGAATCGATCGGTTTAACTATATATATATATATATAAAATAAAAAATTACAGAAATTAAAAATATTTAGAAATTTTTTAAAAAAATCAAAAAAATTTCTAAAAAATTAAATCAGTAAAAACCCAATTATGAAATTCGACCAATTTAAAATCTCAAATTAATAAAAACCTTAGCTATTATCTTTCATGACTAACCTTAGACTGAAGCTACAAGTACAACAATATTTGCATGTTTTCAAACCTTATACTAATTAACTAATGAACCAATTCTTCACTACTGATATTTAGTTCCTAACGACAAAGTCACGGCCTCACGGGTTTCCTCTTTCCTGATTCTTCTTCTCGCTCACAACCACAGGGCCCGAATCGGAATCAGTGAGTTGAGGGAATAAAGGCACCAAACCACATATATATATATACTTGTGGATGCTCAAAAACCAAAGAAAAGAGATGAATGGGTGAAGAATCTAACCTTGATCTGAACGAAGAACAGTTGAAGGAAGAAGAAGGGAAAAAGAGAGCCCCCGAATCAGTCTAGCCTCTGAAGAGTTGGAAGGGAAGTAGGGAACCGAATGAAGGAATGAAAATAAAGTAAAGAACAGAAACAGATGCCTTAAGCAGTAAGGCCGAATGGTTATTGCTTCAGAAAATTAGCCCCTAAGGCCTAAAGGCCTAAAGACAGTAATCCCCAAACCCATTCTAAAGTGAATATTTTTTGGGCTTCAATTTAATGGGTTTTTAACGGTTTAACTGGTTCTTCATTCTCGATTTTTATCCGGTTTTTTCCGGTTCACTATATTTCCTGTTATACGCATAGTATTGAACCGTCAGATCCGGTTGAACCGGTCAATCCGGTTTTTTAATCATTGATACTATCAGTTATTTTACTGATTTAGAATTTAGTCCATCTATTATAATTTATATATATTGAATCCTTTTACTATATTGATTTAATTTAAAAATTGCAGTCCAATTGATAACGATGTCAATTTTCTCCAGTTAAAATGTTGATGTGGACATTGACTTTCTGACGTGGCATTGACCTTGCTGACATGGTGAGCTTAGTCAGCAAATTCTTTTTGCCAATTGATGACGTGAAATTTTTTCCACGTGACTTACTAATAAATGATGCTATTAGTCCCTATACTTATGAAAAAATACAAATTTAATCCCTCTACAATGATTTGAAAAAAAAAATATGTGCCTGTCTTTTTTGAGATTTCAAATTTCGATCCAATCTTAAAAATATTCACATTATTAAAAAAAATTATTATTGAAATAATATTTATTATATAAATAGTTAAATATTATTAAATTATTTTTATATTAACATTTATATACTTTTATAATCAAAATTATATATTTATATATTTTATAAAAAAATTATTTATATATTAATATTTATATATTTTCAAAAAAAAAAGGTAATCCCTCTACAATAATTTAAGTTATTTAAATTTAATTATAAAAATATATATTAATATAAAAATATTTTTTAGTATTTCAAGCTTACGAGCTAGCCCGAGACGGGCTTTGTAAAGCCGTAAAGGTTGTAAAAAAAAATTCGGGCCACAACCCAATCTGTGAACAACTCTAACGCTAGCACATTTATTAGTGGAAAATGAACTATGTTTAAGACTCCATCTATTTCGCATAAAATTATATTTCACAATTTCTAAAAAAGAGCTATCTATTGGTAAGGGTACTCGCCAAACCCATGAATTTAATTTAACTCAAACCATATCTTGGACATATTTTTATGCATGAACTTAACTTGATCCAACACGATATATTATTATGTTAATAAAAACTGCTTTATTTAATTAAAAAACATTTAAAAAAGGTAAAATAAAAAATCTTTAATATATTAATTTTAAATATTTGGAATATTATTAAACATAAATATTTTTATATTTTAATAATAAATATTAATACTAACAAAAAATAATATCTTTTATTATTTAAATATGATTTAATATAATAATATTATTTTTCCAATGATAATTTTTGTACTAATGTGAATATTTTTAATTATGTTTTAATATTTTAAAGATTGGATCGAAATTTAAAATCTCGAAAAATATAGGTATAAATTTTTTTTCAAATCATTATACAGGGATTAAATCTGCATTTTGACATAAGTACATGGACTAATAACACCATTTATTAGTAAGCCACGTGGAAAAAAATTCCACGTCATCAATTGACAAAAAAAAAAAAACTTGTTGACTAAACTCGTCACGTCAGTAAATCAACATCCATATTAGTATTTTAACGAAAAAAATTAACACCGTTATCAATTGGACCGTAAATTTTAAATTAATATAGTAAGAACATTCAATTTATATAAATTATAATAGAATGACTAAATTTTAAGTTTTGAATCAGTACAGAAATGGATAGAATAATTAGTCCTAAGATATATAAACCACATTTAAATACAAAACGTAAATAATATGAGATTTTTGACAATCTATACCTACACATTTAAATAGATAGAATAATTAGAGGATACTGTAGCAAGTCCTAAGGCCAGGCACGGACATCTGGCTTTTTCTTCTTCAAAGTTTTAGGAAAATTACAAAATAAGTTAATCAATTAAAATAATTTATAATTATTATAATAAATAATTACTGATAAGGAAATAATTTTTTAGCTTTTGTTATTAGATCCGTTTTTTCGAATTCAGATATTACGGATTCAAATAATTTGCGGATTCAAATATTGAATTCACTATCCGCATCAGATTCGGATATAAACATTTGGATATCCGTTATCCGAATCAGCTTTAATCTTGATACAGATTCAAATATTAATTTACTATCCGTAGCAGATTCAAACGAATTCAGATATGAATTATTGGATATACGTTATCCGAATTTGCTTTAATTTTGATTCGCATAGTGTCAGATATCCGAATCCATAACCGATTCATTTACATAAATGGATAGTGTCTTTTTTTTTTAGTGTTTTAGGAAAATTATGAAATGAATTGATCAATTAAAAATATTTATAATTTATAGTTATTATAATTAATATTAATAAGAAAATAGTTTTTTTAGATTGTGTGATACTGTGATTCGATCCGTTTTTACGAATTCGGATAATTTGTGGATTCAGGCATTGAATTTACTATTCGGAGCGAATTTGGATATGAATCATTGGATATCCGTTATCCGAATCCGCTTTAATTTTGGTTCGGATAGTGTCGGATATTCAAATCCGTTATCCACTCAATTTACATATTTAGTTATTATTTAATTTTATATTTTTATTTTTAAAAATGATTTAATAAATTCAGATATTAGCGAATTCCGATAGTGATATTCAGATAGTAAGCGGATAATTAACATATTCATATTTTGGATAAATTAAGCGGATTCAGATTCGAATATTTAAAAAATTACAGATATCCGATCCGCTGTCATCTCTATTTGTGACCAAAACTTTTTAGAAAAGTTACAAAATTAACTAATAAACCAAAAATATTTTGCTATTATATATTATTTTTTTCTTGAAAAAAGTGTAATCAAGAGAGGAAAAGTTTTGAAAGAATTACAAAATAAACTAATTAAAAATTTTATTATCTACTATTATTATATTATTAATTATAATATAGAAATAGAAAAAAATTATTTGAAAATAAGATTTTGTAATTATTTTATTTTTTGAGAAGAAAAAAAGAAATACCGATAGTAGTAATTGGTCAGTTTAGACTCTCACAATCGAAGAAAATGAAATCTGATTGATAAAAAAATCGACTTAAGTTTATTTTTAGATGAATTTGTCATTTGATTTAAAAAAAAAAAACTAAATTTTATAGTTTTATATTTTTTTTTATTTAAAATTAATTTAGTAATAATTTTTTATTATTTGTGAGATAGATGTAATTTTAAATATTTAATTTTTATATTAAAAAATATAATTATTTTAATAAATATATTTAAATAAATAATTACGAATTACTATAATTAAAATTATATAAAAAAAAATATCAATTCCTAGCGGAGCGGGAAAAACATCCTAGTAAAGATAAAAAATGAGCCTCGCCATTATTTTTAGTGGACATTATCTGCTGCTTTATCTTAGGATTATGAACGCACATGCAAATAAATCTAAATCAAAATTTGTTCAAATGATTTTATCCTTTTAAATTAATTTTATTCAATTTTAAATCATTAAAATGTCAATCATAGATTTACTTAAATGTGTATTAATCATCATAAGATAAAATAATATGGCTGTGGGCATGGGCTTAGTGAGTATAATACGGGCCTTTTGTTGGGTTACGATTTGATGTGTTTTGTGTCTGGTAAAAATTAATCCTTTACAATTTTTTTACTCCATCAAGTATTAAATTTTTAGATAAATTAACCTTTAATCGATGAGGTCGATTTGGTATAGGTGAGTGTATAATAGTAGTTAGATGTTTTTAAAAAATTATGTGATGATTTTATTTTAATGGATGTCTAAAAACTCACTTTTTTGATGATCTTAATATAATTTAAACTTTATTAATAAATAATATATTTTGAATATTTTAATAGAAATAATAATATAACTGATGGGCTGAACTAGGACCGAAAATAAATGTTTAAGATATCAAGCGAGTTTGGTCCCGTTTCTGGACACTTTTTGACTTGTTCAAAGATGGATCCCTGTTTAATATTTGATCCTAGAACAAGAATAATGAGAGATTACATTCAAAGAATTTTTTATCAAGCAACTAATAACATATATTTAAATTGAGATCGCGGACTCATTTTCGAACTCACGTCGCGTTTATCACGATTACGGACTTAATAAATATTATTACGATTATTTGCGATAAATATCGATGATATAAAAAATTGAAATCGTAAAATAACGATCGTAACGTCATTTTGCCCGTTGCTATTTAAATTCATGACTAATAAAAACAAAGATATATATTCAACTTAAATTAAAATAGAATTAACTTGGTTGAATTTAACTCCAACAAGCTAAGAATACCGGAAAAATGAAAATTTCAATTTTCTGTATCAATTTTCTTTTTTTCTTTTTCCAAAAGAGATGTATTATGACTTCTCGATTATCATATGAATCCCAACTACAACAAATCATTACACCCAAAACATCACAAATAATTGAATCATAGCTCGTGTAATCCATCCAATCCGCCGGCGGCTCGTAGTTTGCGGCTCGATCATCTTCAGCTCATGTATTCTTTTCCAGAGAACAATGAATCAATCATGTTTTTATCAACAAGTCGTCCGCTACAATTTTGGTCATGACCCTCTGATCTTTTCAAGGCAAATATTATCTTCCAGATCACCTTTTTCGAAGGATGATTTTAGAAAAAAATAAATTGTATAAAAGGAGTATTTGGTAAGTAAAGTTTCCTGTACGCTACATCACTGTATGTGCGTGACTTTCGTTAAGAGAATCGGGTTGATTTTAATGAGATGACGGTGGACTTATTTTTCTTATGAATTCAGTTAATTTGTGTTTATAAGTATTGATTAAGAATTATTAAATTATTATTATTATTTTTTTATTTTTAATATATTATTTTTATTAAATTAAAAAAAATCATTAATTGTATTTTTTTTCTTAAATATCATTTTAACCAATATCATTAAACATTAATTAACATTTTTTTTTAATTCAAATACTAAATGTATCTTCATTTAATAATAAAGAAAGAGAAATGAAAAAAAGTATGAGACTTTAATAGCTCATATGATATAGTGAAATTAAATTAAGATATGCCTTAATCATGTCTCTAGATACCCGCTAGGTATCTTAATTTAAATATTTTTTTAAAAAAATTCTACTTTTATGAATTTTTTTTATTATAAAAATAATACATTAATTGTATATATTTTTTAAACATTACATAATTTGTTAGTAACATTTTTCAATAAATTATACATAAAAAATGCAATAAGTCTCTCAATATAGATTAAAAATCATAAGAAATTGGATTATTCTAAAGCTAAATATAAAATATAATTTGATTTAAACTGAATTATTCAAGTGTTAATATATTACATATAAAAATTAATAGGCCGTCCATAAGAAATTGATGGGATTAAAATTTGAAGGGGCGGCAGCAGCAGCAGCACCACCCGCCGTGGGCGGTGGCTATGACCAAGGTGGTCCAAGGATTGAGGCCACGGATATCGTTGACCAATGACAAGGTCGGTCACATGTAAACAAATTTATTAATTATCTTAGCAGGTGGCATCATCCCAGCTGCAAAGTTGTTTCTTTATGTTTGCCACCAAGGATGTAAAAATAAAGAGGAAAAAAAAATGTAAAGTTACAATTTTTAAATAAAATGATGAAAATGGTATAATTTTTGAAAATTTGATAATAAATATTGAAATGTCTGTCATTTGGTTTGAAATAAAATTATTTTTTATTTGTTTCATATATAATAATTAAAGAAAGGAAAAGTCATAAAATGTTATCGATTGTATTATTTTCAATATTTTTATATATTTAACAATAAAATTTTGAATTAAAAAATAAATCAATTTCATTTATTATTTTTTTAATACGATAATAGTCACTAAATAACTAGAATGTTTATTATATTGGTTTCAAAATTTTAAAGTTCTATGAAATAATAATTAAAAAAGTAAAAGGATCTATAAAATGGTTTTATTCAAAACAAAGCCATCTAGTTTTGTTAATTAATTTAGAAAATTATCTGATACATTATTAGTCGAGTTTAAAAAAAAAAAGGATGACACATTTTTTTTGTAGGATATTGTAAAAAATATTTATAAAATTAATATAATAAAAAAACATCCTTGTCAGTTATTTAAACTAATTTTAAAAATTCCACCGACTACCTATCCAAAAAGGACTTTAATTAGTTTTTATTAAAAATATATATATATAAATTACTATAGAAAAGCCCAAAGATAGTAAAGCCAAAATAACCATATAATCTCTTACTATAAGAAAACAATAGGATCAATCACCATGGGAGCATTTGCACTTAGAACAATATGAAGAACTGCATATTAATGTCTTTTGATATCAGAAAAGCTCATGATGAATATAATAATAAAGAAAAAGAAGGTCCTAAAGTTTGGTATCAAAGTAACAATGTGAAGTCTAATTATATCATAGCCAATTAGCTAGCCATCATGACGTGAAACAGAAGTACGGCCATTGAAGTTGGTAAGCTAAACAGAAGAAGAGCTCCCATTCCCAAAGCCACGCTAGGCCTTGTTTCCATCAGTTTGGCTTGCAAATTCCCTACTGCTTCGCAAACATCAAGGTCGTAATTTGCTTTTTTGTATTGCTTCTCCCACTCCATCCAATGCCGGGGTGGCTCGTAACTCTTCTCCGACATGTTCATCTCGTGAATTCGCTTTCTTAACACAACCATGCTCTCATCAACAAGCTTGCCATCGAAGTTGTGACTGTGTGGATCCGATCTTTTCGACGCCAATATTTTGATATTCAGTACTGTTTTTGCTCCTCCGAAACCCCCTTTTTTTCGGCCTAATGGATCGCCGGAGAACGGACGTGGTGGAAGAAGAGCTGAAGCTAAGGAATTACAAAGAGAAGAAGTAGTCGCTTCCATGGTTTTTGGACGTTAAACAAAAGTTGCAAAAAGTTGTCTCAAATGATTGATGAATGGCGCAATGTTTTTGTCAAAGACAAAGAGTATTTATAGACCAAGTGGCCGTTATTGACACAAAGAGCCTGGAATTTACAAGTTTGATTTCGCAGAAAGTTAAGCCTTTGTTCCCGGAAGGTAACGTGTGGGACAATCATTTTAACAGGAAGATTCTGTAATAAAAACTGAGATGTGGATTCTACCGCGTATTTTGTTTGATAAAGGACTTTTTCTAATAATTTCCTTTTTTGGCCAAACTTTTTCTAATAATTTATTATCATGGAATTTTAGATATTTATTGGCACATCTAGAACCTCTGTTACACGTACTTTTCAATAAGGACTGTCCTATTGATGTTTAACATTTTATCAATAAAATTAACCATAAAATATGTGTTCGATACTTATCACAAAAAATAAATATAGATCTTGTGACCGCTGCAACTAGAATAGGGAGAGGTAGAAGAGGGAGAGGAGAAAGAAAAAAAAGATTGATTCACTCTTTCTTTGATTCATATGTACACTTTTTTATTCTTTTTCGGCTTTTTTTTTTTCTTTAAATCTCTGTATTTTGAATGCTTAACTTCTCTTAAACAACACCATTAATCATTTAGATTGTTTGAATTGGAGTTGAAGTAATTAGATATGAAGATGAAAAATTGATTCATGGAATAAATAAAAATATATTGATTGATACTGGTGTCCAGGCTAAAGCTTTAACTATTAAGAAAGAAATACTTCTGACAAATTAATAAATTCAAGAGAGATCATTGTATTTAAATATGAATATAATAATATAAATAATATTTTAAATGAAATTAATAAAATAAAAAAATATATTTAAATATGAATAATTTATATAAAATTATATAAATATAAAAATAAATATTATTTATTTATATATAGTATATATTACATTATTTGTATTTATATAAAGAATATTGTTATAAGACATATTGTATCTAACTTTTGGATTTTTAGTTAATTCCATAAATCCAAAATTTTAAATAAAAGACAAATACAAAAAGTAAATATATATCAATGTCGAATATTAATACTTGAGTTCATATAACTTAGGCTGCGTATGGATTTCATCACACTTTCAATGCGATGGAATCTTGATAGCATATTCTTTTTTTTTTTTAGGGATAAATGCACCTCATGGTGAGGTAAATCCACCATCCCTCCAGTTAGGGACTGGAGGGATGAGGGTCAATTAGCAACCGAACCTTCCGATGAAAGATTAAAATACTCTTTTGTCTTTTTATTTTTTTATAATTTTTTATTTCATTCATTTTTTATTTCTTAACATTTTTTAATTTAGTTATTTAATTTTTCATTATTTTTATTTAATTTTTTAATTTTTTTTATTTAATTATATAATAAATAAATTTATATAATTATATAATAATTAGTTAATTAATTAAAATACATAAATAAATATATAAATAATATATATTAAAAATTTTAAATGGTAAATATTATTAAATATACATAAAAATAATTTATCAAAATAATTTTATATTAATGTCCTTAATGATTATTTTTTATTCTCATCTCCGTCACCGTTGCTTTTGAATCTAAACACATATCCCATCACTGATTTTAATTTCACCGTTACAGTAACTAATCTCACCGTCATCGCTGTTTTCAATTTTACCGGAACCAATCTCACCATCCATCCAAATGGACCCTTAATCTATATCTATAACATCTATACTTATCCTTTAAAAAAAATTCCTTAAGGGGTTATGGGTTGCCACGTGTCCAAGCTTCTTTGCTTTACACGTGGTGATTTTTTATTTTTAGTTTTAGTTTTTCATTTTATTTTATTTTTAAATGATATAATTAAAGATATAAGATTCGTATCTGACTCGTTCAATTTTTTTTTTTTAATTATGTATTTAAAGGGATTGGTTCGAACGTTGATTTGTGAACCGATTTAAGATCCGTACCCAACTCGCTCAGAAAAAAATTTTTAAAAAAATTATTTTTACTTTTTACTTTTTTACTTTATTTTTAAAATAATATATTTAAAGGGATTGGTCTGTACGTTGACTCGCCGATCGATTAAAGATCCGTACCCGACCCATTAAGGAAAAAAAGTTATTTAATTATTTTTTATTTTATTTTTAAATGATGTATTTAAAGGATTGATCCGTACATTGACTCGCAGATCGATTTAGAATTCGTACCTCGCTCGAAAAAAAAGTTAAAAAAATAAAATATAATAAACTTGCTGATAATCAGTGTGACACATAGTGTTAAGTTCATTTGCTTGACGGTAATTTTTTTTTTTAAGTTTTAGTTATTTTTAATTTTAAACCGACCTAATGAAAAAATAAAATACAAAATACAATTTTATTTTGTTACTTTTTATTAATTATTTTTATTATCTATAAATAAAAATATACGCTATACAATAAGCTATACAAAGGTCTAAATATTTTTAAAAAATACATATAAATAACATTTAAAAATGCATTTATATTATATAATTTATAAATAAATAATTTTCATAAATTTAATTCTCATAATTAATAAAATATAATTATATAATATTAATAATATTACAATTTATAAATAAAAAATAATTTAAATAAATAATTATTATTTAATTTAATTTTTTATTATTAATTTATTAAAAAAATTTTAAAAAAGCGAAGCGGGGGTTAATTTTAGTAATTTAAACATCAATCATTCGATATTTGTACTGTTCATAAGCTCTCACTTTCTTTTGACACGTGTCCAATGAGGACATAAGCAGAATTTTGACCATAATGAAATATATTTTTCTTTTAAAGAATGAAAAAGATCATATCACATGTAATTATATATTGTAGTATAATTAATTAATTATATTTTAAAATTATATAAAATTTATCAAAATATTTGTGAAACTCACTTATAATTAGTAGATTCTTATATTATAATCTTTTATTGTGATGGAATAATTATAAAATTATATTAAAAAATTACTAATAAAATGCTCCCTACAAAGAAAAGGAATCAGAGGGAGGGAGAAGAGGAGAAAGCTCCCTAAACCACAATTTTCACCTGTATTTTTGCTCAAAACCTCAAGCAAATTTTGAAAAAAAAAACTATTTTGTTGGTAAATGTGTTAAAGGGGGTATTTAAGGAAAAATCCAAATTCTTTGTCCCCATTTCTCTGTTCTTGTCCGTGCCACCACTCTCGTAACTAGTCGAGCGTGTTTTTTTTTTTGTTTTTTTCGTACCTGTTCGTTTTTAATATTTGACCCGATTCTTATCTAATAAAAAAATCGATTTCGCTTGAAAAAAAACAAAAAAAAAAAAACGTATACAAAGACGATGCAAATAAAGGACATGGTGTCGTGAAATTCACCTATTCGATCACCGGTAAAATATCAATCGATCGTATTTGTATTTCGTATCCCCCGTTAAACAGTTGAAAACAAACGAAGAAGAAAGCGACAAAAAAAAAACCCTCGACTCGTTACGAGAGTGGGAGCACGGATAAGTGCAAGAAAATGGGGGCAGGGGATTTCTATTCTTATTGAAGGAGCAGGAGATGGGGGCAGGAAAAAGGACATGCGACTTTTGTTCATTTAAAGAATGGTTGTAATTGCAGAAAGAAAAAAACTTGATTAAGGTGGACTTCTATGCTTTGTTTATTTGTACATGGTAGAGGAAATAGAAGATTTGCTTTTAGACTATCAAACTTCGGTTTTTTTATTTTAATACTGATAAAAAAATTATTTATTAAAATATCGAACTTCTCAAATTATTTACCAAAATGCGCTAGTTTTTTACCTGTTGGAAAGTCGTCATATGATATGGCGACTTTCCAACTGTAAAATGCTTTTTTTTTTTTTTTTTTTTTTTTTTTGCAAATGAAGCACAGAAGTCACCATATGGTGACTTCTGTGCTTCATTTGCAAAAAAAATTGCAATTTGAACAAGGGAAGTCGCCATATGAATTGTTTTATAATTATAATTATTTTAATTTTTTAAGCTTATACTTTTTTTTATTAATTTTATTAATTGATAAATTTTTTTATTAATTTTATAAAAATGATATTAATTTTATTTTTTATAAGCCTAAAAAAATCTGAATCAGAATCAGTTTCAAGGATGGGATATATCAGTAGATTTTTGCTGAGTCATTAATCAGTTTTTCAGTCAATGAAGAGTTTGAAAACAAATGGGAATCAAATTCAACACTTTCAAAGGATGGGACTTGTCAGCAGAAAAATAGGAATCAGAATCAACATGTTTCAAAGGATGGGATTTATCAGCTGAAAAAATGAGAATCAGAATCAACAGTTTCAAAGGATAAGACTTATCAGCTGAAAAATGAGAATCAGATTCAACAATTTTTCAGCATATTTTACTCAATAAACCATTTTAAATATGATATTCCTTCCTCATTCTCTCCTCATTCTCAATCTTAGTTGTTATTTTCTGGTGTTAGTGATAATACCTTGTCATTCTCATTCTCATTCTCATCCTTTTCAATTTCTTATTTCTTTTACTGAGTGATAATACCTTCGTTCTCATCCTTCTCACTTTGATTACTACACAACATGAGCAACATAGTGGTCGCATTGGTATACTATAATGGCCAAATTCATAATACTGATGAAGGTGCTACCTTTGACTGTGAACATCCTAAAAGCTTTTGTGTTGGTGAAGACGTCACATTAGAGGAACTGAATGTGATAATTCATACAAAAATCAAAGCTGAAAATACAAAAAGAGTTTCAGAGATTAAGTATAGGCTTCCTCTTTCTATTGGTGAATGATGTGTTCGATATAAGACTTATCCACTAGATGATGATGATGATGTGAGAGGAATGTTTCATGCTCACGAGACATTTGAAAATGTTGGTGTACTTGAGCTATATGCTGACATTGAGGATTGTGGGCTTCTAGAAGATGATGATTCTCACCCGTTGTATTATATTCCCACTTCATACAATGTTCCCCTAGAAGAAGTGCCATCTCAAGCTACAACGTTTCATAATTCATTTGTCTCACCAACAATTCCTACTGTCCTGGATGATGTGCCAACTGGTGATGATCCTTTTCAGTTATGTGGAGCCCATGGTGGATATATTGGTGACTTTAGTGAGCAAAAAGAAGAGTATGCTGAATTCGCAAATGACAGTGATGAGAGCAATGATTCCGACCGAGACGTTGGTCCTGATATCAACACTTATGGAGTTCTTCCCCCTTATGAGCCTACATCCCATATGCTCACCCTGGATCTAGATGCAATGCAAGTGTCCAAATATTCTGAATATGGTCATACATTTGCTGCACCTCTGAGTTGGAATCCATCTACAGTTGATTTCTATGTTGGGTTACAATTTTCAACGAAAGAGGCTGTGCTTTCAGCTATTAAGCACTACAACATCAAAAACTCTGTAGATTATAGAGTTATTGAATCCGAGCAAACCAAATATCATGGCAAGTGTCCAATGTATGGGAAAGGGTGCAATTGGAGAATAATGGCAACATTCATGAAGAAGAAACAAGTATCAGGGGTTAGAAAATATAATGGGCCTCATACTTGCACATCAGGAAGAATTTCACAGGATCATTGCAAATTAGATTCTAACATGATTTGTTCATGCATTCTGTCATTGATCCTAGTGTTTTTTTGGCTATTTGGTAAGCATATTCACATGCGAATACATGTGATAACAAATACTAGTTTACTAAAAATATGATAGTTTTATTTTATAAATAAAATTCATAAAAAAGATAAAATAACTTATATATACTAAATTTGGTTTTTATGTCAATTCCTTAATTGAGTTGGTATCACTTAACTCGAACATCAACTTAATTAAAAAATTTATATGTAGTACAAATATATATAAAAAATATCAAGTTATAGGGTATAATTCTAACCAGTTTTATATCCTTTTATAATTTAATATATATTAATATTTTAACAAATCAGTTATTAAATTTAATAATATATTTATACTTGTGGTGCATATAAAATTACAAATCATTCGAAATATCTATATCTATATATATCTTCCTTTGTATCCCAAAAGAAAATCTGAAATATACTCTTACAATTTTATTCCACGTTTAAAATTGTTAACAAATCATTCGAATCTTGATTGTAGGCAGAGTCTGAGTGACTAAATAAAAGCGGACCGAACAACTAAAATTTCCAATTGATAAAAACAAAAAAGTAGCCTGTTTAAAAGGAATTCAACGAGCCCTTGAATCTGGACCTAATCTTTTTTTGGTTAGGCTTGAAGAGGAATTGTGTAAGGAATACCAAAATGTTCTTGATTTGGAAGAAGAAATCTGGGCATTGAAATCTCGGGTTGATTGGATTAGTGAAGGTGACAGGAATCCACGTTATTATCATATTTCCACCCTTACTCGCAGAAGTAGAAACCACATCACTGCTCTTCGTGATTCGGTGGGAAATTGGATTATGGAAGGTTCTAATATAAAAACTCATATTTCATATTATTTCACTAATTTGTTTACTTCCTCGTTGCCTTTTGCTACTAGGGATATTGGGTCTTATCCTCCTTTGATTAACCCCTTGACTGAAACAGAGAGGAATAAATTGGTTGGTGCCCCTTCTTTACAGGAGATTCGTGGTGCCTTGTTTAGCATGAAACCTTTTAAGGCCCCAGGTCCTGATGGCCTTCACCCTATTTTCTTTCAAAGAAGCTGGAATATTGTGAAGGAGTCCTTATTTAAACTTGTTTCTGCTGTTTTTCAATTCAACAAAATACCTACAGAGATAAATCAAAGTCTCATTTGTCTTATCCCTAAAAGTGATCAGCCTGAAACCATTGGTCAATTTAGACCAATTGGATTATGTAATACTGTTTATAAGGTGATCACCAAAATTCTTGTTAATAGATTACGACCGATCTTGTCCAGGCTGATAAGTCCTATGCAAGCTAGCTTTGTACCAGGTCGTAAAGCTGTTGATAATGTGATTATTGTCCAAGAAGCTCTCCATGTTTTTCGCAAAAAGAGGGGTACTACTGGTTTCATGCTTGTTAAGGTGGATTTAGAGAAGGCGTACGATCGGTTAGAGTGGAGTTTTATACGAGACACTCTGCGCTTCTTTAACTTTCCAGAGTCATGGGTGAATCTTATCATGCCATGCGTGTCATCTGCCGAGCTCACGGTGCTTATTAATGGACAGAAATCTGATCAGATCTTTCCTTCAAGAGGTATACGTCAAGGTGATCCTCTTTCTCTTTATTTATTTATACTTTGTATGGAGTATCTTGCTCTCCGTATTACTAATGATTGTAATCACAAGAAATGGGATCCTATTCAATTGTCACGAGGTGAGCCTAAATAAACCCATCTTTTTTTTTTGCTGATGATATCATTTTATTTGGTAAGGGGAATGCTAAGACTTGTGAAGCTATGAGACTTGCTCTTTCAGACTTTTGTGAGGTTTCTGGGCAGGTTGTTAATATTCAAAAAACCAGAGTTCTTTTCTCAGCTAATGTTGGCGAGGTTATTGAAACTACACTCAGTGCGTCTCGATTGGGGCACTTTTTTGGCCCCAATCGGGCCGCTACTATCATTTGGATAGCAAGACATCAGCACGGTAACCGTGCTGGTGTCCTGTTTTCTCACAATGGGAAAAAAACCCTCCAGTAAGAGAGTCGTGCTTGAAGCTCCTGATGGTTTTTTTTTTTTATTATTATAATAATTTTCATTTTTATATAATAAATTAATAAATGTATTATAAAAATTAATTAAAAATACATAAATAATAAAATAAATATAAATATTATTTATATATTATTAATTTTGTTAATTTTTATTTATCTATTAATAAAATAATCATTTTAAAATATATATGATATGATAAATAAATAAATATATTATATATCGATAAGATAAATTAAAAATACATAAATAATAAAATAAATATAAAATATTATTTATATATTATTAATTTTTATTTATCTATTAATAAAATAATTATTTTAAAAAATATATAATAAGATAATTTTAATTATTTATTAATTTCATTATATATATATATACATATTTTAATCTAATATCTTTAATGGTTATTTTCTTTTGTCATTATAATTCAATCTCACCATCACCGTTGCGTTTGCATCCAAACACATATCTCACCGCTGATTTTAATCTCACGCTACCGTATCCAATCTCACCGCTACAGTAACTAATCTCATCTCGATCGCTATTTTTAATCTTATCAAAATCAATCTCACCACCTATCCAAATTGACCCTTAATCAATCCATGGTGTGCTGTGGAGCTTGGAAAATATTTGGGCTATCCTCTGGAATTTTCTAGTAGCAGAAAAAGTCAATATCAATTTGTGGTGGAGAAGGTTTAAAATAAACTTGCTGGCTGGAAGTCTAATTTGTTATCTCCAGCTGGAAGGTTTGTTCTTATTCAATGCACCATGTTATCTATCCCTAGTTATTATATGCAAGGGGTTCGTTTGCCAATTCGATTTGTGCTGAACTTAACAAAGTTAATCGTGATTTTTTGTGGGGTTCGGATCAAGGCCTAAAAATGATACATCACGTTAAGTGGGATGTGGTCACTTGCTCTAAAAAGATGGGGGACTCGGTATAAGACAATCACAAATTGTTAATAATGCTAGTATGACAAAGCTTGGATGGAGACTCATTAATGAGCAGAATTCTCCATGGGCTAGAGTTTTATCTGCATGTTATTGTGGTATTAGACCTAAATCAAATGCGGTTTGCTCTGCTGTATGGAGAGGCATGAAACATGGACATAATATACTACAACAAGGAATGAGATGGATTATTAGGAGTGGAGCCTCAACTAAATTTTGGTGTGATGATTGGACAGGCCTTGGATCTTTGATGAGCATTCTTTATGGACCTTGGTTTCCGGAAGATTTTAATATTCTTGTGAAGGATGTCATTATTTCTTCGAGTCAGTGGGATTTTGAAAATTATCCTCTTCCACAAGAAACTATTGATATTATTAAAGCTATTCCTGTGCAAACTTCTAATGAAAGCCTTGATGTTCTCAGTTGGAAATGCTTCCTTCGGGTCAATTTTCCTCTAAATCAGCCTATGCTATTGGACGTAATCTTTTCTCTTTAAGTCATACTACGAGAAGTTGGAGTTGGATTTGGAGAGCTCCTACGCTACCAAAGATTCAGTTCTTTTTATGGCTTTGTGGCCATTCCCGTATTCCTACTTGAACTAATTTGATCAATAGGGAAATGAATCTCAATCCTGTGTGTCCTCGTTGTCAACAATTTTTTGAAACCCCCACCCACGCCTTACGTGATTGTCCACTTGTGCGACGTTTTTGGGAAAGTTTCAATCCTCCTGCTTTCTTTACATCTATGCATGGGGATCTTTATTCTTGGCTCCAAATTAATGGTAACTTGAAACAGGCTTCGCTCACTATTCCTTGGAGTGTTGTTTTTTGTATAATAATTTGACAGGTGTGGATATCGCGAAATCGAATTGTTTTTCAGAATGAGGACTTCAATGAATCCATCCAGCGCCATCGAACTTTGGTCATGGCTTATGAATATTGGGCTATTTGGCTGAATTATGGGGATTACGTGATGGACTCATGCTTGCTGTTCAACATAATTTTTCTAACTTAATTGTGGAAGTGGATTCCCGTGTTGCTTTGGATCTTATTACTTATGATATTCATGCTACTCATGTTCATAGTTCCCTTGTTAATGACTGTAGGTCGATTATGCAACAATTAGGTAGAATTGAGCTTGTTCATACTTATAGAGAGGCTAATGCTTGTGCTGATTTATTAGCTAAAATGGGAGCTTCCCTGCAGCAAGACTTTGTTTTTTTTTTTTGTTGAACCTCCTCCTAATGGCCTTGGCCTTTCTTTGTTTGCTGATACTGTTGGGGTTACTTTTCCCATTTTTTTTTTTTGTTGTAACTTGAACTCGTAGTTATTTTGTTATTTTTCATTTCATAAAAATAAAAAAAATAAAAAGCAAAAAAGAAACGAAATAGTTAAATAAAATGATCAAATTGTTAAGTAGTCCATTTGGGTTATGATGAAAAAGTCTGAGGGTCCAACCATGTGACCTAGTCTGAATGAGTCTGGCCCTACCTGACCCAACTGAGACAAATGCCATTCCTTGCTATAAGCTGCCACAAGAACAATTGAAAGTTGAAACACACAATTCTAGGCTAATTAATACGCTTGATTCGATCCACAGAATTGGCCAAATAAAACCAAAAATAAAAAAATAAATGGATCCACTAAAATGTGACGAGGAAGTAGTCAGTCAACAATTAAGGACTAGTTTAGTTGAAAAAACTTGAATTCAAAAAAGTTTGAGATGAAAAAAAATGTGATGAAATATTGTGGTTTAAATTTTTTTAAATGTTTAGTGAAAAAATATTGTAAGAAATTGAAATATATAAAAAAAATGTTTAAAATAATAAAAATATAAAGATGTGAAGATAATAAAGTCATTTTATCAAAAAGACAGCTTTTAAAATCTAAAAACTATATTTTTTGTTTTTTCAAATGATGGTTTCAACAACAAAAATCTTTTTTTTTTTTTTTAACATTACGTTTACGATAAAAAATAATTTTTAACCTCAAAAATTATGTCAAGCAATTCTAAACAAGACATCCACCACCGAAATGTCACTTTTCAAATCATAAGACAATACATGACTAGTTCGGTACAAGTCTCGACCATAGTTAAAAAAAGAAAAATCATTAGTTGACAGTCTGAGATTCCTTTGAGAATCACAGACACATCTAAACCATCAAAATAAATTCATCACAACCGGTTAACTTGATTAGCTGGTTGGTTGCTTAATTACTTAAGGTAGAGATATTTCCCTTGGATTATCCTTTATAATTTCTCTCGTTTCTTTTTTTTTTTTTTTTTCAATTTTCAAAGTCAAACTATATGAAATATGAATATAATAAAAATATAATGATAAAAAAATTAAAATATATAATTAATGTATTGAGATAAAAATTAAAACAAAATTACTAGATAGATTTTTAGAATTTTTATAATTATAGCTAGAGTTTCTAGAAGTGATAATACAATATTTAAAGTTTCACTTGTGTAAAATATTTATAAAAAATTAAAGATTAAAATGAAAATTAAAATTAAAAGCAAAATTAATTATAATAAATATTAAAAGCTATTAAATTATGTCTTAATTGCAAAATACTCTGACTTTTTTAACACATAAAATGGTAACATTTTCTTTAAAATGTTGAAATATATCTAAGAAAAAAGACATGTTAAAAATTAAGAGTACTAATTAAAAATTATTTTTATTTAAATTTAAATTTAAATTTAACTTTAACTTTAAAATATAATATACAATTTTAAAAAATATTTTATAATATTTTGAATAATAACATATCTAAAATGGCTTTATGGACTATCAGATATTAGACAAACTTTTAAATGAAAAAAAAAAACCAATTAAGAGGAGCAATTTTACTTAATTTTCAAAGGTTAAAGTATTAATATATATAAATAATTATATCTTAGAAATAATTGTCAAAATAATCTTAATAAAAAACATTTTATAATGTATTAATAAAAATAAGAAAACTTGAAGTTTTATTTTAAAAGTAAAACTTAAAAGTCACTGATTTACTAAATCTATGGTTGGAGTTTGTCTGTCAATCTCTTACAGGAATGTCAGACTGTCAGGTAAGTACATCCCTTAAAAAAACATTAAAAAATTTAATGTTGTATCTGTATTGTCAAAACATTTAATAAATTATCTAAATTTTGAGTTCGTTTTTTATGGTAACTAAACTCTAAATACCCTTAAAAAAAATACTGATTTGATTTTTTTTTATATAATTAAATTTTGTCATGTGACTTTTCAATTATGCCACGTGTCATAATTATAAAAAATTAAAAAATATTTTTTCTTTTTCTCCTTCTCTCTCAATTTTTCACCCTCCCTATTTTTTATGATCGAATCTCGTCATTATCTTACCAATTATGACCAATCGAGGTTGGATCTGGCATCAAAATGATCGGTCAACCTTTAAAGATGTCGAAAATGGCCTGAACAAACCAAGATCCTCCTCATTGTTTTCGACCTGTTCAAGCCGTTTTCGACCTCTTTAGAGCCGACCAGCAATTCCAACTCTGGGTCCAATCTTGTCTGGCCAAATCCGATCCGATAATGACCATCTGGCCATGAAAGGTGGGGAAGATGGAGAATTGAGGAAGAGAAGATAAAGGAGAAAAAAAATTAATTTAAATTTTTTATTTTCAATTTTTTTTTTAATATATGACTTGTGACAGTCACATGTCAAATTTTTATAAGTTGATGATCATTTTTCATTAACTGCATTAGGGATTGTGATTACTTGATAGACGAATTGAAAGTTCATGTACCTTATTAGATATATTTTGGTACAGATAATTAGATACCACATTAAAAAAATTATAATATTTCAGGAACTATAGAGGACATTAATTATATATATATAATATAGGCTTAAATATAAATTTGACCCTTATATTATAGTATTTTTTTTCACTTTGGTACCTAAAGAATTTTAATTCCTGATCGGGTACTTGTACTAGAATTCCGTCAAATAAGTTGGTACTTTGCACTAACACCATTAGTTAAATGGGTGATGTGGCAATAACATCCAATGAGGTCGTGACACGTGACAAAAATGTCACTTCAATGGCAGCCACGTTATTATTAAGAAAAAATAAAAATTCAAAAAAATTATAAAAAAGAAATTTTTTAAAATTCATTTTTTAAAAAAAATTAAAAATTTTAAAATATATAAAATCAAAAAATGATAAAAATTAATTTTTTTAAAAAAAAAACCCTAAAATTTTCAAAAAAAAAAATTTAACTCAACATTTTGAAAAAATTTTATTTTAATTTTTTTTTAACTTTTCGAGTTAAAAATTTAATAAAAATATTTTTTATGTAATTAAATTTTTTTAAAATTTTTAATTCTTTTTTTTAATTTTTCAAAAAAAATGAAAAAAATTGAAATTTTAAATTTTAAAAAAGAAAAAGAAAAGAGGAAATCAAGAAAAAATAGGAGAGAAAGGGAGACACCGATCTGCTCGAAACAAACCGACCTCCCTCTCTCATTTGGCCAACATATCTCGTCAACCCGAGATAGATTGACAATCGATTGACCCTCCCGTCGCCTTTTCCTCTCTCCTTTCCTTCTTTTTCTCTCTCTCTTTTTTTTTTTCATATTTCTTTCTTTTTTACAAAAATTTTTTAATTTTTTTTTGAAATTTTTAGATTTTTTTTTTAAAAAATTATTTTTTTTCTTTTAATAATGACATGACATCATAAATGTGACATTTTTATCACATGTCATAATTTCATTAGATGTTATTTACCACTATCACCCATTTATTTAACAATGTTAGTACACATCACCCACATATAGTACAAATACCCAATCAAGAACTAAAATTTTTTAGTATCAAAGTGAAAAAAGTAATATAATACTGAAGCCAATTTTATATTTAAGCCTATAACATAACTAGTACGTTCAATAAGAAACCAACTAACAAATTAAACCAGATAAAAAATCAACACGAGACTTGAATCTGACATCTAAAAATTCCATGATTTTAGGATAATGTCAACATAGCAGTATGCATTAGGAAAACTAGACTTTCCTTGTTTTAGCTAGTCATTAGACAACAGATATCAAAGATAAACTGTAACTGTAGCACAGATATGGTTCATTTGGATGTCATTAAGATCCATTACTGGCAAGATTTTACATGGGAAAGTATACTTCCCGATATACAGTAACCATTGATGTAAATGTAGCTCAGAAAATGCATGAGACCTTCCTTTATTGCAAAGCTATCTCCTTTACTTAGCACCTGTATGACATAAATCAATAAATAGTAGCACTTCTTTTAACAACATCATTAATGCCTAAATGATTACAAACCTTCTAGGATGAATGGTCGGATTTGGTCAATTGGAGGTGTATCAACTTGCTGGTTTTGTTCAACTTGTTTGAGCGAAGGAGGCTGTTCAGTTTCTAATAAAGGCTCAAGCTTTAGCTGTGGTTCAATCTGCCCAGATGCAGGCGCCTTAAGCTGCAGGTATTTGGGTTTGTTTTTCTCAAGGAGGAGGTAAGTGGTAGAATACCAAAACAACAAAATTCTACTTTGAGCAATAACTGTATCTCTGATGTGACTTCCTCCAAAGGAGAGTCGCTCAAGTGCCTGCAATTAAGCAAGAAAAAAGAGAATCTTAGCATAGACTAGATTTGACTAAAAGGAAATCTCATGAGACTGCTTAACCAACCCCAATAATGTCATCATCTAAATTTAGCCCTTCTGACAATTTCCTGTCATTATCCATACAAGTTATAGTCCTAGTACTAAATGCTAAGAACATTGTTGAGAAAAAAAATATTTCAGCACATTAAATTTTAGGAAAGCATGTAGCTTTTTCGCTTTCTTCGCAGATCAATCTGTTCTCACCAATCTATGAACTGGGAGGTCAGTTTTACTTAAAATGTTTGACCGTCCTTTAATACAAGTTGATGTAGTTATAGAACCTGACTACTCATACTAACTTTGGTTTGAGAATCTGAACTACTGTATAATTTTAAGTTACAGAGACATTCCAATATTAGTAATGTTGATTTTCTCCTAGTCTTAAAACAGAACATTCATGTTTATAATTCTGTGTCTTGTCAAAGCGGGGACAGTCTTGTTCATTTAATTCAAATAGAGGGAGTTATGCTCTCTCCATACCTGTTCTCCTGTCTGAATGTCAAAGGAATGCTGATGATCAAATTTAAGACCGGTAAGTTCATTGATGCAAAGCCCTTGAAAAGCCCTGAAAGCATGTAAACAAAGATGTGACTTATCTTCATAAAAGCACAAACAACGAAGGTCTTGTTTTATCATCAAATAATGTACCAGAGCTTAGTACTAATTTATTTACCATCTTATTAGAGAAGCACGGGGAATCCAACGGAAGATAATTGGCGTATTATCTGCATTTACATAGTACCCTCCAAACACGATGAAGACTGTCATAAGAGAGGGTCCCAAGGCCATTGCTGCTTCAGTGGTCGGAACCATGGCCCCTACTGTCAGACCCATTGCAGATGCAGCAAAAGACTCCACAGTCACAATTCCACAGAACTTTCCAAATCTAGAAAGTCAAACTTCAAGGTCAGTTCACCTAATCACCATGATAGAACTAACCAAATTATCACCTAACAGTTGATGCTTAGTGCCTCAATTGGTTTTGTCAGATATTTCAATCTTGACAACCATAAACCAAATTCTGTGTTTATAATAGACAGGTTACACAGGAAGAGGCAGATAATCATATAGTAAAACATAGTCTAAACAACTACACAATTCTTTAGACAAGGCACACCTTGGAACCAACTGGTTGCTTTCTTTGGTCACAGCAATGGTCTTCATAAGGATTCTATTAAAATAACAACATGAATGACTTCAAAGTTGGAGCATTTTTGAAAAACTCCAACAAGATCCTTTTCATTGCTTGTATCAGCGAAATAATTGCCATTACTAAAGAAAAATACATGCTTACTCGTTCTCAGTTCTAAGCGCATGACTCAAGCAAAATTGAAAATAATTCATCTTCGAGAAAAGCCATGAACAAAAGCTACACTTAAAGGTTTCTCTCTCTCATATGGAGATGTATCAACTTGAATTTTTTATGCATCATTGACAAAAATACTAATGATAATTGTTTCTTTGTTTTTTTTCTTCATCTTCTTCAGAAAAGTTACGCTCGTGGTAATCAATTACTTGGACAAAACATGACATTTGCAGATTTAGTGCAACATATTTATGTCTAGCGTAAACAATATAAAGAAATTCATTATGGTAGACTATGAAAAAGACCTGGACAAGGTTGGATGAAGACGAGCCATGGGATAGAGCACAGCACCAAACATTAGAGGAAATGCTGCTCCCACAGGTATCTCAGCTATCAATTTGGAAAGCAGATAGGGTCCCAGTGCATAAGATCCCTTTGCACGTTCCCTGTCTACAATTGCTCGTTCCTTGGGAAATACACCCACAGTCTTTGTGAGAGCTGCCATTGCTGTGTTTATTGCAGTAACCTGACACAGGGCATATGATTACCAACAGTGTTAAGGAACTTTAATACACTCAACACTTATGTCACTTAAGAATCACATGTATATCACTAATTGTTAGAGACTAGTTGCTCTTCAAGAATGATAGATAATTAAATGTGCTGCCTTTTGGATATGAAAACATCATATACTTTGTAGAATAACAAAGAACCAATTTTCAGGAAAGGGTATGGTTCATTGGTTGCAGGAGTTAGGAAGAGGATGAAGGTTCCCGGGCAACGCCAGCATAAAGTTAGAAATTAGCCAATTTTTTATTAGATGGACCACCCACCGGAATTGAAGAACAAACTGCTAATATATCCATAATCTGAGACTATAATAACCTAAAAAGCCAATTTTATCAAGGGTGCAGAATTCAAATGGCTTCATTTCCATTTATCAGGTGCATCAGTTTCTGGTGTGTTCAACAAAGAAAAATCCTCCATGACACCTTCCACACGCACCTAATTCCCCTCCACCAACCTCCCCCACCAAAAGCACTTGAATTAGTCCATTGTGGTCCACTTTCTTACCAAAAGCACGAATCAGAGCCTAAAGTAGTATCAAAGGGACTTCATATACTGCAAAAATTGCATGGTCGCAGTTTTAACACATAAAAGAAAGCAAGAATTTCAAGGAAACTGAAGGTTTCATACCTGAAGCAATCCCATTCTGTCTTGTATGGATGTTTGTGATCTTCCCATTCTCCAGAAAACAGACCCAAATATTATAGCTGATGCAATTGACATTCTAGCTCTAACTTTATTTGTTGGTCCATCACGAGAAGCCTGGTCAACCATTTTTGTCAATTGGATAAAGAAAGGAACAGAAGTTATGATCATTCAGAATACACGCACACGCACACGCACAGGTACATGTACACATACACATACAATGCAAAAGAAAGAAAGAAAGAAATTAGCAAGACTTGTATGAAAAAACCTCACAAAAGAGACTAACATGTTATACAATTGATTTTATTGATTTTAGGCTTTTTTTCCATTGTTGCTCTAGCTCCAAGGAATGAATAAATCATTGGAAATCGGTTAAACAGAAATCAATTATATCATTAGAATGCTTTGCCAGACTGGGTAAAATGAAGCAGCTAAATATCAGAAAAATGGATTACCAGAGTGTCTGAATCAACCAAAGAGTGGACAGGAAGCATTATTCCTAAATCCTATCATGTCCTTAAAGATAGCAATAAAAACTAAATAGACATAAAATTTATAGTAAATAGTTGAAAAACCAACTTGCATCCATGCACGTTTTAGAAGCAACCAGAATTGTCTCCACCAACCCCCTTTCCTCTTAGCAACAGTTCTCTTGCTGAACTTCATGCCATGCCTTGGACCAGTCTTTCTGGTAAGTGGAGTGGCATAAAGAACTACTGATGACTGTGTTGAGAATGCTTCAACAAGAGCATCGACTCTTTTCTGAGAAGAGTAGACACTGTCAGCAGAACTGTAGTCAATGGATATAAGATCAGCCAAAAATTCAGCAGGATTTGCATGATCTGGGCACTGGTACCTGTTGATTAACCAATATTCAAGCATAAGTCTCATCATTTCAGATTCTGGTACATTGTTGTTAGATAATTTCCATCTAGATGCAGAGTTCGAAACACAGTCCTTGTTTTATTAAAGCAAGCAAAAGCAGCAGAAGAAAAAACCAGTTCATGGTTCTCAAAGTTTTTCAAATATGATATCAAGGAAACGATATATATATATATATATATATATATATATATAGAGAGAGAGAGAGAGAGAGAGAGAGAGAGAGAGAGAGAAGAAGAAGAAGAAGGTAAATGGCATTTGTATAGATCATCCACATTCATACACAAAAAAAAAAAAAAAAAAAAAGAGTACAACCATGGCTAGTCCACAAAATAATATAAAAAGCAATGCATCAGTATTGCACATTAACGATATATTGGTAAATGATGAGGCCATAGAATTTTTTTTTTTCTGTACTGCTAAGTTTTAAGCTGACAGATGTGAACACATGCAGCTATATTTCAAGCATAATACAACAAGAGTGCTAGTGTTACATTAGAAATCTCATCCAGCATACCGGTGATGCCAATCAGGATTTCTAGAAGGTACACTTAATGGATTTTTTTTAGTCCTAAACCCAAGCATGCGCCCTTCTAAAGGTTAATTAACATATTTTTTAAACAATAAGATATTACATGTCTCAGGTTTTGGCATGCCTCTTCCAATCACAAGTTACGGTCAATAAAAATCAGTCAATCAGTATACAAAGAATTAAGACTGAAAGTGAACATGCAAAGAACCATAGTATACAGGCAGACAATGCATTTGCACAATTAACAGGAGCAAAGTTTGATTACAACCCAAATCTGGAGAAGTATTCCAGTGGTTGATCACGTGCAGGGCCAGCATAAACAAGTGCACCCTCTGTTAGCAACATAATGTCGTCAAATTTACCGTACACTGAACCTCTAGGCTGATGTATGGAGCAAATTACAGTATGACCATCTTGTACAAGTAGGCGGAGAGTTTCCATTACTTTCTCAGCTTGGAAAGCATCAAGTCCTGAATGCACCAGAAGGAATAGGAAAATCAAAGTCAAGTCTGGCAAAAACATCGATGACCAGACAATAATTCCAGTGGGGAGGAGAAAAAAATATACTCTGCTTAACCGCATCTATGGTTAACCAAAACCTATCTGGATGGGCAGTTCTGGTCATTCCTAGGCAGGTGAAGCAGAGAGATTAAGCTAGCAAGAGGAAACTTTGATTTCAATGGTCTTATATATGTAACTTTGATTTCTATCAAATACCAAGGGACTAATGTGTTACCATATCTATTTAGGACTATTAGCTGTCTATTTTACCATATGTATAAGCTGAATAATAGGGATTAATTCCCATGTATATAGGCTGAACATTAGGGATTAATTCCCATGTATATAGGCTGAACATTAGGGATTAGATACCAGATATTTAGGCTGAACATTAGGGATTAGATACCAGATATTTAGGCTGAACATTAGGGATTACAGTGTAGAGATATGATGAGCTTTCCATGTATAGCATACAAAGATTAATATAAAAAGGGAAGGGGGGCTGACAGTCGACACACACTTTTCCAAAACCTCTCTTGGGATTTTCTGTTTCTGTTTAGTTCTCTTGGCCTATTCTATTTCTGTTTCGGTTCTAACATGGTATCAAGAGCAGGTTCGATTTTTTCTTGGGTTTAGTTTCGGTCAGTGGGCATTTTTTTCTTGGGTTTCTGTTCTTCTGTTCAGTTTCAGTCAATGAGCATATTTTTTTTCTTGGGTTTCAGTTCTTCTTGGGTATTTTTTTTTCTTGGGTTTCAGTTTCGGTCAGTAGGTAAATTTTTTTTCCTTGGGTTTCTGTCGACATCAACAGTGGGTGTTGATTCGATTTCGTGGCTATTTTTTCTTGGGTATTTTTTTTTCTGCATCTTGGTTGCATCATGTCATCGGATAAGTTGGAATCATTTCCTATTAGGTTTACTGGCAAAAATTATTCTGCTTGGGAGTTTCAATTTCGATTATTTGTGAAAGGAAAAGAGTTGTGGGGTCATATTGATGGGAGTGCTCCCGCACCTCTAGATGCGGAGGCTTTGTCTAAGTGGGAAATTAAGGATGCTAGGGTTATGACTTGGATCCTTAGCTCGGTTGAGCCTCATCTTGTTCTCAACCTGAAACCTTATAAAACCGCTGCTACTATGTGGCATTATCTCAACACAGTTTACAATCAAGACAACTCCGCTAGGAGATTTCAACTGGAATATGAGATGGCTAATTTCACACAGGGAAGTCTCTCAATTGAGGAATATTTTTCTGGTTTTCAAATCCTTTGGGCTGATTATTCAGATATTGTTTATGCTAATGTTCCTGATGCAGCTCTCTCTGCTGTCCAGGCCGTGCATGCAACTAGCAAGCGCGATCAATTCTTGATGAAGCTACGACCTGATTTTGAAATTGCTCGGTCTAATCTGATGAATCGTCATCCTGTACCATCTCTGGATGCCTGTTTGAGTGAACTTCTTCGAGAGGAGCAGCGTTTGGTAACTCAGGCTGCCATGGAACATCGGGCTAATGTTAGTGCACCTGTCTCTATGGCTTATGCAGCACAGGGAAGGAATAAGGGTAGAGATATGCGTGTTGTCCAGTGCTTTAGTTGTAAAGCTTTTGGTCATATTGCTCGGGATTGTCCCAAGAAGTTCTGTAACTACTGCAAGAAACAGGGTCATATCATCTCTGCTTGTCCCATTCGACCTGAACGGAAGCCGGGTACTGCCTATCATGCCTCCACTGGTGCTTCTTGTTCTACTGCATTGCCTGCTGCCTCGCCGGTTGTTCCTATTCCTTCTTCTACAGCCTTAGCAAACCCGAACACACTCACTCCTGAAATGGTACAACAAATGATCATTTCTGCTTTTTCTACTTTTGGACTCTCAGGTAATCATAAAGTTTCTTCTAAGCCATGGTATTTTGACTCTGGTGCCTCTAACCATATGACCAATACTGTTGTCCCTCTTTCCAATGTCAGAAATTACGATGGAAATCTGACAATTAACACCGCTGATGGCAGTTCTCTGCCTATCAGTGCTGTTGGTGATCTTTCCTCTTCCTTAACTGATGTTTTTGTGTCTCCTGCCCTCTCCACAAATCTTATTTTTGTTGGTCAATTGGTTGATAATAATTGTAATGTCCATTTCTCTCGTTCTGGTTGTGTTGTGCAGGATCAAGTGTCAGAAAAGATGATCGCGAAGGGGCCTAAAGTGGGCCGACTCTTTCCTCTTCATGTTTCTCCTTCCACTATTATCCCTAGTTTTCCTTTACTTTCATTTGCATGTAATGTTGTTGGTTCTAGAACTAATCTGTGGCATAGACGTCTAGGTCACCCAAACTCTGATGTACTTCGTACTTTGTCACATTCAGGATTATTGGGAAATAAAGCATGTTCTTCTCTTGATCTCTCTTTTGATTGTCCATCATGCAAACTTGGCAAAAGTAAAGTTCTACCCTTTCCTCATCATGCATCTCGTGCATCACAATGTTTTGATGTTATTCATAGTGATTTTTGGGGGATTGCACCTATTGTTTCTCATGCGCATTACAAGTATTTTGTTACTTTCATTGATGATTTTAGTCGGTTTACTTGGGTTTACTTCCTTCGGGCTAAGGCCGAAGTTTTTTTAGTCTTTAAGCGCTTTCTTGCACTTCTTGAAACTCAATTTTCTACCAGCATCAAAGTATTACGCTCTGATTCGGGCGGTGAATACATGTCTAATGAGTTTCAGAATTTTCTTCAAAGCAAAGGGATCCTCTCTCAGCGTTCTTGTCCTTCGACACCACAACAAAACGATGTTGCTGAGAGGAAAAATCGACACCTTCTTGATGTGGTAAGAACTATTTTACTTGAATCATCTGTTCCTCCTCGTTTTTGGTGTGAAGCACTTTCTACTACTGTTCATTTGATCAATCGCTTACCATCTCCTACGTTAAATCATGTTTCTCCTTTTTTAAGTTGTTTGGTCATTCTCCTTCCTATTCTGATCTACGTACCTTTGGTTGTGTTTGTTTTGTGCATCTCCCTACTCATGAACGTCATAAACTTACTGCTCAGTCTGTTAAGTGTGTTTTTCTTGGTTATGCTATCTCTCAAAAGGGATATGTTTGTTATGATCCTCAGGCTCGTCGTATAAGAGTTTCTAGGAATGTGATTTTCTTTGAAAATCAATATTTTTTTCCATCTCATGTTGAGCTGCCATCTGCATCTTTATCCCTTCTGCCTAGTTTTTCTGATTCCCCAACACTTGTAGAAAGGTTTAAACCTGGTTTTGTCTATGGACGACGGAGAAGACATGAGTCTGGTTCCACTTCCTCTGTGCCTCCTTCCGATCTTGCCTCGGCACCTGATCCTGCTCCTGCTTCCACCACTCTTCGTCGGTCTACTCGTCTTTCTCGACCCCCTGATCGGTATGGTTTCTTCTCTCCTGTTTCTCTTGTCACTACTTTATCTACTATTTCCATTCCCTCTTGCTACAAACAGGCCATGGAACATGAGTGTTGGCAAAATGCAATGCGAGTAGAACTTCAAGCACTTGAGGAGAATCACACTTGGGATATTGTTCCTTGTCCTCCTTCAGTCAAACCTATTGGGAGTAAATGGGTTTTCTCTGTAAAACTTTGTTCTGATGGCTCTTTGGACAGGTACAAAGCTTGCCTTGTAGCTCTCGGTAACAAACAGGAATATGGGATTGATTATGAGGAGACATTTGCTCCTGTTGCCAAAATGACCACGGTTCGAACCATCTTAGCTGTTGCTGCTTCACAGTCGTGGCAACTGCATCAAATGGATGTGAAGAATGCCTTTCTTCATGGTGATCTCCAGGAAGAGATTTACATGAAGCTTCCCTCTGGTATGACTACTTCTTCTCCTCATGATGTCTGTAAGCTAAGGCGTTCTTTGTATGGGCTCAAGCAAGCACCCCGGGCTTGGTTTGAGAAGTTTCGCAGTACACTTATTTCCTTCAGTTTTACACAAAGTCAGTATGATTCTTCTCTCTTCTTCCATACGTCTGCATCGGGTATAGTCCTTCTCTTGGTTTATGTGGATGATATTATTATTACTGGTACTGACGGCAGTTTGATTAATAAGCTTCAGCAGATGTTACATGCCACTTTTCATATGAAAGATCTTGGCCAGCTTACATACTTCTTAGGATTAGAAGTCCATCATCGGGCCAATGGTATTTTTGTAAACCAGCATAAGTATATTCAAGATCTTATTACTTTAGCTGGTTTGGAGGACACTTCTTCTGTTGATACTCCTATGGAGGTAAATGTCAAATACAGGAAAGATGAAGGGAATCTTCTCGATGATCCTACTCTCTATCGGCGCCTGGTTGGGAGTCTTATCTACTTGACCACTACGCGACCTGATATCTCCTATGCTGTTCATCAGGTCAGTCAGTTTATGTCTTCTCCTCGGCATCTACATCTTGCTGCAGTTCGACGCATCATTCGCTATCTTCGAGGTTCACCTACTCGTGGGTTGTTCTTCCCTACTGGCTCCTCTCTTCAACTTGTTGCCTATAGTGATGCTGATTGGGCTGGGTGTCCAGATACACGTCGATCTACTACGGGATGGTGTATGTTTTTAGGTGATGCCGTAATTTCTTGGAGGTGTAAGAAACAAGATCGTGTTTCTAAATCATCTACTGAAGCCGAGTATCGTGCAATGTCTACTGCTTGTTCTGAAATTGTATGGTTACGTGGTCTTCTTGAAGAGCTTGGGTTTCCTCAGACTACTTCTACTCCTCTACATGCTGATAACACTAGTGCTATTCAGATTGCCACCAATCCTGTTTTCCATGAACGCACCAAGCACATTGAAGTTGATTGTCATTCTTTTAGAGATACCTTGGAAAATCGGGTGATATCTCTTCCTCACATCTCTTCTGATCTCCAAGTGGCTGATGTCTTCACCAAAGCTATGACTCGACAGCGGCATCAATTTCTTGTTGGCAAATTGTTGCTGGTTGACTTACCAGCATCAATTTGAGGGGGGATGTTACCATATCTATTTAGGACTATTAGCTATCTATTTTACCATATGTATAAGCTGAATAATAGGGATTAATTCCCATGTATATAGGCTGAACATTAGGGATTAATTCCCATGTATATAGGCTGAACATTAGGGATTAGATACCAGATATTTAGGCTGAACATTAGGGATTAGATACCAGATATTTAGGCTGAACATTAGGGATTACAGTGTAGAGATATGATGAGCTTTCCATGTATAGCATACAAAGATTAATATAAAAAGGGAAGGGGGGGGCTGACAGTCGACACACACTTTTCCAAAACCTCTCTTGGGATTTTCTGTTTCTGTTTAGTTCTCTTGGCCTATTCTATTTCTGTTTCGGTTCTAACATAATGAAACTAAAATCTGATAGGTAAAGGCACCTCTACACCAAATTATATTTCAGGTGCCGGCTAAAAAGTTCTCTCTTAATCAATCCATTATAGCTATTGTTGATTCTGAAACAGTCCAATTTGTAAATGATTAGTTTGTCAACACATAAAACAACATACCATGAATACCACATGAAGGAATGCTTTTGCAGTCTGCAAACTTATGCTCTTAAGTCTTAACAGTAATCTATCCAATGGGCTACAAGCCTACAATTTAAATCTGAAGGCAACACTCATTGTGAAGGTTGTCTATATTTGACACTTGCATCTAAATACTGCCTTATGTTCCACAATACAGGTAATTAAGGATTATCCAGCCTTAATTTGTCAAATGTACAACTAGAGAGTGTATAAGCACCGGTCAACCTTGTTCATTACCAGTGCTAATCTCTGATAAAGCATGCATACAAATCAAATACTAAGCATTTTTTTTATTTCTACTGTGCTTGAAAATGTTATTTAGCCACTTCCAAATTGCAGTTTTAAGCTTCTTTTCGAAATTAAGTCTGCCATATTTGATTAAAATCTCTTAACAAACAGGATCTGACAGTTCAAAAGCACTTCCTTGTTTTTTAATGATGATTAATCCTCGCACGCAAACCCTGAATACCTGCTCAACCAGCAAGACATTAATTTTTATTGATGTTCTACAAGAAAGGTTATAACTGATTGATTTGGACAAAATTTGATATGTGAAATCGAATTTTGTCTTTTTCGTGCACTTTCCTATAAATGGCAGATATTATATAAAGAACTTCCGAAATATAGCACTCTTAGCTACATTTCGTTCTTTGCACCCCACATCTTCTGTCAATACTTCTTAGGTGTCTGACATATGTTACCAGTGGATAAAATTCGTGAATTACTGAGAAGGCAATTGGTCAACCATAGATATTATCATGATAGATGGGTTTTTGTTAAGCATTCTAAGACTACCTAGAAAGAGTGAGATCAAAATGTAACATAGGAAAAAACTTTTGAGTTATCAAGAGCTATCATATAAGAAGAATTACATTATGCTTAATCGTGCATACCAGTTGTGGGTTCATCGGCAAATATGACAGATGGGCTTGCAATCAGTTCACAACCTAATGATAAGCGTTTCTTTTCACCACCACTGATCCCACGAACTTTGGCATCACCAATAATTGAATCAGAACAGCTGACCTTTTGAAGAAAGAATAAAAGGAACACCCAGAAAGAAAAACTAAATCAGGATAAAAATGCTAAAGATAATTGACTATAAATGGAGCAAACCTATTTTTTTACCACTTTGTATTAACCCAAAAGCAAAGATCATACAATTAGTAATATAGGGTAATAGTGTAGCTAATAGGTTCCAGCCAATTATTATGTAAAGCAAATGGCAGCTAAGACAATGAAAGTAATCTGTTTCCAAGCCTCGCAAGGTCATATACCTCCAGCAAAGAGAAATCAAGTTATCCAGTTATCCTTACCAAGCCTAGTTTAAATAAGAGATTGTTCACATATTCATCTCTATCTTCAACAGAAGGTATCTCTGGAAGCTGAAGTTCTGCAGCAAGAGATAATGTTTCTCGAACTGTCAACTGCGAGAAGAAAAGATCCTCCTGTCTCACATAAGCAAATCTACAACAACAACAAACACTCTTAGAAAAGCCAATCACACCAAGATATAAACTACACTTCAAATGATTTCATATTTAATAATGTCATTACTTGTAAGCTTTATTTGAACTAGGCTTCCCATTGACCTCCAAAAGACCTGACAACTGCAACCGCGGCGATGCCAAAATCTGACCTGCCAGAACGTTTAACAAAGTGGTTTTTCCTGATCCTGATGGCCCCATTATGGCGAGTAATCTTCCAGGTTTTGCCTCTCCACTCACATTTTTAAGCAGAAAGCGAACCTATCATAAAATAAATATCTTTTATCCTATTTAAAAGACAATAACAGTCCTATCATTTTCATTTTTAATTTGTACTTATAAAGCTCAAATATGTTTCCAATTTTCAATTTCCTTGCATATTCTTGTGCATTTTCTTAGAAACCAGGAAAAATGCAATAATAATAATAAAAGAATTTAAAAATAAAAATAAAAAGAAGAGGAAAATTGTTACTACTAATTACTTACTGATTTTGAGTGTTTATCGGAGAGGGAACAGGTGATGTTCTTCCATGTTATAGTGACCGGAAATACTTTGCCAGCGGAAGGAGGAGCATCATCTCCATTGACGGAGACATCGTCGTCGTTTTCTTCACCGGTTTCATCTTCCGGCAAGAGAGCTGGGCCGGGCCCGGAGAACAAGCGGAGCAAGAGAGCGGCTGCCATGGCGGCCAAAATCTGGCCCACACCGTTCCCACCAATACCGGATACCACATGGCCCACCTTCTTGGCGCCAAACACCATATTTTTCTATATAATTTTGAAATTATTTATTTTATCTTTTTTCTTCCTCGTTTGTGTCGCTCTGCTGAAGTAGAGGAAGCAAGCAGGAGCTTAGTTAGCTATGAGCTACGGGAAACGATGTTGCCAAAAGAATTATTTATGGAAGTCCAATGTCGTTTTATCTGATATATCATGTCGTTTTTAGGGGTAAATTTTCCAATTGAACTTGTCAGTTGTCACTGCAAGCTGCGGTAATTAGCGATTGAACGAAATCTCTTCGGTGGACGACACGTGTCTATTTGATGATAAGGCAATCTTTAATTTGAAAAAAAAAAAAAATCTTCTTTTGAGTTTTGATATATATAAAAAAAAGATAATGGAGTAAATAAACAATTCAAATTTATCATGATTTTAACCGGTATTAGTATGTTGCCCGTGCTCGGCGTTGAATATTCTAATTGAATTTGATATAATTTCAAGAGTGCAAGAAGAAATATCATTTTATTTTATTTTTGTCCAATAAAAAATAATCATAGTACCATTATATTTTAAGATACAAAGGTTGAAAAAATCGGATCGGAGGTCGAACTTTCGAATTTCGGTTCAATCGGTTCAATCGATTCAATCGATTGAATCAGTTGGACCGTTAGACACTTTAAATAAGATTTTTAAATATTTTAAAAATATTGTTAATGTTAAATAAATATTAAATATAGTAAATAATAAATAAAAATAAGTATTTACCTTAGTGTTATGATCTTTAGTATATTTTTAAGAGATTATGGGTTTAAATCTCATTAATTACAAAAAATAATTTTGAAAAAAATAATTAAAAAAATAAAAAAAATAGTTTTTTCTGATTTTTTACCTTTTTTTCCCTTTTTATCGATTTTTTATAGGTTGAACCGATTTTTGACCGATTCGATCAAATTCGATTCTATTGCACCTGTCAGACCGAATAGATCACCGATTCTCGATTCAATCGGTCTAACCGACCGATCCGGTCTAATTTTTTATTCACTGAAAATTACTACTTTTAGTACATGATAAGACTCTCAATTTGAGTATTGACAGTATATGAGAAAAAAAAATCACAAATTTATTACGATGATAACATTAAACACTATCCAACAGAATATATTTAGTTTCATTCATAATTTTATTAACAAAATATTTTATTAAATTTCAAGACAACGGTTGACTAATGTTGACCATATCTCAGACATTATCAATGGAGCCACTATGTTTCCTTAATCTATTAAATTTAACCTTTCCAATATTTTAATCCTATTTTACTTCGCTTGACTAATGTTGACCATATCTCAGACACTAAGCAACATAGAAAAACAAAATCAAACAATATCTACATACAACTAAACAGAAAAACTTAAAAAGAGAAATACAACTTAAACCTGCAACCACTAAATGAATAGTAGTAAAGAACTATAGTCAAAAGCAAAACAAACTACATGCATCACAACAATATTATAATCCAATAAACAACATCTAATCTAAAAGAAATAACAATATCATAATAAAAAAATTAAAAATTGACCTTAAATTAGTTAATTGATAGAACAACTTTAACAATTCATGCAACAAAAACAGAAAAAATCCCAAAACCAATCTAACGACTCAAACACAAAATAAAAATAAGTAACTAATTTTAAAATATGTGAACAATCCAAACCAAAATTAATTTTAAACTTGCTTGCTAAACTTTTTGTGTATATATAATATAAGCCCAATATGTATATACAATTATTTAATATAAGCCCAATATGTATATACAATTATAAGATCTACACAATGCAAGGCTATCCAACAAAACTTATCTTAAAAAGAAAAGTAAAGTTTATAATTAAAATTTGATCTTAATGCATTTTTATTTATTAAAAATTAAAGAAAATGAGAGGGAACAAAAGGGAAATTTCAAATAAGACAACAAAAGCTAATTACTGATATTTCAAAAAGGTAAATAAGTAAATTTATTAAAAATTATATTATGCACCATCAATGGATTTTTAGATTCCATCAATAGAACTAGAGTATTACTATATACTCCTTTTGAGTATATTAAAAAGTAATTAAAAAAAAATACACATGGCACCTATAATATATAGAAAACTAATTAAATGTATAATGAAGGTCAAAGTATTTGGAAGGTTAATGTACTATATCATATAGTGCAAATTAATCCATTTATTATAAAATTGGATAATTTAGTTTTTGTTCATTTAAAATTTTAGCAAAAAGATAAAATTATTAATTGGTGTAACGTAAAATCGTTTAAAAAACTGACGTGATATTTAACTTTTGTTTAGTTGATGACGTGGATGTTAAATACTGACATGACATCAATAAAATATATTATTTTAAAATGACGTAAAAAAATAAATAATCAAAATTTGAAAATGCAATGTGGCTAAAAGGATTTGATGTGACAATTTATTTAAATGTGAGGGAGTAAAAAAAAAAATTGGATGAAGAAATGTTACCATAAGGAAATTTTCTAAATAAATAAATAAATAAACGTTTTTAGGAAAAATTAAAAGTGAATGTAAAATTTCAAAAAAAATAAAATTGAAGTATCAATTATCTCCTGAAAATTTTCGAATAAAAACGATTAGTAAGATGTTGTCGATATATGTCATTGACCAAAGGTTTAAAAACTTTGTTTTCCTCAACAATCATGGTTGAGACTTGGGAGGCTAAGCCAAAGAAGTTCGACCACTTCAATAAAAACTTGGTGTTTGGCGATCGAGCAAAATCTTAAAAGGAAGAGGAAATAGTTGACAATTTGACAACAGTACCGACAAGACAACAACAGTAAGTACCAACTCTTACAACAACAAAAGCAACAATAACAATTTGGTTTAGCTCTTTTGCTCCTACTGTTCTTTTTTTAAAAAAATATTTATGTTCAATGTATTTTTGAAAATGGATAAACGGATATAATCTTTCAAATAAGTGATTTTTTTTTAAAAAAATTACACATAAACATATATGTGTTGAACATATATTTTTATTCAATATTCACACTCGAATTCGAATAATATAATTACCAAACAAGGACACAAGAAAGTCATTATTCAACTACAAAACACTGATAACGCTGTTTATCTTTGGAACTGTGGAATCTCTAGCAAGTCCCGATGAATATAGCAGAGTTTGAACGCAAGAGCACCAAATGCGTCACCTGTGTGGGAGCAATCACCTGTGTGGGAGCAATCGTTAGCAGTTGGCCGACCATGAAAATGTTGGCCAAAGGGATGTTCCCATAATGCTAGTCATGGCATTGTTGTCGACAATCTTGTTACGAGCGACGGATGCAGTTGGAGTCACAATGGCTTAAAGTATCAACGCCATAGCAGCAAAGAGAAGCAAGCTTATTGCACTCCATTAATTTCTTGTAGTAATATGGTTTATGAAAGTATAGAAATATAAAGAATGTTTTTAACAACTGACTTGATATATTGATCAGTGATTAGTAGTATATATAGAGTACAAAACAGAAGACTTTTTACATTTGGAGCATGTGTGTGCTTGTGTTAAGGACTTGATTGAATCAATTACAGCAGTTGACTATTACACAATTTGTGGAGATGATTTTGGTACAGTCAATGTTGAGATTGTGATTGCTAATGTGGTGGCTGTGATTGCTGTATTGTGGGCTGAGATTGCTGTATTGGTTTCTGATTTGTTGTTGCCTTATTATTCCCCCGCAAGATGGTGGAGCCATCAGCAACACCAATCTTGGATCGTAACAACAGAAAACGGTGTCTTGTGAGAGGTTTAGTTAAACCATCTGCAAGTTGGTCTTTTGTAGAGATGTAGCACACTTGGAGTTGATTAGTTTGAACATGTTGATGAACAAAATGGTAATCGAGTGCTAGGTGTTTCATTTTTGAGTGGAAGACAGGATTGGCACTAAGGTAAGTGGCCCCAATGTTATCACAGTACAGAGTTGGCTTGTGAGGATGAGTGATATGTAACTCAGCAAGTAAATTTTGAATCCAAACAAGTTCAGATGTTGTATTGGCTATTGCTCGGTATTCTGCTTCAGTGGATGAGCGAGCAACAGACCGTTGTTTGGAAGATTTCCAAGAGATAGGATTGCCACCTAGATAAATGACATAAGCAGTGGTGGATGAGCGATCATCAAGATTGCCTGCCCAATCAGAATCACTAAAAGCTGAGAGATGCAGCTTTGAATGTTTCTTGAGAAAGAGTCCATGGTAGATAGATCCTTTTAGATATCTCAAGATTCTTTTTAAACTGGTCCAATGACACTGACTTGGATTGTGCATGAACTGAGACAGCTTGTTGACAGAGAATGCTATGTCAGGTCGAGTAAGAGAAAGATACTGCAGAGATCCAACAAGTTTACGATAGGCAGTGGCATCAGCTGGTGGAGCTCCATCGTGTTGATGAAGTGAGACATTTGTAGCTAGTGGTGTTGCAACTTCTTTAGCATGAAGCATGTCAAATTTTTCCAGTATATCTCGGATATACTTGGATTGAGAAAGAAACATACCAGCAGTAGTAGTGATGATTTCAACGCCTAAGAAAAAATTGAGAGGACCAAGATCTTTAAGGGAGAAACGGTGAGATAATTGTTGAACAAAGGAATTTATAGCTGCATCATTGTTTCCTGTGATCAGAAGGTCATCCACATAGACAAGAAAATATATCAGATCAGAATCTTTGGAGTAGATGAACAGAGATGCATCAGCGACTGAATTCTGAAAACCAAAGCCAAGAAGAAATGAGCTTAGTTCCTTATACCAGGCTCGGGGAGCCTGTTTGAGTCCATAGATTGCCTTATTGAGCTTACAAACATAATCTGGTTTGTCTTTGTCAATAAAACCTGATGGTTGAGCCATGTACACTTGTTCAGACAAGTTGCCTTGAAGAAAGGCATTATTTACATCAAGTTGATGTAGTGGCCAATTTGAAGTGAGAGCAATGCATAATACAGTCCTAATGGTTGTGGGTTTAACAACAGGACTGAAGGTATCTGTATAATCAAGACCAGGGCGTTGGTGAAATCCTTTGGCAACAAGTCTTGCTTTGTGTCTATCAATAGAGCCATCTGGTTTCCTTTTTAATCTAAACACCCACTTACAGCCAATGACATTTTGTGTGGAAGTAGGAGGAACAAGGTCCCATGTGTGATTTGTAACCAAGGCATTGTATTCAGAGAACAATGCTTGTCTCCAATTTGAGTCAGTAAGAGCTGTACTAACACATGTTGGTTCAAGTGTGGGTGGTAGAGGATGTTTGGAAACTTGGAAAGTATGTTTAGGCTTGAAAATGTTGTTTTTGGACCTGGTAATCATGGAGTGTGTGTTTGTATTATTTTGGGAAGAGCTGGGACTGACAGAATGAATATGTGATTGAGTGAGGGGTGAAGGGATAATAGATAGGGCAGTACCTGATGAGGGAGATACAGAAGAGGTAATCTCTTGTTGGATCTGAGCAGAGGAATGATCAAGAACTGGAGCAGCACCATTCTGTTGTGTAGTACCTGAATTTGGGAAAGAGCTTGTAAATTCAGTTTCTTCTAGTGCACTGATAGGTTGATACCAGTTTGAAGTGTTGGGATTTGAGGTGTCATGAGGGATAGATTTAAAAGGAAAATTACTTTCATGAAACAAGACATGTCTGGAGACATAAACTTTTTGAGCAGAAGGATCATAACAGTAAAATGCATTTTGAGAGGTTGAATAACCTAGGAAGACACATGGCTTGGATTTTGGTTGCATTTTGTGACTGTTATAAGGTTTGAGCCAGGGATAACAAAGACAACCAAAAATCTTAAGTTTGTTATAATTAGGAGAGGTCTGAAATAGAACCTCATATGGAGATTTGAACTTAAGTAATGGTGTCGAAAGTCTGTTTATGAGATAGGCAGCTGTTTGAAAAGCATAAGACCAAAAAGCAATTGGTAGAGAGGCATGATGTAAAAGGGTTAGACCAGTTTCAACTAAATGGCGATGTCTTCTTTCTGCTGTTCCATTATGTTCAGGAGTATGAGGTGGTGTAGTAAAGTGGGAAATCCCATGACTAGCAAGAAGAGTGGATAACTTTTGATACTCACCACCATTATCTGAGTATATGGAAATAATGGATGTGCCAAAAAATTTCTCAACAGTAGCTTTAAAATCTGGAAAAATTTTGTAAACATCAGATTTTGATTTCATAGGAAATAGCCAAATATATTTTGTATAATGATCAACATAAATAACATAATATCTGTGGCCATTGATGGAGGCTGTGTGTGTTGGACCCCAAACATCAGTATAGAGCAATTCTAAAGGTTTAGAACTTGATAAACTGGATTGTGAGAAAGGCAATTTATGACTTTTATTACTTTGACATGAATCACAGACTGACAATGAATCTGTTTTCTCATGTGACAGATTAAAGGACTTAAGCATGTGATGGAGAACTTTGGAAGAAGGATGACCAAGTCGAGTGTGCCATAGGTTGGTGGAATTTCTGATACTGACTAAAGCTGAGGGTGCTGGTACAGAAACTGGAAGTTCATATAGATCATTCTTGCTCAGACCTTTTACTAGAGTTTCCCCCGTGCTGATATCCTTCACCAGAAAATGAAAAGGAAAAAATTCAACAGAAACATGGTTAGTTCTGCAAAATTGAGACACAGAGACTAGATTTCTTTGCATATTAGGGACATGTAAAACATTAGATAAGGAAAGATTGTGTGTGTTTGTAGAAATGGAAGAAGAACCAATGTGACTAATTTCCAAACCTGCACCATTTCCAACTAATAGCTCATCAGGTCCTCCATAATCTGTGTAAAGAGAGAGATTACCAAGATCAGTGGTTACATGATTAGAGGCCCCTGAGTCAATGACCCAACGCTGATTGTTTGGGGAGTGGGAAGTTGTGACATGATTGGCTATTGGCTCTTTGGCAGTAACATTATGTTGGCGACAAGTTTTGGCAGTATGGCCTTGTTTATCACACAGCTGACAGATTAGTCTTTGCTGAGAAGACTGGTTTGGAGGAAATTGTCTCCTCTTTGGATAGGAAGAATGATTCCTATTAAAGTTTGAGTGATAAGAACCTCGAGAGGAGCCTCCTCTGTATGAATGATGTCCTCTCCCTCGTGTGGAAAAACTGACATAGTTGGCTGTAGCAACGGTAGAGAAGGATTCTTCTTGTTTGATTGCTGTTTTGAAATCAACAAGTTTGTCATGAAGTTCTTCAAAGGAAATGTCTGATTCTCTGGCTCTAATGGCTGTAGAGAGTTCTTTGTATTCTGAACCAAGGCCATTCAAGATGAAGATGATAAGATCTTCTTCAGCCACTGGTGATTGTGCAAGGGCTAATTCATCTGCAGTTGTTTTCATTAGTTGTATATAAGCTGCAACCGATCTGCCATCTTGAGCTGTGATTGTCAGCTTCTTCTTCAAAGACATAATTCTGGATCTTGTCTTGCTTGCAAAAATTTTTGATAGTGTGTCCCATGCCTCATGACTAGTTTTGGCAGTTGCAATGAGAGGAACAATGGATTCAGAGACGGATGCTACAATAGCATGGAGAATAAATTGATCTTGCCTGTGCCAGAATGTATATTCTGGATTGACAACCTGCATGGAGTCAACTGTGATCATTACCTCTGGACTTGGATGTGATCCAGTAAGGTAGTTCAAAAGATCATAACCAGTAAGAAGTGATTTTAACTGGATTTGCCAAGAGGGAAAGTTCAAGGATGTGAGTTTCAAGGGTAATTGTGCTGCAGCGTTGATGGAGACAGGTCCAGTGGTGAGAGCTGCCATTGTTGGATGAATGAGTTGTTGAGAAGAAGGAAAAAAAAAAAAAGAACAAGGATCGAAATGCTGTTAAGCTAGAGTAAGTCTGATACCATATGAAAGTATAGAAATATAAAGAATGTTTTTAACAACTGACTTGATATATTGATCAGTGATTAGTAGTATATATAGAGTACAAAACAGAAGACTTTTTACATTTGGAGCATGTGTGTGCTTGTGTTAAGGACTTGATTGAATCAATTACAGCAGTTGACTATTACACAATTTGTGGAGATGATTTTGGTACAGTCAATGTTGAGATTGTGATTGCTAATGTGGTGGCTGTGATTGCTGTATTGTGGGCTGAGATTGCTGTATTGGTTTCTGATTTGTTGTTGCCTTATTATGGTTTACGTGTGAATAGACTTGAAATTTTAAACATGATACGAAAATATGATATAAACACAACACGTTTAATAAATTTAAAAGTAATATAATAAATACGATACGATATGTTTAAACACGATTAACACAATAGATTTAGTACATGTACTATATTTGTGTTTATGACTTTAATATGTTTAATAATTTGTGTTGTATTTATATTTACTATTGATAAAAAATATATATAAAAGATGATATCAAATTTATGTGTGAAGCATTCTTGTTGATTGGAGGTTCTTTATATAGAAAAGCTGATGGAACTCTAGAATCTAGATATGTAGATAGTAAAAAAATATATATAACATGATAACTCTTATATGAAAAACGTGAATCGAATTTTATGTATTAATTTTGATTAATATCATTATCCTATGGCCCAAATTGACAATTCATTCAAAACTTTGACATTCTAAAAACTATACGAATTTCAAATTAAAACGCTCATCCAATTTTAATTTTTACATTAGAATAGGCTCCTTGTTACGCTTTGAAAAATTAGATTAAAATTTTGAATATGATATTTATATTAATTATCAATGTATGACCGATGCAATGATTCAACTCTTAAATAAATGAATTTAGAGTTAAAATCGAATCACTATGACAAATTATATAAAATATAGGATGAATTGAGACATGACACAAACACAATATGAAAAATAACTAAAACACGATACGACACGAAAAATAACATAAACACGACATAAATACACGAACGTGTCAAAATCTATATAAAATAAATTATTAAAAATTTATATAAATTTATAATATTTTGAACGCTCAAAAATAACACGAACACGATACCAACACACAAATTTTTCTCTAAATTTAATCACTATGAAAAATTATGCAAAATATATCATGAATTGAGATACGACACAAACACACAATTTTGTCTTTAAATTGAATCACTGACAAACTAAGCAAAATAATGGATGAATTGAGATATGACACGAACACAACATGAAAAAAATAATTAAAACACGATACGACACGAAAAATAACATGAATACTACATGAATATACAAACATGTCAAAATATACATAAAACGAATTATTAACGTGTAAAAATTTATAATACTTTGAACACACAGAAAATAACATGAACACGACACCAACACACAAATTTTTCTATAAATTTAATCACTATAAAAAATTATGCAAAATATATCATGAATTGAGATGCGACACGAACACACAAATTTTTGTCTAAATTGAATTACTATGACAAACTATACAAAATAATGGATGAATTGAGACATGACACGAATACAACATGAAAAAAATAATTAAAACACAACACGAAAAATAATATGAACACGACACGAATACATGAACATGTCAAAATATACATAAAACAAATTATTAATGTGTAAAAACTTATATAAATTTATAATATCTTGAACACACATAACAATAACACACAAATGTTTCTCATCTTTTTTTCTTTTCTTTTCTTTCTTTCTTTCTTTCCTTTTCTTTTCTTTTCTTTCCCTTTCCATTTCCTTTATTTTATTTCTTTCCTTCTTCATTAAAAAAAAAAAAACCTTGAAATACCCAAAATTACCATTGAGACACCTTTAATATCATTGCTTAGTAGTCCCCAAGCAAGAGCTCTTAAAATTGAAATTGAGCTCTCTCATGGCTTGGGGATAACTTTTAAGTAGGTTATAGATTATAGATGTGAAAACAACATTTCCGAATCTCTTAAAGATCAAAATTTTGCCCACATATGTTCCTCAGCGCGTGATACTATTTCTGCATCTTATTATTTGATCGAAGATTTGGTCCATGTGCTATTGAATTACGAGACGTGTTACCTTGAGTGACGGTAGCGTGTTATTTCACGTGCAAGTGGAGCTCGTGAATATTCAGGTAGCTAAATTTATTTTAAATTTTTTTAGTATAAGAAAGATTAAGTGAAAGAGGTTATCTCATGTAGAGATGAAGGTAAAACTTACATTGAATTTGGATTTTTAGAGTTGTTGATATCAAAAATAAAATTTAAAATAAAAGTATTCGATTTTTATTCATTCAATCAATATTTAAATTTTATGACACACACAAAGTAAAACTGTAAAAGTGAGTTTACTCTAAATTTTCGTTGGATCAAATTATCAAAATTAAATCTTTTTACCTGTGAAAACAACAGTTCCAAATCTCTTAAAGATCAAAATTTTGCCTACATCTGCTCCTCAGCGCGTGATACTACTCCTGGATCTTATTATTTGATCGAAGATGTGGTCCATGTGCTAATGAATTACGAGGCATCTTACCTTGAGTGACGGTAGCGCATTATTCCACGTGCAAGTGGAACTCGTGAATATTCAAGTAGCTAAATTTATTTTAAATTTTTTTAGTATAAGAAAGATTAGGCGAAAGAGGTTATCTCATATAGAGGTGAAGGCAAAACTTATATTGAATTTGAATTTTTAGGACCGCTGATATCAAAAATAAAATTTAAAATTAAAGTATTCGATTTTTATCCATTCAATTAATTATTTAAATTTTATGACACACACAAAGTAAAACTGTAAAAATGAGTTTACTCTAAACTTTCGTTGGATCAAATTATTAAAATTAAATCTTTTTACATGTGAAAACAACAGCTCCGAATCTAATAAAGATCAAAAGTTTGTCACATCTGCTCCTCAACGCGTGATACTACTCCTGGATCTTATTATTTGACTGAAGATCTGGTCCATGTGTTAGTGAATTATGAGGCGTGTTACCTTGAGTGAAAATAGCGCGTTATTCCACGTGCAACTCATGAATATTCAAGTAGCTAAGTTTATTTTAGATTTTTTTAGTATAAGAAAGATTAGGTGAAGGAGGTTATCTCATGCAAAGATGAAGGTAGAACTTACACTGAATTTGGATTTTTAGGATCGTTGATATAAAGAAAATAAATTAAATTTTAAAATTAAAGTATTCGATTTTTATCCATTCAATAAATTATTTAAATTTCATGACACACACAAAGTAAAACTGTAAAAGTGAGTTTACTCTAAACTTTCGATTGATCAAATTATCAAAATTAAATCTTTTTACATGTGAAAACAACAGTTTCTAATCACTTAAAGATCAAAATTTTGCCCACATCTGCTCTTTCAGCTCGTGATACTACTTCTGGATCTTATTATTTGATCGAAGATTTGGTCCATGTGCTAGTGAACTACGAGGCGTGTTACCTTGAGTGTCTGTAGCACGTTATTCCGCTTGCAAGTGGAGCTCATGAAAATTCAAGTAGCTAAATTTATTTTAAAATGTTTAAGTATAAGAAAAATTAGGTGAAGGTAGGGATGGTAATAGAGCGGGACAGATATTGTAAAATTCGCCCCCGCTCCGCCAGTGGAATAGTCTGCCCCGCCCTCCGCCCCGCCCTATCCGATATTTATTAGTTATTTCTAATTTTTCAAATAATAAAATATTGTAAAAAAATTTAAATATAAATTCAATATAAGCATCAAATGATAAAGTATTAGGTTTAGGTTTTTAAAAAAAAAAAAAGATTTAGTTGTATTATTTTATTATCCTTATAAAAACTAAATATTTAAGGGTAATTTTAGAATTCGGAGCGGAACGGAACAGACAATTAACAGAATTGCTCCATTCTTGCCTTTCAAAAAAAAAAACCGTCCCATTCCGCTTCGCCTCCACTTGTCAAAAAATAAAAACCTTTTCATTCGAAACCGATTGATTCAAAATTCATCAGACGGTTTAGATTACAAAGTAAAACTGTAAAAGTGAATTTCCTCTAAACTTTCGTAAGATCAAATTATCAAAATTAAATAAATTAAATAAATTAGATCATATTATATTATATTATATTATATTATATTATAGACACAAAAAGATTAGAAAATCCAAGAAGTATTGAAAATTCAATCTTCTCTCCGACTAAGCTAATCTAACCTAAAAGAAGAATAACCCTAGTTAACTCTTCAACTCCAAACATTTCATTTCATCAAACAAACAAACAAAGAAACTGAACATTTTACACATATAACCAAAACAAAAACAAAAAAAGAAGAAAAAGAATGAAGCTTTAATCATTTTCATTGACATTATCCCAAAAAAAAAAAAAAAAAAAGCTTTACTGTCTGATCTAGATTTTATCATCAACAATGGTGAAACCAAAGATCCCCGAATATCCATTTCCTGAAACATATTCAAAATCCAAATTCAACCCAAATTTCCTCCTTTGATCATCAATAAACACATATGCTCAAAATTCAATCTTTGAATCAAAATTTACCAAAAAAAGTTGCAATTTTTGAAGAGCTTAAAACACCATTGTTATGGGAGCTGAAAAGAAATGGCTTTTCACTCTCTTTTCCACAACATTTCTCTCCATTCTCCTCTTACTTTACTCAATCTCAGCTTTCAGCTCCCCTAGACCTTTCCCTTCCCTAGTCCAACATGGCATTCATTACCCACCAGCTTTTGGGTACTATTTATCTGGTGGTAAAAGTGATAAAGATCGGATCTTTAGGCTACTGCTTGCTGTCTATCATCTCAGGAATCGATATTTGTTGCAACTTGGAGATGATGCTTCTGATGAGGAAAGGTATAGGTTGGCTGTGGCTTTAAAATCTGTGCCTGCTATTAGGAGCATTGGAAATGTGGATGTTATAGGGAAGCCTGATCGGTTTTCTTATAGGGTTAATATGAAAAAGATACCCTTGAAGTATTTGTTAAATAGTCTATTGAATAAAAATTATTTGAAAAAAAAAAAAATAATTAATTAAAAATTATTATAAAAGATATTGTAAAAATAAAATTATTCTTAATATTTTTTTATTTTTTAATTAAAAAATAAATATTCTAAAAATAAAAATTTTTTAAAAATAAATTTTAAAACTTTTTATTTACTTTTTTTAATTAAAAAATTTAAAAAAATAAAAATAATATTCTTAAAATTAATTTTTCTTTATTTTTTCAAATTTTTTTAAATTTAAAAAAAAAATTTAAAAATTTTATTTTTTAAATTTATTTTCAATTAAAATTTTTAAAAAATAATATTTTCTTAATGAAAAAAAAAAGTAAGTTTTTTCATTAAGGATAATTTTATCTTTATAATATTCTTTATAATAATTTCTAATTATTCATTTTTCTTTTTCAAATAACTTTTACTCATTAAATCATTTAACAATAACTTCTTATTGCCTTAGCATGTTTTTCATATTAACCCTTTCTTATATGGGTTCTACACATACTGCTGCCACGTTGCATGCTGCTGCTGTGTTAATGAAGGTTGATCGTGGCTGGGATTGGTTTATTGCTTTGAGTGCTTTGGATTATCCCTTGGTTACTCAAGATGGTAAGCGGTTTCGGTGGGTTGATTTTTTGTTTTTGGATTTATGTTGTTTTCTTTTTGTATGGAGTAGCTAGGAGAATTGAGGTTTTGATTTAGAGAAAAGTTTAATTTTGGATATACAAATTCTTGATTTAGTTGGAAACTGAAATTACTTGAAATTTGAATGAATTTGCATTGGTTCAGTATAGAATATGCGGTTTAATAAGAAATGGACTTAAGATTTTCTGATTAAGGTGTTCTTTATGATCAATTGGATTGGTTAAAGATTCCGTATTGGATGTTTGCTGGGAAATCAGCGTAATCAGTATAAATAGTTGACCTCAACAGAACGTTTTCTTTGAGTTGCTCTTTAGCATTCTGCCAAAATTCGGTGCAATATTTCCAATCTTAAAATATTTCCTGCAGTCCAAAAATCGGATATGATTCAGGAATGTTTTACACTATTCAATGAAAATTCTCGATTTTGATCATGTTTCTAACTAGTTCCTAGTTCCATTTAAGTTATCATGATTCCAAGAATTCTTTTGCTATTACTTCTTGTCAAGATATTAATTTACTTAAAATGTAGGTTTTATTGCCGACTAAAGAAAGATTTCTGGAAGGAAGCATGGGTTGGCCGTAACTAGTAATCTATATTTTGAGGCAGTTTTAACAATGCAGAAATGAAACTTACAACGATTTTGGTGATGCAGCTATCAATTAGATGTGAACTGTTGTTAGCATAGTTTATTCTAAGACATCTGGTCCTGAGAATAGATTAGATCGGAAAGCATCTAGTAAATACCCTGTTTCTATGAGACGAAGATTCTCTTGAAGCTGTTAACTTTAATAGACGAGTTTGCCTGTGCATAATCATACAAACATGACACTGAGGGTATCAAATTGAGAGACTGGATAGTTGGAAAGTATGTAATGGAGGACGACTAAAACATATATTATTTTCTTAATGAGTGTCTTGAGCAGATTTATGTTGATGATTCATGAGGTTTCAGTCCTACACTTTCCTTTTTGGGTCTAGATCTGCAGAGTTTTGTTAAAACTTTTAGTTTAGTGAAGGGAAGCAACTTTTGGACCGAATTTCTGCCTGTTAAAATATTTGTTACAATAATAGAGCAGTGGTTTGCTTATTTTGCGTCTGGTCCGGCATTCCCAACGTTTTCAATTTCGAGGACTGTTTTGTAGATGGCCAGACATTGTCGTTGGTGCATAAGTTCTGCAATTATTGGTCGTTTTACATATGAAGTTAGATCCTTAAGCTAATACATTTTGGCATTTAGACACAGGGCCATTTTCCTCATACCATTAGATCCTTAAGCTAATACACTTTGGCATTAGACACAGGGCCATTTGCCCATTTTCGTCATACAATTACAACCAGAGGCCGCAAAAAATCATATCATTTGCTTTTCTGGCTGGAAATAAGTGATTTCTTTACTTCTACAGAAACCTTTCTAGTTATAGATCATATCTGTTTTGGTTAATGACCTACTTAAGGGTGCAAAAAGAAGTTGAAATTTTCTTAAAGTAAACTTAATATAATCTTCACAAAAAGAAATAAAAAAAGGCAGAATAATGATAATGATTTTACTGCAAGGTGCTCTGCATCTGAAGCTTCTGCTGCTGTCTGAATTATGACCAATGAATTATGACCAATTATTAAAAGATTGGTTAGTTGTTAAAGTATTTCAAGGTTTAGTAGGTTAGAGGGAAATAAAGAGGCTTGCGATCCTTTGTTACTGTGGTGAGATGAATTCTCGTGATGAACTAATGAATATATATTAATTTGTGGAGCTGAAAGTGGTATGAGTTTCGATGTTCTTTGCTTCTTTTATTATGCTTGGGTGCAGAGTCCGGACAAAGTAACACTTTGCAACTAGGCAAAAACTGATTGGAGGAAACTTTTCTCAGCCTCTGCTGATCAGACTTTGCAGTTTTTTCCGCCTCAGATCTGCAATGGAGCTGTGACAGTAAAGCCTCCAGGTGAGGTTTTTGCAGAAGGAATTCAGCATTGGAAGAACTCTGTGGTGGCTCAGTTCATTGGAAGAATTCCAAACTTCAGTCAATTTCAGAGAATGGTCACGCTGCTATGGGGGAAAGATAGCACTGTGGAGATTAAGCCAGCTGGGCTAAATCTTTTTGTGATTCAATTCTCTAACTCAGAGGCAAGAGATCGAGTTCTTGAAGCTGGCCCTTGGCATATCCACAATAAGCCACTTATTGTCAGGAAATGGGAGCCAGGGATGGAAACACTGGATTTCAGTATGGAAAAACTCCCTATTTGGATTCATTTAGGCCGAGTTCCATTGGAGCTTTATACAAGAACAGGATTGAGCTATATAGCAAGTGCGCTGGGCACTCCTCTCTACATGGACAGAATAACATCCAGCCAGCAGAGATTGGCCTATGCCAAAGTGTGTATTGAAGTTGCAGCCACAACTGTCATTCCAAGCACTATAGATGTTGTGTTGGAGAATGGATCCATTGCGTCCATAACAGTTGAAGCTCCTTGGCTGCCACAAAGGTGCTCAAACTGTAAGATTTTTGGCCATTTGGATAAAGCTTGCCCATCTAAGCCTGTTAATGCTGTAGCAAAGGTTTGGAGGCCAAAGGAAAAGAAGCAAGGACAGGAAGAATGTATAGCAGAGGAAATTATTGAGGAGAATGGCAAAAGAGCTGAATGTGATGCTGGAACTTCATTAGTAAGCCCCAAGAATCAAAATATGATGTCAAGCTTCATCAATAAGGAAGTTATGATGCCAAACCAGGAAACAAATATTGAAACAAGGAAGGCAAGTTCACTCAATCGATATGCCATTTTGGAAGAAGTAGTTGAGGAAGAGGATAGGGAAGAAATTGAGCCTGAGATCAGGAATGATACAAGGGCAGTTACTGAAGATGAAAACAGGACAGAGCACTCTCCTAGGAAACCAAGAGCAGCTTCTGCTGGAGTAGCAGATCTTATGAAGAATCTGAAGACAAAGAGGAGAGGGCCTATTGACAAAGGAAAAAGGACCAGTGCAAAGGTAAATCCCACTACCTCAGGAAGTTCCTTGCCTAACCAATCCTAATGAATCTATTCATATGGAATGTAAGGGGATTCAATCATTCCCTTAAACAAAAAGATGTAGTTAGTAGAATAAGAAAGCTAAGAGCTGACATTGTCTGTCTGATTGAGACTCATGTCAAACTTCAGAATATGCAGCAGATTTTAGATAAAAGTTTTCCAGGATGGAGCATGTTCCATAATTATTCTGAGGCCTATAATGGAAGAATATGGTTTCTTTACCAAAGCCATGTGCAGCTGAGTCTGGTTGCTTCAATGGACCAAAGCCTTACATGTAGCATATCTTACACAGGCAAGAAGTTCTTATTCTCTGCCATTTATGCTTCTAATGAGGGCATTGAAAGGAGAAGGTTATGGAGCCATTTAGTTCATCTAAATAGCACACTGTCTAACCTTCCATGGATGCTAGCTGGAGACTTCAACACTATCATTGACCCCTCTGAAAGCTCAAGTTATGTTGGATCTCAAGCACCTAGCACTGATATAAGGGATTTTACTGATTGCTTACAAGTTCTATCTTGTTTTGATCACACATTCATAGGGCCTAGATTCACATGGTCTAACAAACAAATTGAAGGTTTTCTGGCAAGAAAGTTAGATAGAGTGCTTATTAATGCAGAATGGCTCACAGCATTTCCAGAGTCTCATGTAGAATTCCTTGCTCCAGAAATTTCTGATCACAGCCCAGCATTCATAAAGCTTGATATGGTGAGTGCCTCTCCACCTAAACCTTTCAAGTTTTTTAACTATTGGACCAGACATCCAGAATTTATGCACATTGTTGAGAACTCTTGGAGGGTACCTACTGGTGGTAATCCCATGGTCAGGTTGCATACCAAAATGAAGAGATTAAAGTCAGTATTGAAGAACTTTAATCATGCTTTTTATGGTAGCATATCTGAGAAGGTTACAACTAAGAGGAAGGAGTTAGAGGATGTCCAAGTAGATCTACTCAGCCATCCTTCTGATGAATTGGTAGAAAAGGAAAGGATGTTAGCTCAAGAGTATAATGAACTGAGGAAAGCTGAAGAGAGTCACTTCAGGCAGAAGTCAAGGGTTCAATGGCTTCAAGAAGGAGATCAGAATACTAGATTCTTTCACAAGATGGTTGCAGCTAGGCAGAATAGGGGCACACTGAGAGTCCTGTATGATGATATTGGAAATAGGCTTGAAACCTTTTCACAGATATCTCAGGCAGCAGTCTCTCATTTCCAGAAAATTATTGGCACTAAGGACTACAATGTTGAGGGATGTACAAGGGAGTTTCTACGAGAACTTTTGCAGTTCTCCTTCTCGGATGCAGAAAAGTTTGAACTCTCAAAGCCAATATCCAGGGAGGAAGTCAAGGAGTCCATTTTTGCCATCAAGGGGGACAAGGCTCCAGGGCCAGATGGTTTCACATCTCACTTCTTTAAGGAAGCTTGGACAGTAGTAGGGGAAGAGTACATTGATGCCATTCTTCATTTCTTCCAGACAGGAGATTTGCTGGCAGGCTTTAATTCCACAATTTTAGCTCTAGTGCCAAAAAACCAAAATCCTACTTGTATTAAAGACTACAGGCCTATTTCCTGTTGTTCAGTAGTCTACAAAAGTATTACATCTGTGATGGCAAGAAGACTCAAAAAATTCCTGCCAACAATCATCAGCAAAAGTCAAAGTGCCTTTGTGGAAGGAAGGAATATCTCAGATAATGTCCTAATGGCACAAGAGTTAGTAAGAGGCTATGCCAGGAAAACTCTGTCACCTAGAAGTGCTATAAAGGTTGACCTTCAAAAGGCTTTTGATACACTTGACTGGGACTTCATGTTGCTGGTTCTTGCAGCTTTGAATTTTCCAACAGAATTTATAACATGGATCAAGAGTTGCATCACTGGTCCTAGGTTCTCTCTATCAATTAATGGAGGCTTGGTGGGCTACTTTAAGGGAGAAAGGGGTATAAGGCAAGGAGATCCTATCTCCGCCTATCTGTTTGTGCTTGCTATGAATGCACTTTCTAAGCTTTTGGATGCTGCTGCACAGCATAAAGTCTTTGATTTCCATCCTAAGTGCAAAAGGATTGGGCTCACTCACCTATGTTTTGCTGATGACTTGATGATTTTCACTAAAGGGCATTTGAAATCCATTCAAGGAGTGCAAGATATCCTGGAAAGTTTTTATAAACTTTCTGGTTTGCAGCTCAACTGTGCCAAAAGTGAACTTTATTCTTCTGGAATCAGTAGAACTCAGCTTCAGGAAATCCAGGGGGTGACAGGCTTCAAGCTAGGAGAGCTGCCAGTGAGGTATTTGGGGGTTCCTTTAGTAACAAAGAAGCTGACAGAAAAAGACTGTGTCCCACTTATCTCAAAGATTACTGCTAGGATCACTCACTGGACATCAAAGATTCTGTCCTATGCTGGAAGATTTCAGCTTATTCAATCAGTTTTGTTCAATATACAAAACTATTGGTGTAGAATCTTTATTCTACCTAAGGCAGTGCTCTCCAGAATTAATCAACTCTGTTCTCGATTCTATTGGTTAGGGAAAGATGCAGAAGCCAGAGGAGCAAGGGTGAGCTGGCAGAAAATTTGTTGTCCAAGATCAGAAGGGGGACTTGGCCTGAAGGATCTAGGTTCTTGGAACAGGGCAAGCATAATGCAGATAATATGGACATTGCTTTTTAAGGCAGGTTCATGGTGGATTGCTTGGATCCACAACTATGTTCTAAAAGGCACCTCATTCTGGCAGTTCCCAATCACCCAGGGAAGTAGCTGGATTTGGAGGAAACTCCTACAATTGAGACCATTAGCAGCTCAATTTACCTATCAGAATAATGGAAGATTAGTTTGGAAATTTCCTGGGGACAGGTTTTCAGTGACTAAAGTGTGGCAGCAAATCAGGCCCAGGCAGCCAAAGGTGGATTGGGATAGATTGGTATGGTATGCTTACCATATTCCAAGGCATTCCCAAATATCATGGATGGCAATTCAGAACAAGCTCCCTACTAAAGATCGATTGATGGAATGGGGAATGGAACTAAATGGAACTTGTGATATGTGCAGTCAACAAATGGAGACTCGAGACCATTTATTCTTTGAGTGTGAGTATTCTAAGGCAGTATGGAGGGAGATTCTGCACCTATGTAAGATTCATAGAGTCATCAGAAGCTGGGACTTTGAAGTTCAATGGGCAAAGAGGAAGCTAAAGGGTAAATCTCTTATTGCTACAGTGCTTCGAATTGCTTGGAATGCTCTCATATATCATGTATGGAGGGAGAGGAATAACCGCAGGTTTGGTAAACAATCTCAGCAATGTATGCAAATGCTTGAGAAAATCAAGGAGGAGGTTAGCTATAGACTAGGGGGGATGAAAACCATAAAGGATGATACTGTTAATAGAGATTTGCATGTTGCATGGGGGTTAAAAAGCTCACTGATAGCATAATTGGTTCTTAGCTTTGTAAAGAAGACATTGTAAAATAGTACATTTGTTTGCCAGCTATGCTGGTTGTATTGATGTAGCAGTGCATGCTGCTTTTGGATAAATAAAATCTTTGCTTATCCAAAAAAAAACTCAGGTCTATAATACAGTTATTTATGATACCACTTTTGGCTTAAAGTTTAATTTTTCTAAATACTTAAGAATCAGCACGTTGAAACCAATATCTGAATATTGATTTAAACTTCTGAATTAATTTCTGTTTATTGCTACTTCATTGTTGATAGGATAAATCGAAAATTTTAGTTGGTTTTCTGCTATAGAGAAAGCTTTAGACAGAATTGAATGGAAAATCCTAAAATTAGTTCCCAATGCTAGTAGGCTATAAAGCTATGTTGCTCTGACTCTTTATTTTTCTTGAAGTACCTGTGTCCGACATTCGTATCCGATGCATATCCGGATATGGGTATGGGGATATGATCCTCCAAGGACCCTCTAAATACATGGAAATCTTGAAAAAAATTGAACATACTTGTGTCGGACACATACCCGTGTCCGACACTAACACATGAGTCCGAGTAACAGAGCTATAAAAGTCCTCTATCCCATAGCCCTCCCATTATTTGTTTCTCTCAAGCTCAATATAAAAATACTTTTAAAGGAGGCAAGGTGCCAACCAACCCATGCGTTACTGGTGCCGAACTTCAATGTCATATTGGACAAAATCTCAGATGCTCCCTTGTTCTTCCTGCATTTCTTCTTTGAGATATCAATGGTGGGAATTCGTCATGCTTGCCCTATTCCTCTTTTTCCCTGATCATGCTACTCTGTATTTTCACCTGTGCTTCTGTTGTTCTTAATTGTACTAAACCTTTTTCTTTTTTTTTTTGGTTTTATTTCATATCACAGATTTGTCTCACGTTTTCTCCTCTGTTAGGAGGGACCTCAATTTCCTTGATCATTCTAGTGACCTTGGGTGGAAAGAGTAGGCAAACAGCAAACCCTTTTTATGAGATGTATAGTATAGATCCTTCAGCTGCTCAGTTGTAATTAAATCTAAATCATATTGGTTCGTTTTTATGCAGAGGTCAACGGCTCGAGCCTATTGTAGTTGACCCAGGGCTTTACCTAGCTAGGAGGACCCAAATTTTTCATGCTACAGAGAAACGACTAATGCCTGATGCTTTTAAAGTATCACGGGCAAAGTCTACAATCCATATTATTGCTGTCCATTACTGTTCATAAAATAAAAATGTATTTATGACTTTTTTCTTTCTTTCTCTGGAGATGTTACACTCGTTTACAGTTTGGTATTGAATTGCAGGTTCCCCATGGGTTGTGTTAAGCAGATCCTTTCTGGAATTTTGCCTTTTTGGGTGGGATAATCTACCCCGGACCCTTCTGATGTATTTCAACAATGTTATGTTATCTGAAGAAAGCTATTTCCATTCTGTCATTTGCAATTCACTGGAGTTCAAGAACACTACAGTAAACAGTGATTTAAGATATATGATCTGGGACAGTCCTCCAAAGATGGAACCCCACTTTCTCAACATTTCTGATTATGATCAAATGGCTCAAAGTGGAGCAGCATTTGCAAGACAGTTTCAAAAAGATGATCCTGTGTTGGACATGATTGATGAAAAGATCCTCAAGCGTGGGCGAAACAGAGCTGCCCCAGGGGCATGGTGCACCGGCCGGAAGAGCTGGTGGATGGATCCTTGCGCACAATGGGGTGATGTAAATGTCTTGAAGCCCGGACCGCAGGCTAAGAAGTTTGAGGAAACTATGACAAACCTTCTTGATGACTGGAATTCACAGTCTAATCAGTGCACATGAAGGGACTGTGAACTAAAAGGTGAATATTTTCAGAGACTCAGTGCATTGTCTCCTTGCATCTGAATTTCATGAAAGGTTCAAAAGAACAGCATCAGATGAGATACATTCTTTGGTCTGAATGCCTATTTTTTGGGGGTTCCTCTTATCACAGCCAAAAATTGAGGGGGAACAAGTGAATTCGCTTGAGGTTTTGCTCTACGTTGTTGGCTTCAGGGTTAGTATTTAAGGGTAAAGCCACCCAGAAGTGTACAATGAGTAAGAGGACCTCTCTCTTGAGCTGCCATTTGCATGCTGTTGTATGTTCTACCTACCTTTCACGTTGATGTTGGAAGACAAATTCATTCATTAAATTCTCCTCTTATATTGCTATCATAGTTCTCTCCTTCTCTCTCTCTCTCTCTCTCGTGCATACAGCAATAGGACGATTTAGTGGCTAGAAAGTGTAAACTAAGAAAACAAGCTGAGAAAAGCCTGTTCTTTTGCTCTGATATGCTCATTTTTTTTATCTTTTCCACGCATCATGAACTTTGAGGATGTGTTTGGATGAAAAATTTTAAAATTTTTAATTTTTTTTGAAATATTAATTTTTTAAAATGTATCAATTCAAAATATTAGTATTTTTTTGTAATTATGTTGTTTGGATAAATATTTTTTAGAAAGAAATTTTGAATATTAAAATTTGATGAAGTAAAAAATAATTATAATAAAAAAACAATAATATTAGAGAATAAAAAAAAATTGAAAAAAATATGTAATATGGATGATTTATAAAAAATGTATAGATATTATTAATAACATGAAAAATAAAAATAAAAAATTGAAATGAATTTTCGTAGTTAAAATTAAAAAGAAAATTGCATAAAAAAAGAACAAATAAATGTTCATATTTTATGTTAAAACTAAAAACATTCATAATTTAACACTCTAGAAATGAAATTTGAAAAGGAAATTTGAATGTCTAAAATTTTTCTTTTAAATTCCAAGTTTTTTTTTATAATTTTTATTTTTATTTTACCAAATAAAATAATTTTATTTTAAAATTTTGAAAATCACTTTATAAATAAAATCTCTTCTTGAAATCTGTCGTCCAAACTCCAAAGTCCAAACCCACCTTGACAGAACTTGATTTCTTTTTTATATTTTAGAAAGGATAAAGTTAAAGAGTTTGCAGTATATAGGCTGATTAAAGAAGCCACTATCGTGGTCATTATCCGACCCTTGTTAAAACTGTATGAAATGTTATTTGGGAAAATATGAAAAACATGCAGTCCACAAAGAATTTTTGTGAAATGATATAATAAATAAAAATTATTTAAAAAAAAGAAATAAATAATTAAAAATTATTATAAAAAATATTATAAAGATAAAATTACTCTTCATGAAAAAACTTATTTTTCTTTTTTCTTTCATTAAAGAAATATTATTTTTTAAAAATTTTAATTGAAAATAAATTTAAAAAATAAAATATTTAAATATATATTTTTTAAAATTAAAAAAAATTTAAAAAAATAAAGAAAAATTAATTTTAGGCATATTATTTTTATTTTTTAAAATTTTTTAATTAAAAAAGTAAATAAAAAATTTAAAATTTTATCTTTTAAAATTAAATTTTTTTTATTTTCAGAATATTTATTTTTTAATTAAAAAATAAATTAAAAATAAAAGAAAAAGAGAGGAGAAAGTTTTTTTATCAAGGATAATTTTGTCTTTACAATATCTTTTTAACAATTTCTAATTATTCATTTCTCTTTTTCAAATAATTTTTATTCATTATACCATTTCACAATAATTTCTTATAGACTGCATGTTTTTCATATTATCCCATGTTATTTTTAACTCATTGAAGCAAGCCGGAATAAAACTGGCAATCTAGGTAAGAATATAAGTCTCCTTCTGCAACACCTTGGAGAATAGTAAAATCAAGGGATGCTTGGTGAAAACTAGGAAAAGAATTTTTTTTTTTTTTTCAGAATATGACTGATGGTATCTCAAAAATCAAAATGGGTCTCGTTCGGTTTCTGAATTTCTTGCCAAAAACCCCCAGAAAACCCAATATTCCAGCACTTTGCATAAGATCACTTGCCACCCACTCACAGAAATCCATCATACATCAAGTTTTCAATCTCAGCTCACTTCCAGGCCGCAAAACCTCATTTGGGTATCCACCAACTCTTCGTCTTAACGTCTACAGATCTATCCACGATGACTTAACGCCCAAAAATTTGCCTTTTGAGCCCTACGAAAAGAGTCATGCAGAACCCAAACTCGAACAAGAAGCTGCCAAAATTTGCACACTCCTCTCGAGCCGCTCTGATTCTCACGTCGATAAATTGCTCGACGACGCTTCAATTGAAGTGTCCCCTTCACTTGTTGTAGAGGTTTTGAAGAGGCTAAGCAATGCGGGTGTCATTGCAATGTCCTTTTTTACATGGGCACGGAAGCAAAAAGGGTTTAAATATAATACAGAAAGCTACAATGCTTTGATTGAAGCTTTGGGTAAGATTAAGCAGTTCAAATTGATATGGAATTTGGTGAATGACATGAAGAGTAGAAAATTATTAAACAAAGATACTTTTGTATTGATTTCGCGGCGGTACGCAAGAGCCCGGAAGGTTGAAGAGGCTATAGAGGCTTTTGAGAGGATGGAGGAGTTTGGTTTCAAGCTTGAAACATCGGATTTTAATAGATTGATTGATACTTTGAGTAAGTCTAAACATGTTGAGAAAGCAAACAATGTGTTCGATAAAATGAAAAGGAGAAGGTTTGTTCCTGATATTAAGTCTTATACGATTTTGTTGGAGGGATGGGGAAAAGAACACAACTTGTTGAGGTTAGATGAGGTTTATCGAGAGATGAAAGATGAGGGTTTCGAGCCAGATGTTGTAACTTATGGTATATTAATCAGTGCGTATTGTAAGGCAAAGAAGTATAATGAAGCGATTGAGTTGTTTCATGAGATGGAGGCAAAGAATTGTAAGCCTAGTCCTCATGTTTTTTGTACTTTGATTAATGAATTGGGATCCGAGAAGAGGTTAAGTGAAGCTCTTCAGTTTTTTGAACGTTCCAAGAGTTGTGGTTTTGCTCCTGAGGCACCTACTTATAATTCTCTTGTAGGAGCTTATTGTTGGTCGATGCGAATGGATGATGCATTTCGAGTGATTGATGAGATGAGAAAAAATTTGGTCGGTCCAAATTCAAGAACTTACGATATAATTCTTCATCACCTGATAAAGGCTCGAAGGACAAAAGAGGCTTACTTAGTTTTCCAGAAAATGTCCAGTGAGCCAGGCTGTGAGCCAACTGTGAGTACTTATGAAATTATAGTAAGGATGTTTTGCAATGAGGAGCAAGTGGATTTAGCAATGCAGGTTTGGGCTCAAATGAAGGCTAAGGGAGTGCTTCCAGGAATGCATATGTTCTCTGATTTGATTAACAGCTTGTGTCATGAGAACAAGTTAGATGACGCTAGCAAGTATTTTCAGGAAATGTTGGATGCAGGTATTCGACCTCCGGCCAAGATGTTTAGTAATCTGAAACAGGCTCTACTTGATGGGGGCAAGAAGGATACAGCTTTAAATTTGGCTCGGAAGATTGATAAGCTGAGGAAAACTCCATTAGTTGGTGGAGGCCAGTAGTGAGAGAGAATTTGGGCTGTATGATGGTGCCCTTCAGGTTCATATGAGCTCCTGCAACTATCATAATCTTTTCTGAGTAACAGGATCTGGGCCAGTATTTGGTATCCGATAGACGTGATAAGAATCAAGATGCGTGACTTTGTGGCAATTTCTTTTATCTTTACGTTGGCTATTTACATGTTGAAGATTTTGCAGTTTCAAAACTTTACATTTGGATTCAATTGGATAAGGGGGACATCTGTAACTGGGAAGTTTGAGCGTCCAAGGCTAAGCTGTAAGTATTCTCTTATATATGCAACTATATCCCTGTAGCCTTGTGAACATTGGATTCTTCGAATGGGGTGAGTGAGATCTGGCTCCTTGTAGGGGACTATATACACTACTATCTTTTATTTTCTTCCTTTCAACATTACATGATATCCTTTCAGTATATTCCTTTAAATATTTTATTGCACCTGTCTGTAAGTCTATTTATTAACTTTTAAGGATGAAAAATATTGCTATTGTTTAACACCATTCATCATTGAACTAATTACTCAGTGGAATCTAATATGACTAAATTATTTCTCGTGTGCAATGTTAGAAGCATGTATATTCCCCTCTTTATTTGGCTGACTTGTGAATTGCAGATAAATCCTATATCTTACCACCTCTAAGGTTCCAAGTGGACAAAGGGGAGAAAGGGGTTTGGTTAGCCTTTATCTCATCTTTCTCTTTCTCAATCAAGCGAGTGATTTTCTCTTTCTTTCAATCATCTTCTCTGTCCTTTGAACACCATAAATTGCCACATCGATAGCTTATGTCAATAGTCATCACCTTGTTTGATAATATATTGATTTTGTTGGAAGGGATAAGGATGTCTGAAAATGGTTCTTAATGGGCAGAGTCTGGACTCTGGTTCTTGCTCTGCGTTGCATATTGGGTGTTGTTAGTGCAATATACAAATATGTTAGGCTTTCTGCAAATAAGTTGTTAAACCTTTTTTGCTTTTCAGAGCTGCAGCAAGATGAGTAGCATTGTACTGTGTGTTTTCAGGGAGGGCAATAGATTGACTAGCCAAACAATGATCTTTCTTTTGGATTAACTACCTTTTACTCTACTTCTTCGATGGTTTATTGATTCAAGATTAATGTACTTGGGGTTTGCCAAGCCTCGTCTTTTTGGTGTGTAGTGGGTTTTGCCTACCCTATGTATCGGAAAAAGATCCATATGGGGTTTGAGACATTCCCACTTATGAATTCTCTTCTAAATGTGCTCTATAGTAGCTTTATAAGTAACTTAAATGTTTTTATTTTTAATTCGTTGAGTCTATTTCTTTGTCTTATTTTGATGATTAATATCCTTAAAAACTTGACGTTTTAGGGTCTATGCTTATATCTATAATATATAGGTAAAACTTATTGTTCTTCCTTCCACAAATCAAAGAGGTCCATGCTTATCTATGTAGTTGAAGCACAATACTGAAATGTCAAAAGTAACTTGTATATATATATATATATATATATATATATATATATATATATAAATGAAACAAAAGCCTCCTATAATTTGTCATGATATCAAAGCAGTGAAGTAACTTGGATGTTTATTGCAGCCATGGCTGATGAAACATCTTCCACCACAAAATCCAAATCCAATCAAACCACCAGTGTGATTATGTTTTCTAGCCAAGATCTTTCCATATTATCATCAAAGTTTATGTGAGTATTTGCTAAGGAAATGCAGAATGAATTTGAAATGAGTTAACATTCTTCCTTGGTCTATAAATCAAACAATGTAAGGATGGAGTCTTCATCAATCAAGTTAAATACATTAAAGAGATGCTTAAGAAGTTTGGTATGAGTGAAGCAAAGGCTATTGGAACACCAATGAATCCTTCAACAAAACTTGACAAGGATGAAAATGTAAAAGATGTGAACCAAAAACTTTATAAAGCTATGATTGACTCACTTTTTTATTTAACGACTAATAGACCCGATATATTGTTTAGTGTGTGTTTGTATGCAAGGTTTCAATCATGTCCTAAAAAATCGCATTTAACCACTGTTTAGAGGATCTTTTGATATCTCTTGGATACTCAAAACTTAGGTCTATAGTGTGAGGATGAACCAAGGACCAAAATTATAACTAAATAATAATAAAGAACAGAATAGAAAAGAATATAAAAGGCAAATAGCAACAAACAAAAAAAATCAACCAAACTGAGCTTATAAGAAGTTGAGCAAAGAACTCATTATTTTTATAATATTATACTACAGATAAACAGAACTGTCATTAACGGTAACCAAATTCCATGCGAAACAAACTAAAATGAAATAAAGATTTCGAATGAATTTTTTTTTTCCTTCTTTAAGAAATAAAGTAGAACATCAAATATCAGTATATCACCTCTACTTTCAAATGCTGCCTGCTTTATTTCATAATAGAACTTTTCCCTCGTGGTGCCCCAATAGTCCACTCTCCAGAGCAGCTAATTGGCTGGGAATTTGGATCAATGCAGTCACAACTGGCCTTTTGCTCTTCAGATTGAGTGGCTTGGAATGTATATACCAACTAAAGCAAAATAAATAAAGAAATATCATTAGATTTGACAATCACACCAAAGATAAGCAAAGTTTCTTCCCCAAGTAAATAGATTATCACAAGGATGAAAGATGCAGAAAGAGCTGGAAACTAATTTTTTTTAACACAATTCTAATCTAACAAGAAATGGTGTCAAACAGTATACAGTTGCCATAAGCATTTCCTAACGAAAAAGTAATGAATGATGAATGAATTGTTGTAATTTATGTTGCTCCGACTCTTCATTTTTCTTGAAGTATCCGTGTCCGACGCATATCCGGACATGGGTATGAGGATATGACCCTCCAAATATAAGGAAAAACTTTTAAAAAAATGAATATACTCATGTCGGACACATACCCGTATCCGACACTCACACCCGAGTCCGAGTAACATAGGTTGTAATACAAATAAGAACTGCTATTTCTCTCTCATGGATGCTCCCTCTTACATGATGAAACCGTGTGAAAAGGAAATATATGCAAACATGTTTGACAGAACCCTTCATGAAGCTGCTTACCTGCTCTCTTTGCTCCCATGCGGTAATCACTGTAGTAGATGACAATGACATACTCTGGTTTATGCCAGACAATTAAGTTAATTCTTAGATTGAGGACAAGGTTAAACAGGTTGATGTAGTCCTTAGCAGTATGATTTGAAAGATTTCATGCTTTTCTTTAAAACTAGTTGGATTTCCAAAATTTTATAATTTCGGACCCAGAATAAGGGCCCCTTATTGAAGTCTATGAAAAGAATGCATCCTCACCTCCTTGTGCTGCATATGCGGGCAAAATCATGCCTCTCTTCCTTCCTAATTTTCCAGTGTTATGTTTAAATTAAAACAAAACAAAAAACTATTTTCATGTAATATGTGCAAAATGCAACTAACTCAACTTATTCTAATACATAAGAACTGCATCATTTACATGCAACATGAAGTTTTTTTGTCGTCACCGTATTCATTCAGGTTGACCAATATCTCAAAGTAAGAAAGCAAATGAATGTGCATTCACCAACTTTAAAGATCTAACCTGCATTATTCGTGTCCTATGCACTACTTGTGTTATTGCTGCACTATCCTCCAAACACGGATGCAGGCATCCTCCCCTGAGCTAACCACACTGCAGTCATCAATAAAAACCAAACCATAAACTCCACCAGGATGAGCATTCTTTACAGTTATGCGGCTCGAAGCAGGTTTCCCTACTTCATATATGATTACACAAGTGTCTAGTGATCCCGTAGCCACCATAGTGCTATCAGGAGACCAAGCAAGGCAATTGATACGAGCTGTGTGGAACAACATGTTATTAAGCTTCACCTGCAAGACAAATAGCAAAACTATATTTTAGCTCAAAGAAAAAGATGGTTAAATCAGTTGCTAAAAGCACTTCAGGATATCCTGTTCAAAATAATCAGAAATTTTGTTGGACTATTCTTGGCGACACGCATTATTTCTATATGTTTCTTGATTTAAAGTAAGCAGTAACAAAGAAAATAAACTAGAAGAGTATCTATAGAAATGTGCATAATGATGTTAAAGATATCATAAACAAATGAAAACAAGTCTACTAGTTTTATAATATCATATTAGGTGCTATAAGAAAATGCAACTTTAGAAAGTTGAGAGCTTTTGGTCCACATCCTTGCATGGCAAGATGCTTCATGCCAGGAATTGGAGTTGATAAAACAGGTTTCTACCTAGCAGTTGGTGCCAAAATCAAACATAAATAACCAGATAACTGAAGCAATGATTAGACAAGCTCCAAAACGATTATGATTCCACAATCAGTCCTAAAAGAGTCCCAGCAGACCCATAACTCTAACCATGCCAAACAGGCTTTGGAGCAATATAGCAAATGTAACTGAGAAACTTGAGGATAACCAAAAAAAAAGACTGATTCTCCAGGACTAATATCCCTGAATGAATAAGACTGATGGATCTGCATCCCACAATAATCTAGGACATTGCTTTTGGGAAAGCTGTTGTTGAAGCATCCACTCTTGTTAAGGAGGAAGCTATCTCTCTTAATTGAATATGTATTCCCAATTTACTTTTGATATTTAGGAAATGTTAAACAATTAGAGTTTCCAATAAGGAATGAACATAACGGTTGTTACCCCCAGGCCTTACATCTCAAAAATGGGATGAATCAAGTCACCATCCAAGTTTTATAGCAAGGCTAGGACATATTAAAACTAATTTGAAGTTCAAGCTACCTCTTTGGAGACACGATCCCAAACAACTGCTTCACGATTTAGATCGGCAGAAGCAAACATGGAAAAATCTGGCGAATACCGTATTACGCTAATTGCACCTCTATGCTTCTCAAGGGTTGCTTCTTCTGTAAGAGAATCACCTGAGACAGAATATATATGCAACTTACCATCCTGACCCCCCACAATAACCTCACTTCCATCAGGTGCAATAACAGAAGCTGTCACCGTAAATCCGAGATTGATGTTTGATAGTACTTGCTGACCCTTAAGCAATACAACTCCACAATCAGTTGAAACTAAAGCCAGATCAGGGGAATTAATGGCCTGGCTCAAGTCCTTTGGCTGACTGCCAACGTCTATATGTTCTGCAACCCCACATTTATCCTCATCTAGAGGAATTCTCCATACCTGAAATTAACTGAGGAATTATGGACAGAAAAAAAAAATAGTATTCAAGCTATAAAGGATGCAGAGTGTTCCCGGTTAATATAAATCCATGAAAGAACTTATCTAGATAGAGATGAAATCAATGTTGAATGATAGAATAAGATTACCCCATGACCCATGAATGGATAGAGCACTTTAAATATTCATTAAGATTATAACCATCGACGCTGAAAAAATACCTCAAAATTCTTCATACTGCTACAGAAGATAAGTATTGCAGTTTCTTTAAGGATAGGGCATTGTATTGCTAAGAAAAAAATAACCATTTTCATTATTATCAAACATAATCAACTCTTCAATAAAGTTTAAAAGTTGTAGTTGATATACAGCACATTCTAAGCAAATGCTTCAGAAAACATTGAAGTGCTAGTCCTAAATGCAATTTTCAAGAATCAGCTCAAAGTTTCATCTGTTAATTTAGTTTAGGTTGCAAGAAAATTATCTCCCTTTGCTGCAACAAGCTGTTCAAATAAAGCTTCTATAATGTTTGATTTATACAATTCCAGGCACTCATTTGAAATGCAACTGCCGATTCCTGTGAGGTGACATGTATTTAAACACACTTTGTGTAGATTACAAAATATGAACTAAACTAAATTTGATATGCTTCCATAGAACCACCTTTTTCCCCTGCCAGATCTTTTTTAACATAAATCAACAGCAACTAATGCAAACGTATTTATCTTAAACAGGTAAAATAAAATTTCATTTGAAAGCTATTTTGCAAGTCCTTAATAACTGAATTTCATTAGAAGAATAAAGTTTTTGTTTTAACATTTTCCTCTGTTTATGGTGGACGAGGTTGATAAACAGAGATTATTAATGCATATTTTGTTAACAATAATAAAATGCAATGTGTTTTTGGTATAAGTTTACCTTATTGTCGTATCCAGATGTCATTATCTCTTCTTTTACAGCAACCAAACATTTAATTTGAGAACAATCTTTCCTCTGTAATTTGCCACTGCATCCAATCCCTGGAATCCATCTAAGGATAGATCCATCAAAGCTGCTGGAGAGAATCATCTTTTGGTTGCTTTCGAGTAGAGTTAATGTATTTATGTTCTTCATATGTCCAGACAAAGATAATGGTTGTTTATCAGGATCACTAGCAGAGTATAAGTTAATTGTGCCACAAAGCGAAACTGTAATGAGATGATCATTCTGCCACAGACATCCAACAAGCATGTCCTCCACTCCACCAGATCCAGGGCATTCTAATGTTTTCTTCACTTTTCCAGTACCATCCTCAAATATCTCCCATATCTTTGCAGTCTTGTCAGCAGAAACAGTTAGTACCTGATTTCATCAATAAAATAATAGATAGATAAGTGAGAAACATAAAATTGCAATTAAGAGATTGGATGTGGTAAAGTGAAGGAAGTTCTAGAAAATTTATGTTATTCATCAACATACTCATTGAGGCAAAATCAATCTTTGTTAATGAGTGTGAAACTGTGAGTTAAACCTTGTAGATCTCTTGTGCCCTTAGTGTAAAGTTTAAAAATGGAACAGGAAAATGCAAGACTGTAACTGACAAGTGACAACTTTGTTGGCTAAATAAATTAAACTTAATTAAGGACATAAAAGGAAGATGGATGAGACTGCCAAGTTTTCACTTTTCAGTTTACACGAAATGACTTTCTTGAAAGTAATTTGACCTGGCACTTCCGCACACAAACACACACAGAGATCATGCTTAAACAACAAACACGAATTTAAAGGAACATTAGAGATCTTCATTTCTAGTCTGAAAATAATATAAGGAAAACCGAAAGAGACATGGATAGCTTAAGCATGGATTGAATTTGTTTATAAGTTTCAGACAACTTTAGTTGAGCTTGAAGATCATATGGCATGCAATTTTTTATCTTTCCCAGCAAATGGTTTCTAAGGTTCTCTCCTTTTAAACTTCCTCTTATTCCTCTTGTCCAAACTCCTCATTCTAAACTGCAGATAATGGCCAATCATAGGTTACTTTTACCCTTCTTATTTCAGGCTAAATCAATCACACAATGCTGGGTTTCTTTCCTCTTCTTGTCCCTTAAACTAAGTAACAAAAAGTACATAAAAGTTGCCAAAGAGGAAACCAAATCCTAGTGAAACTAAGAAAATAGAAAATCAAGAGGAAACACTTTCAGATGCCTAACAGAGAAGAACCCAAGAGGTAAAGCATTCTGATGCCTAACATCTTATACATCTGGAAAAAAGAGAAAAGTGCTGCGAAACTCTTTTTGACTTACACCAGAAAATTAACATTTGATTTAGTTGAAGTTTTTTACTAGCTTTTTGCTGTATGCTTTTTGAAGAATTGCTACAAAGCGAAAGCAAAAAGTAAAAAACAATATTATATTTGATTTAAAATGGACAAATAATTAAAATTTAACACTAATTATAATATAATTAGACTATGTAGAAGTAGAATCATGAATTTTGTATCTAAAGCATTACATATTTTGTTTATAGTCTTCAAAAGGTGTATTTGCTTTCTTTTTGGCTCCAGAAGCAAAAATTATATAGGAAAAGTTCCAATCAAATGGAACCTAAGGAATCCTAGGCCAAATCTCATTCACAAAATGCTCTATCGTCTAATGAACTTTATGATTCCTCCAGGCCCGAAGGCTCCTCAGTGCATAAGATGGTACTACTCTCCAAAAAAAATAATGTTTTCCTCCACTATCCCCAGCTTGTCAACATCTCTAGCCTAAATTCAGAAAGTGATCAAACATTCAGTTCAAAAATTTCGGCATTCCCAAACAAGAATGCATGTAAATATACCCACAAATTGCAATTGAGTACGGCTCTTTCAATGAAGCAATGGACTTTATTTATTTATTTTGATAGAGCAATGATCTTTAATTAAAGCAACTAAATCAAATACTCAGCAAGGGCGCTTACATGTTTACTATCACCACTCCAGCTAACAGCATAAATGCTACCTGTATGACCATCTTCACCGGACAACTCTCCCATTGTTTCACCAGTCTTCGCATCATATATTATACCCTTCTTATCTGAGCTTACGCTAATTAGTTTGCTGCCATCTGGGGAAAATCTAATGCAGTTGACGAAATTTGAATGCTCCCTGCAGATCATAAAACAAATCCACGAATAACCCTAAAACTAACATGAATCTTAAGAACCAGTAGAGGACTATTTTCCAAATGAAATTCATGCTTTCCTCAACAGAGTTCATTCTATAGTGCACACTTTTCAGTTTACACAGATCTTAAGAATGAGTAGAAGACTATTCTCAAAATGAAGCGTTAAATAGTTGTAACAAGTATTATGCATGTATCTGATTATTGCAGGTGCTGATTTTTTTTTTTTTTTGCATCATAAATTGACTTACATTATAGATTTTTTAACAAAATCACTGCAAAGCAAGAACAATCCATCAATTAAATCTTTTCCTCACTAAAATCAAGGCATTCTTACTTGAACGATTTAGGCTCCGACGCTCCGTCTGATTGATGTTTATATTTTATTTATTTATTTATTAATTTTCTCTTTGTTTTAATTTATTTTTTATTTCTCATTTTCTATTAACGCAAAAAAAAAAAAAAAAAAAAAAAGGTAAAAATATCAATTAGATGTAACCTTACCTAATAAAAGATAAAAGCATTTGAAACAGTCTTAAACCTACCTGTGAGATAACTTGAACTTAAAGGGTGGACCTTCATAAAAATTCACCAAGAAATCCTCTCCACAACTTGCAATTCGAAACGGCCTCGTCGGTTTAAAATGACAGCTTAGCACCCTCTTCGAGTGCCCATCGAATTCCCCCACCGTTGAACCCGAATCCCACCTTCAAATTCACCATCACAAAAACTCTAATCAAAATCTGACTATTTTATATTCTCTTAAACTTAATTTTATTCAAACAATAATAATATTTTGTTTCTGATTATGAAACAGAAATTGTATCCAAAAAAAAAAAGGAAAGAAAGAAAAGGAAAGGAAAAGTAAGGAATACTGACATAAAAGCGCGAACAAAGGACTTTCCTTTGCCATCGCCAGAGGCAACGATCCTTAACCCGTCAGGGGACCACTGTAGATCATCGATCCGACCCGAAAGGACCTTGAACTCATTCTTCAAAACGAAGTCGTTATGAGTCCCCCAGATACGTACGGTTCCAGAGACGTCAGCGGAGGCGATCCACTCGCCGTTGGGTGAGTAACGAGCGACAGTGACAGGATAGCTGTGATCGCCATAAACGGCAACGTCAAGAGGGCGGTCGAGGTATCGAATGAAGACCGACCTTCCGTTGCAATAAAGGATGGAGTTGGATTTCGGATCGCCGGAGATTATAATTCCACGGCCTCGTTCCGTCGAAGGGGCGCACGCATAGGTTTCTATGAGATTAGCCATTTGTGTGTGTGTTTGTGTGTGTGTTTTTTTTTTTCCTTTGGCAAGAGAGTGTTTTGGAGGTTTTCAGTTTTTAGTTGACAGGAAAAGTGCGGGAATTGAGGAGGGAACTTTTTGAACGAGTTGGTCGCTGACCGGTGACCAGTTCACGTCTTGTTTTAGACATTTCTTTTCTTTCATAAAAATTTGAAGAAGACACTTTCAAGAATTTTTTTTTTTTTTTTTTTATAAACAGATTTTTGAAAACATTATCTATCTATTTAAAAAAATTTCAAGATTGAACTTAAAAAATCTGTTGAATACTTCAACCTTAAACTTTAAACTATAAATATTTATAAATTGAATGTAAAATTATATAAAATGAACTTTAATATAAATATTTATAAATTTTAATTAAAAGCATATATCTTTATTTAATCATATTCAACAGACATATTTTTTAAATTCTTAAAATATGGATTCGGATGTCCAACTTATAGTATTCCAATGTTTTAAGTAAATTTTTACTCAAAATAAAAATAGTGTAAGACATTTGAATGTCTTAAGTAAATTTCATACATAACAAAATTTAATTTTTGCAAGACATTCGGATGCTTTTCTTATGACATCTTGATGCCCTAAACAAATTTTATGACAAATTGTATTTTAAAGGTATCATTGGAATCTTCTTTAAAAACATTCAACTTTTTTTACCTATTTTTATTTCAAAAACTTATTAATTTCTTTCCAACTTTATTTTTCAGTACAAATACATGCTACATGATTTAAAAAAATTATTTAATATTAAAAACACTTTAAAAAACATTTTTTTAGTAAAATATATATACAACAGGCGCAGAGCTATGATGGAACATAAAACTGTAAGTTACCGAGTGGCTCATATTGTTCAGTATGTTGTAAAACTATTTGGAACATTCGTTGAGTATGTTCTTGTTACAAAATATAGTTTATCATAACTTATTGTAACATAATACTTTTTATAGATGCTGCAAAGAGACATATTTTGCAATATTATTAAAATCAATTAAAAAAAAAATTGTTGATAAATATAACCTTTTTGTACTTAATAAAAGTCTTTAGAAGTATCTTTTTCCCTTGTTAGTATTCTCAATTCAATTTTTGAGTAAAATTTATAGATCGTGTCAGATTTAAATAGTAAAAAAAAAAATTATTTAAAATTTGATCTGTTGATTTTTATTTTTTTTAAATATATTTTTCAATTAAAAATATAAGCTTGAGCCGAGCCTATATTTTAAAAAAAAAAATTTAAAAACCGATTTAAATTAAATCGAACAAATAATTCGATTTTTGAATAAAATAGAAAAATTGATGTCTCTCTTAAGTCCAAATGGTCAAGGAATCTAATTAGCAATTCAGCACCAATGATTGGAATAAGATCTGAGGAACCTGAGTTGATGCTAATATTAATTTGGTGAGGTTGCTCTCTCTCTCTAAAAAAAAATCCATAAACAATCACCTCTCGTTCGGAAAGTGGGTCTCTCTTTGTGCTAAGCAAAACAAAAATTTCAATTTTATTGGTAAAAATATTAGAGATAGGAATAACATGGAATACACATGGAAATTAGATAAGGACAAAAATATGATTACGATATGATTAGATTTATTTAAGAATTAAATTATCCATCCGATTCGATTCATATTGAATTGAGTTTGAATAATAATTTTTTTCAATTCGAGTTAAGTTCAATTCGATCTGAATTATTATTCATTAATAATTAAAAAATTATTTAAATTTAATTATAAAATATATAAATATTAATATAAAAAATAATTTTTTAAAAATAATAATATAAATTTTTGAATCGATTCAAATTTAAATAAAAAAAAAAAAATCCAACCACGATCTAATCTAAACCATAGTCAAATCAAGATGTGATAAATGAGAGTGAAGAAATCTGTTTGTCAAGATGTTTGTTATTGTTTGTAAATGAGCTAAAGAAAAAAAGAAAAAAAGAAAAAAAACCTATCAGTCAACTTGAAACACATGTGTCGGTGCCAACTCCCCTTCTTTTTTTTTTTTACTCTTCTTGTTCTACTACTGCTTATGCTATTAATTTTATTCCCAATTCTTACCGATGGAGACCTAGCTACCTAGTTAGGATAAAGGAATCAGCTCGGGTTCATTTTTGATTTTACTGCACCTTCTATGCGTCTAAATACACAAAGATAAAGTACACTTTACCCTTTATTTTTTTTTCGCTATTTTTTTTTTCCATTATTTTATTATTTTTATATATATATAAATAATTTATTAATACACTCTTACATTATATCTTTAATAATTATTTTTTATTTTTATCTCACACTCATGATTACTTTTACATCCAATATTCAACCATTAATTTTTATTTCACCATTATAATTTTTAATTTTATTGTTATATTAATTGATCTTATAATCATAATTATTTTTAATTTCACCGAAATTAATTTCATCAATCACCACTTGTCTATACGGATCCTCAATCTCCAAATATATATATATATATATATGTGAATATTATTGTAAATTAATTTTAGTGAGGAAACTTGAAAAAGGATATGGATGGGAATGACTGATGGTGAAAGACAAAGACATTTTAAAGCAAAAAAGAAAAGAAAAGATGGTCAAACTTTCATTTGTCATTTGCTTTCTTCATCGTTCGGAAGTGCAGTGCAAACATGCAGCCACACATGCAATCACGCATAAGCAAACCACCGGTCAACTCAACCTTATTCTCTTTTTCTCTTTATTATCAATATATAGCTTTATCCATTAAGTACAGTATACAACAACTAACCAACCAACCCTAAATATATACCCTCTCAATTGCTCTTCTTTTTCCCTTGCGCTCTTTGGTTACTTTCTTTTCTTTTTCTCCCTTTTTTCTTATTAATTTCTTTCTTTGTTTGTTTCAAAGAGGAGCCTACCCTTTGCCGGTGGGTTGCCATCCTGACTGATCAATTATTAGGTAATTAGGAGTAGTCACTGAGAAGTAGTGGTGGAAACTGGAAAGGAGAGAAGAATGAGGAAGCCTTGCTGTGATAAGCAAGACACCAATAAAGGGGCATGGTTGAAGCAAGAAGATGAGAAGCTCATAAATTATATTCGCAAAAATGGTGAAGGTTGCTGGCGCACTCTTCCTCAGGCTGCTGGTTTGTAATTAGTTGCATGCATTGCCACGCATATATATTGTCAATATATGGAAAAACAAAGAAAATTTTAATTATATATGAGAAAAAATGGAAACCAAAAATATTAATTGTACAAGGTCAAGGATGATCGATGAATGATATGCTAATTGTATTTTATTTTTTTTTGTTTTAAATTGGTTTAGGCCTCCTTCGCTGTGGTAAAAGTTGTAGGCTGAGATGGATAAACTATCTAAGGCCTGACCTTAAAAGAGGCAACTTTGCTGAAGATGAAGAGGACCTTATTATCAAGCTTCATGCACTCTTAGGCAACCGGTAAGGCTGGTTATTATTGGGAGAATACTTAGATCTGTCAATTTTGAATATGATATGAAAATATAATATGAACAAGATATGTTTAATAGATACGAAAAGTGTAATAAATATGACACAACACTTTAAACACGATTAATACAAGTATCATATTTGTATTTAGAATCTTTATGTTTCCACAATTGACAAAAAAAAAAAAAAAACACGAGACATGACATTTATACACAAATTGCCAAGTTTAAAAAAAAAAAACCTTTTTTTTTATTGGACATAGCTATTTCTCCAGCCAAAATTAATTTTAATTCTCTTGTATTACTTATTAGTAGTTTTGTTCTTTTGAAAAGCGAGATGGAGTTTTGGTTTTCCCAATAAAAAGAAGTTGTGCTTTGAATTACAAAGTTTTGAATCTCTAACCTTAGTTCCACAGCCAGAAAAGGCTAGCTTTAACAATATAGAGCCTTCACCTATACATATGCTTTATTAATTAGTATGCTTTTACTGTATAATAATGGAAATGTTTTCAGGTGGTCGTTAATAGCTGGAAGATTGCCTGGACGAACCGACAACGAAGTGAAGAATTATTGGAACTCTCATTTAAGAAGGAAGCTTATAAACATGGGTATCGATCCAAATAACCATCGGTTGATCAGCCACAATCTGCTTCCTCGCCCTGAAAATCCACATAATTCCAATACTAGTGCAAGTGCAAGTGCAACATCATTATCTGGTTCAAAAGTCCCAGCTGCTACCCATACTATTAAACCAGCGAACAAATCCCGATGTGACATTAATGATCAAGTTTCTGATGCTGCAAGTTGCTTGGAGGAAGATGAGCCATGCAGTCAGCTACCTGATCTGAACCTAGATCTCACCATCAGTATTTCAGCTCCTTCCGTTGCTAAACTTGAAGATCATCAGATTCAGGAACAAAACCACAAACAATCCAACATATCAAGGGACCTAGAATTTTCCCCATCTCCCACACTTCTTCTCTTTCTGTAGCCAGCTTCTCCAAAGGAAGATATTAGACAGAAAAACCTTAATTATATATAGGCTACCGGCTTGGGTATATATACTGATGATCAATGAATTGGATAATTAGGTCCACAATATCTAAAACTTAGTCATTGCTGGTACTCCCATTTTTGGAAAAACCGAACAAAAATGGTGAGTAAAGGGACCGATAGTTTACGTGCAATGTACTTTAAAGGAGATAATTATCCCGAACAGGTGGGGGAAAACTAGATACTCTATGAACATTCTTAAATTTGAATCCATTGCTATGAAGCCCTAAAATTTCCTAGGCAAGATGATGCATAAATTGGGGAGATCAAATTCAAAAGGTGGGTATACATCACCGATCGAGCTTAGGTATATCTACAAGAAAATGGGCTTTTAGCAACTCCAATTTGCAACGAGCTAGGTATATATATACTTGTAAATTGTATTAGTTGCACACTTCAAATCAATACATGTAGCAATAATTAAGCGGCATAAATACATATGCATGCCTTCAATATGATAGATCTGAAAACATGATCTAATTTTTTTTTTAATTTCAAGTTCTCCAAGCTATATATTACTGCATGTGCATGGCATGGAATGGCTTAATTTTTTTCTTTGAACAAATACATACATCCCAGTTGCTGATAAATACACATATTTCTGTTCAAACAATAAACTTCAGCAATTTGATTATGTTGTTATAAAATGCTTAAAAAAAAAGAAAGAAAGAAGGGTACAAAATCTGCATTCAAAGGATAGTGCAAGGAGTCAACATGTATCTATCTTTTGTGGTAAGAGACACTGACATTCAATTTCATTCAAAGAGTTGCCATTGGCCGATCCGAATTAACAAAATTCATATCTAAATCTGACTTAATACGGGTTGAACCCGCCTGGTCCAAGTCTATTTCGCTCTTTTCCTTTACTTTAAGAATAAATAGAGGCAGTCTTGGGTTAGCGAGAGCGATAACACAAATTCCTCTAAGAACGATAAAATAATATTATTTTTTGGGGGGGTAAAAGTGAGCCTTTAATTATGAGAGTTTAAAGGCGCCATTTTAAAAATTCAAGAATGATAAATTAAAGGCGCCATTTTAGCAGAAGCCGTCACTTAAGACACTACTGACAATCTTATGTAGTAATATCGTATCAACAAGTGACGGATCCTAAACCTAGCACAGATGTCAAAATGGATAGCATGTTACCAAAAGAAAGAAAAAGATAAAAAAGATGATGCATGGTCAGTGAAAAGTAGAATAGTAGTTCATGAATCGAAGACAATTTTTTCACAAAGAAATTTGCAGTATGAAAATATAAGAAAAGTGTAAATATTAAAATTAAAATTTAAAATTTATTAAATATTATATTTTTAAAATAATTATATGAATTAATTAGATTAAATTTTAGATTTCATGAAGAGACATTTTGCATGTGCCAGGGTCCCACTCAATAAAGGCTATGAACTATGAAGCTAGCTGCACAGTGTTTAATTAAGGCAGGGTTTTCTGTTTTCGGCCACACATGTATATAATTGAAGGAGGGAAATTGGATGCAGTTTTCCCATTTTCTATGTCGACTGACCGGTAATTGAAATAAGATTGGTTGGAGACATGAGAGTTTCCTACAAGTCTTCCTTTGAAGCGTGGTTGGTGTTTGTTATGTTGCGTTTTCCTTGTGAAATTTAAGGTATGGCCACCTGCATTTGGGTGACAGACGGTTATTCTTTTTTATATATATATATATATATGGATATCCTAGAACTTGTCAAACTTTACTCCATCCACAAGCCACTTTTTTTATGTTTGGAAACGTCTTAAAAAAGTTTATTCCTTTTCCCTCCCTTACATAGTTTTGCCACACCATAAATGCTAATTAGGATATCTAAGTTGTGGGATGGGTTTGGACTGTATGGCTCAGTCGAATCAAGATCAGTTAATAAAAAATTTTATTTGTCAAAACCAGACTCCAATCAGGTCGGATGGTCAAAAAGCTCGAATTAATGTTTAAAAATATTAAGATATTAAAAAATTTATTTTTATATTTTATAATTATAATTAAATTTAAATACAAGTACAAATATTTTATTTATTAAATAATAATTCAGGTTGAGTCGTTGATCCAAATTTGAAAAAAATTTAACCAGATCCGATCCTATTCATGCCGGACAGGTACTTGGTCCTTGGATATGTTTAGTTTGGATATGTGAGGATAAGAAGCATGGACAAATTTTTTTTTTTTTTTTCATATGGAAAATGTTGAAGTTGACAATATTTTTTGTTCGATATCGTATTGAATAGATACAAAAAATAAAATTTTACAACATTTAATTTATTTACAAATTATGCAATTGTATCTATTCGGACATACAGTTTGGCAATAAATGTAAAGAAATTGATAGTGCTCTTTTAAGCACAATTTTAATAAAATTGTTTTTTTTAAAACAAAAATTTGAGAACAAATAGATTTTTTTTTCTTTCCCTATTCAGATATGATCCAATTCAACTTGATTCGTGAGCGCCTTTTAACTCCAATTATGACCCAGTTATGTATGTATATATAATCAGCCCAAAAGTTCAGTTTAACAGACCTTCCCCAACTGTGACCCATGTTAAAAGAAATGATGAAAAAAAAAGTAAGCAATGTAATGGAGGTGAGGAGATTGCTGAATTAAGTAATTTTCTCTAGGATTCTATTCATATTGAACAATTAAAAAAGGACTAAAGTCAACAAAAAAAATTAGGTGCAAGCTACCTCACTTTGAGAACATGATTCAATAATTAATTAAAGATTTTGCTAACAAGTGCCCTAAGGGCACTCTTTAAGGTTATTAGATATAGTAATATTTTCAATCAATGCATTGAAAATGATGAATAAAGTTGTCAACTTTTGCATTTAATATAATGTTATTACTATAAATAGCATATTAACTAACCTTAAAGAGTGCCCTAAGGGCACTCGTTAGCAAAACCCATTAATTAATTATATAATAGAAAGTTGGCACCGTCCTCCGTGTTGAAGAAGAGACATTTTTTTTGGGGTTTTGGAGACAGTTTAAAAGGGGATGGAATTTGTCAAAACAGCCCAAATTCAACTACAAAATCCAAAATCCAGTTTCTGTTATTATTTGACTAGAAACCAAGAATTATAATCGAAAATTGTTGTTGATAGCTAGCATGGAGCAGGCCCGGCATTGTTGGATAAACTCGATCAAAGTGTTTGAAAGATCTTTGTATTTTATTATTTAGTGTAAATTAATTTTTTTATTATAAAAATTAGTAATTTAATTTTTATTCTTTTAAAATTGAAGTAAAAAGATAAAATCATTAAGTAAATTGTTAGAAAGCTGATATGGCATTTTACGTGTGTTTAATTGATAACGTGGATGTCAAATGCTGACATGGTACTAATAAAATATATTATTTTAAGATGATGTGGACAAAATAAATAACCAAGTTGTTGAAAATACCATATCAAATGTTGAAAATATATTATTTATTTTGTCCACATCATCTTAAAATAATATATTTTATTGGTGCCACGTCAGCATTTAACATCCAGGACATCAATTAAACACATATTAAATGTCACGTCAACTTTTTAAACGATTTATTTAATGATTTTACATTTTTCTTCAATTTTAAAAGAATAATAATTAAATTACCCAATTTTATAATAGAAAGACTAATTTAAATTAAATGATATAATACAGAGACCTCTCAAATACTTTAAATGATAAACTCCGAAAAAAGTAGGGATGGAGCCTGAAACTTGGAAGTGGGGGACAGAACATAAAAGAGTGTAACTTTAAATCAAACTCTGGCTTTAATATTAGTTAGGATTTATATATATGATATACTGACCGTATATAAATTTATATATTATCAATAAATTAAATGATTTCACTCATTAATATTAAATAAATAAAATCTAACTTTTTCAAATCGTAAAATATTATTTTTTTTTTAAATTTAATTATAAAAAATATATATATAAATATTAATAAAAAATAATTTTTTAATATTTTAATATATTTAAATAGTGAAACGGATTTATACAGGCCGGTCCGGGTCTGATCTGAATGAATTTGGATAAAAAAAAAATTTAGGCCACGGTCCGACCCATAAACAAGTCTACTCCCGACTATGGTTTTAATGCACTGGAGAGTGATTATTCCTAGGCAATAAATGAGATAAACAAATCGGATCTCACTTTGTGGGAGGGTTAGGGATGGCAATGGAGCGGGGCGGGGGCGGATTTTGCAGTATCCGCCCCCGCCCCGCTATAGCACTGCTCTGCCCCACCCCCCGCCCCGCTCCACCGTGGATGTTGAAATTTCAATACCACTACCGTCTCCATGGATGTCGGTTACATCCATAACCGCCCCGCCCGCTCCGTCCCATTTGATATTTATTAATTATTTTTATTTTTTTCAAATAATAAAGCATTATAAAAAAATTTTTAATATAAATTCAATATAAACATGTTTCTAATCTAGGAAGAAAAAAAAAAGTATTAGGTTTAAATTTTTAAAAAGAAAAATAAAAATAAAAAGTTTAATTATATTATTTTATTATTCTTTTAAAAGCTAAATATTTAAGGGTAAAATTGTAATTTCAGTATTCGGGGCGGGGCGGTGCGGAGCAGGCAATTACCACAACTGTTCCATCCGGACCATCCCCGCCTTTCAAACAAAAAAAACCGCACCGCCCCGCTCCGCCTCCATTGTTCAAAAAAAAAAAAAAAAACCTCTCCATTCGGATCGGATCGGTTCGAAATCCATCGGTCGGATCGGGTTTTGCCATCCCTAGGGAGGGTGGTACTGGTAACTTGATAATATTGGATATTCTAGATATATATATATATATATATATATATATATATATATATATATATATATATATATCATCTTCTTGTTTTGAGTTGTTTGTTTGTTTTCACTCGGAGGAAAGGGAATGTTTTGGCAAATAACTTCGCGAAGATTTGTACTACTTTGTGGAGTTTTAGAGTTTCGGAAGGTATTATTCCTTCCTGATTGTTTTTATCCTAATAGTTCATAATGTTAATGAAGTTAGAATTTTCATCAAAAATACCAAAGGAAAAAAACAAACCCCCCCACATGCACATATAAATCAACATCTAGCTAATTCCATTTATCTCGTTGATTTTTTATAATATCTCATTTCTTAATATTTATTGACTCATTTTACTATGTTTGAGAATAATACATAAAATAAATCACTCAATATCTCATTTTTTAATAGTCAACCTGATATTTAAAATCAATTGATTCATGCAGTCATCTTTAAATGCTGACATCCTATATGTTTGGATTCAAATCCCAATGCCTGTAATCTTTTTCTTTATTCTCATATTATGATCTCTTTTGTACAAAAAAAAAAAAATCACTCAATTAATGTGTAATCCTTAATGCAATATTTGAAATCTATGATCTATGGATGAGTGAATAAGAGAACAAAAATATAATAAGCAACATTGGAGTTCATTGGGTGAAACTTGTGGAAGTTCCCAATTTAAAACATTTAAATAAAAACCTAAACTAAAAAGAAAAACTGATACCAGATTGAAGTTTTTATTTTTTTTAATGAGATTTCATGTGTAAGTGAAAATTAAAATCCAATGAAGTTTCATCCAATTAGACCTATTCAAAGGCTGGGTTACTCGCCCGATCCTAAAGACCCGACTCAAATTTGACCGGATTTGAATAAAAAAAATTTTATTCAGGCCGCTCGATCCGATCCGAATTATTATTCATCTAATAAATATTATTTTTTAATATTTATAAACAGTAAACTGAGTTTACGGATCGAGCCCGATTGAGCTTAGGTAAAAGAAGAAGAAAAATTAGATCGCAATCAGACAGGCCTATGAACAAGTTTACATTCAACATATATAATAAATATAACTATTACATCTAAGAAAAAATGTACAAATAAATAAATGGACAAATCAACCTAAAACTGATCAAAATTCATTCATAACGAGACTAATGCTCCATTTTGATGAGCGGTGAAATTAGTGACGGTGAGATTAAAAACAGCGGTAGAGGTGAGATTAGTTACTGTAGCGGTGAGATTGAATACTGTAGCGGTGAGATTAAAATCAGCAGTGGAATATGTGTTTGGATGTAAACGTAGCGGTGGCGGTGAGGTGAATTATAGTGAGGAAAAAAAATGATCATTAAGGACATTAGTTAAAAATATGTATATAATGAAAATTTTAAATTGTTTGATATTTATAAAATTAATAAATTATATTTATATCAAATAATAGTTTTATTAATAAATATTAAAAATTAATAAAAATGATAGTAATATATCAAATAATATTTTAGTATTTATTTTAATATTATTTATGTAATTATTCATTTTTTAATTAATTCATATTAATTATATAATAATAAAATAAGTTATTAATTATATTAAAATTAAATTAAAAAATATTTTACATTCTTAAATAAAAAATTATAAAAAATGCCAAAGTCATTTCTGTAATATTCCTTTAAACATTATAAAAAAAAAAAAAAAAGCAAGGCTATATACGGGAAATGCCCTTCCACTGAAGGGCATTATTATTTCCCACTGGAGCATTATGCTCCAGTGGGAAAATGAGGGGCCAGCACGGTGAGATCGTGCTGGCCCTGTAATCCAAAAATTTTGTGTGATCCGAATTCCGATTGAGATAAAAAAGTGTCTCAATTCGACTGCACCAAATGGAGCTTTAAACTTAAGACTCAAAATTATCATTAAAACCAGTGTAGTCTGTGTCGTATCGCTACATACCGTTTTTAAGGTAAATCGAAACGATATTAGTCTCGTGCCATTTCGATTTTTGTACCAATCAATATCGATTGGTACAAGATTTTGATTTTGATTTTTTGTTTTATAAAAAAATCACTTATTTGATTTTTTAAACTAATTTTAATATTTTTTATGTCATGATCATTTTTATTTTTTTCATAATTACATTTAAAAATAAAATATGTTTATTAAATTAGGCTATTGAACATAATTAATAATAATTTACTATTTATTTTTAACATTTTTTTTACTTATTTGATGTTTAAAAATTTTAGATATTAAATATTTAAAATTTATATTTGCATAAAAACACACATATATATATATGAATATAATAGATGTATATTTTCATGTGTATATAATATATATTTTATTAAAAAAATTAAAAATATGCTATATATATAGATATATGAAAAAATATTTAAAAATTATCGGTAAACCCGAAGCAGTACGTCGAAACACATCAATACCGATATATACCAATATCAAAATAAAAAATAGTACGTCCATCGATTAAAACTATACTAGATTGACACTTTCTAAAACCATGTTTTCGGGAATTAAAGCTACTTTCCAAATATCGTGCAAGCTTTTTTTTATTTTTATTTTAAGAATTTTCATGCTAATTAAGTTCTGAATTGACATATAACTCTTGAGCGCTTACTAATGAGAAAACCAATTTTATTCACTGCTTGAATTGTAACGAAATTCGCATTCAATATTTCTTTTAGAACTATACATTCAAATACCTAATTTAAATATTTCTTATAAACATTGTACAAAACATTCTTACTAATTATTTTAATTTAAAATGGAAAAGTAATTAGTAAATATGGTAAATTAATTCCATAATTTGCATATATATTGAAATAAGATAAATGATTGTATAAAACAATCATTCTATGTAAGAATATATATTTTTCATTAAAATTATATCACGTAATAATATTTTTGTAAAAAAAAATTATTTATTTATTGCAAAAATCAAATCTACTGAAATATATATTCATAATTTAACTAGTTCATATAATGTGTAATCAATAATTTATTTTTATAAAAAATGATTTCATGGTTTAATTTAAATGAAAAAATATATATTAACATAAAATAATCTTTTCATATATCATTTTTCCTGAAATAAAACTTTATTTATAACAAAAATATCAATAATTGATAGGAATTTATGTAATTTTTGAAACATGCAAATAGTTGCAAGTATGAATATTTAAATAAAACTAGTTTTAAGCCCGTGCGATGCACGGATATATATTTATATAAAAAGTTTTAATTATAATATAACAAATAAAATTTATAAAGGAATACAAATTTTATTGTAAAATAAGTAAAGGAAAAAATAAATTTTAGATATCATATGATATGTTGCTATAATAAAGTTTAAAGAAAAATCATTTTGCATCATATCCAATAATAATATCTAAATAAAAGCTCGTCATGTCTTTGATTTTAAACAGTTGGAATTTAAAACAATAAAAAAAAAATATTTTATTAATTATTGAGATGAAAAAACTGTAATTAATTTTTTATTATTTTTAAATGAGTTGTACTTAATAACTTATAGGTTCCAAAAGTGCAAATGAACAAAAAGATAAAACAATCATTAATGACAAAATTAAATCTATATTTATTTTAAATGAAAAAATAAGCTCAAATAAAAAGTTTCATAATCAATTTAATTAATATAATATAACTTTCTAAAACATATATGATCCTCATCCAAAACTAATTTAAACGTACCTTTTCAATAATTTGGGACCCTCAAGTTTAGGATTCAAACTTAATAAACACAAATTAAAGTAAACATATAATTTTTTTTACAAAATCAATCAATTTTAAAGCATATCATGTAAAGTAATTAACATAATAAACATTAAATTAGAGAGAGAGAGAGAAAAAAGAAGAAGCTAATATTAGTTTATACATAGTGTCTAACTTTTGATAAAAATAAATATTTTAATAAAAAACCATAAAAACATTTATAATAAATAATAATATTAAATTAAATGCATTGAAGTAAAATGAATAGTTTTGAAATTCGGTGGGCAAATGGTGTCAAAATAAGAGCAATTGCAAGATTTTTGCTAAAACCTTGAATTGAATTCCTAAAAATTATAAAATAAATAAATTTAGTATTAGAATGGTCAAACATTGGAAAATGAACTATATTTATCAAGTTTAGATGTTATTTTTTTGTTTTTTTATCAAGAAAAACATATTATAATAGTAGTTAAATAAAATATGATTTACTTTTTTAATTTGATAGTAAAAATTAAGAAAATTAGAAAGAAGAATTATTTGGCAAGCGAACTGCATGTCCTATATTCCATATCATCAAGTAAGAGAATGTTTTGGCTTTTTTTTAATGCTTTTCTTTAGTCATATAATATGGGATGAATCAATTATTTATATATTTTTCATAGTAATTATTTATATTTTGTTTGAAAGTCAATGGGATTTTCTTACACTAAATTAGGATTAAAGACATAAAAGATAAAAATTAATACTGATTGCATTGATGCTTAGTATGAAAGTGAACTAATTTTCTTAAAGTAAATTAGAGATTAAAGATAGTGGAATTAAGAATTCAATCCTATTTGATTTTAGTGTTTAATGAAAATTCTTTTACTTAATTATTGTTTATTTTGTTCGTTAACTATATATTAGTGAACATATATTATTGCAGTGATTCTATCCATAATTTCTGTGTTTTACTTTACTCCTATGAAAAAAATTGATTTTTTTTTTGTACAAATGTCAAATTGATTTTGGAAGTCAATTGATTTTCTTACATAGAATTAATAAGAATTAAATTGATTTTATTCTTGTGTATTAATGGAGAATACTTTTACTCAAATTAAACAAACTATTTGAAGGCTTCAAAGTTCAAAAATTATACACACGTTTCTGTCAAAAAACAAAGAAAAATATCAATATGCACATGAACATATATACATGACACAATCTCAATTCTTTTAACTCTTAATTTTAATTTATTTATAATTCCATAATCATTTTAAAGAAGGTAAATAAATATATACAATTCACTTATATGCAGTCAATTTTAATTGCTTCACACGTAGGACACAATCTTTAATATGAAAATATAGTTAGGAAAGAATTTTGAAAACTTAAAAAAAAAAAAAATTATTTTTTGGTTAACTGTAAAAAATAAAATCTTATAAAATATGTAATACTAATAACATACAAAGGAGCTTCCACAAAAATTTGATATAGCATTTCCGGAAATCTTGTAATTAGCAACATTTTTTTCGATCTCGTCATTTGAAATCTCTTGGCCTTTTTCATCCTCGTAGACAAAACAAATCAATGATAATAAAACACTTCAATAAATAAAAAATAAGGAATGATTGTTACATATAAAATAGTAAAATACTAAAAAAGAAATAGAGAATAATCACTACCCGAAGAAAATAGTAAAAAAAATAAATAAAGAATTTAAGCAAACAAAATATTGCACCATATCATACATATATATATAAATATAAAGAGTACAAAACAAACATTAAAATTCTATCAATGGACCTTAAATATACATTCAAAGACCACAATTATCGTTATGAATATGAAAATGACTATAAAGACAAAATGGCTTGTAAAAACTCAAAACCAAAACAATTTTTTTCCTACAGACTGAAACCTAAACTCCCTTGATTCGTAAATCAACATCTTATTTATAGTTGTGATTGATCAACAAATTAATTATAAATGTTCAAGTTTCAGAAGTTTAAATGTGAAAAGTTGACCATGAATTAAAGGGAGAAGTACTTATGAAGGTAATAATAATAGATTTCAAAGAATAATCCCATCACATGGGCTTATATATATATTTTTGTTGTTGAAAGAAATCAAGATTTATTAAATATTAATGGCATCAGTCATTACAACTTGATGTATAGCAGAAGGGTATTCTTCTATCCAAAATAAATCTTCAGTGATTTGTAAACTAAATCTGGCTAAAGCATGTGCTACTGCATTTCCTTCTCTTCTTATGTGTTGAGCTCTGCATTCATCGAAATTGTTCATCATCATTCGTCCTTCCTCCATAAAAGGGCCTATACTTGACAGATCATCCTCATCCATTTGCAATTTTTTGATGACCACAAGTGCATCTCCTTCAATAATTACTCGTTGGAATCCCATTTGGTGAGCAAATTCCATCGCCTTTAAAGCTGTCATGGCTTCTGATATACAAGCTTCAGCACACTGATTAATTTTTACTGCAGCCGCTCCCATCACAAACCCTTCGAAGTCCCGGATAACCACTCCTATGCCACCTTGTTTAAGATTTGCATCAAAAGCTCCATCAAAATTAACTTTGAGGACAGCCATTGGTGGAGGTTGCCAATAAATCTGACACCTTGCTTGTGAGTTGGGATTATTGTGCACTTGAGCTTGTTTGTATTCGTGTAAATAGCATCTAATGTGTTCTGCTATTCTCCTTCCAACTGGTTTTTGTCCTCCTTTAGACTCCACATTTCTAGCATACCATAAAGCCCATAAAGTCACTAGAAAGCTATCAAAATCCTTTGCATTGAGCTGTGTCGCAGCATTCTCCAGCCAGTCCACGATGTTGTCCACTGGGATATTTACCAGTGTTTGAGGAAGATGGATCAGATCAAAGACTTCCCTAGGCAGTACACATTCTCGTAAAGCATGTAGATCAGTTTCTATTCTAGCCTCACATCTGAAACACATGGGATTCAACTCTTTGATTCTGGAAGCTAGGTTAGACTTTGTTGGGATGATACCATGACAAAGGCGCCAACCAAATAGTTTGATCTTGTATGGTACAGTGGCAGACCATAGAGTTTTCCAGATAAATCTTGGTGGTCCATGAACAGCTTGCTTCTGTGCTAAGACTTTATATCCACTCCTCACAGTGTATTTCCCATCCTTGGTGTAGTGCCATACCATCCTATCTGGTGGTCTTGATCTGTACAGAGGTATATTGCATATGGCCGTAGCTTCATCTTGAGGAAATTCCACTCTTATGATATCTTCTTTCCACTGCATGTTCCTTTCATCAATGAGCGTATCTACTGTTCTTGTTCGTGGCATGGTATTCGGTGTTGAGAGAATATTGAAAGAACCATTAACATTTAGCCATTTCTCATCCCAAATGTTGATAGACTTCCCATCACCAACTCGCCATCTAACACCATCCATTAACACCTCTTTTGCATTCCAAATGCTTCTCCATATATAGGAAGGGTTAGATCCCAGACTCGACTTCAGCAAAGTGCCTCGTGGAAAATACTTTGCTTTGAATATTTTGAAACATAAGGAGGATGTATTATGAATCAGACGCCATCCTTGTTTCCCCAACAGTGCCTTGCTGAAAAGCTGTAAGTTCCGAAAACCCAATCCACCCATGATCTTAGGCATACAAACCTTGTCCCACTGGAGCCAGTGTATTCCTTTACCCCCAGGTTTACTAGACCACCAATAATTTCTAATAATACTGATGAGTTTATCGCAAAGGGTCTTGGGCAGCAAGAAGCAGTTCATAGCATAAGTTGGTAATGATTGAATAATGGCTTTAACGAAAATTTCCTTACCACCAAAGGATAACAGTCTTTTGCTCCAGTTATTGATTCTGGTATGTACTTTGTTGGTGATTTCCTTGAAGGCCTTTTTTTCCCCTTCCCTATCATTGTTGGTAGCCCTAGATATTTGTCCGGGTTGGTTGCCACATGAATTCCAAACAACTGTTGAAGTTCGTCTCTTTGTCCAGGTGTAGTGTTTGGGTTGGAAAAAAAAACCGACTTCTCAAAATTAATCTTTTGTCCTGAGCTTTCCTCATATAACTTTAGCATGTGCTTCAGCCTTTCTCCATTGTTTCTATTTGCTCTTGCAAACAGCAAACTGTCATCTGCGAAGAAAAGGTGATTAACTCGAGGACCAAATCTGCTTGCTTGAACACCGATTAGCTCTCCAGCTCTTTGTGATCGTGATAACATAGCCGACAAACCTTCTGTACAGAGCAAAAATAAAAATAGTGATAGAGGGTCTCCTTGTCGAAGTCCTCTGCTCGGTTTAAAAGCATCAGTAATTTTGCCATTAAAAATGATAGAATAGGAAACTGTTGATACACACTGCATAATGAGTGAAACCCATCTATCCTCAAAACCCATCCTAATCATAATTGACTTAAGGAAAGACCACTCTACCCTATCGTATGCTTTGCTCATATCCAATTTGAGGGCAAAAAAACTTCTACCCCCATGTTTCTTATTTTTCAAAGCATGTACAAGTTCATAAGCAGCCATAATATTGTCAGTTATCAGCCTCCCTGGAATAAACGCACTTTGATTCTCACTGATGCAAGTAGGAAGAATAAGCTTCAATCTATTCACAATGACTTTGGCAATAATCTTATAGATCACATTGCACAGATTTATAGGCCTAAAGTGTGACATATTTTTTGGATTTTTGTTTTTTGGAATTAGCACAATATGGGTGTGATTATAGGTAGACAAATCAGATTTACCATTAAGAACATCAAGAGAAAGGGTTATAATATCTTTACCAACAATATGCCAATATTTTTGAAAGAAAAGTGCAAGCATACCGTCGGGTCCAGGAGCTTTTGTGGGGTGCATTTGTTTGAGTGCTTTAACTACTTCCTCAACTTGGAACTCTGAAAGGAGAAAATTGTTCATCTCGTTTGTAACTCGACGATCAACGATCTCAAGAATAGTCTCATTATTTGGTGATCCATGGGATTCAAATAGTGATTGGAAATAATTCAAAGCTATCCGATGCAACTCTGCCTCATTATCCCGACCTACTCCATTTTCATCCTCTAAAGCTAGAATGAGATTTTTCCTCCTTCTCGCATTAGCTTGTGCATGGAAATAGGCAGTGTTTCTATCTCCTTCCCTTAGCCATTGAATCCGTGTTCTTTGCTTCCAGTACACCTCCTCTTTTTCCAACAGTTCATCTAGTTGTCTTTTTGCATCTTGCTCCTGCCTTAGTGTGTCATCATCAGTATGGAGCTGTTGTAGTCTTCTAATCTGTTCATGAAGTTCTTGGATCCGTAACTTTATTGCTCCAATATTAACAGAATGCCATTTTGATAGTTTACTACCCGTCTCCTGTAATCGAAACATTACCTCTCTATTTCCTGTTTTCTTCCACACCTCAGCTACAACACCTTCACAATCTTTTTCTGTGGTCCATATTGCTTCAAAGTGAAATCTTTTCTTTCTGCCCTTTGTTGACTCGACAGATGTACTTCCCATGGTATCCAAAAGTACTGGACAATGGTCTGAGCGGGAGCTTATAAGGTGTTCAACTAGATATTCAGGAAACATATCGCACCACATTTTTGTAGCTAAATCCCTGTCAAGCCTTTCACGCACTAGATCAGCTGTTCTCCGATTGTTAGTCCAGGTGTACCATGTCCCACGAAAACCAGCATCCAACAGGTTACTTTCTTCAATGGCATCTCTAAAAGCTTCCATTTGTCTGTCATTTCTCAAGCAATTTCCACTCTTCTCACCACCATGTGTTATTTCGTTAAAATCTCCAAAGCATGTCCATGGTAAATTGGATTGACCAGCTAATCTCTTTAACAGATCCCACGAACTCTCCCTTTTGCTTGAATCTAATTCACCATAAAAACCAGTCACTCTTTGAGAAGCTTGGTTGTTTTCCATCACCTCCATATCAATATGATTCTTCGAGAAACTTTTCAACTGTAAGTCCAATTCGCTTCTCCACATCATTGCCAAACCCCCACTTCTACCAACACTGTCCACCACTACACAATCGTCCATATCACAAGTCCTTCGTATTCTGTCAAACTCACTTGAAAAAAGCTTTGTTTCACATAAGAACACCACCTCGGGAGCTTTGTTTTGAATGAGCTTTTTCAAAGCTCGAACTGTCCATGGGTTCCCAAGCCCACGGCAGTTCCAACTTATAATCTTCATGGCGACCGGCGGAGCTGGTATCCAGACTCCGCCATTTGTTTGGTTTTCTGTTCCTTCCCTTCATTATTACATTTGATTTTCTTTTCAAACGTGTCCAATTCCATTTGTGCTGCTTCTTCTGCTATGTCTCTGCATTTCCTTTTCCCTACTTCCATCTCAATGGTAGGGCTGCTGTTCCCAGATTGTCTTGCCAATTTCTTCCATTTGCCTTGAATTCTGCCTTCTTTATATGCTTCATTACCATCTTCAAATGTGACTTTTTCCTTTTCCTTGTTCATTTTTTCCAGTTTGCCAGATTCTTGTTGATTGGATGGGGCTCTATTATTGGTAACATTAATTCCACCTGTTACGCCATTTTGATTCTGGTCTTGATTTCTTTCCTTTCTGTCTGCTTTTGAAAAATCCTGATCTTTTGGTACTGGACCCCCAATGGATGCCGCAAATTGTGCCACTGATTTAGTTTGGTCAATCCTGGAATTAATGCCATTGTTATTGCTTTCCATAATTTGTCCTCTTTCCATAACTTGGTCTTTTCTTCCTCCAGCCTTCCGTGTATCGGCCGTCATCGGATCACCGTCCATGGCCATTGCAGGTTTGAAACTCAATCCAGATTGATCTCCTCCCATCGATCTCCTAGCACCTGTTCTTTTTATTGGCGAAGCTCGTAGCCAATCACCATATTGTTTGAACTGGCAATCCTGGTTTTGGTTTCTGCTAACATCTTCATTTTGCTTCAATTCACAATCGAAATCTACATGTCCCAATTTCCCACAGTCATAGCAAAAACTAGGAAGCCTCTCATATTTTAATCTGCCCCAATGGTTTCCTCCTTCAACAGATCTTGTCAATAAGATGGTTCTCCTTAGCGGTTTAGTTATATCCACCTCCACTCTCACTCTTAAGAATCTGCCCCATCCCCCATCTTGAATATTCATATCCACATCAATTAAATGACCAATTTTGCCTCCTATTCGTGTTGACATGGGCTTATATATTGATATAATATCAATCATGATGGCAGATAGCTTAAAATTTATATTAAAGTGTTTTTGAGATATGAAAAGGAAATATCTTTAATTAATATAATTTTAATTAAAAATTTGAAATATTGATTGTAGAAGACTCTTATTTATAGTAGGTCATATAAATGTAAAAGGTAAGTCAATTAGAAATGTAAAAAGAAATAAATAAAATTTATCATATAAAATATTTTAAATTTTAAATAAAATTATAATTAAAATTAAAATAATTAAATGCAAAACATGTGGCAATTATTTAAGACTATTTTTATGTCAAAAAGTTAGATCATCCACATAAGACAACTGCTATAAAATATAAGATATATAAGATTTCTATAAAATATAAGATATTTCCTTTTTAGCTATAATTATCTTTTTTAGACGTAATTGGTGGGTTTATTAGTAATATTCTTTTTTTCTATAATTATTTTTTTTTAACGTAAATGATGAGTGAATAATTAAGAATTTTTTCTTAAAATAAATTCTTTTAATAGTTCAACTTATGAAAGTAATTACATATCTTTTAATTTAAGAAAATTAATCTATTGTTCATATTTATGAAAAAAGGTAAGTCAATTAAAAATTTAAAAAGAAATAAATATAATTTATGACATGAAATATTTTATAATTTAAATAAAATAAAATTACAATAATTGAATGCAGGACAAATGGTGTTTATTTATGGCCTTACACATGTCAAAACAATAGACCATCCAAGTTGGATATTTTTCTTTTTTGCCAAAGGCTTTGGCTTTTATATACTTACTAGTTTTAAACCCGTGCTATCCACGACCTGCTCATGGTTAAAGTAGTCCAATCGGCTAGACAGACTCGGCCCATATTGAGTCGAGTTTGGGCAAAAAATTTAGTGATTCGGACCGGCAGGCTCGAATCACTGTTCACCTATTAAAATTTTAATTTAATTTTTATTTAAATTTAATTATAAATATTAATATAAAAATATTTTTTTAAATATTTTTATCATTATTTTGAATAGTGAACCGATCCGGCGGGCCGTCTTGGGGTAAGAAGAAAAAACATTTCGGGCGCGGTCCGTCCATGAGCAGGTTTATACACGGGTGAACAAATCAATTATAATTTTTGTTACATTTATATAATATTTATTTAAAAATTAAATATATTTTATTTTAAAAATAATAATGTATTTATAATTTAGATCAAATAAAAATTATTTATAAATGAGGAATATATATAATGTTTTTATATAATAATCTATTTTTAACAGATAATTGCCCAATGAAAAGTAAAAATATATTTTTTTTGATAAATGAGGAAACTTGAAAAATACACTCTATAATGTGCCACCAAATTTACTTGCCAAAGCAAGTAAGTGAACTTTGAACATATAAGTGTCCTTAACCAAGACATATAAATTACTTTTGAACCTTCTTGATGCAAAGATTAATCTGCCACAAACAATCAATATCCTTTCGCTAGATTCACATGTAAAATTTGAAAAAATAAAATGGTTTATTTTTTAAAAAAACGCATTAAAATAGATTGATAATATCAAATATTAAAGTTTCGATTTATTGGTGATTTTGCTTTTTGTTATTTTATCACTTGTTTTTAGTTATTTTTAATTTTTTGCTTTTCACTTTTGATTGAAAAAAAGCAAAAAATAACAAATAACAAAATCATCAACCAAAGGAAACCTAAATATTTCAATATAATATAAAGCACATATTATTAAGATTGCAGAATTAAAAGATCTCAATCGAGATTGCAAACAATAATACTAAAAAAAAACTTAGGCAGTTGTAACTCTGAAAGCGAAAGAATATTAAAAATACGTATAAGAAATAAAATCGAGATTACAAATAATAGTACTAAAAAAACTTAGGCGGCTGTAACTCTAAAGAGAAAAAATATTAAAATACATATAAGAAACCAAAGAGCAAAACATTTTTTTTAAAAATTCAATCATAACATATAAAAAAATTCAATCGGGAGACAAAAAAAATAATAATTAAGTATACTATACCTCCTTGAAACTTAATGATCAACAAATCAGTAAAACTATCATAATACAAACGACTAAAAGAGCCAGCATAAGAAGAAGAAAAACATGCATTAATTGATGTAATTATAAAAGGATCTGTTTCGATAAAAAAAAATATAAAAAGATGTGTTTATTAATTTTTCATGAAACCTAAAATGGTTTATTTATAATGAGTAGTGAAAGATATTTTATTGTTAAAATTGGAAAAAGATAAATAATACTAATTTTGCAATTGCTGACACAATGCCTGCAATTAAGGAATTATCTATTGACAATCAATATTTTTCATAAATTGACAAATGGCAATAAATCAAGTTTATCAAATGTGTATAATCAATACAATAATTTTCATATATGAACAAAGTCAATGGTTTATGATATAGTTTTTAACCATAAATATACGGTTTAGATTAATAAGAAGGGTTTAGACATAAATATTTATAAAATAAATTATTTTTTAAAATTAAAAAGATATCAAATTAAATCAAATCAGATCAAAGACATTTATTGTAGTGGACATATAATACCTTATATATGAATTTAATTAAGAGTTTTTAAGGTAAATAATAATAAAATAAATGTAAATAATTTAGTTTTTTTAAAATAATTCAAATAAAATAAATTGCATTTATTTGAAGAAACATGATGATTTTTCAAGACCGTCCACATGTCAATAATATAGGCCATCCACATTGGACAATTTTATTTTTTTTTGTAAAAGTTTTGGCTTTTATATATATTTATATATATATATATATTATATTTATATAAGATATAAGATTAAATAAGATTATATTAGATATATTTAAAATTAAATAAAAATTAATTGGCAGCAATTGAAGGTAAATTAGATTGTAACTTATTTACTAAAGTCAAAAATATTGAATTTTAAAAAATAATAAATGAATTAATTTAATCAAAATATGTTATTTTTATAAATAAAATATATGAAATCAAACCAAACACATTAATTAAAAGATGCATGACACTAATTTTGTTATCCATGTGTCAAAAAAATAAGCCATCCTCATAGGATTATTATTATTTTTTTTTTATCAAAGACTTTGACTTTTATATATTTATATAAAATATAAGATATAAGATTTATATAAGATATCAGAGTTGGCCTCGGCCTGCACTTAATTCTCTCCGCCCTTGAAGACAAAAAGATTAGAGCTATAAACGAACAGAGCGTTCGGCGAACCGTTCGTGAATAGTTCGATTTATGTTCGTTTATGTTCGTTTATTAAGCTAAATAAACGATTATAAACACAATTTTAATGTTCGTTTATTAAACGAACCGAGTTCGAACAGATGTGTGTTCGGTTCGTTTATGTTCATGACCAAACTCGTTTATGGTTCGTTTCACGTTCGTTTATTAGTTTGTTTAAAGCTCATTTATGTTCGTTTATAATATAATTAATAATAATAATAATATTATTATTATTACTATTTGTATTTTATTTATTTATTTATAATATATTTAATATATTTAATAACTTAAATTTAATAATTTAGTAATAAATTAAATTAAATTTGTATTTTATTATTTTATATTTAATAATAATTTAAAATTGACTTGTTTTATATTTGTTTGTTTATTGTTCATGAACATATTTTTAATTGTTCGCGAACATGTTCGATTATATGTTCATGAACATGTTTATTTAATGTTCATGAACAAGTTTAAATGAACTTGTTCGTGAACATTAAATGAACGAACACACTCAACTTTAAACGAACAGAGCTTGAACACAATTTAAAAATCTTTAACGAACAAACTCAAAAATAAATAAACGAACACGAACAAAAATTTATTCGTTCAAGCTCGATTCATTTACAACCTTAAAAGATTAACAGAAAAGAAATTATATATAACCATTTAAGAAGGAAAAAGAAAGAAAATAAAATAAAAGACGACAAAAAAGACTAATATTTACCGCCGCAAAATCAGCACACACAGCTGGAATGGAAGCCGTCCGTTTTACTCGTTGTCTAGTTCGTTGCGGTTGTTTGTCCGCGTCAGAGTGTTGCTTTTTAGTTCGCTCGTCGGACTATTTCTAATCCAATTTATTAATGATAAAACCAAAAATATATATATATATATATTTGTAAAACTTAGAAGACATAGTTTTTGCTAAGCACGTTTTCTATGGGCCAAAAGTTATTACAAGTAAAATAAACAAGAGTTTTAATACTTAGAAATAAGTATACTTTATTGAAATTTGTCACAAAAGAAAAAAAATATAACTTTAATTTTTTATAAAATAAAATTTTTATTTAAAAATATTTTTATTAATTAATTATTATTAATTAATTATTAAATTTTAATATTTGAATAAATATTTCATTTATTAAATTTTATTTTCAAATCATCTAAAATCAAAGTTGAATGGTAAAATTCGATCAAAGATTAAAAGTTAATGATAAAATTCAATTAAACAAAAGCAAAATAGTAAAATTCTATATTGAGTTCAAATATAATGGTAAATTTGTCTTTAATCTCAAAAATACGATGATAAATATCAATTAAAATAAAATATAATGATAAATTTTAATATTCATCTATAGTACGATTGTACATTTACCTTTTAACCCTAAAATCTAAGTTAAAAATTTTGTGCAACAATTTGGAAAGAAAGGTGTAATTTTAATGCAAAAAGTCATCCTAAAAAAATAATAATGGACTAATTGAGGTGATATATTATCCCATAACAAAAAAATGTTATAATATTGGTCAATAAATTCTATTTTATAAAAAAAAAAAATCGTAATATAAAAAAGTTAAATATTATGTTCTTAAAACTAAAAAAGAATGCGGTTGCAAAACATCCACACAAAAAAAAAAAAGGGTAAACGAAGTATAATATTTTCAACAATCTTTTTTATTTTATTTTAGTCATAGCTTATGGTGGTGGACAAAATGAAAGTATGACAATAATGAAGGACTTTACAGCCTAGCAAGAAAGCCTTCTTGTTTTATAAAAAGAATAGTATATATTATGAAAGATTTTGGTAACGATAGTATATATTAAGAATGGTATATATTTTTTCGTATCATTTTAATAATTAAAATATGATATAATATAAAAAAATAATACGAATACAATATAAATATATTAATATATTAAAATTTATATAACATAAATTATTTAAATATATTTAAATATATAACACTTTAAATATATTATAATTTAAAAAAATAATATAAATATTCGAATTATAAGATGACATAATATAATAGGCGGTGGTTGTTATAAAGAAGGATGTTAGTGGAAATGTGTAATGTGTAGAAGTAGTAGTAGTAGTTGTTGTTGTTGTATTACAATTCACAATATTCCAAATCCAACTGTATCCTCTTTCTTTTCCTTCTTTTTTTTTTTCTCCCCCGCGAATCTCTCTATCTCTGTGTTAAATTGTTAATCCATCCAATCCAATTATTATTATTATTATTATTATTATTATTATTATTATTATCATCGTTTTCCTCTCACCAAATGCAGCTTCCGCATTTCCTTATACCCGTCAATCTTTTTCTTTAAAAAAAAGTCTCTTTTTTACTCCTCTCAATCCAATCAGGACCCGACGCCTGGCTTTCACAAATGGCCGCCGGAGTCGTCTCCCTCCAAGAGGCCGACGCTTCTCCCGCGTTCTTGCTCCGCCTTGTTCATGATATCGTCTCCGGGAATGTCGGTGCCGGAATGTTTAAAAAGGATTGCACGGATCTGGTAAGGAGGATAGCTCTCTTCACGCATTTGCTTGAGGAAATCAGAGATTTTGGACCGTCTGATCATGATCATGGTCATGATCACGCCTCCTCCTCCTCTGCTTCTTCATGGTCGTCTGATCTCGCCGTGGCTCTCCAAGCTGCTAAGCGTCTCTTGTCCTCTGCCTACCATTCCATTAATTCCTCTGTAAAGCCTCATCTCCTATTTTTCTTTAATTTAGTTTAAAGAACATGAGTACTAGTATATGATTCGATTAACCCGTTTTTATTGTTGATATGTTAATTGGCTTAGCATAGTCCGGCGATTGCAGTTCTTTTACCACTTAAATACTTGTAATATGTTTCATTTTGATTTTAATTGACGGGGTCAATTCTTATGCAAATTTTATAGAATTAGTCAACTTTTTTTTCTTATCAGAAGGAAAATTTTCCTGCTCAATTTGCTTTAACTGTGACTGATTAACTCCATTTTGGAAAATATATATATATAAAACTTTTGGGCTCAAAAAATCGAGTTAATCTATTGGCTATGTTACCTGGATTCGGAGTGAGTGTCGGGATACTCGATATGGGGTATGTGTTCGATACGAGTATACCTAATTTTTTTATTAAAAAAAATCATATATTTGGAGGATCAGACACTTATACCCATATTTGAATATATGTTGAACACATGTCAAACAAAAAAAAAGAATTCGTGTAACATAGTCTGTCCAAGTGCTAAGTCTATTTCTTGAATTTATCAATATAAATTTCACCCCAAGGAATTACAAGCACAATGTATTATCGAAATGTTTTCAATTGTTAGTGTTTGTCTCAGTAAATGTAGCAATTCCAATTAATTAACTGAATTGCAGACCATGAAAAATGCAGGAGAAGGGATATGTTAATTTTTATACTGATTTTTTTTTTTGGGTTAGCAAAGCGGCTGTTGCTGGAATTTTATTGTGGTTATGCACATTTGTTCTTAATATGTTATGTTATAGGTACGTCTCTGAAATTTGCTGTATCTTAATTTAAGGATGGAGCTGCCAAAAGAATTTATTTCCAACTTCAATGTGTTACACGGAAGCTGGAGAAAGCTTTAGGGAAAATCCCATTTGATCAGTTTCAAATCTCAGAGGAGGTTCAAGAACAGGTTTAGCTCCAGAATTTATATGTTTTCTTCATTTTTTCTATATTGACTTGCCCTTTTTAAGATCAACTTCTTTCTTTTTTTCCAGGTATCATTGGTGAGAGCACAATTGAGAAGAGCAACAGAAAGATATGGATCTTTGAATTCGAGAAAATTTTCTAATGGCCTGTCCCAGCCACTGGAAAAAGAACATGGTGGTACCAACCATGGAAATTCAGCAAAGCTGGATGGCATTCCAGAAAATTGTGGTATTCTAAGACATGCTGCAGATAAGGCAAGTAAGATATTGGAAAGAGTAAACAGCTCTTCAACCCCTAGTGAGGTCTGCCTATCAAATGAAATCGATTCCAAAGGGCAAGAGAATGTGGCCACTAAGGGTACTGAAGAAACCAAGAAGCCCGATGCAATAGTAATTCCTGATGATTTTCTATGCCCAATATCTTTGGAACTAATGAGGGATCCGGCGATTGTGGCTACAGGGCAGGTACAGTGTGCCACCACAACTACTGCTTATCGTTTCTATGTTTCTTTTTCTGTGGTCAACCTTTGCCTTCTAGCCATCTGTTTTCATCCTGTCTTCTGATTAATCATCTTTTTATTTTACAGACATATGAGAGATCTTACATACAGAGATGGATAGATTGTGGCAATGTAACATGCCCGAAAACTCAGCAAAAGCTGGAAAATTTAACTCTAACCCCAAATTATGTTCTGAGAAGTCTAATAAACCAATGGTGTGCTAAACATAATATTGAGCAGCCAAGCGGATTAGCAAATGGTAGGCTCAAAAAGATTGATGGATCTTTCCGTGATGTTAGCGGTGACATGGCAGCCATCCAGGCTCTGGTCTGTAAGCTGTCGAGCCGGTGCTTAGAGGAACGTAGGGCTGCTGTGGCTGAAATCAGATCACTATCTAAAAGAAGCACAGATAACAGGATACTAATTGCAGATGCAGGAGCGATACCTGTTCTGGTCAACCTTTTAACAGCAGATGATGTGTCATTACAAGAACATGCAGTAACTTCTATTCTTAACCTTTCCATATTTGAAACTAACAAGTCTCTTATAATGCTTGCTGGTGCCATTCCTTCCATTGTCCAAGTCCTCAGAGCTGGAAGCATGGAAGCAAGAGAGAATGCAGCAGCTACCCTTTTTAGTTTGTCACTTGCAGATGAGAACAAAATAATAATTGGTGCATCAGGGGCAATACCAGCTTTGGTAGATTTATTACAACATGGAAGCACTAGAGGGAAGAAAGATGCTGCAACTGCTCTGTTCAATCTATGCATTTATCAGGGGAACAAGGGCAGGGCTGTCCGAGCTGGAATTATAACAGCGCTGCTGAAGATGCTCACGGATTCAAGAAACTGCATGGTTGATGAGGCTCTGACGATACTGTCAGTTCTTGCTAGCAACCATGATGCTAAGGCAGCTATAGTAAAGTCTAGTACCATACCTGTTTTGATTGATCTTCTAAGAACAGGTTTACCCCGCAACAAGGAGAATGCAGCTGCCATTTTACTTTCTTTGTGTAAGAGAGATGCTGAGAATCTTGCCTGCATAAGTAGGCTTGGTGCTGCCATACCCTTGACAGAGCTTACCAAGAGTGGCACAGAGAGGGCCAAGCGGAAGGCTACTTCATTGTTGGAGCATCTTCGAAAATTACAGCAGCTCTGACCGTTTTGGTATTGTACCAGAGAGCTTGTTAATTGTTTTTTTTTTTTTTTTTCTCTTTCTATGGACTCTAATTGTTTGAGAAAACTGTCATTCTATTCCTTTCAGAGATGAGAACTGAGGAAATGAGCATGAGATACAAAGTCATTCTCATTGCTCTCTGCGTATTCATTTCTTTTATTGATGAGTGTGTAAGAAATTCATTTGATCTCATAATTCATGAATAATGCTTTCGGTTTGATCACTTGTTGGTGTTAAGAAACATTAACTATTGTTAGCCTGAGGTGTTGCGTACAGCCACCAGAAATTCATTTATCTTACTTATCCTGAACAATCCCAACTAAGGAAAGTAGACTACTTATAGAATAGAAAAAGGGGGAAGTACAAAGCCAACAGAAGTAACAACACATAATTACAAGCATATCCAAGTTTTGGTTTGGCAAAATTTAGGGTAAACTGCCTTTTATATATATATAAAAACTACACATTTAGTCACTAAAATTTTCACGATTATTTGATCACAAACATTTCGGAAATTCTAATTTTTTTGTCACCAATCATTAAAAATTAATGATTGGCTGACATATTATTAGATAATCTGTCGATCACCACGAGCATTATCATGTCAACTAACATATTAAGTGGCATTGCTGACGTGATATTATATTTTTTAAAAAAATAAATTTTGGATATTAAAAAAAGGTACATTATAAGTTTAGATCACTTAACTTTTTGAAAGTTTCTATTTTGATCATTCAATTTTTGAAAAATCATAATTTGATCATCAAAGTTTGTAAAAATTATTAATATTTTGATCTTCATTGTCAGTGTCTCACTGTCGACATGGCATTACAATAGTTTGATCACCAATGCTTATGAAATTTAATTAATAAATTATTTCATTATTTATATTGAAATATGTTAAGATAATACTCAAATAAGCTTTTGGATTTTATAAAAAAATATAAATAACTTTTAGTCTTTTATTATATGAAATTAAGGTATGAAATTTTGAAAAATAATTGACTTTCTCAACAAAAAAAAAATATATATTAGTTCAAAAATGTTTATACCCTTAATTTCATGTAATAAAAGATCAAGAGCCTGTTTAAATTTTTTTATAAAGTTAGAGTGTGTTTGAACATTATCTAAGATATTTCAATATAAATAATAAATATTTATTATATTAAATTTAAAAAACGTTGATGATCAAATTGTTGCAATGCCACGCCGATAGTGTGATGTTGATAATGAATATCAAAATATTAATAGATTTCGCAAACGTTGGTAATCAAATTGTGATCTTTAAAAATCGAATGATCAAAATAAAAGCTTCCAAAAAATTTAGTGATCAAAACGTATAATTTACTTTTTTTAATATTCAAATTTTATTTTTTAAAAATTACAATGTCACATAACAAGTCAAATGGCATGGCAATATAATGTGACGATTGTCAGATGTCGTGACAATGTTACACTTAGTCAATGTTGATTTTTAGCAATTGAGTGATCAAAAAATAAAATTTATGAAACGTTAATGATCAAATCGTGATTTTTTATTTATTGAAATCAGAAAGAAGTTGATATATAGAATATATGTATGAAGTGTGTTAAATCAACAAAACGATCTTATTCTGTGAAGATGAATTACTACATATTTATAAACCATAGCTGGATATTGGCATAATGTTTGTTAAGCAAAATTTAGTTTGTCGGTCGGGATCTTGTAGAGTGAAAGCATGAAAAACCGGTGTATGAATGACTTTGAGCCTTAACGGCGTTTACGAGAAAAGTCACAAATGCATCATGCATGCAGTTGTTTGCGTGCTGTAAATTAATGTCTTTTTTTCTTTGTATATTTTGCATGCATAAAGTTGCTGATAAAAAAGGCAAAGAGAAGCATAAGGCAGTCAAAAGTTATTTAAGTTTAAGATAAAGATCACCCTTTAAGAAACGAAATTGAACAAAAAAGAAGGCATAGAATGTGACCCTTTTTGTTTTGAAAGCAAAAAGCAAGATTTATATATAAAAAACTTAAAAGCCAAAGTAATGGAAAATGAGGGCTTGGCTTTGACTGGTAGGATTGCGGCGTTTTTCCAATCGCTATTGTTGATTGGAGAAAAAAGGGTCAGGCGAAGATAATGTATGCTCAATTTTGGATACGCATGAACATGGTTGTCGTGAGATTTTCTTCTTCTTTTTTTTTGGCTTTTAGTCTGCTTTTTCCTTAATTTCTGTCATTTCTCCCTCTGGTTTTCCTAATTTGTTTCATCACAATTAACCAGTTGCTTGGATTGAGTTACTTTTTTTTAAGCTTTTCAATTTGCTACTTGTTGGTGGCCCATATTCGAAAACAGTTTTCTGGAAGAAGGCTGTACTTAATTTGGACATTAATCTACATTCTAAAAACCTTAATTAAACCTTATAATTTCGTATAATCAAAATCAAGCCAACAATTGGGACTACACTTTTATCCATTTTAGAACTTGACCAATTTCTTGCCATGCAAAGTGAAATTGCTTATAAGCTAACAAAAAGTCTCATGTTTAAATCTTGAATAAAAGAAGAAAAAAATGTGCTTACATACGCACAAGGGAAAAAAAAGAGAAAAAAGGCTTGAAAATATGACAGATGATGCTGCTCTTAAATTCCAAAGGGTGTTCGTAGAATATTCATTAAGTGATTTTGTAATTTATAAAAAGTTTGGCGTTTTGAGTGTCATAAATAAAAATAGATATCATCTGTCTCTATTTTTTACTTCTTTTGATGCACTTTCATTACAATCCTATCATGTGTTCAATTAATTAATTATTTATAAATACGTGTTAAAAATTATTGAAAAAACATCAAAAGAGACAAAAAAAAAAATTTGTTCCGTAAATAGAACTAATTTTTGGGGAGGATGACATAAATCATGGAAAAACTTTGATAAATATAGCAAGCCTAGCAAGTAAGTGACTTCCAAGTTGATGAGCGGGCTGTCATTTTAGACCTCGTGTATGTCATTCAAATTCAGACGTCTCAAAATAAAATAAAATAAAAAATATATATATATTATATATATATATATATGCTCCGAAACTAGCTTAAGCCTCAAAAAAAAAAAAAAAAACCTGTCTCTCTCTTTATGAGACAAAATCAACCTTAGCAGCAGTCGATCTAATACCTCGTAATTAGAGCTGTGAAAAAAAATAAAATAAGAATGGTTGGTGGTAGACTAAAATACTTTTCTAAAGTTTTTTCCATCGTCATCCTGAAATTAACAACTAAATTACTGATATAGCAATTAACCTCCAAAGTCAGTTCACGTGCAGGTTTTTTTTTTTTTTTTTTATAAAAAAAAATTATAGATTAAGGATATAAAAAAAATTATAGATACTATAATTCAAACTTAAATCTTTTGAATATTATTTTTTAAAAATGATTATATAAATTAATTAAATTAAATTTTAATTTTTTCACGTGCAGTTTGAATCTTAAGTTCTTAACCAAAAAAAAAGTCTTAATCAGTTTGCCATGCTGTGTAAACAATTTTTGCCTGCAAAAGAAGACAAAAATAATGATTTTGCTGTCATGTTAATTTCCCCACAAATCACGGGCATAAATTCGGAAATTATCTAAAGTATTTTTGTTGTGTAATGGGTATATAAAATAATATTTATTTGGTTGTTGAATTGGTTCTAAATCTAAAGGGTTTAATTTTAGATTACATTGACAAATGTTAAATTGTAATGTAAAGGCTGAAATTTAGTTAGTTATAGTGTAATAATTTTTAATTGAAAGCTATATATTCTTACGTACTTTTTATGTTTTGTTTGTGTCAAACATAAACTTTGGCCTATTTTAAAAAGATTTGCCACTCTTTGTTGACCAGTGACCCCTTAGCATAAACTACCCACATATATATATATATATATATATATATATAACCCAGCATAAATCTTGTATGCTTTAAAGTAGGCCAAAGAGCAACCAAACCAGTTTTGCAGTTTAATTCTCTGTCAGAGACAACAGCTAAAGTACTAGGAAAATGGGGAATAGCCTGGGAGGGAAAAAGACGACCAAGGTTATGAAAATAAACGGGGAAACATTCAAGTTGAAGACCCCGGTGAAAGCTGAAGAGGTGGTTAAAGATTATCCAGGACATGTTTTACTAGAATCGGAAGCTGTTAAGCATTTTGGTATTCGAGCGAAGCCTTTGCAGCCACATCAGAAGTTGGAGCCCAAGAGGCTCTACTTCTTGGTAGAGTTGCCAGAAGCTCCCAAAGAGAGAGTTCCAAGAAGGGTTCGGTCGGGTGTAAACATGAGTGCTAAAGACAGGCTCGAGAGCATGATGCTATCGAGGAGATCTGTATCTGATCTTACACTCATGAAACCAAAAAGTGTGATACCCGAGGAGTCTGAAGAAGAAGTAGACGAAGAAGGGTCTGAAAGTGGAGCAATGAAGGTGAAGATAAGGCTACCCAAGGCAGAATTGGAGAGGTTGATGAAAGAAAGCAAAAATGAGGCAGAGGCAGCAGACAAAATCATGCAACTTTACATGGCGAATACCAGAAACAGCCCACGTGAAGCTACGCAAAATGGAAAGGATGGCATGTTTTTGCAGCAACAAGTGCATTGGAAGGGTAGCCATGGAAGAATCGGAGAAGGTTTCAAGGCACGTGAGGTTAGTTTCACCAGACAATAATCCTGTTTTCATGGAATTTTTCATTGCTTTTTTCCCTATTTTTTTAAAAGATTAAACAAGACAAGTTTTATTAGAATATATGGTGATATGAATCGACATTTTCTCCAAAATTTTTAAAGCTTAAACAAGACAAGTAATTTGACTTTCTATTTTTCTTTTCATAGTTTGGCTGGCTCCCCATCCCCTAAAGTTCTCTCATGCTAACTTTCAAGTCGTCGAGAACATGGTTCTAAATTCTGATTTTTTGAACCAATATTTGGCTCAACCAATTAAGGTTTTCAATGCATTTCATGTCATCTAGCTGACTTGTCTTTATCTGTTGGACTTCTTGTATCAAATTAATTTACTTAAGCTATAGCTATTGGCTGAATATATGAATTTACTTAACTTTTCTAGTCGTCGAGAACAGGGTGACTTGTCTCTATTTAGACTCACGTGAACTTGACCAAAGAATAAGGTTATCATTGAACAAGAAGAGAAATTCATAATATTTATTATTTACGATTGGAGAGAAAGAAAATACTGGCCTGGCCCGAATTAATCCTTCAACACTGTCATGGTAGACCTTTCTTCACAGCTGAATATATGAACCTACAAACTTTTTTATTGGCAACATCGACCTTTCCTTTCTTTTATTATCTCTATATATAATTAATTTTAATTATCACATATATGTATATATCTTCTTCTTCACGTCATTTCCCATGATCATTCAAGGAAGAAAATTACGAAAAATAATTTGACCAAACTGTATGATTTATTGAGTTCCTTTGAACTTTCTAGACGTCATTTCCCATGCACATCTTGTCACGTGCTGCATATAATTTTCTTTTCTTTTTAAAAAAAAAGTTAAAGATCAAAGATAATCCTATATCCCAAGGCATTCTTGATCACCAAGACAAAGTAGTATGTATTTTTCCATTTCCAAATGGTTCAACATATTAGTAAATATTTTCAAATCGAATTACTTATTTGATTTTATATATATATATATATATATATATATATATATATATAATGGAATGATCAGCTGCTTATAACTCAAAGTTTTGTTTTGTTTTGTTTGTTCTTTGCAGAAACGGGTGAGTTTCCAGGCAATCAGTGAAGGAGGGAGCCAAATAGAAGTTAGTTCTTAACATACCAAAGACGAGAAATTAAAGGTAGTCTAATTAATAAATCAGAGCAAAGCAATGGAAGATGGGTCCATACTCCATAGTCAATTTTCCACATCCTCTCCTAGCTAGGCCTAGCCTACATTATTTTCATACTTAGTTGTTTTTTTGTACATATACAACAAATTTAGCTTCCAAGCTTTTTAGGGAATTTATGGAAGAAGCTAAGAGTGAGAGAGATGTAACCTTTGCCGAAGATGATTATGGAAATCTTCTTTCTTTCTTTCTTTCTCTCTCTATATATATTTATATTTATATGATCTATCTATATTTCATCAAAAATGATTTATGCTTTCTTTTCTTGTCATTTTTGGGTACAATCAAGTTTACCCAGGCAAAATAGCTGCAAGGAGCATGAAGAGAGAATTAAGTTATTAACTCGAAACTTAATTCAGATGGTTCATGTAATTATGTTTAAGAGCTGATATTCAATAAGTTTGGATTTGAATCCTAAAATTTACAATCTCTTTCTTTATCCTCAAGTTTTGTATTAAAATAAATAAACAAATCACTGTTCCAGATGTAAATTTTTTTTAAAAATTAATAATTTATGAATAAATTTTGTAAATTAATCTTCTTTTCGTAATAAACTATAACTCATTATAAGTACTTTTTAGAACATTGACAATATTAGTAAAAGAACAAAATGGAATAAAAGTAAAATATGGTTGTTTAATTGCGGAAAACATTATGAACAAGAAGAACATATATAGTGTCAAAAAGAAAATCACAACAAAGCTTGAAAACCTCAATTTTCAAAAGAAGATGAAAGATATAAACAAAACAGAAAACTCAGGAAACTCAAAGATAAGTTTCTAGTCACAACTATTCTCAAAATTACTTGAAATGCTCTTATTTATCATGTATAGAGGAAACGAAACAACCGTCTTTGAAAATGCCCACTTTTTCCTATGCAAGTACTAGAAAATATCGAGGTCAGTTTCAGATTAAGAGGGATGAAAGGAATCAAAGTTGACATAATTGTAAATAGACAGCTATACTCAGCATGGGGCTGAATAACACCTTATTTTCAAATTGAGCTCTTTGTTTTTGTTCTTCCTCTTGCAATTAGTAGCAGTAATTACATTCATTGTTTCCTAGCTGATTGAGCTAGATGTATTTTGTAACAGTAATTACTACTTCTCTGGATAAATAAACAAATTGCTTATTCCAAAACAAAAAAAAAAAATTGAGAATTATTTGATTCCCTTCAATAATGTTTCTGAAGCTGGAACGAAACTAAGAAAAAAAAGCAGCAGCAGAAACATGAATTGAACAGAAAATATAGGAAAATTCGCACTGTTCTTCCGTAGGTTTAAGGAAATATGTTTTGGTTATATTCATCAGTAGGTGGTAATGAGACATGCAGGTTTAAGAAGCCTTCAAATTTCAAAGCCTAGCTCCTCAAGACAAATAATGAAATCTTACCTTAGAAACTTCACCTATCTATGCAATGCCTGGTTTCAAATTCTACTTATAACAAAAGAAGAGTAAAGCCTGGTTTCAAATTCTACTTATAACAAAAGAGATAGAACTAGAGGTGTCAAAACGGCAGGGCAAGTTGAGTGAGTTCGAGTTCAAATTATTTCAGTTTCAGACTGTTTTGAATTTAAATTTTTTAGGGTTTGAATCTTTTTGGATTCTACTTAAAACAAAAGAGATGGAACTAGAGATGTCAAAAGGGCCAGGCAAGTTAAGTGAGCTCTGACTTCGAATCAATTCGGATTCGGACTATTTCAAGTTCGAATTTTTTAAAATTTAAATCTTTTCGAATTCAAGATTTGAATTCTTTTGGGTTTAAATTGAGTTTGCATTCAAGTTTAAACAGAATACAGATTCGAGCTAATTAAATTATTTTTTAAATTTTACAAAAAATATAATCATTTTAATATATTTTTGAAATTTGAATAAGTTCGATTAGCTTCAGATTCGAATTTTTTTAAATTCAAATTTTTTCAAATTCGAATCTTTAATTTTTTTAATCAAATCGAATTCAAATGGATTTAGTTTTGGATTTTTTCGATTCATTCATTTTGCCTCTTCTGGATAGAAGATGAATAAAAGTATATGTTTAGACTTTAGACAAGCCATTTCCAAACCTTAAACTAAATTTTATATGTAAAATTGCTTTTCAACTCAACCAATGCTTAGAAATTTACAGGCACATGGATGAACAACTTAAGGTCCAAGTTTTGTTCACCTGCTGTTTCCTAAAGAGTTAAAAAAATATAAAAGCTCTAATGAAGAATCCGTGTTAAGGAGAAAAGGAACCTTTGTTTCTTCCCGAAAACTTGTGCACATGCACAAGAGAAAAGATATATATACATTAACATTACACAAGACAAGAGCCCTCAAATCTCTTCCCTTCCTTTAGAGGTCATTAAAAAGAGCCCTCAAAAAGACAACTTTGTTCCCCCCCTCCAATTCTAACCACAATGAAAAGATTTTGCCGAAAGAAAAAAGACGAGGTTAGAAGCGAAGAATACCCGGCGGGAGAGAGAGCTCCCTTCTCATTTATCAGCAATTGCAAGTTCTTATGCCTTATTAATGAACCAATGAATCAATGATGATACAAATCATGAAGTCCATTGATCAGGTATTGTGAGAAAATAAGTAGTCATAGCCTTCCGAAATCTTTTCTTGTACTGCTTAGGAGAAATAATTGTTGGGGGTGCATTCTTTAGCCCACCTAGTATCCCAGAAGCTTTCACCCATGTCTCCAAGTGCTTGTCCCAGGTATATTGTCTCATGAAATCAATAATTCCCAAAACCAGCTCTTTGCGCTCCTCATCCACTCCAACCAGTAATGAATAGTCCATGACGTCGACAGACTGAAACGCACAGCAAACGTCGTTGATTAGATCATTTACTAAAATTAAATGCAGATGGGAAAAAGAATCTTAAGTCCAATGGAAGAACTTTCTTGCTTAACATCATCATGAAGATTTTGGTTCACAACGTCACACTCAAAACTTGTTCCTTTACTTCAACATAGAGCAGTAAGAAATTGAAAGATGACAAACCATTTTTTACAAGTTGTCATGGTAAAAGCAACTTACTGCCAGAAAAGATGTATCATTCCAAATAGCTCTCTCAAGATTTCGCTTTGCCTTGCTTCCAAGAAAAATGGGCTCTGTTCGAAGTGTTTCTAACAGATTCATATCTAGCAGTACTTTGTTTGTCCCTGTTGTATCTGGATTGTATCGTGATCTTACAGAACCCTTCAGATCATAAACCGTTGAGATACTTCTTCTGAAAAATAGATTCTCCATCACCATAAGATCCATTTTTGTTTCTTTGCCACCTTTCAGGTGTTTTACAGAGACCTGTAATCAAAGCCAACCACAAAGAATTACAATAAAGCCTTTGATATATTAGACCCTCCACACACCAACTGGATGCACAGAAACAATGCTTTCAAAAGGTAAAGTACGAAGACAAACCTGATAAATACCAAGAATTTTTGCAAGGCAAGTAGGGCTTCCTAAGCTAAGAGAATCTGTCAAATACTTGAAGTATTCCAGAGCAAATTCATCAAATGATTCTAACTCCGTCTTTTGCACTTGTTTTATAATGAATCTCTCATCTAATGATTTGGCAAAATACACATTGCTCTTTCCCCCTTGTGCACTCCATTTCTGACAGCGGCTCAAGGAACGCAAAAAATCCACTTCACTAGGGCAACATTTTCTTCTAAGAGAATCAAATTGTTTCGCAAAATAACAAGTGACAGAAAACTTCACTTTGCCACCACCAGCAGCAGAAGAATCATCTCCAAAAGAAACTGTTAAATGTGGAGACCTTTTCGTATCAGCAAACATGGCACCCACAGATGATGAGGCACCTTCGGAGCCAAAACTTCCATAATGTATATAATCCAGGTCAAGAGAGTTAAATGACTGCCAGGGTGAAAAGCTGGAAGCCGCGGAATCTTCTTTGCTCTTGTCACTAACACTCCAACCTCCTCCAATTTCATTGGACTTATCAGCAACCCACTCCTCATATTCTTTGGAACTAAGAGCATATGATATTATACTTCCAGGATCATTGTCATAAACAGCAATAATAATATCACTATGGCCCCTCTGCGAGAGAAGTAGCCGAGCCCCTTCAGCCACATGAGATGCAGAGGTGATTAAAGTGGGCGTGGAACTGAGTAACAAATTCAACTTTTGTGCCTCTAGTGGCAATGTATAGGAGTAAGTCCTCGTTGCATTAGAAACAGGATCTCTAACCATATTTCTGTAATCTCCAGAAGCATGGAAAGATCTAAGCATCGAAATATGCAATGAAGAAGGGTACAATCCTTTCTGAATTCTTTCTTGAAATCTCAATGCAGAATCAAAAGAATGAAGCCTCCTTGGAAATGCTACCTTCCTCAAAGGAAGATTAACGATTTTACTTGTTGGCCTGATCAAACCAGCTTGGAGCCCATCTCCCTGAAATGCTTCTGGAGGTTGAACTTTCAATGTAAGTAGATCAGTACCTGTCCAAGCAGAATCTATTCTTTCAGATAGAGTAGATTCAGGAGACGGGATGCTTTCATCTGGCTGCACATCCTCCTCTCTCTTTTGATTATACAATGCCAAGTCAGATTCTTTTGGCACAACAGATTCCAAGGCTGATAAAATAGGGTTCTTCTCCAACTGTATGTCATTCGTAGGAAGCTCCCCTGAATCTGAGGAACTGCAGGCATTTTGTTCATGAGCACCAAGTTTCCCATCCTTGGAATGATCCACTTCAGCTTTGACAGCAGAACCTTTCTTAATAAGAGAGTCCAATGAATGAAGTTGCCGATCCCAAACATGCAAACCAATTAGAAGTGAATGCCTTAAGCGATTCAGCTCTAGGATGTCCACAGCTGCTAGACCCAGTTGTGAAGTCTCCATAACAACTGGTTGTAGCAAACCCTATAAACAAAAAACTAGTCAACAAATGATAAAATTCACCTTTCAACAGCACAGTTCAAAGATAACAGAGATACACAAAATATCAAATACATACTACCAAGTAATATTCAAGGTCATATCGGTAACTAATATTCAGTGTGCTTACATTGTAATCATTTCTCTCCTTTCGAAACTGATCTCTCAGTTCCATAATGTGATTCAGTAACTCACTTGCATTTGATGATTGACAGTCAGCAGAATTACTCTTCTGTTCAATGCTGTCAAGTACATCAGATACCTCCGCATACGACATTTCCATTTTGACCATTAGCTATAGAAGGAGACAGAATAGTCAGTAATTTCAGAATACGCTGATTCCAATGATATAATAACAAGAGGGAAAATAGATAACAAACCTCAGCTGCCTCTTTTCTAATCCACTCCTGCTGAATGTCTCCACAAAATTCAAGCATTGATGTGGGCAAATGTATCGTTAGTATATCGATTGGGGAATAGCGGAAGAATGCAACCATGTTGCCAAATCTGTGAAATGATACTCCTCATAACTATCAACATCATACTTAACTGTAAAAAATGATTAAAGATTTAAAACTTTACAGCATTTACCCATAGAAACGAAGGCAGTCCCTCTGCAATGAATGACCACAGGTTGCAACACGATTCGCAGTTGCATGATTCGAAAAACTAAGCTCCAAAAACTTTCCAAAAGAAAGTGTCCAGGCAGCATCAGACATAACTACTCTATGAGTTGCTGGAGGAACCCCATCTATATGAGCACACCTTAGGCATCGGTGCCACATCCAAATCTTCCCATCCCGTTCACCAGGCAGCTTAAGAGAGGAAAGGCGTCTTACATTGATTGTCAGATTTCCTTGCTGGTGGGTATAACATATGACATGGGCATCAGCTGGCTCATTACATGACCGGCAGCACGATGCCTGCAAAGAAAACCAATTAAATTAAATAATTGAAACATAGAACCAGTAATCTCAAATGAAGACACGCAAAGTCTGAATTGAGTTACTTGATCAAACAGGTCATCACGAAGATATCTTCCCAATGGTTTATCAAAAGAGCCATAAAACTTTATTCGCAGGAGCCGTGAACGTTCACATACAGTTCCTTTCAGCACACACCGGCTTGAAAACGAAACCAATATACTCTGGTGTGTGTCGGTGGCTGAAAAGTATTCGCTGGAAGCTTCATCTTCATCAATTTTTTTAGATTTTACCAGTTCATGAATCTCGCCAAGATGACTCTCCTCTTCAATCATGGTTTCTTGCAATTCAGATCGTGGAAAATCTCTAATATCACAAGGCAACATACTGGACAGCTTCAAATCCTTGAATTGTTCCAAAGAATACATGTCTAAACCCGCAATAGGTGCCAAATCATCATTGCATGCATCAAGAACAGAACCACCAGTTGGAGATAAAAAATGACTTTGAACACACTCCTTAGACAATGATTCCAATCCTCCTTGCTCTGGATTGAGACTCAGAGATGCATCATTCAGAGCAGAAGCATTGACTATTGTGTTGAAACTGGATAGAGAAAAGGAACTAGGTACAACTGAAACGGTATTGTCAGCCTGCATTTTCTCTGGAACAGCAATTGAATGTTTTACTTTCATATTGGGCAGAGTAGCACCTTCATCAGCAAGGAAGGAAGTCTCAAGGGATAAGTGATAGGCTGCAAAAACAGCAAACTGGACAACATGTTTAACCTTCTTTAGTTCTTCACGAGATCTGCCCCTCAGCAGGACCTATAAAGGGAAACAAACAATCATGCTAAACATCTTTGGAAGATTCTGGCATGAAGATCACATATATTTCATTAAAACGCAGATCAGTGAATAGATTCCTACAAGAATGTTTGACATTCTATTTCATCATACATGCAAACGTCCATATATTTACTTGCCCCAATGCTAATTTACCATCGACATGAGCAAAACAATTACTACCCCTCAACAGCTTATAATGATCAGAAGGAGGGGAAAAACAACATGGAACTACATTACATCTAATCTTTCTACACATTTCTCCTTTTCCACTTTCAGCACTGAATATGTAACTAGAACACTTCTAGAGAAATGTGGCACGACAACTCATATATAATCAAATCACTCAATTTCCGATAGTATCATAAGGAAATGCAATCGCATAAATGGAGGGAGGGTGGGAAGGCATAAAACTATAAAAGCATTTATTAGAAAAGAAAAACAATCCATGGGACCATACTATTGTTGTCATAGAAAGGGAACAGAATCTAAAACTAAGAAATTTGGAAAGACCACAACTAAAAATGTTTGTGCCACATAGAGAAGCAAAAGAAAAATTAATCAAAACAAAGGAAATGTGGTAGAGTTTCAGGACTGGAAGGAACTAAAGTCTCATAATTTAAATATGTGGACACCCAGTGTATACCCTATCATGCCTACAAAATAAGGTGGAAGCTTACTTGGTTCAAAGTTTCCACAATTCAGATGACATAAAAAATGAATCATATGCATAAATAGAAAAAATTACCGTGCAACCTAAACGCCTGGGACAACCTTCAAAGAACATCAGTGTTTTTGATGGTTTCTTGTTAAACTGATTGGCCATCTCGTGTTCTTCAGATACTTTCTCCAACCGGAACAGTTCGCAGTGCCCCAGTCGTGTAGTAGATAAATTATCAATTGATGGACAAACAAGAGCTCCACTGCACCTTGCTATACGCTCCAGTAATGGCCTTTTCACATTGAGCACTACTGAAATTTCCTTTGCAAGTAGATACTCTTGGGCGTATGAAGACACACTCTTTTCTACCAGCAGAACATTGGGGCGAAGAGCCTCAATCTTTGCAATGATCATCTTGAGATGATCATTTTCCTGTCCAAATGGCAAACATTTAGAACACATACACGGAGAACACACGTAAATGCGATAGTTTTAATCACGTAAAAACCTTCTATTAACCTGCATAAATGGAATAAGTTTTTTGAACAAACCTGTTGAAGTAATGTACTAAAAGATGCCAGCTGATTTGGAACTTTCAGAAATTCAAGGGCTCCTCCTAAAAGAAGTAATCTAGGACTTTTGTATTGTGAGATCATACGCTTGTGTTTTACATTTTTTGTACAGACCACTCCCTTGACAAGGATGCTGCAAGAATGATGGAATTCACAAGTTAAGAACCCATATAATAAGATTCCAAAAGGGAAAAACAATAGAACATTTGAACTTTAAAATAACTGAAGAAAGTTAAAGCAACCCACACCTCTCACTGGGAGTTCCTGACGCTATACACTTGACCTTCACATAATCCCCAGGATCCATACTGCCTCCTCTGCTAGTATCTGGTTTCACAAAATTCGCAGCTTGCCATGCTATTGCTGTGACAATGTCAAGCCAGTCCCCAGCATTATCCTCAACTTTGATACCTTCACCCTGTAAAAGTTGTGTCACAAGAGCCCTAAAATGCCCCTGTATTACAGCTCTGATAGGTTCTTTGTTTCCCTCTTGTTTCTCCTTTGCTGGGAACATACTTGAAAGGCTACTACTTGATGAGAACATTGCACCAGAATCCCCAACATCATCATCTTCATCATCATATGTAAAGAAGTTACTCTCTGCCTCATCATTCTCATCCTCGGCTGGTGGGGGATACCATATTAGGCCATTGTTTTCGAAATCCAATGGCTTTTGCAACTTTGAATATTGATTACGAAAGATTGACACACCATCAGAGTAATCATCAGTATTCTCTGGTTCCTCAATCCCTGTCTCTGGCTTTCTTAAAACAGCCATGTTTTCTTGATCAAAGGGACCAACATACTGAACCATTGGACTCCCTTCTTGCCTCCGCTGTACAGAATGCCCAACTCTATAAGGAGTAAAATTGTTCCTAGAGGGGCTGACTGAAGGACTTGATCCCACAGACTTAAAACTATAAAACTCATGTCTAGCACTAACACTACTAGAATCTATATCCGAAATATCCTGACAATATTCAGCCGAAGGGCTCAAAAAGTGCTTACCAGAATCATCAGCATCTTCTTCATCACTCCTACACCAATAAATACACAGATGACAACACATTCATTACCAGGGGGAAAATGATGGAAAAAAACCAAGTAAATACACAAATAACAACAAATTCACTAACAGGGGGAAAATGATGAAAAAAATAAGGTTAAGAAAAATACCAACTTTAGGAGGTTAATGGCTGTCTCCTATATGCATAAAAAATAATATTTCAGCATAATTATTGTTATCTAAGAGAAATTATACCTGCTGGGAGATCGCCGAGTAGATACAGGAGAAGGATGAGTACTAAATGAAGTCATGCTCTTGCCTGTTACATTGTGCAGAGAAAACCCACAATCATGGGCTTCAAGATATTGGGCAAGACGATCATTCCTAATGGACTCACTATTCACAGAACAAGGGGATGGTGGTTCCGGGCTCTCCCGGGGAGACTCAGAAGGATGCACTTTCTTACAATTCTTCCTTCCTCCACTTTCAGGCTTCGCGTTAACCCCATCACAACAAAACTTGCAAGATTTAACACTCATCATCCTAGAAAAATCGTTACTCTTTACATTATCTGATTGATCGACATCAACAACAGGGGATTCATATCTTTCAACACATTTAGAACATAACCAACGACCACAACTTTGGCAAGGGTATCTATGAGAGAATTCATCAACCAACTTCATATCACATTCACAACAACACATTTTTTTGCAAACACTGTTTTTGAGCATCCCAAATTCTTCACCAGTGAAACCGGAAAGATCACTTGCTCCCAATGAAATCCAATACCTAACTTTTTCTATTAGATCTAATAGTGAACTATCAGGTATTCCCATAAGAATCCCAAACAACCCCCACACTAATTCCTATCACCCTCTTTTTTCCTTGTTGTTCTTCTTCTAAATCAGTATTTAAGAAAGAAAATCTTCAGTTTAATATGGAAATATTGAAAATATAATAAAAACCCACAATAAAAATGGTGGGTTTTAATTGATTTTTTAGGGTATGTGCTTTTACGAGCTTAAAGTTGATTGATTTTGACTTTTTTTTTCTCAAAGGTTTCAATAAAAGGAAAATGAAATTAAAATCCTCCGCGGAATCACAACATATTTCCAAGGAGGAAACTTAATCAATCTTCCCCACAAACTAATTTTTTGACTAAATCACAAATCTCATAATAACAATATTTACACATAAAAAATCACAAAAACAATATTAATAATAACCCAACAAATTCCCCAATCACGAATTCAACGACAACAATATAAACCCTAAAATTAAAAAATCTGACAGAAATTTGACCCGAAAGGGAAAAAAAGAAAACAAAAAAAACCCCAAAAATTCAGAGCTTAACCCAACCCGGATTTATCAAGAATGCATCCATAGATGATAAATCGATTCAAGCATCAAAATCACTGTGGCTTATAATGGGTTTTAATTTTTCAACCAAATATAGAGACCAAAAGTTCAAGCACTATAAGAAGAAGAAATTTAGTAGTAAAATAAGGCAATGAAGAGGAAAAAAAAAACTCAGTGATTAGAAGAGAATATTAAAAGTAAAGAAGAAGAAGAAGAAGAAAATAAGATACGAGGCAAAATGAGGATCAAAAGGAGGAAAAGGAGGAGAGCGGAGAAGGTTCCCTTTCTACCGGAATCAGCACGCATTTCCATCAACTCTATTACTCTTCTTTTCCCTTTTCTTATTATTTCTATTTCCTATTATTTTATCACCTTTTTTCTCTTCCTTCCTTTCCCTCTTTTCCTTTCCCTTTCTTTCCTTTCTTATTCTCTCTCAATAGTATAATATTTCTCTATTCTTTTTGCTTTTTTTTTTTCTTCATTGATTTAACTAGGGTTTATGGAGGTTGTATTTATTTGAGAGTTGTTCCTGATCTGATTGGATATCATTATTATATTTTTTATTTTTGGATTCGTTTAACCGTATTTATAGATATCAATTAATTATTATTTAATTATAAATTTTGTTAACGAGTGATTTAAGAATATTTTTTAAGATTATTAGATGTAATAATATCTTTATTCAATGCATTAAAAATAATAAATAAAATTATCAATTTTTATATTTAATACAATATTATTACTATAAATAATATATTAACTAACCTTAAAAATTATCTAAAGACAGTCGTTAACAAAACTCTTTAATTATTAGTTTAAAAAAGTTTTTTATATTTAAAACGTTACTTTCATTGAATTCAAAAATATATATTAATTATACTTTTATATATATATATATCACCTTAGTTAATGTCTAATAGCATTGATTAATATTTTCCTTTATTTTTTATTATTTTTATACCCTCAAGCCTCTACCTCTATTTTAAAAGCCAAAATAAATAATTTTGGATACGATATAAACATTTAATAAATACAAAAAATATATAATAAAAATGACATGATATATTTAAACACGATTAATGATTTATTTTTTCACGATATGTATATTTAAAAGCCAAAATATGTATATTAACACGATATGTTTAAGAAAAATGTTAAGCAGTGTCACTGAACACTAATTAAGGTGATATATATATAAAGAAAAGTGTAATTAATGATTTATTTTTTCTTGAATTTAATAAAAAATAATGTATTAAATACACACACAAAAAAAAAATCTAAATTGGTAACTAAATAATCCTTAACTTGTGCCGGCAGGCATCGATTAAGCAGATCATATGTTTAATATACATATCTTATTCGTGTTTAAAACTTTGACACATTTAATAATTTTTATTATATTTATGTTTATATAACTAACACGATACATACAGCATACACGAATTGTAAATCTACTTAAAGCTTTATCTTTTCATTTTAAATATTTTTTATGCAAGTTGAATATTAGAATATTATTAGTATGAATACACTTAAAAACCATGCATTTTATCACATCAAACTTTTTAATCTAAATTAATTTAGATTAAAATTAAATAATGCTTTTCAAAATATAATATAACACTAACAGTACGTTTGGTTCGCTGTAATGAAATAAACAAAGAATATAATAGAGGGGGAATAAAATAAAGTATGAATATTTATTACATAGTTTGGTTGGTTGAATGAAGTGAATGATGAATACTATTACTTTATTTGGTTTGTTAAAATGTTGGTAAGGAATAAGTAAATAATAGACACAAAAAGATTATTTTATCCTAACATAAATAATAATATTTTTATTTAATGAAAACTAAAATTAATATATTAATCTTTTAAAATTATATTATAAAATTATTTAATATATTATATTTTTAAATAAAATTATAATATATCATATTTCAAATATTTATAAATAATAATATAATAATTAAATATTTTATATTTAATAATATATAAAAGTACTAAAAATATATATATATAAATATAATATAAAATATTTTATTTTATTTTTTTGTTATTTTTTTGTTAATTTTTCACCTATGAATACCATTGACTTTCTCTCTCCTCTCATTTCTTTCAAACACTTTCTCTCTCTACCTAACCCTTTCTCTCTCCCTCACTCTTTCACCTCTTTATCTTCTTCAACATAACCTTAATCCAAACCCAGACTCCACCCAACGATCGTTGCCGCCCACCTTCGTCAGCTGCCGTCGTCTTCCAAATCTAGAAAACTTCCATTTTTCATCCAAATCTTTCTCTCAATCTCCTATTTCTATTTTTTTAATTGTTTTTTTTTCCTAAAAATAAATTGAAAAGCGTAAATCTACAATAATAACCCGCGACTTCCACTCCTTTTTCGTCTTTCGTCGTTGCCCCAAAAACACTCATTTTTTGATATGTTGTTTACCTTGATCTCCTCTTCCTTCTCCCTAAATTTGAAGCTACCTTAATCTGAAACCCATAGGAAAGAGAAAATTTTATTCTCCTATAGTCTTTTTTTTTTGTGGCTCAAAAGGGTGTTTTCTAATTTATTGTGATATTGTGCTGATTTTTTTAGTTTAGGATACTATCTTTACCATTTTTGGTTAAGGGTATTTTTGAGAAAAAGAGTCGTTATTATGTGTTACCCGTAATAGCCATTTAGAGGGGGTGCCGAATAGCTATTACGAGCTTTTGGTAAATGAGGCCTGAATGGGCTATTCCGTCGAATGGGCATTCGGCGAACCAAACGGCCACGTTATTGTAGCGCGCTGAATCGTCCCGTAATAGCATTCCTATTACGGTGAGCTAAACATAGTGTAAGAGATTCACAATCTAATTGTAAAATACAATTCATATGACATATTTTATCTTAAATCATAAATTAACTTTTCTAATTGAAAATTTTTATTGAGGCAAAAAAAAAAAATCAAAATCAAATGAATCAAAGTTTTATAATTAAATAAATTACAAAGTCAAATTCAACTTTAACATAGCATTTATTGAATTAAATTAAATGTAGATGAATTATTATGACGCAATAAATGAGTTACTTTGATTAAATACGAAAATAATTAATAATTTTACATTTAGTTTTTTTTATTTAAAAATACTGGGCTTAGTTAGTCAGTTCACAACTGAAGTGTTTTTAAAGGTCCATTTGGATGAACGGTGATATTGGTTCCGGAGATTAAAAACAACCGTGGTGGTGAGATTAGTTACTGTAGCGTTGAGATTAAAATTAGTGATGGGATATGTGTTTGGATTCAAACACAGCAGTGGCGGTGAAGTGAATTATAATGAGAAAGAAAAATGACCATTGAGAACATTAGATTAAAATGTGTATATATAATAAATAATTAAAAATTATTAAAACTATATTTATATTAAATAATAAAATATATATTAAAATTATATTTATGTTAAATAATTATTAAAAATATATTTATGTTAAGAAAATAAATAATATAGAAATTAAAAAATTAAAAAAGAAAAATGGTGAAGGGGGTAAAAGAGGGTTTCCCCCTCCACCAGGGGTCTAGTTATGCACTGGACCCCTACCCCTCTAGCTAAAATGGAGGGGCCAGTGGGTTGAAACCCCTACTCGGGGTGCATCCAAATGCACCCTCGATGGGGGTGTAACTAGTTGGGGGGAAATTCCCCCCAAATTGGCTTCTGGATTCCACCGCACTTCGGTGCGGTGGAATTCAAATGAAGCCTAAGTCTATATATGTTGTCGATTAGTAGAGTAGGGATAGTAAATAAGGATTTGCGTGATTCGATTTTCTTCTATGGAATTAAGATTAAATTTATTGTTATTTTTATTTGATTGAATTTGTCATTAAATTTTGATTTTGAATTAATTAAAGACAAAATTTAACAAAAAATAGTTTTTCAAAATATTAATTTTTAATAATTAATTAATTTATAAAAAAAAATTAAAAAATAAAAGAAAATAACATAAATTTTTTATTTTGTAATAAAAAACTAAAGCTTTTTTTTTTTTTTTTTTTTTATCTTTTTGCTATTCTTCAAACCGTTGATAAACGGTTATGATAGTAGTAAATAATGATGCTATAGGGTCAAATCTCATCCTCATACATCAAATTCGACATATTTCTTTTATAATGTTATCTTTTTAAATTTTGTCTCATATTAATATTTTTCTAACATTTAACAAAAATATAATAATTCATAAAATATTTCATTTGTATTAAATTAAAAAAATTTAAAATGACATGGCAAGAAAAAAAATAAAAAATAACTTATTTGATATTATGTGTATCAAATTTAAAAGAAAAAAAATATCAACACAATTTTTTTCTTTAAAAATGATATGAATATCCCGAATTTGATGTCCAAATACCAAATTTTATCTTTGAGTATCATTACTAATCAATGTCATCATCTATTACTAGCAACTTGATTAATAAGAGAAAGACCAAAATAAAAGTTTTAGTTTTTGAAAATAAAATTTATATGTTAATTTTTTAGTATTTTTATTAATTAATTTATTATTATTAATTATTAAAATAATTTTTTTATTAAATTTTACTTTCAAATTATTCAAAATTAAAATTGAATAACAAAATACAATAAAAAAATTAAAGGTTAATGCCTGTAATCCATTTAACACGCTGATTGGCCAAAAAAAAGAAAACTTTAACACGCTTTTTCTACCTGCGTGTATGCACGCTCCGTTGACAACATCTAGAATTTGGCCATTCTACTGGCTCAGGTTGGCGGGTCTCTTTTGACCCGACCTCTCAAAAATTCTTTTACAAGTTATTGACCCGTTCCTTTACCTTTCTACACTTTTTTTTTTTTCATATTCAAATGTTCGTTTTTTATGTAATGAAAAAGTTTTTTTTTCTTAATTTACAAGAAAGCTCTATATTTTTTATATAGACTTGAATTTTTTAAGGTTTAATGAAGGCAAATGTTAATCAGTATTTAGTGGCATTAGTTAAGATGATATATATAAAAAAATATATAATTAATGTATTATTTTTTTAATTAAAAAAATAATATATTAAATGCAAAAGACTTTTCTAAAGAAGTAAAAATATAATCTTTAACCGGGTAATGTATTAAATGCACTGGTTAATTGGACCCTTAAATGAATTTAATTGTCTTATGATTATTAAAATAAGAATTCATTTTTCATACATTAATAGTCAATTTTTTTTTAACTTTATGAGGTTAAAAATTTATCACATGTTTTATTTTTTTTAATTTTTTTTAATATAATCTTAAAATATATGTGTCACTCTATTAATCCTACATATAAAATTTAAAAACACCATGATAAATAAGATAATCTCTCCTAAAATAATTACTAACTAAAATAGAAAAAGATTCGTAAATGTTGAGATATGTATTTTAAATCTACTGAATATTATTTATTAAAAATAATTATATGAACCAAATGAATTAACCCAAATTATTTTTGATTTTTTTTAGTTATAAAAATATCATAATCTTTCATAATTATTACTAACGATATATCCTCGTTAAGCTATACTTGAAAGTGAATTATTATTCCCATTTCGCAATCATAATTTGATTTTCTTTTAACATGGATTGGGATTTAGGGTTTGAGAAAGAAACCCGAATTCTTAAAAAAAAAAAAAAAAAAAAAAGTGGTGTGAGATGGTTTGTCTCATGACCATTTTTACAGCTATGGTGGGTTTGGTAGCATTAGTTTGGCATTTGGTTTGGTGAGAAAACAACATCTGCCAAGTTGTGTGCTGCCAAGCCAAGGTGTGCCGAAAAGATGATGCTTTTCTTCTTTCTGTTTTTTCCTATTTGTTCTCCCGCCAAGTTCGGTCCAATTCGATTTGTCTTAGATCAGATCCGGATAAAGTTTTTTATAATTCATATTGATTTAGTTAGATCCGAATAATTATTTATTAAATAAAAAATATTTTTTATTTAAATTTAATTATAATATATAAAAATATTAATATAAAAATAATTTTTTAATATTTTATAAATAGTAAAACGGATTTATGAGTCGATCCGAAATAAATATGAACAAAGAAAAAAAAATTCGGATCATGGTCCAAACCGACTCATGGACAACTGTACTTATACTATTATTATTATTATTATTATTATGCTGTGGGCATTTTCTATTTGTTTTATTCTTTTCTTTTCTGTTGAATAAAACAAAGTCTGACTAATTCTGTTTGAACATTATTATGATATTATAAATATATCTATTATTATTATTATGCCGAATCAATTTGATGGGCTTGAGTTTGGCTTAATTCAAAAACTTAAGATTTAAAATTCGGTTTGAATTCGTCCGAATTTGGTTTTCATATTCAAGTTGGTCTCGTAATTTATATTAACAGCTCAAATTCAATTTGATAAGAGCTTCTCGAGTCGGGCATTAAAATACTCGAGCTTTGCTTGAGTCGTTACTTGAGGTTTTAGCTCGGCTCGACTCGATAATGAACAAGTCAAGTTCGAATATTCATCGAGTCGAACCCTAATGATTCACGAATAGTTTGACTCGTTTATACCCACAAACAACGAATATTTTTAAAATTATTATTTTATAATTGTTAGTAAATTTTTAAACTTCACAAATAAAATTAAAGAATTAACATATATTTCATTAAAATATATTTAATAAAAATTAATTAATTAATATAATAATCAAATGGATATTTATCAGTACTATAAAATAATAGTCTTATCCCTTAGAAACTACCAACCTCTCACAAGATTTTAAGCATATGTCTATCATATAAAATTATGTCCTAATTCCATTTTAATTGAAAATAATTAACTGAATCATAGTTCAATTATTGAATTATTGTACCCAAATTCTTAATGGATCAAATTAGAAGTTGGTATATATGAGTCACTAGATTCCCTCCACAAGATTGAAAATTACATCATTTGTACACAAGTATAGTCATTTGAAGAAAAGGATAAGCGTAGAGTGAGCCGCCCCTACAAATTTTTCTTCTTCATCATCATCATTTATGACTCATCTCCAAGTGAGAATATGTTTTATTTTTTTCTTTTTGTTGATTTACTTTTGGTATGGTTGGTGTATGAAGAACCCATGCCATTCTCCTATATTAAAGAAAAAAAAAACAAGGAATTTAATAATGCTTGTCAAATTAGGGCTACAAAGGCCCCACTTATGCATTTCCTTTGTTCTAGTTATAGAAATTGAAATTAACAACAATGAAAAGAAGAAAAAAAAAACTTTTTTCCTTTCCTTTCCTTTCCTTTGTTTTTTTTTTTTTTTTTTTTTTTTTTTTCTTTTTCTTTTCAAGTTGAAAACCCTAAACTGACCCTCTTGTTTTTTGGGTAATTATAACTATAGTCAATTATACCATTATGATTTGGTAATTGTAACTACAGTCAATACATACCATTAGGAATAGAGAAATTATTATATGCATTGGCTATTCAGTTATTAAACTTCAGAAGTAGGGTTAGTCGGATAACATATCTTATAGGATATAATAAAAAAAAGATATTTGATAACCGCTTAATTTGTTTATGAAATTAATTTTTTTACCATTAATATATAAAAAAACTAACTCTTAAAATTATGCCATTTTAATCCAATCATAAAACGATATCTTTAGTACAATAAAAATGTCTTTGATCAAAATCCAAATGGATAGGGGTGTGCAAAAAGTTGGTACTCCGAACAAACCGACGTTATTCGATCCATTCGGTTAAGTTTGTTCGATTTTGGTTGTGATCAGTTAGCAAATTCAATTTAAACATATTTATTCGATCGATTTGTGTTTTTTTTCCTAAATCGAACCAATCAAAAAAATCGATATTTAATTAAAAATAAATAATATTATTTAAACCCAAACCCAGGCCATAACCATAAGGACATAAGCCCATAACCATAACCTATAACCCATTGGTATTGGTTCCATCCCGATCTGATCAAATCGAACAAACCGACTAAACCGAATAGATTAAGTTCGATTTGTTTAGTTCGATTTTAAAAATCTTTATCGATCAATTGATCGATTTTACATGTTTATTCAATTTAATCGATTTTTAAAATTTTAAAACTGAACTCTTCGAATGATCATCCTACAAATGAAACTTAATATTATTTGGATGGGGAGTTCTAAGGTAAGCTCCTTATGGTGAGCTTAAAATAGACTCAATTACATATAAACATGACAAAATTACATATAAACAAAACAAATTACATATGTAACTGAAAGTTATCATGTATTTATGTAATTTTTTTTTGTTTACATATAAATATGATAAATTACATATAAAACATTACAAATTACATATAAACATGACAAATTACGTAAATCATTAAATGATATGTCATGTATTTATGTAAATTGAAAGTTGTCATGTATTTATGTAATTTTTTTTACATATAAATATGACATAAATTACATATAAACATAATAAATTTATAAACTTAGGAAAAACCTATTTTAAGAAAATTTCCTTATTTGGATACATTATCCTACAACAAAATAAACTCTAAGAATGGCTTGGCATGATGTTATAGTGTCATCATCCACTTTTTCTATTGATGATAAAATAATTAGTCCTTAAAAATGAAAAAAAAGGTTAAGCACTAGAAATTCTCTTCGGTATCCATCAAAACAATGCTTCACAAATTTGGGGAAAATGTTGGTTGTGCTTTCATATCAATGATTTGTTTAAAGAAATTATAAATTAAATATATTTGTGATTGATTCCCTTGATCAACCCAAACCCAATGACAAGACATAGGCCTGAAAATCCTACTACCCTATCATCAAAAGTTAATGTACTATATTATTCCATCATATTATTTTTGTACGTTTTTGTATTGACCCATTTTACCTTGCTTTCCTTTTTCTTTTATCTACGGTGAAAAGATAAAAAAAAAAGAGTAACGTTTTGAAATTCCGTAGCCATTTGTTAATATGTACTAACAATATGCTTATCAGATGGGTCCGGCTCTCGTTATTATTTAATTTAATATAAATTTAATTACTATTGATAATAAGCGTGTTAAAAAATAATAGATAGGATCCCAAGGTTATCCGATACATAAATTTAATATGCACGTGTTCTTGCAATATCTTTAATAAAAGTTAAATTTTGACTAAAATATTAATAATTCTCTGAAGTTTTTTTTTTTAATTGTATTCTAATGAAGTCCTTAGCTTATAGTTAAATAAATCATTATGTTAAAATAAATATATCAAGTGTATTATGCAAATTTATATCTATCCATGAATGACTATTTATCTAAACTCGAAAATTTATTCAATATTTGAAAGATCTTGAACAAAAGTATTAGGTACAAAATGAATATTGGGCAAAAAATGATATTCGTTTAAAAACATAATGAATTTTGATTTCAATATTCAAAATCCGATTCCAACTTATTTTTTAATTATATAATATATATTGTTTTTATATTTATTATGTATATCATATAAAAAATAAATAAATAAATATAAATTAAATAAATTTTATATTTTTAAAACTTAATAAAATAATTAAAAATTAAATAAAAAATCATTTATACAAATTTGGATGGACTATTCATTTATAATTTTAGATGAACTTAATAAAATTAAAGTTAAATTATTAAGTTAAGTTAAGTTAAATTAAATATATATATATAATTAATGTTGATATCATATTTTTAAATTGAATTTAAATCCAAGCCTATCGGATCCATTAATATCTCTGCATGTCATCCATCCATAGCCAAACATCTTTTTGTACATGTGGACGCTGATACGACGTTTTCAACGCGATGAAATTGGATGTGTGGGAAAAAAATTGCTTGAGAGTTGAGACTAGTCGGTTATATTTGTGATGTCAAAAAAGTGTGATTTGCTATGAGCGTGAATGATAACCAGCCGGTCATCAGCCTACCAGTCTTATGAAAACATAACATCTTTCTAAAGGATTTATCCGGACAAAAATCATATCATATAATATAATTTTTAAAAAACTATTTGAGATTATAATATATATAAAAAAATAATGTCATGAATAGTTTTAAAATTATTAAATTTATACATGTGGTATTTATATTTTAAAAATATTTAATGTGATATCTGTATTATCAAATCGTGTATCAATATAGTACTTTAATCTAACACCGTTAAATATAGATGATGATGGGGCATTGATCAATCAGATGATGACATGTGGTAGCACTTGATTTTTTAGAAATTAATATCTGATTTTTTGTATAAAAAAATAAAATAAAAAAGGAACAAATATTTTTAAAAATATTAAAATATATAAAATTATATTTTAACAATTAATATCTATTTAAAAAATATATATATATTAAAAATATAAAAAATAAAAAATTATATTTTTAAAGATTAAAATTTTTTATTAAATTTTTTTAAAAAATTTAAAAAATATATTTTAAATTAAAAAATATTTTAAAAATTAAAAAAATTAAATATTTAACTAAAATTATTTTTTAAATATAAAATATTTTAAAATTACTTGTTAAAAAAATAATAATATCTAAATTTTTTTTTAAAATTACAAAAATCAAAATATAAAATTAAATTTTTTTACTGTTTTAATTTTTTAAAATATTTATAAAAAATTACAAATAAATTAAAATATTTATTATTTTAATTTTTATTAAAAATATTTATTAAAATTAAAAAGTGGAGAGAGAAAAAAACAAAAAACAAAAAATTAAAATAATAAATTTTTTATTATTACACGTGGCATCACTGTGTGGTGCCACGTATAAAAGAAAAAATATAATTTTAATTTTAAAATTAAAATTAAAATTAAAATAATAGTTTTTCTTTTGGTAATACACGTGGTATCATTATATGGTGCCACATGTCAAGTTTTTATTGGATATAAAAGTCACGTCATCAATATATAACGGTGTTACTGACAAGTACTACAATAGCAAACGGAGCGAAAACGTTAAGTATCAAAATAGATATTCTTAAAGTACAGGTACCACATTGATAAATTTGATAAACTTCAGCGGCTATTCATGACATTATATCTATAAAAAATAGAGATTTTTTCAAAAAACATAAAATAATTTAAAGGCTTATTTAATATTTTTTAACAATGAATTTAAGATTTGAAAATCACCAAAAAATGGTCCATTCCTTACATATTATTATTATTACGTCTAGTTAAAGCCGTAGGTGAATCTTTTATAAAAACTTGCTTTATGAAGAAATTAGGTGTTGGATGAATAAAGAATAAATAAGCTTATGTGTGAGCAGCGGTGCTGGTTTAAGAATTAAGATAGCATGAGTGCATAATATATTTCTTGCTTTAACCCCTAAAAAAATTATAAATATAAAATTATTTTTAATGAAAAACTTTTCTTCTTTTTCTCCTCTCAAGCTCCTCCCCTTATACCACCGTTATCATCTCCGTTCCCATGTCTACGTGTACGGCCATGATTACCACCGAAAATTAAAGAGCCATCATCTTTATCTTCGCTTAAAGGTTAATTTAGCATTGCTATTGAAAAAAAAAATTAGATTGAAAAAAATTTGGATTAAAAAAAATGTGTTTAAAAAATAGGGTGAAAAACTGTGGTTTAAAAATTTTTAAGTGTTTAACATTGCTGTGAAAAAAGTGTTATAAGAAATTGAAATGTCAAAAAAAAATGTTTAAAATAATAAAAGTGTAGAGATGCGAGGATAATAAAGTCATTTTATCTAAAAGCCAACTTTTAAAGTTCAAAAGTTATATTTTTTTGCTTTTTGGTTTGACTTTTCAAATCATAGTTTCAACAGCAAAAGCTAATTTTTTTTATACAAAAAACAATTCTAAACGAGATCTAAAACAACTCTGACGCACGTTAACCCAACACCACCCTCTCAAAAAATATTTTTTCCCAAAAACAAAAATAGAAGGCGGGTTTTTAGGAGAAGACGAGTGATTTTGAAATTTATTGTCAATGTAAATAACAAAAAGAGAAGAGAAAGAAAACGGTAGGGAAATGAATTTTAATTTTTATGGTATAATAATAATAATGTAGAAGAATTGAAAAGACAGAATTTTTTTTTTCTTTGAGTGAACAATTTATTAAATGATTAAAAATCTTTTAGTGAGAAAAAACATGGGACAATAAAAATATTTTGGATAATTTTGTATTTATAATTAAGGATAAGGAGAAGGGTAAAGGAAGAGAAGGAAAGTTTTTTTTTTTTTTTTTACAATTTTTTAATAATTTTTTAAATTTTTTTAAATAATTTTTTTATTAAGTTATTTAATAATTATTGTAATATTAATGATATGTTTTTTAAATTTATCCGAATCTTTAATGAAAAAACCAAAAGGGCAAGGTCACATCAAATGCTAGCTCAAGCTGACGAAATTTGGGACAGTTGATGTGTTATTTGGGTAGGCAGACAAAAAAGAAAAAGAAAAGAGAAGGTTACCATCATATATATACATATATATTGTTGATTAATTTGATCAATGTTTAAGCTAAGATTAGAGACCAGCCAACAAATTTGTGTACTTTCTTGGTTTTTCGTTTAATAGTTTAACAATAAATTATATTCTATGGCCTAAGGGCTAAGGGTCTAGATACTTTCTTTCAATAACAAAGATTATTGCGTGCTGGGGTCATCCTACTTTTAAGGAACATGTGAATAAAATGAGTAGACCTGTCTATTGACAGGTGATATAGGTTTTCCTTAATTGAATTGAGTTAGATATAAAAGATTTTTAATTTGATTAGCTCGATTTGATTAATTTTTTTTAAAATAATAAAATGAGTTTTTGTTATAAATCAAATTTTAAATAAATAAAATTTTTTATCATCCAAATTTAATACAATTCGATTTGATTTATAAACAAATTTACACGTGAGCATTTACGTTTGTTTTTGTATATTTTTGTAAATTTGAAGTTTTAAGTTTACCATGCGAGAATTTTGTCTAATGATTAAATTTCAAATAAAAGAAATAATAAATTGTTAGAAATGTGAAATTAATTAAAATTAATATCTATATTCAAATTTTGATTCATATTTATTGGACAATGAAAATAATGTAACCTTTATGAGAACAAAACTTTATCAAAAAAAACTAATTGAGAAAAAAAACACAAAAATGCAAATGAAAAAGATCCAAACCACACGAAATATAAGTGGAGTTTACCTTTAAAAAAATCATGTATATTAGTGCATCTTACTATTATAACATCCTTCAAAGGTAAGAAAAATTACAATTGAAAAAAGAAAAGCAAAATTGAACAAGGTTCATGATTTTCTTTTCTTTTTTTAAATATCTAATTGACTTTAGATAGGGGAGAAATTTTGATGTTGAAGAGAAGTTGGTGGGGCGTGGGCTAAAAAGTAAAAAATGAAAATGAGAATAGAAAATGTTATTTATGGTGTGCGAAATAAGGAACCATTCAATACCCAATTTTGTCAAAAATATTACGTGCCAGAAAAAAAAAAAAAAAGGTTTGCATTAAAGTTGGGTCATAAATTTTTTGGCTTATATAAAACAAATGTGATAAAGAAAATGTTAAGCCAACCTTTTCCCTCTAATTTGTGGACTAACAATACTTAATTTTTAATACATGTGATAATGAGCTATATAATTGTGAAAGTACCTTTTTTCATCTTATAAAATTCCATCTTGTTTATTTTAAAATTCCCAAATTCGACTCATTCTTGTCTCTGATACTTGATAATATTTTTTTTCCCTCCTATTTGCTCTTAGAATAATTGCTTTTTATTTATTTGGTAATAAAAATAAACCTCACATTTCTCTTATTAATATAAATATTTCCCATCAAATGAAACGTTTTTTTTTATTAGAACATAAAAATTAACAATCAAAAGAACAGATGCAGGGTTAAAATCATACAAATAGTATAATCACAAAAACCTATGTGGAATCTCTTCATACATTATTTTAATTGCAATTTTTTTTTGTTTCTAGACAAACCCCATGATAATTGGAATTTAATGGGCAATTGAAAATTCCCTCTCTTTTACATAAACTGAAAAGCCTTTTTCAACTTGGGATTCCTTCAAGTCAATCCAGCAATAGGTGGCTGATGGCCCCTCACAGATCCCGTCTCAATCTTTTTGTTTGTCTGTCTTACAACCCAAACAGCCTGGGCATGGCCCTGTTTACTGCCTTCACATGTCCTTTTATTCATTACATCCACAGGAACATGTGCTTAGTGACTAATATGAACATAGAAGAATTCAATTTACATGAAATTTTAAACAGCCAACCCCTAGACTGATTAAATTGACCTCATTGTTATAATCTGAAATTAAGAAATTAACTTGGTTTAAGTATAAAAAAAATCCTGAATTAAAATTAAATAATCATGCAAATCCTTGTCGTTTTATTACAATAAATTGAACCTCAAACATTTAATCTCATCCATTTGAATTCTCGATTGGATGAAAATTGATAATAACTCTTAAACAATTTTCGTCCAATCAAGGACTTCATTAAGTGAAAATAGATATTTGAGAGTTTAATTGATTGTAATAAAACAATAAGGGTTTAAATGACTATTTAGTTTTAATTCAAAGATTTTTTTTATATATATATTTAAGCCAATTAACTTTGATGTTTTTGATATTAAATCTGATCAAAACAAACTTTGAAATGGAATAATAGATTAGTGACTCCTTTAGAGATAAGTGAGAAATGGCAAAGAGAGAAGTTTTAAAAAGAAAAAAACTTTGTAGAAATAGAGATAAATGACATTTGGTCATTGTTTTCTATTAGAAATGCAGGGTTTTTCCCCACCTAGTATATGCATTTTAACTTTAGTGTTTGATAAGATATGGTTGGCATGATGCAAGTCATATGCCATCCCACCCACAATGCCCACTAAAGGTGAAGCAAAGGTTAGAAAACTGCTTTGAAAGTGGCACATCATCGTCAGACAATGCTTGACTTTGGCCCCAAGACATGATTATGCACCAAATGAAATTTTCTAAACTTCAAACTACATTTGTTGTTCTTTTACTCAAGTTAAGCTCAAAGTTTTCAACCAAATTAAAACCACAGTTAAAAGCTAGACTTTGCTTTACCTGATGTCACCTACCAAAAACCCAAAATCTGGAAATGATGGAATTCTGCAAGAAAGGAAGGTGAAAAACTAAACTGAACTGTATTATAGATTCAAACAACAAAACAAACCAAGTAACCAGCTATTTACCTATAGCAAAACCTGGATCCTAGAGGAAGCACCAAAAATGTTAAAATAAGAAAATAGAATATGATATTTCTTTATCACAGGAAAAGCCAGTCAATAGAGAGTCATTGTTTTCTGGAAATGAACAGAAATTCATGGACTCACAAGTGATAAACTTCAACACATATGGGCTATATTACTCTGATTCGGAGGTACCGGATACGGATATATGTCCGACATAAGTATGCTCAATCTTTTAAAGTTTTTTCATATATTCGAAAAATCATATCCTATACCCATGTTCGAATATGTGTCAAGCACAGGTGTTAGACACAAATATTTTAGAATAAAATAAAGAGTTCAAGTAACATAACATATTGGCAGTTTAGGAAAGCTCTACAAAAATCCAAAATGCCTTTCACATCCCTTTAAACGATGATGAATGGTTCAACGAACAATTCCAAACACAAATGCACATACAAACACAGCAAACATAAATCAACCCCAATGACATTTTAATTTTCTGTTCACAAGGATCTTCACAATTGGGTTGCAAAAATGCCATGACAGCCAGATTGTCAGCAGAATAAATTCCAAAAGAGCTAGAATTTTGTCAATGCATACAATTATACTCCTATATCTTTTATAAAACAGTAATTTATCATCTATCAATTCTTTAAACCACTATTAGAGCATGGGGGAAGCCAGGAACTAACATGCTCTTGCTGTCTTTATAATTTTTTCTTGTGGGGGGTGTGGGGGGAGACAGCTTTCTTATTTGTTCAATAACAACATAAACATTAACTGATCATGCCCGTTTTGTTCGCCTTCCAACTTCAAGTGCCAACTCCGTATCAATTTTGAGGGATATATCGAGTGCTGTCACAGAATGCGTGAGTGCACCACTGCAAACACCCGAAAATTAGAAACAGTAAATCATACCAGGAATTTTAGTACCAATTTGCTTAATAACTTAAGCTAACATTTGCGTAAAATGTCGGAAAAATCACCAAGTACCAAACAATTTCCTAGAGAATGAACCATGCACAAAATATTGTATTGTCCAGTCCACCAACAAAGTGTGAAGCACCCAACCATCTTTATACTATTTGAAACAAAGTGGCTTGCATATCTAAACCATTTTGAAGTTCTATTTACAACAAAAATTTGGATTGGTCGAACTTGTATCTTAATATTAGTCACAAAACTTTGAAAGAAAAACATAATCCAATAACAAGAAATCATGGACTTTAAATCCACACTCACTCCTATATCTATAATTGATATAGTTCGTTAAGCAGGTAAAATGTGCGAAAATCCCTATCCTTTCAGTAAAGTTTAATCTCTAACCTCTATATTGTTCCATTTAAGTCCCATATCTATTTGAATTGCAGCAATGATAGCATACTGTTAAATAGTTCCATTTAAATAAACAGAACTGTCTAAATGCCAACAAGTCGGTTGTCCATGTAAGAATATCCCGTGCATTTTCTACGAGAACTTTTAATGAAAGGATTATATTGTAAAGATTTAAAGAGATTTTTTAGGCACCAAGGCATTTTATCCTTCACTATACCCAAAAGCATCAAGCACACATCCCACAAATACCATACAAACTAGCTGATTTTAGTGATAACTTCAACTAATTTCTATCCAATTACAGAAACAATTTCCATAAAGGTACACTTATCACAAAAAATAATCTGCATGTTTTTGCAGGTGTGCTCCCGGATGTCAGTTAAAATCCTGATTTTGGTTTTGCAATTAACACAAAATCCATTGGGCAGTATTTTCATTTTTCTTATAATTGTACCACATAAAAAAATGTTAATGAAGCAAACTATGCAGAAGAAAGTTGTTCATACAGCAAAGCACACAGAACTACGTTCTTATAAGGCAGGAATAGTATTTTTACTAATAGATAACTAGATAACCTTGACTAGAGCACTGAAACCAGAAAGATCAATGATGTGAGATGTAATTCTCAACCTCTATACCTAAAGAGACATGGCTCCCATTTGGTGCCAAAGAAAGCAGTGGCATATCCTATTCAGTATTCACAAGCAATAGGGGCCATTCTCACCTGAGTGCACTTGTCAAATCTTATGATATTGATGCTTGCATAAAGGAGATATAAATATCTTTCTTGGCGCGTGATACATGTTTAATCTTTATACTGAATTCCAATAATTTTTAATACCGGTAGAACTAGCTTCAGAAGCAAAACAAAGCCAGTAAGAGGATGATAAGATTTTTCTTTGACAATTACCTCCATGGTTCAGATAAAGTTGAGTAACTTAGAACTTTTCTGTTTACTAGAAGAATATTAATATACATCACAAAAAGAAAAGTTGCACTGCCTTACCTGGATATGTAGGTAACTCCAGTTTGTCCAATTTTATGTACGGTTTCAAGAGTAACATTGCCAGATGCCTATCACAATGAAATAGATATATCACTTACAAGCGCCAGAAAATTGCAAAGTAGAGCATTAAAATAGAAGTTATCAGGTAAAACTATAGATGGCACTTGATGGCTACATGAGAAAGAATGCCAAGCCAAATCACCAAAATGGATTACAATTTAGAAATAGTTCAAAAAATTAAGTAGCAAGAGCTTTCATACAAATCTTTTTTGCATAATTTGCTCATGTTTCACATATTTGAAGACCAAAAAGGCAAGCAAATAGAGTGAACCATTGTGCCACACACCCCTCCATGACCCTCAAATAAAGAAAAAGAAAGAACAAACACGTGCTAACTAACACATCACTTCAGCAGGAGTAATATACTACGAGATAGCAGACATCAGCAGGAGTAATATACTAGGGGACAGCAGACATCAGCAGTACCTTTTTGCAAAGTCTGTAGGCACTAAGTAAATGAAGGGAAAAACTACATGATAAAATCATGAGATACCTCCGTCTCAAATTTCTCGTTGATTAGCTCTACAGCTTCTTTAAGCATAGACACATCAACATCGCCATTTGGAAGAGGTACAACCATATTATCCAACATTATCCGGGTCAAGGAAGTCCTCGTTTGAGATGCATACTGCAATACCTCCTTTACTTCCTCATGTGTTCGGGTCTCAACCTTGAAAAAGACATTGTGAACATATCTGTTACAGTTGCCACAATGCAACGACTGATTGATTAATTTCCACAACCACACATGCAGAGAGAGAGAGAGAGAGAAGAGAAGATGTATTTAATCACAAAATTCCAGTCAAACATATTTTTCAGCAATGAATCGTGGTTTAAAACAGAGAGTTGAATCAAGTTGCAGGATACATTATTTACCACATGAAGATTTATAGATTCGTACCCAACTCTGTTAACTAGTCCACTGCACAAAATATTTAATTTGTTATAGATTTTAACATCTGAAGAAATTACCTCAACCTCCATTTGAAGATTTTCCCGCTCTAAATACTGGTCAACAGATCTAAGGGCATTACTGATTCCCCCAGCTATTGATATATGATTATCCTTTATCAACACCATATCAAACAAACCCAGTCTATGATTCCTTCCTCCACCAATTAGTACCTACAAGAAGAAAATTTCAACAATATCAACCAAAGGCATAAGAGAAAGAACTTAGAACTGTGAGTAAAATCAGGGAAGTGATCTACACCGCCCACTTGTCCACCAAACGTAAGCCTGGAGCAGTTTTTCTTGTCTCTAGGATGTATGCAGGGTGTGCAGCATCAGCCATCGACTGCAGGAACAATTGACATTCTAAATCAGTCTTTTCCACACATAGCAAAGTTATTGCACTGATAAGCTTTTGCTAGGTGTCTTGTTTCTTTATTATATTTACTTTGCATATATGCTGCAGTTTGCAGTTCATGACTGAATTCATAGGTTAAAACAGTCGTGAATTGCATTGCATTGCATTTCATGTCTTGTTTCTTTATTATATTTACCGTGCATACATGACGTAATTTGCATTTCATGACTAAATCATGATATAATTTTCATTTCACAAGTATTAGTCTGTCAAAAATTGTGAATTGGCTATGTTCTGATCATATATAGAGGTGGAAGAACAAGGCCACATAATAAGCAGTAACAAAAAAATTCAAACGTCTAGAAGAATATAGAGAAAAACAACACTAATAATCCAAGCAGTTACATTTTGGGACAAATAAAACTTATACTGATAAATCCTATTGTTTTGCATTTCCAATCCACAACAATCTAAAATGAAACATAAGCATTTCGAGTTTTCCTATCGCCATCCCTATTATCTGCTCTATAGCAAACTAAGATTTGCTTGATTACAACAGAGAAACTTAGCTATGATTATGAGAACTCATTTCTTTCTTTATTTATAAAACTCAAGGAAATGGAAGCACCTTAGTTAGCGTCGCTATACCACTCATCCGCTGCATAAAGTTCAGAGCTATTCTTTCAGCTACAACAATGCTGTGTGCTCTTCCTATATGAAGAGAGTGTTTAATTTTATTAGGACCTTCTTATACAAAACTAAGAAACCCCTTTTTTGGCTTACCATAAACTTTTCCAAACTGCAGCCCCTTCCGAACATAATCTCCATCCTTTCGAGACCACTCCACCTGATATCGAATGTACATTAAAAGGAGGGAGTGTGTGGTCCAAGCACGCAAACCATATGGATAAACCAAAGACAGAAAGTACAGTTCTATACCTTCAAAGAGGGATCTACCTCTTGAAACACCATCTCTGCAAGCGCAATTCCAGCAATGATACCATCCTCCTTTGCCAGAAAATGGGCTTACTTCCATGTCAAATGGGATGGTGGCCAAACAAGTTACATCCCCTGCAATTGAACCCAAATGTTGCATAACTTAGGGGAGCAGAGATTATGAAATATGAAAACACTGAAAATGGAGACGCCATAAAAGCAAGGAAGAATATTGGAAAACCAAAAGAGAATCAAACCTCGATCCCCAGCATCTTCAGCAAGGGCAAGTTTAATGATGCCCTTTAAATCATATGTAGGGTGTGAAGGAGGCTTTATTGTCAAGGCTTCCAACGATAGTCCAGCATTTGTAGTGTGAGCAGAAGCAGCCATTCTAACAATATGCCTATAACTCCGGACAAGAAAATCAGGCTCAACCAACTGCTAAACAAAAGGGTATTCTATAATTCAACAGACAACAATTTACCTTGAAGTTGTGCACAAATAAGGCAAAACTATTGAGGAAATAGAAAGTATTCCAGGCATGAACTCTCTGTCTGTTAAGCTCTTCTAGCCCAGTGAGCTTTCTACTATTACCTGCTAACAGATACCTCCCAGTAACAGCCCAGAAGCGTCAGAAAACTATATGGGAAATTGCTATAAGAAACAACACATTAAACATAAAAAATTTCATGTTTCAAAGGCCACCCAGCAGGTTTTTTTTTTTAAAGATCAGCCAGCAGGGTTTTAGATAAGAATATCATCCCATACACTGATTTGAGCCAAAAAAGAAACGAAAAGAAAAGAAATGAACATGTAAAGAAGATAGGTGGATTGAAGGTTTCTACCTTACCGGTAATTGAAATATGGGGTACCCAATTTCGGGAATTTGGCACTGGTTCTGAGAAAATGACCCAATATTCTTCTTCTAATCTTAACCCCTAGCGGATAAATAAAACAAGGGTGAATATGAAAAACATGCAATCCAAAGAAAGTATTTATTAAATGGTATAATGAATAAAAGTTATTTGAAAAACAGAAATGAATAATTAGAAATTATTATAAAAGATATTATAAAGATAAAATGACCCTTAATGAAAAAATTTATTTTTCTTTTCTTTTTCATTAAGGAAATATTATTTTTTAAAAATTTTAATTGAAAATAAATTTAAAAAATAAAATAGTTAAATATATATATATTTTTTAAATTTTAATAAAATTTTAAAAAATAAATAAAAATTAATTTTAGGCATATTATTTTTATTTTTTAAAATTTTTTAATTAAAAAAAGTAAATAAAAATTTTATTTTTTAAAATTAAAAAAATTTTATTTTCAGAATATTTATTTTTTAATTAAAAAGTAAATTAAAAAATAAAAGAAAAAGGGAAGAGAAAGTTTTTTTATCAAGGATAATTTTGTCTTTACAATATCCTTTATAACAATTTTTAATTATTCATTTCTCTTTTTCAAATAACTTTTATTCATTATACCATTTAACAAATACTTATTTTGGAGTACATGTTTTTTATATAAACCCATAAAACAAACACAAAAAAAGGGCTACAATTCTTTTCCCCTTTTCTTTCTTTTTAAGGCTTAATTCGATGATTATTATTCTGTACACGTGGAAATCTAATGATTTTACAAGTAAAATTAATAGAGTGATATATATTTAAAAAAAATTAAAATTTTAAAATTAAAAAATAATAAAATATATGATAATTTTTAATTTATTTATAAAATTAAAAAAATTAAATTATCAATGTATCAAATATCAAATTTTTAGTTTGATTGTATCATTTTTAGCCTTCTGTATAACAACAAATTTAAATACTACACTCTTTTTTATAGGAAATATTACAAAAAGATAAAGTTTTAGTATTTTTTTTTTTTGGATTCTTTAGTATTTTATTCTTGTATTATTGTTGTTTTACCCAGAAAGTGGATATTATATCCATTTAAAATTTTGAAAAAAAAGGTCATTTTCCTCTTGTACTATTGTTGTGTTGGTTAGAAAGTGGATAATTTTCCCCTTAAAAACATGGAACTAAAAATTAGATTATCAACAAGTTAAGTTTTTGTTTTTTTTAATAAGATCGTGACAAACACCTTTGTTGTAATAGTAATTTGGGTTAGTTGAGTTAGATTAATATTAAATCAAATTCAGATTATTTTAAATTTAAATTATAATGCTTTATAAATTTTAGTTATTTTGAGTTAAAGTTTTAGATTATTTTAAATTAAGATCAGGTAACTAACTTTTTTCACATCTTTTATGTGTGACAACTCTCACTTTACTCTAAATAGTCTTTTCAGCAATTCAGGCTCATGACATGAAATATGTTTTTGCTAAATTATTGTGTTGTTGATATGAGCTTAGAAATTCACCATCAAATATGATTTAAATTCACATTTGCACAAAAAAACTTAAGTTATTTATATAATATATATAAGCCTTCTTATTTTAGTGGTTTTGTTTTAATATGGGATTTGAGAACATGATGATTTTTAACTTTGTTACCTTTATAAAAGAATTTTTCCATGTTTTAATCAATAATAAATTTAAAATAGAGTTCATTTTTTATTTATTAACGATAATTTTTTTTTTAAACTTTACAAATGAATTAAAAAATTATCATATGTTTCAATTTTTTTATTATGCTCTAAAGTCATATGTAAATTTAATAATTATACTGTGGATTAAAGTTAAGTCTGAGTGCCTAACCCATCATCTGTTATGGGTTTAATTTACCCATTCCTGGCTCCATCCATGGAAACAACAACCTCTAGGGTCTAGAACAAGCCCAAATCCTATAACATAGTGGGTAGCTGCCTATTTGGTTTTTCTATCCACACCTTGGAAAGGTTACATCAGCTATGAAATAATAACCAATGTTTTATTATTATTTTTATTTTTTATGTTAAGCAAAAACCTTGGAACAAATTACAAATCCAAGGAATTTTCTACCGGAAAACCTCTGGGGAAATTTCCCGGAACTCCACTACTCCGAAGACCCAAATCGATCGACCTTTCACAGTTTTGAAGATACATATTATTCACGTTTTTTTTTTTGTTTTACAAAAAAATCGCAATCTAAAATATATAAAAAAAATTATAAATGTTGAGGGTCAAAATCTAACCCTTTAAATGTTTATTATTTATTATAAAAAAAAATAATATCATGAATAATTTTTGAAATTTATTAAATTTGTCAATGTGGTACATGTACTTTAAAAATGTATATTTTGATACTTAACGTTTTCACTCCGTGTGCTATTGTAGTACCTGTCAGTAACACCGTTAAATATTGATGATGTGGCTTTTGTATTCAATAAAAACTTGACACATTACACCATATAATGATGTCACGTGTATTACTATTTTTTATTTATTTTAATTTAAAAATAAAAATTATATTTTTTTCTTTATACATGCACCACATAGTGATGCCACATGTAATAATAATAAAAATTATTATTATTATTATTATTTTTATCTTTGTCTCTTCACATTTTAATTTTAATAAATATTTTTAACAAAAATTAAAATAATTTAATAATTGTAATTTTTTATAAACATTTTTTAAAAATTTAAAACAATAAAATAATTTTATATTTTGATTTTTTTAATTTTTTAATTTTTTAAAATATTTTTTTAAAAAATTTCAAATATTATAATTTTTTAACAAGTAATTTTAAAATATTTTATATTTAAAAAATAATTTTAGTTAAATATTTTAATATTTTAATTTTTAAAATATATATTTTATTTTTTTTTTAAAATTTAATTTTTTCTTAAGAAAAAACATATTTAATTTTTAAAAATATAATTTTAAATATTTTAATATTTTTTGAAAATATTTGTTTACAAAAATTCAGATAATAATTTCTAAAAATTCAGGTGCTGTCACATGTTATCATCTGATTGATCAATTTCATATCATCATCTATATTTAACGGTGTTAGGTCAAGGTACCACATTGATACACGATTTGATAGTACAGATACCACATTGAATATTTTTAAAGTACAGGTACCACATTGACAAATTTGATAAACTTCAAGGACTATACATGACATTATCCCTAAAAAAATCAGCAGACTTTTTGTTTGATGTTAAAAACAAATGTTAGTTAGCTTTGTAGAATGTAGACTGCAAAGAGTTGGAAATAAAGGAAATCAGAATTTCAAAGATAAAAGTGTTCACTGTGTTTCTAAATTGGCTGCTATTGCATTGTTCAACTATGACTTTCACTTGAAAATTATTAAGCAATAAAAAAGAGAAAAAGATAGTCCATTCTTCAATAGCAGATTAATAATTCTATTCATTGAAAATCATATAAAACAAAAAACGGCATTTAAATCCAACCGCAGCCTCTTTTCTGTTTCATACTTTCATTGTATAAATTGTTCTAACAACATAAGCAGCTGAAGCCAAAAGTAGTTCTGAAACACCCAAGGGAAGTTAACAATGCGGTGTTCAGAGGAATCTTTCAAGTGTTTAAGGCTTGTCGTTGTTCTTTTTCTTCTGTTACTGGCCGAGGCTTCCATGGGAGGATGCGTCCGACCAATAAACAAAGGTAGGAAAGATTTTGGAGATTTGTTCAACACCCAGCTTCCTCGAGGACCAGTGCCTCCTTCAGGGCCTTCTCCATGCCATAACAAGCTTGATCCTTATAATCACCGCCAGTTCTCGTACGCAAATGATTATACCAATTGCCCATGATCACAGAATTTTTTTGGGTTCATTTTTCTATATCTTCCTCTTTTTTTCTTTTCCTTTTTCTGCAACATGGAAGAGAAATCAGCAGTAGTTTATATATGATCATCACTTGTATCATTCTTTATTGGAAATTTGTTTGTTCATTTAAGTAGAGATTGCCCAAATTAAATTTAGCACATTAATCCAATTCTAACTCAAACTATGCAGTTCTATGTTACTTCGATTTTTTATTTTTCCTGAAGTTCATGTGCGACATTTATGTCTGACACATATTCGGACATGGATATGAATATACGATCCTTCAAATATATAAAAAAAAATAAGTATATATGTATCGGACATATACTCATATCCGACACTTAATCTGAGTCCAAATAACATAGATGCAGATGAGATGATAATCTGTTGCGTATATCAGGCTTTTACTTGTCTCCTTGTACTATTAGGACTTAAAAGTTGTTAATTTCTCGAGTTTTACTTCCAGGAATTAACAAATTGAAACATGATGACCCGAGATAGTGAGGATGCCTAGCTTAGAAACTATTCAATTCTTGCCGACTCTTTGAGTAAAAAAATATGTTAAACCCAATAAGTCTCCCAAGCTCGATGGGTCCGGATTAAATATCAAACCAGCAAATCCTCTATTATGGGATCCAAAAAAGAAAGTCAAAGATGGGCTCGTCAGGCCTAAACCACTGGATGGTCGCCACTGTTAGGCGACTCCTAACACCTATCACTTTAAAGAGTCACATGGCTCACCTGATAGCCGTTCTACCTGTCACATCGTCGTCCATCACATCGGAATCCACGTGGGACCTTGACCCATCTGTCCTCAACTGAACCCTAGCACGTGGCGTGCGGCGACTCATCAACAAAAACTATAAATAGACCCTTTGAGATCAGTTGAGTCTCTCTAGACACCTTCACTACCAAAAAATCACCATTGTTGCTCTACCTTTCTCTTTCCCTTTGCCTTAGGATCATCCAATACCAAAAACACCATCAACAAAATACTTACTTATAATTGATGAACAAAATGATCGTATCAAAATTTACTTGATTCTTGAGTAAAAATGTGTAGTTTAACCTTCAGTTTTATAAAATTATAAAAGTTTAACTGAGCTGACATTGATAATTAAGGATATGTAATGTGCATATTAACTATTTCTATCGATCATCAACTTCATTTCACTCAATTCGTGACAACAATTCATTGACTTTGAAACCATTTTAATTAACGATGAATTTTGTGAAATATGGTTAGCAATTAGTGGGTGAAAATGCGTGGTAAATCTGGTGATTAGAGGTGTTTATAAGTCAGGTCGGACGAAGTTCGAATAGCAAAAATTTGTTTGTCCAGTTTGGATCGATTCGAAAATCCGTTTTAATGTCTGAAATATATTAAAATATTAAAAAATATTTATATTAATGTTTATATATTTTTATAATAAATTTAAATAAAAATATTTTTTATTGATTAAATAGTAATCTCAATCAGATTAGATCAATCTCGATTACAAAAATCTTATCTCCAACCCGATCCTTTAATAAACTACTGGTGCAAACGCCCAGACAATAAGCTAATAAGCTACTAACCCCCCATTCATAGTTCAACATATAAAGGATTGGAAGCTACATTAATAGACAAATTAAGAACTTAATTAATCTTAGCTCCAACAGTACCAGCTATTTGATGGAAAGTCTGCACATTCGAATTGAAGTATGCCTTCCTTGAATTTCTCTCACTCAAAGAATGCCAATTATCTCTAGGAGCCATGTTAAAAATCTGAAATATGTGTTTTCTTAGATGGCTTTTTTTGTAACTTTCTTTTTCACATTTTTGAAATTTATTATATATTGGCTTTCAAAAGATTGTTTATTTTTAAAAAAAAAATTAGAATCACCAATAGATAAAAAAAAATATTATATATTTGAAATTTTTGTAATTTAATATCTTTAATGATTATTTTCTTTTTTCAATTCAATTAACCTCACCGTCACCGTTGTTTTTATATCCAAACACATATTCCATCACTGATTTTAATCTCACCACTACAATATCCAATCTCATTATTACAGTAACTAGTCTTACCGCCACAGTTGTTTTCAATCTCACTAGAGTTAATCTCACCGCCCATCCAAATGGACCGCCAATTACCTTACACTATGTTTGGATAGACAATACACTAAAAGAGGACGGACTTTTACAGACGGATTAATCTGTCGGTAAAAGTCCATTTTCCGTTGGTAATATGTATTACCGTCGAAAAATTCCGTCGGTGATACTTAAGTCGGTGATACTAATTCGGTCAGTAAAGAAAAATCCGTCAGTACTAAAACTTTACCGACGAAAAATTTCGTCGGTATTGTTTTATCACAGACGGAATACTTCCTTCGTAAATTTCTTTACCGATAGAATATTATGACGGAATATTTCGTTGGTAATAGATATACCGATGGATATTTTCCGTCGGTAATATAGTTACCGACGGATAGATTTGGTCTGCAATAAATTATTACTGACGGAATATTTCGTCGGTAATTATTTTTTGAAATAAAATAAAAATTAATAATTAATATAATTATACCATAAAAAATAAAATAAAATCTATAAAAATATAAATAAAATAATATTCAAATGTATCTTTCGAATATAAAAAAACATGTTGTCATCACGAGGTACTGTTGTTATTGACTTTACTGTCTACCTCGGCATTGCTTTCGGTATCACCTCCGGCAGCACTCAATCCTCCGACAGCACCCATGCCTCCGACAACACCGACTTCTGCTTAGTCCAGCACTGGTAGCACTCAATCCATGCCTCTAGCAGCACCGACTCCGGCAACACTCGATCCAACACCCATGCTTAAGGCAGCACTTGTTCCGATCCTACCTAATGCAGCTGCTATCTGTGACTGCAGTAAAGGTGAGATTATCGTATTCCAACTCGTCACGATATTCTAAAGTCTCACGATTGATGTCTGGATTTGTGAGACATCGGACCTCAATGCATTATAGTTCTCCTCAGACGGCGCTGCTGTCGGCTGCTGTATAGTATTAGGACCACATGGAGCGTAACTAGCTGCATCTGAACTTTGGTGACTGCCAGGTGGATCGAAAATTTGCCCTTTCTTCGATCTCGTTCCACACCCATAAACATGAGTTCGCGTAGTCTCAATGCCCCCAATAGCATTAGACCAGGACTGAGGATCGAAATCGGAATATGAAGACGTATCGTCCCCATATTTTTGCTGCAACGAGGCAGTATAATTTTCCTACAATCACAAATATTTAAATATATAAACAATTAATATGTGACATTGTAATGAATACGGGGTTAGGATCCAGTCCATTACGTTTTTGTCCATTATTTTTTAATACATTCATCATTACCATTGACATGTGTAGGGTCCACTCATTAATTGTAAAAGTCTCACTGTGAATGGTGATTAAGATGTATTGGAAAGAAATTGATTGAAAGAGTAATGGATGGGAGCCGGACCCATGAACATGTACATAAACACAATTATCTAGTATAATCAATTAATGTAATATATAAAGTATTGATAAAGTTAAATACTTACAGTTATAGCTTTAGACTTGTTGTCTACGTAATCACTGTGACCTATTGCACGTTTATGGGTTTTGTTAAACAGCTCCAGGAAAGTCATGTTGCGCTGCAACTCTTGTGACTACAGATCAAAAGAAGAGAGAAAATTATGTTAATAAAAAAAATTCACATAGTTTATATGATAAAACTTTTATATAATAAATTGCAAAACAAAAATAAATCTTACCATCATTTCATCGGTAACTAGAAAAGGAACTGATCCACCAATGTGCTTCGTAACGCTGCCATCTTTCTCCGTGTTCCTATTACCCTTTGCATTTTTGGACCTATTTTTCCAAGCGTCAATACTCCAAATGCTATCAATCAGTTGATCCCAAATATCGACTACTATCCAATCATACCTTTAACCCTTGCAGTCTTTTATTCGATTCGTTTGAAAAAAGGCCATGGCATTGTCCCTTTCAAAATTCATCATGTCCTTGAATCAATCTTTGCATGTGGCCTCCCATAATTTCCTAACTAGTGGTGTTTGCTCGGGAGGCCACTGGCATTTTTCCTACAATGAGACATTATGAATTAATATATACTATTAAACATAATTAAATTATAATTTGACTTTTAACCAAATCATACCTCAAATATAGTCCACATAGACAGTTTCACATCAACAGGTATCTTCGACCAAGTAGGCCACAGTCTGTTATAATGTTGTTTGATGATCGAGGCAATGGTCGATTTTACACAACTCTCCATGAAAGTCCTAAAATCAAGGATACGTGTTAGTGGACAATAATTTATTTTACTCAAAGAATGAAATTATCGAATTATTATTAACTTACGTGTTTTGAAGAATTGACAGTCGAAACCTGTCATCCGGGTTACTCGGTGTCGATAATCCTTTCGTCCGATCTCTACTCGTTTCCTATGTTCAATGGCAGTACCAGTAGATAGCGTAGGATATGATGCAGGTACCTCTGTCTTCTGCCCCGTGCCATCATCCTCGAAATACGTCGGTGCTGGCTCATTAAGTAAAAACTATGAAATTTCATCCAGCGGTGAGGTAGACGCATGTAACGCGGGATCTGCCTGAGTCACCGGAGTAAGTGTCGGCCGTGGCAGTGGAGCGAGAGTCGATGTAGACAGAGCAACTGTGGACTGTGCCACTGTAGAGGGAGGCAATCTGGACGGATCCACTATAGACGGAGGCAGTGCAGAGAGATACAGGGGCGATGGAGGTACTACAGATGGAGTATGTGGCGATAGAGTCGAAAAGGCGGCAACTGTCTTGGTGCAGGTCGTAAGGAGGGAGAAGACACAGGTGGCAACTCTAGTGTAGCATGCCCCGAGGACGATCCTCCAGATGGTCGAAAAGCATCCCACATAGAACTTCGTTTCTTCTTTACATTAGTTTTACGCCCTCCTCCTCGCATTTTATCTATAAAATAAAAAATGTTAAATTTATTAGTAAATATATATTGCATACACATATAAAATATATTATTTGACAGATCATGCAATTAAAAAATGATTAAATAATATTAACTTTCTAATCATCATCATTCTCGTCATTCTCATCAGCATCATTGTCATCGCTGTCATCATATTCTACTTTTTCATCTTTTTCTTTATCTTTTTCTTCTTCATTTGTTCTCTGAATATTAATGTTTACTTCTTCGAAATCACCATGAACCAAAAGTTGAGGATTGTCAAAATCTTCTGAATATGTTACAATGATGGGAGTAGGCACATCCATTTGTTGATAAACCCCTTCGTTTAGATCAATTATTTCTCCTGCACGAGATCCAATGTCAAATCTACTCCTAGCCTTTGCTTTGAACACAGCCTACCAGTCCCGACGTTCTCTTCTATTCGATGGATAAGAACTGTAATACACTTGTTGACATTGATGAGCTAAAACAAAAGGTTCATTACTAGCAAGTACTGACCTGTACTTTATTTCAACAAGCCCATTATGAGGATCTACCTGAATTCCTTTATCCGTATCAAACCATCGACATTTAAAAAGTACGACCCGATTTCCCACACCAAAATATTTTAACTCCACAATGTCTAACAACATTCCATAAAAGTCATGCGAAGAATCGTTATAACAGTCGCCTTTGACACATACACCGCTATTCATGATTTTTTGATTTTTTCCATAATCTAAAGTATAGAACTTGAAACCATTAGCGAAATATCTAGAATAACACCAACCATACGTCCTGGACCATAAGATAACTCAACTATACGAGAGTTATGTTGACTTGAATCTTACTGAACCTATAAACGGTGAACGGAAAACAATATTACATTCAATATCAAATTGTATCAAACATTAGCAAAACATAGAAATTGAAGAATACTTACGTAGTCCTTAAACCATTTTCTAAATCTACCTGCACGGACTTTTTCCAACTCACCATCAGTAATATTCAGTGCATCGATTTTCACTATCTCATCAAACACCCTAAAAATGATTGGATACATAATGAGTTCCCTTAATTTAATTATATAACGTAATGTTACAATTAATATTCAAGAGAACAGTAAATCTCTTACTCAATGTAAGGTATGACTTCTTCGCAATTCATTAATACATATAATTCAGCTGCATCATACTCATCATGCTCGAAGTAACGAGCCTTTGGTTTTTTCGGACCAAAAAATCTCCCTTCATGTGTGAAAATTGATAGTCGTCCCATGGGATCGACATCTCCTCCATCATCATTTGGGGCACCCGAGTAAATATTGTTTCAACATTTGGTTCCAAATATAAGGCGCAGAACGATGAAATTTCTTCCATTATATACGCCTCAACTATTGACCCTTCAACACATGCGAGATTTTTCACTTTTCTCTTTAGATGATGTAGAAATCTAAGAATCAGAAACGAATACTAAATTAACAAATGTTCAATTCAATAAAGTAAATAATCTAAAAGATTACGTACATTCTTTATTAATTACCTTTGGAATGGATACATCCAACGCTAATGGACAGGTCCACCAACTTTTTCCTCATAAGGTAGGTGAATAGGCAAATGTTCCATTGAATCAAAAAAGACTGAAGGAAATATTTTTTTCAACTTGCAAATGGTCTCAACAATATTGGTTTCCAAGAACTCCATCTGGTCCACATGAATTTATGTAGAGCATAAATCTCTGAAAAAATGAGATAGCTTAGTAATTGCATACCAGATTGTGTTAGGTACCAAATCTCGAAACGCAATTGGAAGTAACCGCTGCATAAAAATATGATAGTCATGGCTTTTCATGCCATAAAACCTCCCATCAACCACATTTGCACAACAACCAATATTCGACATTTGCACAACAACCAATATTCGAGACAAATCCATCGGGAAGTATTAATTCTTTTACCCAAGTACAAACTCTTTTTTTATCTTCCTTGTTTAATGTGTAACTGACTTTAGGCTTGTACGTTTTTTCATTGCTTTTCACCAATTCTAATTTCGACCGTCTGCAAAGCAACGGTAAATCCATTCTAGCCTTTATATTGTCTTTTATTTTGCCCTTCACATCCATCATTGTGTTGAACACGTTATCAAACACGTTTCCGTCAATATGCATCACATCCAAATTATGACAAATGAGATTGGTATGCCAATAAGATAACTCTCAAAAAATACTCTTTTTGTCCAATTGTGACATTCTCCGAATCCAATCAACTTCTGTTCACATAATTTACTCCCAAATGTGATATTAATAATACTATCTATCATTTCCAGAATTGCCTCACCAGATAATCGCTCAATTGGAGAATCATGCTCAACTCTTCGATAAAATTTATCTCTTTGTCTTTTAAAATGATGATTTAAAGGCAAGAACTGCCATGAACAATAAAAAAAAAAAACATGGTTTCCGGCCATAATGCAATCTGAATGACTTAACTTCTTCCATACAATAAGGACAAGCCAATCGACCGTGTGTGCTCCATCCTGATAACATGCCGTAAGTACGGAAGTCATTAATGGTCCATAATAATGCATCTCTTAATATAAAATTTTGTTTCCTATACCCATCATAACTCGGAACACCATGATTCCACAATAATTTCAACTCATCTATCAATGGTCTGAGAAAAACATCAATATTCTGTGATGGACTATTCGGTCCCGGAATTACCATATTAAGAAGTAAATATGGTTGCTTCATAGACATCTATGGTGGTAAATTATATACACAAAAATTACCGGCCAACAAGAGTACGGTTTTGCTCCATGAGTAAACAGACAAAACCCATCTGCACATAAACCCAATCTGACATTTCGAGATTCCACTGCAAAAGACGGATACGTACGATTGAAGTATTGCCATGCTTCACCATCAACAGGGTGTCTCAACACTCCATCATCCCTTCGATTATGCGCATGCCATGTCATATTCTCAGTTGTAACCGTTGACATATATAATCTTTGAAGTCTCGGAATCAATGGTAAATAACGAAGAATCTTATAAGGAATTCTCTTCGACTTTCTAACACTTGATTTGCTTGGTTTATAACGAGGATGGCCACATACGGAACAAAATTCTAAGTGAACTGAGTCGTTATAAAACAACATGCAATTGTTGTTGCATGCATGTATCTTCTGATAGTGAAGTCCAAATTTGGTAATCTTTTTCTTCATTCGGTAAAAATTATCAGGTAAATTGTCACTTTCTGGCAACATCGCTTTTATCATAATCATCAAACGATTGAAACACGATTCACTCATGTTAAATTCAGACTTCACATTTACCAGTTGTGACACAGCAGATAAAGTTGTGTGTTTTGTACATCCTGACCACAACGGTTCATCTGTTTGGTTCAACAATGAATAAAAGTTTCTTGAACTTAAATTTAGTTGATCATCTTGAACCATTGTCTCATCAACATTGTAATTACCACCTAAATTGAGATTCGGGTTTAGAGCATCCATAACCATTCTAGCATAAGAATTATCTCTTTCAACGTCACTTCTCGTCTCGACTTTATCGTTATGCATCCTTGATGACTGACCTTGATGACTTTCACCATGTACATCCCAAATATAGTAATTCTCCTTAAACCCTCTATAATACAAGTGTTTACGCACATCATCAATTTCTACAAACCGATTATTCTGACACTTCACACAAGGGCATCTAATTCTATTATCCTTTACGTACTCGCTGTGAACATATACAAAACCTAAAAATTCTTCAACTCCATTCAAATACTCATTACTAATATATTGAGAGTCGTCCAACCACCTATACATCCAAGATTTATCGTGCTCCATTCTCTAAGCCTAAATAAACTATCAACAATACAATAACACAAGAATCAAAATAACACAATAAAATAACCATCACAACCACACAATACACACAAAACCATGACAAAAAACATTAAATTAATTTTATTTAATATATGTAAGAATAATAAATTAATATTTATAAATATTAAAATAATGTTTACTAATAAACTATTTTTGTAATTTAATTTAATATTTTATGTTTATTATTATATATTAAAAATAAAGTTTTATTTATTTTCCCACACAATTAATTTAAAAATATTAATAATTTCCACTTGCCTAAAATACTCTTCTTTTAATATTAAAATTTTATATATTTTTTAATTTAATACTTTTAAATTATAATTACAAATAAACTATTATTATTATTCAATTTAAAATTTTATGTTTATTAGTATATATTATAAATGAAGTTTTAATTATTAAAACACATTAACAATTTTCCTACACAATTAACAAATTTTCTACACAATTAATTTTAAAATATTAATAATTCTCACTTGCCTAAAATACTTTTTTTTTACTATTACAATTTTATATATTTTTTAATATTATCTTTTTAAACTATAATTACAAATAAACTATTATTATTATTTAATTTAAATTTTTATATTTATTAGTATATTATAAATAAAGTTTTTTTTATTATTATAACACATTAACAATTTTTCTACACAATTAATAATTTTCCTACAGAATTAAACAAGTATATTAAATTTTCAACAATATATTTCCAACTAATAAACAATATATTAAACCCTAACAATTATATTTTTAACACATTAAATTTTCAACAATATACACATTAACAATATATTATGTTAACAATATACAAATAATTTGTCTCAATATACACATTAACAATATACAAAAAATTTCCAACAATATACACATTAACAATTTCATCAGAAAATTTGTTATAAAACAAAATTAAAAATCAAATAACAATCTTCAAATCATAGAAAAAAGACAACTCATACCTGTAGAACCTAATTTTGTTCGGGCGTCCTAAACTAGGTAAGTTCCTCCTTGTACTTCTCAGAATGCAAAGAAATTCCCCTCATCCCACAGATGGTTCTCCAAGACTTGTGATTCGAAGTTCAACACGAAAAGTCACAAGTCAACTCTCAGTCAAAATCTCAGTCAAAATCTCAGTCCAAAAAAGTCAACTATTGAAAATGTCAACTCTCAGTCAAAATCAAGATTCAAAGTTTAATTGAACAATGGTGAAAGAATTTTAATAATCCGAGGTCTACAACGAAAGATATAGAGTTCGGAAGATGGGTTACGGAAATTCAGTATAGGGGAAGACCTAATTTGGCAAATTTGGGGAAAACTGCAGAGATGACCTGATTCGGTAAAATTGAAGCCCCCAGTTGATGAAGAATGAATAAGCAAAGATAGCCCACGGCTCAGTTTGAAGTGGATCCCAAGGAAGAGCCGGTTAGAAGGAAAATGGAAAAATGAGGAAATTTTCGATATTGCAAAAAAGGAAAAAACCAAATTGGAGGTGAATTTGATCGTAAAAATTGGGAGTTTTTGGACCAACTCCAATTCAATATATAACAAAGGCATTGGAAAAAGAAAATCCAGAAATCGGACCCGTTTTGAGTAAAACAGAGGTTTCGAGGGTTAAAGGGCAATCTTGGAAAATCCGAGAAAATAGAATCCGAGCTCGAAAAATTACAAAAACCTCCAGATCTGAGTTTTATATTATTTGGAAGGTTTTGGAGAAGAAAAATCAAGAATAAGAGCTCAAATGAAAAATGACAAAGTTTGGGTGCACTAATCCGAAATTCTAAGAGAAAATTCCGGGAAAAATCGAAAACGAGCTCGAAAAAATATGAAAACTTTCAGATCTTAATTTTATATTGTTTGGAAGGTACTGGAGAATAAAAATCTGGAATTGGAGCTCAAATGAAATAGGTGAAATTTGGGAGGCACTAAATCGAAACTTTTAAAGAAAGTACCGGGAAAAATAGGAAACTAGCTCGAAAAATTATGAAAACTTCAAGAACTGAGTTTTATATTGATTTGGAGGCATTGGAAAAGAAAAATATAAAATTGGAGCTGATTTGAAAAAAGACAAAGTTCGGGGAGGCCTAATAAGCAATTTTAATGAAAAATTCGGGAAAAATGAAAAACGAGCTCCAAAAATTATGAAAATCTCCAAAACTAAATTTCATATTTATTTAGAGAGATTGGAGAAAAAAATCCGTATTTGGGGTCCGTTTGCAATTAAATTAAGTTTGGGGATTATTATTGACGGAATATCCGTCGGTAATAAGCTAATTCCGTAAGTAAATAAAGTGAACGGTCAAAAAGTATTACCGACGGAATTGGTTTATAACCAACGGGTATTCCGTCGGTAATAGTTTTTTGATTGTTTAGTTTTATTAATATTAATTTTTATTTATAAATAATTTCAAAAATCGTGTATTATTTTCACCGACGAAAATTCCGTCGGTGAAAATTTGGCGGGAATCTAGGTCGTTTGCGTCAAACTTTTACCGACGAAATGAATCTGTCACTAATATTCCGTCGGTAGTATTCTTTTTCCGTTGGAAATTTAGAAAAATTTCGTCGGTAATAGGCAAATACATTACCGACGGAATTCCGTCGGTAATAATCAAAATTCGGTCAGTAAAAAATTATTTTATCGATGGAAGTATTCCGTCGATGATGTTTCCGTCGGTAAATCGACGTCCTCTTGTAGTGATAGTAAATGAAAAAAAAGGAAAGGAAAATAGTGGAAGGTTGAGGAAAGGAAGTGATGTATGTACTTCTTGTTTGGATAGTTAAAATTAATAAAGGAAATGAAAGGAAAGGAATTCTAATAACAATAATTGTTAATTTGGTTATAGAGTAAAAAGGAAAGAAAAAGATTTATTATAATACTTTTTTTCAATTATAATTCTTTTTATAAAATAACATATAATATCAAAATTATTTATAAAATAAAATGAAAAAATATACCAAACACCAAAATTATTGATAAAAACCATAATAAGCCATTAATAGTAATTCATAATTATAGAGTATGTTGACTAATAACATATCAACAAATATTTGTCTAACACAAATTTATTTTATCAAAATAAAAAATAAATATGTTTATCATAACCAAAATATTTTATTTCAATGTTTGAAAATATAAATATATCTAGCAAATATATTTTCAATGTCTTCAATCACCAAAGCAACCAAAAGAGTGTAAATTTTTTTTTGACGGTTAGGTTTATAGGATACAAAGAAAAAGAAGAAAGAATCCTAACTTATATAAAATATGAAGAGGGTAAAAAAAATATTTTACATATTAAAACATATTTTAACTTTCCTTTCCTCTTTATTCCCACCAAATTGAGGTATATAAAAAGTAGGTTAAAGTATCTGGAAAGTCCCTGTACTATACCATCTAATGTAAATTAGTCCCTCTACTATAAAACTGAGTAATTTAGTCATTGTACTTTTAAAATTGAAGCAAAAAGGTAAAATCATTAACTACTGTAACGAAAATTGTTAAAAAAGCTGATATGGTATTTAACCTTGTGTTTATTTGATGATGTGGCACCAATAAAATATATTATTTTAAGTTGACATGGACAAAATAACAAACTAAGTTGAAAAAAAAAATTGATGTGGCATTTTTGCCAACTTAGTTTGTTATTTTATCCACGTCAGCTTAAAATAATATATTTTATTGTACCACGTCAGCATTTGACATCCACGTCATCAAATAAACACAATGTTAAATGCCACGTTAGCTTTTTTAACAATTTCTGTTACACTGGTCAGTGATTTTATCTTTTTGCTTCAATTTTAAAAGTATAAGGATTAAATTACCAAATTTTATAATAAAAAGATTAATTTACACTAGATAGTATAGTACAGAAACTTTCTAAGTACTTTAGTGTTTAAAGAGAAAGCAAGGGATACTTCCGTACTAAACTCTCATCACTTTTTCTTATTAATTTTTTTTAACCAAATAAAAGAGAAGTTTTCTTTCCCCTTTGCTTTTCCATATCCCAATCTAAACATAACGTTAGAGTTCCATTCCATTTGGACTTCCTATCCTTCTCTTGTGAATATGATGGATTTAGCACGTCTATATTGGACTCTTTCTTCTATTCAAGCTATTGATAACCCAAAGAGTATTGGACCTCTCACGTTTTCGACTTTAAATGTGGTTTATCATCTTTAATTAGTTAATCACTAATTAACTATTAACCAAATTATTCACTAATAACTTGAATTGGGTCTGATTTTATTATTATTATTTTATAAACTAAATTATTCATTAATAACCAAGTTTTTTTGGCCGGAAATCTCATTAGTTAAGGAACTTACTAAAATTAATTTCCTTAAATTGAGTGAGTTTAGACATATTGCCACATGGGAAGATTCAAAACAATAGAGGGTTTCTCATTTTTACATTCTTACTGATTATATAATTAATAAAAATTAGAATTGCAATTAAATACAAACACATGAAATCATCGTCATATTTAATAGTAATAGGAAAAGATAATGAATAAATCAATTAATTCTTAGAAGGCCTTAGAAAGTAGAAGTACTGTCAATGTGGGATAAAAGTCAAGCGGTAAGTTGAGAGTGGGCCAATATTCTTTTCTTGAGATTTAGGTGGATACCTTAGAATTTAATTGTAATTCTCCCACTACTTTTCCTAAGAAAATAAATATTGGGAAAGCTAAATTTTGTGGCAGAAATAAAAGGTTTTCTTCCTCCAAATTTATTGTTGTACATAAAAGGTAAACTACACATTTTGTACATATTTATTTGATATGGAATATATATAATAATATTTCGTATTAAATATAATAATTGATATTTTATTTGATGAATTTTAATGCATTAAAAATTATAATTTGCTTAATATAATAAATTTAACGAGTGTCCTTAAGACACTTAATATATTATTTATAATAATAATATTTTATTAAATATAAAAATTAATAATTTTATTAATCATTTTTAATACAATTGAATATCCATTTAACAAATACATTTAAACAATCGTGTTAAAATGGTGTTATCCCACATTAATTAAATTTTGAATTGTCTGTGATTTTATATTCAAGTTGGGTCTCCTCACTTATCACCAATTGATTTTAGGTTGGATGCTTAACATGATATCAGAGCCCAAGTTTTGTTCAATTGTTTCTACCTTATATATATCCCTTCTGAGTTTGTCACATGATAAACTCTTCAGTATCCGTTTACACATAATGAAAACCTATTAAAAATAATATTATTCCAAATCAATTAAATTTTAAATTATTTATAATTTTATATTCAAATTGAATCTCTTTATTTATCACTATTTCTTCCTTTGCATTTTGGTCTATTATCGTTGGATCTGAAGTTCTGAACAGAACACTGACTAGTGACTAGCCTCGTAGCTAGGTTACTAGGTAGCGACATCTCAAAGTACTTGTTGATATAATTTGCATTAGTCAAAGGCAAAAAAAAAAGTACTTAAAAAAATGAAACTAGCTCTCGTAAAATAAAAGAAAAAGAGTGAAATTAACAATTAAAAATAATAATGATGATAAGATTAATTATTATAACGATAAAATTAAGTACTATAACGATAATATTAAAATTAACAATCAGATGTATTTGGATATAAAAATACGATAACAATAAAATAAATTGTAGTGAAAATAAAAAATAATTATTAGAGATGATAAATTAAAATTTACATATAATAAAAAATTTAAATTATTTGATATTTAAAAAATAAATAAATAATAAAAAAATATTAAAATTATTTGATCATGGTGGTAATCAACATATCAGCGCGCATGTGGCGGCGGCAAGTGATTTTGAGGTGAGACGAAAGAGAAATCAAAAAGCATTGTTGAATTTGATGCCGACCATTGACTATGAATATAGTTGCCAGTGCCACTATCTTATTCTTCTTCAATTAAGGGGTTTACAGTTATAATATCCACAGGTCTAAAGTTACCTGCCCAACTTGGTCGGCTCAGCTAATCAAGTTTGAATATATAATTTTAAGCTCCAATCTAATTTAATCTAATTTGATTTAATTTTAATTTCATATAATTTTAAAATATTAAAATATTATATAGACTAATATTTTTATTAAAATAATTAAATGAATGAGTTAGATTCAAACTTGACTTTTAAAAAGAGATAGCTAGGATCATAGGATATACCTTATTCAAATTTGACTTGATTTTGTTCATAAACACTTTTATTTAAAGCATTATTTAATTTGTTGTATTAACTAGCTTATATTTTAGTGTTATTTTTTTTAATGACTTGAGAGTCTTACTTTTCTTGTAATGACTTTCGTCTTATTATTTGATTTAGTAAAAAAATAAAAATTAAGTTTCATTTAGTCGATAAAAAAAAAAAATCTCTCTCAAACAGTCACAAGAAATTTTTTGATAATTAGCATTATATAATTTATGTAAGTATTTACAACGATTTCTGTGCATATTATTGTTGCAAAAAATAATTTACAACATTTTTTGTAGCATAAGACTTTTTTATATTATAAAAAATATTGTTTAAATTGTTATAAGATGCGTTGCAAATAGCAGTGTTGTAAAAAATATTACTAACAATTTTGTAGATATTTTTATTGTAAAATGTACTTTGTACTAGATAACATCATTTATGAATGATATATTTTATAATATTTATACAAATTGCTCAAGAAAAAAATAAAAATTATTGAAAAATAATGTGATCCACACGATAATTTAATAAGCCAAGATAATTATTTAATTATCTTGATAATTAATTATGTGATATTATCTTAGTAAATCTTATTCAAATTAAACTACTTTAGTGATAAGAGTTGAATATAACTACTCATTATCTCAGTAACTGATTAAGATAAGAATTTCTTGATGATAAGATTTAACTCTATGGTCCCTAGTTTAGTTTATATATTGTTTGTGAAACCATCTCAAGATAATTAAACAAAAATAGACTAAAAGACGCATATCAAGTAAGAGAATTTTTTTTTTTAAACAACTATAGTTTGAAAGTACGCTAAAATTGTTTTAGCTTTTTCTAATTCTTAGAAAAACACCTAAAATCACGTCATTTTTAGGTGGTCTATATATTTAATCAATGGTACAAACTTTTGAAGACTTTCTTCTTTTTTTTTTTTTTTTTTTAATTTGAAAGCATTTTAATTTAGGAGGGTTTTAATCAAATAAAATAGCTTTAAAATCCCCTAAACCGAAAAGAAAAAGATATAGGATTTGGTAAATAATACTAGTAGTGTATGGTAGCTTCCTACAAAATTAATGATGTGAGAAATGAACTGTTTGATACAGCAATTAGTTGTGGTTTGCATGCCGAATTTATGGATGCATCGGCATCTAATATCATTCACATAATAATTAGACCTATTCATCTTGGGCCAGGCCGGGATGTTAAGAGATTTTTTTTTTTTTTTTTATGGAAGTTTGGTTAAGTCGGTTGAACTTTGGAAGTTTTTTTTTTTAATATTAAAAATTAAAAATTTTAATATATTTTATAATTAAATTTTAAAAAAAATCTAAATTAAATTCGAATTTAAAATTGTATTCAAAAGCCCGCTTCAAATCGAATCGGGCCTACTAAATCAAACAAATAATTTAATTTTTGGACATGTCTAAATATATATACTTGATAAGTACGTCTTGTTTGATAGGAAAATTTTCCCTTAATATTTTCTAGTTCAACATTTCACCATTTCGGCATTACCCTTCTGGCCTTCTCCCCTTAAGCTTGGACTCCTGGCGTACACTCAAATTCTGGAAAATAATAATAAGCCATTAGAAGTGCTCATGGGTCGGTCGAATTTAAGTGTTCAAGTCTGATTTGATCCGAAATATAGGTTTCAAATTCTGTCTAAGTCTGCCTATATTTGTAAATGAGTAATTCAAGCCCGTTTAGATCCGTCCATATTTTTTTATTATTTATTTTTTAGTAATTTTATCTATTTTTTTCTTTTATTAAGTTCTAAAATTGGATAACTTAGCATATTTTTAAATGTTTACACTATAATATTATATATATTTATTTTTATATGATATAAATAACATAATATATAAAATATAAAAATATTACATTATATAAATGAAAAACGGGTCGGGTCGGGTTCGGACTTTGATTGTTGGAGCCAAGGTCGAACCCATTTTTTAAATAGGCCTTGTTTTTTTGCCCAAGCCCATATTTCAGGTCTAATATTTTTGTCTAAACTCTCCAAAATATGGGCAAACTGTCGAGCTTAAACGAGTAATCCGATCTTAGAACAGGTCTATAGCCATCATTTTTCTTTTAATAATTTTCTCATATTTTTTTTCCAAGTGAAAACGACGTTGTATTTGCTGATGGTGTCCGGTTTCCCAAGAAGATCACCAGATTATAAAACTTTATTTGCACCAACTTCTAGACTTTTAGCTCATCGGTAGAGAGTATTATCACATCAACTATCTCAAAGAAACATAAATGAAAGATTTCAAGTGGGTTACTCACTTAGTTGCTGAACTAGTAAGATTTTGCTTGGGTTATGTTGAGTTTTTTGGTGGGATGGTTGGTAAGTTTGAGGAGTTGTCGGCAAGGTAGAATTGGACATGTAAACATAAAGGAAGTTAAATGGGTGTTGGAATTTGAGTTTTAAAACGTGTTTTGATATTTAAATCAATGAAAGTTTTGAAAATTTGATATTTGAAAATAAACAAAAAAAATGTCAAAGAGTGTTTAGAAAAATTTGTCTGATCAGACTGCATTTATCTATCATTATATATATATATATATATATATATATATATATTATAATTGTGAACTCGACAGATGTAAAATAGATATGTATTATAATAGGGGTGACATATCTCTGTCATTTAAAGGTCCAAATAATGCTTGACATAGCAGGTTAGATTTTCAAATAAGATCACTAGTAACCTTAAACTTAAGCTTGGAGGTCAAAAATAGTAGGAGCTGTTTTTCGAGGGGAGGGATTGGTTCAATATGTTTGTTAAGAGCTTAAAAGGCCCGAGCAATCACGAATTTTAATGAAATTTATTTTTATTTGATAAATTATTTAATTTAGAATTATTTAAAAAATAGTAATTTATTAACAAATGAAAAATTCTATTATAATAACAGTAATTTAATAGAATTAATTTATTAACAAGAGAAAAATTCTACTATGTAACAGTAATTTAATATAATTAATACTTTTTTTCTATCTATAAAATTAATTTTATTATTAAAATTTAAAATTATAATAAATAAAAATAATTTAAAATGACAATTTAGAAATTTTATGAAAATCATATATGTTTTCGTTCGTAATTTTATATATTATAAATTATATATTTTAAATTTTTATTAAAAAAGTAAAAAAAAAAACTAGACTAAATTTGATAATTAAAGTTTTATTTTATAAAAAATATTTAATTATAATTCGATTATTTTTATTCATAGTATTAAATTCAAGTTATTATGGATTTATGATTGGATGGTTTTGAGTTCAGATCATTTCGGGCTTGAGTTGTTTTAGACTCGAGTCATTTCAAGTTCGGATCATTTTTGTTTCAGGTTTTCTCAAGTTCGGGTATTTGACTTTTTTGGGTCAATTGGGTTTGGGAAAGTTTGAGTATTTTGGATGAGTTTTGAAATTAGGGTTCATTTTGCCACTCTCAATGTTAACTTGGTAGGTTTGAATTATTTCGAATTTGGATCGTTTTAGATTCGGCGCGTGGTAATCCCGGTCCTGCGGGGATTGACGGTATTTTGCGCGACAATCAAGGTATGGTGAAAGCAGTTTTTTCTAAATCTATCGGTTCTGCTAAGGCATATGAGGCTGAATTAAGGGCCGTCAAAGAAGCCTTCCTCATTTTTGGTGCTTCGTCTTGGGCGCTATCGCATAAACTTATAATTGAATGTGATTGCCAGATGGTTGTTGCTTGGGTTAAGAATCCGAGTAGAGCCCCATGGCGGATTTCGCGAAGTATAAGGGCTATAGAGTTTGTACGAACTGCGGTTCAGAATTGGGAAATTGTTCATATTTTGAGGGAGGCTAATGGTGAGGCTGATAAGCTAGCCAAATCTGGTGTAAATAGGGTGTCAGATTTGTTGTTTTATAGTCCTTAGTTTTGTTTGCAATGCTGTTTTCTGGTTTGTAAAAAGGACATCTTCTTAATTGCAATAAATCATACTTTTCAAAAAAAAAAAAGATTCGAGTCAATTCAAACTCGGATCATTTTTTATTTCAGTTTTTTCGCATTTGAGTTTTTGATTTTTTTGAACAAATCCAATTTGAACAGGTTCAAATCTTTTCAAACGAATTTTCATATTTAGATTCATTTCGTCACATCTCAATGTTAACTTGGAAAAGAATTCATTTACAACTGACTGAACATAAATAGTCCTTATGAGAGGATCAGAGATGTTGCTGTCTTGCGTAACGTGTGAAGGAAACAAATACGGACCAATGAAAAAAAACTACGAAAAAAATGGATATATAGCTAACTCCGAAGTCCGAACAACCAAAAGAGTACTATAAAATTATTTTGCCGGTAAAATCCCAAATACCCACAGGCCACCACAGCCACAAGTCACAAATCGCAAAACTGGGAAAAACCTTCCAGTATACTTGTGAAAAAAGGATTGTACGTTGTAGTAGCTTGCTTAGCTAGTATATGATAGGATGGAAATTTATTGGCAGATAGAAAATTAAATACTAGAAATAGTTGAAAAATGGTAAGCAATTAAAAGGGACAGGTCTCTTACAGGAAGTGCTTGGGGAATGGGGAGAGAGGGAAGGAAGGAAGGAAGGGATGGTAGATGGGAGTGGGGGATCATGTGAGGTTGGACACAAACAAGCCATTCACATTTTTCTTTTTGCCTCTATCAGCGGTTCAGAATCACACGAGCACAGCTAACCTCTCATTTTGATTCCTAAGTCACCACTCTTTCCATCTACTCTCTCACCTCTTCAAAACTGATCTCTGATTACGCAATTAATCAACCCTTTGCTTTGCTTTGCTCTCTCTCTCTCTCTCTCTCTCTCTCTCTCTCTCTCTCTCTTCTCTTAATTCTTATATTCAAGGGGATGGTTGTTAACAGGAAAATGCACATGCACCGTTCTCCCCCTTCAAAACGTAATGTGTCACCCGCGAGTCAAAGCTCCTCACGTGTCAAAGGTAGCAAATTGCTTACAAAAAAGGACAAGACTCACACGCTTTAACAGTTGAAACCCTTCAGATATTTTATTATCTCATCTTATTATTTCTATAAATCAGGCTGAACATTATGCTCAAACACATCATATCATCATCTACTGGATGGGTTTTAATTATTCAACTCCCTTCAAAGGGAGTTGCAGGTTCATGCTTCTTTTTCTTTTCTCTGCTTCATTAATCTCTTTCTTTCTTTCTTTCTTTCAATCCCATCCCATCTGATTATTGCAGAGCCTTTTTTTTTTCTTTTTTTTTTTTCAAGATTTTCTTCCCTGGGTTTAGAGTTCAGTTTTGATTGTTCCGTTGCTTCAAGCAGTACTTTCAAATCATGGTGAAAGTTCACAGATTCCTGAAAAGATGGAGTTAGCTAGAAAATGGGTTTTTTCTTGAATCACTAACGGGTGAGTGGTTTCCATGCCATGCTTGTCAAGTGAACAGCTTTTTGCAGGTTAATCCTTTCTTTCGTTGTCTGTTCGACCTTGAACACATCATTAATAGGGCTTAATAAAACATATATATTACTAACAAAGTTCATCGCAATAAAATAATTATCAAACTAAACCGATCTTAATCTTTTCTAATCCAATCCATCTCGCTTAGTTACCCTTTTGGTCTTCACATATTCCTTTGAAAAACTACATAATCAAACCCCCTTAAACTTACTCTTTTTTCGTTGATCCCATATGGAATAGAAGCCATGTCTGCATGCTTATATGGGTGCACAAATATCTAGGTACTTTTTTGTTTGAGTAGGTATGCACGGTAGGTGTGGATAACCTTGTGATTTCCATTAGCTACTACAGCAGCTTCGCTTATGACTATCAGGTGCAGCGAACTTTAGCAACAAATGGAAACGAAGACAAAGTACAACATGGTTTGGTTAAAGTACTCAACTTTAAGGTCTAGCTAGCTAGTAATCTCTTGTTACCACTTACCATCTCAACCAGGGCAGGAGCCACGAGGTTTTAGTATACTTTAGGTTTTTTTCTTCACGATTTTAAACATGTTTTTGCCTTTCGGCTTCAAAGCGAATGAATAGATTTCTTTCTTTAACCCTGCAGGGCCTTTAAAGAGTCTGCCTAACATATATACTAGTCATGACAAAATCTCATTTCCATGATATATATGTACATATAGTTTTAAATTTTAACGAATTCAGTAAAGGCTAATAGCTTATGGTGCATGCATGAGATGGATTTTAGATTTGAAATATAGTTTTATGATTAAGGATGCATGGTTGTTCAAATCTGATGACTGTACTTTGGAACTAAAAGCAGTATATATATGTAGTTTTAGAGAGTAACGGTAAAATTGTTGCATGATTTGATTAATCTTTAAGCAGATTCTGCTATAATAACATTGTGCAAGTCAAATTAAGATTGAGGAATTCACATATATATATATATATATATATATATATATATATATATATACATACATATGTGTCTGTGTGTTGGGGGGGGGATCTTGTTTGAGGGGTAGCACATTTTCAAATAAAGGTGAAGAAAATCTCTTCCAAAGCTCTCGGGAAGTACATGAATGGCGACATATATATAATGAACTTTTTACTATATATCGAGAGTACTCTAGAGTCTAGAGTATTGCGTTGATCCCAGATTGCTTTGGTTGAAATTTAATTCTAACCATTAGGTGACTCTGGCCACTAGCAAATAATTAAATTATTGCTTGGTTGTTATAGTGTCATATCTTGTTTCAGAATTTGATGCTTTAGACAAGAAACCACACCCCATTCCATTCTCCTGATTTCTTGGATCTTCTGAAAAGAAGTTTTGGCTTCTTTCTTTTTTTACTTAAATAAAATAAAGTGCAATTTTATTAACTCGTTAGGTTTTGTTAGTTTATTTTGAATGTTACTAGTTGTCCGAATGGTTATTTTATCCTTAATTTTCCCTTAGGAGTTGGGATACATCTACCAGCTTCCTGGTTAGTACGTAGTAGTAGTTTGTTCTTAAGCTAGACACCCAAAGGGACCCTCCTAGTACTAAGCAATCTTGCAATGGTTTGATCAATCTTTTTACACTTGTATGCTGGGATCTCCGACAATTTTTTTTTGCTCAATCAAATATTGTTTTTTATTCATATTAAGGAAGACCAAATACAGCTGGGATCTCCGACATGATTAAGCTTTTTGAAGCTATTAAGTTACTCTGATGCATCTTCCTCTACATAGAAGAACCTGAATAGTGAATACTCTCTTAGGTTGACTTTACATCTTGCTTCTCAGATATCGATCCAGGCCAAAAATGGATTCTTGCTTTTGATGCTAAGACTAACTAAGAGTAATAATTAAACTGCTTAATTAATGATGAATTCCTAAACTTGGAAGGCTCTAGAGGAAAAGCTTTGAAGCACTTTCTATTAGTGCAAATGTCTGTACTTCTTCTTGTCAAATAGTTCTTCACTATCGTCCATCCATAAGTTGTCTTTTCTCAAATTCCTCGAAAAACCAGTTGACTATACATACATATAGATTTGTTGCAATAATTTCCTTATTGCTGTCTCATGTGTAGTTATCAACATTGAGAGTAGAAAAACAAAGAAAAAGATGAACTTCCTGTAATGTGTAAATTGTCTAAGGTCGAACTGATAGCGAATGTGAGGTTTGAAGCAAGAGGCTATTGATTTGACAAAGGCTTTGCATGGAATTCAGCACCTCAAAATCGTTCATATACAAGCCTGAATTCTTCAAACCAGAGGTAAAACCGCGAGATGCATGTTGTCCCCAGGTGAGATCTCTCTCTGATCTTAAATCTTAATCCTTTATATGATCTGTAATCTGTATTAAAAACGCATGTTTTTTTACTCTTTTTTGGTCCAACCCCAACACCAATGGGCTATATAGTATATTCAAGGAGAGATCAACCTACATTGATATAAAATTAATTAATTTTACATATTTTTATAATTTTGTATACGATTGATATATATTTTAATAAATTGATCGCTGAATTTAGCAATATAATCATACACTCATACTCGTGGTGCATGTAAAATTTCGAATTGATACGATATCTATATCATGTTGATCCCGAATATCATCGTTATATATATATATTTAATCGTTGATTTTTTTTTTTTACATCAAATAATTGTCAGACATTTTTAATTTACTCAAAATTTAATGTGCATGAATTATATGAAATATGAAATACAACGATTGAATTAAACAAATATAAATTATATAAAAAATTATAAAAATATAAAACTAAATCGGTTTTACATTAAAATAAATAAATACTCTTTATAATATATATATATATATATGTATATATATAGGTTTTTTTTATCGTAATATAGCTGATTTTTTTTTTATTTATCAAAATACCGCTGTTTTTAAATTAATTTTCAAAATTCGCTCTTTTTTTAACTAGTTGAAAAATCATCATGGTCCTGATTTTCCAACTTAATTTTTTTAAAAAAATTGATTTTTTACATTGAAAAATCGTCACTGTGAGTGGCGATTTCCCAAGGTTATTATTATTTTTAATTTTTTAAGTTTTTTTTTTAATTCTTTTAATATATATATATTTATTCTTTTAAAATATGGATCGGGCCCATGTATGGTATCAACACCACATTTGCTTGTCCAAGTCCGAGTGTCCGACATGGCCCGAAATATATGTCTCAAATTTTGTCCAAGCCCGTTTAAGTCGGCCCATATTATTTTTTCTAATTTTTTAAAATATTTATATTATTTAATCTTTAATAATTTTATATTTTTTTCCTTTTATTAAGTTGTTAAACATGGACAACTTAACATATTTTTTAATATTTATACTATAATATTATATATATTTAATTTTTATATGACATAAATTACATAATATATATATACATATACATATAAATATAAATAATATATTATTTAATTAGAAAACGGGTCCAGCCGGGCTCGGGCCTTGAATGTTGGAGCGAAGGCCAGGCCCATATTTTAAACGGCCCTAATTTTTTTTCCCAAGCCCATTTTTCGGGCCTAATAATTTTTGCCCAAGCCCTTCCAAATATGGGCAGGCCTTCGGGCTTGGACGGGTAGCCCGGCCCTTGGACAGGTTTACATGGTGGTAAGTCCGACCCGGTAAACCCGGATTGTATTTATATAATTTTAAATCTGTTATTATTTAAACGGGCTTTCGAGTCGGCCCGACTCGAAACGGGCTTGGGTAAGGAAAAAAATTCTGGGACGCGGCCCGGCCCGGCCCATGAATAGGTCTAATTACGAATACAATTTTTTAAATTTTGGTAAATTGTTATATTTTAAATTTTGTTTTTAAAATTTCTATTTCTATTTTTATTTTATAAAATTAAAAAAAAAATAAAGGTTAGAAAATCGCCACCGTGGCTTGGGCAAGCAAATGTGGTGCTGATAACATACATGGGCCCGACCAAAACCCGACCCTGCCCGGCCCATGGACAACTATACCACTATGGGATAAAATTATATATAAAAATTATTAAATCTTTATTTTTTTAAAATTATAAATTATATAATTTTTATTTTAAATTTATTACTTAATAATTAAAAGTAAAAAAAAAAAGGTGAATTCTTCACCTTGGGAAATCGCCGCCCACCGTGGCGATTTTTCAAGGTAAAAAATAAAACAAAATTTAAAAGTTAAGTTGAAAAATCGCCATGGCCCATGGCGATTTCCCAACTTAGTTTTAAAAAATATATAAAATTTATCGTTGAGAAATCGTCATAAGCCATGGCGATTTTCAAACTGGTTAAAAAAGAAACGGATTTTGAGAAATAATTTCGAACCATCGGTATTTCGGTAAATAAAAAAAATCAACAGTATTAAGATAAAAAAACCTATCTATCTATCTATCTATCTATCTATCTATCTATCTATCTATCTATCTATCTATATATATATATATATATATATATATATATATATATATATATATATATATATATATTATGACATGAATCACAAATTCTTTTCGTACAAACTCTCCCTCGGTGTTGGATAGTTTTTTTTTTTTTTTTTTTTTTTTAAATTTCGAACCAATTGTACTGCTAATAATTAATATTTAATAATATAGGTGTCAATAAGTTTTTTTATCTAAATATAGCAAAAAAAAAATTATCGAAAACCGATATTTCAAAATTAATAATCGAAATCCGCTTATTTTAAAGTATGTTGAGAAATCGCCATCGCAGCATATTTTTTAAAAAATTTATAAAAAAACTACAAGGAAAATCGTCCAAAGGATATCACCATTTTTCATAGCAATCTTCCTTCGGCTAAAGTAAAAAAAAAATTTGAATTAGAGTGAAGGGAAATCGCCATATAATTTATTATTAAAAAAATAAAAATTAGTAAATTGTAAAATAAAAAAAATAATAATAATTTACAAAAATTATATAAATTAATTTTTTATTTAAATTTAATTATAAAATATATATATTTTTTAATATTTGAATATTATTTGAATAGTGGAATAGACTTTCGGGCAAAATATGTATAACAGTATTATTGTTGATGCGAATTCTCTCCCGATGTACCAAATTGATAAGGACAGTTTCGACGGCTATGACTAGAGGTGTCCATGGACTGGGCCAAGGCTCAATTTTTTTTTTATTTCCCTTGCCCAAGCCCATTTCGGGCTAGGCCCGAAAGCCCGTTTCACTATTAAAAACATATTAAAATAAAAAATTTAATATTGGGCCCGGATCGTATTGGGTCGGACTTGGACAAGTGTTTTTGTAATTCGGACCGACCAGCCTAGCTCGAATTATTATTTATTAAATAAAAAATTTTATTTAAATTTAATTATAAAATATATATTTTAAATTTTTTAAATAGTGAAATGGGCTTTCGGGGCGACCCAACTCGAAATAGGTTTGGACAAGGGAAATAAAACGTTGTGGATTATGCAAGAATGAAGGTCATAGCTAGACCTATCCACAGGCTGGGTAGCCCGCCCAGCAAGCCCGGATGTGTCCTGATGTACCAAATTGATAAGAAAATTTTCGACGGCTATGACTAGAGGTGTCCATAAGTCCGGCCGGGCTGAGGCCCGAAAATTTTTTATTTCCCTTGCCCAAGCATGAAAATAAAAATTATATAATTAAAAAATATTTTTATATATTTTATAATTAAATTTAAATAAAAAATAAATTACATCGGGAGAGAGTTCACATCGACAATAATACCGTTATATATATTTTACCCGAAAATCCATTTCACTATTCAAAAAATATTAAAATATTAACAAAAATATTTTTATATATTTTATAATTAAATTTAAATAAAAAATTTAATTTATATAATTTTTGTAAATTATTATTATTATTTTAATTTTATCATTTACTAATTTTTATTTAATATTTAAATAAAAAAGTGTGAAGAGAAATCATCACCCATTACTCTAATTCAATTTTTTTTTTTATTTCCTTTAGCCTAAGAGAAATCGTCATGAGGGATGACGATTTCCTTTGTAATTTTTTATAAATTAAAAAAAAAACATGCTGAAAAATCGCCATCAGCCATGATGATTTCTCAGCATACTTTAAAATAAGCGGATTTCGATCATTAATTTTGAAACATCAATATTTTGATAAATAATTTTTTTAGGGTATTTTCAGATAAAAAGACCCTGTCAATACTTCAAAGAAAGGGAAGAATAAACTGGGAAAAAGTACCGCTTCATGTACTAAATTTGCTGGGGCTCCACTCAATAACCTTTTATTTATTTATTTTTAAATCAAGATATTTTATTAAAAATATTATAAATTCAATAAGAAAATACCATACAGAGCAACCTCAAACAAACATCAAAACTCAAAGATCACCTCACCCACCAAAATAACAAGCAAAACTCAAAGATCCACTCAATAACCTTTAAATTGTGATAAGGGAGAGAATGTTTTTATTTGCAGGATTTTTTGTTTCTTAGTTGGAGTTAGTTGTACTTGAACTTCTTAACAACATAAAATTTAATTAACATTGTTTGTTGAAAAAAAACAAAAGAAATCTCATAAGTATGATGGTACATTTCGTCTTATTTAGGTTAGGGAGCACTATAATACCTAGCTTATATATCTTTATTATTTCAGTAATTAGAGGTGTCCATAAATCGAGCTAAATTTATGTATGATATCAATATTACAATTTCTTACCCAAGTTCGGTCCGAAATATGATTCTCAAATTTTGTCCAAACCCGTCCATATTTGTAAATGGATAGCCCAAACCCATTTAAGCTCGCTCATATTATTTTTTTCTATTTTTTTTTAAATAATATATATATTTTTATTATTTAATCCTTAGTAATTTTATATATATTTTTTATTAAGTTCTTAAACATAGACAATTTAACATATTTTTTAATATTTACACTATAATATTATATATATTTAATTTTTATATAACATAAATTACATAATATATAAATATAAATAATATATTATTTAATTAGAAAACGAATCGGGCCTGGCTTCGGCCAGGCTCGGGTCTTGAATGTTAGAGCCAAGGCCCGACCCATATTTTAAACGGACCTAATATTTTTTTTCAAGCTCTCCCAAATATGGAAGGACCTTCGGTCTTGGATGAATAGTCCGACCCTTGGATAGGTCTAATTTCAGTTACATAAAATTATTTGTTTACTTACTAAAGAATATGGTAGGAAGCTCTAACACATTATTTTTCGAAAAATGATTCATGCATTTTTTTTAAATACTGTTTAAAAATATATAATAAGGATTAAAAAATACTTTAAAATCATACATATGATGATTTTTTTTTAAATTGTAGCAAAATTTATATATTTTGTGATTTTGTTTGTTAATAAGCCGGAAGCGGACTCTTAGATGAGATGATTTAAGCCCTCTGTTAATTCCTCTTGTTAATATAATAATTTTAATTATAGGATTATGCAATTATGTAATCGATTTTTATAATTAAATTATTACATTAACATCTCTTACATCTCTTATATATATATATATATATATATATATATATATATATATATGCTGCATGGAGTGTTTGTTCTAATCATACATTAAAGTGTTAAACAAATAGAAGACTTGTAACTAATGGGTAATTGCATGTTCGATCAACGAGCGAGTTCGAATCCCTTTTTTCACAATATATAAAAAAGTAGCTCCCATATCTGCCTGGCAGAAAGGCCTCAAGACTTGCAAAATTAGCGAAGTTCAAACAAGTGAGAGGCACACTGCGCATATGCTTCTCGAAGTTGAAAAAAGTGTCAAGAGATATACAATTTTCAGAACTAAAATGAAGTATGTTTTTCAGTTTCCTATATATCCGAAAAAGGGTTAATTTGTGCTGTGATTGTCAAGTACGTACTTTTCATCGACATGCGTTGGCTATATCCATTTCCCATTGGAGTTTTTCCAATTTTATCCTGTTTCATAATGAAGCTGATCATGATGATATCAACAAAAAAAAAAATTATGAAAAAGATTATATCTAATTATTATAACTTTAAAATCTGATAACTGAACGAGATAGGATCTCCCTCAAATTTAATATTCTAAACTGATCATTAGAATTAATCAAACAATTTTATGATTTAATTTCCATTTCAAACTGAAGCTTGTGAGTTTTTTCAAAGAAATATGATGATAAAAATAAGCTCCCCTCTAATCTATACTATTAATAATGCTTTTGACTGAGTTTAATATTGTTGAACCCACTCGGTCTATCAAGAACAGACCCAGTTCGACAAGCACAAGGCCCAGATGAACAGCCCGACCAGACAAGCCCAGCAGGCATCAGGAGCAGAAGCAAGGGACACGTGGCCATCCCTCTTCTTCCCAAAGGTCACATCCCTGGTCACCTCGGCGCCCACCTAGGGCAGTGGGAGACATTAAATGCTACAGTCTGCAGACGACGGATATTAAATGCAATCGTCTCCTCGACAAGGCCCCCCGAGGCCGCTTGCACCAAACGACCTACCAGAGTCGGGCACGTGGAACTAGTTAACCTCCCTTATAAATGGCCCCCTCAAGGCTATTCATAGGCTAAGCTCACTCTCTCTCTCCCTCTCTGGTGAGACTATCCACTCATTCTCTCTATAGCATTCCTTTACCTTCTCCTCCAAACATTAACTTAACCATCGGAGCGCGTCCCGAGCTCAACCTCCGGTGCCTCCTGACCTATTCTTTCTCCTTCTCAGGACCTCAGACCACCGGAGATTTCAGGAACACCATCACGACATAAAAGGACATCAACATCTACTGCTGTCTGTGGGAAACGACAAGCCATGTCTTTGCCACCACCAATCCTAACAACCTCCTCACCGAAAAACCAGGGGACCATCCCTCCATCACTAACTTCTCCACACCTCCGGTCATAGATAATTGTCATTCTTCTCTCCCCAGAAACTTTCCCAACCTCCCGAGACCTGGCACCAGCTACCAACCACCCTTTATGCCCAACTTCTGGCCCCAACAACCCTTCTACCGCCAGCCTTACTACTAAGATTTACTCACAGCCCCTCTCTAGTGTTATCAACCCTCACAACCTCGCTACGAGATGTACTCTCAACCACTCAACAAACCACTCACGCAACCCTCTCCAGTCTCCTCGAGGCTCAGTTTAACGCTGTGGGACAAACAAGCATTTCCCTCACCCCCGGGGCAGACCCTCCACCAGCTGGCAGGGAATACCCGCCAGCCATGCTATCACCGAATCCCGCCATCGGACCCCCACCAGCACCCAACCCCATAATCCAAACACCCAACACCACCTTTCGCCTGACCATGCTATCCTATGTCGACCCCGCATACCAAACGCTCATGAGCCACATACAAACCCTTCAAGCACAGTTGGCTGAGGAGCAGCGGACCGCCCAGACAGCCTAACCAGAAAATTGGCCCAAACCAACGGGGCAAATACAGCAACCACAAAGAGAACAATGCCACATCTTCTTATCGAGGCAGTCACCGAACAGTCACCAGCAGAGCCCTCCGACAGACCAGGGGGCAACGCCCTAAGGAGAGACACCAGGACTCAGAAAACTTACCCGTCAATAAAGAGACCGCTATTTCCGCCATGGATGCCTAGATGGTGGCCCTAAGAAAAGAAGTCCAGAATATGATGAAAGACAAGAATGAGGAAATAGAGTGGATGACAGATGACAACAGCCCCCTAACCTTGGAAATCCGGCAGGAAACGGTGCTCAAGAGCACTAAGCTCCCCAAAGAAACCTATGATGGCACTAGGGACCCTACGAATCACCTCATCCAGTATAAAAATTACATGGACTTGCTCGGAGCTACCGATGCCCAAAAGTGCAGAGTTTTCCCCATGACACTTAGGGTGCACTCCAGAACATGGTACCACTCACTGCCAGCTGAGTCCATTGACAGCTTCCAAAAGCTCGGCAGAACTTTCATCGCTCATTTCCTCGCCAACAAGTCGATTTTTAAAACACCCGCCAGCCTCCTTGCAATGAGACAAAAGGAGAGCAAGACCCTCTGAGAATACATCCGCAGGTTCAACTCTGCCACTATGGAAATCAAGGACCTGCACGATGACTGTGCCATCCAAGCGTTCATCTGTGGAGTCCGCCACGAACGCCTACGGTACTCCCTAACAGACGAAAAGCCTGAAAAACTCTATAGTTTGTATGAGAAAGCCTAGAGAAACGCCGAAACAGAAGAGATGAAATTAGTCGAAGGGCCCAAAGAAAGAACCAACTATCGACGAGACCAAGGGTGTCCACCGAAAACCAAGCAGGGATATCAAGACAACAGAAGACAGTTGGGTCTTGATCCAGGTCACCCCAAAGAACAATCTGACAGAGTCACACAAATAGAGACGTCCAGGTCCGAGGGCGGAGAGGGGAAAGAGCCCCGTACTCTAAGTTCGACGAGTACACCCCTCTCAACGCCTTGAAGGCATACATCTTGAATGATATGGCCCACGAGGGCATCTTCGGAATGCCCTACCCAATGAAAGATAACCCTCTGCGCCTTAACTCCAAAGAAATGTGGAACTATCACAACGACGTGGGGCACAACACGGAAGACTGCAGGTCTCTGAAGGACGCAATCGAGACCGCTATTAGAAAAAGACAGATTAAACACTTTATGAGGAAGACAGAGGCTCAATAGGGGCAATCATCAACAAATAAACAAAGAAATCTGGGCAGGACATAATCGAAGAAACCAGTACATGGGGTGAGAAATATGATAGTGGGGGGCACAGAAGAATGGACAACTAGTAACTCCAAAAGAAAGGCTCACTTAAGAAGCATAATGGTAATCGATGCAACTCCCAAGCGAGTCAAACAAAATAAAAAATGGATAATAGACTTCACCGATAATGATGTCGACATCCTAGAAGACAATGGTAACGACCCAGTTGTCTTAACGACCACAATCGAAAACTTCAGAATAAAAAGGATCCTTGTCGACAGTGACAGTACAGTGGAAGTTATTCAGTAGGAGGGCTTCAAGAAGATGGGCATCCCTGAAAAAGAGTTGAAACCAGCAAGCCCAATTTTTGGCTTTGCGAACCAGCCAATTACAGTCAAAGGGTCGATCACCCTGCCGATAACAATGGGAGACAACGACCACACCCTCACCGTCATCTTAGAATTCCTAGTGGTCGACCAGCTTTCGGTCTACAATGTAATCTTTGGAAGACCTGTGATGAGAAAGGCAAGAATGGTGGCCACCGTTTATTGTTTGACAGTGAAATTCCCAACACCAATGGGGATCGGCTACATGAAGACAGACTAGCAAACAGCTCGGCAGTGCCACGTGTTGTCCATATAGATAGCGAATAAGCACAAAAACGTCGAGTACGATGACGGCATAGCAGAGGCAGGGGGCAAGACGAAGAAACAGGGGGGCAACAAATGGAGACCCAGATCAACTTGATTGACAAAACGATGCTCACCCTGGAAAGCTTGGATAACAGGATAGAAACAAGTCAGTACAAGGCGGAGCTTGTAGAACAAACAAAGACAGTCCCTCTGGACCCAGAAAACCCATCTAAAACAACCAAGGTCGGGTCATCTCTAGGAAGTGAGGAAAGGTTGCCACTAGTGGCCATGCTGCAAGAAAATACCGACATCTTTGCATGGTTTGCGGCTGACATGCCTGGAATAGACCCCAGTATTATCACCCACTCCCTCAATGTTAACCCTGCAGCAAGACCAGTTAGACAAAAGAAGAGCCAATTCACCCTAGAAAGAATGAAGGCAGTTAGAGAAGAAGTTCAGAAATTGCTCGTCGCTAACTTCATCAAGGAAGTGGTTTACCCTGACTGGCTCGCCAACTTAGTAATGGTGAAAAAGGCCAGTGGGAAATGGCGAATGTGTGTTGACTTCACAGATCTGAATAAGACCTGCCCTAAAGACAGCTTCCCCCTAGCAGCCATAGATCGATTGGTCAACTCCTCGGCAGGTCACAAATACCTAAGTTTTATGGATGCTTTCTCCTGCTACAACCAGATCAATATGAATCCTACAGACCAAGATAAGACATCCTTTGTGATGGAGGAAGGTTTATTCTGCTACCAAGTCATGCTCTTCGGGCTAAAGAACGCAGGAGCCACCTACCAAAGGTTGGTAAACAGACTTTTCAAAGACCAAATTGGGCGGAGTATGAAAGTATACGTAGATGACATGCTGGTCAAAAGTCCCTCACTAGACCAACACGTCAGGGATCTGGAAGAAGCTTTCAATATTATCAGGAAATACAAAATTAAGTTGAATCCGAAAAAATACACATTCGCAGTAGGAGTAGTGAAGTTCCTCGGCTTTTTAGTCTCCGACAGAGGATAGAAGCAAATCCGAAAAAAATCCAGGCAATCTTAGGCATGTGCCCACCAAGAAACACTAAAGAAATACAAAGACTTACTGGCAGAGTGGTCGCCCTCAATAGGTTCGTCTCCAAGCTCGCTGACAAGTGCTTACCTTTCTTCAAAGTGCTCATGGGAGCCTCCAGGCATCAATAAACCGAGGGCTACCAAAAGGCTTTTGAGGAACTAAAGAAATACTTGTTCTCACCTCCCCTACTCACTAGCCCATTTAGGAGACCAGCTGTATATCTACCTGGCAACTTCAGACGAAACCATAGCAGCCGTACTCCTTAAAAAGGAAGAAGACTGCCAAACACCAATCTATTATGTCAGTCGAGCCCTACAGAATGGAGAAATTAATTACACTCGGCTGGAAAAAACCATCTACGCCCTGATAGTAGCGGCCAGACGCCTGAGGCAATATTTCCAAGCTCATCCCATCACGGTGCTAACGGATCAACCACTAAGGGAGGTTTTGCAAAAAATAGACACGGCGGGCAGAATGGCCAAGTGGAGTGTTGAACTCAGTGAGTTTAGTTTGGAGTATAAGCCAAGGAAGACCATCAAGGCTTAGACTTTGACGGATTTCATAGCTGAGTGCTCTTTTGACAATGCTATCATGGCACCAATCCGCTAGCCCGAAAAGACACAACCAAACTCCGACGAGGTGACACAGACACTACCCTCAGAACCAACCTTGATACAACAACCCCAGCGGCGAAAAGCCGTCCCAACCGATATGTGGACCTTGTACGTGGATGGATCCTCAGGAAAAGAGGGATCGGGGGCTGGAATCCTGCTAATTGATCCTCATGGAAGTGAATGGCAGTACGGTTTGTCTTTCGATTTCCCCATCTCGAACAATGCAGCGGAATATGAAGCTCTCTTGGCAGGGCTCGAGCTGGCCCTCAAGCTTAAGGCCGTAAGGTTATCTGTGTCTACCGATTCCCAATTAGTGGCAAAACAAATAAATGGAGAGTATGAAGTAAGGGAGCCCGCCTTGATAAAGTATCACAAAAAGGTGATGGACCTAAAGCGGCATTTTAGCCAGCTGATAATCCAGCAGATCGCTAGAGAAGAAAATGTCAGAGCAGACTCTTTGTCCAAGCTCGCCTTCGCCATCGAAATAAGACAAAGAGAAAAGATCCTTCTCGAACACCATCATTTTCCAAGCCATCAAGAAGGCGAAGAGATCTTCCCAATAACTAATGAACAGAGTTGGTCAACAAGCATCACAGACTTTCTCACAAACGGGACCCTGCCCTTCGATCCCAAAGAGCAACTCAGGCTAAGAAGAAGAGCTGCCAGATACACCATAATAGGAGAAACCCTTTATAGGAAGTCATTCAACAAACCTTTGTTGAGATGCCTAAAGCCCTCAGAAGCTGAATACGTCCTCCGAGAGATCCATGAAGGGGTTTGTGGAAATCACATGGGGGGTAGGTCTTTGGCACAGAAAACACTTAGACAGGGTTTTTACTGGCCAACAATGAAGAAGGACGCCACATAAATGGTAAAAAAAGTGCGAAAAGTGCCAAAAGTTCGCCACCGTTCCAAGGCAACCAGCAGAATTGCTCAATAAATTGTCAAGCCCATTTCCTTTCGCAATGTGGGGGATTGATATCCTCGGACCTTTCCCGATTGCAATAGGGCAAAAAAAGTTCTTGGTTGTATCCTGCGAATACTTTACCAAATGGGTAGAAGCAAAGGCTTTGGCGACCATCACGGAAAGGGTAATCGAGAATTTTGTCTGGAAATCCATGGTATGCAGATATGGGGTCCCCAACACCATCGTGGCAGATAACGGTGCACAGTTCCAAGGAGACAAGTTGAAATTTTTTTTTGAAAACTTTAAAATCTTGCTTACACATAGCTCGGTCAAGCACCCACAAACAAATGGACAGGTGGAGGCGATGAACAAGAAAATCCTCCAAGGCTTGAAAAAGAAGCTCGACGATGCCAATAGGGCATGGCTAGAAGAATTGTCAGGAATACTTTGGGCCATCAGAATCACGTCCCACTCCAGCACGGGCGAGACCCCTTTCAACCTGATGTATGAAACAGAGGTTATAATACCAGCCGAAATAGGCATCAATTCTTTGAGAACAGCCCACTACGACTCCGCTGCCAACGAAGAAGCACTTAAAAGAAATCTGGATCTCCTGAAAGAAACCAGAGACTGGGCACAGGTTAGACAAGCAGCCAGATCACATCAGGTCGTCCAGTACTACAACTCGAAGGTCAAAGGCAGACAGTTCCAAGTAGGCGATCTAGTCCTCAGAAGTTGCAAAGCCAGCAGGCCCACGGGCGAATAGGGGAAGATGGCCCCGAACTGAGAAGACCCTTACAAAGTAATAAAGAAGATCGACTTTGGAGCTTACGCCCTAAAGCGAATGGATGGAAGCCTCGTACCAAGGACGTGGAACGCAATCTACCTGAAGAAATATTTCTTGTAATCTTATTCACAAGTTGTATTTTTCTCCATAAGAATAATAAGACGACTTGCCTTTTGCAGGAAAAATAGTAACAAACATATGTTGCACGCCCAACGGCCTCTAACTGGCTCATCCACCATCGCGTCCACCATGTGCGCTCGCAATAAGACGCCATGCTGCACGCTCAATGGCCTCTAACTGGCCCATCCACAGTCGTGTCCACCATGTGTGCTAGCAATAAGACGCCATACTGCACGTCCAACGGCCTCTAACTGGCCCATACACCATCGCGTCTACAATGTGCGCTCGCAATAAAACGCCATGCTGCACGCTCAATGGCTTCTAACTGGCCCATCCACAGTCGTTTCCACCATGTGCGCTCGCAATAAGATGCCATGCTGCACGTCCAATGGCCTCTAACTGGCCCATCCATAGTCGTGTCCACCATGTGCGCTCGCAATAAGACGCCATGCTGCACGTCCAAGGCCTCTAATTGGCTTTTACATCTAGCCGTCCACGAACAATATGGACGCAGCACGACCTCTTGTCTCCATCCAATCCACGCTCTCACACAAAAAATCAGCCAAGGTAGCAACATGCAACAAGCCCAATGGCTACCAACATGCCAGCAATATTCGCAAAGGCAAATTCCAAGAAAAACAACAAAGGCAAACCAAGCAATATGCACAAAGAAAGCAAATGAACGAAAACCAAACAAGTTGTTCATTGATGAAAGAAAGATTACAAATTTCTAGTTAATATGTACAAGGTCCTCGACTACAGGACCACTACTTAACCCAGTTACAAAATCCCCCACAGCTACTACAGCTGGGTCCCTAACTTCACGATTCTCAGGAGGATCCACAATAAGGGCATTAGCTACATGCACCTCTTCAGTACTCGCAGTAGACGATCGCAGCTTGTCTTGCGCAGCGAGAGGTAGAAGTTCCTCCGATTGAAGAGAGAGGACACCCCCAACCTGAGGCATGGCAAGAACGTCGGACCTTGAAGCAATGCCATAGACCGCCCTCAAGTCTTCCAATGAGGGCATCTCGGGGCATAGAGGGTCAAAACCCGCAAGAGGATTCTCAATGGCACCAAAGTCAATCCCCTTGCAGTCAAGGGGCCCATGAAACAGCTGGACCCCAGTAAGGGTGATCGCTCAAAATTTCTCCACCATACCAAAAGTCACATCGATCACTTTACTCTCTTTGGCCTCCAAGGCTTTCTTCAGCTCTAGGGCATACTTTTCCCTCTCAGTCTCAACAGCTTTAACCACAGCCTTAGCAGTGGCGGCCTCCATGGCTTTGGACATAACTTCGATAGCAGCAGCCTCCCTCTCCTTGTCCTTAGCAGCCAAATCCTGCTTCAGACGTTGAATCTCTAACTCCCTGGCCTTAACGCTGTCCTCCGACATTGTGAGCTTCCCACGCAACAGTGCAGCCTGCTTCTCAGACTTCTCCACCTTCGCCAGGCAGGACTTCTCGATAGAGGCCGCCTTGTCCCCAGCGACCTTAGTGGAAGTCTTCTCAACCTTTCGAAGGACCTCCAACTCCTTCGCGCGGGAGGCCTTGAGCTGAAGATCTGCCTCCACATCATGAAGTCAGGCGTTCGCTTCCCTAACCCGGTTATATATTGCCACGGTTACTACCAAATTCTGAAAAAAATAGCAAATCACGTCAGAAAGAATAGCCAACGCTAACTCACTAAGAAGTTTGAAGAATGGCACTTACTTCTACCATATGCGAAATAACCCCGTGCTTGACAGAGCGGAGACCATAATTTTCAATAATTTTCACTTCTTGGAAGGAAATATGGCTACGAGCCTAGCTGAGGCACGAATCGACATCGCCAAGCAAAGACCCGACGAACATACGACTCTGGTACTCGAAATACGAGCGAGACCCTTGGAGTGCATCATGGAGGCTGCCCACTTGTGGCGAAAGCGAAGAACTCGCAGAGTGTCCTACGACATCATCGCGGGTAGAAGAAGGCCCATCCCTACCTGGCGAGGCTGGTATGAGGGGCAGACTTTTACCACCTCGAGGAGGATCCGAGGTCTTTTTAGGTGAAATAGCCACGTTGGTTGGGGCGACCTCTGTCCCCGTCCCAGATAATGGTTGTTGGGAGCCTTGAACCATATTCTGCGTGCACATGTCATGGCCCGCTTGCTTTGTAGACACGGAAGGGACAGACTTCTGTTTTGTTGGGTCCTCGGAGACCCTCATTTTTTTAGAAGCAGATTCAGGGGGCAGACAATCCCGCTTATGCTTTTTGGTATGAGGATCCTGGGCAGGTGGCACGATAGGCCCCGTGCTCGAACTCGGGGCTTTATTCTTCTTCTCCACTTGGCAAATCCTCTCAGCAATGGCACCGCTTGAAGTCCCAACACAAAAGACAATGATCAAGATGAGAAATCATCAAAGAGTCTACAAAGAAAGCATACCAAATATACCAGCTCACCAAAAGGTCTAAAAACAATTCAGCTGTAGTAGATTTACCATGCTAAACACCATCTTCATCAACAGAGCTATCAGAACTATCAGAGCTCGTGGAGTCCCCCACGCCGAACTCTAACCTCTTATCACTGTCATCATCCACAACAATAACTTCAATTGGCCTTTGTCTAGCCCTTACACCATCACCACCTTCGTTCTCAGGCAAACTGGGAGAGGGTGGCAGTTCTATTACAGCGGGGTTTGAAGCGAGGGGGATATGTTCAGGAACCCAAGACACCAAAGCAAGCGTATGGCTGGATGATCCAGGGCCATTACCTTCGTCGACGCCAACTGTTTCTTCAGAAACCACCTTGCCAAGAGAGGCAGCACTTGCCTTTCCCGAGAGAGCAGCCCCATGGGGAGGAGAGGTGTTCGCCTTCCTACGCCTTTTCTTCTTCTTAGGCTCAATAAGGCCCATCAAAACCTCGGCGTAATAATCAATACCACCCACGGGCCATTATTTACCTTTGGAAGGAGGAACCAAACCAGTAAACTTGGCAGCCACCCTGTTCGGGCTAATATTCTCCAAACAATGCTTGTAAATTAGACAGTCCGTCACGACATCTTCCCAATTTATCTTATTCGACATATAGTGGTCAAACTGACTTTTCTCCAGGTCGTCCATTGGAAATGTCGTCTTCTACGGATCCTTCGGGGGTTCACACCACTTCACGGGGAAGACCCAATTATCCTCCAATTTCAACTTCATAGCAAAAAATTACGACCTCCTAATATGATATTACGAGCATTCTCCACAACCACTCGATGTCGAGGACTAAGATAACAGAACTTGTCCTGCCTCACTTTCAAATGATAGAGATTACGAAAAGTGGCAAAGAGAGGCTCCACATTTCTCTTCTTACAATCTAAGAAGTACACCACAATAATAGGCCAAGAAGAACCAGTCAGCTGAGCAGCAGCAATACCAAACCCCTAGAGGCAAGTGGCGAAGAAAGGGTGCAGCAACAGGTGGAACCCCCCTTGAACATATGCTCGAAGAAGATCACGTCTTTCCCACCTCGCCTAAACTGACTAGGATGCCGTCCCACTTCAGGCACATAGAAGTCATAGTGGTAATTGGGGATGAAGATACCATAGGTCAGCATCAGGGCGCCAACCTGCTCATCAGTCATAGTGCAGTAGATATTATCACAAAACTGGACGCCAGCAACCCCCTCAACCTCCACACTTTCCTCACTCTCCCCAGAAGACGTTTGGTCTACCTCGGAGGCACCACCACCAACAGCTCCACCACCACCATTGGTCCCAGCCCCAGAACCAACAGCCACCCTAGCCCCCTCCTCTATTTCACGGTCCAGGTCAGTACACACCTCGTCAATGCTCTGACCACCGGTTTAGGACAGACCCTCCATCCTCTCCAGTGCATGGAAACCACCGCTATCACTCGAACCCATCCCAACAACCACCACAAACAGCAAAATATCAAACAAAAGGACAAAAGAAGCTCCGAAAGTACCTCTCTAGACACGAAACAAACTCCTCAAAACCGACGAACGAGCAAAATAGAGCAATCCACAACCAGAATGGAGAACAATGCAAGCAGATCGGACCTTCGGCAGTAAAACGGGCAACACATCGACAGCAAAACGATAACCAATAGAGGAAACTGACCCAGGCACCTCCATTTATAGCCAAAGAGGGACCTCGATGATCGCCAAACGGACCACACAATGCTCGACACGTGTCAATTCTCGAATAGCCCGGTCAGCTTTTAAGGATGTTATTAAGAGGCAGACACGTCAAACATCACTTCGTACCAACTAAAAGACAGTAGCAAACGCAGAGCATCTCCTCGCCCAACTCCAAACCCCCACTCTAAGAAAACGAGGTCGCCACACCCACCTTAGCTAGAAAATCCCAAAAATTTTTGCTAAAACCTGCCACTCCTCGACATCAGAAAACAACCCGTGCAGCACTAAAAACCTCTTATCCGTAGGTTCGCCATCGGCCACTTTATAACCTCCACCTCGCCTGGGGGGGCAATTGTTGAACCCACTCGGCCTACCAAGAACAGGCCCAGTCCGACAAGCACAAGGCCCAGATGAACAGCCCGACCAGACAAGCCAGCAGGCATTAAGAGCAGAGGCAAGGGACACGTGGCCATCCCCCTTCTTCCCAAAGGTCACATCCCTGGTCACCTCGGCGCCCACCTAGGGTAGTGCGAGACATTAAATGCTACAGTCTGGAGACGACGGACATTAAATGCAGCTGTCTCCTCGACAAGGCCCCTCGAGGTCGCTTGCACCAAACGACCTACCAGAGTCGGGCACGTGGAACTAGTTGGGCGAGCACCAGCTCGACCAACCTCCCCTATAAATGGTCCCCCTCAAGGCTATTCACAGGCTAAGCTCACTCTCTCTCTCCCTCTCTGGTGAGACTATCCTCTCCTTCTCAATATAGCATTCCTTTACCTTCTCCTCCAAACACTAACTTAACCATCGGAGCGCGTCCTGGAGCTCAACCTCCGGTGCCCCTTGACCTATTCTTTCTTCTTCTCAGGACCTCAGACCACCAAGGATTTCAGGAACACCATCATGACATAAAAGGACATCAACAGATATCATGAATTAAGTGATACCAACTCAATTAAAAAATTAATAATAAAAAAACCAATTAAATTTTAATAAATATGTAAAATAAAGTGTATAAATGTTATTTAATATATAAATTTAAATATTTAATTTTAATTAATTTTGTTTTTAAAATTTGCAATCATCCAATTTAAAAAAAACTTCTTTTTACCTATTTTTTTTCACTCACATCATGGATCCGTCAAAATCTAGTGCTTTAAAAATTTTCTAAAAAAAAGGTTAACTCTATGTTCCATAAGGGGAATTTAAAAAAAAAAAAAAAAAAACTCTTCCAATTCCCACTTCAATCCAGAAACATAGAAGTTTTAGGTAGGACAAGAAATTGTCCAAATTTTCAGAAGAAAAATAGTGACAATAATGGCAATGAAACCAGCTAGGGAGACGTCCTACATGATTTCTCCATTTAAGAAAAGAGCAACCAACCATGAATAAAAAAAAAAAGTTCTTCAAAGTAGTTAATGATTGGGCTTTCGATTTGTTTGATTTATCTTCTGCGTCAAAGCAGAGCATATCAATCAACTATAATTACTGCATTGCAATTAACGAAATATAATTTTGAATTATATAGAATTCATCAAAATATTATGTGAAATTAATATTTTTAAATAATAAATTTTATATAATTTTATGTTGTAATTGAATAATTACAAATGAAATGCTCCCAAAGCAGCAACTACATATTCGCCATGTTCGTGGTGGTTAAAGCCTTATTGCAACCGATAGTCAAACGTGATTCTAGCAGGTCTAATCACGTGTCAAATGTTGTAGCAGATATACACTATACTGTGCAATTAAATTTTTTATTTTTTTATTTTTTTTTCTCAATTTCGTTTTGCTCCAACAAACAATGGTTCAATATCAATTCTTTTCCTACTGTGCCCGCCGTGCCTTGTACAATATTTCAATTAAATTAAATAAAGAAATACAGCCCAATATTTAATTTTACCCTTCAATATTTCTCTATATAGTATGATCTGGTTCAACCCTTATCCCATAATAAACTAACTTTGAGTTTGAAGTATAAAAACTTGGTCTCTTTCTTCTCTGGGGCTGAGTATAGGTACTTATTCTTCTTCTTCTTTATCATCTGTGCTTATATATATGTTATTTACCAATAAGCATTATCATTATTATTATCTTTTATCTTACTTAGTAAAATATTGGTTTAGATTAATGATGGCAGTTCATACTTCAATCCCAGAAGATAAGGACTTAGTATGATTGGAAGATTAGATTCGTTGATGGTTATCGATGATGATGATGATGATGATGGATGATCGGGTGAGTGAATTCCATGCTATGCTTGTCAAATGAGCAGTCTTTTGCGGATTAACCTATTTTTCATTGTCTGTTCGACCTGAACATTTATATATATATATATATATATATATATATATATATATATATATATATATATGAAAACCCTAACTGGAATTAATAGGGAGACCATGATAATCGAGTGAACTAATTATAATTAGTCTAAATATTCCCGTAACTTCTTCAATAACAATCTCAATCTAGAAAAAAGCTAACCAGCTGATTGTTTTTGGTTCGATTAGTTCTTGATATATCATGTTTATTTAGGCATAAAATCATGGTGCATGATTTTTGTATTCGCTTTCTCCTTCAATTAGGTTTAAGTAACCCTTAAAAGGCATATAAATCCTGTTGGGTTCTATTAATTAATTTTGATTATTGCGAATAACTTGGTAGTTGCCATGAGAATTAGGAAGTAAAAGGAAAGCTGTAGCAGCTAGAGGAGATTTAGTTTGGTCTAAACCTATGATCTCCCATTTTTTTGAAAAAAAAAAATTTGTTTGCTTTCATTCGTAGCTCTCAGATTAGTAATAAGATCAATAACAAGTTTTTCACTTGTAAGGATTGGACCTAATAAAAACCCAATCCATCGAAAATTTGAGATTTATTGCAAAAATGAAAATTGATTATATAAAATATCAAAAAGAAAAGAAAATTTATTATATATACGTCATTAATAATTAGTCTTCCATGAAATTACAGTCAGATAGCTTTACCTTATTAATAAAATCCGTAGGTCAAAAAATTAAAGAAAAGATACAATATTATTGAAGATAGAAAGTAAAATATATATATATATATATATATCATATAATTTGAGGTAGATGCACAATATATTACATATATTTATGTACATAGTTACTATTTATTGATTGTCAAACTCTAAGGTTGACCTAATAATTCAAGTATGGTATCATGTCTCGTATTTTTTGTGTGTGTTAGTGATGTAAATACAAGCACAACAAAAATGATTAAACATGTCAAAAACCCAAATAAAAACATGATATACGTGTATTAGATATGTTGTATTAATCGTATTTTAACATGTCGTGACATGATTATTACACTATTTTCGTATTTATTAAACATATTGTGTCTGTGTCGTGTTTTCGTATTGTATTCAAAATTATCAGATCTATTTTAGAGTTTCATTTAACAGATGAAATGACTTAGCTCAATTATTTAATCTCTAGAGATTATAGAAGAAATTTACTCCTATAATTAAATTGAGAAAGTGTCATGACTTTAATTTGGTTGACATAAATTTTGTGGTGTATGACCGAGACCGATTTTGTCTCATGCTTAAGACGGGATTTTTTTTTTTTTTTAGAAAAAAAAAAAAAAAAACTTGGTTAGAAATTTCTTCAGACCTGTTGGGTGGTGTTTGTACTTTGCAAGGTGAGTAAATAAACGTGAGTTTTGACTTGTTCACCTACTGGTTATGGTTATGCATTGCATCTATAATGCATGTGGATAATTTTTCCATTTTTTAACCAACAATGACCCCCTAATTTTGAGTTTCTGACTTTGATACTACAATTTATGGTCAAATGTAAAAAAAAAAAGAAAACTGAATTATTGTCAAATGGTGCAAATCAGACATTCGAAGGACCTTTTATTTTCTTCCTTTTTAGCAAGATATAGAGCATGACATAGCCATAGCTAGCGGGCTTCGAAAGCAAAAGAAAACTCAATTATAATAAAGTTAGCAGACTTAAAATGCTTGAAATGATATATTATATATGAAAGATAAGCTAGATGTAGAGCTATTTATGTAGGGATGGCCTTGGAGCGGGTGGAGATTGCTTTATCTACTTCCGTCTTATTTTTATATAGATATTGAAAACATCCGACTCCATAAATGTCGGTTACATCAAAACCGCTCCACACTGCTTCACGCTACTTAATCCCATTTTTTACTAATTATTTTAATTTAATATTATAAAAATATATGTTATAATTTATTCATAAACATAATTTTAGTATATTAATATATAATATATAAAGTATATATATGATTTTGATATATATATCTAATATATATTAAAAATATAAAAGAGATATATATAATATTTTAAAGAATATAATAGTAATTTTAAAAAACGGAATGAGACGAAACGAAGTAAGCATTTATTAAAATCGTCTCACTCCACCAACCTCACTTTACAAAAACTAAAAACCTCCCATTTAGAACAGATCGATGCAAAATCCGTAGAACGGATCGAATTTTTTCATCCCTATATTGATGACACAAATCAAATTAAGTGTTAATTATAAGATAAATTTTGAGGTCGAAACTGACAACGAAAGTAAGGTATAAGCAAGGGACTGTACATTTGACAAAAGCATTTTCATGGAATTTAACATCCCAACACAACTAGCGAGCAGACGCGGTTTCAAAGGATAATCATAATATTAGAGCATCTCTTCCAAGGTATGTATTGTTCTCTGAATTCACTCTCAAATTGAGATTTTTTTTTTTTGGTAATTAATATTAGTATTTTTAGATGGTAATTGGATTATTTCAAACAAAATAAAGAAAAAGAAAACATGAGAGAGGAGTGCCGCATTAATAATATGAAGGGATTCATTTATGTTAGTTTAAAATTAATTTAATTTTACATAATTTCATAATTTTTTATATAATTTATATTTGTTTAATCCAATCGTTATATTTTATACTCTATTCATGTAGATGATGCATGTCAAATTTTGAATTAATTCACATATGAAAGCTGTAGATCGTTTATAAACTCTGTCCTCAATTCACTTCTTCTCTACTATTTATCTATTTTTAAGGCTCCTATAGGGGTAATAAAGAAAATTGACCAGCTAAGGAAAGTTTTCTTATGGGATGATGGATTGAATAAAAGATGCATATCACAGGTAAAATGGGATGATCTTTGGAGGATTAGGAATTGCTAATCTATCCAATATTGCTTTACTGAGAAAATGGTGGTGGAGGTATGGTATGAAAAAAAGATGCTTTATGGAGAAAACTTTAAATGAAAAATATGGGAATGGGCTTTTGAAATGGCTGCCTTCGATCGAACACAAGGAGAGGATGTCCAAAGTTTGAGGGATGTTTTGGGGGTTGTCGATGGGTCGTTGGTGATGGTACCGTTATATATTTCTGACTTGACAAATGGGTGGGGGGGGGGGGGGGAGAACTCATTGAAAGAGTGTTTCCCTAGACTTTTTTGTTTGGCTGTTGAAAAAGAAAGTAAAGTGGGTGAAATGATCAACTTGAATAGAGAGTGGAATATCAAATTTAGAAGGAGTTAATCACGCAAGTGCACGTATTGTTGACAAGTAATATAATGAAAAGTAGAATGTTGAACCCACGAAAAATTGCTATTAAAATTGCTAATTACTAAAATTAACACAACTTAATCTTATCTAAACAACTAATTAAAGATGATAATCAGAAATTAAATTAAAAGAAACTAATATTAAAAACAAGTAAATTAAAAAAAGGTATTCAATTAATTATAAAATCCTAGGATTACAACTTCCTTCAACACTTCGCTTGAATCTCTCTCTACCTCTTCACTTGATTAATGATCCTGAGTTTTTAACATAGAATTCTATCTTATTTATAAGGATCTTCCAATGGTCTCATAAAAATATCATTCTTAACCAATTTATTATATTCCTATGATAATTGAATTAAAGAATAACTCATTAAGCTTCTGACAATGGTTACACATGACAAGTAAGTGTATTCCTACCCTACCTGCAGATCAACTCATCATAATAAATGAGTATGAAACATGTGTCATTCAATCCAATCAACTAGAAGCATTAAGAACAAGAATGAACAAACAACTCAACAAACCATTAAATCAAGCTAGAGAGAGAAAGTAAATTCAAACTATGTGTTGAGTTCCATTGAAATCCTAGTAAAAGAATTTAGTTCATGATAATTAATGAAAACAAATAATCAAATAGTTTTACCATCATCAACAATACAAGAAAAATAAAGAAGAGAAAAGAGAAAATTAAGAGTTGTCAGTTCTTGAGTCTTCAAGCTTCCAATCTTTTTGAGAGAATTTGATGGTGGCTATCTTCTTGAGAGAGAATTAGGTTTCTAGATGTCTAATCATTTTTATTTTGACCTAAAAAAGTCCTATTTAAAGTGTCCAAGGCCTTCTGGAGTCCCAAACTTTGTGCCCAATAAAAACCAGGTTTTTTTTTTTTTTGCATTTTTTCACGATTTTGGTACTGTTCACGAGTCAAGGCTGCAACCCCGACTTTCTGTCCGCTGCCTGGAGGTTCTGTCGCCTTCTCAAACTTTGGCAGATGTTTTGACTGTGCAAATCTTATCCGATTTTAACGTCCCTTATACCGTTGAAAAGGTATGGAAGTCAGCTTCAAAAGTCAAGAAGAGAGTTTTCTCATTTGAAGTTTTTAAGATCAATTTTTTCTTGAAAAAAATTCCAGAAGTCAAATCTGCATGCTCATTGGTTTGCATCGATTTTTGTTGTTTTGCACCTCAAACCTCTAGATCACCTTGGACCTATAAAAACACATAAATAACAACTAAATAACTTGTTTTAAACATAAAATGAATAATTAAAATAAATATAAAAATATCTAAAACTAATCAAATCCTCAAAAACTTAGCCGATTCAAAAGTATAAAAGGTGACAAAATAACTATATTTTATAAAGTTATCATCTACCATTGTGGATGATTATATGTGGTGGTCTAATCCTCGCTCTGTGATTCGAACCACTCTGGCTACAAAATAATTGTGAGAGGGTTGTCTGGTTACGTCTTTCTGACAACATGTTAAAATTCAACGTTGATGGAGCAGCGCGAGGTAAACCTGATAAGGCAGGGTGTGGTGGTTTTCTTAGAGATGCTAATGGGGTAATACTTGATTTTTTTTTTTTTTGGCTCATTTGGTATTCTGGATTCTAATATTGCAGAAATTTCTGCTATTTTGACTGCTTTGCAAATGTTTCTATCTTCTAATTGGGTTGGACTTCATTCTTTGATCATTGAATCGAATTCAAAAATGGCGATATATATCATGGGTGTGCAATAAGGAGATTAGACCTTGGAAGGAATGGAAGATTTTTAATGAAATTGACAAGCTTCGAAAAGAGATCGGGGATGTTGATTTTGTCCACTGTTACAGGGAGTGCAATTCTGTCGCTGATGCTCTTGCTAAGAGAGGGGTGGACAAAAATGAATTATTTTATGCTTTTTGGTGATGTTTTTACATTTGTTAGGATGGTTAAATTTATTTTGATCCTGCTACTGCTATTAGCTAATTTCTTTGTTAATGATCAGGTGGAATTTCTATTAATAGAAAATCATTTATAGTTGAGCAAAATTTTTTTTTTTGAGTTAATTAAAAAAAATTTAATTACTTATTTGATATAAAAAAATTTAATCGTTAAACTATGATAAAGTCAAATCATTTTGAAATTCACGTGCGAGATAACTACAAAATGATTATTTTGTTAAATATTAATCGTATATGAAATTATAAAAAAAAATTAAAATTAATTAATTTTATACCGTTATAATTTAATTATCATATATATATATATATATGATTCAAACAAGAAATAGTATCCCAATGTTTCCGATGGATTTTCTTTTTTCTGTTTATTTTTTATTCTTTTTGTTCTTTTCAACAAGTGAAGACTAAAGAGTGTCACAATATTTGAGTTTAAGTACCCATATAATCCTTGTAAAGTAATAAAAATAGAAAATTAGTCCTTATATTATAAAAGTGAGTAATTTAGTCATTGTACAATTGAAATAGGTACAAATAAGTAAAATTGATAACGGTTTTAATGAAAAACCGTTATAATGTTGACGTGGACTCGTAAAATCTAACATAATTAATTACTTGAAATATATCTAAATATTTTTAAAATTAAATTTAAATAAAAAAATAATTTTTATAATTTAAATGGTAATCCGAGTCGGATGGATTCAGATTACCAAAAATCTGTCTCAAAACCGATCCAATTCGGACCAAATCTGTCGGGTCTAATGAGTAACTTGGTCCATAAACAAGTCTAGTTGTAAGGTACACATCGTAAATAATTATGTTATAGAAAGTATTTCTACAATTTTAGTACATAATGTACTGCAAAAATGTGTACAATATTTATTGTAGTATAAAATCTTTTAAGCTATAAAAAAAGGGGTTTTTAATATATATAAGAAAAAACACATAAAGGTTGCGAGATGTTGCAAAGCAATTTTTGTACATATAAGGATTAATTGTTAGTAAGAATACTACGTAAGTAAGTATGCATGCCGAACATATTGCATAAAAAAAGGTATTATTCGTGCTGAACTGTCGAAGAGAGTTTGAACTTGTGAATTCTCCTCTCTTTTTTTCTCTCTTTAAATCTTAGTCTCAAAAGTTTTTTGACAAGTGTACTAAGTGACGTGGCATTTTTTGTGAAACAAGCCAAGTTAGTCCTTAGAGGTGCCTAGTTGGACCAATAAAAGAACCCCATTTGGTAAAAGAGATATTTACAACTTCTGAAGAAGGAAACAGTTAGTAGCTAAAATGGGGGAGGTGACCGTTGGAAGATCGGCTATAAAAGGAAACAGTCGCTAAAGATTAACAAGTGCCCAACAACATACTTAACACAGCTCATATCAGCTCTAATAGCTCAATTCTTTTCTTCTCAAATCCTCTTTAAGTTTATTATTTCTGCATTTGTAAAGCTCCTTGAGCAATTTTGATGTAAAGTTTATTTTTTGCAAGATTTGTTCGATTTGATGTTTTGTAAGCTGTCAAGTGTTTAGAACAATCAACATTGGTTTCTTAGCAAATTTGCATTGACTTCATACAGTTTCTTGGTGGTTGAGAGCTCTACATCAATAAGATTTCTCCTGATTTTTCTCTATATTCTATTCCATTTAATTTCAATTCTATCATAATTGTTGGTGAATGGTGTTAGATTATTATTTGCATTTTTAATTTCTATTTTTAATGATTTAAGCACTTTGTTTGTTACTTTAAAAGGAATCTTTAAATTTGATCATTATTTCACCGCAAAACGTGAAAGTCACTAAAATTATACTTTAAAATATATTTGTGTTCAAAATTAATTTGTGATTAATTTGTGTTCAAAATTAATTGACAGGTCTTTCCATTTTGACCAAATCGGTGACCATAATTGGCACCAATGCGGTGCAAAGAGAGCCATTGGCTCCGTAATAGAAGTGTTCATGGTTTGATCTGTAAGTCCGTTTTATTATTTATAAAATATTAAAAAAATTTATATTAATATTTATATATTTTTTATAAATAAATTTAAATAAAAAAATATTTTTTATTTAATAAATAATAATTCAAATCGGACTGGATTGACTCGAATTATAAAAAATTTTATTCAAATTTTCGATCCAAAACAAGTCGAACCAAACGAACTAATTGATCCGTGAAAAGATCTACTCCGCAACAGCGTGTTCGGTGGTGAAAATTTGCAGCACGATTGATTCCACTCAAATCGCATCATACGCCGTTTAGAGACTAATCACAGCTAGAGTCCAAAGGTCCAGTGGAAATTGTAAATCGGCGGTGGGTTACTTATTTCCCAAAAAAATCCTCAACAAATCAAATTCCTTAGAGCAGGAATAAAAAATTATGATTTATGGGACACTTACACTAGGCTGCCAATTAGGCCATCTTATTGCAAATGAAGAGAAATGGAAGCTTATTTATGGAGCTCCCTTTTGAGTTGACCCATTGTTTTATCTATACTAGAAAAAAATCCTGTTTTGTCAGGATATTTTTTAAAAAAATTTATAAATTTTTTAATTAATTAATAATAATAAATTATAATTTATTAATTTATTATTTTTTTTATTTTTTATTTTCAAATTATAATAATATTAATATAATAATATTTTGTTAATTATGATAATAAATTTATGATAATTGTTTATTTATAAATTACGTAATATAAATGCATTTTCAAATGTTATTTATATATATTTAAAAATATTTAAATTTTATTATATTCTATATATTTTTATTTATAGGAAGTAAAAAATAATAAATAAAATTATGTTTTATATTTTATTCTCTCGTAAGATCGATTTTTTCACATAGGTTAGCAGCGAATTCGTTTTTTTTATTTTTTTTACTTTGTTTCCTGAACATATCGGGTACGGATCCTAAATTGACTCGCGACTCAACATGCGGACCTAAGTCTTTAAATACATCATTTAAAATAAAATTAATTAATAAAATAATTTATCTTTAACCTTTCCCCAAATCGGTCGGGTATGGATTCTAAATCGATATGCGAGTCAACCGGCGGACCAACCCCTTTAAATACATCATTTAAAAATAAAAAAAAAAAATTAATAAAATAAATTCTTTTAAAAAAAAATTCCAAGCGGGTCGATTACGGATTATAAATCGATCCGTGAGTGAACGTATGGGCCAACCCTTTAAATACACCATTTAAACTTAAAATAAAAGTAATTAATAAAATAAATTTTTTATTTTAATTTTTTTTCTCGAACGGCTCGGGTACGTATCCTAAATCGACCCACGAGTCAACATGTAGACCAACCCTTTAAATACATCATTTAAAAATAAAATAAACTAAAACTAAAATTAATTAATAAAATAAATTTCTTATTTATTTTTTTCCCGAACGGATCGGATATGGATCCAAAATCGACTAGCGAGTCAACATACGGACCAATTCCTTTAAATACATCATTTAAAATTAAAAAATTAATTAATATTTTTTTCTTTTTTAACTTTTTTCAGTATAGGTCGAGTACGAATCCTAAATCGATTCGCGAGTCAACGTGCGGACCAACCCTTTTGAATACATCATTTAAAAAAATAAAACTAAAAAAACTTAAAATAATTAACAAAATAAATTTCTTTTTTAATTTGTTTTACCGTACGGGTCGGGTACGGATTTTAAATTGACCTGCGAGTTATCGTGTAGACCAATCCCTTTAAATACATTATTTAAAAATAATTTTTTAAAAAAAAAAAAAAACTAAAAGTAAAAAAGAAACGAAAAAAAAGCCATTAGGTTTATTTTTATGGTAGGACAAAATTGCCCTTGGCCTATTTGAAAAAAGTCCCTTGGGTCCCTTAAAACTCAAAAATCATAATAGTTGATTATCATTCTTTTTTATAATATTTATTTTTTATATTTCATTTTCATTAATATAATAAATATTTGTAACAAAATAAATACATAAGTATGAAAACATAAATAATTGAATAAATAATCATGAAATATATAATTAATTTTTAGTAAATATATAAATAATAAATTCATATTTTAATTATATAAAACAAACATATATATATAAATACATAAAAATTAAGTAAAAAAAAAATTACTTTGTTAAGTCAAATATGTGTAAATATACTATTGTTAATTTTTAACAATAATTATTATTTGATATAAAATTTATTTCTATTAATTTTTATGGATTCTATTAGCTTAGTATTTGTGAAATATTATAAAAATATACAATGTACAAAATTATATTTAATGTCTTTAATGGTAATTTTTTCTTCTCAACATCTCACATCTCACTCCACCGTTGTTTTTTGCCGAACACAGTTTATTTCACCATTAATTTTAATCTCACCACAGCAATTTCCATTCTTACTTTTTTTTTTTTGTTGCTAAGTCTTCCATTCTTACTGTTGGGTTATCAATCTCACCATCACTACTATTTTCAGCAATGTGGTCGGTACCGTACCGGTATCGACCGTACCGATCGTACCGACTGGTACGTACTATTTTTAAGGTAAAGCGAAACGGTACCAATCTCGTACCGTTTCGATTTTTGTACCAGCCCGTACCGGTCGTACCGGCCTGTACCGGTCTGTACTGGCCTGTACTGGTCTGTACCGGTCAGTACCGGTACATACTGGACCGTACCAGTTGGTATAAGATTTTGATTTTTTTATAAAAAAAAAAAATCACTTATTTGATTTTTTAAACCAATTTCAATATTTTTTGTGTCATGATCATTTATATTTTTTTCATAAATACATTTAAAAATAAAATATGTTCATTAAATTAAGCTATTTAGCATAATTAGTCGTAATTTACTATATTTTTAATATTTTAATATTTATTTTACTTATTTGATGTTTAAAAATTTTAGATATTAAATATTTAAAATTTATAGTTGCATAAAAATATATATATATATGCATGTAATGGATATATATTTGTATGTGTATATAATATATATTTTATTAAAAAACTTGAAAATAGGTTATATATAGATATATGAAAAAAATATTTGAAAAATACCGATAAACTCGAAACGGTACGCCGAAATACACCGATACCGATATGTATTAATATCAAAATAAAAACGGTACATCCAACGGTGCGATACTGACTACCTTGGTTTTCAGTTTACCACAACCAGTCGCGTTGAACAAAACCTTAATGTGGTATAAAGATTAATCCAACATCTTCTTTTGGCACACCTAATGGGACACAGAACTGGAAATGTCACTAAAAAGAAATATGAAGAAGACTCCTCAAGAAACATCTGTAACTCAGACTTCCAACCACCCATAGCATCGGAGGCGTAGTTTCAATCGTTCGACCAACTGATCTTGAGGCTACGCGGTGCTAATTTGTTAGCTAAAAAATTGAATGAAATTGCCCATACTTTCAAGGAAAGCATCTTGAGTGTTAGACTATATGAAACTCCAAATGATTCGAATTTATCCAAGTTTGCCTGAACTCGAAAGAATTTAAATAAAAAATAATCAAAACTCAAAGCAACCCAAACTCAAGATGATTTGATCATGTAACGTCTCGAATAAAATATTATTTTGAACCTCAATTCGACAATAACCTTTATTTGAACCCATCCATAAGGATTTAAAAGAGTGAAACTACTCTTGAACTATTCATGCTGGGCTTGATTAATGCTCAAATTTGATTCATTCATTACTGAATCGAGTTTAAACATTATCATGCTCGATTCAAAATGACTCACAAGCCTTATCCATAAGGATTTAAAAGAGTGAAACTACTCCTAAACTATTCATGCTCGGCTTGATTAATGCTCAAATTTGATTCATTTATTACTGAATCGAGTTTAAACATTATCATGCTCGATTCAAAATGACTCACAAGCCTTATCCATAAGGATTTAAAAGAGTGAAACTACTCCTAAACTATTCATGCTCGGCTTGATTAATGCTCAAATTTGATTCATTTATTACTGAATCGAGTTTAAACATTATCATGCTCGATTCAAAATGACTCCCAAGCCTTATCAAACTTTAGGTTTTTCTTAGATACATATATGGAAAAAAAATAATAATATTTATTCACATATTTTTGAAAATTTATTTGAGTTTTGCAGACGAATTTGATCTCGACAAGCTTATTTTTGAAGCCAAACTCTAGTACAAAAACATAAAACTCAATCGGACTCAAGGCCTCAAGCCTAGAGGTTTTAACTTTTAATCAACCCAAGCTTGATCCCAGCATAACTCGGCTCGCTTAAATTGTACCCGTACCGGCCCAAACCCATCCGTTTGCCAACCTTACTCATCAAGCTCATCCCAGCCGCCCAACCTGTCCAGGCCATCTTTGTTTTTAAAGAGCCCATCGTGGCCTCAACTAAGTAAAATATACCGACTTCACAATTTTGACCTCCATAAATATATATATATACCAGAGACAGATGGCATACTGTGTTCGAGTCTAGATCATACTGTGCTCCTCCGCCGGTAAGATATACCAGAGACAGATGGCATCCTCTAACTTGAAGACGATGAGAAGCCCGCTTACCACTGCAGTAGAAAAAGGACACTTATTACCCATGAAAAGATCAGTTATGGTCGCTACAAAGATAAAGACAGCAATTGTTTCTTTTCAGGTTTGTTGCTCAAAAAAGTTTGCTTCAAATCTTTTGACGTTTTACCTACTATCTAAATGTAGATTATAGAGGAACAGAGTTCAAGTAGAAAAGTGAAAGTGAAAAACTTTAGTTTAAAGTGGAGATCTTTCTGAATATCCAGTTTCTAGGCAGATGGTCTATGCACCCCTCCCCCTCCCCCTCCCCCTTTTCCTTTTCTATACTTACCATTTAATCAAGTTATTAGAAGGACAGAAATGTGATCATTGATGGGTTTTGGATAGAATTCACATTTGCAGATTTATCTGTTGCTTAATTTAGTTATGAACCTAAGGTTGTGAAATCAGTGTATACCCATTTGCTTTATGGGTTATTTGGATGCTTTAGATCGATCTAAAATGGTAGCTTGAACCAATTCCGTTGCGTTTCTTTTGATTTGGTAGTTCTACTTTGTTCTTTTACTGCTTTATGTTAACTAACATATCTTAGCTAACTAGGGCTGCATTTGCTATTAGCTTTTACTAGTTTCTGTTCTGTTCTGTTTTCCATTTTTATTTTATTTTCTAAAATGGTACTAAAAGAAAATGAAACGGTAGAAAGCGATATTATAGACTTGATTTAGAATAACCAAATGATCAAAATGCAAAACCAATTCTAACATAACTGTGTTATTTTTTCTATATCAAATTAAAATTCAAGCATTTTGTTCCCCAAATACTAATTACTATTTCAATTTAACTCTTTAAAAGTATACTCCCTCCATTTCAAATTGAATTTTCACTTTTGACTTGCCATGGAGATAACAAAACACTTCGATTTAGTGTTTTCTTATTTTTTTTCAAAAAAAAGGGTTATATTGATAAATAGTAGTTTTTAATGCCAAAACGTTAAAAAAAAAATTAATAAAAATTATTAAAAATTGATATGGAACAAAGAAAAAGGAAGAGTTATATGTGTTCAAATAAGTACAAGTGATAAGTTCACCGGATCTATGATGTGGTGTAGCATCAATCTGTTAGGTAATTAGGATACTGATTTGATATATATTGGGTTATGACCGGTTAATCGGTTTCTTCTCATTTTAGATTGCATTGCCCTTGAAAATTAGGAATGCATCGTCATCTATGAAAATAATTTAATGTTGCTCTCTTGTTGACCGAGCTTCTATAAGATGCCCATCATTCTCATAATTATTCGAAGCTTGATGTTGTATGTTACATGTAGTTTAAAACATGATCGTTGTCTCTAATAACCAAGAGGGCTATCGTCAAAGATGCGTTATGTGGTTATAATACTCGGATTCGGGTGTAAGTGTCGGATACGGGTATGTGTCCTATACGGGTAAGTTCAATTATTTCTAATTTTTTTTATGTATTTTGAAGGTCTTTGGGTCATATCCCCATACTCATGTCTGCATGTGCTTCAATACGGATACTTCAAGAAAAATGAAAAGTCGGTCATATCCCCATACTCATGTCTGCATGTGCTTCAATACGGATACTTCAAGAAAAATGAAAAGTCGGAGCAATATAGTTATGTGACATATGTCATACCATATTGTAGATGAATAAAATTAGACGAACATCCTCAAAAAGTATGGTATTTAGTAATTAGTGTGGGTGGATTACAATTTAAAGTTGACAGCTGCTTTGCTTAAGTATTTGATGAACAGAAGATGGTGTTACCTGCATATATCACATTGAAGGTGAGCCTGTATGATGTCAGAAATTACTATTTAGATTGGCATTTTCAGTGTCCTGATTTCTTGTTTGAATCTGTGCTCACTGAATTCCAGTTCTTTTTATCTCCTTATTCATCGTTATTCCTATTTTCTTGTTTCTTTTAATTTTTCTACTGAAGAAATTGTTTGGGCTTATGCCTGCATGCGAACACTGCAAAAGGGGAGATATCCGTATGTTTTCACTTTTATGGACATCTTGATAACTGGTGGATCATATGAAATGTGTATTTCCTCATGTTAAAGTTTTACTGTAAAATCTGGCTGTTTATAGGCACTATGGCTTCTTTTCTTCTATAATTTTCTTTTCAGGAACTGGTTAACTCTGTTTTGAGAAGTGAAACGACAAAGGGATGTCATATGCAGTCGATAGGTTTTTTTTGTGGTTGATTCCAGATATTTGTGTCTCAATGCATTAATGTGTTATTGCTGTTGGCCATTTCTATAATTGATTATAGATTTATAGTATGCCTGAATTCTCAGTTATAAATATATGAAGAAAAATATTGAATTGGACAATTTGTAAGGTTTTTATAACTATTGAGAACTGCAGAAGATTAACATTGCTTTATTCAGACAAAAAAAAACACATTTTGTTATAGGTTTTGGCCGATGTAGTTGAGTTTTAGAACTACTAAGGTTGTTGCAGAGTGCAGACTTGAGAATTCTGCTTGGATCTATGTTGTTCCGGCTCTTTATTTTTTTTGAAGTATTCATGTCTGACCTATATTTGGACATAGGTATGAAGATATGATCTTTCAAGATCCACCAAATATATAAAAAAACTTCAAAAAAAAATTGAACATATTCATGTCGGATACATACCCGTATTTGACACTCAAATCCGAGTCCGAGTAACATAGGTTTGCATTCAAGTTTTGTCGAACTAAGAGTGAATCTTGTGAAATAATTTTCTTCTACCTTATCTAAAAGATAACTAGGAGCATTGCATTTGGCATAAGAGAAAAGGGAGAAAGACCTAATATGGACAGCACTTGGACACACCTCTGAACACATTGTTTTGTCTCTTTTGCAGGTGAAGTGTGAGAAAGGACATAAATCATCGACAACAAAAAGTTTTGCTGTTTCACGAAGAGATATGATGCAATGTTTAACCGCCGGAGTTCTTGGTCTTAGCCTTGTTCCAAAACCTGCCGAAGCTCGTCTGAGTAGACTTGAAGCGAGGAAAAAGATCATGGAGAAGCTTGAGGAGCTTAGGGAGAAGGCTGGGCTATCTAAGCCAAAAACTGAGAATGGGATGAAGGCTCCTACTTTGCCACTGCCACATCCAGAAGGCACAGTTAGACCATTGGTTGAAGCAACCCTTAAAGAATATCCCTCCTTCAAATAATGCCTTGTGATATTCTGAGCAACGGGTTCTTTCATGTTGTCAATTTATCTTAATCTTAAAAGTAAAATGTAACTTAATACAGTGAAATTATTGGTCATTACATGAAGAGAACGCCCGATGAAATAAAGACTAGAATTGTCTTCATGTCAGGAAATAAAAAAGGACAAGACTTTCTTGGAAATAAATGTATGTATCTTTAGCTAGTCTAGCATAACTAAACCAGAATATTGATATTTGTGATGAAAAATTGAGCTTTATCAATGAGTGACAACGTCTAACACCGTTAATAAAATCTAAAATTCAAAATTCGATGACACTATAATAGATCAATCAAAATGTGTCATTTAATATCATTGACTAAGATAGACACATTTAATTAATCCATTTCTTTTTCTTTTTTTTTTTACGTAGATCTGAAAATTCGTGTCTTATTCGAAATTTTCATGTGTTTAAGATATTATATATTTATATAAATTTTGATATGTTAATAATTCGTGTTATATAAATTTTGATATGTTTGTGTATTTATATCGTATTCGTGTTATTTTTCGTATCATATCTTGTTATGTTTTGTATCATGTTTTAGTTATTTTTTTTCATATTGTGTAATCGTATTGTGTTTAAAGTTACCAAATCTACTCTTACAGGTACTTTTGCTTTTCTATTTTTCTAATTTGTTGTTTGAGAATTTACAATGCCAAAATTATGTTACTTTACTCGTAAAATCAAATTTAATTAGAAATTTTGTATTATATATATTAATCAAATAAAATACCCTTCATGTACTAATTACTAGTGTGATTTGCAATATTAGCTTTATATCATATAAAATATTTTAATTGAACTTAATCTACTCATGATTAGCAAAAATAAAAACCAAGGCTCGTTTAATAAATGTTTCTGTTTTTTGGTTTTATCTTTTTTTTTTTATTTTATAAATGAATGAAAAAAAAAATCAAAAACATAAAATTTGAATAAAAAATTAAAGACAAATAAAAAACCAAAAAAAAAAAAAAAAAACAAAGCCACGTTTGTTAAACTAAAATAAGTTTGAAAGGGTTAACAAGACATAGAAAGTTTTAACTAGGCTAATTCGTGTATGCGTGAAATTTATAAACTAAATAAAATTTATTAAACTTATTAAATGTGTCAAAAATTTAAAAATAAATAAAATACACGTATTAAATATATTATATTAATTATATTTAAACATATCATATCATATTTATTATATTATTTTTATATTTATTAAACTTATCATATTTATGTTTTATTTTTACTTAATCTCTAATTATCAAATCTTATTTAAACCATCGAATAAAAAAAAAACCATACCAAATTTCATTTCTTCATAATTATAAAAGCTTTTCATTCAAATCATGAAAGGAATTATTTTAGTGGAACTCTCTTACATATATAAATTATTACAAAAAAAAAAAATAAAGGCAAGCAAATTAATTGATCTTTTTGTCCATGTTTTTGACAAGCTGCCTCATTTGAAACCTCCAAAACAAAAAATAAACCAAACCCAAACCCAGCAACACAAAAACCCAAACATGGTCCTCCCCACTTTCTTTCTCGGACTTCACCTCCACTATTTCAAACCTCTCTCTCCCTTTCCCATTTATACCCTCCCCTACATGCCCATATAACACATACACCCTTCCCTCCTCCCCCACTACAACCGAGGTAGCGAAGCCTTCCTCATCAAGGGCAGTTTTGTCATACACCACACCTTCACCCCAACTATCATCGCTCTTCAAAAACCACAGCTTTTGCGTTGAAACAACTAAAACGACGCCGTCTCTCCTAGTCGCAATCCCATCTGGCATTACCAGATCCTGGTTCAGCAAAACTACCCTCGCTGTCCCATCGTCCGCATCGACCTTAAACATCTTGCCCGTATTGGATTGCACCACCAATAAATAACCCTTGCTGACATAAGCGATTCCGTTGAGGCCGAAATCGTTAAACGGCTCGTGTTCATCCATAACAGATGGGTAACGGCTAAAAGCCGGAGATCTGGAGAAGATCGACGCCTCTCCGTCTTCGTTGACTTTCCAGATGAAGTTTCCGACCGAGTTGGTGACGTAAGCGTTGCCCTTGAAGTCGACTGCGACGTCGTTGGCGACGTCCCGCCCGCGACCGGTGGAGGAGATGGAGAAATCGGGATCGGAGGGGAGCAGGGAGAGGAAGAGGCGGCGGCGGGTTCGGAGGTCGTAGGCGACGAGGGCGTTAAAAGGAGGGAGAGGGGAAACGGAGTGGAGGCAAGCGAGAAGGCGTTTTTTGGTGGAGTCTACCGCGAGGCCTAAAACAGTAACGTTTGCTGGGAGTGATGGGTCGGAAATCAGAGTTTCGACAACGCCTGCATCGGAAACGGACAGGATTGTACGGTGGTTTAGCGAACCCACGATGAAGTGCTGGGCTGATGAGTCCCAGGCCATGCCTTCTGGGTAGAGGTTGGGCCATCGGAAATTGATGACGTGGGTCTTTCCGGCGAGGGCTAGGCCTACGAAAACAATGATAATTAGGAACATAAAGCTGTTTTTGATTGGAGACATGATGGGTGGATTCTTTAGTGGAGATAACAAGAGAGAGTGTTTTTAGTTAAAAGGAAGTCGAGTTTCCGAGCGAATCGATCAATTTAACCTTTTCTATTGTTTTTTCTTAATTGTTTTATTAATTTCTTGTCAAAAAAGCTTCTCAATATTCGAAAATTAGTGTTCCGTGATTTTCTTGTCAAAAAGGTTTTCTGTTTTTTATTACTCAAGGGATTTCTATTTCTTGTTAAAGGTTAAAGTAAACAGATTTTAGTTTCTTGCTTTATTTTTCTAGTTCTATTATATGACAAAAACATTGCATAAAAAATCCCAAGTAATAAAAATAAAACATGTCTAACTAAAGAATGAGTTACAATATTTTCATTAAATAGGCTTAAGTTAACATACTTTGTAACGTTTGATGTCATTATCTAAATTATCATGATAATTTAATTACCATAATACTGTGATTTTTTTTCTTGTGATAATATTATCGCTTATGATTTATAATCACTTTATTTAATTAATAATTAATAATTCTCATTGATATTGTTGAAAATCAAATATTAATTGTTTAAAATTATCAAAATTATCATACTGTAATAGTGACACAAGTAATAATTTCAATTTTGTTTAAAGATAACAGTTTGCAATTTTACTTGCTTTATAATAAAATATAACTAAATTATTAAACTAACAAATATAAAAGTATATTTAAATAGATAAACTAACATTTAGAAAATAAACTAGATAAAAGAATTTGAATTAGATTTATTAAAACTATAATTAAAAATATTGTATATAAAACATTTAAAAAGTTAAAATAGCATGCAATTTATTTTTAAGTTGGATACAATTAATAAATTTTAAAAAGGTAAAAGCTTATCATATAAAATAATTATAATTTTCAGAGGAAACATATATTTTAACGCACACATTAAAAGTGAAATATTGATTATAATTAATTTTATATATCATTTGATCATAATTTTTTTTTTACCGTTTTGGATGTTAAAATGCACTTGTAATCTCAAACCTTTTATTTGAGTTACATTTTTATCTCAAATCTTCAAATTGTTAGACGAAATCTCAAAACTTTCTTCCATCAAATTTTTTTTTTCTAAATGTGAGAATTATAAATTAGGGTAATGGCCCAGACTTGTTATTCTTTGTCATTGTGCCAAAATATATTTATTAGAAAAAAATAAAATTTTTAAGAAGGAAAAAAATTTATAAATTTTGCCCTTGATTTTAAAAAAATCAACTTAAAATCAAGGACAAAATTGGTATTTCAATTTCCTTCTTAATAATGTATATATAATTGAGTTTTGAGCAATAAAAATATTTATTAATATGCATTAAATATTTACTTAATTTTATTGATTTATATATAATTGGATTCTAAGTAATAAATATATCCTTTAATATGCATTAAAATATACATTTAATTTTATATTTATTTAAAAAAAATATTTTGTTATTTGTTAAGAATAAAAAAAAAAAACTTACATTTATCTATATATATAATTGGATTATGAGTAATAAATATACACATTATTAATATATATTATATATTATATATATGTATGTATATAAACGTACGTTTTTTTTAATTCTTAACAAATAATAAAAATGAAATTTTTTCTTAAATATATAAAGTTAAATAAATATTTGCATTCTAAACAGAAAAAAAATACGTTTATTAATGAAGTATTTGTATTATTTGTTATTATATTTATATAAATTGTAACTTATTAATAATTTTTTTAAATAAATTTTAATATATTATATATTTACGTCGTATTTAATTATTTTTTTCGCATTAATAAATATTTTATATTATTTTATATCATATTTATTTTAAATTGTGATCTTTTTGATCTCATTTCAAGAAATGTCATTATGGTCATTGTTCGCGGTTTTTTTATATAAATATAGCAAAAAAAAAAATTCTCAAAATACCGATCCTTTTAGATTATTTCCCAAAATACGCTTGTTTTAAAATTAGCTGGGAAATCGCCACCCCCCATGGCGATTTTCCAGCATCAAAATATTGATTTTGACTAAAAATACCAAGGGAAATCGCCATGGGGGGTGGCGATTTCCCTTGGTGTTTTTTTCAAAATTTGCTAAAAATACCAAGGGAAATCGCCACCCCCATGGCGATTTCCTTTGGTATTTTTAACCAAATTTGTAAAAATGATGAAGGGAAATCGCCATGGGGGGTGGCGATTTCCCTTCATGTAATTTTTTTTTAATTTATAAACAAATTTTAATTTTTTTTTAATTTGTAAATTTTATTTTTTAAATTTAAAAATTATAAATTAAATTAAATTTCTTATTAAATTTAAATATGGAAAATTTTGTTTCTTATAAAAATTAAAAAAACAAAATAATATTTCTTCTTAAATTTGTATATCAAAAATTATATTTGTAAGTTTTGTTTTAATTTTAAAAATTTGTAAGTTTTGTTTTTTAATTTTAAAATTTATAAATTAAATTAAAATAATTTTTTTATAATTTTAAAAATAAAAAAATTTCGTAAGGTATATTTTATTATTTAAAATTTATGAACAAATTTTTTTAAATTTTGTTAATTGATTTGTATTAGATAAAAATAAAAAAAACAAACAAAAAAACTTGCATTACATTTTCATAAGCAAACAAGTGAAATTCTGGAAAGCAGAAAAAAAAATATCTGGATAAGACTGATGATATAGGTTTTTAGACAGGTTTCAGCTATATTTCCAGTCCATCAAATGGTGCAGAAAATATTGGAACTTGATTCTTTCTGCAATGGATAAGACTGATGATATAGGTTTTTAGACAAGTTTCACCTATTTTCCAGTCCATCAAATGCTGCAGAAAATATTGGAACTTGATTTTTTTGCAATGGATAAGACTGATGATATAGGTTTTTAGACAGGTTTCAGCTATATTTCCAGTCCATCAAATGCTGCAGAAAATATTGGAACTTGATTCTTTCTGCAATGGATAAGACTGATGATATAGGTTTTTAGACAGGTTTCAGCTATATTTCCAGTCCATCAAATGGTGCAGAAAATATTGGAACTTGATTCTTTCTGCAATGGATAAGACTGATGATATAGGTTTTTAGACAGGTTTCAGCTATATTTCCAGTCCATCAAATGGTGCAGAAAATATTGGAACTTGATTCTTTCTGCAATGTATAAGACTGATGATATAGGTTTTTAGACAGGTTTCAGCTATATTTCCAGTCCATCAAATGGTGCAGAAAATATTGGAACTTGATTCTTTCTGCAATGGATAAGACTAATGATATAGGTTTTTAGACAGGTTTCAGCTATATTTCCAGTCCATCAAATGCTGCATAAAATATTGGAACTTGATTCTTTCTGCAATGGATAAGACTGATGATATAGGTTTTTAGACAGGTTTCAGCTATTTTCCAGTCCATCAAATGCTGCAGAAAATATTGGAACTTGATTTTTTCTGCAATGGATAAGACTGATGATATAGGTTTTTAGACAGGTTTCAGCTATATTTCCAGTCCATCAAATGCTGCAGAAAATATTGGAACTTGATTCTTTCTGCAATGGATGAGACAAATGATGGGATTTATCAATCACATTTTGCATTGAATAAGTTATAACTTTTTCAGTCAAATAGTCCTAGGCAGAATATCAGAATCAGATTCCATCCTATACAAAGGATGGGATTTGTCATCTGGTACAACATAATGAACCATTATAAATTCATAATACTTATGGAGGTTTACAATACCCCCTACAACAGTTTTTCAATCAGATTTTTCCTGAGTGCTAAAACCTCCTCATTCTCATTCTCATTCTCATTCTCATTCTCATCCTTCTATATTTCTTCTTTCTTTTGCTACACAACATGAGCAATAGAGTGATCGCATTGGTCTACTATAATGGCCAAATTCATAATACTGACGAAGGTGCTACCTTTGATTGTAAACGTCCAAAAAGTTTTCGTGTTGAAGACGACGTCACATTAGAGGAACTGAAGCTGCAAATTCATACAAAAATTAAAGCTGGAACTAGAAAAAGAGTTTCAGAGGTTAAGTACAGGCATCCTCTTTCTATTGGTGAAGGATGTGTCCGATATAGAACATTTCCACTTGAAGATGATGATGATGTCAGATGTATGTTTTATGCTCATGAGACATTTGCAAATGTTGGTGTCCTTGAGTTATATGCTGACATAGATGATGTTGACGATGATTGCGGCCCTTCAAATGTTCGCACAACAAACTTTCCCATAGAAGATTATGATTCTGGGTCGTTCTATGTTCACACTACATACGACGTTCCCACAGAAGAAGTCGTGCCCTTATCTCAAGCTACAACTTTTCAGACTTCATTAGTCTCACAAACCCTAATTCCTACTACCCTCGAAGATGAGCCAGCTGGTGTTGATCCTGTTCGTCCACGTGGAGTCCATGGTGAAGATGTTGGTGAATTTAGTGAGCAGGAAGAGGATGCTGAATTCGCAAGTGATGACAATACTGATTCTGACCCAGACGTCGTCCCTGCTGAGATCAACACTCATGGAGATATCAACACTCATCGAGATATTCCCCCATATCAGGCTGCATCCCATATGCATACACTGGATTTGGAGGCAATGCATGTGCCGGAATTTCCAGAGTATGCTCATACATTAGCTATGCCTCTGACATTTGATCCATCTGCAGTTGATCTGTGTGTTGGGTTACAATTCCCAACGAAAGAGGCTGTGCTTTCAGCTATCAAGCACTATAACATCAAAAACTCTGTAGATTACAGAGTAATTGAATCTGAGCCGACGAAATATTATGCCAAGTGCGTAATGTATGGGAATGGGTGTAATTGGAGAATAAGGGCAACTTTTATGAAGAAGAAACATCTATGAGAGATTAGAAAATATGAAGGGCCTCATACTTGCACATCGGGGAGGATTTCACAAGATCATTGCAAGTTAGATTGTAACATGATCTGTTCATGCATTTTGTCATTGGTCCAAGCAAATCCGGAGATTTCCGTTTCAGTTTTGATCGCTGAGATGCGAATCCGGTATGGATACATCACCTCCTACAAGAAAACATGGCAAGCAAAGCAAAAGGCAATTGTTCGAGTATTTGGCGATTGGGAAAGATCGTACAATGAGCTACCTAAATGGTTAGGTGCAATGCAACATTTCGTGCCTGGTACAATTGTGGAATTGCAAACGGTACCTGCATATCACGGTGATCGACTGGTCCAGGGTAAGAGAATATTCCATCGACTATTTTGGACATTTAAGTCGTGCATTGAAGGGTATCCGTATTGTAAACTTATTGTGCAAATAGACGATACTTTCTTATATGGAAAATACAAAGGCACATTATTGTTAGCTATTGCACAAGATGGCAACCGAAACATACTGCCAATTGCCTTTGCCATTGTGGAGGGTGAGACAACAGAGGCTTGGTCATTCTTTCTCAGTAACTTGCGCAGACACGTGACAAAACAGCCTGGCATTTGCTTGATGTCTGATCGACATGAAGCCATCAAAGCTGCGATTAGACGTGATGGTGGATGGAATCCTCCACATGCATATTCAGTGTACTGCATTCGACACATTGCAGCGAACTTTATGAAAAAGTTTAACAATAAAGAATTGCGTCGACAAATTGTTAACATGGGTATGGAATCAAATCATAGTTATTTTATCTCTTATATTTCGTTTAGCATATAAAATAATATTGAAATTCACAAGTTTTTTGTTTTAAAATTTATTAGGATACGAGTTGAGGCGACCGAATTTTCATTTCATGTATGACAATCTTCGTGGAGAAAATGCAGAGGCGGCTAATTGGCTTGATAGGATCCCCAAAGAGAAGTGGGCGCAGTCATATGATCAAGGAAGGCGTTATGGCCATATGACAACCAACCTAGCTGAATCTATCAATTCGGTGTTGAAGGGAACGCGTCATCTTCCCATTACTGCTTTAGTGCAATCAACATATTATAGGTTGGCTGCACTTTTTGTTAAGATGGGGAACAAGCAAATTGCCATGATGGAGGGAGGGCACACATATTGTGAAACAGTCACACAAGCTATGCAAGAAAATCGCAGGAAAGCTAACTCCCACATTGTTCGTAATTTTACACGAACAAATCAATCTTTTCTGGTTGAAGAGTTAGTTGCCCCACAAGAGGGTGTTTCTGCAATGAAGTACAAAGTCAACCTCAGTGACATGTGGTGTGATTGTGGAAAGTTTCAAGCACAAAGGTTCCCTTGTTCACATGTAGTTGCTGCCTGTGCACATGTCCATGTAGATTGCATGCAATATGTGGACAAAGTCTATAGACTGGAAACTATATTGAATGTTTATAGACATGAGTTCGAAACTGTTGGAAATGAAGGTTACTGGCCTCAATATGATGGTCCAGAAGTGTGTCCCAATCAAGAAATGCGGAGAAATCCACATGGTCGGTCAAAATCAAGTCGTATTCGTAATGAAATGGACCTCAGGGAGAAAGGCCAACCAAAACGTTGTAGATTATGCAGAAACGAAGGTCATAACCGTCGAAATTGTCCGCATCGATTTGGCACATTGGGGGAGACTTCGCATCAACAATAAATGAATTACATGTTTTTCTCAACTTATTATGTACTTTGGATTATAAGGGAAAATGTAATGCAAGTTTTTTTGTTTGTTTTTTATTTTTATCTAATACAAATCAATTAACAAAATTTAAAAAAATTTGTTCATAAATTTTAAATAATAAAATATACCTTACGAAATTTCTTTATTTTTAAAATTATAAAAAAATTATTTTAATTTAATTTATAAATTTTAAAATTAAAAAACAAAACTTACAAATTTTTAAAATTAAAACAAAACTTACAAATATAATTTTTGATATACAAATTTAAGAAGAAATATTATTTTGTTTTTTTAATTTTTATAAGAAACAAAATTTTCCATATTTAAATTTAATAAGAAATTTAATTTAATTTACAATTTTTAAATTTAAAAAATAAAAAATAAAATTTACAAATTAAAAAATAAAAATAAAAATAAAATTTGTTTATAAATTAAAAAAAAATTACATGAAGGGAAATCGCCACCCCATGGCGATTTCCCTTCATTCTTTTTACAAATTTGGTTAAAAATACCAAGGGAAATCGCTATGGGGGGTGGCGATTTCCCTTGGTATTTTTAGCCAAAATCAATATTTTGATGCTGGGAAATCGTCATGGGGGGTGGCGATTTCCCAGCTAATTTTAAAACTAGCGTATTTTGAGAAATAATCTAAAAAAATCGGTATTTTTGAGAATTTTTTTTTTTTTAGCTATATTTATATAAAAAAAACCCATTGTTCGCCATAAGCTTTTAACGTGTCATATCACAAGTATCTGCCATATCATCGCCGCCTTGCCATCGAAACATAAAATAAAAGCCCGAGAAGCAAAGCTTGCTTCCAAAATATCCCCTCTTCGCATGCATATCTTATCTACCACTCCACACATTTGTCAGCAAAAAAGAAAGAACGAACTTGTTCCCGAACATTCCCGAATTCCCTATCAATGATCAAACACCAATCCAATCTACCTTTTAACTCAGATATTTTCTTCCTCTACTAATCTCTACGTTCCATTTCTTTATATGAACCCCTTTCTCGCTCTTTCTTCTTCAATCCTTTTTATGCTTTGTTTAAGCTTTAACACCGACAAATAATATCACAACAGCATTCACAGAGCTTGGGGTTTTCAGTTTTCATCACTGCTTCTCAAATTTTGGGTGTTTATGCCTGTCTGTCTGTAAATAAAAACACTGGCTTGGTGATGATGGAGACTAAACAGGACTTACCATCTTACTATAACGTTCTAGGGGTCAAGGTGGGTGCTTCTGTTGAAGATATCAAGCGTGCTTATAGAAAGCTTGCAATGGTAAGTCTTTTTTTCTGTCAGGAACCAAGATATGTTTTGTCTTAGGGCAGTTTTTGGCTTTTGGAGTTGACAGCAACTTTCCAATGTTATAAGCAGTTTGAAGAACATGAGCTGATGTTGTTGTTGTGTTGTGAATATGGTGGTGCAGCAATGGCATCCGGATAGGTGGACAAGAACACCTTCTCTATTGGGTGAAGCTAAGCGTAAATTCCAGCAAATTCAGGAAGCGTATTCGGGTAAGTAAATTGACTAAGACCTTTTATCACCCTATATTAATTACAGTTTAATTTGCCTGATTGCTTTTGTTGTATATTAGCTTGGTTAATTCCAGTTTGTTTCATTTGGCAGTTTTATCAGACCAGAGGAAGAGAACTCTGTACGATGCAGGGTTATATGATCCTGAAGATGAAGAAGATGAGGTGGCTGTCTTTTTTCCTCCCGAAAATCTGGTATTCCTTAAAGGCATTTACCTTCCAATAGTTTGCTAAAAATTGAATGAAATGTTTTGTTTGCAGGGCTTTTCTGATTTTGTAGCGGAAATTATCTCTCTCATGGCCAAAACGAGGAAAGAGGTAAAAATTACATTTGTCCTAAATTCCAATTTGAGTTGAACTAAATCTTGGCATAATCTTATACTTCTGATCAACATTTTTAATTAAAGCTATATATGAATTTTATCCAAAAGATGAAAAATCATTAAAAATATGAATGTTCTTTGGTTAGAATGTAAACTTCAGTTTTTACATGATATAGAATCAGAAAGTGTGATTAAAATGATGACCAATCCTATGATGATATTGTCCCCCTCATCATCAAAGGCTGATTGGCCTCTTACATGATTTTGATAACTCATCTTTTGGGCTTGATATAATGTATCAAGCGCCTAGAATGCGCCTGTTTTAACATGTAGTGTAGCCGTGGGGGGAGCTGGTGGCACTAAGATGTTGAGCAACACCATGAGAATTATAGCTCCTTAATATGTGAAAGGAAAATTTGCAGATCTTAATTTTAATTGACTCCCAAGTACAATGGAGTAATAAGATTTCTTGATTTTGCTAAACTGGAAACTAATGCATGGAGGGAGTGGTGCATATATAAATGATTTTTTCTTGTTGAAATTGTTAACATTCTTTTCTATTACTTGTGCTCAGGAGAAAGATTGCAGCCTTGAGGAGTTACAAAAAATGTTTTGGGATATGGCACAAGGATTCCAGTCACCTTCATAGTTTTGTGGGAGCTCAAAGAGGAAAAAATGGGTTTCAAATCAGATGAGTGATAGACATTCACATTTAGGTGCAACAGGGCTCAATATGTAGCAAACCAGAAGTTATTGAAGTTACTCCTAGCACTTATTGATCCCCAAAGCAGATGAATCTCAATCCTTTTGAGATTCTCAAATCTTTGGAAAACAAACCTAGAATGAATGGGGATGATCACACTCGTTGGATTATGTTGACTGATGTCTACTATTTGGGGTTTGGAATTTTACTTTTGCCATGGAATGATGCTTTTGGAACACACTTTTAAAATAAATAAAAAACTACTATATTGTTGAATCATTCAACTTTATTTTCATTTTTAGAGCAACTTTTTTTTCTTCTTTTTAAAAACACCCACAGTGGGTGACCAAAAGCTAATTTTATCTTTGCACTTTAGTCATCAGTCAATGATTTCTTTTCTTGGAAAGAAAATGATAATATAAAGCATTAGAATGTTTTTTGTTTCATACTCCTAAAGTGTGAAACAGGTGTTAACTAAATGGAGAATGCTTGATCATTTGATTTAGTAAAATATATTTCTTTATTGAAGAAGTCAGTTTAATTTTTCTCTTTTGAATAGCATACGAAAATTAGATTATGAAGGTTATTATTGAACTTCAGAGTTAAGATATAAGCCCAACAAGCCCAAAAATATCACCGACCAAACACCTACCCGCTTCAATTCCACCCATTCATCTACGATCTAACTAATTGGGCTTGTCATTGCGGTCCGCCTCAGCAAAGTTTCTCTATTCCTTATTTTCGCTTTAATAATTGAGTTCGTATTCTATACATTGTCAACGGGATTAAAATATTGATAAATATGTTTTCTTGATATATTATTTTTTAAATATTTTTACTATATTTTATAGGAACACGTGTCACTTTGCTAAAACCACTAGTAAAATTTTTAAACTCCACTCATGATTTTCTTTAATATTTTCCGGTGGACAAACATTTTTATAACCCATACCTCATCTCTCAAACCAAAAGGCAAAAGGCAAGAATGCAATTATATAGTCAATTAACCAAATGAAAATTGATTTGCCCTAAAATTTAGGCATCCGGAACATCTTTTGGAGTATGATTTTTTATCTTTGAGACAAAGTTCGAATCTTTCTTTCACCAAATAAAAGAAGAAATTTGGAATGATCAAAATCAGTAATAATTAAAATGTTGTGGCGGGTCTACTCAATCATTGAATGATGAGTATATCAGTATTTTAAATGGTATTATTATTATTATTATTATTATTATTATTATTATTATATAGGAAGGTTCCAAAAGCAATGCTTGAGAGTTCAAATTAATTTTGTATGACTAGGGAAGTTGACCAGAAGGTGTGCATAGAAAAAGGGTGGAAGATGCTTTAAGAAAATGGGACGGTGGCCTTTCTCACTAACAATTTCTTCTTATTCACTCATCTTCGGGTGAGGATTCCATATTTTTCCAACGTTTTGTCCCCTCCTTTTGCTTCCCTTTCTTCACGTTTAAGTCCACCAAGCCTTAGTCCTCTTCTCACTAGATTAACCTACAAATTCTACGCAGGTTAGGTTTCATGTTGAAAGAAACTATTAACAAAAAAAAAAAAAAAAAATCTACATCAATTTGCCAGTTGTGAAATAGTTTTCCATTACAAATTTTTATTGCTAATTATTATAACATTCATGAATTAACATGTTCCCCCTTGCATAAATTAAGGGCAAATCAATCTACTCCTACCTGTCATTTCAAGTAATTGACTTAAATATCATTTTGTCACTAAATTTTAAGGATTCAATGACGTTTTGAGGCTTCACTCATTCAATTGAAGCCTAAATTTTTTGTTTTAAGTGTTAATTATGAATGAAAATGTTAGGTCACCATTTAAAAATGTCGAAATTTTGTATCTTAAGAAATGATATAGTTCAATTTATTAAGACCTTCAAAATCAACAAGCATCTTATCTTAAAACGCATTGCATTTCATACTTCAAACAATTGCGGTCAATTTCCTGATATTATTTGGTCATAAATGCCAAAATAAAAGAGTTGTATACGATGAGTTTTTTTTATCTTATCTTGCTTTTGTTCCAGTTTTTCAGTAACCTATCCTTTTGTCCTGTTTGGCCTCTGTTTATATTTGTTTGATCAGTAAATTGTGCCATTAGGCAATTACTTCCAACATCTGAAAACGTCTTTAACACAGGCGTTATCCTTATCATAGTGATCTTATTTACCATTACCATTAGGGAAAAAAAATAAAATAAAATAAAACCCTTCAAGAATTATCAATAATAATGAAAAGTAGATGCCAACAGATAAAGAGAAATTGAGAAAATTAGAAGAAAAAAGTACGGAATTTTTATTACACAAGAAGAAGATGGAGGAAAGTGGTAATTAGAGGAAAAGGAGGAGTCCTGAGATAAAATGACAAGGCAATGGAACATGACATGATGACTAAAAAGGGTGCAAAGAGTCCAAGAAAGTAAGTCTTCCATCCCCAGTTCCCACCCTTGAAAATGGCTAGTCTGAGCTGTGAGTGACCACCATGTCAATCACCTGCCCTTGGGAATTTTTTTGCATTTTTCCTGATAAAAGGAGTACTGATCTTCTGGGGATAGTTACAACTAACAACTGTTTGTTTTTTTTAATGCTTTCCACATTTGTTCAAACTTTTCATATATATATATATATATATATATAATATTTTCATTTTCGTTTATGTTGCTTTTTTTTTTTTTTTTTCCTTCATTTGGTGGTAAACAAGCATTCTATATATACCAATTTTTAAAATTTCAATGCAAACGGTAGGCATCTCTCACCCACCCACCATGCCTACTAATTGTGACCTCAAAATCCTTCTTGGCAAAGAATAAAACAATTCACATGCAATCCAAACTAGACTTCTATTGATCATACAATAATATATGGTGAACTATGTGTGATCTGCAAAAACTATGAATTTTCTTCAACTGTACATAGCTTGGCTGTACAGTGTACCTAAATTCCTCTCTTTATATTTTTAATAATTAGATTTATCAACTCAAATATATATGTCGCGTTTCATTTTTTTTTCATATAATTATGTAAATATAAACGCAATATAAGTTATTAAATGTATTAAAATCATAAACACGAATAAAATATATGTATTAAACTATTATATTAATCATGTTTAAATGTGTTTTGTCATATTTTTTATATTGTTTTCATATTTATCAAAAATGTCATCAAGTCTAATAATAATAATAAAATTATCATTTCCATCAACTCAAATCAATCATTTATATCTTTATGCTAATTGATTTATGAAATACATAAGTGCAAAGTGATTAGAAATTAATTAGAAGAACCTGTTTTTCAAACAAATTAATGAAGAGTGGGAAAGTGCATATGGTGGGGGGCCCTTTATTTTTGGATCATCCCATAATTTCCACATGCAATGGGATTCCCTTGTTACACAAGGCAACCAGACTTCCTACTCGAGGAAAATAAAAGCCCTTAAGAACACGTTTCATTCTCTCCATTTTGCCCTCTGAAATTATAGCTTTTGAATCCCAATTTCATCAAAATCCATTTCACTTTTTAGCCTTTCAGAGTCTTTCATGCACCTAATTATATAACGTAATATCACCGCTAGCTCTTACAAACTTATTCCTGATCTGTTCATCTTTCACAAATTTCATTCTTTTCTCTTCTGTGTAACAAATCGATATTCCTCATCTTAGCTGAAAAATTAGGAGTTCCAGCAATTGGATTCTGCCAGGATGTCGATAAAAATGGACCGTTTCAATCCTCAATTTATAGCACTAACCATTTTCTTTGTAATTACCACCGTTGCATATCCCATCAACGGCTTGGAATCCAGGAAGCTTGATGAGAGCACTGTACCAGGTGATCAAGGCGTCAAGTGTACCCCATCATGTATACAAAGTCCTCCACCACCGTCGCCGCCGCCGCCATGCCCTCCACCACCATCACCCCCTGCACTGCCGCCACCAACACCAAAAAAGCCGCCAACCCAATACTGTCCACCACCACCAGCACCACCTAGTCCGCCATCCTTTATATACATAACTGGTCCACCAGGGAATCTGTACCCTATTGACCAAAATTTTGGTGGTGCAAGCCGGAATCTCGAATTGGGGTTATCGGCTCTGGTTTGTGGATTATTGGTCCTTCTCGCTTTTTGAATGGGATATTGAATTGGAATTTGGAGGATCCTAGGATCTCGTGCAAGAATTTGGATATAGTAAGTACAATTTTCCTTCTTTTTTTTTAGGACAAAATAATAATTTGTCCAAAGAGAAAGTTTTAGGACCTACTACTAGTTTTTGTACTTGCTGTAACTTGATATTGTTCAATAATAAAAATTTAGAAAATTAATTTTACCCATTACCTTATTTTGAATTGCTATTTCGTTTTCTGCTTGAAACAAAATATATGTAAAAGTTTGAACAATAAGGTATTGTCTATAGTTCCGGGTTTGAACTATGGAGAATTATTAACTGATTCCAGATTAATTCCAGAATGAACAGAGCTTTAAAATTGAAAATTAGGAGACATTTAAGTTTTGTTAATTGATAGATTTAAATAATAGTTATGTTAATTATGTGAGGATTGTGGGTGGGTGGTGGATGATCCAATTCCGAGCAAAGCAGAAGCGGAAGCGGAAGCAGGCCACCTGGCAGCAGCTAGCGTCTCCACTGCCGTTCTGAATTAAAAACTTTAGGCCCACCGCCCACAGTTAGTTGGTGAGTGACGACGCTCTTCGGTTGGTTGGGGTTTAGTTGGACACTTGGGTCCCTTCATAGGGGAGCCAGAGGCGCATGTTTCATGGGCTCCTACTTCTAAGCTGTTTTGTAACATAATTTTTCACAAGAAAAATAAAGTCCATAGTTTTATTTGAAGTTTGTGTTATATGATGATTTTTAAATTTGTTTTGGTGAATAAGAAATTATAAGTGAGCAAACTTAATTTGTGATAATTGGACAAAACTTTGATGACTTAAATCATAGAATTTTGTATTTAATATATTAACAGTGAAATTTTTTTAACTTTATAAATAGATTAATAATAAATGACCAAATATTAGACGACTTATCAATTTTTTTTACAATGAAAAGAGCAATTCAAAATATTCAATTTGATATATTTTATTATTCAGATTTTATTTAATCAAAGTAATTGATGTCTTCTCTTGATTTTTATGTTTTATATAAACAACTTTTTAAAATCTCATGAGTCATGATACTTTTCTATGAACCTTCAAAAACTATTTCTTTCTCTCAAAAATATTAAATTAGTGTTAGCGAAAAACTCTTCTCACAGTATTTGCATTTGCAATTTTATTTTTCACTGAATACAGTGTTAGTAAAGACTTAAGAACTCTTCTCATCATATTGCATTCTTATTTTACACGTAAACCTCGTTTAGGATCAACGTTGCAATGGGCTTTTGGCCTAAAAACCATGTTTTATTGCAACATCAATTCCAAACGACAAAAAATTTAGCTTTTCAATCAAAAAGCTTAGTTTGCAAATCTAAATAACCCAAAGAAGTACTTTTGTAGTTCAATTGTAATTTATTTAGTTAAAATAACTTTATTATTTTTATATTTATAAATTTTTATTTATTTATACATATATTTTTTAAATATTTTAATTATAATAATATTTTTTTACAATAAAATCAAACATTTTAAATTTTTAAATTGTATTTTTAAACATATTTCAACCTTAATAATAATTCTAAATTAGGGCTTAACCCAAGAGCCAAAGGCATCTAAATTTTTCTTAAATTTAAGAAAATAAAAACGGTTAAATCCTTGAGGATTCATGATCGTCAATGTTTACCATTAAACAAGACATCATCGTAATTCATATCATATCATATGGTACAAAATCAAAGTGAAAGTGGAAAGTGGAAACAAAAGACAAGATTAGATTAGATTATAACCATCTGATCTGATTTGATATGTGATCATAATGTGTCAGAGTTAGACTCATTGTGAGATCAACTTCGGTTTCATCACCAAATGATGGGTCCCACTTTTTGTACTTGGAATTTGGTACGTGGGCACGTCATCATGCCCATTGCTAGGCCATAGGCTGATCAAGGACATGCGTTAGCTAAAACAGTAAAAACTTTCCAATTCTGATTGGATTGGGCCATTGGCATTAGATCCGGTATTTTGCCTTTTCTTCTCGCGACAAAATATTAAACAAATAAAAAACTTCTCACATAAATATTGAACTGTATTCAGTAGGAATCGAACTTGCACTACCGGCTCGATATGTATGTGATGTCTCGTGTTTTTTTTTATTATGTAAATTGTATAAATATAAAAATAATATAAATTATTTAATTTGTCAAATATTAAATACAAATACGATATATATATATATATTAAATATATTATGTTAATCGTGTTTAAACGTGTTGTATTGTGCTTACACAATTTTCATGTTTATTTAATGCATTGTGTTTGTATTAATTAATTTATATCGTATTCAAAATTAACAAGTCTTATTGGCATTGACATTATACATACAACAAATTTTTTATTGGACCAACATTGTAATATTAAGGAATCAATTAATCATCTTCGTTTTTTGGTTTCCAAAAATATCTCATTAGTCATCAGTTTGAATTTTTTTTTCTTTATCTTTTTAACATTTCATGTTCGAATTTTAAAAAAGAAAGTAAAATTATAAGATGAAAGAGAATTATTTCATGTTCAAATTACTTAGTTTAGCAAGTTGGCTTTATTTATGCTGATGTTGTTTTTGCTAGTTCTAAACTTGTAATTCTGCTATATGCAGTTTGTTCACTTTGTATTAAAATTACGTATTCCTTAGAAGTATACAAATCTAACTTATTTAAAAATAAAAAAAATAATAATTATTTTTTATACTTGTGAAAATACATTTTATTTTTAGTATTCAAAATTCAAATCTTAAACGCAAACGAACACGCCTTTATATATATATATATATATATATATATATATATATATAAAAGTGTGAACTCTAAAAGTATTAAAAATATCGATCAAAATATACCCTACATGCAATTTTATCACTTATTTTAATTTTAATTTTTATAATTATTGGATTAATTAATTATCAATCAAATAAATTAGTTTTCTTTACTAAATCAGAATGATTTTATTAATGCATTTGCAATTTCTCTAAACTTTGACCTCCCTTATAAAAAATAAAAAAAAAAGAATTACAGTAAGATTTATCTTTGAAAACCATGATCAGCCATAACTAGTACTTAATTAGCTAGGAATTCCATTGCTCCGGCCAAATTGGAGTGGGTAATATAAATAAAACAGATAAACATGATCAAATACATATGATACATACAAATTCAAAATAAATACAACATTCCATTACATTATAGCATAAAATTGAATGATCGGGTAAAATAAAATAAAATGTACAAAAAATATATGAAAGGATGTTATAAAACAAAATATTATAATATTAATATTAATATATCGTTTTACATACGTGTAAGAAATCCTCTTCTTGTAAAAATATTATACTACTAATTGTAATTAATTAGGGTTTCCCACAACAATCAACCCTTAACATATTTCTTTATAATATTTTTTTAAAATTTTATTTTGATACATTTATGATGTAATTTCTTTAACTCTACAAGTTAGTTAAGAAATTGTCACATGTTTCACTTTTTTTTTATTTTATTAATTATTATTATTATTATTATATCCTAAGGATATGTGTCATTTTTCTAATCTGATTGGTGGAGTCTAAGATATGATAATTTTCTCTCCTTTTAAATATAGTTGTTGCACGAATATTCAAGAAAGCAGAAATTAAATTTTGAGTCGTTGAAATCCAAAAAAAAAAACATGAAGAGAGTAAATATCAAACAAGTGATCAATCTAAAAATCTTTAGCTGTTAAAATTACTAACATATGCTATATATTCATCTCATTAATGTTCCTAGTTGTTTAAATTTGATAATTGAAAAAAGTTGGCTAAAACTGTTTTTTTTTTTTTTGGGTTGGATTTCCCTCTATTACTTTTTTATCATTAATTAATAATAATTTCATCAGCACCATTCCCATGTATAAAATCCATTTATAAATTATAAAAATCATACTTATATATGATGATCTAAAATTATAATGAAAAATATAAAACAAAAAAGATTTTATTAACAAGTGTCCTAATGGCACTCTTTAAGGTTACTATATATATATATATATATAATAATATATCCTTTCAATGCATTGAAAATGATGAATAAAATTATCAATTTTTGTAATTAATACAATATTATTACTAAAAAAAATATATTAACTAACTTTAAAGAGTATCCTAGGAGCATTCGTTAAAAAAACAAAACAAAAATAATCAAAGGAATTCTAACCCGTTTTTTCCATGATTTGAACACCATGTCATTGAGAACCTAGAAACCGGTAGGACGACAAAAGTAGCATGCATCGATATGTTTAGTGTGAACCACACAGTCTGGTTGGTCGATAATAATAGAGTAGATGCTCAACAGCCTGTATATATTAATTAATGTTTGGACCAAAAGCAAGAATGCAAATTTATATGTACAGCCAATAGCAATACCTCTTAGCCCCCAAAATTTATATAAATAAGCAAAAACATAATTGCCTTCCAGAATTTATTAATTCCTACTTTTATATACATTTTGGAAAGGCTTCTACTTTAAATTAAAATGAATTATTTAATTATATAGGATTAGAGGAAGATCAATTGATCACTTAACATTAGTGTAAGATTAAAAACTTTTTAGTTTTATACATTTTTTTATCATTGATTTGCATTTTATGAAAGGGTAGAAATTGATGATGACTTTACATTATATATGTAAGATTTTGCTAGTTTTTTTTATTATTATATGTTGCTAGTTAATTACTTATTTGTTTAGGACAAAAAAATGGAGAAGGAAACCAAAATAATAATAATAATAATCATCTCTCTTTCGTATTAAAAAAGGTATAAACAGAGAACTATTACTCCAGTTTATAATAACCAAAAAAAGAAAAAAAAGAATTATTCCAATTTATAAGTAATGCAAAATAAAGTTTATATGCCAAATTTCAATCACCTTTTGACCTAATGGTAACTTGCTTTGTAATTAATTTGGCACTTTGAGGTTGAAGTCCCTCCCCTCCCCTAAAAAAAAGAAAAAAAAAACTAAAAAACTACTATGTCACCTAAAATAATAGGAGGTTTTGATTGAGCTTCAAAGTTAGGTATGTGTTTGGACCTTTAGGAATCTTTTTATCAAATAATAATGTAGTTAATCAAAGGTTGATAGACTTGAAAGAAATACAAGAAAGGGCCATTTGTTTAATGTTTTATATGTTTTATTATTATGGGTTTGGAATCATTAATGTTAGTTATAACAACTTACCTCACCGCACCTCAAAACAAGAGTTTAAAATGCATTAAAAAGCAAATTAAAATAAATAAATAAAAAAGCTCAAAACCCTTAGTCCACCGACACACTGAAATTTAAGGAAAAAAAACCATATTCACATTTTTTATTATTATTATTATTATTATTCAGATTTAAAAGGATTAAACAATTTTTATTTTCTCAACAAAGAATCATCATCATTGGACTTTTCAATTTTCACCACAGGAAAAAAATAATTAAAATACGAGATAAAATATGATAGACTTGAGAAAAATAACTAAAACATGACATTAAAAAAATAACATAAATACGACACGAATATATGAACATATAAAATTGTATATAAATATCTAACATTTAAAACATAATTATATATAAAAATTAATATAATATAATACAAAATTACAAATATATAAATTATCAAATCTAATCATCGTACACTAATAACTGAATAAAAAATTTGGACGTCACATCTCTTCCTTAAACTTTAATAAGATGAGGTTTAGGAATCTTTTTGTGATCCAAATTTATTGGTACAAATATTTTTATGCGTTAGGAAACCCAAAAAAAAAAATCCAATTTTGTATGTAGCCAAAGAGATGGAGAGAGTTTTTGATGTTGGGTTCTGGCATACTGCATACACGTTAATTTCACTCAAACTCCACGCTTTCCAGTTGTTCTTTTTTGTAATATTTCTCTCTTGCGTGAGGGATCAGTTAAAAGAGGGACCGAAACAGACTTCCAAATTCAGCAAAAATAAGATAAAAGTCATCAAATTTGGATGCTTGAATTTGCAACCTTTTTTTTTTCTACTTTGTCTCTTGAAATGATTTGTTCCCTTTCACACTCTTTAATTTTCAAAAGTAAATAGCAGATTGGTTAGGTTCATTTGGACTAACATATTTGCACCAAATCCATTTCTTAAACTGAAATTTTAATTGATTATAAGCCAAAGATACCATTCATAATTAGGTGTAACTATGTAAGATGCCTAAGGCTCAAAAGGATTTTTTTTTTTTATATACAAAGGATATCGCAGCTTGCGGACAACGAAAATAATTGTATATACCGGAATTCGAATTTTAATCTTTTAAAAGTGACTGTATGAATTAACTAAACACAAAAAGATTATTAACTATATATATTTTTCTACAAATTATCTTCCTTCTTCTAACTACCACAATCCCCCCAAAAAAAGCTATAATCTGCAAAGGAAAAAAGCATTAAAGTACTGTTCCAATCATCCCTAGCCATGGCCTCCTTAAGGGGAAAAGTTCAATATAGGTAGGTATGAAATATTTTTCATGCATCATTCCTAGCTACCCTTCATTAATTTACTTCACCAAGAAAGAAATATATATTTTCCTTCTGCCCATGCATAGTGTAATAATTATATCTGATTCGTGAACTTTGCACTTATGAATATATAAAAAATATTTATTGTAGAGTTGTAGACCAAGTCCACCAAATTTTGATGTAATTAATATTATGGGTATTAAAATAATGGATTATATTAAAGGATATCTTTTAAAATTGGTTAAATTATTATTTATAAAAAAATTTGTATATTAAATATAATAATTAATAGTTAATTTGATAAATTTTATTATATTGAGAGAATAAATTAGTTAATATAATTATTTCAAAGATTGTTCTTACTTGTTAGCAAGAACTGTTAATTAGTTTAAAGAAATGTTAACGGTATTTATTGACATTTGTTAAAGTGATATTTATAAAATAAAATTATAATTAAAAAATTATTTTTTATATTAATTATAATTTTTTAAATTAAATATAATTTTTAAAAAATAATATATTAAATATAATTTTTAAAAAATTATAATTAAATAATTTTTAATTAATTTATAAATTCATTATTTAAACGGGCGAATTCTTCGCAATGAAATAAGCCAATAGAAAATATTTAAATAAAGTTTGTTGATTGAAGATATGCACGGGGATACATGTGATGTGAGGGGGTTGGTTAGTGCTTTCAAAGCATTATTTTGGGAATATGACTCCTAAAACAGAGCACAATTTCCCCTATTATCAGCTAATCCTTATTGGATTTACATTTGATGCATTAAAAGTTAATCTTTATTATCAACATTATTAATAAATTAAATAATGTTATTTTATTAAAAATAAAATTATTTATATTTATTTTTTAAAAATTTTAATAAAATAATATCACAATTTATAAATATATATATTATCAATGCATTAAATATAAGCTTTTATCGATTTGGTGAGGAGAAGGGCTACTATAATCGCCATCAAAAGATTGAACTTTTTTGAGCTCTTAAAAATAAAATAGGATAATGTCATTAATAACCCTTTAAGTTTATCAAATTTGTCAATGTGATACATGTACTATCAAATTGTATATCAATATGTTACTTTGATCTAACACCGTTAAATATAGATGATGATGTGGCATTAACCAATCAAGTGATGACACATGGCAGCACCTGATTTTTTTAGAAATTAATATATGAATTTTTCTATAAAAATTTTAAAAAAGGAAAAAATATTTTAAAAAATATTTAAATATTTTAAATTATATTTTTATAAATTAATATATAATTTTTAAAAAATATATATATTAAAAATAAAAAATATATAAAATTATATTTTTTAAAATTAAATATGTTTTTTCTTAAAAAATTTTAAAAAATTATTTTAAAAATTAAAATATTTAACTAAAATTATTTTTAAAATTACTTGTTAAAAAATTTATAATATCTGAAATATTTAAAAAATATATTTTTAAAAATTACAAAAAGAAAAATATAAAATTAAATATTTTATTGTTTTAATTTTTTAAAAATTACAAATATTAAAATATTAAATTAAATATTTTATTATTTTAATTTTTGTTAAAAATATTTATTAAAATTAAAAGGTGGAGAGAGAAAAAATATAATTTTTATTTTGAAATTAAAATAATAATATTTTTTGGTAATAAACGTGGCATTATATAATGATGCCACATGCCAGGTTTTTATTGGATACAAAAGCCACGTTATCAATATTTAACAGTGTTACTGATAGGTACTACAATATCAAACGGAGTGAAAACGTTAAGTACCAAAATATATAATTTTAAAATGGGATAATGTCCCCAATAGTCTTTGAAGTTTATCAAATCTTCTATTGTGATCCCTGTACTTTAAAAATATCTATTTTGGTATTTAAAGTTTTCACTCCGTTTGCTATTGTAGTACCTGTCAGTAACGCCGTTAAATATTGATGACGTGATTTTGATATCCAATAAAAATTTGACACATGGCACCATATAATGATGCCACGTGTATTACCAAAAAAAAGTTATTATTTTAATTTAAAAATTAAAATTATATTTTTTTCTTTTACACGTGGCACCACACAGTGATGCCACGTGTAATAATAAAAAATTTATTATATTAATTTTTTAAAAAAATTCTTTTTTTTTTCTCTCTCTCCACCTTTTAATTTTAATAAATATTTTTAACAAAAATTAAAATATAATTTTAAATATTTGAATTTTTGTAAAAAAAAAAAATTAAATTTAAAAATTTAAAATTATCTTTTTAAAAATTATCTTTTTTTAAAAATATATATATTAAAATTTTAAAATTATATTTTTACAAATTAAATATGTTTTTTTATTAAAATTATATTAATATTTTAATATTTGTAATTTTTAATAAATATTTTTAAAACAATAAAATAAAATAATTTTATATTTTGATTTTTGTAATTTTTTTTAAAAAAAAATTTAATTCAGATATTATAAATTTTTTCACAAGTAATTTTAAAATATTTTATATTTTAAAAATAATTTTAGTTAAATATTTTATTTTTTAAAACTTTTAAAGAATTCTCAATTTTTTAAATAATTTTAATAAAAAAAATATAATTTTTTAATTTTTTTTTTTTACAAAAATTCAAATATTAATTTCTAAAAAATCAGGTGCTGTCACGTGTCATTACCTTATTGGTCAATATCATCATCTATATTTTAACGGTGTTAGGTAAAGGTACCACATTGATAAATAATTTGATAGTTCAGGTACCACATTAAACATTTTTAAAGTACAGGGATCACAATAGAAGATTTGATAAACGTTAGGAGCTATTGGAGTCATTATCCCTTTTAAAATACAGATACCATATTAATAAATTTTAAGAGCTATTCATGACATTATCTAAAAAAAAAAAAAATTCAAATATGCTTTCGGATATTCAGACAGCTAGCACAAATTCCAACTAAATCACCAATGCATGCATGCAAAGATTCTGCCTTAAAACCCAAAATAAAAAATTAAAAGTATATATTTTCTAAAATTTCACTCTCCTTTAAGAAGAATATGCTCCAGTTCATAGATTGAGAACTTTTTTTTTTTGATATATTGAGGAAAATTTATTAGACATAGTTAATTAATGAACGTATAATTTAGCTTTATTTAAAATAAAAAAATGGAAAAAGTATATTTACCTCTTAAGGTTTGATAAAAAATACACTTATCCCTCTAAGATTTGAAAAACACCCACTTATCCCCCTAAAGTTTGATACAAAATACACTAATCCCCCTAAGATATTATGTTTAGGTTAATTTTAAATGAAAATAAAAATATATCCTTTGTTAATTATTAATCATTTTTCATTTTTTATGTTTTTCTTTTCATTCTTTTTTTTACTCAACTTTTTTAACTACAAAATTATATTTAATTACTATCAAGTTAAATTCTAAATAAATTATATTCTAATTTAAGTATACATTTAAATATTTTAAACTTATGCCAACGTGGATTGGTTCAGTTGGTTGAGTACTCATTAGCGTATTGACAAGCATGAGGGTTCGAGTCTCACCAGTAGTTTCACTTAGTGGATGATCTATAAGTACCACTGTTAGCCCTCTCTGAGACCTACGATATACCTTAACCCTGGAGTGGATAGCATCTCCTCAGCTAAACTTTTTTGTACCAAAAAAAAATTTAAAACTTACTTTTAATTCAATTATATATTAACTCTGATATTAATATATTATGTTATTATTATTTAAAAATAAATCAATTTTCGTTATTTAAAAATTTTGATAACAAAAAAATTGATTAAAACAAAAAATAAAAAACTGATCGTATTTTTAATATTTAAAGTAAAGTTTGAATAAATAATAATTTGATTAACAGAATACTTATATAGTTACTTTTTTAAGAGATATAACACTACAAGAGGACGTAGAATTATCGACGAAACTATTACTGATGGATTCTGCTACTATTACCGACGGAATTCCTTCGATAATAGTCTTAGACATTACCAACGGGATTTCTTTACATTACCGATGGAAAGGGACTTTTACCGACTGAATATTTACGATCGAAATATTCTGTCGATAATACTTTGGCCGAAATATTTACGACCGAAATAATAATTAAATTTTCGTCGGTGATAAGTTTTTACCGACGGAACCTCGATTCCAAAATTTATTATGCCCGAGACTTTCCTTTTCTCTCTCTTTTTTTTTTCTCTTCTCTATTTCTCTCCCACCGACCTCTCTCCCCCACGACGGAGTTCCCGACCGAACCCAGGCCACCGCCGTCGCCGTAAGTCTCTTCTCTCTTATTTTCATTAATAATATTATTTTAACAAATTATGGCACATACAAATATAACACATACAAAATTTATTTTTAAATTTTGGTAATTTAAAAATTTTGAAAATATTTTTATATTTAAAAAAATATATATTTGTTAAATTGTGTAATTAATGTTGTTATTGTGTTTAGTTTAAAAATATATATTTGTTAAAAATTATGTAATTAATGTTGTTATTGTGTTTAATTAAAAAATATATATTTGTTAATTGTGTAATTAATGTTGTTATTGTGTTTAGTTTAAAAATATATATTTGTTAAATTGTGTAATTAATTTAGTTATTGTGTTTAGTTAAAAATATATATTTGTTAAATTGTGTAATTAATATTGTTATTGTGTTTAGTTTAAAAATATATATTTGTTAAATTATGTAATTAATGTTGTTATTGTGTTTAGTTAAAAATTAAATTATTATTGTTAGTATTATTTGATATGTAATTTGGAGAAATTTTTTTATGAAAAGATATTTGTTTTAGTTGTTAATGTTTTTGTTAAAAATATATTATGAAATTTTTTAAAAAAAATTATTTATTTTTAAATAAAAATGTGTTTTACTTGTATAATTGCTAATTATTTATTAGTTTATTTATCAAATTGTATAATAAGTGTTATTTTGAAATTTGATAATATGTTTATTATGTCATTGTGATTCTTGTGTTATTCTGTTTATTTTGTCATTGTATTTATTGTGTTAATGTATTGTTGATAGCTTATTTAGGCTTAGACAATGGAGAAGATAAATCCTTGATGTATAGGAGGTTGGACGACTCTCAATAAATTAGTAATGAGTATTTGAATGGAGTTGAAGAATTCTTAGGTTTTGCATATGCTCACAGCGAGTACGTAAAGGACAATAGAATTAGATACCCTTGTGTGAAGTGTCAGAATAATCGATTTGCAGAAATTGATAATGTGTGTAACCACTTGTATTATAGAGGGTTTAAGGAGAATTACTATATTTGGGATGCACATGGTGAAAGTCATCAAGGTCAGTCATCAAGGATGCATAATGATGAAATCGAGACAAGAAGTGACGTTGAAAGTGATAATCCTTATGCTAGAATGGTAATGGATGCTCTAAACCCGAATCTCAATTTAGGTGGTAATTACAATGTTGATGAGACAATGGTTCAAGATAATCAATCGAATTTAAGTTCAAGAAATTTTTATTCGTTGTTGAACGAAGCAGATGAATCGTTGTGGTCAGGATGTACAAAACACACAACTTTATATGCTGTGTCACAACTGTTAAATGTGAAGTCTGAATTCAACATGAGCAAATCGTGTTTCAATCGTTTGATGATTATGATAAAAGAGATGTTGCCAGAAAGTGATAATTTACCTGATAATTTTTACCAAATGAAGAAAAAGATGGCTAAATTTGGACTTAATTATCAGAAGATACATGCATGCAACAACAATTGCATGTGTTTTATAACGACTCGGTTCACTTAGAATTTTGTTCCGTATGTGGTCATTCTCGTTATAAACCAAGAAAATCAAGTGTTAGAAAGTCAAAGAGAATTTCTTATAAGATTCTCCCTAATTTACCATTGATTCTAAGACTTCAAAGATTATATATGTCAATGGTAGTAGCTGAGAATATGACATGGCATGCGCATAACAGAAGGGATGATGGAGTGTTGAGTCACCCTGTTGATGGTGAAGCTTGGCAAGACTTCAATCGTGCGCATCCACCTTTTGCAGTGGAATATCGAAATGTCAGATTGAGTTTCTGTGCAGATCGCATTTGTTCGTTTACTCATGAAGCTAAACCGTACTCTTGTTGGCCGGTAATGCTTTGTGTATATAGTTTACCACCATAGATGTGTATGAAGCAACCATATTTGCTTCTTAATATGGTAATTCCGGGTCTGAATAGTCCATCACAGAATATTGATGTTTTTCTCATACCATTGATAGATGAGTTGAAATTATTTTGAAATCATGGCTCATTGATAGATGAAGATGAAGATGAAGATGTAGAAGGAGATTATGATGACAGCGATGACATTGATGCTGATAAGAACGACGAGAATGATGATGATTAGAAAGTTAATATTATTTAATCATTTTGTAATTGCATGATCTGTCAAATAATATATTCTATATATGTATGCAATATATATATATATACTAATAAATTTCATATTTTTTATTTTACAGATAAAATGCGAGGAGGGCATAAAGTCAGTTCAAACAAGTCACAAGGTTCAGTGTAGGATGCTTTCAAAGCATCTGGAGGATCGTCTTCGGGGCCTTCTACACCACAGTTGCGATCTAGGTCATCTCCCTCCCTACGGGCTCCATCGACATAGTTGTCGCCTTATTCGGCTCCATCGCCACAGACCCCGTCTGCAGTAGCTCCATCGCCCTTGGATCCCTCTGCACTGGCTCCCTCTACAGTGGCTCCGTCCATAGTGCCTCCCTCTGCTGTACGTCCGTCCACATCGACTTTTCTCCACTGCCACGGCCGACACCTACTCCGGTGACTTAGGCGGATCCCGCATTACCATCGTCTACCCCACCGCTGGATGACATTTTGTAGTATTTCGTCAATGAGCCAGCACCGACGTATTTCGCGGATGATGGCACGGGACAGCAGACAGCAGTACCTGCATCACATCTTTTTCTATCTCCCGGTACTGTCACTAAGCAGAGGAAGCGGGATAGAGGTCAGACGAAAGGATTACCGACACCGAGTAATCCGGATGACAGGTTTCGACTATCAATTGTTCAAAACACGTAAGTTAATTACATTACAATAATTTCATTATTTGAGTAACAAATAAATTATTGTTCACTAACACGTATCATTTATTTTAGGACTTTCATGGAGAGTTATGTAAAATCGACCATTGCCTTGATGATCAGACAATACTATAACAGACCGTGGCCTACTTGGTCAAAGATGTCTGCTGATGTGAAACTGTTTATGTGGACTATATTTGAGGTATGATTTGGTTAAAAGTCATATTATAATTTAATTATGTTTAATAGTATATATTAATTCATAATGTCTCATTGTAGGGAAAATACCAGTGGTCTCCCGAGCAAACACCACTGGTTTGAAAATTATGGTAGGCCACATGCAAGGATCGATTCAAGGACATGTTGAATTTTGAGAGGGACAATGCCATGGCCTTTTTTATGATGAATCGAATAGAAGACTGCAAGAGTTACAAGTGGGATTGGATAGCAGTCGATATTTGGAATCAACTTATTGACAGCGTTTGGAGTACTAACGTTTGGAAAAATAGTTTCCAAAAGGCCAAGGGAAATAGGAACACGGAGAAGGATGGAAGCATTACGAAGCACACTGGTGGATCAGTTCCTTTTCTAGTTACAGGTGAAAGGATGGTAATTTTTTTTTTGCAATTTATATTTTAAAAGTTTTATCCTATAAACTATGTGAATATTTTATTTTATTAACATAATTTTCAAAAATTCTTTTAATCTGTAGTCACAAGAATTGCAGCGCAACATGACTTTCCTGGAGCTGTTTAACAAAATCCATAAACGTGCAAAGGGTCAAGGTGATTACGTAGACAACAAGTCTAAAGCTATTACTGTAAGTATTTAACTATATCAATACTTTATATATTACATTAATTGATTATATTACTGAATTGTTTATTTACGTGTTCATTACAATGTCACATATTAATTGTTTATATATTTAAATATTTGTGATTGTAGGAAAGTTACACTGCCTCGTTGTAGCAAAAATATGGGAACAATTTTCTTCATATCCCGATTTCGACCCTCAGTCCTAGTCTAATGCTATTAGGGGCATTGAGACTACGCGGACGCATGTTTATGGGTTTGGAACAAGATCGAAGAATCGACAAATTTTCGATTTACCGGGCAGTCAGCAAAGTTCAGATGCTGCCAGTTACACTGCATGAGGTCCTAGTCCTACACAATAGCTGCCATCAGCGCCGTCTGAGGAGCAGTATAATGCATTGAGGTCCAATGTTTCGCAAATCAAGACATCAATCGTGAGACTTGAGAATCTCATGACGACATGGAGTACAATGTTCGCACCTTTGCTGCAGTCATAGCTAGCAGCTGGATTAGACGGGATCGAAACCAGTGCTCGGAGGCAGTGGTGCTGGAGTAGGTGGTGTCGGAGGCATGGGTGCTGGATTGAATGCTGTCGGAAGTGGTGTCGGAGGCAATGCCGATGTATACAGTGAAGCCGATGACAGAAGTACCTATTGATGACAACATGTGTTTTATATTCGAGAGCTACATTTGAATATTAATTTTATTAATAATATTGTAATTTATTAAAATATTTTTTTATTTATAATTTTACGGATTTCAGTTTATTTTTTATGGTATAATTATGTAAATTTTTGCTATTATTCATATAATTTTATTTTATAATTTATTGTTTTTTTGCAAATATTTATTTTATAATTTACTTTTTTTTTAAAATAAATAATTACTGACGGATTATTCCGTCGGTAAAGGTTAATTATCAACGGAATTTTCCATCGATAATACTTAATCACCGACGAAATATTCCATCGTTAACACAATTACCGATGAAATATACTGACGGAATATTCTGTCGATAATTGTGTTATCGACGGACAATTTTCGTTGGTAATAAAGTATTACCGATGGAAAATTCTATCGGTAATACTATTATCGACAAAAAAAAATTATCGACGAAAATAGTATCACCGACGGAATTGGACTTTTACCCTTTACCGATGGAAATTGGACTTTTGCCGTCGAAAAATTCCTTCGGTAAAAGTCTGTTCTCTTGTAGTGATAAAATATGTTTTTCAAAGTAATAGAGGTAAGTTTATTTTCAATAAAATCTCATGAAAGATAAGTATATACTTTTTTTATTCTCCTTTCTTCCTTTTTTTTCGTTTTTTTTCTTTCTTCATTATCACTATAATTTTCAAATAACGATTGTTGCAACCGTTTTTGGCCCGGGTCGGATCCGAACCCGACCCGGGCCTTCTACAAGCCCATCTAAGGCTGTTTGGGCCTGCTAACCAGCAGGCCTAACAGGCCCAATAAGCCAGAACCAGCAGGCCCAAACTCAGAACCAAGCCCAAACCCCAACTCAGCCGGCCCATTGGCCCATTTCCTATTACCCATTACCAACCTAACCCTAGGCACCAGAAACCCTAGCCGCCTACCACCCCCTACCCTAGGTAACACGCAGCCCTGCCACCACCAACCCCTGACAGCCCCACACGCTGCCAGAAACCCTCCCCTGCCACCACCAACCACCCAAACCCAAACCCACACACAAACACCTAAACACTCAACCCCACCATAAAACCCCCCTCAATCAGTTTCAAAAAAAAAAAAAAAGAGGAACCCTTCCCCGAACGACCTCCCAGATCGACCCAAAAAAAAAACCCACCAAAGAAAAAACCCAGATCCGGACCCCAAAAAACCAGATCGAGCCCCCCTTTTCTCCCAAAAAAAAACACCTCACCACCGAACCCCCACACACAAAGAAAAGCATTCTGAACCCTACAAAAAAAAACAAAAAAAAAACACCCATTCAAAAAAAAAGGTAGAAATCGAAAACAACCAGAAAAAAAAAATCATTTTGGAAATTTTTTGGGGCAAGATCTACTCGGATCTGGCCCGATTTGGAGAAAACCGGCGGCAGATCTGCATCGGGGGAGACACCGCGAGTCGTTTCGACTCATTTTGGGCCAGGAAGCTCGCCGGAGTACGGAGGAGCACGGCGGCTGGCGGCGGAAACGGCGGCCGGCACGGCGGTCCTCTGGCCGGTTTCTGGGATTCCCAAAGAGAGAGAGAGGAAAGAAAAGAAGGGAGAGAGAAAGAAAAAAAAAAGAAGAAAAAATGAAAAAAATAAAAGGGGGCTATTTATAGCCCCCAGGAAGCGGGTCAAAAGACCCGCACGTCGACCCGAGGTCCACGCGGGACGCCCGCTTCCTTTTTAAAAAAATAAACGATGTCAAAACGGCGCCGTTTCACCCAGGGTCCGCGCGTGGACCCGGATCCGACCCGGGGTCTGCGCGCCCGACCCGGATTTAGAAAGAAAAAAAAAAGTGTGGCGCGAAAACGGCGCCGTTTCACGCGAGGAGGGTTCGCGCGTGGACCCGGATCCGACCCGGGGTCCGCGCGGGTACCCCCTCGCCCCAAAAAAAAAGAACTGGGCCAGGCCCTGGGCCCAGCAGGCCAGGATCGGACCTGGCCCAGCAGGCCAGGCCTGGTTTTGGGGCCAAAAAAAAAAGAAAGAAAAAAGAAAAATAAAAGAAAAAAATAAAAGAAAAAAAATTAAAAATTAAAAATTAAAAATAAATTAAAAATTAAAAAGAAAAAAGAAAAAGTAAATATAAAATATAAAAAAATAAGTAAAATTAAAAAAAAAAGAAAAAAAATAAATAAATAAAGAAATATGATAATAACAATAAAAAATAAAAAATAAAGAGAAAAAATAAAAATAATAATATAAATAAAACAAAATAATAAAGAAATTTTACGATTATCAATTTTGAAGTTTTGATTTTTTTTATTATTTTTTGACATTTTTCAGGTGATTTTACGAAGATCAAGTCCGGCGTTTTAATTCTCTACATTTTTCAGGTATGATTTTAACTTCTTCATTTTATATTATTATTTTTATTTATTTATTTTTGTCCAGTATCCGATATATTTTTATTATTCGGTTCGGTTTTAAAATATTATAAAATAATAATTCTAATTAATACATGTCTTCTAAAATTATTTTCGGTAAATAAAATTCTCTAAAAAACGGATTTCTTTCTCGGGATGTCGGAACATCAATCGTTCTTTGAAATAGTCCGAGTAAGAATAATAATCGAAACATTATTGAAAATATCGGAGTGATTCGGGAATTATTCTTACATAGATAATTTCTTTTATTTCGGAAATAATTATTAAAAGCATTTTAATTTACTTTTCAAAAAGATAAAAAAAAAGATTTTAATAAATGTTAGTTACCGACGACAGAATTCGAAGGACGTCATGGTAGTGATTCCTAAGATATCTTGAGGTGAGAGAATCTCGTTAAATATCACCACGAGTGGTGGGAGTATTTAACGACAAGCTCGATACAAAAATTCGTTCTCATTTAAAAAAAATAGAAATAATCAAAATAAAAAATTTAATAAAGAAAGCGAATGTTTATGTGATTCGATATCTTGCCATGCTCGTGTCTTTGAACATTATGTCGTGCATTTGATCGTATAATTAAGCTTTTATTCGTACGTGTCATATGCTAAATCGTGTGCATTCAATATTTTATTCGCATCATTCGCATTTAAATAAAATCGAGGAATACGGATTAGCCGACGACGGAAATCGAAGGACGTCACGGTTGTGATTCCTAAGATATCCCGAGGTGAGAGAATTTCGCTAAATATCACCACGAGTAGTGGGAGTATTTAGCGATATGCTCAATACAAAAATTCATTTTCATTTATAAAAATCATCAAAATAAAAAAGGAACGAATAAAGAATAAATATTTACGCGTTTGATATCTTGCTATACTCGTGTTTTTTAATTCGCATGTTTAATTTTATAGTTCGGTATTTAATCATATGTCTTATATGCTAAGTCGTGCGCATCCGATGTTTAAATATTTGCATCATACGAAAATAAAAAAATGGATATAAATTGCCGACGACGGAATTCGAAGGACATCACGGTTGTGATTCCTAAGATATCTCGAGGTGAGAAGATCTCGTTAAATACCACCAAGAGTATTGGGAATATTTAATGAGTATTTTCGATAACAAATTTATGTTCACTTTCGATGTTTTTTAAAAAATAAAATAGAAACGGTTCAAAAAATTCAAAAAAATAATAAACATGTTTTTTTTAAAAAAATAAAATAAAAATAAAAGAGAATATTCTTTAAATATTGATGTCAAGTCCCTTAAATCGAGATTTAAGATAACGCGTGATTAAATGGTACCGTTTTCTAAACGGGCGTTGCGGGGTGCTAATCCTTCCCCGCACGTAACCGACTCTCGAACCCAATTTTGTTTTTTACTCTGGTTCAAAGCGCGGACTTCGAAATTGGTTTTACAAAATTGTTTTAATTAATTTTAAAATATTTTACTAAAACCGGTTTTAATAGGTGGCCAATCACACCTAGCAAAAAAGATTGGTGGCGACTCCATTTTGTGTTTTCAAAATCGTCTAGCGGTCGAAAAACCGTTATGACAGCTTGGCGACTCCACTGGGGAACCTTTGAGAGTCGAGCCACAAATTGATCATGTGTTATTTTAAAATCTCGAATTAATCGATTTAACCGATATTTAATTTTAATTCTCTTTATTCTCTTTCTTTCTTTGTTTTTTTTTTTTTTTGCTTGCAATTACATTTTGATATCTGTTAATTCTTTATTCATGTTTTTTTATGTCGTTTATTTTTATTTCATTTTTTTTAATCGTGGAATGTTTAGAATAAAGAGTCATAAATAAGTAGTCGAAGGTTTGTTTGTTCCTTCTCACACACGGACACGTGCATTTCATACATAAGCTCTATACCCGAGCTTCATCCCTTTAGGAAAAAGTAAAGTACCTACGCTCTCGTGAGGCAATAACCTCCGCATGGGATAGCGAAGCGCTTTTATAGAGAGAAAGTACCTACGCTCTCTAGAGATAATAATCTCTGCACGGGCTAGTGAAAAATCTCTCGCTCGAATTGAACCCTTTCCTTTGGAAGCCTATAATAGGTAAGGATCGGGGTGCCTTGCCAGCCTTCGTAGGCGACAGCAATGACCAATTTGAAGACCTTTAGATTGTAAATCCGAACCTCATATTAGAATGCCGTGAGAAACTCTCCCTAGGTAGAGCCTACCTTATCCGACGTCTGTGAGTTCACCCGAAATTAGGACACATGAAGGAACGCTTCTTACCTTTCACTACTCTTGTTTACTTTCGAACCACGAAGTGGGAAGTGGCCGAAACGGCCCAAATACCCGCATTGGTTCACATCGCGATTTTTAGGGTGAACGAACACCCTAATTAAGTCCTTCGTAGGCAAGGACCGAAGTTTTTCCAAAAAATTTCTCAAAATATTTGTTATTTTATGTAAATAAATAAGGTCGGGCCTCTTTATTCATTTATTCATTTGTTCTTTGAATTCTTTCATGTGGATATACTGACGAGTTTTCTTTTTATGTTGCTCTGCATAACTTACATTGGCATCACATTAGCATTCCACGACGAGGTATTATTCTCAAAAGTATCTTTCAGCAAGTTAATTTCTCATGGAGCCCACCGAGCGTCAGATTATCTCGTCATCCGTAAGCGTCATGTGTGAATCGCCGGTAGATGTGCAAGAATGGGCAAGAAATGTGCAACAAAAAGAGGGGGACTGTTTGATTGAAGGTTATATCCCGAGTCTACCCAAAAGAATAAATTTGGAACTCACACAGAATAACTTAACTGAGTTGGCCGATATTTGGGAACGAATGACGTGGGAAAGGAAGAAGAAATTTTCTGAAAAATATAGCCAGATTGCTTCGCTCATCCCAGTGGTAATTGAAGAGTCCATGATCAGGGCAGCCATCCAGTTTTGGGACCCTTCTTATAGGTGTTTTGCTTTTAATGGAGAGGATTTGACACCGACTATAGAGGAATACTCAATTCTTGTCGGGTTAGAGCTTCGTTTCCCGGATAAGGTATACGTCAGAAAGCCAAAGTTGGGTTTTCGTAAAAAGTTGAAAAAGCTCATCGGGGTAGAGGTAGGAGACCCGGATCTGAAACAAAAAGGGAAACATGTCTGCATTTCTTGGGATTTCTTTCGAAAATTCATTGAAGGGCACCTCGATGACGAGCAAGGAGTCACCGCTTTTGCTTTGGCTATTTACGGGTTGGTAATCTTTCCTAAGGTTTTGGGGCACATTGAAGTAGCGGTGATAGATTTCTTCGAGCAAGTTGAGAACCATACCAATCCCTCACCGGCAATCCTGGCTGAAACCATAAGATCATTGAACTTTTGCCGCAAGAGAGGGGAGGGTCGTTTCGTGGGATGTGCGCCATTGCTACATATATGGCTCAAGAGCCACTTTATGTGTGAAAATAGTGTTTTCTCCAAACCTTACCTAAAGAATTGTGCCCCTATTAAAGAATTCTGTGAAAGCGAATGGCCGGAACCCAAATCCAAGAAAGAATGGTTAGCCTTCCTACGGTCGATGACTAGTGAGCAAATAAGATGGATGGCGCCATGGATGCCTCATGGGCCAATGATATACCGATGTGGAGAACCGTGGGTACAGCTTTTAGGACCATGGGGAGTAGTAAGTTATGCTCCACTGATGGTAATGAGGTAGTATGGGGTAAAGCAATTCGTCCCGGCTACGCACAGACTTGACCAGGTGGAATTTTCTTATGGAGATCCGAATATGTCAAAAAGAGTGGAGCCGATAGTCCGAGCTTGGAAAGAAAGCCACAGAACAAGGTTAGGATCCCTCAGTGAGAGCGTCACTCCAAGATACCAAGTGTGGAGAGCAAATCGGGTCAATAATATGGTGTTTCCAGAGAAAGAGGTCGTATATCAGCCAAGTCCCGCTCCATCAAAGAGAATATCAGAACTCGAAATCGCTGAGCAAGGTTTCAGTATTGAAAGAAAGAGGATGAAACAGGAAAGTCAGAAGTTTCAAGAGGAGGCCGAAAACTGGAAGAACGAGACTGAAACACAAGGGGTCAGATTCAAAAAAGTAATAAAGGAACGTGACACTGCCTATGCCGATGTAAAAGACCTGCACTTGGAAAACAAGAAACTAAGGACACAACTGAAGGTCGGAAGTATACTCGGACCGGCTTATAGACAGGAAAAGGAGCTTGGTCGACTTCGGGAATAAGCAAAGCAGTGGAAGGAAAAGGCACGAGAAAATGAGGCAAGAGCCGCTCGACTGGCTCGTGATAAGCAGAAATATAAGGACATGCACTCCCAGGCTTCCGTGAGTTTGGCTAAGTCATTGCATACAAATGAGAAACTAAGAGCCGAGCTCGAAAGCAAAAGGGAGAGCTGTTCCCAGATGCAAGAAGAGAGAAGTTTCCTACACCAGGTAATCCAAGACCTGGAACGGCAATTATATAGCCAGAAAAATCACATCGACGAGATCGTGAGGGAATGGAGGGATAGAGAAAGTGATTGAATTTATGCATGTGATTTGGCTACGGATGCTAGCAAAAGATGGGAAGCCGAAAGTATGGGAAGGCAGCAGTACATAGAACACTTGGGTGCAGAAATCGGCAAGGCCGTGAGAAAAGCCAGCAAGATGATCGAGAAAGTGGAAGTCCTAAGACAAAGAATCCCGCCAACCGGAGAATACGGACAGCAGTTGCTTAATTTTTTGAACGAAGCCAAAAATCAGTATAACCAAATTAGCTGTTTTTATGGACACGATTCTAAGAAGTTATGTTGATGAAATGAAAAACTATGTGGGATCAATGAAAAATCAACTTCCTGAAATTTATCTTTGAGTATATATACCTCGTATGCATTTTTTATTTATTCATTCATTCATTCATCCATCCATTCATTCATGCACTTAATAAAGAATAAAGAATAATATATCATAAGGTTCTAATCCGGGATATTTGAACAAAGGTATAAAAATTGAGCGCCGACTAAAGTATCCGGACAAAAGTGCTCCGCACTCGTATAATACGAAAGCACACGCAAAGACCATGGACAACGAACAAGCAACAAGAATGGAGAGAATGGAAAGGGCACAGAAAGAATTACAGGAACAGTTGGGCAGATCTCAACAGGAACTACGGGAACAGATAGCGAGGTCCCAAGAAGAGTCGCGAGAACAAATGGCCAAGATGATGGAAATGATGATGAGTATGACGAGAGGAAAGGGGCCAGCTGAAAGCTCAATGATGAGGGGAGAACCCCGACCCCGAGAGAGTAATAATGAGGATCCTCTATACCCACCGGGTTTCACCCCGACTCACGCCCAGGTGACACAAGATGGGCATCCACAAGGAAAACCTCCAGTGGGAGAACAGCCTTACATGTACATTAGCACGCCGAGTCCCACAGGCCAACAAGCCCAAGGACAGTTCGCGCCTAACCCAGGGACCCATCCTTCAAACCCAATCCACGTCCCAAACTTGGATGACCCCTTAGAGCAAGAAAGGTTGAGAATGAACGTGACGGAACAAGTAGAGGACGCCGGGATGAAGCATAAGTATGACATGTTAGAAGAGAGACTCAAAGCAATAGAAGGGATGGACGCCTTCGAAAAAGTCGATTCCAGTGAACTGAGCTTAGTTCCGGATTTGGTAATACCAGCAAAATTTAAAGTCCCAGAATTTGAAAAGTATGATGGGACTAAGTGCCCTTCATTTCACATCACCATGTTCTATCGCAAAATGGCCGGGCACACTTATAATGACAAGTTATCAATTCACTGTTTCCAAGACAGCCTGCAAGGATCAGCCGCAAGATGGTATAACCAACTAGATCGCAGTCGCATCAATACTTGGACAGATTTGGCGAGAGCCTTTTTGGCCCAGTACAAGCATATGGCTGACATGGCACCGGATAGGCTATCCCTCCAAAACATGGAGAAAAAGGCCGAAGAAGGGTTTAAGGAGTATGCCCAAAAATGGAGAGACCTGGCTGCTCAAGTGCAACCACCTCTGACTGAAAAAGAGACCACCGTGCTGTTTATCAATACGCTGCGAGGACCATATTACGACAGGTTGGTCGGCAGTGCTACCAAGAACTTTGCCGATATGGTCATTTTAGGCGAAATGATAGAAAGCGCCATAAAAAGTGGCAAGATCGAGGGAAACGAAGTAGCCAACAGTAAGAAGATAGGGGCAACAAAGAAGAAAGAAGGAGAAGTGCAAGCAGCTTCATATGAAAACCGACCACCACAAAGCTATTCCCATTACCCAACACACTGACCCTACAGTTACCCCCCTAACCCGTACTCCTACCCTCCTACGCAACCCCAATATTCGATGAGTTATCGACCACCCGCGCCGGTGTACACGCCATCACCCATGCCAGCACCCGTGTACACAGCGTCTGTACCTGCTCCCAACTCAACCAGTCCAGTAAACAATATGAATACTAACCAAAGAGCACCGCAGCCAATCCAACAAAGGCCTCAGTTTGACCCGATTCCCATGACATACGCCCATCTATTTCCCAAGCTCGTTCAAAACCATCTGTTGGCACCCATGTTCCTCGAACCCATGAAACCCCCATACCCAAGATGGTACAACCCAGACGTGAACTACGATTACCATGGAGGCAACCCGGGTCACTCCACGGAGAATTGTACTGCTCTTAAACACAGAGTGCAACACCTAATCAGGGCCGGTGTCTTGAGCTTCACAACCAAGGGGGAGCCTAACGTTACTGCAAATCCGTTACCTGACCATGGGAAAACAGGAGTAAACGCGATAACGAAGGAAAAAGGTTGTCAGGTAATATCCAGGATTGAGGATGTCCAGACTCACATGGGAAAAGTGCTGGATGCCATGGTCGAGGCCAGACTGTTTAAACCAGTCAACATGGGGCAGATATCCTTGGGGTCGAAACCAAATTCTGAACGTTTCTGCAGATATCACGGAGGCTTGGTGGGACACACTGTTAACCAATGCTCCGACTTTCGAACCAAAATTCAAGAACTAATGGATATCGGCATAGCAGAATTCTCAACTGAATGGGAAGAAGAATTCATGAATGTGGTGATTGAAGAAACCTCAAAGGCCCCCGAAAGATGGGTTAAACCGAAGCCATTGGTTATTTACTGTGGGGAAAGCCAGAGCTTGCCGGTAAGGGAAGAACCAAGGGTGATAAGGCCAATGGTGACTATCGAAGTGCCGAACCCGTTCCCCTACAAGAACGATAAGGCTGTACCTTGGAGGTACGAATGCAAATTTGTGTCGTCGGAGCCGGTTGATGTTACACTAATTTCCAATGCCTTTGCGGTTGCCGTAGACATAACTGGTGTTGGGGGTTTCACTAGGAGTGGGAGATGCTATACACCGGAAGCATCGGAAAATGTAAGAAAAGGGAAAGCTAAGGCTGATGGAGAGGAAACCGTCTCAGAAAAAACTGTTGAGCGAAAAACGAACAGGCCTGTGACAGAGGAAGAAGCTTGTGAATTCCTCAAATTTATCAAGCATAGCGAGTACAACATTGTTGAACAATTAAAATGCTCACCGGCTCGCATATCCATCCTGGAATTACTGATGAACTCGGAGACCCATCGAAAGGCGCTCTTGAAAGTGCTGAATGAGGCATATGTACCTCATGATGTGTCTGTAGAGAAGTTTGACCGGGTAGTGGGGAATGTGGCCATTAACAACTTCATAGCCTTCAGCGACGATGAGATCATGCCTGAGGGGACGGGTAGCACCAAAGCCCTTCACATCACTGCATGCTGCAAGGGCCATATCATTGCAAAGGTCTTCATTGATAACGGCTCTGCGTTAAACGTCATGCAATGATTACTTTGGCCAAACTGCCTGTCGATGGATCCCACATGAAGAACAGTCATATGGTAGTGCGAGCATTTTATGGGACCCGTAGACAAGTTGCGGGGCAAATTGAGTTGCCAATACAAATTGGTCCTTGCACCTTCGACATTGTTTTCTAGGTCATGGATATCGTTCCTTCATACAATGTCTTGTTGGGAAGACCTTGGATCCACATGGCTGGTGCTATTCCGTCCACTTTGTATCAGAAGGTAAAGTTCAGAGTCGAAGAGCAGCTGATAATCGTCGACGGAGAAGAAGATCTCCTTGTATCCAAGCCCTCGAATATTCCCTACATAGAAGCTACTCAAGAAGCAGGAGAGTGCTTTTTTCGAACCTTAGAGTTTGTGAATGCTGCATTTGTAAGCGAAGGTTCTAAGATGCCTGTACCTCAGCTGTCCTCTGCCACTCAAAGCAGTCTTGCTCAGGTCGTAGGAAAGGGTTGTCGAGCCGGGACAGGTTTAGGGAGGAACCTACAAGGAATTCGGAAGAGCATAAGTGTGATTGGAAAAGAAGACAAGTTCGGGTTAGGATACAAGCCGACCAGGGAAGACAAGGAGAGAATGATAAGAGAAAGAAGAGAGCAGAGGCTCGCAAGGCTCAGGGGATACGAGATAGAGACCCCGAGAATGTACATTCCCCATCTCTACGAGACATTTCGGTCGGCTGGTTTTATTTTTCCTGGTTCAATAGTTGGGACCAAACCTGCCGTGATTCTGGAGGGAATGGTTGCGGGTTTCTGCATCCAAATGATGGAACAAGAAGAGGAAAAGGGGAGCAAGGCTGAAGAAATCACCATCTACCCGTGTCCTCCGGGTTTTGAATTGAAGAATTGGCGTGCTGTAGATTTACCTGCTGTATTTAGGTCTCTTTCTGATTAACAAATTAAGTTCTCGAACACTTCCGCCCAAGAGTGTTATGAGATTTCCTTTTGTGCACGGGCTCCTTTTATGAACTTATCATTCAAATAAATGACAATTATGATGCATTATGTCTCCATTCATTTGCCATTTTTTTATAGTCCATCCTTCTATTTTGCCTTCCTATACAATTATCTATATTATTTTGCTTACACCTTTCCAGGTCTCCTAATAATGAATGCGAAAACGATCTCATCAGTAATCCTGAAATCAATTTTGAGAAATGTATTGATATTGATGAAATTGATGATGAAGAGACTGCAGAGAACTACGATTTACCACTCGATCTATCGAGATTAATAGAATCAGAAGAAAAGCAAATTATGCCTCACCAGGAGGCAACAGAAGTTGTTAATCTAGGAGATGAGGATAATAAGAAAGAAGTGAAAATCGGCACTTCGCTACCAGAGACAAAGAAGCAAGAGTTGGTAGAATTACTCCACGAGTATGCAGATGTGTTCGCATGGTCCTATCAAGACATGCCGGGACTCGATACAGATATTATGGTGCATCGTTTGCCTTTAAAACCAGAATGCAAACCTGTGAAACAGAAATTGAGACGGATGAAGCCTGAAATGCTGCTAAAAGTCAAGGAATAAGTAAAAAAGCAGTTCGATGTCGGATTTTTGGAAGTCGCCAAGTATCTCGAATGGGTAGCAAACGTGGTTCCAGTCCCGAAGAAAGATGGGAAAGTACGAATGTGCGTTGATTATCGGGACCTAAACAGAGCTAGTCCAAAAGATAGCTTCCCGCTACCCCATATCGATACCTTGGTCGATAATACGGCCAAACACTCACTGTTCTCATTTATAGGCGGTTTTTCGAGCTACAACCAGATCAAGATGGCACCAGAAGATATAGAGAGGACCACTTTCGTGACAATGTGGGGAACATTTTGTTACAAGGTTATGCCGTTTGGGTTAAAAAATGCCGGTGCAACTTATCAAAGAGCAATGGTGACCCTCTTTCACGACATAATGCACAAAGAAGTAGAAGTTTATGTCGATGACATGATTGCAAAGTCACGTCAAAATGAAGATCATGTGGTTAATTTGATAAAGTTATTCGGGCGATTAAGGAAATTCCAACTTAAGCTCAACCCGGCCAAGTGCACTTTTGGTGTGACATCCGGCAAACTTTTGGGTTTCATTGTTAATGAGAAAGGAATTGAAGTAGATCCCGACAAGATACGTGTTATCCAGAATTTATCTCCGCCTCGGACACAGAAGGAAGTGCGAGGATTTCTGGGAAGATTGAATTACATTGCCCGTTTCATTTCTCAGCTCACCGCAAAGTGTGATCCAATTTTCAGACTCCTTAGAAAACGTGATCCGGGTGAATGGGATGAGGATTGCTAGGAAGCATTCGACAAAGTGAAAGAATATCTTACCAACCCACCGGTACTGGTACCACCAACACCAGGAAGACCGCTCATTTTGTATTTGGTAGTACATGAGAAATCCATTGGTTGTGTTTTGGGACAGCAAGATGAGACAAGCAAGAAAGAACATGCCATCTACTACCTGAGCAAAAAGTTTACAGATTACGAAGCCAAATACTCGGCAGTAGAAAAGATATGTTGCGCGTTGGCTTGGGCTGCTCATAGGCTCCGACAATATATGTTATACCATACCACGTTGCTTATTGCTAAATTGGACCCCATTAAATACATTTTTGAGAAACCCTCGTTATCAGGAAGACTGGCAAGATGGCAAGTTCTGCTGTCTGAATATGACATCACCTATATCTTGCAGAAGGCCATAAAAGGAAGTGCAGTAGCCGAATTCCTGGCGGATAAAGCCACCGAAGATTATGAGCCTGTGAAATTTGATTTCCCTGATGAAGACTTAATGGCTATTTTCGAAAAAGATGAAGACGAGGAACTAAAGAAAGATGTGTGGAAGATGTATTTCGACGGCGCATCGAATGCTCTGAGGCACGGTGTCGAAGCAGTTTTGATATCGCCAGAAGGGACTTACTGCCCAATCACTGCAAGATTGACTTTCAAATGCACCAATAATATGGCGGAGTATGAGGCCTGTGTCGTGGGACTTCAAGCGGCTATTGCAAAGAAGATAAGCGAGTTAGAGGTGTATGGAGACTCGACTCTAGTCATTTGCCAGTTAAAAGGGAATGGGAGACAAGGGACTCGAAGTTGGTTCTATACCACAAGTTCATAGTTGAATTGGTTCAGCAGTTCGAAAAGATCGAATTCAACTATCTACCCCGAGAGGAAAATCAAATGGCCGACGCTCTTGCTACGTTAGCCTCAATGTTCAAGATAAATACAAGCGCTGATGTCCAGCCCATTAAGATGAGCATACGAGAAGTGCCCGCACATTGTATGCATGTTGAAGAAGAGCCGGATGGGAGGCCATGGTACCACGACATCCTGCAATACGTAAAACATCAGCAATACCCGGAACATGCCACAGAAAATGACAAAAGAACTTTGAGAAGATTGGCAATGGGATTCTTTCTAGATAAAGAAGTATTGTACAAAAGGAGTAGAGATCATACATTGCTAAGGTGCGTGGAAGCAAATGAAGCTAAGAGAATACTCGAGGAAGTTCATGAAGGGGTTTGTGGAACACATGCAAACGGCCACATGATGGCTAAGCAGATTATGAGAGTAGGTTATTATTGGATGACAGTGGAGAGGGATTGCATCAGGTATGTCCGGAAATGCCATAAGTGCCAAATATATGCGGATAAGGTACATGCCCCTCCGACAGCTTTGCACGTTATGACAACGCCATGGCCTTTTTCTATGTGGGGAATGGATGTGATTGGGCCAATTACCCCTAAGGCCTCGAACGGACATCACTTCATTTTGGTGGTAATCGATTATTTCACAAAGTGGGTTGAAGTTGCTTTTTATGCTAGCGTGACCAAGTCAGTGGTGTGTAGATTCTTGAAGAATGAAGTAATCTGCCGATACGGCCTCCCAGAGAAAATCATTACAGATAATGCTCTCAATCTAAACAACGCCATGATGAAAGAGATTTGTACTCAGTTTAAAGTCAGACATCACAACTCAGCGCCTTACCGTCCCAAGATGAACGGGGCAGTGGAGGTTGCTAACAAGAATATAAAGAAAATCGTGGCTAAAATGACTGATAAGTACAAAGATTGGCACGAGAAACTCCCATTTGCTCTGTACGCTTACAGAACATCAGTGCGTACTTCTACGGGGGCTACTCCTTATTCCTTAGTGTATGGGATGGAAGCCGTTCTGCCGATTGAGGTTGAGATCCCCTCTTTAAGAATTTTGATGGAAGTTGAGTTGGAAGAAGCGGAATGGGTTCGAGCCCGCTATGAGCAGCTTAATTTGATTGAGGAAAAAAGGATGACGGCACTGTGTCATGGCCAGTTATACCAAAGACAGATGATGAGGGCACACAATAAAAAGGTTCGCCCAAGAAAGTTTCGAGAAGGTGATTTGGTTTTGAAAAAGATCCTTCCTAATCAGCAAGATCCAAGGGGAAAATGGGCACCGAATTGGGAAGGTCCGTACGTGGTGAAAAGAGTATTTTCAGGAGGGGCAATAATTTTAGCCGAAATGGACGGCGCAGATTTTTCAAGCCCGATCAATGCTGATGCAGTAAGGAAATATTATGCATAAAAAAATATTAAAATAAAAAAAGAGGAGAGGTTCGAACTGAAAACCTGAAATGGCATTTCGAATCAAAGGAAGGATCCAGGTCGAAAACCCTAAAGGACGGTCTGGATGAGGGATAAACAAGAGTTGGGGCAATCGGAAATAAGCCGTCTGAAGCAATTATGTGGGGCAAAAGATCAAGGCATGATGGAAACTTTGAGCAAATAGCAAAATGCAGCATGGTTGAATTATGCAAGACAGAGAGGGTAATTTGTGGTTGGACGCTCTCAGAAGAGTCAAGGACATCAATGGATATTTCCTTCTCAAAAGAGAAATCCGGATTAGATCGATTGAGTTCGTTTGAGTATTCATTATGAAGGGCTCTATCCTCTTTTGTCTTTATTTCCTTTTTAATTAATGTCAATATGTTCTTTTCTCTCTAAAATGGAAATATTGACTCCAATTCATAAAGTTTTGTCTTCAAGTTATCTTCTTTTCTTTGAAATTTTCTTAAAATAATGCATGATGTTGACATGAAATGTGAATGATGATAAATAAATGAACACGGCATAAATGGACCTTTTACGATTACTCTAGGGAAGTTTGAGAATTGGAAAATCAAAAAGAGAAAAAATGATGATAAGGAGATGACGGGGCAGTATGAGACGTCGATTTACTTATGCTCTTTGGATGTAAAGAAAGTAATGTTTGACATATGAAATGGTTTTGAGGGAAGTATACAAAACTCTGACTCTAGCTAAGAAAAGATCGTGAAGAAGTAGGTTGCGGGCAGTTAGTCAAGTCGAAGAAGGGAAAGAAAGGAAACTGAAAAAAAAAAAGAAACCTTACAGAAAAATAGCATGAGAAGTTTAATCAAGTTAAGATAACAGGGGCATTGAATCATGATTCGAGCCTTAAATCATACATTCCATTATCATAAGCATGCATTGCATCATCATGACATTGCTAACAATTAGGAATTAACATTGTACAAAGAGGGGGTGTGAATGACAGGCAGACAAGAAAAATGGAAACCAACAGGGAGTTAAAAATCATCATAATCAGGAAGAAGGTAGCAATTTATTTTCCAAGTGTTAGAGCCTCTGAAGAGAGGAGCAATTTAATTTTTTAAGTGATAGAGCGTCTGATTAGAGGAGCAATTTATTTTTCCAAGTGATAGAGCCTCTGATGAGATGAGCAATTTATTTTTCAAGTGATAGAGCCTCTGATGAGGGAAGCAATTTATTTTCCAAGTGATAGAGCCTCTGAAGAGATGAGCAATTTAATTTTTAAGTGATAGAGCCTCTGATTAGAGGAGCAATTTATTTTTCAAGTGATAGAACCTCTGATGAGAGGAGCAATTTATTTTCCAAGTGATAGAGCCTCCGATGAGAGGAGCAATTTATTTTTCAAGTGATAGAGCCTCTGATGATATGAGCAATTTATTTTTCAAGTGATAGAGCCTCTGATGAGAGGAGCAATTTATTTTTCAAGTGATAGAGCCTCTGAAGAGAGGAGCAATTTAATATTTAAGTGATAGAGCTTCTGATTAGAGGGCCAATTTATTTTGATAAAGCCTCTGATTAGAGGAGCAATTTATTTTTCCAAAGTGATAGAGCCTCTGATGAGAGGAGCAATTTATCTTTCAAGTGATAGAGCCTCTGATTAGAGGAGCAATTTATTTTTCAAGTGATAGAGCCTCTGATGAGAGGAACAATTTATTTTTCAAGTGATGGAGCCACTGATAAGAGGAGCAATTTATTTTTCGATTGATAAGAACCTCCGATGGAGAGGTCCCTCCTAGAACAAACGCATGCACAGTTCCAGACAAAACCGTTGCTCATGTCTTTGCCATATTACTGATTCTCAGCAATGTGCAAAGAGGGGCAGCTGTTGCAACCGTTTTTGGCCCGAGTCGGATCCGAACCCGACCCGGGCCTTCTACAAGCCCACCTAAGGCTGTTTGGGCCTGCTAACCAGCAGGCCCAACAGGCCAAATCGGGCCTGCTAACCAGCAGGCCCAACAGGCCCAATAAGCCAGAACCAGCAGGCCCAAACCCAGAACCAAGCCCAAACCCCAACTCAGCCGGCCCATTGGCCCATTTCCTATTACCCACTACCAACCTAACCCTAGGCACCAGAAACCCTAGCCGCCTACCACCCCCCATACCCTAGGTAACAGGCAGCCCTGCCACCAACAACCCTTGACAGCCCCACACGCTGCCACAAACCCTCCCCTGCCACCACCAACCACCCAAACCCAAACCCACACACAAACACCTAAACACTCAACCCCACCATAAAACCCCCCTCAATCAGTTTCAAAAAAAAAAAAGGAACCCTTCCCCGAACGACCTCCCAGATCGACCTAAAAAAAAACCCACCAAATAAAAAACCCAGATCCGGACCCCAAAAACCCAGATCCGGAACCCAAATAACCAGATCGAGCCCCCCTTTTCTCCCCAAAAAAAAACACCTCACCACCGAACCCCCACACACAAAGAAAACCGGAAAAAAATCATTTTGGAAATTTTTTGGGGCCAGATCTACTCGGATCTGGCCCAATTTGGAGAAAACCGGCGGCAGATCTGCATCGTGGGAGACACCGCGAGTCGTTTCGACTCATTTTGGGCCAGGAAGCTCGCCGGACCACGGCGGTCGGCGACGGAAACGGCGACCGGCGCGGCGGTCCTCTGGCCGGTTTCTGGGATTCCCAGAGAGAGAGAGAGAGAGGAAAGAAAAGAAGAGAGAGAGAAAAAAAGGGGCTATTTACCCTCCAGGAAGCGGGTCAAAAGACCCGCGGGTCGACCCGGGGTTCGCGCGGGTCGCCCACTTCCTTTTTAAAAAAAATAAACGGTGCCAAAACGGCGCCGTTTCACCCAGGGTCCGCGCGTGGACCCGGATCCGACCCGGGGTCCGCGCGCCCGACCCGGGTTTAGAAAAAAAAAAGTGTGGCGCCAAAACGGTGCCGTTTGACGCGAGGAGGGTCCGCGCGTGGACCCGGATCCGACCCGGGGTCCGCCCGGGTACCCCCTCGCCCCAAAAAAAAAGAACTGGGCCAAGCCCTGGGCCCAGCAGACCAGGATCCAACCTGGCCCAGCAGGCCAGGATCGGACCTGGCCCAGCAGGCCAGGATCGGACCTGGCCCAACAGGCCAGGCCTGGTTTTGGGCCCAAAAAAAAAAGAAAGAAAAAAGAAAGAAAAAAAATAAATAAAATTAAAATTAAAATTAAAATTAATAAATAAATTTAAAATAAAAATTAAAAAGAAAAAAGAAAAAAAATTAAAAATTAAAAAAAATTAAAAAAATAAGTAAATTTTAAAAAAAATAAATAAAGAATTAAAGAAATATGATAATAACAATAAAAGAGAAAAAATAAAAGAGAAAAAAATAAATAAATAATATAAATAAATAAAACAAAATAATAAAGAAATTTTACGATTATCGATTTTGAAGTTTTGATTTTTTTATATTATTTTTTGACATTTTTCAGGTGATTTTACAAAGATCAAGTCCGGCGTTTTAATTCTCGACATTTTTCAGGTATGATTTTAACTTCTTCATTATTTTTTATATTATTATTTTTATTTATTTATTTTTGTCCAGTATCCGATATATTTTTATTATTCGGTTTCGGTTTTAAAATTTTATAAAATAATAATTCTAATTAATACATGTCTTCTAAAATTATTTTTGGTAAATAAAATTCTCTAAAAAACGGATTTCTTTCTCGGGATGGTCGGAACATCAATCGTTCTTTGAAATGGTCCGAGTAAGAATAATAATCGAAACATTATTGAAAATATCGGAGTGATTCGGGAATTATTCTTATATAGATAATTTCTTTTATTTCGGAAATAATTATTAAAAGCATTTTAATTTACTTTTCAAAAAAAAAAAGATTTTAATAAATGCGAGTTACCGACGACGGAATTCGAAGAACGTCACGGTAGTGATTCCTAAGATATCTTGAGGTGAGTGAATCTCGTTAAATATCACCACGAGTGGTGGGAGTATTTAACGACAAGCTCGATACAAAAATTCGTTCTCATTTAAAAAAAATAGAAATAATCAAAATAAAAAATTTAATAAAGAAAGCGAATATTTATGTGATTCGATATCTTGCCATGCTCGTGTCTTTGAACATTATGTCGTGCATTTGATCGTATAATTAAGCTTTTATTCGTACGTGTCATATGCTAAATCGTGTGCATTCAATATTTTATTCGCATCATTCGCATTTAAATAAAATCGAGGAATACGGATTAGCCGACGACGAAAATCGAAGGACGTCACAGTTGTGATTCCTAAGATATCCCGAGGTGAGAGAATTTCGCTAAATATCACCACGAGTAGTGGGAGTATTTAGCGATATGCTCAATACAAAAATTCGTTTTCATTTATGAAAATCATCAAAATAAAAAAGGAACGAATAAAGAATAAATATTTACGCGTTTGATATCTTGCTATACTCGTGTTTTTTAATTCGCATGTTTGATTTTATAGTTCGGTATTTAATCATATGTCTTATATGCTAAGTCGTGCGCATCCGATGTTTAAATATTTGCATCATACGAAAATAAAAAAATGTATATAAATTGCCGACGATGGAATTCGAAGGACATCACGGTTGTGATTCCTAAGATATCTCGAGGTGAGAAGATCTCGTTAAATACCACCAAGAGTATTGAGAATATTTAATGAGTATTTTCGATAACAAATTTATGTTCACTTTCGATTTTTTAAAAAAAAATAAAATAAAAACGGTTCAAAAAATTCAAAAAAAATAATAAACATGTTTTTTTTTAAAAAAAAATAAAATAAAAAATAAAAGAGAATATTCTTTAAATATCGATGTCAAGTCCCTTAAATCGAGATTTAAGATAACGCGTGATTAAATGGTACCGTTTTCTAAACGGGCGTTGCGGGGTGCTAATCCTTCCCCGCACGTAACCGACTCTCGAACCCAATTTTGTTTTTTACTCTGGTTCAAAGCGCGGACTTCGAAATTGGTTTTACAAAATTGTTTTAATTAATTTTAAAATATTTTACTAAAACCGGTTTTAATAGGTGGCCAATCACACCTAGCAAAAAAGATTGGTGGCGACTCCATTTTGTGTTTTCAAAATCGTCTAGCGGTCGAAAAACCGTTATGACAACGATAATTAATTAAATAAATAAAAATATTTTAATAAATTCATTTCAAATTTAATATATAATTGAATTAAAAATAAGTTTAAAATATTTAACATACACTTGAATTAGAATTTACTATAATAGTAATTACAAATAATTTTAAGACTAAATAAATTCTCATTATTTTGTAGTTAAAAAAAGTTTTGAGTAAAAAAAAAGAATGAAAATAAAAAATTAATGATTACTGATTAATAAAAGGTATATTTATTTTTTCATTTAAAATTAACCTAGAAATAATATCTTAGGTCAGTTAATGTGTTTTTTTGCCAAATCTTAGGGGGGTAAGTGGGTGTTTTTCAAATCTGATAGGATAAGTGTATTTTCTATCAAATCTGAGGGGTAAGTGTCTTTTACTTTTTTTTTTCCCCTATAATTGGACTTAGAAGATGGAAAGATTGGAATGCAATTTTTTGAGTTAAAAAAAACGCATAGATCATTGAATTAAATATTATTCTGCTTTAGTTTTGATAATTCTGATTTCTTGAAATATTAATCTGCTTTTCATGATGAAGTTGCACCGATGATGTGGCATTTTGTCACGTGTCATACTCTGATTGAGTGTTTATTATCACGTCATCCATTAAATAACGGGGTTAGTTCAAGGGGTCAATGTGAATGATGGAATAAAATTTCGAGTACCAAATCGATTTTATTCTTTAAGTACCAAATTGATTAAAGATGTATAGTATAGAGGTCAATTGAGTATTTAACCCTTAATAAAAGAGTTTTCCCTAGTATCAAATGCAGGGATTAATTTGCTTTTAGTTTGTTCTTAGATTAATCAAATTCTTCAAACACTTTTTAAGAATTATACATGAGAATTCGTGTTATTTTTTTATATCATAATCGTGTTTAAGGTATATTTATATAAATTTTGATATGTTAATAATTCGTTTTATATATATTTTGACATGTTTGTGTATCTATTTGTGTTCTTGATTTTTTTTTTTTTAGTATCAAGACGTGTTTTATATTGTATTTTAATTATTTTATTCGTGTTGTATAATTAGATCATGTCCAAAATTATCAAATCTACTAAGAATCCACCCCTATGCTCATACTTGGACCTCATTTCCCTTGATCGTTGTTGACAAAACCAGAATTTCACGCTATACAGAAAATTTATGTAAAAACAATTAGAAGAAAAACTGAAAGCAAAAGAAAATAAAATAAATGGAAGCCTCAAGTTATGTTATCTGAATTCTTAATTTTTAAAAATATTTATGTTCAATATTTATATCTGACACATATTTAAATATTAATATATGATATAATTTTTCAAATATATAAAAAACTTTAAAAAAAAATACCCATATAAAACATATATTATATCCCACACTCAATCCGCAGGTAACATAGACCACAAGTCCATGATGTCGTTATTATCAAAACCAGGCCCCTGTTTTACTTATGATGAACGATTCTTTGAGACTAGAAAAACTTCCCTCCTCCAAAAAATCGAAATAAATAAACAAAATCAGTAGGCTTTTCCATCACCCATGTACAATTTTCAACAACTCTTTTAAAACTACCTCATAGAAAAGCCTTCATTGCCAAGTTTCAAAATGAATGGGGTCCTAAAGGTCTCTTCTTTTTTAATTTATTTATTTTTTCTTTTCCTCTCAACAGCTAAAAGGATTTCTCAACAGAAAAATGTGGCTCTCTTTGATCAATTTAACATAAGAGACAGTAAATAGCTAGGACTTACTTTTCAATCCATTAATAATCCCTTTTGGCTCTTTATTTCCAACTTTGAGACTTTCCCCAAGATAATCTTCCAAACTTTCGACAAGGGAGCTTAATTTCATCCACCATATATCAATCTCTCCTAGCTACTTTTCTTTTCTTCACTAAACTTTATCCCCTCTATTTCTTCCTTTTCTTTCCCAATTTCTTCCTTGTATAACATGGCTAACACACTTGACAAAGCTCTCACTACCTTCTTCTTCTCCTCCATAATTCTCAGCTTCTTTGTTCAAACCAAGCAAGATAACCCATGTCCGTATCCATGTTACCCTCCACCAACAGGCACCGGCGGCGGCGGCACCGGAACCGGCACAGTCACTCAAACACCTCCAGCTAGTTATTCACCACCTTCACAAACAGGACTATACCCTCCACCAGGGACGTCCTACCCTACACCAACAGGGAACTTACCATATTACCTTCCACCACCACCACCTTATGCTAATTCTTTAAATGGTCAGCCCCCTCCTGACCCTATCTTGCCTTATTTCCCTTACTACTTTAGAAAACCTCCTCACCAAACAGATGATCAGTCATCGGCAAGAAAAAGTAGCCCTGGAAAATCATTGATCATGATTGCAACCACAAATCTTCTTGTACTTATATTTCTAGTTATTTCTTGTTTAGGGAATTACTAGCTAGTGAAAAGTTTTTTGTGTATAGTATTTATTTTTAAGCCATGTTAATTTCTGTAATGTTTAATCGAGAGGAATTAAAGAAAGAGTTTGGGATGTGGCTTTAGTTGCTGAAAAGAAGGTGTAGAAATGATGATGAAGTGAAGGACAAAGGAATCAAAGAGGGGTCCAGGCACCTACTCTTTCATTTGTTTGGTAATGGATATGAGATGAGTTTGTTTCCTCTTTTTAATTCCCTGTTTTGTCTTAATTGTTCTGATTAGAATTTTCCAAGCATTCTTTGTTAATTGTTTTAATTAAAATTGTTAAAACAAAATAATAATATATAATAATCCATATATCCTGGCCTGATTTTACTTTTGGTTTTCTCCATTGGCACTAGATTTGTCTTTATATAGGCAATTTGCAGAGGTCTATACTGGTTTCAGGTACAAATCCTTCCAATAAGTAATGTCTTTTTATTACAGAAGAAATATATATCCTTGCAAACATTGTTGCTTGAGGAATCAAACTTTGTATTTGGGACATTTCAGAGAAGATGACCTGACATGACAAAGAAACAAAATGAGATGTATATATTAATAAAACTGATATGGTTTTGATATTTGATATTTGATAGCCATTCTTGTTCAAAGGCTCTAAGAGATCAGGATTACAATCAAATTGCTGCAATATTTCCTTTTTTATGATTTTCTTTCAAGTAAATGATATCGGGGGAGACTATACAACAAAAGTATATACCTATCTATCTTTCGATAACTATTCGGAATAAAATCTAAAAAGAGAAGAAGAAAAATTTGTGATACTGATACATGAAAATTATACTACACATCCAGGGTCTTTCATTGAAATTTTCCATGGCGAAAAGGGTTTTAATGAAATGATTTTCGTTATTAGTTGATGCATAACTTCATCAAATTTAGAGTTGAAAATGAAGCTAAAGAGCAAGGATTTTGTGAGTAAAAGAAACATTTCCCTTTTGTTACTAACTCCTTGCTTTTCCAAAGTTTCAGCTTCAAATTTTATTCTCTGCCATACAAAAGAATTTCTCAACTGATACTGTGATACAAATCAAAGGCGCGCACTTTGCCTAAGTTGTTTTAGTAACGAAAATAACTACAATAATGAAGGAATACACTACTATGTCTATAATCAACCTATTATTGGCCTTGACATTTCTCTACTGCTGCATGAAATATGAATTTCAACTATTAGAATCGAGGATACCTATGTTGTCTGCCTACCCTACGCCAAATGGGAAAGGAGGACACCATGGCAGATCATTTCAGGAAGCCCATAACTGCCAAACGACCCATCCCACATTATTTAAGGTATATATGAATTCTTATCTTCAAAGTTTTTAGGTAAAAAAAAAAAAACATTAAGTTGAATGTAAAAATTCTTAGAGTATTTTTTTTTTTACAGAAATTGAAAACATTAAATAATATAAAATAGAATTTGAACCTAAAAAATTTGGCTCCCTTTTGAAATTTTTTTTTCTAGGCTTCATTCTTGGACTTAAATCTGTCCAATGATCCAACACAAATTGGATTGAGATTAGCATAAATTATTTTAAATTCAAGCCGAATCGATCCAGTCCAAATTATTATTTAATAAATTATTATTTTTTATTTAAATTTAATTATAAATTATATAAATATTAATATAAAAATAATTTTTAATATTCTAATATTTTAAACAGTAAAACAATCTGTTTGGGCTTGACGGGCCGAGTAAAACTTTAAAACAAGCAAAAAAATTTTAATTTTATTTGAGTCTGGCTTAGCCTATCTCGATCTGGCCCTACTCATAAACAACTCTACTTGGGCTTATATGGGCTTATATATGGTATATATAATTATTTATTTACGTTAATGAAAAAGCTCATCATGGGCTTTCTCAACTACCCAAGTTTTGGGTCGGTCTAATCTTTGAAGCTACCAAATAGAACACCTACTACAAAATCTAGAAATCTGGGCCTACCATTTGTATTTTCATTTGTACCATATTCTTAATTGGGCCTCATGGGGGAAATTTTTTTCATTGGGCCTTTTTTCAATCCTTTTCTTTCCTATATATTGCTAGCATTAAATTTGTTGAGCCTGTTAAACCCGAGAGACCATTTGGTCATAAAGTCCAGGAGAGATCAAACGAGTCCAGCAAGCCGGCCTAGGACCAAGGTCCAACCAGCGAGCCCAAGAACCACCAGTGTCAAATCCCGAGGACACGCGGATGCCTCCCTCTCCCCTAGCAGTAACATCACCGGTCACCTCAGCGCCACCTAGAGCAGTGCGGGGCATTAAATGCCGCAGCCTTTCGTCGACAGGCTTTAAATGCAGTAGCCTCCTTGGCGAGACCCCCCAAAACCTTACTCCCAGTGTCTAACAGGAGTCGAACACATGAAACCAGACAGGTAGCCCGAACGGATATAAATGACCCTCTTGGGGACTGCCCAAAGGTATTCATTCTCTCTCTAAACTCTAGACATTCTTTCTCTCTCTCTTCCAGACCATCTTCTCCAAACACTGACTTAGGCATTGGAGCGTGCCTCGGAACTCAACCTCCAACGTCCTCTGATCCTTTCCCTTTGCTCGCAGGGCCTCAGACCACCAAGATCATCTCCTCGACGGGTCTTAGACCACCAGGTTCATTTTCTCGATGAAAAGAAACATCAACAAAATTAATTAAATTAAATAAAAGTTTGAAGAAAGGGAAAAACTGAGGAGAAATGTGTTCTGATTAAGGTTTGTTAACTCCATATGGTACCGATAACTCTGGTTGTATTTGTGAATAAAGGGACCAAACAAGAACTTGGCAGATCACTGCTGAGGGTCTTTGAGCCATGTAAGAAAGAGTATTTGTGGGCATGGAAAGAGAAAGGAAGAGAAGAGATTTCAATAGCCCCATAGACCGAGGGCCAAACATATCCATGGGCTCAATTTGAGCCAACCCTACTTGAAGTTTTCGGCTTTCATATTAGTGGCTAATATTTTTTGTTAATAGTCATTAATTTATAAACTCCTTTATGCAACTTTCCTATTTTTTAATTTCAAATGGAATTTCCTATAACTTTAACACATGACCATATAGTTTTGAATAAAGAGTGATCGAATAAAACAATATTTTCTAGTGTTCCTCCCCAACTTCCTCTTAATCTTTTGTTGGGCTAGTTATGCAAAGAAACTCCCTAAGGTCCAACCACATGGACAGACTGACAATTGCTGACTTTTTGAACCTATTCTAAAAAGGGTAAAGGGCCAATCTATTAAGACCCAACAAACGGGTTTAGATTTCAGTTTCAAAGCCCCAAAAAAGACCCACATTCAGCTTTATCAAAGATTGTAAATGTACCCATTCCGGTGTGTTGAACCAAGTTGAGAAAAAGGCTCTTTCAATGGAGAAAAAAAGAAAGAGAAAAGATAAGGGTGGGGAAAGGATGAAATGAATTTTAAAATGGTGCAAAAAAAGAAAAAAAAAAAAAAGAAAAGAAAAAAGGACAAGGGTTGGTTGAGAAGATGCATCCCCTAAAGTTTGATATTAAAATGTGACTTGTGGCTTGGTTTGTAAAAGGAGCGATCCCCCTTTGGCACTGTCTTTCTCAAAAGTCTAATCCCTTCTCCCAACCAAATGGTCCCAGCCCTTCGGCTCGGGCCCATCTTTCCCGACTCCTGTCTGTCGTTCACCCTACATCGACCATGACCCCTCCATCTCTCCCTCTCAAATGTCTTTATTAGTTTTTGTTTGGCTTGTATTTATCCCCGTCCGAGCCACGGCTTAATTCCCCCATGTTCCTAGCCACCCCACTTGCTCAACAAATTTAATTCACCAATGACAAAAACAAAGTTAAAATTCTTAACAACAACAAGAACAAGATGCTATGTATATATATATTATAATCGTATCTGAAACAGGAGCTGGGTATTTCATATTCATACCAAATATTTCACCTGAAAAAAGTTTTAGGTAATTATTTGGGGAAGGGGGAAGTCATGTTTTTGGGTGTTTTGCTTGTTTAAATCTTTATGAGCCACCAAATTATGACATGGCTTACGCCCCCCATGTATGTATGTAGGGAAACACTAATAATAATAATAATAATAATAATGAATAGAAAAAAAATAGTATAAAAAAAATCAATACACAAAAAATTACTTAATTCGATCAATTGTATCTACGTCTATAAAGTTGCAGAAGCATAAGATACATGTGTAGCAATTATTATAGGGTTTTTATAAACAATGCTACGAAACTTTAAAATTGGACCAATAAAAAATTTACAAAAATATTTCAAAAACTCATTTTAATTTTATGACAATCTTTACCGGATCATCAAATCGGATTACTTGGTATAAACAAAACAAAAAAAAATCAGGTTCCACGTATAAAAAGCCCACCAATGTATGCCGGAGAATGAAGCCACGCAGACTAGGACAGCACCAATGTTTCATGCCCACCTAATAATGCAATTATTTATATATATAAATATATATATATTCATTTTATATATATGATAATGTTTACTTGGCTTGGGGGCTGTCTATTTTATTGTTTTCACGTGCATGTGCTGCTCAAAGATATGAAAAATTCTTAGTAGTAGTACAATTTGATGACTTGAAACTTTAAAAAGTTTTAAATTAATAAATAATTTAATTTTGCTAAAGTTTTCTTAGACTTGTCTAGTCTAGTCTAGTCTAATCTAATGTAATAACATCATCATTATCAAATTTAGTCACATGTCTGATCAGCTTTGGAGATTTTTATGTTCACATGAAAATATTTGCATCAACTCTCATAAATGAGGAGATTAAGACTTTTTATCTTAGCTTAAATTTAGCAGGATTTTCAAGCTAGTTGAAACTAATATTTATGTCACGAGTATGATTTTCCTTTTTTTGTTGTCGTTCTGGTTTCTGTTTTTTAGGGGTGTCTGGAAAAAGCAAGGTCTAGGAAGATCTAAAATTGAGACGGTTAATTATCCAAAAAAAAAAAAATTGAGACGGTTACCTAAATTTTTTTTCAAGAGGCTCTAATTCATTGAGCATGGGTCTATCATTTAAATTTAAAGATAATTTGTTAGTTGTAATTATTTAGATAATTAAATGATGTCATATTTTTTTAATGCAAATCTTAATTGGTGACATGAAAAAAGAAAACATTAATCTTAGAGAAATTAAATTCAGTAGCCATTCAAATCAAAACCATATCTTATAACACTAGCTAGTAGGAACGACAACAGGGGACAACATGATGAAAACTGTAGCAGTAGAGTGCAGAGAATTTTTCAGTAAATTTATGATTGATGAACTTTTTATTAGTTCTGGTTGGTCATGTCGTGTCTATTTCTCCCATTTCAAAATTTTTCAATGTGCATTGGACTTTTTCCAATTCAATTTCCAACCAATGTGGGGACAAATCTCCCACTCTTTCAACCTCTATCATCCACTCAAAATTTTCTTGCTAGGTAAGAGATTCTGGGGAAAGACACAAACCCAAAAGCTTGATTACAGTTCCATGTCACAAAAAGAAGCTGGGTCCATATGTATTTTCAAAGCAGAAAATAATTGCAGAGTCTAAAGTTTGTTAAAATATGTAAATGAATATTATATTTAAATATTTGATATTATTTGTGTCAAAATTAAAATAAATTCGGATATCAAATATTCAATTTTAAAACTGTCATAAATAATAAATTTGATATACAAATCTGAAAATTATTCAAATTCACAAAATTTAAATCAAATAATGTCAAATATCTTATTTTTTATTATCCAAACTTCCTTCTCAACCAATTGTCCCTACCTTAGTTGGAATTCTTATCCTCTCCAACCTTCTTCCTTTCATCCAATTTTTCTCTCACACTCCCCACTTGCAATAATTCAACACTTAGGGGTTTTTCTTTTTCTTCTTTAATTAGCTTCAATCACTGTAGTATTTGTATGCCTCTAACAACACATGATCACGGTATGGGCATGCATATGAAAATGGACCCACCGACGACTTTTAGCCACGTGTAAGATGGTGGTCGATGATGATTGCCCATGAGTGTATGATGGATGATGGTTTTTAGCCACGAAAGACCTAGCTGTCCATGTCATATGGTTTGGATTTCGGTCCATGCGCCTATGTTTGTCCGTACTGTATTTATTGACCCTCGAGTCACGTGGTCCGTCGGATCATTATCGTGTGTTGATTGTCCTTTCTGTTTGGATTGGTCTTTTTTTTTTTTTTTTTTAAGTTTTGACATTACAGCCTCTGATTTCATTCCTTAAATGTAGTATGAAAATATAAAGCCACCCCTAGCCATTGTTCCTGTTCTTATAATTCTATATGGTTTTTTACCATTTGATTTGAAATGAAAACATAAGCATCAAATTTAGTGTTAAAATATGTGTCGTCTTTTTCTTGAATTTTACCTAGATTTGGAAATGGGTAATACCAATAAATAAAAGATGATAATGATGGGAACTATGAGAGGGAGTGAGGGACCAGAGTGCACGAAGCGGGACACAGCACAGCACACAGCTAGATCTTGTAATTTATGTATAGATGTTGTGCCTCGTGTTTTTTTTTCATATCAGTTGTATAAATATAATCATAACATAAATTATTAAATGTATCAAAATTTTAAACAAAAATACCATACATGTATTAAACATATTGTATTAATCGTGTTAATTATGTCATGTCATGTTTATTACACTGTTTTTTATATTTTATTAAATGTGTCGTATTCGTATTGTTTTTATATCGTATCTAAAATTATCAGATCGACATAACACACAATAAACAGTCCACTAGAGATCATATGCCTAAGGTTGGAATAAAATCAAGGAGAGTTCGGCCATTGGAAGCAAACAAGGGAGATGGAGACATCAAGGCTTTGAATGATATGAAAGAAAATGGAAAAGTTCCTCTCTGTTTAGGTACAAAAGAAAAATGCTTGCAAACCTAATTAATTTGGCTCACCAAATCTTTGTCTGAGAGACATGGATAGTTGTACAAGTTGCCCATTATTCTGATCGCCTTGTTTGTTTTTGAAAAGAGATGATCCTTTTTCTATTAAGGTAGAATAATTAAGCACCAAAATATATAACAAGATATCAAAAATTTGAAAGACACCCAAATATTTGACTTAATAATTGTATGTTTTCATACTTAAAAAGTTGAGGTTGAATATGTGATCATCTAATATCAAATAAAATTTGAAGGAGTGTATTGTTATATAATAGTAGTACTGTTTCATAATTTATCAAAATTGAACTCGAGATATTAACATTCTGTTTGATTATAGACAAAATGCATGCAAGAAAAGAAAATGATGGAGAAAAGATTGTTTTTAGTTTTGGGATTGAAAGCAAATTGAAAGTATGATGATTGAACTCCTAGCTTAATTCAATTGGTTCATATAATTATTTTTAAGAGATAACAAAGTTTAGATTCGAATCTCAGCATCTATAATCTTTTTCTTTATTTTCAGACTGCAATCATTGTATACCAAAAAAAAAGAATGGTGGTTCATCAATGAAGGGAAAAAGAAAGAAAAGGCATATAAATTATCAATTTAGAAAGTCAAATTCTCTCCTGGTCCTGGCCACCACCACAAACAAGGTGCTAGAACTGATCAATAATCGATCAGCACTAAGATCAAAGAAGACACCTTTCATGTGGGCCTTGGCAGTGGCATCCTTGGAGATCAATTTGATGGGCTAAAAGCAATCTCTATCTGCTATACTTGACCAGATTGGACCACAGGCCTAACTCCAAACCCTAGGAAGACCAATCAAAAACCATTTGGAATTACGAGGTGACCACTTCCTAATTAATGTACTATAGTAGTTGTTTGTTAACGTTTGTAACTTTACCATTAATTCTATCATCCTCATAAGCATGCATCTTTTCATTTTTTCTGAGAATTATCATTCTCGAAATTAGTGCTGTAATAACCAATTTTCGTCCGGGTCGGAGCCGAATCCGACCCGGACCAAGTGCGAACCGGGCTTGCTATTTAGCAGGCCCAATCTACAAACTCGGCCCATTTTCGGCCCAAACCCCTCAACCCCCAAACCAGGCCCAATTTTCGGACCCTTTTCAACCAAGCCCAAACCAACAGCAAACCTACCATCCCCAAAACCCTAGCCCCTGCCACCAGCCACCATCACCCCTGACAGCCACCCTCCCCACACTCAAGCCTCTGCCACCCTGACAAACCTTCCCACACGCCACCCACCTGCCACAGCAACCCCCACACGCAACCAACCCCTCCATAAAACCCCCCTTAGACAGGAGAAAAAAAAGGAGGAGGGAGGCCCGATTCGAGGCTCCCCCAATCCGAACCCAAAAAAGGAGGATCCCTCACTGTTCGGACTCCCCCTGAGCAAAGGGATCCAGATCGGAACCTTTCACCAAAAAACCCAGATCTGGGGTCCGAAACCCAGATCTGGGTCCTCTTTAAAAGACCGAAAAAAAAACCAAAAACCCCCCCAGATCCGAGCCTTCACTGGTCCGGACTCTCCCTTGAGCCAAAAACCAGACCGGCCCCTACCTCCTCCGACACCCAAACCTGCAAAACAAAAAAACCCAACCAGGCAAAAAAACAACAAAACCAAAAAAAAAAAAAAATCGAATCCTAGATCTACACATTTCTGGAAAGATCCGTGCAAAACGGAGCCCGGATCCGTGACGAGGGGGCCGAAACCCCCTCGGATATGAAATTTTGAGCCCACCGGCCGTCGGCGAGCAGCGGCCGGCTACAGTGGACGGCGGCCGGCGCGGTGGCCAGCCGCCGGTTTCTGGGCAGGGCTGAATTTTGAAGAGAGAGAGAGAGAAAAGATAGGAGAGAGAAGAGGAGAAAAAAAAAAGAAAAAATGAGAAAAAAAAGGAGAGGTTTAGGGTTTATAAACGGTGCCAAAACGGCACCGTTTAGGGGAAGCGGGTCAAAGAGACCCGCGCGTCGACCCGCGGGTCGACCCGGGGTCCGCGCGGGTCACCCGCTTCCAAAAAAAAAGAGAGAGGCGCCGAAATGGTGCCGTTTTTGTGGCACCCAAACGGCGCCGTTTAACGCGGGGAGGATACGCGCCTGGACCCGGATCCGACCCGGGGTCCGCGCGGGTCCACCCGCCAAAAAAAAAAAAAAAGAAAAAGCTGGGCCAGGCCTGGCCCAGCAGGCCAGGCCAGAACCAGGCCTGGTTCTGGGCCAAAGAAAAAAGAAAAGAAAAAAAGAAAAAATAAAAAGAAAATAATAATTAATAATAATAAATTTAAAATAATAATAAAAATATAATATATATATATAAAAAAATTTAAAAAAAATAATAAAAAAAATCAAAAAATTTAAAAATTTTAAAATTTTAAAAAAGAAAAAAATATATAAAAAATTAAAAAAAAAATTAAAAAAAAATTCACGATTATCGATTTTGAAGTTTTTGACTTTTTTGGATTTTTGACATTTTCAGGTAATTTTACGGAGATCAAAGTCCGGCATTTTGAATTTTGGATTCTCGTCATTTTTCAGGTATGATATTTTTTATATTATTATTTTTATTTATTTATTTTTGTCTAGCATTCGACGTATTTTTATTGTTCGATTTCGATTTTGAAATTATAAAAATATTTTTTTTATATTAATACATGTCTTTTAAAATTATTTTCGGTAAATAAAATTCTCTGAAAACGGATCTCTTTCTCGGATGGTCAGAGTATCGATCGTTCTTCGAAATGGTCCGAGTAAGAATAATAATCGAAACACTATCGAAAGTATCGGAGTGATTCGGGAATTACTCTTACATAGATAATTTCTTTTATTTCGGAAATAATTATTAAAAACATTTTAATTTATCTTTAAAAAAAAAAGGTTTTTAATAAATACGAATTACCGACGACGGAATTCGAAGGACGTCACGGTAGTGATTCCTAAGATATCTTGAGGTGCGAGAATTTCGTTAAATATCACCACGAGTGGTGGGAGTATTTAGCGACATGCTCGATACAAAAACTCGTTTTCGTTTTAAAAAAAATGGAAATAATCACCATAAAAAAATGAATAAAGAGCTAATGTTTATTGCGCTCGATATTTTGCCATGCTCGTGTTTTTAATATTACGATTCGCATGTTTAATTTTATAGTCATATGTTAAGCCGTATGCATCCGATATTTAAATATTCGCATCATACGCATTTGAATAAAAATGGATGTAAATTGCCGACGACGGAATTCGGAGGATATCACGGTTGTGATTCCTAAGATGTCTTGAGGTGAGAAGATCTCGTTAAATACCACCGAGAGTGTCGGAAATATTTAATGAGTATTTTCGATAACAAATTTATGTTCACTTTCGATTTTTTAAAAAAATAAAAAACAGTTCAAAAAATAATAAACATGTTTTTTTAAAATAAAATAAAAATGAAAATAAAAGAGAATTAGTTTTAAACACCAGTTAAATCCATTAAACCGAGATTTAAGATAACACGTGACCAAGTGGTACCGTTTTTTAAACGGGCGTTGCGGGGGTGCTAATCCTTCCCCGCACGTAACCGACTCCCGAACCCAATTATGTTTTTCTCTCTGGTTCAAAGCGCGGACTTCGAAATTGGTTTTACAAAATGTTTTAATTAATTTTAAAATACTTTTCTAAAACCGGTTTTAATAGGTGGCCAATCACACCTAGCAAAAAAGATTGGTGGCGACTCCATTTTTTGTGTTTTCATAAAATTCGTCGTAGCGGTCCGAAAAAACCGTTATGACAGCTTGGCGACTCCGCTGGGGACTTTTGAGAGTCGAGCCATAAGTTAGTCATGTGTTATCTTAAAATCTCGATTTAACGGATTTAATCGGTCTTTAATTTTAATTCTCTTGTTTTTGATTTTCCTTATCTATTAATTCGGCTGTTTATTCATAGTCGTCATTCTCGTTATTTTGTTTGCATTTATGCTTCGATATTTGTTGATTTTTTATTCTCATTTTTATCATATTTTTACTATTCATTTTTTCTATATATATTATTGATTCTAGTAATTATGGGATAGTTAGAATAAAGAGTCGTAAATAAGTAGTCGAAGGTTTGTTTGTTCCTTCTCACACACGGACACGTGCATTTCATACATAAGCTCTATACCCGAGCTACATCCCTTTAGGAAAAAGTAAAGTACCTACGCTCTCGAGAGGCAATAACCTCCGCATGGGCTAGCGAAACGCTTTTAGAGAGAAAAAGTACCTACGCTCTCGAGAGGCAATAACCTCCGCACGGGCTAGCGAAAAATCTCTCTCTCGAATTGAACCCTTTCCTTTGGAAGCCTATAATAGGTAAGGATCGGGGTGCCTTGCTAGCCTTCGTAGGCGACAGCGAGGACCAATTTGAAGACCTTTAGATTGCAAATCCGAACCTCATATTAGAATGCCATGAGAAACTCTCCCTAGGTAGAGCCTACTTTATCCGACGTCTGTAAGTTCACCCGAAATTAGGACACATGAAGGAACGCTTCTTACCTTTCACTACTCTTGTTTACTTTCGAACCACGAAGTGGGAAGTGACCGAAACGGCCCAAATACTCGTATTGGTTCACTTCGCGATTTTTAGGGTGAACGAACACCCTAATTAAGTCCTTCATAATCAAGGACCGAAGTTTTTCCAAAATTTTTCTCAAAATATTTGTTATTTTATGTAAATAAATATGGCCGGGCCTCCTTATTCATTTATTCATTTGTTCTTTGAAATTTTTTTTCATGTGGATATACTGACGAATTTTCTTTTTTATGTTGTTTTGCATAACTTACATTGGCATCACATTAGCATTCCACGACGAGGTATTATTCTCAAAAGTATCTTTCAGCGAGTTAATTTCTCATGGAGCCCACCGAGTGTCAGATTATCTCGTCATCCGTAAGCGTCATGTGTGAATCGCCGGTAGATGTGCAAGAATGGGCAAGAAATGTGCAACAAAAAGAGGGAGACTGTTTGATTGAAGGTTATATCCCGAGTCTACCAGAAAGAATAAATTTGGAACTCACACAGAACAACTTAACTGAGTTAGCCGATATTTGGAGCGAATGACCTGGGAAAAGAAGAAGAAATTTTTCGAAAAATATGGCCATATTGCTTCGCTCATCCCAGTGGTAATTGAGGAGTCCATGATCAGGGCGGCCATCCAGTTTTTGGACCCTTCTTATAGGTGTTTTTCTTTTAATGGAGAGGATTTGACGCCGACTATAAAGGAGTACTCAATTCTTGTCGGGTTAGAGCTTCGTTTTCCGGATAAGGTATACGTCAGAAAGCCAAAGTTGGGTTTCCGTAAGAAGTTGAAAAAGCTCATCGGGGTAGGAGACCCGGATGTGAAACAAAAAGGGAAACATGTCTGCATTCATTGGGATTTCTTTCGAAAATTCATTGAGAGGCACCTCGATGACGAGCAAGGAGCCACCGCTTTTGCTTTGGCTATTTACGGGTTGGTAATTTTTCCTAATGTTTTGGGGCATATTGATGTGGCGGTAATAGATTTCTTCGAGCAAGTTGAGAACCACGCCAATCCCTCGTCGGCAATCCTGGCCGAAACCATAAGATCATTGAACTTCTGCCGCAAGAGAGGAGAGGGCCGTTTTGTGGAATGTGCTCCATTACGTTTTATGGGATATGCTCCATTACTGCATATATGGCTCAAGAGCCACTTCATGTGTGACAATAGTGCTTTCTCAAAACCTTACCTAAAGAATTGTGCCCATATTAAAGAATTCTGTGAAAGAAAATGGCCGGAACCCAAATCCAAGAAAGAATGGTTAGCCTTCCTACGGTCGCTGACTAGTAAGCAAATAAGATGGATGGCGCCATGGATGCCTCATGGGCCAATGTTATACCGGTGTGGAGAACCGTGGGTACAGCTTTTAGGACCGTGGGGAGTAGTAAGTTATGCTCCGCTGATGGTACTGAGGCAGTATGGGGTAAAGCAATTCGTCCCGGCTACGCACAGACTTGACCAAGTGGAATTTTCTTATGGAGATCCGAATATGTCAAAAAGAGTGGAGCCGATAGTCCGATCTTGGAAAGAAAGCCGCAGAACGAGGTTAGGATCCCTCAGTGAGAACGTCACTCCAAGATGCCGAGTGTGGAGAGCGAATCGGGTCAACAATATGATGCTTCCCGAGGAAGAGGTCATATATCAGCCGAGTCCCGCTCCATCAAAGAGAATATTAGAACTTGAAATCGCTGAGCAGGGTTTCAGTATTGAAAGAAAGAGGATGAAACAGGAAAGTAAGAAGTTCCAAGAGGAGGCCGAAAACTGGAAGAACGAGATTGAAACACAAGGGGTCAGAATCAAGAAAGTAATAAAGGAACGTGACACTGCCTATGCCGATGTGAAAGACTTGCACTTGGAAAACAAGAAACTAAGGACACAACTGAAGGTCGGAAGTATACTCGGACCAGCTTATAGACAGGAAAAGGAGCTTGGTCGACTTCGGGAAGAAGCAAAGCAGTGGAAGGAAAAGGCATAAGAAAACGAGGCAAGAGCCGCTCGACTGTTTCGTGATAAGCAGAAATATAAGGACATGCACTCCCAGGCTTCCGTGAGTTTAGCTAAGTCATTGCATACAAATGAGAAACTACGTCCGAGCTCGAGAGCAAAAGGGAGAGTTGTACTCAGATGCAAGAAGAGAGAAGTTTCTTACACCAAGTAATCCAAGACCTGGAACGGCAATTATATAGCCAGAAAAATCACATCGACGAGATCGTGAGAGAATGGAGGGATAGAGAAAGTGATTGGATTTATGCATGTGATTTGGCTACGGATGCTAGCAAAAGGTGGGAAGCCGAAAGTATGGGAAGGCAGCAGTACATAGAACACTTGGGTGCAGAAATCGGCAAGGCCGTGAGAAAGGCCAGCAAGATGGTCGAGAAAGTGGAAGTCCTAAGGCAGAGGATCCCGCCAACCGGAGAATACGAACAGCAATTGCTTAATTTTTTAAGCGAAGCCAGAAATCAGTATAAGCAAATTAGCTGTTTTTATGGATACGACTCTAAGAAGTTATGTTGATATAATGGAAACACTATGTGGGATCAATGAAAAATCAACTTCTTGAAATTTATTTTTGAGTATATATACCTCGTATGCATTTTTATTTGCTTGTTCATTCATTCATTCATCCATTCATTCATACACTTAATAAAGAATAAAGAATAATATATCATAAGGTTCTAATCCGGGATATTTGAACAAAGGTATAAAAATTGAGCGCCGACTAAAGTATCCGGACAAGAGTGCTCCACACTCGTATAATACGAGAGCACACGCAAAGACCATGGATAACGAACAGGCAACAAGAATGGAGAGAATGGAAAGGGCGCAGAAGGAATTGCAAGAACAGCTGGGCAGATCTCAACAAGAACTACGGGAACAGATAGCAAGGTCCCAGGAAGAGTCACGAGAACAAATGGCCAAGATGATGGAAATGATGATGAGTATGACGAGAGGAAAGGGGCCAGCTGAAAGCTCAATGATGAGGGGAGAACCTCGACCTCGGGAAAGTAATAACGAGGATTCTCTATACCCACCGGGTTTCACCCCGACTCACGCCCAAGTGACACAAGATGGGCATCCACAAGGAGAACCTCCAGTGGGAGAACAGCCTTACGTATACATTAGCACGCCGAGTCCCACAGGCCAACAAGCCCAAGGACAGTTCGCGCCTAACCCAGGGACCCATCCTTCAAACCCGGTCCACGTCCCAAACTTGGATGACCCCTTAGAGCAAGAAAGGTTGAAAAGGAACGTGACGGAACAAGTAGAGGACGCCGGGATGAAGCATAAGTATGACATGTTAGAAGAGAGACTCAAAGCAATAGAAGGGATGGATGCCTTCGGAAAACTCGATGCCAGTGAACTGAGCTTAGTTCCGGATTTGGTAATACCACCAAAATTTAAAGTCCCGTAATTTGAAAAGTATGATGGGACCAAGTGCCCTTCATTTCACATCACCATGTTCTGTCGCAAAATGGCCGGACACACTCATAATGACAAGTTATTAATTCACTGTTTCCAAGACAGCCTGCAAGGATCAGCCGCAAGATGGTATAACCAACTAGATCGCAGTCGCATCCATACTTGGACAGATTTGGCGAGAACCTTTTTGGCCCAGTACAAGCACATGGCTGACATGGCACCGGATAGACTATCCCTCCAAAACATGGAGAAGATGGCCGGAGAAGGATTTAAGGAGTATGCCCAAAAATGGAGAGACCTGGCTGCTCAAGTGCAACCACCTCTGACAGAAAGAGAGACCACCGTGCTGTTTATCAATACACTGCGAGGACCATATTACGACAGGTTGGTCGGCAGTGCTACCAAGAACTTTGCCGATATGGTCATTTCAGGCGAAATGATAGAAAGCGCCATAAAAAATGGCAAGATCGAAGGGAACGAAGTAGCCAGCAGTAAGAAGGTGGGGGCAACAAAAAAGAAAGAAGGAGAAGTGCAAGCAGCTTCATATAAAACCCGACCACCACAAAGCTATTCCCATTACCCAACACAACGACCCTACAGTTACCCCCCTAACCCATACTCCTACCCTCCTACACAACCTCAATATTCGATGAGTTATCGACCACCAGCGCCGGTGTACACACCATCACCCATGCTAGCACCGGTGTACACAGCGTCTGTACCTTCTCCCAACTCGACCAGTCCAGTAAACAACGTAAACACTAACCAGAGAGCACCGCAGCCAATCCAACAAAGGCCTCAATTTGACCCGATTCCCATGGCATACGCCCATCTATTTCCCAAGCTAGTTCAAAACCATCTGTTGGCGCCCATGTTCCTCGAACCCATGAAACCCCCATACCCAAGATGGTACAACCCGGACGTGAACTGCGATTACCATGGAGGCAACCCGGGTCACTCTACGGAGAATTGCACTGCTCTTAAACACAGAGTGAAGCACCTAATCAGGGCCGGTGTCTTGAGCTTCACAACCAAGGGGGAGCCTAACGTTACTGCAAATCCGTTACCCGACCATGGAAAAACCGGAGCAAACGCGATAACAGAGGAAAAAGGTTGTCGAGTAATATCCAGGGTTGAGGATGTCCGGACTCACATGGAAAAAGTGTTGGATGCCATGATTGAGGCCGGACTATTTAAACCAGTCAACGTGGGGCGGAAATCCTCGGGTTTGGAACAAAGTTCTGAACGCTTCTGCTGATATCACGGAGGTTTGGTGGGACACACTGTTAACCAATGCTTCGACTTCCGAACCAAAATTCAAGAACTCATGGATATCGGTGTAGCAGAATTCTCCACTGAATGGGGAGAAGAATTCGTGGATGTGGTAATCGAAGAAACCTCAAAGCCCCCGAAAGATGGATTAAGCCGAAGCCATTGGTTATCTACTGTGGGGAAAACCAGAGCTTGCCGGTAAAAGAAACACCAAGGGTGATCAGGCCGATGGTGACTATCGAAGTGCCGAACCCGTTCCCCTACAAGAACGATAAGGCTGTACCTCGGAGGTATGAATGCAAATTTGCGTCGCCGGAGCCGGTTGATATCACACCAATTTCCAACGCCTCTGCGGCTGCCGTGGACATAACTGGTGTTGGGGGTTTCACAAGGAGTGGGAGATGCTATACACCGGAAGCATCGGAAAATGTAAGAAAAGGGAAAGGTAAGGCTGATGGAGAGGAAACCGTCTCAGAAAAAGCTGTTGAGCGAAAAACGAACAGGCCTGTGACAGAGGAAGAAGCTTGTGAATTTCTCAAATTTATCAAGCACAGCGAGTACAGTATTGTTGAACAATTAAAACGCTCACCGGCTCGCATATCCATCTTGGAATTACTGATGAACTCGGAGACCCATCGGAAGGCGCTCTTGAGAGTACTGAATGAGGCATATATACCTCATGATGTGTCTGTAGAGAAGTTTGACCAGGTAGTGGGGAATGTGGCCATTAACAACTTCATAGCCTTCAATGACGATGAGATCATGCCTGAGGGGACGGGTAGCACCAAAGCCCTTCACATCACTGCACGCTGCAAGGGCCATATCATTGCAAAGATCCTCATTGATAACGGCTCTGCGTTAAATGTCATGCCAATGATTACTTTGGCCAAACTGCCTGTCGATGGATCCCACATGAAGAACAGTCATATGGTAGTGCGAGCATTTGATGGGACCTACAGACAAGTTGCGGGGCAAATTGAGTTGCCAATACAAATTGGTCCTTGCACCTTCGACATTGTCTTCCAGGTCATGGATATCGTTCCCTCATACAATGTCTTGTTGGGAAGACCTTGGATCCATATGGCTGGTGCTATCCCATCCACTTTACATCAAAAGGTAAAGTTCAGAGTCGAAGATCAGCTGATAATCGTCGACGAAGAAGAAGATCTCCTTGTATCCAAGCCCTCGAATGTTCCCTACATAGAAGCTACTGAAGAAGCAGGGGAGTGCTCTTTTCGAACCTTTGAATTTGTGAACGCTGCATTTGTAAGCGAAGGTTCTAAGATGCCTGTACCTCAGCTGTCCTCTGCCACCCGAAGCGGTCTTGCTCAGGTCATAGGAAAGGGTTGTCGAGCCGGGACAGGCTTAGGGAGGAACCTACAAGGAATTCGGAAGAGCATAAATGTGATCGGAAAAGAAGACAGGTTCGGGTTGGGATACAAGTCGACCAGGGAAGACAGGGAAAGAATGATAAGAGAGAGGAAAGAGCAGAGGCTCGCAAGGCTCAGGGGATACGAGATAGAGACCCCGAGGATGTACATTCCCCATCTCTACGAGACATTTAGGTCGGCGGGTTTTATTTTTCTTGATTCACTAGTTGGGACCAAACCTGCCGTAATTCTGGAGGGAATGTTTGCGGGTTTCTGCGTCCAAATGATGGAACGAGAAGAGGAAGAGGGAAACAAAGCTGAAGAAATCACCATCTACCCGTGTCCTCCGAATTTTGAATTGAAAAATTGGCGTGCTGTAGATTTACCTGCTGTATTTAGGTCTCTTTCTGATTAACAAATTAAGTTCTCGAACACTTCTGCCCAAGAGTGTTATGAGATTTTCTTTTGTGCACGGGCTCCTTTTATGAACTTATCATTCAAATAAATGACAATTATGATGCATTATGTCTCCATTCATTTGCCATTTCTTTTATATTGTCCATCCTTCTATTTTACCTTCCTATACAATTATCTATATTATTTTGCTTACACCTTTCCAGGTCTCCTAATAATGAATGCGAAAACAATCTCATCAGTGATTCGGAAATGAATTTTGAGAAATGTATTGATATTGATGAAATTGACGATGAAGAGACTGCAGAGAACTACAATTTACCACTCGATCTATTGAGATTAATAGAATTAGAAGAAAAGCAAATTATGCCTCACCAGGAGACAACAGAAGTTGTTAATCTAGGAGATGAGGATAATAAGAAAGAGGTAAAAATCGGCACTTCGCTACCAGTGACAAAGAAGCAAGAGTTGGTAGAATTACTCCACGAGTATGCGGATGTGTTCGCATGGTCTTATCAAGACATGCCGGGACTCGATACATATATTGTGGTGCATCGTTTGCCTTTAAAACCAGAATGCAAACCTGTGAAACAGAAGTTGAGACGAATGAAGCCTGAAATGTTGCTAAAAGTAAAGGAAGAAGTAAAAAAGCAGTTCGATGCCGGATTTTTGGAAGTCGCCAAGTATCTCGAATGGGTAGCAAACGTGGTCCCAGTCCCGAAGAAAGATGGGAAAGTACGAATGTGCGTTGATTATCGGGACCTAAACAGAGCTAGTCCAAAAGATAGCTTCCCGCTACCCCATATCGATACCTTGGTCGATAATACGGCCAAACACTCACTGTTCTCATTTATGGACGGTTTTTCGGGCTACAACCAAATCAAGATGGCACCAGAAGATATGGAGAGGACCACTTTCGTGACAATGTGGGGAACATTTTGTTACAAGGTTATGCCGTTTGGGTTAAAAAACGCCGGTGCAACTTATCAAAGAGCAATGGTGACCCTCTTTCACGACATAATGCACAAAGAAGTAGAAGTTTATGTCTGTAGTAACCAATTTTCGTCCGGGTCGGATTCGAATCCGACCCGGGCCAAGTACGAACCGAGCCTGCTATTCAGCAGGCCCAATCTGCTGTCCAGACCCATTTCCGGCCCAATCCAAGGCCCAAGTCCAGCCTACCCACTGGCCCATTACCCCTACCCACGGCCCAAACCCTAACCCTACCAACCTAACCCTAGCTAACCTAAACCCTAGCCACCCCCTGCCACAAACCTTACCCCTGACAGCCCCAACCCCCATCTGCAACCACCAACCCCACAGGCCACCCCAGACACGCCACCCTCCCCCACACTCAACCCTCTCCCAACACTCAACCGGCCACCACCACCAACCCCTCAACCCCCCATAAAACCCCCATCACCAGCAAAAAAAGAGTGAGGAAGAAAGGGGACCCCGATTCGGAGGCCCTCAGCCAGCCAAAGCCCACATTCGGACCCCAGAAAACCAAAGGGGGTCCTCAGCCAGAGATCGGACCCCCGGGGTCCGATCCTTCACAAAAGGCACCTCAGCCATCTGGTCCTCTCTTCTTTTTTTTTTTTTCTTTTCTTTTCGAAACAGACCCCCCCAAAAAAAACCACCACCGGAAACACCCAAAAAACCTGCAAAGATAAAACAAAAAATCAAAAAAACCCAAGCAAAAGCAGCCAAAAAAAGATTTTTTTTTTAAAACCTAGATCTATGAAAATCGGTGAGGATCCGGGCTAAACGGAGCCCGGATCCGTGACGAGGGGGTCGAAACCCCCTCGAATATGAAATTTGGAGTTTTGGTCCCTCGACGCCGTTTTGGTCCCTGGAAGCGGGTCCTCAGGACCCGCGCGCGGACCCGCGGGTCGACCCGGGGTCCGTGCACCCGACCCGTTTCGGCCCAAAAAAAAAAAAAAAAAATTGGGCCAGGATCGGACCTGGCCCAGCAGGCCAGGCCTGATCCTGGCAGCCCAGACCTTGATTCTGGGCCCCAAAAAAAAAGAAGAAAAAGAAAAGAGAAAGAAATGGAAAGAAAAAAAAAGAAAGAAAAAAAAGAGAATAATGAAAATAAACAAAATTAAAATTAAAATTAAAAAATATTAATAATAATTTTAAAAATAATAATAATATAAAAATCAAAAAAATCAAAAAAATCAAAAAATATAAAAATATAAAAAAAATTAAAAATTAAATTAAAAAAAATCAAAAAAATTAAAAAAAAAAGGGGAATAAAATAAAATTAAAGAAAAATTCACAATAATCGTTTTTGAAGTTTTGATTTTTTATTGACATTTTTAGGTGGTCGAGAAAGAGCAAAGAACTTTGCGAAGATCAAGTCCGGCGTTTTAATTCTCGACATTTTTCAAGTATGATTTTAATTTTCTTATTTATTGTCATTACTATTTTTGTTTATTATTTTTTTTCAGCATTCGATATATTTTTGTTATTTGGTTTTGATTTTAAAATATTAAAATAATAATTTTTAATTAATACATGTCTTTTAAATTTATTGTCGGTAAATAAAATTCTCTAAAAACGGATTTTTTTCTCGGATGGTCAGAGTATCGATCGTTCTTCGAAATGGTCCGAGTAAGAATAATAATCGAAACACTATCGAAAGTATCGGAGTGATTCGGGAATTACTCTTACATAGATAATTTCTTTTATTTCGGAAATAATTATTAAAAGCATTTTAATTTACTTTTCCAAAAAAAAAGATTTTAATAAATGCGAATAACCGACGACGGAATTCGAAGGATGTCACGGTAGTGATTCCTAAGATATCTTGAGGTGCGAGAATTTCGTTAAATATCACCACGAGTGGTGGGAATGTTTAGCGACATGCTCGATACAAAATTTCGTTTTCGTTTTAAAATAAAAGTGGAAATAATCAAAATAAAAAAATGAATAAAGAGCGAATGTTTATTGCGCTCGATATTTTGCCATGCTCGTGTTTTTAATATTACGATTCGCATGTTTAATTTTATAGTTATATGTTAAGCCGTATGCATCCGATATTTAAATATTTGCATCATACGCATCTGAATAAAAATGGATGTAAATTGCCGACGACGGAATTCGAAAGATATCACGGTTGTGGTTCTTGAGATGTCTTGAGGTGAGAAGATCTCGTTAAATACCACCGAGAGTGTCGAGAATATTTAATGAGTATTTTTGATAATAAATTTATGTTCACTTTCGATTTTTAAAAAAATAATTCAAGAAAATCCAAAAAATAATAAACATGTTTTTTTAAGAATAAAAAAATAAAAAAGAATTATTTTTAAATACCGATGTTAAATCCATTAAATCAAGATTAAAGATAACACGTGATCAAGTGGTATCGTTTTCTAAACGGGCGTTGCGGGGGTGCTAATCCTTCCCCGCACGTAACCGACTCCCGAACCCAAATTTGTTTTTACTCTGGTTCAAAGCGCGGACTTCAAAATTGGTTTAAAAAAAAAATGCTTTAATTAATTTTGAAATATTTTACTAAAATCGGTTTTAATAGGTGGCCAATCACACCTAGCAAAAAAGATTGGTGGCGACTCCATTGTTTGTGTTTTCATCAAATTCGCCGTAGCGGTCCGAAAAACCGTTATGACAGCTTGGCGACTCCACTGGGGACCGCCTTGAGTGTCGAGCCACAAATTGATCATGTGTTGTTTTAAAATCTCGAATTAATGAATTTAATCGGTATTTAATTTTAATTCTCTTTACTTTCTTTCTTTCTTTATTTTTATTTTGCTTGCAATTACACTTTGATATTTGTTAATTCCTGATTCATTTTTTTTATGTCGTTTATTTTTTTTTAAATCGTGGAATGTCTAAGGTTTGCTTGTTCCTTCTCACACACGAGCACGTACATTTCATACATAAGCTCTGTACCCGAGCTTTATCCCTTTAGGTGAAAGTAAAGTACCTACGCTCTCGTGAGGCAATAACCTCCGCATGGGCTAGCGAAACACTTTTGGAGTAATAAAGTACCTACGCTTTCGTGAGGCAATAACCTCCGCATAAGCCTGGAAAATATACTCCAACAAATTGAACCCGTTTTAAATCGGGATGCCTTACTAGCCTTCACGGGCGACAGTAAGGAGCGATTTGGAGCCTTTTAGATTCTAACTCAACCTCATGTAGTGAACTTGAGTAGAGCCATATCGAATTTCCGATCGGATATCCTCGGAATTTGGAAGGAACATTGTGATCTTTCGCTATTTGTTTACACTCCGAACAAAAACTGTAAATCGGGTAATGATGAACGTACATCGTGCTACCCGCAATAAGTTTCATTTTTCGCTCCGAAGGCACCGTGATGCTTAAATAAGTTGATACTGTCATAGCAAATGTTCGTTGACTTTTTGAGTTTGTAAATATGAAAATTTTTCTTTTCGTACATCTCGTACATTTCATGCACTAAGGCACTTGTAAATAAAGCAGTTACATTTATAATTGTATTTTTTATTTCACTGTGATAATAATCTCATTTGAAAAATTGCATAAACATTTGTTGTTGGTTAAATGAGAATTGCAAACCGGTAGTGTTGAATAAACATTTGGACATCTGTGCCATAATAAGACCCACTACCACAAAAGTTTTTGATAGAAATTGGTTTTTGAAAATAATATTTTGATTTTTACGAAGAAAAAACATTTTTCAAAACAAAAAAAAAAATTGCGGATTGAATTTGGGGGCAAAGTTTGTGTAATAAAATTGTTAAATGATCAAGTTCAGTCCAAATCATGAATAGTTTTGTGTATATATTCATGCATTAATTTATTTATTCTTTAGACAAATCAAATTCGCATCATATTGCAATTATAACATGCATGGTCATTCATTGTAGAATACATTAGTGACATACATGATCGTTCTCTGTATATACCAGTCTATCATTTTATTTATTCTTTACATGCATCATATCGACATTGTGATCGCAGTCATAACAATAAGGTCATGCATTCGTGACATACATGGTCACTCATTGTATATACTCATGCATTAATTTGTTTATTCTTTACATGCATCATATGGACATCGTGTTACATTCACGGCATTCATAGCTCATGCATCATGAAGCACACTTGAGGAATAAAAAAGAAGTCGGCTTAGTTTTGAAAACTGAAAGATGCAGACAACTGAAGTATGCAGACAACTGAAGGAAAAGATTGAAGGTCTTGTCCATGATGGCATTTTGACTCCAGAGCTAGTCGAACAGTGGAAATCCGCATTGTCATAAATCGGTTTCTTCGCCACGGGTTTGGAGGATGAGAATGGTTACCTCTAAAAGCATGTCAACAAGCATTGAGGAATATGCATGTAGTTCTATGCCTCATCATGAAAGCACTTGTCTTATGTTGGCATCCTCATAAAATAAATAAATTTTGAATTTCAAAAGCTTTGTGTTTGTTGTGTTTTAATTTGAATTTGCAAGAATAAACATTAAGGAAATTCTTGATTTTGAAGAGCTCGTTCTTAAAAGAAAAAAATCTTTCTTCACGTTAGGAAATGATGAGGAGTCTTGAGATTATTGATGATCATTGTTGGAAATGACCCAACATCCATCCATCTCTCTTTCGGACTTGCCCATGCTTGAATCTTTTGAGTTTGGAAAAACCAATGCTTCCAGGAACATATTGTTGAATTTCAGAAATCATAGTCAGTGCAATAAGAAAAATGCGGATCCTAGTTTAGGTTATGAGCAATGGAACAAACTTTTGAAAAAAAAAATCTGAGTTTTTTGGTGTCTCAAACAAGTGAAACCTCTTTCAAGAATCTAGATCATGGTAAATTGATGTGTGTCAAGGTTATGCCAAAACCATTCACATCCCTTTCCGTAACCACAAAACAAGAGTTGCCCAGACGTCACTTCATGATTAACGTCTCGGGTAATAATGATTAAACCTGATTTTCTCGTGTTTCCAAAAAAAAAAGCTATTTTCGAGCCATATTCTTTCTTGTCCCTTCGGAGAGCAAAAAAGACTCGAGGTGTTCCTCGTTATGATACGAATTCTAATTTGTATGACCAATCAAATGGTGCATCATTTGTAGATACGGAAGACGCGTGCTGGATAAAGATGAAGTAATTTTCGGAGCATGCATCAAAAATGAAAAAATGAAAAAAAAAAGAAAAAAATGAAAAATGAGTGTGACATCATGCATTTATGAAATTCAAGATGGTTTCAAGAAAGAAAAAAACATTTTCATTATTTTCCTTTAGGGAATGACTCTTCGATTTACGTGCTTGTGTTCGAGATGAAAAATGGCCATCTTTCATCATCCTTTCACAAAATAGAAAATATCCTTTTGCTACCCTTTTGAGCCTAATGAATATTCGTTCTTTCAACCCCGGTCAAGGATCACCCTCCACACTAGGGGGCAAATGCGAGGAAGGATTTTTTTTAAAGGTCACAGATAGTGAAGTCTTGGTTCAAAAACGAAAAAAAAGAATGTCTTGAATCAAAGAGAAATTTGAGCTTCCAAATGACTACGGGCTCACCTTGTCAAAATAGAAATGCAAAAAAAAAAGAGGGAGATAAAAAGAAAAAATGAGAGCAAAAAAATAGAAAAGGAAGAAAAGAACGAATGAAAATCATCGGATGAAGAGAAAAGCTCAGCAAAGACAAATGTTTCGAAGAGAATCCTCCTCATGAAATGATCCTTGATTTGATCACCTTAAACACCTGTTTGGGCCTATTTATCTTTTTTCAAAACCTCGAACCTTGGCCTACATTACATACCTGAAAAAGACCATTTCGATCGAGCATGGTCATTTAAATTGATGAGTCTATTCTTAGAAAAACGCATGAGACTTCGGTCTCCTTTCTGGTTAAAAATCTTTTTGGATAAGTCTTGATTTCTTGAATGCAGGGTGAAACATTTAAGAAAAAAAAATGAAAAAATGGAAAGAAGGAGACTCTAGGGTGAAAACCCGACATGGGCAGTCTAGAGTAAAATGGGAGAATTTCGGTGTTGCTTATGGTATCGTCGAGGCCATAACAAAAGAAGAAGTCATTTTGAAGAACTTAAGGAACATCTGGGAATTCCAAAATATTCCAAAACTGTCAACTCTCGTTTGGAGGTTTGACTTTAAAAAAACTGAGACCGTTTTCCTTTCCAGAATTAATTCTCCAGTTTGAACACCCCAGCTAGCCTTGACGTATGTCAAAACGCTATGATTTGGAAACTAAAAGAAGGTTGAATTTGTTTGAGTCCAAAAAATCATGTTCTATAAAATCTGTTCCATTTGTGAGTCTAGAAAGGATATACATTTTTACTGTTGTGAAGTCTCCTTGGATCAACCAAAATCTTGTGGTACCAAGCCTTCCGACTCAATTTGAAAAATCCGAATTGACACTCAGAAAAATTTCTAATAGTGATCATCAATCTTCAAAAGATAAGGATATCACAATATCAGACGATGACATTTTCAGCTCAAAAGTTTTCAGTAAATAAGCAAACATTTTTCAAAAAAAAGAAGCAAGCAAAAGCAGATAAATGAAAATATTTTTGGAAGAAACCATTTTCGATGTTGGCATAAGACGAAGGTTCTTTTGGCCCAGAGGCATGGAACTATTGAGGTAGAAGAAATGAACACTCGGATTCCAGTTGATGTTGAAAAACTATCGGGGCAAAGGGATAGTTCCAAAGTGAAGAAAAATGTTGATCTCTTACGAGGCACGAGCGTTTTAGGATACACTCTGTTTCGAAGAGGAAAAACAATTTGGAAAAGCTAAACCAAGATCAGAAAAAAAAATAATTGGGGGCATTCGCATCATTCATGAACATTCGCATATTTATTAAGTTTTGCATCTGCATCGTGTCGTAAAATGTGTACAGTATTCATAGGTACTTGCACATGCATCATCAGGGGCATACGCATTGACATCTCATGACATTCACATTTCATGCATGACATTGACTATTTGAAATTTTGACATTTGAATACGAACATTCAGTGAGATTTTCTTCCAAGATATGATCTTCAGGTATGATCACCAAGACCAATTTAAATTTCAAAGTTGTGGAGCCTCTGATTAGAGGAGCAATTTATTTTTCAAAGTGATAGAAAATTAAAAAAGAAGACCTCCAGGCATCTGTTTTAAAACCTCCGGGTTACATTTTTAAGACCTCCGGGCACAGCAAAAGAAAAAGAAAATTAGAAAAAAGAAGTCCTCCGGGCACAGGAAACCAATTTATTTTTCAAAGTTGTAGAGCCTCTGATGAGAGAAGCAATTTAAATTTCAAAGTTGTAGAGCCTCTGATGAGAGGAGCAATTTATTTCCAAAGTTGTAGAGCCTCTGATTAGAGGAGCAATTTATTTTTCAAAATGATAGAAAATTAAAAAAAAAAAAAAAGACCTCCGGGTATCTGTTTTAAAACCTCCGGGTTACATTTTTAAGACCTCCGGGCACTAGTCTCAAAAATTCATGGATAAGACCTCCGGGCACCATTTTCAATGAAAAGACATTTTTAAAGACCTCCGGGCACCTGTTATAAGACCTCCGGGCATCTGTTCTCAAGACCTCCGGGCACTATTTTCAAAAGTCATGGATAAGACCTCTGAGCACCATTTTCAAAGAAAAGACATTGTTAAAGACCTCCGGGCACCTGTTTCAAGACCTCCGGGCACTATTCTCGAAAATCATGGATAAGACCTCCGGGCACTATTTTCAAAGAAAAGACGTTTTTCAGACCTCTGGGCATTATTCAAAAAAAAATCATGGATAAGACCTCCGGGCGCTATTTTCAAAATGACATTTTTCAAAACCTTCGGGTACCATTTTCAATTCTTGCGAAGTCAAACTCAAAGGTCGAGCCTCGGTATGATTAGTCGAGTGGCGATATCCGAAGAATCTGACAAGGAATTTCAAAACTGAACGAGAAAGAGATTTGATGTCAAGAATTAGTCTTCACTTTTGTAAGACTAAGGTAGTAAGTGAGGTGATGATCTAAGTTGTGTTCAAGCTCATTGTCAAAAAAAAATTCAAAGTTCATTTTTAAATTTTCAAAGTTGTGGAGCCTCTGATGAGAGGAGCAATTTATTTTCAAAGTCGTGGAGCCTCTGATTAGAGGAGCAATTTATTTTCAAAGTTGTGGAGCCTCTGATGAGAGGAGCAATTTATCTTTCCAAGTGATAGAGCCTCTGATTAGAGGAGCAATTTATTTTCAAAGTTGTGGAGCCTCTGATTAGAGGAGCAATTTATCTTTCCAAGTGATAGAGCCTCTGATTAGAGGAGCAATTTATTTTCAAAGTTGTGGAGCCTCTGATTAGAGGAGCAATTTATCTTTCCAAGTGATAGAGCCTCTGATTAGAGGAGCAATTTATTTTCAAAGTTGTGGAGCCTCTCATTAGAGGAGCAATTTATTTTCCAAGTGATGGAGCCTCTGATTAGAGGAGCAATTTATTTTCAAAGTCGTGGAGCCTCTGATTAGAGGAACAATTTATTTTCAAAGTTGTGGAGCCTCTGATTAGAGGAGCAATTTATTTTCAAAGTTGTGGAGCCTCTGATGAGAGGAGCAATTTATTTTCAAAGTGGTGGAGCCTCTGATGAGAGGAGTAATTTATTTTTCCAAAGTCGTGGAGCCTCTGATGAGAGGAGTAATTTATTTTTAAAGTGACGGAGCCTCTGATGAGAGGAGCAATTTAAATTTCAAAGTCGTAGAGCCTCTGATTAGAGGAGCAATTTATTTTCCAAGTGATAGAGCCTCTGATTAGAGGAGCAATTTATTTTCAAAGTCGTGGAGCCTCTGATTAGAGGAGCAATTTATTTTCAAAGTTGTGGAGCCTCTGATTAGAGGAGCAATTTATTTTCAAAGTTGTGGAGCCTCTGATGAGAGGAGCAATTTATTTTCAAAGTGGTGGAGCCTCTGATGAGAGGAGCAATTTATTTTTCCAAAGTCGTGGAGCCTCTGATGAGAGGAGCAATTTATTTTTAAAGTGACGGAGCCTCTGATGAGAGGAGCAATTTAAATTTCAAAGTCGTAGAGCCTCTGATTAGAGGAGCAATTTAAATTTCAAAGTTGTCGAGCCTCTGATGAGAGGAGCAATTTATTTTCAAAGTTGTAGAGCCTCTGATGAGAGGAGCCATTTATTTCCCAAGTGATAGAGCCTCTGATTAGAGGAGCAATTTATTTTCCAAGTGAAAGAGCCTCTGATTAGAGGAGCAATTTATTTTTCAAGTGATAGAGCCTCTGATTAGAGGAGGAATTTATTTTCCAAATGATAGAATCTCGCTAAAAATAGATCTCCACAACCGGACAAAATTGGTTATATCGTCTTTGCCCTATTCCTGATTCTCAGCAATGTGCAAAGAGGGGCAGCTGTAGTAACCAATTTTCGTCCGGGTCGGATTCGAATCCGACCCGGGCCAAGTACGAACCGAGCCTGCTATTCAGCAGGCCCAATCTGCTGTCTAGACCCATTTCCGGCCCAATCCAAGGCCCAAGTCCAGCCTACCCACTGGCCCATTACCCCTACCCACGGCCCAAACCCTAACCCTACCAACCTAACCCTAGCTAACCTAAACCCTAGCCACCCCCTGCCACAAACCTTACCCCTGACAGCCCCAACCCCCATCTGCAACCACCAACCCCACAGGCCACCCCAGACACGCCACCCTCCCCCACACTCAACCCTCTCCCAACACTCAACCGGCCACCACCACCAACCCCCCATAAAACCCCCATCACCAGCAAAAAAAGAGTGAGGAAGAAAGGGGACCCCGATTCGGAGGCCCTCAGCCAGCCAAAGCCCACATTCGGACCCCAGAAAACCAAAGGGGGTCCTCAGCCAGAGATCGGACCCCCGGGGTCCGATCCTCCACAAAAGGCACCTCAGCCATCTGGTCCTCTCTTCTTTTTTTTTTCTTCTTTTCTTTTCGAAACAGACCCCCCCAAAAAAAACCACCACCGGAAACACCCAAAAAACCTGCAAAGATAAAACAAAAAATCAAAAAAACCCAAGCAAAAGCAGCCAAAAAAAAGATTTTTTTTTTTAAAACCTAGATCTATGAAAATCGGTGAGGATCCGGGCTAAACGGAGCCCGGATCCGTGACGAGGGGGTCGAAACCCCCTCGAATATGAAATTTGGAGTTCGCCGGCCGCCGGCGAGCGGCGGCCGGCGACGGTGGACGGCGGCCGGCACGGTGGACAGCCGCCGGAATCTGGGTTTCTGTGGGAGAGAGCCAGGGAGAAAAGAAGAGAGAGAGAGAAGGAAAAAAAAGGGGAAAAAGTGAAAAAAAAAGAGGGGTTTGGGGTTATTTATACGGTGCCAAAACGGCACCGTATAGGGCAAGCGGGTCAAGGTGACCCGCGCCTGAACCCGTGGGTCGACCCGGGGTCCGCGCGGGTCACCCATTTTTAAAAAAAATTTAAACGGCGTAAAACGACGCCGTTTTGGAGCCAGGGTCCGAAAAAAAAAAAAAAAGACAGGCGTCAATACGACGCCGTTTTGGTCCCTGGAAGCGGGTCCTCAGGACCCACGCACAGACCCGCGGGTCGACCCGGGGTCCGTGCACCCGACCCGTTTCGGCCCAAAAAAAAAAAATTGGGCCAGGATCGGACCTGGCCCAGCAGGCCAGGCCTGATCCTGGCAGCCCAGACCTTGATTCTGGGCCCCAAAAAAAAAAGAAGAAAAAGAAAAGAGAAAGAAATGGAAAGAAAAAAAAAGAAAGAAAAAAAAGAGAATAATGAAAATAAACAAAATTAAAATTAAAATTAAAAAATATTAATAATAATTTTAAAAATAATAATAATATAAAAATAAAAAAAATCAAAAAAATCAAAAAATATAAAAATATAAAAATATAAAAAAAATTAAAAATTAAATTAAAAAAAATCAAAAAAATTAAAAAAAAGGGGAATAAAATAAAATTAAAGAAAAATTCACAATAATCGTTTTTGAAGTTTTGATTTTTTATTGACATTTTTAGGTGGTCGAGAAAGAGCAAAGAACTTTGCGAAGATCAAGTCCGGCGTTTTAATTCTCGACATTTTTCAAGTATGATTTTAATTTTCTTATTTATTGTCATTACTTTTTTTGTTTATTATTTTTTTTCAGCATTCGATATATTTTTGTTATTTGGTTTTGATTTTAAAATATTAAAATAATAATTTTTAATTAATACATGTCTTTTAAATTTATTGTCGGTAAATAAAATTCTCTAAAAACGGATTTTTTTCTCGGATGGTCAGAGTATCGATCGTTCTTCGAAATGGTCCGAGTAAGAATAATAATCGAAACACTATCGAAAGTATCGGAGTGATTCGGGAATTACTCTTACATAGATAATTTCTTTTATTTCGGAAATAATTATTAAAAGCATTTTAATTTACTTTTCCAAAAAAAAAGATTTTAATAAATGCGAATAACCGACGACGGAATTCGAAGGATGTCACGGTAGTGATTCCTAAGATATCTTGAGGTGCGAGAATTTCGTTAAATATCACCACGAGTGGTGGGAATGTTTAGCGACATGCTCGATACAAAATTTCGTTTTCGTTTTAAAATAAAAGTGGAAATAATCAAAATAAAAAAATGAATAAAGAGCGAATGTTTATTGCGCTCGATATTTTGCCATGCTCGTGTTTTTAATATTACGATTCGCATGTTTAATTTTATAGTTATATGTTAAGCCGTATGCATCCGATATTTAAATATTTGCATCATACGCATCTGAATAAAAATGGATGTAAATTGCCGACGACGGAATTCGAAAGATATCACGGTTGTGGTTCTTGAGATGTCTTGAGGTGAGAAGATCTCGTTAAATACCACCGAGAGTGTCGGGAATATTTAATGAGTATTTTCGATAATAAATTTATGTTCACTTTCGATTTTTAAAAAAATAATTCAAGAAAATCCAAAAAATAATAAACATGTTTTTTTAAGAATAAAAAAATAAAAGAGAATTATTTTTAAATACCGATGTTAAATCCATTAAATCAAGATTAAAGATAACACGTGATCAAGTGGTACCGTTTTCTAAACGGGCGTTGCGGGGGTGCTAATCCTTCCTCGCACGTAACCGACTCCCGAACCCAAATTTGTTTTTACTCTGGTTCAAAGCGCGGACTTCAAAATTGGTTTAAAAAAAAAATGCTTTAATTAATTTTGAAATATTTTACTAAAATCGGTTTTAATAGGTGGCCAATCACACCTAGCAAAAAAGATTGGTGGCGACTCCATTGTTTGTGTTTTCATCAAATTCGCCGTAGCGGTCCGAAAAACCGTTATGACAATGTCGATGACATGATTGCAAAGTCACGTGAAGATGAAGATCATGTGGTTAATCTGAGAAAGTTATTCGGGCGATTAAGGAAGTTCCAACTTAAGCTCAACCCGGCCAAGTGCACATTTGGTGTGACATCCGGAAAACTTCTAGGTTTCATTGTTAATGAGAAAGGAATCGAAGTAGATCCCGACAAGATACGTGCTATCCAGAACTTATCTCCGCCTCGGACGCAAAAGGAAGTGCGAGGATTTTTGGGAAGATTGAATTACATTGCCCGTTTTATTTCTCAGCTCACCGCTAAGTGTGATCCGATTTTCAGACTCCTCAGAAAACGTGATCCAGGTGAATGGGATGAGAACTGCCAGGAAGCATTCGACAAAGTGAAGGAATATCTTACCAACCCGCCGGTACTGGTACCACCAACACCAGGAAGACCGCTCATTTTGTATTTGGTAGTACATGAGAAATCCATGGGCTGTGTTTTGGGACAGCAAGATGAGACAAGCAAGAAAGAACATGCCATTTACTACCTGAGCAAAAAGTTTACAGATTACGAGGCCAAGTACTCGGCAGTAGAAAAGATATGTTGCGCGTTGGCTTGGGCTGCTCATAGGCTCCGAAAATATATGTTATACCATACCACGTTGCTTGTTGCTAAATTGGACCCCATTAAATACATCTTTGAGAAACCCTCGTTATCAGGAAGACTGGCAAGATGGCAAGTTCTGTTGTCTGAATATGACATCACCTATGTCTCGCAGAAGGCCATAAAAGGGAGTGCAGTAGCTGAATTCCTAGCGGATAAAGCCACCGAAGATTATGAGCCAGTAAAATTTGATTTCCCTGATGAAGACTTAATGGCCATTTCCGAAGAAGATGAAGACGAGGAATCAAAGAAAGATGTGTGGAAGATGTATTTCGACGGCGCATCGAATGCTCTGGGGCACGGTGTCGGAGCAGTTTTGATATCGCCAGAAGATACCTACTGCCCAATCACTGCAAGATTGACTTTCAAATGCACCAATAATGTGGCGGAGTATGAGGCCTGTGTCATGGGACTTCAAGCGGCTATTGCAAAGAAGATAAGCGAGTTAGAGGTGTATGGAGACTCAGCTCTAGTCATTTGCCAGTTAAAAGGGGAATGGGAAACAAGGGACTCGAAGTTGGTTCTATACCACAAGTTCATAGTTGAATTGGTTCAGCAGTTCGAAAAGATCGAATTCAACTATCTACCTCGAGAGGAGAATCAAATGGTCGACGCTCTTGCTACGTTAGCCTCAATGTTCAAAATAAATACAAGCGCTGACGTCCAGCCCATTAAGATGAGCATACGAGAGGTGCCTGCACACTGTGTGCATGTTGAAGAAGAGCCGGACGGGAGGCCATGGTACCATGACATCCTGCAATACGTAAAACATCAGCAATACCCGGAACATGCCACAGAAAATGACAAAAGAACTTTGAGAAGATTGGCAATGGGATTCTTTCTAGATAAAGAAGTATTGTACAAAAGGAGTAGAGATCATACATTGCTAAGGTGCGTGGAAGCAAATGAGGCTAGGAGAATACTCGAGGAGGTTCATGAAGGAGTTTGTGGAACGCATGCCAACGGCCACATGATGGCTAAGCAGATTATGAGATCAGGTTATTATTGGATGACAGTGGAGAGGGATTGCATCAGGTATGTCCGGAAATGCCATAAGTGCCAAATATACGCGGATAAGGTGCATGCTCCTCCGACGGCTCTGCACGTTATGACAACGCCATGGCCTTTTTCTATGTGGGGAATGGATGTAATTGGGCCGATTACCCCTAAGGCCTCGAACGGACATCGCTTCATTTTGGTGGTGATCGATTATTTCACGAAGTGGTTTGAAGCTGCTTCTTATGCTAGCGTGACCAAGTCAGTGGTGTGTAGATTCTTGAAGAAAGAAGTAATCTGCCGATACGGTCTCCAAGAGAAAATCATTACAGATAATGCTCTCAATCTAAACAACGCCATGATGAAAGAGATTTGTACTCAGTTCAAAGTCAGACATCATAACTTAGCACCTTACCGTCCCAAGATGAACGGGGCAGTGGAGGCTGCTAACAAGAATATAAAGAAAATCGTGGCTAAAATGACTGATAAGTACAAAGATTGGCACGAGAGCTCCCGTTTGCTCTGCACGCTTACAGAACATCGGTGCATACTTCTACGGGGGCTACTCCTTATTCCTTGGTGTATGGGATGGAAGTAGTTTTGCCAATTGAGGTTGAAATCCCCTCTTTGAGAATTTTGATGGAAGTTGAGCTAGAAGAAGCAGAATGGGTTCAAGCCCGTTATGAGCAGCTTAATTTGATTGAGGAAAAAAGGATGACGGCACTGTGTCATGGCCAGTTATACCAAAGACAGATGATGAAGGCACACAATAAAAAGGTTCGCCCAAGGGAGTTTCGAGAAGGTGATTTGGTTTTGAAAAAGATCCTTCCTAATCAGCAAGATCCAAGAGGAAAATGGGCACCAAATTGGGAAGGTCCGTACGTGGTGAAAAGAGTATTTTCAGGAGGGGCAATGATTTTAGCCGAAATGGACGGTGCAGATTTTTCAAGCCCGATCAATGCTGATGCAGTAAAAAAATATTATGCATAAAAAAAAGACAAAAAAAAGACAAAAAAAACAAAAAAAGAAAATTAAAAAAAAAGGAGAGGTTCGAACTGAAAACCTGAAATGGCACTTCGAATCAAGGGAAGGATCCAGGTCGAAAACCCTAAAGGGCGGTCTGGATGAAGGCTAAACAAGAGTTAGGGCAACCGAAAATAACCCATCTGAAGCAATTATGTGGGGCAAAAGAGCAAGGCAGGATGGAAACTTTGAGCAAATGGCAAAGTGCAGCGTGATTGAATTGTGCAAGATAGAGAGAGTAATTTGTGGTTAGACGCTCTCAGAAGAGTCAAGGACATCAATGGATATTTCCCTCTCAAAAGAGAAATCCGGATTAGACCGATTGAGTTCGTTTGAGTATTCATTATGAAGGGATCTATCCCCTTTTGTCTTTATTTCCCTTTTGATTTATGCCAATATGTTCTTTTCTCTCTAAAATGGAAATATTGACCCCAATTCATGAAGTTTTGTCTTTAAGTTATCTTCATTTCTTTGAAATTTTCTTAAAAATAGTGCATTATGTTGACATGAAATATGAATGATGATAAATAAATGAACACGGCATAAACGGAGTTTTCACGATTACTCTAGGAAAATTTGAGAATTGGAAAATCAGAAAGAGAAAAAATGATGATAAGAAGATGACGGGGCAGTATGAGACATCGATTTACTTATGCTCTTTGGATGTAAAGAAAATAATGTTTGACATATGAAATGATTTTGAGGGAAGTATACGAAGCTCTGACTCCGGCTAAGAAAAGATCGTGAATAAGTAGGTTGTGGACAGTTAGTCAAGTCGAAGAAGGAAAAAGAAAGGAAACTGGAAAAATAAAAAAAAAACATACAGAAAAATAGCATGAGAAGTTTAATCAAGTTAAGATACACACAGGGGCATCGAATCATGATTCGAGCCTTAAATCATACATTTCATTATCATAAGCATGCATTGCATCGTCATGACATTGTTAACAATCAGGAATTACAGGCAGACAAGAAAAATGGAAACCGACTACAACAGGGAGTCAAAAATCATCATAATTGGGAAGAAGGTAGCAATTTATTTCCAAGTGATAGAGCCTCTGATGAGAGGAGCAATTTATTTTCCAAGTGATAGAGCCTCTGATGAGAGGAGCAATTTATTTTTCAAGTGATAGAGCCTCTGATGAGAGGAGCACTTTATTTTCCAAGTGATAGAGCCTCTGATGAGAGGAGCAATTTATTTTCCAAGTGATAGAGCTCTGATGAGAGGAGCAATTTATTTTTCAAGTGATAGAGCCTCTGATGAGAGGAGCAGTTTATTTTTCAAGTGATAGAGCCTCTGATGAGAGGAGCAATTTATTTTCCAAGTGATAGAGCCTCTGATGAGAGGAGCAATTTATTTTCCAAGTGATAGAGCCTCTGATGAGAGGAGCAATTTATTTTTCAAGTGATAGAGCCTCTGATGAGAGGAGCAATTTATTTTCCAAGTGATAAAGCCTCTGATGAGAGGAGCAATTTATTTTCCAAGTGATAGAGCCTCTGATGAGAGGAGCAATTTATTTTCCAATTGATAGGGCCCCTGATGAGAGGAGCAATTTATTGTTCGATTGATAAGAACCTCCGATGGAGAGAGCCCTCCTGGAACAAACGCATGCACAATCCCAGACAAAAACGTTGCTCATATCTTTGCCCTATTCCTGATTCTCAGCAATGCGCAAAGAGGGGTAGCTATCGCAACCATTTTCGGCCCGGGTCAGATTCGGACCCGACCCGGGCCTTCTACAACTAAAGCCCGTTTAGGGCCTGCTAGGCCTAAACAGGCCAAGTCGGGCCTGCTAACTAGCAGGCCCAGACAGGCCAAATGGGGCCTGTTAACCAGCAGGCCCAAAGACCCAATAGGGCCTGCTACCCAGCAGGCCCAACAGGCCCACTCCCATTTTCAAACACAGAAACCCTAGCAAACCCTAACCCCCCCTGCATCTGCCGCCGCCGCCTGCCACAACCCCCCTCTGGCAGCCACCCCTTCACGCCACCCCCAAAAAAAGAAACCTGTCAGAAGCCCCAGTCCACCAGCCCTTCACACTCCATACCCCTTTCGGACTAACCCACTGCCACACGCCACCACCAACCCTGCACCAACGGCTGCACACGCCACCGACCCCCCCTTTTAAAAACCAAGATCGAAATCCACAACAAAAAAAAAAAAAAAAGAGGAGGGATCCGAAAAATTTCACAACAAAAAAAAAAACACCACCACAAAAAAAAAAAAAAAAACCTTTCGAAAAAAAGAGGAGCCTAAAAAAAAAAAAGATTTCGAAACCCCCCTTTTCGAAACAGCAACCCTACAAAAAAAAAAGAAGAAGGAGAAAGTTAGTAAGAAAGAAAGGAAGAGAAAGCAAAAAAAAAGAGATTAATTTTTTTTTTTTAGAATTCGAAAATTCAAACCCAGATCTACGATCGAAGTTTGGTTTCCGGGGAAAACCATCTGCATATCGGCACTGAGGAGGGCGAGGTGAGCATTTTGGTGGCTTTAGGCTCTCGATCGGAGCTCCGGCGATGGCGGCGGACGGTGGCAACGGCGGCGACTGCGAGAGAGTCAGAGGAGGGGTGAGACAAAATTTTTTTTTTTTTTATTTTTTTTTAAACCTGTTTCAAATGACAAAAAAAAATTTTGTAACTTATATAATAGGCTAACGGGTCGGGTCCAGCGACCCGCGCGTGGGTCCGCGCCTGGACCCGACCCGTATGTTTTTTTTTTTTCTTCGTTTTTATTTTACTTCCAAACGGGTCGGGTCCGGGACCCGTTCAAGGGTCCGCGCTTGGACCCGACCCGAGAGCTTTTTATTTTATTTTATTTTATTTTTTTGTTTTTATATTTATATTTATGTTTAAATATATATATATATTCTTAAAAAAATATATATGTAAAATAATAATATAAAAATAGTAATAAGCAAAAAAATTTTTTTTTAAAAATATAACAATAATAGTAATAAAATATATATATAAAAAAGGGCAATGATAATGGTAAAAAAAAAATATAAGAAAATATGGTATTAATAACTACATAAAAAATATGATTTTATTAAAATATAAAAAACGTGATATGAAAAAATAAAAAATATGATGGTAAAAAAAAAAATAATAATAAAAATAGTAAAAATATAATAATAATAAAAATATAAATGAAATGAAAAATAAATATATATATATATAAAAGAGAGGGTAAAAAAATATAAAAAAAATAAAAAAATATAATAAAAAGATAATGATAAAAGTAGTAAAAAAAGAGGAGATAAAAAAATGTAATGATAAAAAACAAATATAATAAAAATAAAAAATATGATAATAGTAAATAAAAAAAATAAAAAAAAAGATAAAAGTAAAAAAAAAAATAATAGTAAAAAAATAATGATAAAAGTAAAATAAAGAGAGATAAAAAAATAATAATAAAAAAAAAATGAGTAAAAAAAAATGATAAAAAATATTAGTAGTAAAACACATAAAAAACGAATGAACTTTCAAGATAAATAAATTCCACGCACTTTAAATTTTATTTATTATTGTTTTTATCAGCATCATGTGCATTCGTGTAACAAAAAAGATGAATACGGATTTGTCGACGACGGAATTCGAAGGACGTCACAGTTGTGGTTCCTAAGATATCCCGAGGTGAGAGAATTTCGTTAAATATCACCACGAGTAGTGGGAGTATTTAGTGATATGCTCGACACAAAATTTCGTTTTCACCTAAAAATGGAGTTAATCAAAATAAAAATAAATACATAGTGAATATTACGTATTTGATATTTCGTCATGCTCGTGTTTTTGAACATTATGTCGTGTATTTGATCGTACAATTAAGCTTTTTATTCGCACGTGTTATATGTTAAATCGTGTGCATTCAATATTTTATTCGCATCATTCGCATTTAAATAAAATCGGTGAATACGGATTAGCCAACGACGGAAATCAAAGGATGTCACGGTTGTGATTCCCAAGATATCCCGAGGTGAGAGAATTTCGCTAAGTATCACCACGAGTAGTGGAAGTATTTAGCGATATGCTCGATATAAAAATTCGTTTTCACTTATGGAAATCATCAAAATAAAAAGAACGAATAAAAAATGAGTATTTACGTATTTGATATCTTGCCATTCTCGTGTTCTTAATATTATGATTTGCGTGTTTACTCTTAAAGTTATGTATTTAATCATATGTTTTATATGCTAAGTCGTATGCATCTGATATCTAAATATTCGCATCATACGCATTTAAATAAAAATGGATGTAAATTGCCGACGACGGAATTCGAAGGATATCACGGTTGTGATTCCTGAGATGTCTTGAGGTGAGAAGATCTCGTTAAATACCACCGAGAGTGTCGGGAATATTTAATGAGTATTTTCGATAATAAATTTGTGTTCATTTTCGTTTTCAAAAAAAATAATTATAATCTAAGAAAATTCAAAAAAATAATAAACATGTTTTTTTTAAATAATATAAAATAAAAAATAAAAGAGAATTATTTTTTTAAATATTGATGTTAAATTCATTAAATCGAGATTTAAGATAACACGTGATTAAATGGTACCGTTTTCTAAACGGGCGTTGCGGGGGTGCTAATCCTTCCCCGCACGTAACCGACTCCCGAACCCGATTTTGTTTTCTCTCTGGTTCAAAGCGCGGACTTCGAAATTGGTTTTACAAAATGTTTTAATTAATTTTAAAATACTTTTCTAAAACCGGTTTTAATAGGTGGCCAATCACACCTAGCAAGAAAGATTGGTGGCGACTCCATTTTTGTGTGTTTAAAACTTTGAAATTTAAATTGCTCCTCTCATCAGAGGCTCTACAACTTTGAAAAAATAAATTGGTTTCCTGTGCCCGGAGGACTTCTTTTTTCTAATTTCCTTTTTCTTTTGCTGTGCCCGGAGGTCTTAAAAATGTAACCCGGAGGTTTTAAAACAGATGCCCGGAGGTCTTTTTTTTTCTATCACTTTGAAAAATAAATTGCTCCTCTAATCAGAGGCTCCACAACTTTGAAAATAAATTGCTCCTCTGATCAGAGGCTCCACAACTTTGAAATTTAAATTGCTCTTGGTGATTATACCTGAAAATCATATCTTTAAAGAAAATCTCACTGAATATTCGAATTCAAATGTCAAAATTTCAAATAGTCAATGTCATGCATGAAATGAATGTAATGCGATGTCAATGCATATGCTCCTGATGATGCATGTGCAAGTACCTTCGGATAGTGTACACATTTTACGACACGATGCAGATGCAAAACTTAATAAATATGCGAATGTTCATGAATGATACGAATGTTCCCAAATGTTTTATCTGATCTTGGTTTAGCTTTTCCAAATCGTTTTTCCTCTTCGAAACAGAGTGTATCCTGAAACGCTCGTGCCTCGTAAGAGATCAACCCTTTTCTTCACTTTGGAACTATCTCTTTGCCCCGATAGTTTTTCAAAATTTTAACAACTGGAGTCCGAGCCAAATGTTCATTTCTTTTACCTCAATAGTTTCATACCTCTGGGCCAGAAGAACCTTCGTCTTATGCCAACATCGGAAATGGTTTCTTCCAAAAATATTTTCATTTATCTGCTTTTGCTTGCTTTCTTTTTTTTTTGAAAAATGTTTGCTTATTTACTGAAAACTTTTGAGCTGAAAATGTCATCCTCATGTTGTGATATCCAAATCTCTTGAAGATTGATGATCACTGTTAGAAGTTTTTCTGAGTATCCATTCGGCCTTTTCAAATTAAGTCGAAAGGTTTGGTACAACAAGATTTTGATTGATCTAAGGAGGCTTCGCAATAGGAAAAATGCATATCCTTACTAGACTCACAGATGGAACAGATTTTATAGAACATGATTTTTGGACTCAAACAAATTCAACCTTCTTTTAGTTTCCAAATCATGGCGTTTTGACATACGTCAAGGCTAGCTGGGGTGTTCAAACTGGAGAATTAATTCTGGAAAGGAAAACGGTCTCAGTTTTTTTTAAAGTCAAACCTCCAAACGAGAGTTGACAGTTTTGGAATATTTTAGAATTCCCAGATGTTCCTTAACTTCTTCAAAATGACTTCTTCTTTTGTTATGGCCTCGACGATACCATAAGCAACACCGAAATTCTCCCATTTTACTCTAGACTGCCCATGTCGGGTTTTCACCCTAGAGTCTCCTTCTTTCCATTTTTCAATTTTTTTTCTTAAATGTTTCACCATGCATTCAAGAAATCAAGACTTATCCAAAAAAAGATTTTTAACCAAAAAGGAGACCGAAGTCTCATGCATTTCTCTAAGAATAGACTCATCAATTTAAATGACCATGCTCGATCGAAATGGTCTTTTCCAGGTACGTAATGTAGGCCGAGGTTCGAGGTACTGAAAGAAAGATAGATAGGCCCAAACATGTGTTTAAGGTGATCAAATCAAGGATCATTTCATGAGGAGGATTCTCTTCGAAACACTTGTCTTTTCTGAGCTTTTCTCTTTATTCGATGATTTTCATCCGTTCTTTTCTTCCTTTTCTGTTTTTGCTTTCATCTTTCTTTTTATCTCCTTTTTTTTTTTTGCATCTCTATTTTGACCAGGTGAGCCCGTAGTTGTTTGGAAGCTCAGATTTCTCTTTCATTCACGGCTTTTTTTTTCGTCTTTGAACCAAGACTTCACTATCTGTGACCTTCGAAGAGATCCTTCCCCGCATTTGCCTCCTAGCGTGGAGGGTGATCCTTGATCGGGGTTGAAAGAACGAAAGTATTCATTAGGCTCAAAAGGGGTAGCAAAAGGATATTTTCTATTTTGTGAAAGGATGATGAAAGACGGCCATTTTTCATCTCGAACACAAGCACGTAAATCGAAGAGTCATTTCTTAGAGGAAAAGGTTTTTTCTTTTTTTTTTTGAAACTATCTTGAATTTCATAAATGTATGATGTCACACTCATTTTTCATTTTTTTCTTTTCTTTTTTTCATTTTTTTTATGCATGTTCCGAAAATTACTTCATCTTTATCCACAACGCGTCTTCCGTATCTACAAATGATGCACCATTTGATTGGCCATATAAATGAGAATTCGTATCATAACGAGGAACACCTCGAGTCTTTTTGCTCTCCGAAGGGACAAGAAAGAATATGGCTCGAAAACAGCTTTTTTCAGAAACACGAGAAAATCAGGTTTAATCATTGTTACCCGAGATGTTAATCATGAAGTGACGTCTGGACAACTCTTGTTTTGTGGTTACGAAAAGGGATGTGAATGGTTTTGGCATAACCTTGACACACATCAATTTACCATGATCTAGATTCTTGAAAGAGGTTTCACTTGTTTGAGACACCAAAAAGCTCGGATTTTTTTCAAAAAGTTTGTTCCATTGCTCATAATCTAAATTAGGATCTGCATTTTTCTTATTGCACTGACTATGGTTTCTGAAATTCAACAATATGTTTCTGGAAGCATTGGTTTTTTCAAACTCAAAAGAGTCAAGCATGGGCAAGTCCGAAAGAGAGATGGAAGGATGTTGGGTCATTTCCAACAATGATCATCAATAATCTCAAGACTCCTCATCATTTCCTAACGTGAAGAAAGATTTTTTTCTTTTAAGAACGGGCTCTTCAAAATCAAGAATTTCCTTAATGTTTATTCTTGCAAATTCAAATTAAAACACAACAAACACAAAGCTTTTGAAATTCAAAATTTATTTATTTTATGAGGATGCCAACATAAGACAAGTGCTTTCATGATGAGGCATAGAACTACATGCATATTCCTCAATGCTTGTTGACATGCTTTTAGAGGTAACCATTCTCATCCTCCAAACCCGTGGCGAAGAAATCGATTTATGACAGTGCGGATTTCCACTGTTCGACTAGCTCTGGAGTCAAAATGCAGTCATGGACAAAAACCTTCAATCTTTTCCTTCAGTTGTCTGCATTTTTCAGTTGAATGTCCGATTGCCCCCATGTGATACTCACACTTGGTGTTCGGGTCATAACTCCTTGCTGATGGGTTTTGGAGCTGTTTTCAAAGGCACAGGGATGAGGTATCGGTTTCTCATTAGTAATTGCAACAAGTCGGAGATTGGGATTGAAAACTTCTCTTGGTTGCCCCTCGGCCGTTTTTGGGAAGCGGGACTAGTTGCAAAGGCTGGCATAGGATGATGTGTTTGAATATCTGGAAGGTAAGGATAATGACTTGAAGAGACATTGGTAGAGTAACACGATTGATATGGAGAGACCCGGGGATACAGAGTGAATTCTCCCATAGCCTGGACATGTTCTTCCTTTCTTTCAGGTGTCTCGTTTCCCTCGGCATTGGATGTCTCATCTCCTTCGAGTTTTCCGTTCTTGATAGCATTTTCAATCATCTCTCCTGAGGTTACCATATCTGCAAAATTCTTTGTGGCATTGCCAACGAGTCTATCATAGTACGGAGCGTGTAGTGTACTCACAAAAAGGACAGTAATTTCCTTTTGAATCAGAGCCGGTCGTACTTGGGTGGCCATGTCCATCCACCTCTGAGCATATTCTTTGAAGCTCTCAGTGGCCTCTTTCCCCATATTTTGCAAGGTCAACCTATCTGGTGCCATGTCGATCATGTGCTTATACTGAGTCTTGAAAGCTTTTGCCAAATCTTTCCAAGAACGGATATGGTCCCGATCCAACTGATTATACCATCTTGCAGCTGGCCCTGTTAGACTGTCTTGGAAGCAGTGGATTAACAGCTTGTCATTGTTGGTGTAGCCAGCCATTTTCTGACAAAACATCATGATGTGGTTTGATGGACATTTCGATCCGTCATACTTTTCAAATTCAGGGACCTTGAATTTTGGCGGAATCAACAAATCCGGGACCAAGCTGAGCTCATTCGGATCCGTATTCCCGAAAACGTCTATTCCTTCTATGGCTTTGAGTCTTTCTTCAAACAGATCATACTTCTGTTGCACTTCTGTGTCTTCCACTTGCTTTGCCACACGTTTTTTCAGCTTTTCTTGTTCTAGTGAACCATCTTGGCTTGGAATAACAACCGAGTCTGAGGGGTGAAATTCCGAGTTCAGTTGAAATTGTCCTTGGCCTCGTTGATTCGATAGGTGAATCGGATCTTCGTTGTCGTTTACTTGAGGTCGAGGTTCTCCCCTTATGATCGATCCTTCAGCAACCCATTTTCCTCGGGTCAGCCTAGCCATCATTTCAATCATCTTGTCTATTTGCTCACGTGACTCCTCTCGAGATTTTGTTATCTGTTCTCGTGTTTCTTGCTGAAATCTGGCTAACTGTTCTTGTAATTCTCTCTATGCTCTTTCCACTCTGTCCAGTCTATTTTGTTCATCCTCCATGGTTCCGGCCTGTGTCATAGAGGTACGCAGTGATTCTTATACCTCTGATTTGGAAGAGAAATCCTTTCAAAGCTAAACCGACTTCTTTTTTATTCCTCTCAAGTGTGCTTCATGATGTATGAGCTATGAATGTCGTGAATGTAATACGATGCCCATATGATGCATGTAAAGAATAAACAAATTAATGCATGAGTATATACAATGAGTGACCATGTATGTCACGGAATGCATGACCTTATTGTTATGAATGCAATCACGATGTCGATATGATGCATGTAAAGAATAAATGAATGATATACTGGTATATATAGAGAATGATCATGTATGTTACTAATGTATTCTACAATGAATGACCATGCGTGTTATGATTGCAATATGATGCGAATTTGGTTTGTCTAAGAATAAACAATATAAATGCATGAATATGTACAAAAAAACTATTCGATAATTGGATTAACATGATTTGGACTGAACTTACTTATTCAACAATTTCATTGCACAAACTTTGCCCCCAAATTCAATCCGCAAATTTTTGTTTTTTTTTTTTGAAACATTTCTTTTTTCGTAAAAATAAAAATATTATAAAAAAAAACCAATTTTTATCAAAAACTTTTGTGGTTGTGGGTCTTATTATGGCACAAATGTCCGAGTATTTATTCAACACTACCGGTTTGCAATCCTCATTTAATCAACAACAAGTGTCTATGCGGTTTATCAAATGAGATTAGTATCACTGTGAAATCAAAAATACAACTATAAATGTACATGCTTTATTTACAAGTGCATTAGTGCATGAAATGTACGTGATGTACGAAAAGAAAGAATTTTCATATTTACAAACTCAAAAAGTTAACGAACATTTGCTCCGACAGTATCGACTTATTTAAGCATCACGATGCCTTCGGAGCGAAAAATGAAACTTATTTCGGGTAGCACGATGTGCGTTCATCATTACCCGATTTACAGTTTTTGTTCGGAGTGTAAACAAATAGCGAAAGATCACCATGTTCCTTCCAAATTTCGAGGATATCCGATCGGAAATTCGATATGGCTCTACTCAAGTTCACTACATGAGGTTGAGTTAGGTTCTAAAAGGCTCCAAATTGCTCCTTACTGTCGCCCGTGAAGGCTAGTAAGGCATCCCGATTTAAACGGGTTCAATTTGTTGGGGAGATTTTTCGCTAGCCCGTGCGAAGGTTATTGCCTCTCGAGAGCGTAGGTACTTTTTCTCTCTAAAAGCGTTTCGCTAGCCCATGCGGAGGTTATTGCCTCTCGAGAGCGTAGGTACTTTACTTTTTCCTAAAGGGATGTAGCTCGGGTATAGAGCTTATGTATGAAATGTACGTGCTCGTGTGTGAGAAGGAACAAGCAAACCTTCGACTATTTGTTTACTACTCTTTATTCTAAACATTCCACGATTTAAAAAAAATAAACGAAATAAAAAAAATATAAATCAAGAATTAACGAATATCAAAGTGTAATTGCAAGCAAAATAAAAATAAAGAAAGAAAGAAAGTAAAGAGAATTAAAATTAAATACCGATTAAATCCATTAATTCGAGATTTAAGATAACACGTGACCAAGTGGTACCGTTTTTTAAACGGGCGTTGCGGGGGTGCTAATCCTTCCCCGCACGTAATCGACTCCCGAACCCAATTATGTTTTTCTCTCTGGTTCAAAGCGCGGACTTCGAAATTGGTTTTACAAAATGTTTTAATTAATTTTAAAATACTTTTCTAAAACCGGTTTTAATAGGTGGCCAATCACACCTAGCAAAAAAGATTGGTGGCGACTCCATTTTTTGTGTTTTCATAAAATTCGTCGTAGCGGTCCGAAAAAACCGTTATGACAAGTGCCATTGCCTCAATCTTTTCGAGTCACTTTTCAATCTAACAAATGCTTAAGGATATAAACTAACAAGAAATTATTGAGTCAAATTATGTACATACACAACCATAGATTATGAACCCATGATGTAAAACTTGAATTGTAATTTTTTTTGGATTTTGTTAATAAGTGTTTTAAGAGTTTTTTTTAAAATTATTTTATATAATAATATTTTCACTCATTATATTGGTGAAATGATGAATAAAATTATTAATTATCGTATTTAATACAATATAATTATTATAAATAATAGATTAATTAATTTTAAAAAATGCTTAAAGGGAACTCATTAACAATTTTTTTTTTTATTTTGAAAAAGAGGGATTCAGATTTGTTTCTACAATCATGTAAATGTTGGTTGTTTTAATTTATAAATCTTAAGTTACCACATTTTATTTTTTTATTTTTGTTTAAGCTCAGGGTGTCACCTATCTTCATTTTATGATTGATGGAATACTAATCTCTATTTGGATCGGGAAGCGTGATGGTAAAGCCCTCCCAATATTGATGATTCTCAAGATTCGAACCTTTGTCCTCATCTTGAAAGTTGAAGTCATTTACCACTCCAACCAATCAAATACTGATTACCATATTTCATTTTTCACTTAAATTGTGGTACATATCAATATAGGTAAGGTGTTGAGAACAACTTAGAGTAGATAACTCTAATTTTACCACTCAAAGAAGAAAGTTTAGATTTTAGGAAAACTCACAAATGCTCACACTTCACTCTAGACTACACTCTTTAGAGAAGGACTCCTTAGGAAAACTTAGAACTTTTATTGCTTATTGAAGCTTACTACTTGATGATTTACAAATGCAAGGGAGGGGGGTATTTATACAATACCAAGATAAACACAAGCCACACAAATATAAAATCTAAATAAATTACAACCACCCATTGTTGTTTAATAACAACCACACATTTAAATCACACAACTACAACCACACATTAAACCACACAATTGCAACCACACATTGTTGTTTAATAAAAACCACACATTTAAATCACACAACTACAACCACACATTAAACCACACAATTGCAACCACACATTGTTAGGCTTTTATTTTTTTCTTGGGCTGGTATTGGACAATTTAACACTCCCCCTCAATACCAGCTCTTCCTCTTTGCACCATGTTGAGTTGACGACGAAACATTTCAAATTTGTTGATACTCAAACCTTTTGTGAATAAATCTGCCATTTGATCATCTGTCTTGATCTGCTTCATCTCAATCTCTTCTTGTAGAACCTTTTCTCTGATAAAGTGATAATGCACTTCTATATGTTTGGTTCTTGCGTGAAAGACTGGATTTTCTGCCAAACGAATTGCTGACTGGTTGTCGCAATACAACGAAACTGCATAATCTACTGGTTGATGTAGATCACTCATTAGTTGTATCAGCCACGTACACTCTTGAGCTGCCATTGCTGCTGCTCGATACTCAGCTTCGGTAGTTGACAATGATACCGTTGGTTGTCTCTTACTGCACCAATAAATTGTTCCAGAACCAAGTTTAAACGTGTACCCAGTTGTTGATCTCCTGGTGTCATGATCTCCTGCATAGTCAGCATCACAATAACCAACTAACTTACAGTCTTCACCTTTCTTGTACAAAAGACCATAATCTATTGTACTTTTCACATATCTCAGTATTCGTCGAACTGCTTCTAAATGAGGCTTCTTCGGATTTTGCATATACCGACTCATCACACCAACTGTATAAGAAATGTCAGGTCGAGTCAAGGTTAAGTAGATCAGGCTACCTACCAATTGTCGATACATAGTTGCATCTTCCAAGTCTTTGCCTTCAAGTGCACACATCTTGCCATTTGGTTCCATCGGTGTTGAAATTGGCTTGCTCTCGAGCATTCCAAACCTTTTTAGCAAATCTTTAGAATATTTTTGTTGACAGAGAAATATTCCTTCTTGTATGTGATCAACCTCTAGACCAAGAAAGTGCTTGAGTTGTCCAAGTTCTTTCATTTGGAAACGAACTGATAAATTCTACTTGGTTTGAAGAATTTCTGCCTCATAATCACCAGTTATGATTAAATCATCCACATATATCAATACGATAGCTAGCTTTCCTCCATTAGCTTTGACAAACAAGCTGGAATCTGCAGGTGTCACTGAATAACCACTATGAGTTAAAAATTCAGCAATCTTATCATACCATGCTCTAGGTGCTTGTTTCAATCCGTAAAGTGCATTTCGCAGCTTACACACATGCTCAGGATGATTTTGGTTTTGAAATCCCAATGGTTGAATCATGTAGATTTCCCGATCTAGCTCTCCATGAAGGAATGCATTCTTCACATCCATCTGCCACAAGTTCCAGTCTTTGTTGGCTGCAAGGGCAAGTAGGACTCGTACGGTTGTAAGTCTTGCCACCGGACTAAACGTTTCATCATAGTCTAACTCATACTTCTGAGAGAAACCACGAGCCACCAACCGTGCCTTGTACCTTTCAATCAACCCATCTGGACGATGTTTTATCTTGTAAACCCACTTGCAGGATATGGGTTTCACATCTCTTGGTTTTGGCACTAGATCCCAAGTCTGATTCTGCTCAAGCGCAGTGATCTCTTCTTTCATAGCCATAATCCACTCAGAACTCTGTGATGCTTCTTCAAACGTCTCAGGTTCTGTTGCAATTGGTTCTTCCACTATGGCTGCATTAGCATATTTGGGATTTGGCTTCCGTGCTCTTGTTGTCCTTCGGATTTGTGATTGTGGAGATGGTTCTTCCACTTCAATCGATCTAACATCTGGTTGATACACACCAGTTTGCCAAGGACTCTGGACTAACACTTGCTCGTCATCGTCATCATCACATAGGTCTTCTACTTCATCTGAAGTTGATTGAAGTTGGACAATATACTCTCCCATTTTCTGTTGTAGCATGTCTTCAAATTCTTTTGAATCTGACAACACCTCCTTTTCTGAGGACCACCAAGAAGATGTTTCATCGAATACCACATTGCGTGAAGTGTAACATCTTCCACTCGTAGGATCACAACATTTCCACCCTTTCCTTTGGTTGTCGTATCCCACAAAGATACACCTAGTTGCTTTCTTATCAAACTTGCTACGTAAATGATCAGGAACAAATACATAACATACACAACCAAATACTCGAAAGTAGCTGACTGAAGGTTTCATTTTCCACAATTTCTCAAAGGGTGAAACAAACTCTAACCTTGGTTGAGGAAGTTTGTTGATCACATGGGCTGCGGTTCTCATAGCTTCGGCCCAAAATCTTCCGGGTACATTCTTTTCATGCAGCATACTCCGACAAATTTCTGCAAGATGCCGATTCTTTCTCTCTGCTACACCATTCTGTTGTGGTGTATTGACACAAGTATACTGATGACGTATGTTGCATTCTCGTAGGTATTGAGAGAATTCGCCTGAGCTATATTCTCCTCCATTGTCTGTGCGCAAGCAACATATCTTCTTTCCCACTTCTCTTTCAACTATCTCTTTGAACTCTTTAAACTTTGAGAAAGTGTCAGACTTTTCTTTCATAAAGAAAACCCACACATACCTAGGGATGGCAATGGAGCGGGGCGGGGGCGGATATTGCCTTATCCACCTCCACCCCACTCTTGCATGGATGTTGGAAACATCCACATCCATGGATGTCGGTTACATCCATAACCGCTCCACGGTGCTCCACTCCATTACACCCCAATTTATATTAATTATTTTTAACTTAATATTATAAAAAATTATATTATAATTTATTCATTATCATAATTTTAGTATATAAAAATCTTTAATATAATATATATAATACATATATACTAAAAGTATAGATATAAAATATTAGTATATATATGATTTTAGTATATATATCTAATATATATTAAAAATATAAGGAAAAATATAAAATATTTTAAAGGATAAAATAGTAATTTCAAAAGTCGGGGCGGGGCGGAGTGGAGCAAGCATTTACCAAAACCACTTCGCTCCACCCCGCTCCAAAAAAAAACCTCTCCATTCGGAGCGGATCGGTGCGAAATCCATCGGTCGGATCGGGTTTTGCCATCCCTACACATACCTGGAGAAATCATCAATAAACGTCACCATGTACCGCATTCCACTAATTGATGGTTGCTTAACGGGCCCAAATACATCATAGTGAACTAACTCTAATGGTTCTTTTGCTTTAAACTTTGACTCCTCGTATGGCAATTGGTGTGCTTTACCATATTGGCATCCTGCACAAACTGTGTCTGTTCTTATGTCAAGCTGAGGAAGTCCCTTAAGCATCGACTTCTTCATCATCATACTTAGCTTGGAATAACTAACATGACCTAACCGCATGTGCCATAAATCTGCTGTATCGCTCCTTCTTGTCTTGTCTACATATGCTGACTCTGCTGACATCACGTAGACTGACTCCAGACGTCGTCCTTCCATCATCGGCTGTCCTGAGATTTTGAGATCACGATATACCTTCACATCCCTTGGACCAAACAGAATATGGTGACCTGACGATGTTAATTGTGCCACTGAAAGCAAATTTTTCTTCATGCCTTGGACATGGTAAACATCTTGTAGTGGTACCTGATTATGACTATATCGAGGTGCTACTACCGTCTTACCGATGTGAGTAATCGGTAATCTTGAATTATCAGCTGTCACAACAATGCGATTTCCCTTGTATTCTGACAGGTGCTGCAACTTCTGTTTATCGCCTGTCATGTGATTTGAGCAACCTGAATCGACAATCCAGTCATTCTCATAGTCAATTCGGTCAGCCGTTGTTACTGTGAGAGCTAACTCTTCCTCTTCCATAGCAAAAAATGCTTCAGCGTCCCAATCATCTTCGCTTTTCTCCTTTGTACTAGAAGTAGCAGCATTGCTCTCAGCGGGCCTTTTGTTAAACCAACAATCTTTTGCCATGTGACCTTTCTTGTCACAGTTGTAACAGTTACCTTCAAATCTTTTATTGTTGCTACGATTCTTTGAAGCTCCCCCTGGACGAGAGCTCCCTTCTCCTTGATGACTTTTTGTCTTGTCACCATACTTTTTAGATCCACCACCGACGTGCTGTTTGAATTTACCTTTGCTTTTGTTGGTGTAGAGTGCTTCCTCTTCACTTTTCAACGAGACCCATCCCATTTGCTTGGCCATAGATTCTTGACCAACAAGCAAATTTTCAAACTCTACAAGTGATGGTTGAGTTGGCCATCCTTGTATAGCGGCAACGAAGCTGCGATATTCGGGCCTCAAACCATGGATAATTATTCTTTTTACCCTGGTATCTCCAATAGCAGCTGTAGGATCTAAATCAGAAATTTCACGGCATAACGTTTTTACCTTGTGAAAGTATTGAGCAATCGATATATCCCGTTGTGCAACTTATAACAATTCATTCTCAAGAAGTTGAAGTCTTGTGTCATTTTTTCTCGAAAAGAGTGCATCTAAAGTATCCCACGCTTCTTTTGGCGTTTCTAGCTTTTGTATGTGTTCCAACATTTCTTCTTCAACTGTGGTCTTAAGGGCAAACATGGCTTTACCCACTTTAATCTTCCATTTGCGCAAGGTTCCTTGAGCATCTTCTTGCTCGGGCTTCGTAACTTCACTACCACCAACGACTTCCCAAAGGTTTTGACCTTGTAGGTAAGACATCATACATGTCTTCCACGTGTTGTAATTTTTGTGATTGAGCTTCTTGATTCCTCCAACTACTTGAAGATCACCCATCGTGTCGGCAAGACTGTAACAATACCGAACAAGCTTGATTTTGAGACATAAACTTGTAGAGTACAAACTCCTCATGACTCAAGAACGCTCAAACCAAAAATAGTACCTGAATAACTATTTCACCGTGAACAGTACCGTATACGTGAATAGTATCGTATACCATATGCTTGAATAAATCTCGTATATGTTAACAATTACTATAAAAGTATATAGTGACACGTGTGAATAGTAACTATGGTAGTAACTCACAACCTAACTCTGATACCAATTGTTGAGAAAAACTTAGAGTAAATAACTCTAATTTTACCACTCAAAGAAGAAAGTTTAGATTTTAGGAAAACTCACAAATGCTCACACTTCACTCTAGACTACACTCTTTAGAGAAGAACTCCTTAGGAAAACTTAGAACTTTTATTGCTTATTGAAGCTTACTACTTGATGATTTACAAATGCAAGGGAGGGGGGTATTTATACAATACCAAGACAAATACAAGCCACACAAATATAAAATCTAAATAATTACAACCACCCATTGTTGTTTAATAACAACCACACATTTAAATCACACAACTACAACCACACATTAAACCATACAATTGCAACCACACATTGTTATTTAATAACAACCACACATTTAAATCACACAACTACAACCACACATTAAACCACACAATTGCAACCACACATTGTTAGGCTTTTATTTTTTTCTTGAGCTGGTATTGGACAATTTAACATAAGGGTAGGGCTGAGTTTAATTTGGTGCACTAAATAGAGCAGAAAATGAGGTGTGTTGATTGTTGAAGTTGAAGCTGAAATTGAAAGAGTGAGCCTTTTTGTTGCAATCTCCTAACAAAACCATGTGAGTCCGTAGTAGGTAGCCACGGTGATTCAGATTTCTTGTCGCCATGCACAAATTAACACCCGTCGCTATCTCTCTCGCGGAACATGTTGGTTATGAGGAAATCTATATTTATATCTATATAAACTAAATGAAAGCAATTCCCTCAATTGATTATCCAATTGAGGGGGGCAATTGCTTAACAATTGCGTGTTAATACTTAAAGGGTACTACCAAGTTTAGATTTTTAGTCTTCTCATTTCACAACCTTACCTTTTTGCCCTTATAAATTGCTTTGGTAAAGCATTAACTACCAAGATTGTATTCTCAATCAAAAGATAGAGAGGAAATATTAGCCAGAATTTTATTTCAATGGGATTTATAGTGCTTATATTATAGTTTATAGACACTTGTTAAGATGATATATATAAAATTTATTTTATACATGCGAAACTTTTAAATTCTATCGACAAAATTAGAAAGTAATCACATATTTTATTAGATACGTTTCAAATAATTAATAAATTAATATAATAAATAAAAATAAAGGATAATTCAAAACTATTAATTTATAAATATTTGAAAATGATAATTCAAAAAGATTAGAAATTAATTTAAGGACTATTAAGTTATATTAGATTCCACAAATGGAATTAAATTATTATCATGTATCCTTTGATTTATCATATTTATTTGTTAATTATTATAAATATACTTTAATAGGATATATTGAGATCTTTACAATCTTTAAAAACTTAATCGAACGGTATATAAGATAATTTTTTTAAAAAAATTATATATATATATATATATATAATTTGATGAATGGTTTGAGGAGTGATAGGGTAGAGAATGGAGAAGTTTAAGATTTCAAAGCAAAGGGTGTAGTGCGTATGTTCCCTTCCAATACTACAAGGCAGGGGCAGGGCAGCCAATTTGAAACCTTGGGGCTCTCATTTGCTTTGCTTGAATCAGGAAATATTATAATCTTTACGATTTCTTTTAAGCTAAAGTAACCCAAAAAAAAAAAAAAATCCTAAATTTTATCCTTTTTAATTAAATTTATATTTTTTTGTTACATCAAAAATAAATACTTAATCTTTAATTTATACTTAAATAAATTATTACCTTTTAATTTTTACAATAATAAGTTTTAATCTTTAATTTGTACTTAAATTAATCTTTTATTTTTCAAAAAAATAATTTTTTTTTTGTTTGGACTAAAGATTTATTTGGATATAAATTAAAAATTAAGAACTTATTTGGATACAATAAAAACATAATAACTTACTTAAAAAAAAAAAAAAATTTCAATAACTTATTTAATATTTTAGTCATTCTTTTATTGGTTAAATCTTCACTTTCTACTATTAGAAATTTTCACTTCTTATTTAAGAATGATTAATTCATTTTAAAATTAATTTATAACTGAAAATTTTATGATTTAAATTGAGTATGAAGATCAACATAAAATTTAATTAAAAGTACAATACTCACCTTTGGATAAAATAATGAAAATCTCCAATAACTAAAACGTTTATTTATTTATTTATTTATTTATTTCTCATCTATAAATTCCATTATGAAAACTTATTAAAAGGTTTAAATTATCTGGAAGCAAAACCATCAGTCAAGCATTGCACGAAGTAGGTGTTTCAGCAAACAAAAGTGGAGCTTTGACACCCAAACAGAGTGTCGAAGTCGGTCCCAATCACCTTAAATGATAAGCATCTTTCATGTCGTCTCATCATAATTTGATTTTGAAAATGATTTCTAGTTGGAATTAAATGATCCTCCATTAATTTTGAGGCAATGTCTTAATTTGTGAATTGTGACCATTATGAATTTATCAATGACCAATCCCCAACCTCAAAAGAAAGAATAAAAAAATTAAAAAATATATTGTTAACAATTACTAATCTATAATCACTTCTTAAAATTATTATATAAAATAATATATTTACTTAATCTATAGTAAAGAATATAATTATACATGTCAAGATTAAATTTTTCGATAGATTTTTTTTTTTAATTATGTCGGATTTTGAAATAAGATATTTTCGATTCGAATTGATACAACTTGAATCAAATTAATATTTAATTAATATATAAATATTAATATAAAAAAATAATAATATATTTTAAATAATAAAATAAAATTTTAAATTTACTAGATCGAATTAAATTTTGTACAAACAAATTTATTTTACTGTTCGCTTCTAATTCAATCCGATAGAATACCTTACACTAAATATCAAAAGGCCAAAAAAAAAAAATTAAAATGTTTGACCAGACCACTAACACCCTAACTATAAAGACGACTTCTTTTGTAGGGGGTTGGGGTTGTGGGCGCATCAAAGCTAAAAGCCTAAAAGCAAAAGCTAACCCTAGCTAGGCACCTGCTTTTGACTTAAGCTTTCCTTCGTTCTGTTCTTCACCTTCCACCTTCAACTAAAACTAAGGTCTCTATAAGCAAAAATGTATAAAAGAAAGAGAAAAAAACCCACCAAGTGGAAAGACAATGAGCTTACTCCATAAATTTTGCCTTTTTTTTCCCCTTTGCGTGTGAATGTTCATAAGAGAAATGTCTTTTGTCTAAACCAAAAATCTAATTAAAAGTGAATGACTAAATGAGCAATGAAACTCCTTTTGAATTTTTTATTTTAAATCTTAATAATATCCTAAACAAATTACAAACCAAAGAAAGACGATTAACGCAAATAATTGCCAGTTCTATCGACAATCAAAATCAACACTAAAAACAAAAAAATATTAACATTCATCAGATTTAAAATTCAATTTCAACATCTATAATTTTTTTTTATATATAAATTATGATTATATATATATATAATACCACTAGTATTTAAAAAATAATGGAAAAAAAGAAAAAAAGAAAACCCTTTGCTACTTAATTAGAATGAAATCAAACTTTACAACAAAGCATAAGGGAGATGAAGAGAATTAATTTGATATGTAGTGACCACCTCTTTTTTCCCTCGTTTTCCTCTTCAATGTCTCCCTTATGCTGGATTGGCCTTCTTTTCTTCTTTTCAGAACTCTAGGAAATTGGATAAACTTGGCTTTTAATGGGGGCATGATCCTTATATCCGGGGGCATCACTAAGTCAAATATCTTAGCTTAGCTCCAAAAATTTTGGAACCCTTTGGCAAATTCTTTTTGTTACTAAAATCTTCTTTGCCGGAAAACCCTCATTTTATAATTAAGAACGTCATCCGGTTGTGATAAATGCTCCCAAACGTATAACACGCAATCAAGCCCTGGAAAATTCCCCTCATATTCTGGCTTACTATGAAAAACAAAAATAAAATAAAAAAACCCTCACAATCCTAGAAGAATGTAGTACACGAGCGTTATCGGTAATGCTATCAACATCCCAAAGATAACCCTGCAAAATTTAGGAATCAAGACACATCAGCTATAGTTAACAGATTTTATTACAAATTAAATACTAGGATTATTAATTGAATTATATTGTTCCAGTGATCAGGTTTTTCACTTACGTAGTGCTAAGAATTGCAGGGTGAACGTTGTACTCTTTGGCGAACACAAATGGTACAATTCCTTGTGGCAGAGCAGCCTATATTAATGGGACAGAATTAGCCGACAGTTGTGACAGTGAAAGAAGCTAGCCTAATTGTTATGGAGGAAGGTGAGGTTTTTTTTACCTGAACAATGGCGATGCGGAGGAGCGTGCCGCGCAACCCTACTGCAATTGAAGCTGCAGCCATGACAGCCGGACCGGTCAAGAACCTAACTGCCATGGCAAAGGTTGCTACAGAGTTCCCACAAGCGATAATCTTGGGTTGCAGAGCCATAAACAGACCTTTCACCATATAACAACCAAAATTTAGGGACTTTCCCTAGAAAACTATAAATATCATTTAAACTTAGGACTTTCCCTAATCTTTCAATCCAACTACCTTCACTAACTGGTGGCCTAATTGGCATCTATCACAACCAATGCCCACCGACCCTGGACCGCTAGCCAACGTCGCAACACGACCCCACATGTCGGAAGGTCAATCCCTATTTTTAGTCCAAAGATTAACCTCCCATTTCTTGCGATAGCTAAGCTAAAAAAAAATTTTAAAGGTGCATGGCTTGTGAGCTGTGCAACCATGCCGTTGCTTAGACAGGGTATACATAACTTACCAAACTAAATGCCCTACCAGACCTTGGTGTGATCTAGAAATCGTCAAAATTCCTATAATAGATGGATTTTTCTTCCCCATAGATTGCCTGAATTCGGCAAAAATATCATAAGTAGTTAAACTTAGTATTTAGTAAGTGCACTAAATGGTGTGTACTTGTTACCTTATAGACTTGGTTTAGGAAAATTTATTTGGGTCAAGTGCACTTCAAGCACTTAGAGTCTTGGACTTATTCACTTATCTATCTTCTTTTTTTTTTTTTAAAAAAAAAGAAAGGAAAAAAAAAAGTACTAATATTATTACTTGAAGAGAAAAGCAAATAAAAGAAATGCTCACCTAAGCTAAACATGGCCATTCCTAGTCCAGCATCTGACAGGATGGAGATAGACTTCTCTATTATTTTCGGCATACTCACATGCCACCTGCAATTAAAACCCAAAATCAGTAAATTCATTACATCTGAAAATACCCCAAAAAAGGGGACTTGTTGAATAATGTTTGAACCTTAATAATTAAAATTAAGTGTCAAATATACAAGCAACTGACCTGAAAGCAATTAGGGACCAAATCAGTCCGATGAGGCTGGAGTATGTGTTGGGGTTTCGGATAAGCTTGCGCCAGACCATGATCAAGATCAAGCGGGTCATTACACTCGCCGGAGGCATTAGTTTGCCACCACCAGGCTCCAGTGCTCCGGTGGCTTTAGGGTGCAGCTCGGCTGTTGAACTGGAACCCAACTTATTGAGTCCACTGGGTCCTTCTTTTTCTATCTCCTCCTCCCCATCTCTACCAGCAAAGCTAAACTTCTCTCCATTGAAGTCACCACTGGCTGGCATAGCTTCACACCAAAAGCAACAATTTTATTAAATATTAGTATTATTAAAAAATTTAGTACTACTACTAGCTACTACTTAACTTAAGTACTTAATTGTTAACCAATTAGATAAATTAATTTACGAATTAAATTATTATACCTTTGTTTTCCCCGTTTTGAGGGTGATCAGCAACCACCATCCTTATCTCTTTAGCTCCCTGCTCAGACCGTCCAGATTGCTCGGACGTTCCAAAATCTGTCCCACCAAAGACGTGAAGTCCGCCGCCTTCGGATACCGGCGAAGCACTGGAACTCCACACAAACATGTGCAATTCCTTTGCGTCATGATTCACTTTATTATTCTCCTTCTGCTGTTGCTGTTGAACTTGTTGCTGCTGCTGCTGCTGTTGAACTTGTTGTTGTTGTTGCTGCTGTGGCTGGCTATTTTTAGTGTTCTTTGTCACGGATGAAAATTCAGGATTTGGAGCAGGGTACGATGTAGGAACTGTCTGTGCTGGATAAAATCCAAATCTTGGAGACATGACGGTACAATTTTCTTCAAAATTTGACGGTCTTGGAGTAGGTCCTCTTGAGGATTGAACAGAGTATAAATCAGCTGGACCGAAATTAGACTGCCTTCCAGGAAATCCTTGAATACCCATCATGGAATAAAAGTCCGAGTTGTTAAAATTCGAACCTCTTGGAGTCGGATTCCGAGACGAGCTCAAGCTGTAAATCTCAGCTCCAGTAAGGTTCGATGGCCTCGGAGTCAATGCAGGAAGGGAACATGGCCCCAAGGACCTCCTGGAAGCATTGGATTTCCTCACAGTAACGTGTAGCTTCCCGTCTTCGCCAATTTCAGCGTCGGTTTCAAGAAAATCACGGCCATCAAGTGAAACTACATCGGAATCAACTTTAAAGGAAACTATGGAAGCTGCAGTTTCAGGAAACTGCTCCATGATAAGGATTTTGGCACCACGGTACTCGAAAAGGAAAAGAAGAAGAGTGTACCAAATAATACACTGGAGAACTACGATCTGAACCATAAGCATTCCTGAGTACTTACCGTACATAGCGATTAATAAAGGAATGCCCATGACTAGAGTGTTGGGTAGAGTGGATAAAGAGAAAATTGTGATCATCCATTCCAGGCTTCCATTTCTTGTGAAATTAGTCCACAATCCAAGAACAAATAACATGATGATCTTTTGAAGGGTGTCGGCTGCGATGAACCTGAAATTCATGGCGTAAGGGTCGTTGGTGGAAATGAAATGGAAAGACAAGAGAGGAACAGCAAATACGGCGACAAAGCGGTTGATTCCAGAGCATTGGTCAGGGGAGAAAATTTTCCACCAACGCACAGAGCCGTAAGCTAAGATCATAGCCACGTACAGTGGGATCACCGCTGTTAAAACGGTGTAAAGATCGCTCCAACTAATCATCTTTCTTGAAAGAGATGTTAAATATTCCTTCTTTTTTCGTTTTTGTATGTAAAGCTGAAAAGAGTGTGTGGATTTTAAGCTTGTTTAGGAAGGAAGGAGATGAAGAAGAGGGAGAGATGTTGTTCAGAGATGGCAAAATGCATGGGGATAGCAAAAACCGTTATTTAACTAACTTAAAGAGGATAAAATTAATCTCTGTGTTTCTATGACAAGTGCCTCCTGCTGCTGAGACTTTGTGCTTGAAATACTGCAGTTTTTCTGATAATACATAAATATGGCTACTCAAAGTAAAGATTTTGGGAAAGAGAGTGAAAGAAAATGAGTGCACAGAGAAAAAAAAAAAAAAAAAAAGAGTATAATTCACAAGAGATGTAACTTACAAGTATATATATATATATATATAGGAGGAGAGAGAGAGAGAGATAGAGAGAGAGAGAGAGAAAGGAAAAGGGAGAGAATAGGAATAACAAGAAGAAGAGGGAATAGGGGAGAGATTGACATTGTTGTACTGAAAAGAAGGGGTAGGGGACCATTTGGCCTTTGGCTTTTGGATTGAGGGGAGGACTGAGGAGGAGAGTGTGAATAACTATGGAGCTGGAGTTTGGCCTTTGGCTTTGGGACTTTGGGTTAACAAGTAACCACCTTATGTGGTTAAGTTAACTAGAGATTTTGGTTACATAAAGTACAGGTGGCTCTTCTTTTTTTTGGATAAGTAAATTTTCATATATCCAAGAAAGCAGCAGTGCTGCTACATGTTACAAAGCTAGCTTAGCCTAGCTAAACAAATCAGAAAACCAATGCCATTAGACAAACATGTCTGCATTTAATCTCCAAGAATTACATAAAAACGTATTAACTGAATCTTTTTTAATCTTCCTAAGATCACTTAACCTGGTCGAGATCATGTCTCTCACTTGCTCAGTGAGATGCTCCTCCTTTTGCTCAGTTGAGTTGAACAAACGATTATTTCTTTCCTTCCAAACTAGGTAGATAACTGCGTTCCAAGCTAGCCTCAATATCGTTGTGATTAGAGCTTTACCTCTGAGGTTGACAGAGGCCCATTGAAGCTCTACAGTCCAACATGCAACCTGCCTTTTTAACCTACAAAGTACCATCACTCTCTGCCATATCTGTTTCGAGTAGGAGCAAGTGAAGAATAGATGATCTCTGGTTTCCCTCTCTTGTTTGCACAGCAAACATTTATCATCCACGGCCATTCCCCAGGAGATAAGCCTATCCTTTGTGGCCAATCTATTTAGGATTGCCATCCAAGAGAGAATAGAATGCCTAGGAATATTAAAATTGCACCATACCAACTTATTCCAAGCCACTTTCCCAGCTGAAGGTCTGATCTTGTTCCACACTGCTGACACTTGGTACTTTCCCTCTGGAAAAGGCCATTTGCAGCTTCCATCAGCAGTAGTGAGAACTATTCTGGCAGCCACCTCTCTCAATTGCATGATCTTCCTCCAATTCCAACTGCTCCCACTCTGGATAGAGATGTGCCATGGGTCTCTATCCTTCAACACATAAGTCTTGATCCAGGCTATCCATAGGGAGCCTGCGTCAATCAGTACAGCCCAAAAATTTCTTAGAATACATGCCTGATTCCAAGTGACAGTGTCCTTTACACCAAGTCCCCCTTCTGATTTTGGCAAGCAAATAGACTTCCAGCTAACTTTAGCTCCCTTAGCTTGGCCTTCCTTCCCTTTCCATAAGAAGCTTGAACATAGCTGCATCAACTTTCTTATGCACTGCTTGGGCAGAACAAAATGTCTGCACCAGAAGTTCTGCAGGTGAAACAGAACTGATTGGATAAGCTGAAGCCTTCCAGCATAAGACAAGAACTTTGTTGCCCATCCTCTAACCCTTGCTGTCACCTTCTCCAAAAGTGGCTCGCAGTCCGTCATAGTTAATCTTCTAGTGACTAATGGAATCCCCAGGTATCTGACAGGCAGTGTGCCTGTATTGAACCCTGTGGACTCTCTGATGAGCCTTAATTCTTCTCTGTCAATTCCTGTGGAGAAGAACTCACTTTTGGTGCTATTAAGTTGGAGCCCTGAGTAGGTGTAGAATTGACTTAGCACTAGCTGAATACCCTTCACTGAATCAAGATTGCCCTTGGCAAAGATTAGCAGATCATCAGCAAAACTCAGATGAGTTAAATGAAGCTTTTTGCACTTTGGATGATAAGAGAAGACCCCATACTGTGCTGCTGAGTCCAGCAACTTAGACAGGACATTGATAGCAATCACAAAGAGGTAGGGGGAAAGGGGATCACCTTGCCTGACTCCTCTTGCCCCCTTAAAGAAGCCCATAAGTCCTCCATTAACAGATATAGAGAAGTAACTGGTGGAAATGCAATTGTCAATCCAATCAATGAACTGCTGAGGGACCTGCATTGCCTTCAAGACTGCAAAGATGAAATCCCAGCTGATAGTATCAAATGCCTTTTGCAAATCCACTTTTATGGCACATCGTGGGGACAGTGTATTCCTACCATAGCCTCTAACTAACTCCTGAGCAAGCAGGATATTGTCTGTAATACTCCTGCCTGGAATGAAGGCACTCTGATTGGGACAGATCACCAATGGAAGACTGCTCTTGAGTCTGTTAGTCAGAATCTTGCTGATGCATTTGTAAAAGACTGTGCAACAGGAAATTGGTCTGAAATCTCTCATTGTGCTTGGATTAGGGCATTTTGGAATGAGAGCCACACTAGTTGAATTGAAGGCTTTGTGCATCACTCCTGTCCTGAAAAAGAACATTGCAGCCTCTGTGACATCCTCACCAACAACTTGCCAAGCTGTTTTGAAGAAGTGAGCTGTGAATCCATCTGGCCCTGGACTCTTGTCACTATGAATCGAAAACATTGCTTCTTTTATCTCTGCAGGAGTTACCCTTTTAGCCAGTTCTGCTTGGTGCTCTTCAGAGATAGAAGTCTGAAGAAGTTCAGCAAGCAAATCCTGATTACAGCCCTTGACCATATGGTCTTTGGATCCCAACAAGTTCTGGAAGTAGGAGACTGCTTCTGTAGCAATCTGATCAAAGTTTTCAAGTCTGTTTCCTTGTGCATCCGTCAAAGAATGTATGGTATTTTTGCTCAACTTTGCCCTTACCATCCTATGGAAGAAGCCTGTATTTTGGTCTCCTTCCTTTAGCCATTGAATTTTGGATTTCTGCTTGTAAAAGCTTTCCTCATCTTTGAGAAGATTATTGAAATCCCTGGAAAGGATATCTTTCTTTGCTGCCAGTTCAACATCTGCAGGCTTCCTTAGTAGATGGATCTGCAGTTCTGCTAATTCCCTTCTTTTGGCTTGTACCTTCTCATTAATAGCTCCATACTTCTTGAAATTGAAATTCTTTAGCTTCTGCTTCACTCTCTTCAATTTGATATGCAAATTGGACATAGGATCGCCTCTGGTAGGTTCCTGCCATGAGCTCTCAACTATATCCATGAACTCTGCATCCCTAGTCCAGTAATTGAAAAACTTGAATGGTTTGGGAGGAGAGTGATTCTCCAAGCTGGTTTTGATTAGTGCAGCACAGTGATCAGAGGTTTCAGGTGCAATAAATTCCACATAGGAATGTGGGAAAGAGATGAGCCATTGATCATTGATCATCACCCTATCAAGCTTCTTGGCAAGATGATTTTCTTGATGATTTGACCAGGTAAAGATTGGACCAACAAATTGGTGATCCATCAATGCATTCTGTTCAATGCAAAGTTGGAAATCTTTCATATCTGAGGTACTGTGTTGGGATCCATTAAAGCATGAGCTTTCTGATGGGTGAGCTACCACATTATAATCTCCTGCCAAAATCCATGGCGCACCTTGAGTAGTTCCACTGAGGGAATGCAAGTGTGACCAAAGCAATTTCCTTCTGCTTCCTTCATTACTTCCATAAATGGCAGACAAATAAAACCTCAGAGAGTTCAGATTAATCTGGCATGTGATGGACTGGTCTGTTGAGTCCTTCATATCAACATCCAGGTGAACCTTACTAAGGATCCAAATTCTTCCATTTGAAGCTTCAGAGTAGTTATGATGGAGATTTCATCCCTTAAAATGCATGTCAACAATCTTCTGCACTTTAGGTAACTTTACTCTAGTCTCAATAAGACAGACAATATCAATCTGCAACTTAGAAATTCTACTGACTACATGTTTCTGCCTTAGAGGACAATTGAGTCCTCTAACATTCCAAACAAGGATGTTCATTAATGAAGAGTTGGAGAGTGACTCCCCAAGGCAGAAGCCTTACCTCGAGCCTTTCCCTTGTCAATAGGCCCCTTCCTTCTCTTCAAATTCTTCATCAGATCTGCCACCCCTGCTGCAGCAGCCCTAGGCTTTCTTGTTTCTTCTGAAAAAACAACCTGATGAGAGTGGCTTTCATTCCTATCCTCCATAAGTGACTCTGTGTTACCAGTATCCTTCTCATTTTCAGGAACAGATTCCAATATTGCAAATCTGTTGTCTGAACCCATAGCTCCTGTGTCTGAGGTGGAACCGCGTTCTGTCCTAGATGGAACTGGCCTTTCCAATTGCTCTATGATGACCTGAGCAGGTAATTCTATCTGCTTTTCAGAGGTCCTTGGAATCGTCTGCTCATCAGGAATCCTCAACTCGGTCTGCTCATTCTGAGTCTTCTGCTTAGGAATCCATTTTTTGGTAGGAATTTCCTTTGACAGGCGAGGACAACTTTTGTTATTGTGACCAAAAATACCACAGTGAATACACTTCTGAGGTATCCATGGTGCCTCAACTGTGATAGGGATCACTGAGCCATTTCTGAGCTCCACTGCAATCGAATTGGGCAATTCTTGAGCCACATCAATCTCAACACAAACTTTAGCATATGCTAGCCTTTGCTTGTTTGCAGTTATATTGTCCATGTAGAGAGGGGTGCCAATGGCGCTAGCTATATAGCTCAGACCTCTCATTGTGAATAATTCCAATGGGACATTGCTCAGATGAATCCAGATAGGAAGCTTTTCCATGTTGAATTCTAAGGTGTTCAGGTCTGGTTCCCATTTTCTCAAGATGATTGGGCTGTTTTGGATGTGCCAAGGTCCATGTTCAAGCACCCAATCCCGTGTCTCTACATTATGGAACTGAAGGACATAGAGATTCCTTCCTACTGGCTTAATTTGGAGATCTCCATCTTTTCCCCATAACATATTAGCCAGCTTATTGAACAAACTGAAATTTGGAGGTTTCCCTATAAATTGCGCAATCAATGAGTTCTTCCATTGAAGAATTCCTTCTTCAAATACTTCATCTGGTGGTTTTACAGTAACTTTCCCATCCATCTTCATCGGAGGAAAGAATCTCAGAGTTTGATTTTCAGCTGCAGCAAACAGTTTCCTCCAATCAGTAGCTGTCACATCAGCAGCAGGGTTAGATACAACGGATTCTGTTCTTTGTTCTTCTACAATCTCCCTTGATCGTTCCACCAATTTACCACGATCCATTCCAGCTTGGCTCAAGAAAGTTCCCCTAGCTTGAGGTGGCTCTTCTCATGTGGCATGGCTTTGTCCTTGACGTCGACAACGCTCGTCTTAGTTTTTACCATCTCATTTCTTTTAATATTTAAGATTGTACATAAAATAAAATTCAAGTCAATGAGTAAGAAAAAAAGTTTTTGAAATTTTAAGATTTTAAGTTCAAATCTTATCATGTGAATTTAATTTAATTTTATGTTAAATTTATTTAATTATGTGTTTATTTGTTGGTTGATTTGTTTCTTCAATTTTATTCAATAATTTTTTATATAGATGTAACACTTTAATTATGATTGTAACTTTTTTTAAAATTATAACTTCATAAAAAAATAAAAATTTAATACTCTACCACCACACAATTACTGACAACTTTTTTTTTATATGCTTCTAAATCCTTGTTTTTCAATCCTCGAAAATATTCGTATATAAAACTCTCTTTTTAAACCCTATAAGTTTTCTTAATTTAGTCAAACCCTAAGCAAATTATATATTTTTTAATTTTTTTTTATTGGAAAAAAGTTATCCTCTAATATTCTTTCACAACCCATAAGGGATAGTACAGTTGAATCTTTCTGAGAATTTTAAAAATAAAATATTGAATAATGCACTGTATTGATACTGTATTGAATTATTGATGCAGAAGAAAGTAGGTTTTTTTATCCAAATATAACTTTTTTTTAATTATTAAAATATTGATACTTTACAATTAATTATCGAAATTTATTTATTTTTTAATCTGTTAGAAAATCGTCATGATCGATGACGATTTTTCAATGTATAAATTTAATTTTTTTTTAAATGGTGAAGAAAAATTATCATAACCAATGACAATTTCTCTTCATTATTTAAAAAAAGATTTAAAATTATGCAAAAAAAATCTTCATCTTATCCAAATATAACTTTTTTTTTTAATTATTAAAATACCGATACTTTACAATTAATTATCGAAATTCATTTATTTTTTAATCTATTAGGAAATCGTCATAATCCATGACGATTTCTCAACGTATAAATTTAATTATTTTTAAATGGTGAAAAAAAATTACCATAACCAATGACGATTTTTTTTCATTATTTAAAAAAAAAATTTAAAATTATGCACAAAAAAAATCTTCATCGATCATGATTTTCCTTGTATGTTAATTTTTTTTTTTCAATTTATATGTTGGGAAATCTTTCCCAACATATTTGTTTTTACCAATTTTCTACATCTTTGTTTAACTCATGGGGTTGTTTCAATATGGAATATGGCTTGTAACGTGGCAACCGGGCAAGCCATATATATATATATATATATTATTTTGATTAAAAAGAAGATAAAAGAAAGAAAGAGAAAAAATTTAAATATTCGTATCGTGTTTGTGTTATTTTTATTTGTCATAATCGTATTTAAAGCATTATATATTTATACAAATTTTGACAAATTAATAATTCATTTTATGTAAATTTTGACATATTCATGTCGTGTTTTAATTCTTTTCTTATGTTGTGTTAGTGTCATATAATCATGTTGTGTTCAAAATTGTCAGGTCTGATTGACACTATTCAAATAATTTCTGATTTGTGTCAAGTGTCGTTGTCGTGTTCGTGTTACTTTTTCGTGTCATAATCGTATTCAAGGTATATAATACGACGACGACACGTGACACAAATTAAGAGTTATTTAAATAGTATCAATCAGACCTGATAATTTCGAACACAATATAATTATACGACACTAACACAATATAAGAAATGAATTAAAACACGACAGAAAAAATAAAATAAACACGATACGAACATGTCAAATTTTACATAAAATAAATTATTAACTTGTCAAAATTTGTATAAATATATAATGCATTGAATACGATTATTACATAAAAAAATAATATGAACACGGCTCGAATACACAATTTTTTTTCTCTTTCCTTCTTTATCTTCTTTTTAATCAAAATAATATATATATATATATATATATATATATATATATATATATATATGGCTTGCCAGTTGCCACGTTACAAGCCATAGTGAAACAACCCATGAGTTAAACAAAGATTTAGAGAATTGGTAAAAACAAATCTGTAAGCCATAGTGAAACAACCCCTGAGTTAAACAAACAAAGATTTAGAGCATTGGTAAAAGCAAATATGCTGGGAAATCGCTAGGGTTGGTGGCGATTTTCCAACATATAAATTATATTTTTTAATACATAAGAAAAATCATCATGATTTATGATGATTTTTTATATAGTTTTATTTTTTTTTAGCCATGACGATTTCCTTTATTATTAAAAAAATATATATTAAATTTATACGTTGGGAAATAGCCGTCGATCATGACGATTTTTCAATAGATTAAAAAAAAAAAAGCGAATTTCGATAATTAAAATAAAAGTATCAGTATTTTGAGAATAAAAAAAAACTATATTGAGATAAAAAATCAAAGAATGCACCCTTAAAATGAGAATTAAGTCCTTCCTAAATTGATATTTTTTTGACATGTCTTTCATTTTTAAAAGTGTCCTTCCTAAAATGAGAATTAATTCCTTCCTAAAAACTTTTTTCCTATGCTTAATTAGTTATAAAAGAGTAAGAAAAACAAATTTAGAAATTCGCTAATATCTTTTTCAAGAGCTTAAATGAATAGCAGAAAAAAGTGCTTAATTATTATTAAATGAAAATGCAGTTATGTACAAGGAAACATAATTCCTCAAGTCCTTTATGCGTATAATTAATCTTAAAAATAAAATTGTGCTATTGGTTGTTGTATTTATATTAAAATACGGATTTTAATCTCTGTACAATAATTTTTAAAAAAATAGTCCTTATACTTTGCGAGATTTGGAATTTCGATCAAATCGTTAGCATAGTTTATTTTTCATTGTTAAATTTGTTGATGTGCACATTAATTTGCTGATGTGGCATTTGGTAAAATGTGCTATACGTTTTTGTACTTATGCAAAAATGCAAATTTAGTTTCTCTAAAATTATTTAAAGAATTTTAGTTCATGTACTTTACGAAATTTAAAAATTTCAATCTAATTTTTCTCATTCAAAAATTCTAATTTTAAAAACTAATAATAATAGAAAATCTTTATTATCCCATCTTTGGCAGTTAATAATAAATCATTGTTAATTTTTCTAATCTAAAATCTGAAGTTCTTGACACAAATGTTAAATTAAAGCAATAATGGTATTTATCACATTGTTCAGGTTAAGAAAACTTGAGGCTTTAAGCTTTAGTTGGTCCAATGGGGTGGAATAGCTAGGTTGGATGAAGGGACAATAATTAAGGAATGTTATCTCATAGTACAAATTAATTATCATGAATTAATTAATTAAAAATTAATAGAAATCTATATTCAATTGTGAATATACATGGATTTATATTTAATTTATTATCAATGAATGACATAATATCATTAATTAATAAGTAAAATTATTTATATATTATTTTATTAAAAATATAAGTATTTTTTTATAAAAGTTCAACTAAACATTACTCAACTCAGTCTATGAATAGATTTACTCTCAGACTCAATATGCTTAAGCTTGAATAATCCTTAATTAATTGAAGCACCTTCTTTTCAAAAAAAAAGGAAAAAATAAATAAAAATAAAGCACCTTATGAATTTAAAGATGCAAATTAATCCGAGTTAATACGACGTATAAAACAAAATCACTAACCAACTATGAGCAGGAAAAATTGTTAAGGGATAAGATACGTAATTAACAATAACAATTTTGTTACTTCAAAAGAAAAAAAAATAACAATTTTGTAGTCGTGGCAGAAATTTATTATGTATTAAAAATAACAATATTAATTAGCGGTGTTCATGAGTCAGGTCGGGTCAGGCTTAAGTATAATATCAGCACCACATATATTTGCCTAAGTCTAACCTGACCCGAAATATGGATCTCAAATTATACCCAAACCTATCCATAAAATTCAAATCCGTTTAGGCCCGCCTATATATTTTTTAAATAATTTAAACAAATATGTTATTTTTTATTTAGTTTTTAATAATTTTATCTATTTTTTATTAAGTTCTAAAATATGGATAATTTAACATATTTTTAAATATTTACATTATAATATTATATATATTTATTTTTTATATGATATAAATTACATAATATATATAAATATAAAATAATATATTACATACCGGGTTCGGTGGAGTCAATGCTCAACCCATATTTTTTTGTCCAAACTCATATTTTGGACTTAATATTTTTGTCCAAACTCTCTCAATTACGGAATGAACCTTCGAGTTTGAACGGATAACCCTGTCATTGAACATGTTTATTTTGACTTAGCACTAATAAATACATCATTAGCCAAATAGTTAGTTCTAAACCAAATCTCCATATATATCTTAATCATATATTTATAATTGATCAATTTACTCCTATATATATATATATATATATATATATATTTCGGCTTTTGAGTCGTCAATCGTCATGTATATATCTGACTCTTTTTTTTTTGTTGGGAAAAAGAGTTCTATTATTTATTAAAATTTTAGTTTTAATAATGATCAGAAATGATCGTTTGAGCCAAATATTTAATTTGTATTTTTAAAAAGAAGACTCATTCTGTTATGTTACGTTGTTACTTGTTTCGTTACCTTGTCAATAGAGGTGTTCAATGTGTTAGGCCTGTCGCGTTAGTGTTTGACGAATCGTTCGTAAATAGTTTAATTTTTGTTCGTTTATGTTCGTTTATTAAATTAAATAAACGATTATGAACATAATTTTAATGTTCGTTTATTAAACAAATCAAGTTCAAACAGATGTGTGTTCGGTTCGTTTATGTTCACGAACAAGCTCGTTTATGTTTCGTTTAAAACTCGTTTATTAGTTTGTTTAAAGCTCGTTTATATTCGTTTATTGTTCGATAATAATATTATTATTATTATTATTATTTGTATTTTATTTTATTTACTTATAATATAATTAATATTATTTAATAACTTCAATTTAATAATAAATTAAATTAATATTTTATTATTTTATATTTAATAATAATTTAAAATTGACTTATTTGTTTGTTTGTTAAAATTGTTTAGATTTGTTTGTTTATTGTTAATGAACATATTTTTAATTGTTCACGAACATGTTTGATTATATGTTCATGAACATGTTCATTTAATGTTCACGAACAAGTTCATTTAATTTAAATGAACTTGTTCGTGAATATTAAATGAACGAACACGAACATCCTCAATTTTAAACGAACAGAGTTTGAACACAATTTTAAAATCCTTAACGAACACGAACCGAACACAAACAAGCTCAAAAATAAATAAACGAACACGAATAGAAACTTGTTTGTTCAAACTCGATTCATTTACAGCCTTACGCGTCTCCAATCAAAAGTCAAGCTCAAATTCAGTTTGATATATTCATTTACATATTGTTTTTTATATTAATATTTTAATATATAAGCATAATTTCTTATAAAAATTCAACTAAACATGATTCGATCCGGTCTTGAATAGATTTATTCTCGTACTCAATATGCTTAAGCTTGAATAATCTTTAATTAATTGAAGCACCTTCTTTTAAAAAAAGGAAGAAAAAAAAAATTAAAGCACCTTATGAATTTAAAGATGCAAATCCGAGTTAATACGACGTATAAAACATAATCACTACCCTTCTATGAGCAGGAAAATTTGTTAAGGGATAAGATACGTAATTAACAATAGCAATTTTGTTCCTTCAAAAGAAAAAAAAAATTTAACAATTTTGTAGTCGTAGCAGAAACTTATTTTGTATTAAAATAACCCTTTAATTAACTGCTTCTTAAACTATTGTGAGGTGATAACAACTTTTACATTTATTAAGATTATGATCCTAGATTTTTTTCTTAATAAAATGTTGCTTTATTAATTAGACTCAAATAACATAATAGTTTATCTCTTAGGGCGGGACAACCTCTAAAATCGCTCAATCCGACCTTGATTTTTTTTCTAAAATTTTGAAACTTATTTGAACCTGGATTTTCAACAAAAAAAAAAACCTACTTTTATCAGGTTGGCTCTGGTCGAAACTTGTCAGATTTAGGGTTCTTTGTCATTTCCTAATCTTATCAGTTAGAATATGGAATTCAACTTGAAAAGCCTCACGTTCACATATTGAAATCAATTGTTGACCTTTGCGTAATTTTTATTTTCATCCACCATCTTTAAGATTGAATTAAGTTTTGAATTTACAATTTCTTAAAATATTTTGAATTCATTTATTTCGTCAAAATGAAAATTTTTGTTTCCAAATATTAATTTTAATAAATGTTCTCATAAAGGGCAATCTAGACTTAGGGTAAGTAGACTTGTATTTTTCAATTTATATATTCCCAATCTTAATTAATGTCTTCTTCCTGTATGCATTTGAATTCCCTATTCAGTTACTATTTCTCTAATTTCAATCATCATGTAATTGTAAAGTTCCTGCCTTCCCATGACAGAGACATAAGGGGGGGAAAAAGAGTCAAAAGTGAGGTCACCAAAGAAAAGTTGCATGAGCTAGCCTCTCCAACCCTGGTAAAGCTGGGTTGGTTGGAGGAATTAATTATTAGATATCACTTGGGTAGATTGGTGCATGCTTGGATACTACAAATTCAATGGCCATCAGAGAAGGACTCCACTAATCTGAATTTGGATGAAGTAATTGTGAAAACTGATTCAAAAATTGCTACCTCTCTCTTATCTGATGATTTGCCAAAAAAATCATTATCTTTTTCCTATATTGTTTTGGGTTGCAGGACCACGACAATAATTCCAAGAGCATGAAGTCACTCATATATTTAGAGAAGCCAATGGAGGTTGCTGATCAGATGGCTAAGATGGGAGCTATAATGGGCACTGATATCAAACCTTTTGTTTTTGAACAATGTCCTACGAATTAACTCAGCTGTTTGCTGATTTTGTATGAGGTTAATTTATTTTCCTAGGACTTTAATCTATGCTGTAAATTCTGTTTTATGAACGAATGATGCCGTTTTTCTACCAGGGGGGAAAAAAAAGTTGCATGAGGGAATCAAATATAAGAAGAAAAAAGAAAGGTTTCAAAAGGAATACAATATATATCTCATTCAAAGAGATTGTTCATGCATTAGGTTAAGCATTTTTCAATTATAAAGGTATATATATTCAGTTTGACCCTTGGAAAATGATTAGTCATGGTTACGTGGAAGAAAAGCTTACCTCAATAGTTTACCATGTACATCACTTATTTTTAGCTTCAAAATTTCCCATCTTTAGGTCATTGTGATTGACAAGATTATGAACAAATTTCTCTGAATAATCAATTTGCTTTAACGTGACGGCAACTAACTTGATTTGGATTGTTCTATGACAGCCCCATCATGCATGGAATTAAACAGACAAACCCCAGATTTTAATCAATAAAAAAAAAATTATACTTTAGCAAATTTTATGATATACAAAGATTAATTACCTTTAAATCAATTAATATGGGCTAATTAGAGTCATGTAATTCCTTAATTTGTGAAATTATTGTTTCTTTTTTTTTTTTTTTTTTGGGTAGAAATTTTTTATCCTTTAATATCTTGCTTTTCTACATAATTAATAAGTTTATCATAGACTAATAATTAAATAAGTGACCCAATATAAGCAACATGGTTGCATTGATACTGATTAATCAAACTAAGATTAATTAAGGCTTAATTATAACGGTTAATAAAGCAAAGAGAAATACCTTGAGCTAATATAATGACTTGGATAATCTATATCAAGGGGAATAATGGAAGTTCTTGAGTTATAAACATCAATCACATTCATATACCTAAAATATTATCAGTCTCCTTTTGCCCCTGCATGATTGAATACATTACCATCTCATACAAAAGTAGCAACTTTTGCAGTGAGGCTTACCCACCATGAAATTCCTCTTTTCTTTGTTTTGAGAAAAAAAACTTTTTTTTATATAGAAAATTAGTTTTTTTTGGTTAAATTCCCAAGCATATCAATTACCCCATTGATCAGAATTTGAGAATCCTAATTAGGACAAAAACCACCAAATATTAGGTCTTTGGGCATGGAAAAAAAGCTTCTATTATATGCAAAAAAAACCTTAAGATTCCCAAAGATCAATAATAGAGGAGGGATCTTCTAAATTAAATGAACCTCTCTCTTTCAGATAAAAAGTGGGTTCCATCTACATGTAGGGTTGTTAGCATCTGATCAATAGATCACAGTTAAAACTTTGTTGCAGATGGAATTCTACATCAAACCACCTATGCCACTGCCAGCAATTGCCAACGATGAACAATGATCCAAATTCTAGAATGTTAAAGAATATGCTCAAACAGTCTCAATTGTACTTTAGCAATTGTTTTTCCTAACATATAGTATCTATATTGATTATCATATGTACATCGTGTAAATTGTAATCCTAATTCGGAATTCGAAAATGAAAGCGTTTGAAAATTTGCAGGCTGAAAAAGTCGTCTAAACCTAATCTTGTCATTGAAGTTGACTACATTATGTAGTAATATATATATATGGATTATTATCCTGTATACTATCATTGGATTTTTTTAATTTTATAAGCGGTGTTTATACGTTTTCGTAATTTTTTATACGATTTATATTTTTTTAATCGACCGTCGTATTTCACGTTCTATTCGCATAGATCATTAACGTCGAGTTTCGAGTAAATTAAAAATATTTAACTATTTGTTCCGATGTAAAAAAATCTCAACCGTTATATATATTGAAAAAAGACAGTATTATCGATCGATATGATAGGGATATCGGATCAATTCGAAACTTTACGTGCAAAATAAATACGATTATATTGTTAAATCCAACGGTCAGTTTGTACAAATATAAATCGTATGAAAAATTATGAAAACGTGTAAACACCGCTTGTGAAATTAAAAAAATCCACTGACAATGTACAAGATAATAATCCTATATGTATGTATATATATATATATATATATATATATTTGGATAAATAGCCATATTGTCCATAAAATCTTAATTAACAAGGGTTGAAATTTCAAAATTCAAAAATATCCAACTCCGAAATATGTAGTAAATATATCAATAGAAATATATTTATATATATATATATGCATTGCATCAACAGATGTATTTTTTTCTATGGATTTGAGCATAGTGGTTGCAAAGCTTGGTTAGGGGCGAAGGAATGTCAGAAATGAGTGTGAAATCTCATAAAGAAAAGCATGGAAAGGATTGAATCCGATGATGGGGTCAGGTTCCATGTGTACTTGGTCAGAAGAAGAAGAAAAAAAAAAACAAGCATGCATAAAATTAAGGACCCATAAGCCTATAAAAGCACTGCTCACTCTCGCTGCAATTGTAAAGTTTCTTTCTATCATATATAATAATAGACAGGGCACGTGAGAATCCACATGCAAATGCATTCTCTGTGAATTGTGAGGGTCACCAGTCACCAACACACGTGCACATTTATTAAAACTACATAGAGAAACTCTCTCTTGCAACCCCTCATCAACTGATCATCCCTATCTTCCTTCTTTGTTCCTTTATTTCTCCCTAAATCTTCTTTCTCTTTCTTTTTCTCTTCTTTTTTCACTTTTTCTTGCTTTATCATTTGGAGGGAACTCACTTGCTAATTTATGTATTCGTGTCATATTTATATATTTTTTCGTGTCAATTATATTTAAAGTGTTTTATATTTATCTAAATTTTGACATGTTAAATAATTTATGTTATATAAAGTTTGACATGTTCGTGTATTCATGTCATAGTTCTAAATCGCGGTCGCGGTGTCGCGGTTGCGGGTATCGCGAGCGTTACGTAACACCTCGCGGTTGTCGCGGAGGTAAATTTAATAGTGTATTAATGAATTTGATAATATCGCAGACGTTACGTAGCGGGTAAAATACGATGCGGTGCTCTCCATTTAGGTTACGTTGCAGTCGTTACGTAACATAACGGCATCATTTTAATACTAATTTCATGTCGTGTCTATATTTTTTTTCGTATCGTATTTCATGTCGTGTTTTAATTATTTTTTTCATATTTTATAATCGTGTCGTATTCAATATTACTAGATCTACTAGCTAACAAGCTCTTCTCTTGGACTTGGAGAGTTTATTAACAAACAAATTTCTTTTGGACTTGAGTATATATTTAGCCATGGAATGCCCATTTCTTGCTCCATGATCCATTTGCTACCACAAAACAAAATGATTATATATATATATATATATATATATATATATATATACAGCAATATTCATGTGCTACCCAATAACTTCATGCCAATGGTAGGTCCCCGATAGCTAGTCATTCCATTGCTAATCTTCTTGGAAAAAGCCTAAACTTTTGTCTGCGGCCCATAGTGACTTATTTTTACTGATTGAGTAATTTCTTTATCTTTAAAGGAAACAATAATTGATTTCAAATTTCAAGTTATCTGAATAATTTGTTTTAACTTCAAAGCATTTAGTTAAACTAGATATTGCATGATTGGGTAAAATTGAAAAAATATATATTTAAAAATAAAAATAAAAAAGTTATCTGATGTTAGATGTGTGACTAATTTTTTTAAAGTAAAAAAATATAAATACTTTTAATTGTATTTTATTATTATATTTTAATTTTAATTTTTAAATAAATTTATGAATTGAGTTAGTGTCCAGTAGACCTGTTCAAGAGCCGGACAACCCGCCGAGCCTGAGCAGACATTTTCATAATCCGAACCGGGCCGGCCCGGCCCAGATCACTGTTTATATATTAAAATAATATTATTTTATTTAAATTTAATTATAAAAATATATAAATATTAATAAAAAAATAATTTTTTATTTTTTTATATATGATGAACAGTAACTTCGAGTTCGCCCAAGGTCGGGCGTGGGTAAGAAAGGAAAAAGAAAATCAGGTCTCAGCCTGGCCATGAGCAAATCTAGTGTCCAGTTAATTTGTGATATTAATTTAAAACCACTTTAATAATATTATAGATAAAGGCGTATAAATTACGGTCTCCCTAGTGTGAAGAATCATTTGTTTAATGATATTATTGAAGTTCTTTTTCCTATATTAGTTAGTTAGTAGATGAATCTACTCTTTTGTAAATAAATGTGTATATATTTTTTGCTTAAGAAGTGGATTAAAATTATGGGTTTATATTTGATGCACTGACAGTTTATATATATATATATATATATATATATATATATATATATATATACATTGTCACTGAATTAGATGATGCTATCTTATTAAAAGTTTTTAAAAATAAATAAAAATAACTATATTTTTAATGAAGTGACATCATCTGATTAACTGATAGTGTATAGATTTATATGCTATAAGTGCATCAAATATAAACTCTAAATATCAAATCAATAAAAAATTATTTGAATTAACAATAACTTATAATTTAATTCACCCTAATTTTCCGCATTATGCAAATTTTAGCTTCCCGAAAAGAAATCTCCCAACTGTGGGACATATATAAAAACATAATTGATGATTGATTCGAAATCAAAGTGGAAGAAAATGATTGAGATGTGAGATAGGAAAAGAAAGGCAAAAAAAAAAAAAAGGGTCATATTATGGTCCAAGAGTTGAGTGGTTCGACGCATCAAGCATGGCTATCTTTTTTTTGTAGATAGTCATAGTGATAGTACGTAGTAATTTGAGTTTAGGTCCAAAAGAGTGGGATCAAAAGATGCGAGGCTGTCGACCCAATTGGGCTTCTCCCCCACCAGTGCACCCTCGTGCTAGTCGTCCCATATGCCCGTCTAACCATGCGTGCTGCTGGAGCCCCTCCCCTTCCCCTTCCCCCAACCCCAATTTTCCCTTCCCAATGTGTTCATGAAAATTAAGCTCATCCTCTAGCTCCCACTAGATCTTACAATTTTGGGCACGGATTACACGACACGAACATGATATAAAAAAAATACAAACACGACATGAATACACAAACATGTCAAAATCTATATAACACGAATCATGAACATTTCAAAATTTATATATATATAAATATATAATACCTTAAACACGATTATGACACGTGAAAATATACAAATACGATACAAATATACGAATTGTCAGATCTAACTTTCTCGACGAATGGGAGATATAGTAAGATCAGTTTGTGATTGAAAAAGTTCCCTTCTAAAGCCAATGCCAACTTCAACGACTAAAGCACATGTCCTAAATTGGTCACATGGACCACATTTTTTTATTTTTTTTTAATAAAGAAGTCGTAATCTGGAAATAAGGGAAATGATTACAGATACTAAGATTTAAACTCGAGACTTGTTGGATGTCTTAAGAATGGCTGCATGAATAAACTAGACTAAACCTGAGTTTTTTTATTTTTTTTCTTTGTTTGTGATAAACTATGTCCAAGGGAACTATCATATATAGTATAAATCCTAAGCTTTAAATAAAATGATTCAGATTAGATTTTGGTTGATGTAACATTAATATATATTTTTTTCATCTTTCTTTGGGGAGGATAAAATACCAATCTTTAAACCCCACACAGTGTTTTTTGGTGCTATAAGGTTTTAAAATTAAAAAAAGAACTTAATCAAGAACAAGAATTAGGACCATGGTTCAACTTGGGTGGTGGCCTGGTGGGGGATGGTTTTAAAGAGGCTTACCGAACAATGTGGTAGGGTTTTGAGACCCTAGACGCGTGAACCAGCATATAAGCAAGATCTTAATTAGTTAAAAAGTGTGCCCTTTATGCAATGCTATTGATGATGCTTGCTAGATCTATTCATAAGACCTAAAAGGAAGCTTTATTAGATTGGGTTCAGAAGAAAATTAACAATTTTCTCAGGGAAAATATCAAGAAACTTCCCTATTTTATTGAGACATGAAGAAGATAAATTATTAGTACAATTGTTCTTTTAACTTCTAACTTAAACCAAAAATATAATAATTAAGTTAGCAATAAGCAATAGCATCCTAATTACATTAGACTAAGCAAGGGATTCTTTTTCTCAAGATCAAGTACTAAAATATAAGATTCTTTTCAATTATTCTCAACATTAAGTAGTTCTTTTTGTTCCAAATTATTAATCTATTATTTTAGCAACCTAGCCATATTAATGGTAATTACCAAAACCTTTCTTTTTCCTTTTCTCCAATTTTTTATTTTATCATAACCCAAACTATCTTCTATGGAAATGAGAATTCAATGATTTACTATAATTAAAATAATAATTGATATGAGATATGAGAGCTATATATAACTTGAAATCTTATAAAATTTAAAAGAAAATTATCCTAAGTATTGTAAGTGAATTTTTTAATTTTACAAATAGGATTAGAAAAAATTGACGCATATCTCATTAATATATTTATAGAAATAAATAAATTATTAACTAAATTTATGATAATCATCTAATAATTGCTTGTTAAGTTCAAGAACATCATCTTATGAATGGTATTAGTATGATCAAAATTGAAATTCTAAATTAGAAATTGTGATTGAAATGACCATTTCGACAAACTAAACAAAGCAATGAGCTCACATCACTTTTTTTTTTTTTTTATACTTTTCAAGTTAAAAATCTTTGATATGCGTATAAAGACAGTTGAATGGATTTTACTAATGAGTGCATGAAGTTTATCTGTTCAAGGATCGGATTATTCGTTTGATGCGATAAATTTGATCTGAATTGAGTTGGTTTTGGATAAAGATTTTTTTTAATTCATATCGGTCCGACCTGATACAAATTACTATATATTAAATAAAAAATATTTTATTTAACTTTAATTATAAAATATATATTAATATTAATATAAAATAAAATAAAATAAATTTTTAATAATTTATGAATAAGAAATAGACTTTCGAGTTGGACTTGGATAAAAAAAAAAAATCCAAATCGCGTTCCAGTCCATAGACAGGTCTATATGAAGATATTTGTTAAGATTATTATTTATATTTTTAAATAATATTTTCATTTAATATATTAAAAATAATCATATAATAACTGTTAATTATTATATTTGATAATGCAATAATAATATAATATTATTTCAAATAGTACCATAACAAATGACCTTTTAAAAAATTATGATAATTAATATTAATCTCATAAATGCATTGAGATTTATAGTTGGAAAAAGTATTAGAGGATAGTATGTTCCAATTCTCCTCCATTACTCTCGATCCATCTAATGTAACTAATTTTTACTACATTTTTAATTTGCATTCTTACATATAATAATCCAATTAATGACCTATTCTAAGGGTCGGCTCTAGTTACCAGCACTTGGTCCCTCTTATTGGCTTCCAACAAATGCACGTGCAAACTGCAAACAACCAGCCCACCCGTCAAGATACGGGTCCTTCATTCGTTGGGGCTTGTTCATTTATTGTTTGGACCAAGGATGAAATTGCTTGGTCCAATATTCAGGATTCCCAGATAAATATATGTTGTCTTTATTTGTCCGTAGATCCCTCTTAATAAGATAATTATAACTTAATTATACACTAACAATTAAATTAAAAATTTTGTTAATGACGGTTCTAACAGCACGTTTTAAAATTAATATACATAATAATATCTTCATTCAATAATATATTGAAAATGATAAAAAAAATTATCAATTATTATTATAAATAATATATTAACTAATTTTAAAAAATATTTTAAGGATACTTGTTAACAAAATCTTTAAATTAAATGTAGATTGATTGTTATCATCTTAGGCACACTATGGAATGGACCAAAAGCTCACCATTTTCACATGCATAGTTATGTGGACAGTGATTCGTCAAGTAGTTGACTCGATACATATGGATCTAAATCTCGAGCCATGGTCATGCTTAAGATAGGGTTTAATCATAACTAGAAAAAAATAATGAAAGATGAAAGAAGATTATGAGACTAATAAACTTCGATAGCACCAATAAGAATTTTGTATGTATAGAAAATTAATAGGTTTGGAGTTTGGAGGGTTTTCATGCATGCAATGGTGGGGCATTGCTTAATCATCATTGTTTATTAAGTCCAAAGCATTCCATGTGAAAGAACATTCTTTTAAGATAGTGTCACTCCGACCACAACAAAAAACCCTGCCCTTATGGCTAAATGCTAGCTATTTTTCGTTTCTCCCGTAATTAGCATTTGTCATAATTCATCTTTCTCTTTGTTCCCCCAAAAAGGAGGATGGAGCAATTTCCAAAAGACAGCTAAGGCTTGCATTGAACAATCTCTCATTCCCATTGGATTTAATAACCACTTTGATTTTATTGAGAAAATAATTAAGGGGACATATTTGATGGGAGTTGGGAACATGTTGAGTTTATGGTTTTGACAGATTTTGGGTTGGGAAGGAAATTTTGGTGACAAAATTTCTGAGCATGTGTCACCGCAGGCATGCCGGTGAGCAACCTATTGCATGCAGTGAGGCACAAGTCAGAGTTTTTGAGGCCCATTTGATTGATTTGGTTTTTTACCCTCAAATTGTTCGGTTGGGAGGGAGGGAGTCCTGATTAACTCGAATGGTTTCTGATTGTCAATTGAAAACAAGCTTTATATTGTAAGAAACCAATGCCTTGAAAATCAAGATTGTTGAAAGTTACACCAACTCCTCTCTCTTATCTCTAGAATCATCTCTATCTTTTTTTCTACTCAAGTTTTCTAGATTTCTCTTCTTTGTTCTTTCTCTAGATTTTTTTTTAGAATTTCTCTTTAGTCTTCTAGTTCCAGAAATCTCTTCAATTTTCTTCATTGAATAATCAAAGTCTTAGCTATCTAGAGAATTCTAAGTTGGCTACAACACCAACTTGAAGAGCTATAAATAGAGATGTGTGTTGTGTGATAGGTGTGTGGTGAGTAGAGAGAAAAAGGAAGAAAAATATATGAGTGAAGGAGTGAAGTTGTGAGTGCATATTAAAAGAGTGTGTCTAGTGTATATTTGGTCTTTTTCTCATATTAATAAAAGAGTTATTTTTCGGAAGTTACTGTAGCATCCCGGTACTGTAGCACAAAACTACAATCGGTACCGAGAGTCAGAAATCAACAAATTGGTATCAGAGCTAGACGGTCAGGGACCGGAGTACGCATATCGGAGAAAGACAGTCTGGGACTGTGAAGATTATTGGTCTGGGACCAAGACGATCGAGGACCGTAGTTCGTGGAGACGTGGAAATTCTGCCGGTACACGGTCAGGGACTGTAAAATTAAGTGAACGAGAATCAAATTTGAGGTAAGTGCAGGGCACTCTCAAGACACTATGGCAGATATTTCTAATTCCGCTAGCAACATCGAGAAGCTCAATGAAAACAATTACAATACGTGGAGCATCCGGATGCAATATTACATGCTCGGGCAAGATTTATGGGATATTGTTAACGGTGAAGCTTCAACACCACCAACTGATGCCGGAGAACTAAGAAAATGGAAGATCAAAGCCGGTAAGGCCATGTACGTGTTATCAGTCACCATTGAGGATGGTTTATTACAACGCGTCAAGGATGCAAAGACACCGAAGGAAGCTTGGGACACACTCACAATGTTGTTCGCGAGGAAAAATGATGCTAGGCTCCAACAATTGGAGAATGAACTCCTGTCAATCTCGCAGCAAAATATGTCGGTAAGCGAATATTTCTCTAAAGTTAAAACTCTTTGTGATGAAATTTCAAAATTAGATCCAGAAAATGCCATTACCGAAACGAGGATGAGAAGAATTATCATCCATGGCTTGCGACCTGAATACAACGGGATTGTTACTGCAACCCGTGGTTGGAGCAAAGAACCAACTTTAACTGAGTTGGAAAATATCCTAGCCAATCAAGAGACTTTAGATAAACAGATATCTAAAGTCTCGATAAAAGATGACGAGAAAGCACTCTTTAGTAATAAAAGAGGCTTTAATAAAAGAAACAAAGTTGTTACAAAGCAAGGCGTGGAAGAAAATAAATTTCGAAGGCAAGAAACATGGCCAAAGCAAGGGGGAAGGAGCTTTCGGCAAGAGGGAGCCCAGCATGTTCGAGAAAGAGACAAAAATGAAAATAGGTATCATCGTCAAAACAATCAGTGTTACAACTGTGGAAAATCTGGTCACTTTGCTCGAGACTGTCGGTTTAAGCAAGTCCAAGGCAACGCGGCAACCTCGTCACGAGAAGAGAATAATAGCGAAGAAGAGTGGGATTTTCAAGCATCAATTGCTACTGAAGAATGCGAAGAACTTGCAGCTGCTTGCATCACCGAGTCAGAAGAAGAGTGTTCACTCGCATCGGTGAGTAAATTAATCGACTATAATAATGATTGGATAGTTGATTCTGGATGCTCAAATCACATGACTGGAGATAAGGAGAAGTTGACTAATACCTCAACATACAAAGGAGAACGAGTTGTGGTAACTGCAAATAATTCAAGGTTACCTATTACTCATATCGGCCAAACAACTATTGTGCCACGGTTTAGTCCACACCAAATCGAGCTGCAAAACGTATTCCATGTGCCAGGTATGAAGAAAAACCTGCTATCAGTTTCACAACTCACTGCCTCAGGAAATTATGTCGTGTTTGGTCCAGATGATGTGAAAGTATATCCAAACTTAAAGCCAACAAGTACACCAATAATGGAAGGGAAGCGTCTGGAATCAGTCTATGTTATGTCCGCTCAGACTGCATATGTGGACAAGACAAGAAAGAATGAAACAGCTGACTTGTGGCATGCGAGGCTTGGGCACGTGAGTTACCTCAAGTTAAAGGTAATGATGAAAAAGTCTATGCTCAAAGGTCTTCCTCAATTAGACATTCAAGAAGACACAGTATGTGCCGGGTGCCAATATGGGAAAGCTCACCAGTTGCCATACGAGGAGTCAAAGTTTAGAGCTAAGGAGCCTCTCCAGCTAATTCACTCAGACGTGTTTGGGAAGATAAAGCAACCTTCTGTCAGTGGCTGTCAATACATGATAACTTTCATTGATGATTTTTCAAGGTACGTCTGGGTTGACTTTATGAAAGAAAAATCAGAGGCACTTACTAAATTTATAGAGTTCAAAGAAAAGATGGAAAAAGAAGTAGGCCGAAAGATACAATGCCTACGCACAGATAACGGGGGAGAATACACATCCAAGGAGTTTTCAGAATTCTTACAGGAATGCAAGATACGCCGACAATTGACTTGTCCGAACACTCCACAACAAAATGGAGTTGCCGAGAGAAAGAATCGGCATTTGGCTGAGATATGTCGAAGCATGTTACATGCGAAGAATGTGCCACCTCGTTTTTGGGCAGAATGCATGAAGACTGCAGCTCACGTGACTAATAGGCTTCCACAAGCAAGGCTTGGTTTTATCTCACCCTTTGAGAAACTATGGAACATCAAACCCACGGTGAGTCACTTTCGAGTATTTGGTTGCGTATGTTATGTATTTGTACCAGATCATCTACGCAGCAAATTCGACAAAAAGGCAATTCGTTGCATATTTGTGGGATATGACGACCAAAGAAAAGGGTGAAGATGTTGTGATCCAACAAGTGGCAGATGCTATGTATCTAGAAATGTTGTGTTCGATGAAGCTTCGTCATGGTGGTCACCACAAGCAGTGTTGTTGCCAGACTCAAAAGAAATTGAAGAAAAACTTCAAGAAAATATGGAGGAACAATTTGAGCAGACTCAACCAAGTGACGAGTATTCAGAAAAGGCTCTTGATGAGGAAAAGTCATTTCGAGAAAATGAGTTCGATGAAAGAGATTCTCAGCCACTTCTGCGCAGGTCATCACGACAACGCAAACCAAATCTTAAGTATGCTAATGCTGCTCTAATTGAAGAAATAGAGCCAACAACTTATGAAGAGGCATCTGAGAAATTGGAGTGGAGAAAAGCCATGGAAGAAGAAGTTCAAGCCCTGAAACAAAACGAGACATGGGAGTTGGTGCCAAAGCCGAAGAAGATTGAACCCATCTCATGTAAATGGGTTTATAAAATAAAGACTCGACCCGATGGATCGATAGAAAGGTATAAGGCTCGATTGGTGGCTCGCGGATTCTCTCAAAAGTATGGGGTGGACTATGATGAGACATTTAGTCCGGTTGCAAAAATTACAACAGTACGAGTATTACTTGCCCTTGCAGCAAGCAAATCTTGGAAGTTATGGCAAATGGATGTGAAAAATGCCTTCTTGCACGGAGAGCTAGATCGAGAGATTTATATGGAGCAGCCCGAAGGATTCACAAGTAAAGTTCATCCGGATTATGTGTGTAAGTTGAAAAAGGCACTCTACGGATTAAAACAAGCACCGAGAGCATGGTACGGTAAAATTGCCGAATTCCTAATACAAAGTGGTTACTCAGTTGCAGCAGCAGATTCGAACTTATTCGTGAAAGAAAAATGAGGTAAGTTGGCAATAGTCTTGGTTTACGTGGATGATCTAATCATCACCGGAGACAACGAAGAAGAAATCAAACAAACTAGAGGCAATCTCTCAGTACGTTTTCAAATAAAAGAGCTTGGAGAGCTGAATCACTTTCTCGGGCTAGAAGTAATCCGTACCAAAGAAGGAATATTCTTATGTCAACACAAGTATGCAAAAGATCTTATACACAAATTCAGGATGACTGATTGCAAGTCGATATCTACGCCTATAGAAGCCAATGCAAGACTCTGTAGTGAAGAAGGCAAAGAATTGAAAAACTCAACAAGTTATAGGCAACTAGTGGGTAGTCTAATCTACCTTACATTAACAAGACCCGACATTGCATTCGCTGTTGGAGTAGCTAGCCGATTCATGGAGAAACCAAGGAAACCTCACTTAGATGCGGTTCGACGAATCTTGAGGTACGTAAAAGGAACTATTGATTTTGGACTTCTATACAAAAAGGGAGTTCCGTGCCAAGTTATAGGATATTGTGATGCCGATTATGGTGGAGATCATGATACAAGACGATCAACAACTGGCTACATGTTTAGTCTTGGATCAGGCATAATCTCTTGGTGTAGCAAAAGACAACCTACGGTATCATTGTCAACTACAGAAGCAGAATATAGAGCAGCAGCTATGGCAGCACAAGAAAGCACGTGGTTGATACAGCTGTTAAAGGACCTGCACCAACCGATTGACTCTCCAGTACAACTCTATTGCGATAATCAGTCAGCAATAAGCTTAGCTGAAAATCCAGTCTTTCATGCCAGAACCAAGCACGTAGAAATACATTATCACTTTGTACGTGAAAAAGTACTTCAACGGGATGTTGAACTGAAATACATCAAGACTGAAGAACAAGTAGCTGACTTGTTTACCAAGGGACTTAGCGGTGCAAAATTCGATGAGTTCAGAAGACAACTTGGCATGACTACCAAAGCGAGCATCAAGAGAGAGTAGTCGTTGAGGGGGAGTGTTGAAAGTTACACCAACTCCTCTCTCTTATCTCTAGAATCATCTCTATCTTTTTTTCTACTCAAGTTTTCTAGATTTCTCTTCTTTGTTCTTTCTCTAGATTTTTCTTTAGAATTTCTCTTTAGTCTTCTAGTTCCAGAAATCTCTTCAATTTTCTTCATTGAATAATCAAAGTCTTAGCTATCTAGAGAATTCTAAGTTGGCTACAACACCAACTTGAAGAGCTATAAATAGAGATGTGTGTTGTGTGATAGGTGTGTGGTGAGTAGAGAGAAAAAGGAAGAAAAATATATGAGTGAAGGAGTGAAGTTGTGAGTGCATATTAAAAGAGTGTGTCTAGTGTATATTTGGTCTTTTTCTCATATTAATAAAAGAGTTATTTTTCGGAAGTTACTGTAGCATCCCGAGATAAAGTTACTGTAGCAAATCGGTACTGTAGCACAAAACTACAATCGGTACCGAGAGTCAGAAATCAACAAAGATTTGATCAGTGAGTTGTAGGGTAAGGAGTTTTGTCTCAGACGGGATCACAGGGTGTCTTGTCTCCCCCTCCTGTATTCCTAGCTGGTCGTTGCCCAACTCAAACGTCCCTTCATCAAGATTTGTCCGGTCTTTTCTACACCTCCCTCGAAAGTCCAAAAATCCCAAAACAAAATCTACCCTATTTCTTAGTCTACAAGACTTCTGTTTTGAAGGAAAAGCCCAAAATTAGGCTTTCGTTAAAGAAGCTCCCCGGCTTCATTACAGAGGAAAAGTCCAAGGGATATATAGGCCTCGATTTAAGGAAGCCTTTGGTCCAACTCCCACTTTTTTATGATATTATCATCTTTTGATTCATATTACGGAGATAATCACCATAGCGAGTCTTTTTAAGATTTCATATTACGGCTCTGGAAGTGGATCTCAAAAGAATGGTGGCATTATGTACCCATGTTCTCAAATCTACATTGAAAAAAGAAAGAAAGGAAAAGAAAAACAGAAACTACTAAAGTAAATTAATGGGCTTATATTTGATAGTGGATCTATGACCTAATAACTTAATGTTATGGGTCATTGCTTGGTGGATTCCTCAGCTCATATCAAAGTACACATCAATCCTCGATCATTTCTTTTGATGAAATTATTATAGAAATTTAAGCCATACGCAAATGCAATACATCATTTTACCAACATATGGGACTTGAACATGAGATCTGAACACAGTCTCTCCTCCAATCCTCTCTTTCTTTATACTAATGCATTGTGAGAGGCAGTCATCTTCAAATTAGTCTGCTGTTTGATATTGCTTCAACAAATCTTAGGCCATAAACAGATACCTAAGTTTCTTAATACAATTTTCTTAACTTGGGTTCTGGTTATAAACTTGTCATCTTTTGGTGGAAGGCGTGGTTGATCAAATCCAAGTTTTCAGAAGGATATTTACCAACCCAAGTTGATTAGCCGACAAAGTTTAAAGGTTAAAACTTTGGTGAGGTATCATAATCGATCTGATATAAGCTTTAGACATTAGGGTTATCACACTTTTAGCATACACAGAAATAGCATTAATTATAGTCCACGAGACACGAGAAATGTGTCTACCAAGTTCGCGCACATTAGTGTGTTTTGTTTCTTCTGGCAAAATCATTTCAAAGTAACTTTGCGAAACTTTTTGCTATAAGTCATTATTGGGATGCCTACCAACCCCCCTTCCCATTCAACTGAATTTTTTTTGGAAGAGATCGTAAATCGTGATGACTAACCACACTTTATTTCTTCACTTTGCTACCAACTTTTGACTTAATTAGGATGGTTCATATAGCCTCAACCTTGGTTGAAAATTGGCTGAACTTAGCAGCAAATTATTAATAGTAGGATTTAATTAGAATCGAATTATTTAATTTCACACATTTAAACCAATTTGAATTCTTTTTTTTTCCTCTTCTTAACTTCCATATTCTTTTCCTTATTTTCTTTGCTTTTTTAGGCAAAATAATCACAAGAAAAAAGTCATAGATTTTGTAACAACTTTTTGGCTTTGGAGAGTAGACGTTGCTCTCGGCTAATGGCACTTCAAAAGAAAAATATATATTTATATGTATATAGGCAGGCTATAATAAAAGATTGATCAATAAAATAAAGAGAAAGCAAAGCCAAGTAAATCCCTATGTAGATTAGATACCAATATGTAGTATCATTCCCTTACAATTGTGTGTAAACTAATATGAACATTCCCTAAATCATTTCCTTTTTAAAGTGGGTCATTAAGTCTGACTAACAAGCCGCCGAAGATGGCCTTGATTGGAGGGCTGATGTTCCAACTTTAGAGGACAATGTGGTGGCAGTGGTGGTGGTGGCGGCAGTCATTTTTGTGGAGCCCTTGTCAAGGGCAGTGGTGGTGACACGCTCACAGCCAGGGCACATTGTAAGGGTTGATGCAGGGAGAGGCTCACAGCTGTGAGGCGAAATCACGGTTGGTGGCCCTACTTTCATGGCCCTAAGCTCCTCCACTTCCCTTTGAAGCCTTCGGTTCTGTTCAGTCAGTGATCCAAACCATCTCTTCAGGTACTCACATTCCATCTCTGTCTGCTTCAACTTGCTCCTATATATTTGGTTTTTGTGATTAACATATATACAAATTAATTAATTAGGTTGTAACCAAGATAATATAATAACCTCTATCTAGCTTCTTTTTTTACAATGCAAAGTAAAGATATATCTGGTACAATCTGAATTAGCACAAAAAAAGAATTGCTACTAGTATCAGCAAGATTAGGAAAGCCTTGTTTATAACATTTTCTTTTTGTTCTTTTTCCTTTTATCAAGTGATTGGTTGATTCCAAAGGATTACTCAAAGAAGTTTCATGCTTACATATATATATATATATATGATAACACTGACGTGCAAGGTCTTTACACTTTCATGTGGCGTGACCAACCTAGCTAGCTGCTTACAAAAACTTAAGAACAAATGTTGCGTTTAAGACTTTTAAGTATCAAATTAAAAAAAAAAAAAAAAAAAAAAAAAGACCTTAAATAAGTAAACACCTTTTTGTGATTATCTTTTCATTCCTTTACCTCTTTTTTCCCTTAAACTGATCAGGAATGGAGGAGAGTAATAAATTCAAACTTGGATTTTATTCATATCTAATATAAGTTCATTTATTATCTTATTAAATGCTAACCATTACATACAACCAAATCAACTATCTATTACTCAAAAGAAACAGCAATTTCTGTTACAGTCATGATTCTGTAACCTGTTCTCAGTTCCTCATGGCATTGATAAAAAGAAAAAACATGATTGTAATAGCAAATTAAGCTTAAGCAGGTTTCCTTTTTCCCTTACTGATTTCATCCAATAATGTAATACACGTATGTAATAATTCATCAATGCATGGCTATAAGTCCAAAGAATGATGGGTCAAAGCAGCACTTTATTAGAGAGAGGGGCCGGGGAGGGGGGGTGATGATGATCTGACTCAGTCTAGCAAACCAGGCCAGAAACAGACATGCAATATTATTCTCAATTGCTGTTATCATTGTTATAATATTGATGTTTTTAGACAAAACCTTCATTATTTTGATCGTCAAAGCTCTATCAGCTTATGAAATCAGACCACATCATTAATTCTTCATAAATCTGTTCAGCTGCTACTTGTCGGTCATGTGTCGTTTTTCCTATAACTTGTTATAGGTTTTGTTTATGCTTCTTCATGATTGTTTTTGCGTCTATTGAAATATTAAGAAAAGAAAAAAAGGATTGAAAGTGTTCTATATCTCTCTACCCAGCTTTATTGCTCTTTCTTAATTATTATATTCATCTTAATTTCATGCTAAGTTTTATAATGATAAAATTATTTTGAGGAAAATAATGAACTTTTCATTGTAGACATTATTAATACACAAAATATCGTACATAATATGGAACTGCAACTTCCTTTGGCAGCATGAAATCCTATGAAATTTTCTCTGAAATTAGATAAGTTCTCTTCTTTTTAATTAAAGAGAAAAGGATGCCCATAAAGCTAACAAATGGCAAGATATTTCCCTTGCTCATTATTTCATCCATACACGACCTAAAACAATATATAGTAAAAAAAAACAGGTAGTTTTCCTCTAACTTGTTCCTAGTTGTCTGAAGGTCCTGAAAAACTGATTTAATTGATAGAATTTTACAGTGCAAACGTGGTGTTATTATAACTTGCTTTTAATTACTCCAATATATATATATATATATATATATATATATTACAGAGTGATAGTGATATATCAACGTCCAAAGACAACCGTTTTGTCAGGGAAATGACAAGAGAACCCCATAAAAATGAATCTATTTTTTTGCAGCATCATTAAATATTATATCCATAATAACTAAAACTTTGAAAAAAAATTCTTCTGTTCAACTTTCAACTTTATATTTTTAGTGTACGAAAAATATACGGGTAGAATCTGATTCAGATTATATACTTCGTGATATTCTGTCAACGTTTTGATGATATCTACCCTAAGCTACTTTTAATCGCACCCACCAACAAAATAATAAGGACCAAGTGAAAAAAAAAATTCAAAGGAAAAAATGAGAATTCATTAAAATGAAGAAAAATATATTAATTTATGTATATGAATACGGGTATACGTATAGGGTAGAGTCAGCAGTACCTGGCCCTACGGTTCTGGAACCAAACTTCAACCTGCCTTGGCCTAAGCTTCAGCTGCAAAGCCAATGCCTCTTTCTGCTTCTGAAAACACAAGACTCCAAAAGGCATTAAATAAAGAGATGATCTGATGATTTTATTGGATATTTAAAAGAGAAATGTTGGTGTTTGGTGTTAGTTAATTAATAAGTTTAATAGGTAGTAGTTTGAAAATTTACATACAGGGTTTAGGGTATGGTTTTGTCTGAAACTTTCTTCAAGAAGGCGAGACTGTTCTTTTGTAAGACGAAGTTTTTTGCGAGGAGGGGCTCCATTGCAGCTTTCTTCTTCATCTTCCATGCTTGCTGTGATCCATTCATCTTCTGCTCCTCCTGGTGGTATTTGGTTTATATCCAAATCTCTCACCATAGAACCCCCTTGATCACCTTTAGCGTAATATTCTCATTCACCAAAAAAAGAAGAAAAAAAAAGTAAAATATATTAAATTTGAAGCAAAATAAATCAATATTTATCAGCCATGAGGACGATCATATTAAAAGATAACAAAAAAGAAAGAAAGACCCTTTTTTGGAAACCATGCATGGAATCCGGGTATAGAAGATCAAAGGCTGAAACTTCATAAAACATGGGATTTTAAAAGGAGAAAAAAGGTTTGATATATATATCTTATCAGAATTAAGAAGCAATAGGTAAGAAAAGAGTGGGAAAAAAAGTGAAGAGAAAGAAGAAAAGGATGTGTTTTTTTTGCTTACCAGAAGAAGGAAGAGAAGGGGAAGAAGAGAAGCCAGGAACAGATATTGTCAACTCCAAGTGTGAAGAGCAGATGGGTAAAACCGCCATGAAAGTTGCAGAAGAAGAAAGAAGAGAAAGAAAGATAACGATTGATATTAAGAAGAGAAAAGGTAAAGTTTTTAAAAAGATAAATTAAAAAAAGAGAAACAAAGGAGACAAATAAGAGACACAAGAATATGATATGATATGAAATGAAACGGAGGAAGGAGAAAAAAGAGGGGGATGTGGTAGATATAAAAGTCAAATTAATAAATAAAAAAAAAACATTTTAATAAGGAAAAAAAAGGAAGAAAAGTAAGAATTGAAGATCTTGAGAGAGGAAGTGCTAAATAGCTAGGGTTTTTGACTGTGGTCATCAAGTCAAAGGCTCTGACCCATCTGATCCGAAACACGTATGAGAGAGATTGAAAAATCTTGGTGGTGTAGTAGAATAACGGGCAGGTTTCTGTTTGTAAGTGGTGAGTCTGATTGTCGGTTCAAAGGTCAGCTGAAATGATTGGGAGCTTAAACTGGGATGGCTTTGGTTTGGGGCAGGGCAGGGCAGTGCCCATAATCCCATATTCTCATTACATACACCTACTGTATTAAATATCAATGGCACCCATTTTTTCTCTTCTTTAATGCTGAGTGCTGCCCTTCGAATTCAAGTTCAAGGGGCAGAGGGAGTTTTTACATCCTACACCTCATCCCCATTGCATTTTCATGGTCTTTAGGGGCATCTGGGTCATTCACTTGTCTGACTTTTTGGTGAATGGTGTGGTGGGGGTAACATGGGAAAAAATGTAGGGTTGGGTTACAATATAATTAGTATTATTATTTGTTTAATTTTAGGAGTTAAAGTGCAAAAAATTAAAAAATAATAATAAAAAGTGTCAAATGATTTATTGCGTGGGGGGCTGGGAGATACTGAGGGATTTAATGATGTTTAAGCTGTTGACGGGTACAGAGGAATTGTAACGCCTTATTTCAACATTAATGCAAAGGGAGAAGAAGTCATTAATTTTGGGCTGTGGAAGCAATAGATATTTATGGAAGGGTATGCCTGTCTGCAACCATTTTTGTTTATGTTTTTGGGATCTCACTCTTCTTTATTACTACCACCTTTTTAGATATGCTTAATAGTACAACAATTATTAACATTTATATCTATGAAACTTTCAATTTATTTGGTAAGTTTGATACATAAACAAAAGATTTCGGTTACAATTGATTTAAAGACAATTTTTTAAAATTAATTAATATATTATTAATTTATAGTAATAATATTATATTAAATATAATAGTTGATAATTTTTTTCATTTTTTTAATATATTGAATAAAATTATTATTATATATAATATTTTTAAAATATTTGTTAATAAAATTTATAATATATTAATTAATTTTAAAAAATATACTTGAAGTACACGTTTACTACTTTTCGAAGAATGTACTAATTAATATTTGTTCTACACCTGACTTTAATTAAAAAGTCCACGTAAAAATACTGTTTATTATTGGTTTAAAAAATATACGCGAAGATTTTTTTTTTTTTCTTTCTTTTTAAAGTTTCAGAATTGTGTCAACTAATCACTTGCATGTTGTTGGTATGAAGGGTGTTTTCTTACCATTTCAATTAAGACAAGTAAACAAGAATTTTAGTGATCAATTAAAATTAATCTCATGGTTTGACTTACTAATATAGAATATTGAAAGGAAATTTGGGTCTACAAGGAAATGGGGATAAATGAACCTAGGTGTGGGCAAATTTGACATGAATATATATATCCCCAATCAAAACTCAAGATTAAGTCAATTGCACATTCGAGGGGTTGCAGGTTTTAGGTAGCAAAAGAAATCTTATCAGCAACTTGTATTTGAAGTTGGGACCTTGACTAGGACTGCCAAGTTATTAATTGCATCCATATTGCAAGCAGTTTTCCTTCAGTTTTCAACCAATTCATATTATTATTAGTTTTAAGGGTAAAATATTTATAAAAAATTGACTTATTTTATTTTGTTTAAAATAAATTATTATATATTTATTGTACTTAAATAAATTTTTATCTTTTAATTTGTACTCAAATAAATTTTTATTTCAAATGAAAGATTGTTTTATATGTTAATGACTTATTTGAATGCAAATTAAATGTAAAAAATTTGTTTTATAGTAATAAAAATATAAAGATTAAATAAAATGGTAAAGTACAATTTTTTTTTTTAGTCTAATTTTAATCTCATGCCAATGAAAACAAACCTTGTTTAAATGAAGGGTCGAAAAAGGCAAAAAGAAACCCTTCTTGACTCATAACTTACACTTTCTTTTTCTTCTAATTATACAATAAATGTCACATAACGTGTCTTAAATTCTTAATGTTTTTCATTTTCAATTTCTAGATTCCAATACGAGGTAAAGTGGTAAGAAAAATGGGGTTGGAGAAAATTTATATCTTAATTAATCAGACATTAAATATTTTTGCAGTAACATTCATTTCTAATTAAACTACTTTAGTAATGATGACTTTTTGAAGATAATCCCAATTTTAAGAACATGTAAAATCTCCTGAAAATTTCCATAAGATAAATGCAAAAGAAAAACTTCATGATCATCATCACAGTGTGGTTTCCTGGTAATTAACACAAGACTGCTGACTCTTTCTTTCTTTCCAAGTTCCAACTGCGACCAAACAATAAAAAATTATATTGGAGATCGAATCAATTGAACTTTCGATTTTTTATTCAATCGATTCAATCGGTTCAACCGAACGATTCAACCTTAACAGAAAAATTAAAAAGACAGAAGATGCAATCGCATAGCTTTCAATTCTTGATACCCTTCCCTTCATCTTTGTTTTCTTATCTGTTCTCATTTTCGATTTTTACAAAAAATATATATATAGTCCTTTGACTCCTTTCGGGAATTTAAATATTTGAAAGCTGAGCGGACGTGACGATTGATTTTAGCTTCAGGAAATGGTTTTGAAAATACCAAAAGATAAAAAATAAAAGAATTTTATTAACAAGTGTTAAGCCACTCTTTAATATTATTACATGTAGTAATATTTTTATTCAATACATTGAAAATGATAAATAAAATTATTAATTTTTGTAATTAATACAATACTATTACTATAAATAACATATTAACTAACCTTAAAGAGTACAACCTAAAGACACTCGTTAACAAAACCCAAAATAAAAAACCGAAAAAACCACCACGAAAACCAAAGAAACTTTCAAAGCAACCCCTTAGAAAACCCAAGCGGCAGTGTTCCTTCCCCTTGGGAAACCAAAGCAACCCGGAAAATGAAAGCACCACCACGTCTACGGCCTTTGGTTGCTGGGTTTGATGTATGTTTAGAAATGAAAGCACCACCACGACGACGACATACCTGTGATGAGCAGAAACCGAACTTATCGAAAAATCGAGAAAACACAACCGGTAGTTCTTTCTCTCCCAATTAACAGGATCTGTAAATATGGTACTAAATTGCACAAGATATATATATATATATACTCCAGCAACACAAATTCAACCAAGGATAATCACAAACAACCAATCACACGAGACACACAATTTTTACGTGGAAAACCCCTTTAAATCAAAGGGTAAAAACCACGGGACTTAAGAGTTCAGTCAAAATCTCCACTATAATGAGAGTGTGTTTACAATATCACAATAATTCAGCTAACACAATGAGTACACAACTCTAACTTAGCTATCAACAAGTGATATTATAATCAAAGAGAGAAAGTTGAGAAATCACCCCAAAAAACGTGACTACTGTTCGGACACAAAACAGAACGTTATAGTGTTCAGATGGAAATTCTCACCGTACACAATCAGCATCTACGTATCCTATAGCCACTGCCAGAAAATCAAGAAGATCGGACCACGGATGAACCTCCGATCGACGACTTGATCAAAACTGTGCAAACTCACTCTTTCTTCTCTTCTCTGCCGCCTCTCCTTTTTTTCTTTTGTTTTGCTTCTGTCTCTCACATAACAAAATACAACAACCCTCTAAATTAAAAGGGCAAAGGGCAAAATGGTCTTTCCTCCACATGGGAGGGACCCACGCCCAACAAATCTCCCCCTCCCGACTATGTGGAGGTGTTCGCCATCCCGGCGATCAAACAACATATTTCAAACTTTTCTCTTGGTAAGGCTTTAGTCAACATATCAGCGCCATTATCATCAGTATGAATTTTCTCAAGTTCTAACAATTTAGCATCGAGAACATCTCGTATCCAATGATACCTTACATCTATATGTTTAGACCTAGCATGAAAGGTTGAATTCTTACCAAGATGAATAGCGCTTTGGCTATCACAAAATAAAACATACCTCTCTTGGGTAAAGCCCAGTTCTTGCATAAATCTCTTCATCCAAAGCAACTCCTTGCACGCTTCGATCACTGCAATGAACTCTGACTCAGTAGTGGACAATGCAACACATTTTTGCAATTTGGATTGCCAAGCCACAGCTCCCCCTGCAGAAGTAATTAAGTAACCCGAAGTGGACTTTCTGGAGTCAATGTCTCCAGCCATATCAGAATCTGTATAACCAAATAGAACAGGTTTCTCATTGCCGAAGCAAAGTTTCAAGTTGGAAGTACCCCGAAGATATCTCATAATCCACTTCACTGCATTCCAATGCTCTCTGCCTGGATTAGAAAGAAACCGACTGACGGTGCCAACAGAATGAGCTAAGTCAGGTCTTGTGCATACCATTGCATACATCAAACTACCCACGGCTGAAGCATAAGGAACCTTCTGCATGTCTTCCTTCTCTTCTCTTGTGGAAGGACTTTGCTTGACACTCAATCTAAAGTGTGTAGCAAGAGGAGTGCTCACCACTTTAGCTTTGTCCATACTAAACCTTTGAAGTACTTTTTCAATGTACTTCTCTTGTGATAACCACAATTTCTTGGCATTTCTATCACGTGTGATCCTTATGCCAAGAATTTGCTTTGCTGGCCCCAAGTCCTTCATCGCAAAGGATTTACTCAACTCTTGCTTCAACATATTAATCTTAGAAGCATTACGACCAACAATAAGCATATCATCAACATAGAGCAACAAAATAATAAAATCATCACCAGAGAATTTCTTGACAAAAACACAATGATCAGAAGTAGTCTTCTTGTAGCCATGCTCCCTCATAACAGACTCAAACTTCTTGTACCATTGCCTCGGAGCTTGCTTCAAACCATACAAGCTCTTCTTTAATTTGCACACATAGTCCTCTTTTCCTTGTGCAATGAAACCCTCTGGCTGCTCCATGTAAAGCTCTTCTTCTAAATCACCATGAAGAAAAGCAGTTTTCACATCCATTTGCTCGACTTCCAAGTCATAATAGGATGCCAAACTCAATATAGATCTGATAGAGGACATTTTTACAACTGGAGAGAATATTTCCTCAAAATCAATCCCCTTTTTCTGACTGAAACCCTTGACGACCAATCTAGCTTTGTATCGTGGAGTTGAAGAATTCTCTTCTTGCTTCAACCTGTAAACCCACCGATTTTTCAAAGCTCTTTTACCCTTAGGCAATTTCACCAGCTCAAACGTATGGTTGTCATGTAAGGATTTAAGCTCATCTTTCATAGCATCAACCCACTGATCTTTGCATTCACTCCCCATAGCCTCTTCATAACACTCCGGTTCTTCCCCATCAGTTAAAAGAACATACTGATCAGAAGAATACCTCACAGAAGGCTGTCGATCTCTAGTAGACCTCCGAAGTGGAACTGCTGGTGGAGATATAGGTCCTTGGTGTTGATCATTCACAACACTATCCATGGGAGCATCAAAATCACCCATACCCTGCTGGTCATCATGGACATCTTCTTGCATGCCATCCTCAACTGGATTTGGCGGAGGGGTTAGAGGAATTGGATCCATGGCGGTCAAGTCATCACTATTCTATGGATCGGTTTTCTCCGCCTTGTCAATGTCATCAATAGTCTGATCCTCAACAAAAACAACATCTCTGCTTCTAACAAGCTTCTTTTCAACTGGGTCATATAACCTGTACCCAAATTCATCTTGACCATAACCAACAAAGATACATTGACGAGTCTTGGCATCTAACTTTGACCTCTCATCCTTTGGAACATGTACAAAAGCCTTGCAACCGAACACACGCAGGTGATCATATGACATATCCTTACCAAACCAAACTTTGTCTGGAACATCACCTTGCAAAGGAACACTTGGAGACAAATTAATCACATGTGCCACTGTATACAAAGCTTCACCCCAAAAAGATCTAGGTAACTTTGCATCTGAAAGCAAACATCTGACTCTCTCAATCAATGTTCTGTTCATTCTTTCGGCTAAGCCATTCAACTGTGGTGTCTTAGGAGGTGTCTTTTGATGTCTGATTCCCTGTGCACGACAATAATCATCAAATGGTCCACTATATTCGCCGCCGTTATCAGAACGGATGCACTTCAACTTCTTCCCAGTTTGCATTTCAACTGAAGCCTGAAACTGTTTGAACACATCAAGCACTTGGTCTTTTGTTTTCAAAGTATAGACCCAAAGTTTTCTTGAATGGTCATCAATAAAAGTCACGAAATAAAGTGCACCACCATACGACCTTACTTTCAAAGGACCACAAACATCGGAATGTACCAACTCTAGCAAATCTGATTTTCTTGAAGGAGGATGACTCTTAAAAGAAACTCTTCTTTGTTTTCCAGCCAAACAATGAGCACAATTCTTCAGTGTAGCATTCTTCAACCCAGAAAGTTGATTCTTCTTGGCCAGACAATTAAGCCCCTTTTCACTCATGTGACTAAGCCGTTTATGCCATAGCACAGTTGAACTATCATTTTCCGTCACATTAACAATGCCTCTGGAAATTGAAGACTGCATCAAATATAAATTTGAACACTTCTTTCCTCGAGCCACAACGAATGAGCCTCTAGTCAATTTCCACTGACCATCACTGAAGGTGTTACAAAATCCCTCATCATCTAGCTTTCCCGCTGAAATCAAATTCAAACGGATATCCGGTGCATGTCTGACATTTTTTAGCGTCAACTTTGTTCCATTGTTAGTTTCCAAACAGACATCTCTCATGCCAACAACATGTGCCAAGTCATCATTACCCATCTTCAATACCCCAAAATTACCAGGCGTATAAGATGTGAAGAATTCCTTCCTAGACGTGACATAAAGTGAAGCACCAGTGTCTATTACCCAACTTGTCTCGTCGCATGCTAAGTTGATCACATTCTCATCACAAGTAACCAACAGATCATCAGAGGTAGCAGTAGTAACACGATCATTCTGTCCATGATCCCTCTTCTCTTGTTTATCACTACCACCTTTGTTCTCTTTCCTCCACTTGTAGCAATATTTCATGATATGGCCCATCTTGCCACAATGATGACACTCAACATTTTTAAATCTTGATCTTGACTTGCTTCGGCTTTTATCTCTACCCGTTTCATTTTTGCTCCTACTTCTCCCCCTATTTTCCGTAACTAGAACCTCAGACTGTGATGAATAACCTTGAGACTTTCTTCTCACTTCTTCATTCAAAACACCATTCTTGGCAAGTTCCAAAGTTACTACACCATTAGGAGCACAATTAATAAGTGAAACCCGAAATGTTTCCCAAGAATCCGGTAGAGTAGCAAGCAACCAAAGCCCTACTACTTCATCCTCAAATTTGATGCCCATACCAATTAACTGATTCATAACTCCTTGAAACTCATTCAAGTGATCAGCCACAGTTGTTCCTTCTTTATACTTCAGTTCCATCATCTTTTTAAGCATGAACAACTTGTTATTGCCAGACTTTAAAGCATACAAGTTTTCAAGCTTGTTCCACAATGTGCGTGCATGTGTCTCTTGATCAATGTGATTGTAAACATTTTCCTCAACAAATTGGCGAATAAAAGCACACACCCGCTGATGCTCAAATTCTCATTCCTCATCATTTTTAGATTCGGGTTTTTGAATAGCAAAGACAGGAAGATGCAAAGACTTCACAAATAACAGGTCTTTCATTTTATTCTGCCACAATTGATAATTTGTGCCATTCAAAACAATCATTCTACTTGTGCCAGCCTCCATAATTACACAACAACACAATCAAAGCTCTGATACCAGTGTGATGAGCAGAAACCGAACTTACCGAAAAATCGGGAAAACACAACCGGTAGTTCTTTCTCTCCCAATTAACAGGATCTGTAAATATGGTACTAAATTGCACAAGATATATATATATATATATATATACTCCAGCAACACAAATTCAACCAAGGATAATCACAAACAACCAATCACGCGAGACACACAATTTTTACGTGGAAAACCCCTTTAAATCAAAGGGTAAAAACCACGGGACTTAAGAGTCCAGTCAAAATCTCCACTATAATGAGAGTGTGTTTACAATATCACAATAATTCAGCTAACACAATGAGTACACAACTCTAACTTAGCTATCAACAAGTGATATTATAATCAAAGAGAGAAAGTTGAGAAATCACCCCAAAAAACGTGACTACTGTTCGGACACAAAACAGAACGTTATAGTGTTCAGATGGAAATTTTCACCGTACACAATCAGCATCTACGTATCCTATAGCCACTGCCAGAAAATCAAGAAGATCGGACCACGGATGAACCTCCGATCGACGACTTGATCAAAACTGTGCAAACTCACTCTTTCTTCTCTTCTCTGCCGCCTCTCCTTTTTTTCTTTTGTTTTGCTTCTGTCTCTCACATAACAAAATACAACCACCCTCTAAATTAAAAGGGCAAAGGGCAAAATGGTCTTTCCTCCACATGGGAGGGACCCACGCCCAACAATACCAACAACAAAGTGAGTGTCAAAATGAAAAGTAAGGTTTTGTTTTTGGTTTGTGTCTTTTACTTTGTTCTTATTTGAGCAGAGTGGAGGCTGTAAACTTCTCAAACCAGAACGAAAAGAAAGTGTTGGAGAAGAAGAAACTTCTCAATCCTCATATCCGGTTTTATTGGGTATTTGCCGTTTTTTTCCGGTCCGGTTTCCGGTTTTTATCCGGTTCTCAACGGTTTAACAAATTTTTCATCTTATATATATATGCTGTTGAATCATCGGATCCGATTGAATCGGTTGAATCGATCCGATCCGATTTTTTATTTCATGACTGCCACTGATTTCACAGCTCAAAAACTTTGAAAATTTTACATATATAGAGGCATAATTATTCCTAAGTACCCCTTGTTTTTCCCCTAGCAAAAGTGTACAAATCCTGATTTTGCATTGATAGCGTTTCCAGAATCTGGTGATCTGTTAGCATTTCTATTGTGAGAATTTTTAACTTTGTCAGAATTTTTTTTTCTATTTTTTCCTTAAAATTTTTTTTGAGAAATTTGACATTTGAACTTAAATATAGTATTATTTTTGGATGAAATGTGTGATTAATTAGCACTATTGTAATCAAATTAAGGATTTTGTTAACTAGTAATTTTTTAGAATATTTTTAAGATTAATTAATATACTAATTATAATAATAACATTGTATTAAATATAATTATTGATAATTTTATTTATCATTTTTAATGTATTAAACTAATATATTATTATATATTTTGAATAAAAAAATAGTACTATATATAATAACCTTAAAAAATATTTTTAGAATCCTAAAACTAAACACTTATTTTCTTGACTGTTGTACCAACAAAAAACTTCAGTTTGTAATTTGTTGTTGTTAATAAAATTAAGCACGGATTAAAGTGATATTTATAAATAGGTTTCGCTTAATCGATATCTATAGACACTGATTAAAAATTATTTATTTTCCTTTTTAAAAAAAATTGCATTTAATACATTACTTTTATTGAATTCAAAAAAAAGTGATACATTAATTATATTTTTCTTTCTATATATATCACCTTAACCAGTGTTACTAGACACTGGTTAACATTTTTCTTATAAATAAAGAAAAATATTAATCAATGCCTAATGGCACTGGTTAAGGTGGTATTTATAAAAGAGAAATGTTAACCAATGTCTAGGCATTGGTTAAAGTCTTATATATAAAGAAAAATATATATAATTAATGCATTTTTTTAATTCAATAAAATTAATGTATTAAATGCTAAAGTCTTTCCTAAACTGATAAATAAATAATTCTTAACTAGTGCCTATAGGCACCGATTAAACGAACACTTTTATAAAAGAAAAATGTAATGAATGCATTATTTTTTTTTGAATTCAATAAAAGTAGTGTATTAAATACAAAAAATTTTGTTGAAATGATAAATAAATAATTCTAAAATGATGCTTATAGGCACCAATTAAGCAGACCCATAAATAAAAAAATATAATTAGTATATTATTTTTATTAAAATTTAATAAAAATAATATATTAAATATAAAATTTTTAAAATAATAATTAAATATTTTTAATCAATACCTATTAACATTCATTAATCGGATCTAATTTTAAAAACCTTAGACCTGTTGTTCTTTAATTGCCTTGGTGGACACATTAAATTTAGCAATCATGTCTAAAATGAACTTACAGGAAAATTCAATTATATATATGAATATTTTTATTTTTTGACTTTTTGAGTATTAATTCAATAAGTTGAGTCTAGCCCTGATGGCTAATAGTCTTAGGTCTATTTTTTGGGTCACTACCACTACCAAGAATAGTTTAATATACAATACCTCATATAATATATGCCCCAATAATTGGTTTTGTATTTTTTATTAACTTGTTTACCCAACACAATTTAAGTGCATGTATTGAGGTGGACACTGTTCAAAACACTTTTTTTTGAATGACATGTCCTAAGTCCTAACTAATTCTCACACACACACGCGACATATATGAAAAATGTGAACCACTTTTATTAAGTATTGACTAAGATGATATTTTAAGAAAATAAATATGTAATTATGGAATTTTTTTAATTTAATAAAAATAATATATTAAATATAATTTTTTAAAATTATATTTAATTAATGTCTATAACAATCTTTAATCCCACCCATATATATATATATATATATTTACCCTTTTAAATTAAAGAGTGGTGTAAGCATATAAATACTTGATCACCCAGTTTGGTCATTAAAGTAAAAAAGTCAATCCATTATTCATGATGTTTTGGAGTTGTCCTCATATATGAAACAAAACATAAAATTAAATTAATTAGTGTATATATATATATATATATATTTATATATATGAAAAGCTTTCGTTTGTAGTGAATGAACATGTAATAAATAAATCATATGTATATATATATATATATATGAACAATTAGAAAAATAATCAGTAAGCCTCCTACTTTTTTGCCCCTTTACAAGATGATATTTTGAATTAATTATCTATTATTAATATCTTCTCCCTTTTAATAGTAGCTTTTCAGTTTTTGTTCCATATGAGAAAGGTGTCGAAAGATTTTATAGCAATTTCTAAAATAAAATAAAAAAATTCATATATCTTTTTAAAATTAAAAGATATTTTTAAATTTTAAGATCATCTGACCTAATTTTTATTTTTTAATTTTTATATATTTTTAACGAATGTTTTAAATAATATATGTAACAGTCTCATTTCTAAAAAAGTTGAACACTTATAATTAGAATATGACTAATTACCATTGACAAGTAGCAATATAAGAACGAAAATGGATATAATTTATTTATTTATTTATTTTTTGATAATGAAAATGGGTAAAATAAGTTGGGGTTTAGGGTATGAGCTTATAATGTAGTTTGAAGTTTAAAGCCCTTACAATAACATCATCATACAGTTGATTGATTAAACACAAAAACAGAAACATTAGAAAAAGGACAGTCCTTTTTCATAAAGTTGGTTCAATATTTACTTTAGGCATTCTTTCATTCCATTAGTTGAAGAACCACTACTACATATTTGATTTCACCATATGGAAATGGAAGTAGGGGAGTGTGTGTGACATTGACAATCATAAACCAAATTTACTTTACTTTTGTTTTGTTTTTTTTAATATTTTGTGACAAAGTAAATATTGATTAATACCCCAATGAAACTTTTTTTGTTGGTGAATCAAATATTTTGGTGTAGATAAATTATGATGTAAATCTTCAATTCTTTTTCACTCATCTTGTCAATGATTTACACTTTGAATAAGATCATAAAAAAACTATCCATGTTTAAATTCAAAATCTCATTATTTTTATTATTGACACGAATATAATTGTTCATGAGTTGAACTAACCAAATTCGAAAATAAAAAATTTGTTTATTCAAGATTTCATCCAACTTATTGAACTTTCAAAAACTTTTTTTTATTTCTTTAATATTAAAATTTTTATATTTGTATTTTTAAATATATTTTTTAATTAAATTTAAATAAAAATTTATTGATAATTCAAAAATAAACTTTGATCGAGATAATATTAATTAAAGAATTAAATTTGAATTGAGTCAAATTGAACCCAAATTTTAAAAAAATTTATTCAAGATCGCATCTGAATCAAACTAAGCTTACACTCGTCCGATCAGTGAACATATATCTAAACAAAAACAAATTTATCGATTAAACCAACATAATTATTTATTTATTTTGAAGTATTGATGGAGGATGGATGATGGGAGGAAGCAGAGGAATTGAGAAAATAAATGGGAAAAGCGTGCGTGGGGAGGCCGACATTGATGATGATGATGATTAGGTTAAGGGACAAGACATGGAACATGGAAACACCTGTGGACCCCAGCTTTGATGATTGGGTAGGGAACCAGATGTGGGCCCCCACTTGTCCACTTGTCTGCTTGGCCTCCTCACCCTCCGCTCATCCCTCTTTGCCTCTTCCTCCTCCTTCTTCTTCTTCTTCTTCTTCTTCTTCTTCTTCTTCTTCTTCTTCTTCTTCAAGACTTCGACCAAACATCCCATGTTTCGTAATCTCTCTCAGACAGTCCATAACATGTGGGACCCCTCCTTCTTCACTAGTCACTACCCCCAACACAACACAACAATAATACTCTTTTTTTCTTTCTTTTTTTTTTCTTTTCTTTTCTCTTCTTTTCTCTTCTCTTCTCTTCTCTTATTTATTTATTTATTTTAAACTCCAAACTTTTAAAATTAAAAATTATGCTTTGTTTAAGCATTATATCGTTCTATGCAAACTCTGACTCATGCAACTCAAGCCGTGTTCATAATGTATTACTAATTGCTTTTACGTAATAACAATAATAATAATAATAATAATATAGATATTGTTTGAATGATTTGTTATTTTTATATTTTATTAGTATTTGTCTTGTTGTGTCGTGAATATTCGTTATTTTATTTATCATCTATTCATAGAGTGTTAGATTCTTAATTTCAATTATCATATCAAATTTTAATAACCTTAAATATATATAAAAAAAATATTCATTGTTTTATTTATTTTAAAAATAAATAAAGTTAATAAAATTTATATTAATAAAATTTTGAATTAACGTGTAAAGTTTATTTCATATGTAAGTTATATCAAATTAATTATTAATGTAAAATTAAAATTATGAAAATAAAAAAATTTATTGTAATTTTAACTCTTTTTATTTATTAAATAAATTCATTTACCTTTTAAGATTAATAAAAAATATTAGAAATAAATCAGTTCAATTTAAACTTTAATTTTTTTATTTATTATCTAATAAATTCATTTAAAGAAAACCTTTTAATAAAATTAAATTCTTACTTATAAATTAGATAAATCTAATAATAAAATTTTTATACTAATAATTTAAAAAATATAATAAACGACAATGACTATTTTTATTAGTTTAAAAATATCTCAACATTTATGATTTTATATAAATAAAAGATTATAGATAATACATCATTGATGAAAATTTTTAATTCAAAACTAACATTATCACATTTTTTTTTATTCATCATATCAATTTTTTTACTTTTTTTTAATATCTCGTATTAAGATAAATGATAATCTTCTGATTTTGCTTGTGCAATTTAAAAATAATCATTGTTTCAATATAATAATAATTGACACATGTTTGAGAGAGAAAAAAATATGAATAGATGTTTGAATGTTTGGTAGATGTTATTTTAAAAATCTTATGACCAAATATTTGTGTTATTAGTATATTCAAAGGTTTTGAATTAAATTAAAAGGCAATTCAATCATATGTTTATATTGAAACGCAACGTGCATTTTAAGCTTTATATTGAAAAAAGTTCAAAGATAAGATGGATATTGTTTGATTGGAAAGGATGAAAAATAATGAAGAAAATTAAGTGCAATAGAAAAGTCAAAGAAAAGAAAGAAATCTTTGTTTCTCCTAATGAAATCTAATTAAAAGTTAAAAACATATATTAGCAAATGCTCACGCATTGCCACGTATGTAAATTTTTTAATAATAAGATACATAAATATTTGTTTTAATTTGTTAAAAAAAATACACATGTCATACATGAAGCTTTAACACATGTTAACAAATGAGGATATGACTTTAGGTTTCATAAAGATATAAATAAGTATTAAGAAATTAATTTCCTTGGTCTCAAAGGAAAAAAAGAAAAAGAGAAGAATATACAAAATAAAATAAAAATTGCTCTACTGAACATAGTGAAGAGAGGAAAAAAAAAAAAAAAAAAACACAATCTAAGATTTTTTAGAAGTGCAGGTGGCAGATAGACTTTTCTCTCAAACTATCTACCAATTTCCTACTCTTCTTTTTCCCTTTTACGAAGCATGACTAAAGTATTTACCCTTTTCCCCTATGCTTTTAACATTCTCTCACTCTCCCACATAGAACAAAACAACTAAAATTTGGTAGGATGACAATCAAATTCAAAGCTACCTTGCAATCTATTTGAATACTCAGAAAGCAAAAGAATCAATCCGATGAAACATCCTGAAATCTTGAAGAATGCCTGAATCCAACTTTTACTAAAAACTGGCTAGATACTGTAATTAACATGTCTGAACTTGTAAATTTGTAATTCGTCCTTTTCCTTTTTAATTGAAAAATTGAGATTCCTCTATTCACAGCAAAATAGATAATATCGAAAACTGCACAGCTTTTACTAGTTGATCATGGATTTACAGCACATCAAATGAGCATACCATACAGCAAAAGAGCAAGTAACCCACCTAAACAGAATGCTATATAAGCAAGGTCTAAGTACCATGCCAAGCTTGCAGCCTCTGTTCAATATTAAATTATGAAAAGTTGAATTTACCATGTCATAGCTCAATCACCCAGAAGACAAAGTAGTTGTCGCATGCTAAGTTCTGCCTTTGAGTGCTGGAAAACATACCAAGTCATGAGAATCACTCGAGATTTTCTGCATAGAAATAAACCAGTGTTTGTGTTTATATATGCACTCAAAGTGCACCAGAATTAACACGTTCAGAGACAAATTAATGTGATAAGTATAGCTTATCACTGGTTGTGAACCAGCTCTATAGTACTATTATCAAAAGCTTTGTTGCTCTGACTCTTCATTTTTCTTGAAGTACCCGTGTCCGACACATATTGGGACATGGGTATGGGGATATGATCCCTCAAGGACCCTCCGAATACATGAAAAAACTTAGAATAAATCAAACATACCCGTGTCGGACACATACTCGTGTCCAACACTCACACCCGAGTCCGAGTAACATAGATCAAAAGACTAAGGTTAGATTTTATTAATAGTGATTTTACTGCTAGGAGTGCATGTTTAAATAATTATTTCACCGAAACACTGAAAGACATAAAGAAAACACCTATACATGAGACATTGCTCCATAGAAATGCAAAAATCCCTGCACATGCAATGGTCAATTGTTTAGAGATAACTAGTATCTCAATCAAGAATGAAGTACACATATTCCCTGTAATGGATTACTATTACCAAGGAAAACTATTTCCTATGGGAAGACATGCCTAAGTCAAAAGAAATTAAACAAGAAAACCAAAAAGCATTAAAATAACAAGGGCAAGAGGGGTAACATTTACCAATGCAACAACATGTGCCTCTTGCAAAATATTGCCATCCATTTCCAATCTGGCAATAGGAAATTCAGGAAGGTGTCCTGACTGTTTTTTGCAAAGTAAATCACCAGGTCCACGTAGAAGAAGATCCACACTAGCTAAGTGGAATCTGATGACTTCTCAAGCACCTTTAGGCGATTTAGGCTACTAGCAGTAGATGCTACTAATATACATTTAGACTTTCTTGGCCCACGACCAGCTTGTCCTCTAAGTTGGTGTAATTGAGCTATTCCAAATCTCTCAGCATTCATAACAACCATCATAGATGCATCTGGAACATCAACAGCAATCTCAATTACTTGAGTCGAAAGCAAAATATCTGTTTCTCCAGACCTAAACATTCTCAATGCTTCTTCCTTTTCATCACCCTTCATTCTTCCATGTAACAACCCACAGTTATAATCCCGAAACCGATTTGATATGGTCTCAAGATCTGCAGAAGCAGCCCGAAGTGAGGTAATTGCTTAGATTGTTCAATGACTGGCTATACAGATACACTCTTCCTCCTGCTTCTAACTCCTCTAACATCATCTGTTACAAAAAGAAAAAGTTCAAATCAATTTATTGGATTCTTCCCTTGTTGAAATAGGTAAACTCAAATTCATGCACAACAATCTGCATTTTGTTGAAGGAATGTTATTTATATACTTTTGTCTTGCTCCGCTCCTTTTATTGCTCTGATAACTATAATTAAATAATTTCATAATAACACACCAATTAAGCATTCATTATTATGAAGCAAGGAAGGCTCATAAGGATTTTCTACAAAGTCATAACAATAAACCAGGCGAATAAGCAAAAAATTGAATTCTACTTTTCTAGCTTTTCTCTCTTCAATTGACTTCTCTGATATGAAATGGGATGGTTAGCATTCGCCACCAGTAACTACTGCATCAATTTTTTTTTACTCCGAAAGCACGAGAGAAAATGCTTGTGAAGGCAAACCAAAATGGCGCCAAACACATTACAAAACTAACACTATTAAGTATCACATTTTCAGTTATCCAAAAATTATCATTCTTTTTCCTTATAAGTAAGACAGAAACAGACACATGAAGTATTTCAACAGATTAGTACAAGAATATGCTTTACCGCATAAATATTCTTAAATCCATTGTCAGTTCCTTCAATGATGTGTGTTTCAACAGGTATCCTTCCGGGAGGTAAGTCAGTAATCTGTCATTACAGGAACCAGAGAAAAATCATTAGCAGACAATGAGTGTAAATAAGTACCTCAAGTACACCAGTAAGTTGTCCAAATTATCCTTAAGTGTAGGTGAGCTGAGTCTGGTTGAGTAACCCACCTCAATCTATCATTTTGATTTTCTTCTGATTTCCCACAATTGTTTCTTGAGTATTAGGTCATTAGGTGCCATAAACTTATAAACTCCTTTCTTCCTAACTGTTTTCATACTTCCATGTATCATACTTCTTCTTTTTTTTCTTTCTTTTTTTGAATAATTTTTTGCATCACTAAAAGGTATATTCAAGAAAAAATTGTGCAGAATCATGACAAAAGTTTAAATAAAGAATTTAACGAAATTTGTTCAGTAAAAAGCATTAAATCAAGGACTTAATCTATTTAAATATGAAATGCAACTACAAAGGGACTAAACAACACACGATTTCAAGAGATTATTTCCAAGATGGGAATGCAAGATACCTATTCACCAGCTTGAGAGGGAATGTTGGAAAATACAAGATTTCCATCCTTAATTATGGGACTGATTCTGTCCTTAAATATAGGACTGATTGATTTAGGAATTATGTAAATATTGTACTCCTAAATCTCGGGATTTGATTTAGTTTCCTTTTTATCTTAGTTTTTCCTTTTCTTCTCTATAGAGCATGTGTATATATAGCTAAGACTTGTAACACTTTATGAAAAAGAAAACAGTTTCCCACTTTTCATAGAACCAAATAAGTAAATTTTACCCAAACCTGTTTTTATTACAGACACCTTGTGATAGATCAGAAGAACCTAGCTGCAAACAGTTGCTTGTAAGCCACGGCCTTAAAAACTTGCCAAGATAATAAAATAAAGTAAATTAAAAAAAAAAGAAGAAGCAAACTAGTTCAAAGACACAAGCTGAGATTGGAACAATATGCATAGACTTTTATCTAAAACTGAAAAACAGAAATTCCTCAAACATTATGAGATTACAGAAACAATAATTAAATCAGAACAGTCCCATTTGGCAGACCAAGGAATAGGTGACCCGGCCTACAGGCTGTTTCTCATGATTTTAAACAGGCCTTCAAATTGGAAGCTTTAGTGAAAGGGCATACTACACTTTCCATCCTTGTGGTTTGAGAAAAAAAACACTTTAAACATGGTTGTTTCAACACAGTTGGCAACTTGTTTTGCAGCGTTTAATATCAAGGAGTTAAGCTGTTAATTTTAAACAAATTGACATTAATGCCCACTCTCAACTGTATCATGTATTCTGCATTTTATAAATTTAATCCTTCTTAATTTTATCTGCGCAAGTTTCACAACAAACTTGATATCAACCATTAATATGGAAACATGTGAAACGTAAAAGTACTAAATTTTTATTTCCAATACATGCGTTCATATCAAAAAGAATAATTGTAAGATTCGGGCCCTTACTGACCTTTGAACAACCAAAAAGAAAGAAATAAAGAAAATGTAATATTAATCAAGATTAAATACTAGAACATATAATAAAATAAATAATTTCTCATGAAGAAATGGCAGAAAAAAAAAAAAAAAGTGAAAGAAAAAGAGGTTAGAGATCTGCTTTCTACAGGTATCAGAAATGGCGGGTATCAGTTTTGATGTGAAACATTATATAAGCATAGAAACCGAAGAAAACATTTCTTTGCTAGAGGAGATACAAAGAAAAGTCTTTGAGAATTACAAGCAACATCCAATAGCCAAATTTTGTAAATGGGCATCTACCTTATTTAGCAGCTTTGAGCAATCTGAGATATTGGCTGTATCATAATTATGTACTTCCTCCAATAACTTTTCTGGAAATTTGTGCTTGGATTGAGAATAAATTTTCGAAACTTTATCGAGGAGGACATTATTAAACCTGATATTAGTTGAAGGCAACTCAAAGTAAAACACTTCTTCTCAACCATGGTGCTTTAAGCAACCATAAAACTGAATATAGTGTGTTACCTCATTTTTCTACCTAAAGCATTCCTATATCCTCTCTCTGCTTCAAAGACAATAGCACTTCTCAAACCTTGCCCGCTAAAACACTGAAAGAAAAGAAGGAAATTTTTAAAAAAACGTAACAAAAATTCAGTATCACCATCCTCATTTGATGCATAAGATGCTAAAATAAGCCATAAAAAAAAAAAAAAAAAAAAAAAAAAAAAAAAAAAAAAAAAAAAAACCAAAAAACCAAAAAACAAAAACAAAAAGGCGTACTCCTAAAGTTTTCACAAGTGTACCTAAGGACCTGGTAAGCATGCATGGTTGGATAAGTGAAACAGCTATAAAATAAGTTGGGGCAAATAATGGAGTCTCAGTAACATAAATGCAAGTACCTTGATATTGGCAGAAAATAGCAGAAGAGAAGAACCAATTTATATGTGAATGAAAAGTGCTACAAGGAGTTCGTGAGAGAGAGAGAGCATAACAAAGTTTCTAATTTGGTCCATCAGAAATAGATCTGGTTGTTAATAGGTTGAAAATTAAGGAAAACATGGTATTGATGACCTCAATAATGTTTAAAATATACCCAAATTTCCATTGATTTACAAAACTTTTGAAACAAGAAAGGCAAGCAAATGCAGACATAGTAGACAGAAAGACAAGAAGAAAAAATCCTCTCTGCTATGCCAAGGCATAGTACAGAGATGAAAAAACAACTTAAAGGGAAACCAGGCAAGCAAGGAAGCTTAGCAATTTCAAATACATCATAATCTGTAGAAAGCCAACTGTGAGTCATTGTCACAAGAACCTTTACTAATGTACCCTAGAAAACAGCCAATTTAGTATTTTAATAATCTCATCATCCTTTATTGTCCAACAATAATTACAGATTTGATACAGGAGTGGCTTGATAAAGCCGTCTCCCTCATCTTCTAGGGCCTCATTTGCAGCTGCTCTGGAGATCATTTCAATGAACTGTGAAGCAATTGTTTTATGGTCAACTACAAAACACTCCATTTATGTTATTGCTTCTAAGTTCAAAACATCATCTCACACTGAAACTAGATCTATAAATAAAATTTACACTGTGAATAAAGAAGACTGAATAGTCCAGTTTTTCTCTGTTCTCTACTGACCAGTGACCAGTCTCACTAAACCCTTCAAATCCTATCCTATATTTATGACGGATTGCTAGATTTGGAAGCAGTTAAGCTTTTCATGTTAAGAAAACATGATCAAATCTGAATCGCATAATTCACTTTCAAAGCAAAAGAATTCAGAATTCGAACTCAGCAGTTACCTTTCAACCTAAGAGTTTAACCAGGTAAATTTACAATTAAACAAATGGATTTGCCTAACTTGGAGTGTTTCCAGTAGTCATTTATCCTACTTGGCTTTTCACCTGTATTTTTCTTTACAGTAGCCTCTCAAATTTTCCATACACACAAAGACACAGGTATTACCGTTCATCATTCTTCCCATCCCGACTCAATTCTACAACACTACTCTGACTACTTCATTGCAGAATCTAAAACAATAATAATCTACGTAGACATATAAACGCATGCTTTAATTATTCATCTAAAACAAATGAGAATGGTGGCACTGTACAGACAAATCAATTTACTAAACATAAATTTGATTCATACCATGCCACATGAATGCACGATTGAGACGGTCAGCACCATGTGAAACAAACTTACTGAACCAATAGAACATGCCTAGCTCATCAAAGCATATAAAATCCTGCAAAACAGCATTTGAGTTAGAATCCAGGGAATCAAATCAACTGCCACAACCCATTAAAATAGAAAACAAAAACAATGGGATTTAGAAGACTTGGGTTTCTTTCAAATCAAAAAAAAAAAAAAAACTTTTTGTTTTCCAATACAAGTTCTGGCTCTCCCGCTTCAGTTTCTGAAGAATTTGAAGTTGTAAGAATTGAAGCAACGTACAACTTGGCAGTTTGTTTGCATGCAGTTTCTCGGCAACCAAACATGGAAATGTAAAAGAAATGCAAGCAAAGCAAATTGAAAGATAAAATGTGGATGGAGATTATGCAATTACGACGCACCTGGGTACTGTCGACGAAATTTGATGAGTAAAGGGGAACAAACAATCTCAAGGAATTTGGGAAAAGTATATTGACATTGACGACGGCGACAAGAAACTTAAGAATTTAGAAGAAGAGAGACTTAAACAAAGCTTCCGTTCCGTGTCTGAATCCCATTTTTATGTTGGGTTGGAAACTGCTACTATTTTCTTGATATTGATAGAGATGTTCTGTATCTTGTGTTCCTTTTGGCTTTTGCTATGCCTGCGGCCTGCCTTGCTTATTAATTTTTCCTTCATAACTTTTTTTTCTTGTACTTTCTGGAGGATTAAGGATTCTTTATATTTTATTTTCCTTTCCAGGAAAATTAATCAAAAAATTTCGCGTTTAATCAAATATTTGTATACTTCGTGAATTCTAATTTGTTTATTGATAGTAATGATAAATTTAGGGGTTGAATTATATTAATTGAGTCATTTCGATCCTTAACTTTTTTTTGAATTATTTTAACACTCATAATATTATTTTCAGTCAATCTAAAAATATTATTTTTTGTCTTCGATCAATTTTTTATTTATTTTTTGTTAATTTTTTATTTATTTTTTACAAAATTAGCTTAAATTTAACGAATTTGTTAGTTTCTTACTCGCACGTTATCAATTTTCGTTAAATTTATACGATATCGATAAAAATAATAGATTGAAAGCCAAATTGATTAAAAAAATATAATGACCAAAATTATTTTAACTGCATACTTCGAAAATCAAATTTATCATTATATCTTGATAATATTATATTCACGTTTATTAAAATCTAATTTAATCAAATATTAATCAAATTTATCATTATATCTTGATAATATTATAGTCACGTTTATTAAAATCTAATTTAATCAAATATTTTTAAATCTGGAAGTTTAAAATTTGACTAAGGGGAATTACAAATCAAGGCAATGGAGCTAGAATTTGTATTCTTTGTGATTATACTAAAATATATTTATTCGAAAGAAAATAAAAAATTTAAAATTATTAAAAAGAGATTAAAGTAACCCTTTTACCCTTGATTTTAAGTTAAAATTTCAACCTGGATTTGGGCCAAAATATTTGGATTTGCAAATTCAAATTTTTTGTTAAGTTAGATGTGAGTTTGGACAAATCCAACATCAATTTTAAAGAGTTCAAATCTAAAATTTAAAATTTTTTTTTGAAAGTGAGAATTTATAAAATCAAAATTATAAAAAATACGTAAATAAAAAATAAAAAAAAACTGCTTAAGCATGGTAAACTAGAACAGAGAGTGGATGTATTTTGATATTGTGCCACTTCATAGAAAATTACTTTCTTTTTTATTTTTTATTTTAAATTTTTAGACATTTATTATTTTTATATATTCTTTTGTGTATTATATATATATATATATATATTTTATCAATATAATTAGAATTTGTTTATCACATACTAACGATGGAAATTTTAAATTTCATTATCAGAATTAAAGAGTTAGATAAATGTTTCTTTATTAATTAATTATTTTTAATATCATAAATATATCATATCAATAACACGTCATTCTTTCATTTTGATGAAAATTAAAAATTTAGAATTTTTCATATACTTATGTTTTCTATTTACGCCGTCACAGTGTAATTTTAATATAAAAATAGAAAATAATTGATAATGTGTATATTTTTTCAAATTTTTAATTATTTAAATTCATTATATATTTAATAAGATTTATTATTAATTAAATTAATTGTTTTAAATAATCTTACGATTACTCTTTCAAATCTCGATCTGGGTAAATTTTAATAATTATTATTTTTTTATTTAGAATAACTTAGAAAGATTACCAGTATTATCACTTGTAACTTTTTCTAAAATTTATATTTTTATTAAATAATTAATTTTATCATTCAACATATTTAATATTTGGTATTTTATTCATTATTTTTAAGTAATTTATAAATTTAAATTAGTCAAATAATCATAAATTAAATTAATAATAACAATTTTAAAATTATGCCAAAAAAATCATGGAATTGGTCCAATCAAAAGAAACCCAAAACTAATTTAAATAAAAAAAAAGAATATAAAAAGTTATCATTTTAATTTTATATTTGCAAGTATTCATTGTTTTTAATCGATTAGTATTAATAAAAAGGTAAAATATTAAAATTTAACATGTTAATTTAATATTTTATTTATTTATTATTTAAAGTTAAATATTAAAAAAATTAAATTCGTTTTTCACTTAATTTAATTAAAATGATAGCAAGATGAAAAGTCACAAAATGTTATTATATCAATTTCAATCTTTTCATATTCTATCCACTTAATTTAATTAATTGATAGAAAGACAAAAAGTCACAAAATGTTATTATATCAATTCCAGTCAATTTTATATTCTATAAATTTATATAGTTAGATGTTTATTCAATCTTTTAAAAAAAAAAAAAAAAAAAACATGGTATTATATAGCTAGATATGAGGTAAGTTTTGTTTTTTCTATTATTTAATTTGTAAGTTTTTTTATTTGTTTTTAGTTTTTATTCCAAAAAATAACAGGTATAGATTGTTTTTTAAAGAAAAAAATTAGATATTAAAATGCTATTATATATATATATATTATTTAAGTAGTTTTTTAAAAGGTATCATGCGAAGCAGGGGTAAAAAAACCTAATTAACTATAGTTATATAAAATATTATTGTTAATAATAATAAATATATTTATACATTAAAACTTTAAAAAGTAATATCCATTTATTTAGGAGAGAAGTCAAGAATTTTGTTCAATACTTAATTCAAAATTTTAGTGCGAAATTTTAAATCCATAAGTTAAATTTTTAAATCAATTTTTATATGAGTTTACTTTGAATATTGTTGAATATTTATCAAGATGATTATTTTTTTTAGTTAAATTTAATTGTGCCAATATATATTTGAATTTAAATTAATTTTCATTTAAATCTAAATTCAAATCTTAATTATTCAAATAATTAATTTGAATTTATTCAAAATCTTGAATTTAAAAATTTTGATTCTCTCAAACAACAAATTTTAAATTCATGAATTTGAAAATCTAAAATTTTAAAATCCAAATTTAAATTTTCAAATGCAACTTAAGGGGAATTACAAATCAAGGCAATGGAACTAGAATTTGTATTCTTTGTGATCGTACTAAAATATATTTATTAGAAAGAAAATAAAAATTTCAAAATTATTAAAAAGAGATTAAAGTAACCCTTTTACCCTTGATTTTAAGTTAAAATTTCAACCTTCAACCAACCTTTACGGAACAAAAAGAATAGGAGGAAGAGAGAGGGGTTGGGAGTGATCGGGGTGGCCAATTTCGACTATGGCCAAGCCAAACTTTGATATCTTTATCGAAGATTATCATATAAAGGTTAGAGTTAATCTATAGAGATAAAAGAAGTTAGAGATATCAAATTTTGATTTTTGAGATGTATTTTAATGTTTAAGTTAGCATATATTTATAAAAAAAAAATCAGAATAAAGCAGGGAATAGTGAAAGTTTAAATATTTATGTTTTCTCTTATTCCGATTAAACGATTACTTATTTTTTTTATACTTGATTGATGGATACTTGCAAGATTAAATTGAGTGTCTGTTCTGTTTGAAATTAATAAGCAATTATGGGTTCGTTAGATGTTTTGCATGAAAAAATTCAAGTGTGTATAACAATCCTCTTCGCCGGAAGTTTCAAAAAAGCTTGCTAACACGTCGGGTGCGACCTTAAAATGGTTGGATAATTTTGCTAAACGGAAGTTTCAAAAAAGTTTAAATAATTTTGGTATATTGGCAAAAAGTAAATTTCTGGATTACTGCCCTGATTTGAAATTCCCTCTAGAATGTACATTGAACTGTAGAACAAAGAGGGTACTTGTAAGGCAGGAAGACAAAAGCGTGTTTTACTCGCGCAACACCCACAGCTCAGCTACCGCTTATTTTCACCTATTATCCAAGTGTTCGATAAAATGTCTCAACAATAAAAGAGTTCCGTCTTAAATATACTCGAAATTTTCAGAAACAATCATGATGCTCTACAATCTTTATGGCGGCTGTAAGGAAATTCTGAAGATTCAAAAGTTCCGAAGAATTGTGTCCTACACTGGATTCCATTGCTTTGTCGCTGTTTTGAGCTACGCCTATACAAACAACACGTACGTTTAATGAGTTTTGATGGATTTTCATGCTTTTTAGCCGTTTTCTTTTAATGGGTTTTCCTTGTTTTTGGTGTTTATTTTGCAGAACTAGAGCTGGGTATTCAAGGGCTGATCAGTTCTATGCTTCTTATCCTGCTGGAACTGAGCTTTTAACTGACACCGCTAAGGTAGGTAGCCCTCTTCTTCTTTTTTTTATTTATTTCCTTTTGGTTTTATTGCTTTCGCAGTATTTAAATTTTATATATTTGGTTGATATTTTTTATTGTTTGGGTTGGATAGTTATATAAAGCAGCATTAGGCAATTGACACTTCGACCGTCAAGGGAAATCGCCATATACCTCTCATGCAGTAAGTTACATAGTGCAATCATGTATGTGTGTTTGTGTGTGTTGTGCGACTCTTTTAGTAATCTTCTTATGATTTCATTCCTGGCATGCAATATAAGGTTATGTTTTCTGGTGTAACATGAAAGTTGGAACCTTAATTAGATTTGGGCTTTTTTTTTTTTTGGTGAGTGTGCATGATTCAAGCACAAATTGGTTGTTCCTTTACAAATCCAATAATGTTCAGTCTATGGAATTTAAAGTAATTGCTTCAAATCATCTCAAGTATTGATAACTTAAAATAGGGCATATTTTCCTAATTTCAGCTGATCCTACTTTATTAAATGGTCTGTGTCCCGAAATGTGCCATGTCAAACAATCTACCATTAGTTTTTGATGCTATGGAGGTTCAAGCAGACCCAACAAAATGACCTCTTAAAAATAAATTGCTTGTGATAATAAAAGCATGTTGCAATTAGAATTCAATGGTGTTAAAAGGAGTCACAAGATGAGTTCTAGAAAAGGTGCTTGATTAGAATTAGATCCATACTTTGGTAGTACCAGACGGCAGTGTGAATTTGGTTGGAGTAACTTTTTTCTTTTTAGATACACATGATACTTCTCGACATTTTAGATTTCACCATATCAACCTCCTTTATCCATAATAAGAGTTGCTCAACCTAATGGCACAAAGCCACTTTTTCTTGAGATAACAATCACTTGGTCAATTGTCACTTTCCGGAATGAAGGAATTGAGCCGTGATAACAAGGAAAATCATGTTGGATATTTCAATGGTTATAGAGTTAAATTGGCCGAGTTTGAGTTGGGTCTTTTAAATTAGATATTTTGGTTAACTACTTTTATCAATTTTATGGCCGTTATAACAAGATTTTATGTCCATTATATCCTGATTTTATGGCCATTATATCCATATTTTATGGTCGTTATATCTGATTTTACCATTGAGTATATGATTTTATAGCCGTTGAAGCATTATTTTTCCTTGATTTCCAAGGATTTTTCTCTCGAATATCTCTCACCTACTATCCACCCTTGGCCTATAAATAGAGGCACCTAATGCCCTGCCAAAACACAACAACACAATTCATTTCTTTCTCATTTCTCGCTATTCTCTCTTTCTCTACTTTTCCCTTGTTGGGTTTTATTGTTTATGTTTCTGTAGCACTTAATAGCTAGTGCAAGTTATTATGAAAGGTATATACTATATTGTATCTTGGAGAGTAGCTGCTTAAACTTGTTGCACCAAGTTTCATACTCGGGGCACAATTTATTCTTAAGGGCAATGTTTCCATGCCTCAAACAATTCTTGATTCTACATTTTTATTCCAATTTTTCCAAAAAATGATTCATATAAATGATATTTGATTTTCAACTCGTCCGAGTAGTACCTATTAAATGGGAGGAAACACCACATTGAAGCAAATAGGTTACTATACTGCTTACAGATTGCAACCGAGTGGTTTCAGTTTATGTTTTCCCTTTCGGTTGGCCTAATGTTTATTTACTCAAAACTCTTTGCATCATTTTTTGAAACACAATGGTTTCTTTTCTCAATCCCTTTCTTACAAACAGGTATTAAGTTACCTTCACATACATTTTTGAAAGAATAGACATCATTTAGTGCACTGCTGTTGTTAGCTTAAATCATACTCATGTCTTCCCTTGGTTGTACACATTATTAAATTGCATTTGACTCTTTCCTCCCACGTTTTATTTGGTTTATAAAATTCTGGAGAGAGATTCTCAGCTATGAGTCTATGACTGGATGGTTGATGCTTTTCATATTTGCTTATTTTTTTTTTTTTTTGCAAAAAAAAAGTGAATAGATAGCAAAAGGCAAATAGAGTAGTAAAAAGTAAATACCAAAAGCATCAACCAAACATAACCTAGGCTAGTAGGAACAGAGGCAAGTCAACAAGACAACAACAACAGGAGCATAACCTTCAGCTTTAAATCTACCTATGCATAATCCTTTGACCTTTTTTTGGTTGCTGAGACATATAAGGCCTGCATGATTAAATCCAAACAAGGTCTCCCTTCTCCTTGTGCTTTTCAAATTGCTCTAATGCTTTTTGCTGGTTTCTTTATGTAATGCAGTACATAAAGAAAACTTTCAATCCGTTTGACTTGATATAGATTGGAAGATTTTCGCTGCGAAATTTTGAGCTTCTGTTTCTCAATGCTCTCTAATTTAAATGTTGTTATCTGGTTGCAGCAATACATGGCCCACCTCCTTTCTCATGGTCAACTTGATGAAAGTGACTAGCAGGGACTAAAATTGCGGTTGTGGTCGTGTTTTCGCTCGCGTTGCTTTTATCGTGATTACATACGTAACAGATGCTACTGTGATCATTGCTGATACCTAGAAAGGGGAAAATTCTAGAGAAAGAAAATTCCCTGCTAGATGAGTGAAAACGTATTATTACCAACACATGAAATGGACTCTTGGTGATACTTGTACCAATGTGAGAATAACAGAAATTGTACTGTTTGGGACACCAACTGATTTTAAGAACTTGTGCTGACACCTTAATTAAGTGCCATTGCACTTAATCTTGGTTCCTTGGTCTATGGTTTGGACTTTGTTTAGACTTTTAGAGGCCATAATTTGCACTATTGGGCATTGACTTCCCAGTTTTTGTCATTAATATCTTTCGGTAACCTATGTTCTCACACTGTCTGATTGTTAAGAAAGAAAAGAAAGGTTTTCTTGCCTAAGCTGGAAACATGTTAAATGATTTCCAATCAGACAACTTTCAAAAAGAATCATGTTGCCTAACTACCTCTTGACCATGTAGTCAGAGAATGTGATATAGACAAGTTTAGATGCAAAAAAAAATCACAAAATCATGGGAGTTGAGTGCTTAACACGTAGATTTACTACAAAATCCTGGGACGAATAGATAGCTTGAATCCCTAATTAAGTTTAAAACCCCAAAAAAAAAAACCTTGTCTGCCTTCCTTTTGTTCTTTAAATCCCTCTATTCTATGCTTACATGCTTAATTTTGCCCATTCACTTCAACACTCACTGTCTTTCGACTTCACATTGATACTAAGATTCCTAAGCTTGATCCCAGCCATCCAATAGCCTCAACTTCTCTCTCTCCCCTTGCCTTGGACTAATTAAGGTTTGATCTCTATTTGCAATGTTCAACCTATGACTCATCTCCTCCTCTTCCTCATCCCCCAAATCACCATCATTCAGTTGGACCATCTACCCTTCATTATTGAAGAAATTAGCGATTCCCCCCCCCCCCATGGCAAACCCCTCGAAACTCTTTCTCTAAACCTTCTCGAGGAAATTCAGTAATGAAACCCTGTGCAACACTACAGGAGAAGAAGATAAAGAAAAAGGAAAAATGCAAAGGTTGAAATCAAGCATAAGATGACCACAACTTGCAAAAAGTCCAATCAAAACCCAAGAGCATCATATATCTTTTGCACAAAGATATTGTTATTACAATGAAACAACCATCTAAACTTCAGAAGTTCTAACTGCCATATCCATTTACAGAGAGCAAAGATGGATTAAGAGAGTCCAAATATAATCACTACCAAGACATAGAGAGAGAGGAAAAAAAAAAAAAACATGGAGAGAAACCTACAAAAACACACCATAGCATTCACCATTTTGTCGATTTACATTTAGCGGCTTTGCTATTGTCGCTGAAGTAAGGCCTGAAGGTCTTCATAACTTCTTCATATGTCGGCCTTTTATAGTCCACTGCCTGCAGCAACCAATTTGTTTAGACATCTTAGTAAGCCTTTCTCAAAGGGTATTCATTAGTAAAAGTTATAAATAGCAATTCAAAATGTTGCTACAGCACTGCACAGCAATGTATCGAATGAAATGCAGCTACTGTATGCCTACTGCACGATACCTGCTCAACAACTTCTTCAGGGGTTGTCCACTTCCACTCAGCAAATTCTGGGTCTGCCTCTCCATTTGCTAAGTTAATCTCACTCTCATCTTTTGTTAATCTCATAAGAAACCTGTCAGTTGTCCCAATCTATTGTTAGACCCAGAAATCATATGAAAACATTACAAACTCTTATAGTTTCTTCCTATGCATTTCATGGCCTCAGATAAAAAATGACTACAGTGATCAGATGGGTTATAGCTCAATAATAAAATTAAATAATTAAATTAAAGAAGTATAGAAGCTGTTTATAATTTTTGAGCACAGGCTTCATGCACACATTTTCACAGGGAGAGGGAGAAAGAAAAGGCCAGATATTTGTAGATTGTACGATCATAGCTTAAATACTGCATTTATTGTAAACAAGCATTTCATGCCTCTCAATTGCTTTGGTAACTCACGCATTTGGTTTCTCTGCCTTTCTTGAGAAGGATGCAAGCATATAACACACACACACAAACATCAAAATTATCAGACAAAGTAATGAAACATACTTCAAGACTTTAACCAAAACGTTCACAAATTTAGAGGGCATATGCATGTCTAGCCACTAACTCCATACGAGGACAAAAAGCATAGCTAAAGCTGCTTTTCTTAGCTGATAATGATCAATTGGTCCTTGCAATTGCATATAAAATCCAATAAAAGAGAACTTTTACCATGAACTATTCTTTAGTTTAATTTTAGAGCTTCTTTCGACTCTTAATTATTAATTGAAGCCACTCATACACCCGACAGCAAGTAATTAGTGTTTGACTCTTGGCTCACTCATTGTCTCTCAGAGTTACCAAATTTACTAGAAAGAAAAAATAACAATAGCTACTTGTATCATATCTTAGGCTAATTTCATTACCAAATACACACACAGAAATGGTATCCATGAGCTTCTCTTTAATTAGCAGCTGTTGCAGGAACAAAATTCAAAACATTCTACTTCCACATATTTTATATATCTCGCTACTACCAGATCTCTACACATAATGATATATATTCCATATTCCTGGCAGTTAAAATCCAGCAGAATGTTGCTTCAGAAAGGATATTGAGACAGGACTCAGGAGAGTACTCAAAACTCACTTTAATGTTGCTAAAGATAGCATGAGCTCATTCAAGAAATGCTCAACCATTACCAGATACCATGCAAGTGTCCACATGAATTATCATAGAGTTTCAGTTTTTCAGGTGTATACTTTCTTAAAAAGTTTTTCCCTAACTAGAAAATGGAATAGTCGCTTTCCTCCCAACACCCAGCATAATGAAGAAGAATACATAAATTCACAGAAAAAATGATTAGAAACATGCCACTATAGGCATGTTAGATGCACTGACTGCAGCGAGAATTCTCTAGCCACTAGCTAGAACTATAAAATTACATTAAAAATTAAACCAAGCCATTTCAAACCAACATGGCTTTCTTGTAATAGATGAGGCTACCTAGATGTGAGCATGTGTGGTTGGACAAAAGAGAAAGGGATGGGAAGAAATGAGAAACAAACCATTTCTGTGCCTGCCCATGCCATTCACCTCCCCAGAGTCGATTCACTTTGGCCTTTACAGCAGGAGGAAAATCATATGTTAACCAATTAGGAACCTGTCAAACCACAATGTTAATTAGATGTACAGCAGCAACTGGGGAAAGAAAGAAGTAGGTGGCATAGAATGTAGGAAATTGTATTATACTAAACTCTTGCTTGGAAGTTTAAGAGTATAGCTTGAATGCTTTATCCTTTTAGTAGGAAATTGTTGTTTCCAATATTTTTTTCAAGTGATTTATAATTTGAAATAACCGTATGTGTCCGATTTATCTTATATTTGTAGACAATACATGACGAGAGAAAATGCTGATCCGTTATCTTTTTCTTTAGTTAGTTCCCTAATTTCTTTGCTTTCTGAAACATCAAGACTTTAAATATACCATGCATGCTATGGCTAAATAAACAGTGACTATGGTATTAATAATACTACATTGGATCCATCTTATTTACATTCAATACTTACATCTCTGAGGCTCTGAAAGAATGACAAATATTAACACATGATAGAATGATATGTGTGAAGTGCCTCTGCCAACCATGTTTTAAAGTCCTACAGAAAAAATTGCAGCATAACATGACTATCTTTTTTAGCAAACCTCAGCAATAATTTCGGCAGACACTACTCCAGTTTCTTCTTGCAATTCCCTGATAGCTGCAGATCTTGGCTCCTCACCATCTTCAATACCCCCCTGAGTTTGTAAAATCCCAAAATTATAATCAATTAAGCAAGCCCAAACATATGTGCAGTCTTTTGAAGCCATCACAAGTGAAAGCAAAATAAAGCTTTTGAATGTCCCAAAAAAGAAAAAAGTGTGTAATAAGATAAGAAAAAAGTTGTTTATTCTGCTAACAACAAAGACTTGAAAGACACTCAGATATGAAAAATAAAACACAACTGACTGGCAAATCATTTCTTTTAATTAGTCATGTGCACACTCAGAGAAAACTGTAAATACACTTTGGTAAAACATGTACTAGCATACAGTTAAACAGCAAATGAACAAATGGGCTTCGGTTGGGAGGCAACGAAGTTATAGTCAGCAATACAGCAATAATTTTCAGCCACTGGGGTCTAGGAAGATTAATATTATGGATATGAATTGCGTAATTACTCAGAATAACCAGCAGAAAATTTTAAAAAATTAATTAAAAAAAAAAAGTGCTCCAGTTTCAACTAATAATTGAAGTTTTCAGCAAGCAATGAGGCCTACAATAAATAGAAGTCCAACGGGGTATTACCTGAGGCATCTGCCAGGCTCCTGGAACATTCAATCTGGAAGCTACAAAAACCTGCAAGCAGAAAAATGAAGTATTTTCTCAAATATATAAAAAAACACAAATTTTCACCCCAAAAAAAAATGCAAAATTTAACTTGACTTAATTGAAGCTCAGGCTCCAAAGTCCAAGGCCCAGGAGCATTTTTTTGTTCATATTCTAAACAATTTAAGTTTTTAACTAATAAGCCAATAATGGATTTAATTCCAAACTCCAGTTTCGACCTCTTTTTTCATATTCTAAAAATTTAAATCAACAAACAGTAAATCGCAAAAGTCTATCAATTCTCTCCAAATTTTTTATAGCAAAAAAGAAAAACATCCAGAAAATCCAAACACAGACATCCAAAATTGACTTAATTTAAATTTAGGTAACTTGATTTGAACTCCTGCTTTTATTATTATTTTAATTTTTTCAGCCTGCGTGTTCTTTTCGGGCCATTAGTCAGCTCAACTCAATCCCCTCTGCTTTCAAAAGCTGAGATGAAAAAACGCAAAAAAAAAAAAAAAAAAAATGAAACCCAAAAGGAAAGAGTAAAGAAGGGTACCTGATTATCAGAGTTGACTAGACAGACACCAACGTTGGGGCGATAACCAGGGGGCAGTCCCTCCATTCTTAATTACTACTACTTCGATTAAATTTATTTTTTCAGAGAAATAAAACAGAGAGTAAATGCTTTATTTTCAGATTGAGGAATTCAGGGATAGATCAGAAGAAGAAGAGGAAGAGGAAGAGGAAAAGAAAAGGTGGGTTTTTTTATTGATTATAATTTTTTTTTGGTGGGGGGGTGTTCATGGGAATGAGTGACGCTGACCTTGAGAAAATGGTGAAAATGGGTGACTCTGTTTTATAGAGAGAGAGAGAGGCAGAGTCCAAGGATTGCTGACTCTTATCCTGCGCACCCCCACTGTTCCCATCCCAGGTTGCTTTTTTGGCCTTTTAATCAATTCTTTTTAGATTCTGCCAGCTTTGTTATCCTGCCATTCTCCATTAAGCTCATCATGAACTCCACTAATAGACTTTAGCCACGTGTGCCAGAAAGATTCATTTGTTAAAGCCTTTTTCGTTTTTACCTCTTTTCTAACATTACATCATCCGATATCCTATGTTTACCGTGTCTGATAATACTGATTAAAATAATATTTTAAAAATATATAAAAATAAATGCATCAAACGGTTAATTAAAGAATATTCAATCAGTTGTTATATACATTGGATAATCAGGCCAATAAAATTTAATTAAAAAAAATTCACTTCAAGTTTATTAAAATTCTTAATGAAATCATGTCTTAAACTTGATCTTTTTTATGATTAAAATTGATAATTAACTCTATTGATTCTTTATTTAAACAAAAAAAAAAATCTAAGACTTTTTTTTTAATCTATTGATGCAATGAATTGTCTTCAATTTTATAGTAGCTTGCATTCAATAGCATTAATTGTGTCATAAAGTCACTTTCAAGAAAAATTTACTACCTTAATATTGCTCCATGAATAAATCCCTAACAACAAACTTTAAGGGGCCAATTTTTGCAAAATGGCAAAACGTGATTAAACTGCTCATTTCATCTTAAGAAGGATCTTAAGATTTAGAATGCGCCTTATAGTTAATCTATGATTATAATTTAATAATTTTAAATTGAATAAGAAGATAAATAAAAATTAATTAAAAACTTTGAATAAGTATTGACTATAAATGTATTTTAAAATATGTGTAATCTTGAACTAACTAAAGTAATGAATATTTTTATTATTTTTTAAACAATGTAAAAGATATTCTCCCTCTATTTTTACTATTTAATATTTAATTTGTCTCAATTGATAAGAAAATAATTTAAAATAATTTATGTGTTATATTTAAATCTCATCATATGTAAGTGCTTGATCCAACTATATGATTATATTTGTTTGATTTCTTTGCTTAATTTATTTCATTGATTTTTTATTTGATTATAATAATTTATTACATAAAAATAGATCTGATAATTTATGTATGTGTATTGTGTTTTGTATTTTGTATTTTTTTTATCAATATTATAAAATGAATACTATATAAATTATTAAACGTGTTAACATTTTAAACATGAACATAATACATATATTAATTATATTAATTTTGTATTTATCTCGTGTTTTTATGTTATTTTCAAAATTAATGTAAGAAAATAAGAGAAAGAGAGAGAAAGATGGGTCAAAGTACCTAAAAACTTTTTGTACTATATCATCTAGTGCAAATTAGTCTATCTATTATAAAAGTGAATAATTTGTATCCATGTACTTTTAAAATTAAAGCAAAAAGGTAAAATCACTGACTAGTATAACAGAAACTGTTAAAAAAACTAACGTGGCATTTAACCTTGTGTTTATTTGATGACGTGGATGTCAAATGCTGATGTGGTATCAATAAAATATATTATTTTAAGCTGACATTAACAAAATAACAAACTAAGTTGACAAAAATATCATTTCAAATTATTTGTTGCCAACTTAGTTTGTTATTTTATTTACGTCAGCATAAAATAATATATTTTTATTGATGTCACATCATCAAATAAAAATAAAATTAAATGTCACGTCAATTTTTTTAACAATTTTTATTACATTAATTAGTGATTTTATTTTTTACTTTAATTTTAAAAATATAAAAATTAAATTATTTAATTTTATAATAAATAAATTAATTTATATTAAATAATATAGTACAAAAACTTTATTTGTACTTTGAGCGACAAAGACGATGAAGTGAAAGAGCGAACACGCGGAAGAGAAAAGAAAGATTGTCAATTTGTCATTGTTAAGCATCACTAAATGACAAATAAAAAAGAAAAGTTAAACAAAAAGTAGTGGGTGAGAGAAGGGCGTTGACTTTCAGTAGAGAGAGAAAATCTGATTGATAGCAAAAGCATCTTTTCTCTTTCATTTTTTTTTTTTGTTTTTCTCATCATCCAGTCCACCAGGTGAAAAAAGTCAAAATCCTTTTTATACTTGTCATAATGAGCTATACCCCCTACTCGCCTCTGTTGGAGCGTCTCTCTCACGCTCTGTTCTAAATTTCCGAATCTCTATAATAATTAAATTAAAATGAAAATTTTGACTTGTGTGACTTTTGTTAGACTTTTAATTTTACTGATCAATATTTGTTTTATTATTAATCTCAATTATTAAAAAAATTAAAACTGAAATTGCCTTAAAATATGAATAATAATTAATTTTTTAAGTACAGTTTTTAATTGGAACTTTATCTTTAATTTTTAACAGTTTTTAACCAAATTATAATGTTAAAATTATGATTATTTAAAAAACGAGAGATAAATTTAATCTAACATCTTAAATAAAATTATGAATTTAAAATTTATTCTTAAAATCTTATTCGTTCATGAGTCAGGTCGCGATCAAATTTTTTTTTTTTCTTACTCAAGTTCAGGTCGGGCCGATTTGAAAATCCATTTCATTGTTCCAAAAAATATTAAAAAAATATTTTTATGTTAATATTTATATATTTTATAATTAAATTTAAATGATTTTTTTATTAATAAATAATAATTCGAATCGGATCAGTCCAGATTAAAAAAAAATTATCCAAACTTGATCTAATATGAGCCGAGTGGAGCGAGTAACTCAAACTTGTCGAACCGGTCTAGCACCCTTTAAGTGCTAAAGATAAATTGCATGTGATTTTCTTCTCTTTATTTATTTATTTCTTATATATATATATATATATATATATATATATATATATATAAACGGTAAGAGATATTTAATCATAATAACTTTCTTCACTTATACTTTTCATCTCTCAATTTCTTTATTTCTTTAGTAATCGAAGTTGTTAGGGATAAAATTTGATTATTGAAATTAAATGTCAAATCTTTTAAATAAATTATACAATTGTTGGTTAAATTTTTTTTATGTTGATTTTGTAACTTTAATTTTATTTCCCAAATAGAAGTTTGACCTTTGGGTAGAAACTTGAAAGATATAAAACTTTGAAGCAATTTCTATAGCACATGTTAAATATTGGTAAAAAGTTGCGAATCTTTTTCTTTTTTAAGTGCTAACCTTAGCTTAATAAAGTTCAAAATTCGTCTCATTATGGATCGACCACCTCATCTAAAAGAGAATTGGTTTAATTTTGGTATTTAGAATCGTAAGAAATACAAAAGCATGAAAAGACCATAAGAAATTTAAAGATGAAAATTTTACACTCGTAATCAAGAATTACATTCATATAAAAAATTAATGAAATAAATCATACAAATAGAAGTGTTTATGAGTCAGATCGCACCCGATTTTTTTTAGATCTTTTATCCAAGTCCAACCCGGATTGATCCGAAAATCCGTTTCATTATTTTAAAAATATTAAAAAATTATTTTTATATTAATATTTTTATATTTTTATAATAAAAAATATTTTTTATTAATAAACAGTAATTCGAATCAGACCAATCCAAATTAAAAAAATCTATGTTAAAACCCGGCTCAACACGGACCAGACTAAAGATCTACATACAAACAATTAACCAACCAAGCAATACATTAGTAGACAAATCCAATATAAAATTTGACCAAACTCACGTATGATATCGCTTGAACGTAAAATCTTAAAATTTCGGGACTTTCTCTTTGCCATTAAGACAATACCTCATTGGCAATATATATGTATCATCGGCTTATAGTTTGATAAGGAATAAATGTTTTGAAGAAAGTTTGAGATCCCAATTTGAATGGATTTGAAAATTAAAAGATTCCAGAGATGATTCGTTTCTTAATTTATTTTACTGAATACAAATGATATGAGAGCTAGAAAGAAAATGGCAGCACAAATGATACATTTTCTCTTGCTTGTGGCTACCAGGTTGAATCGATGGAGCATGTTTTTAGAAGATGTCCTGTAATAAAATTAGATGTTTGGCAAAGTGTGAATGCTGAAGCAATGATTTCGGGCTTTAATTCCATGGTTTTTTACTTTTGTCTTTTTAGTTGGCTTCAAAAAAAATACTGGTTGTAAAACTCGAATCAATAATGTTGTTTTCAACAAATATTTGGGTTATTTGAGAAGTAAGGATGTTATAAGGTGTAAATTCAAAAATTCGATTGTTAAATATAAAAAATAAAGTTATTATCAGTCGTGTGATGGCCACTTAAATAAATTTATTGTCTTTAAAGAAATCAAAAACTTGACTAAAAAACCACCATTCAATTAAAGATTTTAGGATTAAAGATCAAATTTGATATCGTACTATAATTCGATATTGAAATTTGATAATATATTTTATTTTTATTGATATTTATCATTATATTTTTATGATTAAAAGTAAATTTGTCATTATACTTTAACTTAATATTAAATTTTATCACTCTACTTTTATTTGGTTAAAATTTGCCATTGAAATTTGATTTTTTATTGGATTTTACCTCTCAACTTTGTTTTGGATTATTTGAAGAAATTTTAACAAAAAGATATACCTTAAAATATTTTATTTTAATAATTAATAATAATTAATTAATTAAAAATTAAAAAAAGTAACATAAAAATTTTATTTTATAAAAAACTAAAGCTTTATTTATTTATTTATTTTTTTGGTTTTTCTTTTATTATTTAAGTCTTCGGTGAGCGATGATGATATCGGTTAGTAGTGATATTTAACGGTGAATTTGACCATCGGACACCAAATCCGACATATCCATATCATTTTTTAAATTTTTTCATGTTAATATTTTTTCTTTATCATTCATTTTTTTTTTTTAATTTGATGAAAAAATATTTGATAAAATAGCAGTTAGTGGAATCATTCACTTTCTACTTGGTTAGTTTAACATTATGGTTGAAAAAATCTTGGATTGAAAAAAATATATTTAAAAAATATGGTGAAAAATATGATTTAAATTTTTTTTTTAAGTATTTAACATTATTACGAAAAAAAATATTATGAGAAATTGAAATATAAAAAAATATATATGTTTAAAATAATAAAAATTTAGATATGTGAGAATAATAAAATTATTTTATTCAAAAATTAACTTTTAAAACTCAAAATTTCTATTTTCTTGATTTTTTATTTAAATTATCAAACCATAATTTTAATATAAAAACTAAAAAAATTTATCCATTGCGATAAAGTATAATTTTTGACCTCAAAATGCTAAGTGTACTTGTATTTTTGACAGGTTCTCTGGATGTTTTTAATGTCTTTCCTAGCTGGTTATTCGCTTTACCAAAGAAAGCGCCAATGATTTGGGGGCTTTTCAGTAACTTGAATTGCCAATGACGTGATTTTCTGCCCTTTTTGCTACAGTTAAGTGCAAGAAACTAACCACAAACTTCTTACAAAAGTCAAAATGTCTGTCTAGCAATCAATCAACTCATAGGACAGCAAATTACAGGTTTACAAAACTTACAATTCAAAGTCTATTATTATTGTTTGGTTTAATATGAAAAACATGCATTCCATAAATAATTATTGTTAAATAATATAATGAATAAAAATTATTTAAAAAAAATAATTAAAAATTGTTATAAAAAATATTGTAAAGACGAAATTATTCTTGATAAAAAAATCTTCTTCTCCCTTTTTCTTTTATTTTTTAATTTACTTTTTAATTAAAATATAAATATTCTGAAAATAATTTTTTTTAATTTTAAAAAATAAATTTTTAAATTTTTTATTTACTTTTTTTAATTAAAAATTTTTAAAAAATAAAAATAATATGCTTAAAACTAAATTTTTCTTTATTTTTTAAAATTTTTTTAAATTAAAAATATATATATTTAAATATTTTATTTTTTAAATTTATTTTCAATTAAACTTTTTAAAAAATAATATTTTTTTAATGAAAGAAAAAAGAAAAGTAAATTTTTTCATTAAAAGTAATTTTGTCTTTACAATATCTTTATAATAATTTTTAATTATTTATTTTTCTTTTCTAAATAACTTTTATTCATTATACCATTTAACAATAATATTATGGGATGCATGTTTTTCATATTAACCCTTATTGTTTTAGTACATCCACTTTCATTATGTAAATACTTCCATTTGAAGGAAATCGGATGATATGGAGCACAGTGGAAGCTCTCTCTCTCTCTCTCTCTCTCTCTCTCTCTCTCTCTTTCTCTCCCACATTTGTTTTCTACTTAAGCTATCAATCAGTGCAACTTTTTCCTTGAAATTGTTACAAATTGTGATTAACTTCTCCTTTTCTGAAATTTGTTTATATGATTGGAAAATGCTCCACAACTTGGTCTAAAAACTTTTCCATGGCAAATGGCAAATTCCAGATTTGCAGTTTAAGTAGTAAAGTTAATGCCAAGTGGATACAAAATGCCTAGAAAAGCAAATTCCCAAGTGACTATCATATGCTATATAGGTTACATATTAGGCAGGAATTGAGTATGAACCAGCCAGCTCATTACACCATCTGAATCAGAACTCCAAATCACATTGGTAATGGACTGAACTGTGATCAGAATCTATTTGAAGTTTGCCCCAGCAATTTCAAAAAGTTTAAAACAACACTAACATAAAATGGTCATATCTTTGATTGCAATTTTAGCAGCCTGCATTATGGTATGATTCCTTTCTCCTTCGTAAAATACAAAGCAATAGCAAGTAGTACCATGAATATGATCAACCAGCTCATTCCACCTGTAAAATTAAAGAGAAAATAAAAACGATTAGAGCTTTTATGTACCAAATGAATTTCCAAAGTCTAGAATATAGAATAACAAAATTGGCTAAGCCATCACAGCACATCCAAGCTTGAGAGGGAATTCTCTTTGATAGTTATTTACATTATATTGTGGTTGTTTTCTTGCTATATGAGTAAAATATTGTGTTTATTGATTGTCATTTTCCACAACCAACCGAAGTTCAATCCTATATCAAACAAGATTTATTTATCTAAACAAAATGATAACTAGTTTAAAAAAAAATAAAAATACCAGGCACGTTTATGACATTCCAAGCTAGGTCAGGGACGTTTTTTTTGTTTTGGTCGAAAAAATAGGTATGCAGATAGGCTGCTCTGTTTACCCACCAGGGAGCATTGCCCCCCTCACCCATGTCAGTGCCACAGCCCCTTTGGCCACCCAGCAGAGAGACGTAGGTTTAGCCCCATCAAGTGTCCATCATGCGGCTTGAAACCCAAATCTCACAAGCAGGGGACATAAGTGCGCTTACCACTGAACTAGACACTTCGGTGGTTAGGTCAGGACATTACCTAAGGAAATAGTTAGACTTACCTTCTTGATTATGTCAAAGCTTGAATTAATATTTCATTTCTGAGTCATGAACTTTGTCATCCATGGGTCTCTAATAATGTTTCAAACTGGGAGACTAACCAGCACAAAATTGCAGGAAAACCACATTGTCAGTTTGATGGATGTAGCATGTCCCCTTGAGTTAACAAAAGTCAAACTTAAATTTGGATGCTCATATGATATGGATTTGTCAAAGATAGGTCCCCCAAGAGGGCAAATCAGTTTTTAGCTGGTATTGGCATGAGGCTGCAGTGAGGCAACCATTTTCAGTCCAACAAGGTGCATATGCATTTTTTGAGAAAACCAGAAAAGCTGGAAAAGGCACGTACCACTTTTTGCCTTGTCCTTGATTAGTGTCACCCTAGCACTTGAGTCCAGTGATGCTGAGATCAAAGCCCTGTATTCAAAATTGCATTCTTCAATATCATACTTATTCTTGCAAGGGGTGCTGCAGCATAAACAGTTTGCAGAGAATAAGATATAACACAGATATATTGTTGTACAACCTTGAATCAGGGGAGAATGTCAATGCCGTAACAAAACCAAGGTGAGCTTTTTTGACCATCATTTGAACCCGCATACTAGAGGAATTTATGATAAAAAGGTCTCCTCCAACTGTTCCACTGCATGTAGACCAGATAAAGAAAAATCACTAATTTTCTGAATGCAAAGGATTGTGGAGTTTCAAGACTGCAATAGATGTATTTATTGACAATAGGGATCTAGCAGTCTGAAGTTGAAACTCCATCTAATAAGCCAAGAGGCCATAAACAATCTACAACAAAATAAAACAGTTGGAAGGGGGAAACAGGCAGGATAATTATCTAATACAGTCAGCACCAGAGAGGCCTTAGGAGGAATGAAGTTTATTGTAGCCTAACTTTATTGAGAATTCAGATAATCATTTGATAAAGTCAGAACCAGAGAGGCCTTAGAAGGAGAGCTCACAATGGGTCTTAATCACACTTGTACTCAACTTTTGAATATTTTCAAGTGAAGGTAACGAACTGAAGCCAATAAACTAATAATTCTTACACTGCAAGGAACTTCCCATCAGCTGAGACATTGAACGCAGAGATAGCTTCCCGAACTACTCGATTCGAACGCATTCTCTTCCATGTGGTTGTGTTCCATGTTATAATACTTCCACCATGGTCTGTCAAAATGAAGTTACGATGGTAAATTTACAACCTAAAATCAGGGTTTCTTTTACTACACAGAAAAGCAGAGTCCAATGCTAAATATTTACCTGTGACTGCAGCAATATACAGATGTGGATTCTTATCATTAATTTGAGAAAATCTGCAGAAGGCAAAAATCTCATCCTGTAGTGCACGTAAACAAAATAAACCAGTTCAAACCCAATACATAGAAGAATGATCAACTTGAATCACCAGAAAAGCTTGACAATTTCCTCATTGTTTCATGTCTGCCAGAGACGTGACAAAAGACTGGCTAATTCACTAAATTATTTGATGGGTGCATATTTAGCTAACACTTATTTTTACAAAATCAAAGACAGAGGTATGCAGATAAAGCTAATAATGTAGACAGCTCTCCTCAATGGTCTTGAAAAGCTAGCGCTAACCTATGTTACATTGACTCGGGTGCGGGTATTTGATACGGGTATGTATCCGAGTGTCAGACTCGTCATTTGCTCAATGTTTTGGACTCTGGGAGTCGGCTAAAAAGTGTCCAAAAGTAAGATACGGGTACGGGGATCCTTACAAAACTTTATAAGGAATATAAGAATACTACTTATATAAATTAGAAATTTTGAATAATCAAATTTGACTCTAACAAAATCTTGTGTTTATAAGGCTTAGTATGAAAAATAAAAACAATTTGGGCCTATCTTATCCTTAAACCAACAGCTCATTTTTTAAAATGGGCTTATGATGACTTATGGGCTTGTATTGTCATTTTTCTGTTTTAATAAAAAAGCCTAAAATTAATTATTAAAAGTCAAAAACCAACCACGTGCACCACTTATCTATCATATGTCTATCTATCTGTCTAAAATCTTCTAGTCTCTTCATCTTCCTTCTTTTCGCCGTAACAATTTCATTTCCTTATTATTTTTCCTCCTATTCTTGATCCTCTTTATCTCTCTATCTTCCCAGAAGTTTCTCTTTTCTTTTGTGATGCCATCTGGTTATCTATGTTTTGTTAAATTTTTGGATTGAGTTTTTCTCATTTGCAGCTTACATGAGAGCCGAGTCTGAATAACCAAAGCGATGTCGGACTCGTATTTCACACCCGAACCCGTGTCGTGTCGACACGGGTACGGGGCTATAGAATGCCGAGTCCATATAACACAGGCGCTAACAGCAGCAACAGTTGCAATAACTAAAGAAAAGTTTCACTTGTTAAAAGACATTGATTCACTCACTCACATTTCCCTTTGCCAGAGAAGCTACAACTTTTGATGATGTTACATCCCAAATCCTACAAAGGCCACTTCCCAATGAGACGAGAAATTTTCCATCACAGCTGCAATACAAACAGTAAAGATGTCAGCAAAAAATAATTACTAAGGAGATGAAGTTTCCTCCGCTTTGACAACCCCCCCCCCCCTTCCCTTGAAAGTAGAAGCAGGGAAAATGAGGTTTCCAGGTTCAGAAATATATATTTTTGTTAATCCCAATGGCACAGACCTAAAATCCAAGTTCTTAACAGATGAATGAGCTTGAGCTTCATTGAGAATTATTTCCATGCTAGGCCACTTGAAAACCCTTAAACTGCCATCCTGTACTGCACCAAAATCAGAGCATCATATGGCATATTGCTGCTGATGTTTTTTTTTAAAATGGTGTAATGCATTAGGTACAAAATGGTGAAATTCAGCAAGTGAACATAACATACAGAAATGGAAAAAGTTGGCTCTTCAATCCAAAAGTGGATAGCAAAGGAAGATCCTATAACTTGCTATTATCTGCCCTTTAATAGGGTAGCCAACTCTGACGTATGCAAACCCCCATGCAGAACCTATTACTTCTACCATGGCACCAAAAAAAAGACAAGCGTAGAATGTACAGTACTAAAGGGTACAGAATAAACGTCATAAAATTGTTATAGATTTGGGTGCCTTTAATATCTTTGTTTTTCTTTTCTTTTTTTTTCTCCCTCTTTGTGTCGAGAAAATTATGCTGATATTCCATCATCATATGTCTTTGGAATCCAAGTTTAACAATGAAGACAACCTTGCTGCATAAAGTGTTTCATCATGTGATAATACAACCAGCACATGCTCTTTAAATTTACAGGAAAATGACGTCTGGACTTGAGCATCATTTTCAGATAATTTAAGCGTATAGCGAGAATCACAGTTTTTCCCCCTTGGGTGAGTGATGAATCATGCAACAGAATTATTCCAACAAAAAGAAAAATGAAAGGGACGCTCTACCTCGCCACCAACAGCCAGTATGGAACCCTCACTGTTAAATGTCAGTGCTAACTGTTGTCCAACATCTTCTAACTGGGTCAGAACTTTCTCTGATACCTTGATACCCAGTTTGTGGACTTTTTCATTTCCCTCGGATTCTTCCCACTCAAACAACCTGAAGAAGAAAAATAATGAAATGTGATATTCCTTAAACTACTAGCAATTACAAAACTAACTGTGCAACACAATACTAATATGGATGTGTATTAGAAGTGAGTCAATCAAAAAGGACCACATGAAATAGCCAGAACCAAGGTTTTGCTGCACAAATCACACAAGATATCCCTATCTGATCACCAAAACATGATCCTTGCTGCGCATGTGGCTACATCTTTGAAAATTGTATTTGAACTTAAGAGCTGCATAAATTCCTTGATTATATGCTAGCATAATTTCAGGTACACCTTTATAACATGGTCCCACTTCTATGCTATTACTCTTCCGTTTCAGTTACTAGAGTACACAGTAAAGCCAGAGCAATAATATTGAGGCAGGTCATATTCTAATGCATCCCATATAGGGTGTGAGCCAATATAGACCAGGCAACACTGTAGTTTCAGTTCCCTCCACTTTCATATACAATACAATTAAACGAGATAGGAGATTAATGAAAGTCTAAAATCAGTTCCTGATGAATCATTGAAGCTCTCTGGGGCTCTGAAAGAGAAACCCAGTTCACTATCATTACCAACGCTGTAGAAATATGCTATTGTTCCAGCTGCATGCATCTGGAAAAACTCAAGCATTTGGCTTCCATGTAGCCATATAAAACCAGTGTTGTCAAGGGCGCAAGGTGCACTCTAGGCACTAAAACCCTTATATTGCCTCAGGCTCAAGGCACAAAAAAAACGCTCGCCTGATTCAAGTAAGGCGCAATATGTATATATGTGCCTGTATATATATATATATATATATATATATATATATATATATATATATATAATAAGCTTAAGATATATAATTATGATAATAAACTTTAACGAGTGGTCCAGTTTATCTACAAAACATGCACTTTTTTGTTGTTGCCCAATTCCATGATTTCCTTATGGTCCCATGTCTATTGTTGAATACTCAAATATTGAAAAGTAGAGAGTTTGATACTATCCCCTTTCTTACTAGTAAAGGTACATCTAATGAAAAAAGTTAAAATAAAAGAAATTAAAGAGAACTTCAATTAGGCGGGCTTTTTTTACGCCTATCGCCTTACAAAAAAGCGCGCCTAGGCGTGCGCCTGATCAAATGCGCTTTGTCCGAAAAGGTCTGAGGCGCTTTTGCTATCTAACGCTAAGGCGCAAGGCATAGGCGCGCCTAGGTGCACGCCTTGACAACACTGTATAAAACCAGTGTGTTGTGCGAGCTGATGGGAGTGCATGGCTTGAACAAAAATGCAGACGAGGACTCCACTGGCTGTTTACCCTTGAGATTGGTGTTGGTTACCTTGTGGGACAATTAGGGTTATTATTGTTATTTCCATTCACTTGTTATTTTTCAGGTAGTGGTTTATCATACCTGGTGAAGCCAACTTTGCCGCCTGTAAAGAGGTTGTCACCAGAAGAGAAAAGAATTTAAAGTAATGCGAGTATGCACTACCTTATTAATAACAAATGAATGGAAATAACAATAATAATCCTAATTGTCCCACAGGGTAAACATTAAGTGGAGCACACATCTGTATTTTGTTCAAGCCATGCACCTCCATCATGCCATGCAGTCCCACTAGCTGACGTAAAAAAGTTCTAGTTAATTTAGCTCTTTTTTTCCGAGTTATTACTAGCAGTCTGCCTCCAGTCCTCGTAATGAACAGGCGATTCCATTCCTCGCAGAAGTGTCATCATTTTTGATAAATATATGTCAAAGAGTCAAGGTTTCTCTCAAGAACTAGGTATCCATAGGCAATAACCAACCACTAGAGTTAAGGGGACTTTTTTACCAGAGTTAAATATAATAACATTAGGAATTCATGGAAAAGGAGTTATGGAGTTGTGCATGCTTTATATAAATAGAATGGTTGAAAACATGATGAAGAAACTGATCTGAAACATTTTTTTTTTTTGTTTTTGGTTTAGCACATTTTAAGGAACAAACTATATCAGGCATTTTGTCCTGCTGATTAGAACAAGAAAAATTCATTCTCTTCTTCCAAACTCTGCAATTTAGGATCTTATTAAAAGGGGATTTGGTGCGTAGAAGGAAAATGCTCTCGACTCAAGCTAGGAGAACTTTCTTGAGCCAAGGATTTTCTCGCCATTTCTAATCCTTTCATTGGGATTTCCTCACCAAATTTCATCATTCGTTCATCTCTGTCAACTGATCCATCCTTTTTCTGGAATTAAAAGTCATTCTTTCACCTTTTCTTTCGGGAATTGGAAATTTTTCTTTGGCCACAAGATAAAACTTTTTGTTCTTATCTTTGGCTCCAATTGCCATGAAAACAAGTGCAAATTCAGTAAAGCCAGTTGGAACTCCTGAGACTCAGCAAGCAGGATCACGAGAGCTCAACAATGGTGATTTTCCTCCTCTCCAATCAAGGGAGGAGCTGAAGGAGAAAGTATCAATGCCAGCTGGGGAGGAGTTAGTTATAACTAACTCTGCTGATGTGGCTCCCCACGATTGGAGGAAGTTATTTTCAGCAACAGACGATCAAACACTTCAATTCTTTCCCCCAAGGAGAATTGAGGGACGGTTTACCGTGAAACCACCTGCAGAAGTCTTCGATGAGGGGGCGCAACAATGGCAGAACGCGATTGTGGCGCAGTTTATGGGGAGAGCACCAAATTTTAGCCTTTTCCAGAGACTGGCAAGCCTACTCTGGGGAAAGGCAGGGGAAGTCACGGTGAGACCAGCAGGACCAAATCTGTACATCATTCAACTCCCTTCTTCAGAGGTTAGGGATTGGGTTCTGGAACATGGTCCCTGGCATATACAAAATAAGCCTATCATTGTTCGGAAATGGGAGCCAGGTATGAAATCCTTGGACTTTCAGATGGATAAAATGCCAGTTTGGATTCATCTGGGAAATGTCCCGCTCGAATTGTATACCAATAGAGGTCTAAGCTACATTGCTAGCGCTGTGGGGAATCCCCTCTATATGGACAAAATCACTGCTGGAAAACAGAGACTAGCCTATGCTAAGGTCTGTGTTGAGATTGATGTGGGAACTGACATCCCACAGACTATAGAGGTTGAGATGCAGGATGGATCTTCTACCTCCATCTCGGTGGTTATCCCCTGGATGCCCCAGAAGTGTACCCATTGTGGTATATTTGGGCACTCTGAGAAGACTTGCACAATCATGACTAAGAAGACTAGTGCAAAGGTATGGATACCTAAAAAGAAGGATCCTCCTGAGGTGATTGAAGGACCAGGGGATCTAAATGAGTCCACTAGGGAAGAGGTAGAACAAAGGAGAAGGGGAAAGGAAGTGGTTCCTACTATAAATTGCAATGAAACAGTAGAGAGGAACAATGATCAGGCAATGATGTCCCCTCAAGGAAGGGCTGGCTCAGTAAATCGATTTGCAGTCTTAGAACCAGCGGATGAAACTGAAGAAGACATGCAAATGGAAGAGGATACTGAACCCAAAGGGGAAGGTAAGATATGTTATTCCCCAAGGAAGCCAAGAGCAGCTGCAGCTGGGGTTGCAGATCTGATGAAAAATCTTAAAAATAGGAGGAAAGGGCCATTTGACAAAGGAAGGAAGTCAGTGAGAACAGGGGTGCCTGTTCCTGGGGGTCAATCTTCAACAAGTCAGCTCTGAACATTCTCGTGTGGAATGTTCGAGGGCTTAACAGCCCTATGAAGCAGAAAGCAGTAGTTAGAAGGTTACAAGTCCTGAAGATTGAAGTGGTTTGTCTCTTAGAGACAAGAGTAAAGCAACACAATATGCATTTTATTATTGACAAATGGTTCAGAGGCTGGAACATGTTAGCCAATTACACTGAAGCAAGCAATGGAAGAATATGGCTACTTTGGAAGGACCACTTATCACTTGGTTTGATTGGGAGCTCAGATCAGGCTATTACTTGCCAGATTTCTCAGGCGGATAGCAGGTTTTATCTGACTGCCATTTATGGGAAGAATGAAGGTATAGAAAGGAGAAAGCTATGGGCCCATTTGATTTCCCTGCAGAGTTCTATCTCTGATGAGGCATGGATGCTGGCTGGGGATTTCAATGCGGTGAGACATCCTTCAGAAAGTTCATCTTTCAATGGAAATCAGACCATCACCTCTGATACTAGAGAATTCCAGAATTGCATGCATCAAATTATCTTTAGATGATCATGCTTATGTTGGCCCTCCATTCACATGGTCCAATCATCAAGAGGCACATCTGGCAAAGAAACTGGATAGAGTGCTTGTTAATGGAGATTGGTTTCCTCTCTTCCCAAACACTTCTGTGGCATTCATTCCCCCTGAGGTGTCTGATCACTGTGCTGCCCTTATTCAACTGAACCAGGCAGGAGCTTCCTTTCCTAAACTGTTTAAGTTTTTTAATTTCTGGGCTCGGCACCCTAATTTCAAGGCCATTGTTGAGCACTCCTGGAAAGAGGTAGACTTGGGGTCCCCTATGGCCAAACTTCATTTGAAGCTCAAGAGGCTAAAGCAGGTTCTCAGGAGGTTCAACTTTGAACAGTTTGGGGAAATCTCAATGAAAGTAGCAGGAAAAAGAAAGGAATTAGAAGCAATTCAGCTAGCAGTGCTTGCTACTGATCCCACAGCTGATCAAATTGCTCAGCAGTCATCTTTGTTTAAAGAATTTCAAGAGCTCAGTGCTGCAGAAGAAAGCTATTTCAGGCAAAAATCCAGGATAGGATGGATCCAGGAAGGAGATCAAAATACACGGTTTTTCCACAGGATGATGGCTGCAAAACAAAGTTGCAATTCCATTAGATCCCTCACAGATGCCCAGGGAAACAAACTGGAATCTTTTCAGCAAATTTCCACTGAAGCTGTTGGTTTCTTTCAGAGTCTTATAGGCACAGCTGACACTAAGGTCACGGGTTGTCCTCCTAACATCTTAATTGAGCTTCTTCAAGCTTCAGTTGATGAGGAGGAGCAAAGATCCTTGACAAGGCCAATCACCAGAGAAGAGATCAAAGTCACAATGTTTTCACAGAATGGTGATAAGGCCCCTAGCCCTGATGGATACACTGCCAAATTTTTCCAGGAAGCATGGAGCATTGTGGGGGAGGATGTCATGGATGCTATACAATCATTCTTTGACACGGGGAGTCTGTTGCCAGCATTCAATGCAACAATCATTACCTTAGTGCCTAAATGTAAGAATCCCAGCAACATAAAAGAGTTCAGACCTATAGCCTGCTGTACTGTGATTTACAAGTGCATCACTAAAATCATTGCTAACAGGCTTAAGCAGTTGCTGCCTTCGATTGTTAGTCATAGCCAATGTGCTTTTATACCGGGCAGGTGTATAAATGACAATGTATTGCTGGCCCAGGAACTAGTGAGAGGGTATGGAAGGGTCTCACTTTCACCTAGATGTGCAATCAAGATAGATTTACAGAAGGCATTTGACTCCCTCAACTGGGATTTTGTTCTAGCTATCCTTGCAGCTTTGAATATCCCTGAGAAGTTCATCTGCTGGATCAGGTCCTGCCTCACCACTCCCAGATTCTCCATTGCCATCAATGGGGTTCTGGCAGGGTATTTCAAGGGAGCCAAAGGTGTCAGGCAAGGTGATCCACTGTCACCTTACCTGTTTGTTTTGGCCATGAATGTGCTATCAAAATTGCTGGATGCAGCAGCCCATCATGGGATCTTTGCCTATCACCCCAAGTGCAAAAGGATAAAGCTCACCCACCTTTGCTTTGCTGATGATCTTCTAATTTTCTCAAAAGGGAGCTTGGACTCAGTGATTGGAATTCAACACACCCTGCAACTCTTTTATTCCTTTTCTAGGCTTCAAATCAACAGTGGGAAAACAGAGATTTTCTCTTCAGGGATCCATAGAGCAGAATTGGACTCTATCCAGGAGATCACGGGCTTTAAAGTAGGCTCTCTCCCAGTCAGGTACCTTGGTGTACCGTTGGTGACAAGGAGATTGACTGAGAAGGACTGTGAGCCATTGCTGGGCAAAATTCAAGCAAGAATCAATGGATGGGCAGTGAAATGGCTTTCCTATGTAGGCAGGTTACAACTTATCCAATCGGTGCTTTACAGTCTTCAAAACTACTGGTGTAGGCAGTTTATTCTGCCCAAGCAGGTACTGAAGAAGATCTCTCAATTATGTGCTTGCTTCTTCTGGAAAGGGAAGGAGGGATCAGCAAAGGGTGCTAGGGTGAGCTGGAGACATATTTGCATGCCAAAAGCTGAGGGGGGATTGGGACTCAAAGATTCCATATCATGGAATCAGGCATGCATAATGAGAAACCTATGGTCCATCCTAACCTCAGCAGGATCATTATGGATAGCCTGGATTCAGGCTTATCCGCTTATGTGCTAAAGGGAAGGGATGTCTGGCTAATCCCTGTCCCTAAGAGCAGCAGCTGGGCATGGAAGAAACTAATGCAACTAAGGCATAAGATTCAGCAGCTTCCAGTACAGCAGGGAGGTAGCCGATGGCCATTCTCAGGTAACAAATATGATGTACGAGTTGTATGGAATGTACTCAGACCGAGAGCTGAAAAGGTGGCATGGCATAGGCTGGTATGGTCTCCATATCTCATTCCCAGACATGCGATTATATCCTGGATGGCAGCACTGAACAGGTTGCCAACAAAGGAGAGACTTGCATCATGGGGGCTTGCAGTGGATGAGTTATGTGTTCTATGTAAGGAGGAGAAAGAAACTCGTAATCATCTGTTTCTGGGATGCCCTTATACTGCAGCTATATGGCAGCAAGTGCTTCTGAGTTCCAAGATCAGGAGAAGAGTGAAAGGATGGGAAGAGGAAGTGAAATGGGCTACAAAGCAGCTGAAAGGGAAAGCATTGATCACCATAATCCTAAGAATGGCATGGAATGCATTTGTATATGAAGTGTGGAGGGAAAGAAATAACAGAATTTTCAAGAAGACTGAAGAGCCATTAACAAAGGTGTTGGAGCAAATAAAGGACTCGGTTTCTATAAGATTAAATGGGTTACGATGCATCGCAGCGGATTCTATCAATGTTGAGCTCTGCAATGGATGGAACCTTAATGCTGATATGTTTGTTAGGTAGAGCTGGGGGGTTGTGTAAACTGTTATGATGTAAAGGATTTGTAATAGCTATGATGCTATGTTGTTAATGGGTTCCCTATGTAGCAGCTTTGCTGCTTTCTTGGATAATAAAGCTTACAAATTATCCAAAAAAAAAAAAAAAACTCTGCAATTTAAAAAAAAATATATATAGCAGCAAGGCTTTGAGATGATTCAGACAAAAGCAACATAAAGATAGAATAGCATCTCTTGTCAATAGTGAGAATCTATGTTACTCGGACTCGGGTGTGAGTGTCGGACACGGGTATGTTTGATTTATTCTAAGTTTTCCGTGTATTTGGAGGGTCCTTGTAGGATCATATCTCCATACCCATGTCCTAATATGCGTCGGATATGGGTGTCGGACACGGGTACTTCAATAAAAATGAAGAGTCGGAGCAACATAGGTGAGAATCATTGGTTAAACACGCAAAAGAAAATGCTTGTGTCTATCAATCAATCCTCCAAGTTTTATTCAAGTTCAGATTTTCCCCTATCAAATTAAATTGCCTGTGCTAAATTATGTCAATATAGATGCCTTGAACCATTAAATATTTCAGATTTTTAAAGCACATGATAAAAAAAAAAAATGAGTCAACAAAGAAAAGAAAAAAAACCTGCAACTCTGTTGCAATGCACAGACAATGCCATCTCCACGCGGATGAACAGTCATTCGATAAGGCAAATCAGAACCAGTTCCATGCTTAACCACCTTAACAAAAAACACATTAAAAATTTTCAAAAAAAAAAAATAACGAATTGCCATAGTATATTCCATGTGGAAAAAAAGAAAGAGAAAAAGAAGCAATCGCTTATAATCAGAATTTGAGGACATTTCCTTAATACAAAATTACTGATCTAAAAGATCTAGATTTCATAATTTTAGAATCGACAACAAAAGATCTATAAAATTCAAATAATTCTAAATTGAAATTCTTGAAATCTACTTACAGGTTGACCAGAGAGAGAATTAGAGGCGAAATCGACGTGGGAGACGACGATTGCATTGGGGATGCCGCTACGGCCTTCACCGCCACCGCCAGCGAAAACGACGTAGTTTAAGGATGTACTAATCTCGTCGTCTTTGGATTGAGTTGGATATTTTTCTTCTTTATTATCCTCTTCATTATCTTCAATTTTTTCTTGTGAGGTGAGCTTGGATCTGATGTGGTTGTAAGGAACCCAGCCGGCTCCGTAAAACGGCACTCCGTATTTTTGGAGATCGGAGGGGGTGTCTGTCATGATTCTCAAATTTGTGTCTAAGCAAGGAGGCTCTAGGCTTATTTGGTATTGCTACTGGTGTGTGTACTGTGTGCTTTTACAAAATTAACCGTATGTATCGTAACTCGTAAGCCAGCTTGGTGGTAGACAGGTTGGGCAACCCGATCCGTATTGGATCGGATCTAAACAAAAAATTTCATAATTCTCTATTTGACTCAAATTACTATTCAATTATTATTTTTATTTAAATTTAATTATAATATATATAAATATTAATGTAAAAGTATTTTATGATATTTTAATAATTTATGAATACTGAAATTAACTTATGGGTCGAATCAAACCTGGATCAAAACAGATTTGGACAAGATAAAAAAAAAAATTTGAATCGTGATTCGACCCATGAACACCTCTACTTAGTGGTGTCGTATTCACTTTAGGTCAAATTTACACAAAATCATGATTTAGTTTAATCCTTATATTTTAATTTGTCCAAATTAAATCTCTAAATTTAATTGTGATGACATGGCTTTTGAGTGGTCATGAATATTTGGTCAAAGATTTCGGTATGTGATAGAATATTTTTTTATTCGAATTGATCTGATTCGACTCGAATTATTATTTATTAAATATATTAATATTAATATAAAATAATTTTTTAATATATTTTAAATAATAAAATAAAAATTTTTGAGTCCGACAAATTCGTTCGAGACAGACATGTATTATATTACATTCTCCATTACCAAAGTTCAATTCCATATCAAGCAAGATTTATTTATCTAAATAATGAATAATTAGTCAATATTTAAAAAATATATAAATTCTAAATGTACAAATAGTGAATGACATATATATGTTTAATAATTTATTTAATCTTTAATTATTGATTTTCTTATTAAATTAATCAAATATTCACTATTTTTTATTTTTTTTCTTTTAAACATTAAAGTCTTTATTAAAATAAATTTTTCTCGATTGATAATTTTTTTATTTAAATTAAAAATTGATTAATCTCTGTTTATCTATTTTCTTTTTTTTTTTATGAGAACTCAAATTTATTGTTAAAAACAATAATGATAAGGTTTTGAAATAATATTAAAAAAAATATTTATTAGTTAAGAGTCTATCTATTTTCTTATTTTTATTAAAAAAATTATGAGAACAACACTTTTAAATTTATTGTTAAAAATAATAATAATAAGATTTTGAAATAATATTAAAAAAATATATATTTATTAGTTAAGAATCAAAATCTTAATATAGCTATTAGGTCACGAAATTTCTAAAACATTATTTACTTGATGAGAATCGAAACGTGAAAAATATAACGAAAGATGATAATTAAAATTAAATTGATAGTATAATAGGACACTTGGATCAAAAAATTATGTTAAATTATAATAATATATATATTATCATATAAGATTAGACATGAGTAATTTTGACATAAATATATAATAAGTAACAATAGATACATAACCTTTTATATAATATAATATAACTTTAGATAAGATTTTATTAATTTTAAATATGATTTTGATAACTTTTGATATGATTTTGATAACCTTTAATATAATTTTGATAGTCTTTAATATAATTTTAATAACCTTTGATATAATTTTAAATAATTTTAATACAATTTAGGTAACCTTTGATATAATATTAGTAATATTTGATATAATTAATTTTGGTATCCTTTACTGTAATTTTGGTACTTTTGATGTAATTTGGTAATCTTTGATGTAATTTTGGTAAGCCTTGATAAAAAAAATTATAACTTTTGATATGATTTGGTTAACATTTGATGATTTTTTTTATTTATTTGACGAGAACCAAAACGTTAAAGTATAACCCAAGATGATAATTAAAATTAAATTGGTAGTATGATAAAACACTTGGATCATAAAATTACAATAAGATATATTACCATATAAGATTAGATATGAATGATTTTAATATAAATATATAATAAGTAAGAATAAATACATAACCTTTTATATAATAGAATATATATAATATAACCTTTGATATGATTTTAGTATCATTAGATATGCTTTTGATAACCTTTGATATGATTTTGATATCCTTTAATATGATTTTGATATCCTTTAATATAATTTTAATAACCTTTGACATTATTTTGATAAATTTTAATATAATTTTGATAACTTTTAATACAATTTTAGTAGTATTTGATATAATAATGGTAACTTTTGATGTAATTTTGATAAACTTTGATGTAAGTTTGGTAATCTTTGATACAATTTTGGTAACTTTTGATATAATTTTAATATTTTTTTATATATAATTTTGGTAAGTTTTGATATAATTTTTGATAAATTTTGATATAATTTTGTTAACCTTTGATAAAAAATTTGGTTTTGGAAAACTTAAAGAATTATTTACTTGACGAGAATCGAAACGTGAAAATATAACCAAAGATGATAATTAAAATTAAATTGGTAGTATGATAGGACACTTAGATCATAAAATTATGTTAAATTACAATAATATATATTATCATATGAGATTAGAGATTTTATTATAAATATATAATAAGCAACAATAATGCATAATATTTTATATAATATATAATATAACTTTTAATATATTTTTGTAACCTTAACCTTTGTAACAAATTTGGTAATTTTTGAAATAATTTTGGTAACATTAGATATAATTTTGATAAATTTTTATATGATTTTGATAACCATTTATGATTTTAATAGCATTTAATATGATTTTGTCATTTTGATAACCTTTGATATAATTTTGATAACATTTATACAATTTTGGTAATCTTTGCTAATAATTTGGATAACTTTTTGATATAATTTGGATAATCTCTGATATAGTTGGTAATCTTTAATATGATTTTGGTAACCTTTAATATAATTTAGGTATCCATTTTGTAATCTTTGATATAATTTTGGTAACTTTTGATATAATTTTGATAACATTTATAATAGTTTTGATAACATTTGATATAATTTTGGTAACCTTTGATAACTTTTGTAACAATTTTGATAAACTTAAATATAATTTTAGTAACCTTTGATATAATTTCGATAACTTTTATATAATTTTGGGTAACCTTGATATAATTTTGATAACATTTGTAATAATTTTGATAACATTTATAATAGACTTTTGATAACATTTGATATAATTTTGATAATATTTGTAATACATTTGACAACTTTTGATATAGTTTTGATAACCTTTGATATAATTTTGGCAACCTTGATATAATTTTGGTAATATTTGATATGATTTTTGTAACTTTTGATATAATTTTGATAATCTTTGATATAGTTTTGATAACATTTGATACGATTTTAGTAATCTTTGATATAATTTTGATAACTTTTGGAATAAATTTGTTTAACCTTTGATATAATTTTGGTAACCTTTTATATTATTTTGATAACCATTGGTATAATTTTGGTAATTATTCATATAATTTTGTAATAATTTTAATAATATTTGTAATTTTGTTAACTTTTGATATAATTTTATACCAAAATAAAAAACATCTAATATATAGATTTATCAAAAAAGAAAAAAGTGTCTGATAGTATATATTAAAATAAATAATATCGAGGTCCCCGTCTTAACGCCCGACAGTTTCTCGAAGGATTAGTCCTAGGCGAAACCTAGGGATACCTTGGGAAACCAAAAAAAGAATAATATCGATCTATTATATCATTCACATGTAGTATAAACTAGTATACGTAGATGTATAAACTCATTGTTTTTTTTTTTTTTATCATTTAAGTTTTAAATATTTTTTTGATTCAAATGAAATCGTAGCCTGAAAATAGGATAATGGGTGGCAGATGTTGAGATTCGAACCCAGACCTACTGAATGACATCTCTTAAGTCTGATTACATGAACCAACTGAACTAAATCCCGGATTCACTTATGTTTTAAAATTTTGCACTACTTGTTGTCCCTATTGTTCCTTTATAGTTGATTTAGGACTAGTTTAGCATTGCTGTTATGTTTTCTTTATCATTTTGCAGTTAAAAATTTGGAGATCTTCTACATACAATCATGCACATAATTCTAGTAATGTTACGGGAAAACCCATCCCCAGTCTTAAAGTGGTGGAGGTTGTAGGGCTTAGAGGTTTTAAAATAGATGTGGATTTTGTTACATATTTACTTGAGCATGGAAAAATGATCGAGAAGATTACTATTAATTGTTGCCATCCAAGTTGGATTGGACAAATATGGGAGTGTGAGTCAATCAAAGAAAGAGAGATGGCAAGAAAGCATGCTCTACAACTCAAATTAAAAGCAACACCAACAACTGAGTTTGTAGTCGTATAAAAGTTCAATGATATTTGTCATTTAATGTTTGTTTATAATCAGCATGAACCCTCTGTTGAATGTGTTAAAGTCCTGTAAACAAGTTCCTACGTTTTTGGTAGGTTTCGGGCTTGCATTTTTCAGTCGATTTTCGCGTTCTTTAGAGCTCAAGTAGTTAAGCTTAGACATAGGTTGAACCAACATGTTAGTCATTGTCCTAGAAGCGCCGATTACCAGACTCCCCACTGCAAACATGTGCTTCCTACCGGTATTACAAATACAAATAAGAAGCCAACAAGCTCTTGGCTGAGTGGCTAAGAGTCTTGAGGGCATGAAGTCTTGGGTTCAAACCCAAGCAACCCCTTCCCTTACCCAATTATCAAAAAAAAAAAAAAAAAAAAAAAAAAATACAAATAAGAAATCAAAACCAGGGGGGGAAACTTGAGAACTTTCCCTCGTTTTTCTTGGTGACTTTTCTTACTTTTTCCGTTTCTCCTTTCACGACGGGGAAACTCTCTCGAGAGCTTGAGCTCAAATTCTTCTTTATCACACTTTAAGTTTCGTGTCACTAAGATCATATGAATAGGCTTCCTATAAATCTATCTTTCTGGCAATTAATTCTGTTTGTACATCTATGATAGAACCCCTCCTTTTCATTGTTACAATCATGTCTCTTCCCCCTCCACTATGAAAGAGAATAGTAACTGCATTTCTCAATTTTCAAAATTGTTCAGTTGAGTTTTCTCTGGCTACTATGTTCAACAAAAACATTTGAAAACTTTGTCCTTCTGTATGCTATGTTAATGTTGGATACGGGTATGTATCCGACACGAGTATATTCAATTTTTTCTAAGTTTTTCATATATTTGGAAGATCATAGTCCATATCCAAATATATGACAGACACGGGTACTTTGAGAAAAATAAGGAGTCCAAGTAACATAGGTTATATGACATTTTCTCTTATGTTTTATTGGAAAACATGACCAAATCCAAGGACATTGAATCTATGTTTTGCAGTTGCAAGACATGCAAGGGAGCATAGGAAGATAGTCAACAAGAAGAATGCGGAAAATCAGAATGGCTTGATTTTTAATATTATCAAATACTTTGATGTTCTCAGTTCTCACCGTAAACACCTGAAATGATAGCTATGTCGAGTTACATTTTTTGTTTTTTCATACTACATGATTGGATGATTGGCCTTTTATTGTTGCTGAAAGCGTAGCAATAGCCTCCCCTACTGTCAAGAACAAGCAGTCTGGTCTCATGAAATCGCCAGCTTCATCTGATTTTTGCAATTTTTCCATCACCTCACCCAGAGGATTCACCAACACAAGCTGTGATGTCAACAAAAAGTAATAGAATTTTGAACATAAAAGACATACATACAATACAATGCAACATAAGTAGTGATAAAAATTATTGTTTTTGCAGATTGGAGACTTACCTCAGCGCCTTTCTTTTCCACTGTTTTCTTCAGTTCTTTAAAGAGTGATGCGCCACTCGTGTCTATGCCACTCACCGCTAAGAAAAATAGATGGAAAGCATCTTGGTTATGGAGTTTGTTGAAAAGTAGTGAATAACAATATGCAGATTTTGAGTTTTCTTGTTTTATGCCGACTAGCAATAGTTAGCAAAATCATTACTAATAATTCATGGTTGAGACCTATGTTATTCGGACTCGGTGTGAGTATCGGATACGGGTATATGTCTGACACAGGTATGTTCAATTTTTTTAAAGTTTTTTCATGTATTTGGAGGGCCATATCCCATACCTATGTCCGGATATGTATCGGACATGGGTGTTGGAAATGGGTACTTTAGAAAAATGAAGAGATGGGACAACATAGGTTGAGACTTTAGACAGACTTACCTGACATCTCCAAAATCATAAATCGAAGGCTTGACTGCCTCTTAAGATCATCTGCTTCATATTCTTCAATCCATCTCAAAATCCTTTCAAGAGAAGCCCAATTATAGAAAAGAGATAACAGAATAAATAATTAGAGAAGACAGGTAAGACATGATCTACTAATTAGAAAGTCTGTAAAGTGATAACCAACCTCTCATTCAGATATGTTGAATTAGCAAAGTTGATCGGAGCTTCGACGCTTAGAATAAGGAAACCAGGGATCTTCATGGATTCCTTGTAATGGTGAAGATCGCGGTAAATATCTGTCCCAGGAATGTTCCCCAACATCACTGTCTTTGGCCTAGTAATTTGCAGGAGGATCTTGAAAATCGATACTCCAACCTGGCCATTGATCATACTCCCATAACTTTATAGTTTAATCACGACTAAACAAATTGATTTCAGGCTTGATTTGTGGAATATTGCATATTATTGATCTGAAGGTGAGAGAAGAGAACTTACTGCAATGGCAAGACCATCTTGGACCGAGATAAAAATAACACCAAAGAATGCACACAACATCACAACGAAATCAAATTTGTCAATCTTCCAAATTTGACAGGCTGCTGGAATGTCTATAAGGCCAATTACTGCTGTCACAATGATAGCTCCCAACACGACGTTTGGTGTGTACTGGAATAAAGGCATGAGGAAGAGGAGCGTCACCATAACTGTAATTGACATTACTACGTTAGACACTGCAGTTTTTGCTCCTGCATTGTGATTAACTGCTGATCGAGAGAAGGCACCTGATAATATCAAAGTTTACGTAGTTAATAGCAGCTCAAAAAGAAACTTTATAGTGTAAAGACTAATTGCCTACTACTGTAGTAGATGTGTATACCAGTTGTGACATAGCAGGAAGTGGAGGAGCCAACCATGTTCATCAGCCCAATTGCCATCATTTCCTTGTTACCATCCACTTTGTAATTCTTAAGAGCAGCAAAAGTCCTTCCTACTGCAATGCCTTCCTGTTTGATACAAGGTTGAATTAAAGCAAAGGGTAAATAGATTTGTGTTCTTCCCAAAATAGTTACAAGGAAATTTTCTTTCATTTTAAGTATAGATGCAGGCATGCTGGTGCCTTGTTTCAAAAATATTGATTTGATTATATGATTGATTAGAGGTTTTGAACCATTGTTAATCTATTTTCATTATATTAACTGGTATTTGTGGGTAAGAACTTTAGCTTTTGCTTCAATAACTTTCATTAAATTTGATCAGCCTCTGTAAATTGAACCAGTATCTTATCCTTTTACTTCCTGTGAAAGCCAGGCCGCCAAGGGGTGGCCTTTTTATTAAAACTCAGCCCTTTCAACTTTACCTCCTTTATTAACTTGTTCAATAATCTGACAAGCCAGCTATTGGCTCATCAATATTACCAGAATGATGTATTGTGGTCTGCGAAATTTGCTTCAGCTTCCGACTTAAAAAATAAATTTATCGTGGTCAACTGGCCATTTATTATATTGCATGTTTCTCCTGTACATCAAGCTTTAAATGGTTTGCTTTCGATCTGCCCATTGGTTTTAAATTTATTTTGGTTTTATAAAGCTGTTCCTAGTTATTGCTGTGCTAATATGTACATTTGAGCTAAAGTTTCAGATAGCTTGAAATATCAGTTCAACTTCAACTTGAACACTTTATGCAAACTCCTTGCAAATAAAGGCTATAAGCCAGGGCAAAATCCTCTGTAGATGGTATCTGATCCAAAGATGACATCAGGAGATTCTATAAAGAACTCCTCAACTATCACATGCATTTAGTTAATTGCAATTGGTGGCCTCATTTGTTTTTAATGAGGTCTCAAGTTAATTACAGAAGAAAAAAAAAACTTACAGTGAGGGAAATAATGCCAGTAACAAGGCCAGTTTTTATTGACAGTCCAAGGTGGCTTCCATGAAACTGCAGCATATTCCATGAAGGAGGATTTAATCCTTCTTGCAATTTTCCAATCTAATAAGTAGGCACACCAATTAGCTGTAAGCAAAAAAGGGAAAGCAATATGTAGGACTTAGTGAGGGACCCAGGAAACTTACTATACTGATGCCATGATGCTGAGCTTTGAATGCAAAAACCAGAAGGGTAGAGAGGATCACTGAAACAAGAGGAGCTCCAGCTGAGACCCAAAACAGCTTTGGTCTTCTCAGGCTCTGCATGGCACACACCCCAATTTTGATTGTCAATGCATATTCAAAGTGTCCAGACAGTATTGTATTGGCCTTTCATGTAGGACCAACACCCTTATGTGGCCTCCTCAGGCTATCAAGGATTGATTCATATGATTGTATCATTATCATATATAAGCCTAGGGCTAAAATTAAGAACCAAGGCTCTTTATGTGTAAAAGTCACCTACTTAATCTTGTTGCAGACCAGAAAAAGGGAAATGAACCAAGTCCATCAGGGCTAAGGCAAAGGACTAATGGAGCCCATACATGTTCTACATATCAGAACAAGCTGAAAGTTATAAGCCTGCCAGGATTCCACACAAGGTTTTTCAAATGTCCCCTTCTTTTCCTCAAGTTGCAAAGGGTCAAAATTTTATATCTATATGAAAGCCATATTAAATATTTGCTTCCAGAATTGGCAGGGTGTCCACATAGAAGAAATATAAAAATATAAAAAAGTATAATATAATCATTTAGAAAAACTATGACCACCCAGACCATGGCAATACATGACATGTGTTATCCATGCAGAGCCAGAAAAGAGTCAAATCATCAACATTAGCCTTTCTGATTGATGAAGTATATCACTGGGGCCAGATGTAAGAAAACAGTGAATGTAGATTATTGAAACCGTCCAAAATAAACACTCTGAAATTAATGGGGGGTTTTGTCTTGAGTGAGTGTGACAGGTTCGATTCTTAGGCGGTTAGTAGCGTCCTTTTGAGAGAGATAAAAGTAAAACACCAGATTCCACTTGGGACTGGAAGATAAAGAGATGAGTAATAAGACGTACAACGTGTCTTGCCACTAGCAGGAACACTAGGAAGCAGAAGCCCATCAGTATTGTTTGCCATGACCACTGCAGATAAGCAAAAAAAAAAAAAACCATAAATATATGACAAGAACAAATATAAATTCACAAAAGAATTCTTCCCATGAATGAACCTTGCAATAAGCTTGCTAAATGCTAAGAGAAAAGAAATTTGATAGTAAGAGACTAAGAGTTATTTGTTAAGTTACCAAGTAAAGAAGCAAACATCATGGCAAGCAGCAGTTGGCTACAGGCAGTTACCATTTAAGTGACATTTACATCAAAGGATTAGTGCAGAGTGCAGAGTAAAATACCATACCTCCTTTATATTGTGGAAAACAGAGCTCAAAACAGGTACCAAACCCATTTGTTTAGTAAAATTAGTGATTCCAAGAAGGCTTTTCAGCTGTTGCAAAGAAACTATGATAGCGGCCCCGGCCATGAAACCGATGAGTGTTGCCTTTGAGAGAAAATCAATGATAAATCCAAGCCTGTTACATACATTAACACCAGAAATCATCAGAAAGGTTAATTAAAGAAAAAGCAAAGATATATATATATATATATATATATTTAGAGTGAAAAGACGAGTTCACCTTAAAAAACCCAAAGAAGCTTGGAAAAAACCAGCAAAGAAAGTTGTAGTAAAGGCTAGTTGCAGAAACAAGACAGGATCATTGGTAGGGGATACTTCTTGTCTAAGCATGGATCCAAGTATAAGTGAAGCTATGGAAACAGGCCCTACTGCAAGGTCCCTGGAGCTTCCAAGTACAGCATATACAAGAGGAGGCACAAAGCTGGAATCTAGACCAACAACACAAGGAATAAACAAGCTTTACCGAATGAAAATCCAATCAAACAGTAATCTTAAAGTTGCAAACAAGCTTCATTAAAAGGGCAGAGTTACTCACAGAGACCAACAATTGGCGGTAGACTAGCAAGCTTAGCATAACTGATACCCTGAGGTAAAAATTTGAGAGGTCAAATAAATGGACAAACATTAATAGACTATTAGATAAAGAGGAAATGAAAAGCAAGATTTTTATTTTTTTGGAGTGACCTGTGGGATGGCTAAGCTAGCAATTGTAAGTCCGGAAACAATATCAGATTTGAAGAGTTTGAGACTATAATTAGGACCCCATTGGAGAATAGGAAAGATGTATTGAGCTGCAAGAATCCATTTCTTCCTGGTAGGTTGTCCTTTGAATTGGCGCAAAGGATCATCAGGGAAGAAAGTTTCTTTGAGCGTGGTTATAAGCTTCTGAATGGTGCTCTCATGGGGTGGTGGGACAACTCTGTGAACCTCCATGGTTATTTCTAGGCAGTTTGGAGGGTGCTGCATGTTGCTAGAATTAGACTCCATGATGGTAGAAATTTTATTTTTTTGTATTGGTGTAGCTTGTTTTGGTGGAGCAATGCTCTAACTTATGCGTGTCTCTGCCTATTAAATCAAGTTCTAGCAGAGACCGCTAACAAACAAACAAACTAGTACTTGTCGAATAGAATGTCTAAACATAGAGAGAAAGGTGAGCCTTATCAATACGGTATTGTTGGTGAATGGTGAGCCCACTTGCCTTTTATTTTCTACTTCTTGTACAAAATATGCATAAGAAGATCCAGCGTTTAGTCGAGTTGATTCATACGAGCACCTTTTAGATGTGACATCCAACAAATTTGATGTTCGAATTCTAATATCTGCATTCAGCAATTCGTCCCCTATTTTTAAACTGCGACCTCTTTTATATAAAAAAAAATATGCACGTAAAAACGTGCGATAAGTTGTGGTAAAGAGGTAGTGTAAATGTATAATATCTTTCCTTCAAATTAAGGGAAAAAAATTACAAACTATTTTAGCAAGTTTTTCTCAAAGTATTAAGAAATTTTCAAGGGTAAATTACATATAGAACAACTATATAGTATGAAGCAAATTAAAAATTAAAATTTTAATTGTAACAGTTCAAGTTCAAAAGATAAATAATTGTTAGTTCAATAAGATAATATATGTATATAGCTATGAAATGAATAAATTCATGAGTGAAGTGTGAGAATTGGGTTAACACTTTAATCACGTCAAGCAAATTAAGCAAAAAGTGATGAGGCAACTAACATTTTTCAGCTCCCATAAAGGAAGGGGTGTGCCAATACCATGCATATATTGCATGTCTTGAATGCAGGCAGAAGATTGAATATTTTTTCGAGGGATATTGGTGGCCTGGCCATGGCCTGCATGCAGTTTTACTTTACACAAATGATGAAAAAATCGGATCGGTCAATTAGATCAATTCAATTAAAAATTAAAAACATATTCGGACTGGTGTGGTGCATAGAATCGTAAGTTTATTGAATCGAAGAAAAATTGATATTTTTATTTTTTAATTATATTTTGTAAGTGATGAGAGTTGAACTTTTTACTTCTTAATTTTATATTAAAGACCTTACCATTAAATTAAATGTAAATTTTTATTAATTATTTACTATATTTATTGTTTATTTAATATTTAAAATTATTTTAATTAAACCGACTGATTCAATAAATCAAACCGATTATTGAAAGTCACATTAATTTAACCTTGGACTAATTATCAGTTGTAGTCTACCTTAAGGGGGAGGCTGGCTCTCAAATAGACTACACAATTATATTATACAAATACGATATAAAAAATAACTAAAACACGCAAAAAACACGACACGATACGAAAAAAAGAAAACGAATACGACATGAATATTTCAAAATTTATATAATACGAATTATTAATGTATCAAAATTTATATAAATATAAAATATCTTAAACACGATTATAACACGAAAAAATATACAAATACGATATAAACACACGAATTGACAGGTCTACTCTCAAACTGATTTTGTTCAATCCAGTTTACACTTTATAACAAGAAGAGGAGTACTGATATGGTCACAAGTTTAATTTTTAATGACTAAAAAATCAATAATTAAAAATAAAAAGATATATATATATATATATATAAACAATTTTTTCATCAACTTGAAAATACCATTAAAAATTTATTCAATAATTACATACTTTAATTTTTTTTAATCTATTTTTTAAATTTTTTTCACCTATTTTTTTTTCGCACATATAATCTAGTTGTTAAATCATAATACTATCCTTTATATTTATTTGGAAAAACAAAAAAAAAAACATTTTTTTTTTAAGATGGCTTATTCAAAATTGTGCAAAGGCTGAATCAAAGCAGATCCTATACCCACCAAACTTCTTGAAATTCAATAATTCATATCCTCAATAATTAATAAACAGCTTTGTGAAATTGTCTTCTTCCAATCTAATATCAACCTAACCTCTCAAAGAACTTTGGAAATTTAGATTCTTAATTATTTTTTAGTCAATAATTTTCAATACATCAAATAAAATAGAATCATTCACACAGGCCATTCCATTCATGAATCATTAGCTAGCATTTAACAATGAATAAATAGCACTAATGATGAATATATTGAAAATAATAGTAGTTGAGCGAATATGGTTAAAAGGAAAAACCGGTTCTAAATTTGTCCACGGCAGAGTTATTTGTTCAATCCGACAAGTTTAGTTTGAATTGGATTGAGTTTGAGATAGGATTTTGTAAATTGAATTGGACTAACCCGTCCAAATTATTATTTAATCAATAAAAAAATTATTTAAATTTAATTATAAAATATATAAATATTATATAAAAATAAATTTTAAATATTTTAATAAATTTTAAATAATAAAATAATTTTTCGAATTCAAATCAAATTTGTACATTTTTACTCGAATCTGACGTAATTCAATCCATGAATACTTCTATCAAAGTATTGTATATTTTTTAAAACCCTAATGATAGCCATTATATTATATATGGCCTCATTTATATAATTCGAAGTGGGTGTTTTCGCTTCTATTTTCTTTAGAATCTTTAAAGCTATATACCATTTTTATTTTAATTTCCTCAAGAAAAATTCATCAAGATTCTCCAAAGTAAAAAAGGTGTAACTTTTTCCTTTCTTTGGAGGTCAAAATTTTATGAACGGTGAGTATTACACTTGTTATGCGATTCGAATTTTTTATTTAATTTGTTTGTCTAAATCTTGATTAGGTTTGTATTACTATTTAAAAAATATTTTTTATAATTAAATTTAAATAAAAAATATTTTTTATTAAATAAATAATAATAAAATTTTAAGTCAAATTGAATTCGAATTAGATCTACTAGATTAGGAATAACCTAACTTTTGAATTGATCTAGTGAGTATATATAGGTTCAAGAATAAAAGGTTAATAATCATTTGGTAAGGAAAAAGGAATTTTTTTGACGCAAAGACATAAAGTCATGATAAAGCGAGGTAGGAAGAAAGAAGAAAAGAGAGAGAGAAAGAACGAAATGATGATTTTTGAGGTTATCTTGTTTACACAAGATTAAGCTCATCTTAATCTTGAGAAGCAACCGTTGACTTTTGATTGCAATTGGTAAGTTGCTTTTTGTTGCTATGTGTATGATTGCGGCCAGGCCAGGCAGGCAGGCATTTGATCTGGGTTGGTTCAATATGTCAAATTAATTAATCATAAGTAGATTTGTTTATAAATCGAGTCGAATCATGATTTAATTTTTTTTTATCTAAATCTAATCTTGAATGAATTCAGGTCGATTCGTCGACCCAAATTACTGTTTATATAATATTAAAAAAATAAAAAAATATTTTTATATTAATATTTTTTATAATTAAATTTAAATAAATTATTATTATTATTATTATTTAAATAATAATTTGAATCGGATCGGATTAACTAAGATCACAAAACATCCGAGTTGAGGCGCCATAAACAAATCTAATCACAAGGTTACAATTTCTCGTGAAGCTAGTTGTTAGCTATATGGAATGAGTGAATTGTAAAAGGAAATAGAAAAGATTTTTTGTATTGCTCTTTTGCTTTTTCTTACTCGTTCCATCCTACTACTCCAATTCTTATACGGCCTATATATGTGCTGAAAAGACAATTCCCTGTGGCTTCTAAGTTCTAATATGCATAAATCATAATCAATGAAATTGAGTAAACAGCTGTTGGCTTAGTGAAATCTTGATTGTTAATGTATTAATTGTATCAATCAATTATAATTAAATTATTAAAGTAATTTTAGGGATTATGATTCAGATTACGATTCTGATATTATTCAGATAAAGATTCTGATATTGTAATTATTGCTATAATTAGTTGGTGAGAACCCTCGTCTATAAATAGAACACTCCTGTATAGACTTTTATACAATTCAATAATAATAATAATAATAAAAAATTGTCTTATAACATGGTATTAGAGCTTTTCGGTCTAGTTTTTGTTTGAAACCTTGTTTAGGGATTTGTGTTAGTTTCTGTTTGAAACACTGTTTAGGGATCTGTGTTAGTTTCTGTTTGAAACCCTGCTTAAAGATCTGTGTTTATTATCTTGTCTTAGCAAAATTCGAGATAAACATCACTACATCTACACACCCCAGCCAACCAAAACCTGCCACGTGTTGTCCCTCGCCAACCACTAAAACTCTGCCACGTGTCACACCTCTTGTCTGTCACGTCATCACCTGCCACGTTAGCATTTTTTTTGTCAGATCACCTTTCTAGCTAATTTCGACGTCTTGATTCCGAATTCAGCCTCCATTTTTGCTGACTTTGCTTCTAAAATGGAGAAAAACTGGTATTTCTAGACCAAATTCCTCACTTCAGAGATCAGACGATAAAGTACTGTAAATTTTGTTATAAAACATGTCATTTTCTTCCAAACTGTCAAACAATTGAATGCCGCTACTGTCATCAAACCGGCCATATCATTGCTAATTGTCCTAGAAGCCCATCATGGCTTAGGGAGGGGAACCCTAAAGTTCAAGAAAAGTTTTCTACATCCAGATCTTCCTCATCCATTGCTGCTGCTGCTCCTGAGGGAAATATTAGTCTCACTATTAATGATTTTGAAACTCTTTTCAAACAGGTTATATCTTTCAGTTCTTCTTCTAACATTGCACTTTCTGTCACCCCGGGTACTTCTTCTTGGTTCCTTGATTCTGCATGTTGTAATCATATGACTCCTGATTCCTCTATTTTCTCCACTAAAATGTCCACCACTTATCTTCCTCCTATCCATACTGAAAATGATACAAAAATGCATATCACCCATATTGGTCATGTTTCTGATACACACCTTAGTCTTCCTGATACCTATTGTGTTCCTGCCTTAGCCTTAAATCTTCTTTCTGTAGGATAGTTATGTGATCTTGGTCTCACTATTATCTTTTTTTCTTCTGGTTGTCAGGTACAAGATCCACAAACAGGGAAGATTCCTAGGACAGGGCGTAAAGTAGAACGCTTATTTGAGCTTGTCTCTCTTCATCTTCCTGTCAAACAAGTCTCAGCTGCCACAACTGATTCTTCCTTATACAAGTGGCATCTTCGTCTTGGTCATGCTTCCGCAAGTAAATTACATCATCTGGTCCCTCGTGGTTTATTAGGATCTACTAAATTTAAGTCTTTTCATTGTTTGCACTGTCAACTTGCTAAATAGCCATCTTTATCCTTTAATAATAGTCATTATATTTCTGAGTCTTTCTTTGATCTTGTCCATTCTGCCATTTGGGGTCCTTTCCCTATTTCATCAGTAAATGGATTTCAGTATTTTGTTATATTTATTGATGACTATTCTCGATTTACATGGATTTATTTCTTTAAACAGTGATCTGAGTTACCTAAAATATACATTAAATATGCCACCATGATTAAAACCCAATTTTCTTCTACCATTAAAACACCTCGAACTGATAATGCCATGAAATATAAAGAAACTTCTCTTCTTCAGTTCCTTGATCAACAAGGTACCTTAGTTCAACGGTCTTGTCCTCGTACCTCTCAACAGAATGATAGAGTAGAACGTAAACATCGTCACATTCTTGATTCCGCTCGTGCTCTTCTTCTTTCTACCAACTGTCTTGAAAAATTTTGGGGTGAGGCTGCCTTAACAGTTGTGCATACAATAAATCGTACTCCAACTCAGGTTTTTCATAATCTCTCTCTCCTTTTGAATGTCTGTTTGGTAAAATTCCTGATTATTCTGCTCTTAAAACTTGGGTCAGCCTGTTTTATTCTACTTCAACCACATGACTACAATAAGTTGGAACCACGTGCTTGTCTTTGTTGTTTTCTTGGTTATGGGATTGAACACAAGGATTATCGTTGTTGGGATCCTATTTCTCATAGATTACGAATCTCTAGACATGTCTTTTTTGGGAGGATACTATGTTCTCTTCTTTGTCAAAGTTTTATTCTTTCTTTTCCACTTCCTCTCAGTTCTTTACTGATCCATCTGTTGAGTTATTTCCCAGTTCAGAGACACCTACATCTGATGAGCCAAATCAAGCTTCTGCTATTACGCTTGTTCCTGTTGAGTTTGATCCAATTGTTGATAATGTACCTGCTCCTCGTCGGTCTACCCGAGTAAGAGAAATTCTCCATCATCTTAATGACTATCATTGCTTTTCTGCTATTGTTAACCTACATGAACCTCAATCTTATCGTGAGGCTAGTACTGACCCTCATTGGCAGCAAGCTATGGCTGAAGTACTTCAGGCTCTTGAGAAAACTCATACTTGGGATTTAGTTGATCTTCCTCATGGCAAGACTACTATTGGTTGCAAATGGGTCTACAAAATCAAAATCCGTTCTGATGGTTCTATTGAAAGGTACAAAGCTCGTCTTGTAGCCAAAGGGTATAAACAAGAATATGGGATCGATTATGAGGAAACCTTTGCTCCAGTGGCTCGGATTACTTCTGTGCGTAGTTTATTAGCCATTGCTGCTGTTAAACATTGGAAACTTCTTCAGATGGATGTTAAAAATGCTTTTCTCAATGGTGAACTACAGGAAGAAGTATATATGGTACCCCCACCTGGTTATCCTCATCCTCCTCACACTGTTTGCAAGCTTCAAAAGGCCTTATATGGTTTGAAACAGGCACCCAGAGCTTGGTTTGCAACATTCAGTTCGACCATTGCCCAACTTGGTTTTACTTCTAGTCGTCATGATTCAGCATTATTCATTCGGAAAACTAGTAATGGTATTGTTCTACTTTTTCTCTATGTGGATGATATGATTATCACTGGTGATGACCAGTCTTGCATTGCTGAAGTAAATGAGTTTCTTTATACGCAGTTTGAAATGAAGGATCTTGGTTCTCTTAACTATTTATTGGGGCTTGAGGTATCTTCTAATTCTGATGACTATTATCTCTTTCAGGCTAAATATGTTCTGATTTGCTTTCTAGAGCTGGCATTATTGACAGTAAAACTGTCTCTACTCCGTTGGAAGCTAATGTTAAAATTACTCCAATGGATGGTACATTGCTCACTGATCCTACATTATATCGTCAACTCGTTGGAAGTTTAGTCTATCTCAAATCCTACATTATATCGTCAACTCGTTGGAAGTTTAGTCTATCTCACGGTGACTTGGCCTGATATTGCTTATGATGTTCATCTGGTTAGTCATTTTATGGCCGCTCCTCGATCCACTCATTTTTCAGTTGCTCTTAGGATTCTTCGATATATCAAAGGTACATTATTTCATGGGCTTCACTTCTCTTCCCATACATCTTTGGTAATATCAGGGTATTCTGATGCTGATTGGGTCGGAGATCCTACATATCGTCGTTCCACTACTGGTTATTGTTTCTTCTTAGGAGATTCTCTCATCTCTTGGCGAAGCAAGAAATAAACTATTATCGCTCGATCTAGTATTGAATCTGAATACCGTGCTCTTGCTGATGCCACTTCAAAGTTACTTTGGCTTCGCCAATTACTTGTTGATATGGGTATTTCTTTATCTTCTTGCACCAAACTTCACTGTGATAACCGTAATGCCATTCAGATTGCTCATAACGATGTGTTTCATGAACGCACCAAACATATTGAGATTAATTGTCATTTTATCTGTCATCATGTTACACAAGAAACTATTCATCTGACTTCTGTGGCTTCTTTGGATCAACCGGTTGATATCTTCACAAAGACACATTTTCCTAATCGTTTTCAAGATTTGGTTTCTAAACTCAAGTTGATATCTACAATACCACCTTGAGTTTGAGAGGAGTGTTAATGTATTAATTGTATCAGTCAACTGTAATTAGGTTATTAGAGTAATCTTAAGGATTATAATTTTAGATTACAATTATGATATTATTCAGATTAAAATTCTGATATTATTCAGATTACGATTCTGATATTGTAATTATTACTGTAGTTATTTTTTTCTTAGTTGGTGAGAACCCTCATCTATAAATAAGACAATCCTGTATAGACTTTTATACAATTTAATAATACAAAAACTTTTTGTCTTGTAACACTGTTGACGTTGCAAGTAATAATTAAGGAGGTAGTAGTCTTCAACTTTAGGATCACATGTTTTTCTACTGCGTTTGGCATTCAAAGAAAGAAAGGAAGCATAGATTCTAAAGTTATGTGGTAATCAAATTTATCTACTTTCTCTAAGGAAGTCAAGTGGAAAAACCGTTTTAGATAGGTATGATCTTCCAATCCGAGAAGGTAAAAAAGAGAGAAAAAAAAAAAAAGATTTGAGTCTAACTAAAACTCCATTTGAGAGCCTGGTCAAAAACATCTCCCCCGTATTAAAATGTCGTTTGGGTGCCTCTAATTGTACACTCAAATGAAGCTAAAAGTAAAAAAAAAAAAAAACGTTTGTGTTAGGCTTGATCGTTAAAGAAGGTAAAAAAGGGAAAAAGCATGGGCAGCAGCATTCGAATCTGCGCGGGCAGCGCCCACATGATTTTCTAGTCATGCCCGATGACCACTCCGGCCGTCCACTTGACAATCGTAAGTTCTCATTAAATTATGCATTCGTAGTTTCATTCACTAAAGAAAAACAACATCAAGAAGCTGATTGATGCCATACCATTAAGATTTAAGAGTAAACATATGAATCTCCTTTTGAACATTTATATGTGTTTGTATATAAAAAAAAATCAATTTAGCTCAATTGGTAGTGTAACTAAAAAGTAATGTTGAAATAGTTTTGTTCAAAAAGTGAAGTCAAATTGAAATGATTTTACTAAATAACTCCAATGTTTTTGTCTATTGAAAATATTTATTATTAAGAGTTTGTTTTGGATACATTGTTAATGAAGTTTTTTTAATTTTATAAATTAAATTAAAATACTGTCTCATATTTCATTCTTTTTAAAATTAATTTATTTATTTTTTAATATATCTTAAAAATATGTCATGCTTGTAAAATATAAAAAATTTCTATCAGCCTTTTCTTTCAAAAGCTTCAATTTGAAACATAGCTTTTTCTTTCAAAAGCTTTAATTTGAAACATAGCTTTTAAACATAGTCCCTAAAAGCTCAATTTCAACGTTCATGGGAGCTGAAAACTTACTTAGCCCAAAACTTGTGTTTTGTAGTATAGAAGCTGCAGCAAAACAAGCACAGAGTGTAATAACAATTCAGAAGTGCATTTTCAAGTGAAGTTGGGAGTCAATAATGGATGGGTTATTATTAGTAGCCAGAAAGGAGTAGAATTCAGGCATTGGGTGAAAAGGCGCACTAATGAGCAATCCATTATCGATCTCCACACTCCAGCATCCAAGGTGATGAATACTTGAAAGATGAAACAGGACCAGACCAGACCAGACCACCATAAAGAGATCCTTGGTATCTTAGAATGGACCCACATTCCATAACTCATCATGAACAAAGTGCAGGGATCTTGAAGAAAAGAAGCACTAATAGCGACTTTGCATTTGGGACCAAGCAGATTTTCCTATCAAAAAGAACCCTCAAAGAATCTTAAGAGCTTAGTTAGAAAGCAAAGATTGCCTTATAAATCGCCTTTTTTTGTAAGACAAAAAAAAAAAAAAAAAAAAGAGAACTCCTACTTGAAAACTACCCGTGCCAAACTTAATCTTATGGGCATAATTTTAGGCTTGATATGTGGAAAAGGATTGAGCTGATCAGGAACTAGACAAACAGATGAATACGTAATTGGACAACTATATCTGCAGCATCCAACATATTCGAATATCTAAGATTTACGATGGGTAAAGCTGTTTAAAAGCTTGTAATTAGATTTGTAATTGTTATCAATATTACGGCATGTACGCACTAGAGGAAGCAAAATTAGCTAGGGCAGCACAGGCAGTCAGGCAGGAAATAAAGTTCCCAAACAATACCATTCGTGTTAACTCTCACCCATGAAACTTTGGTTGACTGCTTGATATAATATAAAGTGCTAGTAGTGCAAGAGATAAAGCATTGCTTCTATAAGCCACTGTGGGTGTTGGTTTAATTGCAGTATGATTACTAAGGAGCTATGTTTTCCGGATTTGGGTGAGTGTACAGTATGTGTTCCACATTAGTATATTTAATTTTTTTTAAAAATTTCATATATTTGAAAGATCATATTCTTATATTCATGTCAAAATATGTGTGGAACGTAAGTTTCAAACACGAATATTTTAAAAAAAATAAAGAGTCCAAATAACATAACTAAGGACTCACTGTTAGATCAATATCAGCACCTCATTTTTGACAAGTTGAACCTTTTATTTCTTCGGGGTGGCAAAATTGTGACTGAAAATTTAGACAAACTTAAATTCTAGTTAGCTATTTGTATAGGGAATCTAATAAAGATGGAATGCCTCGTCTAATGAGGTTAACTTTCAATCTTTTTCAAGGGGCAACTTAAAATATTAGGAGTTATCTCTTACAGAAGATAACTAATATCAAATGTAGTATTTGGAGACAACTGAATTAGTTAAGTGCAATAAAATTAATACTAATATCAAAACCTTGATGTGATCATAAAGGTGTTTGATACTATAAACACATATTTAACATCCATGTGAAATGAGACACTAATCGGTTCTGACTCATTAGTGCATAACATCACTTTATTTGAACCGGAGTTACTTAATTTCGTTAACCTTTCTAATTACGAATTGAATCGAATGATATGAAACATGATTTTAAAACGAATTATTTTGTAAAATCAAGCAATCTGTTTGCTAGAAAATGAAATTGAATTTCGAACCAAAGTGATTACAATTTTTAAGATATTATATTAAGTATTGGAATTTTTTTTTTATAGTTATTGAAAATCCTTCTAAAAAATTAATTTAATATTTTCTCTAAAGATTAAAATTAATTATATTGATTATAATGAATATATAAAAATAATTATAACATTTTAGGTCCTCAAGATTGAAATTCGATATTTTTAATAAACCGAAAAAAAAAAACTATCTTTATCGTACCGCATTTTTAATAAATAACGAATTATGTTTTGATTTCGGTTTTCACAAATCAAATTGATCCGCGTTTCAGATAACTCTAGTTCAAACTACAAACTTCCTTCTTGCTAGAATTCCCCCCCCCCAAAATTCGATCCGACCGATGGATTTTGAGCCGATACGAATGGAGAGGTTTTTTTTTTGAACAATGGAGGCGTAGCGGGGCGGTGTGGATTTTTTTTGTTTGAAAGGCGGGGATGGAGTAGTTGTGTTAATTGCCAGCTCCGCCCCGCCCCGAATACTGAAATTACAATTTTACCCTTAAATATTTAGCTTTTAAAAGAATAATAAAATAATATAATTAAACTTTTTATTTTTATTTTTAAAAACCTAAACCTAATACTTTATTTTTTTCTCTTCCTAGATTAGAAACATGTTTATATTGAATTTATATTTTAATTTTTTTACAATGCTTTATTATTTGAAAAAAATAAAAATAATTAATAAATATCGAATGGGGCGGAGCGGGACGGGGCGGTTATGGATGTAACTGACATCCATGGAGGTGGTAGTGGTATTGAAATTTCAACATTCACGACGAAACGGGACGGGGAGCGGAACAGAGCAGTGCTATGACAGACGGGGACGAATACTGTAAAATCTGCCCCCGTCCCGTTCCATCGCCATCCTTACCCCACCCCCACCCCACCCCACCCCACACACACTAAACTGACTGGTCACTTTGCTGCATGATTTAACATTCGAAGTCTATGGTTCTCACTGATTTCTTTTAAAGAAAAGCGATGTGTTAGAAATGTTGGGGTCCTGGACTTGAAAGAGAATTTTGCAAAGCAAAAGTTAACGTGACAAAAGGTAGGCGCCACCCCCTTTTTTTTCTTTTTTTTTTTTCTAGATAACACTAAAAGGGCACTGCCAAAAAAAAAAAAAAAACATTCTTGTGGATGATCCTGAAGGCTGAAGAACATGCGCAGTTTTCTTTTTATTGGAAACATTTTGAACCACATAAAGGCCATAGCCCATCCTGCAATTTAGATGGCAAAGGCAAAGTTGGTCCCGGTGCTGTTTGCTGCTGCTGATGATGGAATATTGGCACGTACATGTGGCCCTAGCAATGTCAACCATACTTGGGAAAAGTAATTGGAGCTGGATTATCACAGAGTGACCTTTTTCTTGTATAAAAAACAAACGACTGGTGGGAGAGACGTCTTTTCTTAAAGTATAAAATTGTAAGGACAGTCTTTAAAATTTTTAAAGCAGATAATATTTTATAATGGACGTAATTTAGTAAATTCTTGCATCAATAATGGTGTCGTATGTGAAAATTCATTATGGCTATGTATCAACCTTCAGCAAAAACAAAGTTCACACTTTTGTCTAGGGGGCTCGTGTTGGGGGAAAAATGATCCTACATCGACTAACCAAGGATTGGATTGTGGCTTTATAAAGCAAGGGCCACATTTCCTCTATGAGACGCATTTTCTCAAATGACAAAATCGTGAAGACGGTCCAAAGCGGACAATACCTCATAGCGGACGCAATCCAGCAATCTTTGCATCAACAGAGATCATGTTCAAACATGACTTTGCTTGAGCTCCAACAAGTAGGTGCTAGACCTGGTAATTCGTGTATTCATATGATATTTGTGTATTTTCTTATGTCATAATCGTGTTTAAGATAATTTATACTAATATAAATTTCGACATGTTAATAATTTGTGTTATATAAATTTTTTACACATTCGTATATTCGTATCGTGTTTCATGTCGTGTTTTAGTTATTTTTTTATATTGTGTAATCATATCGTGTTTATTATTATCAGATCTAGTCGGTGCCATGATACATGATTTTAAATTTCCTCTTTATATCAAAGAAAACTGAGTTGATAATGTATAGGGATGGCAATGGAGCGGGGCGGGGGCGGATTTTGCAATATCCGCCCCCACCCCGCCATAGCACTGCTCTGCCCCGCCTCCCGCTCCGCCGTGGATGTTGAAAATTCAATACCACTACCGCCTCCATGGATGTCGGTTACATCCATAACCGCCCCGCCCCGCTCCGCCCCATTCGATATTTATTAATTATTTTTATTTTTTTCAAATAATAAAGCATTATAAAAAAAATTTTAATATAAATTTAATATAAACATGTTTCTAATCTAGGAAGAGAAAAAAATAAAGTATTAGGTTTAAGTTTTTAAAAAGAAAAATAATAAGTTTAATTATATTATTTTATTATTTTTTTAAAAGTTAAATATTTAAGGGTAAAATTGTAATTTCAGTATTCGGGGCGGGGCGGTGCGGAGCAGGCAATTACCACAACTGCTCCATCCCCGCCTTTCAAACAAAAAAAACCGCACCGCCCCACTCCGCCTCCATTGTTCAAAAAAAAAAAAAACCTCTCCATTCGGATCGGATCGGATTTTGTCATCCCTAGCTAGGGATGAAAATGGAGCGGGGCGGGGGCAGATATTGCCTTATCCACCTCCACCCCACTCTTGCATGGATGTTGGAAACATCCACATCCATGGATGTCGGTTACATCCATAACCGCTCCACGGTGCTCCACTCCGCTACACCCCAATTTATATTAATTATTTTTAACTTAATATTGTAAAAATTATATTATAATTTATTCATGAACATAATTTTAGTATATAAAAATCTTTAATATAATATATATAATACATATATACTAAAAGTATAGATATAAAATATTAGTATATATATGATTTTAGTATATATATCTAATATATATTAAAAATATAAGAAAAAATATAAAATATTTTAAAGGATAAAATAGTAATTTCAAAAGTCGGGACGGGGCGGAGTGGAGCAAGCATTTACCAAAACCGCTCCACTCCACCCCGCTCCAAAAAAAAACCTCTCCATTCGGAGCAGATCGGTGCAAAATCCATCGATCGGATCGGGTTTTGCCATCCTATGTATATCTGCAGGTTAAGGTGAATTTTTCAGTGCCTGTCTACTTCATTTATAGTCTACATGCATGGGAATATTAGCAATGCATATTTCTTTTCTCAGGAAGAAATTAGGAAAAAAGAAGATCAAAATGTACTTATAAAAGAGGTCAAGTGCCCATAAATCTCTCGGACAACAAGGAAATTGTATTGAAATTATTATATTATAAAAATCAGAACAGATTATGATGAAAAGGTGGTTTGCTTTGGATGGATTAAACTTTGAATTTTGAAACACTTTTTTTTTTTTTTTATTTCAAAGTAGACAGGTGATTAAACTTGATACTCTGATCTTGGCCAAAAAAAATGATACTCTTATTATCTTTCTATATATATTGGAAAAAAAGACTATTGGTCCTATTATTTTATGAGGAAAAAGATATATACTCGAGATAGTTATAAAAATCTTTTCATTATATAATGAGAGAATAATATTAGGCTACTTATAAATTATGTTATTCGGATTTTTCGACATATATTCAGACATTGATATCAAGGTATAATCTTTCAAGTATATAAAAGAATCTGAAATTTTTTTTTGAATATAATCGATGTCAATCACATACCATATTTGACACTTACTTTCAAATCCAGATAACATAGCTTATAAATAAAATGAAAATAAAAAATAACAAATTTATTATGTATTTGACTATTCGAAGTTGTCGATGAATAACAATCAAGAAAATAAAAAATTTAATATTCTACTAAAAAATCATAATACTCTTCACCATTAATCTTAGAGTTTAACTAACGGATTTGTCTAGTGAAATTTTTTAACTCTACAAATGAAATCAAAAGATTGCTATATGCCCCCATTTATTTTTTATTAATTTTTTACTATACCCTAAAAGGTACATGTTCCTTTTTAACACTATTTGTGAAGTTTAAAAACTCTAATACCAGCATATGAGATAATTTAAGATTTTTATAATAAAAGAATTAAAAAAAAGGTATATTTCCTGCAACAGCATAATGACATATAGCAGCCCTGAGGTGATAGAGGTATGGGATGGACCTCTAATTTTGCCCCTTTCCTACCCATATCATATATATAATAAATATAATAAATCACCATAAGTTAGTTAGATCCCTTCCTTAGCCGTTCGGAATTTATGATATCCTTAATTCCTTACTGTGTCTACATACATTATCTTATGTATATTATAGTCTTGAATTGAAGGATAAAATAATAGCTAGGCATAAAAATAATTTTAATGGACTTGAACTTGATAGACAATTTGTTCCAGAATCCAGATAGAAAGGCATAGAGTGTGACCCAAAGAACCAAAAGACATGTGGCTATGTCTACACTTTGAAGTTTATGCTGCATATATAGTTATGCTTTCTTTAGCTGGTATCATATCTGAAAAGGCAACACCTATTTATTTATTTATTTTTGTTATATGGCGATTGAAATTAAAACTTTTAATAAAATTATACATATATAGAAAGCCAAATAATTTATTTGCATCTCTATCGATGGAATTCACTAATAGAATGATATAATATATAATTCAACAAGTGAGATTAGTAAGATGATACATATATTTTAGAATATATTAAAAAAATAAAATATCTAATTAAAAAAAAATAGACATGTGACAATCTCGTAACCGTTTTCATTGCCGGCGTATCAAAAACGAACTATATATATATATATATATATATGAATTTATTTTTTATACATTATCAATTTCACAAGCAGAATTAAAATACTGTTATGTGTATTTTTTTTTTATCATATTAGCTTTTTTATTATTTTAATATATTCTAAAGGAGTATGTTATATGTGATAATTTTCCAATCTGATGATAAAATATAAAAACTCCATCGACAACGTATGAGATAATATTTTTGTGTGTACATATATTATATAAATATTATATGGACTATGGAGTGTTAAACTAATGGCATGAGAGTGGATATTAGCATTTACCAACTTTGGAGTTTCTTGTGTGGGCCTGATCATGGGCTTTGATATTAAGGCATAATAAAATGTTGGTTTTCCATGTGGACCTCAAAAATGAAACCTTGACTGACTCCACTTTTCGAACTGTCAACTTGGGCTTTCTAGTTCGTTAAATGGGATATGAGATTGGGTTCCGGACCAGAATGTTTTCTTAAACCCTAATATAACAAAGAGAAAAAAACTCCCTAAAACCCTAACGCCTAGAAGGTTCTATCATCCTCTAGATCTTGAACCCCAAGCCACTAAACCGTACATCATCCTCTCCTAATAATACAATCCTCGTTTCTCTTGCGCCAGTGAAAAACCCTAAGAATTTCAAATTAACCCTAAAATGGCAAAGCGTTTGTTTCCAACCCTTAACAGAGTTCTTGTTGAGAAAATCCTTCCCCCTTCCAAAACCACCGCTGGGATTCTCCTACCTGAGAAATCCACCAAGGTATTTTCTTTCACTTTAGTTTTCTCTGTCTTTTTTTTTTTTTTTTGCCTTCTTTTTGTGATTTAATGTTTCTGCTTGATTTGATTTAAAAAAAAAAAAAAAACAGCTGAACTCCGGGAAAGTGGTGGCCTTGGGCCCAGGAGCTAGAGACAAGGAAGGGAAAACGATCCCAATTCCTTTTAAAGAAGGTGACACTGTTCTTTTGCCTGAGTTTGGGGGTACCCAAGTCAAGCTTGGCGAGAAAGAGTATGTTCATTAAGCTTTCTTTTTCTTTTTGTTTGGTTTGATAAGTTAAACTTTTTCTGGGTGTTTATTGGTGGGGTTTTTTTTTTTTTTTCAGGTTTCATTTGTATAGAGATGAGGATATTTTGGGCACTCTCCACGACTGATTGATTGCAATGGGACATGAGCTTTGTCAGTGTTGAGAGGGTTAGGTTTGGTTTGGGAGATTTTAATTAAATTGGATGGAACTGATTAATCATCGGAATTTGCTAATGGAATTTCTTTTCTTTTCTTGCGTTATTTTTATTGAATTATTATTATTATTATTATTATTATTATTATTATTATTATAAGAGCATTGTTTTGTTATAATCTGCTTGCTCTCTGGTGGATGTTAGATTGATTTCTACGTTGATTAAGGAAGCGATTTAACAATTGAAGTATTATTATTATTATTATTATTATTATTATTATTATTATTATTATTATTATGTTTTTGTTTGTGAAATTTCCTGGGCTGGGGAAAAAGGGGGTGTGAGATTGCTGTCGATTTGTTCAATCATGCGCGGATTTTAATTGCTCTTTTAGTGTACCATAATTCTTCAATTGGACAGTGCAATGACAAAATGGCCACATTTTCAAATCCAATTGATGAGACTCTTAAAGTAGCCAAAAAAAGAAAAAAAGTGGCGAGACTCTAAAATCCTTGGTTTTGTTTGGTCATGGAAATTATTGGGATCCAAGTTTCAACAATTCATTGTAGATAGATTGAGTGAAATTTCTTGTTTCTCTTATATTTAGTCCTTGGTGTAGAAATGCTTATATGCCCTGATTCTTTTGGTTGGAAGTTGCAACTCTTTTGGATTTTCGCCCGGTTATCATTGTGGTTCACATAGCTTTAGTAGGCAAAAATTATGTTTCATCGTAACGAGAAAAAAAATTGAAAAATTATTATATTTATTGATAATAATAAAATTTTTAGATTTTACACATATAAAGTTTTTAGGATATAATAAAAATTAAAAAAATGAGTCATATGATAATTTCATCTATTTGTGAAGTTAAAAAAAAAAAACAATCTCGTGTATCAAAACGAATTAAAAAAATAGTTTTTATGATAAAATCATGATTTTGAAACTCAAACAAAAAACTCAGGATTTTAGTGCTTTACTAATTGAAAGTTGATTTTTAGCATAAAATGATTTATATCTTTGTATTTTTAAATTTTTTTCACTTTTACATATTTTTTTTGATATTTTAATTCATCACATTATTATTTTACAGTAATATTAATATTTAAAATTTTTAAATCATATTATTTTTACCATATTTTTTCCGATTCAAAATTCTTACAACTCAAATTTTTTTCAAACTACAATGCTAAATTATATATATAGTATATATGTGCAGTATTTAATTTCCCACGTTACTTCTTTTTCCAAGTATTAAAAAAGATTCAGAACAATATGGTAAAGACAATGATTGATATTAATTATTATTCATTTAAGATTCAAAACAATACGGTAAAATCTCCTCACGATAGCAAAGAATAAAGTTTTATTATTATTATTATTATTATTCATTTAAGACCCAGGGCAGGACATGGCAGGGAGGAGGGTGGTTAATGTAATGATCTGGAATAAGCTATTAAAAATGGCTTTGGATGGAAAGTTTCAGACTGGAAAGCGAAAAATAAAAGTGATATTATGCTTTAGACTTATTAGAGGAACAGACAAGCACTGAAATCCTGAGATCTCATCTCAAAATATATTAAAAAATTCCTTAATTATGACATTTTTTTTAAATAAATTTTTATATTTTTATTGTATTTGAATAAATTTTTATCTTTTAATTTACACTTAAATAAGTCTTTATTTTAAATAAAAGGTTGATTTATGTTAAACCTGTTCATAGATCGGGTAGTCCGTCCGGCCTGATAGGTTTGACTCGTTTAGACCAAGACTGGATATGATTTTTGGTGATCTGGATCTACCCGACCTAGCCCAGATCACTATTCATGCATTAAAAAATTAATTTTTTATTTAAATTAAATTATAAAAATTAATATAAAAATTAATTTTATTATTTATTTGAATAGTGATCTGAGCCGGATCTGGGTAAGGTAAAATAAAATCCAGGATGCGGCCCGACCCATGAGTAGGTCTAATTTATGTTAAGGGTTTATAAAAGTATAAATTAAAAGTTAAAGCCTCATTTGGATACATATTAAAGATTAAGAGTTTAATTGGTTATAAATTAAAGATTAAAGACTTATTTGAATTTAATAAAAATATAAAAATTTATCTTAATAAAATGATAAAGTTTAAAGATTTTTTTATTATTTTATTATTAGATTAGATTAGATTAGAATTATAAATTGAAGTGCTGCTTTTCAGTTTAGCTGTGCTGTCCCCCATGGAAGTTGGGTGCTCCACTCAACTATTATTACTAAACATATGATAATACAAAATGAATTAAAATTTCGACACCATTTCAGTCTCACATGATTCAATTATGAAATGAAATGGAGGATAGGACACCACATGAAATTATGAGTGACAAGTCAAAACTGCTTTGCCTCCTTCCTTTTTTTTTTTTTTTTCTCTTCTTCTTTGGTTATTTCTAATAAGAATTTGCAAGTGTAAAGACATGAAGTTTGGCCGCATATATAACTCTTTTATCTTTGAAGATATAAGTACCTAACTAATTAGGCTAAGAACATCTGATTCTTCAGTTTCATTTTATATATCATATATGAAGAAAATTGTTCTGAAACCGAAATCATAGTAACTAGAATTGGATCGAATCCAAGAGAATTAGTTTGTGGAAGTCTATACAAGGATAGTAATGACTCTTTGGATTCTTTAAAAAAATTGATTAGGGACACATCTTGAACGTGAAATTTTAATCAAGGTAATCAATACTGTACCATTGAACGTATCGTTTTTATTTTTGTATTGGTACGTATCGGTATCGGTGTGTTTCAACGTACCGTTTCGGGTTTATCGGTATTTTTTAAATATTTTTTCATATATATCTATATGTATAATCTATTTTCAAGTTTCTTAATAAAATATATATTATATATACATGCAAATATACATCCATTACTTGCATATATATGTTTTTATGCAAATATAAATTTTAAATATTTAATATCTAAAATTTTTAAACATCAAATAAGTAAAATAAATATTAAAATGTTAAAAAACATAATAAAATATTATTAATTATGTTCAATAGCCTAATTTAATGAATATATTTTATTTTTAAATTTAATTATGAAAAAAATAAAAATGATCATGACACAAAAAATATTAAAACTGGTTTAAAAAATAAAATAAGTAAAAAAAAATTAAAAATCAAAATCTTGTACCAACCGATACGTATCGGTACTGACCGGTACAGATCAGTACAGATCAGTACTGGCCGGTATGACCAGTACGGACTGGTTCCAAAAATGAAACGAAAATAAATGTGTCTGTACTGATTTAGTTAAAAACTGAAACGTACCGGCCGATACCGACTACCATGATTTTAACACATAATTTAACATTTAATTGTTGAATCAGATTCATTATTGACAGCACAAAAAACATTATAACCGCATAATGAGAAAGATCTTTACTAAATAATCTATAATGCAAACAAGTGTAAACTCGAGATTGACATTGTTAGTTGCATCGTTTTTATAAAGAGACAAATTTTTGTAAAAATTTGTGTTTCTTCGGATCATATCGATGTTGAGATTATTAAACTGAATGCTCTATCTGTTGCTCTTGCACCAAATTTAAATAAATAAATAAATTGTAGGTGTAACGAGATCCAGGATTTGTGCGAATTTCATGTGGTATACAATTTTTTTTTTTTTTTGGTTTGTATTAAAGGTTGCAATTGGATTGAATCTAATAATTAGAATGATTCTATTAACATATTGTTGATAAAATTTGATATTTTTAGAATAAAAAATTGGCTGTTGGCAGAATTTGATATTTCAAATCTAAGATTTTTATGAGATTAAATGATAAAAAATTTATTTTTCGCCTATGTAAAAACCAAACCGATTAACAAATTTTTCTTGTAGCGTGCGAGCACAAGTTGCATTGCAAGGACCGGGAGACGTCTCCAAGGCAAGTGGGCAGGAAGTAGCTGGACAACAGACAAATGATAATCCCTTTACAACCCAACTCTCAATCGAGTCGCCAAACACGCCTCCAGTCCTGGGCACGCAAGTAGCCCGTCCGAATCGGCAACCGCCACACCGGGCCTAATCATTTTCTTTCTCGTCAGCGCACGTGGCCCCACATTTTCCATTGCAATGAGCGAAGATAATCAATCATTAGGTGTAAATGAATAAATCGTTTGGCGAATTATTCGTTAATAATTTAATTTTTATTCGTTTATATTCGTTTATCAAGTTAAATAAATGATCATGAACATAATTTTAAGGTTCGTTTATTAAACGAACACAAACAAAGTCTTTTCAGTTCATTTATATTCACGAACAAATTTATTTATGAATCGTTTAATAGATTATTTAAATCTCGTTTATTGTTCAATTATAATATAATTATTTGTATTTTATTTTATTTACTTATAATATAATTAATATTATTTAATAACTTAAATTTAATTACATTTATATTTTATTATTTTATATTTAAGAATAATTTAAATTGACTTATTTTTTATTTATTGTTTGTTAAAATTTATTTGTTTATTGTTCATGAATATACTTTTAATTATTCACGAATATATTCGATTATATGTTCATTTAATATTCGCGAACAAATTCATTTAATTTAAATGAACGAACACGAACACACAAAATTTTAAACGAACAGAATTTGAACACAATGTTAAAATCCACCGAACACAAATAAACTCAAAAATAAATAAACAAACACGAACAAAAATTTATTCGTTAAAGCCCAATTCATTTACCGTCATAATAATCACTTATAAAGCAAGTGCAACCTCTATCTCAAATTGTTTTGGCTTTGCCTATTTCATCATCTTATCCTACAAAATATATATTTAGTTCTGCTCTTGTTTACTATTTTTTAATAATATTATTATTATTATTATTATTATGCTACCATCACTTTCTTGCATTTGCATGACTAAAATTGATATTAAATTTCTTTGGGATTTCATAAAAATGGTTCATGAACTTCTTCATCAACTTCAATTTACACTCTTTATTTTAATGATAATGATTGGGGTTTGTATGCCAATATTAGTAAATTATTAGTAGATATGCCTACTTTCTCATATACAAAACTATATATTCATAAATTGTAACTACTTTAAACAAAAAATTATTCTACCAAATTTATAGTGAAACTCATTTATTTATTTATTTTTATTTTTTGAAAAAAATTCAAACTTAACTTTTTGAATGAGGATATACATAATTACATACATTTTACTATTGAATCAAATAATTGAATGTATAAAAAACTGGTTTGTAGGATATTAAAAAAAACAGATTAAATGTTTTTTATTTCACTTAACCTTTTTCAAGATAAGAGATATTACTTAATTTTGTACAAATGTCATTGGTAATTTCTTACAAAATTTTCAATGACAAGGATATGAAGAAAGGAAACAACAATATAAGGATAATATATTTACTGAATTTGGTAGATATAAGGAAACAACAACATCAACATCGACATTATCCTATACCAGATTACCTTAACACCTTGTAATACTAAAATTCCTTTTTCTAATAATAAGTGAAATAGAAGTTAGAAATTCTTGGATGCATCAATCAACAATATATTGAACAAAAGGACCACTTATTTTCAAAACTTCAAAGATGATGTATATCAAGTAAATTTGATATTACAATATTATTAAAAGATATGAGAAAAATAATTAAAATATGATAAGATTAAGTCTGATCATGCAGGTCACAGTTTGATTTTTTTTTTTGTTTTTGCTTTTTTTATTCATATTCAATTCGGATAGGCTCAAAAGCTCGTATTATATTTAAAAATATTTTTTATATTAATATTTATATATTTTTTATAATTAAATTTACATAAATTTTTTTATTAATGAATAGTAATTTAGGTCGGATCGATCCGAAATGAAAAAAATCTCTATTCAAATCCGACTTTTGGATAGATCTAAATACGATATAAATACATGAATATATCAAAATTTATATAATATAAATTATTAATATCAAAATTTATATAAATATATAATATTTTAAATATAATTATAATATTAAAAATTAAAACAATTTATATGAATTATCAAATTTACTAACAAGTAAAAACGATGAACATAAAATTAAAAAAGTCTCCAATGAGAAGGGAAAAGAAAAGATACATGTGATTTTCTATAAGTTGAAACAAAAACACAATTTCTTTCCCTTCCAAATCCCTCCCGTCTCTCTTTCCTATTTCCCTACCCTTCTTCTTCTCCCTCCCTCCCTCCCAAACACCACGTGCTCTCCTCTTTCTTTATCCTCTGTTTTATTCACTACAAACAAAAACAAAAACAAAAATACATTTATTCCCTCTCGCTTCTCTCTTTTCTCTCCGCCACACCCACAGGAGAGAAAAGAGTGAAAATAAATAAATAAAGAAAACACATACAAAGCTTCCATCTTCCCCTATGACGTAGCCATCAAGAAAAAAAAAGCTTAACAAAATAAAAATAAAAACAGAGGAACAAATTGTTTTTTCAAATGCACGCGAAAAATAGGCTTCCTAGTAGCGGCCATAGCACCCCATCACCGCCGGCATCACCACTACGGTCACCGAGGTACCGCCACGGTAGGAAGTCGGGTAGGTTCAGCCCGTTCCAACCGGGGCGGACCATAGCCCATCGTCTCGCTTGGTTACTTCTCTCGGTTCTTCTTCGTCGACAAGGGATTTTCCTCTTTGCTCCTCTCATTTACATCTCTGGGATGCTTCTTTACATGGGCACGGTTTCCTTTGATGTGGTTCCCGTTGTTAAACACCGACTCGCACCCGGCTCCATTTACCGGAGTCCCCAGCTTTATGAGAAGCTTAAAATTGATATGAATGCCGATAATTCATCTGCTGACGCGGTGAGTCATTTTTGATGGATTCTTGGATTTTATGATTGCGGTTCGTATTTTGGTACCCGCTTTTCTGTTTTGGGTCGGATTTGTTTATTGAACCATTCCAGATTTTGAGATTTTGTCTGGTTTCTTCTTTCTTCTAGGTTCGGATCTTGTTAGAATTTTGAGGAACTTGGACAATGTAGTTAGTTGTATTTTTCCTGATGTTTTTATGTTGTGTTATTTATTTGAGTTGGACCTAAGTATTTCCAATAATTCTACCAATTCTTGAAAGTTTAGAAATGAAGTAGGATTTTGATTTTTTAATCTCAAATTCAAGAAAACAGAAAAGCAGAATGCAAAATGCAAAATCAAAGAATGAATTTTAGCATTATTCTTTTTCTTTTTTAATTTTCACTATTGTTTCTCAGGAAGTAGACCCCTGTGTCTTGTTGTACATGCTTCATTTCCAGCTGTAACAATCTTTTGGATCGAATCTGGATCTGAAAAAACATGGGAAACTACATTGTATAGCCAGTTGTTGTTGTGTTTTTTTTTAGATATTATGATAAAGGTACTGGGTTCCATTTATAGTACAAGTGAATTGAAATCAGAAGCTCCTTTGAATGATTAAATCTTAACACACTACAATACTGGTGGTTTATTGATGATTTGCTTCCTCTACACTAACTTGATAATTTGATAATAGTCTTTTACCGATAGGAATAAGAATAACTCAAATCACTTTATTACCAGAACCCTAGGATGGTAAAATAGTTGCCACAGTATCATTTCATAATTGGGTTAGTTGATTAGATGCCTTGTATGCCCTTTTTGTTTTCCAGCTTCTCTCATTGTGATTCTTAAGAGCAATATGGATTATAATACAATGATACTATCTGATTATATAATGTGAAATTTTTTTATCCATTCAACTTGTATAGTTATTCTTTACTGAAATCATTGCATGGTTAAGATTTTGTGCATTTTAAATTGATTTTTGTGATTTACATCTGATGCTGATCCATGATTTGTGATCATATCTGCCCTAAACTTATTGAATTTGTTGTAGTTTTCGACTATTTGGAAAAATTCCTATAAAGGGGGGGAGTGGAGGCCTTGTGTAAACAAGTCTTCTGAAGGTGTGAATTCATTCCCTTTATTTTATTGTAAGCAATTCATGATAATGTTTCTGTTGCTACGTTGACATTAATTAGGCTCTTTTAGTTTTCTGACATCTAGTTGCGTAGCACTAAATCTATTATAAGTAATACCTCTATTTACGAATCTCAATGTTAGCATTATTTTGGCGAATGGAAACAAATTTGCTTCTTTTTTATTTTGTATCTACTCTATTTGTTGTTGATAATAACTTTTGCAAGCATCAATATTTGACTATCAAAAAATGGAAGAGTTGTCATTTTCTAAGTGAATGGTTTTGGTATGTAAGATAATATATTTTACAGCCACAAAGGTATTGGAATCAGACACTTGACTTCCCTCCCAGGTTTATACAAATTATAAATTTTCAAGCCATGCATAATTCTTGATTAGATGTAGACATCATTTGTTTAAAAGGTCAGACAACTAAGTTTGTTGATTGACTAGGTTTTCAGGCTGGTAACTCATTGGCTTGGAGTTGTCAGTGTTGCCAATTGGGTTCCTATGTCAATGACAGTTTAAATAGTATGTCTTTTATTGTCACATCTGCAATTTGACTAAGTTTTGCAATAACATTTTGATTATGTCAGAGAATTTATAGCATTTGAAGATAACTTTCTTTCTGTTAAAGGTGTGTGAAAAGCATATCCCATACCACACCTCGGACATGTTTGGTCGATATGATTTCTTTTGCCTAAACTGTTGAGTCTGAGAACAGAGTTTGAGATTGCTATTTCGAGGAAGAGAGAGAGAGGGAGGGAGAGGAAATGTGGAAGTCCAACTATGTGAAGAGCAACTCATTAAATTTTCAAGAACCATAGCATGTGTGAGGGCCTCAGGAGCCTCATTAACATGTTAGTGTAAATGTCTCACATTTAGAGTTTTTTGTTTCATTTCTGGTGCTTCACACATTTGAAGTATTTGTTATGTTTTCTATGTGCATGTGTACATGCATGCTTCATGTTTATATGCACGAGTATGGTTTTTGGTTGTTGACTATCTTCATTAGTTTAAAATCTGGCTGTTCTTTTTAACAACTATAGGTTTACCTGAATCAAATGGTTACATATATGTTGAGGCAAATGGAGGCTTAAATCAGCAGAGGACATCGGTTGGTTTTATTCCTCATGAGTTTCTATTAAGTATTTATGCTTTACCTCCGTTTTTATAAAGCTTGCCTATTTTATGATCTTGTTAATTTATATTTTCTCTACATGGTTGTTTTGGATACTTTGTAGATATGCAATGCAGTTGCTGTGGCAGGCTATCTTAATGCAACACTACTAATCCCTAATTTCCATTATCATAGCATATGGCGAGATCCCAGGTTTATTATCATCTATTTTCAGTTGTCATGTTGCTTGTGTACCATCAAGGAAAAATGATAAAAGTCTTAGTAATCAGTTCTCTAACAAATAAATATTTATTGCGAAGCTTAACCTGATAAATATCCTATGATCTGATTTTGTTATGGAGAGGTTCATTACTGTCACTTCTAATTTGTGTCCTAATACTTGATCTTTAGCTGTACAAATTTTCTATATTGGTAGTGTTAGGCTGTGAAACCTTGTTCATTAAAATATTATTGAAATTAGCTGTGTGTTTGCATGATGTTTTTAGGTTGAGGTGTGAAATTCAATTAAATTCAGGACTCTACTTTGTTTGAAATGCAAAATTTTAATCCTAAAAGCTAACTATCGTTTCTTTTTGAAGAATAGGAGAATGTATTTAAAGCCAGATTGCCATTGTTATCTTTTCATTTCAAGTCAAGAATTGCTCTTTAGGCTTTGTTTATTGTAAAATAGAGGGAAAGAAATTTTTTCAGGAAAGTGTTAAAATGAGAAAAAAAAAATGATTTTTTTTTTATTTATTATATTTTATAATTTAAACAATTTTCTTAGATGCCTAAGAATTTTAAAATGCTATACTTGAAATTTTCCTGGAACCAAACGTAGTTTTGATTTTTGATTTTCAATTTTCTTGGTTCATTTTCCTCATTTGTTAGTTTTACACATCATTTCCTTCTTTATGCATTACACTTGTTACTTATAAACGTTTGTTGATATCCTGTTTTACCAATCATTTTGTTATCGCATTGACTGAAGTCCGTTTGCGGTTTTTACTTTTCCAGCAAATTCAAAGACATCTATGATGAAGATTATTTCATCAGTGCCTTAAACAATGATGTACGAGTTGTTGATAAGATTCCTGAGTACATAATGGATCGATTTGACCACAATTTGACCAATGTTTACAACTTCAGAATTAAAGCATGGTCATCCATTCAGTATTATAGGGATGTAGTCCTACCCAAGCTGCTTGAAGAAAAGTGAGTTTGAACATTGATTGTTGCATAATTGTTTCTTATTAAGCTTAGCTTGTTTACTTGAGTGAAAATGGTGATTATAAACATTTTGCTTATAGCGTAGATTGGCACATTTTTTTTCTGTGATTATGAACGAAAATACATCTTTTTTCTGTGCTTGTAGCGTAGATTGGCACATTTTCCTCACTGTTACTTTCTTCTAGTTGTATTTTATCGTTGGATAAAGTACACTGTTTATCGTTATCTTAATTTAGGCTACTTGTTTTCTGATTGAATGACTCAGGATTATAAGGATTTCTCCTTTTGCAAACCGCTTATCATTTGATGCTCCTCCAGCCGTCCAAAGACTCAGATGCTTGGCAAATTATGAAGCTTTACGGTTTTCAAGTCCAATTCTAAGCCTTGGAGAAACTTTGGTTGCAAGAATGAAAGAGCGCAGTGCAAACAGTGGTGGCAAGTATGTTTCTGTTCATCTTCGCTTTGAGGAGGTTAGTATTATTTTAATAGAAAATGTATTATGATGATTGATGACCTTTTTTAACATAAAAAAAGATTACTGTTATGACTATTGGTAGCAGTAATTTATAAACTCCATTTTGTAGGAAGTGTATAATGTATTCTTTCTTATGCAGGATATGGTTGCTTTCTCTTGTTGTGTATTTGATGGTGGGGAGCAAGAAAAAGAAGACATGAAAAAAGCGAGGGAAAGAGGCTGGAAAGGAAAATTTACAAAACCTGGTCGAGTTATACGCCCTGGAGCAATCAGGATTAATGGGAAATGCCCACTTACTCCTTTAGAGGTATTGTCGGTTGCATTTTTGTTGTTTAATAAAGTTTCTTTCAATTGAAAATTGAGCTGGAGCAATCTCTGCCAGATGATAATTTTATTGTTGTTACTCTTCCAAAAAAAAAAAGATAATTTTATTTTGTTAAGAGTGGGATGGCACTTGGTAGATTAGGGTTGGTAAAGAACAGCATTAGGAATGAGTATTTAGTTTATTGATTATTTAAGGTCTTGTTTGCTGATGATAGTCAGAGGCTCTCAAATTGCTTTGATACTTGATGAAATTTCTCTGTTCATGCTCTAAAATGTTGATATGTGGCATTAAAATGAAAACTAGAAATTTTCAAACTACTTTGCTATCAAGTTTATAGGATGTGTACCCTGAAAAAAAAAAGATTCATTATGTCTTGATTGTGGAACTACTTTTTTTCTGGTTCAATAATTATTTGCTCTTTTCTTCCTTTACCTGGTCATAGTATATAATATGCTTTGTTCTTCAGTGGCAAATTGTGTATTAGTATTATGCTGAGCTGATATAATTGTAAAATGAGTGAGGTTGTGTCTTTTGTAGAATTATATATAGCTTGCCACATTTAAGACTGAATTTGCTTAATAGTTTCTTTATGTGCTAAAGATCTGAAGTGGATGAATTTGCTCCTTTAGGTTGAATTCTGAATTTAGTCCCTATACTCTCCTGAAATGTTGGATTTAGTTCCTGTTCTATTATTTGTACAATTTGAGTCAAAAGAGTAGGAATTTGTGCAAATAATAGAATAGGGACTAAATCCAACATTTTTGTGTAGTGCAAGGACTGATCTCAAAATTTGACTGCTTTATGAATTCTGGTGCTGCTTGAAATAATGGAATCTTAAGAAAGATGACTTATTGTTGCTCTTGTACTGCCTAGTGGAATTTCCTTGGCTATTTGACAGTTTCATATACTTGTTGCTTGACCTTGATTAGAAGTTGGCATATTTAAGTGACAGATTAAAACAAAAATTCACATTACATAGTGACTATGGTTTTCTTGTGTTGATTTAAGTGTCCCCAAGATAGTTCATATAATATGTACACACACAGATATCGACACTCGTATCAATGATAGTTCATTTAATATTTTCTTGCACCTATTAGGTTGGATTGATGCTTAGAGGAATGGGATTTGATAACAATACATATATCTTTTTGGCATCTGGAAAGATATACAATGCTGAGAAAACAATGGCTCCATTATTGGAAATGTTTCCCAACTTGCAAACGAAAGAGATGCTGGCATCCGAGGAAGAACTTGCTCCATATAAGGTCAGAAGCATCGCCATTTCTTTTTTTTTTTTTTTTTTTTTTTTAAGTCCTTCAGTAATGCCTTTGAGATTGGATTTTTTGTCGTCTCTTTGACATGGATTACTGCTTTCAGAACTTTTCTTCCAGGATGGCTGCCATAGACTATACTGTTTGCCTTCATAGTGAGGTATTTGTGACAACTCAAGGTGGAAATTTTCCTCATTTTCTGATGGGCCACAGGAGGTACTTGTATGGAGGACACTCCAAGACAATTCGACCAGACAAGCGAAAGTTGGCATTGCTATTTGATAATCCTAATATTGGGTATGCATTTATCTTTCTTCTAAAATCTACCTTTAAGTTATATGTTTTTTCTTAAAGGACCAAAATGATTGGTTTAGACCACAAAAAAAAAAAAAAAGACCAACATGATTGAAAATACTCAATTTCTATTATGATTCAGGTCAAAACAGGATTGTTTCTCCCTTTGTTTAGTGGCTGTACTAGGGTAGAACAAGATATTGTTGGCAATACTATTGGGGATAATGTTTACAAGTTTTGGAAGACAATTTCAAACATTAGCAGCTAGATAAACATGAAGAAATACATCTTGAAACAGTTATGTTAGACACTTTACTTCAGATTATATATTAATTAGTTTTCTTCTTTTGCAAAGTACAAACTTAATGGAATGGTTTACAATCATTCTGGAAATGTCCCTAGGGCAATCTAGGGAGAGTTGCTATGTTCTATAATAAAAACACGTATTCATTTTGGGTTGTTTAGAATGCTTCTTATCTGTGATAATTGGGAATAAGAACTGTTGGATTCAATTTACCTTTTTTTTTTTTATTCCAGGTGGAAAAGTTTCAAGCGACAAATGCTGAATATGCGGTCTCATAGTGACACAAAGGGATTTGAACTGAAAAGGCCCAATGATTCAATATATACCTTCCCATGCCCTGATTGCATGTGTCGTACAAACAAATCCGAAGACTCAAGAGCATCATCGGCTACGTGATCTGCTTGGAGATCTTGATGGGTGTATCTTGTTCCTGTAATATAGCGAGCACATCTTGCTGCTGACCCCCCTTTTGTTTTTTGTCTAATTTTTTCATTTTTTATATCCTCTTCATGTGGAAAGAGGGCATACAACTCAACTTTGGGAGCTTTGAGGATTTGTTCAGAGGTCACATTGATCTAATTATTTCACCGGGATTGAGTTGAAGGGCAGCTGCATCTTTTTGTATATGATGTCAGAGAACACGAAATTGACAATTTTGCTATTGGAGGGACGACCCCGGCATTAACTGGAGATTGTTTCGCGATTGCTGTAGCTAACAAGCTGTGGATATATAACACATTGTATTCTTTCACACCCTGGTTTTTGTGATTCTTTGTAAATTAGTTGCAGTTTGAATTGGAAGACTGTAAAAGACAGGAAGAAATTTGGTGTAGATTTTGTGAGAAATCAGGGTATTGATTTTTCATGTACAATTTTGTTAAGAGTCTTTACTTTTGTCCAATTCCATGAATTTCTTTGTTATTAATTCTTGCTGGATTTATATTTTCCTTGAATCATTTTAGTTATGGCTCTGTTACAAGGTAAAATAGTTACAGAGACATTATCTCATATCTGTATTTCTCTGCAGCCTTTTTTTTTGTGCATAATGAAAGGTAGTCAGTCTACTTAAACTTTGATTCAGGAATTTTAGAGAATGCTGATGTGCATTATTAACAGATGCAGATGCAGAAGCATGGAGCATTTCTCTTTAGAATTCATTTGTTTCCATCTTTTTGTATTTTTATTTTTCCCACCCAAAAGGGAGAACTTTCATTGTCAACGATAGAACTTAGTTGAAGATATCATCATCCAACCATATCCTTTTTAAAGGTCTCTCAATAAAGAGAGATTCACTTACATTAGTGTCTAATTTAGATTTATATGTTTTTGTAATTTTTTTATATGATTTATATTTATTTAATCTGATAGTTGTATTTTATGTTTTATTCATATAAATTTGCATGTCAAAATTAAAAATATTTAATTATTTATTTGATATAAAAAAATTTAGCCGTTAAATGTTTATAAAAAATAATATTCTCGATTAATATGATATAAATATCAAACCGATTCGAAATTTTATATGTACAACGAATGCGATTATATTATTAAATCTAATGATTTATTTATTAAAATATTAATCATATATAAAATTAATTAATTTTATATTATCGAAGTTGATCCATCATCTTTGGAGATATATATATATATATATATATATATATTCAAGTTTTCTTGTTCTTCGGGCTTCCAAGTTTCAACTTAGGAACCAAATATATGACTTTTTGCTTTTGGGTATCCTTCGTAGGTGGCAACTCAGTAGGACCATAGGACATTTAAAATTTTACAAAAATTTAGTCAGCAACTCAATTCGATTTTACCTAAGAAAATAAAATAAAATATTTGCTAGACATTATAAATTTTTTTTACAATCCTTCCCTGTCTCAGCCAAGAGCAACAACCATGGGAATCGTCGGAAATCTCGCTCCACAGCAGCGCCAATCTTTCAACTCTCAAGGTCAACGCCACCACCGCTTTCAGCAAAATGATTTCTTTTACAAAAGCAATACAGCCGCTGCTTTTTTAATCTATTCTTTACCTGATCAAATTTCAAAATTGTGTCTTTTTGGTGGGTCTTCCTAGTGTCAAGCTCTTGCAGAATACGAAGCAGAAGAGAAGCAGAAAATGTAACAGAATAGAGAGAAAGAAATTGGGAGAAAGAGAGAAGAGAGAGAATATTGTTATGTGTAATTTCTCGTATATCTTTGAATTCATGATGTATGAGTATATATACTGACATTGTGCTCATTCCTATACAATGATTGCTGAACGTGTGACTCTGCAGTATAGCCACAGCACAACCACTAACAATACTAACCTATACTGCCAACTGGCCATGTAACTAACTATAACTAACTTTGAAAGAGAATTAATTATTCTTAATCCTACTTTACTTAAGCTACTAATCTAGTCCATATCATGTTCCCCATCTTCAAAACATCCTTGTCCTCAAGGATGGAAGTCAGGAAATAAGGTTTGTAACTCTGACCAGCAGACCCAAGTCGAGTCCTCAGGGAAGCTATTTTTCCAGTGCACCAAGACTTCAGTGATTGCTTGCCCATTCTTCTTACAGAGGTGTCTATCCAGTACGCTGATTGGCTCCTTTACTAGCAACCCATCATCATCTAGCAAGGACAGCTGAGACTATACTGGTTCCTTACCCACATGTTTCTTGAGTTGGGAAACATGAAACACAGGGTGTATTTTAGCTCCTGCAGGCAGTTCAAGTCTATAAGCCACAACTCCAATCCTTTCCAGCACCTTATAAGGCCCAAAAAAGTGAGCAGCTAACTTCAAGCATTTTCTGTTAATTACTGAGCATTGCCTATAAGGCTGCAACTTGAGGTATACCCAATCATTCACCTCAAAAACCCTGTCTGACCTGCGCTTATTTGCCTGTTGTTTCATCCTGTTCTGTACACGTTTGAGATGGAATTGTAGAAGTTGAATTGCAGCCTCACGAGCTTGTAAACTACAATCTACAGCTTCCACAGAAGAGGCACCAACCAAATAGGGCAAGTGAACTGGGGGGGGTTGTCCGTAAACAGCCTGATAGGGGGTAGTTTGAATGGTGGTGTTGTGCCACCATTTAGCCAATGGTAACCATTTGCACCAGTCCCTGGGCCTTTCCCTTGTCATACACCTTAAGTAGTGGTCTCCAGTCCTCTATTAACAACTTCAGTTTGGCCGTCTGTTTGTGGGTGATACGAAGTACTCAGCTTGAGTTTGGTTCCCATCAGATGAAACAGTTCTTGCCAGAACTTGCTGATGAACACTCGATCCCTGTCAGATACAATACTGGTGGGTAATCCATGCAACCCATCATCATCTAGCAAGGACAGCTGAGACTATACTGGTTCCTTACCCACATGTTTCTTGAGTTGGGAAACATGAAACACAAGGTGTATTTTAGCTCCTGCAGGCAGTTCAAGTCTATAAGCCACAACTCCAATCCTTTCCAGCACCTTATAAGGCCCAAAAAAGTGAGCAGCTAACTTCAAGCATTTTCTGTTAATTACTGAGCATTGCCTATAAGGCTGCAACTTGAGGTATACCCAATCATTCACCTCAAAAACCCTGTCTGACCTGCGCTTATTTGCCTGTTGTTTCATCCTGTTCTGTACACGTTTGAGATGGAATTGTAGAAGTTGAATTGCAGCCTCACGAGCTTGTAAACTACAATCTACAGCTTCCAAGAAGAGGCACCAACCAAATAGGGCAAGTGAACTGGGGGGGTTGTCCGTAAACAGCCTGATAGGGGGTAGTTTGAATGGTGGTGTTGTGCCACCATTTAGCCAATGGTAACCATTTGCACCAGTCCCTGGGCCTTTCCCTTGTCATACACCTTAAGTAGTGGTCTCCAGTCCTCTATTAACAACTTCAGTTTGGCCGTCTGTTTGTGGGTGATACGAAGTACTCAGCTTGAGTTTGGTTCCCATCAGATGAAACAGTTCTTGCCAGAACTTGCTGATGAACACTCGATCCCTGTCAGAACTTGCCAGAATTTGTCATTGGGGACTGGGTCTATCTTAAACTGCAACCCTATCGCCAGAATTCCCTTGCGGATCGGCAGTTTCAGAAATTGTCCCCAAGATATTTTGGGCCATTCCAAATTATAGACAAGATGGGAGCAGTAGCATACAAGTTGGCCTTGCCTTCACAAGCCAAGTTACATCCTGTATTTCATGTGTCACAACTGAAGAAGAGTGTGGGACTTCAGACTTCTGCCAATGCCAACTTACCTATCCCTGGTAGCTCATGCACGTTGGAACCCCTTAAGATCTTGGCAAGGAAGATGGTTAAACGAGGTAATCAACCTGTAACTCAGGTTTTGGTGCATTGGACTAATTCTTTTGAAGAAGATGCAACATGGGAATACCTCTACGATTTGCAGCAACGTTTTCCTCAATTTCAGCCTTGAGGACAAGGCCTTTCTTATGGGGAAGGGATTGATACATGTGAGAAGTTTTGTCAGCTGCCTAGTCAGCTGGAAGTTGGCTAATAAGCAGTTAAGCTGTTAGGAGTTAGTTAACTGTTAGGAGTTAGTTACGGTAGTTACAAGGTTGTTAAGCTGAGTTGTCCGATTCTGTTATTAGTTACAATTCTGTTGTTCAATCATTGTATTCATTACAGATTGTATATAAGGACTTGATCCTTATAAGCTGAGGTATGCTAATGACATATGATTCTCATCTTTGCTTCTTCTTCTTCCTCTTCCTTTCTGTTCTTCATTTGTTACTGGTTCCATTGACATTTCTCGAGGGTTGTTCTTGTGCTCAACTCCCCTGAGCTGTCTTCTTCCTCTTGCATAGATTCACGAGCATCATAATCTGGTCCATATCACTTTTTTTTTTGTTCTTGTAGGTTTTCTTGTAATTGAATCATTTGCGAGCCCTGAAGAAATTGAAGCTATGAGGAAGAGAATGGACGGATTGCTTCAAGACTTTGACCCCACCACCACCGCTTCTATTTTCTCCTCCAAAAATCTTTTTTTTTCTTTCTTTCTTTCTTCTTTCTTGGAGCAATAGTAATATAATTCGACTTTATTTGACTGTAAAGCTTAAAATTTGATAATTTCTCAATATGGGTATTTTGTAGTTAAAATTGACCAGTGAATACTTCTACGAAAGTGCTGAAAAGATTTCCTTTTTCTTTGAAGGTGTATTTGTATTATTGTTGCTTTCTTACTTTTTCTTCGCTCTTTTATTGTTTCTTCCATTGCTTTTTTTTTTTTCCTTCTTATTTTGCTTTGGAAAAATCAAATTACTTTTTAGAACTAGGCTTCTGGGATATTTGAACTTGCTGTTAGATTGAGATTGAAAGGTTTGAATGTTAATGACTATTTACTAAAGCTTTAAATAAATTAAGATTGCCTACCTTACATGGTAAAGCTTGATTCCTTTTTATTGCTTTTACATGTAATCTATTGTATAAAAGCACTAACACTTTGCTAAAATGGTTATTAGTGTGTAGCAGAGTCGGATATTTGCTTTTAGCATTAAATTATCTGTTTTCTTTTTATCACTTTGGTGCCTTTCAGAGGGTGGGGTTAGTTTTTTTTTTTAACATTAGGTACTTTTTTTTTTTTTTTTGTTCTTGCAGAAAAAGCATTTGATGATGATGGAAACTTAAAGCAATGGAAGGAACTTTCTATTAATAAAGTTGGGCATGGTATGTGATTTCAAAGGCCTTACATGGTTTGTTATGCTCTTATTTTGGCAACATGATCATGTAAATCGGTTACAGATATGTTTATAGTAGCTAATCCTTCAGTTGTGTTTGTTTGTGCAGCATTACATGAGATTGACCCAGTTTTCAAAGAATTCTCTTGCTCTGAGAAAGTTTCGAGTTTGCTTTTCTCCTTAGGTTACAAGAGGCCAGTGATCATTCAGTCAATGTATATTTTTAAGGTATTCAACTTGTTTTTCCCTGATCATGAAGGCAATCTTCATCTAGTGATAACATTCTTTGCTACTAATCTGAGAATTTCAACTCCCAAGTTATTGAGAGGTTCTGATTTTAGTAACTTGAACATGATAGTTTTACTTTAGAGGGAAATAGTGCATTTGCTAATATAGGTTGATTCTTCTTTTATTTATTTATATATTAATTCACACATTCAGTCAATGAAACCTGTGTCCATTTTGCATTGATGTTGCCTTTAAAAGGAATTTTTATTTGGCTTATAATGTTAGCTCATGTCCCTCCGTACGACTAACTGGTCCTTTCAAGGTGTGGAAAATCATATTGCATAAAGCATAAAGATTGAGCTGAATTCTGATGGAATGGGACCTTTTTATAATCCTGGAGTTATTTCATTTTTTTTTCTGGTCTCTCTCTATTTATTTCAAATTACATGCTATTTTCATGCTTGATTATTCAGTTTTTTCTTCTTCATGCTACCCTGTGTGTATGGATCCTATGGGACCTTGCTATTGCTGCACTTTTGTTAACATTTAGTGGTATGAAAATTTCTGTAAGATTTAGAATTTCTACGGCAATGAGGTTCTATTTGTTGGCTGTGTTGTTTCTTCTGGTCCTGTCTTCTCCCACCGAGTATCTTCAGAAAAAGCAAGATGCTGGGAGTGATTAATCCAATCATTTTATTATTTTTCATTCAGTATATGCAACTTCTTCTTTAAAAGATGTAAACATTTGGTCTGAATTATAATAGATAATACTTAATATTCTGATGCGATGGCAGATTGTTTTGATGCTTTTACTTTTTTCTCCAAAATGGAAATGAACACTTCTGTTTCTCCTCCAAAACAGAAACATGCACACTACTAATCCTGTTCACAGATGAAGATTTGAATGCTATATAGTTGTAATGAAGTTCGGATCTTATATCGTGTTTAATTGGATTTTGTTGAAATACTGAACTTCCCGTCATTCTGCTAAAGCGTGAGTCATTTTGACAGCAACCAGGTATAGGAGGTGAAGTAACTCCTCATGAGGACAACTCATTTCTCTATACTGAACCTAAAACTTGCACCGGTCTCTGGCTTGCTCTAGAAGATGCAACAGTTGTAAACGGCTGCCTTTGGGCCATTCCTGAATCTCAAAAAAGTAGCTTTTTTACTTTTCTCCCATCTGCGACCTTTTAAAGTAGATAGATGATGCCTTATTTTGATCTGCTCTGTTTTGTTTCCGGATGGTCTTGTTAGAAGGTTCATTAGGGGTGAAGATGGAGTTTACTTTGATAGGCCTTTGCCATCCTATGACCAGAAAGATTTTGTGCCTATTGAAGTGAAAGCTGGGTCTTTGGTTGTAATTCATGGTGATCTTATTCATCAAAGGTTAGTTTAAAGAATTATATTCGGAGCTCATTCAGCTTAATGGCCTAATAACTAACTGTTCGTTTCTTTGTTTATGCTGGTACTATAGTTTTGAAAATCAATCTTCAAATTCACGGCATGCATACAGCTTGCATGTGGTAGATACTGATGGCTGCAAGTGGGCAGAAGATAATTGGTAAGCACTTGAGCATTTATGTGTATCTTCTCCGTATTTTGAGATGGTTCATCTTTTTGTGCTCCACAATTTCATTCTTTTATTCTTCATAGGATAAACATAGTATTTTTCTCGAAGGTGCTGATGAAAAACATTTTTTTATCTGGATGATGTATGGTCAACAAGCTTCAAATGTCTCATTGTTGGTTGAATGCTTATGCTACCATCGGCAACAATATTTCCTCGTGATATTAATATGCTAGGGGAGCCTATAAAGACCTTGTGCTTTGTATTTGTATAGAGTTTATATCCTCACAGGGAAACAATATTCCGATTCAAAAATGGTAATTGACGTAGTCACCTCCTGTTAGTGGTGAACCTATGGTTTTGCTGTCAAAAAGTGTCTAGAGAAATACATCCTTTACCATCTGGCATGGAAGAGAATTAGAAAGGATCTAATTCATCTGATATACCTTGGTCTAATGACCATAGTAAATCGAAATTTGTAGTAATCATTGAAGTTTGTGCTATTTTTTTCATTATATTCACAATAAATGTGATGCCATAGATGCAAAAAGATAGAAGTGCTCTTAGTTTATTCTTTAACATAATCAAGAAAAGAACTAATTAGTATTCTTTAGTTATTGAAAGGAGATAGGGATGAGTTGGATCTATAGTAGTAGAAATCTGTTGGTAGATGTCGGCCCCGGCCCCATTTAGCATTGCTATTGACATAGTTTTTGAGGTCAAAAGTTGCGTTTCACTTCAAACGTTGCTAAACGGGTAATTTTAACGAGTAGATTTGTTGTCTGATTGACTAAATTCTATACTTCCACCTCTCTATGTGGCTCATGGTCATTATATATAGTGATGATTGATCATTTTTCAACTTGATCTTTTTCCCCTTTTCAGGATCAAAAGAAAAGTGGAGCCAGAGCCCCTCTATGCTTCTTGATCAGACCTGAGAGTTTATCCCTGGTTTTCATGTACGTGTCTAAGAAAAATTATTTATACTCAGTGCCAGTATGTGTATCATATGATTGTGCTCACCTTATACTCTAATAATACTGAAAAACCAAAATGGCTGGCCATTTTAATGTTCCTTCACCTACTACAGTTCGTTGTTTGTTGACCTCTCAACAATATAATAATTACATACGCATACAAATTTTAATAGCTAGAAGCCTATTTTAAATGCCTTTTTTTGGTTTGTTTTGCATGATGCATTAGGTTTATTTATAACTTATTGAAATTTAAAGCTTTTGTGGTTTGTTTTCTATGATTAGAGGTGCTCATGAACCGGGCCGGGTTCGGGCTTAAATATGGTATCAACATCATATATAATTGCTCAAACCTGGTACGGCCCGAAATATGAGTTTTAAATTCTGTCCAAGTCCATCCATATTTGTAAATGGATAGTCCAAGCTCGTTTAGGCCTGTCCATTTTTTTTTTTTAAAAAAAATTTAAACAAATATTTTTTTAAAATTTTAGTAATTTTATATATTTTTTTCTTTTATTAAGTTTTAAAATATGAATAATTTAGCATATTTTTATATGTTTACACTAGAATATTATATATATTTATTTTTTATATGATATAAATTACATAATATATAAAATATAAAAAATAATATATTATATAAATAAAAAATGGGCTGGGTCGAGTGGGGTTCGGGTCTTGATTGTTGGAGCTAAGACCGGTCCATTTTTTAAATGGGTCTCATTTTTTTGCCTAAGCTCAAATTTTGAGCTTAATATTTTTGTTCAAATCCTTCAAAATATGGACGGATTTTCAGACTTGAGAGGATAGTTTGATCCTTGAGCAGGTCTATGTGTGATGGAGTAGGTCTATTTATAATTTATTGAAACTTATAAGATGTTCCACTATTGGTTGACATTTGGCTCAATATTTAATTGATACAGAAATCAATTAAAATGCAAAATGTTGCACTCTTTTAAATTTTTTTATTTAATTTTTCTTTTTGGCAATAGCACTGACTGAAATAGCAAGATACAAAAGAAATATATTTATAAAATTATTTTTTAATTATCAGTTTATTTTCTAATTGCATAGTCTAAAATCATAGATAAAAAATATTTTTTACAACATAAATATTAATGCATGTTAAACTTTTCAATAAAAAATATAAGTATTTTCAAAATGGGTGAAAATGTATGTCGGTTTTTTAAAATTCAATATTGACAAGTACAATTATACAAGAAAATATATATTTTTATAATCACATTAGTTATTTTGTAAGAGTTGATTGACTATTCAGAAATTATTTCCAAGATATAATGTTATAGAGTTGCTAAGTTATAATTAAAACATGACTGGAATTTTAAAGGAGCATTGGCTCATTTTTCAGGAATTTGTTGCACATTTATTAAACCATAGAATTTAGTTTTGGGATATATATATGATCTTTTGTAAGGAGAATTAATACAACTTTTCCTGCCATATGGCTCATGGATGTGTTCAAACCTATTACCCAACTTTATTTTTTTTTAATCTGAATGTTTCGTGTTTTGTTATGTCAATTGTATAAATATAAATACAATACAATTATTAAATGTGTTAAAATCTTAAATATTAATATAATACGTGTATTAAATATATTGTGTTAATTGTGTTTAAACATATTTTGTCATATTTATTAACCTGTCGTGTTTATATTATATTTTCGTATCGTATTCAAAATTATCAGATTTAATTCTTTTGTTAACTGACTTTTCTATTTTGATTTGATGTGGTTGGGAGTTGGGGTTTGAGAGGGTGAAAAGGAAGGAGCCATATATATATATATATATATATATATATAAAAAGGGATTCACTTATATTAGTGTAAAATTAATTTAATTTTACATGTGATAATTTTTATACGATTTATATTTATTTAATCCGATTGTTATTGTGCATGTCAAATTTTGAATAAATTAAAAATATTTAATTATTTATTTGATGTAAAAAAAAAAATTAACCGCTAAATATATATATAAAAAAAATATTTTCGTTCGACAAGATATAGATATCAGATTGATTGAAAATTTTATATGCACGAGAAGCACAATTATATTACTAAATTCAGCGATCGGTTTATTAATATATCAATCATACACGATTAATTTTACACCATATATATATATATATAACCAACCAAGGATTAGGAATGCAAAAATGGAGGGAGTGAAAAATTGAGAGCGTGGTATGCAATGCAAATACGAGACAAACTTGATTTCAGTGTTAAGAAAAAGAAATATAATTGCATAATTTTTCAAATTGAATGTTGTACGCAATAACAACAACTACAGGACTAATAATTGTAAAGAGTGTATGGACTTTAAGATAACAAAAAAACACAGCCTATTGTCTGATCTGAGCTATGGGTAAGGGAGCTTTAATTTTTTGAAACATTGGAGCTTTGTTCTTTATTGAAGGATGGGGCTACTGCTAGTGCTAGTGCTAGTGCTACTGCAAACAGATTTTGAAGGAATCCCCAACCATGAACCAACTGTTTTACTTACTGAGTTAATTTTTTTTTTTTTGTTTTGAAGTTCATGGCGTGATGAGATTATATTTGTCCTGATTGATGAGGCAGTGCAGGAAAGGAAATGAGAGTAAAAGAAAACAAAGGACAATCCCCTCAGCCTCAGACTCAGCCTCAGCGTCCCTCTTTTTTTGGCCAAAGCCAATTAATGCTGGTTGCTTCTCCTAGTTGGATTTTTCACTAGATCACGGTCGGTTTTTCTCGGCAATACGCGTTTTTCTTTAATTTGTTGTATTTTTGTACATTTTTCTCACTTTCTCTCTGTTAGTGCTGCTGCCTGCTTTTTCACTATGCATACCAGCAGATGAGCAGACATTCAGCTGCAAAAGTTTCAGTGACAACTTCAATTGGCATCTTCCTTATCTCTCCAGGGCCAGCCCAGCAGGCTCCCTTAATTAATTCCCCCATCATCTGATAATTAACATTGCATGGGTTTTATCTTAAAAAGGTTTTACATTTTCATGCCCTAATTTAAAAGCTTATAATATATAAATGCTTTTTGTTGGTGAATGAATGTCTGGCTGGTTCAAGAGGTGAAAGGACAAAACTTCTAACAGGTGGCGTCTCAACCCTGGATGAAAGAATTTTAGCTGCTTTTGACCTTTTATTGGTAAAAGAACAGTAATGGGCAAAATTTACAGATCTTGCACATATACAAGTACAACCACGCCAATTTGGAAGTCCAAAAAACTTCCAACTCAGATACATAATATGCAAGAAAATAAGACCATATATATGCTTAATTGAAGACTACTTACTAAGATACTGCTCTGCAATCTCAAACTCTATTCTATCACATATATCATCTTCTAGTAACATATATTCAAAGCAAATAATATTGCGTATGAGAAGAATATTTATTTATTTATTTATTCAATCTATGGACTATGGACCATTCTGCCTTTTATATAATGTTGAGCACAATTGAGCAATGTCTTTTTCAACTGAAAATTGAAGAAAACAGTTGATAAGTGCTAGAAATTCAATCATATGCTTTATGGACATATGTCTAAGCGCTGGATGTTTTGACACATTAATTTATAGCAATTTGAGCCTTTGATGTGCTTAGTTTTGATCTTCTTCTTCATTAATTTGTCTCCAAAGGAAAGGAGATATTCATATTGCACTACTGTATCGTTATTCAGTACAAATTTAATTGCCTAGGAATAAATGGAATTGAACATACATGAGAAAAACAAAAATTTTACTGACATATACCTGAAAACCCCAGATATATCCAGTCCAAGTTTTAGGTCACTTCAACATCAAACTCTTTTCACATCCTTCTCCTGTTCTATGTCTCCCATTGCCATCCCATCTCTCTTTCTTTTTTGTATCGTTCAATGAGTTGTAGGAAATAGACAAAACTGTGAACAAAGAAAATTCTGCAATTGCTTCGTTTAAAGGGAAAAAAAAATGAGGGAGCTCTACCTTGGTTTAGCCAACATGGTCCAATATGCGTTTTAATGCAACCCCAAAATAACTACATGTCCTTGTCTTACAGTTGCACCATACGTGACAGACACAGATGAAACAGTCCCTAGTTTCCTACAAAAAAACAAACTAATACAGCTTAAACATCTTTACTTAAATGGCAAACTAGTATTTAATTGCTGCATTTGTAGCCACATGCTAAGCTACGACCTTCTTCTTCAGTTCTTCAGAGGAAGAAACTCAAAATACTGGTTTGGAGTGAAGGTTGCACTTATGGCTCTGATGGGCACTTGGGTGTCTTTCTTGCTGATATTAATGCCGTTGCGATCGTTGCTTCCAAGGGGAAACAACTCAAGGGTCTGATCTTCTCTGTTTTCATCTTCAAGAGTGGTAATTTTTTCTTGGTGGGGTTTGAAATTGAATGAACATAAATTTTGAGTGTTCAAAACTCTTCTACTGTCTAATGAAGCTGTGCTCATGCTGCTGTTCATGAGGTAAATTGGTGAAGAAGACAGCTCCATAGATTGCCACGTTGAAACTCTCCCCACTGCGCTCTTTCTCTCTTGTAATTCCTTCTCCTGAATTTGCTGCATCCACTCATTTCCTCCACTTTTTGCTGTTGCTGCTGCTGCTGCTATTACTCCATGCGTTGAAATGAATTCCTATGCAAAATAGACAAAGAATTATAATTAGTTTGAAGTAAAATAGAAAAGTAATTTAAAGCCTGATACTATAGTAAACAAGCTCACACCAAGTCCGAAAAAATTCTGAGTCCTTTCATAACAACGGCCCCAACAGAAAGTAAGGGATGCAGCTTTTAGACCTCTTCTTTTCCCAACATATTAACAACAGCTTTTTCATAGCTTGCTCAATTGTTTTTCTGCTTCTTTTTCCTTGACTTTCTTTCGAAACCTTTGACCTCTTGATCTAATAATAATTAGCTTCTATTATTATGCTATCTAACTTAGTCTTTCTGGCTCTGTTTAGCTAATCCATGTTGAAGAGCAGTCTGCCATATGAAACAAAGACAAAAACTGATATACAGACCTCTGAAAGTTTACTGAAGTTTGAAGGAGGACCCGTGTTCTTTGTCTGTTCAATTTCACAGCCCGTCATTACAGATCCTATAGGCAATGGAAATACTAAAAAAAGAAAAAAGAAATCTCGTCACTTCTCTTGCAAAACATACTAGCTTGGAAGAATTAATTAGTCATAACATGTTCAATTCTATGTATATAGCTTACCTGATTCCTTCTTTTCCAAGCTTTCAGCGTCACATTGTTGTTGTTCTTCAGTCTCCAGTTGGCGGCGGCGTTTTTGACGTTCTCTTGCTTTATGGTTTTGGAACCAGTAGAAAACATTCTTCCCTTCAATCTTTCCAAACCTCCGAAGCCGCGTAGCGATTTGTTGGATTTGTGCAGCTGAAGGCGTCCGTGTCCCACGTCGATAGAGTTCCTCAAGGGTCAGTAACTGCTCTGGCGTCGGATTCCAACGTGAACTCCCTAAGGGCTGCTG